>JAWZYU010000032.1:1415200-4052294 GCA_038380435.1 Ryuthela nishihirai | reverse complement strand
ATTTTCAGATTGAAAGTTTAAAGTATAAATCGTGGACTAGTTCATTTACCTTCCTTTGGCAGGAAAAAAAAACAAAAGAAGCATTTCCTATCTTTCTACGTAAAACCGTAACCTTCCTTTCTATATATAACAAGATACGTTTTTTGCAAGGAGGTATGAATGATTTTTTGGTTGTTTTTTGTTCCAGAGTATGTCTAATTGAGAAAAGTTACGGTTTTCTTTCTACGGTTAACCTGTTTACCGTAAATGTTACGGTCAAACTCTTTCCACTTTCAAAACGTAAAAAAAAACTAGTAAAACTGTGTAATAATTTGACATATTTCGGGACACAGTTTTTCCGTAGAGGTTTGGGTATTCACATAGCAAGCTTGAATCCAACTGGAATAGATAAAAGTGCGAAAGAGATCGCTGAAGCTTGAATTTTATTCTTAGGGAATTGCAAGGTTCCATGCTTTTCCAAGTAAAATGTACTACGGCTATATTTGGTATTTCATTTAAAAAAATAAAAAAAATTCGGGCCCGTCCGGGATTTGAACCCGGGACCTCTCGCACCCAAAGCGAGAATCATACCCCTAGACCAACGGGCCGTTGTTAAGCGTGTCTGCAATGAGTGAAGACCTTCAGCGACGTTAGATGACCTTGAGCATTATTCTATTGCAGGTACTGTTAAGTTGTTGGCAACATTCTACTTCTAAAGATGAGTTCGGATTAAAAAAAATAGTTTAAATTTCAAATATTTTTTGTAATTTAAAAAAAATTCAATGCTTAATAAATTAATGGCTGTTTGTAATATTGTGACCCACGAATTTCCAGTTCCTGCAAGTATTTCTAATATTTTTAGTTCCAAAGAGCTTTAACTCTTAAATTTTGTCATGAAATATTTAAAGTATTAAAACTTATGTGAATAAAATAAATGAATATATGAGGGATTTTCCGAAATTTATTACACTGTGGAGATAAAATGGAACTGAAAATATTAGGAGTGAACTCATCCAGTTCCATTTTATCTCCTATAATGTTATAAACTTTCGAACATCCCTCGTATAGTACAATATTATAAGCACCTATTATCGCAAATGTTCCCCGACAAAGTAAAAAATCGTGTCTGTCATAAAAAAATGCATGACTAACGATACTTTTTAAGTTAAAGCGAAACTGATCATAGCATTTGCTTAATTGTATTGTGTCTTAGTATTGTATTTATATGCTGGATGACGTAGCTGTGGGATCCCCTCAATGCAAATCGGAGTTGGCAAATTTAGAAGCGACTTCGTAAATTCAATTGGGTTGTGAAAATTGTAATTTTTTTTTTTGGAAAAATTAGGGAAAGTTGGCAATGTCGAGGCAACTTGGGAAAACCTAGGGAGTTGGCAAAATTCGGGACCACTTGGTAAAATACAGGTGACTTGTGAAAATTGTGATTATTTTTGCGAAATTAAGGAGAATTGGTAAAATCTGGGGAGTTGGTAAAATTCGAAGTGACTTGGTAAAATTGGGTCTTTTTTCGTTTTGGCTTTCATAATAGATTTTAAAAAAATGTGTTTAGCATTGGTTTTTAAGGGAAGTCCTAATAAAAGTGAGATATAAAGATTAGGATTTTTTTTTGTAAAAGTATGGCGAGTTGGCAAAATCGGGGTAATATGGCAAAATCCTGGGGAGCTGCCACACCCAGCCCCCAAACTAAATCCTGGGAATATAATAATTATATATTAAATATATATATCATAACTGGAAATGTTTCGGTTACCACATGGATGACTGAGATTTTGAATATCTTTTATGATAAAGACATAGTTCCTAAAGACTTTATCGGAGCTATCCCTATTTTCAAAAAAGGTGATCGCAGTTCTTGTGATAACTATATGGTTATCAGCCTATTCTCTGTTCCAGGGAAAGTTCTTTCCATGATTGTTCTTAATAGAATTAAGAATCTGGTTGACAGTCAATTGCGTGATGAGCAATGTGGATTCAGAAGTGGTAGGGGATGTGTAGATCAGATATTTTCACTTAGGCAGATTCTTGAGAAATGTTTACAGTTTCAGAAACCTGTGGTTGCTAGCTTTATAGATTTCAAAAAGGCTTTTGACTCTGTTGATCGTCTTAATTTGTGGTTGATTGTGAGATCGTATAGCATAGCAGACAGGTTAGTTAATGTAATGAAAGCTCTCTATAATAACACTGAGTAGTGTGCAGTGGTGAAA
Organism: Ryuthela nishihirai; assembly: GCA_038380435.1. NCBI lineage: Eukaryota > Metazoa > Arthropoda > Arachnida > Araneae > Heptathelidae > Ryuthela > Ryuthela nishihirai. Next base: position 4,050,093 of record JAWZYU010000032.1, on the reverse strand, counting down.
GTAGATTTCACTTCTTTCCGGTACGCTTCAAAGTTTAGCTATGTGTGGAAAATCACACGCAGGCGAACACTCCAGTGAAGCCACAGTACAGGGGTACAGTCGCTCAAAAAAGTATCCGAACACTATGGTAGATTACAAAATTCAGAAAAAGTATCTGGCAACGATTTTTTTAGAAATTAGTGATCTGGCAACCTTCGTGTCACGTGACGCAAAGGTTGCCAGATCACTAATTTCTAAAAAAAATCGTTGCCAGATATTTTTTCTGAATTTTGTAATCAACCATAGTGTTCGGATACTTTTTTGAGCGACTGTACTAATGACTGTGTGGCGGCAAAAGTACAGTGTCCCTGTATTTTGTCTTTCATTCTATGTTTTCTGCAAATAGCAAATGATTTATGCAATTTTAATGTGAAAAAATATTAATATACCTAAGTGTTTCCTAATTGCGTTCTATTCTTGTATTTCGGCCTTATTCAAAAAATATAATATGTAGATGTTTTTAAAATTATTTTAGAACTTAATGCAATTTTTAGAAGGAAAAATAAACCTTTGACTAATTTTGTAATTATGATCACTCAGCTTGCATAATCTACAACCAAATGTCAAATTTAGCATTTTTTTTAGAAAACATTTATTGAAGATTCAGAGTAACTTTTAAAATTCATAAAGTTTAGTCAATGATTATAAGAAGTACGGAAATTTCGCTTCTGTGATATCCCGACATACTAAATATGCAAAACTGCAGGATTCGCGAATCAAAAATACGGTAAGAAAAGGGTGACTTTTGCCAAAAAAGATGCGAGACGATTTTGCTAAGCACTTCTGAGCACCAAAATCATGCTTTAGCTTTATTTTTAATACAAAATTATTGTTTGGTGCAATTAAAAAGTTGATAATAATCTTTATCAGAAATTGACAATCATTTTTTTATTTTTTTTTTATTTGATTATTATGATTCCGACATTTCGGGATCCGAAACGGTTTGACGTATCTAGTATGTATACCAATACTATAACTTGCGACACCGAAGGTTAAATTCCAAGGGATGTATAAAGTGAAAAAGCACTAGTGAATTAAATTCTTAGTTGATTAATTTTTTTACACTCCTCAAATAGCTGTTTTCTCACAGGTCTCATAAGAGCATATCAATTTAAGATGTCAGAAGACCAGTTGTGAAGACAAGATCTCAGCAGAAAGACACTGCGAGAAAGAAAATTCATAACTATAGGGTCCGGAGCCCAGGTCCCATATATGGATGCTTGTATTGTTTTTCCACTGAGGTTCCCCCGCCCATACTCACAAATATTCTCTATGGTGATCCAGGTTCGAATCCTCTACTGGCATGGTTGTTTGTTCTGTGCTATTCTTGTACAAGAAGGTCTGTATAATCTAGAAGCAGCTTCAAATGCCCTTCTCTGTTCTCTATGTAACTTATCAAGAAAAAAGAAAGTTATAAATATTTCACATACAGTTGAGGATGCCACCTTTCTGATTTTCATCCCGAGACTCCACGTTTTGAAATCTATCTCAAGACTCCGGTTTTTGAAAGCAAATTTCTGTTTACTGCAATTACGGTTTTGAAATGATCACAGAGTTGCCGCCATTTGTACTACCACGGCAGGTTATGAAATGGGCGAAACCGTAGATTGTACATACGATTACCGGTTTCAACCAAGCTCAACTCGCTAAAATGACTAGAGAAACCAGCTCCAAAAATTAGCACTTCCCTTAAAAACCAATGCTAAACACATTTCTTTAAATCTATTATGAAAGTCAAAACGACAAAAGACCCAATTCCTTTTTTTTCCTTGTGAGTATGAGGGGGAACTTGGTAGAAAAACAATACAAGCATCCATGCATCATCATGGGATCGAATCCAGGGATTGGGCCGAAACAAAAAAAGGTCTTATATTGCAATTTAAAAAAAAAAACGAACAAGGTTCGAGTGAAAGCAGAATTATGCACGAAAACTGATTATAATGTGAATTGTGCAAAATGTTTAGAATATATTCAGAAGCCAGAACGAAAAGTTTTTAAAAAGATTGTAAAAATAATTGAATGTATGAATCTCAATTTAAAAAATATACGTGGCCGAGTGGTTAGCGCGCTTGGCTACTGATCCTAAGGGACCTGGGTTCAAGCCCCGGATAAGGTATGGATGTCTGTATCGTTTTTCTGCTGTGGTCCTGCCATCCTCTCAGATCTTCTACTATGGCATGTAAACTGTCAGACCTCTGTGTGGCAAGCAGCTGCTTGAGGGGGTATTTATATTATTTATTAATTAATTAAATTTTGAAACAATAATGATTGCGTTGATTATTTTAAATAAGTATATCGTTATTATTTGGGGGGAGGGGTTTTTTTGGGGGGGGCGAGCGGAATTTATTTGAAACTAACTTTATGATCTCTTGATATTTAAATCTCAAAAGATGGCAGCTCTATTTATAGTGTTAATCGAAAATTATATTTAAGAAAAACAATGGCCAACTTTTATGCGACCCAGCCCCCAAACTTCAAACTCATTAGTTAAATTTGGAGAAGTATGTGCCCCATCGCCCCATTAAATTGCCTTCCGTTATGCTCAGATATGTTAGAATTTTCAATTCAGCAATACATAAATTATTTACAAAAATATATTTATACCAGAGGTCGTTGCTTACCACAGAGATCTAACAGCAACCTGTCAGTTTATATGCCATAGTAGAAGGTTTGTGAGGATGGCCTTTAGATTAAAAAGACGAAAATTAGAAAACCAGAAATATTATCATGCAAATTACATTTCAACGTCTAAGTTCTTTGATATGCCATCGCTTTTTCCCATTTCTGCTTCCGGTAGGGATTAAGACCGAACCCAGACAACTACAGCGGATGCGCATTGTCCGTGGATACTTAACGACTCCCCGAGGGACGGCTTTGGTTGGAATCACCTTTGTCTGTCTAGTTCTGTTCTCTTTTCCCAGTCTGCTTTTACTAATTGTTCAAAGAGAGAAAGCACTACTTTAGATATTTGGATTAGCACTCCCTGTCGGCAGAAATGGAACCTCAAGCGCCTCATGTATGCGGTTTTCAAGCAACAGGTGTCTAAAAGGTTAAACTATAAAATAAAAATAATAAATAAATACCCCCTCAAGCAGCTGCTTGCCACAGAGGTCTGACAGGAGCCTGTCAGTTTATATGCCAGAGGTCTGAGAGGATGCAAAGGTCTGAGAGGATGGCAGGACCTCAGCAGAAAAAAAACACGAACATACATGCCTTACCCGAGGCTCGAACCCAGGTCCCGTAGATCAGTAGCCAAGCGCGCTAACCACTCGGCGACGGGACGGCTCAGTATAATTAAAAATCGAGGCATTTTTCTTAAAAGGAACGATTCGCACTTTAAAAAATTAATGCTCGATTGAAACTGCATTAATGTATAAAGAGAAGCTGCTGAAAAATGTTTTACCGGTAAGTCGTACCGGCAAATAATTTCTTGCCGGTACGGCGTACCGGCCTACTTTCATCACTGGTAGTGTGTGAGAGTTGATACATCTTGCAGCGATTGGTTTAGCATTACTTCTAGTGTTCGACAAGGGTGCATTTTGTCTCCTTTTCTCTTTAGCATGGTGTCATGTCCCTCTCATTTATTTTTATTTATTTATTGATGTATTTTTATTGTATTTTTATGATTGTAGATATTTTATGTATTAAGTGTGTTCTTGAGTGCTGGAAGAGGGTGTGCATGACTCGTAGGATGTTGTTTTCGGGTCTGAAGCTTCCTGCTTGCATCAGATCAGTTTCAGAAGTCGTTTATGGCCGTATACGACTAGCCTGGGGCACGAGGTTAGGGTGAGGATATTGAAGCAATAGTTTGTCCGTAGCTGTCAAGCGAAGAAGGTCGTTTCGACACGCGTCAAAAGCACGCCGCTTTACTCGAAAGAAACCCAGAAGGAGAGGGTGCGATTTCAAGGGGGATTGAGATTTTTGGAGAATCTGATAAGAGTTTTGTGGATTCAGAGCAAACCACAGTGTAGGCAAAGGTTGATTATCCTTTTCGCCGAGTTTGAGGTCAGTAAAGTGAGAACTTGCAGAGTGTGAGATTCTCCACCTCATTGTTAATGTTTGCAGCAGCAAAGGCTCACGGAGTTGAGCGCATCACCAGCACTTGAGTGTATAAAGTGTAAATAAACTGTGTCGTCCCTATCCAACTCTCGTGCAGGTAATTGATGGACTATTTTTATTCGTCATTCAATGCAGCGAACCTTAGGTGTGCAGTGCTACGGGCGTAAAAACACGCGAACTTGTCTTTTCACTGAAGTGAGTCATTAAGTGACAATTTCATTGTCCTCGAGAGCCCCCCCCCCCCAATAGGGGACCACCTTGTCTTGGTGGGGGGGCCTAGGGTCCAGCAACCCGGTCGAAGAGTGTGCCGACTGGCGTGGCTGCACCGGTTGGACACAGCCAAGACCAACCGAGGTTGACAATTCCGCTGACCGGTTCCGTGTTGACCGGTTGGACGGTGACGGTGTCTGAGACCTCACCTCTCAGGTGCTCTGGGTGAGCAGTTCGAGGACTCTTCTGAAAAGATTTGTGCCCCAGTAGGTCGAGTCCTCACCAAAGTCTGGGCCTTACTAAGAGTCTCCACCCCGGATGCCGAGCGAACTTGGATCTATATATCCTTGTTCGTGGCTAACCGGGGAACAGATTAAAGTTAGGTTTCTTCCGGTGGTTAGCTTTCCTTTTATAGGACTGCTGCCATGTGAGGCTGGGGTTGAGGTGCGCCTATAGGGCGTATTCCTTGCCCCCGGCTCTAGATAGCACGGCTTTTCATAACTGGTAGTGTCGTATAGGCGGAATCGGGAATTACCGTGGTTGCATAAGATCGCAACACAAAAGAGGTGTCCTCGAGAGGCATACGATTAATCGTCTCTCCTACTGGGACCAGTCATCACATCTGACTTAGTCTGTCAGGATCAGAGCCTACCGGTCATCTCACTTGGTTATTGATGACGTTATGCGAAATTCATTGCAAGGGAAAGATTTTGGCCTTAAATGGGCTGGAGGTACGAAAATTTCTGATTTAGATTATGCTGATTTAGCCCTTTTGGCAAATGATGTTGATGAGATGAACCCTTTCATTAGAGCTGTTGATGAGACCGGTAGTAGACTAGATTTGGTAATAAACATAGTGAAAACTAAAGTGATGAAAATTGGTCAGGCAGGCTGTGATTTAGTCAATCTGAATGGTTACAGTCTTGAGCAGGTGTCACAGTTTAATTATCTTGGGAGCTAATCATAATACTAATCATAATGTAGTAACAGATACTGGTGATGTGCGACATGAGATGAATAGAATACGGATTGCTGCTGGGACTTTTAAGAATTTATGGAGAGTGTGGAAAAACTGGCGTACACCCAAAGACTAAAATTAGGCTGTATAATAGTTTGGTTCTTTCTAGGGTTAGTTATGGTTGTGAAACTGGACCCTTTGTAAGCAGGATAACAAGAAACTTGATGCCTTTGATTTTAGGTACTTACGCAATATCTTGGGCATTAGGTAGTTTGACTTTGTAAGTAATGATGAGGTTAGAAGGAGTCATCAACCTCCTTTGAGCAGCATATTGTGCAGAGAGAGACTGCGTTGGTTTGGCCATGTTGCCCGTATGCATAGCTGCAGATTGGCAAAGAGGATTATGAACAGTGTACCTAGGATGTTATGGGCAGACAATGTCAAACAGGACCTTGCCAGATTTGGCTTACAGTGGCCAAATGCAGCAGCTGTAACTCAGAACAGACACGTCTGGAGAGGAAAATTACACAGTCTGGTTGGAATTTCGTAGCCCATGGCTCTATGATGATGATGATGATGATGAACTATATATATAACTATATATATTACAAAATAACTAAACCCTGACAGGACATAATTATATTTATATAAAGTACTTATTTTCTCAGTTGGCAAAATTTGATTTCCAGTTGGAAAATTTTCTTCCCCCCTACCCATAGTCTCTAGAAGAAGGAGTCATCAACCTCCTTTGAGCAGCATATTGTGCAGAGAGAGACTGCGTTGGTTTGGCAGCATATTGTGCAGAGAGAGACTGCGACGCCCCTGACTGTACCATCTACACTTGAAACATATTGTTAAATTAAAATGCATCAAAGTTTCTTTCCACAGTTATTAACTCACGATATTGTCTATAATTTCCGAAATTTCAGATCTTTTGAATACGGATACTTTTTTTTATTTTTTTTCATTGAAATACACTATTTTTTTTTCAAGTTTCCCCATATTTTCAATGTTTAAGATTTTTTTTGAGCTCTATTATATTTTTTGAGTTGATATAGTAAATGCATCCTAGATAATATTTTTCAGCAGATATATTAAATCGCAATTTCCTTGTGTGGCGAGATGACTGCGTCAATCACCAAAAAATATAATGTTTTTTAAAGTGTTGCCGGAATTTGAACTGTGACGTGATCGATAAAAATTCCATTTTTAACCTTATTTTGATGATTTTTCATAAATTTTTTGTTAACGATACATACATACATACATACATACATACATACATACAAAATCCTCAAGCAGCCATGGGCTATGGAGGCCCAACCCAGACTGTGTAATTTCCCTCTTCAGACGTGTCTGTTCTGAGCAGCTGCTGCATTTCGCCACTCTAGACCAAGTCTAGAAAGGTCCTGTTTGACATTGTCTGCTCATCACATCCTAGGTCTCCCCCTTCTTCTGATACTCTCAGGCACACTATTCATAATCCTCTTTGCCAATCTGCAGCTATGCATACTGGCAACATGTCTAAACCAACGCGTCTCACTCTGCACAATATGCTGCTCAAAGGAGGTTGATGACTCCTTCTTCTAATCTAATCATTACTTACAAATTCAAACTACTCAAATACCCAAGATACTGTATAAGCATCTAGAATCAAGGGCATCAAGTTTCTTATTATCCTGCTTACAAAGGGTCCATGTTTCGCTATCATAACTAACCTTAGAAAGAAACAAATTATTTTACAGCCTAATTTTAGTCCTTAGGTGTATTACGCCAATATTCCCACACTCTCCATAGATTCTTAAAATTCCCAGCGGCAATCCCTATTCTTCTATTTATCTCATGCCATATCCGTCCCGTGGCCGAGTGGTTAGCGCGCTTGGCTACTGATCTACGGGACCTGGGTTCGAGCCCCGGGTAAGGCATGGATGTTCGTGTTGTTTTCTACTGAGGTCCTGCCATCCTCTCAGATCTTCTACTGTGGCATATAAACTGACAGGCTCCTGTCAGACCTCTGTGAGGGGGTATTTATTTATTTTATTTATTATTATATATCACCAGTATCTGTTACATAGCTCCCATGATAATTAAACTGAAACACTTGTTCAAGAGTGCAGTCATTCAAAGCAACTGAAACACCATCTACCTGACCAGTTTTCATCAGTTTGGTGTTAATGATTAACGAACCTCCGCTAAACTTCCCACCCCGCCCACGGTAAGTAGGAGACACCGATGAGCTTGGAAAGGTCGCCGTCCTGCAGATGGTACGTTAAGTCGTGGCTCCGTGTGCGGGAGAGAGCAATAAACTGTGTACGTTAAAGAAAACACTGGATGGCCTTGACGGGAGTCTACTATCTGTCTCCCAACAGCTATTCCAGTGGATCTCCTTCCCAAACCTTCTCTGAGTCTTCGGGGTCCTTGTGACCTGACCATTTTGCCCATTGTACGCAAAAAAGTGCCACTGAGAGGAAAAACAACCCACCCTAATGATAAATGAACCAAATAACATTCAGATGTATGTGTCAGATGTGATCTTTTAAATGAAAAATAAATGAAAATTTTTCAATAAATAGTTTTTAAAACATTAGGAATATAAGGAAAAGTTCCTTTATAATTTTGCACTGATGAAAATATGAACTATCGAAATATTAAAAAACCAAAAAAAAAAGTTCCTCTGAACTGCATCAAAGTTTCTTCCCACAATTATTTAAATAAAGTCTTTGTCTTTTCAGTGTCCAGCCTGAAAAACTGGTTTACATCCAGAGGCCAAATTTAACTTTAGAACTCTTTTGCCAAATTATTAGTGAATGGAATTATGGCATGTTATATGCCAAATTAATCAACATTTAATTCTGAATTTTCTGAAAATAAAATATTTAACAAAAAAGACCATATGTTTCATTTTAGTAGGACTTTTTTAGAGTCATGTAGTAAAAAATGCATCTGGCAACACAAATAAAAATTTATAAAAAAAAAAGCTAATAGACAGAAATATAATGCACATGAATAGAAAGGCTATTTCTAAATAGCAAAAAAAATCTTCTTTTTTAAAGTAAACATTTTTCTTCCCTTTTGAATTTTTTTCTCCATACTATACTTCGAGAAAAAGTCCAGGCTTGTTGCAGTCCAATAAACAAGTCACATTTAAAATATTTTTAAAAAATAACTAATCAACAGAAATAGCTCATGTTATATATCAAATTAAAAAGAATTTAATTCTGAATTTTACTGAAGTAAAATTTGAAAACTGTGGTAACATATTAATTTTAATAACAATTTTTACAGTGATATACCAAAAAAAAGGTACACATTTCATAATTACTTCCAAAATCTTCCATTTTTAAAAAATAGCAGTTTGTTAATTATCAGGAGATTTTAAAAACTTTAAGGAAAAATTTGTTGATCAAAAAGTTTAAATCAAACTTCTGAGCTTAAATTAGGGGATTGCTTCAGCACAGAGTAATGTTAACAAACAAATTGGCAATATCTTATATAACTTCTAAGAAATGGAAAACAGATGGCTTTAACAAATTATTTATGTCATAGTTTAATAAAATATGTATCAAATAAAAAAGAAAATATTATTTATCAAGCTTAAATTACGCATTTTTATAAAATATCTATTAAAATTTTTTTTAAATGGCAATTTTTATATTTTTTTTAAATCGTTTTCTTTTATTGTACTAAAAACGGATATATACGTTCCGGACACTGGAAGGGTTAATTTGCATATATTTCAGATTTTTTGGATGCATTTTTTTTTATGATTTTTTTACAATAGGCCCTTTTTTCAGTTTTTTTTTTTTTTCAAATTTTCAATGCTTACGAATTTTTTTGGGGGGTACTAATATTTAATATATTAAAACAGTGGTTTTCAACCTTTTATGCTTCATAATGGAAATGTGTATGTAACTGGCGTACCCCTTCTTTAGATAGATAAAATTATAGTTATAGTATAACAATTGGAATAAAATAAAACACTGACTTCGTTACTAGATCTAGCGACTTTTGAGCTCTCACGGCGTACTCCAAAAATTTTTACCGCGTACCTCACGTTGAGAACCCCTCTATTAAAGCATTACTTTTTGTGTGGAGAGACGACTGCGTTAGCTACCAAACAATATAATTTTTTAGGGTGTTGCCAGAATGTGAATTGCAACGTGAACAATATGTAAAAAAAATGATTTTTTTAACCTTAATTTGCGATTTCCCATAAATTCTATTAACGATAAAAGAAACAAATATATTTCACATAGATGTGCTATATATGTTCTTTTAAACGAAAAATGAAAATTTTTGAATGCATAGTTTTTGGAATATTAAGATATTATTTTCGAGCCGCCATTTTTACGTCGACATAACTTTTGAAAGATATTTTTTTGAGCGAAAGCAGATGCCATTCCGATGTTCTTATTACAAGTAGTCTCGCATATACACTATGTTGAAAAAAGTGTCCGAACACTTCCATGTTATATGAATGGAAAGCCACTTTCAAAGCTCCCTAACATTGAAAATAAATCTTTTACGCAAAAACTGTTATCGGTGATAAATTGTAGATGTCACTAAATTCTCTCTAAATATATTTCCCGCAATATTCGTTTGATATTTAAAGAATGAATGGAAGCTGAAGCATTTATCTCCAACTTTTGATACTTTTGTTTTATCTATTGAAATATATTTTCACAACTCTTGTAACAATTTGTTCAGTAACATAAATTAAATATCTGAAGTTTCTATGACGATTTTTTTAGATTTCATCAATTTGGAGGCAATGTGAAAGTATCAATTTTCAATAATCTTTGATCAGTATTTAAAGAGTCATTGAAACAGGACCATTTAACAGCAGACGACACTGTCACTCTGCTTCCAAATGGATGAAATCTTAAAATATCGTCATACAAACTTCAGATATTTAATTTATGTTAGTGAACAAATTGTTACAAGAGTCGTGTTTTATCTACTGAAGTATTTTTTCACAAGTGTCAAAAGTTGAAGATAAATGCTTCAGCTTCCATTCATTCTTTAAATATTAAACGAATACTGCGGGAAATATATTTAGAGGGATTTGGGTGACATCTACAATTTATCGCCAATAACAGTTTTTGCGTAAAAGATTTATTTTCAATGTTAGGGAGCTTTGAAAGTGGCTTTCCATTCATATGGAAGTGTCCGGACACTTTTTTCAACATAGTGTATTTTATGAACAGAATCCGCGAGGGTCACCTGTCACCCTCTGCCTGAATTGAGACGGAAGGCTCAATTATTGTTTTGGAAACAGTAGAAACATTGTTACTCGTTACGACTAGTTCCTGGCACTTTTAACGACTTGGGTATAAAAAATTTATTTCGCACCCCCTCGTCCTTTTAAATTTAACAAATATAAAAATCACATATTTGCAAGTTTAAATTTACTTCATTTTTACAAAATCATATTTATTGTTGTCGACATCAATATTATCTCCAAATATATTAATAAAAAACATCCAGTCGTAAATAATTGGAAGAAAATATATTGCCATTTAAACGGAAAAAAGGGATAAGTTAGGGACATATATATGAGATCAACAATTAAAAAAACTTCTTTGTTAAGAAGCCTGAAAAAAAAATTTTTTTTTCAATTTTGGAGAAAAAATAATAGAAATAAAGCAGCAACAGTTTCATATCCAGATTTATGGCGACAATTTCAAAGCATCAGAAATGTGCTTCTTTATACTTAAAATATTGACTTTCAGTAGAAAAATATGCATTGTTTTTTTACGGAAGAAATTTTAAAAAGAAATGGTAAGGAAAGAACAGCTGTTCAGGGGATCCCCTTCCCCAACCTTCTCTGAGGCTTCAGGGTCGTTGTGACCTATCCATTTAGCCCATTGTGCGAAAAAACTTGATCCTCAGAAGTAAAACAACCCAACTTTAATTATATTAGGAATAAAATATATTTACTTGCTAAAAATAATTTACTATAATAGAATTATTACGAAATAAATGCTACTCATATTTGCGAATTTATTCTTATTTTAGTTAGTATAATTTGAATTATATTAATATTAATTGCATAAATAAACTAGCTCTACGTTTTGTTCATGATGAATTAGCGAGGCTTTAAGTCCAAGATCGTTTTATTCATAATTTAACAAGTGAATGGCGGTATTTGCTTTTGAAATAAAAAAACCCCTAAGTTATCCCTCAAGCAGCCTGCTTGCACAGAGGTCTGACAGGAGCTTGTCTGTATGTGGATATGTGTTGGAGGCGAGCCTAAGCAGAAAGGGGTCTAAGCACTCGGCTACCAGAAAGGTGGTTTCAAAAAAAAGAAAAAAAGATGGGCCCGTCCGGGATTTGAACCCGGGACCTCTCGCACCCAAAGCGAGAATCATACCCCTAGACCAACGGACCGCTATTAATACATCTGCAATGAGTGAAGACCTTCAGTGACATTAGATGACCTTGAGCATTATTGTAGGTATTGTTAAGTTATTGGCAACATTCTACTTTTAAAGATGAGTTCGGACTCAAAATAATTAAAATTTCAAATGTTTCTTGTTGGCTTAATAACTGTGTGGAAAGACTCTTACTGATTGATGGCCTTGAAATAGTAAAATTCTGTTTGTAGATGACTCTGCGGTTACGGTTCATTGCTTTGTTTGCTTTTTATTGCTATTTCTTTATTTCTCTATCACATTTCATACACATTTCTGAACCCTAGTTTGCTTTTGCCAAGGCAAACTAGGGTTCAGAAACCTTGGCAAAGATTTGGCTCTGATTCGAGTGAGATAAGAAAAGAGATATCTTGTCAAAAGATTGTTTTATTTTACCTTCGAAAGGCACTTTTTTTTAATATTGCAAAAAACTTTCTAACTGTGCCAGTTATGAGATTTATCTGCGCTAAACCTACACGCTGCCTTTGGTCAGGAAGCGGACACTATTTGCCTTGAGAAAGGTCACTGTCAGTTAGATGGGACGTTAAGCCATAGCACAGTCTGCAGGAGAGCCATACCTTATGCACGTTAAGGAAAATGCTGGATGGCCTTGACAGGGAAGCTACCATCTGCTGTCCAGTGGGTCCCCTGCCACCAACCTTCATTCAATTCCCGTATTTTTGTATTGAAAAACGTAAAAATTTTCTAATTTATCAAAGGTTTGCAATATTTTTTGGATTATTTAATAATTAATAAAATTAAATATTTCGAATTATTAACATTATAGTTTTTAATACATCCTCAATCATATCAACAATAATAAGATCAATTTAAGAAAATTATTGGCAAGAGAGAACGATTTCTACTTCGTATCAAAAATATAGCACTTTTTACAGGATGTCGTCAGTTCCCTTTTGGGTCATCTTCTTGGGCAGTCCAGTCCAGTACCGAACATCATGGGAATGTCCGTGCCAAGAAGCATTATCGTGTGTTCCATCGATAGGAGGAGTGGGAGGGGGGGGGGGGGCGAGACAAGAGAAATCGTCCCTTACACATTTGATTTAGCCCTGTTGCGTAATGAAGTTTATGAGATAAATTCTTTCATTAAAGCTGTTGATGAGAATTAGCAGGCTGGGCGGTGCGGTCACGGTTTCCATCTGGAGTGCTCGAGTGAGGGCGCACCTGAGGGACATGGGTTGGCTCGTCTGCCGGCTCCGAGACTCACTCCTTTGAGACCGGAGCTGCTTTCGCTCTCCTACTTATTTCCATCTTCTAGCGGGGCTGCGCTCCACACACCCCTTTATCGCCACCTATACTCCAAGTCCCTATTGGTCTCCTCTGAGACAAACCTTAATCTTCTATTTCCAGGCATCTCATGCCACTCGTGTAGTGGCATGAGAAGTCTCAAGTGTAGTCTCAATAATTGGGGTGGGTCCTTCGGGACTCGCCCCCACCCCAATTATTGAGAGGTGTGTTGATGAGAAGAGTAATAGAGTAGGTTTGGTGATAAACAGAGAAAAGGAGTGATGAAAATTGTTCGGTGTATATATATTTTAAAGGTTTAATAAATTGTCATTTACACTTTTTTTGCACATATATTTATAAAAAGACTAACATTACATACTTATTTTGAGACTGGATGCCATTGATAATGGAATTCCTCATTGTCAGTGACTATTGCATAGACCAGGGATGGCAGTTCATTCCAGAACATTTTCCAGCTATCATGCCAATGTTACAAAATTACTTTAAAATGTCGTTTATAAATCGGTGGAGAATAACTGTCGTTAAAGCTTTTCCTGTGAAAGCAAATGGCACTGACAGCTGAAGAGTTCTTTCTGGATGGTAAGTTATGGATTTGACTACTCGAAATTCCCCAGTTGGTAATACATGAAAAGTTATTATGGTGAGCTCCATAACGAAATGTTAATTAACATACATCTTATTTTAATAGTGGGTTGAATAAGTTGTTTCGTTTAAAGAACTGACTTAACAAGTATTTCTTTACTTTTTACAGGATCTTATAAACATGGCTACCTGAAGGATTGGGTATGGTGGCTTGGGACTAGCTTGAGTGAGTAGATCTTGAATTATTAGCATTTGGAGTAAAATTCTGAAATACAAAACTTCATTAATATTCTTCACTTTCAAGATTAAGAAACCAATATAAAGATTTAAGTTCTTGTGGACAATCTCTACTCGCTTTTTTAACCACGTCATTAAATACGTCACTACACAGATTTTTGGGGGGTTTTAGAAAAAGCAATACATTTTTGCATCCAGTGAATGGACAGTGTAAAACATAAACTGGAAAACATCTACTTCGTACATTCTCTACAGATCCATAAAATGACATGTCCATTTCACATGTTCTCTACAGGGAACAAATACCGTTCACTTTATACATATTCTTGTTAGATGCATATAACCCTGAACTGGAAAAAAAAGAGTGTGTGTGGGCTCCCCCACACACACTCTCCCAACACAATCTAGCAGATTTGGGTTGTTTTACCTCTGAGCGGCGCTTTTTTGTACACATTGGGCTAAATGGCCAGGTCGCAAGGGCCCCGAAGGCTCAGAGAAGGTTGGGGAAGGGGACCCACTGTTGGAAGATAGATGGTAGCCTCCCGTCAATACCATCCAGCGTGATCTTTAACGTGCACAGCGTATGGCTTAACATCCCATCTGACGGACGGTGGCCTTTCCAAGACCATTGGGCTAAATGGCCAGGTCGCATTTAGGGCCGCATACCAGGTCCATTGCCTCTTGACCGTGGGCAGAGTGGGGAGTTTTGCGTCAATCGAGCCGGAAAAATGTAAAAGGGAGGAGGGGGGGGGGACGTCAAGAGACTGGCTTTACAATAACATTTCCCCTCTTTTTTATAAGTCTTTAAAAATTTGTTGCAAAATACGTAAAATATAAATAAGTTTAATAATTTTTTGCCTCTATTACCCTTAATAGCATTCTGAAAGTGGGGGCATGACTTCCTTCCCATCCTCTAAATATGGGTATTGGCTGCTTAGAGTGGATATATATATTTCCATAGACATATCGAATGGAATCGTTCGTTTTCCAAAATTCTTCCATATAAACAGAACGGAAAACACCAGATATGTAATTAGGGGACATGCCGTAGGTCTTGGATTACACCAAAAATTCCACGGTAGTAGAGAAACAAATTTTTGGTCATATTAATGTTTTTAATCCATTTATTATTTGATTGAATATAGTTATATACCTCATCGACAGTGACGAATATGCCAACCAGGTCTGGATCTATGGGGGTGGGGTGGGGGAGTTGACCTCCCTTTGAGAATTTAATTATATTTGAGTAAGGATAATGAATGCAAAAAATTCTTAAATATATGTATATTTTACCCATTCTTCAAGAAACTTTTGAGACCTATAAAACAGTGGGCGAAATGTTATACTGCATTGGCATTATACCCTCTAGTCTTTCAAAATCCTGACCTTATTGCAACAACATAGGATTTTTTTTTTCTTCTATCATTTTTTTTTTTCATTTCGCAATCCTCTTTCAAAAATATTTTCTGGCTAGTGTCTGCAAAACACGCTTACTTTGCATAGTTCCCAAATACACTGGTTTCCATAAATTAAGGAAAATACCTGTGTTAAGTCAATGGGAAGCTAACGTCAAAGCTCTATAACTTCTAAAATATTTTTTTTTCTTTTGAAAAATGTGATTGCTGATAAAGATCTCAATCAAATAAATCAATCTCGATTTTCAACAATATTCGTTCGGTATTTAATGAGTTATGGAAGTTTGAATATTTAACAACAGCAATGCCAGTCTTAAGAAACTTATACAAAACTGAAGAATAGTGAAAGAATTCTTTTCACAAAGTTCTAAAATACAAACTTATTTTATTAAACATTTTGATGCAATACTTATTACTAAGTTTTAATTAACTTCTGAAGTCAATTTTTGTGGTCTTCGGGGTCCATGTGACCTGGCCATTTATCCCCATGGTGTGCAAAAAAATGCCTCTAAGAGGTAAAACAACCAACCCAACCCACATTTTTGTGGCTGGCATTGTTATCGCTAAATATTCAAACTTCCATAACTCATTAAATACTGAACGAATATTGTTGAAAATAGAGATATTGATTTATTTGTTTGAGATCTTCATCTGCAATCACGTTTTTCAAAACAAAAAAACTTATTTTAGAAGTTATAGAGCTTTGACGTGGCTGCCCATTCACTTAACATAGGGATTTTCCTTAATTTATGGAAACCAGTGTATGTACATATGCAACACACATATTTTCACAAATGTCCACCTTTTATATAACTCCATGCACGTCTTTAAATATTTCTAAAGATATCTACTTCAGATATTTACAAGCACCCATGCCAGTTAAAGCATTTTAAGATTTATTATGAGTTTTCAGATATTTAAGATGTTCTGTGGAGAATCTCACACTTTTAGGCAACCAACCTTATTTAACACTTTGAATCTGGTACTAATACTTTACGATTCGTCTCATTTCACTAAGATGGTAGAGATTATACGAGTTGGCATTTCTATAATATTTGACATCTTGCTTGAAGTGTTAGCATGTCGGAAAATTCTGAAATTCTTGGTGTGCATGAATATATTAATATTGGGTTGTTGCAAATGAAATGGCCGTTGAATGACGTCAGGTTTCTACTGGTTGCGGAAGAAAGCAAGCGTTGAGGTTTATGCAATTTTTTTATGTCATGTGGCAACGTCACACGTGGGTGATGCAATCGTAGTATTTGTTTCGTTCAACGAGCATTAAACATTGAATACTACCGACATCAAGTCAATCAAGGAACCCAGTAAAGTAAGGTTGCTATACCTTTAGGAAGCCGTCACATGGCAGAGTGGTTAGCGCGCTTGGCTACTGATCTAAGGGACCTGGGTTCGACCCCCGGGTAAGGCATGGCTGTTTGTGTCGTTTTTCTGCTGAGGAACAGACCTCAGACCTTCTACTATGGCATATAAACTGACAGGCTCCTGTCAGACCTCTGTGGCAAGCAGCTGCTTGAGGAGGATATTTATTATTTATATTTTATACCTTTAGGAGTCCAAATTGGGAAATTCTGCAGCGGCTGCAGTAAAAAACATCAATAAAGCATTCGGTGGAGGAACAACTAATGAGAAATAAAGTCGCCGTTGGTTTGCAAAATTTCGCTCAGAAGATTTGAGACTACAAAATGGCCATCGTCCTTCCTCCATTGATTCGAATGAATTAAAGGATTTAATCGAATCAGATCCACGACAAACTGTACGAGAGATCGCCCAGACACTAAATGTACACTTTTCAACTGTTTCACGGCACCTGGCAATAATAGCAAAAGTAAGGAAGCTCGACAAGTGGGTGCCTCACGAACTCACTGATGAAAACAAAGCACGGCGTTTGGAAGTGTGCTCTTCTCTCTTCAGAAGAAGTAAAGAAGAAAGGTTCCTGCAACGAATTGTGACTGTGGATGAGAAGTGGATATTCTACGACGCGCAGTGGTTGGGGGTGAAAGACGCTCCAGGAAGGACTCCAAACGCACCTTTGCATCCAAAGAAGATGTTGTTTACTGTATGGTGGTCTTCTGCTGGTGTTATTCACTACTCATTCCTTCCACGAGGTGAATCGATAAATGCAGCTCGATATTGTACAGAGATGCGGCAAATGCATGACAAATTGTGCCTTAAGCAACCAGCACTTGTGAATAACACTGGGTCCTATTGCTTCAGGATAACGCCAGACCACATACGGCAGTGTCAACCATACAGCAAATCAACAATTTGGGATACGAAATTGTGCCTCATCCTCCATACTCTCCTGACAGATTACCATTTTTTCCGGCACTTGAGCCATTTTTTGTCCAAGAAATGCTTTGCCAACGATGCATCAATTGATCGGGCAGTGGAGGACTTCATAACTTCCAGAGACACTGATTTTTACAAACGTGGTATAAATGACCTTGCCACACGTTGGTAACAATGCATTGATGCTGCTGGAGATTACTTTGATTAAACAGGTATTCTTCTTCTTTTTATTCCCTTCTTTTTCAATCGTCCTTAAAATCGGCCATTTCATTTGCAACAACCCGATAGAAATTTTAATACTGGTGTTCATATTTTAGAGAACTCAACACAAAAACTATTATTGATATATCCAGCTAAATAATATTTTACTCCTTGCCAATAAGTGGGAACAGGGCCGGATATGGGGGACAAGAGGACCCTCTTCTTTTTTTTGGTGGGGGGGGGGGATGGCTCTTCAATAGCATGCTACGTTCATAACCTGCAGTTCCCAGGTTTGAGTCCCAGCTGGGTTAGTGTTGGGATTAATCTACGCAACCCCCCTCCCCCCCACATACACACATTCGGACACCAATGGGCTTGGAAAGGCCGCCGTCCGTCGGAATGGAGCCATGGTTCCGTGTGAATGAGAGCCATTCCTGTGCAGGTCAAAGAACATGCTGGATGGTCTTGACAGGAGGCTACCATCTGTTTCGTGACAGCGGTCCAGTGGGTCCCCCCCCCCCCTTCAGAGTCCTTGTGACCTGGCTATTTAGCTCATTGTGTACAAAAAAAGTGCCATTCAAAGGTAAAACAACCCAACCCCTCTTTTTGAGAATGTTAATAAGGGAAATGCAGGCACAAATTATTGAACTTATATCTATTTCACGCATTTTTCATGAAAATTTGTAAGACCTCGAACACGGAGGGAGAGGACGCTTCCACCCTCCACACACACACACACACACTTTATTTTCCAGATCCGGGCCTGAGTTCATGTGTCCTCACACACCTAAAATGTTTGGTGTAATAGAAGCAATATTAGTTTTTATTGCTGTGTTTACAATAAAGATTTTTGGAATCTTGAAACTGACCCCTCCGAGTTATAAATCCGAAGAGTTTTTGAAAACCAAACAGGTAAAGAAATAAAATCACCTAAAACGATCTTTGATCGATGTTGTGATCCCTTTATTTTTCTCACTGGCAATCCAATTGATAAACTCGACACTAGGCCTCTATCCTCTTTGTGAAGTGAATTTTCTCTGTGCAATATGTCTTGAGTTCACCTTTCTATTGTTGGGTCTGAATAGAGGTCCTGTATCGTTAGAGGCTGGCCATCTCGGTGATTCACTGCCATTGGTTGATTGAGTCACGTGGTTTATGGGCGCCATGTTTTGTCGTACCGTGAGACGAAAGTCTGTGAGTTAGTGTGCATCTAGTTAATAAAACTTTTTAATTGTTATAATTTACCATTTTCTTTGCCTATAAAAGCTGTCACATTTAATGAATGCCTCACTGCGCTACATTTGGGTGTAAAAATTTCACTCAGAGAAATAATTTTTTTTTCCTAGAAACTCCATCAGAAGACGGCAATCGGCTGCAAAAGTGAAATGAGCTAACTGAAAACCAACAAATAATTTATTTTAAGGTTCGTTTGAAAAACGAGCTAATGTTTACACTTTGCCGTCTGTCTATGCCAATATTTGTTCGTCTGTCTGTCCGTCTCTCTGTTAACTGTTGTCTGTCCATTTGTCTTTCCACCTGTCTGTCCGTCTATAGACAATCATTTTTTTTTTTTACTTTTAGAGCTATATGAAAAATTCTTTTTGGGTTGGACAGGTGTCGAACAAATATTGGATTAGCAATTTTTTAAATTTTCAGTAGCTTTAATAGCGCCCTCTAACGATTGGAAAAGGTGGAAAATGCTAAAATTTCAAACGAATATACAAACTATTTACACTGTAAATCTGAAATTTTGGTAGTAGAGTGTTATGGTCAGAAGGGTTACAATGGCCACAAGGCTTTGCCGTCTTAGCCAAAATGGGGTGCAAAAATGAAACGTTTTTATTTTAAGACATAAGCGAAACAATATATATATATATTTTGTTTTACAGGCACTAACAAAATATTAATGATTTAAACAATATTTGATAATCTCAGCGTTACCTGTAGACGTTTAAACGTCTATAAATCGATAATTTTTTGTCAAAAAACCCGGGTTAGTTCAACGGGTTAGAATACTCTGACTTGTTTCTGCAGAGATGCGACTTCGAATCCCGTATGTCGGCGAAATGTTTTTCCACAAAAACATTAATATTTACATTTTTCGAATCCTCATCAATGGAATTTCCAGTGTTAGAGAGTGCTAAAAGCGGTAAATAAAAACTCGAAAGGCGACCTCTAGCGGCGAAAAAAGCTTGAAAATACCAAATCTTTAAAAAAATATTACAAACGATCTATTTTTGTTAGAAACTTGAATTTTTGGTCATAGAGTGTAATAATCAAGTGGTTTACCCTAATAGTAATGATTTGTCGTGTTGGTAAAATGCAACTTTTCTGCTTTAAGAGATAAATGAAAACATTTTTTTTGTGTGTGTGTGTTTGTTTTACAGGTACTAATAAAATATTAATAGTTTATTTTCTCAGTTTTACAATATTTCGAATTTCCACTGTCAGATGGTACTGAATATGTAAAACAACTAGAAGAACACATATCGTCTCTGGCGCATATGGGAATCTCATTTTCAAAGAGAATGAAGTTCTTCCTTTGCCTACTTTTTCATTCCTTAAAAGTTTTAATTATGAATGTTTGTGTTGTTTTTCTGCTGAGGTCCTGCCATCCTCATGGACCTTCTTACTATGGCGTATAGATTGACAGGCTCTTGTCAGACCTCTGTACAAGCAGCTGTGTGAGAGGTTATTTTTTTTTTAATGTATGATGGAGGAAAATGCACATTTTATTATATATATAAAATAAATACCCCCTCAAGCAGCTGCTTGCCACAGAGATCTGACAGGAGCCTGTCAGTTTAATGCCACAGTAGAAGGTCTGAGAGGATGGCAGGACCCCAGCAGAAAAACAACACATACATCCATGCCTTACCCGGGGCTCGAACCCAGGTCCCTTAGAGCAGTAGCCAAGCGCGCTAACCACTCGGCCATGGGACGGCTTATTATTAGTAATTATAAAATATAAAAAGTATTTGTCTTTTAGTTCTTAAATTTAAAAGTTGTTTTTCTCTCGTTCCTCTGAAAATAGCGGGCAGATCAATGCTGTCAGGGGAATTTCTACCATAACAGGACTTTACACGCCGAAATTTCTACCATAAACAAATCAATTGAAACATTCGTTAAAAGTTTTGCAGTTTCGATATTTAGTGATCTCTAATGATATAAATTAAAACTACCTTCAAAAATGCGAATTACATTTCATTAGTAACCAACTAAAAAAGAGATTTCCAATTATCTCTTAAAACAAAACTGTTCCGTTTCTTACCTACCTTGGGCTTATGGTCAACTCATTGTTGCCAATGGAATTCTCAAGACTGTCATATTCCACCACCAAAATTTCAAATTTCTGGCATAATTGCATCGTTTGCAATATTCGTTTTAAATTTTGGTCATATACATAGTTATTTAGGTCATATACACAGTCGTATCAGAATAATATGACCACCTACCATAGTATATGTATGATAGATGGTCATATTATTCTGATACGATTGTGTGTATATATATATATATTCAAAAGCTTTAAAATACACATTAACTTTTCTATGAGTGATGGAAATAAAAATTAAAAATTCAGTGATACATTTTTATCATATACTTTGAACTAGATGAAGAAATATATGCGCTTTCTTAGAAATAAGAAATGGTTCATTATATATATATATGATAGAGAGTGGACAAGATTAGTGATTCAATTAAATCAGATGAACAAACTAATTTTTGATATATCCAGAAAATATAACACAAAAGCTGCAGAGTATTCAGATAAATGGTATACACTAACACATAGACTATCAGATATGTCAATAGACAAGCATAGAAGGTACCTGAAAATGGTAATTTAGATAAATAATGGGAACTAGGTAATTGACATCTTTGCCTTGTCAAAATTAGACTGCTTATCCCTCATATAAATTTAAGTTTTTAATAACATTTATCAAATAAAGCTAAAAAACCCCATCATCATCATCATCATCAAGCAACCATGGGCTACGGAGGTCCAACCAGACCGTGCCATTTAGTTCTCCAAGCAAGTCTATCCTGAGCTACATCTACTGCATCTGGCCACTGCACACCAATTCTAACAAGGTCCTGTTTGACATTGTCTGCCCACCGCATCCTAGGTCTCCCCTTCTTTCTGAGGCCTCTAGGCATACTGTTCATAACCCTATTCGCCAATCTATAATTATCCATACGAGCAACATGACCAAACCAACGAAATCTCTCTCTGCACAATATGCTGCTTAAAGGAGGTTGCAGACTCCTTTGCCTAACCTCATCATTAGTTACAAAGTTAAACCACCTAATACCCAAGATACTGCGTAAGCATCTAGAATCAAAAGAATCTAGTTTCCTGTTATCTTGTTTACACAGCGTCCAAGTTTCACTAACACAACTAACCCTAGAAAGAACCAAACTATTATACAGTCTAATTTTAGTCTTTAGGTGTATATGCCTATTTCTCCACAATCTCCATAGATTCTTAAAAGTCCCGGCAGTAATCCCTATTCGTCTGTTAATCTCATGCCGCATATCACCATTATCTGTTACATAGGTCCCAAGATAATTAAACTGTGACACCTGCTCAAGACTGCAACCATTCAGATTAACTGAATCACAGCCTACTTGACCAATTTTCATCACTTTAGTTTTTTCTCTGTTTATAACAAAACCTACTCTACTACCAGTCTCATCAACAGCTCGAATGGAAGAGTTCATCTCATCAACATCATTTGCCAAAAGGGCTAAATCATGAGCATAATCTAAATCAGAAATTTTGGTATCTCCAGCCCATTTAAGGTCAAAATCTTTCCCTTGAAGTGAATTTCGCATAACATAATCAATAACCAAGCTAAAGAGAAAAGGAGACAAAATGCACCCTTGTCGAACACCAGAAGTAATGCTAAACCAATTGCTACAAGCCTTACCAACTCTCACACACGACTCAGTGTTATTATAGAGAGCTTTCATTGTGTTAACTAACTTGTCTGCTATACCATATGATTTCACAATCAACCACAAATTCTGACGATCAACAGAGTCGAAAGCCTTTTTGAAATCAACAAAGCTAACAACCAAAGGTTTCTGAAACTCTAAACATTTCTCACGAATCTGCCTAAGTGAAAATATCTAATCCACACATCCCCTACCACTTCTGAATCCACATTGCTCATCACGCAATTGACTGTCAACCAGATTCTTAATTCTATTAAGCACAATCATGGAAAGAACTTTACCTGGAACAGAGAGTAGGCTGATACCCCTATAGTTATCACAAGAACTGCGATCACCTTTTTTGAAAATAGGGATAACAATAGCTCTGGTAAAATCCTTAGGAATCATGACTTTATCATAAAAGATATTCAGAATTTCAGTCATCCAAGTGGTAACCGAAACATTCCCAGCTCTAAGCATTTCGGTAGTAATTTCATCTACCCCTGGGGATTTATGAAGTTTAAGTTTAGAAACAGCCAAAATAACTTCAGATTGTGTTATAGGGCCAACATTAAAGCCACCAATGCATCTATCATCATTGCAAGCAATGGGAATAGAACTAACCGCATTGTTTAGAATATCACTGAAATGCTCAGCCCACCTAGCCATGACAGAATCCTCACCTTCTATAACCTTACCTTGTTTATCCTTCAATCCCTGTATACCTGTCCGTTTTCTACCACACAAAACATTAACTATCTGGTACAGCTCTCTGCTGTTGTGCTGTCTAACTGCTTCCTCAGCTTTGTCAGCCAAACCATCAAGCCAAAGATTCTTATCAGCAGCTAACTGATCTTTTACACATTTATTAAGTTCTCTGTAATGCTTTTTATTAGGACTAGTAGGGTATTGATTAAGGACATTCCTGCAGTTCTTTCTTTCCAAAATAAGCTCAAGTGCCTTATCACTGAAATAATTCTGTCTCTTCTGCTCCTTTTTTCCTAAAAGAGTACTGTTAGTGTCCAAAAAAAAGCCTGTTTAAAATGATCCCATTCTTCCTCAACGTCAGTAGTAGGTATACCATGACTGTCATAATGACTAAGTAACCTATCATGGTAAGCTTTGGCTATAACTGCGTCTTTCAGAGCTTCAGTATTAAAAGCAAATTTTTTAACCCTAGCACAACACTTTTTAAGTTTAAGTTGCAAGACACTTTTAACAAGGTAATGGTCAGATCCAATTTCAGCTCCCCTATATGACCTGGTATTCCTAACAGAACTAGCCCATTTGCTGTTAATTAATATATAATCAATCATATTCCTATGCAGCCCATCAGGTGAAACCCATGTGTACTTAATGTATGTCGCGGTGTTTGTAATATGTGTTAGTTATTCTGAAACCATTGAGTTTGCTTACCTGTAGGAGACGTTGCCCATTGCCATTGCAGCTACCAATACCAAAAGGGCCAATCACCCCTCCCCAAAGGTCAGAGTCAGTACCAACTTTGGCATTGAAGTCACCAAGAACAAGGGTAATATCTCCTTTCTGACAGAATTCAAAATATCCTGAAGTTGTTCATAAAACCTATCCTTCTCATCGGCATCCTCAGTGGGGGCATAACAGCAGATGACATTCAAGTCTTTAACGCTTGTCTGAAATTTTGCTGTAAGAAACCTTTCATTAATGCACTCATATCCTAGAAGAGCATCACTAGCGTGTCTGCTGAGAAGCAGACCCACGCCTTGATGATGCTTATTGTCGTCCCTCCCTGAAAAGAGAAATTTAAGAGTATTTTTAAGAATCTGACCTTTAACTGTCCATCTGGTCTCTTGCAAGCCGAGAATATCTAAATTATAATGGTGGAATTCTTGTGTGAGGACATTAAGAAAAAAAGCTCTGTGCAGAGTCCTCACATTCCAACTACCTATGGAGAGAAAATGGTTAGTGGGATGTTTAAAGAAACTATGTTTATTTAGAGAGGGAATGCCGACAATATCAAACAGCCCCCTAATCGCAGACATGGGGCAAAGACCCGTTCCCCCACCACTAAAGGCTGAAGCCATCTACACTGAAATACTTCCTCCAATGTAGAATTTGACGATGCCAATAGAAGCAAAGAGTTCAGGTGCCTGCGATGACCTCTGCTCAGGATTATCCACCAGCTGATAAACATATCCTGTGAATCTATTCACTTGGGGCTGTCAACCCACAAACAAACAGAAAACACAGCGGAAGATTTTCTCTCCACAGAAGCCCACCAGTGCAGCAAAATCAGGATCCATAATCAAGCTCAGAGCCATATATCAGTCCAGTGGGTTTATATGGTCAGCACCAGGACCCTGTGTGGTTGACCACTCCTCAGCAGGGTAGAAAAAAAAAAGAGAAGTAGCCATAGTTGTCCAGATCAGTAGGCCACACTAATCTGGCAGCCCTCCCCTTCCGTTCACTTCCAGAAGAGAGTATCTCTTTTGAAAGGTACTAACGGTCTGCACCACAAGAAGGCGGGGTCGGACATTAGGTGCTAGGCCTGGCCGGTTCTATGCATCATCACAGGGGATTGGTCCCCAACTATTCATAATATTTCAATCACATTTAATGGCATATACTTTTTCACTCTAGGTATTAATGAAATGCCAGCTTGAACGAAATCATTTTACGTTCAAAATGCAATGACATATCAGTTCAAATGCAAAGACTATAAAGCCTAATTACTTTACCACTGAAATATCAGTGGTATGTCAACTCTAATCTAAATCAAATTAGCACTAAAATATCAGCGAATGTCAAATTTAGGTCATTTTACCACTTTATAAGCGAAATATGAACTATACAACTGAATCATTTTTACTAATTAAAAATCAGCAAAATGCTAACTGTAAACTAAATCATTTTATCACTAAGATAGCGAAACATGAACTGCAAAACCAAATCATTTTATCGCTTAAACATCAGCGAAATGTGAACTATAAACTAAATCATTTTATCACTATAATATCAGCGAAATGTAAAATATAAACCGAACCATTTTACCACTTAAATATGAGCGAAAGGTCAACTATAAACCAAATCATTTTACCACTAAAATATCAGCGGATGTCAACTATAAACCAAATAATTTTATAATTCAGATATCACTGAGATTTTAACTGTAAAACCAAATCACTTACCTATTAAAATTTTCGAAACTCCATTTACCTTGGAGTTCTTGAAAGCGACGATGAAATTCTAATCGAAATTATTTTCACAAAAATCACTTCGCACAAAAGAGTGAATTGCTGTTCCAACCAAGCACATTGTATTATTCGAGTCGAGTCGTGGTGGTTAGGCCTAACAAAAGTAGCTTACACAAAAATTGATACAAACTACATACAAATCACTTTACTGATTACACCTCAGGACGGTAAACATTCTAATAACAATTCACATTGTATTAAACTCAAAAACGTGTAATATATATCTACTACAAAATTAAATTCAAAAATGCCGCCACAGCACTACATCATGGGCAGCGAGAGCAAATGACCAAAGGTTCACGGGACGCTTCCGCTGCTGCTTTGTGATGCTGTCCACTAGGACCGCCATTGTTGTGACATACCCGAATAGCCAATACCTCCTAGGCTTTCAGCTCTAGGAGGTATTGGCTATGCACGCTAAACAATCCGAGCGACGACAAAACATGGTGTCCAATTTTGAGATGGCCAACCTCTACCTATATAGGGCCTCTAGGCCTGAATCGATCGGAATCGTCAATGGGTCAAATCGATACAACTCATGGTATCGCCCCTCCCCCCCCCCCCCCGATAGGGGACCACCTTGTCGTGGTGGTGGTGGTGGGGGGGGGGCTTCGGGCCCAGCAACCGGTCGAAGACTTTGCTGACCGGATTGGGTCCCCGGTTGGACAGAGCGAAGACCAACTGAGGTCGAAGACATCGCTGATCGGTTTAGTGGCCTGGTTGGATGGTGTCAAGACCTCAACATCAGGTGCTCCGTGGAGCAGTTCAAGGCCGCCGCTAAACGGATTTGGTCCCCTAGTAGGCACGAGCCCTTTTCAAAGTCTGGGCCCCACTAAGAGTCTCCACCCCGGGTGCCGAGCGAACTTGGATCTACATATCCTTGTTCATGGCTAACCGGGGAACAGATTAAATTTCAGGTTTCTACCGGTGGTTAGCTTTCCTTATATAGGACTGCTGCCATGTGAGGTTAGGGATGAGATGCATCTATATGGTGTATTCTTGCCCCCGACTCTAGTAGTCACGGCTTTCCGTTAACTTGGTAGTGTCGTGAGACGGAACCGGGGATTGCCGTGGTTGCTGGACATCTGACAACAAATAGTACAACTCATGATATCGGCTATATCGAATCTGAAAGACATTCTGGAAAGCTGAATGGAGAGTAAGAATTCAGTAGGCCTTTGAGAACGCGTCTAATAAACCGTTGTTGAATTTTCGTGACTTTTCACTGAGTTAGATATAGGTATACAGTAAATACAACGATGCATTTCTTTCTATAAATGTAAACCCAAATATTGTCATCTAAATATTCTCTTATTTTCTCTTCCAGTGGCTGTGGGTGAAATGGGCCACTTCTCTGCCTTTTATTTCGCGCCTGCAACAGTTGTGACAACCCTTCAAATACTAACTGTCCTTGTCACGTAAGATCTCGCTGCGTTTCTTCCTCGGAATTAGTATAATATCAATGACTGAAAAATATTTCGTTAAACTTTTGGGGCAAGTTCTTTTAAACATACAAATTTTGTTTTTCTGAGTTAAAGACGTATTGGGTAAATAAAATAAGTCTTTTGCTCGTTTTCAAAAAAAAAGTTAGCTGTCGTTTCATTTTGCCCTGCTTGTTCGTAGACATTAAAATTCTTTCGCTTTTCAAAAAATTATGAAAAATTATTTTCGTGTTAGAGAGGCACTTTTCTCCTTCAAGTATTGTGATAAATAGGAAGTATAAGAACTAGTGAAATGTGGAGTCCTTCAATTTCAATATAGACCATAGATCTAAATACCTGGGTATTGGACTTGGGTACTGAGAATATTGTAGCTTTCAGTCGAAAATGAAGCCACTTCGAATGAAGTTTCGGTTTATATTTTGGTATAAAAGGTGATCGCAGTTCTTGTGATAACTATAGGGGTATTAGCCTACTCTCTGTTCCAGGTAAAGTTCTTTCCATGATTGTGCTTAATAGAATTAAGAATCTGGTTGACAGTCAATTGCGTGATGAGCAATGTGGATTCAGAAGTGGTAGGGGATGTGTAGATCAGATATTTTCACTTAGGCAGATTCTTGAGAAATGTTTAGAGTTTCAGAAACCTTTGGTTGCTAGTTTTGTTGATTTCAAAAAGGCTTTCGACTCTGTTGATCGTCATAATTTGTGGTTGATTGTGAAATCATATGGTATACCAGACAAGTTAGTTAACATAATGAAAGCTCTCTATAATAACACTGAGTCGTGTGTGAGAGTTGGTAAGGCTTGTAGCAATTGATTTAGCATTACTTCTGGTGTTCGACAAGGCATTTTGTCTCCTTTTCTCTTTAGTTTGGTTATTGATTATGTTATGCGAAATTCACTTCAAGGAAAAGATTTTGGCCTTAAATGGGCTGGAGATATGAAAATTTCTGATTTAGATTATGCTGATGATTTAGCCCTTTTGGCAAATGATGTTGATGAGATGAACTCTTTCATTCGAGCTGTTGATGAGACTGGTAGTAGAGTAGGTTTGGTTATAAACAGAGAGAAAACTAAAGTGATGAAAATTGGTCAGGCAGGCTGTGATTCAGTTAATCTGAATGGTTGCAGTCTTGAGCAGGTGTCACAGTTTAATTTTCTTGGGAGCTATGTAACAGATAATGGTGATGTGCAGCATGAGATTAACAGACGAATAGGGATTGCTGCCGGGACTTTTAACAATCTATGGAGAGTGTGGAGAAATAGGCGTATACACCTAAAGACTAAAATTAGACTGTATAATAGTTTGGTTCTTTCTAGGGTTAGTTATGGTAGTGAAACGTGGACACTTTGTAAACAAGATAACAGGAAACTAGATGCTTTTGATTCCAGATGCTTACGCAGTATCTTGGGCATTAGGTGGTTCAACTTTGTAACTAATGAAGAGGTTAGGCAAAGGAGTTTGCAACCTCCTTTAAGCAGCATATTATGGAGAGAGAGACTCCATTGGTTTGGCCATGTTGCCCTTATGAGTAGTTATAGATTGGCGAATAGGGTTATGAACAGTGTGCCTAAAGGCATCAGAAAGAAGGGGAGACCTAGGATGCGGTGGGCAGACAATGTCAAACAGGACCTTGTTAGAATTGGTGTGCAGTGGCCAGATGCAGTAGATGTAGCTCAGGATAGACTTGCTTGGAGAACTAAATTGCACGGTCTGGTTGGACCTCCGTAGCCCATGGCTGCTTGATGATGCTGATGATGATGATGATGATGATGATGATGATGATGATGATGATGATGATGATGATGATGATGATGATGATGATGATGATGATGATGATGATGATGATGATGATGATGATGATGATGATTAGCAAAGGCAACATTTAAAAACCAAAACAAAATATAAGTAGTTTTATTTTGTATATTATTACTTAAAATAAAATGCCCCCCCACCATATATTGAGAAGTAATCTGGCCCTTGATAACTCGGTGACAATATTCTAATCTGCCATCAGCAGGGATCAGTCAGTGTCAATCTTCTGTTGCCAGGTGCCATCTATGGTTGAAGTGGTGCTGTGAGAAAAATGTAACACTGAGTTAATCATTCTAAATAGAATGCCAGGTGGCAAAATTTAAAAATTTTCCTATAAATGAAGTGGAGAGCTATTTAAGAATTTTACTTCAGTATCATACCGGCCAGATTTTAAATGAACTGATTCATTCAATGCTATTCCTTCCTCTTCACTACCTCTTACCTACAGGTTTTGAACGTTTTGGGCCGGTAGAAGAAGGTTTAACACAAAATTAGTTTGTTTTCGTACAAATAGTTAGAACCGTGTGGTCCAGTTGGCTGTCGTGATGACTGACTGGTATTATTTCTTAATTTCTTTGATTATTCCACCACAGAAGCACGATTTTCTTTAACATCAAACATCGGAACAGAAGGGAAAAAAAGCACTTCAGAGCCCTATGTGCTCTTTTGCTAGTATATGTCCTATGGAGAAAGGAATGGTTGTCTGGAACGGAGAGAAGGTACAGTCGCTCAAAAAAGTATCCGAACACTATGGTTGATTGCAGAATTCAGAAAAAATATCTGGCAGCGATTTTTTTCAGAAACCAGATCATTAATTTCTGAAAAAAATTGTTGCCAGATATTTTTTCTGAATTCTGCAATCTACCATAGTGTTTGGATACTTTTTTGAGCGACTGTACAGGTAAATCCCATTAAAACGGGATGCACGCGTGGCTCCCTTTTTTTTGTCATATGAAACATAATTTTTCACTTCAAGAACTACATATTGGATTTCTTGTGTAGTTTTGTGTACACATGGACGATATTTTCACTTGAGCGCGAATCCGTGATACTTGTTATCGTTTGACATCCGAAAGAATACTGGCAGTTGATTCATTTACGTGTAATCTTTTGTTGGCAGCATCCGTCTGATTTGCATTCCAAATGAACAAACTGACAAGCTGTTTTGTTACTGAATTTTGCTAACGCGATCCCGTTCCTATCGCGATGCGATTCTTTGGACCCCGAGACCGAGTTATAAAGGGATTTACTTGTATTAGTGAACATTGGACATGTTGGGGAATTTTTTCCTTTGGTATAAAAAAAAAATTGTACTTTGAAAATAAATATTGTACTTTGGTAATAAGCGTTTCTCTGATTTTACTCATAAAATGTAGTAATGTATAATGATTCAAAAACTGATTATTCATTTTCGAAAACAATTTTCCAAGATGCACTTTTTTTACAGGAAATGTTCAGCTATTTTGGATGTTTTAAAACTGTTATTGGTAGCAGAATTAAAGAGTTGGATCACACTACTTTAGAAATTTATTAACCGATGTTCGCTCTTAGCTGCATAGCTAAAATGTGCCTGCTCATGTGCACCAATTTCAACGTACACTTTGTAAAAAATTAGAGGGAACATTGGCAACAACTCTTATTTATAGACATAACCAATGTGGTAATAATACTAGAGACCACATTGCCATTCCTGTAGCATTGACCGCCTGGAACACTGGCACGATTCTTAAGACAGAAAGAACACTGATACTTTGCGAACTTGCTAAGAACGATCAATGTTGCTAATAAAAAAATAAAATAAATACCCCCTCAAGCAGCTGCTTGCCACAGAGGTCTGACAGGAGCCTGTCAGTTTATATGCCACAGTAGAAGGTCTGAGAGGATGGCAGGCCCTCAGCAGAAAAACGATACAAACAGCCATGCCTTACCCGGGGCTCGAACCCAGGTCCTTTAGATCAGTAGCCAAGTGCGCTAACCACTCGGCCATGGGACGGCTAAATAGTATAAAATTGAAGAAAATGAAGTGACTATTAGTTGTTGTTTTTCAACTTCATTACGTTCATTTCAGTCTAGTAATTAAAATATGAAATTTTGTATTTTGCGATTTCGAGATAAAATAAAAACAAGAAAGTGGTAGTTTTCTGTTTGCCCAACGTTTAGTTATTAGGTCGTAATAATTTGAAGCAACTTCTATTGCAGTGATATCATTTGATTCTAAAGATATTATCGTGTTATGAAAAGTGGTAGAGTTCCATGTAGAAAAAGTAAATATACCTCGTTCTCCGAGTTTTAAAAAATTATTTTAGAATTGTTGGACAAATTTCTTCTTTCATAAAAAATAATTTCAATGCATCAAATATGTCGAGAACTATCTGAGATGCAGATATGTAGACTTCAAAATCGTGTAGAACTGTATGACAACATTTTTTTATATTCTATCTCTGCATCTTCACTAAAGGATTATACCACTTCAATATCAATAGGAAGTTTATCAGCAGCTATTTGTACAGAGTTATTAATAAAGTGAGCTGCATAACCAATTACTAAAATAGGGCGTCCCAATTTGCGTTCTAATTTTCTGTAAATGTGTTTTTTTCTCCCTTTTCACACCACCAAAGATTCTGTGTTGTCTGCACAGAAGCAAATAATTTTCTTCTCTAAGTTATGTTTTCTGACAGTTTCCATTCTGTAATTAATATCGGAAGTCTTCCGGCATTTCTTCAAAATTTAGTAGCTTTATCTGAATCTCAGAATACAATGAGAAATATCTGACAATAATCGGGACTAATTTTATTTCGTTTCTATTGGAAGCGTCGATACTGATCATAACGAAATTTACTTTCTGCAGGTCTGTTAAAACTTCATTAAAAATGTACGGTTATATAATATTTGTCACGATGGTTTCGGTCTTGGTCTTTCCAGAGGAAAACTTCGAATCATACAAATGCTTGATTAACTTGGATGTACAATCCGCCGAGTTGAAGCTAAATTCATGTACCGCTGAATGACAGGCAAAAGTTATTTCCTTAGCGGCACATAATAAATCAGGTTGATTTAGATCAGGCAACTTAAAATAAGAAGTAATACTGGAAGATTTGAGAGTCATTTACCGCCCATTTGTGCTTGTCACTGCGAATATGATCTTCGATATATCGCTTCGTCCTTTGTATTCCACAGTAAAAAACCCATTACAAATAGTACAAACCACACGACTTGCATTGTCACTTTGCCTTTTTAAATAGTTGTACTCTTCTTTAAGTTTGTCCGTTGGTGTAATAGCAAATTAAAACAAAGCTTATTACGCATGTGCAACATTTGCGTCTGCAGTCCTGCGCGAGTACTGTGTTGCTACTCAACTACAACACGTTCAAGAAGCCGATCGACCTAAACAGATAAAATGTTGGTAGATACTTGAGTTAAGAAATTTTGAAATCCAGGACATTTTAAAGCCCCGGCCAACTATTGAAATCCAAGACAGTCGGGCCAATCCCGGACGTATGGCAAGCCTAAGTATACATTACTAAGAATCTATCTATATATATAACCATACTAAGGCACAAATAAAGTTACTTTTTATTCTTAAAAAATCAGGACAGAATCTTGCATTGGATGACCGCATTAGGGTGTCTTCTTATTCCTTTATCATGGCAAACATTGCCATGGCACTTTCTAGTAGTATTACCTCGTTGCACAAAACGAATATCTATTATGTTTCCATTATCAGGGCCATTTCTAACAACTTTCTGCCTGGACATACAATTTTTTGATGGCACAAGTAGCTAACCAAAGTAGAAAATATAGAAGTTAAACAAATATATATATTCTAAACTGATTTAATTACATAAAAAATTTATTAGTATTTTTTTTCGTTTACTTTGGAGTGTGACCACCTGGGTGCATTACCCCTTGTTGCCCTGTATACTAGCACCCTTGGCACTTATTACTGTATAATGTAAGCACTGACTTTTCATGCACCGTATCAAACTTAAAAATTCTTTACAGTGCTGTCATGTCGTCAAGGATTTTAGGTGAAAAAGTAAACCGCTTTGGCAAGTTGGCATGTGCTTTGTGTGTTTCTGGATGCTGTGTGATCGTCTTCTTTGCACCGAGCGAGCGCTCTGTGAGTAGCATGGACAAACTGGCGACCATGATGCAAGATGCTGGTAAGCTCAAATACACACTCAACATCTTATGGTTTCCAAAAAAGTTAGCAGCTGCAATTGTGATAGGTGAGAAGGGATCAAACTTTGAACAGACAATGTTATCTCATTCAGACTTTTCAGGGTGGTTATTAGCAACATATTTTGTCATATATCCATGATACACCATATAGCATGCCTGTCGTGATATTTTGTCATGTACCAAACCCTGTCACATTTTGTTAGATGCCCACGATACCTGTCGCAATGCTTTGTCATATACCATGACAGGTGTCATGGTATATGACAAAATACCACGACACGATATACCCAAGATATCTGCCGTAATACATATAAATATATTTTCTCATATAGCCATACCTATATGATATTTTATCATAGTGATGATACATATCGTGATATTTAGTCTCATTTCGTACCTACTATATGTATATATATATATGGATGCTTTAAATTTATACTATATTTATACTATAGTATAATTTATACTATAAATTTATAATCACCGACAGAAACAAAATTTGCGTTCAGGCAATATCTTACAGAAGTCGAATAGGATCGTGAAGAACCTGTAAAGGCAGTAAAAAACACTGAAACAGAACCCCACAAAATTATGTCCTTTCCAATATTCATTAAGAACTAGTTGCAAATATATGATTCAAGAGCGTCTCAAAGAGCTTGTTTTTGCCAATTAAAAAGAGGATTTTACAAAAAATTGATTGTGACGATACGCAGCATATCATCAAATGTATTGGGGCAATTCCATGTGAAAAGAAACTACATTGAAACCTTCATAACTTTAAAAATACACTTTTTTCAGAAAAATGTCACACACAAAGGAGAGAAATTTTAGACCTTAATCAAATTTATCGAAGTTTTGATTTTAAAGAATATTTGCTTGATACTGAAATATGTGACCGAAGACGCTATTGTTAAGTTCGTTCTAAACCAAAGCTGAAACATCCTTTCAAAATTGATGTTACAACTTTTGAGATAAATTATTACGACTAACAATATTGCTGATAAATTTTTTCAGTTTCTATAACTGTTTAAATATTACCCAAAAGTTGCTCAAAAAGGAGTTTTGATTAAATTTTTTAATATTTTCATTTCCTTCGGCATTTTGGTACAAAAACCTTTATTTGAAAGTTAAAAACTTTGAATACATCTTTCCACTCACACAACATGAAAATGTTTCAATACTTTTGTAATTTAAACAATCCATTTATTCCCTAAGCAAAACAAAAAATGAGGAAGAAATGTGTTTAAATTTGAAAATGGATAATTTGATTTTTAAATGTTACTCCACATTGAATAATATAAACTGTATGATATATAAAATATTAATTTATTGCATTAACTTGTATAGTATTTAGTAACAAATCTGTATTACATATTAAAATCCCAATATCCATTTCGATTACATTAGTTTCTTTCTTTATAGCTACGAAAGTAAAAATTTTAAAAAGGACTGTACATAGTGTGCACTACTGCTTCTTGTGCCTAGGGGCACACGAGGTGTAAATTCGATCCTAGTGACAGCCGATGTCATTTGTTTGAGGACAAAGTCGTATTAAGCAATATGCACAGTAGTCACTATATAAAGTGCCTATGAAAAATCTTTTGACATTTTTCTTTCCTGTGCATGATAAAAACTCTAACAAGATCTCGTCTTGAATATATAGTGATCAAGCCAGTTGTTACGGCCAATTACATACCATTTTTGCTATCCCAGAAAAATTCAAGATAATTTCGATCACCATCTATATACATCGAAATACCCCAAAATATGCAGCGCCAAACAACGTACGAAACAAGTGTGCCTAGGCCTACAAGGCCTTAATTCATCTAGCCCTGGGCAGAGATGCAAAAGCCAAAGAAGAAATTAAATATTGTACCCAATATAAATTACTAATTAATTGTAAAGATGCTATTATTAATTTCGTAAAATACTAATTGCAAAGATGTTTCATTTGCGTTAGAAACTATTCACAAACGATTGATTAAACACAGGTTACTTCCCTAATTTCATGTCGTGAATTAATAAAGTGATTCTACATCACATATTTACACTCAGTGGTAACTTTATTAGGTACAGTTCCAGGGATGGAAATTGGTTTTTCAGAAGGAGGTCGACGTTCCAAAATCAGTTGAAAAAAGACCTCATAGTTGACATGGCAACATTAAGCAATACATCAAAAATCTGTTTAAATTCTCAGGTCCTTAGTTCTATATGAGCACACACAATCTCTGGAACTAGATTAATGGCACCCACTCGCGTTCCACCCTACCCCATTTCCTGTCCTGTACATATTAAGTACTATTACATGTTATATCAATAGTAATCAAACTCAGTAACTTCTTAAGTAATGTTTATGAAAAAATGTGACTGAAGAGTCAAAACATTATGACCACCTGCCTAATACACTGGCGGAAATTCAAAAAAGAAAACCATTAACAATTGAAGCGTAATCTATAAGATTTTTTAGTAGAAACAACTTGTTGAGAAAGGACAGTGATCACACTTGTGAAGTGATTCAATATTTATTTTACCTTTTAAAGAGTATTACATTTTACAGAAGGCACATTTTAATAAGGTGTTGAACTTCTCGAGCAGCAATACAAGCTTCCAATCTGGCATGCAATGTCATACAAATGCTAGATATCACGCTGGGGATACCATTCCATGTGCTTTCAACTTGGATGCATAATTCAGCGATGGCCGTTGCCTGCCACAGTCCCGGAAGTCTTTGTCCGATCCAGTCCCAGACATGCTCGATTGGAGACAAGTCCGAAGAGCGTGCTGGCCAAGGGAGTTGGTGCACTGCCTGAAGAGCATGTTGAGTTGCCTGGGCAGAGTGTGGGCTGGCGTTATTCTGGTTGAATATCACATTTGGGATTACACTCAAATATAGCAGGACAACAGGCTGTGCGATGTCGCTGACGTACATTTTGCTATTCAGTGTACCCTGTGAAAACATCAGACACGTACGAGAGTGATAGCTAATCGCTCCCCACAACATGATGCCTGGCGTGGGCCCTGTGTCATTGGCAGATGCACGATGGAAGAAGCCATTCACCTTACCATCTTCGGACGCATAAACGACCATCAGACTCTTAGGCAGAATCGGCTTTCATCACTGAAGACCATACTGCCATTCTTCCCTCCAATGAACTCGTTCTTGACACCACTGCAAACGTGTCCATAGTCCTGCTTCCAAAACACGATTGCGTATCGTTCTTGTAGACACTCTTGGTACGATAGAGGATCGAATTTGTGACACCGTAGCCATCCACTGCCCTCCTGATACATCGATCCTCTCGTGCGTCCATAATTCTGTGTTGTCTGGAACCACGTCTGCGAGTGTGGGAATGCTCTTCTGACCATCAATGTACCACTGTCGAAACCTCTCATCCAATGCAGTGTGCAATTTGACGAAAAGACTAACCTGCTTTCCGAAACACCAACTATACGACCTAGCTCATACTCCACTAATTTAAGAAATGTTCACCTGTGTTGTCCAGGTATGGTAGCTTTTTCAAAGAGCACTGAACAACATGACATAAGAATAACTACTTTCTTCACGCCCTAGTCCTTAAATATGCGATGCAAACATTTGCATGTTGTCATCCTCAGTGACGTCATTATTTCATCCAATAACTTTCAATCTTGGATCACCGCTTGTGCTGCCCATAACTATTTTATTTAACTATTCTCCTAAAGGAATTCCTTCTGGGCGTTCTTTTTTCCAATTTCCGTCAGTGTATGATGTTGGTCCTCTACGTGTTACCAAAACATCTCTTACCCAGCGAGGCATGGACGCTGCAAGGTTTCTGAAGGTGTTTTGTGGTATCTGGTACCAACACGTTACCAGGAGATCCTTTAACTCTTGTAAGTTACGTGGTTGAGCTCCCACAGATCGGATATGCTGTTCTAACACAAACCACAGATGCTCGATTGGATTGATATCTGAGTAATTTGAAGGCCAGAGCAATACCTGGAAGTCCTCCTCATGTTCCACAAACCATTCTCGAACAATCCGGGCAGTGTGGCATGGTTCATTATCCTAATGAACGAAGGCTCTACTAGAGCCATACTGTTGCCATGAAAGGATGTACTTGGTCTGCAATGATGTTTAGGTAAGTGGTAGACGTCTTAGTTTCCTGCACATGAATGATTGGAACCAGGGTTTCCCAGAGGAACATTGCTCAAAGCATTACACTTCCTCCACCTGCTCTTTTTCGCTCCACAGTGCATCCTGATGTCAACACTTCCCCAGGTAAACGATGCACACTTACCCAGCCATCCACATGATGCAACAGGAAACGAGATTCATCGGACCAGATGACCTTCTTCCAATCCTTCAAGGTCCAGTTTTGATGCTTGCATGCCCATTTTAGGCACTTTCAAAGGTGAACCGTGGTTAGCAGGGGCACTTGGAGTGGCCTACGACTATGCAGCCCCATTTTCAGCAGGGTTTGATGTAGTGTGTTGTGACACATTACTCCATCACCAACATTCAAATTGCAGATGTGTTTGCCACATTATTCCTTCTGTTGGCTCATACCATATGAGATAGCCTTTGCTCACCTCTAGCATCGATGAGCAGTGGTCAACCCATGCCTTGCTGGTGGTTCCCTCCTTGAACCCTTTTTGAAGGTACTAACCATCCCACAAGACTTGCCGTTTCTTGGAAATGTTCTGACCTAGTCGTCTGGCCATTACAATTTGGCCATCTGAAGAATAACACTGATTAACAGAGCTCAGTATCAGGTGTTATTTATACCATTTCATAACCTTCACAAGTGCCGTTGTTTACCTGCAGTTGCTTTTCGATTTTCATAAAGATGTGCTGGTCATAATGTTTTGGTTCTTAGGTGTATAATATACATGCTAAGAGCCCAGCTTGCCATTTGATATACTAATAAAATTTTTAGGCTACGGTGCATTGTAGGGTCCTCAGCCGCCATGATGGGACTTTTCGAAGGAATGCCAGAAAACCTGTAACGTTGATTTGCAATAAGATATCCATCCGCTTGTTTCAATGTTTATGAGTAATATAAATATGCTGTTTAAAATAGTTCTCTGAGATTGTTTTTGGGGCTTTTCTGAAGTTATTTCTTTAGCGATGAGCGTTATTAAGAAAATTTACTTTTAATATTGATTTTGGGAAATTTTTTTTAAAGTGTTAAACAATAACTGTTGTTAATGAAATCATTTGATGAAATTATTTTTGGGGCTTCACTGAGGAAAAAGGATTCATTCCTTAGCGATAAGAGTTGTTAATGAAATCTAATTTTGAAGATTATTTATTTTTAGGGGTTTTTTTGTGCGAAACAAGGAGTCATAAACGTTAATAAAATTTTGTTTTGACGGAGATTATTTTCAGTAATTTTTTTAGTGCAAAAACGATTTTATTCTATATAACGTTGCATTTTTTTTTATACATATCTTCTCAACACGTTTCAACGTAGATGCCGAACGGACTACTTTTACCATTCGGACTTTTTTTTTACCGCGGCGAAACCAAAACAAGATGGCGGCCGAGGACCCTGCACTGCACTGCTGCCAATTTTTAAAATTAATAAATAAATCTTAATACCTTTTTTTTTACAGGTTTCCTTTCTTACATCATTATTGTGATAGCAATCATAGCTTCCATGATGTGCTTCTGCATTCCACAATTTGGACACAGCAATTCTTTGGTGTTCACCTTTGTCTGTGCTCTACTTGGATCTCTCATCATGATTAGCATCAAGAGTATTGCCCTGGCTATTCAGGATTTGTTAAATGGCAGTACCAGGAGCTTGCATCATTGGCTAACATGGGTTTCAATACTGACCATGATCATATGCATATTGATCCAGATGGAATACATAAACAGAGCCCTGGATCTTTTCAACACTCTTGTTGTTACAACTCAATACTATGTCATTTACTCGGCATCTGTTATAGTTGCATCATCATTGCTCTTCAAGGAATGGCAGAGTTTGTCAGTAGAGAACATATTTGTAAACATCAATGGATTTCTTGTTATTGTTTGGGGTGTATTTCTTTTCAGTATATTTAAGGAAGAAAACGCATCCTTTGATCTGTGGATATTGCTTACTGGGACTGAATCTAATGCTAAGCTGGATTTAGTCTATCCAGAAGCCAAGAAACTAGAATCAGGTTATACTGCTTGAAAATTTTACTGTTATCGTTTGCGAATTATGTCTGTAATAAACATATCCTGTCAAAGAAATCTTTGTTTATATTTTTTTTCTGAAATTTCCTTACTCAGCATCAAAAATAGAGCAGTCATGCACATATGTGAACGCCATTAATGAATAGGGATTAATTCACTCTTCTACTGGGTTTTAACCTGTTTTCAATTTACCCCCCTCAAGCAGCTGCTTGCCACAGAGGTCTGATAGGAGCCTATCAGTTTATATGCCACAGAGGTCTGATAGGAGCCTATCAGTTTATATGCCACAGTAGGTCTGTGAGGATGGCAGGATCTCAGCAGAAAAACAACACAAACGTCCATGCCTTATCCGGGGCTCGAACCCTGGTCCCGTAAATCAGTAGCCAAGCGTGCTAACCACTCGGCCATGGGACCCCACAATTGATATCCCCACAGATCTCTATTCGTCTTCAATGAAAGTTGGGATCCACAAGCTCAGAAAGGCTACTATCATTGGATAGAATATTAGGTTGGGTTGTTTCACCTCCGAGCTGCACTTTTTTGCACACCATGGGCTAAATGGCCATGTCACATGGAAGCTCAGAGAAGGTTGGGGGAGGGGACCCACTGGAACAGCTGTTGGGAGACAGATGGTAGCCTCCCGTCAAGGCCATTCAGCGTGTTCTTTAACGTGCACAGGCTATGACTCTCCCGCACACGGGGCCACGGCTTAACGTCCCATCCGACGGACGGCGGCCTTTTCAAGCCCATCGGTGTCTTCTACTGACCATGGGCAGGGCAGGGAATTTTGCGGAGATAAATCTCAACGCTGACCCAGCTGGGACTAGAAACCTGGGAACTACAGATTACGAGCCTGGAGCGCTACCGACTGAGCCACCCCCGCCCCATAGAATGTTAGCAATGGTGTGTATAGGAGAGCCCAACGCTATGCACATTAATATGCTGAATGACCCTAAGGGGACTCTCTCCCGACAGTCTTTTCCTCAAACTAACTCTGAGCTCTTGGCCAATTAGCTCATCGTGTGCAGAAAAATGACAAAGGTAAAACAACCCACTCCAACTCAATGAGTACAACTGAACTTATAGTTCTGATGGAAATTAAATATGGAATTCTAACCACAACTTTAAGCTTTGCAGAAAATGGTAAAAAAAAATATGTCAAAAGGACTCCAAGATTCAGGTCTGAGAGGGTAAAAACACTGATTGGTCAGGAATGTTTACAGGCAAAGCCTCTGAAATTCTTTAATGTGCACAGGATATGAATATTCTTCATGTTATCATAGTCTTCTGACAGTCTTTTTATTTTTGTCATCAAGAGTATGGTGTGAACAAGGAAAAGCTGAATGTTGGCTTGCTAGAGAAAAAAACAAGACCCTAACTCCTACTTCGTTGTGCTGTAACGCTCCAAAGATAACTTTTTGAACTGTTCAAAATTCCGGATAGCTTTGTCGAACGCCAGGCAATATTAACTTGTCAAATGAAGTTGTAATAAATAAAATAAATAAATACCCCCTCAAGCAGCTGCTTGTCACAGAGGTCTGACAGTAGCCTATCAGTTTATATGCCACAGTAGGAGATCCGAGAGGCTGGCAGGACCTCAGCAGAAAAACGACACACACATCCATGCCTAATCCGGGGCTGGAACCCAGGTCCCTTAGATCAGTAGCCAAGCGTGCTAACCACTCGGCCACGGGACGGCGAAGTTGTAATATGGTTCATTAAGTATTTGTCTAGAGTTACTTATCGAGTAAGAATTCAAAAAGGATTGTCAAGTTTAATTAAATACTATCAGTCCAAAAATATTAATCCCCAAAATGATAAAACTTGAATTAAGCTAAACTGGTTATGGAAAAGTAATGGGTGGACCATTACAGTGCCAGTGGTATCCAATTAGGCCTCAGAAGATTGGGTTGTTTTACTTCTAAGTGGTACTTTTTGTTTTTGCACATAATGGGCTAAATGGCCAGGTCTCAAGAACCCTGAGGGCTCAGAGAAGGTTAGGGAATGGGGACGCACTAGATAGCTGTTAGGAGATAGATAGTAGTTTCCTGTTGTCATCTAGTGTGTTTTTTAATGTGCACAGGGCTCTGAGGAATGGGGTAACTATACAAGACTGACAAATACTGATTTCCACAAATCCTAAGGAAGAGCTGCCTAAACTGAAATTTCATTTATTTAAAAAAGATGTCACACCAAATTTTCAGAAAAAAGTTTCCCCCAATCCAGTAAACCTGCTTATGACACTTAGTAACTCGAAATCATTCCTTTGGGAATAACAGTATATTACATGAAAGAAAATCTTTTACCAAGAGTTTTTGGAAAGAGTAGCAGAAAACTATATTTGGCTCTAAACATTTTAACGTATTTATCAATGTATACAAAGCAGAAACAAGTAACTTTTTTGAACATTTCAGTTATTTATTTAAAAATGCTTTTCTATATCACCAAAAATATAATTTTTGTACATAAGTTAAAGAACAGCCACATTGACTATATTAGAGCAACCAAAAATATAGTAGTATTTAAGTTTCTGAGATATAGTACATTATGTTAAATATCTGCAAGCAAAATAAGTCTCTGGTAGGTTTTTTTTGTCTGTGTGTTTAACACGGAGTCCAAAGGAAGCCTCAAAACTAATTTTATTTCTGTACACAATACCAGGGAGGTTTACTTGTGACATAGTTTATGTTAGTTTTATCTAAGCTGACACCTAAGTATAAAACAATGATTCTCAACAATGAAGATAATCAAGTTCCTTTATTATTGTGAAATATTAGTGATTTCATATTATGCAAAATGACCTCAGAAACTTGCTTTTACGATACAGATTATAATAAAAATAAAATAAATACCCCCTCAAGCAGTTGCTTGCCACACAGGTCTGACAGGAGACTCAGTTTATATGCCAGAGTAGATTACTACACATTTAATCAATATGCAGCATTTCGTTATAGAGAACATGTAATGACATTTTGAAGAAAAAAAATTAATAAAGCAAACCCTATGAATGGTTGGTAATATGAGTTTAATAAATGTTATAGTTAGTAATCTGTTTCAACAATTTAAACAGTAGCATGAAAGCTGCATTTCATTTAGATTCATTACTGTACAGAATATTAAAAACATAATGCATTTCAAAATAAATTTTAAAATAACACTATAGTCTTAGGGGAATAATTGGCCACATTTTGGGTTGTTTGAGGTCACAGTAGCGGTCAAAATTCAATTGCATGGCAGTCTCCATCCCATGAATCATTGCAGCCTTCTCCCCATACAACTCATTCATCTCTTCTTCACGGAAGACCTTCGCTTTCTCTGATGGTGGCAGGTTGCTAAGTTTGTTAATTCCTCCAACAGGTACTACAGAGAAAATGTTAAAAATTAAGTATTTGCCATTGATTTACATCCATGTGATAAGTAATTTTAGACAATCTTAGACAATATTTCATTTTAAAGAATTAAATTTTTTTACAACCAAAATTAACTATAATAAGAACTAAATCATTGATGCGATTTTCACAATGGCATATTATAATGATATAGGGTTTGGAAGAAATATATAATTACACTTCCCATAATTAATTTTTCCCATAATTCCCCTTTCAGTAGTTATGAGTTATCTCATGTGTGTTAAATGCTCACAGCAGTAATGACGAGATATCTCATCACGTGTTCTTTTAGTTCTCTACTGAAGTGGCTATGAGAAGAGATTTCTCATTATGAACACTTCTTGTGAAGGGAGGAAGTGTATACTACTTATAAAGTTCCTAATAGTAGCAACTATCCTGCTCACCACTTGGAGCTTTTGTTTTCATCTACTGAACCACATAAAAGATGCTGTATTTGAAACAATTAGAAGGGAGGAGGAATTAAATCATTGATGTGATTTTCACAATGGCAACATAAGAGGAAGTGCTGCAGGAGTAATCACCCATTCCTATTTCAAATGAAATTGATAAAAATGCATATGCAGAAAGTGACTGCAGTGATATAGATGTTGGAAGATTATGAGGAAATGAGGAATCATCTGATGAAAAGGTTTTACATAAGCTTGTCAATGGTATGAAATGAATGCTAACAGACCACCCTAGTTCCCTTTACATTAAGTGGTACTCCAATAATAAATACAGATATGCAGTCCTTCCAGCCCATCTAGTGTGCTCTTTAACGTGCACATGGGCCACTGCTTAATGTCCCAGCTGACAGATGGTGGCTTTTCACATTGGTGTCCATTGGGACCTACTGACTGTGAGCAGGGTGGGGAGTGTTGTGGGGATAAATATCAACACCAGCCCAGTTGGGACTTGAACCTGAGAACTGCAGACTACAAACCTGGCGTGCTACTGACTAAGCCACCACTGCCCCCTTGTGGAAAAAGGAATATTATATCCCTTGTCCCCCTCCCAATCCAGCCATGTCTGAAAAATAAATTACTAACTATAAAGCTTAATAAGAGTCTCAGAACCTGAAAGCTGAGAAATCATAGTTATGCAGATGCCATCAAACCTGCTGTTTTTATTGTAACACTACATTTTAACTGATATTTCATAAGGAAAAGCAATAATTATACTTTCAGTTAAGATTATATTGAAGTTTTTTCTCAGTGGAGTTGAGAGAGGGTCTATAAATGGTAGCTAGGCATAAACTGGAAGGAGAGCTGTGTACCAATCCCCAGTGATGATGCACAGAACCAGCCAGGTCTAGCATCTAATGTCCGACCCTGCCTTCTCATAGTGCAGGTTGTTAGTACTTTTCAAGAGATATTCGCTTTTGGAAGGGAACAGAAGGGGAGGGCTGCCAGCTCAGTGTGGCCTATTGATCTGGTCATCTATGGCCACTTTTTTCTTTTTTTTTTCAACCCTGCTGAGGACCG
Organism: Ryuthela nishihirai; assembly: GCA_038380435.1. NCBI lineage: Eukaryota > Metazoa > Arthropoda > Arachnida > Araneae > Heptathelidae > Ryuthela > Ryuthela nishihirai. Next base: position 4,005,753 of record JAWZYU010000032.1, on the reverse strand, counting down.
GTCAATTTCACAGTGTCCTGGTGCTGACCATTTATACCTACTAGACTGGAAATGGTTTATGGATTTGATCTTGACTATGGATCCTGGTCTTGCTGCACTGTGTTTTCTGTTTGCTAGTGAGTTGCCAGCCCTAAGTGAACAGAGGCACTTAGGGTTAGCAGTTATGCTCTTTTATGATATGACTGCATTAATGGAAGATTTCTTACAGCAAAATTTAAAATAAAAATTAAAGACTTGAATGTCATCTGCTGTTATGCCTCCACAGAAGACTCTGATGAGAATGAGAAAGATACACTTTATAGCAAACTTCAGAATATTTTGAATTCTGTGAAGGAGATATTTCTCTTGTGCTAGGTGACTTCAATGCTAAAGTTGGTACTGACTCTAACCTTTGGACAGGAGTTTTAGATCCCTTTGGCATTGGCAGCTCTAATGGCAATGGGGAACATCTCTTACAGGTAAGTAAACTTAATGGTTTATGAATAACTAATACATACTACAAACACCAGGACATTTATAAATATACATGGGTTTTGTCTGATGAGTTCCACAGGAATATCATAGATTATATTTTAATTAACAGCAAATGGGTTAGTTCAGTTAGGAATACCAGATCATACAGGGGAGCCAAAATGGAGTCTGATAATTACCTGGTAAAAAGTGTCTTGCAGCTGAAGCTTAAGAAATTGTGCTAAGGTTAAGAAAATTAGCTTTAACACTGAATGTCTTAAAGATCCAGATATAGCCAAAACATGCCATGATAGGCTACTTAGTCATTATGACAATCATGGTTTGCTTACTGCTGAAGTTGAGAAAGAATGGGATCAGTTTAAACAGGATTTTCTTGAAACCAACAGTACTCTTTTGGGTAAAAGGGAACAGACGAAACAAAATTATTTGAGTGATAAGGCTATGGAGCTTATTTCTGAAAGAATGAAGTGCAGGATTAATATGAATTAACACCCTACTAGTCCTAACAGAAGGCATTACAGTGAGCTTAATAAATGTAAAGGATCAGTTAACAGCTGATAAAAATCTTTGGCTTGATAGCTTGTCTGACAAAGCAGAGGAAGCAGTTAAGACAGCACAACAGCAGGGGGTTGTACCAGATTGTTAATGTTTTATGTGGGAAAAAACAGACAGGTACACTGGGATAAACATGGCAAGGTGGTTGAAGGTGAGGATTCTGTGATGGCTAGGTGGGCTGAGCATTTCAGAGAAGTTCTAAATAATGTGATTATTTCTAATCCCATTGTTTTAATGAAGATAGATGCATTATTGGCTTTAATGATGGCCCTATATCATATTCTGAAGTTGCTTTGGCTATCTCTAAATTAAAACTGCATAAGTCTGCAGGGTTGGATGAAATCACCACTGAAATACTTACAGCTGGAAACATTTGTGTTGTCACACGGCTGAGCGAAATTTTGAATTTTTTTTATGATAAAGGTGTTTCTAAGGATTTTACTAGAGCTATAATTTTCCCAATTTTTGAAAAAGGTGATTGTAGTTCTTGTGATAATTATAGTGGAATTAGTTTTTAAATCTACACTATATTCCAAACAGTTTGAGACACGAACAAATCTGCTAATTGTCAATTTTTGTCCTATGTGCATTGCCAATCACATGGCATGTGCCTAGATTGAATTTACTTACAGATGAATCGTGCTGATGCTGCAATCTGTACATCACAATACCTATGACTGATACTAATGATGATGTTCACATCACGCATGTACATCACTATTTAAATGACTTCCCTTGAATTCAAATTAAGAATCCTCCAACCAGCCATGGACCTGGCAAGAGGTGCTGTGCCATCCCAAGCCCCCATAGAGCAATGGTTTCTTTTAATGTTAAATGTACTGGTTCCAATTCTGTTGTAGAATGTTTATTTTTGGATATGACATTACAACAGAGCAATATACAAAACAGATCATCTATGGAGCAAATTAATGTAAAATCAATTATTTTGAGAAATTCCAAATTACTTAGCTTAAAATTTTTGAAATTGGTGAAAAATGACAGAAAGCTATTAGCTACTACCAAATCAGAAAGAAAATAGAATGTAAGAAATAAATAAAATTTTTGTTTTTTATTATATTAATATTTAGTGATCACTATGGTTATATACATTGAATGGTCGAAACATTATGACCACCTGTCAAATATGATGTTGGTCCTCCATGTGCCACTGAAACAGCTCTTACCCAGTGAATTATGGACATTACAAGATTTCTAAAGGTGTCTTGTGGTATCTGGTACCAACACATTACCAGCAGAATCTTTAACTCTTGTAAGTTACATGGTTGAGTCGCTGCAGATTGGATTGATGTCTGGGGAATTTGGAGGCCAGGGCAAATACCTGGAAGTCTTCATCATGTTCTGTGAACCATTCTCAAACAACCGGGCAGTGTGGCATGGCGCATTATCCTGCTGAAAGAAGGCACTACTATAGGGGTATACTGTTGCCATGAAAGGATGTATTTGTTTGCAATGATGTTTAGGTAAGTGGTAAACATCATAGTTTCTTGCACATGAATGAATGGACCCAGGATTTCCCAGCAGAACATTGCCCAAAGCATTACACTTCCTCCAGTAGCTTGTTTTTGTCCCACGGTGCATCCTGGTGCAGGTAAACGATGCACACATACCCAGCCATCCATATGGTGCAGCAGGAAATGAGATTCATCGCACCAGATAACCTTCTTCCAATCATTCAGGTTCAGTTTTTGATGCTAGATTGCCCATTGTAGGCACTTCAACAGTGAATCAAGGTTAGCATGGGCCCTCAGAGCCGCCTGTGGCTATGCAGCCCCTTTTCAGCAGAGCTCGATGTACTGTGTGTTGTGACACATTACTCTCATCACCACCATTCAAATTACAGTCGAGTTGCACCACAGTATCCCTTCTGTTGGTGTGTGCCATATGGGATAGCCTTCACTCACCTTTAGTATCGATAAGCCGTGCTCAGCCCACACCTTGCTGGTGGTTCGTGATCTTACCCTCCTCAGACCACTTTTGAAGGTACTAACCATGGCTAACTGTGAGCACCCCACAGCCTTGTCCATCTCAGAAAGGCTCTGATCCAGTTGTCTAGTCATTACAATTTGACCTACAGTATAACATACAGTATAACCTCATTCAATGTCACATTTGGTTTACATCTTTTCACTTGGCATCAAAGCTTCCACTGGCATGCATGCATTCATTCTTCATCTACTCCATTTACAAACACACATTGCTCAAATTAAGTTTAATAATGTCTTATCTTCCAGGTTTATACCAACTAATTAAATGTAAAACTCACTTAAGTCCACTGCTTTTCCCATCTGAAGAACAAGAATAACATTGATTAACAGAGCTCAGTATCAGGTGTTATTTATACCATTTCATGACCTTCACAAGTGCTGTTGTTTACCTGCAGTTGCTTTGATTTGCATAAAGATGTGCTGGTCATAATGCTTTGGCTCTTCAGTGTAATTACATTTTGATGAAGATTTTTCGTATTTTTTCTTATCTGAATGTAGTGTCTTATTTTAAATTATTGAATAAAAGTAACTTTTTTTAATGCAGAATCGTTTATCCTCCTTTAGGGGTGGAGTGTTTGTTGTCCCTTAGTTCACTGTGAAAAAGTTGACAATCCTAATAACAACATGTATTTTATATCACTTCAGATGTGTGACCATCATTTCAATTTCTTTCTGTGTGGTACAGTTTAAAATAAGAGCCAACATTGCAAAAAGCAAATGAACTGTTTCTTGGCTGTAAGTTTTTATATTTTTGCAATGCATACCACAAAATTTCTCTTATTTGAAAATTTTCAACTAGTACTAGCTCTCTTACACTTTGGTGATCATCCTGGTCAACTGCCTACAAGTTAGTTGCACTGAAGCTAAAAAATATCCACAGAGAATAATGGCCATCTGTTTAAAGGTTGAGGCATGGGGGGGGGTTAATAATTTAATATAAATTCATGAAAAAGTAATATTTTTAAAATAAAATTTTACCATGGGAAGAGGAGAGGGTAAATCCTCTTTCTCCCAGCTTAGCAGCAGTGAAGCCTCTTCCTCCCCTTTGATGAAATTCCATCATCATCCCCCTTTCCCATCACTGGGTGGAGAGGGTAAGAGTGCTGATTTCCAAGCCAAAGGAATCTTTTCTCTCTTGTATCAGAAGTCCAACAAATAATAATAAAATTAGAAAATAACCTAGTTGAGTTTAAAATACTCTCCACAGCAGCAAATTGTAAGAAAATAACTGGCAAAGATGTAGCCCAACTCTAAAAGATCAATAAAGATAAATAAATTTAGAGAAACTAAAGGTTATATTTTCATTAAAAAATTTACTAACTGAACAATTGCAACTGTATCCATCAATGAGGTTTGTTTACAATAGACAGGCCTGTGCTACTACACTACATACAGAGACATGTATCTTCAATTAGTACCAGCCCTGCAAGGTCGGCTGCATTGTATTAAACAAGTTCCCAAAAAACTGACTTTTAGCAGTTTCACTTTCAGGAAATTAAGTGATGAATGAAAAAAAAAATTAATTCTAGAAAAAGGTTTAGATGAGAAAAATAATAAAATTGAAGAGAGAGAAAAAAAGCATTTACTTGATAACTGCTTTCAAAACCTCCAAATTCTATCTGATTCAGAAAAAATGCTTTTCACTACTTTTTGGAAGCATTTTAAAACATTGTGGGAAAATGCATTGGTGACAGTTCAGATTAAACTCATGAACAAAAATTGAGGGCTTCACAGAATAAAGCATTGTATAAATAAAAAGGGCAAAGCTGAAAATTGGAAATTGGTATTTAAGAATGACAAATCACAACTGTGACAAGGATATTTTTCTGGATCAAAATGAAAAAGAAAAATATATTTAAAGATCTAAACTATATATTTTTATCATATATATAAATTCTAATGGAAATTTTTTTTAAATAAAGTTTTAGTGTTATACATAGAATTATATCTGTTTTCAGTCATTTCAGAATCTCTCAACATCTGCAGCCAATGGGGACACTAATAAGGTAAATAAAAGTCCCTTTATTAATATGCACCCCCTTAATTAAAACGCTTATCAAAAGTTCGACCCCCTCATTAAAAAATCATTATCAATATGCATCCCCCTTTATTAAACACCAATCAAAGGTTCTGTCCCCCACGCCCTTTGGCGGGCAATTTATTTTTTGGAAACAATCTCCATACTCTTATCAAAACTTATTAATATTTCTTAATATTTATTATTATTATATTTTGTAAATAAGCAAAGTACCCCACTGGAAGAAGACAATCTATCTTGAAATTTCCCTTGGTGCACCTAAAAATCCAAGTGTTTAGCCTCACTTATTAAAATTAGTCTCCGAATGAAGGATGATGTCATCAGATATTTGAGATTATTTATTTAAGATTATTTATTTAACAGAGTAAACCCATGAAAAACTATGGGGGGGGGGGGTATTTTTAAAAGAAATAGAGCAATCTTTCAACATTAAATCATGTACACCTATAGTTCCACGTCATGTACACCTATAGTTCCACGTGATAACTGGCAAATTCTATGTCAACATGCATTACTTGCAGATGCCACTAAGAATGCACAGGTAATGCCCATCTGCCAGGAATAATTTACCACTATTATTTATGTTAGATATAAGTTATGGAAGAGAATATGGGGTGAAAGCTTTATACATTTATAAATTCAAAACCTTAATAAGCGTTTTTTTTTAATACTTACAATCTCCTAACTCAACGTAATGCATATCTGCATATTCTTCTCCTTCAGCTTCTCGTTGTGCTCCTGAAATACAAAATAAAAAAAATTCAAAGAAATGACCAAAATTATGAAAACATAGTTATTGAGATAAAAGAACACAGAGAATTTCTGCAAATTATTCATTTGCTTATTCAGACATATAGGCAATTTTGTATAAGTACAATTAAGCATAAGGTCAAGGTTAGCTCATTCATCAGTGTACCAAGCTCACAATCTCCAATTCCCATGTTGTGTCCCCTACTGTGTCAGGATTGAGATTTATCTCCACTAAATTTCACCATGAGCAGGGCAGACACAGATGGGCTTGGAAAGTCCATTGCAGCTGCTTGAGAGGAAATTATATTTATCATAGAAGTGAAGGAATGCTTTCTTGGCTTTTTGTTTCCAATGAACACCATACATTTTCTCTTTGGTCATTGCACTTTTGGGATATTGGTAAAATGACTACAATTTTTTGCATTAAAGCTAATTAAATCTAATATCTTAACAGAGTGTCACAGTCAAGACTTAGGAAAAAGTTAAACCATTATTTTAAAACCATTCAATATAATAAATGGTTTCATGGGGAAAAAATAAGTTTTGCTAATGTGCAGGATTTGGACCATGTCTCTCCAGAATCATGCCAGTGTTAACTAAGCCCACTAACACTGGCTGTGAGTTCAAAATCCTGCAAATTGGCAAAATTTATTTTTTTCCATAAAACTATTTATTGATTTATTAAATTAATAAAAAAATTGATTTAATAAATCAAATTTATGCAATTGACTTTAAAGTCAACAGGTAACTCTGTGGATTTACTATTGATTGATTAATTCATTCAATATAAACTCATGAACTAATGATTTCTTTAAAATAAAATTTTTTACAGAGGTGGAGGGGTGGGGGGATTATACCAGGGCATTGAAATTATGATGTCATGTTAGGGGGTGACTATTCAGCTTTCTCTGTACCATTTTGGGTTGAGTTGCAAGAACTTTTACAGGCTTTTATCATTTTAAATTAATGTAAACATCAGACAGAATTTTATTTTGACATATTCCATTGAATCTTTTGCATTATTATTTTATGTTAAAAATAGCTTAAAAATCTCTTGTCAAGCAATGAAATTTTAAAGTTTATCCTTCAAACTATTTGCATGTTAAAAGTTTTTGGGAGAAAACTCAGAAACTTTTCGGAGCAAGGACAGTGCTCTGTCTTCAGTGAAGTGACACTATGTGGTGATGTTAGGGCTGTTTAGAGCTTCCTTCCAAGTATTATAAGCTAATGACGGCTGCTGCCAAGCTAGCAGTCCAACATGCGACAACAATAGACTGGAAGCACGCCACACGGAAACCATAATCACACATAACCATAATCCGCGAGGTTATTGAAATAATGACCTTGCCCGTCCTCACTTGCAACCGAGTCACCCTTCACTGGAATCACCCTTCATGACATGTGGAAAGAAGCTCTAAACAGCCCTAATGTCACCGCATAGTGTCACTTCACTGAAGACAGAGTGCTATCCTTGTTCTAAAAAGCTCTCGAAGTTTTCTCCTAAAAACTTTTAATATGCAAATAGTTTGAAGGATAAACTTTAAAATTTTAATGCTCAATGACAGAGAATTTAAAGTTAATTTTAATTAATTTCTGAGCAAGAAGGTCCTTTTAATTGTGTATTTTATGTGTTATGTTATTATATTTTATTTTTTATACAAAAAAATTAACCAGCACAGATTTTTATTTTGATGATAAAGCTGTACTTGGAATTTTAGTTGAACATTTGTATGAAGTTTTTTTTTACTTCAATAATATCAATTAAAAACACCTGCATATCTTGTCTCAATGTTTACATCTCATATCTATTTCACATCATTACCAGTTATGGTTAATAAAAAAAATTAAACCTTTGTGCTATGTAGATTATGGTGTTCCTGTATATCCCGTGATAAATGACCAAACTATGAATACACTTTTGAAAAAAAAAAAGTAACAGTCATTATGTAAAATGGAAATGTTTACCATGCAATTCTAAATTATTTGTATATCACCTATGGATACATCATTTTTATAGTTGTGATATTCATTTTTTTTTCTTTGATTTGGTTTATTATTAGATTCACTATAAAACTAAAATCAAATAGAATTAAAACAAGTCAAAGAGAGAATTTTTTTTCTTACTTATATCAACATAAACATCAGTGTCTAATGCAGATCTAACATGCTTTCAATATTCAACAATAATAATTAATAGAAACAGAATTGCAAGAGCATATATAAAAAAGGAGATACAATGACATTTATAAAGCCAAAACACTAGTTTAATAATAACTACTTTCTTTTACGATAGGTTATATCAAGTTGTAAAAACATTTAATTACAATTAATGTTCTTTTCAATATTGTATATTTTTTGCGTGATTTCTGTTTTCTTCCCTAAGTGGTCAAGGTTTTTTATTTTTCTTTGTGAAAAATTCTTCAGCAGTATATTGCTAATGCACTTTCAGCAATCTTTAATAGCCAACAGAAAGCTTTACCACATATGCAGATTTTTCTCTTCAAATTAAAGTAAAACCATGACAAATAACATCAAAAATTGCCTTTGATTTTTAAAAATTGCTTCTCATTTACCTGTGACACAATTTCTAAGAACACTAAATAACTCATTTGTGGGGTAAGACCATCTTTATCAATCATTTTCATGTATATTTTCATTTCATTTTCATCAAATTCTAACTCTTTTTACCTTGCCTCTCAGTTATTTGTAATATTCATGCATTACAATCTGATAAGATTTTGCCTTGTAAGCAACATAGCCTGCGATGAAAAATTAGAATTTTTTCTCATTGTGGGAAAATTATTTCCTTTATTTCATGTTCCTTTATCACAATTTTTTTTCCCTCAGAAAAGATTACACTCAAGTCTCTTTTTATGTGGTAGATATGTTCCACAGAAAACCGCAAATAAAAAAGTCACAAAAAAAAAAAAGACATATCTTACGTTGCAAAATTAGGGATACATTCCATAATTTTCTAAAACTGCATAAAACCAAGGAAATGAGTTAAACCAAAAATCGCATAAAAAAGTTTATGAAAATTCAGGAAAATAAGAATGACTAAAAAAAATGAGGAAAATTGGTTTGAAAATCTGAAAGAAATTGATATAAAACTTAAAATAGATTTGTTTTAAAATCGTATCCATTTAATTTTATTGAAAAGTAATAATTCTTTTTACATATTTTCATCAGAATTATAGTCGCTATCTGACAATACTCGGCAGCATTCTTGAACGATGCGAAATCACTTTCATCACTAGAAGAGATAGTCAGCGCATCAGATCTGCATGGTAAAGACAATGGTTCTTAACGAATAGAAATTTTGTCCTCTAACAATGTAATCAGTGATTAAACTTTGTATTGATGATTGTACTAATGCAGTTCGTGATATCTAGACATACAATTCTTCAGCTCATGTTGGAATTTGAAGGTTCGTTCAGAATTTGTGTCATTAACAAGAAAATGATTTTCCAATTTATTACAAAGTTGAAGACCTTCTCGAATTATATTTGCAGTGGGGGGGGACAGGTTCTTTTTCCACTTCACTATCGTTTTCTGGTTCTTCGACAATATCTAAAGTCATATCAATAATATCATCGTCACTTAAGGCATTATCCACAAGCAATTCGTCGATATCATTCTTGCTAAAGGTATCAAAACCTTCGCCACCAATTTCATGTGCCAAAGTAATGATTTCAGTTGATAATGTCGATATTTGATTGGTTTCATTATTTGCAACACATCCAGACCAAGCTACTTTCTATCAGGCATTTAAAGTTTGCGGACTTATTTCAGTGATAGCAGATGCAACATGATTTAAACAGTCCAAAATAGAATATTTTTTCCAAACATCGGTTATTGTTAATGACTCATTTTCTAGTTTATCCAATATAAATTAATGAGTATGCTTAACGTAATATTTTTTAAAAGTAGCAATTATGCCTTGATCAAATGGTTGAATAAAACGCATAAAAAGAGACTCAAGTGTATATTGTTGTTAATTAACTTCCAGACGAAAATCTGAGAGAAAATTAATGCCTGATACATTACCAAATTTACTGCTCCTGATTTTGAATAAATTTGTAACTCATATATCTTTTTCTCAGACTGAAGTATTTTTTGTAAAATAACTTTCTAGTTAGAACAAGGCCGGACTTACGCATAAGCTAACCAAGCTACAGTTTAAAAAATGCACTTCAAATTTTACTGTGCAGCAGTTGTGAATTTGTATTTGTAGCTCCATACATACAGTATAACCTCATTTAATGTCACATTTGGTTTACATCTTTTCATTTGGCGTCAAAGCTTCCACTGGCATGCATGCATTCATTCTTCATCTACTCCATTTACAGTCATGCATTGCTCAAATTAAGTTTAATAAGGTCTTATCTTCCAGGTTTATACCAATTAAATTCACTTAATAATAAAGAAATGGCTTTTTCTTCGACCTCATGGGAACATCATATGCCTCCCATAAGGTTGAGAAAATGACATCACGGGAGAGTCATGGGAGCGTCATGTGATATTCATGTGATGCTCCTGTGAGGCCTGCATGATGACCGGTTGAGGAAGGCATGGAACACCACTGCCCAGTCAGTTGTTCTCTAGGCATTTTGTTGATTGGTTGTGTAGTGACCTCTGACTTCATTTTTATATTTTTTGGGTGGTGTGGGTAGTATTGCATGACTTGTGTTTATTGCACCACTATATGTACTGCAGTACTGTATCATAAATTAATTTAATTTTGTTATTATTATTAAGAAAGAGTCATAAAAATTAAACCCATGGCTCCTAAGAGATATCAATCTTCTGAGAACATTGAAGAACTTCCCGACACTTTTGCGGGAGATTTTTCTCAATACTAATCCTTCTCCTCATCTCTCGATCACCTCAAGCTTAGCATGTACAAGACCAAGATAAATAAAGGTTTTTATTGTTATTATTTGCTTATTATTCAATTTGTATGTGTAATACATGTTAATTAATATGCATAAAAACATTTACAAAGCCTTAAATTAACAGCTTTGGTGGCAATAAATTTTTACCTCTGGGTCTCTGAAACGGATTACCTAAAACCCCACTGAACATGTAATTCATTTAATGTCACTTTTCCCAGAACAAATTAGTGATGTTAAACAAGGGTCGACTGTATAGGAAATGTTTTCTCCATCCTAGTATTATGTTTATTTTTTATGTTTCCATCAGTCAAAATAATAAATATATATTTGGACTTCGGGATTTTTGGTGGCTCGTAAACTTAACTTAGATTAGGGTCTCACAGAAAATCAAAGTAGGGCACTGAGTTCAAGCCACTCATTTGACAATATCATCCAAAACATTATATCAAATGATTTAAAATATTTCCCAGAAACAATTTATTAGTTGTATACATTCTCTTGGAATTTTACTTATCCAAAGTTTTCTTTTTCTTGTCTTTTTGGGAATCTAAACACTTTAACATAAGCTTATCATAATTCAACAAACAGTTTGGGACACATCACTTTCTCGTCAAGTTTCAAAAAGAAATCAGCACTATAGTTAACGTACACACTAAAGTCAGCAGGTACAACTGCTTTCATAAAGGCTACAAAATAATTGTTGCTCGTTACTGTGTGTCCACTACATCCAGTCAAACGAAAGGCGGTCACTTTGCCCAAGTGAGGTAAGGTCACCCGCTCCTGTGATCTGACACACGACTGATATCACAATACCCAGGCCCTCTCCCATCTGGAAGCCCTGATTAAACACCCTCAGTGTAGCAGCAGAGGAGTGGTGTTCATGTCCCTGGTTTTCAAACCAAAGCCCTTTGCTTTAATATGCAACACCTCATTAACTCAGGAAATACTAAAAGATCAAATTTTATGAATAGAAAACTGCTGAATAATAATAAGAAGAAAGAAATAATCTAAATGAAGCAAAAAACAAAATATCTGCAACAACAAATTGTAAGACTTTATTGTCTGAAGAAACTGGCAAAGATGTAGTCATAACTCTAAAAATTCATTAGATCTATGAAAGTTCGATAAAAATGTAAAACACTAACAGAGTAAATGTGCTTGATCATCCAGTATTTACTCTTCTTTCCTGTTGCTTTGTAGCTCCTGCTTTAACCCAACAACTCAAGCATCTGCTTGTTCCAGCTGTTTGATAGGAGACTGTCAGTATAACACACCATAGAGATCTGTGAGGAAGGCAAAAAAATATTCTTGCCTTATCCAATGGTTGAATGAGGTCACCCTTGATCCATAGCAAAGCACACTAACCATTCAGCTATTGGGACAGTAACATTTTACCCCTTAAGCAACTGCTTGCCACAGAGGTCTGACAGGAACCTGCCAGTATAATACACCATAGAGATCTATGATGATGGTGAGACCTCAGCAGAAAGAAAACACAAGAGAAGAAACATCCATGCCTTATCTGGGACTGACCCATAGCCAAGCATGCTAACCACTCAGCTAATATTGCCATAAATATCACTAAATGTTCACCTCATCAGAACCACTGTTTTGACATATCAGTCATCATTTGCAGCAAAAGAAATAGAGGAAGATTTTTTTTCTTTGAATAGAGAGGATATTGATTTACCCTTAACCCTAGAAACAGCAACATAAAATTTTTAATAGCTGAGGTAGTTCTTAAAGTACAACTGCAATTTTCTCAACAGTTGTATGAGGTATATTTTCCTCCAGAAAGAAGTTTTATCCATTAACAACTGACAGCATCACTACTATATTGTGTAGTTAGAAGTCCAAACATTCATCTAATGGTAACTTTAATTAAATATAATATATATACAAATTAAGATATTGTATTTTTTTTTTCAATTAAATGTCTGCCCTTTTAGAGTCTACTGCTACTTCTAGGGTTAATATATAAACGATTCTAGGAATGATCCTGAGAATAAGAGAAGAGACATTTCAATAGTGGAGGTAATTCTTAAAGTGCAACCATTAATTTGTTGACAGTTGTGCAAGGCATATTTCCCTCCAGAAAGAAGTTTCTGTGACTAACAACAGATATTACCACTACTATATTGTCAAGTGAAGTTAGAAGCCCAAACATTCATCGAAAGACAGTTTTAATTAAATATACAAATTAAAAGGTTAAATATTTTCTAAATGTCTGCTGTTTTCGAGTATACTACCACTTCTAAGTTTAATACATAAAAGATGTAGGAATCATTTTTAGAATAAAGGGAGAGGACTATTTGAAAAAATAGTGAGTTCATAATGCTTTATTCTCTTTAATAACAGCTTCTTTTAAAAAAAAAAAAGCTTTCAGAATATTGTTTATAGCATTATTTTTCACTTTTTATACTAAAAAACCCCCTGATAATTGGAATATTTTTTAGTTGCAGGGGGGACCTCCTAGATATGTGCTCAACTGAACTCTGGAACCAATAACACTGATATAAGTTATTGTTGTGCAAAGATATTAAATGTTAACAAATATGAAATAAGTGCAAAGTCAATGAAAAATGGAAAACTTTTTTCTTTAATTCAATCTTTGTTAATGACTTTGCACTCATCATTTCATATTTGTTAACATTACATTAAAATCATCTTTATCATCTTTTGTACAATGCTAACTTAAATCAATGCTATTGGGGAAATTTTCATTAACTTTTTAGAACCTTACTTTAACTAAGAGAAATAAGTCTGTTATATATCAGAAGAGTATTAAAATATTGAGCAATAAAAATTCATAGAACATAAAACAAATGAAATATTTTTATATTTTTCAAGAAATAATTTTGCTGAAAAAATTAGTTTTGCCACTTTAAATGTTAGGGAACTGATGGAAGTCTCTTGTTAGGCCATCTAGCATGTTCTTAACGTGCACAGGATATGGCTTCCATGCGCATGGGGTCAAGGCTTTACCTCCCATTCAATGAACGGCAGACTTTCTAAGCTCATCAGTGTCTCCTTTCTCACCAAAATCATGGTGTTATTGGAGATATATTACAAAGCTGTCACAGTTGGGAGTCAAACCCAGGAACTGCAGATTATGAGCTTAACACACTATCACTGAGCCACCCTTTCCCCTGCTTAAAGGATAATTACAATTTTGTGTCAATATGCATGATGAGATTTAGGCTGTTATTAATAAGATGTTTTTATTATGTTTGGCAGCTTAATGTGCTTAGTTTTACATATAATAACTAATCATAAATGGTAAGAAAAAAAAATCGTTTTAGGCAAAAAAAATTACCTCCTCAATCAGTTGCTTGCCACAGAGGTCTGGCAGGAACCTGTCAGTTTATATGCCATAGCAGAAGATCTATGAGGATGTATGGACCTCAGCAGAAAAATAAGGTAAACATCCATGCCTTACCCGGGGCTTGAACCCAGGTACCTTTGATCAATAGCCAAGCATGCTAACCACTCGGGGACGACTACTTAGACTATAAACTTCCTAATTTCTAACGCCGATATTCAATTGTAAATGTATTTGTTAATTTATTAAATATAAACCATTTGAGACAACTAAATAAACATTGGAAGAAATTAGTTTTGCCGATGTGTGGAACTCAAACACACATCTCTTCGGATTCATGCGAGTGTTCTGGCCACTAAACTAGCACCAGCTCCATCATTTACAAATTTTTCTTGAATACAAAGCAACTTCATTTGCAACAAAAATGCTGACACAATAATTAAAAAACTTACTTCTTTCTTGTCGATGCTTTTCTGCATGTTCAATGACCGCAATCATATCTGCAGTAATTTCCATTTCATATTCTGTATCTTCTTCAGAATCATATTCTTCAGGATTAATTTTTGGTGAAGTCTTAATGGCATCAATACCTTCATCGTGGTGATGTTGAGAAGTATAAAGCTGCTGCAAATTGCATGATGGTATTATATTTGGGTTGAAACTACTTTCTGGACATGTATGGTGATAATTTCTTTGAGCAATTTCATTCTGATTAATATGATGAAAACCATGTCTTGCTCTCTGTTGACTTTTGACATGGTGATGAAACCAATTTTGCATATATGAGTAATGTCTCCAATATCGATCAAATACTGGATGCTGAAACCATAATTGCATATTTTTTGTCATTTCTGGAATGGCTGGCATCTTCCTGTATTATTAAAATGTTGATATATTAGGATTTAGCAATTAAAAATAAGCAAACACAATATACACAAAAAAATTTATATCTTAATTTCTTAACCATAATCTACACTTATTTCCATAAATTAAGGAACAATCTATATTATGTCAATGGGAAGCTAACATCAAAGCTCTGTAAATATAAAACAGAGCAAAATAATAAAACAGAGTAAATTGTAAAATAAGTTTTACGTTTGGGAAAATATAACAGATTATTTTTCTGATAGCAGATTATTTTTCCGTCTACTGCTTAGAGCTGGGAATGTTTCGGTTATCACATGGATGACTGAAATTTCGAATATCTTTTATAATAAAGGCATTGTACATAAGGATTTACCAGAGCTATTATTATCCCTGTTTAAAAAAAAGTGATTGCAGTTTTTGTGATAACAATTGTGCTTAATAGAATTAAGAATCTGGTTGATGGACAATTGCGTGATGAGCAGTGTGGATTCAGAAGTTGTAGGGACTGTGTAGATCACATTTTTTCACCTAGGCAGATTCTTCAGAATGTTTAGAGTTTCAGAAACCTTTGGTTACTAGCTTTGTCGATTTCAAAAAAGGCTTTTGACTCTGCTGATCATCATAATTTGTGGTTGATTGTGAGATCATATATCATATCAGACAAGTTAATTAACATAACGAAAGCTCTCCATAATAACACTGAATCATGTGTGAGAGTTGGTAAGTTTATAGCAATTGGCTTAGCATTGCTTCTGGTGTTTGAGAAGGATACATTTTGTCTCCTTTTGTCTTTAGTTTGGTTATTGATTATGTTATGCAAAATTCACTGCATGGGAAAGATTTTGGGCTTAAATGGTCTAGAGATATGAAAATTTCTGATTCAGATTAAGCAGATGATTTAGCCCTTTTGGAAAATGATGTTGATGAAATGAACTCTTTCATTCAAGCTGTTGATAAGACTGTAGTAGAGTAGGTTTGGAGATAGAGAGAAAATTGAAGCGATGAAAATTGGTCAGGCACGCTGTGGTTCAGTTAATCTGAATAGTTCCACCCTTGAGCAGGTGTTTCAGTATAATTATCTTGGGAACTATGTAACAGATACCGGTGATGTGTGGCATGAGATTAACAGATGAATAGAGACTGCTGCTGGGGACTTCTATGAATCTATGGAGAGAGTGGAGAAATAGGCGTGCACACCTAAAAGACTAAAATTAGACTGTTTAATAGTTTGGTTCTTTCTAGAGTTAGCTATGGTAGTCAAACTTGGACCCTCACAGAAACTTCTTTGTGGAGGAAAATATGCCTTGGGTAACAAATTGACAGCTGCACTTTAGAATTACCTTGGCTGTTGGAAATGCCATCTTCCTTTATTCTCAAGATCATTTCTATAATCATTTATATATTAATGCTAGAAGCAGCAGTATACTCTAAAATGATAGCATTACATGACTTCAGATCTTTTTCTGCTATCATCATCCTCAAGCAACTATGGGCTATGGAGGTCCAACCAGATCGTGCAATTTAGTTCCCCAACCATATCTGTCCTGAACTATCTGCTGCATCTTGCCACTGTACCCCAATTCTAACAAAGTCCTATTTGACATTGTCTGCCCTCAACATATCTTAGGTCTCCCCCTCTTACTGAGGCCTTTTGCACACTTTTCATAACCCTATTCGCTAATCTATAATTATGCATACTGGCAACATTATGAATATTGGCCAAATCAACAGGGTCTCTCTCTGCACAATATGCTGCTCAAAGGAGGTTGTAGACTCCTTTGCCTAACCTAATCATTACTTACAAAACTGAACCACCTAATGTCCAAGATACTACATAAGCATCTAGAATCAAAAGCATCAAGTTTCCTGTTATCTTGTGATTGTAAACAAGATAATGAGGAGACCTAAGATGTGGTGGGGGTAGACAATGTCAAACAGGACCTTATTAGAATTGGTGTACAGTGGCCAGATGCAGCAAATTTAGCTCAAGACAGATATGGTGGAGAATAAATTGCACAATCTGGTTGGACTTCCCATGGTTGCTCGAGGATTATAGGAAAAAAGATCTGAAGATAGTAATATCTTGTTTCAGAGTATACTGCTGCTTCTAGCATTAATATATAAATGATTATAGGAATGATCTTGAGAATAAAGGAAGAGGGCATTTTCAACAGCCAAGGTAATTCTTAAAGTGCAACTATCAATTTGTTGACAGTTGCACAATGCATATTTTCCTCCACAAAGAAGTTTCTGTCACTAACAACAGATAGCACCACTATTGCATTCTAAAGTGAAGTTAGAAGTGCAAACATTAATTTAATGGCAGTTTTAATTAAGTATAATATATAAATTCAAAGGTTATATTCTACTAAATGTCTGCTGTTTTAGAGGATACTGCCATTCCTAGGGTTAATATATAAAAGATTGTAGGAATCATCTTTAGAATAAAGGGAGAGGGCTATTTGAAAAAAGCAGTGAGTTCATAACGCTTTAGTTTTATTAATTTTATTAATAGCTAAAAAAAATAATAAATACCCCCTCAAGCAGCTGCTTGCCACAGAGGTCTGACAGGAGCCTGTCAGTTTATATGCCATAGTAGAAGGCCTGAGAGGATGGCAGGCCCTCAGCAGAAAAACAACACAAACAGCCATGCCTTACCCGGGGCTCGAACCCAGGTCCCTTAGATCACTAGCCAGGCTATTTTTAAAAAAATAATACTTTCTGAGTATATTTTTTTACCACAAAAACCTGACCACTGGAATATTTTTTAGCTGCGGGATGCCTTCTAAATATATGCTGAACTGAATTCTGGCAAGTACTATAGGTGAATCTTAACATACCTTCTTCTGCTCTATTATTTATAATGAATGTCCTTGTAATAAAGATGAAAAAAAAAGTTACTTTCCAAAAAAAACAACCTAAGTTAGAAGTTGATGGATTTTTACAATTTTAGTAGTATACAAACATATCAATATTCAACAATTAATTAATTAATTAATTAATTTTTTAATGAATTATGAAAGTTTGAATATTTAATAATAACAATGCCAGTCTTAAACTTATACAAAAATTGATGACTAGCCAGAGAATTCTTTACACAAACTTCTAAAATACACACTTATTTTATTAAACACTTGGATATAATACTTATTAGTAGGTTTCAATTAACTTCTTAAGTCAATTTTTGTGACTGGGGTTATTGTTAAATATTCAAACTTCCATAACTCGTTGAATATTGTTGTAAATTGTTTTGTGAACTCATTTATGGTAATCATTTGTGGTAAAAACCACAAATGAATAATGTTGAAAATTGAGATTTTCTTCTGCTCACACTTTTCAAAACAAAAATCTTATTGCAGAAGTTATAGAGCTTTGGTATTAACTTATCACTGTCATAACACAGGGTTTCCTTAATTTAGGGAAACCAGTGCACTATGTATTTTAAAGAGTTTGTCAATCTGTCTTTCTGTTTATGTTCAGCCCTCCTCCAAAAAATAAACAGTATGGTTCAAGAAATCCCCTAAGCTTCCTCACCCAAAAACAAGGGAGACTTACTTGAATGGCTAAAAAGTCTAACGAGTTTTATCTGAAACTACTGCTACACTGAGTGTCATTTATTGTATATTAAGATCTCAGCAATGCAGGTATATTTGCTAATTTACATAACAGATTGATTACAATATGTTGCTAAAGCTCATGCTAACATTAAATATCATAAACTATAAATGCAAAGAATTACAGTTTTTATAAAGTTTTACTTAGAATTCAACTGAAAAATAACAGTTATTACAAGTTTATATTTTGAAGTTAATAATTTCATATTATTATAGGATATTTGCTTTGATTGATATTTGATCTGTTGATTCAATCACTATTCCATGAAGTTGGACAGATATAGAAAATTTTGAATATGTAATAAATATATAGTGGTTGAATATGATCTTCATTTTAAGTTCATTTTCAGGAAAGACAAGCTAAAGTTCTTACTTTGTTGTCTCTAAGTTTGTATATATATATTAGAAGTTTTTTGCTTTTAGAAAGGATTTTTTCTGAGGGGAGAGGGAGGGGGAATTTTCTGATTGATGAAATATTAGGATTCACATTTTTGGAAGATTCAGAAAATGGACTAAAAAGAGAAGACTTTTTAGAAAATGGACTTTTGGAAGATTCAGAAAATGTGAATCCTAATATTTCATCAATCAGAAAAATCCCCCCCCTCCCCCTCAAAAAAAATCCTTTCTAAAAGTGAAAAACTTGAATATATATAAACTGAGAGACAACAAAGCAAAAACATTAGCTTGTCTTTCCTGAAAATGAATTAAAAATGAAGATCTTATTTAACCACTATAATTGTGCCTCTAATGATAGAAAATTTTGAAATTTTAAATGAGTGGTTAAGCAGCTAGTGCCTGTTCCAGCAAAGCAAACTTTGTGTGCTGTATTAAGCTCTAACCAAGGCAGTGGTCAGAAATGACTTCAGTCTTAGTAGGGCGTGTCCTTGTATGAGAAGGCCTATAAAAGCTATGAGTAACTTCTAGGAATCTTCTCTGTCCTATATGTCACAAATCAATATAAAGTCTATTTGGGCTAGAAAATTAATATTTTGGTAGTGATAATCAATGCGCTTACATTATATTAATAATTTATACCTTCACCCCTTGGTGGTGGTGGTGGTGGTGTGGGGG
The DNA here is from genome assembly GCA_038380435.1 of Ryuthela nishihirai. Classification (NCBI taxonomy): domain Eukaryota; kingdom Metazoa; phylum Arthropoda; class Arachnida; order Araneae; family Heptathelidae; genus Ryuthela; species Ryuthela nishihirai. The sequence goes on along the minus strand of JAWZYU010000032.1, from coordinate 3,986,164 downwards.
GAGGTTGGCTCAAACAGCAGTGCACCAAGTTCAATCCATCCCACCTGTGCAAGAGTTGATTCATCTCCACTAACCCCCCCACCCTGTCTCCAGTCAGAAAGAGGGCACTGATAATCTTGAAAATGTTTGCCATCCATCAGATGGAATATTAAGCTGTGACCCCTTCTGCAGGAAGGTCATACACTGTACATATGAAAGAACACACTGGATGGGTTTGCCAAGAGTGCATCTTTTTGCATTGTATAGGTCTAATAATATATTACTATTTACACTTTCCAATCATCTGTTAGTATGAATTACTACTACTAAAGGGTAAAAAATTTGGTAAATGAAAAACTTCCATTATTTTTAAAAAAATGAGCATCCCATATTCATCAGAGTCAATATGTTATTCTAATTTTATTATTTTTTGACCAACATACAAATATATCCTTCATGGGTGACCTACAAAGTTGAACTTATTTGCAATAAATAAAATATTTATAATTATACTTCATTACAATATAATAATCTGCTTCTTTCATCTCATATTAAACTTACATTGTTTAACACTGATATTAGAATACAATTAAAAGACCTTCTTGCTCAAAAATTAATTTAAAATAATTTAAAATTCTCTGTCATTGAGCAATAAAATTTCAGAGTTTATCCTTCAAACTATTTTTCCTAAGAACTTTCAACATCCAAATAGTTTGAAGGATAAACTCTGAAATTTTATTGCTCAATGACAGAAAATTTTAAATTATTTTAAAAGATATTAGAATATTTCTAAGACAAAAACATGGTACATAAAAGATACTGTAGTTTAGTTTCAAAGCATAAAACCTTAAAATTCAAATACTTTGTGTGTGTGTGTATACACATCCCTTAAATCTCTGAAAGCTTTAAATTGAAAAATGATAAAACTATTTACAGGAGTGGTCCAAGGATTTGAGGAAAACACGTGTTAACTGAAATTGAGTAAAAAGATAAAACAGTTGCAGGTATGGAAATTGGAGATTTCCTACCTCTTATTTTTAATCTGCGACTATGAAAGAATAAATATGAACTAAGACACTAATCATAAGCAATGAACTTATCATTGAATTTATGAAATTTCTGTTTTTTGCGCCAGCAGCACATATAGCATTGTTTTTAACATAATGTTTTTTAAAAAAGATAATAAGTTTCTTCTACAAAAACTGCTTTGAAGGCATATATATGCAAAATAAATATCATATAGAAAATATCTTGAGTACACTATTACATGTGGCATACTAAAATTTTGTTCAGTGCTATCCAAAAGAAACCTTAGGTTCAACACCCCCCTAGAAAAAAATCCTGATTCACACCTGCCAGCATGCCATGATTTTGAAGAGAAAACACAATATTTCATGCTTTCCATTTGTTCTATTTTTGCACACTAAAGTCTAAAGCAGCAATGTTGAACCTTTTTGAGCTTGCATGTAAAAATTATAGAAATAAGAGATATTTTCTAGCTCACATACCAAAGGAGCAAAAATACTTTAAAATAATATTCATGCCAGCTAAGGTTTACATATGCATTTATCATACTATACATATTATATGATTCAAAATACTAAGGATACAAAACACTAGGTGTACGGACTTGGTCAGCTAGGGTGGAAAGAGCCAGAACCAGCATTTTGGCAGCTTAACACCAGAGCACCAGTGATATATCCAGTTTGGAGGGCTGGGAGAAGTGGAACGTGTGTGTTTAGTTCAAGCCCCAGCACCTCCTTACACAAGACAAGAGTCGACGTGGCACAGGGAATAATGTCCATGTTCCATTGCTCGACACCCTAGTGTCCTTGAAGAAAATATCACGACACCTGGTGGTTCTTTCGAACTAGTGAACAGTTTTATAACTGAGTGTGTGCCAACAAGACCTTCCACATGTCAGGCAGATTGTCAGAGGTTTGATTTAGTCATTTTGTTTTGCAATCTAGCAGTAGAACTACTGAGGCTCCTTGCAGCCTGCTGTTAGAATAGTGAGTGACTGTTGTTTGGGTTGTTTTACCTCTCAGCGGCACTTTTTTTCACACCATGGGCTAAATGGCCAGGTCACATGGACCCCGAAGGCTCAGAGAAGGTTGTGGGAGGGGACCCACTGGAACAGCTGTTGGGAGACAGATGGTAGTCTCCCGTCAAGGCCATCCAGCGTGTTCTTTAACGTGCACAGGGTATGGCTCTCCTGCACACGGGGCCACAGCTTAACGTCCCATCCGACAAACGGCGGCCTTTCCAAGCCCATCGGTGTCCCCTACTGACCATGGGCAGGGCGGGGAATTTTGTGGAGATAAATCTCAACGCTGACCCAGCTGGGACTCGAACCTGGGAACTACAGATTACGAGCCTAGCGCGCTACCGACTGAGCCACCCCCGCCCCATAGTGAGTGACTGTATCAGGTGGGCAGGCACTAATCTATTGATATATATTATAAATTGTACATATTGTGGAAATAAAGTGTAGGTATAAATAGTACACTAGAGTTTGTGTTTATCAACTACCAAGACAGTAGCAACATTCTGACAAAATAGAGATAAGTACCCTTCTGCACACACTATCACATATGGTCAGTTAAAAAAAAAACAACCTAGACTGGTCAAGAAGACACCTTTCACATTTGGTGTCAGCAGCAGTACCTGTGTTGTGAGAGTTAGGTACAAGGTGGCATCTCATTAAGGGGAAATTTAGCAAATGGTGAGTGCTGGGAGAAGAACGAATCATCATTACAAGAACATCACATTAGGTGCAGTAAGATGTAGCCTATAGAGCCAGTTTTTGTCTTTTTGTATTTTGTACTATGCCATATAATACGTGAGGGAATGCAAAAAATGTTTCTAAATTGTACTGTAAGAACAATACTCCAGACAGATCAATGCAAAACATGGAGGCTATTGGGTCTAATTTGTCAGGTGGCATTGTCGGTGATTATTATTCTGACTTGCAAAATAACAGAGCAATCTGATGATGTCGGAAAACATGAGTTAGGGATGCAGAAATTCGCCTTAGAGCATTTGTAGCTTGAGGCTGAACCCAAAGAAAGGCAAGCACAGTGCGAGGCCAATGGACAAAACGTGTAGCATGAGCATGAACTGCAGATGAGGTGACTCACACTGGATTGGCATAAGCAAATGGTGTCAGATTGCATGGCAATCTGTATAATTTATAACCACCACAATGTATAATTTATAACCATCCACAATATGTATAATTTATAATGGTGATGTTGGCATAAGCAAATGGTGTCAGATCTTAGGGCACATCATGTGATGGCTACAATTTGTCTGGGTCCAATTCCTGTAGCAACTTGAAGAAAAAGGAACATGAAGAACATAGTAAGTAACTGTACATTAAAGTAACATAGCAAGTGACTGTATCAGGTGGGCAGTCACTAATCTATTGATATATATTATAAAGAAGAAAGTTTTGGATTTCAGTTCTGCATACTAAGCTGGGATTATCTCCAGAAACTCTTCTCAACATTCCTGTGTACTTTAAGAGGATTGAGAGCATTTTAGTTAATCAGGATGTGTCCAAAGGGTTAGGGACCAGCTGTCCCATGGCCAAGTGGTTAGCGCGCTTGGCTACTGATCTAAGGGACCTGGGTTCGAGCCCCGGATTAGGCATGGATGTTCGTGTTGTTTATCTGCTGAGGTCCTGCCATCCTCACAGACTTTTTACTATGGCATATAAAATGACAGGCTCCTGTCAGACCTCTGTGGCAAGCAGCTGCTTGAGGGGTTATTTATTATTTTTAGTCCTACCCATTTTTTTGGGAGAAGCTAAATAATTTTTGACTTCGTTGCCTAATGAGGAACTGGCAACTATGTGAAGCTCAAAGCATGCATTTTAGCAAGGTATAAGGTCTCTGCAGTTGAGTACAAGAGGCAATTGGATGGGGCACAGAAGCTTGCACTGAAATGAGGAACAAGTTTTCGGAAAGAATTAGAGAAATGTGGAGGAGGTTCATTGAGAGCAGAAAAGTATCGACCTTTCAGGAATTGGTCGACCTGCTGGTGGCAGACCAAATTAAATCAGAAGTAACAAGTAGCACCAATGAATACATTGCATTGCAGGAATGTTCTGATTGGATGCATCCAAGAGACCTCATAGACTGTATATCATTTATTGATCAGTTGAATTAATCAGCTTTACTGGACTCTGATCGACAGGTGACCAGATACATTCCTCCTCCCAAGCACAAGCAAAAAGTGTCAGTGCAATTTGCAAAGTGATCAACGGCTATCACATTAGTACTGCACATAGCTGTTTCGAGTGCAGCTTGTACCAGCATCTTCACAAAAAATCTTAATGGTGAGGAAAGAGGAAACTGCCAAGTGCTGGGATTTATTCAGTGCAAACTGTGCATGATGAGCCATAAGAGGCATTATGTGCATGCATTTCAACACATGTTTGAGGTTCATAGCAAAAGATAATTGGTAGCAATTAGGCTTACTCAGCTTCAGACAGCTAACGTGCAATGTGGCCAGAATGTTTTCACAGTTTTGATTGTTTCTAGCACTGCAATTTCTTGTTTTTAGGAAAGATGTTGTCCCAGATAGTTTCTTTTACACCAAAGGGGGGGGGGGGGGTAATCAAGCTGAGTCCAGCATTTGGAGACAGCCAAAATGATCCACATTCCTGTGTGATTTGCAGGGGGGGAGGGGGATTTCCGACGACTCCATGGTTCACCCAGAAATTAAGAAATATCTAGTGATTTTCTGTTTCATCATGCCTGACACTTTCTACACCTTTGACAGGCAATTTTAGAGCTAATCTAAGCAAAGATCACACTAGTTTTCAATATAGCAAGCGATTTGGTGCAAAAGATGTTAGTGACATCACCTAGGTAATCAAGCGAGAGGCTACAGAAGTCGGTATGGCAACAGCCAGCTGAAAGCACATGCAGGCAGAGCCTATCACTATAGCTATAAGTAGTGATGATTTATTTCCATGAGTGCCAACAAAATTGGGGAAAGGAGTGTAGACTAGTGAAAATTCAGCTGTTTTTGTTTCGAGTGAAACTGAAGTCTTTCACCAACAGCAGAGGAATGATGAAGGAAAGGATTTGTGATTCAAGGCAGACTGCTGTATCAATTGGAAAGAGGCACAGATGGGAAATTTTTATAGCTTGTGCAGCTCCTGCAGAATGGAGGGAAGAGGTCATGGCTCTAGCCCATAGCAGCATCTAAGGTCATATGGTGTTCACGAAGTCAGCACAGTGGGTCCAGTTTTTTGTTTTCTTTTGGCCACACGACTATGGATATTAAGCATTACTGCAGGTCACACGAGGAATGCCAGTTAAGCTGGGCTCCCTCGGAGAAGTAACAAGGTTCCCATTGAGCCAGTGGATGGCCTGAATTGCCATTTCAGGTCATGGGGATCGATGTCACAGGACTGACTGAGCCACCCAGCAAAAGTGGACATAAGTATATCCTATCCATAATTGACTACCACACGAGATGGCCAGAGGCAGTGCAATGTGAAGTTGCTGACTATCCAGATGACTTGGAAGGCATTACTGAGCTCGTTCATACTGGGTTACCTGAAGTGATAATATCCAACTGGGCAACCAATTTTATGACAGAACTACAGGCACAGCTGGGGTAGTTCCAAATTTTTTTTTGCCAATGTATGCCGAAGGTAATGCTTTGGTCAAACATTAGAATTGAACTGTGAAGAACTTGTTGTATAACATGATAACGGAGCATCTTCGGGAATGGGACAAGTTTTTGCCTTACCTGTTTTGGGCATATAGGGAAGTGCCCAACATGACTATAGGCATGTCCCCTTTTCAATTGCTGTATGGATGGCCAATGACCATTTTAAAGGACACTTGGGCTGGGCAGGTTTATCTGCCTGTCATGTTGGCCAAACCATCAGTGCAGTACCTCTAGGATATTCAAGTGTGGATGAAGTTGGCCACTGAAAAGGCAGAGCTGGTGACTGCAGGCCAGTAGGAAAAATACAGGGAAGAATTTCTGACTGAAGGGAAGAAGTTTCAGGTGTGAGAGCAAATCATTTTGATACCAAGACGATCAGGAAGTTCACTGCACGAGTCTCATATGATGTTCTTGTCCTTGACAAGGATAAGGAATTCGGGGTACTTTACAACAGCTTGAGAAATTTTGGCTCAAGGTTTGATTTTGCCCTCTACCAGTGAGTTCATGCACTGCATCAAATGTGTGGCAAAAAAAGATGGTACAGTTGTCTGTTGATTTTCATACCTCAGTGTTATCACAGAGGCAGACACTTTCCCTTTGGCCAATCCAACAGAATTATTATACCAGGTGGGAGGGGCCTGCTATATTTCCACACTAGATATGCTGAAGGAGTACTGGCAGATACCTATGAGCAGCTGCAGCAAGGGTTACACTGCTTTCATAACCTATCATGGGCAGTACCATGGGAAGTCTTACCTTTTGGTTTAAAGAATTCTGTGGCACTGTTAGCACCCCACCAGAGTATGCTTGTACATATTTATATGATATAGCCATTTTCTTTAGCAATTGGGAGAAACATATAAAGCACCTTGGAGCCATGTTGAAGGATATAGATGCAAAGCATTTAACCATTAATCTAGAGAAATGCACTTAAGGGAAGGGACAGACCAGGCATTTAGGCCATATTGTTGGTTCAGGTAAACACCAACCAGATCCTGAAAAATTGGAAGTGATATGGAATACACAGATGACACATACAAAAAAGGAAATAAAAACATTCTAGGGCTGTTTGGCTGTTATAGGCAATATTTGGATAATTATGCTGAAACTGCCAGGCTACTTATGGATATGACAAAAAAGTGCGCATCTGCTCAATTACAGTAGGACAGAGAGGCTGCAAACACATCTGAAAAATTAAAAGAAGGGTTTTGCAATGCAGCATTGTGTGTAGTCTCTGATCCAAAGAAACCCTTTATTTTGCATTACATTGTTAGGGGCAATTGGCACAGTACTCTTACACAGGGGCAGCCTAGGTAATGAGTTTCCCATTGCTTTTGCTTCACAGCAGCCTGCCAATGCAGGCAGATAACAACAGTGCATTAATACTGGCAGCAGATTTTGAATGAAGAAATGAAATCTTGTCACCCAGGATCTGGAGTGTGCAGGATTACCACAATATCAGATGTTTGAACAAGCAACAAGCTTAGGCCACCCCTACAGCCACTATATATCTACCATCAGAAGAGTGGTAAATGTTGTTATAAGTCATCACATTAGAAGACAAACTATCTCAAAAACTGGCAGAAGAACAGGACTTCATGCACAGCATCCATTGCATCACCTGCCTCTAACTTATGGCCATTGTCGCAAGCATCTGGAATGATGCCACTGGAACACAGAATGTTGTTGTCTGGTGTTGTGATAAATGTTGCTTTTTGTTTGGGGTTTGGAGTTTGATGATAACTGGGTTTGCATATGAAGTGGTAATTCATGAGTAATTGTTGAGCAGTATACAGGGCAAATGGCATGTGTCAAGGTGGTTTGGGGAATGATTAGCTATAACAACCGAACACCTCGTGTTCCTCGCATACAGTTGGATACTTTGCGGTATGTGGAGCATATCCTGAAGACTATTGCTATCCTTTTCACAAGAGGAGTGCCTGGCAGCATGTTTCAACAAGATAATGCAGGTCCAAAATCCACAAACATCATCAGGTGACATCAATCCACTATCAACATTTTAGTGGCCAGCAAGATCCCCAGATGTCTCCAACAGAATATTTATGTGGCATGGTTTGAGGCTATCTCAGTACCAATTTGCAATCAGTTGCCCCTGCATGGGTGAACAGTGCCACAGGGGGCTATCAGCAGTATTCACAACTCACTGTCATGATGCACTGCTCAACATATTGCCAATAGCAGTGATTGTACCTCCTACTAATGTGTGTTTTCTGATAATACATTTGGCCATTTGTTCTGAAAATTTAATCATATCTTCCTTGTTCCTCACACTCCTCTATACATGAATATCAGTTGATTTTTCCCACAGCTTTTGAATACTGCAATTTCAATGTTGCAGTGTGTATATATGTGTTACAGTGAATAACGTTTGGATCCAACTGTTGTGATGCATATCAAATAACTGCAGAAATCAATTTCTTTTTCTTAAATCGTATCAACCAAATGTAAAAAAAATTGATACATACACAACTTAATGTTACTGCCACCTTTAGAACACGACATAAAATCCACTTTGACCACAACTATAAGACCCAAGTTTTCAAAGAAACAACTAAATACAGACACACAGATTTTCAGCTCACTGAATTTAACACTACGGTTACGGGCCTCACCACTTTGGTTTATGCGTAAAGCATGAAAAAAAAAATTATTTCTTTGAATGTTCACTCATTAGCATTACCGACAACATTCAAATGAAATTAAATTTGCTGTTTACCGAATCAAGAGTGATACCGTTAATCAATTATATTTTCCTTGTACATGTGGTAAAACAGCTATACCTTTAACGTAAGGGAGAACTCGGCAGTTAACCAGAGAAATAATAAATTTTAATGGTTATATTTCCTGTTCCTCCTGTATGTATTAAAAAAGTAGAATATAAGGGAGATCTAATGACGGGAATTTACAAACAAAATATTTACAAAATTTTCTGGAAAAAACAAATTTTCATCATCAAACATTGTTAAATCATGCTTTGAAATCCGAGACCAAGGAGTATAGAAGAACAGGAGGAGTTTGCTCATGGTCGACGGCCATTTGTTTGTGCCCGTCACCAGAGTTCTCCAACCAGTTTAGATGGAATTTGTGCAGTAAGAAAATTTCATTTTCTAAGAATAGTTAATTGTGCGTCTAACAAATCCATCTGCAGAATAAAAATAAAAGTAAAGAATCGTGTAATTACATTTGTTTGCATATCATCTAACATGATGTTTCACTGAACGAAGCTTACACAATTCTAAGTATGAATTACAGATTTACGTGTCGCCGTAAGAAATTCAGCAAAGTTCAAGGTTCAAAGTGTTGTAAGTTCATGGTGAAATTAGCTTCCAAAGAGGGGCTCCCTACACCAGTAAGAAATTCAGCCCGCCAAGCGGAACTTATCATGTTGAAGCGGCATGTTAGGATCCGATTTCAGTCGGTCTTTTGAGACACTAAATAGAAAAAATTTCTCCAGGGTTGCCAACACTTTAATTCCCAGCATAATATGCATTATTAATTTTTTGAAACGCAAAAATAACGAAGATATATATATATATAAATTTTCAAAGTGTTAATTTTAGTGCGATTTAGTTCTCTCTCTCTCTTACATATATATATATAAATAAATAAAAATAAATACCCCCTCAAGCAGCTGCTTGCCACAGAGGTCTGACAGGAGTCTGTCAGTTTATATGCCACAGTAGAAGGTTTGAGAGGATGGCAGGACCTCAGCGGAAAAACGACACAAACAGCCATGCCTTACCCGGGGCTCGAACCCAGGTCCCGTAGATCAGTAGCCAAGCGCGCTAACCACTCGGCCACGGGACGGCTACATATATTTAGATACTAGAAATTAATCGGTACCTTCGGCACCTCTTGATTTCCATCTTGTCACTCTCCCCCCTATGAATGCAACACTGGATTTCAATATTCCTCTTATTTCTGAGCTCTACTGTCTTAAATAGCCCTATAGACCAATTTTTGGCTTTCCATCTCAGGTATATCAAAATTTAACCTGACCTTGAAAGACTTATTTCACACAAAATTTGGCAGAATTTCTGAGATCTACCACTCAAAATATCCCCAGGCACAAATTTTTATACCTCTAATGATAGTAGATGTATATTTGAATTGCGCCAGGCTCGTAATCTGTAGTTCCCAGGTTCGAGTCCCAGCTGGGTCAGCGTTGAGATATATCTCCGCAAAATTCCCCGCCCTGCCCACGGTCAGTAGGGGGACACCGATGGGCTTGGAAAGGCCGCCGTCCATCGGATGGGATGTTAAGCCGTAGCCCCATGTGCGGAAGAGCCATACCCTGTGCACGTTAAAGAACACGCTGGATGGCCTTGACGGGAGGCTACCATCTGTCTCCTAACAGCTGTTCCAGTGGGTCCCCTCCCCCAACCTTCTCTGAGCCTTCGGAGTCCATGTGACCTGGCCATTTAGCCCATGGTGTGCAAAAAAGTGCCGCTCAGAAGTAAAACAACCCAAATGTATATTTGAACTCTGATCTCAAAGGATCCACTGCATCAAAATTTAATATTTCTGAGATCCACAACTCAAAATACCCCAAGGAACTAAATTTTAGCTCTTTACCACTGGAAGATCTGAATTTTCTGCAAAAATTCTTATATAAAATACAAGTTTTGCTTTTCTTATATAAAATACAACCCCTGCTTACCACCAATAATTAGAAAAAATATAATATGAATGAAATATATAATATAATAAGAAATATGGGGAAGAAACCATGGAGGTATATATTTTTTATAGCTTATGACACTCTCCTGGTCAGAAGCTTTCATTTGAGTAGAGCATGTTGCTTTCAGCACTGGTGTCCAAAGATATAGAGGAACAATCATTTTCATATTTCCCCTCTTTTAGGGGGAAGAAAGTATGGGGGTTAAATTTTATAGCTTATGGCATTCCCTGCATCACAAGCTTTCATTTAATGCATAGCTTGTTATTTTCCGCACTCACGTTCACGAGCTATATTGAAACATTAGTTTTCATATTTCCACTTTTCAGGGGGTAAGAAAACACGAATTGTCAATATTTTATAGCCTATGACACTCCCAATGTCACAAGCTTTCATTTTGACGCATATTTGACATTCGCATTCTGGAGATATAGCAGAAGAATATTTTTCTTACTTCCCCTTTTTTGGAAGAAAAAAAATCATGGGGTCAGTTTTATATAATTTATGCCACTCCCTGCATTACGAGTTTTTATTTGATGCATAGATTCTGGCTTTCCGTACTCGAGTTCAGGAGCTATAGGGGAACAAATGTTATTATATGTCTCCCTTTTTTAGGTGAGAAGAGAGCATGACGATCAGTTTTCTATAGCCTATGACATTCCTATCGTAGGAAGGTTTCATTTGACATATAGATTGATACTTTTTGCACTCGCGTTCTGGAGATATAATAGAACAATTGTTCTCGGATTTCCCTTTCTTTGGGACGGAGGTTTTTCAATCGTGTTCAAAAGATATGGTGGAACAGCACATTTTGACTACACAAACCGAAAACATTGAGAAACCAACAAACTAACAAATGTCAAGCAAAAAGCAATAGAAAGATAGGTAACAAATAAGAGAAGATGCTCTATATTCACTGTTCTGCCCTTAATTTGAATCTTGTCCATAACGAAACAATGAATGAAATGCGTAAACAATGAAATATTTTAATACGCTTGAAAGAATTTGTTTTCTTTGCCAATAGTATTAAGCGATGGACTCTGTTATCAAATTTCTTTGACTCCAGTGGAAGAAAACCTAAGCTAAAACTAAAGCACCTTTATCCCAAACGATTGTCATAAGGAAATCATTGCTTGTAATCAGGTTTAGATGTTGCCATATCATATTGCATTTTTCAATTCAAGTCAATTATCATCTGAACGAAAGGAAGCCTGTTTTCCGAAAAAAGAACTAGAAACTAAAAATACTGATGTCAACGAATCTTCTTTCAAGTGACTTACAAAAACTGGATTCTGAATTTTCTAAAGACCATTCTCTTATTAAATAAGCACACAAAGAGATGGAGATATTCCAGGCTAAATATGATGGAGCAAAACAAAATGGCGTAGAATTAAGTGACGTTTGAGGAGTGAAAGCAGCATTTTGCAACAAACGCGAAAAGTAAACTAAACGCCATTTTGAGGAACTATGTGAGAATGAGACTCACTGACGGTGAATCCCAATTACGAACAAATGTTGCTCTACGGATATCTGGACGTTGTCATCAACCAGCTGCGAGAGCAATTTCAAACAATCCACTTTTCAAGCAATCCAGCTACAAGAATTAGTCAAACATCAGACTGCCAATTTTATGAACAAGCTCGAAGAATATTTGATAAATATGATGGTGACATCAACGATAATTTCCCAACACAATTAATATCACTGGGATCTTGTCTTAAAAGTAGCATTGCAGTACTAATTACACTAAAAGAATTCGCAAATCTGTTAATTATTGAAAATGTTGCACTTTCGACTAGCTTCCCGGATGAGTCTACAGTTGTCACACATTCTCCATCTATATCCGTAATTGTTACTACTCCTGAGAGATCTTTGTCGAAACTTAAACTCATAAAAAACACTATCTAACAAGCGAACAATGGGCCAGGAACGTCTGAGCGGTTTAAATGTTCTATCTGTTGAACACCTCAATGGGAAACTCATCTCTTAAGAAAAACACTCCAAGGTGTTATTAACGTGTTTGCGGAAACGAAAGTTAGAAGAAATTTTAGGTGAATAGCTACTTTCTGATAAGTTGAAAATTAATTATTTTATTCAACTCAAATGGGCCCTTCAATAATAATAAAAATGGCAATAATAATAATAATTATAAAAGAATTGATATTTGCAAATATAATGATAAATTTGTTTAAAAGTTAACTTAGGAAGAAAATCTTTAATATTTTTATTGCTAGAATTAACGGGAAAGTGAGGGTCCCTTAAGTTAAATTTATGCGACTGTTTTTCTACAAAAGAGTAGTATTTTCCATCACTGATTTCCCATACGGTATTTACCATTGAGGTAATAATACTAGAGACAGGACTCGGATTTCCATAGCATTGCTTAACAAATGAAATAATAACAATGAAAACAAACTTAACAATGATTTAAATGAGGCAGAATTTTGCCGTTTTTTGTTTTTGATTTCAATGAGGTTATTCCAGTGTAGTAATTAAAGCAAAATAGATTTAATAATACACACTTATTGATTTATATCGCATGAAATATTGAATTATACGCTGGAAACTGCTTCTCTTTCAAATCAAGGTTTTGTATGAAAATTAAAAAAAAAATCTATATGCTCTTAATATGTGATTAAAACTGAACTAAAATGACTGTAAACTTAACAGACTTTAATTTGAGCCAGTTTAAAACAGGAACAATGGTAAACATACTTTAAAATCTAATTCATGATCAAATCTTTCAGCTTAAGTGAAAGCCCTAAAAATTTACAGATCTTAATAGTGCAAATCTGCACCTCATTTAAAAAACATGAAAAGTCACATTTATCTTCTTTCATTAAAAAATATTAATTTTTATTAAAAATTGAAAGAAATAATCAGAGAGTGTAAACTTTTTTTTAATTCAGCTGAGGCAGGAAATCAAATCTCCTCCCAATAAATGATACAATTTAATTTCATGTTATAAAAAAACCCAAATATTATTAGCTTGTTATTCAGCTGCAGCATAAAGAAATTCAAGATCCCCCCACCTTCCACACAAACACACAAATGGCATAAGTGAAAGTTGATGCTATGAAAAAACAAATAGTGTAAACTTTTTTATCAGCTAAGCCACAAGGAAATCCAAGGTCACACACACAAATGACATAATTGAAATTTAATGGAACAAAAACCAAATATTGTACTCTTTTATATCAGCTAAGGCAGAAGAAAATCCAAGGTCACACATACAAATACAAATGACATAATTGAAATTGCATGCTATATATATAAACCAATAATTTACACTTTCTCTCATTTCAACTAAAGTGGAGGAAAAGGCAAGCCCCACCTTCCCCCACACAAATGACATGATTGAAATTTCATGCAACAAAAACCACATATTGTAAACTTTTATATCAGCCGAGACAGATGGAAATCTGAGGTCACACACACAAATGTCATAATAGAAATTGCATGCTTACATATAAAAAACAACAATTTACACTTTCTCACATTTTAAAAGCCCCCTCCTTTAAGCTTTTCTTCATTTTAAAAGCCTCCCACCTACACCCACACACACACAAAAAGGACATGATTGAAATTTCATGCAATAAAAATCAAATCAAATATTCTAAACTTTTATATCAGCTGAGACACAAGGAAATCCAAGGTCATACACACACACACACACACAAATGGCATAATTGAAATTGCATGCTATATATATATAAAAAACAATAATTTACACTTTCTCTCATTTCAACTAAATCAGAAGGAAAGGCAAGCTTCCACTCCCACAAACACACAAATGACATGATTGAAATTTCATGCAACAAAATACAAATATTGTAAACTTATATATCAGCTAAGGAAGAAGGAAATTCAAGGTCACACACACACAAACGACATAATTGAAATGCTATAAAAAAAGAAAACAAAATTACAAACTATTTTCATTTCAGCTGAGGCAGTAGGAAATTCATATCACACACACACATAATATAAGAAATGAAGTTACTGCAAAGTATGTTTTTGTCACTGTGTTTTGTGCAAATTTAAATATTTGCTTTAATATGATGCCTTTTAATTTTTCTGTCACTTGTGTCTCTAAATGATGAAGTCTAATTTTAGCATATTCTTTTGTAATGTTTCTTTTTCATATTATAAGCATGATTGTCAACTTCCATATCCAATTCCCTATTACTGATATGACTATCTAGTGATATGAGCACCAACATACCTTGAAGCCTATGTAGGACATTAACCTGAATTTTTTAATTAGGTATGAAATGGTTGTTTTTGAGAATATGAAGTTTTCTCCTGGAAGACACTGTTCAGTAAGTTTTGCAATTGCACACACATACTGTGAGAAGGGCAATAAAACCTCAATTTTTAATATTAACCTTTAAAGGGACAGAAGCTGATTAATCAGTTTCCAAAAATCCCTACAAAAGAATCTGCAACATGCTTTTTTATGTTTCCCTACCATTTTTTTTTCAGAATTAAATGTTTTTTCTTTTGATATGTAATATGGACTATTTCATTCATTAGTTTTTCGTAATAAGGCTCAAAAGTTGTTTCTTACAGGAAAAAAAATGTCTTTGTAAGTGTTAATAAGTGCAGACACAGAAGACCGCTTTAGGTCAGAGACAATTAATGCTAATTTACATTCTATGCAAGAAATTTTTCATAATTGTTTTGCTATAAAGACAGCTTATAATAACGTTTTTCAATTTCAGAGAAAAGAGACACAATGACCTTCATTGCTTTACTGTGATTGCTTGACATTATCCACATGTGAGAAACACCTAAAATGTCACTGGACATTTCATTATTGCTGCCAATGATTTTAATTTCATTGAAAGTTACACAATTGCCATTTTTCTTATTAATTATCAGCCGGTTAATTATTACTAACTGCATTTGTGCACTTGGGAACTAAAGATCATTAGGTTATTATAGTTTTCCTCTTTTGTTCTTATATCTTAAAAAGAATTAAATATGGTCCTGGCTGAATTTGTAAGTAAAATATATTTTGAGCCAGACAAACCAACTGTTAAAAAAATAACCTATGCGAATTTTCTAGCTACCTAAAACTGAAACAAACATAAAAATTAGAGTTTCAGAAGCTATATCTGAATTTTTATCATTATCATTATTACCATAATCTACATGTCAATAATAGCATTTGCCATTGAACAGTATTTGTTTCCTAATTGACTTCTCCTCAAATAATAAAGTGAATATCATATGCTTCTGCTTACTATCAGTAAAATTTTCCATGCAGAAAACTTCAGTATATATCCAGGAGGGCCATCTACAGATCTGCACCAAGTTAAAATTGTGAAGCTATTGGGAACGAAGATTTTCTCTTACAAATTCATGCCTTTTTAAAAATAAAAAAATAGAACTTCAATTTTTAATAAGCCTTTGGAGAATGAAAATATCATGGTAAACCTATTTACCTCTTGGCAATAAAATATGCAATTGCTTCTTTCAGCATTTTTACTGTCATTTTGCTGTTTAACCCTTTCAGGACCATAAGGTTTCTAAGAGTAAATATTAGTATGTAACTGTTTATTTTAGTTTGTTTAGACGTAAAATAAATAAAAATCATAAGAAAAATACATAACAATGTGTAGTTTTTTTGGAATTTTATGGGAAATATTTTTCCCAATGGACTATAAAGGTAACACAAATTATAATTAGGCTTATTATGCAATGTCTTTTATTTATTGGTTTATTAGAACAAAATGTTAACTAAAATAATACAAAATTCTGAAATAAAATTACTATACAAAATGATGTGCTAATTATAATATTCTGCGAAGCAATTTCTTTTGGTAGTGAGGCAAAGATGGACATTGCACATAGTACATATATTATGCGTCCTGACAGTTCTGTGTTTGTTTTCTAAACATTCCCGTTTACGTAATTGCGTTCGGCATACGTTCCATTTTGACATTCTGTATAAAAAATGCAGATAAGGTTATAATTAAATACGACAATCACCAATTTTAAAATGGGAAAAATGTTTCCCTTAGTCGTGAAAGGGTTAAGGCTCAAAAGCTCATCTTGATGAGCTTTTGAACCTTAAACAAATCTAATATATCTTTTAAAATAGAAGAGTCTGATTGCTTGGCTTTTAGCTGACAGTAATTTCACCATAGCATTTTCTTTAAGCTCTGGATTTCATCTTGCACTGACATCAACTTTCTCTTAAATTTTCTAGGACCTCTTACACAGCATGAGTGACCATTTTTATTGGCAATATCTGTTCTCATTGCAATTTCTATCATATCTTCTACAAGTGTCTCTCAATACAGGCATTTGTTACAAATGCTTGTATTACATCCCCCACACACACAAATATAACATAATTGAAATTTCATGCTACAAAAAATGTCAACTTTCATTTTTGCTGAGGCAGAATGGAATCCATGTCCCACATACAAATAATAATTCAAATTTCATGCTATTAAAAAAAATGCAAATTGGTTTTATCTCAGTTGAGACAAGGAAATCCAAGTTCCTCCAGCCCACAAACATACACAAATGACATAATTGATATTTCATGTTGTAAAAAATATATTGGAAGCTACTTTTATCAGCTGAGGTAGAAAATCAAGTCCTCTCCACACACAAATGAATTAATTCAAATTTAATACTGTAAAAAAAAATATTGCAAACATTTTCATTTCAGTTGTGGTAGAAGGTAATCAATGGCCCACCCACACACAAAATGGCATATTTGAAATTTCAAGCTATAAAAAAACTCAAATATTTAAAAAAATTTATTTGAGCTGAGGCAGAAGGGAATTGAAGCTCCACACACACAAGCACATAAATGACATCCTTAAAATGTCTAAAAAAAATATGACACTGTGTCATTGAGTATTAATTATATTAATTTTAATTACTGCACTGTGAAGCTTTACTGTAATTTTTTGTCAGAAAATGAAAGTATGAGCATACCCAGTCTAGCCCATGATGCTGAATATACTGGTATGTTCCTCTCATCAAGGGGTTAATCATATATAACATGTACAATATATACATTTAATCAGGGCTGGACTTTGACCTTCTGAGGCCCTAAGCTAAGGCATATTTAAGAGGCCCCAAAAAAATTCGAAAGTCTAAAATATATATATTATTCTGATTGAGGAGAACATTGAAAAATAAACATGAAACTGATGTGATGAAAACATTATTCTAGCATTGGTAAGCAAAGATAAACAGTTTGCACAATATATAATATGTTACTTAAATAATAATAATACACTTTGTCAAAATAAAAAATGCAAAGCAGACGTCTCATAAATTTAATGCCATATGCTTAATATTTCTTATTGTAATAAAATGTACGAAAACATTCTTTTAATTTCATGTTAATTCAGGCTTTAAATCACCTACTTTACATATGCAAATATTATTAGTTTCATATATTAAAAAATTCGTGAACTATATTCGACTTAGACAGAAAGGTATATTGAAAAGTTGACATCCCTTTATTTTTAAATCCCTTAGTTTAATAACTTCAATTTTTAATTTATCACAAAGAACCATCTCGTAATTTTCGTAAAGAACCTATGAAATAATACCTATGAAAAAATTTCGTAAAAAATACCTATGAAATGTCAAATTGCTGCCTTCACAGCATGTTTTTGCATCAGTACGCGGAGCATGAAGTAGGCATTTCACTGTTGACTTATTAAAAACACCCAACTTTTCGCCTCACTATCCACTAGGCTTAATATCTGTATTTGTTCCATGGAGGTGTTCATGATTTGTTCATGGCGTCCGTTGCCAGTCCTATCTCTAGTAATATTACCTTAATGGTATCAGGCCATCATATGGGATTTATTCTTATCAGACTTTCGTAACCCTAATTTCGCTGTAGTCGTTCAAGTTACTATCGCTACAGCAGTCGTAGACAGAAGGGCGCACTCCTCCCTACCTATAATTAATGCGCATGCGTGAAGTGTTGTAACGTGTATTACACTCTCACACATGCCAAATATACTAGAATACGCCTCAGAATTACATTAATTTCATATTTTTGTCATGATGTTACCTAAATAATAATAATTGTCATGTCATTCAAATCATGATGATGGTATTTACCATCACCTTCGTGACACCTCCACGGCCGAAAGCGATTATTGAGAGATGAGACCTGAGATTTCTACTCTTTCTTTCCAAGACTGAAATGAGACCTTTTAATCATTTTGTCTTTCTAATCTTATTATGTTGTAATTTAGATGGATTAATATCGTTGTTACAAAAAAATGAAATTTATGTAATTCTGAGGCGTATTCTAGTATATTTGGCATGTGTGAGATTGTAGTACACGTTACAACACTTCACGCATGCGCATTAATTATAGGTAGGGAGGAGTGCGCCCTTCTGTCTACGACTGCTGTAGCGATAGTTACTTGAACGACTACAGTGAAATTAGGGTTACGAAAGTCTGATAAGAATATATCCCATATGATGGCCGAAGATATCAATGAGCATAATAGCGATGGACCAGAAGTTCCAGAAATTGAATTAATAATAAAGGTAACTTTTTACTTCATAAGCAGTTGTAGCTCTCGTAACGGAAGTGTAAAAGATGTAGGTCATACATATTGTGGGTGTTTTAGGATTTGGTTAGTCATTAGTGATAAGTAGAAAAATCTTGCCACTCCCACATGCAATATATTTATGTTGCTGTATATTTTAAATATGTATTTTTATATTGTAACTGCTTTGTTCTTTACTGATTAATCATACTAGATGACAATGGCGCGTTTCTTCATGTAACGGCTGTTTTTATAACCTGTTTTACATGTAGTTCATAGACTCATGCCCTATATTTTAAAAGCCAGTTACAGTAATTTAATCAAAATTTACATTGGGAAACGGATAATAGTAAAGCTTGCTTTATAACTGTTACGTAGAAATGGAATAATTCCCATTCAATATAAGGAAACTAAAGTCAATTAAGTAACATCCTTTGTGTAGGTCACACTCTTCAGTTATTATGCTACCTTAAAAGTAGAGGCATAAGTGATAGCCCTTAGAATAATGAATGTTCTGGGAGTCCAAATAAGGACTAAAATATATATAAAATTATGTTTAAAGTATATTTGGCATCATGCCATATATGGCATTTAATTTTTTGTTGAATATTTCTACAAAAGTTATTTAGCTTTTATAATAAGGGACTATGTATAGTCTGCTTCTAAATGAAGGATTAATATTGGTGGAATGTCAAAAAAAAGTATTTAAATTCTAAAAATTTAAATATATTTTTCGATTTTTTTTATACATAAGAGTCAAGTGGTTCGCTACTGATCCAAAGGAACCTGCGTTTTGAGCACTTGGTAAGGCATTGATGTTTGTTTTCTTTCTACCAGGTTCTGATGAGGCATTGATGTGTTTTCTTTCTGTCGAGGTCTCGCTTTCCTCAGATCTCTATGGCATGTCAAACTGACAGTCTCCTCTCTCCTGTTCTCTGTGGCAAGCAGCTGCTTTGAAGGACAGTTATTTTTTTTTTAAATTCAAGTAATTTTATTTCCACTGATTCCATTGGCCAAATTCACAAGGTGGCATTGTGGTTGGTATGCTTGGCTACTGATCCAAGGAACCTGGTTCAAGCCCCAGATAAGGCATGGATATTTGTATTTTCTGCTGAGGTCTCATCTTCCTCACAGCTGCTCTATGGCATACTGGTAGGATTCTGTAAGATGTCTGGGCAAGCAGCCACTTTTGTAGACTTTCAAATTATGCCCACGCTTAAAGAAAGAGGTGTATCTCAAAGCTTTGAACAACTCCAATGTTTATGAGATACCTCAAATGTGACTCAAAAAATAAAGAGATGATACAATGTGTTTGATATTTATGAATTGTATACCCGATAAAACCTTCTGAAGGTGTTTCTAGTGATAAAAAATGAATAAATTGAAAAATTTAAAAAGAACACATTCTATATGCGCCCTAAAAAGTAGTAAATATACCTAAAGCATATCGATGGTACCATCAGTCACTGAATTCTCATATTCACTTCAAAGGAGGATTTACCTACTCAACAAGATTACCGGTGCTCTATCCTCCTTTGAAGTGAATATGAATTCAGTGACTGATTGCACCATTGATATGCTTTAAGTTGACTTCTACTTTTTAGGGCACATATAGGAAGGTAGGTAGTTTTTAATTTATTGCTTTACATATAATGAAATTAAAAAAATACCCCCTCAAGCAGCTGCTTGCCACAGAGGTCTGACAGGAGCCTGTCAGTTTGTTTGCCACAGTAGAAGGTCTGAGGATGACAGGACCTAAGCAGAAAAATGACACGAACATCCATGCATTACCCAGGGCTCAAACCCAGATCCCTTAGATATTAGTCAAGTGTGCTAACCACTCTGCCACAGGACGGGCTAGTTGTTAATTGGCAGCATTCTCTTGCAGTCATTTTGTTCTGGTGGTAAGTTACTTCACTTTTTGAACACTTGTTAATTGTATAAATCGTTGGTATTAGCTTATTAATGAATGGTAGGGTTGTTGTACCTTAGAGCATCACTTTTGCACACAATGGGAAAAATGGCCAGGTCCAAAGACCCCAAAGGCTCTGAGGAGACCCACTAGACAGCTGTTATGAGATAATCCCCCATCAAGGCTTTCCAATATGTTCTTTAACATGCTCTGTCCTACACATGGGGGCCCATGGCTTAGCATCCCATGCAATGGACAGCAGTCTTTACAAACTCATTAGTGTCCAGTTTCTGAGAGTAGGATAGGGATTTATTGAAGATAAATCTCATTGCAAACACGGTTTTGAGTCAAACCTTTGAAACTTCAAATAACGAGCTTAAATTACCTAATTACTAGACTAATATGGATAACCCAATGGCACACAGAAGTACCACTTGTTTGGACTGAGTATATTGCTTTTACACAGGACAAGATCTACGTGATGTGGGACAAGGGGAGTTGTATCCCCTTCCTTGAGAATGCTAGTAAGAGTAATAAAAGCAAAAAAATTGTTTACATGTATATTTCTTGCAATTTTCAGTAAAGTTTTTAAAGACCTCTAAAATGGAGGGGGAAATTTTGTACTGCAGTGGAAATTCTCTTGCCCCCACCTTTTTTTTCTAGATCCAGGCCTGATTTTACATATTTTAATAACATTTTAAGGCCATAATACTGTGACCTTGACACCGGTAAATGGCTAATTTTCCAATTCAAGTATCTTTTCACAATCTTGACTTTGCTCCAGAAAATATTTTGAAAATTTCATACATAAAAGGCTAACAAACACAGCATACTGGCATACCACATAAGTCTAGTTATAAATCATTGAATACATATTAAAAAAATACTTAACAGAAAATATTTTTGATCCAAAACTTTTTATTAATACCTATTTTCATTACTCATTCTTATTTTCCCATGTCTTTTTTAATCAGAATATGCAAATATTTTTATTTCTATACAATTCCTATGTTTGTGCATTATTAATCTTCAGTTAAAGAGCAATATTTTTCCATGTTGTAAGATCCAGGATATTTGAACTGTTTAAAAATAGAACTTCAATATTTTTTAGAATTGATGTATTAATTTGTATTAAGTAATAGAATTAAAGCAAAAAATTTTCATTAAGAAATTTTATGTGCATTTTGAAAAAAGTATCAGTATATTGTAAAAAGGTGGCAATTTTTGTGTTGCACACTAGTAGCCATAAGCCTTGCAGTGGTACCCTGCCTTCAAGCAGTACTAAATGAGGGAATCAACCAGGCTTATCAAGGTAACTGAAATGAAGGTGGACCTATCTTGAAGAAATTCTGGAATGGTTATAGCATCTGGAATGCAGTCAATGTCTTAGAGACTTGGGTTGAGGTAGAGGAACCAGTGATGAATGGTTGCTGGAAGCAGTAGTTACAAATTTTACAGAGACACTTGAAATTGCCACTAAAGAAATTGCTCAGCTTATGAATCAAATGGACTTGGAAGTCATCACTGAAGATGGGAATGAATTAATTGCTCTCATTTAGAGCCTATGACCAGTGGATATATACTGAATGGACAAATTATTATATACACCTACCTAATAACCTTCTGCTCCACATTTTGCTGTTACAACAGCAACCAGACATTTTGGTAAGGACTCACTGAGGTATTGAAAACAGGAAGGTGGTATTGCCACCCATGACCTGATAATCACCTGTTGTAGAGCATCTACAGTTGCCGGTGGAGATTGGTGGTCTCAAACAGATCTTTCCAATCAACCCACAAATTCTCAATGGGGTTGAGGTCCGGCAATTGAAAGAGCCATTCAAGTATGTTTTATGTATGAAAAGCAGTCAAGTGTAAACTCACTTGACTGCTCCTGGAAGCAATGGGGTGTGGCGTCCTGTTGAAAGATGACATCATGATGCGGAAAGAGAATCATTAGGAACAGGTGTAGATGGTAAGTGAAGATATTCATATATCTTGTGCTGGTGACAGAGGTCTCAATGGGTACAAGGGGCCCCAAGGAAGCCCATGTAAATGCACCCCAAACCGTTGCACAGCCTCCATCTGCCTGTATGACCCCAACTTGGCAAGCTGTGTCCATCGCTTCATGTGGTTTATGCCACACACCCACCCTCCCATCGGCATGGTAGAGTTGAAACCGTGATTCGACAGACAGGATAACTTGTTTCCAGTCCTCTGCACTCCTGTTGCAGTAAGCCTTTGCAAACTGCAGTCAACAAAAGGACATGACGTCAACTGCCATAGCTTATTTTTTCATGGTATGATGGATTCTCAGACCTACTATGGCATATAAACTGACAGGCTCCTGTCAGACCTCTGTGGCAAGCAGCTGCTTGAGGGGGTATATGGTGGATAGTCTTTGTGCATAAGCTTATGGATGCGGTCTCATTCAATTTTGACATTATCTGTTTAACGGTAGCCATGCAATTTCTTATAACGATGTGGGACAGTCTTCGTTCACCTCGAGAGTATTATGTCCAAAATTCAACTACTGGTTGGAAGTTTTGCTGTATTTCATGTAGTCTTGGTATTCACATGCGATGGTCTGACATGTAAATCCCAACAGTCCGGTAGGTGCAGTGATTGAACAACCGGCCTTCATCGCACCTATTAGATAATAAGTGTGAGGAAGGCCAGTTTGTTCACAGTCAAACTTGCTTATATCGCTGCCTATTACCCATGATTACTACTCCGTGTGTTTTCTCCATTGTTACTTTTCCAATGTGTTAGAGACCTACTCTATAGACATTGCCAGTTTCAGCGTCCCACATGACTGGACACTACTTCTCCTTTACATATTGTTGTCAGGGTGTATATAATTCAGTGTAGTTTTGTACATTCTGCAACACAAAATGATACAAAACCATAACATATGCACCATTGATCTGCATAAAATGTAACTAAAGAATACAGAGATAACTAGTCTCTAAACATGAAAAAAAAAAGTGTAAACAATATACTGCCAATCTGCACTTCAAAAACACAAAAGCCAAGAAATTCATAGTCTCAAATCATGAATTTAATGTACTGCTGATCCACACTGAAAGGAAAAAAAGACAGTGTATAGACAGCACTCAGGCACCATATTTTTTTAGCAAACACACTAATGCATTGCATCTCAACAGCACTTTAGGCTTTCAGACTCCTAGCAGTGACTAATGGCAATGAAATTTTTTTTTTTAGAATTATGCAAAGTTTATTAAGATTACTTACATAAAAATCCCCCACTAAATATGCAATTTAAACTAAAAATGCATTTCAATATCACATTAGAAAGAATATTCTACTTCTTGGAAAGTTATGCAAATGATAACCTAAACAATCTTATTACTAGCAATGAAACGAGAATATGCTGAGGAAAAAATATAATGATACTTATTCCTATGCATAAAATTTTGTTTGTGCAAATAAAAGAAAAACACTAGAAGTAATAGTATCTAAGGCATATTTTCCTAACTGCACATAAGTTATTCGCTGAATGTTGGTCAGTACCATCCAACGCTACTTTTATCAACATCCTGTTGTCACTAACAAATGTTCATTCTATAATTAAAACCCCCCGCAAAAATCATTAATTTTATCGGAGACAACTATTCTAACAAGCACATACTGCTAAACAGTGAATTACCATTCCACAATTTAACAAAACCCCAGAAGATTACCACAGACAACCATTTTTACCTGAACATAGTGCTGAGCAATGAATCACTCTTCTGCCCTTTTTACACCCCTTCCCCCCCAGAATACATTAATCTTATAATGACTAAAAACAAAATTATAAACAATTCACCTATTTGCAGTATAAAAAAGCCCCTGGAACTAAATGCCATCAGAGACAACAAGTCTAAAAACACTAATTATCATAAACAATGCACTGCCATTTGCATTATTAAAAAAAAAAACATGGAGCAAGATAATCTCATTGGAAATAACCATTTTAATAAGAACATATCTCTTAAAAAAGTGGGGCCCCTTATGAAGGTGAAAACACAGTGTGCTGAATTAAATAGACTGTCAACTCTATAAACATTCTAGGTACTGGACTAGTCATGGTATTGCAACAAATAATCGACTCATTGACACTAGTGCCTGTCTGACATGCTGTAGCAGACGGCATGAAACGCATCACAATGCCTGATCACGAACATCTCGTAGTCAACCATCTCAGCGCACCAGTAAGAGCACAAAGTTTAGAATGACACCCAGTGACTCATATCACAGAGGCAGCAAAGTGCAGATTAGCAACACCACTGCACATAAAAATTCTTATCACCAAGTGAGAGGCAACAATACTGGACCTGTGAAAACATCAAGTACTGAGAACAGCACAAAATCCAGAAATGTTCTCCTTGTACAATCAACAAAGCTTCCTCTAGAAGAACAAAGATAATGCAGGTATGACTATATAGCCTGAACTTCACCGATCTATGGCTATCAGTTGCCCCATTAGTGCCAATTGTCACAATACCACGGGACTAGTCCAGAACCTACAGTGTTTATAGAGTTAATCCATTTTTAATAGGACCCCATTCCCCCTTAACAATGATAGGGAATATGCATTAACTAAATGTCATAAAATCGTCTGCAACTTTTAGTACTTACCTGAGGCAAAATTTATACCTTTATACTACATATATAGGAATTAAATCCAAATTTCATTTTAAAAAAATATATGAATAGCCCTCCCCTTCCCTGAAAATAAACTCGTAACTTTTATTCACCTTAGAAGGTCAGATCTGGAAAAAAAAAATAAAAAGTCAATAACCAGAGTCCACAAATCATTGATATAATGAAAGGTACTATATGTTATTCACTTAGTTTATACATCTTATGAACCTTCAGTTACCACTCGTGGCACCATCTAGTGAACTGAGAAATGTAAATTGCAGGTGCACCAACAGTGTACTGCCAATCCTCCCTTTAACCCTTTGCACTCCAGAGGTGACCTTCTATCGCCACTTGGTTTGATGCAGCAACTCGAATGGCAACTGAGAGGCGACTATAACTGGTTTATAAACAGATATCTTTCCTCTTTACATTTTAGATGTGTAAATCTATTCTCTATGTGCACTTCATAGTATAACATTGTGTTTAAAATTATTTTAAACTTAGTCTGTTTTTAGTGGTTATAAAAATGGAGCCAAATGATTAAATTAGTAGCAGTGAAGATGAGTTTGCATTTACGTTGTTTATGTATGTTTTTTTTATGTTGTAAGAAATTTCAACATTTTAGCAAAAAAAAAAAATCAAGTGCAAAGGGTTAAAATTTAATCCCAAGAGTTAAAGAATCCAGAGAGAATTAGTCTCACACTGCTGATCTGCATCCCTAAGACTACAGATTCCAGTCAGACAACCAGTCTTGACACAAATTGTAAATATGCATGTCTGTTCTGTACTGTATAGCACACAACAATAAATACAAAACAGCTGCCAGCAACCCAAAAATAAACTGAAAAAGAAACAATATTGTAACACAAAATTGGTAAGTACATGATCTCTGTTGAGGACTGGCTAAACTCTAGCGAGTATACTCAACATTTTTTCTACCTATGGGTGTTGACAGGGGGGGGGGGGGGGGGCAATTGAAGCGTTTCCTCCCTCCAGATTTCTAAAAAGAATTTTTATATTTGTCATTAAGATCTCTATTTGTGTAGCAGATTTTATTCTACACTGCTCTTAACCTCTCAAAGGGTACGAATAAAAATTGCATGAAAGGCTATGTGGGGTCATTATGACCCCAATAAACTTTTATTAAATGTGAAAATTTTATTAAAATAAAAGTATATGCATTATAAAGAAATAGTTAAAAAAAACTTTTAATGTTTCTATGAAAGTTAACTACTATTAGGATGTGTGATTATGGCTTTTAGTGCATTTTAAAGTATAAGGAAAAAAATCATGTTTTAAATTGTTTTGACACTTAGGACATTAGTGATCATTTGTTGGTAAAACCATGTAATGAGGACAAACTTGTGAATCTATGTGAACTTCTCGCTCATGCCACTGTAAGCGACAAGTTCGGATAGATTTATATCACATTAGTGGATGAATGTGTAGCCAATTTCAGTTTAGTGGTTAGAACATTGGCATGAAGCGGAGAGACTGGTTCAAGTCCTACAGATTGGAAAAACTCATTTTTTTCTGCAAAACTAATATACATAATAAACTAGAAAATATTTATATGTAATATAAATCGTATTGAATGAAGTTTAATCTTTTCACTACCATAATGACCAAAAGCATCTCAAAATGGTGTTGGAAGGTAGTGAAGAGGAAGGATAGTAACTATTTGAATGATTCCATTTAAAAACTGCTGGCATGGACCATTATGATACTGACAGGGTTAATAATCTATGACTCACTACTGTTGCTGCACTTCTACAGCATATTCTATAAAGTATAATTTACATCAGTGTTTCTCAAATATATTTGATTGTGACCCAAAATTCTCCTCATAGCCCAAATAATAGTGACACAGCTATCCAGATTAAAAGCCTTTTGTAACACATCAGAAGGCCTTTGCAGCACAAATTTAGGTTGGATCCTGAGTTAGGGAACCTGTGCTTTAGATTATTTGTGAATTTGAAAATAAATGTGTATTTGTTTTTGTGACTACAGAGATTATTTTGCTTTCATGTTTTGTTACTACATTAAGATAAAGTGTAATGAGAAATTTCCTCATATGAATGAAAAATAAATGGAGCTATTGGCTGAATGAAAAATAAATGGAGCAATGGGACCCGAGTTTGAGCCCAGGTAAGGCATGGATGTTTGTTGTTTTTTTGCTGAGGTCACACCAATCTCACAGATCTTCTGTGGCATATAAACTGACAGGTTCCTATCAGACCTCTGTAGCAAGCAGCTTCTTGAGGGGGTATCTTATTTTATGTATTTTTAATATTCAACTTAACTGAAAATGCAGCCATTTATTATCTACGTAATGAAAAGTTTTAGATTAACAATAACATACTAAAACAGTCACTAATATAAAAAAAAAATAGCAAGAGGCATCAGGAGGATTTAGGCTTGTATGTGGGGAGGAAGTAGATGTGAGCAAAATGAAAAGCATGATTTTCTCTTTAAAATAATTTAAAAGAATTTAAAAATTCTCTGTCATTGAGCAATAAGATGTCAGAGTTTATCCTTCAAACTATTTGGATGTTGAAAGTTCTTAGGAGAAAACTCTCAGAAGCTTTTTGGAGCAAAGACAGCGCTCCGTCTTCAGTGAAGTGATGTTATGTACTTCAGTGATGTATCACTTCACTGAAGACGGAGCGCTGTCTTTGCTACGAAAAGCTTCTGAGAGTTTTCTCCTAAGAACTTTCAACATCCAAATAGTTTGAAGTATAAACTCTGAAATTTTATTGCTCAATGACAGAGAATTTTTAAATTATTTTAAATTAATTTTTGAGCAAGAAGGTCTTTTAATTGTATACTTAATTGTATGATTTTCTCACCATTGTGGTGACAAAAACTGGGTAAGCAACTTAAAAAGTAATTATTATACAAATCTTAAGTAGTTGATGTAGATCTCTTGACCATTAATTACACTTTACCACATAAATTTAAAATTTCTAGCATCGATGAACTATTTACAATATTCAACTAAATTTTTTCATTTTCCAAATTCAACATCAAATAATAGAAATTCAAACTATTGGTAAATTCAGATGTGAATTTATCAATAGTTTGAATACCTATTATATATGCTAGTTATTATATATACCTATCCAATTGAAAAAGAATAATTTATCTATTTACAAAAGTGGAAATCTGCAAAGTGAGAAAAGCAGCTTTTTTTAATGAGCTAAAAATGCTTAGATTATTATAAATCCCATTTTTAATTTTCTTGTAAAGGAAAAAACTTTGTTTCAAATACAATAGATGTTTTAACCTGTCTGTATTTTTATTCTTGTATGTATAGCTTTTAATATGTGACTATTTTAACTTGAAGAAAGCATTCAAAGATAGCAATGAACCTTAGCAACTGGTGGAACAACATGACTTGCTAAGTACATGTTTAAATTAACTATATGGTTAAAATTACATACATAGTATGCAATTTGTAAGGTGTGAAAATTTGCTAAATGGTGACTAACATTGTAAACAAAATAAAAAAAAATGCAGGTAATTTTGTAGAAAAGCTGATTCACCAATGAGTGGGATTTGAACCCATACTTCCAGGAATGGGTTCAAATCCCACTTATTGAATGATTCTTGTGGTGAAGGTTTTTTTTTTCTAGTTGCAACTTTGGCATTTATAGAACAAGTTAGAAAAAAAAAATGCTCAAACCCATTTCATATTATTTAGATTAATGTTAAAGCCATGTTCAAGGTCAGCTGTCATAGGCATTTTTTTCTGAAATTTCCATGCTAGAGCACTAACTTCAAAGCATTAGAGGTAAAAATGAACTGGATAGTGTAGGAATGCATAACCTCCTGATGAGATTTCAGCTGAACTATTGACTGCAGTACTGCTCTAAAATGTAGGATATTGGAAATTGAGATATATTTAATTTAGACCCGGTGCTTTACTTCATTTTCTGTGTTGAAAAAAAAATTTTTTTTAGAAGCTCTGCCATGGTAACCCTAATTGATATGAAGAAATAGAGAACTAACAGTGGTGTGGGTTCAGTAAGTAGCATGCCAGGCTTATAATCTGCAGTTCCCAGGTTCAAGTCCCACCTGCACCACCAATGAAATTTATCTGTGCTAAACCCCCACTTTGTCCTCAGTCAAAAAGGTCTTAAGGATCAGTCAATAGTGATCCAGGCTCGTAAACTGCAGTTCCCAGGTTTCAGCCCGACAGTGGCAGGGTTAAGATTTCTTTCCAAATCCCCTCACCCTCTCAGTCAATAGGAGGCACTGATCAACTTGGAAAGTATTCCATCCGATATATGGATTGGAAAGGCCACTGTCCGTCAGATGGAATATTAAGCTATGCACTTTAGCCCTTTAACGCCCATAACAGCCCAAAGTGGCCAACATTTTGAAATGGACTTGTCCAAATAGTGCTTTTCCTTTGTCTTTAATACCCTCTACCCTTTTGGGAAATTTCCAGGATGTTAGACACTGGATGGTGTAGATGGGAGGCTACCACTGCCTTCTAACCAACTGTCCAGTGGGTCTCCTTCCCCCCAACCTTTTCTGAGCCTTCGAAGTCCTTGTGTTCTGACTGTTTAGCCCACTGTATGCAAAGAAGTGCCACTCAGAGATAAAACAACCTAACCCTGAAGGGCTTAGAAGGGTAGTCCATTGGATGGGATGTAAGCCATGGCCTGGTGTGCAGGAGAGCCATACCTTGTGCATGTTAGTCCTCCTGGTGGCTTGAATGTATTCTCCTTGCCATAGCTAAGTGGTCTTCTAGTGGTACTGACATGGCAGCACTGTTACACAACTGTTGCTTAAGCCTTGTTCTGGTGCTTACAAAGCAGAGCAAAGGATAAATGAGTAATATCAGGAGGGTTAAACATGCTGGGTGACTTTAAGAGGAGGCCTCTGTCTAGTGGGTTTACTTCCCCCAACTTTCACTGAGCCCTTAGAAACCCATTGTGTGCAAAAAAAAAATACTGCTCAGTAGTAAAATGGGATGTTTAAAGATTGCATGAAACTGATTATTACTTTTGGCTTGATAGCCTTGCTGAGAAAGGGACTGTACTGAACAGGGAATGTACAGGACAGGGACTGGGGACAGATGGCAAGTTTTTGAAGGTGTGAGGATTCTGTCATGGCAAGGTAGCCAGAGAATAATTTTACTAGAAGTATTTTAATCAAAAGATGAGAAACTATATGGGAAAGTTGCTACCGATATCAAAACAACAGAAATTAACTAGTATTATGAGCATAAAAATATCAAAAGGGAAATAATCTTAAGACTGGTCTAAATATAACAAAAACTCATTGAACACATAAATACTGATTATTATAATTTCTTTAAAAATAAATGCAATGAAATTTTAGAGAAAAATAAAAAACCACAAAAATTTAGAACATCTTAATAACCTTATAATGTTACCAAACAGTAGATCACAATGGATATTATCAATTTAACAGAGTGTAGAGATAAGGCTTGGATTAAATATAAAAATAACACAAAAAGTGATAATTATGAAAATGAGTATAAAAAAACTATGCAACTTAGTTACAGCAAAAATCAAAAACAAAATTTTTTATAAAGACCAATTAACCTTAAAAATAAATGATATGAAACAAACATGGGAATTAATCCATCAAGCACTAGAAGGAAAAAAAGAGATCTATTGACAAAACTATCATTAAGAATGTCTTAAAGTTTGAACACCTTTAAAAATTGCAAATAAATTTAACAAGGAATATTGCTCGTTAATTTTTCAATAAGAGAAATCAACAAAGAACCTGATGCTGAATTTGGAACAGTAACATTACAAACAAAAACTCAATTTATATACTTCTTGAAAATAGGACATATATTGTGAATATAGTCAAAACTTTAAATGATAACAAATCCCTGAATATGACAATATATAAATCAAACATTTTAAAAACAGTATCGAGATATTAGTGGATGTCATAAAAAATATAGTAAAGTATTTCAACTGGTGCAATACCAACTGACCTAAAAAATGCAATTCTACAACCAATATTCAAAGGAGGAACAAAGTCAATTGTAACTAATTATAGGCCCATTGCTATTTTATCTTCTGTGCATAAAATATTGGAAAAATATGTTTACAATACCTTATATAAATTTCTTAGTAAACATAACATTCTCAGTGAAAATCAATATGGGTTCCAAAAGGGGAAAAGTACCATAAACTTACAAAATTTACTGATTTAGCCTACATGGCACAAAATAGAGGTAACAGGGCAGTTGCAGTGTTTCTAGACTTAAAGAAAAAAAGCCTTTGACACTTTGGATTATGACATTCTTTTACAGAAATTAGAAAACTATGGAATTAGAGGCACTGCATTACACTGGTTTCAAAGCTACTTATCAAATAGATTTACAATAACTAAAATTAAGAATGCCTACAATGAAAAGTGTCAAGTTAAATTTGATGTTCCTCAAGGATCTCTTTTAGGCCTACTTTTATTTTTAATTTACATAAATGACTTAACAAAATTGAAACTAAATAGTACAATGTTTTTATATGCCAATGATAGTTTTAGTTAATATAAACAAATTGGAAGAAGATACTGTTAAACATATACAAAAAGACTATAATATTATTAAATGATGGTTACACTCCAGTAAACTTTTATCTAAATAGCAATAAAACCAAATGGATGATTTTTTATTCACCTGCTTTCAAAATTAATAGTGACTTAATTATTAAAACAAATTAAACTGCACAAAAAAGAACCATTTCTGAGCTAGAAAACTGCAACTGCATCAAAATTAACAGTACATACAATAAAATATCAAGGATTACATCTTGACTCTACCCTCTGATGGAACATTCATACTGAGAAAATCTGCAGCACATTAAGGCTTTATACTTTGAAATAAAATTATGATATACCCCGCTCTGTCCTTGGTCAGTAAGGGATACTGATGGGCTTGGGAAGGCCACTATCCATTGGATGGGATGTTAAACCTTGGCCCCATGTGCAGGAGAGCCATACCCTGTGCACATTAAAGAACATGTTGAATGGCCTTGATTGATGAAAAGCTTCCATCTGTCTCCCAACAGCTGTCTAGTGGGTTCCTTTTACTAACCATTTGTGTTTCTGATAAATGTTATTCAGGAAGAAATTTGCTTTTGATTAATATATAATTAAACTTTTTTTTTGATCATCTGGTTTGGAAAATTAGCCTTTAACCTTTTCAGTGCCAAGAGCTGATTAAATACACTGGTTTCCATAAATTGGGGGAAATCCCTATGTTGGGTCAGTGGGAGGCTGATGTCGGGGCTTTATGGCTTCTAGAATGGTTTTTTTTGTTTTGAGGAGTGTGATTACGAATGGGGATCTCAGTCATATGGATTGGTGTCTCGATTTTCAGCAGTGTTCGTTCAGTATTAGTGCATTATGGAAGTTTGAATATTTAGTGATAATGCCAGCCACAAAAATTGACTTCAGAATTAATTAAAACTTAGTAAGGCCGAGTGGTTAGCGCGCTTGGCTACTGATCTAAGGGACCTGGGTTCGATCCCCGGGTAAGGCATGGCTGTTTGTATCGTTTTTCTGCTGAGGGCCTGCCATCCTCTCAGACCTTCTACTATGGCATATAAACTGACAGGCTCCTGTCAGACCTCTGTGGCAAGCAGCTGCTTGAGGGGGTATTTATTTATTTTATAATAAGTATTGTAACAAAGTGTTTAATAAAATCCATTTGTATTTTAGAACTTTGTGTAAAGAACTCTCAATATTCTTCAGTTTTGTATAAGTTTCTTAAGACTGGCATTGCTGTTATTAAATATTCAGACTTCCATAACACATTGGATACTGAACGAGTGTTGTTGAGGGTTGAGATGTTGATTTGTATGATTGGGATCTTTGCAGTCACATTTTTCAAGGCAAAGGGACTTATTTTGGAAGTTGTAGAGCTTTGGCATTGGCTTCCCATTGACTTAGACATGTGGATTTTCCTTAATTTATGGATGCCAGTGTAGTTTTCAAAAATCGCTACAAATGACCTTGCAATGCATTTTTTTTATGCTTATCTACTTTTTTTCCATTTTAATTTATATATTTTTTGCTCAAAATTACTCTTTCTGTTAGTATGTAATGTGAACTATTTCATTAGATGTTGCATAATATGATTTAGAAGTTGAGTTGCATATCTAGAGAAAACAAACCTGGCACTGCAAGGGTCAATTGCCTAGTGAGATCTATTTTTTTCCTTATATCACTGGGACGGAGGTGGCTCAGTCGGTAGCGTGTCAGACTCATAATCTGCAGTTCCTGGATTCAAGTCCCAGCTGTGTCAGCATTGAGATTTATCTCCGCAACACGCTGGATGGCCTTGACAGGAGGTTACCGTCTGTCTCCCAACAGCTGTTCCATTGGGTACCCTCCCCCAACCTTCTGAGCCTTCGGGGTCCTTGTGACCTGGTCATTTAGCCCATGGTGTGCAAAAAAGTGCCGCTCAGAGGCAAAACAACCCAACCTTATATAACTATGAAAAATATTGAAATTAATATTTTTGTAAACTTGTTAAAAGTTTTTATTATAATGAAATTTGGAATCAAATTGTATTGAATTTGGTGTTTAATATGACCTAGCAGTCCCATGGCCAAGTGGTTAGTGTGCTTGGCTACTGATCTAAGGCATAGCTCTTAAACTATGGGTCGTTACCCCATATGGGGTCACGTAATCGGATATGGGGGTTGCTAAAAATTTGGCAACAGTAAAAGGTTTATGAACATGCAGCGACCAAAAATTAATTGAAAATGAAACAATGAATCTGGGGTGTTTCTGGCAGCGCGACTTCACTGCAGCCTTGTTCTTAACACACAACATGCACACTTTGAATTCGCATGCCATCATGCCACGCAACGTCAACCACATTGCCAGAAACACCTTGGTGCAGATTCGAGATTATTGTATTTTATGATTAGCATTGTTTTGTCTGTACATGTAGTTTTCTGCTCTTATAAAAACGTAATAGTTTAATTACGGAAAATAAAGATTTAATATTTTCCTACTGTCATTCCACAGCACGTAAGTATCAAAATAGTAAATCTTTGTATTGGATTATAGATAAGTGGCTAAATTTAAACAGAAGAGGTAAAAATACTGATGAAAATGCGGCAGAGTCTTCGCTACCAGGTTGTAGCACACCTAAATTGACCAGAAAAAAAATGTCGAATCATTTTTGCAATATGGATTTACTTCTAATGATCATGATGGTGTGGAAAAACCTCTTTGCTTAATTTGTAATGAAGTTTTGGCTGCGGAGAGCATGAAACCAGCCAAACTGAAACAACAACATAATACCAAGCATGCAGCATACTGTAATAAACCAAAGGAATATTTTGAATGACTTGTAAAATCTTCAAATAACGAAAAACAATGTTTTGAGGAATTTGTTACTGTCAACAAAAAGTATTTACTTGCATCTTACGAAACTTATTTAATTGCAAAAACTAAAATGCCCTACGCGATAGAAGATCTCATGTTACCCTCTGCTATTAAAATGTCAGAAATAGTTCATGGGAAAAAGTATGGGGATGAAATTCGTAAAATTCCTTTATCTAATTATACTGTTTCCAAAAGAATTTCTGAAATTATAAAAAAATAGTAAAAAATAATACCAGTAAAGACCAATTCCAGCAGCTCATTACCAGGCTTAAGGGCAACCCACAGTTTGCAATTCAGTTAGATGAAACAACTAATATTTCTAACATGGCACAGTTGTTACTTTATGCAAGATATATTTATGAAGAAAGCATACATGAGGAATTGTTTTGTCGCCCTTTGGAAGGGCACACAAGAGGGAAAGATATATATCTTAAAGTTGATGAATTTTTCACGAAAGAAGGTTTACAGTGGAAAAATTGCATTGGAGTCTACAGGCGGTGCTGGAGCAATGATGGGCGAGAATGTTGGATTTGTTGCAAAAGTTAAAGCATATCACTTTTACTCACTGCATGATCCATCAAGAGGCACTCGTAGCCAAAAAAAAACACCAGAGTTAGATGTGCTTCGCGATACTATCAAATCATTAACTTCATTAAAAGCTGTGCCCTTAACAATCGTTTGTTTTCAAACCTTTTCAAAGATATGGACTCCGATTACAAAAACTTATTGCTACATGCAGAGGTAAAGTGGCTCTCAAGAGGATGAAGTTTAAACAGATTATTGAAATTGAAAGATGAAGTTGTTATATTTTTGATTGAGCAGAAATCCGATTTTGTTAATTTTTTTCGTAATGACTTATGGCTTTCAAAACTGTTATTTGTCGAATATTTTCGAAAAACTCAATGATTTAAACATGTCGCTTCAAGGAAAAAATTGTAACATTTATGTTGAAAGATAAAATTGAAAGTTTTGCAAAAAAAAATTAACATATGGAAGAATAGGGTTGAAAATGGTTCTTTAGAAATGTTTACAGCTACAGATGAGTTTATAATTGAAAATGACCTTACCAAATATTTAATTGTAAGAGTTATAATTGATCATCTGAAGTACCTGGAAACAGTTTCAGAAATACTTCCCTTCAAATTTTGATTCTGAAAAACTAAGTTGGGTTCATAAACAAATCATCATCATCATCCTCAAGCAGCCATGGGCTATGGAGGTCCAACCAGACCGTGCAATTTAGTTCTCCAAGCAAGTCTATCCTGAGCTACATCTACTGCATCTGGCCACTGCACACCAATTCTAAAAGGTCCTGTTTGACATTGTCTGCCCACCGCATCCTAGGTCTCCCCTTCTTTCTGAGGCCTTTAGGCACACTGTTCATAACCCTATTTGCCAATCTATAATTATTCATATGGGCAACATGGCCAAACCAACGGAGTCTCTCTCTGCACAATAAGCTGCTTAAAGGAGGTTGCAAACTCCTTTGCCTAATCTCATCATTAGTTACAAAGTTGAACCACCTAATGCCCAAGATACTGCGTAAGCATCTGGAATCCAAAGCATCTAGTTTCCTGTTATCTTGTTTACACAGCGTCCAAGTTTCACTACCATAACTAACCCTAGAAAGAACCAAACTATTATACAGTCTAATTTTAGTCGTTAGGTGTATACGCCTATTTCTCCACACTCTCCATAGGTTCTTAAAAAGTCCCGGCAGCAATCCCTATTCGTCTGTTAATCTCATGCCGCACATCACCATTATCTGTTACATAGCTCCCAAGATAATTAAACTGTGACACCTGCTCAAGACTGCAACCATTCAGATTAACTGAATCACAGCCTGCCTGACCAATTTTCATCACTTTAGTTTTCTCTCTTTTTATAACCAAACCTACTCTACTACCAGTCTCATCAACAGCTCGAATGAAAGAGTTCATCTCATGAACATCATTTGCCAAAAGGGCTAAATCATCAGCATAATCTAAATCAGAAATTTTCGTATCTCCATCCCATTTAAGGCCAAAATCTTTCCCTTGAAGTGAATTTCGCATAACATAATCAATAACCAAGCTAAAGAGAAAAGGAGACAAAATGCACCCTTGTCGAACACCAGAAGTAATGTTAAACCAATTGCTACAAGCCGTACCAACTCACACACGACTCAGTGTTATTATAGAGAGCTTTCATAATGTTAACTAACTTGTCTGGTATACCATATGATCTCACAATCAACTACAAATTATGACGATCAACAGAGTCGAAAGCCTTTTTTTAAACCTGTGTCACTATACAATATAAACAAATACTCAATTGAAATCAAAAACGTCAGTCATCTGCCATTAAAGGTTCAAGAAGAATTTGCCGAGTTATCAAGTGACACAGGTTTAAAATTTGAGTTTACTAAAAAAAAATTGTTAAATGAATTTTGGCTTGGGATTAGGACAGAATTCCCAACAATTTCTGAAATGGCCCTAAACATACATCTCCCATTTTGTACTATGTATTTATGCGAAGCGGCATTCTCAGCATTGATGATTATAAAATCAAAATATCGATCAACTCTGAAAAACGTTGAAGATGCTCTACGTCCTGCAGTGTCAAATATTCAGCCAAGATTTAATTCTTTATGTAAAAATAACCAAGCACATCCATCTCAGAATGCCAATTTGTTTTAGTCTTTAATAAATGTTAAAATTATATGTATACCAAATAATTGTTTTAAAATAATTTTCTTTATTATTTATTATCAATAAAAGTTTGATCTGTATACCTATTTTATATTCCTATAAACCGGGGTCGCGTAAAAATTTCTCGGGCGAAAAGGGGTAATGCTGAAGCGAGTGGGAAAAAGTTTAAGAAGCCCTGATCTAAGGGACCTGGGTTCGAGCCCAGGTAAGGCATGGATGTTTGTGTTGTTTTTCTGCTGAGGTCCTGCCATCCACACAGACCTTCTACTGTAGCATATAAATTGACAGGCTCCTGTCAGACCTCTGTGGCAAGCACTGCTTGTGGGGGTATTTTTTTTATACCTTTACATGTATCACGTTTTATAAAGCAATCTGAGTTCATCTTAAATTATGCCATAACGATACACGGTACAACCAACTAACAAATATTAGAGAAATAGAACGTATTCAGTCCACAATCGCTAAAAATGTTATACCAATTTAAGACCGTACACATGTAATTACAGTCCAAGATATTTATTTGGATATTTTACCTTATCAGACCTACATAAATATAGCATAGTTATACATATTTTTTGACAACACATAAAATTAAAGGCCAACATGATAAACACACAAGATTTAAAGAAACAAATTATTTTCAACTACCAAATTTTATTAAAACTATGGGAAGTGACAAGCAGCTACAAAATTCCATACCATTTCAATCTCTTACCAAGGGAACTGCTAGCCATAAATTCTTTTAGAGAATTAAAACTCGAGTAGTGTTTTTTATAAACTAGAAAATTAATATTAACACCTACTAACAAATTATGTAGTGCTGAATGTGAATATAAAAATCCCAATGTTATTTTGAAATATTCAAAATGAAAAAAGGTAAAAATTTTAGAAGAGAGCAAATTATTTAATGTTGAAATTTTCAACTGAAATAGTATAACAAATGCAACACGATCTAACTGTATTAGGATTAGTAGATGAAGACAGAATGAAGGTGTAAAATACTATTATGTCAATGTATTATTCTCTCCTGCAAATAAGCTGTTAGCATTGCTTTGTGGGACATTTGTAAACAGAAATGATTTATTTAAAAAATGAATAAATGATTTAAAAAAATTTTAAATGATCACAGTTCTTGTGATAATTACAGTGCATCGATCTATTTTTTTGTCCCATGTTAAAGTTCATGTTCTTTCATTGTATAAGAATTTGGTTGATTTGATTACTTGAGATGCAGCATTGGGGGGGGGGGGAGTTCTGAAATGTTAGGGGCTGCATAAACCAATTTTTTTTCATTGAGGCAGATTGAAAAAACCTCTGGGCTTTTTAGATTTCAAAAGATTTTTGATTCAGCTTGATTGGCACAATTTTTGGTTAATCAGGAAATACTTGTGTAATTTCTGAAAAGTTAACATATTGAGTGTTCTATGTGATATCACGAGTGATTGGTTTAGCATTACCACTGGAAGTAGAGAAGGCTGTATTTTGTCACTCTTTTCTCTTTAGTTAAGTGATTGATTATATTATAGGTGAGATTGGGGGGGGGGGGGTGCTTAGGTGATAGAGATCAGAAAATATCAGTTGAATTATGTTGATGGTTTGGCCCTTTTGGTCTCTTTCACAAGAGCTGTTATGAGACTAGCAACAACACAGCAGATTTAAAGGTTGAAAACAAGGAAAATTATCTTGTTATATATTGATAAGATTCTATGTATTGTATATGGACTTAGTTGATAGCTGTCAAGGCTAGTCCTACAGAGTGTTTTGTACTTATAGATGAACAAAATACATTGTAACACCACCAAGTGTTTCATTGACAGCAAGCATTTCATGGCTAACTAGGCAAAATATTTTGTGGATTGCTAACTTTGTTAAATTTTCATATCTGTTGAAATATATTTAAGTACCGTTTTCTGCTTATGATAATATTTAAACACCATTTCAATACATTGATATGCAATTTTTAACTACTGTTTAGTTTTTACTATTTGAATGCAAAGAAATATTTTCAGTAATTTTCAGTGCTATAGTGAAGCACCACTTGAAAACCAGAAAGCAATGTTTCCATTACAATTAAAGATGTAAAGCAAATAGAACTTTTATAACATTATTCCAAAATAATTTTTTTAATAAAAGAATGAATTTCCTTATTATATATGCATGTCATTTGTGGGCCCAAGAAGTATTAATAAACTACAATTGTTTTCATAAATTTTGCATTATTCTTCATTGAGTTTGATATTGATTAGTGGTAGATGTTTTCTTTTTGATCCACCACTATTGTTAAGGCACACTTTTGTCCTGGAAGATTTTCAGAGTAGCCCTCTAACCATATAGTGATTGTTATTTGATTATCCCACTTCAAAAACAGCAGTACTTGGTGTTAGTGGTGCACACAAGGATGCTCCCCCTTCTCCAAGAAAAAAAAGGTTAAAAGAGAATTAAATAATTTATTCATAATCTACACTGTTAAAATGGTGTTTTAACCTTCCAGAAGTGGCATTGAATTCATTTTCTAATAATTTTTAAACACAAAAGTAAATAAACAAAACCAGAAAATTTATTAATTATAAACTTTTGGAGAACATTTTTGCATAATTGGTCTGAGAGATTGACGCCATCTTTTTTATTTCTATCATTCCATGCCACTTCTGGAGGGTTAACCGTTTAATGAACAGTTAACCGTCAGAACAGCCCCAAAATGGCTGAGATTTGAAATGGACTAGTCCAAATAGTGCTATTTTCTTGTATTTACTACCCTCTACCCCTTTTCTCAGATTTCTTGGGCGTTAAAGGGTTAAATGCATTTAATACTCGTAAGCATAATTATGGTTTATTCAGGCTTTTTAATATACATTGTTGCAAGTTGCAACATGTAGTACTAGCATGTGCTCCATAGTACAATATCACTTTTACAAAGTAAAGTGGAAATGTCCTTGGTATTCTACACACAAAATTGTCAGAAGTTGTGCTTGAACTTGTCAGCCATATTCCCATTGAAGCAGATGTTTGTGTGCTATGACTTATCCATAGATTTTGGCTTGTACACAACACTAGATTCAGTAGATGACATCACCAGTGGAGAAACACAGTCCTTATGGTTTGGGGGGCGGGGGTGGCTCAGTTGGTAGCGCACCAGGCTCGTAATCTGTAGTTCCCAGGTTCGAGTCCCAGCTGGGTCAGCGTTGAGATTTATCTCCGCAAAAATTCCCCACCCTGCCCACGGTTAGTAGGGGACACCAATGGTCTCAGAAAGTCCGTCGGATGGGACGTTAAGCCGTGGCCTCGTGCGGGAGAGCCATACCCTGTGCACGTTAAAGAACACGCTGGATGGCCTTGACGGGAGGCTACCATCTGTCTCCCAACAGCTGTTCCAGTGGGTCCCCTCCCCCAACCTTCTCTGAGCCTTCTGGGTCCATGTGACCTGGCCATTTAGTCCATGGTGTGCAAAAAAGTGCTGCTCAGAGGTAAAACAACCCAACCCTTATGGTTTGGAGAATCAGATCACTGTGCAACTGATTTAATTTGAAATTTATTTTAAAACTTATCACTGTGTTAACTAGATATAATTTGGTTTAAATGAGATTTTAAAAAATCTAAAGTTAACAATTGGTAAAAAATTAAGCTTTAATATGTATACTTTTCAACAATGACAGTGGCAAATGATATCCAACCCCCATAAGTTTCTAGCTCAGGGGGGGAAATCATGGGGCACAATATCTCAAGTGTATGGAGGATGACAACAGTCTCAAAAAATGTCTGCCAATTGTGGCAAATGTGGGAGGAAAAAGGTTTTAGTAGACAGGAACAGGCATTTGTTGGTACGAACTGTATGGCCAAACAGAGCTTATGTAACTAAATTTAATTTGG
This sequence comes from Ryuthela nishihirai, assembly GCA_038380435.1. Lineage (NCBI taxonomy): Eukaryota > Metazoa > Arthropoda > Arachnida > Araneae > Heptathelidae > Ryuthela > Ryuthela nishihirai. The sequence goes on along the minus strand of JAWZYU010000032.1, from coordinate 3,944,731 downwards.
TTAAATGATATTTTTCTTTGAAATCTAAAGTTCAACAATTGGTAAAAAATTGAGCTTTATTTAAGTAAGTATACTTTTCTACAGTGGCAAATGATATGGGGGTTGAATAAGTTTCCTAGCCATTTACCCTAATAGCATTCTATACCCACCTCCTGAAACAAAATCTTGGGTGTGCTACTGCCTGGTACATTCTTGCTGCATTGCCAAGAAATGGTATTGATTACTACAAATATGCCATGAGTAGCATAAAAAAGCTGATAAAATGCACAATATACCTTGAAATTCCAAATTTCCCCCTGACAACTTCACATGAAGTTCACATGCAGAGGAGTTCTATTGTCAGGGGTGGACTTCAACCTTATGAGGCCCTAAGCTACAATAAGTTTAAGAGGCCCCAAAAATTTAAAAATTGAAATATATGAATGCAAAATTCCGTACTGACATAGAATTAAACCTGACAAGGGAGGCAGGGGTTCAAGTCCCACTCATCAGGAAAACACAAATTTGTTGAAATATATATTGTATTTATTATTCCGATTGAAGATTATACTAGCATTGGTGTACAGTAAAATGACTGGGTAAAGCTGAGACGAAAAGTGTTTGCATAATAGATTAAATTTAAAATATTCCTAATACAGTAAATGTCAAACTTAATTTTTAAACCCCCTCATAATCATGAGGCCCTAAACCATAGCTTATGCATAAGTCTGGACCTGTCTGTTGTGTAGCAACAGCTTTGAAAATTTAGTGAATCAATGAAAAACTGCCATTCATAAGTGTTCTTGACCAAGCACTCTCATTCATTATATCAGAAGAAAAAAATAGTTTAGCATTTATAGAAAGTGTAGTTGTCTTTTTTGTCATTTGTGAAACACAAAAATATTGGAGTTTTAATTTTTTCTAGAAGATTTTAGCCTTAGGTCTAGAACAATGATCTCATTGTTCAGCCCAGTTGCTTGTGCTCAAAATACTGATAAGATCCATTGATTTAATAAGCAGAATATAAAGCAAGCATTTTTACTGTCGCAATAGCCAAGTGGTTAGTGCTCTTGGCTACCAGTCAGAGGGACCTAGTTTGAGCCCTGGGTAAGGCATGGATGTCTGTTTTGTCTTTCTGCTAAGGTCTTGCCTTCCTCACAGATCTCTATGGTGCATTAAACTTGCAGGCTCCTGTTAGACCCCTGTGGCAAACATTTGTTTTGGGGGTAATTTATTATTTTTGATTTTTGTGAAAGCAGGTGATCAGTGATGACACAGAAATATTGTTAAAAGCTTTATGAGTAGTGCAACTCTATCAGGACTGCTCGTGCTGTGTTTGTGTCACAATAAAAAGTCCCTTTTCTGTTCCCCTTTTCAGGCATTTTAGAAGCAGATGGCTCTAAAAGCAGATGGCTCTAAAGCAACAGTGGCTCTAAAATTGGCCATTTTAGAGCCACTGCATTTTTGTAGGTGCCGTAATGTGGTTCTTTCTTGCTGGCCTGTTCTGCTTCAGCCTAAGGGTTTTTAATTGTGTTAAATACCCATAGAGTAAACCATTTTAAAAATTAAACTTAACTAGCCTTGATTTTAAAATTAGTTTTTTTATTCAGAATTAAATGGTTTTTCATTTCGTATGTAACATGACCTACATATATACACTGCACGACATTGAAATTGCCTCATCCAGAAGGAGTGAGGGGATAGGGATGAAATGTAGTATACACATAGCAATACATATTGGCATAAAATGATTTAATTTGCAGCCAATTACAGTGGTTAGAACATGAGATAATGCAGCACAATGTGACTGCCTCAGTAGGTAGTTGCACCAACATGATTGGCAATACAGCGTGGAGTCATACAGTTGACAGAAGTCCTGAGGACTTCCTCCCATAATTCATAGAGATTCTGCTCCAGCTGGTGAGAGGATTGCACACGTCGTCCAATGTGGTCCCACAGATTTTCTATTGGGGATAAATCTGAAGATGTTGTTAGCCATGGCAATACTTGAACATGTTGCAAACATTGTCTGGAGACCTAGCAGTGTGTACACGGGTGTTGGTCATGCTGGAAAATGGGCTGCTGCATGCCTTCCGGGAACAGTAATGAAATGGGCTGCAGAACCATGCTAATGTATTGTGTAGCTGTCAGTGTTCCTGTGATGCAGACAAGAGGTAACTTGCTGTCATACCCCTTGGTGCATGCTCCTGTATGCAGTGAGGGGACCACCCTGTGAAGGTTCCGCTGGCTTGGTTACCTTCACAGGATCCTGAACGCTCGCCCGTGTGTTTGCCATGTGCAGAGACCCGTGTTCCTGGAAAGGAGGATCCTGGCAGTTGCTTGGGATCCCCTGTCTTATCTCCCCGGCTCATGACTGGTGGGGTCCCCTTTGGCTGTTTTCCAATTGGGGGGCCTGTCTGTCGTGAGCCTGGGCAGGGACTTGGGGGGCTGCTGCTATACACTGCTTTGGCCTCTGCTTCAGGTAAATGGGAGGTCCTGGGGCGGCCCCCTCAGAATCAATTGGCTGGTGGGCAGGTCCTGCTAGGGTCAACCGTGCAGATTGGTGAGTAACCTTACCTATGTCCGAGTAATGGTTTACGAGTTTTTCCACACGTTCACTAATTTTATAGTTTTCTTTCTTTTGTGAGGCCAGTTGTTTCCTTACATTTTCTTAATTTTTTGCTTATTTTCTTTTGTGGAAACTTAGATGAGTTTTTCACCATTTCTCTTTTCATTTTCCTTTTGTTTGAGGGCTTGGCTCACTGGCTGTGTGGGTATGGTGCCTGGGCAGCCCTGGCACCCAATTGGGTGTCCCCTTGTTGGACTGCGTGGTGGGTAGGGACAATGGGCACTAAATCCCAAAAAACAAACATGAGTTCTACAACTCGGAATTCACTGGCCAATGCCGCCAAGAGGGCTCGCCATTAACCTCCATCATCGTCTTCATGTGTGTGTCCAGGGTTCCTGGTCATCCATCCTGCTGGTGATCAGGTGCTTGGAGACATGTCCCCATTTTTATCAACAAGGGTATCAAAGGTCTTGCGGGAGAACCGAAATCTGTCAAGCGCCTAAGATCTGATGGCTTGCAGGTGGAAACTGCCTGCTCCAAACATTCGGAGTTCCTTTTGCAGGTAACAGCGATTGGTGGAGTGGCAGTCGAAGTCACTCCACACAAGACACTCAATTCCTCCCAGGGCATGATATCTAAGTGGGGCCTCCTCAAAGTTTCTGAGGAGTAAATCCTCTCGGAGCTTTCAGCCCAGGGAGTGATAGCAGTCCACCGGGTTTCGACACGCTGTGATGGAAAGTTAGTACCGCCAGGGTACTAATACTTTAAACATGCCACGCCTGCCTTCTTCCATCAAGGCAGGATATTTACATTGTGAGGTACAGCCATTTATACCAAACCCTCTGCATTGCTTTCAATGCCAGAGGTTTGACCTTGCCCACACTGCATGCCGGGCAAGCCCACCTGTGCTCGTTGTGGCAGTCAGGATCATCTTGAACCTGACTGCACGGCAGAAAAGGCATGCTGTGTAAACTGCCATGGCGACCATCTGGCATACTCCCACAACTGTCCAAAGTGTCTGGAGGAGAAAGAGGTACAGCACCTGAAGACCCTCCATAACATCAGTTATCCAGAGGTGAGGAAGCTGCCAAGTACCTCTTTACCCAGGCGAAGTCGGTGTCGATCTCGACATAGACTCCTGTTTCTATTCCTGCATCTGTGCCTTCCACTTCCACCTCTGAAAGGCCCCCTCCACTCTGCCACAGACAGCAAGAGCTTCCAAGCCCAAAGGGGTCCCCGTCGGGACCCAAAAAGAAAATTATAACACCTCCTTGTTCAGCGGTCTCTGATCTATGTCACTCGGACGACTCTTGAGGACATGGACACAGACCGCCTCATTTTTCCTAAACCGTCGCTGGCAATGGTTAAAATAAATTGTAAGTCGTCCGCCAATTCTTCCAAGACCTGAGATGCCACACTCCTGCAATGGAACTGTCGTGGATTCCAGAGGAATATTGACGACATCAAGGTCCTCTTGAGGGCACACGAACTGCTATCGCGTTTGCTTTCAGGAAACATACTTGCAGACAGTCAACGATCCCACTATCCAGCACTTCTCTTTCACCAGAACCAGGATGCAGATGGTCCAGTTCGCGGGGGTGTTGCCATCCTCGTGAGCAGCCATTCTCCATTCTAGGTCATTCCCCTCACCACTTAGAGGTAGTTGCCATCTGCCTCTTTGTGGGGTTTTCGTTGACTGTTCAATCTATCTGCCACCTGGAAGTATCGTTTTCTGGGTGACCTTGATGACCTCGTCTCGCAGCTGCTGTCCCCTTTCCTCATCATGGGGGACTTCAACGGACACAGTCCACTCTGGAGCAGTGGCTCCTGGCCAGCTGGGTCAGCGTTGAGATTTATCTCCGCAAAAATTCCCCGCCCTGCCCACGGTCAGTAGGGGACACCGATGGGCTTGGAAAGGCCACCGTTCGTCGGATGGGATGTTAAGCCATGGCCCCGTGTGCGGGAGAGCCATACCCTGTGCACGTTAAAGAACACTCTGAATGGCCTTGACGGGAGGCTACCATCTGTCTCCCAACAGCTGTTCCAGTGGGTCCCCCTCCCCCAACCTTCTCTGAGCCTTCAGGGTCCTTGTGACCTGGCCATTTAGCCCATGGTGTGCAAAAAAGTGCCGCTCAGATGTAAAACAGCCCAACAACCCCTCCATCATCAGGCCCTCAGTGTTTGCATGGGGACCTTCCGCACTTCACTAGTCCAGAATCTCTACGTTGAGACTGATGAACCATCTTTATCTATTCGTGTCAGCAGTTGTCCCTTCAGTATGCAGCAAAATTGTGATCCTTGCCAGGCTATCCCACTTCGGACTGTGTTTTCAATACCCAGTGGGAAATGTTGTGCCAGAATTGGCCGACTGCCATTCATCCTTTCAGTTTGTGTGTCCGAGGTTATCTGCGAGACATTAACACCAGTCTCGATAGCATCGCACAATTGACAGCCAAGACACTTTCACCTTGGCTTGCTGTTTCCCCTTCCTGCGAATTTTCCCTGTGCAGGACAGAGAAGGCCTTTACACCCGACTGTGTGTATTGACAACTCTTTGCCAGCCATCGTGTTGAGCATCCGGACTTCTTGCCTGTCTTCACAGATGGCCCAAAGTCCGATACATCTGTGGGATCAGCCATGGTCTGCTGTGATGTAATCATTGCAGACCAGATCCCACAGCAGTGTTCCATCTTCACTGCAGAGTTGCATGCTATCAGCCTTGCCTTGGACCACATAGCAGCTAAGCATTGTCGTTGGTGTGTCCTCTATACAGTTGTTTAGCTCGCTACAGGCTTTGATCTCAGTGAGACATCGGCCTCAACCTGTTCTCGCCAGGATCCTCCAGCAGCTCCATCATCTGGCAGCCACCACCATTCTCTTCTGTTGGGTGACTGGACATATCAGGGGCAGGACATGGCAGATGCTGCTGCCAGGTCAGCCATGCCCCTCTCTGACTCTCTGCTGCCGGTTCCATACTTGGACTTCCAGCAGCGTTTTCCTTCGAGCTCCGGGCACAATAACAGATCTTGGTCTGAACAGGTTGGAAACAAGCTTTTTGAGATCAAGCCCATTGTCAAATAATGGCAGTCTTGTTTTCTCAGGAATCACAAGGAGGAAGTTGTATTTGCTCGGCTCTGCTTAGGTCATTCGTATATTACACATTCTTTTCTTCTTCAGATGGATGACGATCCTAAGTGCGAGTTTTGTGACACCATTTCAACCATTAAGCATATTTTAATCACTTGTCCAGCTTTTAACCTTGAATGTCGATTTTATTTTAGCTTTCATGATTTTACATTCGGACATCTTTTATCCAATGACTCTTTTTTACCTTCTGTCTTTGCTTTTTTTACGTTTTACTGGTTATTTTAACAGATTGTGATTTTATGGCTTTAACCTTTTTCCTTTGATCCTCCTGGATCTTTTACACCCAGGTTCGTTTTATCTTTCTGTACTTTTGTCTTTATTGGTTTACACTTTTATTGTTTTTGTGTTTATTTTAACTTTGGTTGTAGGTCAAATGTCTTTTAGCTCTTTATTTTTCTCTGGCACAATATAGCCCTTATTGCTCTTGTGCCATAAAACCCCAAACAAACAACCTGCTGTCATATCCAATAGCACCCCATACAATATGCCTGGCTGACAGGTGGTGTGCTGGTCGCAAACAAAAGCTGGATCCATCCTCTCACCAGGTGTTGCCATACACAGACCTGTTGATCGTCAGCACCCAGACAGAAACAGGATTCATCACTAAATACAACAGTGTTCCATTCGTGACCCCAGTTCACATGACTTTGGCACCCAGCCAGATGAGCTCTGCAATGGTTTGCAATGAATGGCAGTCGACATAACAGTTGCCTAGAGTGCAGGTGTGCATCATGCAACCTTCGGCTTACCATTCAGGTCATTATGGGATATCCATGGCTGCTGATAGCCCTTCAAATATTGCCTGCAGTGCCCTGTGGTGATGAACGAGCATGTCGAACGATGTGCCTCTCAAGCATGCTGAGTGATGGCACCACTCCCTCTGTGTTGTATGCTAGAACCTTCATTTCGTCACTGTTGCCAATATGTCCAACAGTTTGTGCATCCCGATGAATATGGGCAGCGACATGACGTGCAGTCCATCCAGCTTCACATAGGCCTATAATTCTTTCTCTCTCAAATGGCGATAAACCTGCCAACAGCATGTACCAGGTATTTTCAGCCTTTGCTGAACAATTTCCAAGTGGAACCACCTAATCTCAACCATTTGCACGATTTTCACCTGCATAAACACAATACTATCCCCTGTTCCTTCTTGCACCTTTTATCTCTTGACCACACACATCATTGGTTCTGGATCATCATTTGCATATCTCAACTGCACACACCCACCCTTCTATTTGCATGTTTGTATGACATGTCCTTGTGGGTGGGGCACTTTCAATGTCAAGCAGTGTATATATAGGTTAGGTATTGCAAGAAAAAGTTCTAAATTAGATGCTCTTCTGCCATATAATTAAAAATATCTTGGCTACAAGTTTTCTCATCATAACCCTTACTTAAAGGGTTGAGAGAGATGGTCCTTAATAGCCTAAATAGTACCAATTGTTTTATGAAAGATTCAAATATTTGACAAATAAACTTGGAATATGCTAAGGTGCTATTGACACAGGTGGTTGATACAGTGAATTATTTTGTATACCTGTGGATTCATCACAAGGATTGTCATCCACAGTCCACTTTTTTAATTAAATATATTTCAAATTTCTTAAAAAATGATTGAAAAAAAACAGCCCATTTTCATAATTAATCTCAAATATATTTAATTTTAGTAGAGAAACTAACTGTTAAATAGCAATAGAGATATATATGTCATAATATAAGTACAGGGTCTTTCTAAATTTGGTCATAGTTTTGAAAAGCTATATCAAAGGTCCTGGGTTCAAGTCCCAAATACTATATAGAAGTAGCTTGTGTTATGTTTCTTCTGAGGTCCCACCTTACAAATATTTTTTATTACATGTGTCAATAGGCTCCTGTTAGACTTCTATGACAAATAGCTGTTTGAAGGTAAAAAGTACATTTAAAACAATTAGAGCTGTGAATATGAAGCCAAAGGCATATTATTGAAGAGTAGCGAAAGTTTTCACATGATTAGTTCCTCTTTCTCACTTAATGCATAGACAAGTTATAAAGTAAAATGGCTGATTTCGCAGCATATGTGTGTGGTTTAATGAAATACCAGATTTTTACTTATGGAAGTACACACATTGGCCAATGAATTAGAAACCTTTATTCAATACCGATTTGCCCCTCCTGTAGCCTGAATTACAGCATGTATGCAGTTTGGCATAGATTCCACAAGGTGTTGGAGTGCCTTTATGTCTCCAGCATACCAGGCGTTCACCAGACAGTCGTGTAACTGGCTCAGATTTGATGGAAGAGGACTTTTCCCATGGATTTGTTTTTTAACATGTCCCATACATTCTCAACAGCATTCAGATCCAGGCTTTGTGGTGGCCAGTGAAGATGGTGGAAGTTGCTGTCATGCTTGCTGAACACATCTTGTACGATGGACAGTAGCATTGTCGTCCATGCGGATTAGCCTTCACCTGCTGGATAAAAAGCCAACATTGCAGGATGGACTTGATCGGCAACAATGTTCAGATAATCCTTAGAAGACACCCGACCTTCCATCAATATCAGGGGACCCGTTCCGTACCAATAGAATGTGCCCCACACCATGACACCACCTCCAGAACTTTGAGTTGTGTTTACAAGGTAAGATGAATCCATTGCTTCATGGGGTTCCCACCAAACTCTGTCTACCGTGAGTACAGAACAAGGTGTACCGAGACTCGTCAGACCACAAGACTTTTTCCAGTGTCCTGTCATGGTGTTCCTGGCACCACTGTAGAACTTTCCAGTTCTTTGCAGAAATCAGTGTTTTCCATATAGGCATGCGACTGCTAATACCAATCTTCAATTCCCTGCGCATAGTTTGCTGAGATATGGGTCAGGAACAGCTTTCATTAAATGTTTTGGTCAACTGCTGCACACAGGAAGTCTTGTTTCACCATGCAAGCCTCCCAGATGATGATCTTGTTCCTGACAGATTGTCACGCCACACTTATGCCTCTTCGAAAGCAATGTGGGTTATTTTTCCATTGATTAAAGACCCGAGATATCTCACCTTTTGAGAAACCAATCAGCTCTGCTGCTTTCAAAATTGTCGCTCCAGCCAGACAGGCACCCACAATAAGATCTTTATCTAACACCAAAAGATCTTTTGTTTTTCCCATTGTGATCAACACTATTGACGATTACTAATGAGCAGCAGTCTTAAATAGTTGCCTAGATCACGTGGTGATGCAGGTGACTACATATTTTGCATATACGCTGCATAAGTGAGTTTATATACATCTACATAAAGGTTTCTAATTCAGTGGTCAGTGTGTGTATATCAAAGATCTAATATACAGCCATTCCCTGACCATTATTATCATGAACCATTGATTGCATGTGAGCAAGGTTGTTGTGATTGATGCTACAGTTAACCTATTTGTATGCTGGTACAATCTATGCCACAACTCTCCCCATCAGTGGTAGTTAATTGCTTTTGCTATGGGAAGACCAGTGATCAGCCCATTAACATGACACATCCCAACTCCTCATAGATCCCTCCCAACTATTCCCTTAAAATCGGATTAGAACAAACTATCAGTTGCCTTTGTGGAGCAACTATTCGTGTCTCTATGGTTACCCTATGGTGTGATTGTCGATCAAATGCAGAGCTGGTGTGGGTGGCAACTTTTGCAAGAGGTGGGGGATTGCACTGAAACAGTACTTTGCCGTTTCTGAGAGTAGTTTTGAAATGCCAGTGTCTGAAAGTTAACTCTGGCCTGTTTATTTGTGTCTGGATGCTCTTAAGCAGATGGGACATTGTTCTATGTGATGTCTTTACATAACATGAACAATTTTGAAAAAAAAAAATATGTAACAGAAATATTTTTAGTTTAATAGTAAAATATATTTTGGATATTCACTCCTTTATTAATTTTAGATGTATATTTCAAAATTATGACCGAATTTAGAAATACCTCATATACTTAGATATAATATAAATTTAATTACCACAAATGACTGTTATAGTGAGTTTGGATTAATATGCATATGTTCATTTCTATTTTTACAATCACACAATTTGTTTTCATGATGAGTATTCTTGTCATTCTAATCCATGAACAGGCATTATGCTTTTAACGAAAAAACTTTTGAATAGACAGTTATTGTATATATATTTTGTAATTTAGGCTTCTACAATAGATGGTCGACGCAAAGGGGCATGCTTGTTTTGCCAGGAGTATTTTATGGATCTTTATCTTCTTGCGGAATTGAAGACAATTTCATTAAAGGTTTGTAATAAAGCATTTTAATTTCAACCCTACAATATTTTTATACTTGTAAAAGAGAATTTTTTGATGTAATTTTTTGCTGGAATAAATTCAGATGAATGGTTTTAATTTTTAAGTACTTAACTGTGGCAAAGAGCCAAAACATTATGACCACCTGCTTAATATGATGATGGTCCTCCATGCTGCCAAAACAGCTCTTACCGACAAGGCATGGATGTTACAAGATTTCTAAAGATGTCTTGTATCTGGTACCAACACGTTACCAGCAGATTCTTTAACTCTTGTAAGTTATGTGGTTGAGCTGCTGCAGATCAAATATGCTGTTCCAACACAAACCACAGATAGTCGATTGGATTGATGTCTGGGGAATTTGGAGGCCAGGGCAATACCTGGAAGTCTTCCTCATGTTCTGTGAATCATTCTTGAACAATCTGGGTAGTGTGGCATGGTGCATTATCCTGCTGAAAGAAGGTCATGAAAGGATATACTTGGTCTGCAATGATGTTTACATAGGTGGTAGATGTCATAGTTTCTTGCACATGAATGACTGGACCCAGGGTTTCGCGGCAGAACATTGCCCAAAGCATTATGCTTCCTCCACCGGCTTCTTTTTGTCCCACAATGCATCCTGGTGCCAACACTTCCCCAGGTAAATGACTCACCCACATCCAGCTATTCACGTGGTGCAGCAGGAAACAAGATTCATTGGACCAGACTACCTTCTAATCATTCCAAGGTCCAGTTTTGATGCTCACGTGCCCATTGTAGGTGCTTTCAATGGTGAATCGAGGTTAGCATAGGCACTCGGAGTGGCCTGCGGCTATGCAGCCCCATTTTCAGCAGGGTTTGATGTGCTGTGTTTGACACATTACTCCCATCACCAGCATTCAAATTATGGGAGAGTTGCACACAGTATCCCTTCTGTTTTGTACCAAATGGGATAGCCTTTGCTCACCTCTAGCATCGATGAGCAATGATCGGCCCACACCTTGCTGGCAGTTTGTGGTTTTTCCCTCCTCTGACCTCTTTTTGAAGGTACTAACCACTGCTGACCATGAGCACCCCACAAACCTTTGCCATCTCAGAAATGTTCTGACCCAGTCATCTGGCCATTACAATTTGGCCTTTGTCAAAATCACGTAAGTGCATTACCTTTCCCATCTGCAGAACTCAACAATAATAACTGTAGAATAAACAATAACACTTATTAGCAGAGCTCATTATCAGGTACCATTTCGGGACCTTCACACATGCCATCATTTACTTGCAGTTGCTTCAACTTCATAAAGACACACTGGTCATAACGTTTTTCCTCTTTGGTGTAATTATACAGTGTTTTGGAATAGTGTTGCCAAAATTCAAGGAGTGACAATGAGATCTCTAGAGAAGAAAAAATATTCCTGAAAGTGTGTTGTTCAGGAGTTAATGGTCCAGTAGGCAGATTGACACTGCCCAGTGGAACATCAGCAGATTAATATGCACATTTATGGGATGGGGGTTGGGGTTAGTCAATAGCACTCCAGGTTTGTAATCTGCAATTCCCAGGTTTGAGTCTTTGCTGCGTTAGTGAAATTTATCTGCACTAACCACCCACTCAGTGAGAAAGGGGATAGTGGGCTTGGAAAAGCTGCCATCCATTAGAAGGGATGTTAACTTGGCCCTGTGCATGTTAACACATCAGATGAGCCTGTTGAGGCTTCCATATGTCAATAAATATTTAGTGGAAAAAATTTTTGACGACATTCCGAACATACGAGATTATAGATGGCGCCAGTGGTTGGCCCGAAAATCTCGATGATAGAGTTTAGTCTTAAAATTAGCAGAAAAAAGACGAGCTGGCATTAGTTCAACTGGAAGAATACTCTGGCATGTTTCTGGAGAGATGCAGGTTCAAATCTCATATGTCGGCAAAATTTTTTTCTGCTAAATATTTATTGATTTATCAACTCCAAAAGAGCATTAGGTAATGCTGTGATTGTCATTCCATTATGTCTCCTAGTAGGTCCATTGGTTCCACTTCCCCTCCTCAACTATGAGCCTTAGGATCTTTCTGAGGTAACCACATAGCCTGTTGTATACACAAAATTGCCCTCAGGAGTAAAACAACCCAACTCTGTATATTTTTTTTCATGTTTAGATGATATAGGGATATGAGTACAAAGATCATTTGCATAGTGGCATAAAGGAATGATTGTTGAAAAGCAGACTGGACTTCCCCACATATCAGATTGCTGTGACATGGCCCTTAACAGTATGAAGAGCATATGAATATGCATTTACATTGGGGAAATATGGAAATATTAAGTCCTGTGTGATAGTAAAAGGAGTTTTATAATCAATGTTGTCAAATTGACTACTATTTAATCTGTGAAATGGGAATCGTTACTCCCAGAAAATTTGACTTTGACCACTGGTACAATACTAGACATGGAGGAGTGTTTCTACAGTGTTTAAAAACCTTCAATCACTGGGTTGCCTAGACATTCACTGAAGATGATACATATACATTTAATCCATGATAAAAGCTGTATTACATAAAATTTAAACAGCCTGACACAAGGATGAGGTGTGCTTACAAGACTATGGCAATATGAGCCGAATTGAGCCCCTTGGTTATTAATCTAAGCTCGTTGCCTATTCAGACCTAAAAATTGTCCTAACTCATTCTTTCCCATACTATAAAGGAGATAGAGATTGACAATGATGTGATTGCACCAACACAAATAATACTACATAATAAATTAAAAATAGATAATATAGAATACAAGGCAATAGTAGCACCAAAAACAAAGTATCAATTACTATATGCAGAAAAGCTCCTTATGCATAAAAACCGTAACCCTATATGTAACACTGACATAACACCCTTACCTGCAGCTTGGAATCTCCTTATTTAACGTGGTGGGCATATGCCCAGCCACGTCAGATCACATGACACTTGAGCGAGATGGTATAAAGCAGATGATCGCGCTGATGTAAGTTGAGCTTGAGGATGCCAATGACAGATTAGTTGGCGAAACGCATCATTCCGTTTGGGGATGTGGAGTTATTATTTTAATTTTTAACTAGTTGGGCTTGAATGTCCTTTTTAAAGGTTGAAATATGAGTTGTTTAAATAGCTGGAATAAGCATGAGTGTTGTGCAGCTTGTGACCACCAGTATCAGTTTAAGTAACAGACAATAAGGACAGCCAAAAGATATCCATTGGCAACTGTTGATAAAGTACAACAAAGCTGGCGTCTAACATCAAGAAATATTGTCTACAATTATCACAGCAGAGTGACGTACATCTGACCCTCTGACATCAGTCTGTTGCACTTCAATATCAAGTACTGCTCTTCAAAAATGACTGGTAAGCTAAGAAGAAGAATAAAAGACCTACAGCTGTGAACACCGGACAGCTACCTTCAACATCTGGTAAAGATCGTCCTTAGCCGCTGTATCAACCAAGGTTCAAAACTGGTAACAATTTGTCAATCTCTATCTCCTTTATAGTATGGTAAAGGGAAAGAATGAGTTAGGACAATTTTTAGGTCTGAATAGGCAATGAGCTTAGATTAATAGTCAAGGGGCTCGATTCGGCTCATATTGCCATAGTCTTGTATGCACACCTCATCCTTGTGTCAGGCTATTTAAATTTTATGTAATACAGCTTTTATTGTGGATTAAATGTATACTTAAACTAGCTGTGTTTTAATTTATTAATGAAGAAATATTAATGGATTAAATTGGATAAAAAATTATTATTAATGAAGAAATATTATTGATGGAAAACAGTTGGAACACTTGCTTTTGAGAGTTACTAGAGAAATTTTAGACAAAGATGAATGGAAAAATGCTACCTTTATTTTAACTATATTTTTTCAAAGTATTTTCCTTGACTCTATGTAGCATCATGTCCTAAGCCAATTTTGGAATCATTGATGTCATTCATATTCTGTTACTGTGAAAAGCTCCTGTTCAAATTTACCTCAAAGGCTTCTTCAGGTCTTAAAAATTGATGGCCTTTAAAGTGATCCTTCACTGCAGGGAATAGAAAGAAGTCTCATGGTGCTTGGTCTGGTCTGTAGACTGGGTGGATGAGTAACTGTTCTGAAGTGATTTGGCTGGAGTATATAAAGTGATTGTGGTTGTTGCAGTGTGAGAAGAGACATTGTCATGATGAAAGAGGATTCCCATCAAACCAGTTCTTGTTGATTTTCAACTTCTACTGCTGATGGCATAGTGATCTGAAAATCTTCTTACTGGTACTGATAATATCAATGACTGGTATTACTGAATCACAACCTTACCAAGGGCAGAGTGGCACACACTGTGCCACTCTGCCCTCAGTAAGAAAGGAAACACTGATTGGGCTCAGAAAGTTTGCCTTATTTGGATGTAATGTTAAGCCATACCTTTTGCATGTTAAAGAGCATGCTGGATGGCCTTGACTCTAGACTTCCATCTTTTAAGCTGTACAGTGGATCCACACATCCCAACCTTCTAAAACCTTGGGTCTTTTTGACTAGGCTATTTAGCCCATTTTGTTCAAATGAAAAGTGTCATAGGTAAGCAACCCACCCTTGTACAGTGTGACATAAGGTGCCAAGCATCATAGTTCAATGTATTAAATTCAGAAAAAGCTCCCAGATTCTAAAATACACCTAGAAATTCTGGATATGCTCTAAGGTTATTTTGTTATAAAAATCACTACCCTCCAAATTTGTTTACTATTAGTCATTTATTCCAAATTGCATCCAGTCTTTTTGTTAGCCATCTGAAAATGAACATTTTCCAAACCTCAAAAATAAAATTTTATTCATTTTATGTATCAGTGGTTGCTGAGAATGGGTATTTTTTGAGACCATCATCCAATATGGTTGATTTGTAGAATTAGTGAATTTTTAGTCTTCCATTTCTGGAAATACTGATTCAAACTTCAGAAATTCTTTATTCATATGACCTTGGTTAATTAGTAAGTACACAATAATTAGATATAATATTTTAATAGATGATTTTACAATTACATTTTTCAGTAAAATTGTGTATTGATTAAAGTATATGGCCTTGATATTTGTCTGACTAAAAAAAGACATTCTATAATAGTGCAACAAATAATGTTCATGGAATGGGTTATTTTGAATAGAATGATGTATATACATGTCTATGGTATTGTGTTGGAGTATTACAGTTTAAATGTTAGTTATGTGTTTCAGAAGTAATAGATGTATTTTGCTCTTAGATTATCAGGCTCTTGCCTTTCATTTATTTTACTCATTTAATGTGGGAAAGATCACTTGGTGTCTAATGTATCTCAGTGAAAATTATCCCTTAATTTTTCACTTTCCATTGAGAAAATAGCATTTTTTTTCTGTTACTACCTCTAGTATTTAATGTCATTACTGAACATTTTCCAGACTCCTTTCAGTTTTTTTACATTTTATCCTATTGTCTTTTTGCTTAAATATTTGGTTACAGGCCCTGTCTCTTTTAATTATTTTTATCTTATTTGTTGCATAATAGTTTTAATTGCTGATGCAACATAAATCCCATTTCAAACTTCCATATGTCTTTATTTTCAACAGTATTCCTTTAATATTTAGAGATTTTGGTAGATTTGATCTTTAATTTATCTTCCATTACATTTTCTCATAAAACGCTTAGTTTAGAAGTTATAGAACTTCAAAATTAGCTTCCACTGATATAAATGGGGGAGGTGGTCATAATTCTGTGAGCACTGAGTGTAAATCAAATCCATCATGATTAGTTGATATTAATATGAGGTAATTTTGTTGAGACCTAATAGACCCCCTCTGATGAGGCACATCAGCCAAAAAGGCATGCCTATGCTGGGTTAATGAATATCAGAAATTATTTTTAGGTGCATTTGTTTTCATAAGAGTTGATCAAATAAAAATATTACAGTACAGACAGATTAACATATTTCTAATTATCCTTCAATATAAGCTGTATAGTCTATTATATAGAGAATCCAGTGGACAAAGTTAAATTTGTTTATTTCAAAATTCTGAATGAATTACCTGATTTTGATTTCCAGAGCATTTGAAAACAATTTTTGCATACACTAAATTTGTAGAAACTTGACTCAGTGCTCACCATTTTTACCTGTGTATTTTTCACTTGCCTTTTTTTATTTTGTATTCAACTAATAGGTCTTCACCCCATTCAAATGATTGGTGGGCAGTTTGTTTTTTTTAGAAGGATAAAGGCCAAAAACAATTTCTTTGAAAAACATGTTTTTTTTTTCAAGCTATCTGGAATATGAGAACTCTACTTAGTTATTGCATTGATATTCTCACACAGAAATTCCTTAATTTTTGCAGGATGAGAGGAAAGTAACTTTTTTAAGGGTAGCTTCTCATTTGGAATACCAATGATGTTGTTCTACAAACATTGACATGAGTATTGGAATTAAAGACTTGAATGTTATTTTTGCCATGCCCCCCACTAAGGACATGATGAGATTGTGAGAGATTTTAAGACAGCTTTAGTATGTTTGAAATTCTGTCAAAAAGGAGATATTACTCTGGTTCTGGGTGACTGCAATGCTCAGATTCTGATTTAAGTGTCTTGCAAAACGATGCTTAAGAAATGTGCTAAGGTGGAAATAATTGCCTTTAACACTGAAGCTCTTAAAGACTTAATCTATCATAGTAAGATATGGTAATATTTATTTGGTCATTGAATGACAACTGTGGTTTGATTACAACTGAAGTTGAGAAAGAATACTCATTTTAAACAGGCTAGTTGTGAAATTAACAGTAATCTTGGGGGTAAAAAGGAGCAGAGATGTCATTTGATCAATAAAACAATTCATTTGTGAATGAATGGATAAACTAAATCAACACTCTTATAGTCTTAATTAGCAGCATTAAATATGTGAATGCAACTTCTTATTAAACTGTCCTAATAGACAGCCTAATAAATATCTAAGGATCAGTTGGAAGTTGATAAGGTAGCTTTGGCCTAATAGCCTGGTTGATATAGCAGAGAGAGCTGCTTGATAACACAACAGAGAATTGTACCAGATAGTAAATCTTTTGTGTCAGAAGAAACAGACTGGTTTGCAGGGCTTAAGGGATAAAAATAGAATCCTCACTTTCAATTAAAGCTTCATCATGTCAAAGTTGGCTCAACATTTCAGAGAGATTCTGAACAATATAGTTAGTTCTACTGCCATTGTTCGTAATGAATATATATATATATTCCTTTAATGTTAGCCCTAAATCACTTTTTGAAGTCATTTTGCTATCTCAAAATTAATACTCCAAGTTGCTAGGGATATATGAAATTACTACTGAATTGCTTAGAGATGAAGATTCTTGTAATTCTGATTGTAACTTGAAATATTTTTTATGATAAAGTGTTCCTAAAGATATTTTTAAAGGTATTGTCATCCTTATTTTAAAAAAAAAGTTATTGTAGTTCTTGCCATAATTTCAAGAACATCAGCCTCCTTTCTGTTCAGGTAAGTCTACTTTATTGTACGTAATAGAATTAAAATATTTATTGATGGACAAGTTTGAAATTAATAGCATGAGTTCAGAAGTGGTTGGGGCTGCACAGGTAAAATTTCTTCATTTGGACTGATTCTTGAAAAATGTTTTTAGTTTCAGAAATTTGTGGTAATTGTTTAGTGAATTTTAAAATGGTCTTTGACTCTGACTATCATAATTTGAAGTTGCTTGTATTGTACAGCGTACCCAGTAAGTTAATTCATGATGATTGTTCTTTATGATAATGCTGAGTTGTATGTGTTGATAAAACTTGTAGGGTTTAGTATTACTATTGGAGTTTAGCAAAACTGCATTTTGTCTTCTTTTCTCTTTGGTTATCAATTATGATATCAGGAATTTAGTGCAAGCAGTTAACAATTTTTTTTTAGTTACAGAGGACCTGGACATCATAACACTCTCTGTGGAACACTGCAGAGGGTGCTAAGATGTTTCTCTATTCATATGCATTCATGTGCTATGATGTTATCAAAAAAATTTATCAATTTTTATGTGGTCTAAGAACTAAAAACATTACTAACGGAAAATATGGTTTATTGTATGTATTCTCAGTGTGATTCTCAACAAATAATAATGTTATTTTAAATTGCAACAGATAGTGCAAAAGATAAATGAAAAATAAAATGAGCCTCATCAGCTGATTCTTGATATCAGGTGTGATATTTAACAATTTGGGCTCTGCATTCAGTTTGTACCTGTATTGTGTAGTTTATGATAGTTATTGTGAGAAAAGACATTAATGGATTTCAGGGACCAAAACATATTGGTTCAGTCATGGAGCATTAGTGTTTCAGGGGAGCATATTTTATCCAGAGATTTGAAAATATGATTGATTATATTCAGAGTGGTTAGTGCACTTGGCTACTGATCTAAGGGACCTTGGTTCAAGCCCCAGGTAAGGCATGGATGTTTGTGTTGTTTTTCTGCTGAGGTTCTGCTATCCTCGCAGACTACTATGGCAATAAACTGACAGGCTGCTGTCAGACCTCTGTGGCAAGCAGCTGCTTGAGGAGGTATTTTTTTTTTATTATTTTTAATGATTTTACCACTTTGGCTAAATTGAACAAGGAAGAAAATAAAGGTGTTGACACAAACTCTTATATTAGTGCTGTTGATGAGTGGGGATAAAAAAAAGTGATAATACATGTCGAGTTGGTGTTTTAGTTCTTTTGAATGATTGCAGTCTAGAGAAAGTTTCCCAGTTTAATTATCTCAGAAGTTGTGTAATAAATACATGTGATGTATGAGGTAAATGAAAAAATAGTCATTGCTGCTATGATCTTTAAGAATCAGCAGAAATGAGGAGAAAAAAAAATGAATACTGTTGAAGATTTAGTCTATAAAATTAATCCTCTCTACAGTTTGCTAGGGTAGTAAATCTTGGAACATTTGCAAACAAAATAACAGAAAAGTTGATACCTTTAATTCTAAATACTTATGCAGTATCTTAGATCATTGGTCTGCAAGCTGTGATCTGCAGCAATAATTTTGATGACTCACTGAATTTTTTGTTTCTTCTTAAAACTGAAAAATTAAAATTATTAATATTTCTAGAAATTTTATATGTAGAAAGTCTTGACCAGCAAATGCTATCTTCTCTGCACTCTAATAAGTGATTGTGCAATTGTATATAGTAATTGTGATATGCATATTTTTAAAAATGATTAATATTATTAGGTGAAGTGTTTGTTTTGAAATATCCCAAAAACAGTGTATTTTGATTTAAATTCTAGACAACGACCATTATCAATTACCAATAAATTTAACCAACTTTCAAAAAAGTTTCCTACCACTTAGCAGCTTCTTAAATAGGGAGAGATTGCATTGGTTTAGCCATATTGCCAATATGCAAAAGTACAGATTAGATACTGTTCATAACTGAACTCACTGAAGTCCTCAAATAAAGGGGAGACCTAGAATATGATGGTCAGACAATGTCAAACAGGATCTTGTTAGAATTGGTCTGCGATGGCCTAATTCTGTAGTTCAGAATAGACATATTTGGAGGACACTGTCTAATGTTGGATCTTCATATCTCATGGCTGTTAGAGTATTATGTATGTGTAATTTTAAGTTCATTGTCTATTATACAAGTGAAATAAACTTTTATATGAAGCTTGCCATTTTTGGGTGTGAAAAGCTTGTTTTGTATTTGTAATGAACAACATATACAGTGAAGATTATGATTAATTTCCTTTAAAAAATTTTTACAAATGAAGTTTTTACATTACTGATATGAAGAGAAATATTCTGTAAAGTTCTTCTTTTACCAATCTTTTACAGGTTACAACAGTAGATATGCTAAAGCCTCCTCCAGATTTTCGTTCCAACTTTGATTCAACCCCACCGCCTATTTTGATTGACCGAGGTCAAGCTATTTTAGAGAATGAGAAGATTGAACGTTACATAATGAAAAATGTACCTGGTGGGCATAACCTCTTCATACAGGATAAAGATACTGCAACTGTTATTGAAAATTTATATAGTGTATGTACATCATTTGACATTTCTATTGGTATTTACTTTTATAACCAGTTTTTGATCAAAAAAGTTGTGTATTTCATTTGAGTTAACCATTATTTTTGTGTACTACAAGTATTCGTTCACTTAAAGATACACAGGTAGACAAATGGGTACATTCTTGGCTACTGATCAAAGTGACCTGGGTTCAAGTTCCTAGTAAGGCATGAGTTGTTGGGTTGTTTTTCTGGTGTATAAACTGACAGGCTCCTATCACAAATCTGGCTAAGGGGCTGATTGTGGAGGTATTAATTATTAGATAACTGCTGCTTAATGTGATAGATTTGTTCTTGACAAATCCATGCTAAGTGAAATCTACATTTTCTGGAGGTATTGTAATGTATTTCAATGAGACAGGTTATGTGTCCAACCCCAAGTAAACAATTATAATTCATAAAATGTAGACATGAGGCAGTAAAATAATGTAAAAAAAAATTAAGATTAGTCAAATATTTACTTATCAAGAAAAAGAAAACTAAACATTGAAAACACACACACACAATGGAATCTCTTGGAGCTTGCATCTTAACCAAATGAATGCCCTGGGTATATATATTTGTTTTAGCAGTCAGGCAGCCTATTGCAGCTGTGTTTCATATAACTCTACTGGGTAGTCATAGTTGTACTCTTCTGACAAAGCATACCTGATTATGGAAAGAAAGTGCTTCTTCAGTGACACTTTTATGAGACCTCACACTCAAGACAGTCTATTAGACTGCCTCACTTGCTATATGTGAGAAATTCTTTAGATTACATTTTTTTTAATAATTTGATGAGAAAAATTTATAGTTTGTGCTATAGAGAATCGACATGGCCAGGGTTGCATTAACCCTTACCGTTTTCACAGCCCAATGAATCGCTTTCATCTTTCCCATTCTAGTGGTTGGAGAGCGATGCTTTGTTCCCAAAGTACAAGGTTAAGAAAAACAAAATTTTCAAATAGAAATCAGAAGTTTTTCAACTGTTTCTAATTAAATATCAAAAATAACATTTAAATCTATGATATAAGTTTTTTACCTATTGATTCCACTGTAAAAAATTATGATAAAGTTTAAAAATAAATCTGAGTTGGATGCCCATGTTGAGTCACCTTCAGTCACCGTAAACAGCATCAAGTAGCGCCTGATTCAGTTCATGCCTCTATTTTGCCATAACTGTGCTTAGATTATTGATAAGTTGCATTTACTGCTGTTTATAGCTCTGCTAGAGTTGTAATGCTTTCTAAACTTTTAATGTAACAATATCAATTTTTTTTTACTACTGGAAATTGCGTCATCCAGGAACTACACTCATAGTCTTTCGATCAATATTTTAGCAGAATTTCGATTTTAAAGACGTTTTTAATTTATTTTAATGCTTCTAAAATTCTTTTTTTATTCCTTCTCAAATGGATATGGTGATTATAAACAATAATTAATTAGAAACAATCTAAAGTGAAACTGCTAGAGAAATATAATGGCATCAGTCAGAACAAGCATTTAGATTACTTAGAGTGCAATTTTTAAATGGCAGGACTTTATCAGTATTTTAAATTACATTTAAAGCATTATAAATAAAGGTCAGGAAATTGCAATTTTTAACCAAAATTTCTGCAGGAATTTTAAAATTAAACTTTAAATGCTTTGAAACATTTAAAAAAAAAGTTCGTAGTTCTTGATCACTTTTCTGATATATTTTTCGTTTCTTATTTAAATTATCAAGTTTTTAAAACAAAATTATTTTTATGGCGCTGCTTTACCTTAAGCTTAGGGTTTGCTGATCGTCAAAAGTATAAGATTTTGCATAAATGACTAAATAATTTAGAAACAATGAAATAAATGAAAGATTTAAGCAATAATCAAAATATTAACTGTAATATAGGAAAAATGGAAAAAAAAAATATATATTTGAAATTTTTCTAAAGATAAAGTGGGAAAAATATAGTAAAATTTTGCAATGTTTTAAAAAATCCTTAATAAATTTAACTTACCATTTTTTTCCTTCGAATTTTTGCCATTTTAAGCATAATTAAATGCTTTTTCTTTTGGTATGACATATTTCCATTCATTAGTTAAGGATGAGGTTCTAAAGTTTATTTTCTGAAAACACTTGAAAATATATCCAGCCACCACAGTGAGTTCAGTTTCAGAAACCCAACACTGTAAGGGTTAAGCAGGGGTTACCTGTAATTTTAAAATATAACTGTTGTCAGCTTTCAGAATACTGAAAAGGAAGTTATTTTGTATTGAGTTTGAAAAGGAAAATTATATTCTGTATTGAGTTGAAATTCTTATTTAATGCTCTTGTAGCTAATAATTATTCCTTATACTTTAGTACTCTTTACATTAATGCAAGTATCTTAATTTCTCCCTTTAGGCTGTGGGGGGAAGCATATTTTTCTCCCCTTATATCCATGGAATGTTTTCCATATTTTATAAAAGTTTGAGCTACATATGAATTTGAAGTCATTATTTCCAAATGCAATCTACCCTTTCTCTTGAATGTTGCTAAATATTTGAGAAATATTAGTATAATCAATTAAACGAACCTACTAATGCTTTTCATATGGAACTCCTGCATAGATTGAAACATTTACATTTTATCTCATTTAAAAAACAACACAATAAGAGTTTTGCTTTGTTGTCTGTCCGTCTGTAGACATCGAACTTTTTTGTTTGCAGAGATAAAAATTCTTTTTGTGTTCGATAGGTACGATGAAATATTATATGCACTCTCTAAATATCTCTAAAACTATAATTACTCCCTCTAGCGGTGGAAGAAGTTGAAAATTCCAAAATTTCAAACTGATATTGCAAATGATGTATTTATACTAGAAATTTTAAATTTTGCTGGTGGAATGTTAAGGTCACGAAGTTTCCATTGCCAACAGTGAATTGACCCTTTAGACTCAGAGGGGGTGAGAAAACACACCTTTTCAGTTTTAGCTGATACTTGTTTTTAAAGATCAGTGGAAAATTCTTTTTGGGTTAGATAGAAATTGATGAAATATTATGATTCACACTTTTTAAATCTTCTGAAAACTAATTTACACCCTCTTATAGTGGAAAAATTGGCAAATTCCAAATTTTCAAACAAATATTGCAGACGATATATTTAAGCTAGGAATTTAAAATTTTGGTGGTGGAATGTGAACTCGTGAAGTTTCCATTGGCAACAATGATGAATTGGCCTCTTAGGTGGGTGGGAAAATGACTTTTTATTTTAAAAGATAATTATTTATAAAGATAAATTAAAAATTCTTTTTAGGTTGGAGGTATTGATGAAATATTACAATTTCCACTTTCTGTAAATCTCAAAAGCTATGATTGTGCTCACTAATGGTAGAAAATTCAAAAATTTTTAATGAATATTTCAGACAATGTATTTATGCTAGATATTTACCTGAAATTTCGGTAGTGTAATATGAAGTTACCACATTTTCATTGAAAATAAAGTAATAATTGGAAAACTCATTTACTTGGATTGGTACTAATGAAATATAATTCACTTTTTTTTAAAAAAAATTAGTAAATTTAAATTCATATCATTGCAGATCATTAAATGTAGAAACAGCAACACTGCTAAAGACTTTTGCAAATAATTTGCATATAACAGAAATTTGAAATTTTAGTGGTAGCTTTTCAATATATATTCCACTGACAGTAATAATATACCCACTTTTCTCAGAGGGGTGTGGTAAATGCAGTTTTTTATATTAAAGAAGTAACATAGTTCATTTGAGGCATCCCATGGCCGAGTGGTTAGCGCGCTTGGCTACTGATCTAAGGGACCTGGGTTCGAGCCCCGGGTAAGGCATGGCTGTTTGTGTCGTTTTTCTGCTGAGGTCCTACCATCCTCTCAGACCTTCTACTATGGCATATAAACTGACAGGCTCCTGTCAGACCTCTGTGGCAAGCAGCTGCTTGAGGGGTGTTTATTTTTTATTTTTTTTTATAGTTCATTTATGTTTTATAATTACTAATAAAATACTATGCGTGTTCCCTACTATCCATTACCTCAAATTAAAACATTTAAGAAGTGGAAAAGAGGTAGAGGAAAAACTTCCTTCTCTTTGAAAATGAGATTCCCATATGCACCAGAGGTGATATGCATTCTTCTAGTTTACTTAAAAAAAAATACCCCCTCAAGCAGCTGCTTGCCACAGAGGTCTGACAGGAGCCTGTCAGTTTATATGCCATAGTAGGAGAACTGAGAGGATGGCAGGACCTCAGCAGAATAAACGACACACACTTCCATGCCTAATCTGGGGCTCGAACCCAGGTCCCTTAGATCAGTAGCCAAGCGTGCTAACCATCAGTATTGCATAGAACACTGATACACAAGTGGCTTAGGCATTAATCTTTTTGAACTAAACAGAAATTAAATATTTTGTTATTTTTATGTATACTTTATATTTCAGTGTAATGATTTTAGTAGTAATCAGCTTAAATTTTATAATTTTGCACATCTTTGTATTGGATCATTTGTTAACAATTTATTGCATTTAAAATCTATGCTTTAACAAGATTTTTGACTACTTCCAGTATAGATTCTACATAATTTACTTTTAGGATCTTTATGTAATAGTCCATTGGAAACACTTTTAGAACACAATTATCAAAGTTGCACAGCAAAGATTTCTGTTGACAAAACAATGAAATTTGGACTCGTAAAATTTTAGCACATTTGTTTTGACAACAAATATTTTGATTTAAATTTTTTTATTTGCAGAAATTTAAGTTAATGTTGGCAAGGAGAGATGAGCAGTCAAAGCGAGCCTTGCTAAATCAACTGAAAAATATAGATGCTCATTTGGGCAAGAAGGAAGGTCGTTTTTTGACAGGAGATACAATGTGCTGCTTTGATTGTGAGCTTATGCCTCGTCTTCAACATATCAGGGTGGCAGGTAATGTCATTTTAAGCATTTATTAATTATAGCATTGGTTACTATAGATTTCGCAGATGGTTTTTTTGTAATACAGCACTAGATCAGTGGTTTTGATTTTTTTCTAAGCTATGGACCATTTTTGATTTTATACTTATAACAGTGGACCACCATAAAGTTGAATGATGTAATTACCTTGCAGTTACTGTAATCCTATATATCCCATAGGATTTTTCACATCCCCAGTGGGCAACATTATTCTATATAGATCCCCTTCCCAGTGTTTCTTTGTCGGATATGTTCATTTTTCTTATAAGTGGTGGATAAAGTGTAATATATATTTAGTATCTAGTAATAAATTCCTTGTTAATCTCTAGTAGTAAAAAAATTGAATACATTAACCGATATAAAAAAGAAGACAAATATAAAAGACATATTGCTTGCTTATTTTAAAGTAATGAAAAAAAAAAATATTGAAGGTTTTATTTAATCCATACTGTGACAGTTTAATGAGAATCCCATGCTTTCATACTAGTTGTAAGTTTTTATATATTAGGAGTTTCAGTAAATAATAGTTAAATGTAAAGTGTGCTGAATTAAAGAGTATTCCATTGCTTGTTTTTTGGTACTGGAATTGTTAAAAAAAACCATAAACATATGAATGAAAATTGGAATATATATTTTTTACTTTTTTTTTCACCTTTTAATTTCATTGCATTTATAGTTTGATGGCTCAGTGGTGTTTGGCTTATGGTAATGATATCTGTATGTTTATTTGAATTTCGTGACTGCATTGGATGTTTTTTGTTCAGATGAAAAACCTGTATAAGTCAAAAAGTGAATTTCCAATTTCTCAGTGGGAGCAGAAAATAATTAAACTATTTCTATTGACCATTAAAATTAGAAATGTTGATTAAAATATTTTAAAATACATGTTAATATGTATAATAGCATTTCTGCTGAACATTATAAACTTCTAAATTCACATGGTAAGCATAAAGGTTTTTATCCTGGGACATTATCTGCAGGAGGTTTCATGAGAACATGGCACTGTGTTGGACTCTTTTTGACCTTGAGCTGTGGAATTTATTAGCTTCTTTTCAAGATAATGATGCTTCACAAGAGGAGGTTGTTAAGCAATGCAATATAGAGCCTGCATAAGAAAGTGCAAATGGTATTTAAATAAAAAGGGCATTTAGTTTGATGGTATACATTTTTGAGATTTGTGCCATTTTTAAATCAGTTGATTGATTACAAAGAAAATATTTCTTGAAAGAGATAATTTCTGTAAATATGCAGATTAAGCATTTAAATATTTTGTCATAGACCACATTGTGTACCAGAATCATGTAGCTAATTTCTAGTAATAATTTTAAAAATATCTAGTTTTCTCAGTAATGCACATTGCTGAAATATGAATGTGTTCAATCATTAACGGTTGGCAAATATTTATTAATCTTTAATGATTTACATATTAGATTATTCCATCACTGTAGCAGTGATGTTTTACAACTGGCACAGAATTCTGTTAATTTTTTTAGATTTGTCACTTTCATTTAAGTTAGATTGATTTTAGTGTAAGAATTTCTTTTTTTCAAATGCTTGTCTTTACCTCCTCTTATCTTTAGAATTAATCACTTTCACGCCATAAGAAAGCAACTGAGTGGTATTTTAGACTGTGATTGTTCAGTAGATTCTGTACTCTTCCCTCCATGTCTGCAACTGACCATATCTACCTGCACATAATCTCAGAATATTTTGATTTTTTTTGTGTGAAATTTAATTGTTCACGTGTTACAAAACAAAGAAATACTTTTACAAAAACAGTTAATTTTTCAATAATTTTAATATGAGGAAATTTAATTTTAAATATTTTGCATTTTTTTAAGAACTTTGTTAGTGTTTGAATGGGAATATTGACACTGAATTTAATAGACATAGCTCTCAGACAAGGCTTACAATATATATTGGAAAAAAGGTTAGATTCTTTAACAAGTATGTGTCCTCTTTATAAAATCAAAAGCAATACAGTCTGGGCAGAATGATTTATATATATATGTACCTAGTGTTAATGGTATAAATGAACCTTTTAAAATACAACTTTGGTGAAGGTGGGGGCAGTGCTGAGTGTAAACATTAACCAGCATAGTAGTTGGGGAGCTAGCAACTATTCCTGCAAGGCAAACTTTGTGTGCTGTGTTAGCTCTATCTGAGGCAGTGGTCAGCTGTGACTTTGGCCTTAGTAAGTCATGTCCTTGTATGAGAAAACCTGTAAAAGCTAGGAGTAGCTTCTAGGATTTTTCTCTGCCCTATATGGTGGAAATAAAAATTATCCTTTTTAGTAGTAATTCTGATGCACACAAGTAACTATAAAATTGGGAGTGTTGCTTCACAATCTCGCTAAAATTATCTTGACATCACAGTGTTATATCCAAATTCTAAATTCACCCACTTCTTAAATAAGTCTGTGGAGAAATTCAAATTAGGCAAAAAAACTAAATCAAATCTATCCAATTCCTGATTTTTCAACAGTTTTTGGTATTTGAAAAAGCAGGAATATTTCATGGCAGCACAGGAGTTTATCTGTAAAGTTATATATCATTTATTAATTATTAATATTAATTTAATTATATATCATATTACTTACAAATCATTTATTAAGTAAATTTTTAGATTGTGTAATGATTTTGTTAATTTTCAATAAAGTTATGTAAGTTTAGTGATAATATGATCACAATTCTTTTTTTAAATCAGGAAAATATTTTGCTGATTTTGAAATTCTTGAGGAGTTGAGTAACCTTTGGCAGTACATGTTCCACATGTATCAGCTGGATGCTTTTACTCAGTCCTGCCCAGCTGACCAAGACATCATCAATCATTATAAATTACAGCAAGGGACCAAAATGAAGAAACACGAAGAGCTTGAAACTCCGACGTATACCACCTCTATTCCTGAGCCCATCGACTTGAACAACCAGTAAGGAATTGGAAGGGTGGGATGAGCAAGAGTGCCCTGTGTCACTTACACTTAATATAAAAACTGTGGTCTCTAAATTTCTTTTTTGGTCAATTTGGGTCCATTGGATCAGCATTTGCAAACAATCAGAGTCATAGCCTGTATTGAAGGCTTTGATGTGAGATATTTAATGGTTCTGTTATTTGTCATCAGTGAGATAGATTAGGAAGAAATTGTCTTCCACAAGAGATGTTAGGATTTTAAGACCAAGAGTTTTCATTTTGTAAAATATATTAGAAATTTAACGTTATGTATATGTTATTTTGCACAGACATTTGTATTATTTCTTCATCATAAGAGATACATTTAAGAATTTAAGATGCCTTATTAGTGAATAATTTCAGTAACCCTTTGATGTGCATTTGTCTCCCAAATTACAAGCAGTTGTATTCAACATTTACAAGGTGCAACATAAAAATGCATCTGCTTGGGTGGGGCGGGGGTGGCTCAGTCGGTAGCGCGCCAGGCTCGTAATCTGTAGTTCCCAGGTTCGAGTCCCAGCTGGGTCAGCGTTGAGATTTATCTCCGCAAAATTCCCCGCCCTGCCCATGGTCAGTAGGGGACACCGATGGGCTTGTAAAGGCCGCCGTCCGTCGGATGGGACGTTAAGCCGTGGCCCCGTGTGCGGGAGAGCCATACCCTGTGCACGTTAAAGAACACGCTGGATGGCCTTGACGGGAGGCTACCATCTGTCTCCCAACAGCTGTTCCAGTGGGTCCCCTACCCCAACCTTCTCTGAGCCTTCGGGGTCCATGTGACCTGGCCATTTAGCCCATGGTGTGCAAAAAAGTGCCGCTCAGAGGTAAAACAACCCAACGCATCTGCTTGGGAGAAGGTATCAAGACACATAGTGCCCGTAAAAAGTAAATCTTTGGTTGATATTCGAAGCATCGAAGACTATTATTCGAAAATCAGAATAGTAGTGTTTAAATGTAATACTTTTGACCAGTTAATGAATAAGTGTGATGCTACCAGTGAGTTTCACGATAGGTTAGTACGTCATATTTACTTAATTCACTCGTAAAATGGTACACTGTTTTCAGTCTCTCGTACTAGCAGCAAATAGTACCGTTTGTTAAACATATAATTATGAAACAAAATCTCGAATAGTAACATAGAAATGTGCAATTTAGTTGCGTTAGAGATTTCGTAGTGTCAGTCAAGAGAAATGTAAATCCCTTTTTCGTCTGTAAAGAACACCTTCTGGCAGATTAGTCAACAGTTTTTAAGAAAGTGGCCAGTTTTTGCATTTAATGGAAATATTGTCCAATATTAATTTGGCCTTTGTAGAAAATTGTCAGCAAAACTTTCTGTGCCTAGTTAAAAAGTGAATATTCAGTTTTTTAAGGGAGAAAAATGCCCATTTTCTGATATGGTTTTTAAAGCATGCATTTCAAAGGGTTGACACTCCAGCTTGTTGATTTTATATATATGTGTGTGTGCATGTGTGTATGTTTGTAAGATTGAATTTTACCGTTTGTTGGTATTAAAAATATAAATTAAAGCTGCTTTTTTTTTCTTCAGAGAAATAAATTTATTTCTATGAGCTTTTTATAGGTGTATCAAAATGTAGTTTGCAGAGAAATTTATTTTTCCCATTTCTCCATGGTTCTAAGTGTACAGCTCTAGATAATTTTGCTGTCATTCTGATTTATTGACCAAGTGCCAGTGAATATAAACTTCTGTATTTCTGCATTCCATAAATTGTGTTGCATAAATATATTCAGTCACTATGTAAGCCAACAACTTAATATTTGTAAGCTTTGCTACAGTTTCAGATAACAGTAGCATTAGCATTGTTGCTATTACATATTTGATTTTTGTGCTATCACGTGATTTATAAATAAATTTGTACACATTGCTATAACTGAAGTTTGTCATTTGAAGTAAAGAGGAAACCAGTTTGACACTTTTTAATAGCAGTTTTAGTTAAAGCCGTTATTTCACCAATTTTAAATATTTAACACCGGGTGTATTAGTGCTAGTAATTATTGATTTAAAAAATTAAATATCCATTGAAGCAGCTGCTTGCCACAGAGGTCTGACGAAGCCTGGCAGCTTATATGACTAGTAAAAATCAGTTGAAAGTTTTAAACAAAAGAAATTTTACAATATAGCGAACTACACCATCATCGGCCAACTTTTTTTCTTCAGCTAGTGTGACAAACTTTCCCACAGTTTTATTCATATCGCACAGTGGCGCTATTTGTCGGGAAATGGACAACTATGTGATGGAATTTAATATTTGTCACTCACGCTCATGACGTTAAATCAATAATTCAGTAGTAAAAAATCGCATGGTGTATCCTGTAGACATGGAACTCGTGAAATAAACACAGCAGCACGCTGGTTCTAAAGAATCGCACTCACGGCAAAACCAATTTTTTTCCAGCTTATTTAGCGAGTTTTATATCTACAGGACACACATCCTGTTTGTTATTCTTTACCACTGAATAGGGAACAGAGATCATGATCTGTACACTCCAAAGGGAACTGCATACCATTGATATCTGGAGCAGAGTACCGCGGAAGAGACCCATGTTACCAAGGCTGCATGGCTACAATGGGCGCGGCACAACAAAGACTGGACTGTCGACTCTTGGAAGTGTGTGATCTGGTCGGATGTTTTGCTTGTATTCAAATGATGCGAGGCGACGGGTTCATCGTAAGCCGCATGAAACCTTCCATGCAGACTGTGGAAGGTTCTGTTCAAGCTGGAGGAGGCTCTGTGATGTTCTGTGGGTGTTTCGCGTACGAGGAAATGGGTCCTTTGGTTGTGGCGACGTCGCACTTGAACCAGAAGGGCTATAT
Source organism: Ryuthela nishihirai (assembly GCA_038380435.1). NCBI lineage: Eukaryota > Metazoa > Arthropoda > Arachnida > Araneae > Heptathelidae > Ryuthela > Ryuthela nishihirai. The sequence continues at coordinate 3,914,055 of JAWZYU010000032.1, read as the reverse complement.
GGAGCTACTGGGTGACCACATGTTGCCTTTTGTGTAGCAACATCCATAGTGAACAGAAGGATACCCCAGTGTTCCAAGACTACGATTGTCGTGTGCACAGGACTCGAAATGTGTCGGATTGGCATGACGAGCGTTCTGATGCCTTCGAACATCTCAATTGGCTCGCCAAATCTCAGGATTTGAATCCCATAGAAAACTTATGGGATCATTTGGGGCAACGAGTGAAGTGCCGTCCCAGCCATGTGGCATTTGCTGCTGGAAGAGTGGATGAATATTGATGTGCACTACACACACTGGTGGCATCCATGTCAGACAGGATTTTGACTGTTCCTCAATCACATGGAAGCGTTACGTGCTATTAGGTGACTAATTTGTTGTCCGGTGAGCTTATAAAGTTCTATTGATCTTTTCACGACTTAAAACATCTGCAGGTAGCTTGAAATATCAAAGACTAAATAGTTTTATGGGTTTAGTTCCCAGGTTCGAATCTCTGCTTCTGAAACATTGAGCATTATCTTTGCCTGCCACGTCTACAGCTCTTTAGTGGGTTTGTTTTCCCTCCCAACCTCTGAGCCCTGGAGGTCTTTGTGAACTGGACATTTAGTCCAGTGCATGCAAAGAAGTAAACCCAACACAGCTGTGCCTCCTTGGAGTTCAATGTTAAGTCGAGACCAGGTGAATGCTGGCTGTTTTTATTTTTCATAACCTCATTGGAAAGCAAAAAGGGGTTATTGAAATGTATCAGCAATGTCATTATTTAGGCCAGCTCAAAAGTACCCAGTGTTTCGTAATATTCAATCGTCCCTGTCCAAGGGTATGTAAAAAAAAAATTGACATTTCCTTGTATACAAGGTAATGTGTTTATGTGAGAAATTAGGACAAGCTTCAGTTCATCTTCAAGGTTATCTCTATCCTTTGTATTTGGGAACTGGTTCCTTTTAAATTTCGTTTTTTCCCCCCTCTTAAAGATTTATTAATAACATTGCTCTCAGTTCTAAAAAGTAAGCTCCAACAAAGTTTCGTTTCTGGATGAAATTTTTTTGTGGCCATCCCACTTCTAGTTTGATCTGGAAAGTGTGCAAGCCCATGTCACTCCACAATGATCTAGCCCTGCTACCATATACATTGCAATGGCTGAGATCGAATTGCAAATTTACTTCCAATGCTCGGACTTTGCACAAAAAAGACATGATATACCAAAGTATTCAATTCCCATGTACATTGCTTGAAAATGAAATTGCCCCACCTACTAAATTAGTGTTTTAAACTAATTAGCAATTTTTTTTGCACACAATGTGCTGCATGGCCAGGTCACGAGTTCAGAGGATTTGGGGAGGGAACCTACTGGACAGTTAACAGGAGGCTACCATGTCTCCTAATAGGTTGTGTTGTTTTACCTCCGAGCGGACTTTTTTGCACACCATGGGCTAAATGGTCAGATCATAAGGACCCCAAAGGCTCAGGTTGGGGAGGGGACCCACTGGAACAGCTGGGAGACAGATGGTAGCCTCTCGTCAAGGCCATCCAGTGTGTTCTTTAACGTGCACAATGTATGGCTCTCCTGCACACGGGACCATGGTTTAACGTCCCATCCAACAGGCAGAGGCCTTTCCAAGTCCATCAGTGTCCCCTACTGACCATGAGCAGGGCGGGGAGTTTTGCGATGTCTCAATGCTGACCCAGCTTGGACTCGAACCTGGGAACTAGAATATGAGCCTGACACACTATGGACTGTCACCCCCAATACCATGATTCCTGGTGTCAGCCTAGTATAACACTCTGATGCAGGCTGAATTACCTGTTCCTTGGTCTCTCTCAAGATGCGCATATGACCATTTTATTAGTGACAGGAAACGTTTTTGGCAAAATGAAATGCTATCAACGCCTCCGCCACCAACTTTGAACGAGTCCTTCCTGCTAGTTCTACAGTTGACAATACTATTTTTCCTGACTAATATTATGGAGGAACAGCGAGCTTAAGATCCTATCTTTAGGATAAAAAGAGCAACTCTGATCCCTTTGATATCAGGTATATTTCAACCTCCTTTAACACAAGGGACGTCTACACAAATTAATCCGTAGAGAATATCTGCCGTCTCTGCATTCGTCATCTCCGAAACCCACTTCCCCAGAGGTTTCGGACTTCCACACTTCTCCACCAGCGATGGAACTCCATGCTATCCCAGAAGCTTTAATTTACATCAACAGCAGTGGCAACTTCGCCATCCTTTGGGATTCCAAATCAGCTTTACATGCGTTCCAGAAGGGAGACTCCAGAACTTACAACCCTTTTCTTATACAGAACATCGTGGAGATGAGCATCACTCTCACCTCTGCCATCCACTTCCAGTGGATCCTCTCACATGTAGGAATACCTTGCAGATCTAACTACCAGAGCTCTAGTGTCAGAGGTACGTATCAAATTTCCCACTTTATTTCAGTTTTGTTTCACTTCATGAAGCTGTACAGCGTGATCCAGTGGCAGAGGTGAATAATGTAAATTTATCCAAAAAACGAAAGCTAAAGCTTAAAGGAGGTCTTTCCTCCTTTAGGTTCCTTGTAGGCCCTTCTCTCACTCCTGTAAACTGCGGAAACCTCACGAGAGCTGAGGAGACCCTTCTCCATCGTTTCCGAATTGGAATCATCTATAGCTGGGTTGGGTTTTACCTCTGAGCGGCACTTTTTTACACACCATGGGCTAAATGGCCAGGTCACATGGACCCCGAAGGTTGGGGGAGGGGACCCACTGGAACAGCTGTTGGGAGACAGATGGTAGCCTCCCGTCAAGGCCATCCAGCATGTTCTTTAACGTGCACAGGGTATGGCTCTCCTGTACACGAGGTCATGGCTTAATGTCCCATCCGACGGACGGCGGCCTTTCCAAACCCATCGGTGTCCCCTACTGACCTTGGGCAGGGCGGGGAATCTTGCGGAGATAAATCTCAACGCTGACCCAGCTGGGACTCGAACTTGGGAACTACAGATTACGAGCCTGGCACGCTACCGACAGCCACCCCCGCCCCGATCATCTATAGCAATTCCACTCTTCACACCCTTGGTAAAATCAGCTCTAAATATGTCACCTATAACACGCCCGAGATTATTTCCCATATCCTGTTAAAACTATTCCTGCTACAACACTGATCGAATAATTCTCTTTCGAAAGCTTAATGCCATCGAAAACCCCTATTCTTCCCTCACATCTTCTTAGGACTTGTGAAATAATAAGCTGAAAAAAATTATTTTGCCGTGAGTGGGATTCGAACCCACGTCTCCTAGTAACATGCTAGGTATGCTGACCATTACACCATCAATGGCCAACACTTTTTTCTTCAGCTAACAAACCTTCCTGCATTTTCGATTTGCTCTTGGTGCCATCTGTTGGGAAATGAACAACCCATACACGGCAAAACCAATTATTTTCCCAGCATATTATTTCATAAGTCCTGTGATACTTTACTACTGACTTCCTCTTAGGTACTCACCAAAACAGGAAGCTGCAGTGCACACGCATGCGTCTACTTATTGTATCATCGAACTCTTTGGCAAGATCTAATGATTTGCTCTTTTTTTCTCGATAAATTTACATTTTTCTTTAAAGGCCCTAGTGGATATGAAGAGTGGGTTGGGTTGTTTTACCTCTGAGCGGCAATTTCTTGCACACCATGGGCTAAATGGCCAGGTCACATGGACCCCGAAGGCTCAGAGAAGGTTGGGGGAGGGGACCCACTGGAATAGCTGTTGGGAGACAGATGGTAGCCTCCCGTCAAGGTCATCCGGCGTGTTCTTTAACGTGCACAGGGAATGGCTCTCCCACAAACGGGGCCACGGCTTAACGTCCCATCCGACGGACGGCGGCCTTTCCAAGCCCATCGGTATCCCCTACTGACCGTGGGCAGGGCGGGGAATTATTGCGGAGATAAATCTCAACGCTGACCCAGCTGGGACTCGAACCTGGGAATTACAGATTACGAGCCTGACGCGCTACCGACTGAGTCACCCCCGCCCCGATATGAAGAGAGGTAACTGCTACTATCTCTCTCCACCTTCCGTTGACTGGTATAGGAAATCCCTCTTTAGAGGCTAATTTCAAAATGATCTAATATTAACTTGAACCCTGTATAGCTCAATGGTTTTATACGGTCAAAATAATGCACCCAGTTTCGTTTTGAACGATCATAAAATCGGTTTTACAGGGTGGGGAAATTATATATTTTTACATATCTATGGAATTATATATAATACATATTATGAAGTAACAGTAGCATAGTGTCAAGGAAGCGGTGCGAGGCGGGTTCAGCGTGTTGTAAAAGCTCATCGTAAAATCGAAATTTTGATGACAAGATTTTGCGGCGAAAAAAATTATGTAATATAGAAACGCCGAGTATATTATAAATCAGTTGTATATAGATATGTACCGCACTTTGTACTTATAATTTAGAAGTACATATAAATACATTCACGCCGGCACTGGTCAATGGAGATTTTTTTACTGTTGATATATTTTGTTTTTTCAAAAATAAATAGCAAATTCCTATTTAAAAATAAATCATCATGTGTAATTAGTCATATTTATCATCTTTCTCTAAAATTGGTTTCTTGGTATACAATCTGTCTCGCGACATCTTAATGAACTGTTTTGAATCTGTAGCGAGATGACTTTTCTATACTGAATTCTTTCAGGCTAGTAAAATCCGCGTTTTATTTCATTTTTAGCAGCAAGCTTAATTTTGTAGACTAATGTTTAGCTAAAGACAGCTGATTTGTAAGTACACTGTTTCATGCTATATAGTTTTTTCTACAAAGTATTAAATATTGGTAAAAAATTTCTAATTTCTATTCAGTTCATAAATATCCTTACTTCAAATTCTACAGTGTACGTCTACAATAAACGTTGGATATTTTTCGGGTTTAATGATGGGCATTTTTTATTTTTAGAAATTTCTTGATTTTATATATGTACTATGCATGAAAACAACTTCTGGCACAGTGTTCCTGCAGAAAAAAAGCTCTGCTTTCAATCGAATCTGCAAACTGGTCGAGCGATATTTTCTTTACAACTTTTATTTTTTACAAATTCCCTTAACATTGACAGAATGGGCGATGAAAGGGGGCTGGGAAAAATTGAAGTTTATTGTTAAATAATATCAGGTGCACCAGAAAAATTTTTTTTATAGAAATGTAAACATTTTTTGTCTGTCGGAAGCATTTTAATTGCTATTATGGAAAACCATTCTTTACGTGTATTTCGAATATTTTTTTTCGGGCATTCTTCGTTGTTATTGTACGCACGATTCTTTATTTGCAACTGCATTCATAATGACCTCAACATATATAATTTCTAGTTAGAAGCATCGATTTGCTTCCCCCCTTCCGACCCCGAGGGAAATATTTTGCCTTTCCCTGAAAAGGAACAGTGTATCACGAACAGTGCAGTTTTTTACTACATACTAAAAGATGCACAGTTACAGGACCAGACTTTCATATCAGCTACAGCTTATAACCTGAAGATATAATAAATAAAATATAAAATAAATACCCCCTCAAGCAGCTGCTTGCCACAGAGGTCTGACAGGAGCCTGTCAGTTTATATGCCATAGTATAAGGTCTGTGAGGATGACAGGACCTCAGCAGAAAAACAACACGAACATCCATGCCTTATCCGGGGCTCGAACCCAGGTCCCTTAGATCAGTAGCCAAGCGCGCTAACCACTCGGCCACGGGGCCTTAAAAGGAAATTTCAAATTTTACTGTGTAGAAGTTGGGAATTTGTATTAGTAGTGGTATAATAAATTTTTTCATCACACCAGCTTAATGTTTATTTTTAAATGTTTCTTCAGGCAAAATATATATTTTGACTTTCGAGTTTTTGGTGCCTCGACACAATTAAGGTCTTAGGCCAAAGTCTGACCATGTACAGTTACTGAAAGAGGTTCGTTTCATTGTAATCTAAACGAAAATCATATAGGAAGCTCATCACGAGTTTTAGATTTCATCCACTCAGTCTTGGTGCGGGGTCGAGTTGGCTCAGTTGGTAGTGCACCAGGCTCTTAATTTGCAGTTCCCTGGTTCGAGTCCCAGCTGCGCCAGTGTTAAGTTTTTTCCCCACCCTATCCACTGTCGGATGGCATAAGCCATAGCTCGGCAGCAGGAGAGCCATACTCTGTGCATGTTAAAGAACACAGTAGATGGCCTTGATGGGAGGCTACCATCTGTCTCCCAATTGCTGGGGACGGGGGTGCTCAGTTGGTAGCGCGCGACTTGTAATCTGAAGTTCCCACATTCGAGTCCCAGCTGGGCCAGCATTGAGATTTATCTCCACAAAACTCCCTACCCATGGTCAATAGGGGACACCAATAGGCTTGGAAAGGCCATTGCCCATAGGATGGGGCATTAAAGCCGTGGCCCCATGTGCGGGAGAGCCATATCCTGTGTACGTTAAAGAACATGCTGGATGGCCTTGACAGGCTTCCATGTCTCCCATAAGCTCTTCCAGTGGGTCCTCTCCCCCGACCTTCTCTAGGCCTTCAAGGTCCTTATGACCTGGCCATTAGCCCGTTGTGTGCAAAAAAAAATTCCGCTCAGAGGTAAAAAAACCCTAACCTAACAGCTGTCCAGTGGTCCCTTCCCAAACCTTCTCTGAGTTTTAGGCGTCCTTGTGAACTGGTGATTTAGCACATTGTGCGCAAAAAAGTGCCGCTCATAGGTAAAACAACACAACATTCTGGGTGGGGCAATTTCGATAGTTAAAGTGAATATACACTACGTGCTATTTGGGAAAAAAAAGCCCGAGGGTGAAGATTTATAAAACGCCTTGAGACTGATCTTTCATTAGACATTTACATTCTTTGCTTAAAAAACTTCAATACATAGCATTTCGTTTTCTACGTGTGAAACCTTTATGATTTTGTCTAGAAATAAGATAATTTCAAATTGAAATAGTCGATTGCTTAATGAAGCCTCAAAGAAAACGTTGACTCGAAACAATGGAGCCATTTAGATGGCTAGTAAAATATCACGAAGGTAGTTATATTCTTTGGAGTCAACCATTCTGTTATCTCAAGAGTACAGCAGCAACTCTAAACAATCAAAGATATTAGACTTGTTCTAAGGCATACAAGGTTAGATTCGACACCTGGGAACTGCAAAATTCCCCGCCCTGCCCACGGTCAGTAGGGGACACCGATGGGCTTGGAAAGGCCGCCGTGCGTCAGATGGGACGTTAAGCCGTGGCCCCGTGTGCGGGAGAGCCATACCCTGTACACGTTAAAGAACACGCTGGATGGCCTTGACGGGAGGCTACCATCTGTCTCCCAACAGATGTTCCAGTAGCTCCCCTCCCCCAACCTTCTCTGAGCCTTCGGGGTCCATGTGACCTGGCCATTTAGCCCATGGTGTGCAAAAAAGTGCCGCTCAGAGGTAAAACAACCCAACCCAACTCCCCCAGAATTCTAGAAAGGGTAATAGAGGCAAAAATTATTAATCCATAGTAAATGCAGATTACCTGTAGATATAGAATTCAATGGCTAGTGATCTAAGGGACCTGGGTTCGAGCTCCGGGGTAAGGCATGGATGTTCGTGTCGTTTTTCTGCTGAGGCCCTGCCATCCTCTCAGAACTCCTACTATGGCATAAAACTGACAGGCTCCGTCAGACCTCTGTGGCAAGCAGCTGCTTGGGGGGGGGGGGGGGGGGTATTTATTATTTGTTATATTTCCTGCATTTTTCAAGAAATTATTTAAAGACTTGTAAAACCGAGGGGAGAATGTTATACCGCATTGGAAATCCAGTCTCTTGTGGTGGTGGTGGTGGTAGGGGCATTATTACAATTCTAAGGAGACTCTTAACTACTTAAAGATCAGAGGTGGCCGAGTTGCACCAGCAAGCTTAGTCAAAGGGAAACACTGGGCTTTTTTTGTACTTTTATACTTGCAGTCTTCTATTTTCTTTAGAGACTTTCCCATTTTCAGTATCCAACCAAAAAAATAATATTTATCGTATGTGCTTTCGAAAATAATTTGATCTACGCTCTTGTGGGCACACCACTGCATACGATGAAATAAAAAAAATAAACCCTTTGAATTATCAATCTGTACAAAAAGCTCATTGTTATAGCTATCATACGTTTGAAGTTTCCCGTCACTGTATGAGAACGATAGTTGATGACTGAATAGCGAGATTAAAATATATACTTTGTGTTTTACTTAAATATTGAAGTTAACAGCACAAAGCATCAGAACTTCACGCATTCAGTTTATTAAATATATTTTCCTGTGAAAATGTAGCAGTTCAAAGAATGTTTTCCCTACACTTTTCTAGGATAAAGAGGGGGGAGGGGGATTTGGGTTGTTTTACCTTTGAGAGGCACTTTTTTGCACACCATGGGCTAAATGGCCAGGTCACATGGACCCCGAAGGCTCAGAGGTTGGGGGAGGGAACCCACTGGAACAGCTGTTGGGAGACAGATGGTAGCCTCCCGTCAAGGCCATCCAGCGTGTTCTTTAACGTGCACAGGGTATGGCTCTCCCGCACACGGGGACACGGCTTAACGTCCCATCCGACGGACGGCGGCCTTTCCAAGCCCATCGGTGTCCCCTACTGACCGTGGGCAGGGCGGGGAATTTTGCGGAGATAAATCTCAACGCTGACCCAGCTGGGACTCGAACCTGGGAACTACAGATTACGAGCCTGGCGCGCTACCGACTGAGCCACCCGCGCCCCCGGGGGGGACAAGTTGTTTATTACTTCAATAATATTCTTCCAAATGCCTATTTTGTAAAGATCAGACACATACAGTTACAGATTTTGATAGCATTTGAAAACTGCCATTCATCGGCACTCAAAGTACAGAGGAAGGGGAAAATTTTTTTACTGGCTGCAAAATACAGAAGAGGTGATGACATCCACTTGACACGTTTCACAAAGAGTGTTTCGAGCCCACTTCTACGTACGAAGGGAAAAAGCTACAAAATGGTTCAAACTCAGTTAACATTAAAATGAAATATCAAAAATGATCGATGATATGTATGTAGCATTAAAACATCTTTACAGAAAAATATCAAACCTTTCATATTTGAAGTGGCCATTTGTATCAAATAAAACATGCAAAAATGAAGGTACGAACTGCTATGCATTTATTTGAATTCCCCTTAAAACACCTAAAGATAATTGTACAGTACAAGAATATATATAGATAATGCAACAAAAAATTCTTTACAAAACATTCTCCAAAATTATATCACTTACTCGAACATCTATTTATGAAAAAACATAACCATTACACTGTATTGACATAGTTCTAATGAAAACCATCGTTGTTTATTTCATTTGGGCCATGAACACCCCAGACTAATCATTTAAATGAAATTTTGCAGTCTAGTTTTGCCATAAATCAAACCAATTCATTTCCTACGGTATAAATCTTTGCCAACCCAAATTCATGCAACAGATATACACATATCAACATAGCATTAAAACTTGAAAAAAAAATTATTTGTTCATCACGTGTACAATCATTTTCAACCACAGAATTAATCATTTTAGTTTTAACAATGTCTTAAGAGTTAGTACACGTATACAAATATTTTTATTTGTATTTTATAATTCAGTTGCTTAGCCTTTAAAATCTCAAATTACAACGTTTTCTCTGGAGTTTCAGAGCTTACATTAACTTTACGACATTTAAGAGTATAAAATGTGCTTACAAATCCATGAGAAATTTCATAGATTACTTGATGTATTGCCTGGAATTTGGGAGTAGGGCACTGTTTCAAAACACGTAACCGCTCTTCAGAAACAAATATCAGCTTACTTTTCACTGTTAATTTTTGGCATATCACAATGGTCACAATTAAATGAAAATGGATTCAAAATTATCATTATAGTTATAACATAAAAAAAACCAACCCACAACTGAAATTTCAAATAGTCAGTAGCAAAATTTATCCGTTATGATTGCACCCATTTATTTTCTATGTGAAACAACAACCCGAATAATTTATTACTTGTTTTAATCTAAATATTGTCTTGCAACACAATTTTTAGAAATCACTATATGCAATGAAATTTCAGTGTGCACTGATGAACCAATTCATCAAATTTAGTAGCAGATGATAACGAGTTCGAAATGCCGAAGCAGAGATAACTTAAAATAAAAAAAATAGGGGGGGGGGGGATTTTTCGATTTAACCAAAATTTTTCCTTTGTAGTAAGTCTTCAATCTTTTTCTTGAAAAATGCGCGTAATATTTACAATTAATATATTAAAATATTTTTGTTCAAAACCAAAACTTTAAAAAAAAAAAAGGAGGGGGGGGGGGTAGATTTCTTGGACTTCTTGTACCTACCAGACTAAATTTACTATGCTAGGTCAAATATTCTCAAATAGCCATGGGCTACAAAGGTCCAACCAGACCGTACAATTTAGTTCTCCAAGCATATCTGCCCTGAGCTACATCTGCTGCATATGACTTAGAAATTTCAACTGGAACTAAAATCTTGCCAATAATTTATGACTGAATTTCTTGCTCTTATATATTCAAGTTTAACGAAACTTTCCAGTGAATCTTTCGAAAACCAAAAAAGATTTTGAATCTCCATATTTCCTGTGCAAGTTCACTGTCTACTCTGAAATAAATTTGAATTTTAGTTATCTCAGGTGCACTCTACTTTGTACATACCGTTGTCAAAATACAAATTCTCATGATATATTAAAATGTGAAAAAAAAAAATCTGTGAAATGTTTCCTTAAAACTTTATTCCTAGGCAGTGCAATGTCTTGAAGAGGATTATAACCGCTTGAAGATCCGGTTAATCATATTACCTACAAAAATTCTAGAATAACAATGCCTCAAGTAAATTGAAACCCTCCTATTGGAACTTCTTAGCACTATTAATAAGCGGAATTAAAAAAAAAACTACTCAACTTTATTTGCTGCCATAAAAAGTGAACGGTTTTTTAAATTAAAAGACTCATTAAGGTGAACAAAAAATTTGCCGGAAAGGCTATTTCGCTATTCATTTCATTGTTGCATGAATTTAGCGAATTACGTAGAAGAATGTTTGAACATATCTCTAAGTTCTTACAAACTTTTAAAACTTTGTCAGGAACAATAGCATTAATCTGCTTTCAAGTAGGGACCGATTTTCAACTTATCATCTAGTTTTACTTTACTCACATACTTCAACAAATAACTACCATAAGCCTCTACAGATACTTAGATAGTTATCCAATATATTTTTTTCCTTTCATCATCAATATGGAATGAATTAATTTTGATTGTCCACAGAAGATAAAAAATGTTTCAAATGTAAAACAGCAAGCAAAAGACAAAAGTAATAACGTTTGCAAAAAAAAAAGGGTTTTTTGATACTGAGTGGGCTAAATGACCAGGCCACAAGGACTCCGAGAATGTTGGGGAAGGGGACCCGCTGGCCAGCTGTAGGAAGACGGATGGTAGCCTTTCGTCAAGGCCATCCAGTGTGTTCTTTAACAGGCACAAGGTATGGCCGGTATGGCTCTCCCGCACATGGGGCTACGACTTTATGCTCCATCCGGCATACGTCAGCCTTTCTAAGGCCATCGGTGTCCTCTACTGACTGAGGGGAGGTCGGGTAGTTTTGGAGAAAAATCGCTATGGTGTCCCAGGTGGGACTCGAATCTGGGAACTGCAGGGTATGATCCTGGTGTGCTACCGACTGAGACAGCCTCGCCCCTCCAGGCAAAGTGTTTAGCATTTTCCCACAAAGTATACACCTCGGTAAATATTTCTATTGCAGAGTTTATTATGTATTACACGAACCAATGTTTATTGTAGGTGACTATGGCTTGAAACCGTAATTAAAAACTTAACAGAATTCGTGTGTGTACTATTCAACAGGCTTCTTTTTTCAGTAAGTATTAGTCTTATAGTAAATATGACACTGAATAAATCTTCCGCTTTATTTCTAGTATCGTAAATACTAAAAAACGCAAAACCCTGAAAACGTTATGCAACTGTTATTAAACACCGTTTGCAACTAGAGCATTAAATACATTTATTAAGGATGATAGTTTAACTTTGCTCAACAATGTTACATTAGCACATATAACATTCCTGAATTACTCATTCACAGATGCATATAATATTCAATGTTTAATACACCAGAAAAAAATACAGACAATATACATACACAGCATAATCCTTATCATCTTACACCTTTTTACAAATCTTTATTACAACAAATATCAACAAGATATATTAGGGTATACATGTATAAACAGACAAGGGCAAGGTATAATACAGATAGTTCAAAATTATTATAAATATATCTAAAATATTTAAAATATATATATGTGATAGTCAAAGTGTGCAATATGTACAGATAAAGAAATAACATTCTGAAATTTATTTCTAACATAACTTGGAATATAACATGTGGAACACTTAAATATTAACAGTGGATACCAAACAAAATTTACTTACAAGAATCCGTATCGTATTGCCGGCAGTTTGAAAATATTTAATACTTGGGCACTGAAGCAGTATACAAAAAGTAAACGTTAGTTTCGTGCATTATGCAAACTGCTGCAAAGTTATACAGATATATTTTTCATGTATTAACTTGGATCTGCAAGTTCAGTGGAAGCGATTGGAATTGTTCCCTAACTTATTTTATAAAAACAATCAAGATGAAACAAAGACCAAATTAAAAATGATATGAGAGATATTTTATTGCGAGGTTTAGCAAACAATTGTTGCTTAGAATCAAGAACTCAATCTTCATTGAATTGGCGATGACTTTCGTACCAGCATATTATGATATTCATAATAAACGTTATCCAAAAACCAAAGTATAGAGAGCTCCTATTTATTATGTACCACAGAATTCAGTGGAGACTCAATACTAGGAACTATAACAATGATTAATACCTGTTTTTTGCATTCTACATTCATCTCAGCTCTCTGGTCAATGTCCAAGTACAGGCGAAAAGAAAAATAATAATGATATACAAGTTTACAAGATACTATTGCTTTTCAATTTTGCAGTGCCACTGTATACTAATTTTTAAATCCAAAATATTGATGGTGATAATTACAGTGTGTCCCATAAACCAATAAATGAGGATTCGGTGATTCCAACAGACCTCAGCACATTTTCCAGTCAAAAGTAATGAGAAAAACGAGTTTAAAAATGACGATGCAAAGCTGTCTACTCTAAAAAAGCGGCAATAATTCGAAAACAGTATTACTATACTCGCCAACACCAAAATATAAAAAAAAAACCCAAAGATTTTTCTAACTTGTTGAAGAGGAGGGGGGGGGGGGATTATAAATATTCCATGTTCTTTAAATTAACACAAAGAATATTAAAACGGCAAACATCTTGGTAAAAGCCTGCTTCCACGCTGCGAAATACTTCTTTCTAGACTCAAAACTAACGACAAGATGCATATGAAAAAAAAAAACACTATCATCGGAACATTTTCTTTTTATCACAGGCTGAGATAAAGTGGAAGATTTAAATACTATGATAATACAAAATAGTGTGACAGGCAATATCAATATTTTCCAATGTACAAATATTAAACATTTGAAAAAAGGTGAGAACCATGAGAAAACCACAAAAACGTGACAGGGAAGAAAAATGCCATGCACAGAGGTCTGTTCTAGGCAGATGTTTACAGCTAACTACTTCAAATCATCATTTAACATTGCTATCAGACATCTGCCAATCAAAACGTACAACAAACTCTTGGCTTCATTAATCAGCACATAGATAGCTGCATCTAAGAATTAGCCCTAATAAAAAATGCAAGTGTTCTTTCATTTTGATTCTTGATACTGATTTTTATTAAAACCGACATTTTAAAGCTTTTAAAGAAATCTGAAAACAGTAGGTAAATAACGTTGTTACTAATAAGATTTGATAAAAATTAGAGTAGGACGGTAATAGATGTCATGAATCCACAGAATTATGATACAAAATAATGCCTTTTATAAAGAGTTTAATAATCTAATTTCCTCCACTTAGTTCAAAAAGCAATAAAACCCCAATTATTCAGCAGTTAAGACATGACCCCAAAATCTTAATTTTAGGTCACGCCTACGTATCAGAGGAAGACTATTTTCTTTATATTGCTGGTTTGAATGTGGCTATACATTTTGCTTCAATATTAAAATATACAAAGCTATTTTCTACAAGTCAGTATTTAGCTTTTAAATATATCTATTATATTATCAAAAGTATATTGCCACTTCTACATTATATCAATAAAAAAAAACAAACTGTATCTCTGAAACTTTTAAATACATTTTCCGTATAAAAATAAGACCAGATATAACCGGGAAATATAGCCACTAAAAAAATTTGCACAAATCTAGATTTTCAATATTTGTTCAGCACTTAACTCGCATGCTTGAGTATATGTCTAGGGCTATCCGCTGTCCCATACCTGAATTAACTTGTTTTCCATGATATATGTTTGAGTTTTACTTGGGCCTTGTAGCTCAACCCTTCTGGCATTCATGTTAAGTGTCCTAAAAAAAATTCAAAAAGATAAACAAAACTTGTGATATTACTGGCCAAAATAATGTGAGAGTTAAAATGTTAGGAAGCTGGAATACTTTGCTTGTCCCAATAAATGTTTTCTAAAACTGATAACTAAAAGAATCATTATACAAGCGTTTGAAATCCTTTTCTTAAAACATGTAGCTTAATGTAACATTTACGTTTAAATTAATTTTTTGAGGTCTTCTTCAATCCCTGGACAATGATAATCATAAATGTTAATTTTATAGTTTCTTTGTTGATCTTTACTTATCTGCAGTCAAATTTTTTCATCATGTGAAGTTGAAAATGCACTCCAGCCAAAAATGGAAAGAAAGTCATTCAACTGCAATCAACTCATGTTGAAATGAATATAAGAGATTCTATGCAAGGAGAAATATCCACAAATAAATATTTAGGCATCTTTTCAATTTCTAGTGTTACTGCTGCAACAACGAATAAATTTTCTTTTAAGAATAAAATGCAGTGTATTCAAATTATATATTAACTGTCACTACAACAAACTGCTTAACTAAAAATTACACAAAGGTAAAAATGTAAACGTTTTAATTGCTGAAGTTATGTAAAGTCTACAGAAGATGATACAATAGCCAAGCTCATGATGTACTGCAGAGCAGAGATAGGACGCATCAAAAAATCTTTTTAAGTGATGAAAGATATATTAATTTTATACTGAATATTTCCAGCCATTAAAATTAGTGAGCATAAAGTTAAATGACCAATCTTTTAATCATCCATTTGCTAATGAAAGTGTGGTCTGGCAGAAATGATAACTATTACTAAACAGAAATAAGTTTTCGGTTTAGTAAAAAACTAGTATTAGTTTTATTGCATAACATCGCCAGTTGTATATCTTACTAAATAGTACATATTTCTTGATCTCTGCACCAGCTAAAAAAGCATTTAAAAAAAATTAGTAGCTGTTAGAAAGCAGTATGTCAGTACAAGAACTTAGCTAATGTGATCTCTTTTGCAAAACATTTCGTACCTCAGTACTATTTTAAACACTTTTCTAATTTTCATCTAATCAGCTACATTATTGCAGAATTACTATTCTGTAAAACAAAATTTGTTTTGTGTTTAATGATTGTTATCTTTATTTTCAACCTATTACGCAAATGAAAATTAGTTGTATATCTCTGAAAAAACTTCCGACTTGCATTTGATTCAATGGCTAAACCATGTCATTTTGACTCTGATTACCCCCCTCAAGCAGCTACTTGCCACAGAGGTCTGACAGGAGCCTGTCAGTTTATATGCCATAGTAGAAGGTCTGAGAGGATGGCAGGACCTCAGCAGAAAAACGACACATACATCCATGCCTTACCCGGGGCTTGAACCCAGGTCCCTTAGATCAGTAGCCAAGCGCGCTAACCACTCGGCAATGGGAATGATCATAAATAAAAGTTCAATATTTTCATAAGTAGGAACGCTTAACCAAAGAATGTGTACAGAAGACTGTACATTCTCTGGTTAAACCTTAGTAATAAATTTCTAACAATGAATGTATTGTAGTTCAGGTTAATGATCAACCTTTTTCAACAGAAAAACAAGTTGACTTTAGAATTATATCCTGAAGTAACTAACAACCAGGCAACTGTTATGTTACAAAACAAATGCTTCTTACTTAATGCTCAACATTAACAGAAATTCAAATTAAAAAAGGCCATTTAACATTAATTTTGAAACTATATATCAGCTTCCTACACTTTAAAGATTAAAAGCACGTTCATTGTAACATATATTGTTTTGTCTGTTCTTATTATGCTTCTAACACGAGAAATAATTATAAATTAAAAAATATAAGGTGAAAACAGTTATTACATTCTCATGAAGCTAAATATTCTAAATTATTATATAGGCAAACGTTTTCTAAAAATTAAACAATAAACTTATACTTTTGTCAATTCTTCATGTGAAACTAATATAGTAGTTCTGTATTTTCATATAAAGACATGCTTAATTAGCAATGGTCAGGCAGGTGTATGGTTTAAGAAATATAAATATTACAATGTTAGCATATATTCATTAGCTTACTGTGATTGTTTATGGGGATTAATCTATTTTTCACTTATAAGAGAAAAAAAAAATACACCTAAGCAAAAATTGCTTTAAAATTTTTTCAAATTACGAATAATATTCATGGTTCTATTAAAAATGAAGCTATAAACATAAATATAGAAAATTTTTTCTTTCTTCTTTATTACACTACACGCATTTTAAATATATATATACATACATACAAAGCTGCCAACTTTCACTGATACTAACATTCTAAAACAAGCCTCAATTGAAAAGCAATATATAGCAATTTTGGGAGAAAAAATTTTTTGCACAATGCAGAGAGAAAACATTTTATATTTCATACCTAGTACACTCTCAGGAAACATTAATTTTAGATTGTTTGGTGATAATTTTGCAATTAATTATAAAATTAAATACTTTGCAATAACTCAGTTTTTTTTATATTAAATGAGATGAAAGCAAGTCATTTAAAACTTCAAGACAGAACTTATATTTCAACAAATGTCGTATTCTGTCCACATTTTTTATTATTAATTCAGCTTTATAATACACATTGTTTATGAGATAATCACTGACTGATGCTGGAGTGAACAAACTTCTAGCAATGCTCAAGAATAGTGAATGCGAGCAATATCTTTAGCTTCAGCCACTTATCGAAAAACTTTGCTATAATGGCTATAATAGCACTATGGCTAATAACTACATTGATATTTATTTCCCAGTGCAATAACTACAACTTTATGTCGTACAATAACATATCATTTCATATAAACAAAAGCATAAAATATTGCCAATAAAAGGTAATAACTGATAAATTTTCTTCCCACTTTAGCAATCAAGTCTTGTAAATTCCAAACAAATTGCAGAAAATTTTAAGCCTGCTCACATTCTTTTTTAAACAGTATTATGCTCTACATTAAACAATTATTTGTAGCATTTCCTTTAGCTGTTTCATTTTCTACTTATTACATTAATAATTAGAAAACAGAACACATTTTATTGATAGTTCCCTGGTAAGAGAACTAAATAGTATGATTGATACTTTCTCACTGATGATGCAAAGCAAAAATTTTCCATTCTTTTCTACACAGCATGCAAACTAGAGACTGGCATATTTGAAAAAAAAAAGCGCATAGGTAGCATTAAAATATTAACACCAATGGTACATGACTTTTATAGCTATAAACAGTGTTATGAAAATATTACAGGTGGCCAGATTAAGATGGTACTCTTTTTATGTAGGAAAATAATTTTGAAACTAACTCTAAGAAATCATGACATTGTTTGTTTCTGAACAATAGCAATACAACAAACAGAAAACTGCCTAAAAACTGTCAAACATATTCTAAGTTTAACAGTGTCTCAGGCTTATCTCATCCTTACTTTTTTTTTTAAAGAAAACATTATTGCAATGGCTTTATGTGCTCTTGAAAGAGCACCTAGAGCAGTTGCAATAATAAGACATTGGGCTATTTGTGTGAATATTTTGATGCAACACTGATATCTAAAGGACTGTGATTGTCCAAGTCCACTTGATTTGAATCCTTGCGATTTTTACTTATGGTGATTCTTGAAGAACACTGTCTACAATAATCATCCTTAGATCACTAAAAATTTAAAAATCAATAATGCTAATCAAGGAATTTCCCCTTCGGTTGAGAAAAGTGTTGATTACTCAAGCAAAAAGGATTATAAATGTTTTGCTGCACGTAATGATTATGTTTGCAATTTAATAATTTAATACACTAAAAACTTAATTTCCCTAATAAAATGCGTTAGTTCATGTTCTGTTTTATTTTGGTGTCCTCTATAATTTACAAATGCTGTAAACTTTTGTTTTCTAATTTCCAAAAATTCTAAAATGCTACACATGTATAATCTGCTGCATACAACTGGAAGTAGTTTACGTCAAATAAAGAATTAATAATATTCAGAGCATTGTATAATGATTTCATAATATTTAAAAATACACTACGAAAATACAGAAGTCCACACACAGAGCCAGATTTAGAAAAGAATAAAGGAGAGGGATAAGGTTGAGCCAGAACCCCACTGCAGTGTAAAAATTTTCTGTGCTTTAGTGACCATTAAAGAAATTTTGAAAAATAAGTGCAATATAAAATAAGTATATAAAAAGTAAATCTTAATATTTTTTACCTCTATTCCAGTCCTAAACTGATCCAGATTCAGCCATGTCCATGCATAACTACCAAAATACAATTCAATATATAACTAGTCACTAAAGTAGCCAAGCAGGATTATGTGGATAATAGTGAAGGAAAAATATTCAAGCAATAATACTTTAATTTCGTAACTATTCATAGATGTGATATGTTACGAGAGCCATAATATGCAGCATATGCATTTATGGAGTTCTTTAATGCACTTACAGAGACTTAACATGTTGACTGCTGCAATGTTAAGAATTTTATGGTCCCTCCAGGCCTCTTTTTTTCTCTTGCATTTAGCTCAAAATTCCATGACTATTCAGGATGAATTTATATGAAAATAATTTTTGACAACCTCTTTTTAAGTGTGAATCACATGTGCACCATGTGGCCTATAGGACAAAAATTTTCATACTGGATGTGTGGTGAATACGATTCGCAGGTTTGCAAGTTTATATCACAAGTTTACGGGAATGGTTTACTAGCTTATAAATACGGGAACATTCCTATTCATTGTTCAGCACTGTCTCTGCTAAACATGTTGACTTGTTCATGGGGTTACACTTTCCTATCCCTCATAAGCAATTCAGTCTAGCATGAATCTTAGGTGAGCTACACAGCCTGAATTAAAAACCTAGATGTGAAGCAAATATTTGTGTGGCTTAGTAGTCTAGAACAAGTACAAATCATATACGATTCATACAGCAGTTAATGTGCTAACATTCTATAATCAAAATTATAAACATATTCTACAAGTCAGAAGAAAGATAGCTGATGGAATGAAACAAACTCAATGTTAAATACTAAATGTAAAATTTTGCAATCATTTCATTTATTGAGCTAATATTAATAAAATCAATAAAACATAATTAAAATTATCTCAGCAATTCATAGTGTAATTAAATACACATTTTAAAAAGCAATAATATCCAACTAAGATTAGAAATGCAGAATATATTTAATTTAAAATATAGAAGTATCGTGCAAATTTTTAATAACAGTGTGAATTATTTAAAAAATTACTCATTAAGTGATACTATATTGAATATGCACTTTTACATCTGCATGTTGCAGGTAAAAAAAAAAGCAGCAGAACTATAATAAAATAAAAAATAAATACCCCCTCAAGCAGCTGCTTGCCACAGAGGTCTGACAGGAGCCTGTCAGTTTATATGCCATAGTAGAAGGTCTGAGAGGATGGCAGGACCTCGGCAGAAAAACGACACATACATCCATGCCTTACCCGGGGCTCGAACCCAGGTCCCTTAGATCAGTAGCCAAGCGCGCTAACCACTCGGCCATTTACAAAAAAGTCTGTAGACACAATCAGATTCAAACTGAAGATCTTTGACTTGCTAGTCAAAACACAAATGCACTATGTTATACACTGCTTTGAAATTCTGCATTAAAACAGAATATTAGTATTCTATTTAGAACAAATGTCCAGTATATTCTTGATATTTTCATATTCATTTTGTTTCATAATATGACAAGACTGAGATTGTATACATGTTAACTTAAAAGAAATAAAATAACTAAACTGATATATTTTCTTTCCCACTCTTGCAATGTTTCATAGCATCTCAAACACAAAGTAGCTTTGCAGTCTCCAGAAAAATTAGCAGTGGTTATTAAAAGTTCAGATCAGCTGTGTCAATTATATTTCAAAGCATACTGCATTCTGTGACAAGTTAAAAACTTGCATTAAACACTTGATTTCTTATCTATTTTGATTCAGCTTTGGTATTAGGTTTTTTGTCATGTCATATTGATGCCTCCAACCAATAATCACATTTTCAGCACAAGCATACTTTAATGCAATGAGCACAATTCACTTGCATACCTAGTTAAAATTATTTTTCTCTCTTTTCTCTTTTTATTTATTTAGACACCTTGCTGCATATGACGTTTTCCATGTAATAAACTTACTAAATGTTGGTGTAAACTTAAAATCTAACGACAATGAAAAGTTATAATTTCTGGTTGTAATAAACTCTTTGATGTGGAAGAAATATGCTTCATCTTTCTTGTGTCATGGAAATGAATAAACAATCAGGTAAAAATTAATATTTGACTTCAACCGGAAAAATGACAGGTGCTATTAAGTATCTTTTTTGTCACTACCATTCTTTCTGCTGAAGGGCTGAATCACAAATATCAATTTTGAGTGGCTGTTGAAATTTAATAGATCTTGTAAATAGTGTTTTTTTTTTGTGATCTTGTAAATAAAGTCCTTTTTTGTGATATTGTAAATAGTTGTTTTCTTTTTACTCTGTTGTAGTATAAATCTTAAAATTTTGTACTTAACTTTTTATGAGTTAATTTTAAGCATAACTTCATAAAAAAAAATTCATACACTCTGTATAATGAGTTGCCACCGATTTCAACTCAGGAAGAGGGTTGAACATAATTGCACTCATTATCTAAAAGTAGGCATTCAATTCAGCAAAAAAAAAATACAACAGGCAATGATGATTTTAAGTCAAATGAAAAAAAAAATTGCACATTCATTTATGTAAATGAAATTTTTAACATGCATTTTTCTCCACAACACGCTAAAAATTCGAAAATGAAACTGATGGGTGCATCTACATGAACATTTGAATTTGGTGGGGTTTATTTATTGCCATTTTTTTAACACAGAAAAAATTACAGTACCTGTGTAAACACATCACCACTTTGGTATGTATTAGAGGTAGATGATGACATGGGACTCCTGAAATATGCAGCTGAAAAAAATTGGTTTTACCGTGAGTGGAATTCAAATCCACACCTCCCAGAAACATGCCACATCATAACCACTAGACCATCAGCAGTTAACCTTTTCTTCAACTAATGTGATATACAGATATTCCCAAGTATTTGTTGGTTCTCTCCTGGTGACATCTATGTTGGGAAGTGAGCAACCAAGCTGCCACATATGATGGAAATAATATTTTGCCACTCACAGCATTAAATCAATAATTCAGTAAAGTATCACAGGAAAAGTAGTAGAAATATGTAGCTTTGTTTCAGCTACATATTTCATGAGTCCCATGTCTACAGAACATTTGCTGTGATACTTCACTACTAAAAGATGATGACATAATTGAAAATACATAAATTGGTTGAGTAATTTTTATGTACCCTTTTGGTGTGAAATCTACTGAATAGATGCAGAGACAAACTTTTTTTTCCCAACTTTCTTTGCTCATTTGAAGAACATTAAAATAAAATCAGGTACAGAGCATACCCAATACTTTCTTGCAAATTTTTTACATGTGAAATAGTTTTCTATAGAAAAAAAGATTTGAGCAGTAAATACATACAAATTTAGTCTGTTTTTCCCAAAATGACCAATCTTATTTATTACACTTTTTCAGAAATACTAATGATAAGCTGAAATTTTATATCTGTTTTATTCTTTGCTACTCACAATTTCCGACACATCAAGATGTATATTAAGTTAGTTAATTTAACTATTAAGTTAGTTAATTCACTCATGTTCTGTTATTAAAAGAGGATCACAGCTCATGAGTTTTTTTTACATGTTAACACACCATTACTTAGTTATTTTAGTCATTGTTTTTAAGTCATTCAAACATTAATATTTATTTGATACTTCATTTTATCATCAATTTAACTATCAGTAACTGTAAAATTATTTATCAAAAATTTTTTAATAAAAGAAAAAATATTTGTGCATTAAACTGCCATACTGCATACATTTCTGTTGTTTTTTTTACAGTTATGTTCAATAAAGTAAAATAGAATACCCTGCACTGGTTAATGCTATACATATTGAAGCTTTCTGATGCTCAAAAGCAGCAGTGCACAAACCTTGTGTCTTTTTCATTTTGGGAAAAATGTTTATAAAATATATAAAATATCCTTAAGTGTACAGATTTTGTTTGAAAAAAAAAATGTATAAATTTTACATGACCAATATTTAATACATTTCAGTACAAGTAAATATTTTTAAAGAAACCTTTAAGATTTACTTTTCTGGAAAATAGGAATTTGTCTATGGCAGAAACTTCGAACTTTTGCCAACAAATATAAAATGAAGAAAATATAATTAACATTTGTGACTAAAATGACTATTTTCTTTGCTCAATTTGGCTGTTATCTTAGTTACTAAAACAATCTAATTTCTAAAACAATAAAGTAATGATTGTTATTAACACAATCATTGCTTAATTAAATAAATTTGACAAAATTCAATAGACTTCTTGACTTTGAAAAATATGGTTGAAAATGGAGTAAACCCTCTGAATATCAGTGTCTGTAACACCCAGATATGATTTCTTTCAGCTAAGAAGTGGGTTTATCCATCTTATTAACAGCACTGAGAAATACAGTGGAATCCCAATTGTCCAACTTTCAGTTATCCAATATTCTGGGTTATCTGACCTGAATGGCTGTGAAAAATACTCAATGATGCGAATCATGCTTCTCTGGAATGCAATATACACGAGTCTTTAGGATCTACTATCTATGTATGACACTTTTCATTATAAAAGATTAGTTTTGCATTTCTCTTTCAATTTCACTGAAATTTCATGTTACCAACTAAATATTTTTTACCAGCTCTTGTTTCGTAATACAATTTTTTGCAATGAATCAAGTTGTGTAGATATTTGCTTATGTCCTTAGTGTTACTTGTATTATCCAACATTTTTGGTTATTTGGCCACCCCTTGGTCCAGTTTAGGTCAGAAAATTGGGGTTCTATTAATTAATAGAACCCCAATTAAATTATTATTAAAAATCTATTTAAAATCTAAATTAATTTATTATTAAAAATATTATTAAAATTATTAATTTATTAATTAACAGAAACCCTAATTAAAATGAATTTCATTTAATTTATTGCATCAATAATTACTACATTGGTTATAATAAAGTTTCAAAAACCTACACACCAATTTTCTTATATGTACTGACAGGGCATAAAAACTAAAAGAGGGCTGTTTCAGTCAGCTTTGGATTGGACTTAGTAAGTTGAACAGAATAAAATGGGGGGGGGGGGGATTTAAATGATCTGCATTTCTTTTGCTATCTTTTTCACGGGCATATTAATAGTGAGATAAAACAAAAGGCAATTAGTAATTGCACAGTGCAGTAATATTTTTTCTGGGGCTCTTACCATACATTTGCATTTTTTATACTAACTAAACAAAATCCTAATTCGACAAATTTCCCTTGTTAGCAACACAAATCAAAATTAAAACCTAATTTCTGCTGGAATATCATTTAACACAATTCTATAAATGACAAATTACTGCAAAATAAGTATTTATGGAAAAAATGTAAAACTTTTTGGGATAACAGTAGGCAACTACAAAAACACAGCAAATAGGCATAAGTATTTTGAAGAAGATTCCTACACTCCTGGGTGTTAGTTAGAAATTATGTATTAAGTTTTGTATTTAATCAAACCACTTTTAATGGAAGGAATGTTTCAAATCAACCTTCATCTGCTAATAATAATACAAGTTTCATCCCCAAGAAAAAATCTGTAGGAACTTTGAAAAGCTTTGATATGAACATCATTATTCAATAAAGATTACACATTATGTTACTGGAAATAGATGTAAAAACACTAAATATATTGAACAAAAAACTTAATTACTCTACTAACTGCACATCAACTAATTAATGATTCAGTACAAACTACTATAGACTAAAAATTGATTTTAAGGAAATTTTCTGTTTAAAATTTAAGGTATTTGCACTGTACATTAGTTAGTATAGGCTCTTTCATAGATGACCATTGTATTGATTTTTAAGGAGGGAGTCTGTTTTAATAAAATTTAGTTGAAACTAGTGTATAGTTGTTTGATGAATGAATTAATCACATCAGATATAATTTATGATGGATGTTATGAAGATGGGAAAAAAATCGGCTGACAATTTCATTCTAGTAGCTCAATAAAAATATAAAAATCATTTATTATACTATTACTTAATATATATCAGATTTAATCAATTTCTTATCAATATCAGATTTAATCAATCAATTACTTTAATATATATCAGACACACCCATATAAATGAATGGGCAATGACATCCTTGCTTATTAAAATTATATTTGAGAATTACACAAAGTATCAGTCAAAGTATCATGCAGTTTTAGTATAGTATCAACTTTATACTTAAATAACATTATTCTTATCACATTTTACTACACATTGCTTTCTGAAGGGAAATTTTTTGCACTAGAAAAAATATTCTACTTCCATATTGCTTGTCATGACTGCTAGTATACACTAAAAATTGCAGTTATCTGATAAGAATAATTTATGCTGTCTATTACACATTGAAAAACACACAAAAAGTTTAATCTTTAGTTCACTAATAACAAATGAGTACATTTTCATACATATGATTCACTTAATAAAAAACTAATAAGCAATAAAAAGAAATTCAAATTTACACAAAGTATGTGGCAGAATCCATATTAATTTGTCTTCCAGTTGAGCTACAAGACCATTTTAGGTATTTGTTTCAATTCAGATTAATGTAAACTGTTAAATGAAGGATGACACCTATCCTTTATCACTGCAATTATCAATTCAGATAACTCTATTAAAATTATTCTGTTTGTGATTTTTATTTGGCTCACTGGTTTAATATATTCTCAGAATAACAACTAAAATATGCATAAACTGCTAAATAGGTTACACTGTCAATCTACCAATAGTTATTTCAAACATTCAACTGATTACAGTTCTTTGGCTAACATTATTAACACAATAAAAAAAATCAATGCTATCAAGGAACCTACTTTTGTAGGGTGATTGTTTTTTATAACTAGTAATATCTATTAGTCATAAACATGACAATAACACATTTAATGAAGCAATCACTATTCAGGGAGTACACAAAAAATCTGACACTGGCATTGTTTACTGTTAGCAACAAGATTCCTAGAACACATTATCTGATTAACATTGAACTATGCATGTGGAAGCTAGATGCATGTATTTTAAGACATACAGAGTGCAAAATTAATATATATATATTACTTGCCCTTTTGTCAGGAAAAATATTCGATATTTCATAGTTTGTTTTTTTTCTACATAGACTAGATAACCAAACACAGCCCCATACACTTTGTTAAACATACATTTTAGTGCAAAGCCCAGTCTTTAACACGAACCTTTGCACCATAAATACAATTCGGAAGACATACACATGCAAAAGTCATTATTTTAGTGCTTTGCTATGTTTCCACCAGATTTCTTTCCATTCAATGGTCACACAGCAGAAATGGCAAAATTTTCATTAAGGTGTTTAAAGCTCTTCACAGTGACAGAAAACAACTAGTAAATACATTGTGAGACACACAGAGAATGGGAAAAGGACAATGAGGTTAAACTATGTCTTTCACCTTTTCATCACCTAACATTTTCTCTATTTCATTTTCCCACTCTGGATCATCTTCAGCATTTTCTTCTGCAACAACTTCATATTCTTGTAACTCTTGTTGTAATTCCTTCTCCCATTCCTCTTCTGTTGAGTGAAAAAAGACAAAAAAGAATGTTCACATATGAAGCTACATAAAAGGGGCATAGATAATCAATTAATGGTTACAAAGAGAGCAGAAAAAATATCACAGGCATTGAAGAATATCATTCCATTCAAAGTATATTTAAGAATGATATTGCTAATCTAAAAGTAATTTCTAAACTCCTGATTTCTCCATAGAAAAGGTGCTAACAGTTATGAAAGTGAATTATATACTGATTGATAAGCATGAAAGAGAATTATATACTGATTGATAAGCATGAAAGTAAACTTTGAAAAGAGAACATAAGGTTCAGAAATTTTAGCTCCATTTAAATACCAAATAATGCTCACAATTTGCTACTGACATAAGCAGGAAAGAGTTGAAGAATTAAACTGCTGAACAATACATTATGCAGGGTGAATATAATATTAATATATATATATTACTTGATTCTTAATAATATATTATTAAGAATAATATATTATTAACATACAGGGTGTCTCAAAAATATAGGTACAAACTTTTAGGGGAGGTAGATAACATCTAAAGGAATGAGAATTGCATAGGAACCCATAACTGGAAATGTCACCGTAAGTCAATAGGCGGTGCTGTTCATCAGTGCGCTAGAGGGGAAATTTTGGATTTCCTCATTCGAGGGGTAGTCGGCTGATGAGCATGCAAAGGTATTCGAACAAGGAGCTGGCAGACATGCACTTAGTGTATGGAATAGTTGAGGGCAACGGATGAGCCGCTCAACGAATGTATCAAGAACACTTCCCACACATACACGTACCGGGCCACCGTTTTTTTGCGCGTGTGCATCAAAATTTATGCAATTATGGGTCATTAAGAGCTGTAACATTATGAAATGTATCATCTAGTACGCCATTTGTAATAATTATGTCCAATAAATGTTTTCCCATTAATCACTGCCTTGTGTCCTTTCAGATCTTGTACCTCTGCTACCACTTTCCCATGACGTTTCTGGTTATGGGTTCCTAGGCAATTCTCATTCCTTTAGATGTTATCAACCTCCCCTAAAAGTTTGTACCTATATTTTTGAGACACCCTGTATAATTATATTATAATTATATATACAGGGTGATTCAAAACTCTTGGGCCAAACTTTAAGGGGTGATAGAACACACCTAAACAAGCACTTTTCGTCATACAATGCATGGTCGGAACTCAAGCGATGAAGCGCTATGGGGTGCTTTCCAGTGAACACTTATAAGCGCTGGTTTTTGCACTCGTCATTTCTACCGTGGATTGCAGAACAGATGGATTGTTTCACGAATCAGGAGAAGATGGACATGCATTTCACGTATGGAGCTGCAGACGGGAATGTGAGGGAAGCCCAAAGACTACCGGGAGCGCTTTCTGATCAGATTAGTGTTTTTGCCTATGTACGCTGATCACTACGTCGAAGGTATGAAAACCTACATTAATGTTGGCGGCCACTCTTTTGAGCAGTTTCTGTAATTTGTTCAATAAAATTCTGTACTTTCTGTTCTGTAATTTCTGCAATTGTTTCAAACCTATTCTGTCATTCTCATGTTTCTTCATTTCCTGACACAGTAACTGCTAACCCTTAGTGCTTCACCGCTTGAGTTCTGACCACGCATTGTATGACAAAAAGTGCTTGTTTAGGTGTGTTCTATCACCCCTTAAAGTTTGGCCCAAGTGTTTTGAATCACCCCATATATATATATAATAATAATATAATATAATTATATATTATATTAATATATAATTGATTAATATATATTTACTTTGATTTAATATATATATTAGTTAGATTCTAGGTCAAATTACATTTCTGTTTTGATTTGCAGTAGAAAGATTAGAAGTAAAATTTTAATCTGTTCCAAATAATTATTTCTTTACAGTTGCAACAAAAAACAAATATGTGACAGTTAAGCTATTTTTGAACTGGTGAAAACTTTCATTTTTTCAAATGACAGAAGAAAATATTCGGTGCATCGATTTTTTTAAAGCAAGTTAATGAAGAACAACAACAACATGAGGCTCCATACTGCTGCTTTGGTCCAAACTGTTGTCACCAACATTGGTGAGAGATGCTAAAACATCCCCCTTATTACCCCAATCTTGTACCTTGCATTTTCACCCATTTCCAACCCTGAAAACAGCATTAAAAGGTCATTGTTTTGGAAATTCTAAGTCTTGAGCAACCACAATGATGGTACTCAGAACACTTTCACAAAATGGCTTGCAGGAAAGATTTGATGTCTGGATTATGTGATGGCATAAGTGCATAGATTTCAATGGGGAACACTTTGAGAAGGAGAAAACACCTGCAGACTCCATGATGAATATTAAAAGCAAGATATCAGTCCACAAAATAAATGATCTACTCTTGCATTATATAGTCTACTTTTAGTCTTTAGGTGTATACACCTATTTTTCCACAATCTCCACAGATTCATAAAAGTTCCAGCAGCAATGCATATTCTTCTGTTTATCCCATGTTTCATCACCAGTATCTGTTACAAAATTCCCAAGAAAAATGAAAAACCTGTTCAAGGGTGCAACCATTCAAAAGAAATGAAATAGGACTTGTCTGACCAATTTTCATCACTTTAGTTTTCTCTTTATCATTAAACTTACTCTATTACTAATCTCACAAACAGCTCTAATGAAATAGTTCATCTCTTCAACATTTGCCAAAATGGCCAAATTATCATCATTATATAAATAAGGAATTTTAACATCTCTATACCATTTATTATAATGATACAGTTTTGAATTACTAGGTATACTTATATCTAGGGCTGTGTTATCCAATAGGAACTGTGGGTACTGTGCCTAGGGCCTACAAAACCATTTTCAACCAAGTTTAATTTCCTTCAAATGATAAAAACTGTAACAAAAGATCTCTTCTTGAAAAAAGTGATTAAATCAGATATTACGGCCTGTTATATAACATTTTCCTATCCAAGAAAATTTTGATGGCTCTTTCAAAGCAATACACCTATAAAAAGGCACCCACCAAAGGACCTGTAAAAAAGAAGTGCCTAGGGTATATGAGGAACCTAAATTCTGTTTATACTTTCAGTACACTTCCCTTAAAGGTAGTTATGGATATTTGCTTAGCTTTAACAACATAGCATTTGTTATATATTATCAAAGTAAAATATAACTTAGTCTTTTAACTAGCATTCAGTCATCTTTCTCAAGTTTTGTCTACTGCAAAAAAAATCCTACAGTTCATGACAACAGCCAATAAATCACTTAACATCAGCTGTTTATAATTTCAGTGTCTCAATACCATTATACTCATAATAAGTACAGGGAGCAATGATGCCACACTTTCCTGAAACTTCACCGCAATTGGCATAACACCATTGGCACCTAATTATTTCACAACAAAATAGTTAAAAAAAAAAAACTAGTCTTGAAATCAATTATAAAATGTATTTAAGATGTCAGTATTCATTGTATTCATCATAAGATGAAAATCTGAAAATTAATAATTTAAAATCAAGAAATTGTGCTCATATGTCTATTATCAAAATAAAAATTAAAAGAATGCATTATCAAAGAACAGATAAAATTTAGAGGGTTATAAGAAAATTTTTTGGAATACACAATGTGACTATTATTACAAATGAAATTTCAAAATTCAAGTTAAATTTAACTGTTACTGTAGATTATTTTTCTTTTGATTGAAATTCCATTTTATATCCACTAATAATTAAGGATGTCTATAGCAACTTTCAGAGTGATGCCAAGAATTTTACTGAAACTTAGAATCCAATGTACTTTCCTCAAGAATAAATATTATTTTATGACATAATTTAATAAATTCTCACTCATTATAAGGATGACCTAAATTTCATTAATTATATTTATGCTTTATTAATTATATGAAATTTTATTATTCATTGGAACAAAATCACAATTCAGATGGTTGCCATTTAAAAATATGCTGACCAAAAACTTGGAAGAACTTAAATGCTTCAATTTTGAATAGTTCCCACAATAAATACACATATTTTGCAAGGTTAATCGTAAGTATATATAAAATTAAACAGCTACAAACGTAAGTTATAATCTGACCTTTCTAACAAAAGAAGAATATAAATGTCATTACAACATATGTTGAAAATGGCCTCCTTGTTTACGGATGCAGGTGCAAGCTCTTTTATCACATTTGATGCCACCTTGTGAAGCAATTGAAGACTGAAGTTTGTGATTGCTGTTGTAGTATTTGTCTTGAGTTCATCCAGTGTGAGGATTATTTTGATACACAACTCCTTTGAAAACCCTCCAGAGGAAAAAATTTGCAGGTGAAAAATTCTGTAATCTTGGGGGTCATAAGCCTTTAGAAACGAGATGGTCACCGAAAAACTCTTGCAAAAACTGCATGGTTATATTTGATGTGTGGCACGTGATCATTCTCATGTTTCAGAGTGATGCCAAGACCTAAAAAAAATGTATTGCCTTGCTGCAAGCAGCAAAACGACCGACTTGAGGTTGATGAACTGCAACCAGCAGTCGCAGTTCATCGACCTCAAGAAGTGCAATGAACTGTGTGATTATGTCTTGGTATATGGCACTATTCACCTTTGTCTCAAAAAAAAAATGGATCCCACTATGGGATGCCATGATACCACACACTACACTCTGATTTTCTGATAGTGCGATTTTCGGATGACCAAATCCTATTGACTATTCACATAGCCACTTAGGTGGAACCAAGCTTCGCCACTGAAAAAAAAACAAAAAACTATCAAGCTGCACTATTCCATACTCTTCAACCAATGACTGAAGCCATTGACAGTATAATACACATTTTCTTTCATCTGGATTCTTCAGTTCCTGGACTGAATACACATGACATGAACCAAGGTGTAACTGTCTCACAACTTTCTGAGCAATTCCATACAATATTTCTGCTTGCACTGTGAGTTTCCTGAGGCTTTTTGTAGGGGACTGTTGCAATGCTCTCTGCATACCATTCAATTTAGTGTTGGTCAACACGATAGGTCTCCTGGACAGTCCCTTGTCAGCAGTAGATTTAGTTTCCCAAAAATATTTCACTAATTTGGCTATTGTCCACTTCTGAGGAATTGTAGCGGTTTGCTATTTCTCCCGAAACTCATTGGCAATATGTAAATATGAATGACTATCAAAATAATGTTTCAAAATGAAAACTCATGCCTGGGAAAAAGACATTTCATTTCCTCTATGAACAAAGCTACACTGACAACATCACAGGATTTTTCACCTGCAGATTTTTTCCTCTGGAGGTTTCTCAAAGAAATTGTGCATCAAAATAATCCTCATACACTGGATGAACTCAAGTCGAATATTACAACAGCAATCACAAACATCAGTCTTCACTGCAGTCAGCATCTCTGATAGTTTTCAATGCTCTATGGTGCCATCTAGTGAGAGGGAGAACAATTACAATTATTTTGAAACAAATTACATAAACTTCGACTTTAGGTTGCATGACTCTTCAATCACCCTATATAAGTTATAGCTTATGATAGCAAAATATAAATGTTAATATTTTCTTGTTTCAGAAAAATGGGGAAAAATTAAGAATATTATAAACATCATAACAATTCTAAACTTATCAGAGAACTTTGATACTTTGTGGCTAAGGTTATACATATAGTAAAATGATTCAATTTTGTTCCTGTTTTGTCTCGTTTTTTAGATTTAAAACATAATGGGATAGTATACACTGATCAACCAATACATTAAAACCACCTCTGCGTTATACAAAGTGTGTGTGCAGCCAATCAGTGTCACATGCCAAGGTTGCGAATGATATATACATAGTGTGATCATTTAATTCGTGGACAGAAGCAAAAAGTTACATTAAATATTATCCTCTGAATCTTCCTGGTATTTGTCTTTCTCAGAATACTCTCCCTTGAACTTCACACATTTTTGCCATCATTGTATCCATGCATTAAAAGCATCTTTGAAACCATTTTTCAAAAGCATGCAAAGTGTTGTTGTTGTGGCTCTGCAAGGTTCGTCGTCAGATGCGAAATGTTTCCCTTTCAAAGCTTTCTTCAGTCGCAGAAAGAGGAAAAAATTGCAGGATGCTAAGTCCGGGAAATATGGAGGATGTGGCAGAACCTCAGCACCTATGGCAGTTATCATTGGCTACACAATATTAGCTGTATGGGGCCTGGCATTGTCTTGATGGGGAAACCAAGTCACACCAGAACGTTCTGGATGTTTTTCATGAATGGCATGCCAAAGTTTGGCTCTGAGAACCTTCGAGTAGGCTCTCTTATTCATTGGTTGTTCCACAAGGCACAAAGTGAGTAACAAGAACACCTTTGATATAAATACAAGAGCCATTTGTTTCCCAGCTGAATGAGAAACCTGAATTTTCTTGGGTCTCGGTGAATTGGGATGCTTTCATTGACTCAACTGTTGTTTTGTTTCAGGATTGTAGTGAAAGATCCAAGTTTCGTCGCATATCACAATTCGACTCATGAAAGTTGGACCCTGGCTTTCAAAACGATTAAGCATCTCCTTGCACAGCTGTACCCTATTTTGTTTTTCTTCTGTAGTCAAACTGTGTGGAATCCTTTGAGCACAGATTTGTGACATTTTCAGATGGGTTTTCACAATCGCGTGAGTGCTTCCATAAGAAACTGACATTTTCACAGCCACTTCATGAAATGTTATTCATCTGTCTTCATTCAGGATTGCCAGGGCTTTTGATTTGCTCAGAAGTTATTGAGGAAGAAGGCTGCTCAGGTCTTGGGTCATCAGCAACAGATTCATGTCTTTCTTTGAATCGCTTATGCCACTTAAAAATGACAGACTTACAAAGACAGTCATTACCATAGGCTTCACTCATCTCTTCAACAGTCGCAGCAGCACTTAGGCCTCGCCTAACACAATAACGAATGACATACCGCTGTTCCATCTGAATTTACAACATTCTGAACGAATGTCAATGACATGTAACTTGTATCACAGTCTTAACACAACAGCAGTCGGCGCCAAATGACCTTGTCACGTGGAGTCTCCATCGCAGTGATCACATATAGTGCCATCTAGTGTTACTTTGGAAAAAGCACTACATATAAGTACCCGTTGTATATAATATCTGGGTCGGAGCTCTCGTAGGCAGTAATTTCGTTTCGTCTCAACATGGGAAAAGCAAAGGATTTATCTGATTTCGACAAAAGCCAGATCGTTATGGCAAGAGGCCTTGGTAAGAGCATCTCCGAAACAGTGACACTGGTAGGCTGCTCACATTATGCAATAGTTAGTACCTATCAAAGATGGTCCAAAACAGGTGCCACATTGACAAGATGTGGGCTGGCCAAATATCATTGATGTCAGAGGTCAGCGCAGGCTATCTCATCTTGTCTGCAGCTGCAGGAGAGCTACTGTGGCTGACATTACCCATAATTTCAATTCTGATAAAGCACCCAATGTGTCCGAACACAGTTCACTGTAAGCTCTTGGTTAGAGGTCTCTGCAGCCACAGACCCATTTGTGTGCCTATGCTTACAGCCATTCACTGTCAATGCTTGCAGTGGGCACATAATCATCGACATTGGACCATAGAAGACTGGAAGAGGGTCGCATGGTCAGACGAATCCCATTTTCTGTTACACCATGTGGACAGACAAGCTCATGTGTGACGCTTACCCATGGAAGCCTTCTCACCTGGATGCACTGTGGGACAGATCCAGGCAGCTGGAGGGAGTGTGATGGTCTGGGCAATATTTTCTTGGGGAACACTTGGACCAATTATCCCTGTAAAGCAAACTCTGACAACTGTCACCTACCTGAATATCGTGGCTGACCAAGTACACTCCTTTATGACAACTGTATTCCCTGGTGGAGATGAAGTCTTTCAACAAGACAATGCCCCATGCCACACTGCAAAGAAGGTTCAGGAATGATTCATGGAACATGATGAGGAATTCCATTTATTGCCATGGCCCCTAAATTCGCCAGATATGAATCCTATCAAGCATTTGTGGTTTGAGTTGGAGAAATGGGTACGAGCAGCATCACCCCAACCACGTAATTTACAAAAACTACGGGATCTTCTGTTGCAGTCATGGTACCAAATATCAAATGACACCTAAAAACAACAACAACAACAACAACAACAACAAAAAACATCTAATTGAATCTATGCCTCATTGGGTGAGAGCTCTTTTGGTGGCAAGAGGAGGACCTACATCATATTAGGTAGATGGCTTTATTGTTTTGGCTCATCAGTGTATATTGAAAAATGCCTTTATTCTTTAAGCTTAAAATACTTACACATTTTATGCTAAATTTTAGAGTTAAAAATTTTTTTTTGAAGTTATGGGAATTGCTCTACATAATAAATGATAGATTATACACAATATTGTAAAACAATGGAAGAGAAAACATTTTCTTGGTACTAATTCATTCTTTGCATACAACACTGTATTATGCTAAAAACTAAATTGTGGTTGCTTGGTTGTTTGGGGTTTCATGGTGCAAGGGTAACTAAGGTCATGTTGTACCAAAAATATGGATGTAAGAGAGGAATAAAAAATACAGGACTTTATCCTTAACTGGCATAGTAGTTAGGGAGCTGGTGACTGTTCCAGCAAAGTAAGCTTTGTGTGTTGTGTCAGCTCTAACTGAGGCAGTGATCAGCAGTGAACTTCAGTTTTAGTAGAGTATGTCCTTGCATGCGAAAGCCTGTAGAAGCTAGGAGTAACTTTAGGCTTCTCTGTCCTATATGTTGCAAATAAAAAAAAATACCACAACCGCATGGTACATTTCTTGTAATAAAAATTACAATTACAAAATTTCCTGAATTTTTTTGTGTGATACAGCTCAAAAGAAGTATGACACACAGAGGAAGTTAGTTTTCACATTCATTGCAAACATTGTGAACTATCTTTCACGCTTTTTACTGCATTGGGGGGCACCAAGCAAAAAGTACAGTTTGGCTTATGTTCCTAATCATATACAGTTTGGCTTATGTTCCAAATCATAAAATTGTGAAGAGAAGTGTCTGGTTTATTTTGAATTGATGGTTTTAAAGTCCAGTGGCACTGTCTCTTCATATTCCTTCTATTATAATCTTATAATCTTCTAAAAGTCTCATAATTATATATTCCCTAAATTGTCTCTGATTTACAGTCATGGCAAATCCTGAATTTTATAATAGCTTCCAGCTTCAATCATCAAATGCCAAGTAGGATCATACCATTTTTTTTAGATTCCTGTGTTATATGGATAGGTTATATTTACTTGATCAAACTTATCCACACCTCTACATGTCTATTGTATAGTACTTGGATATTTGGTAAAACAACAATCCTGTTACCTGTTTTTGATCCTATTTTGACTTTTGAGGCAAAATTCTAAATGGTTAACAATGTGTTTACTTTTTATCACTATCTTGCCAAATACAATAGGCCCTTGATTTACAACAGTTTGTGATTTGACAACCATACGTGATTTGAGAATTTTCGTGTAATATCCTTAGTTTCCCTCACATATTCTGGAAAATTCTATTCCACACTGCCATCACCAAAAAGAATCACTGTGCAGCACTACTTAGTGGGTGAACTCGATCTGCCTTAAAGGTTCTAGTCTAGAACCAAGACAAAAGGCTGCAGTATAAATACTGGCAAACCAAGCATTGTGTCTCAGTGTCTCAGATTAAAGACAGGTGCTATGTTGCATTCAGTAGGGGCTAATGGTGAATTTATTTTAAAACTCAGTCTGTGAACTTGATATGTACTGTGTTTATAATTATCTGTGCTACATTATCAAGTTTATTCTGTACTTTATGTGCCTAAAGGCTTCAGGAAAAGGGGGAGACCTAGGACCTTGCTAGAATTGGCCTACAGTGGACAAATACAGCAGCTGTAGCTCAAAACAAACATGTCTGCAGAGGAAAATTACACAGTCTGGTAGGACCTCCATATCCCGTGGTTGTATGAGGATTTTGTATGTATATATGTATTCTGCATTTTATACATGGTGGTTTAGTATTTTTAATAAATTTGTTCTTTAAAATAAAAAATTAAACTGGAACCATG
This sequence comes from Ryuthela nishihirai, assembly GCA_038380435.1. NCBI lineage: Eukaryota > Metazoa > Arthropoda > Arachnida > Araneae > Heptathelidae > Ryuthela > Ryuthela nishihirai. Next base: position 3,877,767 of record JAWZYU010000032.1, on the reverse strand, counting down.
TCTAGTCATAAGAGTGGAAGTGCAACTACTGGTCCAAGCAAATCTATAATATTAGAAGATGAAGTTATTAGAAGAATGGTGGGTGGGCAATCATGTCCTACTGTTTGTAAAGAAACAACCCTCCTTTCTTATTTAAAAAAGAAATCTGAAGTCTTTAACTGATCCAAATATGGCAAAAGATGATATAGTTGACCCTGATGACTCACAACCAGGACCTTCCTCTCATCAGTAATTCCTAACTATTTATATTACACAGGTGGTGGTATCATGGCAAAATGCTACTGCAAAAACACCAATACAAAAATGCAGACTGTGCAATTTGTTGACAGCAAAAATGCAATGAAAATGCCATCACAACATCCTCCTCCTCCTCCTCCTCAAGCAGCCATGGGCTGCGGAGGTCCAACCAGACCGTGCAATTTAGCTCTCCAAGCATATCTGTCCTGAGCTACATCTGGCCACTGCACACCAATTCTAATAAGATCCTGTTGACATGTCTGCCCACTGCATCCTAGGTCTCCCACTCTTTCTGAGGCCTTTAGGCACACTGTTCATAACCCTATTTGCCAATCTATAATTATCCATAAGGGCAACATGGCCAAACCAACGGAGTCTCTCTTTGCACAATATGCTGCTTAAAGGAGGTTGCTGACTCTTCTGCCTAACCTCATCATTAGTTACAAAGTTAAACCACCTAATGCCCAAGATATTGCGTAAGCATCTAGAATCAAAAGCATCTAGTTTCCTGTTATCTTGTTTACACAGTGTCCAAGTTTCACTACTATAACTAACCCTAGAAAGAACCAAACTATTATACAGTCTAATTTTGGTCTTTAGGTGTATATGCCTATTTCTCTACACACTCCATAGATTCTTAAAAGTCCTGACAGCAATCTCCATTCGTCTGTTAATCTCATGCCACACATCACCAGTATCTGTTACATAGCTCGCAAGATAATTAAACTGTGACAACTGCTCAAGACTGCAACCATTTGGATTAACTAAATCACAGCCTGCCTGATCAATTTTCATCTACCATAACTATATAACAAGATATCAGGAAACTAGATGCTTTTGATTCTAGATGAAAATTATCATCTGTTTATAACCAAACCTACTCTACTACCAATCTCATCAACAGCTCGAATGAAAGAGTTCATCTCATTGACATCATTTGCCAAAAGGGCTAAATCATCAGCATAATCTAAATCGGAAATTTTCATATCTCCAGACCATTTAAGGCCAAAATCTTTCCCTTGCAGTGAATTTTGCATAACATAATCAATAACCAAACTAAACAGAAAAGGAGACAAAATGCACCCTTGTTGAACACTACCTCTCACACCAACTCTCACACATGACTCAGTGTTATTATAGAGAGCTTTCATTATGTTAACTAACTTGTCTGGTATACCATATGATCTCACAATCAACCACAAATTATGACGATCAACAGAGTTGAAAGCCTTTTTGAAATCAACAAAGCTAGCCACCAAAGGTTTCTGAAACTCTTAAACATTTCTCAAGAATCTGCCTAAGTGAAAATATCTGATCCACACATCCCCTACCACTTCTGAATCCACATTGCTCATCACGCAATTGCCTGTCAACCAGATTCTTAATTCTATTAAGCACAATCATGCAAAGAACTTTACCTGGAACAGAGAGTAGGCTGACACCCCTATAGTTATCACAAGAACTGCGATCACCTTTTTTGAAAATAGGGATAATAATAGCTCTGGTAAAATCCTTAGGAACCATGCCTTTATCATAAAAGATATTCAAAATTTCAGTCATCCAAGTGGTAACAGAAAGATTCCCAGTTCCCAGCTCTAAGCATTTCTGTAGTAATTTCATCAATCCCTGGGGATTAAAGAAGTTTAAGTTTAGAAACAGCAAAAATAACTTCAGATTGTGTTATAGGGCCAACATTAAAGCCACCAATACATCTATCATCATTACAAACAATGGGAGTAGAACTAACCACATTGTTTACAACATCACTGAAATGCTCAGCCCAGCTAGCCATGACAGAACCCTCACCTTCTATAACCTTACCTTGTTTATCCTTCAATCCCTGTATACCTGTCCATTTTCTACCACACAAAACATTAACTATTTGGTACAGCTTTCTGCTGTTGTGCTGTCCAACTGCTTCCTTGGCTTTCTAAGCCAAGCCATCAAGCCAAAGATTCTTATCAGCAGCTAACTGATCCTTTACACGTTTCTTAAGCTCTCTGTAATGCTTTCTATTATGACTATTACGAAATTGATTAAGGACATTCCTGCAGTTTTTTCTTTCTGAAATAAGCTCAAGTGCCTTATCACTCAAATAATTCTGCCTCCTCTGTTCCTGTTTTCCTAAAAGAGTACCGTGTTTCCAAAAAAGCCTGTTTAAAACGGTCCCATTCTTCCTCAACTTCAGTAGTAAGCATACCATGGCTGTCATAATGACTAAGTAACCTATCATGGTAAGCTTTAGCTATAACTGGGTCTTTCAGAGCTTCAGTATTAAAGATAATTTTTTAACCTTAGCACAACACTTTTTAAGTTTAAGTTGCAAAACACTTTTAACAAGGTAATGGTCAGATCCAATTTCAGCTCCCCTATATGCCCTGGTATTTCTAACAGAACTAGCCCATTTGCTGTTAATTAATATATAATCAATCATATTTCTATGCAGCCCATCAGGTGAAACCCATGTGTATTTATGTATGTCGCGGTGTTTGTAATATGTGTTAGTTATTCTGAAACCATTGAGGTTACTTACCTGTAAGAGACGTTGCCCATTGCCATTGCAGCACTCAATACCAAAAGGGCCTATCACCCCTCTCCAAAGGTCAGAGTCAGTACCAACTTTGGCATTGAAGTCACCTAGAACAAGGGTAATATCTCCTTTCTTGACAGAATTCAAAATATCCTGAAGTTGTCCGTAAAACCTATCCTTCTCATCCTCATCGGCATCCTCAGTGGGGGATAACAGCGATAACATTCAAGTCTTTAACGCTTGTCTGAAATTTTGCTGTAAGAAACCTTTCATTAATGCACTCATACCCTAGAAGAGCATCACTAGCGTGTCTGCTGAGAAGCAGGCCCACGCCTTGGTGATGCTTATTGTCGTCCCTCCCTGAAAAGAGAAATTTAAGATTATTTTTAAGAATCTGACCTTTATCTGTCTATCTGGTCTCTTGCAAGCCGAGAATATCTAAATTATAACGGTGGAATTCTTGTGTGAGGACATCAAGAGAAAAAGCTCTGTGCAGAGTCCTCACATTCCAACTACCTATGGAGAGAAAATAGTTAGTGGGATGTTTAAAGAAATTATGTTTATTGAGAGAGGGAATGCCGGCAATTTCAAACAGTCCCCTAATCGCAGACATGGGGCAAAGACCCATTCCCCCACCACTAAAGGCTGAAGCCATCTACACTGGAAGACTTCCTCCAATGTAGAATTTGACGATGGCAATAGAAGCAAAGAGTTCAGGTGCCTGCGATGACCTCTGCTCAGGATTATCCACCAGCTGATTAACATATCCTGTGAATCTATTCACTTGGGGCTGTCAACCCACAAACAAACAGAAAACACAGTGGAAGATTATCCCTCCACAGAAGCCCACCAGTGCAGCAAAATCAGGATCCATAATCAAGCTCAGAGCCATATATCTGTCCAGTCCAGTGGGTTTATATGGTCAGCACCAGGATCCTGTGTGGTTGACCACTCCTCAGCAGAGTAGAAAAAAAAGTAAAGTAGCCATTTGTCCAGATCAGTATGCCACACTTAATCTGGCAGCCTCCCCTTCCTTTTCCATAAGAGATTATCTTTTTTGAAAGGTACTAACAGCCTGCACCACGAGAAGGCAGGGTCGGACATTAGGTGCTAGACCTGGCAGATTCTAAGCATCATCACAGGGGATTGGTACATAGCTATCCTTCCAGTGACTACATAATTGGGAAAACAAAAATGGCATCACAATAGTACAGCAAGAACATAAACACCGTTGCAACATTACGGCAAGAACAAAAGTACAGTTGCAACAGTATGGCAAGAACAAAAATGCAGTTGCAACATTAAGAAAATGCCGTCGGAACAATACACAGAAAACAAGAATGTCATCGCAACATTATGCCAAACGCAGACACTGCAAAATGTGCCGATAATAATATAAATTGCAAAAAAGCATTAATCAATTCTGCTATTATTAGAATTTACTATTGTTATTAAATTAAAATTTTTGCTTTGTCATCTGTCTGTCCATAGATATATACATACCATATGTCTGTCTGTCATATATTTAGCAGTTTTGTTTTTAGAAATATATGTTAAAAAAAAAAAAATTCACATTGGATAGGTATTGATGAAATATTACAATTTACACTTTCAGCATTCCCCAAAAGTTTAAATTGCATCCTCTAATGGTGAAAAAAGTTGAAAATTTCAAAAAAAAAAAAAAAAAAAAAAAATTACAAAACGATGTATTAATGCTAGAAATTTGAATTTTTGGATTTTTTGAAATTTTTGGTTGGTGGATAACTGAAAAATTCTTTTTGCATTGCATGGGTACTAAAATATTATGATTCACATTTCTTAACTTTTCAGATTTTTCGTTTACCTACTTTTCACTCTTTAAAAGTTTAAATTCAAACTAATGGATGATTGGGGAAATGAATAACATAAAAAGTATTTGCCGATTATTCTTTAAAATTAAAATGATGCATTAAAATGATGCATTTCTCACACCTCTTTCAGCAGATCATTGCAGTCAAAGGAATATCTTTCGACACCAAAATTTCAAATGTGTATCCTAACAGATAAAAACAATATTTGTTAAAAACTTCACTTTTTTCGTATTTTGTGACCTCTAACAATGTAAATTCAAACTACTAAAGGATTTAAAAAATGACAATAATATTTGATTAGTAACAAAAATCAACTGAAAAAGAATTTTTGAGTTATCTCTTAAGAAAAGTTGCATTTTTTGCTCATTGTTGCCAATGCAAATCTCATGACTTTCACATTCCATCATCAAAATTTCTAGTAAATACATTGTTTGCAATATTCGTTAAAAATTTTGCAAATTCCAAATTTTTCCACCATTAGAGGGCGCAATTTAAACTTTTGGAAAATTAAGAAAGTGTAAATTAGAACATTTCATAATTAATCATCCGATCCAAAAAGAATTTTTCTCTCTTAAAATATTTTACTAAATGCAGAAAAGATCAAAAAGCAATAGGAAGAATCAAAGCAAATTATTGGCAGCATTTTCACTCTTGGTGTTATGTATAGGCATAGTTTTTGTGCAGGTCATTTTTGTTCACAGCATTTTTGTTCAAGCCATTTTGTAAAGGTAGCGTTTTTGTTCATGGCGCTTTGTTTGCGCCATTTTATTGGCAGCATTATGTAGAGTCGATGTTTTTGTCAATGCCGTATTGCTCAGGTGGTGGTTTGTCAGCAGCGTTTGTGTATTCGCAGTTTTTGCATTGCCATTCTGTTATGGAACCATACAGACACATATTACAAAATGTAATTTTAATGCATGTAAATAACGTTTATATTTTAAAATATTAAAAAAAATTATTACTGTATGAAAGAGAGACTCAATTTTCATACACCTGGAAAGCATCTCATTGAAATATGTTATAGTTCAGGTTTCACTTATGCCAAGTTGATATACACCAGAATCTTCTGGAAATTTAGCTCTGGTGTAAATCAAGGGCCTACTGTACATGCAATAATGTGATCTTTACTTTTCCAAATGGTTGGAAATTTTCATCATGTTTTCATTCTATAATTTTAACAGGAGGTAGCCTTATTATATTAGCTCAAACTGCATCATATACACCAATATTTCTCAATTTTTAATTTATCATTCTGAGAACACAGAAAGTTTTTTGGAAATGGTAGAAATGTTTAATACTATGCTGCAGATAAAAATTTATAAATCAACTTTTGTTACTTATCATAGTGAAAGGGTCAAATTCTTTTATAACCTCCAACTGCACAGAGAAAATTTTGATGCTTTCTTAATTGCTTTCATTGAGATATCACAACTTATTTTACATGGTTATTTTTTTTTTGTTGTTGTTGTTGCATTATACATACACACATTCCTCAAACAGCCATAGACTAATGAAGGTCCAACCAGACTGTGTAATTTTAATCCTTCAAACATGTCTGTCCTGAGCTACAGCTGCAGCATTTGGCCACTGCAGGCCAATCTTAAGAAGGTCCTGTTTGATATTGTCCACCCATCACATTCTAGGTCTCCCCCTTTTTCTGATGACATTAGGCACACTGTTCGTAACTCTATTCTCTAATTCATAGTTATGCATGCATGCAACATGGCCAAACCTTTCACATTTTCCTATATACAATGCTGCTCAAAGGTGATTGTTGACTTCTTTGACTAACTTCTTCATTCCTGAATGTAGGCAAACCACCTAATGCCCAAAATATTGCATAAGCATCAAGTTTTCTGTATCCCAATTTTACAAAGGCAAAAAATAAAATCAAAGAAGGAATCAAGTTTCCTGTTATTTTGTCAAAAGGTCCATGTTTCACTACCACAGCAAAGTTAGATAGGACTAAACTATTTATTTCATAAATTTTTCAATGTTTCTTCATCTGAAAGATATGAAGTCATTTTTAACATTAATATCAAATTCAAACAAAAAGTTGTCTTTAGCTGTGGAACACAATGACCTGATAACATGGCAGGCGCTCTGACCACTGAATTACCCAACTGTCGATCAAGATCTCCTCTATTTAATGATATTAATTACTTGCTGTACACAACTCAAATATTTGTGTCAACTGAAGGCAGTATCTCCTCCACTTCCAAGCAGCAACCTAGATGATAGCTATCTGCAGGTGAAATAGTGTGTATCATTAATTAGGGGAGATCTTGATCAGCAGCTTAGTAATCAGAGCACTTGACATGTTACTAGAAGTTATGGGTTTGTATCCTACCCAGCTCAAGAAACTTTTTCTTCTAAATCTGATATGGATGATAATGACTTCATACCTTGAAAGGACCAAACTATTTCTTCGTCAATTTAAAATTTTTTTATACTGTTGCAATGAATTTTTTTTTTGTGCTGTAATTTTTTTCATTTCTCATTGGATCAGTTTCTAAGAATAATAATCCCAGTTTCCAATTAAAATTTTAAGAAATAAAATGGAATCAAACTGTTAAACATGTATACATATCTATGCAAATTGGGAAACAATTCAATAAATAATTTTTGAAAAATGTAAGAAATTGAAATGATTCATCTAATTGTCTTTGAAGGGGAAAAAATAAGTGAAAATTATTTTCATACATGTAATATTTTATTTTTTAGCTTTTAACACTGTGAAAATTAAAAAAAAAACCTCAAGCAGCTACTTGCTACAGAGGTCTGAAAGGAGCCTATCAGTACACCACAGTACAAGGTCTGTAGGGATGGTGGGACTCCAGCAGAAAAAAAAAACTGAAACATCCATGCCTTACCTGGGGATTGAACCCAGGTCCCTTTGATCAGCAAGCCAAGCATGCTAACCACTCTGCCACAGGATGTGGAATGGAACTTAAAAATATATTGTTCCTATCATTCTACATATCTGGCTAGAATTCTTAAAAGATTCAAGATACTTTAGAAATAACAAAGGAAATGAAATAGGTAATAATAATCATATGCATTTAATATTTCTCTTGCAATATTTCTGAATGAGGTTGAAAAAATACATGGCCTTGTAATTCTTTATACTTGAAAAAAGTTTTGAAAAATATAGTTACTTTTAAAATAGCAAAAAATGAAAGAGTGCCGATTTCTTACTTTTTTTTTTATTTTTTGCTTAAATGTAAAGCAGATGTTATTTTTCCAAGATATAATGTATAAAATATAAAAGCAAAAATATAAAGCAAAATATTTTAGAGAATAGGTGTTTTTTCATACGCTCATTTTCTAAAAAAACTGAAATGGAATTTGAAAAATAAAAATACATTTGAAATTCTGGTTCTCTAGAAGTAACCATTCTGGTCCATTTTAGAACAGGAATTGCCATATTTGGACATATTAGTTAGTAAACAAATAATTTGACCAAAAGGGGCACAACTGCTCCCAGATTAAGAAAAAAGAGAAATTCAAAATGTAGCAAAAATAGAAACAATCAATGTCTTACAAATGAGTTGATAAAAATAATACAACGATGATGTTTATGCTTTATATAGTTTCCCAAGATCTGCAAGAGTGAAAATGCCTCAACTCCTCCTTGTGTTTTAAAACATTCACATAGCTTTAATTGTTTGCGTGGATTAAAATTTAACGGAGAGATGTTACCATTTTTCTTGAAAACAAATCAGAGAAAAAAAATTGGCTGCCACATTCTTTTATTCTTTATTAGTTTATACTAACATTTTACTTTATTTAAAAAAAGTTATTCTTTCCCTTCTTGCATATTTTTATGTTATACATATATCTTCTACAATTATGTCCCCAAATTTGGTAATTCACTTCACAACATACATTTACAATTTATATATATAATAGTTAATTTGCATTATACTATCATGCTGTGTGGACATTAACTTCTAAAGCTCAATTAGAAAAGCATATAATTATTTACCATGAAATAATGCATTACAAATACATAGACATACATGTTTCTTCATAACCAATAAACAACCATTAAATGTTTCTACAGCTTTCTTGCACTAAAACATCAACAGCACACAGATGCATGAGTATCCTTTCATTAATTATTTACATAATATAAGCTTACCGATTTATTTTTTTAAGTTAGGACCTCCCACTGTAGCTGCTTGCAATATGCATGTGACAATGTAAATCACTTAGTGTTTAAAAATATATTTAAATATGTTCATGACTTGAATAATTTATATGCATACTAAACACTATTTAAAAATTTAGTTTTACAATACTAAAGCTTATTTGAACAATGATATGCAGAAAGAAAAAACTTAAATACCAAATTTAAACTTTTATAGAATTATTGCTTCTAAAACTATCAAAAGTTTACTTATTCCACCATTCAACTAATTAAGATATAGTTCAATTTAAATATAATTTAAAAAACACATTATTTTGTGTAAGAACTTTTAAATGTGTGTAAATACATATAACTAGTTGAACAGTAAAATAAGAAAAATTTAATGTCTGTATTTAAAAAAAAAACACGAAATGTACAATATTAAAACAAACTACAGTTAAAACAATAAAAGCTGTTCTGTTTGTTCACAGTTGCTCTTGAAAAATTTTTAAAATAAAAGTTAAGCAATTAAATATAAGCATATTTGCTTCGAATAATAAATTGAGACTATGCTAAAAATTTTAAATGCCCTTACTAAAAAGCATTCATAGTCAATGATTCAACAGTTCAAAACTGTAAGGAGATAGGTTTTCTTAAAGTAAATGCATTATCAAAATTGCTTATAACAATTTTAAAATACTCCATTTCAGCTTTTATTACATTTTTCAGCATTGTACAGGGAATAAGTAATCCCTAGGCAGTATTTTGGATGTGAACTCCCCATCACCTGGTAATATCATTATCTGGCATTTTATAAGGAGATCAAAAGTTTTAGTTAGGGATAGACCTAGATGGCTTTTGTTTTTGCTAATTTCCTGCTTGTTAATCAGCTGGAATGTCAATGAATTTAAACACTGAATACTGAATCCATGTACAGTGCATCAACATTATTCTGCAATTGTAAATCAATTCACTGCAATCTATAAGGAACCTTGAACTAAAAAATAGACAACCTTTACATGGATTGTATAATAAGTTTTTCACTTTTTAATTCAATGCTCCTTATATAATGCTTTGAATGTAAATACTTCATTGTTTTCAGAAGAGGAACAATAAAGAATCCTCCAAAATTCTTCTAAAATAAATTACTTATGCAATTATCAATCCACATTAAAATTAAAATACTTAAGATTGTAATAAACATGAATTAATAAGAAAATTAATAAATAAATAAATAAAAAATAAAGTTTCATTTAATATAATCATTGACACAACTTTAATATTAAAATTCTACACAGTTCTACGTAAAAAATATGTTTGAAAAGTAAAAAACAATATACTAAATAAAGTCAATATAAAAAGGCTGAAACAAAATATTTCAAATATTTCCATAATTCCTCAGGTATGCATAATGATGACATAACCTTAAATTTTATACAAATCACTTATATTAATATAAATTTCTATGCTACAAATACATTTTTTTACCAATACCAGTAATTTTTATAAATTACTGCAATTAAAAAAAGCAAATACTGTCATTCATAATTATGATATGTTAAAAAGTTCATATTTTTTAACTAACAGTTGCTTCTAAAAAAAGAATTAGCCTTTTTAAATAGGGTAATTTCATTGATAGCCACAGTGCAACAATAACACGAAAATGCTTATGTATATCAGATGTGCTAGTGCAGGGATGTGCAATCTATGACCAATTGGTCAGATCTGGCTCACAAAACAGATTTGTCTGGTATGTCATGTGAAATATAGTTAGGTACTAATATTTTTGCATGGTTGGGAATTTGCATTCAGTTTAAAGCCATCTAATGTTTATTCTTACAAAGAAACTGTAGGAAAGATTCTGAATTCAATCAGCACATTTGATATATAGAAGTGGCTGTGTGTGTGGTTTGTGATAATTGTTATCTAAAAGTGAAGTTACATTGTTAGTTAAAAAATTTTATACCATTGCAATCTGCATAATGCATTAATTTTCTGCATGTAGGTTGCCTTCATTATTGGAAAATGGCCCACAATTGAAAAAGTTTAACACCTCTTACAAAGATATCATAGTGGTGTCTAAATTCAATTTGATTAATAAAACATACCTTCATGAGCAAATGGATTGCTCTCTGGTGTGAAGAGCATAGAAAGTTTGACAGAGAGTAAAACACAACAGAATATAAAAAAAGATGCATATATTGCAAAGTGTCAATTAGAAGTGATAATGCTTCCATACCAATAGTGTTAGTCATAAAAGACTTGCACGGGATATAAAATCATGGATATCTTTAGATGACTACCTTTCAGTACAAAATCAAAACAAGAATACTAGTTCAGTGATTGGTTGTTTATTGGACATCTGTGCCAAAACATCTTAATCATCCTCCTCCTCCTCCTCCTCAAGCAGCCATGGGCTACGGAAGTCCAACCAGACCATGCAATTTAGTTCTCCAAGCAAGTCTATCCTGAGCTACATCTACTGCATCTGGCCACTGCACACCAATTCTAACAAGGTCCTGTTTGACATTGTCTGCCCACCGCATCCTAGGTCTCCCCTTCTTTCTGAGGCCTTTAGGCGCTGTTCATAACCCTATTCGCCAATCTATAATTACTCATACGGGCAACATGGCTAAACCATCGGAGTTTCTCTCTGCACAATATGCTGCTTAAAGGAGGTTGCAAACTCCTTTGCCTAACCTCATCATTAGTTACAAAGTTGAACCACCTAATGCCCAAGATACTGCGTAAGCATCTGGAATCAAAAGCATCTAGTTTCCTGTTATCTTGTTTGCACAGCGTCCAAGTTTCACTACCATAACTAACCCTAGAAAGAACCAAACTATTATACAGTCTAATTTTAGTCTTTAGGTATATACGCCTATTTCTCCACACTCTCCATAGGTTCTTAAAAGTCCCGGCAGCAATCCCTATTCGTCTGTTAAGCTCATGCCGCACATCACCATTATCTGTTACATAGCTCCCAAGATAATTAAACTGTGACACCTGCTCAAGAGTGCAACCATTCAGATTAACTGAATCACAGCCTGCCTGACCAATTTTCATCACTTTAGTTTTCTCTCTGTTTATAACCAAACCTACTCTACTACCAGTTTCATCAACAGCTCGAATGAAAGAGTTCATCTCATCAACATCATTTGCCAAAAGGGCTAAATCATCAGCATAATCTAAATCAGAAATTTTCGTATCTCCAGTCCATTTAAGGCCAAAATCTTTCCCTTGAAGTGAATTTCGCATAACATAATCAATAACCAAGCTAAAGAGAAAAGGAGACAAAATGCACCCTTGTCGAACACCAGAAGTAATGCTAAACCAATTGCTACAAGTCTTACCAACTCTCACACACGACTCAGTGTTATTATAGAGGGCTTTCTTATGTTAACTAACTTGTCAGGTATACCATATGATCTCACAATCAACCACAAATTATGACGATCAACAGAGTCGAAAGCCTTTTTGAAATCAACAAAGCAAGCAAACTAAAGGTTTCTGAAACTCTAAACATTTCTCAAGAATCTGCCTAAGTGTCATCTTGAATAAGTTTCAGCAAATTATTATAGATGTCAGATGACCTCTACACTGCAAAACTACTAGCTTCAGTAGCCAGAAAACACATTGTTTTACTGTTCCCTTCTCACTTTACTGGTCACATCTGTCTATAGTCAGATATGAAACATACACTACATTACCAAAAGTGTTTAGACAGTTTCTTGTTATTTGAATGAAAAGCCACGTTCAAAGTTCCTCAACTTTGAAAATAAGATTTTTACAGAAAAATGCCACTGAATATAAGCTGAAGATCTAACTTACATATCCAGAGCTGCCAACCTTGCATGACAAAAATTATGATTTGGAAGAATGAAAAACCAAAGGAAATTGGAGCATTGCAGACCTGCAGTTTATGGTCCTCAGGGGCCATTTTAAATGTAATGCAATAATGTGTTGCACCTTGATGGAAAGCTCAACTTCCAGACTCCTAGCAGTGACTGATGGCAATGAAAAAAATCCTATAAATCTCGATTTTCAACTATATATGTTTAATATTTAAAGAGTTATTGAAGTTGGAACATTTAACAGCAGATCGTTGGCATACCAGAAAATATTGGGTCCTTTTGTAAAAATCCATTAACTTTCAATAATTGGAATTTTATAATCATATTTCATATTAATACTTTATTATTGCATATTTTTTGTAGTTTTAAATAATTAATTTTTTTTACCCACAGATCTCAAAAATATAGGTACAAACTTTTAGGGGAGGTAGATAACATCTAAAGGAATGAGAATTGCATAGGAACCCATAACCGGAAACGTCACCATAAGTCAATAGGCGGAACTGTTCATCAGTGCGCTAGAGGGGAAATTTTGGATTTCCTCATTCAAGCGGTATTCAGCTGATGAAGAGCATGCAAAGGTATTCAAACAGGGAGCTGGCAGACATGTACTTAGTGTATGGAATAGCTGAGGGCAACGGACGAGCCACTCAACGAATGTATCAAGAACACTTCCCACACATACATGTACCGGGCCACCGTTTGTTTGAGGAAGCGCATCAAAATTTGTGTGATTATGGGTTATTAAAAGGTAGCAGAAGTGAGGGCAGGCCACGATCAACGTGTACTCCCACCATGAAAGAAAGTGTGTTGGATGCCGTGGAGACTAATCCTAATACCAGCACATGTGCCATTGACTTTGCTTTAGGAGTGTCTCATTGCAGTGTACAGCGTGTTTTGCACGGTGAGTCCTTACACCCCTTTCATCTCCAAAGGGTTTGGTTACTTCTCCCTGCAGATCATCCTGCACGTGTGTTTTGCGCAGTGGTATCTCCAAGAAAGTGCCCAAGATGTGAATTTCCCAGCTTATGTTTTGTTTACTGATGAGGCCAGTTTCACTCGGGATGGCGTATTCAATCAGCAAAATGCGCATTTGTGGGCTCACGAGAACCCCCACGGTGTGTGCACCATGCAGCACAACATCGTTTCGCAGTAAATGTGTGGGCAGGTTTGGTCGGCGACTGCTTAGTCGGGCCATACCTTTTACCATCCGCATGACCTCTGCGAAGTATCTGATCTTTCTGGAACGGGTTCTACCAAGCTTACTTGCCCATGTTCCAGCAAATGTGAGACGCAACATGTGGTTTCAACATGATGGGGCGCCTCCCCATTATGGAAGGTGTGTTCGTGCGCATTAGAACATGTCTTTTGGGAAATGATGGATTGGGCGTGCTGGACCAGTTGCCTGGCCCCCACACTTATTTGATTTAACGAGCATTGATTTCTTTCTGTGGGGGGCCCCTTAAAGCTACCGTGTATGAATCGCCTGTGGAGTCTGACATGGATCTCGTGGCAAGGCTCGTCTGCGCTGCTGCTACTATGAAAGAAACTCCAGGTATGTTCGACTGTGTCTGGCAATACAATATGCTCTGTCGGTGTCACGCATGCATCGTGTCTCATGGTGGAAATTTCGAGCATCTGCTGTAACATTATGAAATGTATCATCTAGTATGCCATTTGTAATAATTATGTCCAATAAATGTTTTCCCATTAATCACTGTCTTGTGTCCTTTCAGATCTTTTACCTCTGCTACCACTTTCCCATGACATTTCCAGTTATGGGTTCCTATGCAATTCTCATTCCTTTAGATGTTATCTACCTCCCCTAAAAGTTTGTACCTATATTTTTGAGACTGTATATTTTGTATATTTTCTGTATATTATACAAAATATATTATTAATTATATTACTGTATATTTTCATGAAACCAAAATTATATTACTGTATATTTTCATGAAATATACATATTTTCATGAAACCAAAATTACGTTTTGCTGCATAAAAATGCAAATGTGTGCTTTTTGATTAAAATGATTATCTTAGTTTTATACCTATATAAAACAACGATATCATGATTATATTAGCAAAAAAGTAATATCATGCAAATTTTATTCCTTAGAAAACTAAGGAAAGGTTTTGAGACAATTGAATTCTGGGCCACAGGCAACAAGAAGAGGAATTTCCATTGGGAAAAATGAAACTGATTGTTCATGGTTCATTATTATTCATTCAAAGTTATAGAATTCCAAGCTATTCATTTAAATAGTTGTATATCAAGTTTCTCCATAAATTTTGCAAAACGTTTTTTGCAGAGGTCTCCCTAAATGTGGGGGCTCCCTGCAGCATGGGGTCTTCTCTCAGTATGCCTCTGCAGCAGATGATGCTATTACAATTGTCCTAAACACTACAAATCGATGAAAAACAAAAGAATCACCATACAAACTTTTAAAATTGCATTTGGTTTTAGTATGCAATATATTTTACTAGTTACTTTTCATTAATTAATATTTGAGATAAATTCTTATGACCAGAAAGCTGCGCTATGCGCTTTGTTTCAATTTCCATAATTCTTTAAATAGCAAATATTGTTGAAAATTAATATTTAGAGAGGGTTGAGGGAGATCCTTAATTTATCTCCAGTGACATTTTTCCTTAAATGCTTATTTTCAGAGTTAGGAAACTTTAAGTGTGGCTTTCCATTTAAAAAAGATGAAAGTGTCAAAACACTTTTGGGAATATAGTGTACATTTTGAGGGAGTCAGGCAATAACTAAGTGGCTGCAAACCTACAACCAGAAGTATATAGTGTTGATAGTGGCATATGCAGAATTTTCTTATTTTGGGGGTGGGGGGGGGGGTATTAGAGAATATGTTAGGAATTTAAAATCAATATCAATCCAAATGGATATATATCAGGGAGTAAAATTTGATTAATATAAGTAATCAAAAGCATTAATCTTCTCCTTTACTAAAAACAAAACCTTATTTTAAGGGGGGGCAGATCCCATGGACTCCTCCCCACCCTTTGCATATGCTACTGAGTCCCTACATATTATTGAGCTTAACATCTGTGAACATACAGATATGCATGTTACATTGAATAGTATAACCTTTCCTCTTATATAATCCAAGTAAGGTAATTACATTTTACACTGAAAATACGTTTTTATAGGAAAAACTAATTACTTATTTTTGTTTTAAAATATCTTTAATAAATCTGGCAAATAAAATTGCAAATTTACAAACCTAAACTTTTATAAATTTGAACACAACTAGATGACAGTAAGAGTCCTCAAACATGTCTGTTAATTTTAGTCAATTGTCCATTGTATTTTTTTACAACACTCCAAAACTGAATAAAAGCAATCTTTGAATATTTAAATTTAGAATTGTAAATAGATAGGTGTAAAAAATTTTATGAGGCTTGAGAATGAAAATTATGTTAAGTTCTACCAAACTGGGGAAACTTAATTATACCAGTCCAGGTTATTAACATTTCAGCCTTACAGGAACACAGTGGAAGTATCAATTAAAAGCAATTTAATGGAATGTTGTTACTCATCCCCAATATCCTTCATAGAGAAAGGGTTATTAACATTTCGCTAGGGATGACATTTTATGTGGCATGTGCTGAGCAGTCTGCATGTGTAATATGCTTGGATTACATAGTAATGAGAAATGATTTCTTCACAAGGAGTTTTCCAAAAATAAGTAAACAACTTGGATTTAAGTAAACTTACTCATCACTGTTATGAACATATGCTACTGAACCTATACAGAATACTAAATCCATCAGGAGGTTATGAGTTCAGATCCCACCTAGCTAAGACAATTTTCCTCCATTTCATCAATGGGGTATTTATATAACATATAAGGGTTAAAGGTTAAGAAACTTAATGATTCTTATATACATTTATGTTTCAAAAAATAATGCATTATCCCTCAAGCAGTTGCTTGCCACAAAGGTCTGACAGGAGCCTGCCAGTATAATACACCATAGAGAAGATCGGTGCAGTCTAGGTCTTAAACCTGGTACCTATGATCAGTAGCCACCATATACTTGAATGAAGCAACAGCTACAAGATACTAAGTACTGCTCCTGCAAGTGTTAAGTATCATGTGTAACAAAATAAGCAAGAAGTGGCACATAAAGTACTTGGATTTTTTTTTGTCCCTTAATACAAGAAAAATACTAGTGTCTTTATCAATACATAACTTTATTGAGAAGACTAAATGATGGTTGTTATTGGATTGTTTTACCTCTGAGCAGTGCTCTTGGGCACACAATTGGCTAAATATTCAGGCAACAAGAACCCCAAGTGCTCAGATGGTAGTCTCATATCAAGACCATCCAATGTGTTCTTTAATTCATACATGGTATGGCTCTCCTGAACATGGGACCATAGCTTTACATCCCATTTGACAGATGGTGGCCTTTCTGAGCCCATCAGTGTCCTCTTTTCTGACCAAGAGCAGAGTGGGTGTTAACAGAGACTAATCTCAAAGTGGGCACAGTTGGGACAGACTAAATGGAAAATAAATATTTACTCTTTAAATAGGTTAAATAACTAGGTATACAGATAAATGATGCTATGTTGTGGGTGCAAATTTAATATTAATGTAAAACACAATAATAAATATTATATCTGACAGAAATATATATAAAAATCTTACTAATGGGTTGCAAACTAATAGACCTTGCACAATTTGATTAATTCATGTAAAATACTTTAATTTTGGAGGGATTCGGAGTACCCTTTATTGCCTAACTAGTCTACTGGAAAATGCAGTAAAACCAATGGCAAAATAGAATAATATTGTAAGAATATCCAAATAGATTTTCAACCTGCTATTAAGTGGTTAAGAGAGACTGTAAGTGTATGAAATAGTCACAAAAGAAAAATGTGTAAGATACTGTAAACTATTTCAAGTATCCTTACTGGTGTAATATTTTGTACTAAACAAATTTAATTATGGTTATTTTATGCCACGCAGTCATTTGTAACCATTGTCTTTTCTCTCTAATTATTGGATTTAGGTAATCTTTGAACTTGAGGATTATTATTAAGTTGCATCAATATAGTGACCTAAAATATAGTTAATATGTTTAAACTGTAGAATCACTGCAACTGTGATTCAATGCTTTAGAAAACAAACAAACAAACAAACAAACAAACAAACAAACAAACAAACAAACAAACAAACAAACAAACAAACAAACAAAAAAAACCCGGAAAATATGAACGTGGGCCATACCCAAAGTCACATTATGCTTAAAGGGCATAAAAATATCTTTAAAAAAAAACATGCTTACAATATAGGCAAACACAGGCTTATTATACCATTTAAAGGATAAAAGTATTTGTATCATGTATTACTACAGAAATATTTATTTCTTTTTAAATTTTTAAGGTTTCAGATTTTACAGAGACCTGCACCTTTTGTTAAACATATTTTGATCTGTTAAGCTGAAATTTGCTGTTACATTTAAGACAGAACAGAAAATCACTTTCAAAATTGCACAATAAAAAAGAACGCACCTTTGGATTTCTCTGTAACACCTAGTTGTTTCATTCCTTGTTTAATGTCTTCTGCAGATACCTTGCTGCCTTGATATGAATCACTCACAAATTCATGATTTGGACTATCATTACCTTCACCATCATCTCCACCTTCATCTTGAGTGGACTGCTGCTTTGCAGCTAAAAACATTATGTTGGGATCTAAGTTTTATACACTATTAATAGCTTACAAAAGTAATTTTATTACAAATAATCACAAACCAAATATAGCCGTTCTTTCAAAACAATACAGTTGTTCCCCACTTCAAGCTATATCTGCTTAACACTATTTTCATAAGCACTCTTGCTCTAAATAGTTGTACTGTGATGACATTATTCATAACTCATTTAACCAATGCAGGCATCAAATGATTTTCTAGTCTGATGCTTAGTGTGAATTTAACAGATGACAGCACTTCTCAATAAAGGTAACTGTGTCCCATAATTTGCAATACTTATTTGGACTATATATATCCATTATTATCAAATATTCTTAGTTCAATGCACTAGTAGGACTCTGTTGAAGGTGAATCTATTATTTTGCTTTCCATTTATTAAAGAACTGTTAGTCCCAAATGAATGAATACAAGGATATCTTATATCAGTTGGTGGTTGCTTTTGGGATGGATTGTTTTACCTGAGTGATACTTTTGTCCATACAATGGATTAAATAAGGAATAACTAATAAAAGACACAAATGATTTGGAACTGGAAAGGGGAAGAAGATTCACTGGACAGCTTTTAAGGAGACAAATAGAAGTCTCCCATTAAGACCATCCACACATTCTTTAATGCATATAGGATATGGCTTTCCTTCACATGAGGCCACAGTCCCTTATGGCAAATAGCAGCACTTCAAAGCTCACTGGTATCCCTTTCCTTACTAAGGTCACAATGGAGGTAGAGGAGAAATTTTCAAATAGCACTTGGTACTCTAATCTGGGAACATTAGGTTACAAGTCTAGATTGCTAACCACTAAGTCTACCATCAAGTCCACCACTGCAGATAATGGAGTTTACTTTTATGGATGTCACCCATCCTAAATCACAATAATGTCTCAAACATGATGGAAACCTCCCATTATGGCTGTACATTGCATTCTTTAATGTGCAGAATTTCAGTCATTGTATGGCTCTCTCTCCTGCACATGCGAAAGTGTAACTTCAGTTTTAGAGTCTCCAAGAAAAATTATTAAAACAAGGGCCTCATAAAAGAATTAAATAAATATAGAGATACATGCAAATTTTTTTTTTTTTTTTTACCTTTTTTCATTTATTTCATATATTAAAAACATTATGAAGAATTCTTAAATTAATATTATTTAAATAATATTTTCATTTATACTTTGGTATATAGAAAACAGAAATTATGGTCTCAAGACAGCCTTGTTAACTTCTAACATATGGTAACCTTTACAAGCTTAGTAGTGTCCTTTTTCTCACATGAGGTTTATCATGAATGGTTTATCACGAATGGGGGTAGTAAAGACTTGCACATATCTCAATGCAGAAAAAGTGAGTACCAAACGTGGGAACATCAGATTATGAGTCTGCCATTCAAATAAGTCAACAACCCCTTCCCCCCATCAATCCAAGTATATGTAGTTTAATGATTTGTTGGGGTTTAATGTGCATGGGCAACTCAGGACATAATACACCAAGCAAATAGTATAATGCTAATTAAAATTTTTTGCAGTTTACTCATTCAGATGTTGATCAATTGGAATAACATGGTTTAAAAAACAAATGGTCTATGGTCAAAATACAGTATAATCAATCACAGCCTTTGGTTAATCTTCAAGTTTAATTTCAAAATTATGACAGCGAATGGACATTTCTCCCTTTTTTTTAAGAATAATATGCGATATGGATCAGGACCAAGCTGATTAAATTTAAGAAGAAAAAATTGGAGAATCCTTCAAAGTAAAACAGAGGCACACAGAAAGGACAGATCAATGACAACTATAGATATTAATTATCCTACTTATATTTTAAAAATATATTTTGCTTTTCAAATACAACATTATAGAGTCTAAACTTCTCAGGTGTATCATTAAAACTTTCAACTAGAAATAGAGGTGCTTTAAGTTAAAAAGGTTTGGGAACTACTGATTCATATTATTATCATAAATTACCAACTTGTCAAATTTTGATATTTAAATAATGCAAACAATATGAAAGTCAAATTTATAACACCCCCCCCCACCCAAAAAAAAAAAAAAAAATATATATATACATTGAAGTGCCAGTGAATTAGGAATCAGAGTTGTTATCCAAATTCAGTACTGCAAGTCCCGCATTTGCGTGTATGTATGACTTAAATATATATATAGTATAATATCATATATAGCTGTCAGCTTTGGCTTCCACAAGCATTCGTTGTGAGAAGCATAATGGGAAAGGCGTAGGATTTAGATGCATTTGACAGAGGGCAGATCGTAAGTGCCCAACAGATGGGGCACTTATTTCTGAAATTGTCAACAAACTTGGATTTTCTCGTACAACAATTTCAAGAGTGTTCCGGGAATATGAAAATTCTGGCAAAAAACAAGCACCTGGACAAACTGCAAAGGACAACCAGCCTTGAATGATTGTGGACTTCTCCATGATGACTGAACTGCATTGTACAGACCAATAGGGGCCAGACTTTACCTGAAATCACCTCCAATCTGAAGGCAGTTTCCAGCTGGAAAGTCAGTGCACAGACCATGCAATGCTCACTTCATCATCTCGGCTTTGGGAGCCACCGAACTACAAGAGTCCCACTTCTAATGGCATGACATTGAGTTCAACGCCTTGCCTGGGCTAAAGAACACCGAAAATTGGCAATGGAGTGATGAATCCTGATTTAAACTTCATCACGCCGATGGGAGACTGAGGGTATGGCACCAACACCATGAATCCTGCATGTCAGGTCAGAACAGTACAAGCTGGTGGTGGCTCAGTGATGGCCTGGGGTGTCTTCAGTTGGACATCTGTGGGACCTTTGGTATGCGCACCGATGACTCGCAATGCATCCCGGTATGTAGAACTCATGGCTGACCCATATATCCCCCAATATCTCACAGGTCCAGGTTGGCAATTGCATGGTTGCAGGAGCATTCTGCTGACTTTGAAATAATGTATTGGCCACCTAGAAGCCTATATTTAAATCCCATCGAAAATCTTTGGGATACAATCGAGCAAAGTGTTTGGGCCTGTGTCCCATCAGCGACGACCTAGAGAGAATTGTAGACAGCTCTGGAGGATGCATGGGTCACCATACCTGTGGAACATTTACATAAGCTTGTGGAGTCCTTGTCTCATTGTGTGGTGGCCATTTTCAGGGCCAGAAGGAATCCAACACATTACTAGGTTGATATCCCTAATTCAATGGTACTTCAGTGTACTCACCAACACTAAATAGGGAGGCATCAGTATATTTAGTAGCTCTGCAAGCATCATGGTACATGCTAGTGACACATTATGCATACCAACTACAAAGAAGGGGTGGACTAAAACATGGTTGCAGACTACATTTAATGTCTCTAATGTATGGCATAAGCTCTCTTATTATAATATATGATTGCTGTTATCTCCGACTTAGTTTTTATAATTTAAATATTGTAAAGAGCGAGTATAAAAAAAATCCTGCATTGTGTGGACTGTTCCTAATTTCTTTGGTCATTTTAAAGATGACAAAAGATAGTTTAAAATAAAAATACATTAAATTTTTCACCTTTTATCATTTAAATTAAAAAAAATTATATTTACTAAATTTAAATAGACAATTATTTCTTTTACACTTAATGTCACCATAATTAATATCAAGAAATGCAGCTAAAACATTAATCTTTCTAAGTACTGTAGACATACTGTATTTCTTCAATTCTAAGACGCCATCAATTGTAAGACGCACCTTAATTTCAGTACCACCAACAGAAAAAAAAGCTCTGATTCTAAGAAAAACAAAATAAATAAAATAGAATGCTAAAATATATCTAAAAAATATTTTTATTATTATAGAATTCAATTTACTAACAATAGTACCTATTTATCAGTAGGTATGTTATTCATCACTTCCTTCTGAATCAATATCAGAGTTTGATTCTTCTGAGCCGTCGATATCTGCATCTGAATCAATATCATAGTCTACTTCACATTCAGAGTTTGATTCTTCTGAGCCGTCTTTATCTTCATTATCCCATAATATACTGCCTTCTGAGCCATTGAGAATGTTAGTAATGCAACATCTTTTAAATGAGTGCTGCACTATTCTTTCTGGGATTAGCTTCCGAGCTGTTCTGCCAATTTTGATGCTGGCGCTTTCTTAATTTTTCCAGAAGGTGTCAGCGGTAGGTTGTCAGTCAACAGCCAGGTTTCATATTCCTTTCTCAAGTAATCATTAAATGGTTTGTTGACTGAAACATCGAATGGCTGCAGTTGGCTAGTCATGCCACCAGGAATCACAGCCAAGTCACCACAATTTTATTTTTGACCTTTTTGGAAAAATGTCCACGAAATGCATCAAGTATTAGCATGCTAGGTGAGTTACGAAGACTTCCAGGAAGTCTATTCCACACAACATTTAGCCAGTCTTCCATAAGTTATGTCATCATCCATCCATTATTTTGTGCATGCACAATAACATCTTTGGGAAAAATTTCATTCTTTGGAATGGTTTTACAATTTAAAATTAAATATGGTGCAACTTTCGACCATCAGCGGTGATGCATAGCATCACAGTGATATGCTGCTTTCCATAGCCCGTGCTTATAATCTTGATTTCTTTAGCACCTTTAGAGTTGACGATGTAATTTTGAGGCATATCGAAGAAGACCGGAGTTTCATCAGTATTTCCAATTTGGCTAAATTCGTAGTTTCTTTTTTTCCTTAATTTGATCCCATGTCACTGAGAGTTAATCAGCTTCTCTTGAAAGTCTGCAGGAATTTTTTGACAGATAGATGTTTGGGGCCTTAATGATAACCCACTACGATGCAGTAGTCTGTTGCACCAGCCACGACTGCCTTTAAAAATTATATTCTCTATTCCGAGGATTTGGCAATTTCTCCGGCTTTTATCTCTGGCAATTTCACTTACACCACTTTATTCTCCAATGGAATTGAAGAATTTGATAACGGTCACACTTGGAGGCGGGGTTTCCGCATAAAAACAAAATGTATGGTGCCATGTGCAAAGTGCGGGAAAATTCGAAAAAAAAAAAGAAGACCGTGATTCAAAGCGCACCCCGTTTTTAGAAACATTTATATGGGGGGGGGGGAGTGCATCTTAGAATCAAAGAAATATGGTATATTGAAATGGAAATAATTTGAAAACTGATGGATGATTGTGTGATGAATGTTGGACAAAGATCTAGGACAAAGGTTGCGAACCTTTTTGAGAATATGTGCCAAATTGGTGATAATCATCTAAAAAATTTTCTTGCATGCCCATGGGAATTTTGAGCAGCATATTATCATTAACATAGATTTAAAGGGACAATTTTCATTGGCAAATTAAGAAAATATTACACCCAATCAATGAGTGTTATTTTAGTGGATATAATGATTTTGATATTAATATCTAAAATTAACTAACTGATAAAAAAATATGCATGCCATGCTAAATAACTTAATTCAATAATATAAATCAAATACCTTTATTGCAAAAAAAGTATTTGTGAAGCAGCTAAACTACATATTTACCATTATTATCACTAAATATCCAGTGTTCACTCAGAAACAACAGAAGAAAAATATAAGCACAGTGAAGCCAATGACCATTATTTCTTATCATTTACTATTACCAACCATTTACTTTTATTATTGTCCAAATACTGATGCATACAGCGGGATTACAGGATTTCAAAATATGTCATGTAACTCGCAAGTTCTCACAACTGCCAAGTTGGTGTGAGACATCTCCCACAAATACTTCTCACTGCTCCTGGATTGTAAAAAATCATTTGCTGTTTCATTTGGCAGTAATGATAATCATTATTTTAAGCAGCCACTAATGTACACTTTAAGGACATGCTCCATCTTGAGTCATAGGAAGAGTGCACTGGTAAGATTATGCAAATGTTTTTCCCAGTGTGCAACACATACACGTCAACTATATGCTGCATGTATACTAAGCGATGTTAGGTCATGGAGTTAGTAGGAAGAGAGTGATAAAGTAGGAAGGTAGTGATGATAGTAATGATAGTGGAGATAGAGAACAATGTTAACTGAGAAGTTTGTCAGTTTTGGAGATGTTTAAATGAATTTTTATTTGCTCAGACTACTTTTGTATTCATCAGTTTATATGGTGAGTCACGAATTTTTTTTGGAAATAAACTTTGATTGTTAAATGAATATTTTGACTTTGCTATTTTTTTCTCTTGAGCAACGATAATTGATTTTGATTAAGATTTAAATTTTAAAAATTGACAATTGTGATGGTCCACCCATTCACTTTACCTAACCAGTTTTACTTTATTTACATTTATTTATCATTTTGGGAATTATTATTTAATCTTTTTGAATATCATTGCAATTCTTGTTTCCAAACCATAGGAGTTGTACTGTGCAACTCTGACCTTTTAATTGTCAGCAGCTAATGCGCATGTGTAGACATGACCCTTCTTGCATTATAGCTAGCATGATCGTCAGATTATTCAAATGTTTTCCCGGCGTGCAACAGACACATGCCGAATTTGTACGCATGATATAACTAAGTGACATTAGATCACAGAGTTAGAAGAAGTAGAAATGACTGTATAGTTAGTAGAGATGTAGTAGTCAGAATGAGATTGTGAATAGTGGAATTGACAGTGTAGTTAGTAGAAATGTAGAAGTCAGCAGTATTGTGAGAAGTATGTGTTGTGTAGGTAGATGTGAGTTGCTAAGTTCTCCAACTTTTGTTTTCTTCCATTGAATTTGGTGAGTCTTTGAATTTTTTGGAAATAAACTTTGTTTTAGAAACTTTTGAATTTTTGCTATTTTTTTCTTGAGCAATGTTAATTTGATTTTTGATTAGATTTAAACTTGACAATCATTTTTGAATTCTTACTCATAAGCAATGCAATAAACAAACTCTATTTCAACTTTATTTGGCAAGTTAATATTGCCTGGTGCCCGACAAAGCTATCTGAAATTTTGAATCTGGATCAGACGAAAGGTCGAACTTCAAAAGTTAATAATCTTTCGAGCGTTATAAAGTCAATAAAGAAAGTGCCGCACTGAACACAGAGACTGTATATATATATTTATAAATTGTATATGTTATTTAATGTGGTTGTCAAAGATAAAATTTTTTTTGAACTCATTAGTTATATGTGCTAGTCACAGATTTAATGGCAGTTTATGACGAAAATTTTTATTGAGCAAGAAGCTTAACTTTTGTGTATTAGTCAAAGGTATTGAAGTTTCAGTGCAGTTATTGCTGATAGTTAAGATCTTCATTGTATGTATGTAAAGATTAGAAGTGCCTAGACACAAAATAGATAAACTTTTAGATAAGCAAGTTTATTTGCAAGCTAAGTATAGCTTTAGCATTGTATTGTTGTTTAGCAGTACCTTTGAGCGCTGCTTAAGTTTTTTTTATGTTGAGCAACGCTCAAAGATACTGCTATACAACAGTTTCAAAATTTCAAAATTTTTGCAGATCGCTAAACATGTCTGGTAATAATATACCGATTCAGCCATAATAACTCCAGACTTAAAAAGATAGGTGCAGGATGTGATGAAAGAAGCAGAAGTGTTAATGAATCTGCTTAAAGAGCCTCAGGAGAAAAGGGGAACGACAACAACCCCTGACTTTGCTGACAATGTAAGTCAGTTCATGAATCAATAAACTTTGAACATAAGGTTCCATTTTCTGTTCCATCAGAAGCAAGTAATAGAACAAAGTATTATCAACCGCCTCAACAAGTTTCCAATCCATTTATTAACTATAGTCCTTAGGTTAATTGGCCTTTACCTGAGATAAGTTTTGATGGTTCAAAATGTCCGTCATCATGGACATTTGTCAAGTCAATGGAAGAGCATTTCCGTTTACATGAAGTGTCAGGCAACAAAAAGGTGGTTTTAGCAGTATCTTGTCTAATTGGATGTGCTAAGCAATGGTGGAATAACATAAGATGTCATCATAAAACAGAGTTTTGGGAAGATTTTAAAAGCGAACTCTTGGACATCTATCCAATTTATAATGATTTTACAATTAGATACAGACAGTTTTCGTGAAGACAAGGCGAAGGAGATGATATTGAAAAATTCATCTGGGATATAGCAGAGTTATGCCAGTTGTACAATGCTGATGTCGCCGAAATTGGCATTTTAAACTGCATATTGCCCGAATTACTTTTGCCTATTAGGGGAATTCTTAGAAGTACAAAATGTAAATTCAATTTCAACTTTAGTCAAATTGGCTTGAAGTACATCGCAAGAAGAGAATCTGCAAAAACGGCATTAAATCAGCAATGGATGCAATCCTTGCCAAAGCAGCGCTATCAGGTTGAGTCTTGCAAAATGACTCCCACACGACCGGTAGTTATACAGTCCTGACAATTTGCACCAAACACGCCTACAACGATGCAGAACGAATGAAGCAGAAGTTATGTTTCACGTCAAGCTTCAAACAATGACACTAAACCAAAAACTCTTGCTAATAAAACTCTTGCTTAAAATAAATAAAAACTATATAAAATAATATAATATAATAAATATATAAATAAAAACTATATAAAATAATATAATATAATATAAAAATAAAACTCTTGCTTAAAATAAGAGAAAAACTTTGAGATGTAATTTTTGTGGCTGACTAGTACACACGGAGCAATATTGCTACAGAAGGAATGACAATTCAGGAAACTTAAATTAGGATATTTGAAGCGAGAGGCTCAAGTTCCTCAAGGAAAGCTCTCTCATGAGTTAAGTCTTTCCACTGTTGTTTTACCGTTTGTTAGGGCTTGTCATGAAGAAACTGAATTTATATATCACAACAATATAGAAGCCAATCTTTCATGTCCAAATGAGAAAATTTTAGACGATATTTATGACAACTGTCAATTGAAATTGCAGCACCAGTCCAGTGGACTTTCCAAGTTATCTTGTAGTCCAAAACATAACGTTCAAGAAGAACCTATAAAATGTCCTATTAGTGTAATTAATGTAAATTTAGAGAAAAAAGTTGATGATGCAAATTGATAATGAGATATGTGTTGATATAGTTGTAGAGGAAAATAGTACAAAATTAGTCGATGAAAATGTTTTTGAGGTAGAAGTTTTAAAGGAAAATGACGTTAATGAAGAACTATTAATGAGAATAGCATCCCAGAAATTGTTTTGAGTGCAAATAATCCTGATGAATCTAACCAGTTTATAAGTTTTCAACTGTTGAAGCATCATTTGGAGGGGAGCAGCAATAAACCTAGAAAGCACAAAGCCAGGCTCTTCAAAGACAAGCACATAGCAATGAGATGTCAGCGAAACAATCACATCCTGCAGAGCCGACAACAAAGTAGTCAACATAGAATAGATGACATCACCAACGAGATTTTCAGAAGTGCTTACACCTAGCTTATCAATCAATGAGGGAAGGATGTCACCGGGAAACAACTGGATGATGATTTATCGCAACGGAGTGCCAACAATGAAAATTTAAGTATATTATTATTCTTCCACTGTGGCACTAATGATTTATGTTTTATTTCTTTTCTCTGGAATAGATGAAGATGGAGAAGAGAGGACCAATATTTATTGTGATTTATATACTTAGAGATTTTGAAATGTTTAATTTCTTGTTGAAACTTTGTAGTTTCAATAATGATTTTTTGAAAAGTGAATTTACTATGGAAGATTTATTAGTTTGAGTTTATACTGTGATGTGAACAGAATTTTTT
Organism: Ryuthela nishihirai; assembly: GCA_038380435.1. Classification (NCBI taxonomy): domain Eukaryota; kingdom Metazoa; phylum Arthropoda; class Arachnida; order Araneae; family Heptathelidae; genus Ryuthela; species Ryuthela nishihirai. Next base: position 3,849,738 of record JAWZYU010000032.1, on the reverse strand, counting down.
TTATGTATTCTTGTTCATCTGAAGTTCTAGTTGTTATATTGTATTAACATGATTTAAGGTGTATTTTTGTAGATTTTTTTCATTTCACTTTACTACAGCTGACTGAATGCTTAATTGTAAGTTACATTAAGTTAAAATTTAGAAATTGTAAAATGTTTATGGATATGAATGATGAGAATGAAAGAGAATTTATAGTATACAGTGATTAAATATTTTGAAGTGAATTTTTTGTATGCAAAGTGTATTTTCATGTAAAAAGTGAATGGAATTGTATTAGATGAAATGTTAACGTCATATATTATAAATTATTGATACAACCTTTTCTTTACTCTTAGATACAATGTATATATATGTGTGTTTAAATCTGTTCAGTGTCTTCAGTGATAATGATGCATAATTATCGGAATGACATTGACGGCATTTTGTGCATATAGCAGAGCTGACCATGATGACGTCTTGGAAGTTTTTGTTTATTTCTTTTTTGGTACCCATTTAAAACTGTCCCCAATGGCATAGTCTGGTGACCGAGACAGTCATCAGCATAACTGCTTTAGGAGCGGGATGTAAAGCTCTAAAAGGGGAGGTAACTAATGCATTTTTTATTTCAGCTAGCTCGTGATTATTGTGTTTAGATGAATATTTAGTGGATGAATACACTCCAGCTTATTTTTAAAATTTGAAATTTCTTAGATTTGCGTGTTTAATGTAGTTAGGAGGATTTAACAGTGTTCCAATACCCTTTTTTTATGTATGGTAGAAGATTTAGATTTCACATATTTTGATTATGGTTAGAGGATAAGCGGAAGTTCTGTACCCCGTTTGATATGTCTGTAATTATATTCTGTAAAAGAGCAGAATTTGATATAATTGAATTTTTTTTCTTTAAACTTTTTAGAAGTTAAGCAGGAGAGGAGTGATACTAACCAACTTTTTTGTACAGGTTATTGTAAGCAAATTTTGAAGTTTGTATCAGAATGTGATACTAGTTAGTCCGATAATGCTAGTATGCAGTTAACTGCCATAGACATTGGTATGTAATATACACTAGGTAGCTGTACACTCTTGATAGGTAGAATGGGTGGAGGTACCTTTGGTTGTGATGGAAAATTGTGTCAAAGTGAGATTAGATCATCTTATCAAAATTTGCATAAGCATACTTTTACTTTATTTTATGTTCAGCGATGTGTAAATGACATGAGAAGTGTCCTATTATTCTAAATTTGCTCATCAAAATCTGTTAGGTCAAATTTTGACTCCCTTTGGGAGGGGGAGTTGTGATGGTCTACCCATTCACTTTTACTTAACCAGTTTTACATTATATTTATCATTTTGGGGTTTATTTTTAGTTGGCCGTTTTCTCTCTTCTGAGTCGCTAAAGGAGTTGCACATGCACAACTCTGACTTTTGATTGACAGTGACTAATGCGCACTTTAAGGACACACACCCTCTTGCATCATAGAGAGCGCACGATCATAAGATTATGCAAATGTTTTTCCCAGCGTGCAACACACATGTAGTTGTACACTGCACGTATACTAAGTGACGTTAGGTCACAGAGTTATTAGGAAGAGAGTGATGAAGTAGGAAGGTAATGATGATAGTAGAGTAATGATAGTGGAGATAGAGAGAACAATGTTAACTGAGAAGTTTGTCAATTTTGGAGATGTTTAAATGAATTTTTATTTGCTCAGACTACTTTTGTATTCATCAGTTTATATGGTGCAGTGAATTTTTCTGCAAATAAACTTTGATTTTTATATGAATATTCTGACTTTGCCATTTTTTCTCTTGAGCAATGATAATCGATTTCAAGATTTAAATTTTAAAAATTGACAATCTCTTGATAATTACTCAATAAGTAATGCCCATATACTTAATGAAACCTCATTTAACTTTATTTGGCAAGTTAATATTGCCTGGCACCTGATATGCTATCCAGATTTTAATTTAATTCGGATCAGTCAAAAGGTCCAAAGAGAAGTTTAATGTTTTGGAGCATTACAGCATAACAGCTTTTCATTGGGTGTTACCTTTTATTAATATTCAGATTTTGATGTTCTATTCTTTACTTGCAAAGTATCGACTCTAAGAGGCTGCTATGTTAACAAGTAATCACGAAACACCAGAATCAATTATAGTTTCATTTTGAGATGTGCAACAGAGGACACTTTGCTAGACTGTATGCTATATATGCCCAATCTAAATCAGAGTATTTTACATACGATGGTCTTTATACTTAATAATCAAATGTTTTTGTTTTCAAAGGCCACAAATGAAGCACCCACAGCAACATGAGTCTATTGTGAAGTTAATGTTCAATGTTGATTGCAGTTTCATCTCTTAGTAATGGCATTTACCATTTCCTGCTATAATTTACAAAATTATCTAAAGATGAATTTTGCACTTCTTTCAATGGATTAAAATTATTTAATAACTATGCCATTTCTATATTAATTGGCTTTAACATTCAGAAACTAGATAAATATGTAACAATAACTCAGTGTTTTTCTTGGTAATAATTTCACTTGGGGTTACCAACTCACAAATAAACAGAAAACACAGGGTAGATTTTCCTTCAGCAGAAGCTCACCAGTGCAAAAGTGTGGAATCCATAATCAAGCTCATAGCAACAATCAAATCTGACATCTGAAAAGTAAAGATGGTCAGCACCAAAATCTTGTGTGGTTGACCATTCCTCAGCAGGGTAGAAAAAAATGAAAAAGGAGGCAGAGTAGTCTAGAGCACATATTCACACGTGTCCAATTTCTATATAAAATTTGATCTAAATTGCTATCAGCACATTTCATATTTTTGTTAAGTTTTGAAATATTCCCAGAAATAAGCCAAAAGCTTTTTTTTAACATTGGATTTTGGAAGTATGTCTATTATTTTTTTCATTTTGTTCTATAAATTTAATGAGATAAGTTTAAACTTAATTAATATTTCTAGAATTATTTTTATCATTCACATGTGATCTCTCAAAAGAAAAACAGGAACCACTAAGAGAGTTCTTTGGTTCTGAGAATATACTGTAGTTCAATGGAGTGAAACAGAAGCTGCAAGCGCTGTTTGTACCTTTGCAGTGTCAGCCTGTCTATGGTAAACAAGTATGTAAGATATCATCTGTATTTGCTCAGTATGACTTTATATCTTCATTAAACTCTTATTTCCATAAATTATTATTAATACTGATCTTTTAAAAGTTATGGTACATTTTTTGATGGCTTTTTTATGGTGAGAAAGAGTGATGTAGACTCTAGGATAAATAAAAAATGATAAGGTTATTGAAGGTAAGTCTTCTGTCAAGAAATTCTGCAAGATGAGCTGAGTATTATTTTAGAGATGTAATGTGGTTAATTTTACTCCCAATGTTTGCAATGAAGAGAGATACATTACCGATTTCAATATTGGTTCTATATCAATATCTGAAGTTACTTTGGCTATCTCTCTAAATTCAAACTACACAAATCCCCAGGAGGGTGGATGAAATTACTACTGAAATGCTTAGAACTGGAGTGTCATAGGCAAGGAAAAATGGTCAGGAATGTGGTGCTTCAGTTCTTTTGAATGGCTGCACTCTTGACAAGTGTCTCAGTTTAATTTTCTTAGAAGTTGTGTAATAGATACAAGTGATGCACAACATGAGATAAACGGAAGAATAGGCATTACTGCTGGGGCTTTTACGAATCTGTGGAGTTTGTAGAAAAACTAAAGACTAAAATTAAGCTTATAATAATTTGGCCCTCTCTAACGTTTGCAACAGTAATGAAATTTCGACTCTTTGTAAGCAACAGAAAGTTTAATGTCTTTTGTTCTAGATGCTTGTCCAGTATCTTGGGCATTAGTAATGCAAATGTAATATATAATAATGGTAAAATCTTGGGCATTAGTAATGTAATGTAATATTATATAATGATGAGGTTAGATGAAGTCCACAATCATTTTTGAACAGCATCTTGCATACAAAGAGACTGATTTGGCCACATTGTCTGCATGCAGGGCTACAGATGAGAGAGAGTAAAGATAAATACGTTTTGCCAAAGGGTCTCAAGAAAAGGAGAAGACCTAGGATGGCAAATAGGAGGACCTTGTCAAAACTGGTCCACAGTGACCAACTGCAACAGCTATAGCTCAGGACAGACATGTTTGGAAGGCTAAATTAATTTTATTGATCCTCTATTGCCTATGGCTGCTTGAGGATTTTTGCACTGCTAAAGAAACTTGAGTTACACACAAAGCAAACTGAATATTGGTAAGACTGATTTTTTCATAATTATTTTGCACTGTTGAAGGAAGAATTGCTAACTGATTTTTCCATAACTGTTTTGCATTATTGAAGCAAGTATTGCTATTGCATTAATCCATTTAAATAATGATATGAAACCAATTTTTGGTTTGCAGTTGATGGTGGTACAAAATACTGATTTTATGCACAAGCTTACACATTTAAAAAAATTAATTTATCTCCAAAACTGGGTTTCTTATGTTTTTACAAGAAAACATTATTTTTTAACCCCATTTTATTATTTACTTTTCATTTTTATTATTATTATTTTTCATTATTAAACCCCATTTTTTATTTACTTTTCACTATAAGACAATTTTGTTTATAATTTATATTTTAATTTTATTATTACAAAAATAATATATCAAATATTGTAACTTTGAACTCATCACGGTCCACAGTAGAACAGCTACAGAAAAAGAAAAACAAAAACAAAAAAAGGAAAACTAGAATATTGTCTCAAAGTTCACACTGGGGAACAGAGGATTAGCAGTTTACAGTGTATCATACTTAAATGATTGTGATCTTAATTACAAAATCTGAATTCTATTTCTCAGTCCAGAAATACAATGTACTTGTATTAGAAAATAACATTTTTAGCTCTATATGTTTCTTTCCATTTCATTTAGTGGTCTTCAACATAATTTTACTGGAACAGGTTTACCCCATATATCATGAATGGCAGACTGAGGCTACCCTGGCATTTCATTAAATATCCTCCATGAAGCACTAGCTATCCTAAATGAGCATCAACAGTATTCAAGCTTTTACAACTTTAATAAAATATTCTTAATATATATTACAGGCCTATTTAGAATTTACTAAGATCCAGTAAGCCAATGTATACCACAAATTAGTCTGCAATATCACAAATAGTGCTTTTGGCTGATCAGAGAGACATCGAACATACAAACAAGATCTTGTTTGTATGTTCGATGCCTCTCTGATCAGCCAAAAGCACTATTTGTGATATTGCAGACTAATTTGTTTTCATTTCAGTTAAATGAATAGTAACATTTCTTACTAATTTCCATGAGTGGGTAAATGTTTTATAGATAAAGTTTAGTTTTGTTTATTTACATCTTAGCATATTACCTTTAATACTCTCATCAGAAGAGCTCTTTTTTGATGACCAGCTAGAAGAATCTCCACTACTACCTAAAAACAAATCTATTATTACAATCTGCTGATATAAAAAATAAATTCTATCTTCAAAAATTAAAATTATTATTGGTTTAAACATTTTTTTTCTAGATAATGCAATATGAGAGATATGATATTCTCAATGTATTACTATTAAAATATAACATTAGCCTGAAAAAATAATGTACTGTGACATTGAAATTACACTACCCAGAAGTAGTAGTTGAAAATATTAAATCATAGACAAGACAGGTGGGCAGATGAAAAAGATGTATTTACAGTTATAGAGCAAAGGCACAAATTTATATCACACAGATATGGATTATGTGTCAATACCTTATAAATCCCCCATGATTTCTGACAAGTACAGCTACATGGCATGGAGCCATACAGGAATTGAAGTGTCCTGAGGTAAAGCCCATCACACCTGTTGCAGCTGATTTGCCAGGACAGCTACAGTTTATGCAAGTTGCAGAAGAAACTGCATATGATGCCCTAACATGTTTATGGTGATGTCCTAACAAGTCCCAAACATGTTTGATCGGCAGTAAGCCTGTGGACCTGGCTGGCCATTGAAGAGTGACGACAAGTCATAGACATTTCTGGGTGATGTTAGTGGTATGAGGCCTGGAATTATCTTGCTAAAACAGGGTGCCAGGCATTCCTGCAATGAAGTAGAGTCTACATGTCCTCCTATTCCAGGAAAGGTAGTAGTGGAGATTCTTCTACAGTTCCAGCACATCATCACGATAGCATTGCATGATCAAAGTGCCTGGTAGAAAGATCAGAGACTTATTATATCATGACTTATTGCACCCAGATTTATACACCAGACCATAACACCTGCTGCTTGTTACATAACAATGTGTTGTTCAATGGTGGCAGCAGGAATGGAACAATGACTTTGTCATCTCCACCAGTCCCAGATGATTGGTCCAATATCCATTAATATAATGGCATGATTGGTCAAATTGGATGATTCATCTACAGTTGATTGTCTAAAGGAGCTGTTCATGTAATGAGAATTCATCAAGTGCAAAGGATGTAAATCATTCATTGTATTATGTATTTTACCATATATATAAGCAGTGGTGTAATCAGAATTTTAATTAGAGGAGTTTTTGGAAACAACTTGCAGATATCCATTTTCTTGCAGGATTTTAAATTATTCTTATGATTATTGCATATATATATATACACAATGCTTTAAAAAACTTCTCTGAGGGTGTTTGAGCCCCAATTTCCTCTTGGTTTTACCCCACAGTGAACAAGTGGGCATCCCCTCATTTGAAAATGCTAGTAAGGATAATGGAGACAAAAAATTATTAAACTGTGTATATTTCATGCATTTTTTAAGGAATTTTTTTAAAGACCTCTTAAACAGAGGGTAAAATGTTATTAAAAAAATAAATAAATACTCCCTCAAGCAGCTCCTTGCCACAGACGTCTGACAGGAGTCTGTCAGTTTACATGCCATAGTAGAAGATTTCAGAGGATGGCAAGACCTCAGCAGAAAAATGACATGAACATCCATTCCTTACCTGGGGCTCAAAACCAGGTAATCAGTAGCCAAGTGTGCTAACCACTCGGCCACGGGTGTAATGATAATCCAGTCTCATGCCTTCCTCCTCTTTTATTTTTTTCTGGTGCGATTGCATTACTCCCCCCACCTCATTTTCTCCCCTACAACCTGGCCTGGTTATATCCATTTACATAAGGATCAATTTTGAACAAATTCACGATAATTCGTGAAATATTTGTTTATGATATATGTACCATATATAAATTACTCACCATTAGTTATGATTTACCGTCATACTAGAATATTAAGCCTTGCATTATTTTGCCATCATTATTACTTTGATACATTATTTTGCCATCATTACTACTTGCACCTAGCCTGTAATCTGCAGTTCCCAGGTTTGAGTCCCAGCTAGGTCAGCGTTGCGATTTATCTCTGCAAAACTCCCTGCCCTGTCCACGGTCAGTAGGGGACACTGATGGGTTGGCTGTCATGCAAAGCCATGGCCCTGTGTACAGAGAGCCATACCATGTGCACATTAAAGAACATACTGAATGGCCATGACAGGAGGGTACCATCTGTCTCCCAACAGCCGTTCCAGTGGTTCCTCTCCCCCAATCTTCTCAGAGCTTTGGAGTCCTTGTGAGCTGGCCATTTAATCCATGGTGTGCAAAAAAAGTGCCGCTCAGAGGTAATTCAACCCAACCTCTTACTTATGGGATTCAAAATGAGGTTTTTCAGCTGTACTTAAGAGAATAAAATATGATGAATATGAATAATAGTAATAATTAAAATTATTACTATTATTCATATTCAATTTATTATATATATTCAATTATTACAATTATTCATATTAATATTAAAATCAAAAGCAGAAAAAGCGGAAAGCAAAGAAAAAAATTCAAAAGTGAAAGTTGAAGCAAAGAAACGAAACAGGTTAATTTTTTCTTATTTCATTTTCCAAAGAAATAGCCATTTTATAGGAATGACCTCAAGATGTCATTTGTCAAATGAACTGTGGTGGAGAGTTATTGGCTGGTTTGAAGCAGGCCTAAGTCAGTCAGTCATGTGGCATGACGGCTGAATGTGAGTCCTTCTATGGTCCATAGACTGTGGAATCAATTTCTTAGCCCGGATTTTGCGTCTTGGAGGTTTAGCCAGGGAAGGGCTAGAGTTACGATCGCTGAACAAGACTGATATCTATGATTAACAGCACGAAGGAGAAGGACGTCTACTCCCTTCTCAACTATGATCCTCTCTTGCAGCAGCCACTGGGAAGATTGTATCAGCTTCTATTGTGTGTAAGAGGCTTCACGAGGGAGGTCTGTATGCTAGAAGGCCAGTAATTTGTATACCCCTCACGTCACAGGAGAGAGCAGTTGAATTGGGCATGCACACATGCTAATTGGATAGAAGAGCAATGGAAATTCATACTCTTCACAAATGAGTCCAGATATTGCTTGCAGAATGATTCTGGACATTGTGTAATATGGAGAGAATGAGGTACCCACTATCATCCCGGTAACATCCGTCAAAGAGACCGTTCTGGCAGGGATAGCGTGTGTGTTTGGGGTGGCATTTCCTTAGGTGGATGGACAGACCTCTATGTGTTGATGAGTGGGAACCTCAATACTCAAAGGTATAGAGATGACATCCTTGACCCTTATGTATGTCCTTACATTGGTGCAATAGGTGAAACATTCATCTTACAAGACTATAATGCTCATCCACACAGAGCTCGACCATTATGCGCATGGAGTGGCCAGCTCGATCTCCAGACCTAAATCCGATTGAGCATGTGTGCACTAGGGAGACGTGTTGCTGCCCTCAACCCGCCACCTGAAACAAAGGGGAAGCTAATTGCTGCTTTAAAGGAACAATGGTTGTTACTTCTTACTGAGCTGATTCACAACATCATAAACAGCATGGAACATCTCTATCATGCCTGCAGTGCTGTAAGGGATGACCACACTCCTTATTAAAGAATTTTGCTCATTGCAATCTGACACCTCATTTTCAGACAAGTTCCTAGGTTATTTTATGACAAAAAATGTTTCTAGTGTAAAATATTTTATGGCATTCTAAAACTACCATTGTAATTCATGTTTTCATCAAATTTCATTAATATTATTCATATAGTATTTTTTATCATAATTTTTCTGAGTTTTCCCTAATTTATGGAAACCAGTGTATTTTATACTTTAAAAAATTAAAAATTAGAATAAAATAATACCATTATTATCAGGTGAATGCATCATTTGCAAAACAAATATGACATTTTGGGTTTGTCTTCTTGAGATTAGAACATACAAAGGACAAATATCAGGTTAGACAAGATGATCTTTAACCCTTACACTACCATACCAGCCCCAAACAGCCCAAACTGCAGGTAGAAGGTAGTGATGAGGAAGGAATAGGATTGATTTGTTGAGTCCATTTAAAATCTCGGTCATTTATGACCAATACTGTACTGAAAGGGTTAATACCTTGGATCATTGCTGCTTCAAAGTAGCATGCTTTGTCACAAATGATGTAGACTACTTTTACTACAAATGATGTACTACTTTACTACAAATGATGTAGAATACTATAAGCTTTCTTTGAAAATTTCCTTATATTTTATAGTTAAGAATTTATCAATGTTGGTTCAAATCCTTAATATTTTTTCTTCTTCTATTATTTATAGTCATTCAGCCTTCATTTAGGGACTTGTGGGTCATAAATAGGGTGAAAAGAATTTATTTCTGTAGTTTGTTTATATAAGGCTATTAGAGAAAAATATAAAGAAAGTATATATTGGTATGACTAACTCTGGTGAAATTTCATGGAATGACCTTATCTAGAACACCTTTTACATTAATGTTTTAGATGCCATAGGACCTCAGACTTAACTGTAAATTATGTAGATCAACAATCAAAATCTTTCTTGAAATCTGCTGAGCTGGTGACTACAATTCTCAAAAAACTGCCAGAGTGAAAGAATATTCACGCAGGTCTTATACCACTTCAGAACTAGAATTGTCCATTTCAAAGCTGTCCATCAATTATAAGTTTTTTACCTATTCAGCATAATTATACAACAATCATCAGGAACAGAAAGTAGACTGATATCTCTGTAAAAATAATAAATGCTAAAGCTGAAAAAAAATAACTGATTTCTCCCTGAGTAGGATTCGAATCCAAGTCTCTCAGAAACATGCTGGATATGATAAGCATTACACCATCAGAGGTAACAATTTTTTTCAGCAATGTGACTTATAGACATTCTCATATATTTTTGTTGATTCGCCCCAGCACCATCTATGTCAGGAATCAGACAACCAAGCTGCCTAGTATGATAGAAATAATATTTGTCACAAATATTATTTCCATCGTATGTTGTTGCAAATATGCAGGAATGTCTGTAAATCACATTGCTAAAAAAAATGGTTAGCTGCCAATGGTGTAGTGGTTATCATATCTGGCATGTTTCTCAGAGACAGTTCAAATCCCACTCAGGGCAAAACTATATTTTTTCTGTTTATTATTTCAAGTTTTCTTTCATTTTTTGTCTATATTTTTCATTCTTTCATTTCTTGTCTATAGGATATTTTCCTTTGATGTTTTATTATTGATGTCTCTGCAATTCATTGTGATAACATTTGTTTAAAACAGAAATAATGATTTTAGTTAAATCCTAATCCTTCATCAACAGAAAATACTCAACATATCAGTAAACTATATGACAACAAAACTATACCCCACACTCAGTATTTTAACAGTAATTTCATATACCCAGGAAGAATTGTGTATCTTTAAGTTTGAGATTGCTAACATAGCTCTAGATCAGGATGTACTAACAACTGTAAAGCCAGCACCTAATTTATTTCCATTACATATAAAGGTGAAATAACTGTTCAGAAAAAAATGCTTCATACTATAGTTTTGTTGTCATTTAGATTCTCTTGACAGAGAATTCTTGCATTAGCAAAGCTTGACACTTTTATCATTCAATCCCCACAAATCATTCCATTTTTTCTACATAATATATACTTACTATTTATAATAAAAAAAATAATTATTATATATAAAAAAATGCCAGATATGATAACCACTACACCATTGGCAGCTAACCATTTTTTTCAGCAATGTGATTTGCAGACATTCCTGCATATTTGCAACAACATATGATGGAAATAATATTTGTGACAAATATTATTTCTATCATACTAGTTGTTATTTAGTACAACTCTCTATTGTTATGATGACTTGCATAGCATGACAATATTTTCAAAGATGGTAATTTTTTCAAATATGAAACAAGGCACTTCATTAAGTTCAAATTCTCTGTATGTAAATTACCTTATCTTAAATGGTAGTAAATGCTTTTCCAAATTAATAAATATTATACAAATTTACCATATTTTGGAAAAAAGACTAAAATATAGCCTACTCAAAATGACCCTTTTCTTCCTCAACCTTGGTCACATTCAAACCACTTTGGTCATAATTTTAATGCAAACTGTCATTAACAATGCAATTCATTGTGTGTTTGACACAAGTACATTGCATTTTAAAATGCCAATATATACATACTTTTCTGATGGGCCATTGAAGACAATCGAGTGGACTGTTTCAGTAGCGATACTCTGTAGAAGTAATTTCTCCAGAAATTCTCTTCATTAATCCTAAAATTAAAACAATTATTTTCATTAAAATTGGCACAATACATTTTTGCAATACTTAATATGTCATGAAATTATATTTGAAATATGCAGAATTTGTTGTAAAAATTACATGCACAGTAAGTGTTCAAAGGAATGTAATGCTGCAAAGAATGTGATTTTACCATACTACTTCAACAGCAAAATTACTAAAATACTTTTAAAAAAAGGAAATTTGATTAATTCTTAATATGTCAATACTTCTTCAAACTATAACTGACAAAAAATCTTGTTTGGTGAATCAATGATAAAGAACTTGATGGATTGTTTTTCAGATTTATATTCATAGGTTGATGCAATTTTGAGCTCAATTACTTGAAAGCATTTGAAAATTTCTACAAATCACAAGTGAGCTGTAGTGCAATGAGTCAGTTCCATCTATTAGAAAATATTTTGAGGCCTCCCCATCCCAACTTCTCCTTCCACGACCAGCTATCAGTATAACCAAAATCAACAATCTAACAAATAGCAGCAACACTCATTAATACGTGAAGCAGCTAACAAACACATGTACTGCTACATAGGCAGGAAAGGGATGGATTAGTTTCAAGCTCTGACTGTCTCCTAAGATGGAGGTAACGATGAACATTCTCAAATGCTAGAGTCTATTTAATTAGGGTAGAAATATCAAATGCTTAATTTTACTACCATAGTTAATTAGTGAATTTTTAGTTTGTTACATATTATTTTTATATGTTTCATACAAAGTCATTTTTATATAACATGCTTCAATGCCCAACCAATGAGAAAAAAAAATTTAAATCAACCTAATTATGAAATACAAAAAAAGTTTGCATCAGTGCTATTGCTAATGGAATGTTTTTTTTGAAAGTGACGAACAATTTTAATTTATCAGCCATATTTGCTGATATGGACCTTTTCTTCTTTCCAGCCTAACTATTGCTCTCTAGAAAAACTTCTTGAGTGTATCTTCCTATCTCAGTAGTAATCCTTCTTTTGCTATCTCTCACTCTCCAGTTGGTGAAAATTATCATTCATTTCTTATCATGATCTCATCACCAGGGTGTAATTTTAATCTCTTTCCAAGCTTAAGCAATCCTTTAAACTAGGTTTTTAGATTCACCTTTCTCAATTTCTCTTAAATTCCATTCACATTATCAATTGCCTCAATAAATGATTGTAGAAGTATATGGAGACATATATTCTGAATTAATCCTAGACTTAACTTGCATAATGATTAGGGAGGTAGCTACTATCACAGCAGGTAAATTGTGTTGTGCTAGATCCGAGGCAATGGTCATCATCTGACTTGTCTTAGTAGGGCATATTTTCATATGGGAAGGCTTGCACAAATAGTTTCTAGGATCCTTCTCTGTCCTATAATGTTTAAAAAAAAAATACTGCTAATTTTGTTTTCAGATGCTATGCTGCTTTACTCCAAGAAGTTTTTTCTGCTTTCTTTAATCCAGTCTTTTCTGGAAGTGTAATGCCCTTTCTTGTAAAAGAAGTCATATGAAATGGTATGACTTTCTCTTGTTGTTTCATGAACCATAAAAAATAAAACTTCACTTCTTGTGCTCACATTTCTACATCAGTTTTCTTTCTTTCAGGCCTTTGTAGTAAAGCACCACTTTTCAAACTCATTCTGTTCCTCTTCCATTCACCAACACATCATGTACCATATTCCTTGACAATTTCTTTGCACAGTTTCACCTTTGTGTAGTGTTGCTAAAGATTCAAATTCTTGTTGCATGGTGGAAATAACCATTCTTTTCCTCTTTTCGCTTGTGATAGAAATAAAAATAACAGATTACCTCTCTTGCAGCTGCTTTTCACAAAGGCCTGACAGGAGCCTGTCAGTTTAATGTCAATAGGGTATAACAAGTTAAAAGTATATACTGATACATAAGTTGGTTGGTTGGTTGTTTTGGGTTTAATGGCGCATTAGCATCTAAGGCTAAAATGCGCCAAACATATGTCCAAATAAAAGATAAAAGTTGTGGTACCCTCAACCAATGTTTAAAAATAAATTACAAAGGCAACAAGTAAAATGTAAAACAATAAAATGAAATGTTGACAGAAAAAAACGAATGTATAATATGTTCAATATAAAATTAACCCAGGTGTAAGCGACCTGGATTAAACATGTAGAATAATAAATAGGGGAGTAAAACTATAAGCGAGTAAAATAACCAGTATAATGTAAAAATTGAAAGATAGATGTAAAACAACAATGGTCTGATAAAAGATGTCCGAGTGTAAGTGGCTCGAACGCAAAATTATGAAAGTTAAAAAACATATGTCTTTCAAAGTTAAAACACTGACATTCAATTAAAATATGTTTGATTGTTAAAATGGTGTTGCATGATACATAAGTGAATGGTATATAGTAAGTAATAAAACTTATAACCATACTGTACTAGAAAAAAATATGGGAATAACAATTATGTTGTTTCAGGTAAATCTGAATATATTATTATGTAGAATTAAATGGTCTTCCTTTTAAGATATAATAATATATAATAAATAAATACCATGCCATATTCTGCTCATTAGTTACTTTAGAATAAGTTTCAAATCCAGTTCACTCTGTTTTTTACTATACTGTCTTAAAAAAGCACTGTAAAAATAATATAGTTGCTGCTTTTGTCAACTATTTTATTTTTTTTTAAATTCACAATTAAATTATCTTCATTGGTTGTGTGTTGTTTACCTCTGAGCAGCACTTTTTTGCACACAATGAGCTAATGCCAGGACTCCTGAGAAGGTTGGGAGGAGGGGACCCACTGGACAACTGTTGGGAGACAGATGGTAGCCTTCTGTCCAGAGTGTTCTTAATGATGTGCACAAAGTATGGCTCTCCCATACACGGGGACATGGCTTAATCTCCCATCCAACAGACAGTGGCCTTTCCAAGCCCAGCAGTGTACCCTACTGACCGAGGACAGGGTGGGGAGTTTTATGGAGGTAAATCTCAATGCTGGTTCAGGCTGGACTCAAACCTGGGATCTGTAGATTATGAACTCGGTACACTACTGACTGAGCCACTCCTACCCCTTCATTTTTGGAATAAGGTTTTAAAGTTTTCTCTTTTTCTGCTAGATGCACATCAAAATTAACCTGGCCATCAGATTGAATTCCATTCTATAAACTCAGCATGTTAAGGATTAAGTATAAACTTAGGCAGGGCCAAAGAAAAAAACCCTGAAAGAAAGCAAAAAAAAAGGGGAAAACATTACCATTTTTTTTTTATGAGATTTGTTAAAGACCCCTAAAACACTGATCTACGGGACCTGGGTTCGAGCCCCGGGTAAGGCATGGATGTTTGTGTTGTTTCTGCTGAGGTCCTGCCATCTTCTCCGATCTTCTACTGTGGCATATAAACTGACAGGCTCCTGTCGGACTTCTGTGGCAAGCAGCTGCTTGAGGGGTATTTATATTTTTTTATTATAAAACAGAGGTAAAAAGTTGATACTGGAACAGCATTCTGGTTCATTCTGACTCTATTCCTTCTAGATCTGGGCGTGTACTTAGATAACCTGTGGATGGACCTTTGCAGCCATGGTGGCAAAGTAATGTGCCAGCCTCCCTTAGAGGAAAGCCTTCTATTGCTTTTAACAGGACTATATAACCTAATATAAAGGAAAAGCAAAAAGAAAATGCAGTTTCAATTGTCCTGCTAATGCTGCTATACTGTTCCTTGCTAATGTTTTAATCTCACAAAAAAAAAAGAAATACACATAAAGACACTATAATTTTGGTACTCACAGTTTTGGAACTAACTCAAATCTCATCTTTTTCAGCTCAGGATCTTCCTGTAACATTACTGTAGCTATAGGATGCATACTCTCAAAATTAAATTCGAACTGAACTCCGGTAGGTGGGCTTCGAAGGAAGTTTCTTCTATCCTAAAGAAAGCATTCTATTAACATGATTTTATCATAATCTTAATTGCCACAAATTAAATAAAATAAAATTAAAAAAGAGAGTACTTTAAAACTTTGTAATAGTTTGATAGCTTGGCATATTCACAGATCGAAATGATTGGAATGCATGTCCTGCAGTTCACATAGGTCTGTTGGTTTGTTTCAAAATTTGGTCCTTATATAGCTGGATCAATTCAGCTTCAGAGAGCTGTGTCATGCAATGGGAGTAGTATTTATTGCATGCCTCAGTTTCCTAGTAAATAGTCTTATAACGATAGCTTAACCTGATCTATACTTCATCTTAAAAGTATTGTTATACCTATTTTTCTGTAAAGCCTTCTGATAGACTGAAGAATCACTGTTGCTACAGATAAAACTCCAATGACTATGAAAACACTTTACATGTCACCTAGAGGTGTATAAAACTTCAGTTAAAAATAAGTAACATAAGCTAATTGCTTTTATACTCAGAAAGAGAACACAGCACATATATTAATGACCAATATAAAATGAAACATCTCTAAGATGTTTCAGATAGATATCTCTATTTAGAAAATGCTTTCATTAGAGAAGGAAAGTACTTGATGCTTGAAAACCCTGCACTTATGAAAAACATTTCTCTTAATTACTAGGACAGAGTAATGGATGTAAAGTGGCTCAGCAAGGATTTGCCTACCCATATTTCTTCAGTATCTTTGGTAACTCAGTTTCATTGTCAGTTAAAAGTGACTGTAGTTAAAATTGCTGCAGTAGAATGCATGGGGCTCATGTAAATGGTGAAGAGTTCTACAATGTAACACTACATACATTAATCAGGAAATACACAATACTAGCACACTACCCGCAAATGTTTGATGGAATGGAAATGAATTTTATCTCTGGCAGATTTCTCTGTTGACAACTTTTGTTCACTATTTATAAAGAATTTTATCATGATAATGCTGTGGTACAAAGTTAAAACATAAAACTTTCAGGGAGTAATTCTCAAACTAGGAAAATGCTGTACATACCATTACCATATATGGGATCTACTTAACTAATACCTTAGAATTACCCTTAACTTTATACATTAATTCAAAATTAACTCTTCCTTCAAGAGACCAATTAGAACCATATATAATGCGAAAACATATTTACCACTTTAGATTTATAGCAAAAAAACTAACTAGGAGTGCCTAACCATCCACCTGTTGCTATCAGTGTGCAACTGGCTCTGTAATTGTTCAGGTTTAATTCCATTACAATTACATCTGAATAATGGAACATTATGAAGAATTACTGACAAAAGGAAAATTGGTCATAAAACTATTTATAGCTGAGAAAGCCACAACAGAGTGATGCCAGATCCTCTACGATCACAAAGCCATAAGTTTCTAAACCCCATACCATCATAGGTAAGGACCTGAATTTTTAATGGCATAGGGGGAATCTGATATGATATTTGGGACCCTTTGGTCAAGTATTTGGAAAATTACAAAGGACTGAAATCTGTTGAAAAAGAGAAAAAAACATTCTAAAAGTTTCCATTGTATTTACGCTAGTTGCATGTATTGGCGTCAGTTTGCTGTAGAAGAAATATTCATTTTTCACTGGTCTGACGTGTTCACCCATCTACCATTATTATTTATGATGATGTTTTAATACTACATATTTCAAATTAATTTATTTAGGAAGAGTTGCAAAAAATCAAAGATAAAATGTTACAATTCCAAGAAAGTTAGAAAACACTGTTTTACAGTAAGTTAAACTTTTTAAAACACAATGCCTAATGTTACGCATGGCCTAAAACAATTATAGCAATATTGATCTATGATTTTATGGTGTAGTCATGAATGACTGGGAAGTCACTGAAAAACAACCCCTGAATTCAGCCACTCTGACTTCAAATTGTAATTCAAGAAATTATTGCCTTTGTTACCAATGTGTTTAAGAAATATTTTCAGTTTTCACAAAATAATCCATTTAAAATTCTCATGTTTACAGTAAAGTCTTCAAGCTTTTTTACTTAAATTTGCCACGGAGGTCTGACAGAAACCTATCAGAGTAGTAGTCATAGAGAATATCTGTGAGGACGGTGAGTCCTCAGCACAAAGGCAACAGAAACATCCATACCATATCTGGAGCTTGAACCCGTGTCCCTTTAATCATTAACCAAATGAACTAACCATTTGGCCACCAATATATAAGTAAATTTTACAAGTTATAAACATGAAAGTCGAATCACATCTGGTAAATATGATTATATTTACTCAGATGTGATAAATAAGATCATAATAATAACAGGTAATTTGATGATATATTTAGTCATTTTGCTGACTAAATATAATATTATTGTTTCCTAAAGAATTTATTTGTAATTTTCCAACTTCTCTCTCAAACAGATTTTCAAACTAAAGGAAAATTTGGAAGATTCAAAATAGTAACATTTTAACATTATGTTTACAAATGAGAAAGACATGTTATTGTGTTTTCCCCACAATCCCTAGATTATAGGTATCCAATTGTAGCCCACCTCACCGTGAGGTGCAGTCCACCTGAGATTTATAGCAAAAAAAACTAACTAGGAGTGCCTAACCATCACCTGTTGCTATCATTGTGCAACTGGCTCTGTAATTGTTCAGGTTTAATTCCATTACAATTACATCTGAACAATGGAACATTATGAAGAATTACTGACAAAGGAAAATTGGTCATAAAATCCATGTGACCAACACATATAATTTCTGATCACGTGGCCACTATTGAAAGAACTTGAACACCCCTGCCCTAGTGTAAGGAAAGTTATCTTGAAAATTAAAAAAACAAAACACTGGAAAATGCAAATAGTAATATCTTATTAGTACCTATCCAATCATCATCCTCGGGCTACAGAGGTCCAACCAGACTGTGCAATTTAGTTCTCCAAGCAAGTCTGTCCTGAGCTACATCTGCTGCATCTGGCCATTGCACACCAATTCTAATAAGGTCCTGTTTGACATTGTCTGCCCACCGCATACTTGGTCTCCCCCTCTTTCTGAAGCCTTTACACTGTTCATAACCCTACTCGCCAATCTATAATTATCCATATGGGCAACATGGCCAAACCAACGGAGTCTCTCTCTGCACAATATGCTGCTTAAAGGAGGTTGCAGACTCCTTTGCCTAACCTCATCATTAGTTACAAAGTTGAATCATCTAATGCCCATATCTGAACCATATCTAATGCCCATATCTAATGCCCATATCTGAACCAAGATACTGCATAAGCATCTAGAATCAAATGCATCTAGTTTCCTGTTATCTTATTTATAAAGTGTCCAAGTTTCACTGCCATAACTAACCCTAGAAAGAACCAAACTATTATACAGTCCAATTTTGGTCTTTAGGTGTATACGCCTATTTCTCCACACTCTCCATAGATTCTTAAAAGTCCTGGCAGCAATCCCTATCCGTCTGTTAATCTCATGCCGCACATCACCAGTACCTGTTACATAGCTCTCAAGATAATTAAACTGTGACACCTGTTCAAGATTGCAACCATTCAGATTAACTGAATCACAGCCTGCCTGACCAATTTTCATCACTTTAGTTTTCTCTCCGTTTATAACCAAACCTACTCTAGTACCAGTTTCATCAACAGCTCAAATGAAAGAGTTCATCTCATGAACATCATTTGCCAAAAGGGCTAAATCATCAACATAATCTAAATCACAAATTTTCATATCTCCAGCCTATTTAAAGCCAAAATCTTTCCCTTGAAGTGAATTTCGCATAACATAATCAATAACCAAACTAAAGAGAAAAGGAGACAAAATGCACCCTTGTCGAACACCAGAAGTAATGCTAAACCAATTGCTACAAGACTTACCAACTCTCACACACGACTCAGTGTTATTATAGAGAGCTTTCATTATGTTCACTAACTTGTCTGGTATACCATATGATTTCACAATCAACCACAAATTATGACGATCAACAGAGTCGAATGCCTTTTTGAAATCAACAAAGCTAGCAAACCAAAGGTTTCTGAAACTCAACATTTCTCAAGAATCTGCCTAAGTGAAAATATCTGATCCACACATCCCCTACCACTTCTGAATCCACATTGCTCATCACGCAATTGACTGTCAACCAGATTTTCGATTCTACTAAGCACAATCACACAAAGAACTTTACCTGGAACAGAGAGTAGGCTGATACCCCTATAGTTATCACAAGAACTGCGATCACCTTTTTTGAAAATAGGGATAATAATAGCTCTGGTAAAATCCTTAGGAACTATGCCTTTATTATAAAAGATATTCAAAATTTCAGTCATCCAAGTGGTAACCGAAACATTCCTAGCTCTAAGCATTTCCGTATTAATTTCATCTACCCCTGGGGATTTATGTAGTTTAAGTTTAGAAACAGCCAAAATAACTTCAGATTGTGTTATAGGGCCAACATTAAAGCCACCAATGCATCTATCATCATTGCAAACAATGGGAATAGAACTAACCACATTATTTAGAATATCACTGAAATGCTCAGCCCACCTAGCCACGACAGAATCCTCACCTTCTATAACCTTACCTTGTATATCCTTCAATCCCTGTATACCTGTCTGTTTTCTACCACACAAAACATTAACTATCTGATACAGCTATGTTTCTGCTGTTGTGCTGTCTAACTGCTTCCTCGGCAAACTTCCTAACTGATCTTCTACACGTTAAATAACTTCTCTGTAATGCTTTCTATTAGGACTAGTAGGGTATTAAGAACATTCCTGCAGTTCTTTCTTTGCAAAATAAGCTCAAGTGCCTTATCACTCAGATAATTCTGCCTCTTCTGCTGCTTTTTTCCTAAAAGAGTACTGTTAGTGTCCAAAAAAGCCTGTTTAAAATGATCCCATTCTTCCTCAACTTCAGTAGTAAGCATACCATGACAGTCATAATGACTAAGTAACCTATCATGGTAAGCTTTGGCTATAACTGGGTCTTTCAGAGCTTCAGTATTAAAAGTAAATTTTTTAACCCTAGCACAACACTTTTTAAGTTTAAGTTGCAAGACACTTTTAACAAGATAATGGTCAGATCCAATTTCAACTCCCCTATATGCCGTGGTATTTCTAACAGAACTAGCCCATTTGCTGTTAATTAATATATAATCAATCATATTCCTATGCAGTCCATCAGGTGAAACCCATGTGTACTTATGTATGTCGCGGTGTTTGTAATATGTGTTAGTTATTCTGAAACCATTGAGTTTACTTACCTGTAGGAGACGTTGCCCATTGCCATTGCCCAACGCTTGTCTGAAATTTTGCTGTAAGAAACCTTTCATTAATGCACTTATATCCTAGAAGAGGTTGGGTTGTTTTACCTCTGAGCGGCACTTTTTTGCACACCATGGGCTAAATGGCCAGGTCACATGGACCCCGAAGGCTCAGAGAAGGTTGGGGGAGGGGACCCACTGGAACAGCTGTTGGGCGACAGATGGTAGCCTCCCGTCAAGGCCATCCAGCGTGTTCTTTAACGTGCACAGGGTATGGCTCTCCCGCACACGGGGCCATGGCTTAACATCCCATCTGACGGACGGCGGCCTTTCCAAGCCCATCGGTGTCCCCTACTGACCGTGGGCAGGGCGGGAAATTTTGTGGAGATAAATCTCAATGCTGACCCCGCTGGGACTCGAACCCGGGAACTACAGATTACGAGCCTGGCGCACTACCGACTGAGCCACCCTCCGCCCCTTCCTAGAAGAGCAATCCACGCTAAGACGCAGACCCATGCCTTGGTGATGTTTATTATTGTTCCTCCCTGAAAAGAGAAATTTAAGATTATTTTTAAGAATTTGACCTTTATCTGTCCACCTGGTCTTTTGCAAGCCAAGAATATCTAAATTATAATGGTGAAATTCTTGTGTGAGGACATCAAGAGAAAAAGCTCTATGCAGAGTCCTCACATTCCAACTACGTATGGGGAGAAAATGGTTAGTGGAATGTTTAAAGAAACTATGTTTATTGAGAGAGGAAATGGAGACAATATCAAACAGCTCCCTAATCACAGACATGGGGCAAAGACCCGTTACCCCACCACTAAAGGCTGAAGCCATGTACACTGGAAGACTTCTCCCAATGTAGAATTTGACGATGCCAATAGAAGCAAAGAGTTCAGGTGCCTATGATGACTTCTGCTCAGGATTATCCAACAGCTGATAAACATATCCTGTGAATCTATTCACTTGGGACTGTCAACCCACAAACAGAAAACACAGCGGAAGATTTTCCCTCTACAGAAGCCCACCAGTGCAGCAAATTCAGGATCCATAATCAAGCTCAGAACCTTAATTCAGTCCAGTCCAATAGGTTTATATGGTCAGCAGGTCTGTAAATGGTAGCTAGGTAGTCACTGGAAGGAGAGCTATGCACCAATCCCCTGTGATGATGCATAGAACCGGCCAGGCCTAGCACCTAATGTCCGACCCCGGCTTCTCGTGGTGCGGACCGTTAGTAACTTTCAAAAGAGATACTCTCTTGTGGAAGTGAACGGAAGGGGAGGGCTGCCAGATTAGTGTGGCCTACTGATCTGGACAACTATGGCTACTTTTCTTTTTTTTTTCTACCCTGCTGAGGAGTGGTCAACCACACAGGGTCCTGGTGCTGACCATATAAACCCACTGGACTGGACAGATATATGGCTCTGAGCTCGATTATGGATCCTGATTTTGCTGCACTGGTGGGCTTCTGTGGAGGGAAAATCTTCTGCTGTGTTTTCTGTTTGTTTGTGGGTTGACAGCCCCAAGTGAATAGATTCACAGGATATGTTTATCAGCTGGTGGATAATCTTGAGCAGAGGTCATCGCAGGCACCTGAACTCTTTGCTTCTATTGGCATCGTCAAATTCTACATTGGAGGAAGTCTTCCAGTGTAGATGGCTTCAGCCTTTAGTGGTGGGGGAACGGGTCTTTGCCCCATGTCTGTGATTAGGGGGCTGTTTGATATTGTCGGCATTCCCTCTCTCAATAAACATAGTTTCTTTAAACATCCTACTAACCATTTTCTCTCCATAGGTAGTTGGAATGTGAGGACTCTGCACAGAGCTTTTTCTCTTGATGTCCTCACACAAGAATTCCACCATTATAATTTAGATATTCTTGGCTTGCAAGAGACCAGATGGACAGATAAAGGTCAGATTCTTAAAAATAATCTTAAATTTCTCTTTTCAGGGAGGGACGACAGCAAGCATCACCAAGGCGTGGGTCTGCTTCTCAGCAGACACGCTAGCGATGCTCTTCTAGGATACGAGTGCATTAATGAAAGGTTTCTTACAGCAAAATTTCAGACAAGCGTTAAAGACCTGAATGTTATCTGCTGTTATGCCCCCACTGAGGATGCCGATGAGGATGAGAAGGATAGGTTTTATGAACAACTTCAGGATATTTTGAATTCTGTCAAGAAAGGAGATATTACTCTTGTTCTTGGTGACTTCAATGCCAAAGTTGGTACTGACTCTGACCTTTGGGGAGGGGTGATTGGCCCTTTTGGTAATGGTAGCTGCAATGGCAATGGGCAACGTCTCCTACAGGTAAGTAAACTCAATGGTTTCAGAATAACTAACACATATTACAAACACCGCGACATACATAAGTACACATGGGTTTCACCTGATGGGCTGCATAGGAATATGATTGATTATATATTAATTAACAGCAAATGGGCTAGTTCTGTTAGAAATACCAGGGGATATAGGGGAGCTGAAATTGGATCTGACCATTACCTAGTTAAAAGTGTCTTGCAACTTAAACTTAAAAAGTGTTGTGCTAGGGTTAAAAAATTTGCTTTTAATACTGAAGCTCTGAAAGACCCAGTTATAGCCAAAGCTTACCATGATAGGTTACTTAGTCATTATGACAGTCATGGTATGCTTACCACTGAAGTTGAGGAAGAATGGGATCATTTTAAACAGGCTTTTTTGGACACTAACAGTACTCTTTTAGGAAAAAAGGAGCAGAAGAGGCAGAATTATCTGAGTGATAAGGCACTTGAGCTTATTTCAGAAAGAAAGAACTGCAGGAATGTCCTTAATCAATACCCTACTAGTCCTAATAGAAAGCATTACAGAGAACTTAATAAACGTGTAAAAGATCAGTTAGCTGCCGATAAGAATCTTTGGCTTGATGGTTTGGCTGACAAAGCCGAGGAAGCAGTTAGACAGCACAACAGCAGAGAGCTGTACCAGATAGTTAATGTTTTGTGTGGTTGTTTGGGTTGTTTTACCTCTGAGCGCACTTTTTTGCACACCATGGGCTAAATGGCCAGGTCACATGGACCCCGAAGGCTCAGAGAAGGTTGGGGGAGGGGACCCACTGGAACAGCTGTTGGGAGACAGATGGTAGCCTCCCGTCAAGGCCATCCAGCGTGTTCTTTAACGTGCACAGGGTATGGCTCTCCCACACACGGGGCCACGGCTTAACGTCCCATCCGACGGACGGTGGCCTTTCCAAGCCCATCGGTGTCCCCTACTGACCGCGGGCAGGGCGGGGAATTTTGCGGAGATAAATCTCGACGCTGACTCAGCTGGGACTCGAACCTGGAAACTACAGATTACGAGCCTGGCGCGCTACCGACTGAGCCACCCCCACCCGTTTTGTGTGGTAGAAAACGGACAGGTATACAGGGATTGAAGGATAAACAAGGTAAGGTTATAGAAGGTGAGGATTCTGTCATAGCTAGGTGGGCTGAGCATTTCAGTGATGTACTAAACAATGCGGTCCCATTGTTTGCAATGATGATAGATGCATTGGTGGCTTTAATGTTGGCCCTATAACACAATCCGAAGTTATTTTGGTTGTTTCTAAACTTAAGCTTCATAAATCCCCAGGGGTAGATGAAATTACTACAGAAATGCTTAGAGCTGGAAATGTTTCGGTTACCATTTGGATGACTGAAATTCTGAATATCTTTTATGATAAAGGCATGGGTCCTAAGGATTTTACCAGAGCTATTGTTATCCCTATTTTCAAAAAAGGTGATCGCAGTTCTTGTGATAACTATAGGGGTATTAGCCTACTCTCTGTTCCAGGTAAAGTTCTTTCCATGATTGTGCTTAATAGAATTAAGAATCTGGTTGACAGTCAATTGCGTGATGAGCAATGTGGATTCAGAAGTGGTAGGGGATGTGTGGATCAGATATTTTCACTTAGGCAGATTCTTGAGAAATGTTTAGAGTTTCAGAAACCTTTGGTTGCTAGCTTTGTTGATTTCAAAAAGGCTTTTGACTCTGTTGATCGTCATAATTTGTGGTTGATTGTGAAATCATATGGTATACCAGACAAGTTAGTTAACATAATGAAAGCTCTCTATAATAACACTGAGTCGTGTGTGAGAGTTGGTAAGGCTTGTAGCAATTGGTTTAGCATTACTTCTGGTGTTCGACAAGGGTGCATTTTGTCTCCTTTTCTCTTTAGTTTGGTTATTGATTATGTTATGCGAAATTCACTTCAAGGGAAAGATTTTGGCCTTAAATGGGCTGGAGATACGAAAATTTCTGATTTAGATTATGCTGATGATTTAGCCCTTTTGGCAAATGATGTTGATGAGATGAACTCTTTCATTCGAGCTGTTGATGAGACTGGTAGTAGAGTAGGTTTGGTTATAAACAGAGAGAAAACTAAAGTGATGAAAATTGGTCAGGCAGGCTGTGATTCAGTTAATCTGAATGGTTGCTGTCTTGAGCAGGTGTCACAGTTTAATTATCTTGGGAGCTATGTAACAGATAATGGTGATGTGCGGCATGAGATTAACAGACGAATAGGGATTGCTGCCGGGACTTTTAAGAATCTATGGAGAGTGTGGAGAAATAGGCATATACACCTAGAGACTAAAATTAGACTGTATAATAGTTTGGTTCTTTCTAGGGTTAGTTATGGTAGTGAAACTTGGACACTTTGTAAACAAGATAACAGGAAACTAGATGCTTTTGATTCCAGATGCTTACGCAGTATCTTGGGCATTAGGTGGTTCAACTTTGTAACTAATGATGAGGTTAGGCAAAGGAGTTTGCAACCTCCTTTAAGCAGCATATTGTGCAGAGAGAGACTCCGTTGGTTTGGCCATGTTGCCTGTATGAATAATTATAGATTGGCGAATAGGGTTATGAACAGTGTGCCTAAAGGCCTCAGAAAGAAGGGGAGACCTAGGATGCGGTGGGCAGACAATGTCAAACAGGACCTTGTTAAAATTGGTGTGCAGTGGCCAGATGCAGTAGATGTAGCTCAGGATAGACTTGCTTGGAGAACTAAATTGCACGGTCTGGTTGGACCTCCGTAGCCCATGGCTGCTTGAGGTTGATGATGATGATGATGATGACCAAGACCCTGTGTGGTTGACCACTCCTCAGCAGGGTAGAAAAAGAAAGAAAGTAGCCATAGTTGTCCAGATCAGCAGGCCCCACTAATCTGGTAGCCCTCCCCTTCCATTCCCTTTCACAAGAGAGTATCTCTTTTGAAAGGTACTAATGGTCTGCACCACGATAAGGCGAGGTCGGACATTAGGTGCTAGGCCTGGCTGGTTCTATGCATCATCACAGGGGATTGGTGCTTAGCTCTCCTTCCAATGACTACCTGGCTACCATTTGCAGACCACCTATCCAATACAAAAGGAATTTTTTATTTATCCCTTAAAACAAAAATTTTGCATTATTCCCACTCCCTTACAGATAAGGGGGAAAAAATCATAATTGTCAAGTAAACTTTTGACCAGCACACTACCATCAAAAATTTAAAAAATTCCACAGACTATTTACGATATTCAATTTGAGTTTTGCCATTTTCCAATTTTACAGCCTCTAACAGTGAAAATTCAAACTACTGGAAGATTAGAAAAATATATAATAAATATTATATTATTTTTTTTAAATGGATTACCAAAAAGAACAAAACAATTTTTAAAAAATTAGCTAAAAGTACAACAGGGCATACAAGGAGCTTATACTTTAAAAAAAAAAAACTTGACCAAAAATAAAATCATTTCATAAAAAAAAAATCATAAATGGCAGCTAGCTTAGGAAACATCTGATTCAGACATTATAATTAAAATTAAAATTTTAAAAGATAGAACTTATTTCAGCATTAATAGTTTTGTGTAAAAAAGTTTCGCCAATCTGTGGAAATTTTTCCCACAAAACTATTTGTTGATTTATTGACTTTAAAGTCAATAGATCACAATGTGGATATTGTTTATTGATTATTTTAGCATTTTATTAAACTGAAGTAATTTCATAACTAGAATTCAGAAAATGTGATTTTCAAATGAAATGTTTGCTGTTATTTTGAAATTTAACTTTTCTGTAGATGCATTTAATGCAAATTGATCTGAAAAGCCTTAACTGGCATAATGGTTAGGCAGCTAGCAACTGTTCCAGCAAAGCAAACTTTGTGCGTTGTGTTAGCTCTAAGTGAGGCAGTGGTCAGCAGTGACTTCAGTCTTAGTAGGGCATGTCCTTGTATGAGAAGACCTGTAAAAGCTAGGAATAGCTTCTAGGATTCTTCCTATCCTAAATATCGGAAAAAAAAAACCTTGTATAAAAAATTTTCAGCAGATGTACAATTATTTCAAAATGATTCAGTCTCAATTTTATGAGTCAAACTTTATATGCTTCAAAATATTTTTATTTAATCTTTTCACAGCTCCATCTCTTTTTGGTTATATAGATTTTTAACATTTATTTCAATCATCTTTTCTTTACAGCAAAATGAATTTTTTTGTGGCAATACTTCTCTAGTACGAGTTTAATGATTATCAAAAAATTCAAGCATAGGCATTTTGCTGACAAAATTGAGAAAAAAATTAAATGAAAAATTTATGTAAAAAAAAAAAATAGAAATATTATGGTTTATATTTAAAATGATAAAATGCTTTAGAAAAGGTAGGAAAATTAATTTTCTCTTCAAAAATTTACTGGTTAAAACAGAATATAAAAACTTACACTTTTTCAAAAGGGCGGATGACGAACCTAAGTGTGAGTTTTGTGACACCTTTTTAACGATCAAACATATTTTAATTGAATGTCGTTGTTTTAACTTTGAAAGACGTATGTTTTTTAAATCTCATGATTTTACGTCCGAGCCCCTTACACTCGGACATCTTTTATCAGACCATTGTAATTTTACCTCTCTCTTTCAATTTTTACGATATACTGGTTATTTTACTCGCTTATAGTTTTAGTCTTCTATTTCTTATTCTACATGTTTAAACCCAGGTCGCTTACACCTGGGTTATTTTTATGTTTATTTTAATGTACCATATTTATACTTGTTTATTGTTGTTCTATTTTATTGAATTATATTTTTGTGTTGGCCTTTGTAATTTATTTTTAACTTTGGATGAGGGGTATCACTACTTTTATCCTTTTACTTTTTGAACATACGTTTGGCGCATTATAGCCATAGTTGCTAATGCGCCATTAAACCCCAAACAACCAACCAACCAACTTTTTTTTCAAAAATTAATTTTATATAGTTAAATAAAAAAGTTATTACCTATCTTCTGATTTCTCACATTTTTGAAATTTTATTAATCACAATTAAATGCTCTTTCTTTTGGTATTAAATAAAAGTAAATAGTTTCCTCAAGCAGCTGCTTGCCACAGAGGTCCGACAGGAGCCTTGTCATTTTATATGTCATAGTAGAAGGTCTAGGAGGATGGCAGGACCTCAGCAGAAAACAACACAAACTTCCACGCCTTACCTGGGGCTTGAACCCAGGTCCCTTACGTCAGTAGTCAAGTGCGCTACAAATTCAGCCATGACCATAACCTATATTTGTTAATTGGTTATTTGAGGGGAAACATTTTTGAAATATTTTTTTTGCTGAAAACAGTTAACTAAAAGTCAAGACCTTTCTCAAAATATATATAGTCACTGAGAAAAATTTGTCTAAAGGAGCAATTTTCCTGTTTCAAATAAAAAATTATTTTCCTATTGTCCAGAAAGCTTTGGATTGTTTTACCTCTGAGCAGCACTTTTTTGCATACAATGGGTTAATTGGCCAGGTCACAAGGACTCCAAGGCTCACAGAAGGCTGGGGAAGGCTCACTGAACAGCTGTTAGAAGACAGATGGTAGCCTCCCATCAAGACCATCCATGTTCTTTAATGTGCACAGGGCATGGCTCTCCCACACATGGGACCATAGCTTAACATTCCATCTGACAGATGGCAGCCTTTCCAAGTCCATCAGTGTCCCCTATTGACTGAGGACAGGGTGGTGAGTTTTGTCAAGATAATATAGCTGTATGCTAAATCTGCTCAAGTGGAACTCAAACCTGGGAACCGCAGATTTCGAAACTGGCACACTACTAACTGATCACCCCCTATCTAGAAAACAATTTCTTATCTGTTCATATGTATTATAATTATTTTAGACTCTAGGTTTTTTAATTTTTATTTGCTCTGCCAGATCTTTTTTGTTTTTTTGCAATATACTTTGAATCTTGTTAAAATTAATATAATTCTCATTTTGTGAAAAATTTTCATAAAATCCAGAATTAATAGCTGTTTAATTTGGTATATAGCATGCCCTTTTTCCTTTCATTAATTATTTGGCAATACAGTTCCCTTCTTCCTTTCGATTGAGCACAGTTGAAAAAAAAGCCTGATCAGCAGGTATTAGTCAGTTTTTCAGGCCTGACACTGTAAAGGTTAAATCTGGGTCAGCCAGGAAGAACTCAGACATTTTTCTTACTTCTCCACCTGCTGTATCTCAAAATCTTCTCCTTTAACAGCAATCTCTTTTTTTGAAGCCCTGAACAAAAAAATTATCATAATTCTTAAATTGTAAAAAGCACTAAAACTGTTTTGCCAGAAAACACTTTCCTTCAAATTTATTCAGCGGCAGAAATTTAGTTTTGTCTTATCACCTAGATTCACTGTCACATTGGTGATGACTGGCATGATTAATTCCTGGTTGGGGTTTAAGCCAAGGAAAAATAACCAATGCTTCTGTTAAGCTTATTCTTATATATCTGTATGCTGTACTCACATGACATTTTCAAACACTCCAGAATTCCACATCATGGGCACAGTCACAGAGAACAATACACATAACAAAACATTTCATGAACAGAGTGATTAATAACTACATGTAAAGTCAAGAGCAGGAATGAGTAATATATCTCCGGCCCTGCAATGAGTAAGGAGGTGGAATTCAGCCCATACTGAAATGGTTTCCCACTTTCTGTGGTCAGAGATTTTTTGTAATGGTAAGACTGTCTTGAAATTCTCTGATACATTTCCTCCACTAATAGATTCCCAATGATGCCCATTATTAAGAATGTCTGTAAGATGGAGTTATACATAAAGGAACCCAATGTTAAGGGTTTGGGGATTATGAAACTGCATTATTCAAAGGTGTCTACTTATCGGAAATGTTTGTTTTCACTCTACCATCATAGTGCAAATATTCACAAAAATACAGTTAAAAATCAGTAAATTTAGATTATAACTTCTACTTAATGCTATTGCATATTAAAATTAAACTAGAAATTATACATACTGCTGACAGAGACATGATTTGTTGTTTTACATTTTCTTCATCTTCACTTCCTACCCATGGTGGCACACCTACATCCTTTGGTTTTGTATTTTTGCTGTTAACAAATGCTTCTTGCTCTTTATTAAAATCACCCAAGATACTCTGAAAAATAATTATATACAAAGAACAGTGTTTTTACATAGACTGTTTCTTTTTTAATCTTAGGTATATACATACATTCATGCTGTAAATAATTTATGGAAATGGGGGGGGGGAATTGGCTGTAATTCCAATATCTTAGGATAAATTTAACAACAGTTCTAGTAAATTAAATTACATTTAGGTTCTTGTGGAGTCCACCTGGACTAAGAATATGCACACAAAAAATTTTGTATTCTATTTAATCTAAAATATTGTTTTAGAAAACTAATATATGCAATTTTAAATGCTCTCAACACAATTACTGCAAATAAGATTGGCATAAATATGTTATGCACATTTTATACATACATTTTTTTCATAATCTTTTCTTGGGCATATATATAGCTCACATGTAACTTTACATGATGAACCCAGTTGTTAGGTCTTAGGATGATTACTGCTAACAATTTTCAGCACAACCTCACTTGGTTCACAGAGTATGGTTGTACATCATGACATTACATGTGTCACTGAATGAGATGCATTTCAAGCTTTATTAGCTTCCTTTGTTTTGAATTCTTTAGATTAAGGCTTTGTTACAATGGAGCAAAACAGTACTCTTCACACCTGCTATGTTCAAAACTGTGAAATACATCCGTTGACCATCACTAAGTACAACATGCAAAGGAATTGTTTACACATATTTGCTGCATCAACTCTGGATTTTGTTGTTTTAAAATAATACAACACAGGGTCTCTCAAAAAAACTTTATATAGCTGGGGACTTTTTTTTTTTGGTACATTTTTTATGATGAAAAATATAAGCATAAAAAAGTGAATAAATTTTCACTCTTTATTTAATCTTAGAACAATAAGTCATTATATGTGCACTTTATAGCTTTAAATGAAAGAGAAAAGAAGAGAAAGAAGAAAACATGAAATATGTTACAGGAAAAAGTCATATCTTACCGAGTTCATAAATATTGCACAATAATAATAGGATCATGTGATTATTTGTATATTTTCTTAGGACAGTACTGGGTCATGGACCACACTTCAGGAAATTATGATTTAGCACATTTGGTTTTTTTTTTTAGAGTCAACTATTTTAATCAGGTGCATGATGAGAGCAGAACAACTGTTAAGTGTTTACATGGTACATAAAAACAAATTGTTTTGCCCTCTGTATTGCCAAATAATGTGAAACCAACTGAATGTCTTCTGTTTGATTTAAATTCAGTGGGAATTTAAATGATAATGCCTTGATGATGTACACCCTTGATAATATCATAGTGAAATAAAATATGTAACCACAGGTGGATCATGGGGAGGGGAGGGGGACAAACCCCTTTCTCTTTGAGAATGGTAATACCCAGATGGAGGTGAAGAAAAAATGTTAAAATTATATGCATTTAAATAAAAAACAGAGGGAAAAATTTAATACTGGAAAGGCATTCCAGTTTGATCTTGCTCCTCCCCCTTCACTTGGACAGCTTACAGCACCCCATTCACCCACCTTTCTTTTTTCTAAATCCCAAGCTTGTATGAAGTAACCTTAGTTTTAGAGTTCAACATGAATAAAGTAACATGAAATTCCCAAATAAAAGAATCAAAATTTATTTACACTTGCAATGTGGCGGGTTTTGCAAAGGAATTTGCAACTGTAAATATGAAACTGAATCATGTTTCACATTGTCAGCTGTGCATGTGTGTAATTCTCCATCTCAACTAATATTACATAGAATATCAGTGCCATCTTATCACAAAGCAACTTAAAATTTATTTTTTAGTGGCTGGGTATGCTCAGACCCCACCAAAACAGTTAGAGCTTTTGAGGTCTGCATCTGAATACTTAATATAACCAGAAGAAATTCTAACAATAGAATGAATGCTTAAAAATTATTTTTGGAGATAAAATATTTATTTATCTTTTTGGATATAAAATATTTTTTTGGATATAAAAATTTATTTTGGAAATTTTAAAAATTCTTTTTCAGCATTTGCTCATTCAGTATTGCTACTGAATGAGCTCCAAATAAGAAAAAAATACTTTGTTTCAGGAACTATACTCGATTTGATATTTTGCCAGACAAATTAATCACAAATATGATTGGGTTGGGCTGTTTTACCTCTGAGCGGCACTTTTTTGCACACCATGGGCTAAATGGCCAGGTCACATGGACCCCGAAGGCTCAGAGAAGGTTGGGGAAGGGGACCCACTGGAACAGCTGTTGGGAGACAGATGGTAGCCTCCCGTCAAGGCCATCCAGCGTGTTCTTTAACGTGCACAGGGTATGGCTCTCCTGCACATGGGGCCACGGATTAACATCCCATCCGACGGACGGCGGCCTTTTCAAGCCCATCGGTGTCCCCTACTGACCGTGGGCAGGGCGGGAAAATTTTTGCGGAGATAAATCTCAACGCTGACCCAGCTGGGACTCGAACCTGGGAACTACAGATTACGAGCCTGGCGCGCTACCGAGTCACCCCCGCCCCACACAAATATGAAGAACAGCTTCTTTTGTATAAAAAAAAATTATATTAAAATATAATTTAAATGTAAACTTGAATGCATTGTTACTTACATTTTCTTCCACTGTGTGTTTCAAATGCTTGGCAGTTTCAGAGATAGTACGGCCAGTCTTATTGGCAATACCAAATAAAAAACCTGCAAAAAATATAATACACGGCATTTCAATTACAAAGCCTTTGCTAGCACACATAAGAAGTAAAAGCTTATTACATTTCTAACAAATAATACCTACTGAACTACTTATTGCTTCAAAAACATTCTGAATGCACAAATTTGCTTGCTTAACCCTTATCATGCCAGGCCTGAAAAACTGAATTGTACCCTGTGGCCAGGCTTTTTTTCAACTGTGTTCAGGCAAAAAAATGTGGAAACTACTTTTTTTTATACCAAATAACTACTAAAACGAATTACAGCATGTTATAAGCCAAATTAATCAGCATTTATTTCTGGATTTTCTAAAAATAAAATTTTTAACAAAAAAAACTATGAATTTTGTTTTAATATATTTTTTAGAGGCATGTAGTTAAAAAATGCATCTGGCAAGGCAAATAAAAATTTATTTAAATAAAGAAAAACACTAATAGACAGAAATAATTATAATGCATATGAACAGAAAGGCTATTTTTGAATAACAAAAAATAAATTTTTACTTCAAACAGGAAAATTGCTCTCTTTTTATAATTTTTTCTCAGTACCATACTTTGAGAAAAGTCCAGGCTTTTCAACCAGCTGTGACCAGTCAAATAAACAAACTTCAGAACTTTTTAAAAAAAAATGGCAAATGAACAGAAATTGGTCATGTTATATATCAATAGAAAGAACATTAAATTCAGATTAAGAAAATGACAAAAATTTAAAAAAAGATAGGTAATGCTAAAATAGTTTTTAATTGTAAAATATACTAAAATGATGCAAAAACATTTATGGCTGTATTTTCATGCAATTCACTGAAAACCTCCAATAAAAAAATGTTTCCCTAACATCAGACTTCATTTTATTGAGAAACAGATGGTAGGATGTTTACAAAATAATTCAATTAACTCACTGGTTATGAATTATTTTGTTAATTTAATAATTAACAAAAATTAAATTTAATAAAAATTTAAATTTTTTGTCTGAAGTTAGAACAGCATCTACAGCATTTGGGCTCTGCTAATAGCAGTTTGAGCAAGAGAATTGGCTTTTTATTTTCTGAAACATCAAGTTGAGGAATAAATTGAAAAAATCAGCACGTAGGAGTCTTGAAATGTTTATTATTATTTTTTTTTCATATATAAAAATGGTAATTAATTCTTTTTATTGCACTGAATAAGATGGAAATAAATAATGAAGTCATATCACACTATTTAGAATTATTAATGATTTAAACAGTAGTCGACAATCTCAGAGTTACCTGTAGACTTTTTAATATCTATAAATCAATATTTGTTTTGTCCCGAGATTGGCACCAAATGTAGGTGCCGAAAATCATGAGAAGAGTAAAAAGTCATATTTAGAGGAAAAACAACAGCGCTGGCATTAGTTCAATGGTAGAATACTCTGGCATATTAAAGAAAATATTTAACTTGTGTGGAAGGTAGGTTCGAGTCCTATATTTTGGCAAATTTTTTTCCACAAAACATTTATTGATTTATAGATGCTAAAAATGTCTACAGGTAACTCTGAGATTGTCAATTATTGTTTAAAAATGTTAGTTCAAAACTTTAATACTTTTAAAAAAGTTTTATGGTACTAAAGACTTATTTTATGGTTTATGGCCGTATACACAGGCTTTGTGAACCTGATTTTGTAGGTCATGGCATAAGGGTTAAAGCCACTCCCCTTCCCATGCTGAGAAATTGCAAATTTCTACATAATAACAGCTGATTAATCTTCCTAACATCCAAAAAAATGCACTAAATATAAATTGCAATTATAAAAAAAAATTACCCCTCAAGCAGCTGCTTGCTACAGAAATCTGACAGTAGCTTGTTGTACAGTAATGCCATAGAAAAGATCTGTGTGGAAGGCAAGATTTCAGCAGAAAACCAACACAAATAAAACATCCATACCTTTCCATGGGTTCAAATTCAAACTATATAGAAATGTGAATAGCAAAATGGAAGATGAAAAAATGCATATTTGACAGTGCACTTTGTGGGAGTTCGAGCAGGGCTCAAATGCAAGAATATGCTCTGTCTTGGAGAACATATCATCATCGATTAACAATGCAGGAATTGGTTTCCAAAGTTCTGGTCAGGAGATCTGTCATTCAAGGATGAACCACATTCTGGTTGCCCTTTCAGAGCTCGATAACTGTGCATTGGAAGAATTGAAGAAAATCCATGTAAATACACTTATGAATTGGTGAAGAACTTGGAACTTCCCAATTGACGTCTTTCATCATGCCTGTGCTATTAGAAAGGTCAGTAAATTAGGAGCACAAGTTCCTCACAAATTGCTGCATAAGAATAAGGCAGATCAATTCTATATTGTCACTTCACTGCTCTTTCAACTAGTCAATGAGACATTTCTTGCTTCATTCATGACTATAGATGAAAAATGATTGTCACATTAATGTTAATTGCAAGCAACAATGGGTTAATCAGGATCAAGAGTTCAAACTGAAACCCAAACCCAGCCTTCATCCAAACAAGATAATGCTGTACATTTGGTGGGATTGTCATGTACTTCATGCTACTTAGAATAAAAGGATCACAGCAGATCATCCTCCATGACAATACTAGATCACATACAGTGAAATTACTCAGAGAAACATTTCGGAGCTTGAATGGACTATAATATCATATCTGCCCTATTTGCAGAACTTGCTCCTTCTAATTTTCATTTGTTCTGATCCTTATAAAGCATCTCAATGATTCAAGAATGATGATGATGAGGTTGAATGTGTCCTCATTGAGTTTTTTGGTAGAAAACTACCAGAGTTCCAGGAATTGCCCAGCTGTCACAAAAACGGGGTTGGATTGTTTTACCTCTGAGGGATACTTTTTTTTTGCACACAATGAGCTAAATGGTCAGGTCACAAGGACTCCAAGGGCTCAGAGAAGGTTGAGGGAAGGGGACCAACTGACAGCTGTTAAGAGACAAATGGAAACTTCCCATCAAAGCCATCATTTGCATTCTTTAATATGCACAGGGTATGGCTCTCCCACACAGGGCCACAGCTTAACATCCCATCCAATGGATGGTAGCCATTCCAAGCCTACTGACTGAGGGCAGGGAGTTTTGAGGAGATAAATCTCAATGCTGGCCCAGGC
Organism: Ryuthela nishihirai; assembly: GCA_038380435.1. Lineage (NCBI taxonomy): Eukaryota > Metazoa > Arthropoda > Arachnida > Araneae > Heptathelidae > Ryuthela > Ryuthela nishihirai. The sequence goes on along the minus strand of JAWZYU010000032.1, from coordinate 3,813,778 downwards.
AGCACTCAAACCTGGGAACTGCTGATTACGAGCCTGGCATGCTACTGACTGAGCCACTCCCCCCCCCCCCCCATACACACACAAAGACAGGAAAAAGTCACTGAACGTGATGATGAATATCTCATTGACTGAAATATGATAAGGTTTGTTATAATGTTTTGAATAAAGGAGAGAAAAACAAATTATCAATTAACACACTTTTTTTTTTGAAAATTTAAATTTTTTGAGATTGCGATCATCAACAAATTTAAATTTTTTCAGCTGAGTGGTTAGCGTGCTTGGTTACTTATAAAAAAATATTCGAGTTCAAGTCATAAAGTATGAATGTTTCTTTTTTGTGGTGTTTTTCTACAGAGAGAGGTCTAGCTTCTTCACATATCTTTTCTATGACATGTAAAGATGACAGATTCTTATCAGATCTCAATGGCAAGCAGCTGCTTGAGGGGTAACTTTTTAAATGTCTTAAACAGTTTCTTCTACTAACTTTCCCAGGGCTATCTTTTTATTTCATTTTAGGTATCTGTATTTTTCTTGAGGGGGGGGGGGGGATAAACTCTTAATTGTAAGAAATATTGTCAAATTTTGGAAAAGTGCTACTACCTTTATTAAAACATGCTTAGCTTGAGGCTTTGTTTTACCTTTGTGTCTGTAAAAAAAGGTTCTTAAATAATGTGGGAAATAGCACTTCTTTTTATTCACAATATGAATGAGAGGGTGGAATTAATTTGTGGACTGTCATCGTTAGCAGTTTTTTATATGAGTTAATAATGGAATGTGGCAGGATACTCTTCAAGGGCAAGAAGCAGATGTACAAGTTGAAACATATTGTGATATTTTCTCACTTTGGAAAGGTGTTTGTTTCTGTGTGTAGCTTTTTGCAGGCTATGGCTGATCTGAAAACTGAACAATACATGATATGCTACTCTGTTCGGTGAGGCTTAAGTGGTGCACAGTCATAGAAATAACTCAAGTGTATGGAGAACATTGCTTGGTTGTCCAGATCTTGGGTCATCCTCTACAGAATCATTCCTGTCTATGAAGTATTTGTGCCACTTGAAAATTGTACTTCATTTCTAGCACTCTTCCCCATACATATATATATTGTTACGACAGATGAACATGCTGCAATGAGTTGTGATGGGTGTGTCATGAACACTCATGTATGCTTCTGCGTGAGAATTAATTAACCAATTAATTAGAATATAGAACCAATCTGAAATATAAGAAAGATAGAAGTGTGTTGTTGAAGTTGTGAGATCCAAAAGGAGGCATATTTAAGAGTCTGTGCACGATAGTTTGACGAATAATTTTTTTAATTTAGTGTGTGCTGGAGGTTGACCACTTTATTGGTATGGATTATATTGGCAAGCTGGTGTATAAAAAGGAAAATATTGTCGTCTTGTGCATGGTGATCAACGTATGAAAAGAATTAGTTCTAAAAAACTAGTACACTTAGTCATAGTTTTGTGTATAGTTATTTAGTTAATTAGGAATTTAATAGATTCTTCTGAAAGCTTATATTTGTATTATTATAGAGTTTTGTGCCAGTTGACTAAGTTTGTTCATAAATGATTTTATGCATACTTTTGTAATAAATTGTATTGTATTGTAATTTTCATTGACCAATTTTTACTTGAACTCACGCTCAGTGCTCATCCATTGTAAATTGTAACATATACATACAAAATCCTCATGCAGCCATGGGCTACAGAAGTCCCATCAGACTGTGTAATTTTCCTCTCCAGACAAGTCTGTTCTGGGCCATAGCTGCTGCATTTGGCCACTGTAGGCCAATTCTAGCAAGGTCCTGTTTGACATTGTCTGCCCATCACATCCTTGGTCCCCTTTTCCTGGAGCCTTTAGCCACACTGTTTATAATCCTGTTTGCCAATCTGCAACTATGCATATGTGCAAAATAAAGAAACTAATGCAGTCTCTCTCTGCATAAAATGCTGCTCAAAGGAGGTTGATAACTCCTTTTACCTCATTATTACTTACAAAGTCAAACCACCTAATGCCAAAGATACTGTGCAAGCATCTAGAATTAAAGGCATGAAATTTCTTGCTTACAAATCTCTTGCTTACCCCTGCTTAGAAAGGGTCCATGTTTTGCTACCATAACTAACCTTAGAAAGAACCAAACTATTATACAGTCGAATTTTATTCTTTAGGAGTATATACCTATTTTTTCACACTCTCCATTGATTAAAAAGTGCTAGCAGCAATCCCTATTCTATTTATCTCATGCTATACATCACCAGTATCTGTTACATAGCTCCCAAGATAATTAAACTGAGACACTTCTTCAAGGGTGCAGCTATTCAAAGCAACTGAAGCACCATCTGCCTCACTAATTTTCATCATTTTAGTTTTTTCTCTGTTTATCACCAAATCTATTCTATTATCAGTAACAGTACCAATGAAAGAATTCATCACATCAACATCATTAGCCAACAGGGCCAAATCATCTGTATAATCTAAATCAGAAATTTTGATATCTCTAGACCATTTAAGACCAAAATCTTTCCCTTGCAAAGAATCCCATATTACATAATCAATAATCAAACTAAATAGAAAGGGACACAAAATGCACCTTTGTCTAATTCCACTAGCAAAGGTAAACCAATCACTAACAGCCTTACTAACTCTCGCACATGACACAGTATATGACATATTATAGACAGCTTTCGTTATGTTGACTAACTTGTCAGGTAATCGACATGATTTAATGATCGACTACAAATTAATGTCAATCAACGGAGTCAAAAGCCTTTTTGAAATTTATAAGGTTAGTAACACAGGTTTCTGAAACTCTAAACATTTCTCAAGAATCTGCCTAAGTGAAAATATTTTATCTATACATCCCCTACCACTTCTGAATCTGCACTATTCATCTTCCAGTTGTCCATCAACCAAATTCTTAATTCTATTAAGTATAATCATGCAAAGAACTTTACCTGAATCAGAAAGTATACTAATTCCCCTATAATTATCACAAGAACTACAATCATCATTTTTTAAAAAATAGGGATAATAATAACCCTAGTAAAATACTTAGAAACAACATCTTTATCATAAAAAGTATTGAAAATTTCAATCGGCCATGTGACAACACAAATATTACCAGCTCTAAGCATTTCAAAGTGGTGATTTCATCCACCCCTGGGGATTTATGCAGTTTTAATTTAGAGATAGCCAAAGCGATTTTAGAATGTGATATAGGCCAACATTAAAGCCAGTAATGCATCCACCTCATTACAAACAATGGGAGTAGAAATAACCACATTGTTTAGAACATCTCTGAAATGCTCAGCCCACCTAGCCATCACAGAATCCTCACCTTCAACCATCTCACCATGTTTATCCCTCAATCCCTGTGTACTTGTCTGTTTCTTCACATACAAAAAATTTATTATGTAGTATAGCCCCCTGTTGTTGTGCTGTCTAATTGCTTCCTGTGCTTTGTAAGCTAAGTTATCAAGCCAAAGATTCTTATCAGGTGTTAACTGATCTATTACATTTTTATTAAGCTCATTGTAATGCCGTCTGTTAAGACTAGTAAGGTGTTCATTCATATTATTCCTGGACTTCTTTCTCTCAGAAATAAGTTCCATAGCCTTATTACTTAAAAATTTTGTTTACTCTTTGCCCAAAAGGGTACTGTTGGTTTTAAGAAAAGCAATGTTTAAACTGATTCCATTCATTCCCAACTTCAGTGGTAAGCAAGCCACAATTGTCATAATAACTAAGTAGCCTATTATGGTATGCTTTGGCTATATCTGTATCTTTCAGACTTTCAGTGTTAAAAGCAATTCTCTTAACCTTAGCACATTTCTTAAGCTTCAAGATACTTTTGATCAGGTAACGGTCAGATCCAATTTTGACTCCCCTGTATAATCTGGTATTCTTAACCAAACTTTTTACCTTAATTAAACCTTTTACCATGGTAGCAGTCATTAGAAATTGTCTTGACTGCAAATGAAGATACTGGTCAATATAGCAATTCCCAGTTAAACGTACCAGACCACCAATACCTCAGCTGCTATCTGATACGTTTTTGTTTTTAACTTAAGCTTTATAAAGCATAGAGATATGGCTCCTGTCAGACCTCTATAGCAAGCAGCTGCTTGAGGAGGTATTTATTTATTTATTTTTTATACTCATAACATACACTGCCATCTTCTTCAAAATGCTGTTTGTAAGTGGAGAAGACACTGCCTTTAAGTGACACAGATATCCGAGTTATATAGTGCAGGTAAAACAGTTCACATCATCAAAGAGAGAAGATCTGGATGGGTGGCTGTAGATCAATGGTAAGAGAATCTGGCATATTAGCACGAAGTTGTTGGTTCATATCCCTCCGAGCTCAACTTTCACCTCTAAATTTGATATTGATGCTAAGAATCCAGGTAACTCTATGGATATTATTTATTAATTACTTCATACTTTTCAAAATAATATATTTTTGGATTGTTTCTGTGCACAGCATAAAATGGAAGACTTGAAAAACTTTTACAGAACAGCAAACATTTTATTGCATTAATGTAGAATGGCATTTTTTTTTTTGCAACTAGTCATGAGGACCTTATGATGAAAGTAACAAAACTATTAAAACATCTGTAGCAAATGCTAGCCCTACAGAGAACTATTGATGATCAAATAATCACTGAATAGTTATTTCAATTCATGAAAATATTAGCAGACATCAAATGTCTTTTCATCCCACAAAATCTAAAAACTGCAAAGGGGGACACTTAAAGATATTAGCATTGTTCAATCATTCCAGGTACCAGAGGTTTTCATTGCTTCATTGTATGTATGTACAGTATCTTAATTACAAAACTATAATGATGTAGAGTATACATACATATATACTACATATTACAGGGTGTTTCAAAAAGGACACAACCCTCTATTGTATTTTTCAATTTAAACTTGACAAAAGACACAAATTTCAAAAGAAGAAAATTAGATATATATTTACCTTTACAACAGATGTTGAAAGTGATTTCTTGCAACCTGGATGCAGGTTCGTAACCGTTTCATGTCATTTGCAGCCACCTTTCGTAATGTTTGTTTTCTTATGTTTAAAATCTCTCTTTCAATGTTAGCCTTCAAGTGTATGAGGATTGTTTTGAAACACTACACATTTGAGATATCCCCAAAGGAAAAAATCTGTAGGAGTAAGAAGCTAAAATCTGTGGATCTTGGGGGCCACAAATTTTTTGAAATCAAATGATCACCAAAAAATTCCTGCAACAATGCCATTGTGTCATTTGCAGTATGGACGGTTGTGCCATCTTGTTGAAACCAACACTCTCATTCATTCACATACAATAGTGCAATAAACTGTTGGATGAGGTCACGATAAATTTCACCAGTTACAGTTGAGTCAAAAAATAAAGGCCCTATCACATGATGACGGGAAATTGCACACCAAACACTAATTTTCCGTGCATGCAATGGTCATTCATGAAAAGTGTGAGGATTTTCACTGCTCCGTATTCGACTGTTCACAAATCCATCCAAGTGAAACCAAGCCTCGTCACTGAAATAAACACGGCCCAACACCTTAATTCCATTTTCATCAACAAAAGAATGAAACTAACAACAGTACTGTAAACATTTTTCATGGTCTGGTTCTTTCAGTTCATGAATGATACCAATGCAGTAGGCATGAAATTTTAACTTCTTAGTAGCCCTGAAAATAGTAGCTGGTGACAGTCTAACTTGTGAAGATAACTTTCTAAGAGATTTTCTGGGTGAGCAAGTTAAACACTGAGACACATCATCAAGAACTTCAGCAGTTAACAGTGATGGCCGGCCTGGGCTCTTTCAATCCTGTACATTGTGAATGAGTCACGAAATTGTGTGAAACCCAGTGTCATGAAATTTATCAATCAAACGAGATACTGTCGACTTGTTGGTAACTGCAGACTGAGGAAATCTCAACTCAAACTCCTCTCTCACACGTTTGTAAGATTTGTATGCACCAATAAGTCTCAACAATAAATACATGTTCGTTTTTGGAAAAAGACATAGCTGACACAAAAGGAATGAATACTGAGTGAGACTAGCACATGACAAGGTCATTTCAAGTGCTAAAGGCTGTTAACCTTGAGTACAGTAATGCCAACTGACTAATATTATGGTATAAAATGTACATGCACGTAAGTTCTACTCTCTTATATTTAAGGGTGCATCCTTTCTGAAACACCCTGTATAATGATGTAGAATCACTAAAACATGCATTTTTAATGAAACATTTTTCAGCCATTATAAATATATAAATTAAAAAAAAAAATACTATATGCACCATATAAAGTAAAATAAATGAATAATTTCCTACATGAATAAAACATGGCAATGATGAAATTACTCAATTCATATTAACTTCAAAGATAGGTTTGTCAAAACTGGTTCCACTTGCCAATTACAAAAAAATTTGTATTTGGCATTTGCAAAATAAACTATTTTACATGAACTTTGGCTATTGATAAAAATATTCTTTTGTAAAATAAACATCGTTCACATAAACTACAGCTATTTTTAAATTCTACATCATAGTTAAGGAAACTGACTACTGAAGCAAGTAAGGAACTAGCCAATAGTTTTAATTTCTTTAGAATTAAAATCAAGACATATTTATATTCCCTTAATAGGCTAAAATATTACATTTACTATGCTTTTTAAATTAATATTAACAAAGAATCAGTATATCATTATATATGGAAAGAAGAATTGCACAAATTTAGAAAAATTATTGATGTTAGCATTGGATTCATTGCTTCAATTTTAAAATTAAATAAAATTTTATTATTAATTTCCTCTTTCTTAGCATATTGCAAAGTAAAACCATGTATTGGCACTATTTTGTTTTGATTGTTATGAACTTTACAGTGTCTTTCAATAATCATGCTTTGTTGCTATACTGCAAATCAGACACATGGGCAGAGGTTCAGCCTAAATGTCTAATTTACACACTTCAGCAATTATATTGAGCACTAGCTGAACAGTACTGGGTGCTACCTGGGGCTGATTTTTAATCTGTATATTCTTATTTTCACTGCATTTATCCCCCCCCCCCCACACCTCATCAACATTTTAGTGCAGATTCAATGTGAAAAAAATTTCCCACCATTTGCTTAGGTTGTTGCTGACTTCAGCACTCTCTCTCATATTCCATGTCTTAATTTCTATCTAAACTATCCAGATTTGTATTTCCATTACAACAGATTTTGCTGCCATATAGTTCCTATGATACTTGATCTCATGGTCCAAATTTCCAGCACTGCTTCCCCTGTGTGCCATGGTGGTTGGTTAAAGAATCAGGTTCCTACTTGGCCCATAGCTTTATTTGTACACAAATTGTCATTGTTCAAGTCTCACTTTCAATATGCATATTGTTTTTTCACTGTGCTAAAGATTAGTGTTGTGAGTATTCCAACCCCCACCAATATTTTAGTGCAGATTCAACAAGAAGAATTTCCCGGTGTTGCAAAATTCATTGCTGACTCAGCACACACTTTCATAGCCCATAGCTTCACACAAACTATCGAGATTTATATTTCAACGGATTTTGGTATTCTTTGATTCCCAATGTACTTGACTGAAAGGTCCTAAATTTCATAGGCTGGTTTCCCCTGCCTGATCCAGTGTTGAGTTAAAAAAAAATCAGGTCCCTAGCTGCAATGGGCTGCCTTAAAATAATAATGCCTTTGAAAATATAAGGAATATGGCAATGGCAGCAGATTTAAATGTTATTTTGACTATTACATTCAGAGTTAAGGAGTAGTAAATGACAACAAAAAATTTGCCAGAGATTATTGTTTCCTGTAAGATAGCATGGTAAATATTTTTGTTTCTACTAAGCCCCCTTTTTGGAATTTCGACTTTAAATTTGGCACTGCAACCCAGATCACAACCAGAAACATTCTTCAAAATTTTGAAGCATCTACCATGATTTCCTAATGAGTTATGGCTGACACACACACACCTTTTGATATTATAGATATGTTGTAAGACCTCTCTTTTCAATAATTGCTACAAAATATGATTATTTGAATATTTTGTAGAAAATGTTTGAATGAAATTATTTCAAAATATACCATTATACAATATACCAATATATTCTTTCACATTTCAACTGGTGCTATGTGATAACAATGCCTGCATTTTTTTGCAAATCTCTGTGTTAACAGGTGCATATAGGAATCTTCAGAACTTGCCATATGAGGGCAGAACTGTTCCTTAGTAAGCTACCCTAAGGTAACAGTAAGTATATAGCAATATGTTCGAAGTCAGATAGTTAATTCAAATGCAATAAACTAGGCTCTTTCTTAGAAATACAATGGTAATATTGATTTAAACTCTCTACCCTGCCATCCTCACAGACCTTTTACTATGGCATATAAACTGACAGGCTCCTGTTAGACCACTGTGGCAAGCAGATGCTTGAGGGGATATTATTTTTTTATAAGGAAAAAAGATGTTTGAAAATAATTTGTCAGAAGTGTTACAATTAGAAATTATTATCCATAAAAATCCCAAATTTTTGAGTGTTTACTCGATATTATTTAATGGTAATTCTTAAAAGAACATAATTAAAATTTTATCCAAAGTAATTTTTTTACCTTATTGAATAATATTAATTGCTATTGCAATAGAGGTTACTATTAGAGGAAATGCATAAGCAATGGATTAAAGCAAAACCATTTTGATATTAATACCCAATTTTTTTCAATTAGGCACGAAATGGTAAATTTGTTAAAAAATTATGGTTAAAAGTAATAATTTTTTCCAGCCTGTTCAGTTCTACAGCTTCTTCAGTACATTTAATGTCAAATTTGTTATAAAAATGGCTTTAAAAATTTTATTTTAAAAGTTTTTACATGGTTTTGATCATTAAAGAACAATGAAAAAAAATTCTTTTGCATAACTCGTCCCGTGGCCAAGTGGTTAGCACGCTTGGCTACTGAACTACGGGACCTGGGTTCGAGCCCCGGGTTAAGGCATGGATGTTGGTGTTTTTTTCTGCTGAGGTCCTGCCATCCTCTCAGACCTTCTACTATGGCATATAAACTGACAGGCTCCTGTCAGACCTCTGTGGAAAGCAGCTGCTTGAGGGGGTATTTATTTTTTTTTAACCTTGACATAAAAGTAGACGGAAACAGGGCAAATAGTTTTCTCTTCAAGCTCAAATTTGGCAACACTTTTTTAACAGCTAAAACATTTGCAAATTCAAATTTTGAATATTTCAAACTACCATGATCATAAATAATTAATAAACTTGATATACTTGGTATTAACCTATAAATTACCACTTTAATGTCTTTAAATTTTAGAGGAACAATTGTCTTGAGCCGAGTGGGATATGAACCCAATTTTTCCTCTAAAATTTAAATCGACATCAAAGTGGTAATTTATAGGTTAATACCAAGTATGTTGAGTTTATTAATTATTTATCAACTGTATTACTTGTAACAAAATACTTTCCATCTATATGGCATGTGTCTGCCGCATGTGGCAAAAACTGCCTGAACACTCTCTACATAGGAAATAGGTTGAAATGGTTCATATCATTAATTAGAGAAGATCTTGATCGGCGGATGGTAGCTCAGTGGTCCAGAGCACTTGACATATTATCAGGAGGTTGTGGGTTCATATCCCACCTGGCTCAAGACAATATTTCCTCTAAAATTTAAATCGACATTAAAGCGGTAATTTATAGGATAATACCATGATCAAAATTTTGGAAAATGTCATTTGATGGAGAGAGGGCTTTGATGAAACTGGTAATAGAGTAGGTTTGGTTATAAACAGAGAGAAAACTAAAGTGATGAAAATTGGTCAGGCAGGCTGTGATTCAGTTAATCTGAATGGTTGCAGTCTTGAGCAGGTGTCACAGTTTATCTTGAGAGCTATGTAACAGATACTGGTGATGTACGGCATGAGATTAACAGACAAATAAGGATTGCTGCCGGGACTTTTAAGAATCTATGAAGAGTGTGGAGAAATAGGAGTACACACCTAAAGACTAAAATTAGACTGTATAACAGTTTGGTTCTTTCTAGGGTTAGTTATGGTAGTGAAACTTGGACACTTTGTAAACATGATAATAGGAAACTAGATGCTTTTGATTCCAGATGCTTATGCAGTATCTTGGGCATTAGGTGGTTCAACTTTGTAACTAATGATGAGGTTAGGCAAAGGAGTTTGCAACCTCCTTTAAGCAGCATATTGTGCAGAGAGAGACTCCGTTGGTTTGGCCATGTTGCGCATATGGATAATTACAGATCGGCGAGTAGGGTTATGAACAGAGTAAAGGCTTCAGAAAGAGGGGGAGACCAAGGATGTGGTGGGCAGACAATGTCAAACAGGACCTTGTTAGAATTGGAGTGCAGTGGCCGGATGCAGCAGATGCAGCTCAGGACAGACATGCTTTGAGAACTAAATTGTACGGTCTGGTTGAACCTCCGTAGCCCATGGCTGCTTGAGGATGATGATGATGGTTACTTAATTTGATGGTGACAATATTTAATAGCTTAGAGTAGCTACAGCATTATCTTCCATGTCAACAGGAATGACTTCAAAGTGCTATAAATTCTAAAATATGCATTTGATGAAAAACTGTGTGAAAAATTGCCAACTAGAAAAATTAAAGATCATAATCAAATATATTTAAATCTCGACTTTTCATCAATATTCATTCAGTCTTTAGAGAATCATAGAAGCAGAAATATTTAAAAATAAATTATCATTCATTCATTCATTCATACATACATACATACACACACACACATACATACACACACACATACATACACACACACATACAAAATCCTCATGCGGCCATGGGCTACGGAGTCATGGAGATATGAGTTTATCACTACATAGCTTAGAGGAAGACAAAATCTTAGCAGACACTGGGAAACACAGCTTAAACCCAGGTCTTTTTACTTTGCAACCAAGTATGCTAATCAGTCTTATCATTAAGCCTTTGACACTCACATTGATTATGGTGTCCTGCATTTCTCAGCAAACACAGGAAACATTCCAATTACCAATTTTTAACTCTTACTTCATTTAAAGCAGAGATGTTTACTTGCATAAAACCTTTTACCCACCACTTTTCGTCATTTTATTATCTACTTAATTTCATATTATGAACTGAAATATTTGTCTAAGAGTTATCTTAAGTCATAAAAATATTTCTAAAAATCAAAATTATACTCACTTCCTATTGATTTTGCTGATTCAACGGCTTTATGTGAAACATCCTTGATATCTCCAGCTGATATTCCTGACGATATTCCAGCAACATGTTCAGTTTCCTTATCTGATTCTTTTGGTGTTGTTTCGTCTACAGAAACTGGACTTGAGCTTCGCACTGAATCAGGTCCTTCGCTCTCGGATGAAGCTTCTCTATCTGAATTACCCTGCTGCGTTTCAAGGCTTAACGAAGATGCAGGTTTTTCACAGTCTCCTTCACTTCCAGGTAAAAGACTAGTTACACTTTCTGATTTTTCCGCAGCTTTTTCTTCCTTTTGTGCTTCTTTGTGGGCTAACATTTCTTTCGCCCTGGCGCTTACTTTCCAAATTCCTGTGAATAAGTCCATTTTGAAAGATACTAATGGAACGAAATTTTTGCCTAAGCAAAAGATAAAATTTAAGTTATAATAGTTATTATTTTACTGCGAAGAGTTCATTTATAATTAATTATCTTTTTGGAAAAGTTGAGCAAAATATGCAGGCAAAAGAAAAATAAGCGAACTGTAATAAGGCAAATGTTTGCTCCCTAAGCTGGCTCTCACAGTTAGTTTACATAAGATCAAAAAATGTATTTAAGCTTAGATATTATAAATATACCTAAAAATATACGTCAATACACTATAAACGGTTTTGGGGAAGGAGGGAAATTGGGCATTTACCCAAATAACAGCGTTGAAATTCTACTTTTTCAACTCTGCAATAATACTTCTGCTGCAATCCGCATCGAAACACTTTGACGCCACCTAGGAATATAATGCTCAATTGCTTGTTATTAAGAAGAAATTGATGGTCTTTGGTTCAATTTTCAGAAACTGAAAACTACTTTCAAGAAAAAGTAAATAATACTCACAGATTCAAAATTTCAAATAAAATACAAACATTCAATGACTTTAACATTTCAAAAAGAGATATTAACATTATCACAAAGACAAAAACTAATTATGTCTACGCAAATACAACCCTTTTTAAATTTAAAAAAAACATCATCTCCAAATTGTACTTACTGCCCAACACCACACACATTACATCATAAAATTTTTTGGAGTGCCCACAATTCAATAATCAAAGAGAAAAATATTTTCAAATATTAAAAATGTACAATGTATCCAATTTTAATTTCAACTCTATCCTGGAACCTCCAATAAAAAAACACAAACCAATATTTTATAAATTTTTAATAAATTTCTTTAATGATTGTAACTTGTCCAACTTATTATAAACAAATATAAAATAAATAATTAAAGGAAATTAAAAATAAACAGACGGAAAACACAAAAAAATTTATTTTAATGAAGAGACATGAAGATTTAGAAAACACAATTCAATACATGAAGAGACTTGGAAAATACAAAACACAAAATACTTTCAAACATGAAGAAGCATGAAGAGACAAAACAAAAATGCCCTCACATGAAGATGCAAACAAAATATTTTAAGATTTAGTTAAACATCATTTTTATCACACCTGATTTTGAAAATACTTCTGAAATTTTCTTACACATATTAAAAACTCTGAAAAAAAATGAAAAAAAAAATAGAAAGAAAATAAAGAAAAAAAGTAAAAACAAGAATAATTAAAGTTTTGAATGAGTCAAGGTCATCTTATTCTGATCCTGGAAGATTTCAATTCGGTGATGTCAAGTCCAGTTCAGCTGCAAATTATGTGAACAAAATGGACAAATGGGTCGTTTATGATTTGTAGGATGAAGACACACATTTATTTTGTGTTTCTTTAAACTGTACAAAGCAATTTTTTTTACTAATATTTAGAATTATTTAGAACTAATTTTTGAATTTGAAATTCAGTTTAGCAGTCTATTGCAAATACACAGATTACCTGTAGATATAGAATTCAATAAATACATATGCGGGAATAATTAGTTTTGAGGAAGGTGGAGGACTCGACTCTAGAGAAATCACCCACAACTCTAGAAAAATTAGATTCTATAGACACTCTAAATTGGTTAGAGCATTGTGGCATGTATATAGCACTTCTTTATTCTGTGGTATCTAGAGAGTCGAGATTTTGAGCCCTGAAACGTCGGCAAAATTTATTTCTCCAAATGTGTATTTAATCAATTTGAATTTTCTACGTGCCAGAGAAAGCAGTCATGTAAAGGCAATTTTTTTCATTCTTTATCATTCTTATATATTAAATTTCTTCATTTTTATATCAGTTATATTTCCCAAAATTTGAAATTACTGTAAAGAATATACATTTTTCCCCCCTCATACATCATACTACTATGAATATAAAAACTTTCTGGTGGGTGCGAAATGATTTAAGAAATTCGATTATCTGAGCAAGGCAATGCTGATTTTCGGTTTGGAAACCGACATAGGAGGAAAAATCATCTGGTATCTCAAAATATATCCACTTTTTTTGCCCTAACAGACGCGACAAACATTTTACAAAAGGTGAGAGGGCGAATTAATCAAAATGTTTTTTTTTGCTAAATGAAATCTTGCGACTTGGGGCATGCAATCTACTATATGTACTCTAGGAGTTTCAGACCAAAGCAAGCCAGGGTTGGGTTGGGTTGTTTTACTTCTAAGCAGCACTTTTTTTGCACACCATGGGCTAAATGGTCAGGTCACAAGGACCCCGAAGACTCAGAGAAGGTTGGGGGAGGGGACCCACTGGAACAGCTGTTGGGAGACAGATGGTAGCCTCCCGTCAAGGCCATCCAGCATGTTCTTTAACGTGCACAGGGTATGGTTCTTCCGCACACGGGGCCACGGCTTAACATCCCATCTGATGGATGGCAGCCTTTCCAAGCTCATCGGTGTCCCCTACTGACCATGGGCAGCGTAGGGAATTTTGTGGAGATAAATTTCAACGCTGACTCAGCTGGGACTCGAACCTGGAAACTGCATATTACGAGCCTGGCATGTTACCGACTGAGTCGCCCTGCCTCAGCAAGCCAGGTAAATGTTGTTTCATATACAGGGTGATTGTAAACTCTTTCAACAAAAAAAAAAGAGGGGTGACAGTACACATCAAGAAAAACAATTGTTGCAATGGAACCTAGGGTCGCATTCCACTCCTTCTGCCAGAGAAGTGTAAAGTTACATATCCACGTTGATCATTCAACAGTGAAAAGAAAGGCAGTTAACCAATTTATGAGCTGCTTAATTACATTCGCGTCAGAGAAAGACTCAAAGTAGCGTCAGAGAGCATTGTTGCACAGCCCACACCAGCGAATGAAGGACTGTCTCACCCTCTCATAGACTCCTGGTGTGGTGTTGGTCTTGTCCGCTGCAACACCGAATCTCGCGACGAGATCTTCCAGGGAGTCCACAGGTGTCTCGTACACAAGTGTTTTCATGTGCCCCCAGAAGAAGTCTAGTGGATTGAGGTCTGGGGAGTGTGGAGGCCAAGCCACAGGTCCACCACATCCAATCCACCACCTGGAATATGTTGCATTTAGGAAGTATTGGACCTCGATGGAAAAGTGTGCTGGGGCCCAATCGTGCATAAACCACATGTCCCTATGCGTAGTGAGCGGAACACCCTGCAACAGACCGTGAAGCACTTGCTCCAGAAACACACAGTACACTGCACTGGTCAGTCATTCTGGCAAGAAATAAGGTCCCACCAGACAATCGCCCAGGATACCTGCCCAGATGTTGACGCCAAATTTCTGCTGGTGTTTATGAGGGTCACTGACGTGTGGATTTCCTTGAGCCCAAGCGTGCTGGTTGTGATTGTTGAAAATGCATTCCCGGGAAAACGTTGCCTCATCACTAAATAACATTAATGAGGGAAACTATGGATTAACATTGTTCATCTGGAGCATCCAGATGAACAATGTATCTCTCTTATCTACCCCAACAAAAAATGGATACTTTTTATTGTTTTATGTTATGTATATGCTCTTGCTGTCATAAATAATAATGCGTCGAATGAAAGCTTATGTTGTTTGCCATAAGATGTTAAACATTCTTATCATCTGTCATCTCCCCAAGGCTACATAGCGTATTACAAACATGCTACATATCCACCACTGCTTCCATCAATGCCCGCACATCTTGGCAATTTATTCCAAATGAAAAACACATTGACTGACACGAAAGTGAAGCATTAAATAAACTTTCTTGAATAAATTAAGAGATTAATCCTGGTAATAAAGATTTCTGCATCCTACAACTGAATCTGTTTAAATCATGTTTTATAATTCCTGCACAAAATAGGCTTTAACTACGTTAAAAATATGTCAGAAGCATCTTCTCTGTTCAGTTTGCTCTGCTACGTTGGTCTCCATAATACGGTTGCCAGGTTTACCTCTAGTTTATATAGAATTCTGCAAAAAATATACTACAAATGTCCTTTCTGCCCATTGAGCTGTACACAGTAGTATTAGAATGACTACCCATAGAATCACAATGTACCCGCCCAGGTGCGTCACATAGTGCACATGACAATGTCGACCACACGGAGATATAAGCTGACAGCCAGGACAGAGGAGTCATAGTGTGTAACTTGAGCACAATGGGCAGAGGTATTGATTTGATGGACTTTCAAAAAGGAATGATCATCAACTACAATGCCAAGGGTGGACCGCTGGCACACCGAGTACCTCCAGATGTTATAACTGTGGACTCCCAAAGACCATCGACCCCAGAGGAGAACGTCACCTCCGTCGACTGGTAAAGGGTAATTGAGGCGCAACAGTGAGCAATTCACCACTCAAACGAACGCTGGGCCACCCAGGTACGTGTCCCTGATAACAGTAGAATGATTCAAGAAATTTATTAATATCAAAAAAAGTCATTAGTTGATAAAGACAGAGTAAAGCATCTAAATTAACCTTTGAAAATGTATAAATATTTGTTTATCCATCCTTAATATTTTTCATTTCTGACAAATAAAAAAAAATTCATGTTTTGCTGGTAGTTCAAGGATAAAAAAATCTGAAGCAGTTTCTTTTATTAAGTGTTTATGATCAAATCCCCATCGGAAACCTTATATTATATGATTGCGAAAAAATGTTCTTTTTGATAATTGTTTTAGGTAAAATATTCATGAAAAGTATTCTTTATAGTTTACCTTACTAATGCACCCAGTGGAAATATGAAAGAAAGCCATTATGATATATTATTTTTCTGATTAATCCCGAATTTTCCCATGGGTTATTTTTGAGTTACATCTGTTTTACCCCTATACTAGGAGAATGTAATCGATAGGCGACCTCACTGAAGCTCCATAAAGCAGTCCCTCCAATTCCCTATATAGCTCAACGTTTCTACCCAACTAGGTGCCTTTGCTGGTGTTTATTTGAAATTGTTATTTATATAATCTCATTGCTTTTGTAATTAAATTACTTCATTTATAGTATGATTGTTCATTTTGAATTCACACTCGATTAACCACTAAGAAATTTGTAACGTTTGGTGTCAGGAGTGCAGATATTATTTTGAAAGCATTTCACTAAAAGTATGGAAGAGTTGGTAAGACTTATAAATGATATGAGTGTGAATCGACTACTCAAAATAATGGTATGAGAGCTGAAATGGCTACTCGAAATAACGATTTGAAAACTAAAATGGTGACTCGAGGAAGGAAGTGAACTAACTACACAGAATAATGCTATGAGGACTGAAATAGCAATTCAAAATGATGACTTAAAAGCCAAACCTAGCGGTTCAAAATGATGATTTGAAAGTTGAAATCACTGCTCAAAAGAGTAAAATTAGTGATATATGTAGTCAAAATGATGAATTCAGAAGTGAAATGGTTACTCAGAACAATAAAATCAGTAAAATAACTGATCAGTGTAGATTAAAAATGAGCTCGGCCGACCTTAACTGGCATAATGGTTAGGGATACACTATTACAGCAAGGCGAACTTGTGCGTTATGTTAGCTCTAATTGAGGCAGTGGTCAGCAGTGACTTCGATCTTAGTAGGGCGTGTCCTTGTATGAGAAGTCCTGTAAAAGCTATGAGTAGCTTCTAGGATTCTTCTCTGTCCTAAATGTTGCAAATCAATTCAAATCAAAGATAGCATGATGGTTTAAAAGATGAAATTGATGACATAAAATGTAATGTTAATTAAATCACTTGTGATTTTAACACCAGATTTGATAGTGTTGTTACACTATAAACATCAAATTGATAGTGTAAAAACAGATTGTAAACGTCAATTTCAGGCTTTAAGAAATAAACTGCTATTTTCTTCTTGTAATAATAGTAATGTTGGCGCAATAATGTGCTTACACATATTGCTAGAGTTGTTGTTGGGTTGGGTTGTTTTATCTCTGAGCGGCACTTTTTTGCACACCATGGGCTAATTGGCCAGGTCACATGGACCCCGAAGGCTCAGAGAAGGTTGGGGGAGGGGACCCATTGGAACAGCTGTTGGGAGACAGATGGTAGCCTCCCGTCAAGGCCATCCAGCGTGTTCTTTAACGTGCACAGGGTATGGCTCTCCCGCACACGGGGCCACGGCTTAACGTCCCATCCGACGGACGGCGGCCTTTCCAAGCCCATCGGTGTCCCCTACTGACCGTGGGCAGGGCGGGGATTTTTGCGGAGATAAATCTCAACGCTGACCCAGCTGGGACTCGAACCTGGGAACTACAGATTACGAGCCTGGCGCGCTACCGACTGAGCCACCCCCGCCCCACACATATTGCTAGAAGCAGAACCATAACTAACTATTTTTGTGCCTGAAGCAAAAATAGAATATTGCTCCTTCCCCTCCCATTATAGTTTTACAGCAGTCTTTTTCTGTGCTGCCTCATCTTGTGCGTTCGAGGCTAGTGCCTCACTCTCCTCGCCCTTGTTATGGCTTTGGCTAGAAGTGCAACTAAACCTACCATATACACAGTCGTATCAGAATAATATGACCATCTACCATAGTATACAGGTAGTCATATTATTCTGATACGACTGTGTATGATGAACAATCATCTTGGGCAGTGTTTCAAATCCAATTCGAAGTCACCGCTAGAGCCAATGGGTGGAAAGAACTTGAAAAGACCAGTTTTCTTGTTGTTTCTTTCAGAAATGCTGCTATAGAGGTTTTGCAATCTATTCCAGAAGAAAAACGATTTGATTATCAAGTATCAAGTAAGTTATGATTATGATTATCAGTATCTGCCTTAGAATTAAGATTTGGGGATAGTTATTTGAAACAGTATTATGTAATACAGTTTAAACATAAAATACAGAAGAATAGTGAGATGAGAACTTGTAACGAGTAATGCAACTAGAGCTAGCCAGTGACATTGCCTGGCTAGATTAGCTTAGAATAACTTTCCGCCTGATATCCAGGATAGCTTAGCTCAACAACAGTTTATTGATGCTATTGCTAATTCTGAAACTCAGCGATCTTTTGGGATGCTAGACTGTGAATCAATGAGTCAGCTGTGGTACACGTAATCAAGTATGAGTTCTCCAGGATCTCCTCCCAAGAAAACAAACACACAGTGAGATTCGTGAATGTTGAAGCAACTGCAGAAAAGAATAGTTAACCAAATCTATACTACATCTTTTTAAAAGAATTAAAGGTTCCTCTCCAAGGACTTCAACAGAACTTCAGTGTTGGAATTGTGGCAAGACTGGGCATATTCGAGCCAACTGCAACAAAAAGTGGGTATGAAGTTCAAGCACATCTAACAGATAGCAAAACCAGAGTAAGCAACATGAAGGGCAAATGATGGCTGTTGATTGGTTGGCCCAGGGGAAGTTGCCCACATTTCAGCACTGCATGGTGGAGACAATGGATTGCTGCTGATGGAACTGTGAATGAAGTGCCTTGCCGCATGATAGTAGACACTGGTGCAAATGTGACTACTCAGAACTGACATAGTAAAGGAGAAAACACATCAACCTAACTGGTATTCTAGACAGTCCAATATTATTCTATAAACAGTCACTGGAGATCGTTCTAAAGTCATGGAAGGATAGAACTCAGCATCAGAGTTGGTAGTTGCTTTGCACGCCATTCTGTTTACATCACTGATATCTAATATTTTTTCATTTATTTTACATTTTATATTTTTACATAATACATCAATACATCACAATGAAATGCAAACATAATGCAAAATACATATACAGTACAAATAAAACAAAAAAAAAACTGGTAAAAGAAAAAAACCAGAATTTTGTCATAGCTATTTTGAGCCAGGAGTTTCACAACCAGTCCAGAATCAAAAGACTGCATAATTTAACAGCAGTAGCAACAGATAATTGGCAAGTACTATTTTAAAATCAATATATAATATGCTAAGTTGAATAAATTATAGAATTCCAAGCTAATTGAATCTCAGAAAAATTTCAATGTTTTCAATGTTTAACAAAAAAATCTCTAATTTTCTTCTTAAAACTTATCGAATTAGTTTCATTTTTAAGCTGTTTTCTAAAAAAAATTATAAATCTTTGGTGCAAGAAAAATGAAATGTTTTTACGAAATATTTTTGTAAGGTAAATGCATTATACATTGATTATTTCTTCCCATGTTGTAGGGATGCTTTACACTATCTAGCCAATCGTGGTTCACATGCCCAAAAAGGAGAATTTTAAAAACATAAATTTGTGTAATATTATAAAAGTGAATTAATTTCAAGGATTTCATATTTTTGAAACTTTTTACATTGAATATAAGCTTATATATTTTCTTATGAATATTGTTTAGATTAATTAGGTTTGTCACATAATCTTCCCCTAACAACAACAAATTCCGTGTTGTATACTTGAATAAACCCAATAAAAGTATAAAGAGCTAAGAAAAGAACTTGAAACAATATTTTTTAAATGATAAAACATATATAACTTGTATCTCGATCTTTTTGTAACTGTCTGAGCATGCATCTTCTACTATAAGTTGCTTTCTATTACGTAATACATCAATACATCACAATGTTTTATAATTTTTTACTCTCTCTATTACAGTACAGTTACAAACTTGTGTTAGGTTACAATGCAATTTATGATACTTAATTTTAAAGTCAGATACAGTCGAGCCGAGGGGAGATATAGTTTATCTAAGTTCGCTGTGAATCGTTTCACCATGGGTTTATTAATAAGTGTAGCATTCATTTTACTACGAATCAGGTGGAAAGGAACATCGAAAGTCTCAGTGGATGGTGACTGTTCCAAAACCATGGACTTTAAGAGATGGAAATTATATTTTTCACGGTTTTTCTAAGTTAAAGATATCCCCTTGGAGCGCAGAATCTCGTCACTGTTGCTGAGATGGAGGGCATAACTCTTCACCCCGGCACTGACGTAATCTGTAATGTGAACATCGCTTCCGTATTTAGTCGTTATCTCGTCGACAAGTCCACCGAGAAAGGGATTCTGAGCTGGAACGTAGCTATCGGAGGGTCTTGTGCTGAAGATAACCGAGTCTGTATCAGAATACAACGCACGTGGACCCAGTTTAGAAATCAACTCATAAAGTTTGAGTCGGGCGTGGCTAGTCACCATTGGCAGCTAGGATTAAACTGATATGTGTGTTTGCAGGTGTGGCGTCCACTACATGTTTGTGTGTCACTAACACAGCCTGATCATTGATGGGCACAATATCAGTTACAGTGATAGTGGCATCGTTTAAAAGGTCCATATATTTCACTGGACAGCTCACAATGGATGTCTGTGTACGGTCCATATTCTGGGCATGTTTCTCCCAGGAGGAATTAAGCGATATCTTTGAGAGAGTTCTTTTGAGACTGTTTTTAACTACCTCCGATGGTTGGATCCGTACCCCCTCTGCTTGGTAAAACGCTTCACAGAACTCATTTTCCCGGTCAGTTTGGACATTGGGAGAGAAGCCAGAGTATCGTTGTTTCAGACCGAGAAAAGTGTCAATATACCCGGTGTAAACACCTCCTTTTTTTGTTACTGGGTCATATTGTAACACGTCTGTGAAATGCCACAGGTCATGGAATTTAATAAGCTTGTAACCAGCGCACATGGTGTCGTAAACTTCAAATGTTGACCAGGAACCAGTCAGCGCATGCTGGTTCACGTTATGTTGGCAAGGGGGCGCCAATTGTCCGTCGGCGCAGGTCCTGCAGAGGGGGAAGAGGAGTTTACCATTGCTTTGGTATGGCAGTACAGGGATAAACAAATCGTCGAGGGAGGAGTAATGTGGTGTGAGCTATTCCAAAATAACTGTCCAGGTCGGGGTTGAAATCACCTGTGATCCGTATGGGATGTCCTTTCCCGAAAGGAGCCTTCTTGCACACGTAGGGATATAAACTATTGTAATCGACATAGTTAAGGCTACGCCGCTGATCCACTGAGGCAAAAATGGAGAATACCTCCACACGTCCCTCATAGAGATAATCACGAGCGCCGATCCTTCTAATGGGTTCGATGATTTTATACATGGTGGCCAAGGTCTGCACAGTACGCAGCAAACAGTCAAAGTCGTGCTCCCTCATGACCTTGCATGTGTAGCCGTCTATCAAAACTTTTAATTTTTCAAGTCGGTCCAGGGTTTGAGTATTCATTAAATCAAAGGGTTTTCCGGATCGAGTGTCCATTTTACCGGGGTGGAAACATTTCAAACAGTGATGGTGGAAACATCCTAAGAACGCGTAATAGGTGCGTGTGGTATGACACACACCATCCAACTTGTACTGAGCAACCTTGTACTCACCTTCGGGGGAACGTGCGGTCTGTATCTGGATGTTGTCGTTGGCAGCCTCGTACTCCAACCAGGCAAGGGTCTTTAATGACTGCCTGTCGTTACTTGCAGAGTATCCTTGTGGAGGGCACACACCTAGAGTATTCTTCTGTAGGAACTTTCCCCAGAAAATACGTAGGCAGGCACCGGCAATTGTGAGGTCCCGTGCGAAGGGATCCACACCTGTGATGTCTAGAAACTCCTCATGGAAAGCTTGCGCTACATGGCGTAGCACCTCTGTGTCGGCCTTACAGTAGAATAGAAGCTGTTGTTGAAAGTCCCAGGGTTCGAGACTAGCGGTCGCATAACACTCGTTAAACTCTGCTAAGGTTGAAGGCTCCATGTCCTCAGGTTGAAAATAATGACGATCTGGAACGTCACGCACGTAATTTAAATTTCCCTCCTTCACAAATTTGAAGGGGAAAAAACCTTTCTCTGCCTCCAGGTTGAATGTTTTACTGAAGGAGAGAAGAGGAGCTTGGATGAAAGACAAGTTGTCTATAAATCTTATTTTTAGATTTGGTAAAAAGATACCTAATATTTTCGAGCCATGAAAAATAAGATCAGGCTTCAGAAATCTTCTGTAAAGTTAACTGATCACAAAAGATCCATCAAAGCCTTTTAAATTGTGGATGAGAATGGTAGCGTCCTTGAACCGCTGAACCCCGGGATGTTCTTCGGCTAAAAGCCAGTCCATGAAGGCATCCACATCCGGGAACGAGGCGTAGACCCAGTCGTCATTCAGCATGTACGTTACAATGCACAGGATGGGTTTCAGAAGGCTGTCATCAAGTTCTACAGTCTCCACATCAGAGTATAAGTAACTTTGCCCGACAGGGGTAATTTTGCAGGGTTCCACAAATTTTGGTTTCTCGCTCTTGCAGACGTGACGTTTTTTGGGATCATAAATATCCAAGCATTTGGTGCAGCGATGTCTCGACTGGCAAGTTTTCAGCAAGTGTGCTTGGAAGCAATCTGCGCCACGCAAATACATGCAGCACACTGTACAGAGCAGAGGTTCCCCAGTGTGCATGACATCATCTGGAAAACGATTGCATGTGCCCTTGCACACGTGACCGTGATTATACGCCTTTAAACACTTTGGGCAGAATTTATTACTGCCGAAAAATCCAGCTGACTTTGCTATGACATCGTAATGCTCTTGGTTGTACAGCAGGTACAGTTTGTCCTCGGCTTCAGTGCCGATAAAAATAGGTAGAAATCCATCATCGACGGAATAAACAATAATGCGAAATTGTACCAGGTGTGCCTGAAATAGGCGAATTTCCGGGAGACCACAGGGACCTTCGGGAATGCCAGCATCCAGGTGAAGTTTAAGTGCTTCCATCTGTTGTAGTTTATGATGACTTCTACATACACCTTTGAACTTGTTTGACTGACCTCTGTTTTTTAAACAGAGCTCCCGTGTGATGACGAGAGCTCTTGCCAGACAAATTGAATCTGTGTTCACAATTCTTAAGACCGTTTTCTTGCTATTCACAGAAGATTGAACATTGGCGAGATGACGTATCTCAGGTCCCGTGCGACCACTGCCTTGGCGCTCGATGTTGGCACAGACGAAATCGAACTTCAGCTCACTGTGGCTTCCAAGAGATTCATTAGATTGAATCACTCTGTCGAGGGCAGTCATGAATCGCTCAGCAGTTAGTTCATTACGTCTTATTAGACTTAAATTCACAGCGTTTTTTAAGTCTGGCGATCTGAAGCACAGACGCACGTGACTATAAATGCCTATGGTCACCACATCGCTTAGCATTTTCTCCTGCAGGGAGTGTAGTACCAGAAGGAAATCGTTTGTTCAATATTTTCCATCCCTCCGAGGCGAACACTCTTTGAGATGAATTGCGTCTTGAACTTCTTCGAATTAAAACACCTCACGTTATTAATGGTGCAGTGAGGCACTGGAGAACTTAGAAGACGAGCGCTTGAAGAGCCCGGAAGTGATCCATCTAATGGGCTCACAGGAACGTAGGGATGTGCACCAGCCTGCTCAGTGATGGATGCAGCACGGTGGCATGCGGTTAATGAGAATTTTTTTGTCTTTTGAAGTGCTTTACCTCCTTGTTGGAGATGTACACGTTTCAATGCTGGAGCCTCAGGTGATGAAGGCCGCTTGGACGCACTGTCCAATACATGTACCGTGGCAGGAAGATCTTCAAACGAACGGGTTACGTCCTTCCTCTCAGCCGCCATCTCAGTAGCATATGCAAATTCTCTAATAATTGATATCTCTCTCAACGGTAGACTGGGAACGGAGAGCAAAACTTTCTGACAGCAGATGGATAACCAGTTGCACTGAATGACTTAGCGAGTGAGGGTGCTGTGTTTATATACAGGCAAATGTTATCTCATAAATGACCTTTGATACGTCTTTCGACATGATTGAGGTCACCAATAACTAATAACACCCTCGTGAGATGTAAACACCGGAATTCTATTTTTAACGAAGGAAATTAAAGTGACCTTGTCACATCCTGCTTGTTGCAAAATACCATCACACGATTTGATGAAAGGTCGAACTTGCAAAATATGGGTAAAAGAATTGCAACATCCTCGTTGCCATTCAAAAAAAAAGTTTAGCGGACTTGGAAAAATTACAGATGATGATAGAAGTTTAATATTTTTTAATTACACAGGACTTAACCATCCGTCAGTAAAACGTGACCCGTGGTGTGGAACAATTTAAGGTCACCAGACCATATCACACATAATGACGAATAAGTTTATAAAACAGATTTTGTTTTACTAAATTTTTTACCCAATGGCATTTTCTGCGGGACAGTCTTTTAAAACAGTTACTGCGGGATAGTCCTTGAAAGGGGTGTGGAACTGTTAATGAGGTGGACAGAACTTTTGATAAGAGTTTTAATTAATGTAGGGTTTTTAAGAAAGGAGGACTTTTTGATGATTAACGAGTTTATCGAAGAGGATCGTCGAAGGTTATCTATCAGTAAATCATGGTCCCCTTGTGATTCACCGTTTAATATTTTGCAATAACGCAGGACTTAACCATCCATCAATAAAACATTGTCCAGTGCTGAGCGTTTGTTCTAAAGCAGAACTTTTATGACACCCATACAGGTCACCATATTACCCCTTTTTTCATAATGACACCCATACAGGTCACCATATTACCCCTTTTTTCATAATGACAAATAAGTTTAACGGAGTTAAAAGAAATACGTAGGTTATAAAAATAAACGAAGGTTACACAGAAAAAAAAAGCTAGTTGTAAAGAATACATAGGTTGGAAAAACGTACTAGGTTAATATCTGAAATATAAAACTCAAGATATAATAAAGAGATATATAATTTATAACGATGGGCTATACCCCGTTTGAGACACATCTAAGCCACTTCATCAAGTAACAAGGCCTAGACGAGTGTGATAACGCTCCAGCAATCGGCACCGAGGTAGAGGGTTCAAATCACGGCGTCGGAAGCAATTTTTTTTTAAATACAGAGACGCATAAAAAATAGTACGCACATTGGATGACACCGATTAAATGTGCAAAAACTGATTTGTGATGGGTCAACCAGGGGGTCTTTAGAGAGGGGGCTTAAAATATAGGTCAACCAGGGGAAATCAAGAAAAATCGAGACTATTCGAGAAGGGGCTTAAAATATAGGTCAACCAGGGGGTCTTTAGAGAGAGGGCTTAAAATATGGTCGGTTGTGACATGGGGGTCAAAGTTCAATCTGAGAAGGCAACGTGGGCAGTTGCGACATAGGGGTCAAAGTCCAAAGCGGCCTCGCATTTGGGGCCGGTGACGTCATAGGGGGAAAGCACTGTGCAAAGGGGGAACCATGGACAGTTGCGACATAGGGTCAATTTCCGGGCGATTGCGACATAGGGGTCAAAGTCAAAAGTGGCCTCGCGCTTGGGGTCGGTGACGTCATAGGGGGAAAGCACTGTGCAAAGGGGGGGGGGGCTATTCTGCGACTACACAACTCATCTGATTAATACCATCATTTTTTCCCGGGAGATTAAAAAAAAAATCAATAAAAACGGTGCAGGAATCGTGTTCGAAATATATATTTGTTTAAAATATGGATCCAAGAAAAAATTACTTCACGTTTTAAAACACTTATTTTAAGCAACTACTACAAGTTTTAACATGTAATGTTTTATCGTCGTGCTTTCTTGTTGACAAAGTTCATGGTTTGTTCTTATCAGTATGTTGTCTTTGGGGGTGACACGAGGGTTCACAGATTGAACTACGGAAGGACGCTAGATGATCTCTGCTATATTTGTTGCTGATAAGGTCTGATGAGCTATCCCCTTCGTTAGCGACAGTAACAGATAATTCACTCTAAAGGTTAGTAAAGAGATTGCCAATAAGGTTGTGAAGGGTGAGACGATTACACTATTAGCTCTGAATAGTAATTATCATCGGAATTTATTTTGGGGAAAACTATTTCTTGGAAATAAACATTTCCATACTACGAACCAGAAAACCATGGCATCTGATTAATACCATCATTTATTCCAACACAGTTCAGCCTTGTGATATTTCGTAAAGGGGTAACGTATCCGAAATGCATGACTGTATCAGTTGAAGCTCAGTCCACAAAAACTAAGATAGGTCTCTTAGAAAAGACGTAATCTTAAACCTATGAAAGAAAGAACCGAACACCTCCCCTATTGATTCGGACATAATTTGAGCCAGATAGGCTTTTACATGCTGTGAAGAAATTTTACTGTCGCCTTGATGGGGAAAGAAATTTAATGTCGTGTGAAGAAATTTAATGTCGCCTTGACGGGGGATGAAATGATATTTGGGAAAATACATCCATACATATTTCAGAAAACGGTGTAAAAGGTTTGAAAACCTGCACACACGAGATTTTACTTGAAAAAATAACGACAGAATTTTTGCGAGATCGTGACTTGAAACAGTCCTACGGAAAATACATTCAGTTGCATTCATTAAGAGCAGAAACTGATTTCATGCTAAAACATCTTATTTCACACCAGATTTCAGTTCACTTGGAAAACTAAGTTTAAAAATTTATGTGAACCAGTGACTTGAAATGTACAGATGGAATCACTCAATTTCCGTAAGAATATACTGTTATGGCACAGAGTCGGGAAGAAACATGTTTCGACGAAAAATTCATTCAAATGCATATATTACACCAGAAAAATAATTTAGTGGACAAATTTTAAACAAGAAAACATGTTCTGATTTCATACCAAATTTGATCTTACCTAAAAATTCGAGTAAGATACAAAATTAAAACGAACAAAAATTACTGTAAGGAACGAAGTTCACTTCCATAGAGATAACATAGAATTCACGTTTTACCGTGCAAAACACGCGACACTACGAAATTTTTTTAAACATATTTTGTGATGTAACACGAAACAAGACCTGTTTTCCAGGGCCGCCGACAGGGGGGGGCAAGGGGGACTAGTGCATAGGGGCCCGTCAGCAATAAGGGCCCGTCAGATTAAGTGACACTTTACTTTTTCTTACAAAAATTATTCTTAGTTAGGCTATATATCGATCCTATAAAATTCCATAAGAACATTATTTGTTATAATATGCTTTTAAAAAGAAACACTAGTTGGATTATGACATATTATCTCATTAATAGTAGTTGAACGAACCATTTCTTAACATCTTCTTTTGTCCGCGTTAACTTACAGCATTTGCTTGTATTTTCCCTGTTAAGCACCCCACCCCTGCAGCAGTAGCAACAGTTGGACTCTCCCAAACCCAACCCGTGCGATCAGGTATATTACATTGTTCATGTTTCGAGTTCCAGTAACATCGTCTCTGGTCTGTGTGTCAGTGTTACAAGTTATAACAGTTTAAAAGTCTCTTGTCGGCACATTTGTTTCACCATTTCGTTGTCATTTGTTTAGTAAAATGATATATTCATTGGTGCTATAGTCTAACTGAACAATGGACAAGTATAAGCATAAATCAGGAGCTGAGAAGCGAAAGGAGAGAAATAAAAAATTGGAAGTTATTAAGAAAGGGAGTAGAACTTTGAAGTCGGTGTGTAAAAGTGAATGTGGGCAGTGAAGGTGCAAAAAATGAACTAATCCCAATCTCAAGCTCGTCTGTTCCCGCTCTCAAAAATAAAGAAATTTCAAGTTCAGAGGGGAATGATGATGGTTCTGGTGTTTTTTTTTAAATTATGACGACAGCAGTATTGAAACGAAACAACCAAACAGCAGTGAAAATGATGCGCGTTCTATAAACTATGAAAGTGAAGCGAACTTACCCGCTCCAGTTCCGAACTCTGAGTCATGTCAAGTATCGTGTGATCTTGGAAAATTAAAAAGTGGTAGCCCAAGTGTAAGTGTAATTGAAGGTATAGTTCGAAAAGATCCCCCTTCTATGCCTAATAACCTTCCAAGTGACGGAACAAGAGCCTTTCCGAAGACAGTTTTATTTTCAAAACTCAAGAATGGAAATGTGTTCCTAGAGACTGGTTAGTGTGGAGTGAAACAAATCAGTCGTTATACTATTTTACTTTGCAGTTTATTTGGTCGCAACCCTGAATCCCACAAATCCGTTTTAGTTAGTGATGAAGGCTGGAAAAAAGATTATTCTTGGCGTAAACTATATAACAAATTGCCAGTTCATGAAATGAGTGCTAATCACAAAAAATGCTATATTGAATGGAGAGGATTGGAAAGAAGACTTCGTCATGGAACTGATATTTATTCTCAAATGAACTCTGAAATTGCCTCTAAAGTGAAATATTGGAGGGATTTATTTCACAGGATTCTGTCTGTTACATTATTTCTTGGTGAGAGGGGTCTCGCATTTAGAGGTTCTTCCAGCAAAATAGGGTCATCGAATAATGGTAACTTCCTCGGGATTATTGAGTTGCTTGCTCAATATGATCCGCTGCTGAGAGAACATGTGACTAAAGTTCAAGAGTCACAACAAGAAGGGAAGAGACTTCAAGCTCACTACCTCTCAGCGGATTCTCAAAACGAGTTCTTTAAGGCTTGCAGCAACAAGGTTCTTCAAGTGTACTCTTAGAAAGAGACAAATCAAAGTATTTTTCAATACTAGCTGATGCTGCTCCAGATACATCTCATAATGAGCAAATGACATTAATTTTAAGATACGTTCTAGATCGTGATTCTTCATTTAAAGTAATGGAGAGGTTCATAAGTTTTGTAAAGTGCAATAAGAAAACTGGACAAGAAATTGCAAATGTACTCACTGAAGAATTAGAGAAGCATAAGACCCCTTTAAAAGATTGCAGGGGTCAGGGATATGACAATGGAGCGAATATGGCTGGTGCATACAATGGCGCGCAAGCCATTATAAGTGCGCTAAATCCATTTGCCATATTTTCTAACTGTAGTGCACATAGTCTAAATTTGTGTGGTGTGAACGCTGCTGAATGCTGTGAAGATGCTATTACGTTTTTTGGTATGGTTCAAAAAGTGTATAACTTCTTTTTAAAGAGCCCTCAGAGATGGGAGATACTAGAGAATACAATAGGTTGTTCCTTGCATAGCCTATCAAAAACAAGATGGTCTGTTCGTGTTGACAGTGTTAAACCATTTTCCAAACACCTATCACTCATCAAACATGCATTAAATCAATGCAAAAATTTTAATCTCTCAGCTGAGTGTAAAACGGAATTGATGGGAATAAAACGATACCTTGAATCAAGTGCACTTTGATGGCAACAATCTGGTTCAAAATTCTCTCGGCAACTGACATTCGCAACAAGGTTCTACAAGCTCGTGGTGCAACTCTTGATGTAGAGATTGATAATATTCGCGATCTGCTCCAGGAACTGAAACAACTCCGTGATAAATGGGAGAACTTATTAAATGAAGCAAAAGTAGTGGCCACCTCATTAGCAAGTGATCTTCCTGCAGAGACAGAACTTCCGAAGACGAGAGTGAAAAGAAGGAAAACTCTCTTGGACGAAATAAATGAAGATGTTCCAGAATTTCGAGGGAATGAGGGGGAAACTAATGAAGAATGGGAGTTCAGAGTAAATGTGTTTTATAGGGTAATTGATTCTGTTGTTTGTGGACTTACTAATCGTTTCACTTTGGCGGAAAAGTTAAATGATAGATTTAAGTGCTTATGGCTATATCCAAACATTGAAGAACGTGACATTGAAAATATGGGTGTTACTTTGCATGAACAATATTATGAAGACATTAATAAAGAGATCAGTGATGAGCTGAAATATCTAAAATCAATTCATTCTTCTAATTTAGGGACAGGCCCATTGAAACCACCGGAGCTCTTAAACCGTCTGAGAGAATTGAAACTGGACAGTTTATTTCCAAATATTTGTATAGCCATTAGAATATTCTGTACAATTCCTGTGACAGTTGCTGATGCTGAAAGCTCCTTCAGCAAAATGAAGGAAATAAAAAATGTATTCAGATCAACAATGTGTCAAGAAAGACTGAGTAACCTTGGTTTGCTTAGTCTGGAGAGCGATCTTGCTAGGTCTTTAAATTATGATGACATAATTGACGATTTTGCATCAACAAAGTCAAGGAGAGTTGTTTGTTGACATTGATCTACTCTATAAGTTAGAAGTGCAACTCTTTGGGAATGTGTTATATTATATTTAGTGTTGAATCTGCTATTATGCTAATGTGAAATTTAACAAATACTGTTGCCTATTCTTCAGTACTGACAATTAAAAATGAAGACTCGCAGAATTGCATAGTTTTTCTCCATGATATGTTATGTAGCCTATATTAAATTTATTCAAAAATCCTAAATCTTGCTGTGAGCTTTGCAAAATATGTTCCCTAAAATAAATGCTAAAAAGGTTTTATGTGACACAAACTGTGTAGGCATATGTTTTTGCATGCTGACTGCGCAACAGGTTTTTTTTCCTCTGAATGTCATCATTGTGTCCAGAATAATTGATATTAATGATTTGTAAAGATAAAAAGTTTTCAAGGGGGGGGGGGGCGAGCATAATATTACATAGGGGCCCATAAATTCTCTCGACGGCCCTGGTGTGTTCTTATTTCACACACACACACATTTCTCGTTTAGTGTGTAAAAATAAAGACAAAATTTATGCGAGATAGAAATATAAACAATGAAAAAATGGTGTAAGGTGAAATTTTACTTCCCATAGGGGTAACACGTGATTTGTGTTTAGTGTACAAATTTTACATCGGATACAAAAGAATTTGAACATAAAATTGGTTTGATAATGAAACGCAAAACTGAAAACGTGTTCTTATTTTCAAAAAATTTTGGTTTAGTTGGTAAAATACAGAAATGAAAAATGAAAATCATACGGACACGGGAAAAATGACAAGCGTTTGTCAAACTTGGTGTCTGGTACTAAAATATTTCAAAACAAGAAAGTGGTTCGGTGATAAAACTTGGTACAGAAAAACAGATGTTGGTAAAAAACTTTGAATAAGAATCGGGAATGGTGATAAAACAGTGAATGGACTGATCTGATTGATGAAAAATACACGTGAAAGGTAATATACTGAACTTGAGGGTTGACAACACAATCTGATAATATAGACAGATTAACTGTAAAATCGCATACAATACAGAGGCATGGGACGGCCAAGTCCGTAGCACGCTGGATTCATAAGCCGTTGTTCCCAGATTCCACCCTCCGAATGTGTTGCCTTTGAGAATTATTTCTGTTAACCTCTGCCCTCCGTAAGAAAGATGGCACTGCTTTGAAAATACAACTGTTCACTTTACGTGTGGGGAAGTGTGGAGAAGAACCATACTTTCTTAGCGTCAAAAAACACTCTGAATTGCCTTGACAGGAGGTTTCCTCTCCTTACACCAGTCTAGTACTCTTTCTCTATCTGACTATGAACTCGTTCATGTGACTAGGCCGTTTAATCAAATTACATGCATAAACGAAAATTAGGAAAACAACGAAATGGTTGGTAAATTAAATGAAAAACATTAAAATACAGTGTAATGGATGGCAGAATAACTGTAAATTCGCACACATTGCAATGAATGGCAGAATATCTTCAAACTACTTCGGAACTGGATGGTACAATAACTGCGAAATCAAACAAAATACACTGGAGTTGATTGAATACCTTCAAAATATACTGGAATAGATGTCAGAAATAACGGAAAAATCAACAAAGTACACGGGAATGAATCAGAAAATATCTTCGAATATATAGAAATGGATCAGAGAATATCTTCCATTGGCTGTAAAAATCACCTGAAGAGAGCAAATTACTGAGAAACCTCACACAAGACTAAAGAAAGCATAGAAGGAAAACCGGAAAATGAACAACATACACAAGAATGGACAGCGATTCTCTTCGAAATATACAGGAGTGAGAGTATACAGGAATAGGCAATAGGATATTTTAGATGTATCTGAAACTTATAACGTATCTGCTTCTTAATATCTATTTACTTTGCTATTCTTTCGAGCAAAAATACTGCAAGATAGAAGTTTCAAAGGAAGTGATATATGCAACAATCAGAAACGGAGTAAATCAGGAATTTTCTAAGCTACGACTTTGACTTTTAACTCGTGCCATCTCGTGGAGGAAAAGTGACCTTAAAGACTAAGTGATAAAAGTCCCTCTTGAGCAGAAGGAGTAACGCGGGAAAATCACGAAATATTAGTATATTAGGGTCTTACTGTAGAAAATCATGATCCATTACATTCATTATTATTATATATGGATGACAGAATATATTCAAAATACATTGCATTGCCAGAGAAAACAGCTGTAAAAACCATCGAAAACGTTTGTAGAATTGCTTGAAAGACATTATATGCAGTGAAATTTGTGTTGGAATAACAGTAAATACGTGTTTACTGTGTAAAATTGTGTTAGAATAACACTGCCACAAGGGGTCAAATGACCCCTGCTGCTGGTATGGTGGTAGCATCAGCAGAGATGCCAGTGCTTGAAGCACATGCATCTTCTGCTCCTGCTGCTCCCCTGGCCCCTGTCGTTACCCTTCTTGTGGTGATGCCCTCTGTCCCTGAGGCCCCTTGTGCTGCAGGTACCTCCATGGTGCAGGATTCCACTGCAGCGGACTCCTGTCCCATTCAGGCCAAGCAATTGGCCAAGCAGGTAAAGAGGACTAGGAAGAAGAGGGCTGCTCCTCGGCCTGATATGAAGAAGCCCTTCTCTTCCTTGATGCATCAGGATTTCAGGAAGGAACACAGGGACATGGTTCTTCTGCCCACCATTCTCTCTCTACTTGTGGATGTCATCAAGGTCGTAACTTCCACACTACCTGAGGAGTCTCGACCTCGACTTTGACGATCCTCAATCAGTTGGCCTCCCTCATTTCGCACTTTGTCGACTGCTAGACACACTGTGCTGACTAGATTTTTTCTCCAAGATTCGTTGTTACCACCCGACAATGGGCACGGCCAACAGAGCGACTAACATTTCTTCCATTCTTCAGTGGAACTGCAGAGGCTTCAGGAGCAAGGCTGCTGACGTTTGGAACTACATCAACATCATGCCAGTTCCCATCCTTGCTCTCTGTGTGGCCAACCACCCTGATCACTATATCTTCAATCCCTATATTGTGCACATGAGCAAGAGTCATCTGCTGTCCCGCAATGCAGCGATTCTTGTGCACAAGAATGTCATGCACCATGCTACTGATCTCACTTTCACTGATGCGAACAGTGATTTTGTAGCATGCCGCATCCGGCTGAACAGCCATGATATCACCCTGATATACAGGGTGATTCAGAATTCATCATCAATATTTAGTGGGGAGGAAGGGAATAAGAAAAGAAAGAGATTTCACATAGGAAAGTATGGGGGCAGACGAACGCATGGTGGTGTAGAGGGCGCTGTGTGTACACACCTCTCATACAGAAGCACAGCTGTTTGACGCATGCAGTCAGTTGTCATTCGACAAGGTGAATTTGCAGAAGTAACATGAACCGGTATACGTGGAATGAATGTGCAGATATGCATGTAACTTACGGTGCGGCAGGAGAAAGATGTCTTCGAGCCAGGCAATTGTATGCAGCGCACTTCCCAAACCGCCGTGTGCCACAGCATCAAATGTTTTCACGTATTCATCGCCAACTGCGTGAAACAGGATCGTTTGCTGCTAGTAATGTTAATCGAGGGAGGCGCAGATCGGCACGGCCAGTAGCAGTAGAGGAAGCTGTCCTACAGGAAATCGAGGAACAACCTGGTGCTAGCACACGAGGTATGGCTAGGCAGTTTGGAATTTCGCAAGCAACAGCGTGGCGGATATTACACGATGAAGGGTTACATCCGTTTCATCTGCAAAGAGTGCAATTATTGGCAGCAGACGACCATCCCATGCGTGTTATTTTTTGTCAGTGGTTCATGCAGAGAACAGCTGTTGATCCCAATTTCCCAATGTATGTTCTTTTCACCGATGAGGCGTTGTTCACTCGAGAGGGTGTCTTCAACACACACAATTGGCATGTGTGGGCTCATCAGAACCCACACGGTACAAGACCTGGAGCTGCGCAACAACGTTTTGCTGTCAATGTGTGGACTGGGATTGTCGGTGACTGTTTGTTGGGCCCGTATTTACTACCATCCCGTTTGGACGGTGCCAAGTACCTAACATTTCTTCAGACTGTGTTACCGGATCTTCTGAACGAGGTTCCTGATGGTAGTCTCCGGCGAATGTGGTTCCAGCATGACGGCGCTCCTGCACATTTCGCAAATGCTGTGCGTGCTTACCTACGCAGACAGTTTGGTGGTCAATGGATTGGCCGCGGTGGACCGGTTTCTTGGCCACCACGTTCACCGGATTTATCTCCAATCGATTTCTTTGTATGGGGTGCTATGAAAAACATGGTGTACGAGACCCCTGTTGATAGTGCTATGGATCTTGTAGCACGCATATCAGTTGCTGCCTCAAACATCCGGGAAATGCCAGGCATCTTCCACAGGGTCCGGCTGTCCATGCAACGCCGTTGTGAGTCATGCATTCTAGCACATGGTCGGCAGTTCGAGCACCTCTTGTAAGTCTGTACAACCAATGCAAAGAAATGTTACATGTAAGATAATGTTTTTTCCTTACCACTTCCTTCTTATGTGTTCTTTCCATCATTGAACTGGGGTCATTTTGCCCTACTACATGGCATATGCGCCCATGCTTTCTTATGTGAAATCTCCTTCGTTTCTTATTACCTACCTCCCCACCAAATATTGATGATGAATTCTGAATCACCCTGTATTGTTACATCTGGCCTTCCACTGCCTTTCCATTTCACCCCTATGGGAAGTGAAATTTCACCTTACACCATTTTTCGATTGTTTATATTTTTATCTCGCATAAATTTTGTCTTTATTTTTGCACACTAAACGAGAAATGTGTGTGTGTGTGTGTGTCAAATAAGAACACACGTCTTGTTTCGTGTTACATCACAAATTACGTTTAAAAAAATTTCGTAATATACGTGTGTTTTGCACAGTAAAACGTGATTTCTATGTTGTCTCTATGGAAGTGAACTTCGTTCCTTACAGTAATTTTTGTTCGTTTTAATTTTGTATCTTACTCGAATTTTTAGGTAAGATAAAATTTGGTATGAAATCAGAACATGATTTCTTGTTTAAAATTTGTCCACTAAATTATTTTTCTGGTCGTAATATATGCATTTGAATGAATTTTTCTTCCCGACACTGTGCCATAACAGTATATTCATACGGAAATTGAGTGATTCCATCTGTACGTTTCAAGTCACTGGTTCACATAAATTTTTAACCTTAATTTTCCAAGTCAGCCGAAATCTGGTGTGAAATAAGATGTTTTAGCATGAAATCAGTTTCTTCTCTTAATGAATGCAGCTGAATGTATTTTCCGTAGGACTGTTTCAAGTCACTATCTCGCAAAAATTCTGTCGTTATTTTTTCAAGTAAAATCTCGTGTGTGCATGTTTTCAAACCTTTTCCACCGTTTTCTGAAATATGTATGGATGTATTTTCCCAAATATCATTTCATACCCCGTCAAGGCGACATTAAATTTCTTTCCCCGTCAAGGCGACATTAAATTTCTTCACACGACATTAAATTTCTTTCCCCATCAAGGCGACAGAAAAATTTCTTCACAGCATGTAAAAGCCTATCTGGCTCAAATTATGTCCGAATCAATAGGGAAGTGTTCGGTTCTTTCTTTCATAGGTTTAAGATTCCATCTTTTCTAAGAGACCTATCTTAGTTTTTGTGGACTGAGCTTCAACTGATACAGTCATGCATTTCGGATACGTTACCCCTTTACGAAATATCACAAGGCTGAACTGTGTTGGAATAAATGATGGTATTAATCAGATGCCATGGTTTTCTGGTTCGTAGTATGGAAATGTTTATTCCCAAGAAATAATTTTTCCCAAAATAAATTCCGATGATAATTACTATTCAGAGCTAATAGTGTAATCGTCTCACCCTCCACAACCTTATTGGCAATCTCTTTACTAACCTTTAGAGTGAATTATCTGTTACTGTCGCTAATGAAGGGGATAGCTCATCAGACCTTATCAGCAACAAATATAGCAGAGATCATCTAGCGTCCTTCCGTAGTTCAATCTGTGAACCCTCGTGTCATCCCAAAGACAACATACTGATAAGAACAAACCATGAACTTTGCCAACAAGAAAGCACGATGATAAAACATTTCATGTTAAAACTTGTAGTAGTTGCTTAAAATAAGTGTTTTAAAACGTGAAGTAATTTTTTCTTGGATCCATATTTTAAACAAATATATATTTCGAACACGATTCATATCGAACATTCTTCACCAGCAATTGTTGTAATATCTAGATCTTCTATTTCTTCCTTATTAAGCCATCGAAAATCGCTTTGAGGGAGACTTTGTGACATTGCCCATCCATAAAGATTGTTGGCATCATAGTACATAATGTATTTAGAGGGTAACTGAGGATCGTAGGTATCTAAATACTTGTTTGCCGTGCTAAATCGATTGCATATTACTGAAATTCCTCCTCGTGTGCCTTTTTCCAGGAAAAGGTACATTGTAGGTTCTGTTATCAACTCTAGATTAGTATTTGTCATTTTCAGGCATGCTTGCCAAGCTAGTCCAGGAGCTGTGTAAACATGACAGGGATCAATTTCATAGTATCTCTTCTGTAAGTTGATTGTAAAAAGCTTCACGTGGAGGTAATAACGTTTCTTCAAACTTTTCGCTGCTGTCAATGTAATCGTAGGGGTAAACTCCTTTTCTCAAAACCAAGTGTAGCCGTTCAGTTTCAACATGTTCCTTTAAAATATGGAATTCTTCTGTCGATAGGTTATTGACTAGCTTCTCAAGAGATGCACTTAAAAATTAATAGGAGTCTATGAAATTCAGTTCCAAGGGAGAATGCTATGTATTTTTATAACTGGAATCTTGTTTGTGAGCTTAAAATTGAGATTACACGCATTATGAGCGGCTCCTCGGAATTTTCCGGTTAAAATCGTGATCTCTCACGCGATCTGGTTCCAGAATATCTTTGCATATATGACAATTGATAGCGTTGCGAAATGATTCCTCTTCGTGATTTGAAAGTTGCATTGGTTTGATCTCCGAGAGTAAATTTTTTATATCGTTTTCTTCTTTAAGCAGACATTCCAAAAATATTTTTACCACATTAGGACCTCTATAAACTACTGGAGGTTTATAGCTGCAGCCGTCAACAGGTCCAACAAGATTATGCAATCCATAGGGTTCATGATTTGCCGTGATAGTGGTGTGAGATTTTGCAGGGTTAGGCATACAAGTGTCCACTTTCACTAGGAATGATTCAAAGTCGGCATAAATCACGTATGGAACGGGCTGCTGAAACTTAAAATTTGTGAATTTCAGCCATTTCTCTTCTTCAGTTGGGAATTCTACTCTCTGGGGTCCATGTTCTTGACCGTAGGGGGTATGATCCTTCAAGAGTGATTCGTTTTTGAAACGGTGAAGGCAGTAATCACAATAGAAAGCCTGATATTTATGTTTAGTGAGAGGAATGAGAAGTCTACTCATATATTTAATGGCGCAATAATGTTGCTTTATGATAACAGAAGGAGATTTTATGTGCTTTAAATCTGAATGGTGTGATGTAGAGTGGGAACACCTCTTTCTCATATCCAAAAACATCAATAGAAATATTGTTCATTTTTTCGAATTTAGATATTTGATTTATTGTAACAGGGAAAATTAAGCCCGATGTGTTTAATTTTTCTTCTAAATGTATATAGTTGTTAAGGCGCTGCGGATTATCTGTGGCAGGATACAAAGAGGCTAAAACAGACCAGACAAAACATTTTTGGTCAGAATTACATACATTGACAATAGCGTGTTTTAACAGTAATTCTCTTGGAGTAGGGATATAACTAGACCCTGCAAGAGGGATATATTTTCCAATGTTCATTTCAGCGTGGAGCACAGCATCCACTGTGTGCTCCTTCAAATTCTTCGAATGAGGTCTTTATCTTCTTACACGCTGAATCAAGTTCTCTGTTTAGGGATGATGTAGGAAGACTTGTGATACAGTTACATCGGAAAAATGGAATCCAGTGTTCGAAGATAGAAGGGGAAACTTTTCGCCTGAAGCGCACTTGTACAGCAAGGTACCATTTAATGCTACCTTTCGAAGTCAATTCTTCTTTCAGATGAGTTAGGAGTGACTCCCGCGAGGATTCAAGGAAAAAGGTGAGATCAACAGATGTTTCTTCCGTTGCCATCAGTTTATGTGTTGACAAGGTCCTTTTCATTTCTTCTGTAAACTGGCAGGGATCTTCAGGGTCTGGTTTTTGTTTCTTTTGGGGAATCCTTTCATCTTCAGAACGTTTTCGCTTATTATTGTGTGGCTTTCTTTGATGTCGTAAAAGATTGTCTTTTCTTCCAAACTCCATTGTACATTCTTCACATTTGTAGGGTTTTCTGGAGGTGTGGGTTAACTCACGACGTCATCTCTCCTTGAGAATGTCGATTCCCATTGAGAGCACTTAAAGAGGTTATTTCCATCATGATTTCTCTTATGACGAATGAGATGGGTCTGATGAATGAAACCTTCTCACATATATCACATGGATACATTATGAAACAGTGACTTGTAAAATAACTGATTTATACTACACGAGGACGTGGAGAACTATCACTATTGGCTTCTAACAGTTGAAAAAATCACGGAGTCGCAGCTGGAGAGAACTGTCACTGTCAACGTCTGACAACAGAATGAGGAATCTGTCATAGGTCATCAATTCATTTGCGAAGTTCCAGGCAAAAGTTTGCCGATCACCTTTTCCATCGAAAGGTATGCCTAATTGGCTTCAGATAGAAATCAAATGGTGAGTAAACCTCAAAAGTGGGCCTCGAGAGGCAGAAAAGAACTGATTGCAAAATTGGTGAAAAAGAGGCAGAAAAGAACTGATTGCAGAAAAGAACTGATTGAACGGATAAGAGAGCCAAGAGAGCTAAAGTGCATATCTTTCTGAAGAGAAAACCATCATTTTAGGTCTCTTGAAAGAGTTAATGTTTTCATGATCATAATAAAATAGTTTTGATATAATATCGTTTGGGTTTTTCAAGACTGCATCATAAAAGGTTTTAGAGATAAACTTGATATAACTAAAAAATATGATCAATACCCAAATCTTTGTGCAATTGCTTGTTGGTAATAAACCATGGAGCATTAACTGCAGATCTTAATATTTTGTTTTGTAAAGTCTGAATCTATTTAATGTTCGTAGCTGAAGTATTCGCCCATATTGGGGATGCGTAAAGTATCATAGGACGGATGACCGTATTGTGTAACAGAAGCTTGTGGTCGATCAATAGCACTGAATTCCTTCCTATAAGAGGACCCACTTGACATCGTACAGCGTTAACTTTGGAAAGTATGTCCTTCCCATGATGATTTCACTTGAGCATTTTGTGCAATGTAATTCCGAGATATTTTACGGTATCTTGCCATTTGATATCTTGGCCTAAGAAATGTAGTGGAGTAGGACTTTTAATCCGTTTGCTGGGGAATAGAATCGCGTTGCTTTTATCTGTATTTATTTTGATCTTCCATCGATGATAGCATTTATCTAACTCATCAAGGGATTTTTGCAAACGTCAAATAGCAAATTCCGATCCA
The DNA here is from genome assembly GCA_038380435.1 of Ryuthela nishihirai. Classification (NCBI taxonomy): domain Eukaryota; kingdom Metazoa; phylum Arthropoda; class Arachnida; order Araneae; family Heptathelidae; genus Ryuthela; species Ryuthela nishihirai. The sequence goes on along the minus strand of JAWZYU010000032.1, from coordinate 3,773,784 downwards.
AGTGATGTCAGATAAGGGCAATATCGTCAGCGTATTGCGCAACTTGAACTTGGTCACATGATGGCAGGTCATAAAGAGATAACGAGAAGAGAGTAGGACCTAGCAGAGAGCCTTGTGGGACTCTTGCAGCCATAACTCTCTTTGTAGATATAGAAGACTTGACACAAACTTGGAAGGTTCGATTTGTTAAATAGGATTGCAGGGAGATGTAAGGCCTGTGGGCACTCCCATTTTGTTGAGCTTGTAAATCAAGCCGTCAGTCCAGACGCGGTCAAATGCTTTGGCCACGTCTAGAAAGACGGCTCCCACAGTTTCTTTTTTATTGAGAGCTTCAGAGATTTTTTCCACAACTCAAGAAATTTTTTCTCAAGAATCTGGTGCTCAGTCGATTGATGGCGCCGAAAACCAAATTGAGTTTCTGGAAGGACTTGATGTTGAGTAAGAAAATCGTCCAACCGGTTTAATATTATTTTTTCAAAGAGTTTGCCAATGGAAGAAAGCAGACTGATCGAACGGTAGCTAGATGGAAATGCAGGGTTTTCCCCAGGTTTCTTGATCAGTCTGACTGATGCATTTTTCCATACATCAAGGAAAGTATGGGTTCGAATTAAGAAATTGAAAATGGAGCACAGGTGCGTTATCGCTTTCATTGGCAAAATTTAAGCATCCTATTAGTAATTTGGTCAGGACCAGATGCTTTTTTCACCTTAAGTTTTGAGGTTACTTGTAAAATTTCCTGTGGAGAAGTAAATAATAGTTTGGTTCGTGTCAGTTGAGCGAAATGTAAAAGGGAGTCTTGAATTTCCGTACATGTTTTCTCATCTGATAGGTCAACATTCTCCTGGAATTGTAGTTCTAAAGCGTCTGCAAAAGAATTAGCTTTGTCGTCGTTACTGAAACGAAGTCCAGTTGCTCCTTGAATGGGTTGGCTCAGTCGGTAGCGCGCCAGGCTCGTAATCTGTAGTTCTCAGGTTCGAGTCCCAGCTGGGTCAGCGTTGAGATTTATCTCCGCAAAATTCCCCGCCCTGCCCACGGTCAGTAGGGGACACCGATGGGCTTAGAAAGGTCGCCGTCCGTCGGATGGGACGTTAAGACGTGGACCCGTGTGCGAGAGAGCCATATCCTGTGCACGTTAAAGAACACGCTGGATGGCCTTGACGGGAGGCTACTATCTGTCTCCCAACAGCTGTTCCAGTGGGTCCCCTCCCCCAACCTTCTCTGAGCCTTCGGGGTTTATGTGACCTGGCCATTTAGCCAATGGGGTGCAAAAAAGTGCCGCTCAGAGGTAAAACAACCCAACCCTTGAATGGGGGGGGGGGGGTATGTAGAATATGGTTTCTTAAGAGTTTTAACCATTGTCCAGATGGATTTGTCACTTGTGCTAAGCGAAGTAATCTTGTTTTTCCAAAGTTGACACGATAATCTTGTAATCGTTTCTTAACTTCTTTCTTGAGGGAATAATATAACTTTTTATCCAGGATGTTCCTTGTCCTCTGCCAGGAATGTCGAACCCTATTCTTGTCATTGATAAGATATTGTAGATGTGAAGATAGGACAAAAAAGTTATTATCTGGAATTAATTTTGTGCTGGCTTCTTTTTTGGAGTCAAGTAATAAGTCAGTAAATTTAGCAATTGAGTAATCAATGATTCGGAGGGAAAGATTACTACAAGGGCCTGATACTCTTTTATGTACAATGGATTTAAACAGATCCTAATTAGTAAAATATTTTTTATCAGCTTCACAGGATACTGACTGAAATAGAGTAAGACAGACTGGGAAATGATCTGAATTTAAAGACTTATGTATATTTAGTTCTTAAGTAGGGAAGAAGTTGCCAAATATGACAAGATCCAGAATATCAGGCTTATGTAAGGTGTTATATGGATAGAATATTGGTTCCGATGGAGCGTCCACTATGAGATCCTATTCAGTGGCATAATTAAGGAGCAATCTACCATTTTTATTACAGATTCGTGAATTACATGCCTTCCTTTGACATTGATAGCAATGCCTTCCTTTGACATTGACCATGCCTTCCTTTGACATTGATAGCAATGCCTTCCTTTGACATTGACCATGCCTTCCTTTGACATTGATTTTATCCTTTGACATTTATTGTCATATTCCAACGATTGTTGCAGGAGACTTAAATTCTTGGAATTTAAGTCTCCTGCAACAATCGTTGGAATATGACTATCAAAAATTTTGTTAAAGTCCTCTAAGACAAGATCCGAATTTGGTGGCTTATAAACAGAGAACACATTAAGAGTACCAAAGTTCTCATTAGAGATTGCAATAGCAGTAGCTTCCAAAGTAGTAAAATTAGCATTTGGTAAGACATGATGTTTTATTGACCGGTTCACAATTATAGCAGTTCCACCTCCGCCATTGTGCAAACGATCAGTTCTATATACATCGAAATTAGGAAATTTCAAAATGTCAGATGCACGCAGGTGAGTTTCTCCTAAGAGAACTATATCCGCCTGAGAATCATACAAAAAGTGATGAAACTCTGGTAGGTCCGAGAGAATAAATACCATTGCAGTTCCAGAAGAAAATTTGAATATAATTTTTCTTAAGGGTTGGCTCAATGGCAAGATAGCAATGAAAACAAATAATTGAAGGCTTTTATAGGCCTACCGTGATTTTGCCCATAAGGCCCTGTGCATTTTGGTAGTCATTGATAAGTGTTTTTACTGTAAGTAGGACTCCAGAAATATTAAAGTTTTTAAAAATCAGGAAGAGGTCCTGAAGATCATTTAAAATTGTTGCCTCATATTGTTCACTGCCACGGGATGTTTGTGTGGAAGGCAATGAGGCAGAAGATTTCTTTGTGGGTGCCAATTTTTCTTTATTAAGTGGTGGAGTTGTATTTTTACTATTAGCAGCCACACTTGCATATGAAATGTGTGATGAAACAGGTCTGCTGGTGTGTACTGGTTCAGATATAATTGTTGCTTTACTTCTGGCAATAGGAGATTTTTCTTTTTTAGGGTAGTAGGAACAGCCCTTATAATTAGCAGTATGGCCCATGCCACAATTAGCACACCTAGGTGGACAGTCTGCTTTTTTGTCTGATACAATTTTGAGTGAGGTGTTCGCCAGCACATTTTACGCATCTTGGAAGGTTATAACAACCGCTTTGGGAGTGTCCATACCGCTGGCACTGGGTTGGACTCTTTTTCGCTTTATAGTTTTCAACTTTTATCTTTAAGTGAAATGGATCAGAAATGTTAAAAACTTTCTTATTTGCATTATTTTTAGGTAATTCAATGAGGAAAACTGGGATTAAAGTTTTATCTGTACCTCGTCGAAGCTGTGATATTTTTATCACAATAAAACCTAGTCCGGCTAGTTCATCATGAATTTCTTTAGAGCTTACATCTAGTGGGAGATTTTTTAGCACAACCTTCAGATTTTTGTCATTTGAAAGTTGGTAAGTGTGAAATTGCAACTTATTCAAGTCAAAAAAATTTACAAACGCACGAAAATCATCTGTGCATCGTGTTTGTATTCGAATGGAGTCACCTGAGCTTTTTGCAGTGAAACTTTCAACTGCAAGCTTTGTTAATTCTTTATGGGTGGAGATTCAATTCTTGGGTGAGTGAAGTACAATAGGAGGATTTTTTTCCCTTTTTTTCTTTCCTTCTAAAGATCCCACCGGTGTCTCTTCCATGTCTGATTCAACAGGATCCAGATTTTCTTCTTCCAATACAGAAAATCGGGTTTTAGAAATAAAAGTCTTCTCGTTTGATGGGGAGAGAGCACGTTTGTACCCTTTTCATTTTTAGCTTAGCTTGTTTATTATCAGAGTTTGTCATTTCAACAGTTTCTTCTATTTGATTTTCACTTTGAATATTTATGCCAGTATTTGTCATAGGATTTAATTCAATATGCTAATAATCTTCACTGGTTTGTTCAAAAGTGATGTTTAATGCCATGTCTTCAGAGTCATTAATGATTCTGAGACAGTGATCAGAACATTCATGTTCATTGATTTCTTTTTCAATGTAGAATTTGTTCAAAATTGTCTTATTATAATGAGCATGTATGTCTGGTGGAAGTCCCTGAAACTCTTTTAGTACTGGGATTTTATCTATAGTGTAAAGGTCAGATTCTTAAAAATAATCTTAAATTTCTCTTTTCAGGGAGGGACGACAAAAAGCATCACCAAGGCGTGGGTCTGCTTCTCAGCAGACACGCTAGTGATGCTCTTCTAGGATATGAGTGCATTAATGAAAGGTTTCTTACAGCAAAATTTCAGACAAGCGTTAAAGACTTGAATGTTATCTGCTGTTATGCCCCCACTGAGGATGCCGATGAGGATGAGAAGGATAGGTTTTATGAACAACTTCAGGATATTTTGAATTCTGTCAAGAAAGGAGATATTACCCTTGTTCTTGGTGACTTCAATGCCAAAGTTGGTACTGACTCTGACCTTTGGGGAGGAGTAATAGGCCCTTTTGGTATTGGTAGCTGCAATAGCAATGGGCAACGTCTCCTACAGGTAAGTAAACTCAATGGATTCAGAATAACTAACACTTATTACAAACACCGCGACATACATAAGTACACATGGGTTTCACCTGATGGGCTGCATAAGAATATGATTGATTACATATTAATTAACAGCAAATGGACTAGTTCTGTTAGGAATACCAGGGCATATAGGGGAGCTGAAATTGGATCTGACCATTACCTTGTTAAAAGTGTGTTGCAACTTACACTTAAAAAGTGTTGTGGCAGGGTTAAAAAATTTACTTTTAATACTGAAGCTCTGAAAGATCCAGTTATAGCCAAAGCTTACCATGATAGGTTACTTAGTCATTATGACAGTCATGGTTTACTTACTACTGAAGTTGAGGAAGAATGGGATCATTTTAAACAGGCTTTTTTGGACACTAACAGTACTCTTTTAGGAAAAAAGGAGCAGAAGAGGCAAAATTATCTGAGTGATAAGGCACTTGAGCTTATTTCGGAAAGAAAGAACTGCAGGAATGCCCTTAATCAATACCCTACTAGTCCTAATAGAAAGCATTACAGAGACCTTAATAAACTTGTAAAGGATCAGTTAGCTGCTGATAAAAATTTTTGGCTTGATGGTTTGGCTGACAAAGCCGAGGAAGCAGTTAGACAGCACAACAGCAGAGAGCTGTACCAGATAGTTAATGTTTTGTGTGGTAGAAAACGGACAGGCATACAAGGATTGAAGGATAAACAAGGTAAGGTTATAGAAGGGGAGGATTCTGTCATGGCTAGGTGGGCTGAGCATTTCAGTGATGTTCTAAACAATGTAGTTAGTTCTACTCCCATTGTTTGCAATGATGATAGATGCATTGGTGGCTTTAACGTTGGCCCTATAACACAATCTGAAGTTAGTTTGGCTGTTTCTAAACTTAAACTTCATAAATCCCCAGGGGTAGATGAAATTACTACGGAAATGCTTAGAGCTGGGAATGTTTCGGTTACCACTTGGATGACTGAAATTCTGAATCTCTTTTATGATAAAGGCATGGTTCCTAAGGATTTTACCAGAGCTATTGTTATCCCTATTTTCAAAAAAGGTGATCGCAGTTCTTGTGATAACTATAGGGGTATCAGCCTACTCTCTGTTCCAGGAAAAGTTCTTTCCATGATTGTGCTTAATAGAATTAAGAATCTGGTTGACAGGCAATTGCGTGATGAGCAATGTGGATTCAGAAGTGGTAGGGGATGTGTAGATCAGATATTTTCGCTTAGGCAGATTCTTGAGAAATGTTTAGAGTTTCAGAAACCTTTGGTTGCTAGCTTTGTTGATTTCAAAAAGGCTTTCGACTCTGTTGATCGTCATAATTTGTGGTTGATTGTGAGATCATATGGTATACCAGACAAGTTAGTTAACATTATGAAAGCTCTCTATAATAACACTGAGTCGTGTGTGAGAGTTGGTAAGGCTTGTAGCAATTGGTTTAGCATTACTTCTGGTGTTCGACAAGGGTGCATTTTGTCTCCTTTTCTCTTTAGCTTGGTTATTGATTATGTTATGCGAAATTCACTTCAAGGGAAAGATTTTGGCCTTAAATGGGCTGGAGATACGAAAATTTCTGATTTAGATTATGCTGATGATTTAGCCCTTCTGGCAAATGATGTTGATGAGATGAACTCTTTCATTCGAGCCGTTGATGAGACTGGTAGTAGAGTAGGTTTGGTTATAAACAGAGAGAAAACTAAAGTGATGAAAATTGGTCAGGCAGGCTGTGATTCAGTTAATCTGAATGGTTGCAGTCTTGAGCAGGTGTCACAGTTTAATTATCTTGGGAGCTATGTAACTGATAATGGTGATGTGCGGCATGAGATTAACAGACGAATAGGGATTGCTGCTGGGACTTTTAAGAATCTATGGAGAGTGTGGAGAAATAGGCGTATACACCTAAAGACTAAAATTAGACTGTATAATAGTTTGGTTCTTTCTAGGGTTAGTTATGGTAGTGAAACTTGGACACTTTGTAAACAAGATAACAGGAAACTAGATGCTTTTGATTCCAGATGCTTACGCAGTATCTTGGGCATTAGGTGGTTCAACTTTGTAACTAATGATGAGGTTAGGCAAAGGAGTTTACAACCTCCTTTAAGCAGCATATTGTGCAGAGAGAGACTCCGTTGGTTTGGCCATGTTGCCCGTATGAATAATTATAGATTGGCGAATAGGGTTATGAACAGTGTGCCTAAAGGCCTCAGAAAGAAGGGGAGACCTAGGATGCGGTGGGCAGACAATGTCAAACAGGACCTTGTTAGAATTGGTGTGCAGTGGCCAGATGCAGTAGATGTAGCTCAGGATAGACTTGCTTGGAGAACTAAATTGCACGGTCTGGTTGGACCTCCGTAGCCCATGGCTGCTTGAGGATGATGATGATGATGATGATGTCATTTATATCATTTAGCAATTTGTTTTTATCCGTGAGAAATACACAAATTCGTGCATTATAGTCAGTGAAAGAAATTTCCGAAATCGCTTGGTTGGTATACCTTTCCGTGTGGTTCAATTCACTCAGAAGCAGAAAAATACCTTCTCGCCTGTCTTCCGGAAGAGTTTCAATCTCTTCAGATTCAATCATATTAAGGCTTTAATTAAAAGTTCAATTTAGCCAAAAGTATTATAGAACAAATGCAAAGTTAATTAAATTTAATATTAGATAACTTGAACAGATTAATTTACCAGATCAGAACTAAGTTTATACCACTTTTACTAAAGTAAAGTTCGTTTAGTAAACAACACAGGTTGGGTTGGGCTGTTCTACCTCTGAACGGCACTTTTTTTGCACACCATGAGCTAAATGGCCAGGTCACATGGACCCCGAAGGCTCAGAGAAGGTTGGGGGAGGGGACCCACCGGAACAGCTGTTGGGAGACAGATGATAGTCTCCCGTCAAGGCCATCCAGCGTGTTCTTTAACGTGCACAGGGTATGGCTCTCCCACACACGGGGCCACGGCTTAACGTCCCATCCGACGGACGGCGGCCTTTCCAAGCACATCGGTGTCCCCTACTGACCGTGGCCTGGGAGTTTTGCGGAGATAAATCTCAACGCTGACCCAGCTGGGACTCGAACCTGGGAACTACAGATTACGAGCCTGGCGCGCTACCGATTGAGCCACCCCCGCCCCAGTAAACAACAAAACTTCGCAATTGTGCTAGAAGCAAGTATGAAATTACATTCAAAACTCAGCACTAGAAATACCTCTTCCGAGAATTTGTAACGCACGCAATTCAGGATACTACTAATCCCAAGAAAAATCACGTAGGAAAAAGAAGACACAATCTGTAGCGGTCAAAGTATGTATCACGAAACTGACAAATAAGATTTTTCAGTTAAATGCAGGAAAATCCGAAATCTTCACAACTAAGGTAGTAACCTAATACCGATCAGTTGTCGGAGACTACCTGTCTAAGTGTGCACAATATATGTAAGATATCTCCACACCCTAACTAAAATGCTAACATTTTAAAGTAAAAGCTAGGCCTAAACTAACCTGCCTACAAAGGCTCCACCGGGGTTTATCCCGATCTCGCCTAAGGATGTTAGGCAACTTAAGCAAAATATTAGCTAACAGTGAAGTAGATTCAAGAGCAATTCAAAAACATAACCTCTCACCTTTCTCTCTTCCAACCATCCCCATGAGGATTCTGACTGATGGATGTCATATTTATACCAGAAGAAGAACTATCCCGCAGAAACTGATTTAAAAGACTGTCCCGCAGAAAAAAAATGCTATTGGGTAAAATAGAAAAAAAAATTAATTACGAGAAAAAACGGTGAAAAGAAAAAAAAATATCTGATTTAAAATAAATTATTTGAAATTATGTAAATTATTGTGGGGAAATATGTATTGGTGACCTGTATGGGTGACGAAAAAGGCCCGCGTCCGCTTTGAAACGCAGGGAGGCGGGTCCCATAGGATTAACATTGACCCGCCTCATTGATGACGCTCATTGACCCGCCTCTGTTCCAGAATTCTCATTATCCTCCTACTCATGTAGCTGCTTTAGAGTTAATATTTTTTATTTATGGCATATCATATACATTGATTAACAGAAACTTTAATTTCCTGAAACATTTCATTTTATTCATATTTTAATCCTTATACAACAGTTATTTTACTCGCTAATGAGAATATTAAACCTTTTAAAATCAATTTTTACAGGTCAGACTTTCGTTTTAATGAACATTTTACATCTTTTTTTTTGTCAAGGAGTGCATTAATTTCAGAAGCTTTTCTGTGATAATATGGTTAAAAGGGGGAAAAAAAGCAAAGCCTTGATTAACTTATGCTTTTCTGAAGGCCTCTTCTTGGAAATTTCATAAATAATTTTCTACCATAAATTCTTGATACGACTAAGGCCTGGAGATAGTTCACACCATTCCATCCCTTTCATGTTGCTATGTGATAAGCACTTCTGAACAAACTTTACATGGTAACTAGGAACGTTATCATCCTTACAAAGGGGCGGGGGTGGTTCAGTCGGTAGCGCGCCAGGCTCGCAATCTGTAGTTCCCACGTTCGAGTCCCAGCTGGGTCAGCGTTGAGATTTAAACTCTGCAAAATTCCACGCCCTGCCCACGGCCTGTAGGGGGCACTTATGGGCTTGGAATAGGCCGCCATTCGTCGGATGTGACGTTAAGCCGTGGCCCCGTGTGCGGGAGAGCCATACCCTGCGCACGTTAAAGAACACGCTGGATGGCCTTGACGGGAGACTACCACCTGTCTCCCAACAGCTGTTCCAGTGGGTTCCTTCCCCCAATATTCTCTGAGCCTTTGTCTGATTGGCCATTTAGTTCTGTCTAAATGGCCAGTCAGCCTATTGTCTGACTGGCCATTTAGGCTGTTTCCAGTGGGTTCCTTCCCCCAATATTCTCTGAGCCTTTGTAAGACTGGCCATTTAGCCCATGGTGTGCAAAAAAGTGCCGCTCAGAGGTAAAACAACCCAACCCATCCTTACAAAACCGGGACTAATTTCCAAAAAGTATCCATAGCTATTAGCAACAATGTTTTTTCCAGTATTTCGTAAACGCTTTTAGTTTTCATTTTTCCTTTTATAATATGTAGCTTCCCAACATCACGACAGACATGCATCCTTTACCATAATTTGATTTTATGTTTCACAGTATCTTTAAGATACAGAGGGATGAATTTATCATGAGGCCGTCTTCTTAAGTAGTCGCTACTCTGATTTCAGTAAGACAAAATTTTATCACTAGACATCACTTTCATCCAGTTCTCAGCAATCCGTACTTCTTTTCCTTTGTAATCGTTTATTCGCAGGGATTCTCAACGTGGGGTACGCGGTAAAAAAGTCGCTAAGTTGGCAACACTGCTGTGCAAAAATGTCATTTTTTGTATTTATCGATATAAGTAATTTATGAGTATAAAATTTAATGTGTGTGTGTGTATATATACAGGGTGATTCAAAACTTATCGTTCAAATTTCGTGGGGAGGTAGGGAATACGTCAGGAAACCGATTTCACCTAGGAAAGTATGTCCGCAAATGTACGCATGCGTATGTAGAGGGCGCTGTGTGTACCCAACCAGTGTACAGCTCGCCCGACCACTCCCGCTGTCATCAGCGATCGCTTGGTCACCCAGGTCACCTGATTTATCGCCCATGGATTCCTTTTTGTGGGGGGCCATGAAATACCATGAGTACGAGACCCCCGTCGACAGTTAAATGGACCTTGTTGCACGAATAGTGGCCGCCGCAGGCATTGTCAGTGATATGCCAGGCGTTTTTGAAAATGTTCGGCGGTCAATGCAACGGCGCTGTGAATCCCTGTGTCCGTGTAAATGGTCGCAATTTTGAGCACCTACTGTGAACCTGTACTTTACCTTGTTGGAATAAAAGTCACATTCGTTACCACTTAACTGTACTGTTTCCTTGTGTTCACTTTACTTGTCTATTTTGTTCATGTAGATGACGTTTGCGGACATACTTTCCTATGTGAAATCGGTTTCCTGACGTATTCCCTACCTCCCCACGAAATTTTAACGATAAGTTTTGAATCACCCTGCATATGTTTTATTTTATTCCCATTGTTATACTATAACTAGAGTTTTAATCTATCTATACAAGGGGTACGCCAGTTACATACACATTTCCAGGGGGTACATGAAGCATAAAAGGTTGAGTACCACTGATATATATGTTTTATTTTATTCCCATTGTTATACTATAACTATAGTTTTATCTATCTATACAAGGGGTACGCCATTTACATACACATTTCCAGGGGGTACATGAAGCATAAAAGGTTGAGAACCACTGATATATATGTTTTATTTTATTCCCATTGTTATACTATAACTATAGTTTTATCTATTTATACAAGGGGTACGCCATTTACATACACATTTCCAGGGGGTACATGAAGCATAAAAGGTTGAGAACCACTGATATATATGTTTTATTTTATTCCCATTGTTATACTATAACTATAGTTTTATCTATCTATACAAGGGGTACGCCAGTTACATACACATTTCCAGGGGGTACATGAAGCATAAAAGGTTGAGTACCACTGATATATATGTTTTATTTTATTCCCATTGTTATACTATAACTAGAGTTTTATCTATCTATACAAGGGGTACGCCAGTTACATACACATTTCCAGGGGGTACATGAAGCATAAAAGTTTGAGAACCACTGATATATATGTTTTATTTTATTCCCATTGTTATACTATAACTATAGTTTTATCTATCTATACAAGGGGTACGCCAGTTACATACACATTTCCAGGGGGTACATGAAGCATAAAAGGTTGAGTACCACTGATATATATGTTTTATTTTATTCCCATTGTTATACTATAACTAGAGTTTTATCTATTTATACAAGGGGTACGCCAGTTACATACACATTTCCAGGGGGTACATGAAGCATAAAAGTTTGAGAACCACTGATATATATGTTTTCTTTTATTCCCATTGTTATACTATAACTAGAGTTTTATCTATCTATACAAGGGGTACGCCAGTTACATACACATTTCCAGGGGGTACGTGAAGCATAAAAGATTGAGAACCACTGATATATATGTTTTATTTTATTCCCATTGTTATACTATAACTATAGTTTTATCTATTTATACAAGGGGTACGCCAGTTACATACACATTTCCAGGGGGTACATGAAGCATAAAAGTTTGAGAACCACTGATATATATGTTTTATTTTATTCCCATTGTTATACTATAACTATAGTTTTATCTATCCATACAAGGGGTACGCCAGTTATATACACATTTCCAGGAGGTACATGAAGCATAAAAGTTTGAGAACCACTGATATATATGTTTTATTTTATTCCCATTGTTATACTATAACTAGAGTTTTATCTATCTATACAAGGGGTACGCCAGTTACATACACATTTCCAGGGGGTACATGAAGCATAAAAGTTTGAGAACCACTGATATATATGTTTTATTTTATTCCCATTGTTATACTATAACTATAGTTTTATCTATCTATACAAGGGGTACGCCAGTTACATACACATTTCCAGGGGGTACGTGAAGCATAAAAGTTTGAGAACCACTGATATATATGTTTTATTTTATTCCCATTGTTATACTATAACTATAGTTTTATCTATTTATACAAGGGGTACGCCAGTTACATACACATTTCCAGGGGGTACGTGAAGCATAAAAGGTTGAGAACCACTGATATATATGTTTTATTTTATTCCCATTGTTATACTATAACTATAGTTTTATCTATCTATACAAGGGGTACGCCAGTTACATACACATTTCCAGGTGGTACGTGAAGCATAAAAGATTGAGAACCACTGCTCTAGTGAATTTAAAATTGTTGGGAAATTCTCCCGAATCGCTAATGATGCTCGTTTAACACGTTTAAAACGCTTTTAGCAGCCATTTTGTTTATTACCTTCGATGCGACTGGGAAGAAATATCTATCACAAAGAACGTTATTAACGTTATTTTTTTCAAGTTGAGATTATATTCCGGAGCTTAAATCATTATTTTCTATTTATGTTTTGTCAAAGCGTTAAAATTTTTCTGCCCTTTAACTCTGTACGTTACGTAGCCGAAAATTCAGGTGTTACATAAATCTGTTGGGACGATACCGATTCAGATTTGCAAGTAAATCGCCACATTATAATAAAAAAAAACAACAAAAAAAAATGTTTTATTATCTTATGGGCTTTTTTATATAATGCGGCAGTCGAATAATTGTTGAAATTAATGAGGGCCTTGAAAACGTATAAAATGACGGCCATGGAAATATGCAAAATGGTAGCCATCAGCAGGTAACATCTACAGTTTTTCTTTTTTAATATTCCTACCGATTTTAGCATTTCTAAGATACAGTCCATGGCATTATATAAAAAAAAAACCCAGAAAATTTATAATATTTCTGGAAAAAAACTTTCGCCGACATGACGAGAATCGAACCCGCAACTCTTCAAATTCATGCCAGAGCGCTCTACCGTTACACCACGCATCAGACAAGGAAATCAGTGCCAGAATTATATACTTTATTTCCTTATGGTGTTTTTTTTTTTAAATAATACTGGCTGCAAATAACTGTTCAACGAAATAACTGCCATTACAGTGAAAAAGGATAAACGATTTAAACGATAAATACGATGAAATTTAGCGTTTTCGGTGAGTATTGTCAACACTTGGAATTTATATAATTTAGCAGCTTTAATCGTTTCATCGAACGTTTCGGGCGTTTTAATCGATCCCGAAAGAGAGAGAATTATCAATTATTGTATCCATTTACTAATTCAGGGGTTTATCAAAATAATGGAAATACGGAGGGCAACTGGAGTACACGCAATGCGCCTTATGCATATCACAGACACATCACCTGCTATGTGAGGTATATAAAGAGGAGAAGTACGATATCAGCTATCACGCAGCAGTGCCACCGGCGCAGGTGAAACAGCTGTTGTGGTGTAATTGTCGACAATGTCAGATCTCAGTGACCTCCAAAAAGGCATGATCATTGGTGCTCGTTTTGCAGGAGCTTCAGTAACCATATCGGCGGAAATAGTAGATGTAATATAAGGGAACTGTGTCGAAGATTATGACTACCTATCGAAAAGGACAGGGCGTTGCCTCCGAACGTGCCATCTCCGCAAAATTCCCTGCCCTGCCCACGGTCAGTAGGGGACACCGATGGGCTTGGAAAGGCCACCATCCGTCGGATGGGACGTTAAGCCGTGGCCCCGTGTGCGGGAGAGCCATACCCTGTGCACGTTAAAGAACACGCTGGATGGCCTTGACGGGAGGTTACCATCTGTCTCCCAACAGCTGTTCCAGTGGGTCCCCTCCCCCAACCTTCTCTGAGCCTTCGGGGTCCATGTGACCTGGCCATTTAGCCCATGGTGTGCAAAAAAGTGCCGCTCAGAGGTAAAACAACCCAACACAATCCGAACGTGCCATACGATATCCATCTTAACAGTTCGTCAGCAACTTCATGGTGCCAAATATTTATCGCCGTGCTGCAATCCACAAACCTCTGATTACCGACATCAATGCAACAAAACGTGTAAGGTGGTGCAAAGCACATAAAAACTGGGATGCTAAAGACTAGCAACGTGTCACGTTGTCTGATGAATTGTGCTACACATCATTTCCCACCACTTCATGGCATTCCTTAGGATAGGGAGGGGTTCTCAACGTGGAGTAAGCGGTAAAATTTTTGTGGGTACGCAGTGAGAGCTCAAAAGTTGCTAGATATATGTTATATATATATGTTTTATTTTATTCCCATTACTATACTATAACTATAGTTTTATCTATCTATACAAGGGGTACGCCAGTTACATACACATTTCCAGGGGGTACGTGAAGCATAAAAGTTTGAGAACCACTGCATTATATATATATATGTGAGTTTTATTTTATTCCCTTTGTTATACTATAACTATAGTTTTATCTTTCTACACAAGAGGTACGGCAGTCACATACACATTTCCAGGGGGGGGGGGGGGGGTACATGAAGCATAAAAGGTTGAGAACCACTGCCTTAGGGCCATTAGTTATTCTACACGGTCGTGTCACATCCGAAACATATGAATCCATTCTCAGGGACCACCTGCACCCAATGTTGCGGGCATTGTTCTGTAATGACCGTCCCTGATTTCAAGTGGATAATGCACATGTGCATTGTGCAAAACGTGTCAAGTTGTGATAAGCAGCTCTCCTGGCCACCTCAATCTTCAGACCTCAATATTATTCAACATTTGTGGGAACATCTAGAGCGCAAGGTCAGATCACACATTCCACCTCCAGCATCACTGGCACAGTTCGGTCACATTTTACAGGAAGAATGGTCCCACATTCCATTACCGTATGCGCATGACTTGTATAAGCCTATTCCACGTCGAATTACGACTGTTCTGAACGCCCGAGGTGGGCCTACAGCATGTTAATAAAACGTTCTCCACAGAGAATACGTGTTTCCATTATTTTGATAAACCCCTGTAGGTTGTGTCAACATTTCATTAGGTAATTGTGCAACTTACGATAAATTTAACGATTTAATTTTTTTACAGAGATGTTCTGTGTTATTCAGTCGAAAGAAATATAAGATATGAGTGAATTGAGGAATTATCTTCCTGCCAAAATGTTATAATGAACAAGTAGAAAAAAAATGTACTCAAATCCCATTCACATTACTTAGCTTAATGTAAAATTCATTTTTGAAAAGGATAGGTATGGGACCAGCACGCGGCACCACAGGACGTGAAGATTGCATGCTCCATAGCGACTGCGCTGCAGAGTGATTTGAGGACTGTTACTGGTACTGTGGTCTGCACACAAAATATGAATATCATAAAAGTGTGACAAGCTAACATAGAGTACCTTCGTCCATTGCATCGAGTAACTTCTGCTTCATACATTACATTGACCGCTTTGCAGTTATTATACAAACGTTGGAAATATGTGGTATAATAGTTCACAATTCTGACAAGTTTTCGATATAATTAATCATTTTGATTAAAAAATATTGCTTTATTAAGCTAGCCGTCCCGTGGTCGAGTGGTTAGCAAGCTTGGCTACTGATCTAAGGGACCTGGGTTCGAGCCCCGGATGGAAGGCATGGATGTATGTGTCGTTTTTCTGCTGAGGTCCTGCCATCCTCTCAGAGCCTTTTACTATGTCATATAAACTGACAGGCTCCTGTCAGACCTCTGTGACAAGCAGCTGCTTGAGGGGGTATTTATAAGCTATTCTTCAGTGATATTCGCTAGTATAAAATTTTATTTCTGTAAAACGAAGTCGATTTGTACTAAAAATTTTTATTTTCTTTTACAAAACTAAATTGCAATAAATGTAATTCTAACCTAAGTACCATATGGAATGTACTGCACTTCAGGAAATTTTTGACAGCTTTGCAGTTATTTTTTCGACTACTTCAGGTAACCGAAAATATTGCAAATAAAATTTTGAAGAGATTACTAAAAAACTACATTTAATACCTATATATGCACTTGGAATTTTAAAAAGGCAAAATATCCAGCATTTCTTCTATTGACCCTAACATTATCAAGCATTTTACAGTTTTATGATTATCAAAGATAAAAGGTAATTTTGTACCCATCAATTGAAATGGAAATATCATTTATTTATGGCATAATCCTAATATAGAAACAATTTAATAATCTATAGCTATCGTTTCAAATAAAAAATAGTGACTAGGTAGTCACTGGAAGGAGAGCTATGCACCAATCCCCTGTGATGATGCATAGAACCGGCCAGGCCTAGCATCTAATGTCCGACCCCGCCTTCTCGTGGTGCAGACCGTTAGTACCTTTCAAAAGAGATATTCTCTTGTGGAAGTGAACGGAAGGGGAGGGACAACTATGGCTACTTTTCTTTTTTTTGATACCCTGCTGAGGAGTAGTCAACCACACAGGGTCCTGGTGCTGACCATATAAACCCACTGGACTGGACAGATATATGGCTCTGAGCTTGATTATGGATCCTGATTTTGCTGCACTGGTGGGCTTCTGTGGAGAGAAAATCTTCCGCTGTGCTTTCTGTTTGTTTGTGGGTTGACAGCCCCAAGTGAATAGATTCACAGGATATGTTTATCAGCTGGTGGATAATCCTGAGCAGAGGTCATCGCAGGCACCTGAACTCTTTGCTTCTATTGGCATCGTCAAATTCTACATTGGAGGAAGTCTTCCAGTGTAGATGGCTTCAGCCTTTAGTGGTGGGGGAACGGGTCTTTGCCTCATGTCTGCGATTAGGGGGCTGTTTGATATTGTCGGCATTCCCTCTCTCAATAAACATAGTTTCTTTAAACATCCTACTAACCATTTTCTCTCCATAGGTAGTTGGAATGTGAGGACTCTGCACAGAGCTTTTTCTCTCGATGTCCTCACACAAGAATTCCACCATTATAATTTAGATATTCTCGGCTTGCAAGAGACCAGATGGACAGATAAAGGTCAGATTCTTAAAAATAATCTTAAATTTCTCTTTTCAGGGAAGGACGACAATAAGCATCACCAAGGCGTGGGTCTGCTTCTCAGCAGACACGCTAGTGATGCTCTTCTAGGATATGAGTGCGTTAATGAAAGGTTTCTTACAGCAAAATTTCAGACAAGCGTTAAAGACCTGAATGTTATCTACTGTTATGCCCCCACTGAGGATGCGGATGAGGATGAGAAGGATAGGTTTTATGAACAACTTCAGGATATTTTGAATTCTGTCAAGAAAGGAGATATTATCCTTGTTCTTGGTGACTTCAATGCCAAAATTGGTACTGACTCTGACCTTTGGGGAGGAGTAATAGGCCCTTTTGGTATTGGTAGCTGCAATGGCAATGGGCAACGTCTCCTACAGGTAAGTAAACTCAATGGATTCAGAATAACTAACACTTATTATAAACACCGCGACATACATAAGTATACACGGGTTTCACCTGATGGGCTGCATAAGAATATGATTGATTATATTTTAATTAACAGCAAATGGGCTAGTTCTGTTAGGAATACCAGGTCATATAGGGGAGCTGAAATTGGATCTGACCATTACCTAGTTAAAAGTGTCTTGCAACTTAAACTTAAAAAGTGTTGTGCTAGGGTTAAAAAATTTGCTTTTAATACTGAAGCTCTGAAAGACCCAGTTATAGCCAAAGCTTACCATGATAGGTTACTTAGTCATTATGACAGTCATGGTATGCTTACTACTGAAGTTGAGGAAGAATGGGATCATTTTAAACAGGCTTTTTTGCACACTAACAGTACTCTTTTAGGAAAAAAGGAGCAGAAGAGACAGAATTATTTCAGTGATAAGGCACTTGAGCTTATTTTGGAAAGAAAGAACTGCAGGAATGTCCTTAATCAATACCCTACTAGTCCTAATAAAAAGCATTCCAGAGAACTTAATAAACGTGTAAAAGATCAGTTAGCTGCTGATAAGAATCTTTGGCTTGATGGTTTGGCTGACAAAGCTGAGGAAGCAGTTAGACAGCACAACAGCAGAGAGCTGTACCAGATAGTTAATGTTTTGTGTGGTAGAAAACGGACAGGTATACAGGGATTGAAGGATAAACAAGGTAAGGTTATAGAAGGTGAGGATTCTGTCATGGCTAGGTGGGCTGAGCATTTCAGTGTTGTTCTAAACAATGCGGTTAGTTCTATTCCCATTGTTTGCAATGATGATAGATGCATTGGTGGCTTTAATGTTGGCCCTAAAACACAATATGAAGTCATTTTGGCTGTTTCTAAACTTAAACTTCATAAATCCCCAGGGGTAGATGAAATCACTACAGAAATGCTTAGAAGCTAGAATGTTTCGGCTCGGAAGCTGGAATGCTCGGAAGCTGGAATGTTGGCTTAGCTGGGAATGTTTCGGTTACCACTTGGATGACTGAAATTCTGAATATCTTTTATGATAAAGGCATGGTTCTTAAGGATTTTACCACAGCTATTGTTATCCCTATTTTCAAAAAAGGTGATCGCAGTTCTTGTGATAACTATAGGGGTATTAGCCTACTCTCTGTTCCAGGTAAAGTTCTTTCCATGATTGTGCTTAATAGAGTTAAGAATCTGGTTGACAGTCAATTGCGTGATGAGCAATGTGGATTCAGAAGTGGTAGGGGATGTGTGGATCAGATATATTCTTGAGAAATGTTTAGAGTTTCAGAAACCTTTGGTTGCTAGCTTTGTTGATTTCAAAAAGGCTTTCGACTCTGTTGATCGTCATAATTTGTGGTTGATTGTGAAATCATATGGTATACCAGACAAGTTAGTTAACATAATGAAAGCTCTCTATAATAACACTGAGTCGTGTGTGAGAGTTGGTAAGGCTTGTAGCAATTGGTTTAGCATTACTTCTGGTGTTCGACAAGGGTGCATTTTGTCTCCTTTTCTCTTTAGTTTGGTTGTTGATTATGTTATGCGAAATTCACTTCATGGGAAAGATTTTGGCCTTAAATGGGCTGGAGATACGAAAATTTCTGATTTAGATTATGCTGATGATTTAGCCCTTTTGGCAAATGATGTTGATGAGATGAACTCTTTCATTCGAGCTGTTGATGAGACTGGTAGTAGAGTAGGTTTGGTTATAAACAGAGAGAAAACTAAAGTGATGAAAATTGGTCAGGCAGGCTGTGATTCAGTTAATCTGAATGGTTGCAGTCTTGAGCAGGTGTCACAGTTTAATTATCTTGGGAGCTATGTAACAGATAATGGTGATGTGCGGCATGAGATTAACAGACGAATAAGGATTGCTGCCGGGACATTTAAGAATCTATGGAGTGTGGCGAAATAGGCGTATACACCTAAAGACTAAAATTAGACTGTATAATAGTTTGGTTCTTTCTAGGGTTAGTTATGGTAGTGAAACCTGGACACTTTGTAAACAAGATAACAGGAAACTGGATGCTTTTGATTCCAGATGCTTACGCAGTATCTTGGGCATTAGGTGGTTCAACTTTGTAACTAATGATGAGGTTAGGCAAAGGAGTTTGCAACCTCCTTTAAGCAGCATATTGTGCAGAGAGAGACTCCGTTGGTTTGGCCATGTTGCCCGTATGAATAATTATAGATTGGCGAATAGGGTTATGAACAGTGTGCCTAAAGGCCTCAGAAAGAAGGGGAGACCTAGGATGCGGTGGGCAGACAATGTCAAACAGGACCTTGTTAGAATTGGTGTGCAGTGGCCAAATGCAGTAGATGTAGCTCAAGATAGACTTGCTTGGAGAACTAAATTGCACGGTCTGGTTGGACCTCCGTAGCCCATGGCTGCTTGATGATGATGATGATGACTACAGAATAGGTCGTTATAACATGCTTTAGTGTGGTAGAGTCATATGGTCGTCCAATCAGTGGAAACCATTAACTGCCTTCGCCTATATATATTGCAGCCATATTTTGGCTGCTAGTACAGTCGGTCAAAAAAATATCCGAACACCATGGTTGATTATAGAATTCAGAAAAAATATCTGGCAACGATTTTTTTAGAAATTAGTGATCTGGCAACCTTCGTGTCACTTGACACGAAGGTTGCCAGCTCACTAATTTCTAAAAAAATCGTTGACAGATATTTTTTTCTGAATTTTGCAATCAACCGTAGTGTTCGGATATTTTTTGAGCGACAGTACACCATCCAGTTCTTCATCTAAATCCATGTATAAAATGTAAATGTTTGCGTTTGCATTCAAACCGTTATTTTAGTTTTTATATTTATACCAAACGATTATCTTAGTTAAATACCTATAAAAACTTTCCCAAAAATTAATCATATTGTGTAAACTTTATTCTTTAGAGGATTGGGTTGTTTTACCTCTGAGCGGCACTTTTTTGCACACCATGGGCTAAATGACCAGGTCACATGGACCCCGAAGGCTCAGAGAAGGTTGGGGGAGGGGACCCACTGGAACAGCTGTTGGGAGACAGATGGTAGCCTCCCGTCAAGGCCATCCAGCGTGTTCTTTAATGTGCACAGGGTATGGCTCTCCCGCACACGGGGCCACGACTTAACGTCCCATCCGACGGACGGCGGCCTTTCCAAGCCCATCGGTGTCCCCTACTGACCGTGGGCAGGGCGGGGAATTTTTGCGGAGATAAATCTCAACGCTGACCCAGCTGGGACTCGAACCTGGGAACTACAGATTACGAGCCTGGCGCGCTACCGACTGAGCCACCCCCGCCCCTCTTTAGAGGACTAACGAAGTTTTTGAGAAGATTAATTCTTGCCCACATGCAGCAAAAAAGAGGAATTTGCAGTAGGGAAAATGAAGCATCCTTCGTAATTCCCTGATCATTCTTGATCTGTTCTTATTCATTGACTATAATAAATAATTAAATACCCCCTCAAGCAGCTGCTTGCCACAGAGGTCTGACAGGAGCCTATCAGTTTATATGCCAGAGTAGAAGGTCTGAGAGGATAGCGGGACCTCAGCAGAATAAACGACACATACATCCATGCCTTACCCGGGGCTCGAACCCAGGTCCCTTAGATCAATAGCCAAGCGTGCTAACCACTCGACCACGGGACGGCTTCATTGACTATTCTCTGTAGGGGCATTGACTATGCCCCTACAGAAAAAAACTGCGGACTATTCCTTTAAAGAGCCGTATATATCAAGTTTCCCCATGTTTTCAAACACTTACTTTTAGAGCTCCCCTAACCATGGCCCTCCCGCCACAGTTAAGCTGTGGCGAGGGGGGGGGGGGGTCATAGTTAAGGGTTTTCCATATGCACCTGCTGCCATTTAACATTCTTTAAAAGTTTCGAATCAACGTTTTTGTTCAAAAATGCAATCCTATACAGCAGGGGTTCTCAACGTGAGGTACGCGGTAAAATTTTTTGGGGTGAGAGCTCAAAAGTCGCTAGATCTAGTAATAAAATCGCTAAGTTGGCAACACTGCTGTGCAAAAATGTCATTTTTTTGTGTTTATCGATGTATGTAAAATATGAATACAAAATTTAATATGTATATATATAAGTTTTATTTTATTCCCATTGTTATAACTATAGTTTTATCTATCTATACAAGGTGTACGCCAGTTACATACACATTTCCAGGGGGGTATAGTCGCTCAAAAATATATCCGAATACTATGGTTGATTACAGAATTCAGAAAAAAATATCTGGCAAAGATTTTTTTAGAAATTAGTGATCTGGCAACCTTCGTGTCACGTGACACGAAGGTTACCAGATCACTAATTCCTAAAAAAATCGTTGCCAGATATTTTTTTTAATTCTGTAATCAACCATGGTGTTCGGATACTTTTTTGAGCGACTGTAGTTGGTCATATTATTTTGATACTAGATCGTGTGGGCTCACTCACGGAAATATTGAGCGTGTGCAGTTACCATTCACAGCAAACTGGAGCGTGTGCAGTAACTGCACACGCTCCAGTTTGCTGTGAACGGTAACTGGAGCGTGTACAGTTGCTGTACACGCTCCAGATATTTTTCCTGAATTCTGTAATCACGTGACACGAAGGTCACCAGATCACTAATTCCTAAAAAATCGTTGCCAGATATTTTTTTTAATTCTGTAATCAACCATGGTGTTCGGATACTTTTTTGAGCGACTGTAGTTGGTCATATTATTTTGATACTAGATCGTGTGGGCTCACTCACGGAAATATTAAGCGTGTGCAGTTACCATTCACAGCAAACTGGAGCGTGTGCAGTTGCTGTACACGCTCCAGATATTTTTCTTGAATTCTGTAATCACGCGACACGAAGGTTGCCAGATCACTAATTTCTAAAAAAATCGTTGCCAGATATTTTTTCTGAATTCTGTAATCAACCATAGTGTTCGGATATTTTTTTGAGCGACTGTAGTTGGTCATATTATTTTGATACCAGATCGTGTGGGCTCACTCACGGAAATATTGAGCGTGTGCAGTTACCGTTCACAGCAAACTGGAGCGTGTGCAGTAACTGCACACGCTCCAGTTTGCTGTGAACGGTAACTGGAGCGTGTATAGTTGCTGTACACGCTCCAGATATTTTTTCTGAATTCTGTAATCACGTGACACGAAGGTTGCCAGCTCACTAATTCCTAAAAAAATCGTTGCCAGATATTTTTTTCTGAATTCTGTAATCAACCATGGTGTTCGGATACTTTTTTGAGCGACTGTAGTTGGTCATATTATTTTGATACTAGATCGTGTGGGCTCACTCACGGAAATATTGAGCGTGTGCAGTTACCGTTCACAGCAAACTGGAGCGTGTGCAGTAACTGCACACGCTCCAGTTTGCTGTGAACGGTAACTGGAGCGTGTACAGTTGCTGTACACGCTCCAGATATTTTTCCTGAATTCTGTAATCACGTGACACGAAGGTTGCCAGATCACTAATTTCTAAAAAAATCGTTGCCAGATATTTTTTTCTGAATTCTGTAATCAACCGTAGTGTTCGGATACTTTTTTGAGCGACTGTACGTGAAGCATAAAAGGTTGAGAACCACAGCTATACAGCAAAGTACCTGAAGTTGTTTTCCCTCTTTGGCCAAGTTTTTTTTCTCTATCTGCCATAGATCTAGTTTCAGGATGTCTTTTCAAAGTTCGCCACAAGTAGAAACTCCACATGACACCTTAGCAATGACTTGACGTAAAAATAACCTTTGTCCTTTGGACGCATTATATCTACGATTATGAGACAAAAAGTAAGGCTTACCATAACTGTTCTTTACCAACAGTGTGCAAAATCTTAAATGCAATATACAGGGTGATTCAAAAAGATGGACACCGTTTCAATTGGTTATATTTCCTGAACTATACGTTTTATTTGAATTATGTAAATTACATTTGAAAGAGGATGTTGTAAAGTTTCGAATACTACCGCTAGAGCACTCTAGCGCCGCACAGCAGCGTCAGTTGTAAGCAAGATGGCTACTATGCAACACCAGATTTTTTGCATTCGTGAGTTAGTAAAGTGAGTCTGCGACTGCGGTGCAGCGTATATTTCGTCGTAAGTTTAACATTGAACTTCCAACGAGGAAGAGCATTTGTCGTTGGAATAAACAATTTGATGAAACTGGCTTTCTGTGTAAGAGTAAAAGCCCGGGCCGACCGCGTGTATCGGGTTGGGTTGTTTTACCTCTAAGCGACACTTTTTTGCACACCATGGGCTAAATGGCCAAGTCAAAAGGACCCCGAAGGCTCAGAGAAGGTTGGGGGAGCGGACCCACTGGAACAGCTGTTGGGAGACAGATGGTAGCCTCCCGTCAAGGCCATCCAGCGTGTTGTTTAACGTACACAGGGTATGGCTCTCCGCACACGGGGCCACGGTTTACGTCCCATCCGACGGACGGCGGCCTTTCCAAACCCATCGGTGTCCCCTACTGACAGTAGGCAGGGCGGGGAGTTTTGCGGAGATAAATCTCAACGCTGACGCAGCTGGGACTCGAACCTGGGAACTGCAGATTACGAGCCTGGCGCGCTACCGACTGAGCCACCCCCGCCCCTGCGTGTATCGGAGGAGAACGTGGAGCGCATTCGAGTGAGTTTTAAGAGTAGCCCAATGAAGTCAACCCGTAGAGCGAGTAGAGAACTTGGACTACCGCATCTATAAACTTTAATGTGTGTATAATCAAATGTAATTTACAGAATTCAAATAAAACGATAGTTCAGGAAATATAACCAATTGAAATTATGTCCGTCTTTTTGAATCACCCTGTATAACTTCCCCACGTCCACAAATGCAGATTTTAAGTGTCTCCAAACATGCACCAAAGTCAATAATCACATTTTTATTATTACTCATCTGTAATTGGGCGGCATAAAAAAATAAAAATAAATACCCCCTCAAGCAGCTGCTTGCCACAGAGGTCTGACAGGAGCCTGTCAGTTTATATGCCAGAGTAGAAGGTCTGAGAGGATGGCAGGACCTCAGCAGAAAAACAACACGAACATCCATGCCTTACCCGGGGCTCGAACCCAGTCCCCTAGATCAGTAGCCAAGCGCGCTAACCACTCGGCCACGGGACGGCTTGACAGAGCACTAATTGAAAACAGAAAAAAAAAATCTCAAGTCAGAAATAGCTTCAAAATAAATAAAAAGTTATGTGAAATTAAAAATTTATTGAGTAGAAATTGGTTGAAACCTAAATGGCATAAAAATTTGTTTTAGACTTTTTACCACCACTTATCTTTTTGGTGTTCATCTATAAGAAAATCTGACCTTAAAACACTTTGGAGCTTATGATTAGCCATCGTTGATGAGCATCGTTTTCAACTTGGGACACATGAGTCCCATCTGGGTCAGCGTTGAGATTTATCTCCGCAAAACTCCCGGCACTGCCCACGGTCAGTAGCGGACATCGATGGGCTTGGAAAGGCCGCCGTCCGTCGGATGGGACGTTAAGCCGCGGTCCCGGGTGTGGGAGAGCTTAAAACACTTTGGAGCTTATGATTAGCCATCGTTGATGAGCATCGTTTTCAACTTGGGACACATGAGTCCCATCTGGGTCAGCGCTGAGATTTATCTCCGCAAAACTCCCCGCACTGCCCACGGTCAGTAGCGGACATCGATGGACTTGGAAAGACCGCCGTCCGTCGGATGGAACGTTAAGCCGCGATCTTGTGTGTGGGATAGCCATACACTGTGCACGTTAAAGAACACGCTTGGATGGCTTGATGGGAGGCTACCATCTGTCTCCCAACAGCTGTTCCAGTGGGTCATCTCCCCCAACCTTCTCTGAGCCTTCAGGGTCCTTGTGACCTGGCCATTTAGGCCATGGTGTGCAAAAAAGTGCCGCTCAGAGGTAAAACAACCCAACCGAACCCAACTCCTTGACCACCTTCATCCATTCATGGCTATCCATTTCACAGAGCAGGATGCCTTCTTTCAACAAGACACCCCATCTCATTACTCCCATTTGGCGAAGGACTAGTTGAAGGAGCATCCCAGTGAGTTCACAACACTTGAATGCACTTCTCACTCTCTGGATTTGTACAACATTGAACATCTGTGGGATGAAGTGCAGCGAGCCATTTGAGCACGAAACCCACCACGTGCAACTCTTAGTGCATTAACGGACGGCTGTCCTTAAATCATGTGCTGCTATACCACGGAACTTTTCCAACATCTGATAAATTGCATGCCATGACGTGTTGCTGCTGTTGTGAGAACGAAAAGTGGGTTGGGTTGTTTTATCTCTGAGCGGCACTTTTTTGCACATCATGGGCTAAATGGCCAGGTCACATGGACCCCGATGGCTCAGAGAAGGTTGGGGGAGGAAACCCACTGGAACAGCTGTTGGGAGACAGATGGTAGCCTCCCGTCAAGGCCATCCAGCGTGTTCTTTAACGTGCACAGGGTATGTCTCTCCCGCACACGGGGCCACGGCTTAACGTCCCATCCGACGGACGGCGGCCTTTCTCAAGCCCATCGGTGTCCCCTACTGACCGTGGGCAGGGCGGGGAATTTTGCAGAGATAAATCTCAACGCTCACCCAGCTGGGACTCGAACCTGGGAACTACAGATTACGAGCCTGGAGCGCTACCGACTGAGCCACCCCCGCCCCACGAAAAGTGGACTCACACGTTATATGGTAGGTGTGTATAATAAATTGTCCTTTCAGTATATTTAGTATTGAAAAAGCTACGAAGGTTAGTATTGCAATGCAACTTATAAGAATTATACTTAGATGTAACATGTTCAGTGAAATGTTTTTGTGTGTAATTGCGTTTTTGATAAAGTAATGTAAAAGTTAATATCATGTTCAAACATTTGCTAATAATAAAGAAATAAAATATGATTTTGTGGTTTTAGTTTGTTTCAGAATTCCAAGAAACTTGCATTTTGTTATATTAAAAAGTAAAATCACAACGTCGAATAAGACAGAAAACCAAGTGTAGAGCTCTGCGCGGACAGTAAAAGTTCTACCCGCAACCGCATCAGGAAAAATTAGTCATTTAGTCCATTGTGCGCAAAAAAAAAGTGCCGCTCTGAGTTTACATCTGAAATTTGAGTGGCCCTTTTTTTTTCGCATACAATCGGCTAAATGGTTAAGCCACATTGTTACAGCTTCCCATCCAATTATTTAAAATCATTCGAAATATTGTGACGAAGGCTCAACCCAAATTTAAGGATTAACAATTTATAATTAGTTAAAACTAGAGGTCCTGTATAGTTAGGGGCGGGGGTGGCTCAGTCAGTAGCGCGCCAGACTCGTAATCTGTAGTTCCCAGGTTCGAGTCCCAGCTGGGTCAGCGTTGAGATTTATCTCCACAAAATTCCCCGCCCTGCCCACGGTCAGTAGGGGACACCGATGGGCTTGGTAAAGGCCGCCGTCCGTCGGATGGGACGTTAAGCCGTGGCTCCGTGTGCGGGAGAGTCATACCCTGTGCACGTTAAAGAACACGCTGGGTGGCCTTGACGGGAGGCTA
This sequence comes from Ryuthela nishihirai, assembly GCA_038380435.1. Classification (NCBI taxonomy): domain Eukaryota; kingdom Metazoa; phylum Arthropoda; class Arachnida; order Araneae; family Heptathelidae; genus Ryuthela; species Ryuthela nishihirai. The sequence continues at coordinate 3,746,895 of JAWZYU010000032.1, read as the reverse complement.
TCATCTGTCTCCCAACAGCTGTTCCAGTGGGTCCCCTCCCCCAACCTTCTCTGAGCCTTCGGGGTCCTTGTGACCTGTCCATTTAGGCCATGGTGTGCAAAAAAGTGCCGCTCAGAGGTAAAACAACCCAACCTATATAGTTAGAGGCTGGCCATCTCAGTGATTCACTGTCATTGGTTGATCGAGTCACGTGGTTTATGGGCGCCATGATTTGTTGCACCGTGAAACGAAAGTCTGTGAGATAGTGTGTGTACTAAATTAAAACTTCTCAGTTGTTATAGTTTTATACATTTCTATCATTTTTTTCTCTATGAAAGCTTTCACACTTAATGAATGACTCACTGCACTGTATTTGAGTATAAAAATTTCACTCAAAGAAATAAATTAATTAATATTTTTTTCCGAGAAACTCCATCAGAAGACGGCAATCGGCTGCAAAAGGGAAATGAGCTAACCGAAAACCAACATACAATTTCTTTTAAGATTCGTTTGAAAAACGAGCTAATGCTTCCACTTTATTGTCTGCTCATGGCAATATTTGTTCGTCTGTCTGTCCGTCTCTCTGTTAACTGTTGTCTGTCCATTTGTCTTTCCACCTGTCTCTCCGTCAATAGGCAATCAATTTTTTTTACTTTTAGAGCTAAATGAAAAATTCTTTTTGCGTTGGATAGGTGTCGAACAAATATTGCAATTCGCAACTTTAAAAAATTTAATAGCGCCCTCTAGCGGTGGAAAAAGATGGGAAAATTTTAAAATTTCGAACGAATATTGCAAATTATTTACAATGGAAATCTGAAATTTTGGTAGTAGAGTGTTATGGTCAGAAGGTTTACAATAGCAACAAGGCTTTGTCGTCTTAGCCAAAAAGGGGGTGCGAAAATGAAACTTTTTTAAAGAGATAAACGAACCAATATTTTTTTTGTTTACAGGTACTAACAAAATATTAAGAATTTAAACAATATTTGATAATCTCAGCGTTACCTGTAGACGATTAAACGTTTGTAAATCAATAAATATTTTTGTGGAAAAAATTTCGCCAACATACGGGATTCGAACCGAATATTGGCATAAGCAGACGATAAAGTGGAAACATTAGCTCGTTTTACAACCGAATCTTAAAAGAAATTATTTTTCGTTTTCAGTTAGCTCATTTCCCTTTTGCAGCCGATTGCCGTCTTCTGATGGAGTTTTTCGGAAAAAAATATTCATTAATTTATTTCTTTGAGTGAAATTTTTACACCCAAATGTAGCGCAGTGAGGCATTTATTAAATGTGACAGCTTTTATCCCTCCAGAAATATGCCAGAGTATTCTAACCTGTTGAACTAAAGCCGTGTTAGTCTTTTTTCCGCTAATAATGACTATCACTCTTACCGTGAATTTTGGGCGCCTCCTTATAGCGCCATCTATGATCTCGGATGGCAACTATTTCTTTTTTAGTGCTCTGAGTAAGATGGAAATAAATAACGAATTGGCATTACACTATTTAGCGTTATTAATGATTTAAACAATATTTGATAATCTCAGCGTTACCTGTAGACGTTTAAACGTCTATAAATCAATAAATGCTTTTTATGAAAAAAAGCCGGCGTTAGTTCAACAGCCGTCCCATGGCCGAGTGGTTAGCGCGCTTGGCTACTAAGGCATGGATGTATGTGTCGTTTTCTGCTGAGGTCCTGCCATCCTCTCAGACCTTCTACTGTGGCAAACAGCTGCTTGAGGGGGTATTTATTTTATTTAGTTCAACAGGGTAGAATACTCTGGCATGTTTCTGGAGATATGTGAGTTCGAATCCCATATGTCGGCGAAATTTTTTTCCACAAAAACTTTAATATTTACATTTTTCGAATCGCCATCAGTTGGAATTACAGTGTTAGAGAGTGTAATAAGGCGGTAAATAAAAACTTGAAAGGCAACCTTTAGCGACGGAAAAAAGCTGGAAAATGCAAAATCTTTAAATGAATATTGCAAACGATCTATTTTTGATAGAAACTTACATTTTTGGTCATAGAGTGTAATGATCAAGTGGTTTATACTAATAGTAATGATTTGTCCCATTGGTAAAATGCAACTTTTCTGCTTTAACAGATAAATGAAAAACATTTTTTTGTGTTTTATAGGTATTAACAAAATATTAGTAGTTTATTTTCTCAATTATACAGTAGTTCGAATTTCCACTGTCAGAGGATACTGAAAGTGTAAAATAACTAGAAGAACACATATCGTCTCTGGGAATCTGAGAATCTCGTTTTCAAAGTGAATGAAGCTCTTCCTTTGCCTACTTTTTCACTCCTTAAAAGTTTTAATTATGGATATTTGTGTTGTTTTTCTGCTGAGGCCCCCGCCATCCTCACAGACCTTCTACTATGGCTTATAAACTGACAGGTGCCTGTCACATCTCTGTGGCAAGCAGCTGCTTGAGGGGTTATTTATTTTTATTTTTTTAATGTATGACGAAAGCCGTCCCGTGGCCGAGTGGTTAGCGCGCTCGGCTACTGATCTACGGGACCTGGGTTCGAGCCCCGGGTAAGGCATGGATGTTCGTGTTGTTTTCTGCTGAGGTCCTGCCATCCTCTCAGACCTTCTACTTCGGCATATAAATTGACAGGCTCCTGTCAGACCTCTGTGGCAAGCAGCTGCTTGAGGGGGTATTTATATTTTTTATTATTATGATGGGGTAAAATGCGCATAGTAGTATATTATTAGTAATTACCATAACCATAACAGAATCTACATCCAAGGTCATTAAATATCCAAAGAGCAAAACTTTTAACTTTCGTTAAAAGATTTGCTGTTTGGATATTTAGTGATCTCTAATGATATAAATTAAAACCTCTGAAAATGCGAATTATATTTTATTAGTACCAACTAAAAAAGAGATTTCCAATTATCTCTTAAAACCGTTCTGTTTCCTACCTACCTTGGGCGTAGGGGTCAACGCATTGATGTCAATGGAATCTTCAAGACTGTCATATTACACGACCAAAATTTCAAATTTCTGACATAGCTACATCGTTTGCAATATTCGTTTTAAATTTCGGGATTTTTCGATTTTTTCCCACCGTTAGAGGGCGCAATTATAGCTTTTGGGAGATTCGGAAAATGCAAATTGTAATATTTCATCAATACCTGTCCAACCCAAAAACGAATTTTAAATTTATCTCTAAAAATGTAAAATTTTCTGTTAAAGCAAAAAAATTGCACATCCCCCCTGGGTCTAAAGGGTTAAGTGATTGTTGCCAATGGTAACTTCGTAACCTTTGCATTTCAACACCAAAATTTCAAATTTCTAACTTAACTACATCGTTTGGTTATGCTCATTTGACATTTTGGAATTTTCTTTTTCCACCGTTAGAGGGCGCAGTAATAACTTTTAAGAGATTCGAGAAATGCAAATCGCAATATTTCATTAATACCTATCCAACACAAAAAGAATTTTCTATATTTCTGCATAAAAAAAAAAGTTTATTGTCTACACACAAACAGACAACAAGGCGATTTATTGTCTTTTTGTTTTAAAAAAAAGCCTAAAATTCATATTTCCTTTTTATCTGTTTGCTAATGTGGTTCCAATCGTGAGCACTGAAATCTGTATCAAATATTACCCTATCCTTTTCCGGAATCCATAAGTATCCGTGCAATACCATCCAGCTTTATACGCCCCAAAAAAAATCCGAGCGACGACAAAACATGGCGTGCATTTTTGAGATGGCCAACCTCTGCCTATATAGGGCCTCTAGTTAAAACGATAGTCGGATAATCGAAGGTCGATTGTTCGAGGCTTACCTATGTTAACATCCACAAGTAGAAAATTACGTTTGTAGATCATAGATGGCGCCACAATACTGAATAACTGAAGCTGCCATACATTTGGAGATGTAAACAACCTCTGCATTTCCTGCCTTTTGCTTTGTCACGTGACCTTGAGCGTGTGATACCAAAATGTAAAGGGGCATAACTGAAAAGTAACATACAAATACCTCAACAGTTATCGTGATTCTGTAATTGAATTGTACCCAAGTTATTAAAAAATTTATTTCTATATTAATATTTCTAATTCAAACCGGAATATTATATAAAGTTCCTTTAGCAAAAATGAAATATTTTACAGAGATATTTTTCGTATCTTGAACTTTCAGTGTTTAATTCTTTACCTTCAGAAATTTGAAATAAAAATAACCCTATGCTGTTTAAAAAATATTTACGTTGATTTGTTTTAAATATTTCTGATATGGAAAATTTATTGTAAAAATAACACATAACAATATTACTCTATACTGTTGTTTATCACGTGAGAAAGACTGCTGCCAAAATTTTCAGTGGATATATTCAGCAGAACCTTGACGGGCCCCTTGGTCCTCGATTGTAGAGAATATTATTACGTTTCTTTTTCATTTATGCTTATTTATATTCTATCGTCTGTGTGTGTTGTTTTCTACGTACGTTTTGTATTTATATAATAAATTATTACGAAAATTATTCTTATTATAAATATAGTTTAGCTCCAATGTAAAGAATGATGAAAGTTCTCAACCAATATTCCAGTTGAGTTCCCTTATAAATAAACTTGACCCATAAAGGAAATTTTGTTAATAAAGTTGCATTCGTGTATATCTCAAAGGACTCATATCTGATGCAAAGTAGCTTTACCAAGCCCATCGACAACCCGCCTCTATCTCTGGGTTTCAAATTTTGATTGGGGGGGGACAGTAGCCGGGGGCTGTCTTAGGGACCACATTTCACATTTGGAGGAGGGGGAGGAGGAGCAACTCTTATAAAAGGAACTCATTGAAACTGCACACGGTTCTCAAGTGGTTAGCGTAGTTGGCTACTGATAAAAGGAACCTGGGTTTGAACCCGGGTAAAGTATAGATGGAAGTTTGTGTTGTCCTTTTGCTGAGTCCTGCCATCCACACAGATCTACTACGGCGTATAAACTGATAAGCTCCTGTCAGACCTCTGTGACAAGCAGCTGCTTGAGGGGGTTATTTTTTTTCTCTCTCCGATTCCTTCACTTTGGGGGAGGAGGCAATAGCCCCTACGGGGGGCGGGGTTCACTCAGTCGGCAGTGCACCAGGTTTGTATTCTGTAGTTCCCTGGTCCGAGTCCCACCTTGGCTAGTAAAAAAATAAATAACTACCCCCTCAAGCAGCTGCTTGCCACAGAGGTCTGACAGGAGCCTGTCAGTTTATATGCCACAGTAGGAGATCTGAGAGGATGGCAGGACCTCAGCAGAAAAACGATACACACATCCATGCCTAATCCGGGGCTCGAACACAGGTCCCTTTGATCAATATTGAGCTTTATTTCGGCTAAACCCCCACCGTTCCCTCTGTAAGAAAGGGAGCACCAATGGGGTTTGGAAAGGTCGCTGTCCTTCGGTTGATGATGATACCTTAAGCCATGACTCCATGGAATACGAGAGTCATTCCTGTGAAGGGTATATGACAACCATACCCTGTGCAATAGCGGATTTATATGTTCAAGGGCCTAAGTGGAAGAAAATTTAGAACCCTATATTGTGTAGTTAACAAATATTTATATATTTCACATAACAATTTGGAAGTGCCTCAGTAGCCTGGGCCTTAAGCAGTTGCTTATTGACAAATCCATCCCTGACTTTGTGCAGTTAAGGAACTTGATGGCAGGCTTCCATCTATCTACTGGCATTTTCCTATTGGGTCCCCTAACCCCAATCCTTCTCTGAGTCCTCGGGGTTCTTGTGAACTGACCATTTGTACAGCGGAGAAACTCACTGTGTGCAAAAAAAGTGCCACTCAGAAATATCTCCTTCCCTTGAACCGCCACTGCACAAGGTTTGGTATTTTACCTCTGAACAGCACCTTTTGCACACAATGGACTAAATGGCCAGGTTACAAGGACCCCGAGGGCTCAGAGAAGGGTGGGGCGAGGGTTGGGTTGGGTTGTTTTACCTCTGAGCGGCACTTTTTTGCACACCATGGGCTAAATGGCCAGGTCACATACACCCCGAAGGCTCAAAGAAGGTTGGGGGAGGAGACCCACTGGAACAGCTGTTGGGAGACAGATGGTAGCCTCCCGTCAAGGCCATCCAGCGTGTTCTTTAACGTGCACAGGGTATGGCTCTCTCGCACACGGGACCACGGCTTAACGTCCCATCCGACGGACGGCGGCCTTTCCAAGCCCATCGGTGTCCCCTACTGACCGTGGGCAGGGCGGGGAATTTTTGCGGAGATAAATCTCAACGCTGACCCAGCTGGGACTCGAACCTGGGAAGTACAGATTACGAGCCTGGCGCGCTACCGACTGAGCCACCCCGTGGGGCGAGGGAATTCACTGATCAACTGCTAGGAGACACATGGAAGCCTCCCGTCAATGTCATCCAGTATGTTCTTTAACGTGCACAGGATATGGCTCTCCTGCACACGGAGCCAAGGTTTAACGCTACATCGGACGGACGGCGACCTTTCTAAGCTCATCCAGTCCCCTACTGACCAAGAGAAGGGCAGGGAGTTTTTTAGAACTGGCACAGGTGGGACTCGAACCTGGTAACTGCAGATTACGATGAAGCTACACATGTACAATTAAACAAGTCAAATAAAATAATTAAAAACGTTATTTGTCTTAAATGCGAAACGAAGGAATATAAATTTCGTTTGTAGAGATAGACAAAGTGAAGCTATTTCCCTGTCTGGCTTCTTTCTAATTAATTCCTTTGATAAAATGAATCCCCCCCCCCCACAAAAAAAAATTTAAATATCTCGATCAATCCCTTGCTCAACATCAGAAAAAAATATTAATTTTTCCAACTCTCTGAGAAATACAACTCATGCCCAGATCTTGGGGGGAAATGCGCGCCCCTTTCTCCTTCAGAATGGTATTAAGGGTAACAGAGGCAAAAAATTGTACAATTTATTTTAATTTCATGCATATTTCAAGAAGATTTATAAGGACGTGGAAAAAGGAGAGGGAATGTTATATTGCAATGGAAATACAGTCTCGTGCCCCCCCCCCCTCCCCTTAATATTTTTTTCTCTATTGTGCTTCTTGGGGGGGGGGGGGGCTAGATATTTTCGAGATTTAGGCCTGCTACCACTGATAAAATATTTTGTTCCACAGGTCTTTTTTTATTCATTTGAACTATACAGACTTCGATTACTTCAATTCGCTTTTTAAAAACAAAGATATGTTTATCCACTTTTTTAGAAACCATTGTGTTGTCATTCTGCAGATGTGTCCCCGAATTCCTTTTTTTATTAGCTTATTTCGCCTTCCTGGTACACTTGAGGATAAAGGTAACGAAATATCTCTTATTTTCATAAATTTTATAAACTTCCTTCATCACACGCACTCACCTTTTTTTTTTCCATAAGCACATTGCCCTATTCCGAGCTTTATTTAGACCTTATTTTCCTCCTTTTTCCTGTTTCTCGTTTTTTCTGTGTGACCTTGGTGTCACTTGTAACTTAGATGTTATTAATCATCGTAGACTAGGTTTTTTTCCCCCTAGTGCCAGTCAGCAAGCGAATAATCTTTCGCGTGTTACTGTTTACTGAGAGGGGTGGCTCAGTCGGTAGCGCGCTAGGCTCGTAATCTGTAGTTCCCAGGTTCGAGTCCCAGCTGGTCAGTGTTGAGATTTATCTCCGCAAAATTCCCCGCCCTGCCCACGGTCAGTAGGGGACACCGATGGGCTTGGAAAGGCCGTCGTCCGTCGGATGGGACGTTAAGCCGTGGCCCCGTGTGCAGGAGAGCCATACCCTGTGCACGTTAAAGAACACGCTGGATGGCCTTGACGGGGGGCTACCATCTATCTCCCAACAGCTGTTCCAGTGGGTCCCCTCCCCCAACCTTCTCTGAGCCTTCGGGGTCCATGTGACCTGGCCATTTAGACCATGGTGTGCAAAAAAGAGCCTCTCAGAGGTAAAACAACCCAACTGTTTCTAGAGGACCGCAACCGCATTAACATTTCATTAAAAATTACGAATTATTCTGAGCACGAAGTAGGATAAAAGTTATACACTGCTGATCCTTGGATGACAAGTTTTCATTCATTTTTTGACGCAAAAAATTTAATTTCTGCTTTTCGTTGGGCCTAGTAATCAGTAGTTTAGGCTTTGAGCTGTGGGTTAGAGTATTCAACATTGCTTTGTCAAAAAGCAACCTAACTATGGTTGGAAGAAGCAATATGTACAGCAGCTCTGACCTCTACCATCAAGGTATATGGACATTTCTGAAATGTTTTCTTTTCTGTATTTCGATCAAAATTAAGGGAATTGAATGTTCAGAAGTTATTTTTATGCTAATTAGTAGGAAAGCATTTTTGTTAGGAGTTGATCCAGAACCTTATATCAATTCCTGACAGAGTTGCCAAACGCCACAATTTCTGTAGGATCATGAATCCTTTTTGAGTGGTAAAATTCCGAGTTCCGTTTTGCATAATAAAACCTCGAGTTCCGCATTGACAGCCAGAAAATCCACAGAATAAGGTTGGGTTGTTTTACCTCTGAGCGGCACTCTTTTCGCACACCATGGGCTAAATGGCCAGGTCACATGGACCCCGAAGACTCAGAGAAAGTTGGAGGAGGGGACCCACTGGAACAGCTGTTAGGAGGCTGATGGTAGTCTCCAGTCAAGGCCATCCAGCGTGTTCTTTAACGTGCACAGGATATGTCTCTTCCGCATACAGGGCCACGGCTTAACGTCCCATCCGAGGGACGGTGGGCTTTACAAGTCCATCGGTATCCCCTACTGACTGTGGGTAGGGCGGGGAATTTCGCGGAGATAAATTTCAGCGCTGACCCAGCTGACACAGACCGAGGACCACGATGTAATTAAAACTTCGTTAGATTTAATTTCCTTTTCAATTTCTTAAAAAGTACTTTTTTTTTTTATCCAAGGCAATATTTTTTTTTTTATTTGGATTTGTGTATGTCCGAAAGCAAAAACCTGGGATTCCCGAAGTAAAGAAGTACCTGCGCCTAAGTATCTAGAAATTCAATAACGCTGATAATAAAACGTTCATCATCATCATCATCATCCTCAAGCAGCCATGGGCTACGGAGGTCCAACCAGACCGTGCAATTTAGTTCTCCAAGCAAGTCTATCCTGAGCTACATCTACTGCATCTGGCCACTGCACACCAATTCTAACAAGGTCCTGTTTGACATTGTCTGCCCACCGCATCCTAGGTCTCCCCTTCTTTCTGAGGCCTTTAGGCACACTGTTCATAACCCTATTCGCCAATCTATAATTATTCATACGGGCAACATGGCCAAACCAACGGAGTCTCTCTCTGCACAATATGCTGCTTAAAGGAGGTTGCAAACTCCTTTTCCTAATCTCATCATTAGTTACAAAGTTGAACCACCTAATGCCCAAGATACTGCGTAAGCATCTGGAATCAAAAGCATCTAGTTTCCTGTTATCTTGTTTACAAAGTGTCCAAGTTTCACTACCATAACTAACCCTAGAAAGAACCAAACTATTATACAGTCTAATTTTAGTCTTTAGGTGTATACGCCTATTTCTCCACACTCTCCATAGATTCTTAAAAGTCCCAGCAGCAATCCCTATTCGTCTGTTAATCTCATGCCGCACATCACCATTATCAGTTACATAGCTCCCAAGATAATTAAACTGTGACACCTGCCCAAGACTGCAACCATTCAGATTAACTGAATCACAGCCTGCCTGACCAATTTTCATCACTTTAGTTTTCTCTCTGTTTATAACCAAACCTACTCGTTGATGAGACTGGTGGTAGAGTAGGTTTGGTTAATAAAACGTTAGAGAATGCCAATCAGCTTTGAAATAAGCTCACCGGACAAAAAATTAGTCATCTCCCACCGTAAGAGGGTTACGTCAGTTCGACAGCAACACAGGGTGCACCAGTAATAAACTTGTCCTACAAATAGCTGTGCCGTGCGCTACGGGGTTCATACAGTGACAACAAGTGGTTGTGTGCCACGTGTGTGTTAGTCGTTCTGTGAAACATGGGTCGCACCAAAGATGTGAATAAGGGGCAAAAAGGTGTTATTGCATTTGGCTAACCCAAAGGGCATACTGTACAAGAAGTCGCTGCCTTTGGAGGTGTGTTGAAATGTACTGTGCAAAGAATCTTCCAGTAGTGTCGTACATCACCAGAACTGCAGCAGAAAGGCTGTGCTCACCAATAGGGACCATCGCAGTGTGTCACACAGTGTTAGGGCAAACTGCTTTGCAACGAGGCAGGAATTGCTCCAGTCAGTCAATGCAGGCCTACAACAAGCTGTTTCTGAATGAACACTCTGAAGGTAACTGCATGCCATGGATATCTGGAGCAGAGTACTGCAGAAGAGACCCATGTTAACAGTTCTGTACAAGGCTGCATGGCTACACTGGGCACGGCGACACAAAGACGACTGTCGACTCTTGGAAGCGTGTGATCTGGTCGGATGAGTCACGTTTTTGCTTGTACTCGAATGATGCGAGGCGACGGGTACATCGTAAGCCGCATGAAGCCTTCCATGTGGACTGTGTGCAAGGTTCTGTTCAAACTGGAGGAGGCTCTGTGATGTTCTGTGGGTGTTTCTCGTATGACGAAATGGGTCCTTTGGTTGCGGTGATGTCACACTTGAACCAGAAGGGCTATATGGAGCTATTGGACGACCACATGCTGCCTTTTGTGCAGCAGCATCCACAGTGAACAACAGAAGGATACCCCAGTCTTCGAAGATGACAATTGTCGCGTGCACAGGGCTCGAAGTGTGTCGGATTGGCACAACGAGCATTCTGAAGCCTTCGAACATCTCGATTGGCCCGCCAAATCCCCGGATTTGAATCGCATTGAAAACTCGTGGGACTATTTGGGGAAACAAGTGAAGCGTCGTCCCAGCCATCCGGCCAATCTGAACGAACTGCGGCATTTGCTGCTGGAAGAGTGGATGAATATTGATGTGCACTATATCTGCACACTGGTGGCATCCATGAGAGACAGGATTTCGGCTGTTCTTCGGTCGCACGGAGAAGTTGTGTGCTATTAGGTGACATTCAGCCAGGGGTGATTAATTTTTTGTACGGTGAGCTTATTTATAATTAAGTTCATTTTAATGCATTTCTTTAATGTGCGTGTGCAATATTTGTTTTTTAATATTATGTGCATTTATATCAGAAGCAAAAATCATATTTTATTTTTTCATGATATGCTTACAAGTATGACATAATTTCGTCTTCGATTTCATTTCATGCAAATATAGACTTGTCCCGATACATGATTTCAAAAATCTGGCAACCCTGGTTTCAGATAATAAAAATGTCCTTCGTTAGTTACTTCAAATAAAGGTAAATGTTAAAATAAAATCTGCTATAACGATAGGTTAACTCTGTAACTGTGTAACGCAGTCCGCTGTTGCCAGATCGTCAAAGGAAACTATATGTCGAAATGTAATTTACAAGAATATAAGTCCAAGCAGCGTGTTCTTTAACGTGCACCGTTGATGGCTCTCCCGCACGCATGCGCCACGGAGGCCTTTCCAAGCCTATCGTTGTCACCTATTGACCGAGGACTGGGCGGGCGGGGTTTGGATTGGATTGTTTTACCTCTGAGCGGCACTTTTTTGCACACCATGGGCTAAATGGCCAGGCCACAAGGACCCCGAAGGCTCAGAGAAGGTTGGGGGAGGGGACCCACTGGAACAGCTGTTGGGAGACAGATGGTAGCCTCCCGTCAAGGCCATCCAGAGTGTTCTTTAACGTGCACAGGGTATGGCTCTCCCGCACACGGGGTCACGGCTTAACGTCCCATGCGACGGACGGCGGCCTTTTCAAGCCCATCGTGGGCAGGGCGGGGAAATTTTGCAGAGATAAATCTCAACGCTGACCCAGCTGGGACTCGAACCTGGGAACTACAGATTACGAGCCTGGCGCGCTACCGACTGAGCCACCCCCGCCTCTAGGCGGGCGGGGAGTTTTGTGAAGATAAATCTAGACGCATGCCGATGTGGAACTCGAACCTGGGAACTGCAGATTACGATCTTGGTGCGCTACCGATTGAGCCACCCCCATCCTATTGGATAGGACGTTAAGTTGTGGAGCCATTTTCATGATATTCATATCACGTGCACCCTAAAGAACATGCTTGGTGGAAGGATTCCATCTGTTTCCTAACAGCTGTCCAGTGGCCCAATTCCTTTTCTAAACTCGTGGGAGGGGGCTTGTCACTTGGCAATTGAATGCATTTGTGTGCAAAAGTTCAGCGATAAAACAACACAACCCATAAATAAACCTTTCTTTGGAATAAAATTTCAATTCTGACTTCAAGTTGCTTATGGAAATTTACGTAAAAGTCATTTTTTACCCTACTGAACAGAGATTTCCGTTTTTATTTTTAGAATAATGCATTTCCCACGGTACTTCCCATTTTCACATTTCCAGCAGCTACCTCCTAGTCCCCTTTCGCAAAGTAATAAAAGAGCGCAAACTCACAGAAATGTTCAATAGCTAAAAAACCCCTAATAACTAACAGGGCCCTTAAATTATTCTCTCTACAGGAAGTGCCTCTAGGCGGAAAGAGAGAGGAAAAAAAAAGGACGAAACCGGAAGCCACTTGCACGTGCGTCAGACAAAACACACTTCTGTGCGCGGAGCAGAAAAGTTCTCGGCTGCAGGAAACGTCAGCTTTCTTCCTTCCAATAAAATACTTCCTGTCAGCTAAATGATTCCATCGTAGAACGCATCTGAATCTGGATGAGTTGTGAAAGGCTTCCGCAAGGAGGCATTGTTCTCGGACCTTTCGCTCCGAGGGAGGCCTAACGATCACTGGTACGGCCCCCTCAGCCGGAGATGCGTTGCTCTGAGGGGTGCGTTCTAAAACGGGGAATACTTTACCGTTAACCAAATTTCTTTGTTAATGGAGATCAGATGTCGAACTTTGGAAAGTCGCTATTTCGTTTCTTCAGCAAACCCCTTATTTATTAGTTTTCATCATTTAGATGTTTTTGAGTTGATTAGCTTAACCATTATGGGATAAAAAAAATTGCGGATTTCCGAGGGGAAAGCCTTTTTTTTTTAATTTCACATGATTACAAAATAATGTTAGAAATAAATATCCATTTATTCAAAGATCGTTCAAGATTTATTCAAAGATTCCCTGCCCTGCCCACGGTCAGAAGGGGATACCGATGGACTTGGAAAGGCCGCCGTCCGTCGGATGGGACGTTAAGTCGTGGCCCCGTGTGCGGGAAAGCCATTCCCTCTGCACGTTAAAGAACACGGTGGATGGCCTTGACGGAAGGCTATCATCTGTCTCCCAACAGCTGTTCCAGTGGGTCTCCTCCCTAAACCTTCTCTTAACTTCCGGAGTCTATGGGGGCGGGGGTGGCTCAGTCGGTAGCGCGTCAGGCTTGTAATCTGTAGTTCCCAGGTTCGAGTCCCATCTGGGTCAGCGTTGAGATTTATCTCCGCAAAATTCCCCGCCCTGCCCACGGTCAGTAGGGGACACCGATGGGCTTGGAAAGGCCGCCGTCCGTCGGATGGGACGTTAAGCCGTGGTCCCGTGTGCGGGAGAGTCATACCCTGTGCACGTTAAAGAACACGCTGGATGGCCTTGACGGGAGGCTACCATCTGTCTCCCAACAGCTATTCCAGTGGGTCCCCTCCCCCAACCTTCTCTGAGTCTTCGGGGTCCATGTGACCTGGCCATTTAGCCCATAGTGTGCAAAAAAGTGCCGCTCAGAGGTAAAACAACCCAACCCAACCCGGAGTCCATGTGACCTGGCCATTTAGCCCATGGTGTGCAAAAAAGTGCCGCTCAGAGTTAAAACAACCCAGCCCAACGCAGGGGGAGAGCTTGGCAAAACCTTCTTTATTAGTTTCAATCATGTGCAGAAATGCCACGGATTGGTCTATTCGAAATATATTCATTTATTAAATAGTTTTGTGGGAAAAATAAGGTTTCGCCATACGCGGGATTCCAACCCGTATCTCCAGATTCATGCCAGAATATTCTAACTTCTAAACTAGGACCGGCTTCCCTCATTTATTCGGTGCGGCTCAGTCAGTAGTGCGCCAGGCTCGTTATCTTCAGTTCCCAGGTTCGAATGCCTCCTGAGCCAGCATTCAGAATTATCTGCCAAAACTCCCTGTCCATACCTTGGTACATACCTACAGTACTTGGTGTCCATACCTACAGTAACACTGTTTTACATCCCATTCGACGGATGGCAGCCTTCCAAGCCCATCTGTGTCCTCTACTGAGAGAATGGGTTGGGTTGGGTTGTTTTACCTCTGAGCGGCACTTTTTTCCACACCATGGGCTAAATGGCCAGGTCACATGGACCCCGTAGGCTCAGAGTGTTGGGGAACCACTGGAACAGCTGTTGGAAGACAGATGGTAGCCTCCCGTCAAGGCCATCCAGTGTGTTCTTTAACGTGCACAGGGTATGGCATCCCCGCACACGGCGCCAAGGCTTAACGTCCCATCCGACGGACGGCGGCCTTTCCAAGCCCATCGGTGTCCCCTACTAGCCGTGGGCAGGACGGGGAATTTTGCGGAGATAAATCTCAAAGCTGACCCAGCTGGACTCGAACCTGGGAACTACAGATTACGAGCCTGGTGCGCTACCGACTGAGCCACCCCCGCCCCTCTGTAGGGGGGGCACCGATGGGCTTGGAAAGGCCACTGTCAATCGGAAGGGAGGTTAAGCTCGTGTGTGGGAGAGAGCCATACCCTGTGCACGTTAAAGAACACGCTGGATAGCCTTGGCGGAAGACTCACAGCTCTCCAGTGTGTCCCCTTCCCCCAACCTTCTCGGTGTCCTCGTGACCTGACGTTCTAAAGATATAGTTTAAGAATAGTTTTCACATTTCCTTTTTTTTTTGGGGGGGGGGGGGTCTCAGTTGGTAGCGCGCCAGGCTCGTAATCTGTAGTTCACAGGTTCGAGTCCCAGCTGGGTCAGCGTTGAGATTTATCTCCACAAAATTCCCCACCCTGCCCACGGTCAGTAGGGGACACCGATGGACTTGGAAAGGCCGCCGTCCGTCGGATGGGATGTTAAGCCGTGGTCCCCGTGTGCGGGATAGCCATACCCTGTGCACGTTAAAGAACACACTGGATGGCCTTGACGGGAGGCTACCATCTGTCTCCCAACAGCTGTTCCAGTGGGTCATCTCCCTCAACCTTCTCTGAGCCTTCGGGGTCCTTGTGACCTGACCAATTTAGGGGCGGGGGTGGCTCAGTCGGTAGCGCGCCAGGCTCGTAATCTGTAGTTCCCAGGTTCGAGTCCCAGCTGGGTCAGCGTTGAGATTTTTCTCCGCAAAATTCCCCGCCCTGCCCACGGTCAGTTAGGGGACACCGATGGGCTTGAAAAGGCCGCCGTCCGTCGGATGGGAACGTTAAGCCGTGGCGCCGTGTGTGGGAGAGCCATACCCTGTGCACGTTAAAGAATACGCTGGATGGTCTTGACGGGAGGCTACCACGTGTCTCCCAACAGCTGTTCCAGTGGGTCCCCTCCCCCAACCTTCTCTGAGCCTTCGGGGTCCATGTGACCTGGCCATTTAGCCAATGGTGTGCAAAAAAGTGCCGCTCAGAGGTAAAACAACCCAACCCAACCTGACCAATTTAGCCCATGGTGTGCAAAAAAGTGCCGCTCAAAGGTAAAACAACCCAAATCCCTGTTTTGGGGGGGAAGAAAACATAGGGGTCAATCTTTTATAGCCTATGACCCTCCCTGCGTCACAAACTTTCATTTGCCAAATAAATCGTTAGGTTTCTCAATCGCGTTCGAAAGATGTGGTTCAACAACGTTTTGTCAAATCCACAAACTACCAACCGACAAATTCAAAGACAAAAGCAATAGGAAAATAGATTGGGTTGTTTTACCTCTGAGCGGCACTTTTTTGCACACAATGGGCTATATGGCCAGGTCACATGGACCCCAAAGACTCAGAGAAGGTTGGGGGAGGGGACCCACTGGAACAGCTGTTGGAAGACAGATGGTAGCCTCCCGTCAAGGCCATCCAGCGTGTTCTTTAACGTGCACAGGGTATGGCCCTCCCGCACACGGGGCCACGGCTTAACGTCCCATCCGACGGACGACGGCCTTTCCAAGCCCATCGGTGTCCCTTACTGACCGTGGGCAGGGCGGGGAATTTTTGCGGAGATAAATCTCAACGCTGACACAGCTGGAACTTGAACCTGGGAACTACAGATTACGAGCCTGGCGCGCTACCGACTGAGCCACCCACGCCCCAGGAAAATAGGTAAAAAACTATAAAATATCATTTTAACCTTCCTGTTCGGTGGAATATTTTAATAATTGGGAACCCTCCTCCCCCCACTAAATTCCCCACCTCCGGAAACGATACCCTGGATTTCTTGTGTTCAGTGTCCAGGTTCAAGTCATGCTGTGCAAAAAAAGTGCCGCTCAGAGGTAAAACAACCCAACCCAAAAAGGCCACCGTCCGTCGGATGGCCGTGGCACAGTGTGCGGGAGAACCATACCTTATGCACTTTAAAGAACACGCTGGATGGCCTTGACGGGAGGCTACCATCTATCACCCAACAGCTGTCCAGTGGGTCCTCTTAACCTTCTCTGAGACCTCGGGATCTTTTTGACCTAATCATTTAGACCACTGTATGCAAAAAAAAAGTGCGGTTCACAGGTAAAACAACACAAGTATGGGTAATATTTTTCTTCTTACTTATTTATTTTTAAATTTCTTCTGAAATTTTACTCAAGAATAACGAAAAACAAAGTCAGTACGCTCTACTTTTCTTTCTTAAATTGGGATCTTGAAAATTTTAAATATTTCCCTTCTTAAAAGTGACGCCCACTTTAAGGTTGTGCCTCCCCCCCCCCCACCAAGTCATTATGTTAACCTTGCCCTATATATTTACATTAAAAAAAATAATTTAGATATACCTTAGACATCATTATTTCTGTTGCTAACATACATATATATTTAGAATTATATCAACTTCATCTATATATTTAATTATTTCTTCATGTTAACATTTTAAAATATACGTCTAGGATATTTACAAAACTTTTGTGCATTGTAATTCTTTAGATGGAAAATTTTCAGTTTTCACAGCATTGTTTGTTTAGATTGTGCTGGACTACTTTTACGCAAAGCATTCCGAAATTGCTAGAAAATCGATCACAGAGAAGAATGAAATCCCTACGCCGTGACAAAAGAGTGCGCGCAACACCACATCGCTGCGAAGTGCGCGTTACTAATCGGAAACCTCACAGACCAGACGTAACAACAACAAAACCGAACCACACTGTACCCGACATTGAAACGAGTGCAAAAATTAGCAAAAAAGGAGTCCGAGTGGTTAACATAAACATCGTGTTGTACTTCTTCCGTTGATCTGTCAACTCTCCACGTGTTCAAATCGCTCTCCTGCCATGCCAGTGCAAGTGCACTGGCGTTTCTTTCGTCAAAGAGCACGCGTGTGTAAGCTCATCGCATGGAGGAGCAGAACTCAATGTCAAGGCTTGGCCAGTCATCGCCACTTCGCCGATGTCTACCAGCAGAGAGCTAAGCCTCCCTGCGATATTCGTTGATGACTCATTCGGCAGATATAGGCTTGCCAGGTTTAAGACATGCCATTTATCGAATCTAGCTCGCAAACGAAAAAATTTGGGGGCCACTATATAAAATCAATACGTTGGCACGTGAGCCCATCCCTTAGCAGCGGTGCTACCCCAGCCCTGCGGGAATGGGCTCGCTCCACCAGGCCATTCTGACCTTGACCTTGAAAGCGAGGACTTCCGCGGAGCTGTTGCCTTGGTGACGGTAGTGGTGAGCTCCGCCCGCCGACACGTGGCAGCGCTGACTGAAAATACAAATAAACGAACGTTCCGTATTTGGAAGTTTTATCTCGATTTTAACGAAATGTTTTTTTGCTTCCTTGAAATGGAATTGGTTGGATAATAAATGCAAGGCTTACTTTACTACTTTTAGTTTCTGAATCATAAAATGCATTTATGTCAGCGAAATATAAAGTAAATTACGTCATAAATATTTACGTCAGCGAAAAAAATGCTTTTGAAGAAAAAAAAGATCAGTAGCGAATTAATCAATGTGGAGGATCTTAATATTAGAGACGAACATGTCAACAATCATTAACCAGACTGCAGTTTACATTATGAGATGCTGCTGTCGGCATTCTGCTAGATCAGATTTTATTTTTATCACAATAGTAAAATCGGAAAAGGAAAAAACGAATAATTATATTACCTGTACCTTGTTAATAGTGGTGCGGGGGTGGCTCAGTCGGTAGCGCGCCAGGCTCGTAATCTGTAGTTCTCAGGTTCGAGTCCCAGCTGGGTCAGCGTTGAGATTTATCTCCGCAAAATTCCCCGCCCTGCCCACGGTCAATAGGGGACACCGATGGGCTTGGAAAGGCCGCTGTCCGTCGAATGCGATGCTAAGCCGTGGTCCCCGTGTGCGGGAGAGCCATACCCTGTGCACGTTAAAGAACACGCTGGGTGGCCTTGACGGGAGGCTATCATCTGTCTCCCAACAGCTGTTCCAGTGGGTCCCCTCCCCCAACCTTCTCTGAGCCTTCGGGGTCCTTGTGACCTGGCCATTTAGGCCATGGTGTGCAAAAAAGTGCCGCTCAGAGGTAAAACAACCCAACCCTTGTTAATAGTTGTGCCAATTATATCTTAAATACCCTAGACGAAGGGGCGGGGGTGGCTCAGTCGGTAGCGCGCCACGCTCGTAATCTGCAGTTCCCAGGTTCGAGTCCCAGCTGGGTCAGCGTTGAGATTTATCTCCGCAAAAATTCCCCGCCCTGCCCACGGTCAGTAGGGGACATCGATGGGCTTGGAAAGGCCGCCGTCCGTCGGATGGGACGTTAAGCCGTGGCCCCGTGTGCGGGAGAGACATACCCTGTGCACGTTAAAGAACACGCTGGATGGCCTTGACGGGAGGCTACCATCTGTCTCCCAACAGCTGTTCCAGTGGGTCCCCTCCCCCAACCTTCTCTGAGCCTTCGGGGTCCATGTGACCTGGCCATTTAGCCCATGGTGTGCAAAAAAGTGCCGCTCAGAGGTAAAACAACAACAACAACAACAACCCTAGACGAATTCAGAACAATTGGGTTGAGTTATTTTGCCTCTGGGCAGAACTTTTTTTGCACACAATGAGCTCCCAGGTTCGAGTCCCAGCTGGGCCAGCGTTGAGATTTATCTCCGTAAAATTCCCCGCCCTACCCACGGTCAGTAGGGGACACCGATAGGCTTGGAAAGGCCGCCGCCCGTCCCCGTGTGCGGGAGAGCCATACCCTGTGCACGTTAAAGAACACGCTGGATGGCTTTGACGGGAGGCTACCATCTGACTCCTAACAGCTATTCCAGTGGGTCCCCTCCCCCAACCTTCTCTGAACTTTCAGGGTCTTTGTGACCTGGCCATTTAGCCCATGGTGTGCAAAAAAGTGCCGCTCAGAGGTAAAACAATCCAACGTTAAAGAACACGCTGGATGGCCTTAACGGGAGGCTACCATCTGTCTCCCAACAGCTGTTTCAGTGGGTCCCCTCCCCCAACCTTCTCTGAACCTTCAGGGTCCTTGTGACCTGGCCATTTAGCCCATGGTGTGCAAAAAAAGTGCCACTCAGAGGTAAAACAACCCAACACTATGAGCTAAATGGCCAGATCACAAGGACTCCGAAGGTTCAGAGAAAATTAGGGGAGGGGACCAACTGGCCAGCTGTTGTGAGACAAATGGGAGCCTGCGGTCAAGTCCAGTGTGTTCTCTAACGTGTACAGGGTATGGCTGTTATCCGCGCACGCGCCACTGCTTAACGTTCGTTCGGCGAACGGCGGCCTTTCCAAGCCCATCGGTGTTCTCTACTGACCGTGGGAAGGGCAGAGAGCTTTGCGGAGATAAATCTCAACGCTAGCCCAATTGGGACTCGAACCTGGGAACTGCAGATTACGATCCTGGCGTGCTACCGACTGAGAACATCCGCCCCATTCAGAAGAGTAAAACAATGTTTTATCGAACAGTAAAATCCGAAAAAATAAAAAGTTCATTATTCTGTTTTATAATAATTCACCTACACTGCGAGGTCAAATTATTATGAATACCGAGTCGAAGATGGCTCATTCGGTAGCGTGCCAGACTCGTAATCTTCATTTCCCAAGTTCGAGTCCCAGCAGAGCCAACGCTGATATTTATTTCTGCAAAACTCCTAGTTCTGCCCTCGATCAGTATGGACACCGATAGGCTTGGAAAGGCCGCCGTCCGTCGGATGGGACGTTAAGCCGTGGTTCCGTGGCGGGAGAGCCATACCCTGTGCACGTTGGATGGCCTTGACGGGAGGCTACCATCTGTCTCCCAACAGCTGTTCCAGTGGGTCCCCTCCCCTAACCTTCTCTGAGCCTTCGGGGTCCGTGTGACCTGGCCATTTAGCCCATTTTGTGCAAGAAAGTGCCGTTCAGAGGTAAAACAACCCAACCCAACCCTTTCGTGATTTACCATTTTAAATGAACCTCAAAAACGAGGGTCCTTTTTTGGTTGGTGTTGGCTAAAAGTATTTTCTCTGTAGTATTGACATATTTACAGTGAAAACCTTGTTACAATAGATTAAGGGGTTCTCAACGTGGGGTACGCGCATCCCTTGGGAGTACGCGGTAAAATTTTTTGCTGTGAAGACAGTGAGAGCTCAAAAGTCGCTAGATCTAGTAACAAAGCAAAACTAACCATTGTATACTATAACTATAGTTTTATTTATCTATGCAAGGCTATCATACACATTTCCAGAGGGTACGTGAAGCATAAAAGGTTGAGTACCATTGCAATAGATAATCCCTAGAAGTGGCAACAAAAAAATTTTTTTTGATTCGTAAATAAACATTCAGAAAGGCTTGGGGAAAAAGTTCCGCTCAGAGGTAAACAACGCAACCGCAGCTCCCCCTTGTGGAGCAGGAGTGGCTCAGTCAGTAGCACGCCAGACTCGCAATCTGTAGTTACTAGGTTCGGGTTGGGCTGTTTTACCTCTGAGCGGCACTTTTTTGCACACCATGGGCTAAATGGCCAGGTCACAAGGACCCCGAATGCTCAGAGAAGGTTGGGGGAGGGGACCCACTGGAACAGCTGTTGGGAGACAGATGGTAGCCTCCCGTCAAGGCCATCCAGCGTGTTCTTTAACGTGCACAGGGTATGTCTCTCCCGCACACGGGGCCACGGCTTAACGTCCCATCCGACGGACGGCGGCCTTTCCAAGCTCATCGGTGTCCCCTACTGACCGTGGGCAGGGCGCGGAATTTTGCGGAGATAAATCTCAACGCTGACCCAGCTGGGACTCGAACCTGGGAACTACAGATTACGAGCCTGGCGCGCTACCGACTAAGCCACCCCCGCTCCTACTATATTCGAGTCCCAGCTGAGCCAACATTGAGATTTCCCTCCACAAAACTCCTCGCTCTGTCCATTTGATGGGACGTAAAGCCATGACTCCGTGTGCATGAGAGACATAACCCTGTGCACGTTAAAGGACCCGCTGGATCAGGGTCGGACATCGACCTTCTAAGGCCTTAAGTCTGGGAGATTTAAAAGGTCCCAAGTAAGCGCAAGGATCCCCAAAAATTCGAAAGTCAAAATATATATATTCCTTATTCTGGTTTTAAAGAAGGTTAAAAATAAATGTGAACTCATGTGGTGAAAATATTATTCTAGGCTTTGTAGCTAAGATTAACAATGTTTGCATAATGGATTAATTTAAATATTAAAAAAAATCGTGACATAATAAAATTTTCTCTGAGGCCCCTCATATTTTGTGGCCCTAAGATGTAGCTTATGCGTAAGTCCGCCTTACGCTGGATGGTCTTGACGGGAGGTTACCATCTGTCTCCTAACAGCTGTCCAGTGGGTCCCCTTCCCCAACACTTCTCTGAGCTCTTGGGCTCTTCTGACCAGGCCTTTGGTTTTGGGTTCTTTTATCTCTGAGCGGCACTTTTTTGCACACCATGGGCTAAATGGTCAGTTCACATGGACCCCGAAGGTTCAGAGAAGGTTGGGGGAGGGGACCCACTGGAACAGCTGTTGGGAGACAGATGGTAGCCTCCCGTCAAGGCCATCTAGCGTGTTCTTTAACGTTGGATTGTTTTACCTCTGAGCGGCACTCTTTTTGCCCACCATGGGCTAAATGGCCAGGTCACAAGGACTCCGAAGGCTCAGAGAAGGTTGGGGAGGGGACCCACTGGAACAGCTGTTGGGAGACATATGGTAGCCTCCCGTGAAGGCCATCCAGCCTGTTCTTTAACCTGCACATGGTATGGCTCTCCCGCACATGGTGTCACGGCGTAACGTCCCATCCGACGGACGGCGGCCTTTCCAAGCCCATCGGTGTCCCCTACTGACCGTGGGCAGGGCGGGGAATTCTTCGGAGATAAATCTCAACGCTGACCCAGCTGGGACTCGAACCTGGGAACTACAGATTACGAGCCTGACGCGCTACCGACTGAGCTACCCCCGCTCCATCTGACCAGGCCATTTAGCCCATTGTGTGCAAAAATAGTGACGCTCAGAGGTAAAACAACTCAACCCAACCTCCCTATTGAATATGCCTTCGCAGAGAAAAACCATTTCAGCAACACGAATACTAAAAAGCAAAAGGAAACAAGGTTACATTTTCCAAATTCTATTTTCCTCACAAACTGTGCCGTCGTTTCCAGATTTACAAATCTAGAATACAAAAACTGCGTTTCCAGATCGGCAATTTCTGTCGAGAAATTTTCCTCGTGAAGTACAAGAATAGAAGGACGCGCTATGCGTTCGTGAATCAACAGAAAGATGACTATGAGGAAAAGCTGCTATCTCTAATTATAACTTCAAGGCCACGCACCGGCGCGAATGTAAACACCAAATATTGATGGTGTGACTAGCGAACAAAGGGCGCTACGAGCGATAGAAACATGTGCTGTGATTGGCCCCAGCTGGATTTGCTGCTACCTGTACCTCGTGGTTGATTTCTGTCTCTTCCAACTGAACTAATGCCGCATATGTGACGTCACCGGGGATCCGGAGGCGTAGTTGACATTTGAATCGAAAGGAAGGCAAGAGAAAACAGAGAACACGTGCAGATGGCGCAGCGCATCCCCAACAGGAAGTGCGACGGGCTCCTCGGCTTCGTACGGGACAAGATGGCGCACGGGAGCTGGCAATGAGACGGAGAATGGAATGCACGCGGAAGAAAAAAAGCGAATGCTGGGTGGAGTGCCTTCAGATTTAATTTCCTACCTCGCGGGATAAAAAACGGAGTTAATTAGCGGGAATTAGCAAAGGATGGGTTGTTTTACCACTTAGCGGCACTTTTTTGCTCACAATGTGCTAAATGTGCCACAAAGACCCCGAAGACTCAGAGAAGGTGGGGGAGGGGACCCACTGGACAGATGGTAGCCTTCCGTCAAGGCCATCCAGCGTGTTTTTAACGTGCACAATGTACGGCTCTCTCGCACACGGAACCACGGATTAATGTTCCACACGATGGACGGCTGTTTTTCCAAGTCCATCGGTGTTCCCTAGTGATCGTGGGAAGGACAGGACATAATGAGCTAAACGGCCAGGTCACAAGGACCCCAAAGGCTCAGAGAAATTTGAGGGAAGGGAATCCAGTGGATAGCTGTTGGAAGACAGATGGTAGCCTTCCGTCAAGGCCATCCAGCGTGTCTTTTAACGTGCACAGTGTACGGCTCTCTCGCACACGGAACCACGGATTAATGTTCCACACGATGGACGGCTGTTTTTCCAAACCCATCGGTGTTCCCTAGTGACCGTGGGAAGGACAGGACATAATGAGCTAAACGGCCAGGTCACAAGGACCCCAAAGGCTCAGAGAAATTTGAGGGAAGGGAATCCAGTGGAGAGCTGTTGGAAGACAGATGGTAGCCTTCCGTCAAGGCCATCTAGCATGTTCTTTAATGTGTACAGGGTATGGCTCTCCTGCACACGGGGCCACAGCTTAACGTCCGGACGGACGGTGACCTTTCCAAGCCCATCGGTGTCGCCTTTCTCACCGAGGGCAGGGTGAGGGTTAGCGGAGATAAATCTGAACGTTGATAGTTGGACCAGTGGCATAGCTAAAAGCGGTGGGGAGCTACAGCGCGAATAATCAAATGTGCTTTGCAGCAGGATTTCATCTCCATCAATCAATAAAAAAGCCATAAAGGTTAAAATTTTGCCTTTGTCCTTCTCCCCTTCCTAGGCCAAACTCTTTTCTATATTTCATACAACCTGATTTTTTACTCCCTCTGCTAGGGGCGGGGGTGGCTCAGTCGGTAGCGCGCCAGGCTCGTAATCTGCAGTTCCCAGGTTCGCAGTCCCAGCTGAGTAGTAGTATCATGCCATTATACGGATCCCCCACTAGTGCTTTCCCCCCCTATGACGTCACCGACCACGCCCCCCCCCTATGACGTCACCGACCACGCCCCCTATGACGCAACATGACGTAATCATTACATAATCATTACCTAACCGACCTTTATTAATAATTCCTCCCCCTTTCACCCCCCTCCCCCCCTCAGTGGCGCCATCTGTTGACAGTGAGAAGTACTATTTTCCCAAAAAAATCCTTTATTTTCACTCTAATTTCTCGTTTTCGGACCCCCCGGTCGCCCTACCTATATTTTAAGCCCTCCCCCTTATTAAAAACCCTCTGGCGCCATCTGTTGACAGTGAGAAGTACTATTTTCCCCAAAAACCCCTTTATTTTCACTCTAATTTCTCGTTTTCGGCCCCCACGGTCGACCTACCTATATTTTAAGCCCTCCCCCTTATGAAAAACTCTCTGGTTGACCATTTTAAGGCCCCACTCGGCTGATGCAAGTCTCAGAATAATTGCATGGAACGATTGACTGGTCTTAGAATAATTGTACAGAAAAGGAATGATACAAAATTCCTTAGTAATTAAACACTCATCAAAATTCCCTTACCTCTATTAAAAATCATCCTACAGTTGAAACTCATTTTCCTCTTACTGCTTCCATAGAAAATACCATAGGGTGAAATTAATAATGGTTTAAATTATTCGTAGGGATGGCATGTTAAATCTGCTTTTAGAACACACGTCTGCAGTGGAAAAATTTTCAAACTCCGTTAATCAACTCCCTAGTAATTAAACACTCGTCAAAATATTCCTCACCTTTATTAAAATCACTCCAAGGTCGAAATAAAAATCACGTTTTTCTGTAGATGTGTTTCACCGGAAAAAAAAAAAAATCGTCCCTCGCTCTGTGGATTCCGTCCGACTGTCTTGGGTTCCCGGACTATACAGTGTACTTGCTGTGGCCTTGATGCGGGTCAGGCATTTCAAATATTAACCTAGCTTTTTCTATGTATTTCTTACATCAAAGCCAACACTAGCACTGAATTCTTTTGAATGCAGATCTCAAATTGTAAATCAACTCACAGAGTTGTATTTATTCCTTAGTAATTAAAACTCTTTGCTATTCATTTAGCCAGGACGACTAAACGATTCCTTTATAATTAAAATTCCCTGCTATTAAACTCCCTAGTAATTAAACACTCGTCAAAATTCCCTTACCTTTATTAAATAAAACAGTTTTCTGTAGAGGCGTTTTATCGAAAAAAAAAAACTTCTCCTCGGCAACGAGAGTCGAACGCGTTACCCACAGCTTCACTCTGTGAACTCCTAACAAGAACCAACCTGCAATGGAAAAGGCATTCCTGAAGTCGTACGTGGAGTCATGCCCACACGTGTCCGTTTACCGGTCAGGTAGCAACGAAACATCTCGTGACACAATCGCCCTGGGAGGTTGAGTGTCCAGCGCTCAGCAGTGTGATGACTCATACGATGTTGTTCTCTGAGGGTAGGTGACGTCACAACAAGGGGAAAGTAACGTGGAGTGACCAGCGAGTGACACGTATCAGAAGACTGAGCACTGGGGATGTTTAACCTTCAGTATAATTTTACACAGTGTGTTAGGATTAACAACTCTTATAGCATAGTTATTGCGGGTAGGCTCCCTCTCCACTTTTAAAATTTAGATCTTACATCGACAGTCTTTTCATATACGTATTTTTATAACCATTTTAAAACCAACACTTATTTCTTTTATCCCTAGCGATTACTGGTTGTTGCATTTTTTACTAGAAGAAACCCTACCCCTGCAGTAGCAGCCCCTGCAGAAAATAAAAAATGCTATCGGGCGAAAAATTAATAAAAATCTGATTTTATTTGTCGTGATGAAAAATATTGATGGGGTAATAGGTTCGACTTAAAAGACTTCGTGTTCGGATCCTCACCACGGACAACCTCTCGCTGACGGACGGTTAAACCCTACGAAATTATTCCAAACGGGGAATCACAAGGTTTTTATTGACGAATGAATCTTGGACCTGTACTGCTTCCGTACATCGTGAAAACCCACTCACAGCCTTGAACCGTGTTCCCAATTTCCTTTACTAAGTCACTTCAAAAAACATTGTGATTGCAAAAGTATGACTAACTGTTTTATTACGCCGCGTTTTAAAAATACTTATTACTGTTGTAATCCGCGGTACGGGAGAGTAACACTGTTCGAAGAAAAATCAGGTAAAACAGTTTTTAAAAAAAAAATCGTTTCCTCCGTCGTTTGCCTATGTCTCATCACGCGGGTGAAAAAATATTTTTTTTGTACGAGGTAGAATGTTAAAAGTACGTCGCGTGAAAAAACTTTAGTCCCATCACGAATGCACATTAATGGATTAGGGAGGTCGTAGTTTAATACTTCAGCTATAAAAAAATAATACAATGTCTCACGCACCCCTCTCAACTTGTCTACGCTAATCCGCTGAAATTTTATTTGCAACGGGTCCCTAGCGATTACTGGTTGCTGCATTTTTTACTAGAAGAAACCCTACCCCTGCAGTAACAGCCCCCGCAGAAAATAAAAAATGCTATCGGGCGAAAAATTAATAAAATCTGATTTTATTCGTCGTGATGAAAAATATTGATGGGGTAATAGGTTCGACTTAAAAGACTTCGTGTTCGGATCCTCACCACGGACAACCTCTCGCTGACGGACGGTTAAACTCTACGAAATTATTCCAAACGGGGAATCACAAGGTTTTTATTGACGAATGAATCTTGGACCTGTACTGCTTCCGTACATCGTGAAAACCCACTCACAGCCTTGATCCGTGTTCCCAATTTCCTTTACTAAGTCACTTCAAAAAACATTGTGATTGCAAAAGTATGACTAACAGTTTTATTACGCCACGTTTTAAAAATACTTATTACTGCTGTATCCGCGGTACGGGAGAGTAACACTGTTCGAAGAAAAATCAGGTAAAACAGTTTTAAAAAAAAATCGTTTCCTCCGTCGTTTGCGTATGTCTCATCACGCTGGTGAAACCGGGTGAAAAAATATTTTTTTTTGTACGAGGTAGAATGTTAAAAGTACGTCGCGTGCAAAAACTTTAGTTCCATCACGAATGCACATTAATGGAGTAGAGAGGTCGTAGTTTAATACTTCAACTATAAAAAAATAATACAATGTCTCACACACACCTCTCAACTTGTCTACACTAATCCGCTGAAATTTCATTTGTAACGGAGGCTGATACTTCGAATCCGCTATATGTTCCGGAAGCTGCAGTGGAATGCATGGCCCCTGCTGAATGCTACGCTATCAGAAGTCCATGTGGCTGTCACGTTCTCCAAGCGCTCAGAATATTACTATACTTATAACTGATCTAAAGTCCGTTTTAATCAATACTTATTTCTTTCAACTCTGCGACTATTGGGCTGGCACATTTTCACTAGAAGGACCGCCTCACAGTGGCAATCCCGCAGAAAAAATTAATAAAAGGAAAAAGTCTGATTTTATTCCTCCTGATGAAAAATATTGAAGGTAATAGGGTCGACCTAAAAGGCCCGTGTTCGGATCCTTGCCCCGAATGGTTTTTAACAAAAGTCCTACGAAATTAAAAACTATCCCGTTACACGACGGCGTTGTTTAAAAATACTTATTACAGCTGTATCCTCAGCAAACTCTTTCCTAGGAAGTAACGCTACTCGATGCAGTCCCAGTTACATGCTTTTACCGGGTAAAGACTGTGCGCCAGAATGTTAAAAGTAGAATTCATACGTTTCCGTAAAAAAAAAAAAAAAAAAAAAACTTTAGTTCCTGCTTAAAGGAGTATGGTTCGATTCAGGAAGAATAGGATTTGACCTCGTGCATTAGAAAAGGGAACAAATCCGTCCCCGGTGTCCTTTGTTAGGTTGTAGTATTAGTATCCTTATACAAGCTCACTTCAAATTTTCATATGATATTCTGGGGTTGAGTTTCAACCTTTTTATTTTTTCCAACCGCGATAATGCGCAGTTTTCTGCGGAACGCGAGCGACTTCGACGCCAAGGACGACCCGCACTAAACGGTACGACCGTGCACTAGAAAACCGTGAACGGACTTGTGTGAAACGTAATGTACAGAGCTTGACAACAGTAATGTAGACTGGGATCCTCGCTAACTATACTATCATAACCATCGAGAAATTATCAAATATGAATAGACCTCTGTAAAGTTCCTACCCCACAATCTTCTGAGTTCATTCCCCGGTCGATGCTGTCAGGATCACAAGGGATGTTTTACACATTCAACGACTTTTTCTGACATTCGCTAATCAAAGTGTCTATCTACACATCAGACTTGTCATTACATCGACAAACTACGTGTCCATAGGCTGAGTAAGCATTTAGAATGAAAAATTGAGTCTGCTTCACGACACATATTCGTAAAACGCTCATTAATTATTTTGTGAGAGAAAGCATGCATAAAGTTCAAACACTAATACATCTCCCCTTTCTAAAAAATCTGAAAAACTCACAGGAAAACAACAATATTTCCGTGAAAAATTAGGTCCCTGAATCGAGCCCTAGTTCGGCGTTCACTGACTTCAACCACCGATGAAACTTAACGTAAGCTCTCTCGCGATTAGTTCAAGGTGCTTTCACACGCTCTTTTCAGAGTTCCTGGCCAACCTATTACGTTTCAATAAGCGCATAAGTGTGTGTGTGTGTGATGGTGGCTAGCTACAAACACAAGTTTCGCTACAATATAACACTGAGATGTCTGTTTAGTTATTTTTCTCTATTTCTATACTAGTGGTACAGTGCGAAAGTGGTTAGCACACGTTTTTTATATGTATCCTGTTTGGAAATAACACTGTCTATGGACCATTACTCCTGTACATACCATAAGCATAATACCTCGCGATTCTAAGAGTCCCCCGAACCTTTATCTAATATTATGATATTATATTATGGTATATTAGGTATTAATCTTATTTTTGTAGTTCAACGGAGTGCTTTGAGCTTGCTCGACCGCTGTCATGGGTTGGACCGCTAGCGGCCCACATATTTAATCCAGAATTAGTACATGCAAACATTTTCTTTTGTAATCGTATCAGGTGTAGAGCAGAACAGGATGCTTCAATCATCAGGACAAACAATATTGCAGAAGTGAGAAAGAGAAGCTACAGGAAAGCACACTACCTGCAATCATCACCTCAAAACAACTAAGACAGAGGGCGCCACGTGCAGGGTTGAAAAGCAGTTCATAACAATGGTTTAACCATTCATTTTTTTTTAAGTATTAGGATATTCATGTTACAATTTCTTACAACAGCGTTCATAGCTAGTGAAGACACAAGTCAGCAACATTCACACCTCTGTGTAAGCACACGAATGTTACATTTCAACAAGGTACACTTTTCGTGTGAGTATGTGAATATTACATTTTAGCTGTATGTGCACTAGACGTTCAGTTGCGAAGAATATTTAAAAACATCAGTGCAAACTCACTGAAGCGTGTCTCTTTCTTGTGTCTCTCCATATCTATATACTATTCTTATGAGCACAAAAGATAGAACTTTCGAAGTAAGATGAAGCATGTATCGGTTTAAAAAAAAGATTTTGAGCTTTTCACCAACGCCATCTAGGGACAACAATGTTGACTGTCTGATTCAAGCAATCTATGAATATGTAGGAGAATGTTTCTCTGATCTTATGCAAAGTATATTCTTGTGTGGTGTATGGTATTATTCAACGGATGTCTTTCTAAGTGTATGCACATATCCGTGCGATGGATTAAGTTTTTTCTCACATACTTGTTTCGCCTCTGTAATTGTATGCTTTCACGTTTGTGAGTGTGTGCGTATGTTTCTGTGTGCGGGCGAGTGTGTGTGTGTGTATGTTTCTGTGTGCGGGCGACTGTGTGCGTGAGTATGTTTTCATGTTTGTTTCGCTGAATCTGATATGTGTATACGTCTTCATGTCTCTCTCGGTGTGTCTGTATGTGTATACGTCTTCATGTCTCTCTCGGTGTGTCTGTATGTGTATATGTTACCGTATGCAAGAATAAACATATTGTCTTACGGACACTTGCTCGCTACAGAAGAAGCTAACAATTTACAAACCTCGTCAGATCGGTATTATAGCTCTATTAGGAAATCTCATCGAAAAGTCACTAAACAGATAAGTTTACTAAAGATGCACGCTTGTATACAATTTTTCAGATTCTTTTACCTTTCTCGATTCTGTTAAGTAGAACAATGAAATAGCATTGCAGGAAAAAATCTTTTATTCATACACTAAGAAATTACAAGGACGACCCATCAGATATAGAACAGAAATTAGTAACACTATTACATTTATTTAGTATATGTTCAGAGGCGCGCACCAGTTCGTCATACACTTTGTTTAGTAATATAGGAAAGTGTAGCATGTAGGAATCTTCAACTCCTGCCTCTTCCACAAAAAGTTTAGCGATATCGCTTAAATGAATGTTTCTCACTGCTTCGGCGAAACGGGATATGGCCACACACGAATGGTGAAGCTGACTTGAATGATCTACTTCACCCCCAATACAGTTCGTACGTAGAATTAGAAAAATTTCTTTTCTGACCAGTGTATTTAATGTTTTTCTGAAGCTTAGCTTTGCTCTCTGATCGTGCAGTTCAGCATTAGACAGTCTTCGAGTAAGAGATGTAGATAATTCGACATCTCTTACTCGAAGACTGTCTAATGCTGAACTGCACGATCAGAGAGCAAAGCTAAGCTTCAGAAAAACATTAAATACACTGGTCAGAAAAGAAATTTTTCTAATTCTACGTACGAACTGTATTGGGGGTGAAGTAGATCATTCAAGTCAGCTTCACCATTCGTGTGTGGCCATATCCCGTTTCGCCGAAGCAGTGAGAAACATTCATTTAAGCGATATCGCTAAACTTTTTGTGGAAGAGGCAGGAGTTGAAGATTCCTACATGCTACACTTTCCTATATTACTAAACAAAGTGTATGACGAACTGGTGCGCGCCTCTGAACATATACTAAATAAATGTAATAGTGTTACTAATTTCTGTTCTATATCTGATGGGTCGTCCTTGTAATTTCTTAGTGTATGAATAAAAGATTTTTTCCTGCAATGCTATTTCATTGTTCTACTTAACAGAATCGAGAAAGGTAAAAGAATCTGAAAAATTGTATACAAGCGTGCATCTTTAGTAAACTTATCTGTTTAGTGACTTTTCGATGAGATTTCCTAATAGAGCTATAATACCGATCTGACGAGGTTTGTAAATTGTTAGCTTCTTCTGTAGCGAGCAAGTGTCCGTAAGACAATATGTTTATTCTTGCATACGGTAACATATACACATACAGACACACCGAGAGAGACATGAAGACGTATACACATACAGACACACCGAGAGAGACATGAAGACGTATACACATATCAGATTCAGCGAAACAAACATGAAAACATACTCACGCACACAGTCGCCCGCACACAGAAACATACACACACACACACTCGCCCGCACACAGAAACATACGCACACACTCACAAACGTGAAAGCATACAATTACAGAGGCGAAACAAGTATGTGAGAAAAAACTTAATCCATCGCACGGATATGTGCATACACTTAGAAAGACATCCGTTGAATAATACCATACACCACACAAGAATATACTTTGCATAAGATCAGAGAAACATTCTCCTACATATTCATAGATTGCTTGAATCAGACAGTCAACATTGTTGTCCCTAGATGGCGTTGGTGAAAAGCTCAAAATCTTTTTTTTAAACCGATACATGCTTCATCTTACTTCGAAAGTTCTATCTTTTGTGCTCATAAGAATAGTATATAGATATGGAGAGACACAAGAAAGAGACACGCTTCAGTGAGTTTGCACTGATGTTTTTAAATATTCTTCGCAACTGAACGTCTAGTGCACATACAGCTAAAATGTAATATTCACATACTCACACGAAAAGTGTACCTTGTTGAAATGTAACATTCGTGTGCTTACACAGAGGTGTGAATGTTGCTGACTTGTGTCTTCACTAGCTATGAACGCTGTTGTAAGAAATTGTAACATGAATATCCTAATACTTAAAAAAAAATGAATGGTTAAACCATTGTTATGAACTGCTTTTCAACCCTGCACGTGGCGCCCTCTGTCTTAGTTGTTTTGAGGTGATGATTGCAGGTAGTGTGCTTTCCTGTAGCTTCTCTTTCTCACTTCTGCAATATTGTTTGTCCTGATGATTGAAGCATCCTGTTCTGCTCTACACCTGATACGATTACAAAAGAAAATGTTTGCATGTACTAATTCTGGATTAAATATGTGGGCCGCTAGCGGTCCAACCCATGACAGCGGTCGAGCAAGCTCAAAGCACTCCGTTGAACTACAAAAATAAGATTAATACCTAATATACCATAATATAATATCATAATATTAGATAAAGGTTCGGGGGACTCTTAGAATCGCGAGGTATTATGCTTATGGTATGTACAGGAGTAATGGTCCATAGACAGTGTTATTTCCAAACAGGATACATATAAAAAACGTGTGCTAACCACTTTCGCACTGTACCACTAGTATAGAAATAGAGAAAAATAACTAAACAGACATCTCAGTGTTATATTGTAGCGAAACTTGTGTTTGTAGCTAGCCACCATCACACACACACACTTATGCGCTTATTGAAACGTAATAGGTTGGCCAGGAACTCTGAAAAGAGCGTGTGAAAGCACCTTGAACTAATCGCGAGAGAGCTTACGTTAAGTTTCATCGGTGGTTGAAGTCAGTGAACGCCGAACTAGGGCTCGATTCAGGGACCTAATTTTTCACGGAAATATTGTTGTTTTCCTGTGAGTTTTTCAGATTTTTTAGAAAGGGGAGATGTATTAGTGTTTGAACTTTATGCATGCTTTCTCTCACAAAATAATTAATGAGCGTTTTACGAATATGTGTCGTGAAGCAGACTCAATTTTTCATTCTAAATGCTTACTCAGCCTATGGACACGTAGTTTGTCGATGTAATGACAAGTCTGATGTGTAGATAGACACTTTGATTAGCGAATGTCAGAAAAAGTCGTTGAATGTGTAAAACATCCCTTGTGATCCTGACAGCATCGACCGGGGAATGAACTCAGAAGATTGTGGGGTAGGAACTTTACAGAGGTCTATTCATATTTGATAATTTCTCGATGGTTATGATAGTATAGTGAGCGAGGATCCCAGTCTACATTACTGTTGTCAAGCTCTGTACATTACGTTTCACACAAGTCCGTTCACGGTTTTCTAGTGCACGGTCGTACCGTTTAGTGCGGGTCGTCCTTGGCGTCGAAGTCGCTCGCGTTCCGCAGAAAACTGCGCATTATCGCGGTTGGAAAAAATAAAAAGGTTGAAACTCAACCCCAGAATATCATATGAAAATTTGAAGTGAGCTTGTATAAGGATACTAATACTACAACCTAACAAAGGGCACCGGGGACGGATTTGTTCCCTTTTCTAATGCACGAGGTCAAATCCTATTCTTCCTGAATCGAACCATACTCCTTTAAGCAGGAACTAAAGTTTTTTTTTTTTTTTTTTACGGAAACGTATGAATTCTACTTTTAACATTCTGGCGCACAGTCTTTACCCGGTAAAAGCATGTAACTGGGACTGCATCGAGTAGCGTTACTTCCTAGGAAAGAGTTTGCTGAGGATACAGCTGTAATAAGTATTTTTAAACAACGCCGTCGTGTAACGGGATAGTTTTTAATTTCGTAGGACTTTTGTTAAAAACCATTCGGGGCAAGGATCCGAACACGGGCCTTTTAGGTCGACCCTATTACCTTCAATATTTTTCATCAGGAGGAATAAAATCAGACTTTTTCCTTTTATTAATTTTTTCTGCGGGATTGCCACTGTGAGGCGGTCCTTCTAGTGAAAATGTGCCAGCCCAATAGTCGCAGAGTTGAAAGAAATAAGTATTGATTAAAACGGACTTTAGATCAGTTATAAGTATAGTAATATTCTGAGCGCTTGGAGAACGTGACAGCCACATGGACTTCTGATAGCGTAGCATTCAGCAGGGTCCACTGCAGCTTCCGGAACATATAGCGGATTCGAAGTATCAGCCTCCGTTGCAAATGAAATTTCAGCGGATTAGTGTAGACAAGTTGAGAGGTGTGTGTGAGACATTGTATTATTTTTTTATAGTTGAAGTATTAAACTACGACCTCTCTACTCCATTAATGTGCATTCGTGATGGAACTAAAGTTTTTGCACGCGACGTACTTTTAACATTCTACCTCGTACAAAAAAAAATATTTTTTCACCCGGTTTCACCAGCGTGATGAGACATACGCAAACGACGGAGGAAACGATTTTTTTTTAAAACTGTTTTACCTGATTTTTCTTCGAACAGTGTTACTCTCCCGTACCGCGGATACAGCAGTAATAAGTATTTTTAAAACGTGGCGTAATAAAACTGTTAGTCATACTTTTGCAATCACAATGTTTTTTGAAGTGACTTAGTAAAGGAAATTGGGAACACGGATCAAGGCTGTGAGTGGGTTTTCACGATGTACGGAAGCAGTACAGGTCCAAGATTCATTCGTCAATAAAAACCTTGTGATTCCCCGTTTGGAATAATTTCGTAGAGTTTAACCGTCCGTCAGCGAGAGGTTGTCCGTGGTGAGGATCCGAACACGAAGTCTTTTAAGTCGAACCTATTACCCCATCAATATTTTTCATCACGACGAATAAAATCAGATTTTATTAATTTTTCGCCCGATAGCATTTTTTATTTTCTGCGGGGGCTGTTACTGCAGGGGTAGGGTTTCTTCTAGTAAAAAATGCAGCAACCAGTAATCGCTAGGGACCCGTTGCAAATAAAATTTCAGCGGATTAGCGTAGACAAGTTGAGAGGGGTGCGTGAGACATTGTATTATTTTTTTATAGCTGAAGTATTAAACTACGACCTCCCTAATCCATTAATGTGCATTCGTGATGGGACTAAAGTTTTTTCACGCGACGTACTTTTAACATTCTACCTCGTACAAAAAAAATATTTTTTCACCCGCGTGATGAGACATAGGCAAACGACGGAGGAAACGATTTTTTTTTTAAAAACTGTTTTACCTGATTTTTCTTCGAACAGTGTTACTCTCCCGTACCGCGGATTACAACAGTAATAAGTATTTTTAAAACGCGGCGTAATAAAACAGTTAGTCATACTTTTGCAATCACAATGTTTTTTGAAGTGACTTAGTAAAGGAAATTGGGAACACGGTTCAAGGCTGTGAGTGGGTTTTCACGATGTACGGAAGCAGTACAGGTCCAAGATTCATTCGTCAATAAAAACCTTGTGATTCCCCGTTTGGAATAATTTCGTAGGGTTTAACCGTCCGTCAGCGAGAGGTTGTCCGTGGTGAGGATCCGAACACGAAGTCTTTTAAGTCGAACCTATTACCCCATCAATATTTTTCATCACGACAAATAAAATCAGATTTTTATTAATTTTTCGCCCGATAGCATTTTTTATTTTCTGCAGGGGCTGCTACTGCAGGGGTAGGGTTTCTTCTAGTAAAAAATGCAACAACCAGTAATCGCTAGGGATAAAAGAAATAAGTGTTGGTTTTAAAATGGTTATAAAAATACGTATATGAAAAGACTGTCGATGTAAGATCTAAATTTTAAAAGTGGAGAGGGAGCCTACCCGCAATAACTATGCTATAAGAGTTGTTAATCCTAACACACTGTGTAAAATTATACTGAAGGTTAAACATCCCCAGTGCTCAGTCTTCTGATACGTGTCACTCGCTGGTCACTCCACGTTACTTTCCCCTTGTTGTGACGTCACCTACCCTCAGAGAACAACATCGTATGAGTCATCACACTGCTGAGCGCTGGACACTCAACCTCCCAGGGCGATTGTGTCACGAGATGTTTCGTTGCTACCTGACCGGTAAACGGACACGTGTGGGCATGACTCCACGTACGACTTCAGGAATGCCTTTTCCATTGCAGGTTGGTTCTTGTTAGGAGTTCACAGAGTGAAGCTGTGGGTAACGCGTTCGACTCTCGTTGCCGAGGAGAAGTTTTTTTTTTTTTTTCGATAAAACGCCTCTACAGAAAACTGTTTTATTTAATAAAGGTAAGGGAATTTTGACGAGTGTTTAATTACTAGGGAGTTTAATAGCAGGGAATTTTAATTATAAAGGAATCGTTTAGTCGTCCTGGCTAAATGAATAGCAAAGAGTTTTAATTACTAAGGAATAAATACAACTCTGTGAGTTGATTTACAATTTGAGATCTGCATTCAAAAGAATTCAGTGCTAGTGTTGGCTTTGATGTAAGAAATACATAGAAAAAGCTAGGTTAATATTTGAAATGCCTGACCCGCATCAAGGCCACAGCAAGTACACTGTATAGTCCGGGAACCCAAGACAGTCGGACGGAATCCACAGAGCGAGGGACGATTTTTTTTTTTTTCCGGTGAAACACATCTACAGAAAAACGTGATTTTTATTTCGACCTTGGAGTGATTTTAATAAAGGTGAGGAATATTTTGACGAGTGTTTAATTACTAGGGAGTTGATTAACGGAGTTTGAAAATTTTTCCACTGCAGACGTGTGTTCTAAAAGCAGATTTAACATGCCATCCCTACGAATAATTTAAACCATTATTAATTTCACCCTATGGTATTTTCTATGGAAGCAGTAAGAGGAAAATGAGTTTCAACTGTAGGATGATTTTTAATAGAGGTAAGGGAATTTTGATGAGTGTTTAATTACTAAGGAATTTTGTATCATTCCTTTTCTGTACAATTATTCTAAGACCAGTCAATCGTTCCATGCAATTATTCTGAGACTTGCATCAGCCGAGTGGGGCCTTAAAATGGTCAACCAGAGAGTTTTTCATAAGGGGGAGGGCTTAAAATATAGGTAGGTCGACCGTGGGGGCCGAAAACGAGAAATTAGAGTGAAAATAAAGGGGTTTTTGGGGAAAATAGTACTTCTCACTGTCAACAGATGGCGCCAGAGGGTTTTTAATAAGGGGGAGGGCTTAAAATATAGGTAGGGCGACCGGGGGGTCCGAAAACGAGAAATTAGAGTGAAAATAAAGGATTTTTTTGGGAAAATAGTACTTCTCACTGTCAACAGATGGCGCCACTGAGGGGGGAGGGGGGTGAAAGGGGGAGGAATTATTAATAAAGGTCGGTTACGTAATGATTATGTAATGATTACGTCATGTTGCGTCATAGGGGGCGTGGTCGGTGACGTCATAGGGGCGTGGTCGGTGACGTCATAGGGGGGGAAAGCACTAGTGGGGGATCCGTATAATGGCATGATACTACTCAGCTGGGTCAGCGTTGAGATTTATCTCCACAAAACTCCCTGCCCATGGTCAGTAGGGGACATCGATGGGCTTGAGAAGACCGCCGTCCGTCGGATGGGACTTTAAGTCGTGGCTCCGTGTACTGGAGACCCTGTGTACGTGTTACCCTGTGTACGTTAAAGAACACGCTGGATGGCCTTGACGGGAGGCTACCATCTGTCTCCCAACAGCTGTTCCAGTGGGTCCCCTCCCCCAACCATCTCTGAGCCTTAGGGAATTGATACAGCAGAATAAAAATTTTGTAATTAATCAAAACAAGAGAAAAAAAAGTGCAGAAATGTGCCGCTCAGAGGTAAAACAACCCCATCTACTACTTCTGAATATTGTGAGGAGCTTGTACTACTAAACGTAGCTATTACCACCTAGTTAGTAGTTTCTTAATTTGCATGTCAATAACAAATCCCTAATACATAGAGTCCAATGATTTCTAACCTTTTTTTGGGATAGTTGGTAGCTCTCCATGCTCGTAATCTGCAGTCCTATTTCCGAAAAATTTTTTTTTCCACTGGCTCAATTGAGAATCGGGATCCACATTCTCTCAGTTAGGGCGGGGGTGGCTCAGTCGGTAGCGCGCCAGGCGTAATCTGTAGTTCCCAGGTTCGAGTCCCAGCTGGGTCAGCGTTGAGATTTATCTCTCCAAAATTCCCCGCCCTGCCCATGGTCAGTAGGGGACACCGATGGGCTTGGAAAGGCCGCCGTCCGTCGGATGGGACGTTAAGCCGTGGCCCCGTTTGCGGGAGAGACATACCCTGTGCACGTTAAAGAACACGCTGGATGGCCTTGACGGGAGGCTACCATCTATCTCCCAACAGCTGTTCCAGTGGGTCCCCTCCTCCAACCTTCACTGAGCCTTCGGGGTCCATGAGACCTGGCCATTTAGCCCATGGTGTGCAAAACAGTGCCGCTCAGAGATAAAAAAACCCAACCCATTCTCTCAGTAGAGGAGACAGATGGGCTTGGAAGGCTGCCATCCGTCGGATGAGATGTAAAACAGTGTTGCTTGTACAGAACTTACCTTACACACGTTAAAGAACATCGTGGATGGCCATGAGAAGAGGTTCCATCTGTCTTCTAGCAGCTGTACAGCAAATCCCTTTCCATAATCTTCTATGAGCTCTCGGGGTTCTTGTGACCTGGTCATTTAGCTCATTGCATGCTAAAAATGACGCTGAGATATAACGCAAGTAACTCGGTTGTTAAATTAAGAAATAATCTGAACTATTAACAAACCCTCAAGGAGATGGGGGGAGGGGGGGAGGAAGTTACAACGAAAACCTGCTGTTCCTCTTGGGTACTATACAGAGATCACTCGATCTTTGTGATTCGGACTAAACTTATTTCCAAGATTCTCAATGTATTAATAAGCGAAAAACCAGTTTTGAAGAAGGTAAAAATTATCATAATCTCTCCAATAAACTGAATTGCGTTTTAGAAGAGCGCCACCTGCTGTTGTTATCTTTAACAACTAATTCTGAAAATACTTTGGCTACAAATCATAACAGGAATTTCTTGTCAAGTTCTCTTTATTTCTAATATGTATAGGTCAGAACAGGAATGGTTTACCTCATACACTATTTGGGCACGTTGAGTATATAGAAGATGGCACCACAAGGCTATGTTATACCAAGGTCATTCAAGTGTCATTGAAAGGGCGTGTCCCATGACGTCACAGTGGGGAGAGCTCAGCTAATGTACTTACATAATCGTCCGTTTTTTCGTCTCTTCGCTTCGTGAATTTCGCTCTCTGTGAAGTCTTTCAGCTAATTTTTGCTTTTTTTTTTATCATGCCGAACTGTGCAGTAACAAATTGCATGAGTAATCCTGCAAAGAATATGAAAAACAATGCTTCACATGCATTCGAATTAGAAGCAAATATTAGTATGAAGTGGTTGCTGGATTGTCATCGTGAATTTTGGGTTGTTTTACCTCTGAGCTGCCCTTTTTTGCACACCATGGGCTAAATGGCCAGGTCACATGGACTCCGAAGGCTCAGAGAAGGTTGGGGAAGGGGACCCACTGGAAGAGCTGTTGGGAGACAGATGGTAGCCTCCCGTCAAGGCCATCCAGCGTGTTCTTTAACGTGCACAGGGTATGACTCTCCCGCACACGGGGCCACGGCTTAACGTCCCATTCGACGGACAGTGTCCTTTCCAAGCCCATCGGTGTCCCCTACTGACCGTGGGCAGGGCGGGGAATTTTGCGGAGATAAATCTCAACGCTGACCCAGCTGGGACTCGAACCTGGGAACTACAGATTACGAGCCTGGCGCGCTACCGACTGAGCCACCCCCGCCCCTTCATCGTGAAGATAAATTCGATGCGCACGATCTAAGATATGTGGTAAACATTTTGCAGATGCTTGTTAAGATCGATCGCCTCTAAGATTTATAAAGTGAACTCTTAGACTAACCATTAAACGTAAACTAAATGATAATGCCATTCCAGATTAAAAAAAAAAACCTGTCACATAACAAAATTCAGTCTTGTTACGATGACCGCTTCTGACCAGAAGACTGTTATCTTGGGACACAACGAAACGATTGGTGGAATAAGAAACCGATCGCTTTGAAAACGACGACGGTGTACCCAGTGGAAAAGTAGTATTATCTCAGGTAATTGATAATTTAGACATCGGCTTATACTGTACTGATTCATGGGAAGAAAAACTTATGTCAGGGCGTCATAGTCTACGCATTAGAAAATTACAGTAGCAATTTCAAATTGCTATTAGAAATGAATAAAGTCGAGGGGAAAATTTCTGATTTGAAAACAAGATTACGATCAAAGCAAAAGAAGTGGAATAAACATAAATAGAAATTGATACGGCAGAATAAAAATTTCAGAATTAATCAAAACAGAAAAAAAAAGCAGATTTTTCATTGAATAACTTCAAGAAAACTTTTCTTAGTAAATTAAAAACTGTATTTACGCCATGACACATTAAATATTTTTCGGAAGGAATAAAATTTGAACCACTATTTACGGCGACATATATATATATCTATATTTTATTATTTTCCTTATGATTGTTAATATAATTGGTAAAAAGTAAGTTAAAATAAAGATTTGGTGTTTTAATTCGGTCGAATTTAATTTTAAGAGCAAGATCACAATAATTTCTCAGATCATCTAATAGAAATTCTATAATAATTCGGTATAAACTGCCATAGAATTTCTTTATTAATTTTTATTTATTATTTTTTATTTATATATATTATTAACTTTTGAGAGCCATTATTTAAATTGAATTATTACTGCTAAATAGTCAATTTCCTTAACTCTAAATAGAGAACGAATATTTTTAAAGATTCGTTCCCTAGAGTTATTTTATTTAAGTTTATTTAGTAGTTTCATTTAGTTTGAAATAGATATCAGATCTTTAAATCGTCTTCAGTCACACTTTTTCGAAAAGTGATTATTTAAGATGTTCCCGAGTTCTATATCTCAATTACTGCCATGGGGGTAGGAATAGGGGGAGGTGCTCTCACTCTCTCTTAGATAGGTCGCTAGTTAATCTTTAACTAATTGCGTAGCCGCGCAGTACGGCGGTAGCCATGTTCTTGCTACTCAGAAAGCCGCACGCTGCACGTCAATTGCAATATATCCGAATGCTTTATACGAATACTGTTTAATTTGGGTTGAGTTGTTTTACCTCTGAGCGGTACTTTTTTAGCACACCATGGACTAAATGGTCAGGTCACATGGACTCCGAAGGCTCAGAGAAGGTTGGGGGAGGGGACCCACTGGAACAGCTGTTAGGAAACAGATGGTAGCCTCCCGTCAAGGCCATCCAGCGTGTTCTTTAACGTGCACAGCGTATGGCTCTCCCGCACACGGGGCCACGGCTTAACGTCCCATCCGAAGGACGGCAACCTTTCCAAGCCCATCGGTGTCCCCTACTGACCGTGGGCAGGGATTTTTGCGGAGATAAATCTCAACGCTGACCCAGCTGGGACTCGAACCTGGGAACTACAGATTACGAGCCTGGCGCGCTACCGACTGAGCCACCCCCGCCCCTAATACTGTTCAATAAAATCGCAATTGTTTCATGTACAAAAAAGGAATTATTTCGTCGAATATTGCTAAACCGATTTTTTTTTTTCTTGGAAGGTCAAGAGATGCTTAATATATATATTGAAAAAACTTTTTTCCGCTTCAGTTTTTAAGCACAGTTGTTTAATCCCATTTAAAGTTATTAATAACAAATTACATATCAAATGAAAGCTATACCATCTTTTTCATAATATAGGAATTGATTGCAGAATTACATATATCCAGTGCAGGTTTCACTACATATATAAAGTTTCTAATATTCAGAGTAAACTGTGATAAGTCAAATCTCTTATATAAGAAAAAATGTAAATATTAACAAAAAAAATTATCTTTGGAATAAAAACCAGGAACTTCGTTGTGAAATATCCAGACTTTAATATAGGCTTAAATACTGAATATTGTTTAAAATAGAAATTTAAATAGTTTTGATTATGATCTTTTATTTATCTTCAGTCATATTCTTCCATTAAATTGCATGAATATCGTTGAAAATGGTATTTTTAAATAGATTTGATTATGATCTTTAATTTACCTTCTGTCTATTTTTCCATTAAATGCATATTTTAATAGTTATAGCACTTCGAAGTTAGATTTTCATCGACATGGAACATAATTTATGAAATATTCTAGCGTCCATAACTCTTTAAATACTTAAAGAATATTGTTGAAAATCTATATTTAAATAGATTTGATTATGATCTTTAATTTATCATCAGTCACATTTTTCCATTGAATGCATATTTAAGAAATTATAGAGCTTTCAAGTTAGGTTCTCACTGGCATAATGGAAATTCTGTAGCCTTTCGGAAGGGTTCATCGAAAATAAATAAATAAATACCCCCTCAAGGAGCTGCTTGCCACAGAGGTTTGACAGGAGCCTGTTAGTTAATATGCCATAGTAGAAGGTCTGTAAGGATGGCAGGACCTCATCAGGAAAACGACACATACATCCATGCCTTCCCCGGGACTCGAACCCAGGTTCCTTAGATCAGTAGCCAAGCGCGCTAAACACTCGGCCAAAGCATAGGAAATGAATAATGTGCGTATTATGTTCTCTCCCATTTCTTGATTTATTATTTCTTTCTCTGCTTATAATTAATTATAAATAAATCCTTTATTTAATCGGTT
The DNA here is from genome assembly GCA_038380435.1 of Ryuthela nishihirai. Taxonomy (NCBI): domain Eukaryota; kingdom Metazoa; phylum Arthropoda; class Arachnida; order Araneae; family Heptathelidae; genus Ryuthela; species Ryuthela nishihirai. Next base: position 3,704,060 of record JAWZYU010000032.1, on the reverse strand, counting down.
TACATTTAAAACACTGGGAAAGTTTCGCAACCCCCTTCCCCAAGTTTTCGCTCTTTCTCCTCCCGCAAGTCCTAATTAGTCATAAATAGTCGAAACAACAAAAAAATTTTCAATTTACAAAGCAAAACTTTAGCATTACTTCTTACCAATGAAATGTTATCCCTTTGATCTCTTTCACAGGCTTGTTAATGCATCATTTTTTTAATGCAATCTGTCGTTCTTTAACACAGTGATAGGACGTTTACGAGTAGCAACAATATGGCGACGCTCGGTTAGTTTTCAAGCGATAGGTCTCCTCCCTCTTTTCCTATCTCCATGGTTACTACTATTGACATAACACTGAACTGTACCTAATAAATGGCTGCTGAGTGAAATACTGCTAAATAAAATGGCTGCTGAGTGTGTTTCTCTGATAACTAGATAGACCTCAAACACTAAAAAAAAACAGAAATTGTAATTTTACACTTTTTCTGCTCATATGGTATGGTAGGTCTTTGCCTATGGTAAGAAATCTATCTTACCATAGGCAAAGAACGTTTAAGGAAAAGAAGTTCAGCTTTGACAAAGAAAAGTGGCGACCTCAAGTGGTGTTTCGATTCGTATCGTGCATTGGTTTAAGCTGGGAAGCAAACAATAAGGGGCAAAGTAATTATGCATAAAAAAAATTTATATTTTAAAAAAGGAAAAAAGTAACTGCACTTTGTATTTGAAAAAAATAATATCATGATTTTAATAAAGGTTTATTTTCTCTATTGGAATTATTTTTCGTTGAACCAACAATTATAAATTGAACGGATAGAGAAGATTTGAAATTAGCCTGAAGTTAATTTATAGAATAAATTATTACAATTAGAAGCTTTCTTGGTTGCATAGAAACAGGAAACAGAATTGATATTAATATACTCTGGAAGGATATCAATGGGAAATTGTTACTTAGGAAAAGCGAAGAGAATGGAAGTTGACAGTAACATGTAATTACAAAAGCGTTCGTCCCCTGTAATGTTCGTTTAACCTCTATGCCAAATGCACGATACTCGAATTTACATTAATCTCTATGGAAGCTGAACTTCTTCTCCCACTACATTCTTTGTCATAGGCTTCTTTATAGCTACGTTTACCATCGCTCCGTACTGTGACGTCAAAATGCCTAGCCAATGACCGTAAATAAACGCTTCGTCTCGTAATGGCACCAATTCATTCACCCTGCTATTTGGTTGGTAAACAGGGTAAAAACAGTACCAAACTTTAAAAGCAAAAAACAAAACTCACCTTGACAGTTTTCAATTTGGCTGTGAAAAGTTTCAAATTAGAATTTCAGAGTGCAGAATTATCGTTTTCCAATCGTTTGGTGTTAATAGTTTAACGTTGCCAGATAGGAAACAGTAAGATTTTTCTTTCTTTATTAAAATAACGATGAAATTAGTTTTAAAAGAAGTGTTATTGAGAAAATACGTTCAAATTTTTCTATGTTGTCTTTCCGCTAAAGTCTTACCTTCTTCCCAGGTCTTCTTTAAGGCGTATTATATTGATCTGAGAAAAGACTATTTTTCTTAAGTTAACCAATAATTAATCAACACAGAATGCCAGTGGCATAGCTTCGGAAGAAATGATCTCTCCAAAGGGAACTGATCGATCCGAATTTAGTTATTAATACTTATTTTTGAAGAGTAAAAGTAAATTCCGATATTAAAAACAATCCTTGTCAACGAACAAATGGATAGTATTGTAATTTTACAAAAAGAGATCTGTAGCAAGCAGCTTGAGGGGATAATTTCAAGCTCTCTCGTGATCGAGTGGTTAGCGCGCTTGGCAACTGATCAAAGTGACCTAGGTTCGAGCTTCGGGTAAGGCATGCTTGGCTACTGATCAAAGTGACCTAGGTTCGAGCCTCGGGTAAGGAATGCTTGGCTATTGATCAAAGTGACCTAGGTTCGAGCCTCGGGTAAGGCATGCTTGGCTACTGATCAAAGTGACCTAGGTTCGAGCCTCGGGTAAGGCATGCTTGGCTACTGATCAAAGTGACCTAGGTTCGAGCCTCGGGTAAGGCATGATTGGCTACTGATCAAAGTGACCTAGGTTCGAGCCTCTGGTAAGGCATGCTTGGCTACTGATCAAAGTGACCTAGGTTCGAGCCTCGGGTAAGGCATGATTGACTACTGATCAAAGTGACCTAGGTTCGAGCCTCGGGTAAGGCATGTTTGGCTACTGATCAAAGTGACCTAGGTTCGAGCCTCGGGTAAGGCATGCTTGGCTACTGATCAAAGTGACCTAGGTTCGAGCCTCGGGTAAGGCATGCTTGGCTACTGATCAAAGTGACCTAGGTTCGAGCCTCGGGTAAGGCATGCTTGGCTACTGATCAAAGTGACCTAGGTTCGAGCCTCGGGTATGGCATGCTTGGCTACTGATCAAAGTGACCTAGGTTCGAGCCTCGGGTAAGGCATGATTGGCTACTGATCAAAGTGACCTAGGTTCGAGCCTCGGGTAAGGCATGCTTGGCTACTGATCAAAGTGACCTAGGTTCGAGCCTCGGGTAAGGCATGCTTGGCTACTGATCAAAGTGACCTAGGTTCGAGCCTCGGGTAAGGAATGCTTGGCTACTGATCAAAGTGACCTAGGTTCGAGCCTCGGGTAAGGCATGCTTGGCTATTGATCAAAGTGACCTAGGTTCGAGCATCGGGTAAGGCATGCTTGGCTACTGATCAAAGTGACCTAGGTTCGAGCCTCGGGTAAGGCATGCTTGGCTACTGATCAAAGTGACTAGGTTCGAGCCTCGGGTAAGGCATGCTTGGCTACTGATCAAAGTGACCTAGGTTCGAGCCTCGGGTAAGGAATGCTTGGCTACTGATCAAAGTGACCTAGGTTCGAGCCTCGGGTAAGGCATGCTTGGCTACTGATCAAAGTGACCTAGGTTCGAGCCTCGGGTAAGGCATGATTGGCTACTGATCAAAGTGACCTAGGTTCGAGCCTCGGGTAAGGAATGCTTGGCTACTGATCAAAGTGACCTAGGTTCGAGCCTCGGGTAAGGCATGCTTGGCTACTGATCAAAGTGACCTAGGTTCGAGCCTCGGGTAAGGCATGCTTGGCTACTGATCAAAGTGACCTAGGTGTGAGCCTCGGGTAAGGCATGCTTGGCTACTGATCAAAGTGACCTAGGTTCGAGCCTCGGGTAAGGCATGCTTGGCTACTGATCAAAGTGACCTAGGTTCGAGCCTCGGGTAAGGAATGCTTGGCTATTGATCAAAGTGACCTAGGTTCGAGCCTCGGGTATGGCATGCTTGGCTACTGATCAAAGTGACCTGGGTTCGAGCCTCGGATAAGGCATGGATGTTGGTATTGTTTTTCTGCTGAGGTTCCGCCATCCTCACAGATCTTCTACTGTGGCGTGAAAACTGACAGTCTCCTGTCAGACCTGTGTAGCAAGCAGCTGCTTGAGGGATTATTTGTTGTTATTTATTTAAAATGAAAGCTAAGGAATTCTATTATTTCGAAAATAAGCCATTTTATGGTAAGAGCTCAACATTACAACCCCTTGTTATGTCAGTGAAAGACAATTTCGAATCCTTATCACTTGTGAAATATGCTTTTTATGGCAAAAGGTGAATGAAGATAAATATATGAATGAAATCTACCTGAATCTTAATTTCAACAATATTCGTCCGGTATTTAAAGAGTTTTGAAAGTTTAGATATTTAACAATAACACAATCAGTGATAATATTTCACTTCAAAAGGTAATTAAAACTTCAATAGCATTATTTCTAGCCGTTTATTAAAATAAGTGTCAGAAGTTTGTGTTCAGTAAATTTTTTCCCACATTCGTCAGTTTTTATTCAAGTTTCTATTCAGCGGCATTGCTGATTTTAAATATTCTAGCTTGCATAACTTTTTAAATACCGAATGAATAGTATTGAAAAAACGAGATTTAGATAGATTTGATTGACATCTTTATCATCTTTCGCATTTTTTCACAAAACGCTATTTTAGAAGTTACAGAACTTCGAAGTTAGTTCCTATTAACATAACATGTGGTCCACTCCTATCAACCCCCCCTCCCTTCCCCGAAATCTCATCGTCTTTTAGGAAATCCCAAACTTTCCTGCCTCCTTTGAAACTCAAAACAGCTGTCTTTCTCTAAATTTATTTTATCCCCATATTAAATGTCCCACACTAAGCGTGGTCTAGACAAAAAAAAAACCCTAAAAAAAAATCTTAATCCAATATTCTTTATAGAACCTATTACCTTCGTGTCACGTGACACGAAGGTTGCCAGATCACTAATTTCTAAAATAACCGTTGCCAGATACTTTTTCTGAATTCTGTAATCAACCATAGTGTTCGGAAACTTTTTTGAGCGACTGGTGTGTGTCGTTTTTCTGCTGAGGTGCTGCCATCCTCTCAGATCTCCTACTCTGGCATATAAACTGACAGGCTCCTGTCAGACCTCTGTGGCAAGCAGCTGCTTGAGGGGGTATTTATTTATTTTTTTTTACAATACCATTTACCGTTACGGTTCGTATTTCCTCTTTCGAATGCATTAAAGAAAATCTTTGTGAAATCCTCTTGACCGTGATTTTAAATGGAACACGAAAATTCTTTTCCAGTTCAAACGAGTAAATTTTGATACCACCTATAAGCGACAATTCATTCTAATTACAACCACTGCATAAGAAACCAATTTAAACAAAAATTGGCGATGTTAAAATTCTAACGAGGAGAAAGGTTTACCGAGACTTTTTACAGTGATCAATTTGTTATATGAGATGAAGATTTACTAAATTTAAAAATCCTAATTTTAGAAGAGGTGCCCCAAAAATGATTTTTTTATTCATATGTTTGGTTACTATAGTTTTCAAGTTTTTAAATTAAAATGCAAGAGAGAGTTGTGTTTATACGTGTTAAATTTTTCTGAGCAGGTTTCCAAAAAAAAATATTTTTTTTAAATTTAAAATGTTTGTTGAAACTTGCAAGTTGTTATTTATTACAGTGTAATTTACAGTTGTTTATTTTAACAGATATTTTCTTTAAAAAGAAAGATTATGAATACATTTTTAAACATGTTTTTTTATTAAAACACCATCTATATATCATTATTACAGCAACATAAAACAAAAATTTTGTTGAAAAAAAACAAAATTGGTCTCGCTCCCCTCCTTTGATCGTCGACCATGAAATTCGCTTACCGAGATTTGTTTTTGGTCCCAATTAACGAGACTAAGCAGACACCCACTCTCTTCGCAACTACAATCAGTGAACAGCTTGACCTAAACATCTATATCTCAAAACACCGATTTGTTTCTTTCCCTGAAAAGGGGGCGGGGGTGGCTCAGTCGGTAGCGCGCCAGGCTCGTAATCTGTAGTGCCCAGGTTCGAGTCCCAGCCGGGTCAGCGTTGAGATTTATCTCCGCAAAATTCCCCGCCCTGCCCACGGTCAGTAGGGGACACCGATGAGCTTGGAAAGGCCGCCGTCCGTCGGATGGGACGTTAAGCCGTGGCCCTGTGTGCAGGAGAGCCATACGCTGTGCACGTTAAAGAACACGCTGGATGGCCTTGACGGGAGGCTACCATCTGTCTCCCAACAGCTGTTCCAGTGGGTCCCCTCCCCCAACCTTCTCTGAGCCTTCGGGGTCCATGTGACCTGGCCATTTAGCCCATGGTGTGCAAAAAAGTGCCGCTCAGAGGTAAAACAACCCAACCCTAAACATCTCTATCTCAAAACACCGATTTGTTTCCTTCCCTGAAAAGATTTTGCCCCACTTCTGACACCATTTTTTGCACCCTCTAAAAAAATTCCTTCCAATGCCCATGGTAGAAGCAATAATTGAGAAAGACTGCAATTATTAAGCACACTTAATTCAATTAACAAATTAAAAAAAAATGAACGTTGCCTCAGAAATTTTCTTTGCAAATCTTTTGTTGCATTTCCCATTCAGGGAGAACAGTTCGTCCTTGAAATCTACGATTACGATGAAATGGAGGCGATGTTTTCTCCTTTCTGTGTTAGAAGCAAAAGCATACTTCGCATGGTTTTCTTCCGATGGCCACTTATTCAACAGAGCTGCAACCTTGACAGCAGAAGCAGGAATGTGGGAAGAGTGCATTCATGAAATGTGGTAAATAAACAGCAGATACCTGGAGGTGTGCCAGCAGCTATCTCCTTTAGAATAGCGAAATAGTAGGTTTAAGATGTTAAACCCTAGACAGGAAGCAAAAAAGGATAATACAGGAAGTGGTTTTAAAAAGAAGGGTGCAAAGCACCTGAGAACAAGTTCATTTAACGTATGGCCAGTGACTTTCAGCCTTTCAGTTTTTGCAAGCTTTCCAATTCCTACCTATGGATACAATCTCATTTTTTGTTACGTTTTGGTGTGGCCGAGAGGTTAACACGCTTGGCTACTGATCTAAGGGACATGGGTTCGAGCCCCGGGTAAGGTATGGATGTATGTGTTGTTTTTCTGCTGAGGTCCTGCCATCCTCTCATACCATCTACTATGGCAGGGGTGGGCAAATAGCGGCCGGTGGGCCACATTCGGCCCGCTAAGAGTTTTTTGTGGCCCGCCAAGACAGTCAGAAAAATCCGCATTGAACCGAGATTTCCTTCCCGTGCGCGACCGAAGATTCGTCTCGTAATTTCCACTTGGACGGCCACATCAATACGCATGCGCAGTGTAGATACGAAAACAATTGCCCACCCCTGTACTATGGCATATAAACTGGCAGGCTCCTGTCAGACCTCTGCGGCAAGCAGCTGCTTGATGGGGTATTTATTTTATTTCCGTTCCTTGAGGATTTCACTCAAGTAGTTGAAGCTGCATTAGTTATTTAATAAACTGCTTGGTACCTGTTGCCTAGTGGGTTGTTTCTCCTCTGAGCGGCACTTATTTTTTGCGCACAATGGGTTAAATGGTTAAGTTTCAAGGGCCACGGGGGCTCAGAGAAGGTTGGGGGAAGGGACCCAATGATCAACTGTTAGGAGATACATGGAAGTCTCCCGTCAAGGCTGTTAGGCGTGTTCTTTAATGTGCACAGGGTATGGCTCTCCTGCACACGGACCACGGCTTTACATACCATCCGACGGACGGTGGCCTCCAAGCCCATTTGTGTCTCCTATTGATCAAGGGTAGGGAGTTTTGTGGAGATAGATCTCGACACTGGCCCAAGTGGGTGTTGAACCTGGGAACTGCAGATTACGAGCCTGGCACGCTACCGACTGAGCCACACCTCCACTCTCCAAAATGGTAGGATAACAAATTTTAAGTTGAGAAGGAGGACATGTCCTCTTTTTTGGAGAATGTATGGTAACCCTTCTCCTGTCAGACCTCTATGGCAAGCAGTTGCTTGATGGGTAATTTTCCTTTTATTTTAAATATGCAACAAACTTATTGCTCTAGTAATTAGTAAGTTTATTACCAAACTTATTACCACGAAAGAAAAAAAAGGAAAAGTTCAATCCATAGCAAATACAGAGATCACCTGTAGATATAAATAAAAAAAAAAATATTCCCTCAAGCAGCTGCTTGCTACAAAAGTCAGACAGTTTATGAGTCATAGTTGAAGATCTGTGAGGATAGCGGGACCTCAGCAGAAAGACAACACAAACAATCATGATTTACCGGAGGCTCGAACCCAGGTCCTTTTAGATCAGTAGCCAAGAGTGCTAACCACTCGGACACAGGATGTCCACCTGTAGATATAGAATTCGATAAATACATATGTGGAAAAAACCATTGCCGACGGTAAAGTTTTTTTTTTCCACATTTGCATTTATTGAAGAGGAAAAGGATTATTAGTTTCCAGCCAGGGGCGGGGGTGGCTCAGTCGGTAGCGCGCCAGGCTCGTAATCTGTAGTTCCCAGGTTCGAGTCCCAGCTGGGTCAGCGTTGAGATTTATCTCCGCAAAATTCCCCGCCCTGCCCACGGTCAGTAGGGGACACCGATGGGCTTGGAAAGACCGCCGTCCGTCGGATGGGACGTTAATCCGTGGACCCCGTGTGTGGGAGAGCCATACTCTGTGCACGTTAAAGAACACGCTGAATGGCCTTGACGGGAGGCTACCATCTGTCTCCCAACAGCTGTTCCAGTGGGTCCCCTCCCCCAGCCTTCTCTGAGCCTTCCGGGGTCCATGTGACCTGGCCATTTAGCCCATGGTGTGGAAAAAAGTGCCGCTCAGAGGTAAAACATCCCAACCCAAAAGTTTCCAGCCACAATCATTTATAGGATACAAAATATAAAAGAGAAATTTAGAGACTTAGGTCCTCTCTTACTTTTTCCTCCCCTTTTCTTCTAAAGAAGGGGATATCAATGGGCATGGAAAGGACGCCCTCCATCTGATGAAACATTAAGTCTTTGTCCCGTGAGCAGGAGAACCATACCAAGAGTCCTATAAACAAAAGGCCATACAACTAACTTATGACGTCAGTACAGTTAGTCCTAAAAATCTAGACATTTCTTAAAAATTTATTTCTATAGAAATATCATTATATATATTGTTACGACAGAAGGAATCTGGCAACCGAAAGCAAAAAGTTTCAGCCAACGAATAAGAACGTTGGGAGAATTTGGAGAAGAAGAGTGGAGCGTTAACGGTCGTTGTGTTGTAACGGTCGTTGTGTTGTAACGGTCGGAGAGTTCGAAAATGGACGGTGAGCTGTTCTGAGACAGTGCGCGTTAAGTATCAAGAAGTAACTTGATGTGTTGTGTATACGCGGAAGGATAAAAGTGGGATCTTTTATCGTTAAGTATCAAGAAGTAACTTGATGTGTTGTGTATACGCGGAAGTATAAAAGTGGGACTTTTATGGCTAACTTCGAATGTCTACACGGACTGTCTTTTTGTTCGGCTAGTGTGTGAAAAGTTATCAGCACAGGACGAGAATTGGTTTACGAGTGAAGATCTTTGGGTGACCTGGTAAATCAAGTAAAAGGTAGTATTTAGTAAAATACACAGAGCTGATGTGTGCTCATGCAGGAAGATTGATGACTTGTGCATGTTAATAGTTGATTTGTTAATAAGATACTTCATCCATATTTCCTTTGTAACAATTTACCTTGTATTGAATTTGGTTTTGAAATATAGCTTTTAATACTCACGCTCAGTGGCTATCCATTTTTGTGATCCGCAACATTTGGTGTCAGAAGTGGGATTAATTAATTGAATGCCGTTAACTAGAAGTATGGATGAATTAGTAAAGTTGATAAATAGCTTCAAAGCCGATATGACTACGCTGATGACTGATATGAAAGCCGATATGACTACGCTGATGACTGATATGAAAGCCGATATGACTACGCTGATGACTGATATGAAAGCCGATATGGCTGCGCTGATGACTGATAGGAAAGCCATTATGGCTACGCTGATGACTGATAGGAAAGCCGTTATTGCTACGCTGATGACTGATAGGAAAGCCGTTATTGCTACGCTGGTGACTGATATGAAAGCCGATATGGCTACGCAGATGACTGATATTAAAAGTGATCTAGCTGCCCAAAGCGATAAAATAGGTGACTTGAAAGCCGAAATGGCCGCACAAAATGCTGAGATGAGAGATGAAGTGGCTCCTCAAGTTGGTAAGATTATTGATCAGTTCAAGGATAGTAAAACCGAACTCAATAGACAATGCAATAGTTTAAATGTTGAATTTGTCAGTGAAAAAGGTGATCTTGATAGTGTTAAGTTAGATTGTAAACATGGAAAAGAGAAAGGCAACGCATATAAAAATGTGGATCTGCTACTGGAAATCAAGAATCGTAGATATAGCGCAGATAATGCCTTTGACCACGCAACTACTGGTGATGCATGGCAGAGTGTCTATGTCGCTGGTGACATGTCTAGGAACTGTGAAGAACAATCACACAGATCAGAGAGCTGTGAGACTATACAGTACGCTTTGCACTTCAAAATACCTAGGTATACAAGTCTGGCACGATCTGAAGAGAGATCCACACGAAAGGTATTCTATTCCTCGCCGTCAGCAAAATGTGTCATGGACAATTATCGCAAAGGCAGAGTAACGAGTGGTAATGAGGGGGAACGAAACAGAGTTTACGTTTCGCAGAGTGGTCCGAGTAAAGAAGAGGTGTCCATTCATCATAGATACAAAGTGCCATTCGACGTTACTGGGGAAGTCGGAGAGATTTTTCCGAAGCATATAGCCACACTTGAATCGTTTATAGAAAGTGGGGATTTAAGGAAGAGGAATTCCGAAGAATGGCTTAGAAGCATAACAGGTGATGCTAGTAAAAGAGCTTCAGGCAGAGACAGTACTTCAAAGACTAACTTTCTGGATGAAACTAAGCCTCAGAGTTACGATCAGAGAGAAGTGAATCCCTCAGATAATTTCAACGTAGCCACGGTGAATTTCTTTTCTGAACAGTCAATGTGCAGATTTGGACATTATAACCATTTAGATTATAAGGATATAGAAAAGTTTTATCACGACTACAAGAGCTCTAAAGTGGACAATATCATGTTACAAAACTCGTCGCTGATCTCCAGAATGAACAATTTGGCAATCATGACTGATGTTTCCCTGGCTAATTACAATGAGAGCTCCAAGAAAGTGAATTCCGAAGAAACAGCAACTATGACCTCCTCGGGTCATGTGTTTTGCTGGAGACCCGAGTGGCGCCATCGGATGGTAGATAAAAACAGCACAGGAGGTGTCGGCGACAAAGTGAGTCTTGTCTTGGCTCCTGCACTTGCTGCTTTAGGTCTCAAGGTCCCTATGATCTCCGGTCGTGCTCTCCAATTGACGGGAGATACTCTGTACAAATTGGAATCCATCCCTGGCTTCACAGTCGACTGCACTAAAGATAAAATCGAGCAGATGATGGAAGACGTCGGATGCTGCATCGTAGGACAGACAGAGGAGCTGGTGCCAACAGATAAGGAGATTTACCGCTACAAGGATCTGATGGCTACCATAGATAGCGTTCCTCTAATGATATGCTCAATTGTGTCCAAAAAGCTGGCTGAAGGAGTGTGTGCTTTGGTTTATGATGTTGAATTCGGAAAAGGAGCTATTGATCTCATCAGTACAGAAGATGTTGCTGTTGATTTAGTTAAGAAAGTGGTTGCAGCATCACAAGCTCGTGGAATGAAGAGTTTGAGTTGTTCAGCTGTTATCAGCAACATGGATTCACCTCTTGAAAACTCTGTTGACAACTCTCTGGAAGTGATGGAAGCTGTTCAGTGTTTCCTTGGTAACGGATCCTTGGAACTGCAAGAGCTCGTCGAAGAGTTAGGAGGAGAACTTCTGCGTTTGGTGAACATTGTGGATAATAGGGTAGATGAAGCATCACGTGTCTGCAAGGTTCTGCATAACGGCAATGCTTTGAACAAGTTTCGTAACATGTTAATAGAACAAGGAGTATCTGAAGATGTTGCAAGCTGGCTATGTGAAGGTAAAACAGAAAAAATATTGCTAGCAGCCCGACACATCACTGATTTCACTTATACAGGAGAAACAGGTAAGGTTGTCGGATTAGAAGCTGCAGTTCTAGCAAGAGTATGGAAGGAGGAGATGGACCGAAGCGCTAAAAAGAATTATGGAGCTGATATTATATTTGTGAAGCACCTTGGGGATCAAATTGAATCAGGTGAAATATGGCTGAAGGTTCATCACGACAGTTCTGAATTAAGTGAAAGTCAACTGACAAAAGGGTCAGATTGCAGGATGAAAATTCTCCCTAGATTTTATGTCACTAATGACTTTCATTCCTTGTTACTGTTGATAGAAGTAAAAATCCAAAGAAGAAAACTTTCGACAAAGAAGAAAACTTTTTACAGGTTTTGCACGAAAACTCTTAGTCGATTCTTCTCCCTGCAGAGACATAAACGTGTTCACAAAGGCTATAGGCCTTACACGTATTATGTTTGTGGACGAGGCTTCAGTCAGAAAAGAAATCTACGTCATAATGAGATTCGCTTTCATTTTGACACAGACGTGGTATATCGCATTCGTCGACGTCCAGCTACAAAGTGCAAGGTGGTTCACGTGGATCGTTTGGCCCCGTTTCATCGAAGAACTGAAGAAGCTTTGGAATCCAGAATTGTTCGGGACGAACAAGACCTAGGAAGGGGGCAGTGTTACGACAGAAGGAATCTGGCAACCGAAAGCAAAAAGTTTCAGCCAACGAATAAGAACGTTGGGAGAATTTGGAGAAGAAGAGTGGAGCGTTAACGGTCGTTGTGTTGTAACGGTCGTTGTGTTGTAACGGTCGGAGAGTTCGAAAATGGACGGTGAGCTGTTCTGAGACAGTGCGCGTTAAGTATCAAGAAGTAACTTGATGTGTTGTGTATACGCGGAAGGATAAAAGTGGGATCTTTTATGGCTAACTTCGAATGTCTACACGGACTGTCTTTTTGTTCGGCTAGTGTGTGAAAAGTTATCAGCACAGGACGAGAATTGGTTTACGAGTGAAGATCTTTGGGTGACCTGGTAAATCAAGTAAAAGGTAGTATTTAGTAAAATACACAGAGCTGATGTGTGCTCATGCAGGAAGATTGATGACTTGTGCATGTTAATAGTTGATTTGTTAATAAGATACTTCATCCATATTTCCTTTGTAACAATTTACCTTGTATTGAATTTGGTTTTGAAATATAGCTTTTAATACTCACGCTCAGTGGCTATCCATTTTTGTGATCCGCAACAATATATTAGTTTCAATCGTTTTGTTAATTTAACTTCTAAAACAAAAAAGTATCTAACACTGGTCCCTGGTTCTGTTGAACCATGGCTGCTAAGTTACTGACCACCCATGAGAATGGTAAAGAATACACTGGATTACCTTGATGGGAGGCTTACCATCTATCGCCTAACAGTTGTCCCATGGATCTCTTCCAACCCTCTCCGAGTTCTTGGGATCAAAGGTGTACTGATAGGCGCCGCCATCCGTCTATGCGGTGGTAAGAGGGAGGGTTGGGTTGTTTTACCTCTGAGCGGCACTTTTTTGCACACCATGGGCTTAATGGCCAGGTCACATGGACCCCGAAGGCTCAGAGAAGGTTGGGGGAGGGGACCCACTGGAACAGCTGTTGGGAGACAGATGGTAGCCTCCCGTCAAGGCCATCCAGCGTGTTCTTTAACGTGCACAGGGTATGGCTCTCCCGCACACGGAGCCACGGCTTAACGTCCCATCCGACGGACGGCGGCCTTTCCAAGCCCATTGGTGTCCCCTACTGACCGTGGGCAAGGCGGGGAATTTTGCGGAGATAAATAGAATGGTAAAGAATACACTGGATTGCCTTGATGGGAGGCTACCATCTGTCGCCTAACAGTTGTCCCGTAGATCTCTTTCAACCCTCTCTGAGTCCTTGGGATCAAAGGTGTACTGATAGGCGCCGCCATCCGGCTATGCGGTGGTAAGAGGGAGGGGGAGAAGAAATTTTGTTTACAAAATTTATGGAAAAATTTGATACAGAGCTATTTAAAGGAAAAACCGGCTTTTTTTTTCTACAGGTTTTAAAGTGGTTAGCGTGCTTGGCTACTGATCTAAGGGACTTGGGTTCGAGCCCCGGCATGGATGTTCGTGTTGTTTTTCTGCTGAGGTCCTGCCATCCTCACAGACCTTCTACTTTGGCATATAAACTGACAGGCTCCTGTCAGACCTCTGTGGCAAGTAGTTGATTGAGGGAGTATTTATTTATTTATATTTATTTAAAGAATAATAACGATTATGGATTTTTAACAATTTAAATTTTTAGAACCCAGATATTTTGCGTAAAACCAAACTTATGGATTGGTTTTACGCAAAATATCGTCTTCTTTCAGGCACTGAAAGTTCTCTTCTTTACTGCCCTTTTTTTTTTCGAGGGGTGGACGGGAGCAAGGGTTCACAACTCATTGTTATACATATTTGCATTTTATGCAGCAAAGCGTAATAAGTTTGGTTTTACGCAAAATATCTGTGGGTTCTAAAAATTTAAATTGTTAAAAATTATAGAAAATCTTAAGAGGTGAATATGAATCTAATCAATGAAATCTAATTATAAAATTTCAATAACTGAAAGCGATGAATTTCGACAACATTGTCCCCGAAACATTTCTTGCTAGGGCCACCGAGATTTTCCTGTATGCCATTGCTTGAAATCCTTGTCACTTAGTCATTCAGGCAATTATGTGGATAAAAGAGTTGCTCAGAGGTTAAAAAAAGATAACCTTTTATTATTCATCCCTAGGGTCTTTGTGACCTGCCTGTTGTATGCAAAAAACTGCAGCTCAGAACTAAACCAACCCAGCCAAATCTATTTTAATGAAATTTGGGAGGTTACAATTATCTCTAACCCTAGAAGCGGCAGTATACTCTAAAACGGGACATTTGGTAGAAAAAAATAAAAACATTTAATTTGTATAGTTTGGACTTCTAACTTTCTTTAGTACAAACGTTTTGATCTCCAAATTCCTTTAGATTAATGTTTATACCTCCAACTTCCTTTAGATTAATGTTTGTACCTCCAACTTCCTTTAGATTAATGTTTATACCTCCAACTTCCTTTAGACTAATGTTTATACCTCCAACTTCCTTTAGATTAATGTTTATACCTCCAACTTCCTTTTGATTAATGTTTGTACCTCCAACTTCCTTTAGATTAATGTTTATACCTCCAACTTCCTTTAGACTAATGTTTATACCTCCAACTTCCTTTAGATTAATGTTTATACCTCCAACTTCCTTTTGATTAATGTTTGTACCTCCAACTTCCTTTAGATTAATGTTTATACCTCCAACTTCCTTTAGACTAATGTTTATACCTCCAACTTCCTTTAGATTAACGTTTATACCTCCAACTTCCTTTTGATTAATGTTTGTACCTTTAACTTCTTTTTGGCGAACGTTTGGACCTCTAACTTTCTTTAGTGAACGTCATGCCCCTAACTTCTTTTAGAGAAACTTCAGAACCTCTAATTTCCTTTAGACAAATGTTTCGACCTGTAACTTCCATTAGACTACTGTTTGGTCATCTAACCTCCTTCAGACTAATATTTGAACCTCTAACTTCTTTTAGACAAATGTCATGGCCTCTAACTTCCATCTTCACTTTACAAGAGTGGTGGCAGAAACCTCTCTCTGGAATAAAATGCATCGCAGTTCTGTCGGGAAATCCACAGTTGCACTTTAAGAACTACCTTAGCTGTCGAAAATTCGACAATTGCCGCTTCTAGGGGGCATCATTGGGTTAACGATCGGAAAGGGGTTCCTGAGAAGAATTAATTTCCTTGGTTGGGGACCATATTTTACCTAAAATGGTTATCTTCTCTGAGAATATCGTTATTCTAATAAATTCATTTCTGTAAAGGATTATTATCGCTTTGGAATTTAGTGGCAATAGCCTGACCAAATGGATCAAATGACAGTCGTATCTGCAGCTCTATATTCTAGAAAATGTTAACTGTATACTTTAGTGTCTCTCAAAAAAAAAAAAATCCAGGTTTCCAGTTGGAAATCACGTAAATAGCACTTTTGAAAATCCCGATGAAAATTTCTTTTCTTGAAGAACTTTGCAGCGACTCAGCTGTGACAAGCAGAGACATTATGTCCCTCACACTACCGTGATAGAATCTTATATCTTGCTTTAGATTAAATTATTCTGACTAAAATCTTCAACTGTTTCGGAAGTTGATTATTACCTTCAGATAAAATGGAATTAACATTATGGCCGAGTGGTTAGCGCGCTTGGTTACTGCTCTAAGGGACCTGGGTTCGAGCCCCGGGTAAGGCATGGCTGTTTGTGTCGTTTTTCTGCTGAGGTCCTGCCATCCTCTCAGACCTTCTACTATGGCATATAAACTGACAGGCTCCTGTCAGACCTCTGTGGCAAGCAGCTGCTTGAGGGGGTATTTATTTATTTTATTTTATCACAAATACATAAAGAAATTAACTTAGGAACAGTGAACTCTACCCATTTTTAACTACCCAAAAAACTCTTTAATCTTAAAATCTTTAATCATTGAACTTCAAGGTCAATTACATATACAAAAAAAAGCTTCTTTATTGTACCAAACACCATATGGAAACTTATCAGTCGGTTACATCATCAAGTTTCTGCACTATGCACGTAGTCACCACACAGACAGCAAGCCACTTGTTACATCCACAGAATGCTGATGAACCACCTCAGCGGCATGCCTATTTAAGGCATCTATTTTAGGTGAGACAGTAGCTAGATTGTTGTTGCTGGTGGACGTGAGACAGATACATTATGTCGCTGATGGCGGCAATGCTTACAAACGGAGGCAACCTTGACCTTGAAGCGCGCTCCTGAAAGTCGACGTCAATGTCGCTGCTATCATGGTGATGAATGCCGATTCTGCGTCAGACAATACTGGTCTATTAACTATGGGCTTCGCGCTGAATGACACGCCGACACACATAGCCACAGGTAGGGCTATAGAAACAGGACCCAGGAGATTTCGTTCGTCATTTCATATAACTGATAGGTCGCAGACCTATTGATTTTAATAATTGTAATTTTTTATATTTCATTTCTATCCTGAGTTGGGTTGGGTTGTTTTACCTCTGAGCGGCACTTTTTTGCACACCATGGGCTAAATGGCCAGGTCACATGGACCCCGAAGGCTCAGTGAAGGTTGGGGGAGGGGACCCACTAGAACAGCTGTTGGGAGACAGATGGTAGCCTCCCGTCAAGGCCATCCAGCGTGTTCTTCAACGTGCACAGGGTATGGCTCTCCCACACACGGGGGAATGGCTTAACGTCCCATCCGACGGACGGCGGCCTTTCCGAGCCCATCGGTGTCCCCTACTGACCGTGGGCAGGGTGGGGAATTTTGCGGAGATAAATCTCAACGCTGACCCAGCTGGGACTCGAACCTGGGAACTAGAGATTACGAGCCTGGCGCGCTACCGACTGAGCCACCCCCGCCCTGCAACCACTTTGTGTCTGACGGAGATGTCTTCGGAGGTTAATGGGTGCAAGATCTCGGTTGCGAATTTCTTTCAGGATTCCGTTTCATCTGTTTACGTTGATGATTGCAGAGAAAGAACTTAGCTCATGTGAAATGACAGGAAGTATCTTGTGAAACAATTTCAGCTTGCCCAAAAGCAGACATTGACCTTCGGGAGGAATACAGAGTGCTGGCTGGCAACAAAACTCCGTTCCACTTGTGAAATATGGAAGTGGAATCGGGTTTTTGCCCGGGGCTTGCTTCTGATTGGCCATTTCGGTCGGAGAGTTCCCAGGGTTGCCAGAAAGATATTGTCACGCTCGACCCGGGAGAAGTAGTTCGGTGTGGGTTGATCAGTCTAACAGACCAGGGTTCGGTCTTTTTTTCCTCCTATCTTTCTTTTGCTATCGGGGCGGGGGTGACTCAGTCGGTAGTGCGCCAGGCTCGTAATCTGTAGTTTCGAGGTTCGAGTCCCAGCTGGGTCAGCGTTGAGATTTATCTCCGCAAAATTCCCTGTCCTGCCCACGGTCAGTAGGGGACACCGATGGGCTTGGAAAGGCCACCGTCCGTCGGATGGGACGTTAAGCCGTGCCCCTGTGTGTGGGAGAGCCATACCCTGTGCACGTTAAAGAACACGCTGGACGGCCTTGACGGGAGGCTACCATCTGTCTCCCAACAGCTGTTCCAATGGGTCCCCTCCTCCAACCTTCTCTGAGCCTTCGGGGTCCATGTGACCTGGTCATTTAGCCCATGGTGTGCAAAAAAGTGCCGCTCAGAGGTAAAACAACCCAATCCAATCTTTTGCTATCTTTGCTAAGTCCAACTTTAGTGAAATTCACTGGACTAATTTTTTAGGCCATATTTCAGGGAGGGAAATTGTTAAATTAGACATCTCTTAAATTAGTGAGATGATAAACTTTTACCTAAGTACGTTAGGCGAAATTTAAAGAAATTTGCTTTGCTTGGGAAAAACCACGTTCAGAGAAATCTGGAGTGGGTGCTTCATGAAAATTTACGCCGTGTGCACATCACAATAACTTAGCAGAATACAGTTCTCTTTCCGGAGAAACTTCAACATGGTAGAGATATTTTAATTTATTGTTCTGCTTGTTGTCACTTTCACTTTTAAGTTTTACTTTCATTATTTTGTTTTGAATGTTGTTCGAACCTAAGTTTACCTGAATGGAGTGAGTACTTAGTCAATTAATTGTAATGTAAAATCATCCACCTTTATAAGCCAGTGGTGGAACTTTGTTAAGTGTGAAATTTAAATAAATTCAAAATTTTTGTTATTGTTGAAACAAAAATTGGGTCTTGGTCAATCATGTGAAATCTCTACTCGTCGCAGCTACAGTTAGAGAATACGGGACTGCGTATTGCTAGCTTGTAGATTGTTCCTGGTTCGAATCTAAAATCTTCTTTCGGCCACTCTTTCAAAAATATTTGTTTGAAGGCATTAAATTTGGAAGTCAGATCATCAAGCTATTGACATGCAGTTCTAGATAAGATAATTATTTTAGTAAACGCGGAACATTTTAAGTTCATACCGCATGCCTCGAAGAGGAAAAAGTTGCGGGTCAAAGAGTCAATACGTGACCAATGATGGAAATAATCGGAAGCCGGAGATTAGTCGCTCGTAATCTGCTGTTCCCAGGTTTGAGTTCCAGCTGGGTCAGAGTTGAGCTAAGACGGACGTTAAGCCGTGACTGGAAAGCCATACCCTGTACACGTTATGAACGCGCTGGATAGGTTGTTTCTTTTTTAACCTCTGACCGACCCTTTAGTGCACGCAATATGCAGGTCACAAGGACTCCGAGAAGATTGGGGACCTACTGGATAGGTGTTGGGAGACAAATGGTATCCCGTCAAAGGCCATCCAGTGTGTTCTTTAACGTGCACAGGATATGGCTCTCCCGCACACGGAGCCACGGCTTAACGCCCCATCCGACGGACAGCGACCTTTCCAAGCCCATCGGTGTTATAATTATAATTTGCATTAATTCAACTGATGTTTACGAAAATAGTAAACTTTTCAGCAACAAGGAGCTTTTAAATATGAGTCACGATGAATGTATGGAAGTAAATGTCAGTGCTGGCCCAGGTGGGATTCGAACCTGGGAACTGCAGATTACGAACCAACACCAACTGATCCGCCGCCCCAAGTATTTTGGTAAACGGTTTGATATGCGTAAGTTATTATTTCCGTTTCAATCAACATTTGAGATAAATTCTTAGGATTGGCAGCAATAGCGTGGGTAAGTGGGGGGGGGGGTAGCAAAGGACTATGGTTGGGGGAGAAATCGAAAATTTTCCAACTCGAAAATGAAATTTTACCAACTGAGAAAATATCTCTGTCTGGTTCGTTCCTAGATTTTCGCTCCGTGGGGGAAGGCAATTTTCACAACTCTCCTGCATTTTGCCATCTGACTTCTAATTTTTCCAACTAGCCACAATTTCACAGAAATAATCTCAATATTTACATCTCGCCTGAATTGTAGCAAGTCAGCGTGAATTTTCCCAACTCCCCTTGATTTGGCCAACTCTACTTAATTTTACAAAACCAATCCCAATTTTTACATCTCTCCTAAATTTGCTAAGCTTTCTCGATTTTGTCAATTCTCCTTAATTTCACAAACCCAATTATCAGAAATCGCCGTATTTTATCAAGTGGATTCGAATTTTGACAACTGCCGTATATTTTGTTAAGTTTCCTCGATTTGTCCAACTCTCCTTAATTTTACAAAACAAATCCCAATTTTCAGAACTCGCCTATATTTTACCAAGTTGATTCGAATTTTGCCAACTACCCTAGATTTTGCCAACTCCCGTAATTTTACAGAAAAAAATCGCAATTTTTACATCTTCCCTGAATTTGCCAAGTCATTTCGAATTTTATCAACTCTCCTTAATTGCACAAGGCACAATTTTCACAACTCCCCTGTATTTTACCACGTGGTTTCGAATTTTGCCAAGAGTTCTAGATTTTTCCAATTCTCCTTAATTTCACAAAACCAATCCCAATTTTTACAACTCACCTGTACTTTACCCAAGATGTTTCCAGTTTTCCCAACTCCCCTAGTTTTTGCCAAGTTATTTCGATTTTACCACCTCTTCTTAATTTCCTAAAAACAATCCCAATTTTTACATCTCTCCTGAATTTGCCAAGTCTTTCAAATTTTTCAAACTCCCCAAAATTTTGCCAAGTTTTCTCGATTTTGTCAACTCTCCTTAATTTAACAAAAACAATCCCAATTTTCATACTCGCCCATATTTTACCAAGAGGATTCGAATTTTGCCAACTGCCCTAGATTTTGCCATCTCGCCACAATTTTACAGAAAAAATCCCAATTTTTGCATCTCACCTAATTTTTCCAAAGTCACTCTGAATTTTGCCAACTCCCCCAAGATTTGCTAACTCTCCTTGATATTGCAAAGTTGCCTAGATTTTGCCAACTTGCCATAATTTTACAGAAAAAAATCCCAAATTTTACATCTCACCTGAATTTTGCCAACTCCCCACGATTTTGACAAGTCACTCCGAATTTTGTCAACTCCCCAAGATTTTGCAAAGTCACTTCGAATTTTGCCAAATCCTCAAGATTTTAGCAAGTCACTCCGAATTTTGCCAACTCCCCAAGATTTTGCCAATTCACCTGTATTTTACTAAGTGGCTTCGAATTTTGCCAACTGCTCTAGATTTTGCCGTCTTTTCATTTTCCAAACTGCCCTAGATTTGCCAAGTTGCCTCGTTTTTGACAACTCCCCAAAATTTTACAAAAAAAAAACGATTACAACTTTTCAAATCTCACGTAGATTTTACAAAGTCGCTTCGAATTTTGTCAATTCCGAGGTACTTTGGGAGACAGCCTCCCCCCCCCCCCCATAGCTACACCCCTGAGCATGGGGAGACCGGATTAAGTTGACACGAAGGGGGTCCCGGCTTGATTATTTTTGGTTATTTAAGGGGTTCTTCATTTTCTAATTCGCTCAACTGACGTTTATGCATAGCGTAGCTTTGATCCTTGAATTTGCAAAAAGGTTTTCCTTAAATTTAAACGCTCAACTTTTTTTTTAACATTTATGAAAACGAACTAAAAGCATTTTAACATAAAACGCTTTTTGCAGCCAGTAGTAAATACACATGCCTACGTCTCTCCGTTATATGCCTGGTATTCTGACCTCTAAACCATCTACGGTTATTTCATTTCTCCGTCAATTGTGACTATAAATCTTCCGTATGCTTGTATCCCATCAGATTTATTGAAACAATTGACGGCAGTGGTGGATCGGGCTGGGTTGTGTTACCTCTGAGCGGCACTTTTTTGCACACCATGGCCACACTAAATGGCCAGGTCACATGGACCCCGAAGGCTCAGAGAAGGTTGGGGGAGGGGACCCACTGGAACAGCTGTTGGGAGACAGATGGTAGCCTCCCGTCAAGGCCATCCGGCGTGTTCTTTAACGTGCATAGGATATGGGTCTGCCGAACATGGTGCCACAACTTAGCCTCCCATCTCGTAGACGGGGCGGGGGTGGCTCAGTCGGTAGCGCGCCAGGCTCGTAATCTGTAGTTCCCAGGTTCGAGTCCCAGCTGGGTCAGCGTTGAGATTTATCTCCGCAAAATTCCCCGCCCTGCCCACGGTCAGTAGGGGACACCGATGGGCTTGGTAAAGGCCGCCGTCCGTCGGATGGGACGTTAAGTCGTGGCCCCCTGTGCGGGAGAGCCATACCCTGTGCACGTTAAAGATCACGCTGGATGGCCTTGACGGGAGGCTACCATCTGTCTCCCAACATCTGTTCCAGTGGGTCCCCTCCCCCAACCTTCTCTGAGCCTTCGGGGTCCATGTGACCTGGCCATTTAGCCCATGGTGTGCAAAAAAGTGCCGCTCAGAGATAAAACAACCCAACAAAATCTCGTAGACGGTGGAACTATCCAAGTCCATCAGTGTCCCCTACTGACCGAGAGCAGGGCGGGGAATTTTGCGGAGATAAATCTCAACACTGCTCCAGGAGATATTCAAACCCGGAAACTGCAAATCACGAGCCTTACCTTAATCCACCACTACCCCCGCCCCAGGCAGTAGTGAATTAAGGAATCTGGAGGCCCCAAGTGCAAAAAGATTTTAGAATTTTAGATTTATTTTCCCTACTTCCCAACTTTCCGGAGTAGGTACGTTTTTTTTTTTACAAAAAAAAAAAATTGTAACTTACGAATGGGAGAAAAATGCATGCTCTAAGTTAAATTGAATTTCAGAAATTCATAAATAGGAAATATGATATATAAATTTCACATACTGAAAAATAAACGAAAAAAATATGAGCCAAAATAAATATCTGTTCATTTTACTATGTTTAACAAAAATCAGAACATTTTTTTTATTAAACCAAGTTAGAACGCGGAAAATGTACATAAATGGTAGATTATAATGGTTCAAATATTTCACTGAATAAACTGTTCGAAAAAAAGTTGAGTTTTGAAGCCACCACGAGCGCCATTGACTAGCGGTGAAATGAACTAGCCATTAATAGCTTAGTGGTCAGATACCCAGCAAGTAACTGGGAGACAGTGGGTTCGAGTCCCACTCACGACAAAACTCATTTTTCCGACAAATAATATCTTCAACGCTTTTTCAATTATCAAAGTTGCTTTTATCATTCTAAATTCCGATCTATATATTATTTCCACTAAGAAATTAAAATTTGAGAAAAATTATGTAACTCGATAAAAATTAATAAAGCAATAAATATTATGACCTAATTACATTCCATAATTTTATATTATGCACTCGATGACTTCAACACAGAATGAAAAATAGTTCACAGTGAAAATTGTGACATCAGGACGAAAAGCTACAGTTGAAGCTATTCTGTAACCAACCATGCTCTCTTCGATCGATGTATGCTAAATACAATAGTTTTCTTTGCAACTGCATCCATTAACAATTTCTATCCACATAATCCTGGAAATAAATTTCCGTCGCAGAAAGGTTTCCTTAAGTTTCCGCTGACACCCTTTCTCTGGTGTGAAGCGAAATGCCGGCATTAGTTGCAAATCCAAGCTCCTTTCTGTTTTCATTCCACATTCTCCAGAGAATGGCAGCAAAGCGGTTGCCAGATCTCGAGTCGCTATTTAGGCTTTAGAATATAACGTGTGAAAGGATTATTTTTACCATCGCTAGCGATCTTAATTCACTAACTCGCTTAAATGCCCTCGGTAGATAAAGAATGAATGTTCGTGTCAAGTGGCTGATTCTGCGTTCCACTTGAACTTAATAAAATAGTTCAAATTAGTGCGCAAATGTATTCTTCCTCCCCGTTGCATTTTGCATCTGCAAAGCAGTAAAGCCTTTAAATCTAATTCAAGGAACCAAACGTTACAACGAAAATGTGAGAAAGAGTTTCAAGGATATGGCAACGCTCTTTTTAATAGCAAACGTTTCGTTGCTGAGAGATTTTGTTATAAAGTTTAATGTGAACATTGCCCACATTTACGGAACATCCATTAAGTGTATTATTGTCACAAAATTCGATAGCTTCCCTAAAAAAGGTAATTTAAGATTCTTGTTTTCTAAAGCTCTTACTTTTTACGATGCAATAAATTTTTTCAATATCTATTATCCGTTTGCTAATGCAAAAAAAAAATAAATAAAAACAAGAATTTTTACTGGGATATTTTTTAACGAATTGTTAAGCCTAATAAGGCAGAAAACTGTAATTTGCATTAATTCAACTGATTTTTACGAAAATAGTAAACTTTTCAGCAACATGGAGCTTTTAAATATGGGTTACGATGAATGTATATATTCATCAGGAAAAAATATATCTTTGTAGTTTGCAGTACAGCAGCGTGAGAAGTAATAGGATACTCGGGATGAGACTTTTCTTCGATTGTTCTAGCAGATCATAAGTTAACGTCCTATCAGTGAACCAATGAAAGATGACAACTGCCTAAGTATCAACTGTGCAGTTCCATAGTCTGGCTTAGTGGTCCTATATAGGGAGAGGTTGGCAAACGGCGTCCATGGACGCCATGTTTGGGCTCCACCATGATGGTAAAGCTTGATTGTTTTAACGGTGAGCGTCACTTTTTTTGCACACAA
This sequence comes from Ryuthela nishihirai, assembly GCA_038380435.1. Classification (NCBI taxonomy): domain Eukaryota; kingdom Metazoa; phylum Arthropoda; class Arachnida; order Araneae; family Heptathelidae; genus Ryuthela; species Ryuthela nishihirai. The sequence goes on along the minus strand of JAWZYU010000032.1, from coordinate 3,680,056 downwards.
TGGGCTAAATAATCAGGTCACAAGGACCTCAAAGGCTCAGAGAAGGTTGGAGGAGGGAATTCACTAAAGCAGTCATTTTGAGACAGATGGTAGCCGCCTTCAAAGGCCTTGGGCGGGGGTGGCTCAGTCGGTAGCGCGCCAGATTCCCAGGTTCGAGTCCCAACTGGGTCAGCATTGAGATTTATCTCCGCAAAACTTCCCACCTGCCCACAGTTAGTAGGGACACCGAAGGGCTTGGAAAGGCCGCCGGATGGGATGCTGTGTCCCCATGTGTGGGAGAGCCATTATTTGTGCACGTTAAAGAACACGCTGGATAGCCTTGATAGGAGGCTACCATCTGTCTCCCAACAGCTGTTCCAGTGGATCCCCTCCCCCAACCTTCTCTAAGCCTTCGGGGTCCTTGTGACATGGCCATTTAGCCCATGGTGTGCAAAAAAGTGCCGCTCAGAGGTGAAACAACCCAACCCTTCAAGGCCATTCAGCGTGTTCTTTAAAGTGCACAGGGTAACACTCTCCCTTCCCACATGGGGGCCACGGCTTAACGTCCCATCCGACGGATGGCGGCCTTTGTAATCACATCGGTGTCCCCTACTGACTGTGGTTTTTCCAGAGAAAAATTTTAACGTTGACCCACCTGGGACTTGAACCTGAGAACTACAGAATATAAGCCTGGCGTGCTACCGATTGGGTCACCCCCGCCTCCGGTAAGGGACATATTTCAATTAAAAATTTCTTGAAGCAACAAAATATTACTCCGAAAATGCTACTAAGGCTACTTTCTTCCGATATAAAAATTACAGAACCAAAATAATCTTTCTAAACACATTCATGATATCAAAGACCACAAACATGACTGCAGTCTCGCTTAGACTTCCCTGTTGCCATTCACACTGTATCACTAGTGGTTTCTCCGCAAAAATTCCCCGCCCTGCCCACGGTCAGTAGGGGACACCGATGGGCTTGGGAAGGCCGCCGTCCGTCGGATGGGACGTTAAGCCGTGGCCCCGTGTGCGGGAGAGCCATACCCTGTGCACGTTAAAGAACACGCTGCATGGCCTTGACGAGAGGCTACCATCTGTCTCCAGTTCCAGTGGGTCCCCTCCCCCAACCTCCTCTGAGCCTTCGGGGTCCATGTGACCTGGCCATTTAGCCCATGGTATGCAAAAAAGTGCCGCTCAGAGGTAAAACAAACCAAATCACTAGTGGTTTCTGTAGGTACTGAATAGAAAAATGAAAACAATTCCATGTTATCTCAATTGAAAATCCCACGCAGAGCTCAATAACCTTTTCAATATGATCATTAGTTAAAGTTCTCAAACTCAGATTAACTCAAAATAAACCAAAGTCAGAGTTAAAAAATCTCAAATATGTCTAAAGATCTCAATAACATCAATATAAATCTCGATTTTTAAAATTTCATTGAAGATTTTTAATTATTTATCATTAAAATTTAATTAAAGCATTTAAACTGCTTAAGAGATCAGAGATCATAATCAAGAAATTCAACTATGATCTCTTAAATTACTATTAAAAAAAGAACTATGATCTCTTAAAAAAAAAAATACCCCCTCAAGCAGCTGCTTTTTTTTAACATGTTTCAATTTTTTATAGCCTGTTACATATTCCAGCGTCATAACTCTAAGAATACTGAACAAATTATCGTCTAAAATCAAGATTTAGATTGATTTGATTAAGATCTGTATATTTAGGGATATTTTTCATTAAAGATTATATTGAAGATTTTATTAAGCTCCGAATGTGATTTCTTATTGAGATAATAAGGAACTGTTTCCATTTTTCTTCCAGTTATCTATAGACGTTTTTTGAATGATTGATTGAGTAACAGAGGATCACGCTTAATTCTAAGTAGGATACAGAAACGGTAGAGCTCTAAAAATTTGCACCTAGGGTTAATCCGTGTCGTAGATTTGTAAAAAAAAACCACTAAAATTCGACCTACAGTGTGTCCATTAAGGTCAAATAAAGATCAAACTTTGATCGACGAGTGTTAAAAACATGAAAAATGATGTTTGAGGTGTTTCAGGCTGTAGTTCTCAGAAACGTAATGTTTGGGATCTGGCAGGGTTCTTCAAGGTCAAATTGGGGCGGGGGTGCTCAGTCGGTAGCGCGCCAGACTCTGTAGTTCTGTAGAGTAATCTGTAGTTCCCAGGTTCGAGTCCCAGCTGGGTCAGCGTTGAGATTTATCTCCGCAAAATTCCTCGCCCTGCCCACGGTCAGTAGAGGATACCGATGGGCTTGTAAAAACCGCCGTCCATCGGATGGGACGTTAAGCCGTGGCCCCATTTACGGGAGAGACATACCCTGTGCACGTGAAAGAACACGCTGGATGGCCTTGACAGGAGTCTGCGATCTGTCTCCCAACAACTCTTCCAGTGGGTCCCCTTCCCCAACCTTCTCTGAGCCTTCGGGGTCCATGTGACCTGGCCATTTAGCCCATGGTGTGCAAAAAAGTGCCGTTCAGAGGTAAAACAACCCAACCCTTTTAAATGCTTTGGCTCGCTTATGCTGACTACCCAAAAGGCGAAGCCAGTGCAACAAAGGTTTCGGCGCTCCAATTCTTTGTTATCAAAATCGGCTTATCCGTGGCTAAGCCACAATCCTTTTGTTCGGAGACTGCAAGAAAGAAAATACATTCGTCACCAAGTCCGTTGTCGATGGTTGGCAAAGTATGGATGCCCCTCAGGGGGGGGGGGGGTCCAGTTGAGGTCATTTTGAAAGGCCTTTGGTGTCGGAGCTCGAGTTTAGCATGTCTGATGTGGTGTGAAGGAGTGAAAGCGGGGAACTGAAGAAGGTTCCAATCGACGCTCTCTCTGACCCAGCCCATCCTCGCAAAGCTTCTTCAAGGTGAAAGGTCATCATGAAGATGCAAAATTGGAGGATTGGGAGGAAAACATGGGGGGGGGGGGCGATTTCGAGAAATTGCGTCAACATTCTATCCACTATTTCGCACAACTTTGCTTAATTAAAAAATTTGTAAGTCGGGAACTCATGAAGGTACCAATATAAAAAATTTTCTGAGATGCTCGTGATTAATAAATCCAGGCGGAGTGGCTCACTAGGTTCATAATCTGAAGTTCCGAGGTTCGAGTTCCACCTGGGCCACCCTCCCCTAGGTGAGTAGGGAACACCGATGGGCTGGAAAGGCAGCCATCCATCAGAAGAGACGTAAAGCAGTAGCCCCGTGTGAGGGAGAGCCGTACCCTGTAGATGTTAAAGAACATGCTAGGTGGCCTTGACGGGGAGACTACCAACTATCTCCTAGCAACAGCCCAGTGGATCCCCTTCTGCCAACCATCTCCGAATCCTAGGGGTCAGATATAAAAACAACACATCTTGATTAATATCTGTTTGAACGCAACGTTTTTTTTAAATAAAGTTTTAGATGATTAAGGTTTTATAATCAAACCTTTTGGATTAATTAAATTTTAATTTACTATTAAATAGGGGGGCGGGGGTGGCTCAGTCGGTAGCGCGCCAGGCTCGTAATCTGTAGTTACCAGGTTCGAATCCCAGTTGAGTCAGCGTTGAGATTTATCTCCGCAAAATTCCCCGCCCTGCCTACGGTCAGTAGGGGACACCGATGGGCTTGGAAAGGCCGCCGTCCGTCGGATGGGACGTTAAGCCGTGGCTCCGTGTGCGGGAGAGCCGTACCCTGTGCACGTTAAAGAACACGCTGGATGGCCTTGACGGGAGGCTTACCATCTGTCTCCCAACACCTGTTCCAGTGGGTCTCCTCCCCCAACCTTCTCTGAGCCTTCGGGTCCATGTGACCTGGCCATTTAGCCCATGGTGTGCAAAAAAGTGCCGCTCAGAGGTAAAACAACCCAACAACCCAACTATTAAATAGGCATGAAATACCTTGTGTTAAGGAATATGTTAACGCATTTAAAAAGATATCAATTTCATTACTTTAGTATCAATAGAATGAGAGTTATAAATGTTTAAAGAAAAGCTTAGTAGTCCAAATTTTGAAGTTTTTCGGCTCTTCTGAATGGTTATAGGTTTGAAATTAATGGGTAGGAAAGCAAAATAAACTTTTTCTGTTTACCTATGAGTACTGCAAGCATACCAAAAATCATTGCAATCGGAAAGGACGAGAGAGGTCCTCAGCTGTGTTGATTTGACATGGAAAGACTCTCAAATCACATTTGGTACTTAACATTTTAACAATTCATTCCTAATTTAAATGAAGTTTGTCATTCCCGATTTATTAACAAATCAATCTTATTTTATTAGCCAATCGATTTGTTTTATTCTGAATGAAAAAAAAAACAGAAGAAATTATTTCATTTTTTTTTTCTCCCTTTACTCTAAGATCATCCTAGTCTTAACTGTATCGAATCTCTTGAGGCCAGGCCTTGGCAAACCACGCCCTGTCATGTGGTTTTGTGCGTCCCGCGACCTACTAATGACAATTAAATTTGCAAAAGGAAAAAGAACGTTTAGAAGACAAGAAATCCGACTTTGGCGAAGCAAATTTTCATTAAAAAATTAACTTTACTGATATTATGTTTTTTTTTAGATTTTTTTCCCTGTTGGCTACGTTATTGGTTACATATTTCTTTGGCAGCCAGCCCTTTCATTTCAGTTTGCTACGCAGCCCGCCCTTTCAGTTTGCTACGCAGCCCGCCCTTTCACTTCAGTTTGCTACGCGACCTACCCTTTCAGTTCAGTTTGCTATATGACCTATTCTTTCAGTTCAATTTGTTACATGACCTATTCTTTCAGTTCAATTTGCTATACGGCCTGCTCTTTGCTTCAGTTTGCTTTGCGACCTACCCTTTCTGTTCAGTTTTCTATGCGGTCCGCCCTTTCACTTCAGTTTGCTACGCGACCTACCCTTTCAGTTCAGTTTGCTACGCGGCCCTCTCTTTCAGTTCAGTTTGCTACGTGACCTGCCCTTTCAATTCAGTTTGCTACGTGACGTACCCTTTCAATTCAGTTTGCTACGCGACCTACTCTTTCAGTTCAGTTTGCTACACGGCCCGCGTTTTGCTTCAGTTTGCTATGCGACCTACCCTTTCAGTTCAGTTTGCTAAGCGATCCTCTCTTTCACTTCAGTTTGCTATGCGACCTGCCCTTTCAGTTCAGTTTTCTATGCGGACCTCCCTTTTACTTCAATTTGCTACGCTACTTTCCCTTTCAGTTCAGTTTGCTACACGGCCCTCTCTTTCACTTCAGTTTGCAACGCGGCCCTCTCACTTCAGTTTGCTACGCGACCTACCCTTTCAGTTCAGTTTCCTACGCGACCTACCCTTTCAGTTCAGTTTGCTACGCGGCCCTCTCACTTCAGTTTGCTACGTGACCTACCCTTTCAGTTCAGTTTGCTACGCGGCCTGCCCTTTCAGTTCAGTTTGCTACGTGACCTACCCTTTCAGTTCAGTTTGCTACGCGACCTATCCTTTTAGTTCAGTTTGCTACACGGCCCTCTCTTTCACTTCAGTTTGCTACGCGACCTACCCTTTCAGTTCAGTTTGCTACACGGCCCTCTCTTTTAGTTCAGTTTGCTACGCGGCCTGCCCTTTCGCTTCAGTTTGCTACGTGACCTACCCTTTCAGTTCAGTTTGCTACGTGACCTACCCTTTCAGTTCAGTTTGCTACGCGGCCCTCTCTTTCGCTTCAGTTTGCTACGCGACCTACTCTTTCAGTTCAGTTTGCTACATGGCCCGCGTTTTGCTTCAGTTTGCTATGTGACCTACCCTTTCAGTTCAGTTTTCTATGCGTCCCGCCCTTTCAGTTCAGTTTTCTATGCGTCCCGCCCTTTCAGTACAGTTTGCTGCGCGGCCCGCCCTTTCAGTACAGTTTGCTGCGCGGCCCGCCCTTTCAGTACAGTTTGCTACGCGCCCCGCCCTTCCTCTTCAGTTTGCCATGCGGCCTTCAAATAAAAAGTTGTCTCCCCAGCCGTGCTCTAAGCCCACGACAGAAATTTTAGTTATGCCTTTTTCCGTAGAGTCTTTTTTTGTCCTAATTAGCGAAGGGAATCAGCTTGCTAATAGTATTTCTCACCATATGCAAAGTCAGAGGTATCTGTCTGTTTCTTGTGGTTGCTTCAGAGATTAAAAAGTAGTATGTTTAATTCTTTCGAGAGAAAAAATCATTTTAACTTGGACAAAAGAGAGATTGGATTCGAAGAGATAATTTTAACTTGTTAATTAGAGCGCTTGGCTACTGATCTACGGGACCTGGGTTCGAGCTCCGGGTAAGGCATGGATGTTCGTGTTATTTTTCTGCTGAGGTCCTGCCATCCTCTCAGACCTTCTACTATGGCATATAAACTGACAGGCTCCTGTCAGACCTCTGTGGCAAGCAGCTCCTTGAGGGGGTATTTATTTATTTATTTATTTATTTTTTAATAGCAATTGTAATGTGAAAAGTGATGTAAATTAGGAACTCGATTTGAGTCATAATTACTCCAAATTGGCAATTGGGATCCATTTGCATTTCCTAAATATTCGTTGCTTTGCCATTTGTTCCCATTGTCCCGGTGGTCGAGTGGTTAGCGTGCTTGGCTGCTGATTCAAGAGACCCGGGTCCTTGAGTGCCAGGTAAGGCGAGAGTGCTCTCTTTCTGCTGAGCTCTCGCCTTCCTCGCATGGCGTATTAATACTGACAGAACTGCGTTGCACAGAGCTGCTTCAAGGGGAATTTTTTTGTTTCCATTAAAAAATCTTCTAGTAACGAACAATAATTTTGACACTTTTCGTTAAGAAATCTTGCAACGAGGACAAAAGTTTGCGACACTTTCATCGAAAAATCCTGCTAGTGAGAAACAAGATTCTGAAGAAATCATCCTGTCCGTAACAAAATTTTGGCACCTTTCGTTAAGAAATCTTCCAATGAGGAACAAGATTTCGTCAGCGCCCACGTGCATCAAGAATTGCGGCCATCCTCGACGAATCTCAAGTCTCTGCCAGTGCTCACATTGTGTTGGCCTCTGCCACGTGGCTCGTCATCGATCCGAATCCTGCCCATCGATCCCTGGCACTCCGGTACATGTCTTCGTGCCAAGGGACACGTGCAAAAGGAGGCTGAGCAAACGATGAATGGGACACAGTCGACTCATTATTTGACTTCATTTTACACTTTTCTCACTTCATGATGGAAGAGAATGAAGTAGTTCTGCTGTAGTTCCGCTGCCTGAATGGATTAGCTATGTACTCATTCATTTGAAACTGACGCAATCAATAAACAATGAATACGTGAATCAGAATACTATTTGCCATTGGTCTGGAACTTTTCTGTTCAAAATCGTAAACTCACTACTTAATATATTTAAATATTGCTAAATCGTAAACTCAGTACTTTCTTCAATATATTTTAATGTTACTACAGGATAGAGAAATGTGATTTAAATGTTAATTCATTTCTAATGGCGAATTTTGTTTTATTAATTGCATATTAAATTATGTTAGAGATCACTGATATTAATTTTAAAAAGGGGGATTTTTATCGTTGTTTACTATAGTTTCTTGTAGAGGAAAAATATCCGTTACTTGAAAAAGAGAGAAAAGAAACGGTTTGTACAGTCGCTCGAAAAAATATCCGAACACTGTGGTTGATTACAGAATTCAGAAAAAAAAATCGTTGCCAGATATTTTTTCTGAATTCTGAAATCAACTATAGTGTTCTGAGATTTTTGTGAGCGACTGTACAAATGAGAGAAACACGGAATTCGGTGAGACTTTCAGTGTAATCTAATCTAGCACAATGGTCAGAGTCTAGTCAAGAAAAAGCCATAGAAATGAGGGGCGGGGGGGGGGGGGGCTCAGTCGGTAGCGCGCCAGGCTCGTAATCTGTAGTTCCCAGGTTCGATTCCCAGCTGGGTCAGCGTTGAGATTTATCTCCGCAAAATTTCCCGCCCTTCCCTCGGTCAGTAGGGGACACTGATGGGCTTGGAAAGGCCGCCGTCTGTCGGATGGGACATTAAGCCGTGGCCCCGAGTGCGGGAGAGCCATACCCTGTGCACGTTAAACAACACGCTGGATGGCCCTGACGGGAGGCTACCATATGTCTCCCAACAGCTGTTCCAGTGGGTCACCTACCCCAACCTTCTCTGAGCCTTCGGGGTCCATGTGACCTGGCCATTTAGCCCATGGTGTGCAAAAAAGTGCCGCTCAGAGGTAAAACAACCAACCATAGAGATGAAAGGGGAAGGGATAAGAGGGAATATGGGGTAAAAAATATGACCTAATTTCGTTAGAATGGGATTCAGGCTTAATTTTTTAGAAAATATTCTTGCTAAATAATGCAATATATGCATTTTTATCTCCAATCTATTTATATTGCTGTTCGTAATTTAAGGTATGGGGCGGGAGTGGCTCAGTCGGTAGCGTGCCAGGCTCGTAATCTGCAGTTCCCAGGTTCGAGTCCCAGCTGGGTCAGCGTTGAGATTTATCTCTGCAAAACTCGCCGCCCTGCCCATGGTCAGTAGGGGACACCGATAGGCTTGGAAAGGCCGCCGTCTGTCGGATGGGACATTAAGCCGTGGCCCCGTGTGCGGGAGAGCCATACCCTGTGCACGTTAAAGAACACACTGGATGGCCTTGACGGGAGGCTACCATCTGTCTCCCAACAGCTATTCCAGTGGGTTCCCTCCTCCAACATTCTTTGAGCCCTCAGGGTTCTTGTGACCTGGTCATTTAGCCCATTGTGTGCAAGAAAGTGCCCCTCAGAGGTAAAACAACCCAACCCAACCCGCACACCATTTTCCGTGCACAAGGTATGATTCTCCTGCAAATCATTATCCATGCACAAGGTATGGTTCTCCCATACACCATTATTCGTGCACAAGGTATGGTTCACCAGCACACGGGGCGCAGCTTAACGTCCCAACCGACGGATGGCCTACTGACCGAAGGCAGGATGGGATTTTTGCAGAGATAAATCTCAACGTTGGCCCAGGTGGGATTCAAACCTGAGAACTGGAGATTATGAGCCTGGCGAGCTATTGACTGAGCCTCCTCCTTCCCACTGGAGAGAGATTTTTTTTCTGGGGGGGGGGGGACGGCGGAGGGGGGCTTGCTACTTTCTAAGCTAAAAAAGATTAAAATAAAAATAAAAAATAAATACCCCCTCAAGCAGCTGCTTGCCACAGAGGTCTGACAGGAGCCTGTCAGTTTATATGCCATAGTAGAAGATTACAACAGTAAAATATTTCCACGGGAAAGACTATCAACTTTCACTTTTTTTAATCAGTGTGATTAATTTGTGATTGCATGATTTCTTTAAATGAACATATTTTTCCAACCTTCATTTAGCCCTTGGGGTCTTTGTAACATAATCATTTAGCCCATTGTGTGCGAAAAAGAAAGGAAAAAAAACTTCTCAGAAATAAAACAACCTCTCCCCTCTCATTTACCATCCGATTGCTCTGGCTTGTAAAAATTGCTGGGCGGTAAGTTTTTCCCCTGAATTTCCGCACCCCTGGTAAAAAGGAACGGAATGAAAGAAGACTTCAATGTTTACAAAAATAAATTTTTTTTCTCCTCGCTCTACATTCTTTCCCCATTTCCTCTGATATTTCTTGAAATTAGGCAATTTTTAATCTAGCTAAATCTCGCATAAATGTGGGAAACCACATTCGCCACTCACTCAGTTGCCGAGCAAAACGAGCAACCCGAGAATTGACCCTGTTGTCGCCTCGTGTCATTCAGACTCTCTTCCATTGGCTGACAACTTAGAGAAAGCCTGCGACTGCCTTTGATAACGTTTACCTGCTACGAAAATTCTCTTTTCCGCTCTTTCTATCACCACGTAGCTCAGCACTTAACTAAATGAATGTGCTTCCATTTCATTAATGCGAACATTACCAAAGTCGTTACTTCCAAAGTGGATCCTTCTCTTATATTTATTTACCTTTACCGGATTGTACCCAAGTGGTGAGGAGCGTTTGCCTCCCTCTTTCAATTTGCTCTATTAGTAAACCTTGCAAAGTTGGTTGGTTGTTTTACCTCTGAGCACTTTTTTTGTACACAATGGGCTAAATGGCCAGGTCACAAGGACCTCGAAGGCTCAGAGAAGGTTGGGGGAGGGGACCCACTGGATCAGCTGTTAGGAGACAGATGGTAGCCTCCCGTCAAGGCCATCCAATGTGTTCTTTAACGTGCACAGGGTATGACTCTCCTGCACACGTGGCCACGGCTTGACATCCCATCCGACGGACGGTGGCCTTTCCAAGCCCATCGGTGTCCCCTACTGACCGTGAGCAGGGCGGGGAATTTTGCGGTGATAAATCTCAACGCTGACCCAGCTGGGACTCGAACCTGGGAACTACAGATTACGAGTCTGGCGCGCTACCGAGTGAGCCACCCCGCCCCAAACCTTGAAGAGGAAGAGCATCTTTAAAACTGTGAGAAAATCTTGAAGAGGTAGAGCATCTTTAAAACTGTGAGAAAACCTTGAAGAGGTAGAGCATCTTTCAAACTGTGAGAAAACCTTGAAGAGGAAAAACATATTTCAAACTGTAAGAAAACTTTGAAGAGGAAGAACATCTTTCAAACTGTAAAACTTTGAAGAGGAAGAGCATCTTTCAAACTGTGAGAAAACCTTGAAAAGGAAGATCATCTTTCAAACTGTGAGAAAACTTTGAAGAGGAAAAACATCTTTCAAACTGAGAAATTTTGAAGAGGAAGAGCATCTTTCAAACTGTGAGAAAATCTCGGAAGAGGAAGAGCATCTTTTAAACTGTGAGAAAACTTTGAAGACGAAGAGCATCTTTGAAACTGTGAGAAAACCTTGAAGAGGAAGAGCATCTTTCAAACTGTGAGAAAACAGATCATCAGCTTTTAAGTGAAGATGACAATGGTGAGATTTTCGCCATGAAGGCAACGAGAAGGAGGGAGTGTTATATCTGAGAAGGGATTTCAATTTTCAAATTTCTCATGGTAAAGTTATTTACTTCCAGGCCCGGATCTAGAAAAAAAGAAATAGGGGAGAGGGGTGACATCCTTGCCCTCCCACCACCAGGCTCATAATCTGCAGTTCCCAGGTTCGAATCTTACTTGATCCAGCGTTAAAATTTATCTCCGCAAAACTCCCCACCCTGCCTACGGTCAGAGAACCGATGGATTTGGAAAGGTCGCCGTCCGTCTGATGGGAGGTAAAGAGCTGTGGTTCCGTGTGCGGGAAGCCATATCCTGTGCACCCTAAAGAACACGCTGGATACCCTTGACTGGAGGCTATCGTCTGTCTCCTAACCGCTGTCCAGTGGGTCTCCTACCCCTAACCTTCTTTGAGCCCTGTGGGTCTTTGTGGCCTGCCCATTTATCCCATTGTGGGCATAAAAGTTGCAGCTCAGAGGTAAAACAATCTAACTGAAAAAAAAGTATATTTGCCTCGATGGGAGGCTCTCATTATCTTTACTCAGCTTCACCTCTGGGGTTCCTTGTGACCTGGCAATTTAATCAGTTTTGCAGAAGAAACTAAGTAATCTCAAGAAAGCAAATATTTTGAGTCACTAAATAGCATTTTGGAATCGAATAATATTGGGAAAAAAAATTTCGTACATTTTAAATTATTTGCAGCTTCTATCTTTAAATACACAAAAAAATTAATAGTAATGCAACATAAATAAGAAATGAAAAATAATACCCCCTCAAGCAGCTGCTTGCCACAGAGGTCTGACAAGAGCCTGTCAGTTTATACGTCATAGTAGAAGGTCTGTGAGGATGGTAGGACCTCAGCAGAAAACAACACGAACATCCATGCCTTACCCGCGACTCGAACCCAGGTCCCGTAGATCAGTAGCCAAACGCGCTGACCACTCGGCCACGGGACGGAGATTCAAATGACATAACTAAAAACACAATAAAACATCTGAATCAGAACAAAATTAAATTAATAATCAAGTTATCAGAGAGGATGATATTGTAGCCAGTCAAAGAAGCCATTTCATAGAGACATTTGTGGGTTGGGTTGTTTTACCTCTGAGCGGCACTTTTTTGCACACCATGGGCTAAATGGCCAGGTCACATGGACCCCGAAGGCTCAGAGAAGGTTGGGGGAGGGGACCCACTGGAACAGCTGTTGGGAGACAGATGGTAGCATCCCATCAAGGCCATCCAGCGTGTTCTTTAACGTGCACAGGATATGGCTCTCCCGCACACGGGGCCACGGCTTAACGTCCCATCCGACGGACGGCGGCCTTTCCAAGCCCATCGGTGTCCCCTACTGACCGTGGGTAGGGCGGGGAAATTTTGCGGAGATAAATCTCAACGCTGACCCAGCTGGGACTCGAACCTGGGAACTACAGATTACGAGCCTGGCGCGCTACCGACTGAGCCACCCCGCCTCACTCTGACGTTAAGTGCATTAACTGCTGTTACAGTACAAAGAAAGTTCTTGTGTATTTTTCGACTGCAGAATATATGTCTTATTATGCGTGTCATAGTCTTTAGATAATTACTTAGTCTTCTTATAAATGTATTTTAACAGGCGGACTCTTTATTTACCTGGTTCCAATGAGAAAGAACATTGTTTACATTCGCTGATGGAAATCTTCAGAAGTTGCATCACAGCAGTCACTCCTCATTTTCACGGGGGCGGCGGTGGCTCAGTCGGTAGCGCGCCAGGCTCGTAATCTGTAGTTCCCAGGTTCGAGTCCCAGCTGGGTCAGCGTTGAGATTTATCTCCGCAAAATTCCCCGCCCTGCCCACGGTCAGTAGGGGACACCGATGGGCTTGGAAAGGCCGTCGTCCGTCGGATGGGACGTTAAGCCGTGGCCCCGTGTGCGGGAGAGCCATACCCTGTGCACGTTAAAGAACACCCTGGATGGCCTTGACGGGAGGCTACCATCTGTCTCCCAACAGCTGTTCCAGTGGGTCCCCTCCCCCAACCTTCTCTGAGCCTTCGGGGTCCATGTGACCTGGCCATTTAGCCCATGGTGTGCAAAAAAGTGCCGCTCAGAGGTAAAACAACCCAACGTTAAAGAACACGCTGGATGGCCTTGACGGGAGGCTACCATCTGTCTCCCAACAGCTGTTCCAGTGGGTCCCCTCCCCCAACCTTCTCTGAGCCTTCGGGGTCCATGTGACCTGGCCATTTAGCCCATGGTGTGCAAAAAAGTGCCGCTCAGAGGTAAAACAACCCAACGTTAAAGAACATGCTGGATGGCCTTGACGGGAGGCTACCATCTGTCTCCCAACAGCTGTTCCAGTGGGTCCCCTCCCCCAACCTTCTCTGAGCCTTCGGGGTCCATGTGACCTGGCCATTTAGCCCATGGTGTGCAAAAAAGTGCCGCTCAGAGGTAAAACAACCCAACCCTCATTTTCACGAAGAAGCGCACCCAGTGCAAATGAGAACATGTGATTTAATGTTCGATAAGCTGTTGCAATCAACTGGCAGTGGCAGCGTCGTACTGCCAGCCTACTTGGAGCGTCAGGAGATATATTTGAAGCACAAGGTAATCATCCCAGGGGTTGAAAGACCCTCGAGACATTCCTCGCACATTTCCTGGTGGGTTGTTGCTACAAATGTCTTTTTCCCGCTGGAACGACATCTGATAAGTCATCTTTTTTATTCTACTGAACAGATCTTATCCTCTGATACTTCTTATTTTCGGTGAATGGGTTTAGAATTTAAGTATTTTACTTTCTTTTATGCCATAATTTTAGCATATTGTTATTCCAATATTCGAACGTTGGCCTGCACAACTTATATAATGCCGATGGATAGCAATACTGGAACTAAATAGTACATATAGAGTTGGATTACATCCGAGCGTCATGGGAGGGGGTGGCTCAGTCGGTAGCGCGCCAGGCTCGTAATCTGTAGTTCCCAGGTTCGAGTCCCAGCTGGGTCAGTGTTGAGATTTATCTCCGCAAAACTCCCCGCCCTGTCCACGGTCAGTAGGGGACACCGATGGGCTTGGAAAGGCCGCCGTCCGTCAGATGGGACGTTAACCCGTGTGCTGGAGAGTAGGGGAGGGGTGGCTCAGTCGATTGCGCGTCAGGCTCGTAATCTGTAGTTCCCAGGTTAGAGTCCCAGCTGGGTCAGGGTTGAGATTTATCTTCGTAAAATTCCCCGCCCTGCCCACGGTCAGTAGGGGACACCGATAGGATTGGAAAAGCCGCCGCCCATCCCCGTGTGCGGGAGAGCCATACCCTATGCACGTTAAAGAACACGCTGGATCGCCTTGACGGAAGACTACCATCTGTCTCCCAAGTTCAAGTGGGTCCCCACCCCCAACCTTCTCTGAGCCTTCGTGGTTCATGTGACCTGGCCATTTAGCCAATGGTGTGCAAAAAAGTACCGCTCAGAGGTAAAACAATCCACCCCAGAGACATATTTTTTTGCAGACGATGGGCTAAATGGCGAGGTCACAAGGACCACAAAGGCTCAGAGAAGGTTGGGGGAGGGGACGTGGTGGATAATAGTTAGGAGATTGAAGCTTCTCCTCCAGGCCATCAGCATATTCTTTAATGTGACAGGGGAATGTTCAGTCGGTAGCGCGCCAGGCTCGTAATCTGCAGTTCCAAAGTTCGAGTCCCGCCAGGAAAAGCTTTGAGATTTATCTCTGCAAAACTCCCCTGCCCACAGTCAGTAGGTGACAACGACGAGCTTGGAATGACAGCCGTCCCTCAGATGGGACGTTAAGCCGTGTGTGGGAGAACATACCCTGCGCATGTTAAAGAACACGCTGAATGGTTTTGACGGGAGGCTTCCATCCGTCTCCGAACAGCTGTCAAGTGGGTCTCCTCCCCCAACCTGAGATTTAGCTCCGCAAAATTTCCCGCCCTGCCCACGGTCAGTAGGGGACACCGATGGGCTTGTAAAGGCCGCCGTCCGTCGGATGGGACGTTAAGCCGTGGCCCCGTGTGCGGGAGAGCCATACCCTGTGCACGTTAAAGAACACGCTGGATGGCCTTGACGGGAGGCTACCATCTGTCTCCCAACAGCTGTTCTAGTGGGTCCCTTCCCCCAACCTTCTCTGAGCATTCGGGGTCTATGTGACCTGGCCATTTAGCCCATGGTGTGCAAAAAAGTGCCGCTCAGAGGTAAAACAACCCAACCTCCCCCAACCTTCTCTGAGCCTTTCGGGGTCCATGTGACCTGGCCATTTAGTCCATTGTGGGCAAAAAAGTGCCGCTCAGGGTAAACTCAATTAGGCACACGGAGCCGTGGCTTAACGTTCCATTCGACGGACGGCGGCCTTTCCAAGACCATGGGTGTCTCTTACTGACCGAGGGGGGTGGGGAGTTTTGCGGAAATAAATCTCAACTTTGGCCCAGGTTTGACTCGACCCTAGCAACCGCAGATTACGAGCCGACTGAGCAGCACGCCAGGTGACCCCCCCCCACCACCACCACCACACACACACCTCCCTCTAGATGGGGAGGAATTCAAAAGATTACAAGTCGAGTGCCATTTCTTGTTTACATATAATACCATGCTTCTTCGTGTTATAACATTTTAAATCAAATATCTTCTTTAACTTTTTTACATATAATGCTCAGAAATTATTGTACATGAACTAAGCAGTTACTTAAATAATAAAAGTTAAGAGAGATCAAAATCAAGCCATTGAATTATACTCATAAGAGGGTTGGGTTGTTTTACTTCTGAGCGGCACTTTTTTGCACACCACGGGCTAAATGGCCAGGTCACATGGACCCCGAAGGCGCAGAGAAGGTTGGGGGGAGGGGACCCACTGGAACAGCTGTTGGGAGACAGATGGTAGCCTCCCGTCAAGGCCATTCAGCGTGTTCTTTAACGTGCACAGGGTATGGCTCTCCCGCACACGGAGCCACGGATTAACATCCCATCCGACGGACAGTGGCTTTTCCAAGCCCATCGGTGTCGCCTACTGACCGTGGGCAGGGCGGGGAATTTTGCGGAGATAAATCTCAACGCTGACCCAGCTGGGACTCGAACCTGGGAACTACAGATTACGAGCCTGGCGCGCTACCGACTGAGCCACCCCCGCCCCTACTCATAAGAGGAATTAAAGATCAAAATATATAATATTATGTTTGAAGTAATTATGTTTGTTTCTTACTCTATAAACGAGAGATTACATTTTTGTTTTCTAATGACTGCTATAGATAAAGAGAATCCAGTTTAATAAGTTATTCTTTTCACTTTACTGTCTATATATATTCAACTTTTAAAATAAATAATTGAAAATTTCTTTTTATGTTGAATAGGGACAAATATGAGATACACATTTTCGAATATTTTAGTAGCTTGGATTTCCATTTTAGATGGGGGCGGGGTGGCTCAGTCGGTAGCGCGCCAGACTCGTAATCTGTAATTCCCAGATTCGAGTCCCAGCTGAGTCAGCGTTGAGATTTATCTCCGCAAAATTCCCCGCCCTGCCCACGGTCAGTAGGGGACACCAATGGGCTTGGAAAGGCCGCCGTCCATCGGATGGGACGTTAAGCCGTGGCTCCGTGTGTGGGAGAGCCGTACCCTGTGCACGTTAAAGAACACGCTGGATGGCCTTGACGGGAGGCTACCATCTGTCTCCCAACAACTGTTCCAGTGGGTCCCCTCCCCCAACCTTCTCTGAGCCTTCGGGGTCCTTGTGACTTGGCCATTTTGCCCATGGTGTGCAAAAAAGTGCCGCTCAGAGGTAAAACAACCCAACTCCATTTTAGATAAAACTAAAGTTCAAAAATTGAAACACTTTAACGAAATATAAGCAGTCGTTGTGCGAAAGATGTTCAAATAAGTTCTTGACAGGTGCATGTAGATGTGCACCCTGCTCGTCCGAAGTTAACGAGCTACGATTTCTTTTAAAGATTGTCACGTGTTAAAAAAAGACCGTATCATCATTCCTCTCTTCGCTGGCGACGCATCAAGTTCGGTTGGCGAAATCTCTGAGTGGTTGCTATGCAGCCTACTAAAGACGAGGAGAGATTTTGCATTTTCACAATGATGCTGATTGGGGACGACGCGAAAAAAATTCATGCCGATTTATCACAAATATATGGGGATCACGCCTGTTCATATGGCATTGTTACGGGATGGATGCGCAAATTCAGAGGAGGACCGCAGAGCTTCGAAGACATCCCTCGTGCAGGAAGACCGAAGGAAGCATGAACGAGAGAACCATCGCTGCTGTTCGTGAACTCATTAACGCTGAAGTTGAGTTGTTTTACCTCTGAGCGGCACTCTTTTGCACACCATGGGCTAAATGACCAGATCACAAGAACTCCGAAGGCTCGGAGAAGGCTAGGGAGGGGACCCACTGGAACAGCTGTTGGGAGACAGATGGTAGCCTCCCGTCAAGGCCATCCAGCGTGTTCTTTAACGTTGGATTGTTTTACCTCTGAGCGGCACTTTTTTGCATACCATGGTCTAAATGGCCAGGTCACATGGACCCCGAAGGCTCAGAGAAGGTTGGGGGAGGGGACCCACTGGAACAGCTGTTGGGAGACAGATGGTAGCCTCCCGTCAAGGCCATCCAGCGTGTTCTTTAACGTTGGATTGTTTTACCTCTGAGCGGCACTTTTTTGCACACCATGGGCTAAATGGCCAGGTCACATGGACCCCGAAGGCTCAGAGAAGGTTGGGGGAGGGGACCCACTGGAACAGCTGTTGGGAGACAGATGGTAGCCTCCCGTCAAGGCCATCCAGCGTGTTCTTTAACGTTGGATTGTTTTACCTCTGAGCGGCACTTTTTTGCACACCATGGGCTAAATGGCCAGGTCACATGGACCCCGAAGGCTCAGAGAAGGTTGGGGGAGGGGACCCACTGGAACAGCTGTTGGGAGACAGATGGTAGCCTCCCGTCAAGGCCATCCAGCGTGTTCTTTAACGTTGGATTGTTTTACCTCTGAGCGGCACTTTTTTGCACACCATGGGCTAAATGGCCAGGTCACATGGACCCCGAAGGCTCAGAGAAGGTTGGGGGAGGGGACCCACTGGAACAGCTGTTGGGAGACAGATGGTAGCCTCCCGTCAAGGCCATCCAGCGTGTTCTTTAACGTTGGATTGTTTTACCTCTGAGCGGCACTTTTTTGCACACCATGGGCTAAATGGCCAGGTCACATGGACCCCGAAGGCTCAGAGAAGGTTGGGGGAGGGGACCCACTGGAACAGCTGTTGGGAGACAGATGGTAGCCTCCCTTCAAGGCCATCCAGCGTGTTCTTTAACGTTGGATTGTTTTACCTCTGAGCGGCACTTTTTTGCACACCATGGGCTAAATGGCCAGGTCACAAGGACCCCGAAGGCTCAGAGAAGGTTGGGGGAGGGGACCCACTGGAACAGCTGTTGGGAGACAGATGGTAGCCTCCCGTCAAGGCCATCCAGCGTGTTCTTTAACGTTGGATTGTTTTACCTCTGAGCGGCACTTTTTTGCACACCATGGGCTAAATGGCCAGGTCACAAGGACCCCGAAGGCTCAGAGAAGGTTGGGGGAGGGGACCCACTGGAACAGCTGTTGGGAGACAGATGGTAGCCTCCCGTCAAGGCCATCCAGCGTGTTCTTTAACGTTGGATTGTTTTACCTCTGAGCGGCACTTTTTTGCACACCATGGGCTAAATGGCCAGGTCACAAGGACCCCGAAGGCTCAGAGAAGGTTGGGGGAGGGGACCCACTGGAACACTGTTGGGAGACAGATGGTAGCCTCCCGTCAAGGCCATCCAGCGTGTTCTTTAACGTTGGATTGTTTTACCTCTGAGCGGCACTTTTTTGTAAACCATGGGCTAAATGGCCAGGTCACAAGGACCCCGAAGGCTCAGAGAAGGTTGGGGGAGGGGACCCATTGGAACAGTAGTTGGGAGACAGATGGTAGCCTCCCGTCAAGGCCATCCAGCGTGTTCTTTAACGTTGGATTGTTTTACCTCTGAGCGGCACTTTTTTGCACACCATGGTCTAAATGGCCAGGTCACATGGACCCCGAAGGCTCAGAGAAGGTTGGGGGAGGGGACCCACTGGAACAGCTGTTGGGAGACAGATGGTACCCTCCCGTCAAGGCCATCCAGCGTGTTCTTTAACGTTGAGTTGTTTTACCTCTGAGCGGCACTTTCTTACACACCATGGGCTAAATGGCCAGGTCACATGGACCCCGAAGGCTCAGAGAAAGTTGATGGAGGGGACCCACTGGAACAGCTGTTGGGAGACAGATGGTAGCCTCCCGTCAAGGTTATCCAGTGTGTTCTTTAACGTGCACAGGGTATGGCTCTCCCGCACACGGATATTCAGCACACCAGATATTCAGAAAAAATATCTGGCAACGATTTTTTTTAGAAATTAGTGATCTGGCAACCTTCGTGTCACGTGACACGAAGGTTGCCACATCACTAATTTCTAAAAAAATCGTTGCCAGATATTTTTTCTGAATTCTATAATCAACCGTAGTGTTCGGATATTTTTTTGAGCGACTGTACAGTTAACATGAAACAATTCATTCAAAATTAAACATTACATAAAATTAAAGAGCGGACAGAAACAGATAGCTGGTTCTAATCTGTAGGAACTCTTTCCTGGAGTAGAGTCACTCTGACTCCAACGGTGACACCAACAATTTGATTAGTGGCTTAAAGCAATTTAAATGGCTTTTCACGATCTAAAAAGAATTTTTAATTTTCGTAATTCGTTAATAGCTTTTCATTACAATTAGTGCAAGAGCAACTGCTTGGTCAAGTGCTCAAGAATCTCCTTTCGTTTGCAGTACAAAAATGCCATTTCAAACGAGCCAACCACCGGTACACTTCCCATGTCATTTGATCTTCGCTTCTAGAGTCAAATGAATGGCTCTTTACCCACTTAAAACAGCAAGTGGTCAAATGGGGGATGGAGGAAAACGGAGATTGCATTTCACTGTTTTAACTCTCCATTAGTGTGTCAGGTGGTTGTTTGTTTTTTCATTAAGCCCAAGTCCTTCTTGGTTGGGGCGGGGGTGGCTCAGTCGGTAGCGCGCCAGGCTCGTAATCTGTAGTTCCCAGGTTCGAGTCCCAGCTGGGTGAGCGTTGAGATTTATCTCCGCAAAAATTCCTAGCCCTGCCCACGGTCAGTAGGGGACACCGATGGGCTTGGAAAGGCCACCGTCCGTCGGATGGGACGTTAAGCCGTGGCCCCGTGTGTGGGAGAGCCATACCCTGTGCACGTTAAAGAACACGCTGGATGGCCTTGACGGGAGGCTACCATCTGTCTCCTAACAGCTGTTCCAGTGGGTCCCCTCCCCCAGCCTTCTCTGAGTCTTCGGGGTCTTTGTGGCCTGGCCATTTAACCCATGGTGTGCAAAAAAAGTGCCGCTCAGAGGTAAAACAACCTGTTAGACAGAGGTGCAGGCCATCCAGCGTGTTTCAATCTTTGCCATCTAGCAGACTTACCATCCAGCGTGTTCTTTAACGTGACAAGAAATGGCTCTTCGGGACACAGTGCCACGGCCTTACGTCCCATCTGTCTGACGGCGGCTTTTCCAAACCAATCAGTGTCTCCTGTTGACCGTGGGCAGGTTTGCGAAGATAAATCTCAACCCTGGCCTAGGTGGTACTCGAAACTGGGGTTATTCTACAGGACGTTATAGAGATATGAAAATATCTAAACTATACTGAAGATGAACATTACTAATTGGCAAGGCCATCTTGCTAATTAGTGATGTCCATAAGCAGCGGCATCCTCAGGGGAGGGCCCTCTTGCTCCACCCCCTCTCCAGACCGCCATTCCTGTTGTTATTTTCTTTCTCGATAATGGTCGTGGCTCCTTACAATACGTTTAGTCATATCTAGTGTCGAGTCAAAATAGGATAATTTACATATTTCCAATAAGAATTTTATTTAATTCAACTTTGTTAACAGAAATGTTATCATGTAAATGCCACATAACACAAGCCAGATAAACAAGCAATGCTCCAGTTTTATTTTAATGTAAAAAAAAAATATTTCCAGTTCCCAAGGAGAGCATCCTCCACCCTCGTCACCCCTGCGGTCGCCCATATTCATGAGATGGAACTCTTTCGGGATGTAGATCAGACTGGTAGTACAACAGGCTTGGCGATGCGGCAAAAATTAGGGATAAAAACAGGTCGTGATATAGGTGGATGCGTCAGTTCTGTTGAATGGCATTGCCTTGGTGTCAGGATTTCAGTTTTAGTAGTTAAAAATGGGCTACATTATCGGCAGTGTGGGAAAAGTGAAAAGCAATAAGAAAGAGGCTGGAAATTTAAGTATTTATTGTAAGTGGAAGAATCGTTGCATACAACTAAAGGCCACCAATCTTAAGCTGTGTGGAGCGGGGGTGGCTCAGTCGGTGGCGCGCCAGGCTCGTAATCTGTAGTTCCCAGGTTCGAGTCCCAGCTGGGTCAGCGTTGAGATTTATCTCCGCAAAATACCCCCGCCCTACCCACGGTCAGTAGGGGACACCGATGGGCTTGGAAAGGCCGCCGTCCGTCGGATGGGACGTTAAGCCATGGCCCCGTGTGCGGGAGAGCCATACCCTGTGCACGTTAAAGAACACGCTGGATGGTCTTGTCTGGAGGCTACCATCTGTCTTTAGCAGCTGCCCAATGGGTCCCCCTCTTCCAACCTTCTCTGGGCCCTCGAGGTCCATGTGATCTGACCATTTAGCCCATTGTGCGCAAAAACTGCCCCCCAGATGTAAAACAATCCAACTTAACATCTGATGAATACTCTCATGTGTTTGCTCCTGAGCACATCTACAATCATCCTTTTCTATTGTGCGGGGGTGGCTCAGTCGGTAGCGCGCTAGGCTCGTAATCTGTAGTTCACAGGTTCGAGTCCCAGCTGGGTCAGCGTTGAGATTTATCTCCGAAAAAAAAAACCCGCCCTGCCCACGGTCAGTAGGGGACACCGATGGGCTTGAAAAGGCCGCCGTCAGTCGGATGGGACGTTAAGCCGTGGCCCCATGTGCGGAAGAGCCATGCTCTGTACACGTTAAAGAACATGCTGGATGGCCTTGACGGGCTGTGTTGACGGGCTAAGTTGTGGCCCCATGTTCGGCAGACCCATACCCTATGCACGTTAAAAACACGCCGGATGGCCTTGACGGGAGGCTACCATCTGTCTCCCAACAGCTGTTCCAGTGGGTTCCCTCCCCCAACCTTCTCCTCTGAGCCTTCGGGGTCCTTGTGAACAAGTTATAAAAATCATTTGTTCAAAAATTAAGAGCAATTTATGCTGCCAATCAAATTTTGCAGTGAGTCTAATTGAGAGCCGTCCAATGGCCGAGTGGTTAGCGTTCTTAGTTACTGATGAAAGGGACCTTGGTTCGAGCCTTGGGTAAGGCAGGGATGTGTTGTTTTTTTGCTGAGGTCTTTCCTTCCTTACAGACCTACTATGGCATATAAACGGACAGGCTCCTGATAGACTTCTGTGGCAAGCAGCTGCTTGAGGGAATATTTATTTTATTTATTATAAATCAGACAACTATGCCTTTACGAAATCCGGACTTACCAAAACTTTTAGGAAGGATGTTTGCAAGGGAATGAGTAGAAACGGAACGCACCGGAACACCGTTCTACTAGAAATGTTTCCCATATATTTTAGAATAAATTCTTGACATCAATTCTTGCTATACTTATTTTGTGATTTATCAAGAATAACTGGGGAGAACATAACACTTCATAGTTGACCTACAGTCGCTCAAAAAAATATCCGAACACTATGGCTGATTACAGAATTCAGAAAAAATATCTGCCAACGATTTTTTTTTAGAAATTAGTGATCTGGCAACATTCGTGTCACATGACACGAAGGTTGCCAGATCACTAATTTCTAAAAAAAAAATCGTTGCCGGATATTTTTTCGAATTCTGTAATCAGCCATAGTGTTCGGATACTTTTTTGAGCGACTGTAGGTGGTCATATTATTTTGATACTAGATCGTGTGGGCTCACTCACGGAAATATTGAGCATGTGCAGTTACAGTTCACAGCAAACTGGAGCGTGTGCAGTAACTGCACACGCTCCAGTTTGCTGTGAACGGTAACTGGAGCGTGTACAGTTGCTGTAACACGCTCCAGATATTTTTCCTGAATTCTGTAATCACGTGGCACGAAGGTTGTCAGATCACTAATTTCTAAAAAAAACCGTTGCCGGATATTTTTTCTGAATTTTGTAATCAGCCATAGTGTTCGGATATTTTTTTTGAGCGATTGTACAGTTCTCAAAGGTTCAATGACTCAAAAGATATGTTTGCAAAATATTTCTTTTATGATCCCCTCTCCATTATTCATATTCTGTAGGAGGAGGGAGATGTGGCGCTCTTGCTTTTCCGCTCCCTAGGACCGACTCTAATCTTTATTAATTTAATAAGTTGCGATTCTCTCTTCGAAGCCAAAAGAGGAAACTTCAGTACCTAAGCAGATCAAAAACCGAATAGAATTGGCCAAGCTTCCTCTCTTTTGGGTGAAAAACGTAACGAGCTCAAATATCAAAGAATAGTGTCAAGATTCTTCTCTCCTAAGGGAAGAGCTCAAATATCAAAGAATACTGTCAATATTCTTCTCTCCTTAGGGAAGAGCTCAAATTTCAAAGAATACTGTCAATATTCTTCTCTCCTAAGTGAAGAGCTCAAATATCAAAGAATACTGTCAAGATTCTTCTCTCCTAAGTGAAGAGCTCAAATATCAAAGAATACTGTCAAGATTCTTCTCTCCTTAGGGAAGAGCTCAAATATCAAAGAATACTGTCAAGATTCTTCTCTCCTAAGGGAAGAGCTCAAATATCAAAGAATACTGTCAATATTCTTCTCTCCTAAGGGAAGAGCTCAAATATCAAAGAATACTGTCAAGATTCTTCTCTCCTAAGGGAAGAGCTCAAATATCAAAGAATACTGTCAAGATTCTTCTCTCCTTAGGGAAGAGCTCAAATGTCAAAGAATACTGTCAAGATTCTTCTCTCCTTAGAGAAGAGCTCAAATATCAAAGAATACTGTCAAGATTCTTCTCTCCTAAGGGAAGAGCTCAAATATCAAAGAATACTGTCAAGATTCTTCTCTCCTAAGGGAAGAGCTCAAATATCAAAGAATACTGTCAAGATTCTTCTCTCCTTAGGGAAGAGCTCAAATATCAAAGAATACTGTCAAGATTCTTCTCTCCTAAGGGAAGAGCTCAAATATCAAAGAATACTGTCAATATTCTTCTCTCCTAAGGGAAGAGCTCAAATATCAAAGAATACTGTCAAGATTCTTCTCTCCTTAGGGAAGAGCTCAAATATCAAAGAATACTGTCAAGATTCTTCTCTCCTAAGGGAAGAGCTCAAATATCAAAGAATACTGTCAATATTCTTCTCTCCTAAGGGAAGAGCTCAAATATCAAAGAATACTGTCAAGATTCTTCTCTCCTAAGGGAAGAGCTCAAATATCAAAGAATACTGTCAAGATTCTTCTCTCCTTAGGGAAGAGCTCAAATATCAAAGAATACTGTCAAGATTCTTCTCTCCTAAGGGAAGAGCTCAAATATCAAAGAATACTGTCAAGATTCTTCTCTCCTAAGGGAAGAGCTCAAATATCAAAGAATACTGTCAAGATTCTTCTCTCCTTAGGGAAGAGCTCAAATGTCAAAGAATACTGTCAAGATTCTTCTCTCCTTAGGGAAGAGCTCAAATGTCAAAGAATACTGTCAAGATTCTTCTCTCCTAAGTGAAGAGCTCAAATATCAAAGAATACTGTCAAGATTCTTCTCTCCTAAGGGAAGAGCTCAAATATCAAAGAATACTGTCAAGATTCTTCTCTCCTTAGGGAAGAGCTCAAATATCAAAGAATACTGTCAAGATTCTTCTCTCCTAAGGGAAGGGCTCAAATATCAAAGAATACTGTCAAGATTCTTCTCTCCTAAGGGAAGAGCTCAAATATCAAAGAATACTGTCAAGATTCTTCTCTCCTTAGGGAAGAGCTCAAATATCAAAGAATACTGTCAATATTCTTCTCTCCTAAGGGAAGAGCTCAAATATCAAAGAATACTGTCAAGATTCTTCTCTCCTAAGGGAAGAGCTCAAATATCAAAGAATACTGTCAAGATTCTTCTCTCCTAAGGGAAGAGCTCAAATATCAAAGGATACTGTCAAGATTCTTCTCTCCTTAGGGAAGAGCTCAAATATCAAAGAATACTGTCAAGATTCTTCTCTCCTAAGGGAAGAGCTCAAATATCAAAGAATACTGTCAAGATTCTTCTCTCCTTAGGGAAGAGCTCAAATATCAAAGAATACTGTCAAGATTCTTCTCTCCTAAGGGAAGAGCTCAAATATCAAAGAATACTGTCAAGATTCTTCTCTCCTAAGGGAAGAGCTCAAATATCAAAGAATACTGTCAAGATTCTTCTCTCCTTAGGGAAGAGCTCAAATGTCAAAGAATACTGTCAAGATTCTTCTCTCCTTAGGGAAGAACTCAAATGTCAAAGAATACTGTCAAGATTCTTCTCTCCTAAGTGAAGAGCTCAAATATCAAAGAATACTGTCAAGATTCTTCTCTCCTAAGGGAAGAGCTCAAATATCAAAGAATACTGTCAAGATTCTTCTCTCCTTAGGGAAGAGCTCAAATATCAAAGAATACTGTCAAGATTCTTCTCTCCTAAGGGAAGGGCTCAAATATCAAAGAATACTGTCAAGATTCTTCTCTCCTAAGGGAAGAGCTCAAATATCAAAGAATACTGTCAAGATTCTTCTCTCCTTAGGGAAGAGCTCAAATATCAAAGAATACTGTCAATATTCTTCTCTCCTAAGGGAAGAGCTCAAATATCAAAGAATACTGTCAAGATTCTTCTCTCCTAAGGGAAGAGCTCAAATATCAAAGAATACTGTCAAGATTCTTCTCTCCTAAGGGAAGAGCTCAAATATCAAAGGATACTGTCAAGATTCTTCTCTCCTTAGGGAAGAGCTCAAATATCAAAGAATACTGTCAATATTCTTCTCTCCTTAGGGAAGAGCTCAAATATCAAAGAATACTGTCAAGATTCTTCTCTCCTTAGGGAAGAGCTCAAATATCAAAGAATACTGTCAATATTCTTCTCTCCTAAGGGAAGAGCTCAAATATCAAAGAATACTGTCAAGATTCTTCTCTCCTAAGGGAAGAGCTCAAATATCAAAGAATACTGTCAAGATTCTTCTCTCCTAAGGGAAGAGCTCAAATATCAAAGAATACTGTCAAGATTCTTCTCTCCTTAGGGAAGAGCTCAAATATCAAAGAATACTGTCAAGATTCTTCTCTCCTAAGGGAAGAGCTCAAATATCAAAGAATACTGTCAATATTCTTCTCTCCTAAGGGAAGAGCTCAAATATCAAAGAATACTGTCAATATTCTTCTCTCCTAAGGGAAGAGCTCAAATATCAAAGAATACTGTCAATATTCTTCTCTCCTAAGTGAAGAGCTCAAATATCAAAGAATACTGTCAAGATTCTTCTCTCCTAAGTGAAGAGCTCAAATATCAAAGAATACTGTCAAGATTCTTCTCTCCTTAGGGAAGAGCTCAAATATCAAAGAATACTGTCAATATTCTTCTCTCCTAAGGGAAGAGCTCAAATATCAAAGAATACTGTCAATATTCTTCTCTCCTAAGGGAAGAGCTCAAATATCAAAGAATACTGTCAAGATTCTTCTCTCCTAAGTGAAGAGCTCAAATATCAAAGAATACTGTCAAGATTCTTCTCTCCTAAGTGAAGAGCTCAAATATCAAAGAATACTGTCAAGATTCTTCTCTCCTTAGGGAAGAGCTCAAATATCAAAGAATACTGTCAATATTCTTCTCTCCTAAGGGAAGAGCTCAAATATCAAAGAATACTGTCAATATTCTTCTCTCCTAAGGGAAGAGCTCAAATATCAAAGAATACTGTCAATATTCTTCTCTCCTAAGTGAAGAGCTCAAATATCAAAGAATACTGTCAAGATTCTTCTCTCCTAAGTGAAGAGCTCAAATATCAAAGAATACTGTCAAGATTCTTCTCTCCTTAGGGAAGAGCTCAAATATCAAAGAATACTGTCAATATTCTTCTCTCCTAAGTGAAGAGCTCAAATATCAAAGAATACTGTCAAGATTCTTCTCTCCTAAGTGAAGAGCTCAAATATCAAAGAATACTGTCAAGATTCTTCTCTCCTAAGTGAAAGAACGAAATTGTTGCAGTTTACCTAAGTGACCAATAATTAAATACAGTGGGACATGATTCGTCTCTTCTAAGTAAAAGGAGGAAGCTCTTCAGTTACCTAAGGAGACCAAAGATCAGAGAAAGGTGGCAAAGATTCTTCTGGATGGAAAAAATGAAATTACTCAGTTAGCTGCTTAAGGAGACCAGATATCAAAAACAGTTGCCAAGATTCTTCTCTTCAAGATGAAAGGACAGAATTATTCAGTTACTTACCTAAGTGACTATAATCGAATTGACTTGACCAAAATTCCTCTCTTATAGGTGGAGCGGGGGTGGCTCAGTCGGTAGAGCGCCAGGCTCGTAATCTGTAGTTCCCAGGTTCGAGTCCCAGCTTGGTCAGCGATGAGATTTATCTCCGCAAAATTTCCCCGTCCTGCCCACGGTCAGTAGGGGACACCGATGGGCTTGGAAAGGCCGCCGTCCGTCGGATGGGACGTTAAGCCGTGGCCCCGTGTGCGGGAGAGCCATACCCTGTGCACGTTAAAGAACACGCTGGATGGCCTTGACGGGAGACTACCATCTGTCTCCCAACAGCTGTTCCAGTGGGTCCCCTCCCCCAACCTTCTCTGAGCCTTCGGGGTCCTTGTGGCCTGGCCATTTAGCCCATGGTGTGCAAAAAAGTGCTGCTCAGAGGTAAACAATCCAACAATCCTCTCTTATAGGTAAAATAAATTGTTCAATTACTTACCTAACCTAAAAAAAAAAGCAAAAAAACGAAAAGAGTGTGTCAAAATTCCTCATTTCTAGAAGGAAAAGTTGTTCAGTTACTTACCTAACATGACCAAAAATCAATGAGAGTGGGACATGATACTCCTCTTTCAAGTGAAAGGAATAAATTCTTCAGTTACTAACTTGATTAAAAATCAAAGGTTCCAAGATTTTTCTCTTCTAAGTCAAAAGAGGAAACTCTTCAGTTAACTAAGAAGACCAAAGATCATAGAAAGTTGTCCAAGATTCTTCTGGATGGAAAAAAGAAGGAAATTACTCAGCTACTTACCTAACGTGACTAAATATCAAAGACAATTCCCATAATTCCTATCTTCTAGGTGAAGAGACGAAATTGTTCAGATACTGATCCAAGTGACCAATAATCAAATGAAGTTGGCCAAAGTTCCTCCCTTACGGGTAAAATAGATTATTCAGTTACTTACGTGACCAAAAGACAAAGGGAGTGAGAGTGAGCCAAGATTCTTCTTACGTGAAAGATTGGGGGCGGGGGTGGCTTAGTCGGTAGCGCGCCAGGCTCGTAATCTGTAGTTCCCAGGTTCGAGTCCCAGCTGGGTCAGCGTTGAGATTTATCTCCGCAAAATTCCCCGCCCTGCCCACGGTCAGTAGGGGACACCGATGGGCTTGTAAAGGCCGCCGTCCGTCGGATGGGACGTTAATCCGTGGTCCCGTGTGCGGATGAGCCATACTCTGTACACGTTAAAGAACATGCTGGATGGCCTTGACGGGAGGCTACCATCTGTCTCCCAACAGCTGTTCCAGTGGGTCCCCACCCCCAACCTTCTCTGAGCCTTCGGGGTCCATGTGACCTGGCCATTTAGCCCATTGTGTGCAAAAAAGTGCCGCTCAGAGGTAAAAAAACCCAACCCAACTTTCAGAGGGGCCAGCGACAGGGGATTTTTTTTTGAGCTATTATAGCACCTAATGTCCGACCCCGCCTTCTCGTGGTGCGGACTGTTAGTAACTTTCAAAAGAGATACTCTCTTGTGGAAGTGAACGGAAGGGGAGGGCTGCCAGATTAGTGTGGCCTACTGATCTGGACAACTATGGCTACTTTTCTTTTTTTTCTACCCTGCTGAGGAGTGGTCAACCACACAGGGTCCTGGTGCTGACCATATAAACCTACTGGACTGCACAGATATATGGCTCTGAGCTTGATTATGGATCCTGATTTTGCTGCACTGGTGGGCTTCTGTGGAGGGAAAATCTTCCGCTGTGTTTTCTGTTTGTTTGTGGGTTGACAGCCCCAAGTGAATAGATTCACAGGATATGTTTATCAGCTGGTGGATAATCCTGAGCAGAGGTCATCGCAGGCACCTGAACTCTTTGCTTCTATTGGCATCGTCAAATTCTACATTGGAGGAAGTCTTCCAGTGTAGATGGCTTCAGCCTTTAGTAGTGGGGGAACGGGTCTTTGCCCCATGTCTGCGATTAGGGGGCTGTTTGATATTGTCGGCATTCCCTCTCTCAATAAACATAGTTTCTTTAAACATCCCACTAACCATTTTCTCTCCATAGGTAGTTGGAATGTGAGGACTCTGCACAGAGCTTTTTCTCTTGATGTCCTCACAGAAGAATTCCACCGTTATAATTTTGATATTCTCGGCTTGCAAGAGACCAGATGGACAGATAAAGGTCAGATTCTAAAAATAATCTTAAATTTCTCTTTTCAGGGAGGGACGACAATAAGCATCACCAAGGCGTGGGTCTGCTTCTCAGCAGACACGCTACCGATGCTCTTCTAGGATATGAATGCATTAATGAAAGGTTTCTTACAGCAAAATTTCAGACAAGCGTTAAAGACTTGAATGTTATCTGCTGTTATGCCCCCACTGAGGATGCCGATGAGGATCAGAAGGATAGGTTTATGAACAACTTCAGGATATTTTGAATTCTGTCAAGAAAGGAGATATTACCCTTGTTCTTGGTGACTTCAATGCCAAAGTTGGTACTGACTCTGACCTTTGGGGAGGAGTAATAGGCCCTTTTGGTATTGGTAGCTGCAATGGCAATGGGCAACGTCTCCTACAGGTAAGTAAACTTAATGGATTCAGAATAACTAACACTTATTACAAACACCGCGACATACATAAGTACACATGGGTTTCACCTGATGGGCTGCATAAGAATATGATTGATTACATATTAATTAACAGCAAATGGGCTAGTTCTGTTAGGAATACCAGGGCATATAGGGGAGCTGAAATTGGATCTGACCATTACCTTGTTAAAAGTGTGTTGCAACTTAAACTTAAAAAGTGCTAGGGTTAAAAAATTTACTTTTAATACTGAAGCTCTGAAAGATCCAGTTATAGCCAAAGCTTACCATGATAGGTTACTTAGTCATTATGACAGTCATGGTTTGCTTACTACTGAAGTTGAGGAAGAATGGGATCATTTTAAACAGGCTTTTTTGGACACTAACAGTACTCTTTTAGGAAAAAAGGAGCAGAAGAGGCAAAATTATCTGAGTGATAAGGCACTTGAGCTTATTCGGAAAGAAAGAACTGCAGGAATGCCCTTAATCAATACCCTACTAGTCCTAATAGAAAGCATTACAGAGACCTTAATAAACTTGTAAAGGATCAGTTAGCTGCTGATAAGAATCTTTGGCTTGATGGTTTGGCTGACAAAGCCGAGGAAGCAGTTAGACAGCACAACAGCAGAGAGCTGTACCAGATAGTTAATGTTTTGTGTGGTAGAAAACGGACAGGCATACAAGGATTGAAGGATAAACAAGGTAAGGTTATAGAAGGAGAGGATTCTGTCATGGCTAGGTGGGCTGAGCATTTCAGTGATGTTCTAAACAATGTAGTTAGTTCTACTCCCATTGTTTGCAATGATGATAGATGCATTGGTGGCTTTAATGTTGGACCTATAACACAATCTGAAGTTATTTTGGCTGTTTCTAAACTTAAACTACATAAATCCCCAGGGGTAGATGAAATTACTACGGAAATGCTTAGAGCTGGGAATGTTTCGGTTACCACTTGGATGACTGAAATTCTGAATATCTTTTATGATAAAGGCATGGTTCCTAAGGATTTTACCAGAGCTATTATTATCCCTATTTTCAAAAAAGGTGATCGCAGTTCTTGTGATAACTATAGGGGTATCAGCCTGCTCTCTGTTCCAGGTAAAGTTCTTTCCATGATTGTGCTTAATAGAATTAAGAATCTGGTTGACAGTCAATTGCGTGATGAGCAATGTGGATTCAGAAGTGGTAGGGGATGTGTGGATCAGATATTTTCACTTAGGCAGATTCTTGAGAAATGTTTAGAGTTTCAGAAACCTTTGGTTGCTAGCTTTGTTGATTTCAAAAAGGCTTTCGACTCTGTTGATCGTCATAATTTGTGGTTGATTGTGAGATCATATGGTATACCAGACAAGTTAGTTAACATAATGAAAGCTCTCTATAATAACACTGAGTCGTGTGTGAGAGTTGGTAAGGCTTGTAGCAATTGGTTTAGCATTACTTCTGGTGTTCGACAAGGGTGCATTTTGTCTCCTTTTCTCTTTAGCTTGGTTATTGATTATGTTATGCGAAATTCACTTCAAGGGAAAGATTTTGGCCTTAAATGGGCTGGAGATACGAAAATTTCTGATTTAGATTATGCTGATGATTTAGCCCTTTTGGCAAATGATGTTGATGAGATGAACTCTTTCATTCGAGCTGTTGATGAGACTGGTAGTAGAGTAGGTTTGGTTATAAACAGAGAGAAAACTAAAGTGATGAAAATTGGTCAGGCAGGCTGTGATTCAGTTAATCTGAATGGCTGCAGTCTTGAGCAGGTGTCACAGTTTAATTATCTTGGGAGCTATGTAACAGATAATGGTGATGTGCGGCATGAGATTAACAGAGGAATAGGGATTGCTGCCGGGACTTTTAAGAATCTGTGGAGAGTGTGGAGAAATAGGCATATACGCCTAAAGACTAAAATCAGACCGTATAATATTTTGGTTCTTTTTAGGGTTACTTATGGTAGTGAAACTTGGACGCTGTGTAAACAAGATAACAGGAAACTAGATGCTTTTGATTCCAGATGCTTAATGCAGTATCTTGGGCATTAGGTGGTTCAACTTTGTAACTAATGATGAGATTAGGCAAAGGAGTTTGCAACATCCTTTAAGCAGCATATTGTACAGAGAGAGACTCCGTTGGTTTGGCCATGTTGCCCGTATGAATAATTATAGATTGGCGAATAGGGTTATGAACAGTGTGCCTAAAGGCCTCAGAAAGAAGGGGAGACCTAGGATGCGGTGGGCAGACAATGTCAAACAGGACCTTGTTAGAATTGGTGTGCAGTGGCCAGATGCAGTAGATGTAGCTCAGGATAGACTTGCTTGGAGAACTAAATTGCACAGTCTGGTTGGACCTCCGTAGCCCATGGCTGCTTGAGGATGATGATGATGATGATGATCACGTTGCAGAAATTAAAGAGGGTTGGAACCAGAGGCGTAGATTCCCCGCCCTGCCCACGGTCAGTAGGGGACACCGATTGGCTTGTAAAGGCCGCCGTCCGGCGGATGGGACGTTAATCCGTGGTCCCGTGTGCGGATGAGCCATACTCTGTACACGTTAAAGAACATGCTGGATGGCCTTGACGGGAGGCTACCATCTGTCTCCCAACAGCTGTTCCAGTGGGTCCCCACCCCCAACCTTCTCTGAGCCTTCGGGGTCCATGTGACCTGGCCATTTAGCGCATGGTGTGCAAAATAACTGTCGCTCAGAGGTCAAACAACCCAACGTGAAAGATTGTAAGAGGCAGATGCGGAAAAGTCTGAAGATTGTTGCTACACGTTTTGCTTTACAACAGATGAATTTGTCTGAGAAAAATATTAGAGAAACTTTAATTGGCCTAATCTTCAAAGAGTTCTTTTTTTGATTCGGGATTTAAATTCTTGCCGAAGAGTTGGGTCAGAGATCTTGGAAGCTTTGTCGCACACAGAACGCGGGTCATTTCTCTGTGCTGTGAGAGCGAAAACGAAGAGTGTTTTAATAAAATTGTTTCTCGTTGTCCGCTTGTAATTGCCCTTCCTCTTCTCAATTACTTCCTCATGTCGGGAAGGTGTCATTATTGAGATCATTAGTTCATAAGTGCAATTATGCGACTGCCATTAGTGACCCAGATCATTGGATGAGAGCAATTCAAGGCATTCCAGCTTTTGAAGTATGCTTGGATATAGGAGACTTAGGAAACCATGACCGAGAAAGGCACAGGAAGTGCTTTAGTGGTATTTTCCTTTTGAAATAATCTTTCCATTTCGTGAGTGTTAGAGAAGTTTTTTCTTTACCAAATGACAATATCTCTTGCTAACATCGAAATAAGTATTATTTCCTGCTTGAATAGTAAGGGGAAGGTTGGCTCAGTTGGTAGCACGCCAGGCTAATAATCTTGGGTTCTCAGATTCGAGTCCCAGCTGGGCCAGCATTTAGATTTATCTCCAAAAAACTCCCCGCCCTGCCTTCGGTCAGTAGGGGACACCAAAATATTGCCATCCGTCGGATGGGATAATAAACCGTGGCTTCATGTACTGGGAGAGCCATACCCTGTGCACGTTAAAGAACACGCTGGGTGGCCTTTACAGGAGGCTACCATCTGTCTCCCAACAGCTGTCCAGTGGGTCCCCTTCACCAACCTTCTTTGAGTCTTCGGGGTCCTTGTCATCTGGCCATTGAGTGCAAAAAAAAAATTGCCTCTGAGAGATGAAACATATGTACATACATACATACATAAGTAGTTTAGCCCCACCCCGGGATTCCCCACTAGTGCTTTCCCCGTATGACGTCACCGGCCACGCCCACTTCCGGTCATGTGATATAACATCACAAGTCACACCGTCTTATTAATATTAATAATTCATAATTAATAATTAATCCCCCTTTAACTCCCTCTTTATTAAAAAACATCCCCTCATTAAAAACCCCCTTATCAAAAGTTCCATTCCCCTTTACGGAAAGCCCGTGGTGCCATCTGTTGTATATGCGGAGTACTATTTTTAGAAAAAAACCCCGATTTTAGTCGTAATTTTTCCAATTTTTGACTCCCCACATTTAAAAACCCCTCCTATCAAAAGTTCCGCCCCCCTTTATTAAACCACCCCTTTATTAAATTTCCTCCTCTTTATTAAAAAAACCACTTATCAAAAGTTCCCTCCCACCCTTTATTAAAACTCCCCCGATCACAAACTCCCCTGGTATCCACGTTCATCTGAAATTTTCCAAGTCCAACTAAACTTAGGATGCCACTATTAGAATGGCTGATGCAATCCTCTAAATAATTACAAAACTAAACTTTCGATGGCAACGATCAGAATGGAGTAGTTTAGTCCCAATCTACGGATCCCACTAGTATTTTCCCACTATGACGTCACTGACCACGCCCACTTCCGCCCACGCACCTAATCAATCACTAATTAATAATCAATTAACTAATTAATAATCAATTAATAACTAATTAATAACCCATAAATAATAAAAAATTAATTAATCCCCTTCATTAAAACACCCCATTTATTAAAAAATTCCTCCCCTTTATTAAATAAACCTCCCCCCTTTTTTAACCCGTGGCGCCATCTGGTGACTATGAGGAGTACTTAGAAAAAACCCCTATTTTAGCTCTATTTTCCCGATTTTTGACTTCCCCCTTAAAAACTCCCCCTTTATACCTACCCTGGCGCCATCTGGTGACTATCATCATCCTCAAGCAGCCATGGGCTACGGAGGTCCAACCAGACCGTGCAATTTAGTTCTCCAAGCAAGTCTATCCTGAGCTACATCTACTGCATCTGGCCACTGCACACCAATTCTAACAAGGTCCTGTTTGACATTGTCTGCCTACCGCATCCTAGGTCTCCCCTTCTTTCTGAGGCCTTTAGGCACACTGTTCATAACCCTATTCGCCAATCTATAATTATTCATACAGGCAACATGGCCAAACCAACGGAGTCTCTCTCTGCACAATATGCTGCTTAAAGGAGGTTGCCGACTCCTTTGCCTAACCTCATCATTAATTACAAAGTTGAACCACCTAATGCCCAAGATACTGCGTAAGCATCTGGAATCAAAAGCATCTAGTTTCCTGTTATCTTGTTTAAAAAGTGTCCAAGTTTCACTACCATAACTAACCCTAGAAAAAACCAAACTATTATACAGTCTAATTTTAGTCTTTAGGTGTATACGCCTATTTCTCCACACTCTCCATAGGTTCTTAAAAGTCCCGGCAGCAATCCCTATTCGTCTGTTAATCTCATGCCGCACATCACCATTATCTGTTACATAGCTCCCAAGATAATTAAACTGTGACACCTGCTCAAGACTGCAACCATTCAGATTAACTGAATCACAGCCTGCCTGACCAATTTTCATCACTTTAGTTTTCTCTCTGTTTATAACCAAACCTACTCTACTATCAGTTTCATCAACAGCTCGAATGAAAGAGTTCATCTCATCAACATCATTTGCCAAAAGGGCTAAATCATCAGCATAATCTAAATCAGAAATTTTCGTATCTCCAGTCCATTTAAGGCCAAAATCTTTCCCTTGAAGTGAATTTCGCATAACATAATCAATAACCAAACTAAAGAGAAAAGGAGACAAAATGCACCCTTGTCGAACACTAGAAGTAATGCTAAACCAATTGCTACAAGCCTTACCAACTTTCACACACGACTCAGTGTTATTATACAGAGCTTTCATAATGTTAACTAACTTGTCTGGTATACCATATGATCCCACAATCAACCACAAATTATGGCGATCAACAAAGTCGAAAGCCTTTTTGAAATCAACAAAGCTAGCAACCAAAGGTTTCTGAAACTCTAAACATTTCTCAAGAATCTGCCTAAGTGAAAATATCTGATCCACACATCCCCTACCACTTCTGAATCCACATTGCTCATCACGCAATTGACTGTCAACCAGATTCTTAATTCTATTAAGCACAATCATGGAAAGAACTTTACCTGGAACAGAGAGTAGGCTGATACCCCTATAGTTATCACAAGAATTGCGATCACCTTTTTTGAAAATAGGGATAACAATAGCTCTGATAAAATCTTTAGGAACCATGCCTTTATCATAAAAGATATTCAGAATTTCAGTCATCCAAGTGGTAACCGAAACATTCCCAGCTCTAAGCATTTCCGTAGTAATTTCATCTACCCCTGGGGATTTATGAAGTTCAAGTTTAGAAACTGCCAAAATAACTTCAGATTATGTTATAGGGCCAACATTAAAGCCACCAATACATCTATCATCATTGCAAACTATGGGAATAGAAATAACCGCATTGTTTAGAATATCACTGAAATGCTCAGCCCACCTAGCAATGACAGAATCCTCACCTTCTATAACCTTACCTTGTTTATCCTTCAATCCCTGTATACCTGTTCGTTTTCTACCACACAAAACGTTAACTATCTCATACAGCTCTCTGCTGTTGTGCAATCTAACTGCTTCCTCGGCTTTGTCAGCCAAGCCATCAAGCCAAAGATTCTTATCAGCAGCTAACTGATCCCTTACACGTTCATTTACTTTACATATTTTTCTCCTTTCTGAAATAAGATCAAGTGCCTTATCACTCAAACAATTTTTCCTGCTCTGCTCCTTTTTTCCTAAAAGAGTACTGTTAGTTTCAAGAAAAGCCTGTTTAAAATGGTCTCATTCTTCCTCAACTTCAGTAGTAAGCATACCATGACTGTCATAATGACTAAGTAACCTAACATGGTAAGCTTTAGCTATAACTGGGTCTTTCAGAGCTTCAGAATTATAGGAATTTTTTTTAACTTGAGCACAACACTTCTTAAATTTCAGTTGCAAGACACTTTTAACAAGGTAATGGTCAGATCCAATTTCAGCTCCCCTATATGACCTGGTATTCCTAACAGAACTAGCCCATTTGCTGTTAATTAATATGTAATCAATTATATTCTTATGCAGCCCATCAGGTGAAACTCATGTGTATTCATGTATGTCATGGTGTTTGTAATATGTGTTAGTTTTTCTGAAACCATTGAGTTTACTTACCTGTAGGAGACGTTGCCCATTGCCATTGCAGCTACCAATACCAAAAGGGCTTATTACTCCTCCCCAAAGGTCAGAGTCAGTACCAACTTTGGCATTGAAGTCACCAAGAACAAGGGTAATATCTCCTTTCTTGACACAATTCAAAATATCCTGAAGTTGTTCAGAAAACCTATCCTTCTCATCCTCATCGGCATCCTCAGTGGGGGCATAACAGCAGATAACATTCAAGTGTTTAATGCTTGTCTGAAATTTTGCTGTAAGAAACCTTTCATTAATGCACTCATATCCTAGAAGAGCATCACTAGCGTGTCTGCTGAGAAGCAGACCCACGCCTTGGTGATGCTTATTGTCGTCCCTCCCTGAAAAGAGAAATTTAAGATTATTTTTAAGAATCTGACCTTTATCTGTCCATCTGGTCTCTTGCAAGCCGAGAATATCTAAATTATAATGGTGGAATTCTTGTGTGAGGACATCAAGAGAAAAAGCTCTATGCAGAGTCCTCACATTCCAACTACCTATGGAGAGAAAATGGTTAGTGTGATGTTTAAAGAAACTATGTTTATTGAGAGAGGGAATGCCGACAATATCAAACAGCCCCCTAATCGCAGATATGGGGCAAAGACCCGTTCCCCCACCACTAAAGGGTGAAGCCATCTACACTGGAAGACTTCCTCCAATGTAGAATTTGACGATGCCAATAGAAGCAAAGAGTTCAGGTGCCTGCGATGACCTCTGCTCAGGATTATCCACCAGCTAATAAACGTATCCTGTGAATCTATTCACTTGGGGCTGTCAACCCACAAACAAACAGAAAACACAGCGGAAGATTTTCCCTCCACAGAAGCCCACCAATGCAGCAGAATCAGGATCCATAATCAAGCTCAGAGCCATATATCTGCCCAGTCCAGTGGGTTATATGGTCAGCACCAGGACCCTGTGTGGTTGACCATTCCTCAGCAGGGTAGAAAAAAAAGTAGCCATAGTTGTCCAGATCAGTAGGCCACACTAATCTGGCAGCCCTCCCCTTCCGTTCACTTCCACAAGAGAGTATCTCTTTTGAAAGGTACTAACGGTCTGCACCACGAGAAGGTGGGGTCGGACATTAGGTGCTAGGCCTGGCCGGTTCTATGCATCATCACAGGGGATTGGTGCATAGCTCTTCTTCCAGTGACTACCTAGCTACCATTTACAGACCTGGTGACTATGAGGAGTACTATTCTTAGAAAAAACCCTATTTTAGCTCTAATTATCCCGATTTTGACTCCCCCCTTAACCCCCCCTTTCTAACTCTCTGGCGCCATCTAGTGACTGAGTAGTACTATTTTTTAGAAAAAAACCCTATTTTAGCTCTAATTTCCCGATTTTTGATTCCCCCTTTATTAAAAATTCTTCCCCCTTTACTTAAAAACCCCTTCCTTCCCCCCTTTTAACCCCCGGCACCATCTAGTGACTATGAGGAGTACTATTTTTTAGAAAAAACCCTATTTTAGCTCTAATTTCCCGATTTTTGACTCCCCTTTATTAAAAATTCTTCCCCCTTTATTTAAAAACCCCTTCCTTCCCCCCTTTTAACCCCTGGCACCATCTAGTGACTATGAGGAGTACTATTTTTTTTAGAAAAAACCGTATTTTAGCTCTAATTTCCCGATTTTTGACTCCCCCTTTATTAAAAAAAACCTTCCTTCCCCTTTTAACCCCTCTTGCCATTTACTGTATAGACTGAGTACTTGGGAAAAACCCTCGATTTTAGTCGTAATTTTCCAACAAAACTTTGGGGTGGCAACGATCGGATGATGCAAGCCTCAGAATAATTGCAAAACTTTCGATAGTAGTCACTCACAGAAAATCAACTCCCAAAGTTGTATGTTCCCTGTATTTATTCCTTATTAATTAAACACTCATTAAAACTCCCTTATCAAAAGCTCCCCTCATTAAATCGCCCTCTTATCAAAATTCACTCCCCTTTATTAAAAAAAATCAAAAGTTCCCTCTATTAAAACTTCACAAACTCCTTTAGTGTCCACGTTCATCTGAAATTTGCCAAGTCCAGATAAACTTTGGGATGGCAACGATCGGATGATGCAAGCCTCAGAATAATTACTCATACGCGAATTCGAGCTTCACTAGAATAAGGACTATCCCGCAGTAACTAACTCCCCCGCAGAAAATTCTATTGGGTAAAAAAATTAATAAAAAATTAATAAAAGGAAAAAAATCTGGTTTTATTCATCACGATGAAAAATATTGAAGGGTAATAGGGTCGACCTAAAAGACCAGCGTTCGGTACGGACCACGTTTTATTGACGGTGGAATCTTGGATCTGTACAGCTTCCGCATCAGGCGCGATGTCTTACAACATGAAAATCCACTTGCAGCCTTGACCAGTGTTTAAGCTCTCGAAATTTTTACAAGTCCAGAGGCGGTTCTCCGCATTCCCAATTCTACCCTTTATGATATGTTTCAATGTACACCATGTAGACTTTTGAAATGACGTGCCCTAAACCTTCAAGAGTTGAGCTTATTTAGTTTCCATCGGGGTTGAGACCATCGTATATCATGCTTCCACGTCAGAACTGTCTTAGAAAGTGGTTTTACGTTAAATTCCTTTCAAATTTCAATCACCTCACAATTTATTAACTTATTTTCCTTTACTAAGTCACTTCAAAAACATCGTGTTTGCAAAAGTATGACTAACAAAACTAACTGTTTTAATTCCTATATATCCATTGAGCGACATGGTTTAAAAATACTTATTACCGCTGTATCCTCAGTACAGGGAAGTAGCGCCATTTGAAGAAAAATCAGCTATGGGAGTAATCTACAAGCACTCACACAGTTTTTAAAAATCGTCTCTTCCACCGTTTATCGGCGAACGTGAAGACGCTGACGAAATTACAAAGTCAGTTGTTTTCATCGGGTAAAGACTGCGAGGCGGAATGCTAAAAGTAGAATTCACACGTTTCCGTATAAAACGCAACACGAATGTGTGTTAATAGAGTACAATAGTTTTAACAATAACCTACTATAAAAAATATAAGTCTCACTCGAACGTACCCTTCTCAACATACGTAGGCTAATCCACTGAAAAGCTTCGGCGCAACATAAAAATCCATCTATGCTTTGACCTATACGTTCTGATCGGGTCTACCCATGTACTTATGCTGTTGTTCTCACGTACAAGAAGTGACGTGTCTGACAGTGACAAATTCCT
Organism: Ryuthela nishihirai; assembly: GCA_038380435.1. NCBI lineage: Eukaryota > Metazoa > Arthropoda > Arachnida > Araneae > Heptathelidae > Ryuthela > Ryuthela nishihirai. The sequence goes on along the minus strand of JAWZYU010000032.1, from coordinate 3,640,029 downwards.
TCTGTTCACGTGATTTTCTGAAATGCGGGAGGACGTGTGCGCAGCAAGAAGCAACTGGTGACCTACAAAGGTCACGGGCCGCTCACCCAACGCCACTCGCGCTGACCTGTGGAAAGCTGACAACCGGAGCATGTCTAATTTCATGCGAGAACCGCTCGTGTCTTATCTCCCTCAAAGATCTTTTGAACAAAGTTCAATAATTACTGTTTCCTGTCGAATGCTCCACTTTATCAGAACTCCATGTGGGGTGCCTTCGGATCTTAAGTTATCGCGTTCTCCAAGCAGTCAGCTGATTTTACAAGCTCGACATCACTATTAAAGAATGTAGCGGTTATAGGGAGAATATGGTCTGACCTCATACATTAGAATTTGGGTTGGGTTGTTTTACCTCTGAGCGGCACTTTTTTGCACACCATGGGCTAAATGACCAGGTCACATGGATCCTGAAGGCTCAGAGAAGGTTGGGGGAGGGGACCCATTGGAATAGCTGTTGGGAGACAGATGGTAGCCTCCCGTCAAGGCCATCCAGCGTGTTCTTTAACATGCATAGGGTATGGCTCTCCGCACACGGGGCCACGGCTTAACATCCCATCCGACGGACGGCGGTCTTTCCAAGCCCATCGGTGTCCCCTACTGACCGTGGGCAGGGCGGGGGATTTTGCGGAGATAAATCTCAACGCTGACCCAGCTGGGACTCGAACCTGTGAACTACAGGTTACGAGCCTGACGCGCTACCGACTGAGCCACCCCCGCCCCACGTACATTAGAAAAGGGAACAATTGTTAATGTCATAAGAAATTGTGACGTATAATTCAGTGGAAAAACTTAATACGAAATCTTTAACATTATTCCCGGTGTCCTTTGTTAGGTGATAGTATTAACATCCTTATACGCTCTCACTTCAAATTTTCATATGACATTCGGGAGTTATCACTTAAGTTTCAACTTTCATTTTTTCCAACAGTAATAATGCGCAGTTTCTGTGGAACGCTGGTGACTTCGATGCAAAGGACGATCTTTCTCACACTGACGATACGACCGTGCACTAAAAAACAAACCTGGAATCCCATAGACAATAAAGAACTAAAAAGTCATTAAAACCGTGAATGGACTTATGTGAAACGTAATGTACTGAACTTGACAACATTAATATAGATAGGGATCCTCGCTTGTTTTCTCTATACTATCATAACCCTCGATGCTTGAGAAATTATCAAAGATGAATAGAGCTCTGTAAACTTCTGACCACACAGTCTTCTGAGTTCATTCTGCTGTAGATGTCTAATTCTGTCAGGATCACAAGGGATGTTTTGCACATTCAAGGACTTTCTCTGACATTCGTTAATCAAAGTGTCTATCTACGCATCAGACTCATCATTACACAGACAAACTACCTATCCATAGGCTGAGTAAACATTTAGAATAAAAAACTGAGTTTGCTTCACTGTCATACAATCTCATAATTTAATTTTCAGATGCACGTTTCTTCATAGAATCGTAAACTCTCAATATCCATGCATTTCCTCACATATCTCGCAAGATAATTAAAGTTCAATCACTGATTCATCTTCCCTATCTGTATATTTACTTTCTAATAAACCAAACTTTAACAACCAAAGTAGGTAAATCGCAAGCATCATGATTATTACTGCTTGCGTGGAAAATCTCACAATAGCCTATTCAGTACTTTTACCACAACCGATACAGCCACAAGTTATGATAGCCAACATCTATCCCATAGACAGTAGGTTAGTTACTTCTAACAAAGTCAAGGTTTGAGATCCATAGTAAGACATGAACGTTGTTTACCTGCCAAGATCCCGACATCCTCTCATCCCTTCTACAGGGTCTGTGAAAATTAACCGTTAAGACAGATAGTTGCATATATTTTTAAAGATACACCGAACTCACTCTTACATGCTCGAACCTTCCATTTCCTAATGTATGAAAAGGAAAGTTTTAATAGCACGAACAGTCATTCTTTCACAATAAGTCAATGTTGACTGCATTAAATATGATTCGAACGGAAGACAATCTGAATAGGCGCTTTTGTTTGTAAATTAAAAAAACTGAAAACTCACTGTTTATAAGAAAACAACAATATTTTCGGTATTTCCATGAAAAGTCGGGTCCCAGAATCGATCCGCTAGACCTGATTTTGCATTCACTGACTTCAGCAACCGATAAAAATTGAAAGAGGAACAAATATCGATATTGGTGATTTAATATACCATCACATTAATTGCTCTAAATTTAACACAAATATTAGAACGTATAACAACCGCCCTATAATAAAAAATGTAACCAAAATTAAATATTTAGGTGTACATTTTGATAAGCATTTGAAATGGAATGAGCATATAAGTTTCATGGAATGAGCATATAAGTCTCATTATATGGAATGAGCATATAAGTCTCATTATATGGAATGAACATATAAGTCTCATTATATGGAATGAACATATAAGTCTCATTATATGGAATGAACATATAAGTCTCATTATATGGAATGAACATATGTCTCATTATATGGGTTGGGTTGTTTTACCTCTGAGCGGCACTTTTTTGCACACCATGGGCTAAATGGCCAGGTCACATGGACCCCGAAGGCTCAGAGAAGGTTGGGGGAGGGGACCCACTGGAACAGCTGTTGGGAGACAGATGGTAGTCTCCCGTCAAGGCCATCCAGCGTGTTCTTTAACGTGCACAGGGTATGGCTCTCCCGCACACGGGACCACGGCTTAACGTCCCATCCGACGGACGGCGACCTTTCCAAGCCCATCGGTGTCCCCTACTGACCGTGGGCAGGGCGAGGAATTTTGCGGAGATAAATCTTAACGCTGACCCAGCTGGGACTCGAACCTGGGAACTACAGATTACGAGCTTGGCGTGCTACCGACTGAGCCATCCCCGCCCCCTCATTATATGGAATGAGCATATAAGTCCTCAAAAATTAAACAATTCAAAAATTCCGAAATTTTACACTTTAAGAGAGAGATTGGATACACAAATTTAAAAAAAAAAAACAGATATTACAGTTTAATGTACTCTAGATTATAGTATGCAATTATCATACGGGGAAGTGCACCTGATATTTATTTAAAACGATTGACTCAAATGCAAAAATATGTACTTAAAATTATGACTTATAAATGTAAATATGACTCTTCAAAGGGCAACTTTATGGAATTGCAATTACTAAATACGGATCAAATATACAAACTAAAACTGCTATTATTTGTTTATAAAATTAGAGAAAAGTTTACTTTAGTTACTAACGAATATAGCAGTAGAAAACAACAATTTTATCATTCCATTACCTAATACAGTATCTCTTGATGTGTTTGATAAATCTTATTTAGTTGTATTTAATTAACGTATATTTTGTATCAAAACGTTTGCATACAGATGAAATTGAATTGTTATTATATATGCTCTCCATTAGAGAATTCTTCAACTATTGCGGATTATGACAAATGACACAAATGTTTATCCTTCAATTACTTTTTTAATAAAAATTGTTATGTTAAAAAAATTTTCGACCCCGAGAGTTGTACATTGCCAAATCCTTTGTAATCGTCCTCCTGTGGTGTCAAAGAAGGTGAATTTATAATCGTCGCGCGGTTCTTCGTGTCAGTGAGGGGAGGGGGGGGGGGTGCTGGTGGTCGAGTCCTGTGTTGTTGGGTTGGGTTGTTTTACCTCTGAGCGGCACTTTTTTGCACACAATGGGCTAAATGGCCAGGCCACATGGACCCGAAGGCTCAGAGAAGGTTGGGGGAGGGGACCCACTAGAACAGCTGTTGGGAGACAGATGGTAGCCTCCCGTCAAGGCCATCCAGCGTGATTCTATAACGTGTACAGGGTATGGATCTCCCGCACACGGTGCCACGGCTTAACGTCCCATCCGACGGACGGTGGCCTTTCCAAGCCCATTGGTGTCCCTTACTGACCGTGGGCAGGGCGGGGAATTTTGCGGAGATAAATCTTAACGCTGACCCAGCTGGGACTCGAACCTGGGAACTACAGATTACGAGCCTGGCGCGCTACCGACTGAGCCACCCCCGCTCCACCTGTGTTGTTTATTATTGGTGCTGCTGGACAGTTCGGATGGGTCTCCATGTTGCTTCGTGCACGTGTGGGGTGGTCAAGCTCTGCATTCCTGGAGTGCAGCTGACCTGCCTTCGTGACATCTCGTGAAGAGAAAAAGCAGATGGCTTGTGGGTGGATGCTGTGCGTGGGAGGAATTTGGATTTAATTTAATTACGTTCGTTAGGCCGAAAGAATAATTGAGGCATAACAATACTCTAACCATTCAGTAAGTGCTCCATCATCACCAGCTTACCTTTATGTAATATTCATCCTTTGTTATAATCAGTCTCAAAGGGCTCCATTATTACAGAGCTTACCCTTCTTTATGCAGTCTTTGTTGCAACCAATCAACCAAAGGCTCCATTATCACCAGCTGTGGTACAGTCGGTCAAAAAAGTATCCGAACACTATGGTTGATTACAGAATTCAGAAAAAATATCTGGCAACGATTTTTTTAGAAATTAGTGATCTGGCAACCTTCGTGTCACGTGATTGTAGAATTCAGGAGAAATATCTGGAGCGTGTACAGCAACTGCACACGCTCAATAGTTCCGTGAGTGAGCCCACACGATCTAGTATCAAAATAATATGACCACCTACAGTCGCTCAAAAAAGTATCCAAACACTATGGTTGATTACAGAATTCAAAAAAAAATATCTGGCAACGATTTTTTTAGAAATTAGTGATCTGGCAACCTTCGTGTCACGTAACACGATGACACGAAGGTTGCCAGATCACTAATTTCTAAAAAAATCGTTGCCAGATATTTTTTCTGAATTCTGTAATCAACCATAGTGTTCGGATACTTTTTTGAGCGACTGTACTAGAAGCAAAACAACTCCACAGATCGTAAACATTCCTGTTGTACACTCTTTTTCTGGCGCCAAATTGTTCTCATTCATAAATTTTTCTCTGAATCTTTAAAGCACTCGCTTGCACGCGCTGTTGCAACTTTGCTCCCAACCGCAGAATGGTGTGGATATTTGTGGTTAGATGAAGAGGACGATAGCAGCCATTCCACTGTACGCATATGACTTTGAGTTGAAGGAGAAAACGGTCTTCATTTATTTGTTCGTACACATTTTAGAGTTTATTTATTGCATTAGATCAGAAGTTTTCAAACTGGATTCAGCCAATACCTCCCAGAACGCACAAGTCCACCAACCAGTTTTTTTGACGTCACACACACTAAGCTATAGCTGGGTTTGCTCGCTGCTCTGGTTATTTCCGCACATCGCTTCATTTGAATGAAGTTGAAAGCGAAATTATTGCAGATGATTTCAAATGAACTAATTTTTAACGCAGATACAATTTATCAATCTTTGTATCAAAATAATTCCTCGACAAAAAAGTAAAAAACGTAAAATGCATTTGCCGAATTTTGCACTAAAGTAAAACAAACGTAGTTAAAATTCAATCGCTGTATCCTTTCTGCTAAAAACTTAAAAAAAACATTAAGGAACTTTTGGAATATTTTGATGTGGACAGTAGTTATTCAAAATTCTTCTTGTAATAACGTATTTTCATTGAAAACAAATAAGTAAAATCTGAGGTAAAAACGATGTATGTTTCACGATTTCAAGCAAACCAAGATTAAAATAGAATGAAAATTATCAACTATTACAAGTTTAAGTAATTTTTCATAAATATTTATGCAAATAATAATCCGGGTAATTAGCAACTATATTTGGAAAAGAAATACACAAAACTAGCAAAATGAGTGATTCATTCATAACATACATACTAAATCTCATTGAAGAAATTCATAAAGCTTCTAAAGGTGAGATGGTGAATATTAAAAATTGCAAAATATTTAGAAGTGAATCATTAAATGATATCTACTAAACCAACTGAAGAAATGCATAAATCCCTTAGAGGGTGAGGGAAAAAAATATTGATAATTTTGCACAACTAGGAGTAAATAAATTTATTCTTATATATGTATAATAAACCAACTGAAGAAATACATAAATATCCCAAAGAGAAGTGGAAATATATTAAATATTGCACAAAACTGGGAGTCAATTAATTTATATGTTACCGCTAAAGCTCGAAAGCCGTTAATGTGCACATTACCTAGCTAATCTGCAGATTAACTGATTTGCTCCGTTAACGTGCGGAATCAAGAGTTTTCCGCATTTTACCTAGGTAATGTGAACATTAACGGCTTCCGTATCGTTAAAGTTCAAAAGTTTGTTTCTCTCATAGTGGTGAATCTCTTGAATATGAATCTTCGTGTCACGTGATTCACTCGTCCGCATTATAAAAAACGCCCCGGATGAGCGGAAGCCAAGTGAGAACGAATCGGTAAAGTGATTCATTCTTGATAACGAATCACTAAAATGATTCGTTGTCACTTGGCCTGCTCATTTTGGGGGCGTTTTTTATAATTCGGACGACTGATTCATGTTGACAGAGGGATGACCCTGGTTTCAACTCTACTCTCGGACACTAGATAAATAACATTATGTTAATTTAAGCGTACAGAAACGTTCCTGTTGTTCCAGCAAAGATCTTATTTTCACTTTAACGAGTGCCTAGTAGGTAATGTGCAGATTATCCAGGTAATTTGCAGATTACCTAGGTAATTTGAGAAATGAAACTATTTTCCGCACGTTAACGGATCACCCTAGTTAATCTGCACAATACCTAGATAATCTGTAGAATAACTGATTTCTGCACTTTAGCGGTAACATATATATACGTATATAATATACCTAATAAAGAAGTGCATAAAGCTTTTAAACTCAGGAAATAGTCGCATAAAATTAGCCTGAGTGATTTAATGAAATCATATACTAATTCAAATGAAAAAAATGTTTAAAACTCCTAAAGTTGAAGAAAAAAACATAAAGGAAATAAAAAATAACAGGGGAAATGATTAATCTAAGTCATATATATATTCAAATAACTTTAAAATGCACATTAACTTTTCTATGTGTGATGGAAATAAAAGTTAGTAAAAGTTATCAAATTCAGTGATACATTTTTATCATATACTTTGAACTAGATGAAGAAATATATGTGTTTTCTTAGAAATAAGAAATGGTTCATTATATACAGGGTGAATCTGAAAAAGTGGGCAAAACTTTACTGGGTGGTAGAACGCAGCTATACGAGCAATATTCGTCATAGAAAGTATGAGCGAAACGCAAACGGCGAGCCGCTAGGTGGCGTTGGAAATGGTATAAAAGGGTCGGTCCTCGCACCCAACGGCCACCAAGATCGCCGGATCTCTCGTGTTTGGACTTTTTCCTGTGGGGCCATATGAAAAGCCGAATCTACGAGTGCCCCATTGAAACCGATATGGATCTAGTCGCCAGGATCGCCGTTGTTGCCGGCGATATTCGGGAAATGCCTGGTGTCTTCGCAAATGTGCGTCGGTCCCTATCCCGCAGGTGTGAAGCCTGCATTACAACTGGCGGCAGCTCTTTTGAGCAATTTCTTTGAGCATGTACCTCAATTACATTCCTGTTAATAAAATGTTTTCTGAAGTATCTCCTCTCCTTCTTGTGTTCATTCTTTAAATGTGACAGTGGAAAACTACCTTTTAACTTCTCACCGCTTGCGTTCCGACCATACATTCTATGACGAATATTGCTCGTATAGCTGCGGTCTACCACCCCGTAAAGTTTTGCCCACTTTTTCAGATTCACCCTGTATATACGATAGAGAGTGGACAAGATTAGTGATTCAATTAAATCATATGAACAAACTAATTTTTGATATATCCAGAAAATATAACACAAAAGCTGCAGAGTAGTGATTCCGATAAATGGTATACACTAACACATAGACTATCAGAGTAGACTCTAGATAGTTATAGACTCTAGGTATTAATGAAATGCCAGCTTGAACGAAATCATTTTACATTCAAAATGCAATGACATATCAGTTCAAATGCAAAGACTATAAAGTCTAATTACTTTACCACTGAAATATCAGTGGTATGTCATCATCATCATCCTCAAGCAGCCATGGGCTACGGAGGTCCAACCAGACCGCGCAGTTTAATTCTCCAAGCATATCTGTCCTGAGCTACATCTGCTACATCCGACCACTGCACACCAATTCTAACAAGGTCCTGTTTGACATTGTCTGCCCACCGCATCCTAGGTCTCCCCCTCCTTCTGAGGCCTCTAGGCACACTGTTCATAACCCTATTCGCCAATCTATAATTATCCATACGGGCAACATGGCCAAACCAGCGGAGTCTCTCTCTGCACAATATGCTGCTTAAAGGAGGTTGCAGACTCCTTTGCCTAACCTCATCATTAGTTACAAAGTTAAACCACCTAATACCCAAGATACTGCGTAAGCATCTAGAATCAAAAGCATCTAGTTTCCTGTTATCTTGTTTACACAGTGTCCAAGTTTCACTACCATAACAAACCCTAGAAAGAACCAAACTATTATACAGTCTAATTTTAGTCTTTAGGTGTATACGCCTATTTCTCCACACTCTCCATAGATTCTTAAAAGTCCCGGCAGCAATCCCTATTCGTCTGTTAATCTCATGCCGCACATCACCAGTATCAGTTACGCAGCTCCCAAGGTAATTAAATTGTGACACCTGCTGAAGACTGCAACCATTCAGATTAACTGAATCATAACCTCTAATCTAAATCAAATTAGCACTAAAATATCAGCGAATGTCAAATTTAGGTCATTTTACCATTTAAATATAAGCGAAGTGTCAACTATAAAATAATTCATTTTACCACTAAAATATCAACGAAATATAAGCTATAAACCGAACCATTTTACCACTTAAATATCAGCTATAAACCAAATCAATTTAGCACTAAAATCTCAGCAAATGTCAACAGTCTTGAGCGTAGCTGGCAAACAGGAAGGACGTTTGAACACGCGTCAAGGGACGTACTAAGGAAACCCTTAAGGAGAGGGTTCGATTCTAAGTGAGAATCGAGATTCTTGGTGAATCTGATTACAGTTCTGTAGTTTCAGAGTGAACCACATTGTAGGCAGAGGTTAATTATCCTTTCGCCGAGTTTGAGGTCGGTTACCTGGGTTCGAGCCCCGGATTAGGCATGGATGTGTGTGTCGTTTTTCTGCTGAGGTCCTGCCATCCTCTCAGATCTCCTACTGTGGCATATAAACTGACAGGCTCCTGTCAGACCTCTGTGGCAAGCAGCTGCTTGAGGGGGTATTTATTTTTTTTTTATTTATTTAACTCCACCTCGTGAGGTCGGTTCTCCACCTCATTGTGTAATTTTTGCAGCAGAAAAGGCCTACGGAGTTGAGAGCATCCCCAGCATGTGATTATATATATAAGTGTAAATAAACTGTGACATCCCTATACAACTCTCGTGCGTGAATTGTTGGACATATTTTTATACATCACTTGACGCAGCAAGTCGGTACCGGTGTAACAACCCACAAACCTGTCATTTCACCGAAATAAGGGTGAAGGTAATTAAGGATCAAATTCATCGTCCTCCGGCGGCCACGACATCCGGAGCGAATCCATCACAGTCCTCTCCGCCAGGGGCGGCTCAGTCGGTAGCGCGCCAGGCTCGTAATCTGTAGTTCCCAGGTTCGAGTCCCAGCTGAGTCAGCGTTGAGATTTATCTCCGCAAAATTCCCCGCCCTGCCCACGGTCAGTAGGGGACACCGATGGGCTTGGAAAGGCCGCCGTCCGTCGGAGGGACGTTAAGCCGTGGCCCCGTGTGCGGGAGAGACATACCCTGTGCACGTTAAAGAACACGCTGGATGGCCTTGACGGGAGGCTACCACCTGTCACCCAATAGCTGTTCCAGTGGGTCCCCTCCCCCAACCTTCTCTGAGCCTTCGGGGTCCATGTGACCTGGCCATTTAGCCCATGGTGTGCAAAAAAGTGCCGCTCAGAGGTAAAACAACCCAACCCAACCTCTCCGCCAACTTTATCTGAGTCCTCAGGGTCTTTGTGACCTGGTCACTTAGCTCCATTGTGTGCAAAAAAGTGCAGCTCAGGGGAGAAACAACCCAATCGATTTCAGAAGGCAAAAACGAAGAGCAGAAGAAGCTTCAACATAATACGCTGAAAAATTCAAAACATAAACAATGAAACTCCTTTAAAAGTAAGTATATTTCGATGTAAACAGCGAAACCTTCTTCGAAACAGAATACGTTTATTGTACCCATTGAAATAATAGCAGAATCTGGTTTCATATAAGCAGTGAATAATGCATCAAAGCCTAGTTACTTCGACGTAAACAGTGAGGCTGCTTTGTTGATCCTGCGGAAGAATGACGTGGCCGGTCGCATCCCTTTTCCGCATCGATCCGTTTTGCTCACCGCGTGCTCGCTGACGTCATCTTCTGAGATCGTGCTACAAATAAACAAAGCGATCAACAGAACACATAATTCAGATATCGAAAAGGAGGCAACTTGCAGATGACCCTAAAAAATTTCTCTCTTTTTTTTCTCTTAACCGATATTTCTTTCACAGAAGTGAAGTCCGAATCTTCCGTCAAGTAAGAAATATTGCCGAGCTTAAGATCCCATTACTGATCGGTACTCGGTCGGTAGCGCGGCAGGCTCGTAATCTGCAGTTCCCAGGTTCGAATCCCGCCTGGACCACCGGTGAGATTTATTTCCGCAAGACTCCCTACTCTCGGTCAGTAGGGGGCACCGATGGACCCACTGGAAAGGCCACCGTCCGTCGAATGGGACGTTTAGCCGTGGGTCCGTGAGCGGGAGAGCCATACCCTGTGCACGTTAAAGAACACACTGGATGGCCTTGACGGGAAGCTACCACCTGTCTCCTAATATCTGTTCCAGTGGGCCCCCTTCCCCAACCTTCTCTGAGCCCTCGGAGTCCTTGTGACCTGGCCATTTAGCCCATTTTGTGCAGAAGAAAAATGCCCCTCAGAGATAAAACCAATCAACCACGGGGTCACGGCTTAAGTTTCCATCCAACGGATGACAATCTTTCCAAACTCATCGGTGTCTCCTTTCACACAGGTCACAATAACCCCAAAGGCTCATGTTGGGGAAAGGGTTGGGTTGTTTTACCACTGAGCGGCACTTTTTTGCACACCATGGGCTAAATGGCCAGGTCACATGGACCCCGAAGGCTCAGAGAAGGTTGGGGGAGGGGACCCACTGGAAAAGCTGTTGGGAGACAGATGGTAGCCTCCCGTCAAGGCCATCCAGCGTGTTCTTTAACGTGCACAGGGTATGGCTCTCCCATATATGGGGCCACGGCTTAACGTCCCATACGACGAACGGCGGCCTTTCCAGACCCATCAGTGTCCCCTATTGACCGTGGGCAGGGCGGGGAATTTTGCGGAGATAAATCTCAACGCTGACCCAGCTGGGACTCGAACCTGGGAACTGCAGATTACGAACCTGGCGCGCAACCGACTGAGCAACCCCCGCCCCAGTTGGGGAAAGAGGAACGTCTAGATCACTATTAGGGTCACAGATGATGATAGCCTACCGTTCAGCTCATCCATGTGTCCTTTAACATGCACTGCTCTGCTGTACACAGGGACACGGCTTAATGTTACATCCGATGGACGCCTGTATTTCCAAGCTTTATCCTCTTTCTGACCAAGGGCAAGTAGGGTGTTAGCGGATGTAAATCTCAACGCTGGCTGAGGTAGGACTACAACCTGGGAACTACAGATTACGAGCCTGGCGCGCTACCGATTGAGCCAATTCCAGCTCCTCTTTCATTTGGATTGTTTTACTTTTGAACGAAACTTTTTTGCACACCATGGGCTAAATGGCCAGGTCACAAGGACCCCAAAGGTTCAGAGAATGTTGTTAGAGGGGACCCACTGGAACAGCTGTTGGGAGACAGATGGTAGCCTCCCGTCAAGGCCATCCAGCGTGTTCTTTAACGTTGGATAGTTTTACCTCTGAGCGGCACTTTTTTTCCACACCATGGGCTAAATGGTCAGGTTACAAGGACCCCTAAGGCTCAGAGAAGGTTGGGGGAGGAGACCCACTGGAACAGCTGTTGTGAGACAGATGGTAGCCTTTAACGTGCACAGGGTATGGCTCTCCCATATATGGGGCCACGGCTTAACGTCCCATACGACGAACGGCGGCCTTTCCAGACCCATCAGTGTCCCCTATTGACCGTGGGCAGGGCGGGGAATTTTGCGGAGATAAATCTCAACGCTGACCCAGCTGGGACTCGAACCTGGGAACTGCAGATTACGAGCCTGGCCCTCAACCGACTGAGCAACCCCCGCCCCAGTTGGGGAAAGAGGAACGTCTAGATCACTATTAGGGTCACAGATGATGATAGCCTACCGTTCAGCTCATCCATGTGTCCTTTAACATGCACTGCTCTGCTGTACACAGGGACACGGCTTAATGTTACATCCGATGGACGCCTGTATTTCCAAGCTTTATCCTCTTTCTGACCAAGGGCAAGTAGGGTGTTAGCGGATGTAAATCTCAACGCTGGCTGAGGTAGGACTACAACCTGGGAACTACAGATTACGAGCCTGGCGCGCTACCGATTGAGCCAATTCCAGCTCCTCTTTCATTTGGATTGTTTTACTTTTGAACGAAACTTTTTTGCACACCATGGGCTAAATGGCCAGGTCACAAGGACCCCAAAGGTTCAGAGAATGTTGTTAGAGGGGACCCACTGGAACAGCTGTTGGGAGACAGATGGTAGCCTCCCGTCAAGGCCATCCAGCGTGTTCTTTAACGTTGGATTGTTTTACCTCTGAGCGGCACTTTTTTTGCACACCATGGGCTAAATGGCCAGGTCACAAAGACCCCAAAGGTTCAGAGAATGTTGTGAGAGGGGACCCACTGGAACAGCTGTTCGGAGACATATGGTAGCCTCCCGTAAAGGCCATCCAGCCTGTTCTTTAACCTGCAAAGGTTATGGCCTCCCGCACACGGTGTCACGGCTTAACGTCCCATCCGACGGACGGCGGCCTTTACAAGCCGATCGGTGACCCCTACTGACCGAGAGCAGAGAAGGGGAGATAATCTCAGCTGGTCCAGGAGGGATTCGAACCCGGGAACTGCATATTTTTGCGCTATCAGTTGAGGCATCCCCGCTTTTCTCTCATTTGAAATGGACACCAAAGGGCTTGGAAAGGCCGCCGTCCGTCGGATAGGACGTGAAGCCGTGGCCCCGTATGCGGGAGAGCCATACCCTGTGCACGTTAAAGAACACGCTGGATGGCCTTGACGGGAGGCTACCATCTGTCTCCCAACAGCTGTTCCAGTGAGTCCCCTCCCCGAACCTTCTCTGAGCCTTCGGGGTCCATGTGACCTGGCCATTTAGCCCATGGTGTGCAAAAAAGTGCCGCTCAGAGGCAAAACAACCCAACCCTTCGGGGTCCATGTGACCTGGCCATTTAGCCCATGGTGTGCAAAAAAGTGCCGCTCAGAGGTAAAACAACCCAACCCTTCGGGGTCCATGTGACCTGGCCATTTAGCCCATGGTGTGCAAAAAAGTGCCGCTCAGAGGTAAAACAACCCAAACCTTCGGGGTCCATGTGACCTGGCCATTTAGCCCATAGTGTGCAAAAAAGTGCCGCTCAGAGGTAAAACAACCCAACCCTTAGGGGTCCATGTGACCTGGCCATTTAGCCCATGGTGTGCAAAAAAGTGCCGCTCAGAGGTAAAACAACCCAACCCTTCGGGGTCCATGTGACCTGGCCATTTAGCCCATGGTGTGCAAAAAAGTGCCGCTCAGAGGTAAAACAACCCAACCCTTCGGGGTCCATGTGATTTGGCCATTTAGCCCATGGTGTGCAAAAAAGTGCCGCTCAGAGGTAAAACAACCCAACCCTTCGGGGTCCATGTGACCTGGCCATTTAGCCCTTGGTGTGCAAAAAATGCCGCTCAGAGGTAAAAGAACCCAACCCTTCGGGGTCCATGTGACCTGGCCATTTAGCCCAAGGTGTGCAAAAAAGTGCCGCTCAGAGGTAAAACAACCCAAACCTTCGGGGTCCATGTGACCTGGCCATTTAGCCCATGGTGTGCAAAAAAGTGCCGCTCAGAGGTAAAACAACCCAACCCTTCGGGGTCCATGTGACCTGGCCATTTAGCCCATGGTGTGCAAAAAAGTGCCGCTCAGAGGTAAAACAACCCAACCCTTCGGGGTCCATGTGACCTGGCCATTTAGCCCATGGTGTGCAAAAAAGTGCCGCTCAGAGGTAAAACAACCCAACTCTCATTTGAAAGATGGCATCTAAGTTGTGTGGGAAGAGAATGTCCAATATTCATTAACGTCAGTAGTCGTGGCCTCTGGCCTGTTCAAAATTTGTCCTTCGTGTTTGGTAATGCAATCAGGAACCGACGGGCTTTCACCATTTTCGTTTTCATTGCCTTCATGCTGGAAACAAAGTTATCTACTTTTAATTCCATTATTTCCAATACGTCTCCTGCTACGTTTCTAAAAGTGGCTCGCCTCATTATAGCAAGACGACATCGAAAGTGACAGATATACACGCGCACCTATGCGCATTTCTGCACCATCCTAATGAAGTGGAGCCAAAAACCACTTTCACGAAATTGCGGGCACTTCGTTTCCGTGGCATTAACTTACAGAAACGAGCAAGCCAAGAACACGGAATTAGATTTCGTCTCTTAAAGAAGACTTTGCCAACACTTAAAAAATGCCGGAGTGCTTTTTAACATTTAAAAATGGAAGTGAAGCAAAAACATTTTTTTCTTCTTCTCGCAGAGCGAAGATATTACTTATATCTCACTCTGGTGAAACATCACATCTCCAGATTGATTTTTTTTCGGAGCTTGTAAGACAAAGACAACTTTTTAACCGAAGACAATGAAGTATTCAAGTAAAAATTGCTGTAGCGTTGGGTTGTTTTCGCAGCGTTCAGTTGTTTCATTTCTGAGCTGCTCTTTTTTTCACACAAATGGGTTAAATAGCCACGTCACAAAGACCCCGAAGGCTCAGAGAAGGTTGAGGGTTGGGTTGTTTAACCTCTGAGCGGCACTTTTTTGCACACAATGGGCTAAATGGCCAGGTCACAAGGACCCCGAAGGCTCAGAGAAGGTTGGGGGAGGGGACCCACTGGAACAGCTGTTGGGAGACAGATGGTAGCCTCCCATCAAGGCCATCCAGCGTGTTCTTTAACGTGCACAGGGTATGGCTCTCTCCCGCACACGGGGCCACGGCTTAACGTCCCATCCGACGGACGGCGGCCTTTCCAAGCCCATCGGTGTCCCCTACCGACTGTGGGCAGGGCGTTGAATTTTGCGGAGATAAATCTTCAACGCTTACCCAGCTGGGACTCTAACCTGGGAACTACAGGTTACGAGCCTGACGTCGGAAGAGTTTAAAACTTCGTTCTCTTTGAAAACGAGCAGCTCATATTAGCCTGAAGTGATCTGCCATTGCTGTCGTCAATTTTTCCAGCTTTTGGAGCTATTTCAACACAACGAATATTGTTTTCAAAAAACGGGAACTTTATCTTCAGTCATATTTTGCAATAAAAAGCTTCTTTCAAAGGTCACGGAACTTCGGTTTTGACCCCCCCCCCCCCCCCCCCCCCCAACTGACATGTAAATAAATTTTCCTACGTTTTCTCGAAAAATAAGAGATTGGATTTGTGATATCGATGATATAGAAAAATTTCTTTAGGTTGGAGGGATTGACCCTATATTTCTGATTGTAAAAGTCTTAATATTGTAATATACTTAAAATATTGTTTCTAATGCCTATATATGTGTTTTGTATTTTAACCTTGTACTCCAGTACGAGTCTTTGAACTCTTGTTGTGGTGTAAATTTCCAAAATTATTGTAAATAATTATACTGTATCATAAATAATATAAACGGAAATAAAAGCTACTACTACTATAAACCGAAAAACTCACCTCCCAGCCCTCGATCAGTAGAGGATACCGATGATGAGCTTGAAAAGGCCGCCGTCCATTGGGATAGGATGTAACACCGTGGTTCCGTAGCGGGAGAGCTATACGCTGGGTACATTAAAGAACACACTGGATGGCCTTGACAGGAGGTAGTATCTCTATGCTAACAGCTGTTCAGTGGGTTCCCTTCCCCAACCTTCTGTCCTTGGGGTACTTGTGACCTGGCCATTTAGACCATTGTGTACGAAAAAGTTGTTTGGGTTGTTTTACCTCTGAACGGTACTTTTCTGCACACCATGGGCTAAAAGGTCAGGTCACAAGGACCCCGAAGGCTCGGAGAAGGTTGAGGGAGGAGACTCACTGGAACAGGTGTTGGGAGACAGATGGTAATTTCCCGTCAAGGCCATCCAGTGTGTTCTTTAACGTGCACAGGGTATGACTCTCCCGCATACGGGGCCACGGCTTAACGTCCCATCCGACGGAGGGCGGCCGTTCCAAGCCCATCGGTGTCCCCTACTGACCATTAGCAGGGCGGGGAGTTTTGCGAAGATAAATCTCAACATTGACCCAGCTGGGACTCGAACCTGGGAACTGCAGATTACGAGCCTGGTGCGTTACCGACTGACCACCCCTGCTCCCTGTGCGAAAAAAGTGCCTCTCAGAGGTAAAGCAACTGAACCCATTGATCCTCTTTTTTTTTTCAATATCTGCATAATTTTCCTATTAATACAATGACAACAAAAATTTCTTTCTGGTAAAGTTTAATATTCTTACAAAATCTATCTTACAAAAATATATCTTACAAAAAAACTTACTGGTAAAGTTTGAAAGATTAATATTAAAATTTAGGTTTTAAATTTAAAAAAGTAGTTAAATGGCTGAGTCTAAAATTTTTTTCAACAGCTTGAAAAAAAAAAACCTTGCTACACCACATGCAGTCAAGACATTTTTTTTAGGTGGGGAGTGGCAGTGGGGGTCGTACTTTTTAATTCGAAATAGTTTATTGAAACAGATCCCGGATCCATGTGGTTAGCGCGCTTGGCTACTGATCAAAAGGACCTAGGTTCGAGTCCCGGGTAAGGCATGGGTGTTTGACTGTCTGCTGAGGTCTCGCCTTCCTCGCAGATCTTCTCTGTTGCACATTAAACTAAAAGGTTCCTGTCAGACCGGGGCGGAGGTGGCTCAGTCGGTAGCGCGCCAGGCTCGTAATCTGTAGTTCCCAGGTTCGAGTCCCAGCTGGGTCAACGTTGAGATTTATCTCCGCAAAATTCCCCGCCCTACCCACGGTCAGTAGGGGACACCGATGGGCTTGGATAAGGCCGCCGTCCGTCGGATGGGACGTTAAGCCGTGGCCCCGTGTGCGGGAAAGCCATACCTTGTGCACGTTAAAGAACACGCTGGATGGTCTTGACGGGAGGCTACCATCTGTCTCCCAACAGCTGTTCCAGTGGGTCCCCTCCCCCAACCTTCTCTGAGCCTTCGGGGTCCATGTGACCTGGCCATTTAGCCCATGGTGTGCAAAAAAGTGCCGCTCAGAGGTAAAACAATCCAACCCTGTCAGACCTCTGTGGCAAGCAGCTGCTTGATGGAGTATTTAATAAATTCAAGTTTATTTAAAGGAATTTGTTCGCTTTTTTAACCATAAAGTCCGATTTGCCTTGTTGAAAACAACGCCATCTCTGCTGGTGGGTGGCAGGGGTTGGCTCAATTTGTAGACCTCCAGGCTCGTAATATTATGATTGCAGGTTCGAATCTCACCCGTGCGAAGATTGAGATTGATCTCCGCTAAACCTCCACCCTGCCCTCGATAAGAGGAAGTATAGTCGCTGAAAAAAGTATCCGAACACTATGGTTGATTGCAAAATTCAGAAAAAATATCTGGCATTGATTTTTTTAGAAATTAGTCATCTGGCAACCTTCGTGTGACACGAAGGTTGCCAGATGACTAATTTCTAAAAAAATCAATGCCAGATATTTTTTCTGAATTTTGCAATCAACCATAGTGTTCGGATACTTTTTTGAGCGACTGTACAAATGGGCTTGGGAAGGCCGCCGTCCTCGGGATGGGAAGTAAAGCCGTGGCTCCGTGCACACATAAACCACATTCTGTGCGCAAGGAGCGGGGTGGCTCAGTCGGTAGAGCGCCAGGCTCGCAATCTTCAGTTCTCAGGTTCGAGTCCCACCTGGGCCAAGGTTTAGATTTATCTCTGCAAAATTTCCCTCGCTCGGTCAGTGGGCTTGGAAAGGCAGCCGTCCTTCGGATGGGACGTTGAGCCGTGTCCATGTGTGCTGGAGAGAGCCATACCACTAGATGGTCTTCACAGGGTGAGGAGGTTACAATCTGTATCCTAACAGCTGTCCAGTGAACCTTCTTCAAATTTCTCGGGGTCCTTGTGACCTGTCCTTTTAGCGGGGCGGGGGTGGCTCAGTCAGTAGCGCGCCAGGCTCGTAATCTGTAGTTCCCAGGTTCGATTCCCAGCTGGGTCAGCGTTGAGATTTATCTCCGCAAAATTCCCCGCTTTGCCCACGGTCAGTAGGGGACACCGCTGGGCTTGGAAAGGCCACCGTCCTTCGGATGGGACGATAAGCCGTGGCCCCGTGTGCGGGAGAGCCATACCCTGTGCACGTTAAAGAACACGCTGGATGGCCTTGACGGGAGGCTACCATCTGTCTCCCAACAGCTGTTCCAGTGGGTCCCCTCCCCCAACCTTCTCTGAGCCTTCGGGGTCCATGTGACCTGGCCATTTATCCCATGGTGTGCAAAAAAGTGCCGCTCGGAGGTAAAACAACCCAACGTTAAAGAACACGCTGGATGGCCTTGACGGGAGGCTACCATCTGTCTCCCAACAGCTGTTCCAGTGGGTCCCCTCCCCCAACCTTCTCTGAGCCTTCGGGGTCCATGTGACCTGGCCATTTAGCCCATGGTGTGCAAAAAAGTGCCGCTCGGAGGTAAAATAACCCAACGTTAAAGAACACGCTGGATGGCCTTGACGGGAGGCTACCATCTGTCTCCCAACAGCTGTTCCAGTGGGTCCCCTCCCCCAACCTTCTCTGAGCCTTCGGGGTCCATGTGACCTGGCCATTTAGCCCATGGTGTGCAAAAAAGTGCCGCTCGGAGGTAAAACAACCCAACGTTAAAGAACACGCTGGATGGCCTTGACGGGAGGCTACCATCTGTCTTCCAACAGTTGTTCCAGTGGGTCCCCTCCCCCAACCTTCTCTGAGCCTTCGGGGTCCATGTGACCTGGCCATTTAGCCCATGGTGTGCAAAAAAGTGCCGCTCGGAGGTAAAACAACCCAACGTTAAAGAACACGCTGGATGGCCTTGACGGGAGGCTACCATCTGTCTCCCAACAGCTGTTCCAGTGGGTCCCCTCCCCCAACCTTCTCTGAGCCTTCGGGGTCCATGTGACCTGGCCATTTAGCCCATGGTGTGCAAAAAAGTGCCGCTCGGAGGTAAAACAACCCAATATTAAAGAACACGCTGGATGGCCTTGACGGGAGGCTACCATCTGTCTTCCAACAGTTGTTCCAGTGGGTCTCCTCCCCCAACCTTCTCTGAGCCTTTGGGGTCCATGTGACCTGGCTATTTAGCCCATGGTGTGCAAAAAAGTGCCGCTCGGAGGTAAAACAACCCAACTCATTGTTCGTTTCCAGTTTTCGAAGATATAAAGGGGGAGGGGGGCGGATGTGAAGACGCGTCTGACTACAGAGATTTCAAATTATTTTCAGGCACATATTTCAATTAGAAACTATTCGTTTTTTCCAGGGCATGTTAGGAATTCCATCTCTACCGATAACATACCTCTCAGCTTCCAATGGCTGATCAGTATCTCCACTGAGAAAGTTGTCTGCAGATTAGATCGACTGAATTATATGGCATTAACGTGAATTCTTATTCCATCTGATAAAACAATTTTTTTCCCACTCACTTAAAACTGTATTTTAATCATCAAAGAGTTGAGAAGAATTTTTTTACCTCTAAGCTGCACTTTTTTTCCCCTCATACAATTGTTTAAAGAATCAGATCACAAGAACCCCAATACTCAGAGAATATTGGGGGAGGGGACCACGAACAGCTGTTGGAAGACAGATGGTAGCCTCCCATCAAGGTCATCCAGCGCGTTTTTAATGTGCAAACGGTGTGGCTCTCCGCACAGGGAACTACGACTTAACATCTCAATCGAAGGATGGCGAACTTTCCAAGCCCATCGGTGACCCTTACTGACCGAGGGCAAGACGTGGGGTTCTGAGGAGATAAATGTGAGTGAGTGGGAAAAAAATGGTTTTTAAAATACAGTTTTAAGTGAGTGGGAAAAAAATGGTTTTTAAAATACAGTTTTAAGTGAGTGGGAAAAAAATGGCTCGGCGCAACTGGTATGAAACAACCCAACCAGACCAATTATGTAAAGTGCCATTCAGAAGGGAAACAACCCAACTAGAACAATTGTGCAAAGAAAGTGCCATTCAGATATGAAACAATCCAACCAGAACAATTGTGCAAAGAAAGTGCCATTCAGATATGAAACAACCCAACCAGACCAATTGTATAAAGAAAGTGCCATTGAGAGATGAAATAACTCAACCAGACCAATTGTGCCGAGTGCCGTTCAGATGTGAAACAACCCAATCAGACCAATTATGTAAGTGCCATTCAGAAGGGAAACAACCCAACTAGAACAATTGTGCAAAGAAAGTGCCATTCAGATATGAAACAATCCAACCAGACCAATTGTATAAAGAAAGTGCCATTGAGAGATGAAATAACTCAACCAGACCAATTGTGCCGAGTGCCGTTCAGATGTGAAACAACCCAATCAGACCAATTATGTAAGTGCCATTCAGAAGGGAAACAACCCAACTAGAACAATTGTGCAAAGAAAGTGCCATTCAGATATGAAACAATCCAACCAGACCAATTGTATAAAGAAAGTG
Organism: Ryuthela nishihirai; assembly: GCA_038380435.1. Taxonomy (NCBI): domain Eukaryota; kingdom Metazoa; phylum Arthropoda; class Arachnida; order Araneae; family Heptathelidae; genus Ryuthela; species Ryuthela nishihirai. The sequence continues at coordinate 3,619,179 of JAWZYU010000032.1, read as the reverse complement.
CCATTGAGAGATGAAATAACTCAACCAGACCAATTGTGCCGAGTGCCGTTCAGATGTGAAACAACCCAATCAGACCAATTATGTAAGTGCCATTCAGAAGGGAAACAACCCAACTAGGACAATTGTGCAAAGAAAGTGCCATTCAGATATGAAACAATCCAACCAGACCAATTGTATAAAGAAAGTGCCATTGAGAGATGAAATAACTCAACCAGACCAATTGTGCCGAGTGCCGTTCAGATGTGAAACAACCCAATCAGACCAATTATGTAAGTGCCATTCAGAAGGGAAACAACCCAACTAGAACAATTGTGCAAAGAAAGTGCCATTCAGATATGAAACAATCCAACCAGACCAATTGTATAAAGAAAGTGCCATTGAGAGATGAAATAACTCAACCAGACCAATTGTGCCGAGTGCCGTTCAGATGTGAAACAACCCAATCAGACCAATTATGTAAGTGCCATTCAGAAGGGAAACAACCCAACTAGAACAATTGTGCAAAGAAAGTGCCATTCAGATATGAAACAATCCAACCAGACCAATTGTATAAAGAAAGTGCCATTGAGAGATGAAATAACTCAACCAGACCAATTGTGCCGAGTGCCGTTCAGATGTGAAACAACCCAATCAGACCAATTATGTAAGTGCCATTCAGAAGGGAAACAACCCAACTAGGACAATTGTGCAAAGAAAGTGCCATTCAGATATGAAACAATCCAACCAGACCAATTGTATAAAGAAAGTGCCATTGAGAGATGAAATAACTCAACCAGACCAATTGTGCCGAGTGCCGTTCAGATGTGAAACAACCCAATCAGACCAATTATGTAAGTGCCATTCAGAAGGGAAACAACCCAACTAGAACAATTGTGCAAAGAAAGTGCCATTCAGATATGAAACAATCCAACCAGACCAATTGTATAAAGAAAGTGCCATTGAGAGATGAAATAACTCAACCAGACCAATTGTGCCGAGTGCCGTTCAGATGTGAAACAACCCAATCAGACCAATTATGTAAGTGCCATTCAGAAGGGAAACAACCCAACTAGGACAATTGTGCAAAGAAAGTGCCATTCAGATATGAAACAATCCAACCAGACCAATTGTATAAAGAAAGTGCCATTGAGAGATGAAATAACTCAACCAGACCAATTGTGCCGAGTGCCGTTCAGATGTGAAACAACCCAATCAGACCAATTATGTAAGTGCCATTCAGAAGGGAAACAACCCAACTAGAACAATTGTGCAAAGAAAGTGCCATTCAGATATGAAACAATCCAACCAGACCAATTGTATAAAGAAAGTGCCATTGAGAGATGAAATAACTCAACCAGACCAATTGTGCCGAGTGCCGTTCAGATGTGAAACAACCCAATCAGACCAATTATGTAAGTGCCATTCAGAAGGGAAACAACCCAACTAGAACAATTGTGCAAAGAAAGTGCCATTCAGATATGAAACAATCCAACCAGACCAATTGTATAAAGAAAGTGCCATTGAGAGATGAAATAACTCAACCAGACCAATTGTGCCGAGTGCCGTTCAGATGTGAAACAACCCAATCAGACCAATTATGTAAGTGCCATTCAGAAGGGAAACAACCCAACTAGGACAATTGTGCAAAGAAAGTGCCATTCAGATATGAAACAATCCAACCAGACCAATTGTATAAAGAAAGTGCCATTGAGAGATGAAATAACTCAACCAGACCAATTGTGCCGAGTGCCGTTCAGATGTGAAACAACCCAATCAGACCAATTATGTAAGTGCCATTCAGAAGGGAAGCAACCCAACTAGAACAATTGTGCAAAGAAAGTGCCATTCAGATATGAAACAATCCAACCAGACCAATTGTATAAAGAAAGTGCCATTGAGAGATGAAATAACTCAACCAGACCAATTGTGCCGAGTGCCGTTCAGATGTGAAACAACCCAATCAGATCAATTATGTAAGTGCCATTCAGAAGGGAAACAACCCAACTAGGACAATTGTGCAAAGAAAGTGCCATTCAGATATGAAACAACCCAACCAGACCAATTGTATAAAGAAAGTGCCATTGAGAGATGAAATAACTCAACCAGACCAATTGTGCCGAGTGCCGTTCAGATGTGAAACAACCCAATCAGACCAATTATGTAAGTGCCATTCAGAAGGGAAACAACCCAACTAGGACAATTGTGTAAAGAAAGTGCCATTCAGATATGAAAGAACCCAACCAGACCAATTGTATAAAGAAAGTGCCATTGAGAGATGAAATAACTCAACCAGACCAATTGTGCCGAGTGCCGTTCAGATGTGAAACCCAATCAGACCACTTATGTAAGTGCCATTCAGAAGGGAAACAACCCAACTAGGACAATTGTGTAAAGAAAGTGCCATTCAGATATGAAAGAACCCAACCAGACCAATTGTATAAAGAAAGTGCCATTGAGAGATGAAATAACTCAACCAGACCAATTGTGCCGAGTGCCGTTCAGATGTGAAACAACCCAATCATACCAATTATGTAAGTGCCATTCAGAAGGGAAACAACCCAACTAGGACAATTGTGCAAAGAAAGTGCCATTCAGATATGAAACAACCCAACCAGACCAATTGTATAAAGAAAGTGCCATTGAGAGATGAAATAACTCAACCAGACCAATTGTGCCGAGTGCCGTTCAGATGTGAAACAACCCAATCAGACCAATTATGTAAGTGCCATTCAGAAGGGAAACAACCCAACTAGGACAATTGTGCAAAGAAAGTGCCATTCAGATATGAAACAACCCAACCAGACCAATTGTATAAAGAAAGTGCCATTGAGAGATGAAATAACTCAACCAGACCAATTGTGCCGAGTGCCGTTCAGATGTGAAACAACCCAATCAGACCAATTATGTAAGTGCCATTCAGAAGGGAAACAACCCAACTAGGACAATTGTGTAAAGAAAGTGCCATTCAGATATGAAAGAACCCAACCAGACCAATTGTATAAAGAAAGTGCCATTGAGAGATGAAATAACTCAACCAGACCAATTGTGCCGAGTGCCGTTCAGATGTGAAACAACCCAATCAGACCACTTATTTAAGTGCCATTCAGAAGGGAAACAACCCAACTAGGACAATTGTGTAAAGAAAGTGCCATTCAGATATGAAAGAACCCAACCAGACCAATTGTATAAAGAAAGTGCCATTGAGAGATGAAATAACTCAACCAGACCAATTGTGCCGAGTGCCGTTCAGATGTGAAACAACCCAATCATACCAATTATGTAAGTGCCATTCAGAAGGGAAACAACCCAACTAGGACAATTGTGCAAAGAAAGTGCCATTCAGATATGAAACAACCCAACCAGACCAATTGTATAAAGAAAGTGCCATTGAGAGATGAAATAACTCAACCAGACCAATTGTGCCGAGTGCCGTTCAGATGTGAAACAACCCAATCAGACCAATTATGTAAGTGCCATTCAGAAGGGAAACAACCCAACTAGGACAATTGTGCAAAGAAAGTGCCATTCAGATATGAAACAACCCAACCAGACCAATTGTATAAAGAAAGTGCCATTGAGAGATGAAATAACTCAACCAGACCAATTGTGCTGAGTGCCGTTCAGATGTGAAACAACCCAATCAGACCACCTATGTAAGTGCCATTCAGAAGGGAAACAACCCAACTAGGACAATTGTGTAAAGAAAGAGCCATTCAGATATGAAAGAACCCATCTCGTCATGAGAGACTGCCCTCATTCGATTTAACCAATCAGTACCACCAAATATCCGAAAAATTTCCAAGACATAAAATGTTCACTGAATTTCCTTCCACCTCAGCAGATGTTGATCGTTCGGTTGGGACAGAACCTGATGTCGAAATGCCTCGGGTTCTTCTCTTCTCATGACATTTTGAACCAACAAATTCGTTCTCTTCGAGCAAAAGCGAAGCCCCTCCGTGGAAAGAGCCTCGACAATCAGCATTTGAATAAACCGCCAAACAATATGAGACAAGATTCACCTAAAAGGGGCCCCTGGTGACCTGGAGGTCAGTATTGGCTTCGGGTTATTGCTCTTCCCTCGTCTCCTTTTGTCCGCCGCCGCTTAAGACGGGAACGGGAGGGAGAAGTGATGGGAAAATGGTGGGAAATAAAAAAAAATGGCGCGAAATAACCTTGTGTTACAGAAGAAAGAGAAATGTGCCTTAAGTCTGTTTAGCAAGGCAAAACTAATATAGAGTTAATGATATAGACGACAGAAAAGGTTAGATTAGTTTTTCCATTTTTTACTCGCAAATGAATTTCGAAATCCTTTTGGATAACTTTTATGGAACATTATACCCCTACTTACCATGTTGTACAGTCGCTCAAAAAAGTATCCGAACGCTATGGTTGATTACAGAATTCAGAAAAAATATCTAGTAACGATTTTTTTTACAAATTAGTGATCTGGCAACCTTCGTGTACAGTACACGAAGGTTGCCAAATCACTAATTTGTAAAAAAAATCGTTGCCAGATATTTTTTTCTGAATTCTGTAATCAACCATAGCGTTCGGATACTTTTTTCAGCGACTGTACTTGCAGTGGTGGATTAAGGTATCTGAAAGACCCAACTGTCCAGGAATAAATTCTAGTGCTGCGAATTCTATGAAACATTTTACAACTTATATAGAAAAATGTATACAGCAGGTTAAATAACTTGAATTATAGAATGGCGTAGATAGAAAATTTAATATTATATAAACTTTCACCTACTGAAAAATAAACAAAAATATATATACACCCAATTCTGTTTTTACATAGTAGATAGGTTCCCGAAAAAACCGTGTAAAAAAAAGTACAGTGCATATGAAAAAATAGAAGATTGTTCCTAGACGTGAAAACCTAGTGCAAATAAAAAATGTTTTCAAACAAATCATATTAAAATCTTTAATTAAATCTTTATTTGACTTTTTTTTCATTTAAACACATTTTTTATTTTATAAACTTATGAAGATAATTATATGTATATATATATATAAATTATTCTTCATAAAGAAAATAATATGTCACTAATTCAATAATACAAAAGTGCAAAAAAAATTACTTACATATGCTTATTAACTAGATTTTATTCGTTGTCATTTCCGTTTGCATAAGACTGGATTTAAATCACTTTCATTGCTTGAAAACTTCAAAACACAAAACAAAATGTTTTCGATTTCTTTTATTAAACATCTAAACACTTCTAACTTTAAACACGAAATGAGAGACCAAGACGATTTCTTTTATTAAACATCTAAACACTTCTAACTTTAAACACGAAATGAGAGACCAAGACGATTTCTTTTATTAAACATCTAAACACTTCTAACTTTAAACACGAAATGAGAGACCAAGACTAACGTAATTATTGACGATAAAAATTGAGGGGAATTCCCGGAACTCAATGTTGCCACTTCATTCCGAATAAAGTAGCTTTTGTACAATTTTTCCATAAAACAGAGAAAGAAATATAGAAAACTTGTGTAGTTTTTATTTTGTGGAATTTAGTGCACAAAATGTGTATCTATAGTACATTTTCAAAGTTAAAACTACTTCGAAAAATATGACCATAAAAGCGGCATCTTTTGTTGTAAATGCAATTCTAAGAATTCTTTCTTGAATAGGAATATTTTTTCAGAATTAAATTAAATTGGAGATTTGTAAAAAGGCACCGTTTGAAACGTGTTAGATAAAAAAAAAATCGTTTAGAAATAGAATTGGAATTTTTTTCTAAACCGTGTTAAATCAAAATCGTGTAAAACAAATGCGTGTAAAAACAGAATTGGGTGTATATACAGGGTGATTCAAAACTCTTGGGCCAAACTTTAAGGGGTGATAGAACATACCTAAACAAGCACTTTTCGTCATGCAATGCATGGTTGGAACTCAAGCGGTGAAGCGCTAGGGGTCAGCAATTACTGTGTCAGGAAATGAAACACAAGAATGGCAGAAGTGGTTTGAAAGGCATTTCTCGTGCAGCGGCAATAGAAATCCTGGCAACAAGGTCCTCATTGGAATCGATGGGGCTATCGTAGATGAGGCTTTTCATATGGCCCCATAGGAAAAAGTCCAGACATGAGAGATCGGGCGATCGTGGCGGCCAAGCGATGGGACCACCCAGATCAATCCATCGTCCTGGAAATGTTGCATCCGAGGCGTTCCGCACATCCACGCTGAAATGGGGTGGCGCTCCGTGGTGTTGGAACCACATACGTGTTTGAATGTTTGCTGGAACAGGGTTCAGTAATTCTGGCAAGACTTCTTGTAAAAATACGAGGTACGTTCTCCCTTTCAGTCGGGCTGGCAGAAGGTATGGGCCAATCAAATGGTCATGGAGGATTCCAGCCCAAACATTTATGGAGAAACGCCGCTGGTACGAATGTGGACGTATGGCGTGCGGATTACTGGTGGCCCACACATGTGAATTGTGGGTATTAAAAATGCTCTCACATGTAAAGGTGCATTCGTCAGTGATTAAGACATGTGCATCAAAGTCCGGTTGCGCTACAGTCTGCTGCAGGAACCACTGTGCAAAATCCACACGAGGCCGATAATCTGCAGGTGTCAAGGCATGCACTCTCTGTGCATGGTAGGGGTGTAATCGTTCGTCTCGTAGAACTCGCCACACCGTCGATTGGGGCACACTTACGGCATGGCAAATTGCTCGCATGCTGCATTTGGGACGATCTCCAACCCTACATAGAATTTCTTCTGTAACACGTGGCGTCCTTGCACACCCTGTATCCTGCAAGCCGCTGACAAAGGAGCCTGTTTCGCACAGATACCGGTGCAATCGCTGAAAGGTTTTACGATCAGGCACGCGTCTGGTCGGAAAGCACTCCCGGTACAGTCTTTGGCCTTCCCTCGCATTCCCGTCCGCAGCTCCGTACTTGAAATGCATGTCCGCCTTCTCCTGATTCATGAAACTATCCATCCGTTCTGCAATCCACGGTAGTAATGACGACGAGTGCGAAAATCAGCGCTTATAAGTGTTCACTGGAAAGCGCCCTCTAGCGCTTCACCGCTTGAGTTCCGACCATGCATTGTATGACGAAAAGTGCTTGTTTAGGTGTGTTCTATCACCCCTTAAAGTTTGGCCCAAGAGTTTTGAATCACCCTGTCTATTGTTACGAAGATGAGCGAGCAATAATGAAACCGTGACGTATCATTTTGATGCTCGCGTTTACTTCAGCGTGGTCACTAACCATTTTGAACGAACCTAGAAATAAAGAATAAGAGAGTTATAATTAGAAAGAATTTATGTGAAGGAAAACGTAGTTTGTCTTAGTCTATGCATTATAGCAGTGGTTCTCAACCTTTTATGTGGGGCGGGGGTGGCTCAGTCGTTAGCGCGCCAGGCTCGTAATCTGTAGTTCCCAGGTTCGAGCCCCAGCTGGGTCAGCGTTGAGATTTATCTCCGCAAAATTCCCCGCCCTGCCCACGGTCAGTAGGGGACACCGATGGGCTTGGAAAGGCCACCGTCCGTCGGATGGGACAATACCATAAGCCGTGGCCCCATGTACGGGAGAGCCATACCCTGTGCAGGTTAAAGAACACGCTGGATGGCCTTGACGGGAGGCTACCATCTGTCTCCCAACAGCTGTTCCAGTGGGTCCCCTCCCCCAACCTTCTCTGAGCCTTCGGGGTCCATGTGACCTGGCCATTTAGCCCATGGTGTGCAAAAAAGTGCCGCTCAGAGGTAAAACAACCCAACCTTTTATGCTTCACGTACCCACTGGAAATGTGTATGTAACTGGCGTATAGATAGATAAAACTATAGTTATAATATAATAATGCCAAATAAGCGACTTTTGAGCTCTCACTGTGTACCCCAAAAAATTTTACCATGTACCCCACGTTGCATGGTAAAATTTTTTGGGGTACACAGTGAGAGCTCAAAAGTCGCTTATTTGACATTATTATATTATAACTATAGTTTTATCTATCTATACGCCAGTTACATACACATTTCCAGTGGGTACGTGAAGCATAAAAGGTTGGGTTGTTTTACCTCTGAGCGGCACTTTTTTGCACACCATGGGCTAAATGGCCAGGTCACATGGACCCCGAAGGCTCAGAGAAGGTTGGGGGAGGGGACCCAATGGGACAGTTGTTGGGAGACATATGGTAGCCTCCCGTCATGGCCATCCAGCGTGTTCTTTAACGTGCACACGGTATGTCTCTCCCTACACGGGGGACGGATTAACGTCCCATCCGATGGACGGCGGTTTTTCCAAGCCCATCGGTATCCTCTACTGACCGTGGGCAGGGCGAGGAATTTTGTGGATAAATCTCAACGCTGACTCAACTGGTTCTCGAACCTGGGAACTACAGATTACGAGCCTGGAGCGCTACCGACTGCGCCACCCCCGCCCCTAGTTGTTTAGGAATTGGTAAGGTTATTGTTTATAGATTGCAGGTTCGTTCACAAATTTGATTGTGCCACTTATCGAGTGTTGTATAACACATAGGTAAAACAACCCAACACTTTAGTGTTCACAAACCTTTCGGCATCAGGTCGGATCGAAAAATATTAAGTTTGCTGTGGGCTGATACTTGTTTAGGGATGTGTAGTAAAAAGAATAAAAAGAAATGTTTAACTTTGTTTATTACATTTTACTTGTCATATGTATAGATACAAAATAATGAGGAATAAATATTAATAGATAGTCCTGTCGCGGAATTAGCGCGTTTGGCTACTGATTGATCAAAGTGACGTGGGGTCGCAAGGCATGGATGCTTGTGTTATATTTCTGCTGAGTTCGGTTGGGATGTTTTACCTCGGAGCGGTACTTTTTGCACACAATGGGCTAAATTTTTAGGTTACAAGAACCCCGAAGGCTCAGACAGGGTTGGGGAAGGGAACTGGAACAGCTGTTGGAAGACAGATGGCAGCTTCCCCGTCAAGGCCATCCAGCGTGTTGTTTAACGTTCACTGGATATGGTTCTCCCTCGCACGGGACCAGGGCTTAACGTGTCATCCGATAGACGACGCCCTTTCCAAGCTCCTCGGTGTCCTCTACTGACCGAGGGCAGGGCTGGGAGTTTTTTCGGAGATAAATCTCAACGCTGGTCCAGGTGGTACTCGAACCGGGCTCTACCGACTTTGCCACCCCGTCTACCTCTGTCTACTGATATTACGCCTTCCTCACAGAGCTCTGTAGCATATTAAACTGACAGGCTCCTATCAGACCTCTGTATCAAGCAGATGCTTGAGGAAGCATTTATTTTTTGTTATTTTTTAATATGAAATTTAATGCCAAAACTGAAGTTGGTTTGTCGAAACGGACTGTTAGTATGGGAATGGATTCCAGAAATGAGCTGCCGAACATTCGGTTTCGATGATACTATTCAGTTTTTCGTCTTATCAAAATATCCCTCATTTTGTCAGTGCCAGAGAGAGAAAAAATATTTCAGATTTTTCAATTATTCACGAGGGCCGGAGGGACGGGGGTAGCTCAGTCGGTAGCGCGTCAAGCTCGTAATCTGTAGTTCCCAGGTTCGAGTCCCAGCTGGGTCAGCGTTGAGATTTATCTCCGCAAAATTCCCCGCCCTGCCCACGGTCAGTAGGGGACACCGATGGGCTTGAAAAGGCCGCCGTCCGTCGGATGGGACGTTAAGCCGTGGCCCCGTGTGCGGGAGAGACATACCCTGTGCACGTTAAAGAACACGCTGGATGGCCTTGACGTGAGGCTACCATCTGTCTCCCAACAGCTGTTCCAGTGGGTACCCTCCCCCAACCTTCTCTGAGCCTTCGGGGTCCATGTAACCTGGCCATTTAGCCCACGGTGTGCAAAAAAGTGCCGCTCAGAGGTAAAACAACCCAACCCAACCCACGAGGGCCGGATAAAATTGTTAAAAGGGTCAGAGTTTGCACACACCTGCTTTACACTGGACTTTAAATAATTTGAATATATTTATGTAGCTACATAATATTTATTGTAATGGTTATTTTTTGTTTCAAGGCGTCTTAACGATGTTCAGAGGCAAAAAGTATTTGATAACGGTGGCCCGGAATGGCCTAGCAGTTTTATTTGAAGGAAAGGCATGACGGAAAGGATTGCTAACTTTTCCAGAGTTAGCTCTGCCATTTTGCAGTAACAAGGACCGCCCACTCTCTCCCTTTAAAGGTCGGCTTCAAGTCTTTCCATTCCAGTGGCAACAACTGTCTAATCAGCAGGGCAAGATAAGCAGAGGTCTACGACCACCTCTCGACAACGTCTATTCTCTTGCCATTATCTCATTGCTAAGAGAAGACAGATAGTCAGCTGTGTTTGGTGTTTCCGACCCACACACGTGTGGTCTCTTCCTGAGTAAGTCAGGCATGAGAGCAAACATCTTTCGAGACCGTGGCATGGATTTGATTATCTCTTAGCAAATGATGTAGGAGGGGTTGCAAAATGAAGGAGTTTCTGCGTAGAACTCTATGAAGCTGATTACTATCATTTTTAATTTAGGAAAACGTTTGTGACTCCAAAAGATACACAGATGTTTTTTTTTTTCATATTTAGACGAGTTACTTCAGTTTATGCTATATTTTTCTCATTCTCTCTAATGGTCTGTCCTCCTGTTAGTTGGAATTCCCCGCCCTGCCCACGGTCAGTAGGGGACACCGATGGACTTGGAAAGGCCGCCGTCCGTCGGATGGGACGTTAAGCCGTGGCCCCGTGTGCGGGAGAGCCATACCCTGTGCACGTTAAAGAACACGCTGGATGGCCTTGACGGGAGGCTACCATCTGTCTCCCAACAGCTGTTCCAGTGGGTCCCCTCCCCCAACCTTCTCTGAGCCTTCGGGGTCCTCCATGTGACCTGGCCATTTAGCCCATGGTGTGCAAAAAAGTGCCGCTCAGAGGTAAAACAACCCAACGTTAAAGAACACGCTGGATGGCCTTGACGGGAGGCTACCATCTGTCTCCCAACAGCTGTTCCAGTGGGTCCCCTCCCCCAACCTTCTCTGAGCCTTCGGGGTCCATGTGACCTGGCCATTTAGCCCATGGTGTGCAAAAAAGTGCCGCTCAGAGGTAAAACAACCCAACCTTTTATGCTTCACGTACCCACTGGAAATGTGTATGTAACTGGCGTATAGATAGATAAAACTATAGTTATAATATAATAATGCCAAATAAGCGACTTTTGAGCTCTCACTGTGTACCCCAAAAAATTTTACCATGTACCCCACGTTGCATGGTAAAATTTTTTGGGGTACACAGTGAGAGCTCAAAAGTCGCTTATTTGACATTATTATATTATAACTATAGTTTTATCTATCTATACGCCAGTTACATACACATTTCCAGTGGGTACGTGAAGCATAAAAGGTTGGGTTGTTTTACCTCTGAGCGGCACTTTTTTGCACACCATGGGCTAAATGGCCAGGTCACATGGACCCCGAAGGCTCAGAGAAGGTTGGGGGAGGGGACCCAATGGGACAGTTGTTGGGAGACATATGGTAGCCTCCCGTCATGGCCATCCAGCGTGTTCTTTAACGTGCACACGGTATGTCTCTCCCTACACGGGGGACGGATTAACGTCCCATCCGATGGACGGCGGTTTTTCCAAGCCCATCGGTATCCTCTACTGACCGTGGGCAGGGCGAGGAATTTTGTGGATAAATCTCAACGCTGACTCAACTGGTTCTCGAACCTGGGAACTACAGATTACGAGCCTGGAGCGCTACCGACTGCGCCACCCCCGCCCCTAGTTGTTTAGGAATTGGTAAGGTTATTGTTTATAGATTGCAGGTTCGTTCACAAATTTGATTGTGCCACTTATCGAGTGTTGTATAACACATAGGTAAAACAACCCAACACTTTAGTGTTCACAAACCTTTCGGCATCAGGTCGGATCGAAAAATATTAAGTTTGCTGTGGGCTGATACTTGTTTAGGGATGTGTAGTAAAAAGAATAAAAAGAAATGTTTAACTTTGTTTATTACATTTTACTTGTCATATGTATAGATACAAAATAATGAGGAATAAATATTAATAGATAGTCCTGTCGCGGAATTAGCGCGTTTGGCTACTGATTGATCAAAGTGACGTGGGGTCGCAAGGCATGGATGCTTGTGTTATATTTCTGCTGAGTTCGGTTGGGATGTTTTACCTCGGAGCGGTACTTTTTGCACACAATGGGCTAAATTTTTAGGTTACAAGAACCCCGAAGGCTCAGACAGGGTTGGGGAAGGGAACTGGAACAGCTGTTGGAAGACAGATGGCAGCTTCCCCGTCAAGGCCATCCAGCGTGTTGTTTAACGTTCACTGGATATGGTTCTCCCTCGCACGGGACCAGGGCTTAACGTGTCATCCGATAGACGACGCCCTTTCCAAGCTCCTCGGTGTCCTCTACTGACCGAGGGCAGGGCTGGGAGTTTTTTCGGAGATAAATCTCAACGCTGGTCCAGGTGGTACTCGAACCGGGCTCTACCGACTTTGCCACCCCGTCTACCTCTGTCTACTGATATTACGCCTTCCTCACAGAGCTCTGTAGCATATTAAACTGACAGGCTCCTATCAGACCTCTGTATCAAGCAGATGCTTGAGGAAGCATTTATTTTTTGTTATTTTTTAATATGAAATTTAATGCCAAAACTGAAGTTGGTTTGTCGAAACGGACTGTTAGTATGGGAATGGATTCCAGAAATGAGCTGCCGAACATTCGGTTTCGATGATACTATTCAGTTTTTCGTCTTATCAAAATATCCCTCATTTTGTCAGTGCCAGAGAGAGAAAAAATATTTCAGATTTTTCAATTATTCACGAGGGCCGGAGGGACGGGGGTAGCTCAGTCGGTAGCGCGTCAAGCTCGTAATCTGTAGTTCCCAGGTTCGAGTCCCAGCTGGGTCAGCGTTGAGATTTATCTCCGCAAAATTCCCCGCCCTGCCCACGGTCAGTAGGGGACACCGATGGGCTTGAAAAGGCCGCCGTCCGTCGGATGGGACGTTAAGCCGTGGCCCCGTGTGCGGGAGAGACATACCCTGTGCACGTTAAAGAACACGCTGGATGGCCTTGACGTGAGGCTACCATCTGTCTCCCAACAGCTGTTCCAGTGGGTACCCTCCCCCAACCTTCTCTGAGCCTTCGGGGTCCATGTAACCTGGCCATTTAGCCCACGGTGTGCAAAAAAGTGCCGCTCAGAGGTAAAACAACCCAACCCAACCCACGAGGGCCGGATAAAATTGTTAAAAGGGTCAGAGTTTGCACACACCTGCTTTACACTGGACTTTAAATAATTTGAATATATTTATGTAGCTACATAATATTTATTGTAATGGTTATTTTTTGTTTCAAGGCGTCTTAACGATGTTCAGAGGCAAAAAGTATTTGATAACGGTGGCCCGGAATGGCCTAGCAGTTTTATTTGAAGGAAAGGCATGACGGAAAGGATTGCTAACTTTTCCAGAGTTAGCTCTGCCATTTTGCAGTAACAAGGACCGCCCACTCTCTCCCTTTAAAGGTCGGCTTCAAGTCTTTCCATTCCAGTGGCAACAACTGTCTAATCAGCAGGGCAAGATAAGCAGAGGTCTACGACCACCTCTCGACAACGTCTATTCTCTTGCCATTATCTCATTGCTAAGAGAAGACAGATAGTCAGCTGTGTTTGGTGTTTCCGACCCACACACGTGTGGTCTCTTCCTGAGTAAGTCAGGCATGAGAGCAAACATCTTTCGAGACCGTGGCATGGATTTGATTATCTCTTAGCAAATGATGTAGGAGGGGTTGCAAAATGAAGGAGTTTCTGCGTAGAACTCTATGAAGCTGATTACTATCATTTTTAATTTAGGAAAACGTTTGTGACTCCAAAAGATACACAGATGTTTTTTTTTTTCATATTTAGACGAGTTACTTCAGTTTATGCTATATTTTTCTCATTCTCTCTAATGGTCTGTCCTCCTGTTAGTTGGAATTCCCCGCCCTGCCCACGGTCAGTAGGGGACACCGATGGACTTGGAAAGGCCGCCGTCCGTCGGATGGGACGTTAAGCCGTGGCCCCGTGTGCGGGAGAGCCATACCCTGTGCACGTTAAAGAACACGCTGGATGGCCTTGACGGGAGGCTACCATCTGTCTCCCAACAGCTGTTCCAGTGGGTCCCCTCCCCCAACCTTCTCTGAGCCTTCGGGGTCCTCCATGTGACCTGGCCATTTAGCCCATGGTGTGCAAAAAAGTGCCGCTCAGAGGTAAAACAACCCAACGTTAAAGAACACGCTGGATGGCCTTGACGGGAGGCTACCATCTGTCTCCCAACAGCTGTTCCAGTGGGTCCCCTCCCACAACCTTCTCTGAGCCTACGGGGTCCACGTGACCTGGCCATTTAACCCATGGTGTGCAAAAAAGTGCCGCTCAGAGGTAAAACAATCCACAAATCCTGTTAGTTGGTTGTAACCCTAAAAGATAAAGGTATTATTATACACTGTCCTACCAAAATATTAGAGAATATCAGTTATGTCAACAGGAATCAAACTTCGAGCTGTATAACTTCTAAAACATGCATTTAAAAGGAAAATACCACTGACGATAAATTAAGAATCATAATCAAATCGGTTTAAATCTCGAATTTCAGCAATATTGTTCACTATTTAAAGAATTATGGGAGCTGGAATATTTCACAACAGTAATGTGTCATAAGACTTTACCTCAGAAATCCATTTAATAAAATAAATATACGTTTTTGAAGTTTGCGAAATGATTATTTCGATATTAGAATATTACGAATAATTTTTCTAAAATAGAATAACTTATTAAAAATTACAGCTTTTATTCCAGCTTAACTATGAACGAATATTTTTGAAAATCGAAATTTCGGAAGATTTGATTATGATATTTAATTTATCATCAGTCACATTTTTCAATAGAAGTTTAATTTGGGTTTATAAGAGCTTCAAATTCAGTTTCTCATTTACATAAGCTTAAAATTCTCTAATAAACTGTTAGGACAATGCATTTCTCAGACCAAAAACACTTAATCCTAAAAGTGTGTAGTCCTAACAAAAAATTGGGCTGGAATGGCTCAATCGGTTGCGCGCCATGTTCGTAATCTGTAGTTTCCAGGTTCGAGTCCCAGCTGGGCCAGCGTTGAGATTTATTACTGCAAAAATCCCCGCTCTGCCCACGGTCAGTAGAGGACACCGATAGACTTGAAAAGGGAGTCGTCGTTGTTGTGTTGTTTTACCTCTGAGCGGCACTTTTTTGCACACCATGGGCTAAATGGCCAGGTCACATGGACCCCGAAGGTTGGGAGAGGGGACCCACTGGAACAGCTGTTGAGAGTGAGATGGTAGATCCCGTCAAGGCCATCCAGCGTGTTCTTTAACGTGCACAGGGTATGTCTCTCCCGCACATGGGGCCACGGCTTAACGTCCCAACCGACGGACGGCGTCCTTTCCAAGCCCATCTGTGTCCCCTACTGACCGTGGGCAGGGCGGGGAATTTTGCGGAGATAAATCTCAACGCTCACCCAGCTGGGACTCGAACATGGGAACTGCAGATTACGAGCCTGGCGCGCTACCGACTGAGCCACCCCCGCCCCAGGGAGTCGTCCATCGAATGGGACGTTAAGCCGTGGCTCCTTGTCGGGAGATTTGGATTACCTCTGAGCCAAATTTTTCGCCTACAAAGGGCTAAATGGCCACGTCACAAGGACCCCGAGGACTCACAGAAGGTTGGGGACAGGACTCACTGGATAACTGTTAGTAAACAGATGATAACCTCGGGTCAAGGTCATCCAGCGTGTCCGTCGGATGGGACAAAGCCGTGGCCCCTTGTGCGGGAGAGAGCCATACCCTGTGCACGTTAAAGAACACGCTGGATGGCCATGACGGGAGGCTCCCATCTGTCTCCCAACAACTGTCCCATTGGGTCCCCTCCCTCAACCTTCTCTAAGCCTTCGGGGTCCATGTGACTTGGCCATTTAGCCCATGGTGTGCAAAAAAGTGCCGCTCAGAGGTAAAACAACCCAACCCAACTTACCTTTACTAGCATTCTCGGTGGGGCAGGGTGGTGAACACACACACACCTAGGGACGTAGCGAAGGGGATATGGTTGGGGGGGTGAGAGGACGAAAATTTTCCAACTCGGAAATCAAATTTTGCAAACTGAGAAAATAAGTGCTTTACATAAATTTCATTATGTCTCTATCAAGGACGTACCCAGTATTTACTTTTTGGGGGGAGGGGGGGGGGGCTCCGCAAGATTTTGCCAAATGCGTTAGTTTTGCCAACTCGCTATAATTTTGCAAAAAAAAAAATCCCAATTTTTGCATCTCACCTAATTTTGCCAATTCCCCAAGGTCCCCAATAGATCAAGGCAAAAAATGGACCACGGAGTGGGAATAAGTCACATGTCCGTTGTACTCGTTTTAAACTGAAACAAGTTGGTTGTAAGTTCACAAGGTCTCAGGTTAAAAGGTCACACAGGTCACAAGGACTCCGAGGGCTCAGTGAAGTTTGGGGGAAGGGATCCACTGGGCAGTTCCTGGGAGACAGATGGTAGCCTCCCTTCAAGGCCATCCAGCGTGTTCTTTAAGGTGCACTGGGATTAATGGGGGATATCTTTCCCCCCAGGATAAACCATTTGCCTTCTTAAACTAATGGGGCGGGGGTGGCTCAGTCGGTAGCGCGCCAGGCTAGTAATCTGTAGTTCCCAGGTTCGAGTCCCAACTGGGTCAGCGTTGAGATTTATCTTCTCAAAATTTCTCGCCCTGCCCACGGTCAGTAGGAGATCACCGATGGGCTTGGAAAGGCCGCCGTCCGTCGGATGGGACGTTAAGCCGTGGCCCCGTGTGCTGGAGAGTCATACCCCGTGCACGTTAAAGAACACACTGGATGGCCTTGACGGGAGGCTATCATCTGTCTCCCAACAGCTGTTCCAGTGGGTCCCCTCCCCCAACCTTCTCTGAGCCTTCGGGGTCCATGTGACCTGGCCATTTAGCCCATGGTGTGCAAAAAAGTGCCGCTCAGAGGTAAAACAACCCAACCCTTCTTAAACTAATGGGGCAGAGCCTTATTGGGACTGCCCACTATGATTTACTTTTTCTAACATAAATTTCAACAATTTCTGACGCAAGATTTACGCTTTCTAATTCAATTTAAAATTCAAATTAGAGTACGAATCAGATTAATAAGTTACGGTAACTTGAGGTTTGCAATTCGACGTCAGATATTGCCAATATTGAATTTTCCTCTGATATTCAGCGCTTTTCCCTTTGTAACAAATTTCTTTGGAAAATCTTCACCAAGGAGAAATGCAAAACTCTGCGTAGTGAATATGCCCAGTGATTGCCGAGGAAGCTGATTTCAATATACTTTTCGCTGTTCCTAAATATTCAGAATTTCCATGTTAAATAAATGGAAAATTCAGAAATATTCAGAAATTCCTAATATTCAGAATTTCCATGTTATTCCTAAATATTCAGAATTTCCATGTTAAATAAATGGAAATTTCAAAAATATTCAGCTTTTCCATGTTATGTAAATTGAAATCTAATTTCGAAGCTCTATAGTTTCTAAAATATGCATTTTTAATGGAAAATGTCACTGATGATAAATTAAACCTATTTAAATCTCGATTTTTTCGATAAAATTTGTTCAGTATTTTAAAAAATGATGGAAGCTGGAATATTTAACAATAAAATGGTTTATAAAAATCATTCATAATTGTTAAATAATACAGACTTCTAAAATGTATATTTATTTTATTAAATGGTTTGAAAAATACTTATCATTTAAGTTTTAATAAATTTCTGTTAATTAAGTTTATTTAATTTGATTAATTTAGGTTTTAATTAATTTCTATTTTTTAAGTTTTAATTAAAATAGTATTGGATTGTTTTTCCTCTGAGCGGCACTTTTTTGCACACCATGGGCTAAATGGCCAGGTCACATGGACCCCGAAGGCTCAGAGAAGGTTGGGGGAGGGGACCCACTGGAACAGCTGTTGGGAGACAGGTGGTAGCCTCCCGTCAAGGCCATCCAGCGTGTTCTTTAACGTGCACAGGGTATGCCTCTCCCGCACACGGAGCCACGGCTTAACGTCCCATCCGACGGACGGCGGCCTTTCCAAGCCCATCGGTGTTCCCTACTGACCGTGGGCAGGGCGGAGAAATTTTGCGGAGATACATCTCAACGCTGACCCAGCTGGGACTCGAACCTGGGAATTACAGATTACGAGGCTGTCGCGCTACCGACTGAGCCACCCCCGCCCATTTTAAGTAAAATATGAGGTAAATTCATTTTTTTTTTTAATATTCCAGCTTCAGAGTTTTCTGAGGACTCTTTAAATACTGACCGAATATT
This sequence comes from Ryuthela nishihirai, assembly GCA_038380435.1. Classification (NCBI taxonomy): domain Eukaryota; kingdom Metazoa; phylum Arthropoda; class Arachnida; order Araneae; family Heptathelidae; genus Ryuthela; species Ryuthela nishihirai. The sequence continues at coordinate 3,600,891 of JAWZYU010000032.1, read as the reverse complement.
GTTGAAAAATCAAAATTTTAAATAGATTTGATTATATTTATCTTTAGGCACATTTTTCCATAAAATTCATATTTTAAACATCATAAAGATTCGAATTTAAATATCCGTTGACTTAACGTGGCAATTTAGTAATGGATAAATTCCTCTGGCAACACAAGTTTCGACTCAAACTTTGTTCGGCTTCACTGAAAAAGTGATTTAACTTCTCGCCAATTCTCGTAGGCGATGCCATGGCAACCAAAATTCTTCAGAAGTGGTCATTTCTAAACAATCGTAACAATACACAAGGAAAGGTCGATAACTGTTGCAATCGAAATCAGTTCGTTGGAAGTTTAGTGGCACACGAAAGGTTGCAAATGCAGGTGTTATTGTTCAACTAAGAATGCCTTTCGAGAGAAAGACCAGATTAGCTGGCAGAAGGGGAAGTTAGGCCAGAAACACGTGACTCTTAAAGTTTCGTTGTCCTTGCCCTACTGTGACCCTTAACTTCGTTTCCGGAATTTAAGGAGCTGTTGATTACGGGATGAAGTCGCCACCTAGGAATAAAGGTCACGCTACGAAGAAGAACAAACTTTCTTGCCAGAGAGGAATCAACTTGACATTACAGATTCGGATCGCAGAAGCGGATAGAAATTTCGTATAAATTCAATGGGCTAAATTTTCAGGTTACAAGAACCCCGAAGGCTCAGACAGGGTTGGGGAAGGGAACTGGAACAGCTGTCGGGAGACAGATGGCAGCCTCCCCGTCAAGGCCATCCAGCGTGTTGTTTAACGTTCACTGGATAGGGGCGGGGGTGGCTCAGTCGGTAGCGCGCCAGGCTCGTAATCTGTAGTTCCCAGGTTCGAATCCCAGCTGGGTCAGCGTTGAGATTTATCTCCGCAAAATTTCCCCGCCCTGCCCACGGTCAGTAGGGGACACCGCTGGGCTTGGAAAGGCCGCCGTCCGTCGGATGGGACGTTAAGCCGTGGCCCCGTGTGCGGGAGAGCCATACCCTGTGCACGTTAAAGAACACGCTGGATGGCCTTGACGGGAGGCTACCATCTGTCTCCCAACAGCTGTTCCAGTGGGTCCCCTCCCCCAACCTTCTCTGAGCCTTCGGGGTCCATGTGACCTGGCCATTTAGCCCATGGTGTGCAAAAAAGTGCCGCTCAGAGGTAAAACAACCCAACCCATTCACTGGATATGGTTCTCCCTCGCACGGGACCAGGGCTTAACGTCGCATCCGATAGACGACGCCCTTTCCAACCTCCTCGGTGTCCTCTACTGACCGAGGGCAGGGCTGGGAGTTTTTCGGAGATAAATCTCAACGCTGGCCCAGGCTCGAACCGGGCTCTACCGACTTTGCCAACCCGTCTACCTCTGTCTGCTGATATTACGCCTTATTATTCTATTGATATACGCGAAATTATTATGGTTTATAATTTCGTAATAAATTCTAGTTTTGTTGTATACAAATATATATTAAATGTCGTCTGCTTTAAAGTTTCGGGTAAAACAGGTTTTTATTTTTTATGACTTTTCTGACCCGTGGCCCGTGGCCGAGTGGTTAGCGCGCTTGGCTACTGATCTACGGGACCTGGGTTCGAGCCCCGGGTAAGGCATGGCTGTTTGTGTCGTTTTTCTGCTGAGGTCCTGCCATCCTCTCAGACCTTCTACTATGGCATATAAACTGACAGGCTCCTGTCAGACCTCTGTGGCAAGCAGCTGCTTGAGGGGGTATTTTTTTTTTATATGACTTTTCTGACGGACCCATCTTTTTGTGTAAGCAAATAATACTAAGTGAAACATGAATTTGTTTTAAAAATCTACCATTTACTCGAAGGAGAACTATGCACCAATGCCCTGTAATGACGCAGAGAACTTGTCAGGCCTAGCACCTAAAATCCGACCCACCTTCTCGAGTCGTTAATATCTTTCGAAAGAGATTCTCCCTTATTAAAGGGAACAGAAGGAGAGGTTTGGGTTGTGTTACCTCTGAGCGGCACTTTTTTGCACACCATGGGCTAAATGGCCAAGTCACAAGGACCCCGAAGGCTCAGAGAAGGTTGGGGAAGGGAACCCACTGGAACAGCTGTTGGGAGACAGATGGTAGCCTCCCGTCAAGACCATCGTGCACAGGGTATGACTCTCCAGCACACGGTTACACGGTTTAACGTCCCATCCGACGGGCGGCGGCCTTTCCAAGCCCATCGCTATCACCTACTGACCGTGGGCAGGACGGGGAATATTGCGGAGATAAATCCCAACGCTGACCCAGCTGGGACTCGAATCTGGGAACTACAGATTACGAGCCTGGCGCGCTACCGACTGAGCCACCCCCGCCCCCACCCCGAAGGAGAGGGTTGCCAGATCAGTATAACCTATTGATCAGGATTCTATGGCTACTTTTTTTCTTTTTTTTTCCTACCTTGCTGAGGAGTGGTCAAGTTGAAAAAAAAAAGTTGTCAAGGTCAATTGTGAATAATCCTCATCAGAGGCTATCTCAGGGACCTGAACTCTTGCTTCTACGGGTATCGTCAAATTTACCTTGGAGGAAGTCCTAACAATGTAGATGGCTTTAGCTTTTAATAGTGGGAGGAACAGGTCTTCCCCTCATGCCTGTGATTAGGGGACTTTTTGATATTGTCGGCACTGTCTCAATAAACATTGTTTCTTAAAACATCCCACTAACCATTATCTTTCCATAGGTGGTTGAAATGTGAGGACTCTGCACAGAGATTATTCTCTTGATGTCCTCATAATAGAATTCCACCGTTATAACCTAGATGTTTCCGGCTTGCACGAAACCAGATCGACAGCTAAAGGTCAGATACTTAAAAATAATCTTGAATTTCTCTTTTCGTGGAAGAAAGAAAAAAAAGTATGTACAAGGCCTAGGTTTTCTTCTCAGCAGACATGCTAGTGATGCTCTTCTATGAGTGTATTAATGAAAGGTTACTCACAGCTAAATTTCTGACAAGCATTAAAGACTTGAATGTTATCTGTTATGCTCCCATCCTAATTGAGGATGCCGATGAGAAGGATATGTTTTACTGATAACTTCAGGATATTTTGAATTATGTCAAGAAAGGGGATATTATCCTTGTTCTAGGTTACTTCAGTGCCAAAGTTGGTACTGACTCTGATCTTTGGGGAAGGGTGATAGGCCTGTTGGTAGATGCAATGGCAACGTCTCCTACAGGTAAGTAAACTCAATGGATTCAAAATAACTAACACTTATTACAAACACCGCGACATACATAAGTACACATGGGTTTCACCTGATGGGCTGCATAAGAATATGATTGATTATATATTAATCAACAGCAAATGGGCTAGTTCTGTTAGGAATACCAGGTCATATAGGGGAGCTGAAATTGGATCTGACCATTACCTTGTTAAAAGTGTGCTGCAACTTAAACTTAAAAAGTGTTGTGCTAAGGTTAAAAATTTACCTTTAATACTGTAGCTCTGAAAGATCCAGTTATAGCCAAAGCTTACCATGATAGGTTACTTAGTCATTATGACAGTCATGGTATGCTTACTACTGAAGTTGAGGAAAAATGGGATCATTTTAAACAGGCTTTTTTGGACACTAACAGACTGTTGTGGGTACAAAGGAGTAGAGGGGGCAAAATTATTTGAGTGAAAAAGGCAGAGAGTCAACAGATGGAGCATAATTTCACTGGAGCACAATTTCAATGCTGCATAGAAATATTTAACAAATAAGTTAACACTTACTGCAAAATTAATATTTTAAGCCCTTTAATTAATATTTTAATTAATATTTTTAGCCCTTTTAAAGGAAATTTAATTATTTCAGCCCTTTTAAAGGAAAACTAATATTTTAAATTTAATTTTAAATTTAATTTGATTTTAAAGAAAATTAATATTTTTAGCCCTTTTAAAGGAATTGATCAAGGATATCACACGATATAAAATGACGAATAGTAAAATACGCGTTTTGCAAGTGTTCAAATTTTAAAATTCATAAAAATCTGGATTGAAATTCAAACAGGTCGTCTGATTCGTTTGTTGCAACAGAGGTGTCGAACATTCTTCCCCAGAGGCCATTTTATCCTGTCTCCCACATTTTTAGCAATATGAAGAGAAAATGGCCTCTGATTGGTTCATCAAGAATTCGGTATAGGAAAATTTAACGCTTAATTTCTGAAAACTTAATAACGCTTTAAAATCTGCTGAAGTATATGGAGTTGTAGTCTCTTAGCTGAAGATCACCATTATTAGAAGATTGTTTAAAAATAGCTTACGCCTACATTTTTAATATTTATAATTTCGAATTTTTAAATTTTTATTTTAAAAATTTAAGCACGAACTTAAAAATTTTACTTAAGTGTAAAAAGATTTCATATCATAGTTATTAAATTTGCAACCATATTGATTGTGGCTAGTTTCCACCTATGAGGACTTTCAAAGATATCGCTAGAGTTACGTCGTAACACTACCTGACCAAATTATTATAAACACCTCATAATTCGTCGCAAGTATAGTTCTCAAATTTCAAAGTTTTCAATACAATTCGTCGCAAGTACAGTTCTCAAATTTCAAAGTTTTCAATTCCCTGCGCATAGTTCTCGTTGAAATGGATTTTGAAGTGTTGCTAACGGTCATTTCTCTTAGCTGATGAACGGACGGTTTTTGGTGGGAACGTCTCTTTTGAAAGACTTTTTTTTTGAGACCGTTGCCGTTCTCCATACACTTGGGATATTGTGCCCCGTGATTTTCCGCTGAGTTCTGTCACCTCCTGCCCATCGCCTCCGACGACGAACCTTCTTTCAAAGTCAGTCAGATTAGACTTTTCACTCATGTCGCATTTGACTTTGCTTTCCCGCCATGCCTTAAGCCCTACCTGGGCTAGTGGGGCGGGGGTGGCTCAGTCGCATCGCGCCAGGCTCGTAATCTGTAGTTCCCAGGTTCGAGTACCAGCTGGGTCAGCGTTGAGATTTATCTCCGCAAAATTTCCCGCCTTGCCCACGGTCAGTAGGGGACACCGATGGGCTTGGAAAGGCCGCCGTCCGTCGGATGGGACGTTAAGCCGTGGCCCCGTGTGCGGGAGAGAGCCATACCCTGTGCACGTTAAAGAACACGCTGGATGGCCTTGACGGGAATTATTCACAATTATCTTCAATAATTTCATAATTTATCTTCGAATAGTTTTTCCGCCGATAGAGGGCGAGGATTGCCAAGGCCACATTGATTCATCAGGCCTGGACAATCTTGAACAAAAGGAGGAAAGGAGAGAAATTAATTTTGCATAAACATGTAACTGATTTAATTTGTTTAAAATTTAAGTTAAAGTCATTTATTTTAAAACCCGTTAAAATAACATAATTTATTCATTAGTATTTTATTAAAATATTTCAGAATATTATAGAATTAATTACTAAATTTTTAAAAATAAATAACTACCAGTTTAATTTTTAGAAATATAGTTTTAATTTAAACTGCTATATTTTTAAAAATTATATTGTCTGCTACTGCAGTGTCCAGGCCTATTATATCGAGGTGGCCTTGGGATTGCTCAGTGGACAGTGTCTAAAGCTCGCAATCTTATCATTACAGATTAGTTCTTACTGTACCAGCATTCAGAGTTATCACTGCTACAGCCATACCCTGTGCACGTTAGACTGCTGGATGTATGGGGGTTCCTTTTTTACCTATGAATGGCATTTTTTGGCACACAGTGGGCTAAATGGCCAGGTCACAAGGACCTCGAGGGCTCAGAGACGGTTTGGGGGAGGGAAGCCATTGGCACAGCTGTTGGAAGATTAATGATAGCCTCCCATCAAGGTCATCCAGAGTATTCTTTAACGTGCACACACCTGGGCGGGGGTGGCTTAGTTGGTAGCGCGCCAGGCTCGTAATCTGTAGTTCCCAGGTTCGAGTTCAGCTGGGTCAGCGTTGAGATTTATCTTCGCAAAATTCCCTGCCTGCCCACGGTCAGTAGGGGGCACCAATGAGCTTGGAAAGGACGTCGTCCGTCGGATGGGAAGTTAAGCCGTGTTCCCGTGTGCGGAAGAGCCATTCCCTGTGCACGCTAAAGAACACGCTGGATGGCCTTGACGGGAGGCTATCATCTGTCTCCCAACAGCTGTATCCGATGAGTCCCCTCCCCCAACCTTCTCTGAGCCATCGGTGCCCCTTACTGATCGAGGATAGTGCGGGGAGTTTTGCGGAGATAAGTCTCAACGTTGGCCCAGTTTGGGACTTGAACCTGGGAACTTCAGATTACGAGTCTGGCACGCTACCAATTAAGCCATTCCCACCCTCTCCTGTCAAGGCCATCCAGCGTGTTCATTACCATGCACAAGCTACGGTTCTCCTGCATCAGCAGCAGCCTTTCCAAGCCCATCGGTTGTTCCTTTCTAACCGAGGGCAGGGTGGGTTTACGGGCTTACATGGGCAGGACACTAACCTGGAATGCTTCCGGCTGAGCCAATCCCTGACCTACGATCGTAGAGTAGTAGTGAATAAATTGTTAATCGAAAACCAGCAATACTTTAATAATCGTGTTATTTAAATTCATGTTATTCGGGGACTGAGTGTATTATCTGAATAAGAAACGCCTTTTTTGCGTATTAGAGCCTTATTTACAGAAATCAATCTGTAAAGTAATAACAGTTAATCACTATGTGAAACTTTGAATTTACGAACATGTTCAAACGAATGGCCAAGAGAGCAGCAGACACTTGTTGCAATTCCAGAGTTATCATCATGCACGTGCTGAAGGAAACGCAAAAAGATAAGGCATTTTTCATACGATTATCTAATCTTGTTTGTTTCTTAACTCTTAGAAAGACCGCCGAGAACGGATAAGGTGTAAGGTTGTCAGTTTGTTTGGATAAAATAGTGACCTGTCAGGCGATTTGCTGGCAAGGTTTCTGTTTGCAGTGCTTATAAGCGTCCAGCTGAAACTGATAACGCCCTGCTGTTGCCACTGATAAAAACTTTCTCGATTATAACTACAAAAAATTGCACGGAAAAACAGCACGTGCCGTATCATCTGTGGCTAGGTGTCAGTAGTGAATATTTAGTCTATAAAACTAGCTGTGAAGGTTATCTTGATTTCACTTCTTTAATTTATATTATATACTGTATATTACTAAACTGTGTACCCGATGATGTTCGGGTCCCACTTGTAAGATGCACTCTGTCTATTTTGATTTTAACTACACTAAAGGTTAGTTTTGTGAGTTCAACGCGTGTTGTTAATAAGGAAAAGAAAAACGATTAAATGCAGTGTTGCCAACCCCGAAAGATGAAATCACGCCTTAACTTCAGAAATTGGCTACAATGTATTTTGCAGTGAATATATATGATCAGCCGTCCCATGGCCGAGTGGTTAGCACGCTTGGCTACTGATCTAAGGGACCTGGGTTCGAGCCCCGGGTAAGGCATGGACGTTTGTGTTGTTTTTCTGCTGAGGTCCTGCCATCCTCTCAGACCTTCTACTGTGGCATATAAACTGACAGGCTCCTGTCAGACCTCTGTGGCAAGCAGCTGCTTGAGGGGGTATTTTTATTTATTTAAAGGTTAGTTTTGTGAGTTCAACGGGTGTTGTAATAAGGAAAAGAAAAACGATTAAATGCAGTGTTGCCAACCCCGAAAGATGAAATCACGCCTTAACTTCGGAAATTGGCTACAATGTATTTTGCAGTGAATATATATGATCTAGCATGGTAAATAATATTTAGCGTCTAGGAAATCGCCTTCTGGAATTTCTACTTGAAATTAGCCACTACAACTTGGACGACAACCACAACATTCTGTGAAATTTTGAAGCATCGAGCAAGATTTCCCGACGAGTTATGGCTATCACTAGAGCCGACGTGAACTTTTGTGTGGCCGGGTTCCAAAATTGTGTGGGGGCAAAAAACAAACGCATTTATATGAAAATAAAAATAAATACCCCCTCAAGCAGCTGCTTGCCACAGAGGTCTGACAGGAGCCTGTCAATTTATATGCCAAAGTAGAAGGTCTGAGAGGATGGCAGAACCTCAGCAGAAAAACGACACATACATCCATGCCTTACCCGGGGCTCGAACCCAGGTCCCGTAGATCAGTAGCAAGCGCGCTAACCACTCGGCCACGGGACGGCTATTTATATGAGTAGTATAGTAAATGAGATTTCTGGGCCAATGTTAAAGTGTCCCATAGGTTAACATGGGATTCCCTATACTTTAACATTGGCCCAGAACTCTCATTTACTATACTACTTATATGTACTATTAAATTTTATAATAATAAATTATTTATTATAAATACAAAGTGCAGTACATATCTACATACAACTTATAGGAACACCGAGTACATTATAAATATTACATAATTTTTCTCGCCTTTTTCGTCGCGAAATCTTTAATTACGTCATCAAAATTGACCGATTTCGCTTTCTATTGAAAGAATAGTTAGTCATCGATTAGCGGATTCTGCGATTGGATTTACTATTGGGGCTTGGAAAATAACTGACATGCGCTCTAGTAGTGGGACGTGGAGCCAGAGGAACGAGGATACATTGTGTCGACTGCTGCGTTAAAGATGGGAAAATGGCGTCGTGTTTTACGACGAGCTTTTCTTGGGCCGCAGAGTCCGGGTTCCGGGGAACATGCTGAACCCGCCTCGCGCCGGCACTGGATACCACAGACATCTTTTCTTAAAATAGATTTCTGGCAATTCTGTGATACATTTTATTCAATAAAGCATCAAAAATTTTTATATTTAAACCAACTTTTTTCTTTGGAAATTTGGCAATTGATGTTTTGGCCGTACCCTACCTAGACACATATTCAACGGTTAAAAATTCTTAAATTTAACAAGCTTTCGAAACAGAGAAAGTAAGTTTTTAATTTTTAGTTTTAATATGGCATTTCTCAGAGAATAATGCCATTTTCGTTTCTCCTACAAAATTTGCTTCCTAAAGTTCGCTGTCTTTCAAAAAGTCCTTTCAAAAATTAAGGTTCAATTTTTATATTGATTGTGTTCATTAACAAGCATATCTTGTGTTGGTTAGGAGAGATACTTCTACACATTCCTTAGTCCAGGAAAAAAAATTTGTTCAGGTATGGAGAAGACTGGATCGAAATAGAACGAACCCAATGCCATCTTAAATTTTTTTTTCCAGAAGTTATTCTCTCTGTATAATCATAGAAGTTTTTTCCTCAAGTCCAAAAGCATATAAATTAAAACATTTCAAATATACCTATTTTCCTATTTGAGCCACAAAACAATAAAAAATAAAATTAAAGCATATTAATAGTAAAATCACGTTGATTTGTATCATTGAATTCGTATTCACTTCAAAGGAAGATACGGTGCACGTAATTTTTATTGAGTAGGAAAATCGGTCTTGACGCCTTATCTTCCGCGTTGTTGGGTTAAGCTCTGAGCTGCAATTTTTTGCACACAATGGTCTAAATGGCCAGGCCACATGGACCCCGAAGGCTCGGAGAAGGTTGGGGGAGGGGATCCACTGGAACAGCTGTTGGGAGACAGATGGTAGCATCCCTTGAAGGTCATCCTGCGTGTTCTTTAACGTGCACAGGGTATGGCTCCCCCGCACACGGGGACACGGCTTAACGTCCCATCTGACGGACGGCGGCCTTTCCAAGCCCATCGGTGTCCCCTACTGACCGTGGGCAGGGCGGGGAATTTTTGCGGAGATAAATCTCAACGCTGACCCAGCTCGGACTCGAACCTGTGAACTACAGATTACGAGCCTGGCGCGCTACCGACTGAGCCACCCCCGCCCCGCCAGGCCACAAGGACCATGAGGGCTGAAAAGGCTGGGGGAGAGAGGATACACTGTACAACTATTAGGAGACAGATCGTAGCCTCCCGTCAAAACCATCCAGTGTGTTCTTTAACGTGCACAGGATTTAAATATAATTTCACACGGAGCCATGGCTTAATGTCCTATATGACGGACGCGGACTTTCAAAGCCCATCGGTGTTCCCTACTGACCAAGGGCAGAGCGGGAAGTTTTGCGGAGATAAATCTTAACGATGGCCCAGGCTGGACACGAACCTGGAAACTGTAGGTTACTAACCTGACGCGCTATTGATTGCGCTTGCACGTTTTAAACCATGGCCCTGTGTGCGAGAGAGCCCATGCCCTGTCCACGTTAAAGAACACGCTGGATAGCTTTGGCAGGAGGCTACCTTCTGTTTCCCAACGGCTGTCCAATGAGTCCCCTGCCCCTAGCCTTCTCTGAACCCTCGGTTCCTTGTGACTTGGCCATTTACCCCATTGTGTGCAAAAAAAAAGTATCGCTCAGAAGTAAAAAACTCAACCCTTGAAGTGGCTAGGATTGGTAGTCGAAAAATGTATTTTCTGAAGCAGTCCCTCGAAATCGGAAGCTTAATTCGGGTTCAGTTTTACGAGCCTGAGTTATTGAACCCGAATCAGTCCAGGCTTGAATTATTTTGAGTATTTTTCATCCCGATTCCGAATTGGGAAAAAATATCTCTGACACATCATATATATATAGAAACATTTTATAAAAGTCTTAATGCTATTTTGGGGCGAAAAATATAGATATACTAGAAGATTTACCTGGCGTTCCTCGGGTCTGAAACTTTTTAAAATGTAAGCAGATGGCACTCCCCACGTTGCAAGCTTTCATTTGGCATAAATATCATTACACTCGATCTCCTCCTCTCCGGGGGGGGGGGGGGGGGGGGCTCAATCGGTAGCGCGCCAAGCTCGTAATCTGTAGTTCCCAGGTTCGAGTCCCAGCTGGGTCAGCGTTGAGATTTATCTCCGCAAAATTCCCCGCCCTGCCCACGGTCAGTAGGGGACACCGATGGGCTTGGAAAGGCCACCGTCCGTCGGATGGGACGTTAAGCCGTGTCCCCGTGTGCGGGAGAGCCATACCCTGTGCACGTTAAAGAACACGCTGGATGGCCTTGACGGGATGCTACCATCTGTCTCCCAACAGCTGTTCCAGTGGGTCCCCTCCCCCAACCTTCTCTGAGCCTTCGGGGTCCATGTGACCTGGCCATTTAGCCCATGGTGTGCAAAAAAGTGCCGCTCAGAGGTAAAACAACCCAACCCAAATCTATAAATATATTTTATTTAGCAAGCAAATTATTCGAATTTATTATCAGTTATAATAATGCTAATTAATAAAAATAAATTTTCTCCTAAGTAAAATATATTTATATATAAATATTAGTATAAAGTTTAGCATAGAATCCACCAGTAATAATATTAGAATCAAAAATATAAGATGTGTCTATATGATAGGACTACTTAAGCTGACGTCATGAATTTGGTCCTCTCGCTTTCTGTTATAGGAGGTGTTGGTTTATCATGCGAAATAAGAAAGAAATTAGTTTGATGCTAAACCCACTTCTGACAGAGTTTTTGCCGTTTCATGGCCGAGTGGTTAGCGCGCTTGGTTACTGATCTAAGGGACCTGGGTTCGAGCCCCGGGTAAGGCATAGATGTATGTGTCGTTTTTCTGCTTAGGTCCTGCCATCCTCTCAGACCTTCTACTTTAAATATAAACTGACAGGCTCCTGTCAGACCTCTGTGGCAAGCAGCTGCTTGAGGGGGTATTTATTTTTATTTTATTGATTATTTCAATGGTGACAACAGTTATTTTGAATAACCTTCAACCGTTAATGTTAAGTTTATGGGGATTTTGAAAAATTCAAACCAGCTCACCTCAATTTTGGTTGACCCCAGCAGGGGGTGGCTCAGTCGGTAGCGCGCCAGGCTCGTAATCTGCTGTTCCCAGGTTCGAGTCCCGCGTGGGTCAGCGTTGAGGTTTAGCTCGGCAAAACTCCCCGCCCTGCCCACGGTCAATAGTGGATACCTCTGGGCTTAAAAAGGGCGCCGTCCGTTGGATTGAACGTTAAGCCGTGGTCCCGTATGCGGGAGAGCCATACCCTGTGTACGTTAAAGAACACACTGGATGGCGTTGACGGGAGGCTACCATCTGTCTCCCAACAGCTGTTCCAATAAGTCCCCTCCCCCAACCTTCTCTGAGCCTTCGGGGTCTTTGTGACTTAGCCATTTAGCCCATGGTGTGCAAAAAAGTACCGCTCAGAGGTAAAACACCCGCACATAGCCTATGTTCTTCCTCTGGGTGAAGGGAACGTTCCTGCAAAGTTTGGTGTCTTTAGCTCTGCTGGGGGCTGAGTGCATAAGCGGACAAACAATCTTTCTTCTTTATATATTAGATTAGTAGAAACGGAAAATCATGGGTAACATAAAGACAAAGAGCCATTTATTTATTAAAGATAGAGAATTGGTGCTAATTGTTCATTACCAAAGGCTGATTTCATAGACAGATCAAAAAGAAATTTTTAATTTTTCCATTTCTTTTTGCAATTGCAAGTAAAATTAGAAATTGAAATTATTCTGAGGCCGAGCCTGCCCGAAGTCGTCTTGCTTTTTTGAGTGCTACTCGTCTCTGATGCCCATTAAATAAAAATATGCCAACACCCCAATTCGAACTTTCTGGATATACACCACTGAGAGGAACTTATATATCGAATTTGCTGATCCTAATTAGCTCTTCACTCTTAAGTGTTCTTCCGATTATAGAGGCAAATCGAAATAGACAAGAAGCCATCAGGACAATAGTAAACAAATGAACAATTTTCCAAAATACAGATTAGATATAACTGGAATAAACAAAACTGCTCCTTTCAACAACGTAACCACAAATATTTTCGGGGAGGCTTTAAGTATTACACATATATATTTTAGGCGGAAGGGCCAAAATAAAAAAAAAAATTGCTGATGAATGGATTCGTAAAACAACCGGCATTTTATAATTCGAAATTCATTGAAATCTTGCATAGTTTACCAAAAAAAAAATTATTTTACAAATTTGAAATATTAAGAAAAACAATCTGGCATTATCGCATTTATCTTTAGGAATTTTCTTTCCACTATCACCACTACTGTCGGATGTAAACAATTATCGTTGGATATTACCGAAGTATTTGTTTGTGCTATTTTATTTTTCTTATGCTACTTCATTGCAAAATTTGAACCTCATCCTTCAGCTTAAATATGTAACCACCAGTCATTAGTAAATATTTATATATGTAAACGAGTTCAAAAGTTCTCAGCAGCCCTTGAACAGCTGTTAAGAGCAGGGCAGGCTGTCTTAAAAAGGGTCGTACCAGGGCCTGGTTAAGGGGGCCCGCGCCCAAGAAAAATAATTTTTTTTAAATTAACATTTTTTTTAATTTGTGTAAAATTTTAAATTGGTAACAACAATATTATACCCAAAGGAAGGTGGTAAAATATCAGTTCTTTATTTATGCTTCATTTCTAATAACATGAGGTGGGCTCCAAAATCTTAAAGTGCCCCCTTGCTTAATCCGGTCCTGGGTGGTACAGTAAAATGCAAAGTTACTGATAGGTAAATCTGATAGGATAGATATCATTAACATTATTGATTAATTTATTTACTTATTTATTTAAGATTGATTTCTGGTAGCAGGAGGGGGCCCCAGAATTTGTTGAATCGGCTCTAGTTAATAAACAGATGGAAAACTCTCATCAAAGACATCTAGGGTGTTCTCATCTAGGACATTTTAGGGTGTTCTTTAAAATACACAGGGTATGGCTTTCCTATACACGGCGCCACGGCTTAATGACTCATCCGATGGAGTCCCTTTTTTACTGTGAGTAGAGCCGAATTTAGCGGACAGGCCCAATGGGAACCCAAACTTGGTAACATCCGATTCTAAAAAAAATGAGTTGCAAAAATTGGTTGTTCTGACTGGGATTCGAACCCAAGTCACCCAGAAGCATGCCGGGCGTCTTAACCGCTAGACCACCGAGGAGCTAACTAACTCTGTTACTCAGGTCAGGACAACCAATTTTTTCAACTCATTTTTTCAAGTGTTCTTTGTCTACAGGATTTTCCTTGTGATATTTATTTAATCCGATTCTAAGCCTGCCGCCTATCGACGGTGTAATAGGTGTTTTAATTTGAAACTTCGTGATTGCGGAAGTTGGTCAACGCCTACGTAAGCTCTCCGTGTTTTAGAGCAGAGTTTCTTAAACTGTTAAACCACTATGACAAGCAAGCTACCTCGCAACATTTGAAAAAAAAAACTGCGGTTTTGAGAAGTCGCGAAAAAAAAAATACTGCATTAGGATTCTGCTTGAAAAACTATTACCAACGGTATTTCGAAGCCACGTGATGATTTGTCAAACTCAAAGGTCATGATATGAAAATATCTGAAAAGCACCGCTTTTAGTACAATTCATGATATGAACCATAATTTTGTCAGCATTCAAAATGCATTTACATACTGTCAATTTACGTTTCCCACCTTAGAAAGGTAAAAGAAAATATCGAAATTCCCTCCTCCACATAGCTAAACTACCCTGCTGACTAGACTGGAACCGACCACGCAGTGTTTACTGCGTTAGCGGGCGCTCAAGGTCAAAGCTGGCAGCTCGCGCGTGGCGTGATCATTCTGTGTTGCGGGAAATGAGCGCATGGGTTGTCGCGTGTCATACTGAGCCAAAGCCTGTAGGCGTGGTTCTCCTTACATCGGAGAATACTGTCGGCTACCGATGCTTTTCAAGAGAAGAATATCTTATGTCAAAGCCCTACTGACGAAATATATGAGTAAACACACTCAGTTTCATTGAAGTAATGCACAGATGAAGAGAATAATAACCTTAAGAAATTTCGTCTTACACTACCAAGCTACGAGATCAGGTTAGTAGTGTTACCGGCAATCGTTGCTATTATTACTATGCTACTTTTGCTGTGCTGACATATGAACCCAACACGGGGAACGGAAACGTGTTATGACAGAACTATCTAATCAAGCGTTGTAGAAAGCGATGTATGCAAAAATAACCAATGAAAGCAATGCATTATATCACGTGAGCGGTTGTTTATATCGTTAACCAATGGCGTGCGTCCAGTGGCTGTCATTCACTTTTGCCGCCATCGCTGCAGCAAAGTCTCCGCCTACCCGTGTTTCCTAAAGAGCGTCAGAGCTAGGCGGTGGTTCAGATATCCTGCAGCTGCCGTTTGCTTGTGACTCTGTAGTATAGTCGTGGTTATGAGGTGACGGTTCCTTCCGAAAAATTGACGTTCATGATAATAACTGTAAACTTATTTGTCGGCAGTTAACCCTTACTGCTTACGTAGGGTTCTTTAAATGTTATGCTACAACAACAACTAAGACACGTTAACCGCCAAGACTTCGTAGTAGAAGAAGACAACATGCAGCAATATCAAGCAATCTTTGAGAACTATGATCCGACCAGGATGACTTTGTGCTGTGTACCAAGTTTATGTCATGTAGGTGAGCCCATACCTTCAGAGAATTTGTCAGATGCTATAAAAGTTATATGCAACAATGAAAACTGCCAAGAAGGTCAATATATGCACAAAATATGTTTCGAACAGTGGGAAGAAACTGTTTTAACATACTTGCGTTCTACCGGGAGAGCTCGTAGTTGGAGTGAAAAGCAACGGTTACAAAATGTGTGGTCGAAAAAAGGATACGACTTAGCGTACAAAGCTTGTGGATGTAAATGCGGCAAAGGTCACTTGCGGAAAGACCTTGATTGGCTGCCTCCATATATTCCTGTCGAAGATCAGAGCAAAAAGAAGAAACATCGCAAGAAAAAGAATGACAAACCATCTCTGACACTAAATGGTAATACTAATAACCAACCCAAACCAGTACAAGCACAACAAGCTGTGCCGGTTATGCGTCTTCGTAGTTCCAGTATGTCGAGTACTGGGTCCGGATCCGGGAGTCCACCAAGTTCTGCATCTGCTGACTGTCCTCTCTCACCGACATTCAATGGGGCCAAAAAGAATTTTTTTTCAGACCGCCGAGAACGACATGGCAGTGGAAGTATATTCTCTCGAAGGCAGGATTATTCCTCCTTCAATTCATTACCACGTCACAAGATTAACTCTTACCACATTAAGATGGAAGATGAAGGGAGTCAAGGTAACGACGAAATCCGTTGTTTCATTTTATCTACTCTGAGTGCTAACAAAGTGAACCGCATAGCTTGTATCCTGTGTCACAATAATATGATCATCTTTGATCGTTATCCCTTAATCGACGGTACGTTCTTCATGTCTCCTCGACAACACAGTCGTAGTTGTGTACCTGTCAAAATTGACGGCCGGGTACAGTACCTGAATGCCGTGTGCATGGGATGCCTGGAAGGATGGAATACGATGCTTCGCTGCCGCTACTGTCAAAGTAAGTGGGATGGTAGCGATCTCATTCTTGGTACTATGTACTCGTATGATATTCTTGCAGCAACCCCTTGCTGCCCCGAAAGACTCAGATGCAATAACTGTCACAGAATGATAATGTCACCTGAACATAGAATGCAGTTTTTTAGTGAGTATAGTCGTAGCATGGCATGTCCGAACTGTGGGGTGATTGACTTTCATTTTGTGAAATCTCTCTCTACGTATCATCGTAAAGAATAAAAATAATTAACTTAGTTTATAATATTAGAGATTAGTCACATCATGTTATGTCTGAAACGTGATAAGAATGCTTGCAGCCTCATGTGAGTAGTACGGTGAAATAAGGCGGCTGAATGATCTAAACCCTACTTTTTTATACTACTGTAATCCTAAACACCTCAGGTCGAAGAAGAATTTTGAATATACACTATATTTTCTGTATAGCCTAATCAAAATTTTATTAAGGAAGCTGACAAATCGGCATTTATTCTCTAGCTTTTTGAATGCATTCAGTTACTTTTTTCTAGTCAGGTCCATTAGGACTAAGAGTTTTGACAATCTGGGAAATTTTGTGAAGATTGATATGGATAATCTGCAGCATGAGATCAACTCTTATCAGACCTATTCTGTTGGTGTTTTAGGACTATCCCCATAGTATATGAAGTTATATTACCTTTAACAGTGTTTATTCAATAAACATAAAAGTTTCATTTTATTATGTGTCGTTTATTGAAACAGTTATCTGTTCCAAAAAAAAAAGATTAATAATATTCATGCTGCAAAATTTCCCCATATCTTGTGATGCATGTTCCATAGATAGCCTGACTTAAGAAAAGTTGTTGATATGAGAAGTTGAGCTTTAAATTTACTAAGGTGAAGAAAATGTTTTGGTGCTTAAGGCAGGAATTTCCCATTTACTGTTTACAATTGTTTATAGGCATAGCATTTATATCAGATTCTTTCATATATTTTTTTTGGTCAGGGAAACAAGTTACTTAATATAAAAGTTGGATAGTGTGAATTGATTTTGCACTGGCAATATTTTGTAGCAGTCAAAATGTTTTTAAAATTATTTCCATACATATATGCATATTGCTTTAATAGGTGACAGAAAATGTAAGGAATTATTTTTCAGAAAGGTATCCCTGTCATTTTTTGCATCTTTATTTACCCATATCGTATCACTGGTACCATTTATAAATTATAAAGCTTGTTATGCTTTTCATGGGCCTTAAAATTTTTGATATATATATCTTTCCCCTTTAATAACAAATGAATGTGTAGAAACTGTTATTAGAAAAGCAGGATTTAAATTTTTTCCAATTTTATATATCCCACAGAGATCTAGACATAACTAAATATTAGAACTCTCATAAATATGTTATGGAACTAATATGATGCTAATAATTCAGTTTCTTTCCCACTTCCTTAAATTTAAAATATTAAGAAAAAATTTTTAAACTTGTAGAAATTGATTAACTTTTAAAATAATGCAAAATGGTCATAATTTTTTTTAACTGGAACATTTAAAAAGCAGTTAAACTGATTTATGGTAGATTTACAGGCAAGCAATACAATGACATTTAATTTGAAACATATTATTTGTCTATTAAAGCTTTTTAATGAAGGGGTTTCATCATTGTAACATTTTTGTGGTCTTGAATGTACCATCTAAGCAGGATAAAAAAAGTAGTAAGCTAATAATAGCACTTGTTATGATGAAAAGCTACTTTGAAATTCATTTTTTGTTCAGTTACCATTAATTCTTTTGCAATTTGTTACTAACAGTTAATATGAAAAACTAATGCTGTGTTTGCTATTTACAATTAAGAATTTTTATTACAATTATTAATTGTTTTGTTAAAGTTATTTTGATTAACATATCATCACTAAACAAAGTTATTCTTCAACACAAAAAAATTAGATAAGTTTGTTGATTTATGTTTTATGCTTACTGTGCCTTCTTAAAAGCACTTTATGAGCATGTATTTAAGTTGACATATTGTCATGAAAATGCAATCAACAAACTTTTTATAGGAAGTTGTGAATAATCAAGGTTATATTTTTCTGAAAATAAGGCAATAAAATTGATTACTGACTTAAATATGTGTGAATCATGGGCATCAGCAGAGGTATGTAGAAATTATTCCAAATTTTCTTTTTTCAGTTTTAAAAAAGCTGAAATTGAAATAGTTATGTGATGCAAATAAATTTATAGATATCTGCAAAACCAGGGAAAGACACATGCATCCCCTGCTGAAGCACACATGATCTGAATATGTATTAAGGAAAATAAAAATTGAATATTTATGATTCACATTTATAAAGGAATTTTTATTTCCAAATTATAGCATAACTTGATTTTGAATATCAAGTTTAAATAATAATTCAAAAGTTTTTAGAAATTTCTATTAAAATTACTAAATGCAATAGAAATGATTTGTAATGTTCATAGGTTAATTGTAAATTTTACTAAATTTAAGTTTTGGTTGTAGAATGAATCAGTTTGCATGTTGCATACCCCTAATATATCCATAAATTTTGCCAATAATATTTTTTTAAAGAGTGAGATGATAGTACAGTAGGAAGACTGAAGAAATCAGGACAAAAAACTTAAGTGGGAGGTGTACATTATTAAAAAACATGCATTACACTAGATCCAGGTAATTTGTATATCCATTTGCCAAATCTTATAAAATGATCTTGAAAAAGTTGATGTTATTTCTGATTATTTCTTGATATCAGATTTCTGTATTTACATGTAAGACCAAAACACCAGTGATTGGGTCTTACATATAAGTAATAGGCCTCAAATATTCATCGAATTCTGTCAATGCATTTAATATATACAGGAAAGTCCTTTCTTCTTGTTAAGAATGAAAATTTTTAATAGTAAATATTGTTTGCCTTTTTAAAATATTAGTAACTATAAAGGTTTTTATCCATATAGAATATGGCTGACCTAACACAGGACATATGATCTGTCAGTATTAAAAAAATAATAATAAATACCCCCTCAAGCACTGCTTGCCACAGAGGTCTGACAGGAGCCTGTCAGTTTATATGCCACAATAGAAGATCTGAGAGGATGGCAGGCCCTCAGCAGAAAACAACACGAACATCCATGCCTTACCCGGGGCTCGACCGCCCTGCCCACGGTCAGTAGGGGACACCGATGGGCTTGGAAAGGCCGCCGTCCGTCGGATGGGACGTTAAGCCGTGGCCCCGTGTGCGGGAGAGCCATACCCTGTGCACGTTAAAGAACACGCTGGATGGCCTTGACGGGAGGCTACCATCTGTCTCCCAACAGCTGTTCCAGTGGGTCCCCTCCCCCAACATTCTCTGAGTCTTCGGGGTCTATGTGACCTGGCCATTTAGCCCATGGTGTGCAAAAAAGTGCCGCTCAGAGGTAAAACAACCCAACCCGGGGCTCGAACCCAGGTCCTGTAGATCAAGGGCTATCAAAATATTCTGATTTGACAATATTCAAAACAGATTGGGTAATTGTTATATGAAAACCAACTAAAGTTGCTGCCAAGAATAATCGCTAGCCAATTTTATTTAAAAAGAATTCCCCATTCACAATTGCTTGTATTATACATTTTAGTTTATCTAATGAGAAATATTTAGTTTTAGCTGATATAATCTCACAAAGTACGCAAAATACTAATAAATTAGATTAAATTTAAATGTGAACACTACTAAAAATTTTAAAGGTGTGGTAAAGTGGAGAAAGTTGCACTGCAATTTTGAATTTTGAACGTTCTCCAGTGTTTTGCTGCTTTACTACACCACTATTCCTTCTTTTGCATGTGGTTCTAGTTTGCATTGAAATCTTTAATAAATAAATTGTACAACCAGTGCTATAGCTAGACATTTTTGCACTTGTACCAGTTCAGTTTTTACCATAGTTTACCTTTCATTTCACTGCAGATTCTGATTTGTTCCACTGCCCTAATTGTATGCAATTAACAAATTCTGAACTGTCACTTCCCTTTTACCTGGGAGTTAGTGCACCTCAGTCTTTTAGCTGATTCTTATGTGTATTTGGATTGCTACAAAAGAAATCTCAGCATCTGCACTTGTCTATATAACCTAGAATGATTTGTTACATAAACATAGAAATATTTTACAATTTCTATGTTTCTGAGCAGCACAGAAAGGCTGCTCAGAAGTAAAACATATCTCCGCAAAATTCCCCGCCCTGCCCACGGTCAGTAGGGGACACCGATGGGTTTGGAAAGGCCGCCGTCCGTCGGATGGGACGTTAAGCCATCGCCCCGTGTGCGGGAGAGCCATACCCTGTGCACGGTAAAGAACACGCTGGATGGCCTTGACGGGAGGCTACCATCTGTCTCCCAACAGCTGTTCCAGTGGGTCCTCTCCCCCAACCTTCTCTGAGCCTTCGGGGTCCATGTGACCTGGCCATTTAGCCCATGGTGTGCAAAAAAGTGCCGCTCAGAGGTAAAACAACCCAACTATTTGGCCAGCACATTTCACCGTGGTGGTGTGAAAAAAAATTGTCCTTTTCACCTACTGAAGTTTGTTGTGTTTACACCATGTCAGCATACTTCTGTTGCATCTTGAATATATTTTTGCAGATGGACATGCTACATGTAATATATGTTTATTCTTTCACAAAATGAAGTTTAGAATTAGAGAAAAAAAGTAAAATATGACTGTTTAAAGCAATATATTTAAAGAATCTATATTTCAGTTATTGATGATCAAAAGACCCCTAAAATTGTGAAAAAGCAACAGCTCCTGCCAGATTCTCAAATTCTTTCCTTTATTGTCATTGAACAAAGGTTGATTAAAGTGACTGCTCTTCTTAGCCATTTATGTAGATGTCTGAATCCATAGGCTATGTTTACTGTAGTTTTAATGTATTTTTTTTACAGAGTCTGTCATTGTTGAACCCTGCCCACCTCTGGCCACACTCCTTGTGTTGCTCTTGACCAATTCGCTTCTGCTGCTAATTATCAGAAATCCCAAATTAATTGATCTAATGCCAAAAGAAATCAAACTACTAATAATGTTATATGGACAGAAAATGAAATTCAAAACGTTTTTGATAGAACTATTCAGTTGCATTTTCAAGTGGACCAAAATGTTTCCTGTTCCCTTTTAACTGATTGATTTTAACTTGATTTTTCTGACATTCTCCATGGACCTAAAATATTTTTTTTTCTGGTTGGAATGTTATTTGAAAACCTCTGATTTATGACATAGCTACACAATGAAATAGCCATGATTTTTGATAGTGAGTAAGGAATTTGAAAAAATTTGTTAACATGATGTGATGAAATAATGATTTCTTAAGAATAAAATTTTCCAGTTAACCATTTCCTTTTGGTACATCCTATAACTGCTTCAGCTGTAAACTAAATAAGAGCCCAACTTATGCAGTATCATCTTCTCTATGGCTTATTATACTGACAATGGCTATCAGATCTCTGTGGCAAGTACTGCTTGAGGTTTAATTTTTTAAAACAATATTTTCCTAAGCAAAACTCCATATCATGTTTTTATTATGCATAATTGCATTAATAAATCAACATGGATATCTTTTTATTGTGTAGTAGCAACAAAATATTAGTTATGATTTACTGAAATTACAAATTGGTGTTGGTCCCATTGATGTAGACCAACTGAAAAGTTAGTCTAGATTACACTAATATAGGTGTTAATATAGGTGTTTACAAGTTATTTATTTTTCATTATGGTTTAAATTTACAAAAATTATCATTCTTGGACTGATATTGAACAGTAACTCATTAACATGCAGAATAAGTGTTCGAATAATTATCATATACCCAGTAATATTTTCACCTTTGTTTCTTATTTTAAATTTCTGATCAGACCAGCAAGTCTACCTGTAGGGTTATAACAGAACAAACCGGGTTCGAGTCCCAGGATGACATGTTGTTTGCAACTTTCCATCCTGAGACTCGAACCCGGATCTCAGCAGTTACAGTGTCACAGTGAGCCAATGCCATACCCTGTACCACTGAGTGCAACATGTATATTAGAGAAAAATCCTAAAACTACTACTAGCTTGTACAGGCCTTCTCACACATGGACAGGCCCCACTAACACTGAAGTTGATGCCTCAGTTCGAGTTAATACAACAAAGTTTGCCTGTTGGAACATTAGCTAGTTCCATAATCACTATACCAGTTGTGGCCCAAACACATTTAATTTATAGATGTAATATTTATATGGTTAAAACCTATATTATGCATTTGGCAAGTTAATATTTAAGTAAATTGTTTTGAATAAAAGATAATTTTAAGTAACATTTCTTTTTGTTATCACAGAGGCAATGCTGTCTTTTATTTTCTATGAAACTGATTACACTCCCATCCCCAGTTTAATCCGAATAGGAAAATTTGGTTAATATGTAAAGTTTCATTCATTCAACCTCCTCCTAGTCTTCCATGTGCTCTAAGTGTGTGTATATATAAACAAGAATATAATTGTTCTAATTTTTAAAAAAAATCAGTATCACAGCTATTTGAGTTGCAAAAATAAATATATTTTCAGTGTTGAAATAGATGTTATGCTTCACAATTGCAAACATAACCATCCTGAATGTTCCAAATCACTATCATTGAAAGATTTATTGTTTGTGCATTTTCTATGGCATATTTAGTATTCAGTGTCAGCACTGTGGTGATGTCATCAATGTGACTGCACCAGTCTCTGCATTCTCTAAAAAAACATTGCACATGTAAAATAGATAAATTTTGAAAACAGTTTCAGAAAAAATATTTAATACTGTTATAGTGAGAGGAAAAGTTTATTTTCTTTGTATTCTAAAAATTTTCTTTTAACTAGTGTTGCAATGGTACAATAATTATTGTATTTGTATGATAAAAAACAATTTGAATAATAAAGACCCACCTAGACACTTTTACTGAACCCTACAATTTGTGCTGTTTAGTAATAGAGTAAGTTTTTCCATTCCAAAGGTTTTTTGGCATATTTGGCATTTTCAAAAATATTTTTTATGTGATGAGTGTATTGTTTGATCACAATTAGGAGAGCTTACTTGTTGAACATAAATTTAAGTTAACTTATTTCAAGCAGACATACAGTACAATAGTACTATCACTAACTTCTTTTGTGGACTCGCTCTCATAATTTGAGTCTTTAGTTTTGTTAATTTTTACCTTATATTCATTGTTTGAGAGGCACTTTCTTCATCAGAGCATTCTATCCACTAATTAATATTTTCTCATCTCTTTTAATATAAAAATGTGTCACAACACATATTAAAAGCTGAAAATGAAATACTCTCATGTGGCTAATTTCACAGGGTTAAAATATACCCACAAGTGTTTTGACATACTTATCTGTCCAGTGCAGGTGTGTGTGTATCCAGGTTTTTTATTTTTTTTTTGGGGGGGGGGATGCTGAGCCTAAATTTTTTTAATAGCTTTCAAAAATATCTTTGCATGCCGTACATTAGTGTGGTCAAGACATTTGTGTTGGGAGGGGGAGTAGTTTATATAGAGGAAATTTTTCTTTTAGCCATGAAAGGAGATTTGCTTAGTTGAAAGGAGGCTGAGGTTTGCTCAATTGGTAGTGCACCAGGTTTGTAATCTTCAGTTCATAAGTTTTGAGTCCCACCTCAGCCAGCTTTCAGATTTATGCCTATCAAACACCCCACCCTACCCTGATCAATAGGGAATGCCAATGTGCTTGGAAAGGCTACTGTCTGTCAGATGGAACATTAAGCTGTGGCCCCATGTGTAGAAGAGCTATACCTGTGCACATTGAACACAATGGAACAACTCTGGATGACCTTGACAGAAGGCTACCATCTGTCTCCTAACAGCTATCCAGTGGGTCCTCTTCCCCCAACCTTCTCTGAGCCCTTAAGTGAGGTCCTTGTGACTTGGCCATTTAACCCACTGTGTGAAAAAACAGTGACACTCAGAGGGAAACAACCCAACCCTCCCCCAACCTTCTCTGAACTTTTGGAGTCCTTTCAACCTACCTGGCCAATTTAGCCCATTGTGTTCTGCTTAGAGATAAAATAACCAAAGCCTAGTTGGGGAAATAATACTCTCTCTGCACTGGTGGCTCAGAAAATTAAAATTTCACAAATTCAATGATAATTTTATCTTTTGCTGATTACTATCATATTTCATTATTATTCTGTTGTGTTTGCAGATTAAAACTAAGAGGTAGGCCATGCTCCAATTTCTATACCCTGACAAGCTGCAACTACTTTAGTATCTTTCTACTCAATTTCAGTTAACACACCAGTTCCTCGAATCCTTGAAACATTCTTGTCAATAATTATTTCTTGTGTTCAAAGGTTTAAGGAGTCTTTAGTCTACTAAATATAAACATAACAATTACATATACAGTTATATAAACAACTCGATTGAATACTCTAGATGCTTCATAGAATCTGTCCTGAATAGCATACAAGAATGTGAATGCAAAATAAACTTCACTTTAAATAAGTATCCTGTATATAAAGAAAGCGAATTATTTAAAAAAAAAATATGAGATTAATCGATGTTGTGTTAGTGTCATTCCTTTGCTGTAGATAATGGCAGGAATTGAGGTGTAAAAAAAAACCTTGGAGTAATGAAATTAATTATGGCAATGAGCCTGGCTGTGAAGTTATTGAAAAAATTCTAGTAAACTAGATAAAACTATATACTACTAGATATAGTCTACTATAACTATAGTAGACTGGATAAAAACCAAGAGTATGTCAACAGATGGTTTCAGGGAGGATCCTTCTAAATGGGTAATTTAGGAGGAACCCATTTAGACCTGTAGAATTTCCATAGTGGTCACAGATCATTATGGCCCAAAATTTTTTTATGCAATGACGACATATTGGTGACTCTCGATAAAAGGACATAAATATGTTAGTTGGGAATTTTGTATTGAAATCAAAATGAAACAAATTCGAATTCAGTGAATGAACACAAAGTTAAATTCAGCTCGTGTACTAAAATATGCAGACACTTAGTAACCAAAACTTTTAATATGCAAATAGTTTGAAAGATAAACTTTAAAATTTTATTGACCAATGACAGAATTTTTAGTTATTTTTAATTAATTTATGATTTAGACTGCAGTATTCCAATGCAGGGTCACAGATTCTATTATCACATGCCATTTTTAAAAGCCATACCTTCAATACATATTGTACTGTTGATGATATGTAGGCACCCTGTCTGCCTAATGTTTGTGCTACAACCTCTGGAATGAATAAATCAGTGTTTTCTTCAAGTACATACATTTTTTTAAATTATTGTCACTATTTAAACATTAGCTTTTGGGATCCATCTTAAGGATGCAATTCTGAAATATTAATATTATGAAGAAGTTGGTAGGGAGAGATGAAATGGTTAAGAATCGCTGCTTGAATAAACATCCAATGAGGAACATAGTCATAGACTGTGCACTCGCAACAATGAAAGCTTCATTGAAACACTTGAAAAATTTCAGTAGTTGAGGTATTATTTTTGATGCATAATTTGTCTTTGATATCCGGTAGCTGGGTTTGAATGCTGGCAATGTAGTTGGGTATAATGGTTGAAGGTATTGGCATCAGATAATTTTATTAAAGTGATGCTACATATCTCTTTTCTAATTTGTTCTGTGATAGTTCTCAAACTTTTATAGTTAACAAATTGCAATTAAATTTGGCTGGAACATTTAGTTAAAACTCTACAAGTGATTTTGACAAAAGGAAATATACTAAAATTATAGTACAACCATATCTTATACAGGGAAGATATAGGAGTCGTAAGTGAAATACTGATTTGGATGGAGGCAAATATTTTTGTTTTGAAATTTCCATTTATGAATTTTAATATCTGTTATATGTAATATGGCCCATATTCAAAACTTTTGATTTAATGGAGTAGAACTTTAGTACTAGAATATATGCTATTGTAATATTTATTCAATGGTATATAAAATATGCTTTTATATTTGCTGGGGTGAAGGTAAAGTTTATGGCAACTATATTGGTTTCATGATGAAAAATAATCGGGCTCATCATTTAAATGGATGTGGATGGATGAAGTTCTGCTTTACTGTAAGAGTAGCAGATTTCTTCTTATGTCTGATTCTTTAATATGAATTTAATGTCACTTAATATTCATTTCTTTGCCTTTGTACTCAATATCTTTCCCAAAATAAAAATCCCGGCAAAACTCTCCGCCCTGCCCACGGTTAGTAGGGGACGCTGATGGGCTTGGAAAAGACTCCGTCCTCGGATGGGACGTTAAGCCATAGGTAATGATGGGATGTTAAGCCCCATCATTAACCAACTCAGATGGGACGTTAAGACCCATGTGCGGGAGACCCATACCCTGTGCACGTTAAAGAACACACTGGATGGCCTTGACGCGAGACTACCATATCTCCCAACAGCTGTTCCAGTGGGTCCCCTTCCCCAACCTTCTCTGAGCCTTCGGGGTCCTTGTGAATTGGCCATTTAGCCCATGGTGTGCAAAAAAGTGCCGCTTAGAAGTAAAACAACCCAACCCGAAATAAAACAAAATCGTGTGTCAGAGAGGTTTTGCTGATAAAACTTATATAGAACTAAAAGTTAAATGCCATACTTTTTTTTTATTTTCAGTAAGCATAAAAGCTGTGTCAATTAAATTGGCAATAATAGTATTATTTTTCTTAATTTTACGCTGTTAAAATATAGTCCATATGAATTTCAGGAATTAATAAGTAAAATATTACTTTTTCGGCACATAAAGATAGTTTGTATGTTTTGGGCATAGACATTAAAGAAACAGTTTGAAAGAACAGTACACAGAAACCAGTATATAATGAATAGAATATAACTTAAAGTTTTTAAATATTTTAAACTCAAAGCTATAAATTATTTTAATTGAGGTTTTTTAAAATTATTGATGATTTCTGTCTATTAGAAATGACCAGGAGTAGGCTAAACATCTAATCACACATTACACCAGTGGTGGAGATAGTGTGTATAAATCTTTTACTGAATGTGTAAAATAAGAGTAAACGCTGAATGAGAATAATACAGGGTGCTACCAAATGGGCTGTGGCCAATCACTTTAACTTTAGGATTACTAAATATTTAAAAAAAAGAAAGGGTGTGGGTAAAAATGAAGTCTGGTTCTTATTGGGTCGAATTATCAATTTTTATTAAATACTATTCGTTTTTTTTTTTACAAAAAGATTTTCATTTAAGTGACATCCGTTTTTAACAGTAAGCTGGGTGAACCAGAAAAAATTTAATGTGCTTATTCAAGCCCAATCGAACCCACTCGGCACACCCAAGGGAGAATAGGTTTAATACTAAAATGTATGATGAACAACGAATAGTTGTTACCACTATTTGCATTCAGATTTTTAATAGATTTTGCAGATGAATGTTGCGTAATATTTGCCAATAAGTTTGTGAAAATATAGTAAAGCTGAAAATCTTTCCAAATGTAAATTTTTTTAAGTTGCATGATGCCTTTGAAATAAGTATCCAAGGGAATTAAACTAGACTATAATTAAAAAGTCGTGGCTCAAATTCCAAGTAAAACATATATTTTGTTGCAAAACAGTGCAAACACTGCAAATCAAAAATGACATTTACAGAGATTTAATTTTCTGTTAGCTATAAACCTATTTTGTCGGTGTTTGAAATAAGAGAAATATATATTTTTGGAGATTTTAGTTTCAACAAATTGAGTCCTTTGAGAAATAAAATATCGGTTAACACATTTTTTTTTATTTCCACAATTCAAATTGAGCTTTTATCACTTGCTTTCAATAAGAGAAATTAAAAACTGCTTAAAGCTGTTGTAATTCAGGCGCTGCATAAATATCTCATATTGCAGAAAATATTTTTGCAAATTGGTTTTATAGTAGGGTTTAGCAGTGCTTTTAAAGTATACACAATTTTATATACTGACTTCAAAAATGGTGTGAACATTGGGACTATATAGAAAATAACAAGACAGTAGCAGTTAAATTGCCTGAATCCTAATAATTTTGTCAAATATAAACAATCTGTACCAAGGGCGAAACTACAATTGGAACAGCAGTGCAATGAAGGGCCCTATGGTACTGAGTTCCCATCAGAGCTGGATATTTGCATTATGCAATAGGGTTCATGTCGATCTAGTTTCGCCATGAAATTCCTTACCAAATATAAATTAATATTTCCCTGTCGTATTTTAAAAAATATATTATTCATGGACTCTTCTCTCCGGTACATTTAACAACAAAAGTAGTTCTTATTTTGAAAAAGAGAACATAAAGCTTTTTGTAGGCTCCTGTCAGACCACTATGGCAAGCAGCCTTGAGGGGGGTTTCATTTATTTCGATTTAGCTGTTGATCAGTTTTGCAGAATCGTATCGTATTACAGAGAACGTTTTGCAGACTAATTCATAATAGATGCACCAAGGAAGTGTATATGGCAACTTTGGAAGCAGTCTGGGCAATGAGATTAGGCAGTTGAAAGACTTTTCTCATAATGGAAAGAGGGAGCTTATATTCTTGATTCAAAATTTTCGTTATTACTTTAAGAAATGTATGCCATTCAAGCCCTAAAGGCAGCCGGAGGTTTATAAGCACTTTACCCCCATATTCAATGTTCAGTAAGTTCAAGCAGGGCACAATATCAAATGCATTTTATAAGTTTCAGCTATTATTATAGACTTCATTTTGAAAATAAGGATATAACCGTTTAAAACTGTCATTTCTCGGATATGAAACGATATCATATATTGATGATTGAGGCATAATATGATGTGAATATCACTTTATTCAACACTGTGGCAGTCATCTTTTCGCTTTTGTAAGACATGGATGTCATTGTATGCCGAGGTTAACTACAATATGCAATCTTTATTATAATACTCTAAAAAAAATACTTCTGGTATGTAATGGTGTTACTGACATATCACAGAATTGGAAAAGGGGCATACATTTTTCCGTTTAAGCTCTCAGTAGGAAACGCCGAAGGGGTAAAAAGTTTTAAGAGTATTACAAGTTATATATTAGTATTATGAGTATTAAAAGTTATATATTAGTATTATGTAATAAAATGTCTAATAATCATCATATTTCCTACCATTTTCCAGCGCCTACAGAGATCGCCAAAAATTGATATCTGCCATACGAGATGAAATTTTATGTATAAAATAGGATACACTACCAGTGAAATAGTTTGAGCAATATATACAATAATGGCGATTTAGTTCGCTTTTTTGGGGTTATTCGAAGTTTCGTTGTTCCCTCCTTCTGCATTCCGGCTGTCCTTTTCCAACTCTGCTCAATTCAACAAGTCGGATCTTTATCAAAGATTGCTTTAACTAAAGCTGTAAGTCCATCAAGAATCGTATAAATTCATTTGAAAAATGATGTGTGTACATTAAAATGCAAAACATTAGTTTCTACCTGATAATATTGCCTAAAAAATGCAGTAATTATCTTTTTCCATAAACTTATACGAATATGCCCTTTAATAATATGAATTCTGATTAATTTGCTTTCTAAATGAAGCCATTATACTTTTGTACAAAGACTGGTGTGTTGTGATTCTTTTTTCTCTAAAACGTTTAAAGTGAAATTTATTTTTCAAAAATAAACCGTTCGTGAGAGATTATGCATAATATTGATAAATTTTATTTTGATTATTTTTTTACCTCCATCTCGCCCCCATGGTAATACTCCTTTCTGTATGAGACATATTGTACAGAAAAAATTTTAAATTTCCTTGCTCAATTATATTTAAGGTATAGAATAGCTACAAAGAAAAGTAGACATTCAATTTTTTATTGGAAGTTATCAAAACCACAAAAATGAATGTACGATTACACATTGTCAATGTATTTTAAGGGATTGTGTAGTGACTTGATCATCAAGCAGCATAAAATGATGAAAATGCTAGTGGTCCAAAATTTCCCCCTTTGAAGCATTCACGCAATATGCAATTTTCAGTGCAAAGTTATATAATTAACACTTATTAAAAAATATACTTATTCCAAAATTTATGTATGATTCATATTTCGTATTAGACGAGTGTATGGCGATTCGTAACAGAATTTGATTCTTTTCCTCATCAATCATCACAGTTCTATTTTTTTTGTTTCCATTTATGCACTTAAATTTTTATAGAGGAATGTGGTGTATTTTTTAAATAT
This sequence comes from Ryuthela nishihirai, assembly GCA_038380435.1. NCBI lineage: Eukaryota > Metazoa > Arthropoda > Arachnida > Araneae > Heptathelidae > Ryuthela > Ryuthela nishihirai. The sequence continues at coordinate 3,570,510 of JAWZYU010000032.1, read as the reverse complement.
TTTGTTAAATCTCGTGCACTCGATCAAGAATCACTGGTTTGAGCAATCACACTAGTCAGGAAGCTAAATTTTTCCTCACTATCAGTATTTATATTAAAATTAATCAGTCTAAAGAATCCAATATGTGAAACCGCAATATTTGCAGTTTACAATATATGAAAAGGTTCTCTTAAAGGAATATAGAGTATAAAGTGATTTGTTAATCTTTGTAATATTTAATGTGTTTTTAACTTTTACAAGAACTTTTCTCTGTATTTTAAATGCGTTGATATAAGTGTAATACCTATTTGTAAAACAAATGCTGTTATTTTGCTCTGGATTTGGTGCAGTGAAATCTTTATTTAATATTTTTAGTGAGGGGGGGAGATAAATTTTAATTTTTGGAAATAAAATTAATTTCGTATTCATCGGACAAAATGATTGAAAATAAAAAAAATTGCGTCATTTCAGCATCATTATTAAATCAAAATTCAACTGTACCACCACTTTTTATAACTCTGACTAACTTAATAAAAAATGTTCTAGTTAAAATTAATAATGATTCCATTTGTAATAAACTACTGTAATACAGAATTACGCGTAACATATATTTTTTGGTTAAGATTATTTTCTGTTCTTGTGCTGTATGTTAAAGATTATTCAGGAGACCATCCAAAGTTATTTTCTTGAGCCAAGTGAATTTGACAGTACAACTGATGTTTGATATACGGATGTAGTAGTTGATCTGACTTCCCGGTAATAGTTAAAAATCTTATAATTTTTGTATTTCTTGAAAATATGATTTTCATCGTAAAATTAGTTGTAGTTTGATTTGTTGCTGTTTTAGTGACAAAGTATCAGAATAGTTCATAAAAATTATTTTGGAGATAGAATTTTAAGTGCTTTGACAAAGCAATAGTGTTTAGATGTGAGCGATGTTTGACCGTCCTTTGAAAAATGCCAAGCCTGACTTCTATGTTATGCAATCACGTATCTAGATAATATTGGTGTGCAAACTAATCTTAAAAACTAAATATTCTGCAAAAGTTCGAAAGAACTAACGTTTAATTTTTATTTACAATTGTTTCATAACGTTACACGAGACGTCAAAGATGTCAGATTACGAATAATAACCGGTGTCTTACAATCTGACACTATAATTTGTTCAGATCCAATTCATAGAAGTTAGGCACGTTTGGGAAGTCAAAGTGCAAAAAAAAGTACAAATCTTGGTAGATGTACGTTTGTGTGTAGCCAATTTTCATGGCTGTTTCTCTTTCTGTGGCAAGACTTGTACATACTATTTGTCTAAAAATGAGTGGAGTTAAACTTCCAGTTAGTGAATCATGATGTGAATATTATGAACCAACAATGTGTTTATGTTGGTTGGAACCAAGAAGGGTTTGTATGCTTGAGAAATGTGTAGTTGAGTAATTCACCTGTTCAAACGCACAATTCATAGGCTAGCTCCGACTTTAAGTGAATTATTCTGTGATGTTTGACCCGGTGAGAAGATGGAAACAGATAACAGATGTATTTTCTTACTATGTCTTCTTTCAGGAAAGTTACTAGGCTTCGTGCTTTGGTAGCAATTATCGCACAATATGGTGTTTAAAGCTTCAATGTGGAAAAAAATTATAGCTTCCTCTGTTTCTTTTAAAACTTCAAAACACTTTCGTTACAATTGTTGAATATGAAATTAAATATGTATAGTTTAAGTAAATGTTTTCCGTATAACTAGTAGTATAGTTTATTTTGATAAGTGCTGCATCAGAAATAATCTTTGTTAGAAGATGAAGCTTTTTTTCTGAAAGTGAGCCTGTGGGAACTGTAAGGAGATGATAATAATGCAAATGTTTATCGTAATCTACAAACATTTTTAATGAGTATTTTCTAGAGTGATGCTGCAGCGAAGTTGAGACTAGAAAGAAGAACCGTTTACAAAGGAAGATATTCGCATGTGCTATACTGCTGAGTTTATTCGACATGTACCGTTTTGGCTACTTGCCAATTTACAGCACGTGGCAAGATAGTTTTTTTTCCTGTACAAGTGCATATACTACAAGCATTGTTGGCTATGTGAAACGTTTCAGTTGATCCCCTCCGATCACTTTCAATATAGTGAGTAGTTTTTCATTAGGTTGGGAAACTACGTTTTGAACCTTTTTTATCTGTAGCATTAGTTTATAATAAATGTGCTTTAATTTTAAGCTGTGCCATTGCATACTTATGCAAAAACTGTTCAGTTTCATGACTTGCTGGTTGTATAGGAAGAAACTTGTTCTATGAGTTTGGTATACTTTATTTTTCTTGTATTCAGATACAAGTTCACTGCTTGCAACATTCCTTTCCTCCTCTAATCTTGTAATTTTCAGTAAGTGAATAAATCTGGCAATTTTTTTTTAAATGTTTGATTTGATATCTCTTATTGTGTCTCGAATTCCTGAAGATGGTGTAACGGTAGCGCGCTCTGGCATAAATCTGGAGAGTTGCGGGTTCGATTCCCGTCGCGTCAGCGATAATTTTTTTCATTTTTTTTAACTATGGTTGAAAAAGATTTTGAGAGCGAGCATTAGAGATCAGTTCAGGCACAATTTGTTGCCCCCCCCCCCCAAGGCCTGATTTGAGATAAAAATTTCTCTGACGTATATTTTTTTGTAAATACACGTCACTAATTTATTATTATTAATTTTTTATAATCACTTTTTGACAACCAAATGTCATTTACAGTTTAATTTCGAGTTCCAGCTGAACTAGCGTTGAGATTTATCTATGCAAAATCCCCGCCCTGCCCCTGGTCAGTATGGGACACCGATGGGCTTGGAAAGGCAGCCGTACGTCGGATGGGACGTTAAGCCGTGACTCCATGTCCGGGAGAGCCATATCATGTACACGTTAAAAAACACGCTGTTAAAGAACTCCCTTGACGGGAAGCTACCGTCTCCTAAACAGCTGTCCAGTGGGTCCCCTCCCCCTAAACTTCTTGGGCCCTCGCGACTGGGCCATTTAGCCCATTGTGTGCAAAAAAAGTACACCTCAGAGGTAAAACAACCCAACTCAACGATATTTGGAACGAAAATATTAGAAATACTGGTAGAAACGGAAAGTTCATGGTTCTTATATTTAATTAATAATACTTAAAAGGTTGAAATATAAAAATAATTATTTTTTTCAGAATTGCGTGATATGTTAATTTAAATTATTTTGAGCCTGAAACTCGTCTCTAGTGTGTTTAAACAACATTGGTTGAAATGAATTGGGGGGGGGGGATTAAATTAGTTGTGATCGAATTGGAACTACTTTCAGACCACAGGGCAAAGCAGGTTCCAATTTTCCATGCTGAAATTAATATTTTGCATTTTAGTGGTTTATATTTTTAAAACCTCGGCAAAAAATATCAATAGTACTTTTTATTCCATAATAACTTGTTCAAAAGCTGAGAAACATAAAAAATAACACGTATTCATTAATGAATTCAAAATGATAATATTAAGTACACGTGAGAAACAATTTAAATGAAAATAGTCTTTCAATAAGAGTTCACTAATTTAATAAAATACAAAAACTTAGCAAATGCAACTGTTATTTTTCAGGGAAATGTAAAGCATCAAAGTTGACTTTTGATAAATACCAAGTAAACAATGAATGCAATTCGAGTTTTATAGTTCGTGCACGTGAAAAGTTTGTACAATTATAGTTGCACACGTAAGTCGTATTTTCTCATAAAAATATTTAGAATATTTTTCTCATAAAAATATTTATATTTTAGAAGTTACCCTTGAATTTAACTTCATATTGACATGAGGGGTAGTAAATCACAATTCAGTGATCATTCAGCATACAGGGGGCGCACCTGGCTCAATCGTTTACGTGCCAAGCTTATGGCCTAGCCCAGTGTCTCGCAAACTGTGTGCCGCGAGAGATTTTCAAATTGACACTAGATATTCCAATGATTTCATTTTGACTTGACTTGTGTTATCGACGTGCTTTAATAAAAATCTATCAGATTTTATCAACTGGGATCTTGTAAGTATTTATCAAGCTTTTTCCAAATTTTGGTATTTTTGATTATTTCAAGCCATAGAATGGACAAATATTTAAAACAAACACCGAGTTATGAATTAAAGAACGAGAGCAAATCTTCAAGTAAAACCAGGCTGATGACTTCAGCATAGCGCAAATATAATGACGATTATATAGAGTTTGCTTTTATTCATTTTTAGGTGTGCCGCGGAAAATTTTTTTTTAGATTCAGTGTGCTGCAGAGTAAAAAAAGTTTGCGAGATACTGGCCTAGCCGTTTAGCCCTTTGCAGCCATCCCGTGGTCGAGTGGTTAGCACGCTTGGCTACTGATCTACGGGACCTGGGTTCGAGCCCCGGGTAAGGCATGGGTGTATGTGTCGTTTTTCTGCTGAGGTCCCGCCATCCTCTCGGACCTTCTACTATGGCATATAAACTGGCAGGCTCCTGTTCAGACCTCTGTGGCAAGCAGCTGCTTGAAGGGGTATTTATTTTTATTCAAAAAAGGTCACTCGCGCATACATGCACACTTATCGATGACAGGGCGGAAATATGATTAAGTGATGGCATCTAATGCTCCACTATACAGGATAGTACGACATCTAATGGAAGGCACCACATATCACTCTCGTGTGCTGATCGACGCAAAAGGAACCTGTCCAAGACATCTGTATTACAAAATAATTGTCTAATTCCGTCTGTACATTCAATTCAAGAAAATGGAAACTTTGAATTTTGAGCTGTGTCAAGGAATTATTGCCAGTAGGGATTGGTAGGTTGGGTTGGGTTGTTTTACCTCTGAGCGGCACTTTTTTGCACACCATGGGCTAAATGGCCAGATCACATGGACCCAGAAGACTCGGAGAAGGTTGGGGGAGGAGACCCACTGGAACAGCTGTTGGGAGACAGATGGTAGCCTCCCGTCAAGGCCATCCAGGGTGTTCTTTAACGTGCACAGGGTATGGCTCTCCCGCACACGGGCCACGGCTTAACGTCCCATCCGACTGACGGCGGCCTTTCCAAGACCATCGGTCCAGTCCCCTACTGACCGTGGGCAGGGCGGGGAATTTTGCGGAGATAAATCTCAACGCTGTCCCAGCTGGGACTCGAACCTGGGAACTACAGATTACGAGCCTGGCGCGCTACCAACTGAGCCCCCCCCCCGCCCCCAGGGGATTGGTAGCGATAAATTCGGAATATGTAATTGAATTGTGCCCAGAGTCAATCGTTTTCAAGGGGGAGTTCCGAGCTTTGTTTTTATGTATAAAAATGATTATCGCTACCATGATATCAAATAGTTAGGACTAATGTCCTTGTTAGGAGCTCTCGTGGGCAAGTATGGTTGGGAGAGGGGACCCACTGGACAACTGTTGGGAGAAGGGTTGTGTTGTGTTGTTTTACCTCTGAGCGGCACTTTTTTTGCACACCATGGGCTAAATGGCCAGGTCACATGGACCCCGAAGGCTGAGAGAAGGTTGGGGGAGGGGACCCACTGGAACAGCTGTTGGGAGACAGATGGTAGCCTCCCGTTAAGACCATCCAGCGTGTGTCTTTAACGTGCACAGGGTATGGCTCTCCCGCACACGGGACCACGGCTTAACGTCCCATCCGACGGACGGCGGCCTTTACCAAGCCCATCGGTGTCCCCTACTGACCGTGGGCAGGGCGGGGAATTTTGCGGAGATAAATCTCAACGCTGACCCAGCTGGGACTCGAACCTGGGAACTACAGATTACGAGCCTGGCGCGCTACCGACTGAGCTACCCCCGCCCCCGGGAGAAGGGTGTCAGTCTCCCGTCAAGGCCATCCAGTGTGTTTAACGTGCGTGGGGTGTGGCTCTCCCACACACTGAGCCACGGCTTAACGTCCCATCCGACTGACGGCGGCCTTTTCAAGCCCAACAGTGACTCCTATTCACTGTGGGCAGTTGGCAGAGAAAAATCTCTACACTTGCACAGCTGGACCCTGAAAATTGCAGGTTACGAACCTGGCATGCTACAAACTGAGCCTCCCCTACCTCGTAATAAAAAAAACAGTTAAGAGATTAAAAGAAGTGAAAGAATAAAAAAGAGAGTAAGAGAAGAATAATAAAAAATAGGTAGAGAGACTGAATAGAATAACAAGATAAAAAAAAAAGGAGATAAAAAAATAGATGTTTGGGAGTTTAAAATACTTTAAAAGAAGTTTACAAAGTAATTAACATATACAGCATGAAGGAGTAAGAAAATTTGATAAAATGAGAGTAGGAAAAAATTAGAGGTGAACAGAAATTTAAATTGCATAATCAGAAGTACATATAGTAATTTAATAATGTATTACATATATCAATTAATATTCTAAATTTATTTGACATGTACAGGAGGGGGGGGCAGCGGTGATCTCAACACTGCGATAGTTGGGTTGTTTTATCTCTGAGCTGCATCTGGCACATAATGGACTAAATGGGCTGGTCACAAGGGCTCAGAGAAGGTTGGTGGTGGTGGTGGTTGTTGTTTTACCTCTGAGCGGCACTTTTTTGCACACCATGGGCTAAATGGCCAGGTCACATGGACCCCGAAGGCTCAGAGAAGGTTGGGGGAGGGGACCCACTGGAATAGCTATTGGGAGGCAGGTGGTAGCCTCCCTTCAAGGCCATCCAGCGTGTTCTTTAACCTGCACAGGGTATGGCTCTCACGCACACGGGACCACGGCCTAACGTCTCATCCGAAGGACGGTGTCCCAAGCACATCGGTGTCTCCTACTCATCGTGGGCAGGACGGGAAATTTTGCGGAGATAAATCTCAATGGTGACCCAGCAGGGACTCGAACCTGGGAACTACAGAGTACGAGCCTCGCGCGCCCCGACAGAGTCACCCCCGCCCCCCTATTGTGCAGTAAGTCAACGTGGGCATAGAGGAAAATTGTCTTGATCTGGGTGGTTGGGTTGTTTTACCTCTGAGTGGCACTTTTTTTGCCCACAATGGGGCTAAATGGCCAGTTCACAAGGACCCCTGAGGCTCAGAGAAGGTTGGGCGAGGAGACACACTAGAACAGCTGTTGTAAGACATGGTAGCTTCCCGTCAAGGCCATCCAGCGCTTCTTGGACATACACAGGGTGTGACTCTCCCACACACGGAGCCATGGCTTAACGTCCCATCCGATGCCTTAGCCCAGCAGCTGCCTTAGCCCAGCAGCAATCATCTACTGACCATGGACTGCCTTAGCCCAGCAGCATCATCTACTGACCATGGGCAAGGCGGAGAGATTTACGGAGATAAAACTCAATGCTGAGCGAGCTTGGACTCGAACCTAGGAACTGCAGATTACAAGCCTGGCGCACTACCGTGATCCTGGTGGATTGCTAATGTAATGGATAATGTATACGAAATTTAAACATATTTGACTATGATCTTCAATTTATCTTCAGTCGCATTTTTCCACTAAATGCATATTTTAGATGTTACAGAGCTTCGATATTGGATTCTCATTGACAACATGGAAATTCTATAATATTTGGTAGGACAGTCTACTGGTATATATTTGATGTGTTAGAATTTTTCTTTTCTCTAGTCGTGCTCAATAATTATCGAAATAGTTCGGGCTCTGGGCCCGAAAATTTAAACACGAACTCGTTTAGTAGCTTTTCTATCAGAGGGTTGGACGGGTTGGGTTGTTTTACCTCTGAGCTGCACTTTTTTGCACACCATGGGCTAAATGGCCAGGTCACATGGACCCCGAAGGCTCAGAGAAGGTTGGGGGAGGGGACCCACTGGAATAGCTGTTGGGAGACAGATGGTAGCCTCCCATCAAGGCTATCCAGCGTGTTCTTTAAAGTGCACAGGGTATGGCTCTCCCGCACATGGGGCCACGGCTTAACGTCTCATCCGACGGACGGCGGCCTTTCCAAGCCCTCGGTATCCCCTACTGACCGTGGGCAGGGCGGGGAATTTTTGCGGAGATAAATCTCAACGCTGACCCAGCTGGGACTCGAACCTGGGAACTACAGATTACGAGCCTGGCGCGCTACCGACTGAGCCACCCCCGCCCCTGGGTTGGACGGAGTCTAACCACCCCGTAATAGAAAAACCTATTAGATCTCACAAGTTTAGAAACTTATTATCTACCACATGGTTAGATTCTGTCTGATCCTGTGATCGAGGAAAGCAAATAGTGGGGAAAAGGTTTGTAGTCCTCTTCTTAGATTCACCTTTGATTGGTTTCAGACTCAACTTTAATGTCCAAGTGTCAACTTTAATGTCTCATCCACTCAAATTATTGATTGTAATTGCTGGATGAAAAAAGTAAACCATCTGACATTTTTCAGAAAGGACGTGTCATCCTGACAGAGCCAAGTTGAATTTTTACTTTAGTAAATATAAAGATATTAGATCTATGCGTAAGCTTCAAATCGGGTAGAACAAATACGCCACGGGTCGTGGAGTAGGACACTTTTGGAGCTGTCAAATTTTTCGATAGTAATTTTGTTACCTCTATGTTGTCAATTACATTATACCCTTGGTCGCCGGCAAAGGGGGGGGGGGGGAGAGAGGTAATTTTCCCCCAAATGGAAAATTGACCGAAACATTTATGTGTCCAGATGCTGTAGGTTAGGACAGATGTGTTTGGAGAACTAAATCGCTGAGTCTGGTAGACCTCCATAGCCCATGGCTGCTTCAGGATTCTGTAATATCAGATGTACCAAAAACTGCCGCCTCGGTGGCTCAATGGTATCGCGTTTTACGTTTTCTTTTGTTGTCGGAAATATTTATTTAAAAAAAACAAACTTTTACGTGTATTTTCAGTAATAATTCCCTCTTCGGTTTTGTTTGAAGGCATCCTGTCAAAGCAATTTGAGGTCGTGATAAGAGGCCAAAAAAAAAAGTCAGAAGAAATTAAATTATTTTCATTGCAAAGAATAGGAGCAGAACCAATCACATTATTCATAACATCCTTGACATGCTAAATCCATGGGCGTCGGCGGGAATTTCTATGAAAAAATATATTTTCATAATAATCATAAACTTCCTAAAACAAGAAACACGATATTACATTTCGTTAAACAAAAAAAACATTAATTTTTGGTACACCATAGATCAGTGGTTCTCAACCTTTTATGCTTCACGTACCCCCTGGAAATGTGTATGTAACTGGCGTATCCCTTGTATAGATAGATAAAACTATAGTTATAGTATAACAATGGGAATAAAATAAAACGTATATATCAGTGGTTCTCAACCTTTTATGTTTCACGTATCCCCTGAAAATGTGTATGTAACTGGCGTACCCCTTGTATAGATAGATAAAACTATAGTTATAGTATAACAATGGGAATAAAATAAAACGTATATATCAGTGGTTCTCAACCTTTTATGTTTCACGTATCCCCTGGAAATGTGTATGTAACTGGCGTACCCCTTGTATAGATAGATAAAACTATAGTTATAGTATAACAATGGGAATAAAATAAAACGTATATATCAGTGGTTCTCAACTTTTTATGTTTCACGTATCCCCTGGAAATGTGTATGTAACTGGCGTACCCCTTGTATAGATAGATAAAACTATAGTTATAGTATAACAATGGGAATAAAATAAAACGTATATATCAGTGGTTCTCAACCTTTTATGTTTCACGTATCCCCTGGAAATGTGTATGTAACTGGCGTACCCCTTGTATAGATAGATAAAACTATAGAGTTATAGTATAGCAATTGGAATAAAATAAAACATATGTACAGGGCCGTCGCCAGATTAGATCGTGATCTAAGGCAAACAATTAAATATCGTCCCTGATGGATTATAAGACAAAAATATAAGAAAATCTCCAATTGGAATGGCTGGACCATCACAGGCGCCGAGGCAGGCTGCTTCTATGCTACACCCTGTCGACGGTACTGCATATATGTATACACATTAAATTTTGTATTCATAAATTACATATATCGATAAACATAAAAAAAAATTACACTTTTGCACAGTAGTGTTGCCAACTTAGCGACTTTTGAGCTCTCATGGCGTACCCCAAAAATTTTTACCGCGTACCCCACGTTGAGAACCCCTGCCATAGATTATTCAACATAGCTATGATATTTCCGTGAGAGATAGAAATTTCCCTCTTGGCCTTCTCTTTCCACCAATTTTTACCTTTAATAACCTTGCCATCGTTATCCTTTAATTTTTGTCAGTTTTTAGTTTCGCCCCCACACAGATTCTTTACAGATTCAACACGAAAATTATACGACGTTGCTGATGCCAGCGCGAGCTCTCGTAGTCCGTGGCTTCGTTTGTACGCATACTATCCAGATTTTTATTTCCGTTTCAACAGATTTTGGTACCTTGTGGATGCCATGATACGCGACCGAAGAGTCCCAAATTTCGTACACGGGCTCTTCGGTCTGTGTGACTCCGTGTTCAGTTAAACCATCAGTTTCTGCCTGCAATGGAACGCTTTGAAATAATAATACCTTTGATAATGTAGGAAATCTGGCAACGGCAGCTAATTTTACGTTGTTATAACTCACAATTAAGGAGCAGTAAATGGCAACAACCTTGGGTTCCCGTACGAAAACGTTAGTAAATATCTTCACTAGCAAGCTCTCCTTTTGGAATTTCGACTAGGTTCAAGGTATAGTAAGATCGTGGTGAACTAGATCACAACCAGAAACACTGTGATATTGTGAAGCGTCTATCACAATTTTCCAATGAGTTATGACCGCCACAAACACATATACGCAGAGACAACTCTTATTATTATAGATATACACCTTTCTTTTATTGTTTTACTTAGCAGCTTCCTTTGTTTTGCCTGCCGAGCTAAAATGTTATCAATCATCTTTGTCAGCCGAGCAAAGATTCTTATCAGCTTTCAACTGATTCGTTAAGCATTTTTCATGCTACCTGTAATGCTGTCAGTTAAGACTACTTGGCTTTGACTAAGTTTATCTCCGTACTACATTTTATCAGAAATGATTTGCATTGCCTTATCATTCAAACGACGAAGCCTCCTTAGTTCGTTTTTATCTCTAATTGAACAGCACAGTTGGTTTCAAGTAGAGGCAGTTAAAATGATCTGATAGTTTCTCAGATGTAAGTTGTGACGTCATCTAGTCAGTTCGCACCGGTTCTCTCAACTCGTTGTTAAAAATATTATTAATCACCAAACTGCATGATAACAAGAAAAAAAAATGATATAAATGATAGTTATGGACAGTGGCATAGCGAAGGACTATGATTGGGGTGGGGGCAGAATTCGAAAATCAAATTTTGCCAACTGAGAAAATAATGTCTCTGTTGTTAGGTTGGTATCTAGATTTTCTCTCCGTCGGGGAGGTGGGATTTTCACAACTCTCATATTTTGCGATATAACTCCCAATTTTGCCAACTAGCCATGATTTCAAAAAATTATACCAATATTTACATCTCGCCTGAACTCTCATATTTTGCGATATAACTCCCAATTTTGCCAACTAGCCATGATTTCAAAAAATTATACCAATATTTACATCTCGCCTGAATTGTAGCAGGTCCGTATGAATTTCCCCACTAACCCTTGATTTGGCTAACTCTCCTTTTTTTCATAAAACCAATCTTAATCTTTACATCTCTCCTGAATTTGCCAAGTAACTGCAAATTTTTCAAACTCCCTAAAATTTGGCAAGGTTTCCTCGATTTTTGTCAATTCCTTAATTTTACAAACCCAATCCCAATTATCAGCCTTCCCATGGCCGAGTGGTTAGCGCGCTTGACTACTGATCTACAGGACCTGGGTTCGAGCCCCGGGTAAGGCATGGCTGTTTGTGTCGTTTCTCTGCTGAGGTCCTGCCATCCTCTCAGACCTTCTACTATGGCATATAAACTGACAGGCTCCTGTCAGTCCTCTGTGGCAAGCAGCTGCTTGAGGAGGTATTTATTTTATTTATTTAATCCCAATTATCACAACTCGCCCATATTTTACCATGTGTATTCGAATTTTGCAAACTACCCTAGATTTTGCCAACTCGCCGTAATTTTACAGAAAAAATCGCAATTTTTACATCTTCCCTGAATTTGCGAAGTCACTTTGAATTTTATCAACTCGCCTTAATTGCACGAGAAAGGCACAATTTTCACAATTCCCCTGTATTTTACCAAGTGGCTTCGAATTTTGCCAACTCCCCTAGATTTTTCCAAGAGTTCTAGGTTTTTCCAATTCTCCTTAATTTCACAAAACCAATCCCAATTTCCACAACTCATCTGAGGGGCGGGGGTGGCTCAGTCGGTAGCGCGCCAAGCTCGTAACCTTGTAGTTCCCAGGTTCGAGTCCCAACTGGGTCAGCGTTGAGATTTATCTCCGCCAAAATTCCCCGCCCTGCCCACGGTCAGTAGGGGACACCGATGGGCTTGGAAAGGCCGCCGTCCGTCGGATGGGACGTTAAGCCGTGCCCCGTGTGCGGGAGAGCCATACCCTGTGCACGTTAAAGAACACGCTGGATGGCCTTGACGGGAGGCTACCATCTGTCTCCCAACAGCTGTTCCAGTGGGTCCCCTCCCCCCCACCTTCTCTGAGCCTTCGGGGTCCATGTGACCTGGCCATTTAGCCCATGGTGTGCAAAAAAGTGCCGCTCAGAGGTAAAACAACCAACCAACCAACCAACCCCTACATTTTGCCAAGTTGCCTCGATTTTACCACCTCTCCTTAATTTCGCAAAACAATCCCAATTTTTACATCTCCTTAATTTGCCAAGTCACTTCAATTTTTTCAAACTCCGCAAAAATTTTGCCAAGTTTTCTCGATTTTGTCAACTCTCCTTAATTTCACAAACACAATCCCAATTTTCACAACTCGCCCGTATTTTACTAAGTGGATTGGAATTTTGCCAGTTGTCCTAGATTTTGCCAACTCCCCACTATTTTGCCAAGTTACTCCGAATTTTGCCAACTTCCCAAGATTTGCCTACTCTCTTAGATTTTGCCAACTTCCCAAGATTTGCCTACTCTCTTAGATTTTGCCAACTTCCCAAGATTTGCCTACTCTCTTAGATTTTGCCAACTTCCCAAGATTTGCCTACTCTCTTAGATTTTGCCAACTTCCCAAGATTTTGCGAAGTTGTCCCGTTTTTGCCAACTCACTTGTAATTTACTAACTGGCTTCGAATTTTGACAACTGCTCTAGATCTTGCCGTTTTCCCAACTGTCGTAGATTTGTCAAGTTGCCTCGATTTTAACAACTACCCTATATTTTACCAAGTTGTCTAGATTTTGCTAACTCCCCTTAATTTCACAAAAAAAAGATTAGAAATTTTCACAACTCACCTAGATTTTACGAAGTCGCTTCGAATTTTGTAACTCCGAGTTACTTTGGGGGAGGAGCCTCCCCCCAATAGCTACGCCCTTGGTTATGGATAATAATAATAAATAATAAATACCCCCTCAAGCAGCTGCTTGCCACAGAGGTCTGACAGGAGCCTGTCAGTTTATATGCCATAGAAGGTCTGAGAGGATGGCAGGACCTCAGCAGAAAAACGACACAAACAGCCATGCCTTACCCGGGGCTCGAACCCAGGTCCCATAGATCAGTAGCCAAGCGCGCTAACCACTAACGAAACAAATATACTTACATAAAAAGAATCGCCGACGTTGCTTCTTTGGGGGCTTTAAACGATTACGCACCAGGCTCGTAATCTGCAATTGCCAGGTTTGAATCCTTACTATGCCAGTGTTCAGATTTATCTCCTTAAAACTTCCCGCCTTACCCCTCAAGTCAGAAAGGCGACACCGACGGGCTTGTAAAGGTCACCATCTGTTGGATGGGACGTAAAGCCGCGACTCCGTATACAATACCTACCTGTAAGGTCTTTCAAGGTAGGTTTCATCATAAAGTAAGGTTTCATTCATAATGTAGGCGCTGCCATCGCCTACTTTAGCTCTGACAGTCTATACCAGTGGTTCTCAATCTTTTATGCTTCACGTACCCCAGAAATGTGCATGTAACTGAAATGTGCAGCGTATCCCTTGTATAGATACATAAAACTATAATTATAGTATAACAATGGGAATAAAATGAAACATATATATACATATTAAACTTTGTATTCATAAATTACAGGGGCGGGGGTGGCTCAGTCGGTAGCGCGCCAGGCTCGTAATCTGTAGTTCCCAGGTTCGAGTCCCAGCTGGGTCAGCGTTGAGATTTATCTCCGCAAAATTCCCCGCCCTGCCCACGGTCAGTAGGGGACACCGATGGGCTTGGAAAGGCCGCCGTCCGTCGGATGGGACGTTAAGCCGTGGCCCCGTGTACGGGAGAGCCATACCCTGTTTACGTTAAAGAACACGCTGGATGGCCTTGACGGGAGGCTACCATCTGTCTCCCAACAGCTGTTCCAGTGGGTCCCCTCCCCCAACCTTCTCTGAGCCTTCGGGGTCCATGTGACCTGGCCATTTAGCCCATGGTGTGCAAAAAAGTGCCGCTCAGAGGTAAAACAACCCAACCAACCCATAAATTAAATATATCGATAAACACAAAAAATGACATTTTTGCACAGCAGTGTTGCCAACTTAGCAACTTCGTTACTAGATCTACCGACTTTTGCGCTCTCACGGAGTACCCCAAAAAAATTTTCGGCGTACCCCACGTTGAGACCCCTGGTCTAGAGAGAGATATAAGAACAAACGTACACAAACAAATTCTCTATTATATATATTTATAAAATATTATTTAAAATTAGTTATTTTTTAAAATAAGTAAAAGTGTTTAAACAGCCCCCTGGCCTAAATCCATCTTTATTTTCATGATAAAGAAAGCGAAGGCTGTGTGGAGTGTGTTGGGTCGTTTTTGAGCTGCACTTTTTTTGCACACAACGGGCTAAATGGCCAGGTCACATGGACCCCGAAGGCTCAGAGAAGGTTGGGGGAGCGGACCCACTGGAACAGCTGTTGGGAGACAGATGTTGGTCTCCTGTCAAGGCCATCCAGCATGCTCTTTAACGTGCACAGGGTATGGCTCTCTCGCACACGGAGCCACAGGTTAACGTCCCACCCGATGGACGGCAGCGTTTCCAAGCCCATCGGTGTCCTCTAGTGACCGTGGGCAGGGCGGAGAATTTTTGCGGAGACTGTGTGGAGTGTGTTGCTCAGTTCTCCTAGTTGTATAAAATTGTCTGTCATTTCGAAAGACAACGAACTCCTGAAGGCAACTTTGATTTTTATCGTTGCACGGCAACCAGAATGCACAATATAATATGCCAATAACTTAGAAGGTCATTCGCTTTGTTTAGCTCCTGTTGTGAAAAGGCTTAGGTAAGAAACAGAATCAATACGAAACAGAAAATCAATAATGAAATATAAAACAAACTTTTTTCTACATATTTCTTCTATTGCATGTTATTAACAATCGATCTCCTTTTTCAAAACATTAGTTATCAACAGGACCGGGGGGCTGCGTTCCAAGGGATCTGCACCCCCACCCCTATCTCTTTTATACTATACTAGTAAAAGTAATGGAGGCATTTTTTTTTTTGCATTATTAGCGCATTTTTGTTGCAATTTTTTTGCAAATTTTTTGCATTATTAGCGCATATTTGAAGAATTTTTTAAAGCCCTCGAAAAACAGAGGGGAATAAATTATGCTTCAGTGGATTCTAACTCCCCTTAATTTCACAAAAAAAAGATTACAAATTTTCACAACTCACCTAGATTTTACTAACACCTGGCACGCTACCGACAGAGCACCCCCCCCCCTTCCCCCTCGGGGGCGGCTCTGTCGGTAGCGCGCCAGGCTCGTAACTGCAGTTCCCAGGTTCGAGTCCGTCAGCGTTGAGATTTATCTCCGCAAAATTCCCCGCCCTGCCCACGGTCAATAGGGGACACCGATGGGCGTGTAAATGCCGCCGTCCATCGAATGGGACTTTAAGCCTTAGCCCTCTATGCGGGAAAGCCATATGCTGTGCACGTTAAAGAACACACTGGATGGCCTTGACGGGAGGCTACCATCTGTTTTCCAACAGCTGTCCAGTGGGTCCCCTCCCCCAACCTTCTGTGAGCTCCCAGAGTCCTTATCACCTGATCATTTAACCCAAGGTGTGCAAAAAAGTGCCGCTCAGAGGTACAACAACCCATTCACTAGGTAAGTGACGACAATGCCCCAGAAATTTCGGATACTTTTCGAGGAATCACTGCCAATCCACGGCAGCTAGGAACCCAGTTTCTTACCCAACACATCTTGGAACTAAGTGCGACCATCCAGCTTTGGATCATCCATCCAAATTTGCGACTGATCTCTGAAATACCCGCGGAAGTACAGGGTTGGGTTGGGTTGTTTTACCTCTGAGCGGCACTTTTTTGCACACCATGGGCTAAATGGCCAGGTCACATGGACCCCGAAGACTCAGAGAAGGTTGGGGCAGGGAACCCACTGGAACAGCTGTTGGGAGACAGATGGTAGCCTCCCGTCAAGGCCATCCAGCGTGTTCTTTAACGTGCACAGGGTATGGCTCTCCCGCACACGGGGCCACGGCTTAACGTCCCATCCGACGGACGGCGGCCTTTCCAAGCCCATCGGTGTCCCCTACTGACCGTGGGCAGGGTGGGGAATTTTTGCGGAGATAAATCTCAACGCTGACCCAGCTGGGACTCGAACCTGGGAACTACAGATTACGAGACTGGCGCGCTACCGACTGAGCCACCCCCGCCCCAGGAAGTACAGGGAGCCGACAATTTCTGCCGCCAATGATGTCATGGTTGGGTTGGGTTGTTTTACCTCTGAGCGGCACGTTTTTGCACACCATGGGCTAAATGGCCAGGTCACATGGACCCCGAAGGCTCAGAGAAGGTTGGGGGAGGGGTCGGGTTGTTTTACCTCTGAGCGACACTTTTGTGCACACCATGGGCTAAATGGCCAGGTCACACAGACCCCGAAGGCTCAGAGAAGGTTGGGGGTTGGGTTGTTTTACCTCTGAGCGGCACTTTTTTGCACACCATGGGCTAAATGGCCAGGTCACATGGACCCCGAAGGCTCAGAGAAGGTTGGGGGAGGGGACCCACTGGAACAGCTGTTGGGAGACAGTGGTAGCCTCCCGTCAAGGCCAGACAGCGTGTTCTTTAACGTGCACAGTATATAGCTCTCCCATACACGGGACCATGGCTTAACGTCCCATCTGACGGACGGCGACCTTTCCAAGCCCATCGGTGTCCCCTACTGACCGTGGGCAGGGCGGGGATGTCATGGTTGAACGTTTCTAACGTGAGTCTCTCACCACCACTCTCAGCTGATAGACAACCGATTCATGGAGATGGTCTAGAGGGAGATATAAGAACAAACGTACACAGACAAATTCTCTATTATATATATTTATAAAATATTATTTAAAATAAGTAGTTATTTTTTAAAGTAAGTAAAAGTGTTTAAACAGCCACCTGGCCTAAATCCGTCTTTATTTTGATGATAAAGAAAGCGAAGGCTGTGTGGAGTGTGTTGGGTCGTTTCTGAACGGCACTTTTTTTGCACACAACGGGCTAAATGGCCAGGTCACATGGACCCCGAGGAGGGCTCAGAGAAGGTTGGGGAAGGGGACTCACTGGAATAACTATTAGCCTCCCGTCAGGCCATCCAGCGTGCACAGTATATAGCTTTAGCACAGTATATTATCTTTAACGTGCACAGTATATAGCTTCTCATACACGGGATTTTGCACGGCACTTTTTTTGCACACAACAGGCTAATGGCCAGGTCACATGGACCCTGAGGAGGGCTCATTTTGCGAGATTTATCTCCGCAAAATTCCCCGCCCTGCCCACGGTCAGTAGGGGACACCGATGGGCTTGGAAAGGCCGCCCTCCGTCGGATGGGACGTTAAGCCGTGGCCCCGTGTGCGGGAGAGCCATACCCTGTGCATGTTAAAGAACACGCTGGATGGCCTTGACGGGAGGCTACCATCTGTCTCCCAACAGCTGTTCCAGTGGGTCCCCTCCCCCAACCTTCTCTGAGCCTTCGGGGTCCATGTGACCTGGCCATTTAGCCCATGATGTGCAAAAAAGTGCCGCTCAGAGGTGAAACAACCCAACCCGATGTGCTTGTAAAGACTTCATCCGTGGAATGTTAATTTAAGTCGTGATTCCGTGTGCCATACCCTACGTTAATGAACAAGCTTAATGGCCTTGGCAAGAGGCTCTCATCTGTCTTCCAACAGCTGTCAACGGAATCCTACTTTTATCTACAAGCTCCGAGTCTTAGTGTGCCAAAAAGGGCTGCCCAGACGTTAAAATAATTGCATTAAAATCGACGTCATAACATAATAAGATTGCAGAAAATACTGGCTTAGTCAACACTAGCCACATGAATAAATATAAGGGCTTAGATTGCTTCATTTGGTAGAAATCCAGGTTCGTAATCTGTAGTTTCCAGATTCGATTCCCGAATGTCGCAGGGTTTAGATTTATCTCCGCAAAGCCTTCATCCTGATATCGATCAGAAAGGGGACACCGATGGACTCGGAAAAGGTCGCCGTCCGTCGGATGGGACGTTAAGCCGTGGCTCCGTGTGCAGAAGAACCATGTGCCCGTTAAAGAATACGTTAGATAGTCTTGATAGGAATCTGTCTCCCAACAGCTATCCAGTGGGTCCTCTTCCCTCAACCTTCTCTGAGTACTTGGGGTCCTTGTGACCTGGCCATTTAGCCCATTGTGTGCAAAAAAAGTATCGCAGAGAGGTAAAACAACCCAAATCACATGTACATTGAAATAAGTGGAAAGTTAATTAAAAAAAGTAATCTTATTTTTTTAACCTTAATTTTTTTCCGGCTTTTTTTTTACATGGAAAGTTATATGTCCACCTGGCCCTTGGAGTTTAATTTTTAGATAATCAGCAATATTTATTATGGATTTCATCAAGTATAATATTCGAATAGTAAGAAAATCCAAAGTTGCTTCCAGCGAATTTTTAAATGCATTTTAAAAATCGCGGTTTCCTTAACCGTCATAAATAATTCTGTTTACTATAATTCTTCATTTCTTTAGAATGTCTTGCATCATCGATCCGTGTATCAGTAACAAAGTAAGCATTCGTCGTCTGATCTCTTGACGCCTTGCGGAACTCGCTTCGTCGGTAACAAAATCCTACACAATGGCAGTTGGGTACTAGGTTACATGGAGAGAATGCCCGTAGGCCAGCAGGACGTCTGGGAACTGAGGGCGAGTCCCCTTTGGTTGGAAAGGCGGGTCTACGTGACAAACCGCCAAGTCTGCATTTACAAAGACAGTAGTAAACAACCATTGGCAGCCATGCACCGGCACTGCAGCGCCACCTCGCTGCAGCTAAATCGGTCGACACGTGTCGGGAGAAAGCAAGAGGTCAAAGCCCTCGGCCTGACCCACTTCCTTCGCCTGCAGCAACATCCACACGCCTCGCCACCAAATGGCGGTTGGTAGAACTCGGTCGACTGCGATCAAAAAATTCAATCGCTTTAAAACCGAAATTGTTTTTTTAGTTTGGGAACGGTTTAATTTAAAAGCTTTGGAAGGGGAAAATCAGAATTTCGAAAGCTTGATTGGGAAGTCAATTAATAGGTTTTATAAAGTGATAATTTTGCTAGAATGATGAAACGTTTTAAAAAAAAAAATGTATAAAGCCATTAACAGGGCAGGATATAATGGTGGTCAAGAGGCCATACTCCTTCGAAAATTTTAATATTCGAAACGGAGGCGAAAAAATAATCAACGCATTTATTACACGTAGCAGAGCCGAATTAGCATAATAAACAACTAGGCCATAGATGCAATATTTAGAAATTTTTCCCTTTACATGAATCTTTTCATCTCTATGAAATACCTAAGATTATTCTCCTATTAGCACTAGTTGCAATAGTTGCAAATGTTTTGTAGCTAAGATTAGCTTCAAAACATTTGCAACTCATTATAATTTAATTAATGTTTTTTAAACTATGTAAATTATATTGACTTGGTTTTTGTAATTCTTGAGTATTGGAATTGCATGTGTAGTTTAAAAAAGTATAAAATAAAATAAAAATAAATACCCCCTCAAGCAGCTGCTTGCCACAGAGGTCTGACAGGAGCCTATCAGTTTATATGCCATAGTAAAAGGTCTGAGAGGATGGCAAGGGCATAATAAGAAAAAATTCAATTTAGTAAATCATTCAAATATTTTCTCCCTCTCATAACAAAAAAATTAACATTTAATTATTCTTGTTGCGGATAATTGTTAATGTACCAAATTTACTCCTATCTTGTAGATAACTTGGCACTGATCGGGGTGTGGGAGGGGGGGGGGGGCATTTTTGGAATTGAGCAGGGACCAAAAATTCTTAATCCTGCCCTGACACATAATAATAATAATAAAATAAATACCCCCCTCAATCAGCTGCTTGCCACAGAGGTCTGACAGGAGTCTGTCAGTTTATATACCACAGTAGAAGGTCTGAGAAGATGGCAGGACATCAGCAGAAAAACGACACACACATCCATGCTTTACCCGGGGCTCGAACCCAGGTTCCTTAGATCAGTAGCCAAGCGTGCTAACCACTCGGCCACGGGACGGCTGACACATAATGCCCTGCACTTAAAATGACCTGCCAAAATATTGCAGAATTTCAATGCTATGTCATGGGAATCTAACTTCGAATTTCCATAACTTCTAAAATATGCATTTAAAGCAAAAATGTGACTGAAGATAGAGATCATAATAAAATATGACCGTCTGTGGCCTTGTGGTTAACGTGCCTGGATATTTTCCCTTTTGATCAAAGGGAAATTACTGATCAAAAGGATTTGGGTAAGGCATGGTTTTTTTTTTCTGCCGAGGTCCTGCTCCCTCGCAGACTTTCTACTATGGCCTATAAACTGATAGGTTAATGTCAGACCTCTGGGCAAGCAGCTGCTTGAGGGGGTATTTCAATTTTTTTTTATCAAATATATTTAAACCTCGATTTTTCAACAATATTCTTCCAGTATTTAAAGCATTACGGAAGCTAGAATATTTCACAACAGTAATGCTTCATAAGAATTTACTTCAGAAATTAACTTAAATAAAAAGTATTGTTCCATATAGGTTGGGTTGTTTTACCTCTGAGCGGCACTTTTTTGCACACCATGGGCTAAATGGCCAGATCACATGGACCCCGAAGGCTCAGAGAAGGTTGGGGGAGGGGACCCACTGGAACAGCTGTTGGGAGACAGATGGTAGCCTCCTGTCAAGGCCATCCAGCGTGTTCTCTAACGTGCACAGGGTATGGCTCTCCCGCACACGGGGCCACGGCTTAACGTCCCATCCGACGGACGGCGGCCTTTCCAAGCCCATCGGTGTCCCCTACTGACCGCTGGCAGGGCGGGGGAATTTTGCGGAGATAAATCTCAACGCTGACCCAGCTGGGACTCGAACCTGGGAACTACAGATTACGAGCCTGGCGCGCCAGCGAATGAACCATCCCCGCCCCGTCCATATAGGTAGTAATATATTATAGTAATATATACATATATAGATAGTAATATATTGTTACAAATTAAAATGAATGAGCACTGAGAGTGAGTTCAAAAATAACAACTAGTAACAATAAATCTAAAATAATGTGATTTAATACAAAAGTATGGATAAAAACATGTACATAAAATAAAGTTACCAATGTTTATCTTATGTATGAATAAATTTGCAATCTATCGATAATAACCTTACCAAATCTTACAAACAAACAACAAGGAATTAACTTTTCCGACAGAAAAGTTAAGATCAGATCTACTAGTTCGACTTGGGGCGGGGGTGGCTCAGTCGGTAGCGCGCCAGGCTCGTAATCTGTAGTTCCCAGGTTCGAGTCCCAGCTGGATCAGCGTTGAGATTTATCTCCGCAAAATTTCCCCGCCCTGCCAGTAGGGCAGTAGGGGACACCGATGGGCTTGGAAAGGTCGCCGTCCGTCGGATGGGACGTTAAGCCGTGGCCCCGTGTGCGGGAGAGCCATATCCTGTGCACGTTAAAGAACACGCTGAATGGCCTTGACGGGAGGCTACCATCTGTCTCCCAACAGCTGTTCCAGTGGGTCCCCTCCCCACACTTCTCTGAGCCTTCGGGGTCCATGTGACCTGGCCATTTAGCCCATGGTGTGCAAAAAAGTGCAGCTCAGAGGTAAAACAACCCAACCCAAAACAACTAGTTCGACTTACATAAAATCTCTTAGGACACGTCTTTAAGTATCTTAAACATCTCTATTTTTCTTACCGGTCCACTAACTGGATCACACTAATTAACTAATTAACCTCCCGTGCACTCACCACACAAAATACTTCTTTTTTTAACTTTATCGTGTATTTATACACGATAAAGTTAAAAATTTATATAGATATCTATATGACGAGTCTATCTTAAGAGACTCACACAAAACTGATGGGTAGTGAAAGAATTCTTTACACAAACTTCTAAAACGCACACTTATTTCACTGAACACTTTGATACAATGCTTAAGTATTAAATTCCCCGGTGTATTTAAATAAAAATTGGAACACTGGGGGAATTAGAAGATTTTATGCCCATATGAGATTATCCAAAAAAGAATATTATTAACTGAAGTACCGGTTAATTTTTTTTACCAATTATTATATTTTTTTTACGTGTAAAGACCACAGTCTATTCTTCATAACTAAAATCCAGCAAGACATCTGCTCATAGTAAGAAATTGCAGATTTGAGAGGCCTCTGGCCTCTCAAATCTGACAGTGTGGGTTGGATTCTTTTTACCCACACTGAATGAAATTCAGTGTGGTATTGTTTTTACCACACATAATTTTTAATTTATGTGCTTTTTTTTAACATTTTTAATGGATTGTTTTTACCCATACTGAAGTGAAACTGTCTCTAAATATATATCGATAACGTATACACTTTATCGTGTATAAATCGACACTAAATATGCCTTCGTTCACATATCAACAACTCTAACATAACAATTCTATCTTTTCTATTTTTCAGATAGGTTCTTCGTTCCAATTCCTTGATTACGTAATTCTCACGCAGAAGCATACGCGAGAGTTCATAAATTCACTGTAGCACGTTCATCTGTCGTAACACTGCCCCCTCCTTAGGTCTTGTTCGTTCCGAACACGGCCGAAGCTTCTTCAGTTCTTCGATGAAACGGGGCCAAACGATCCACATGAACCACCTTGCACTTTCTAGTTGACGTCGACGAATCCGATACGCCACGTCGTTAATCCTGTTAACTACTGTATATAGACCTTCCCCAAGTCTCTGAAGTTTTGGAGAAAGTCTCTTCTTTCCATGTGGATTGTACAGCCAGATAAGATCTCCTTGATTGAAAACAGTTCCATTTGTTTTGCTGTCGTATCTCGTTTTGGTTCTCTCGCTTGCTAAGTTGATGTTGTGTCTGACGGAGTGATGGATTTCTTCTAGTTGTTGTTGTAATTCTTGTACGTATTGCGGAGTGGATACAGACATTGCTTCGGGTCGACCATATAAAAGGTCACCGGGAAGACATAATTATCTTCCAAAGAGCATCATGAAAGGTGTCTGTTCAGCTGTCTCGTGCACTGCTGTTCTGTATGCCAACAAAAGAAGTGGTATATGATGATCCCAGTCACGTTGATGATCGTCGACAAACAATGCTAGTTGTTGTGCAATTTTTCTGCTTAATCTCTCAACCATACCATGTCCGACTGAGGGTGTAGGGGAGTTGTTCTGGTTTTCTGAATGCCTAATAGTTGGCAGATGCCTTTAAACACATTGGATTCAAAATTCCGCCCTTGGTCAGAGTGGACTTACAAAGGTACTCCATACCTACCTATTTATCAAGTTATTTACTAACATCTCTGCCACTGTTGTTGCTTCCTGGTCTTGGATGGGATAGACCTCAGGCCACTTCGTCAAGTAATCCATTACTACTAATAAATAGCGATTTCCATCATCAGTTCTAGGAAACGGACCCATTACATCAATGACTATTCTCTCAAAAGGGGCACCAATGTATGTCTGCAGCTTACCCCGACTCCTAGTCTTAGGGCCTTTCTTTGCTGCACAGGCCTAACATTGCCTACACCATCTCTCAAAGTCTGCCCTACTTGTCAGCCAATGAAATCGTTCCCTGGCTTTAACTAATGTCTTATTAACACCGAAGTGTCCTCCAATGGCACTATCATGCACATCTTTCATCACTAGTTCCACTCGCGAGTGAGGAAGGATTATCTGCCAACGGATCAGTCGTCCAGTGGGATTCTCCCATCTTCTGTTCATACACCGTCTTTCATTTCTAAGGGTTGGGTTGAGTTGTTTTACCTCTGAGCTGCACTTTTTTGCACACCATGGGCTAAATGGCCAGGTCACATGGACCCCGAAGGTTCAGAGAAGGTTGGGGGGAGGGGACCCACTGGAACAGCTGTTGGGAGACAGATGGTAACCTCCCGTCAAGGCCATCCAGCGTGTTCTTTAATGTGCACAGGGTATGGCTCTCCCGCACACGGGGCCACGGCTTAACGTCCCATCCGACGGACGGCAGCCTTTCAATCATTTCTAAGTAGTCCCACTGTGTCCAGTAACTTTTGGTAGTTGGACTATACCTCAAAATTAGCTCCCAGTTAGGTCTTCTATGAGATTTTTCAATCAAATCCATTATTGTCCTTATATCTTCATCGTCTAGTTGGGTCTTTCTAATTTCTGTTGGACTCCAGATGTTAGGAGTATCACTGTTTGTTTGTGTCGATGCTATTTGTCTTATGGGCATTACCTCTTTAGTTCCAAATTTCAACTATGCATTATAGCAATGTTTACAGTTGTCAATACACGGACGTCTGGAAAGGGCATCTGCATTCCTATGCATTTTACCACTTCGATGCTCAATGGAGAAATTGTATTGTAATCGTTGTATCTATCTAACGATTTGTCCTTCAGGGTTTTTAAAGTTCAGTAACCACCTGAGTGCAGCATGATCAGTGCGTATAAGAAATTTCTGGCCATAGAGATAATGATGAAAATGTTCTATTGCTTTTACTATTGCTAACAGTTCTTTTCGTGTGACACAATAATTTCGTTCAGGTTTGGATAGAGTTTTGCTAAAGTATGCAATAACTATTTCTTGTCCAACTTGTTGCTGTGAAAGTACAGCACCAACTTACTTGAGTCAGTATCTATTATGAACTGCTTTCCAGTTTGTGGATATGCTAACACTGGTGCTGTGGGGGGCGGGGGTGGCTCAGTCGGTAGCGCGCCAGGCTCGAAATCTGTAATTCCCAGGTTCGAGTCCCAGCTGGGTCAGCGTTGAGATTTATCTCCGCAAAATTCTCCGCCCTGCCCACGGTCAGTAGGGGACACCGATGGGCTTGGAAAGGCCGCCGTCCGTCGGATGGGACGTTAAGCCGTGGCCCCGTGTGCGGGAGAGTCATACCCTGTGCACGTTAAAGAACACGCTGGATGGCCTTGACGGGAGGCTACCATCTGTCTCCCAACAGCTGTTCCAGTGGGTCCCCTCCCCCAACCTTCTCTGAGCCTTCGGGGTCCATGTGACCTGGTCATTTATCCCATGGTGTGCAAAAAAGTGCCGCTCAGAGGTAAAACAACCCAACCCAACTGGTGCTGTGGAAAGAGCTTGCTTCAACTATTGAAAGGCTACTTCACATTCGATGGGCTTGGAAAGCTGCCGTCCGTCGGATGGGGGGTTAAGCCGTGGCCCAGTATACGGGAGAGCCATATATTGTGCACGTTAAAGACCAAGCTGGATGACGAGAGGATACCATCTGTCTCCTAACAGCGGTTCAGTGGGTCCCCTCCCCAAAGCTTAACCTATTATGTTATATAGTTTAACCTATTATGTGCAAAAGAAAAAAATGCTATTCAGGGGTAAAAACAATCCAACCCACACTGTCAGATTTGAGAGGCCAGGGGCCTCTCAAATCTTTTGCGCCTAGGGCATACAAATATTTTAATCGCTACGCTTGGCTGCTGACTTAAGGGACCTGGGTTCGAGCTCCGGGTAAGATATGGATGTATGTGTCGTTTTTCTGCTGAGGTCCTGCCATCCTCTCAGATCTTCTACTGTGGCATATAAACTGACAGGCTCCTGTCAGACCTCTGTGGCAAGCAGCTGCTTGAGGGGGTATTTATTATTATTTATTATTTACAGAGCCTCACTTGTTTATCGCAGTCCGATTACTTACTTATCGAAATATAATAAAATGAAAACAATACTAATTTTTTTCTTTGGCGTGCAAAGGGGCGAAAATGTTTGTTGCTTTTCTGCCTGATGTTAGTGATCATTGATCAGCGGACCGAATTGTTCATAGACGTCGCCTTGGCTTGTGTTGTTGGGTTGGGTTGTTTTACCTCTGAACGGCACTTTTTTGCACACCATGGGCTAAATGGCCAGGTCACAAGGACCCCGAAGGCTCAGAGAAGGTTGGGGAGGGGACCCACTGGAACAGCTGTTGGGAGACAGATGGTAGCCTCCCGTCAAGGCCATCCAGCGTGTTCTTTAACGTGCATAGGGTATGTCTCTCCCGCATACGGGGTCACGGCTTAACGTTCCATCCGACGGACGGCGGCCTTTCCAAGCCCATCGGTGTCCCCTACTGACCGTGGGCAGGGCGGGGAATTTTTGCGGAGATAAATCTCAACGCTGACCCAGGTGGGACTTGAACCTGGGAACTACAGATTACGAGCCTGGCGCGCTACCGACTGCTTGTGTTGTAAACAATGATGACATTTCTCGGATCGACCATTTCTTGCTATGAGCAGATGTCTTGCTGGATTTTAGTTATGAAGAATAGACTGTGGTCTTTACACGTAAAAAAATATAATGATTGGTAAAAAAAATTAACCTGTAATTCAGTTAATAATATTCTTTTTTGGATAATCTCATATGGGCATAAAATCTTCTAATTCCCCCAGTGTTCCAATTTTTATTTAAATACACCAGGGAATTTAATACTTAAGCATTGTATCAAAGTGTTCAGTGAATTAAGTGTGCGTTGGGTTGGGTTGTTTTACCTCTGAGCGGCACTTT
Organism: Ryuthela nishihirai; assembly: GCA_038380435.1. NCBI lineage: Eukaryota > Metazoa > Arthropoda > Arachnida > Araneae > Heptathelidae > Ryuthela > Ryuthela nishihirai. Next base: position 3,543,556 of record JAWZYU010000032.1, on the reverse strand, counting down.
TTTGCACACCATGGGCTAAATGGCCAGGTCACATGGACCCCGAAGGCTCAGAGAAGGTTGGGGGAGGGGACCCACTGGAACAGCTGTTGGGAGACAGATGGTAGCCTCCCGTCAAGGCCATCCAGTGTGTTCTTTAACGTGCACAGGGTATGACTCTCCCGCACACGGGGCCACGGCTTAAACGTCCCATCCGACGGAAGGCAGTCTTTCCAAGCCCGTCGGTGTCCCCTACTGACCGTGGGCAGGGCGAGGAATTTTTGCGGAGATAAATCTCAACGCTGACCCAGCTGGGACTCGAACCTGGGAACTACAGATTACGAGCCTGGCGCGCTACCGACTGAGCCACCCCCGCCCCATATGTGTGCGTTTTAGAAGTTTGTGTAAAGAATTCTTTCACTACCCATCAGTTTTGTGTAAGTCTCTTAAGACTTACATTGTTATGGTTAACATTGATATAGCATGGAACTGTACCAAATAAAGAAGTCGCTGAGTGAGATTGAAAATATTAAAAATCTGCAAATATTGAACTCATTAAACAAATAAACCAAATCAATGCGCAGTTGTGTGTTTGAGATTCCTGATTTACATAAAATTAGTGAAATTGACTGGAACTTTCCAAGACATCCGACATATCATAGCAGTGCTGGGAAATAGCACTTTTTTGCACACCATGATCTAAATGGCCAGGTCACAAGGACCCCGAAGGCTCAGAGAATGTTGGGGGAGGGAACCCACTGAAACAGCTGTTGGGAGACAGATGGTAGCCTTCCGTCCCGTCAAGGCCATCCAGTGTGTTCTTTAACGTGCATAGGGTATGGCTCTCCCGCACACGGGGCCACGGCTTAACGTCCCATCCGACGGACGGCCGCCTTTCCAATCCCATCGGTGTCCCCTACTGACCGTTGGCAGGAAGGGGAATTTTGCGGAAATAAATCTCAACGCTGACCCAGCTGGGACTCGAACCTGGGAACTACAGATTACGAGCCTGGCGCGCTACCGACTGAGCCACCCCCGCCCCAGAACACTAGAAACAAGAATAAAAAAAAAAGCATTCATAAGAAAAGCAGAAGGATTACTAATACAGTCAACAGATGGCGCCATGAACGATGTACAAAGAATTTTGTTACCCCTGATCTGGCAACCACTTCTACAAAACAAAGGCTACTTCACATTCCATGGTCTTGGAAAAGCCGCCGTCCGTCGGATGGGACGTGAAGCCGTGGCCCAGTATGTGGGAGAGTCATACCCTGTGCACGTTAAAGACCAAACTAGATGACGGGAGGATACCAACAAAGCTGCAACCTTCTCGGACGACCATCCCAAACGAGGTTCGAAATATTAGAATATTTACTCTCAAGAAAGTGAATCTATTTGTTTCTTTCACTTTTTTGTGAGTAAGTTGCTGGTATATTAATCTACCTATTCTATGACAGTCATGAATACAATTATTAAAGTAAAAAATTAGTTAAATCCCTGCAAGGCGCTTTTTCTGCGGTGATTCAGTGTACTGGCAGTCATGCCACTGTACAGACAAGTTAGTTGGTCCAGAAGAGAGGCGGGGCGGGGCGGGGGTGACTCAGTCGGTAGCGCGCCAGGCTCGTAATCTGCAGTTCCCAGGTTCGAGTCCCAGCTGGGTCAGCGTTGAGATTTATCTCCGCAAAATTCCCCGCCCTGTCCACGGTCAGTAGGGGACACCGATGGGCTTGGAAAGGCCGCCGTCCGTCAGATGGGACGTTAACCCGTGTGCTGGAGAGTAGGGGAGGGGTGGCTCAGTCGATTGCGCGTCAGGCTCGTAATCTGCAGTTCCCAGGTTCGAGTCCCAGCTGGGTCAGCGTTGAGATTTATCTCCGCAAAATTCCCCGCCCTGCCCACGGTCAGTAGGGGACACCGATGGGCTTGGAAAGGCCACCGTCCGTCGGATGGGACGTTAAGCCGTGGCCCCGTGTGCGGGAGAGCCATACCCTGTGCACGTTAAAGAACACGCTAGATGGCCTTGACGGGAGACTACCATCTCTCTCCCAACAGCTGTTCCAGTGGGTCCCCTCCCCCAACCTTCTCTGAGCCTTCGGGGTCCTTGTGACCTGGCCATTTAGCCCATGGTGTGCAAAAAAGTGCCGCTCAGAGGTAAAACAACCCAACGTTAAAGAACACGCTGGATGGCCTTGACGGGAGACTACCATCTGTCTCCCAAAATCTGTTCCAGTGGGTCCCCTCCCCCAACCTTCTCTGAGCCTTCGGGGTCCATGTGACCTGGCCATTTAGCCCATGGTGTGCAAAAAAGTGCCGTTCAGAGGTAAAACAACCCAATTCAGAACAGAGGCACTCAAACTATTTCACATCAGGGACTACTTTGAATTTTAGTAATCCTTCAAAGAAATCCTAATTGTTATTTTCCTTTGAATATAGCAATAAATTGAAAAAAATTAATAAAGCAATAAAGGGGATACTATCGGTAGTAAACAACTGAAAATAAATAATTTAATTGGCGCTTTGTTAAAAAGGCATTTCTATTTTTGCGGTTGGGTTGTTTTACTCTGTGCAGCACTTTTTTTCAAATAATGAACTAAATGGTCAGATAACAAAGACCCCGAAGACTCAGAGATGGTTGGGTGTGACTAGAACAGATGTTGGGAGACAGATGGTAGCCTCCCGTCAAGGCCATCTAGTGTGTTCTTTAACGTACAGAGTGTGGCTCTCCCGCCCACGGTTTAACGCCCCATCCGACGGACGGCGGCTTTTCCAAGCCCATTGGTGTGCCCTATTGACTGAGGACAGGATGGGGACTTTTGCGGAAATAAATCTCAAGACTAGCCCAACTAGGACTCGAACCTAGGATCTTCAGATTATGAGCCTCGCACATTTATTTATATATTTTTATTTTTAAATATACCTAAAACTTTTTGGTAGGAAAAGAAACCTACCTTTGGGGCAGCTCAGTCGGTAGCGCACCAGACTCATAATCTGAAGATCCTAGGTTCGAGTCCTAGTTGGGCCAGTGTTGAGATTTATTTCCTCAAAACTCCTCATCCTGCCCTCAGTCAGTAGGGCACACCAATGGGCTTGGAATAGTCAGCGTCCGTCCTATGGGACGTTAAACCATGAGTCGCGTGTGTGAGAGTGTCACACTCTGCACGTTAAAGAACACACTAGATGGCCTTGATGGGAAGCTACCATCTGTCTCGCAACAGCTGTCCAGTGGGTCCCTTCCCCAAACCTTCTCTGAGCCTTTGGGGTCTTTGTAATCTGGCCATTTAGTCCATTGTGGAAAAAAAGTGTCGCTCAGAGGTAAAACAACCTAAAGGCTTACCTTTTAAAAACTAATTGTACTCCTTACCAAGTGTAGCCGACTCCTACCTTGATAGACGGCGATCAAATTGATCAAACTTGATAAACGGCGAACGTAGCCGTCGGGTGCTGTAATGGGCACCCCTGCTCTAAAAGGTAATTCCTGTAACCAACTGGTGTTAAAAAAAATAAATCCCCTCTCAAACAGCTGCTTGTCACAGAGGTCTTACAGGAGCTTGTCACTTTAATATGCCATAGTAGAAAGGTCTGGGTTGGGTTGTTTTACCTCTGAGCGGCACTTTTTTGCACACCATGGGCTAAATGGCAGGTCACATGGACCCCGAAGGCTCAGAGAAGGTTAGGGGGAGGGCACCCACTGGAACAGCTGTTGGGAGACAGATGGTAGCCTCCCGTCAAGGCCATCCAGCGTGTTCTTTAACGTGCACAGGGTATGGCTCTCCCGCACACGGGGCCAAGGCTTAACGTCCCATCCGACGGACGGCGGCCTTTACAAGCCCATCGGTGTCCCCTACTGACCGTGGGCAAGGCGGGGAATTTTGCGGAGATAAATCTCAACTCTGACCCAGCTGGGACTCGAATCTGGGAACTACAGATTACCAGCCTGGCGCGCTACCGACTGAGCCACCCCCGCCCCCAGAAAGGTCTGGAGATGGCGGGACAGCAACATAGAAACGTCCATACGTTAATCCGGGGTTGAACCCAGACCCCTTTCATCAGTAGCCAAATGTGCTAACCACTCGAACTTCTGGGTACGGTAAAAAATGTTTAAGTTCCTGACTTTACCAGTTTATGTAGGAAAGTTAAAATTTCAACTGTGCAGCGAAATATTGATGCTTACACAAATTTTCATCGCCTCTTCTCTTCATTGTAAATTATATTACTGATATTATTGCATATGTTTAGCTATTTTTGTTTGGCAACGCCGTGCGTGAATTCGAAATAACCAAAAAGATAATAAACGAATTGAATTAATAAATAAAGCAATTAATTTACAAAAATAAGTCAAACTAAATTATTCATCACTTGATACACACCTAACTAACTAACTGTAATTATTATTATTGTGAATCTTTAAATATGAATACTGAAAAGAATAAACCACTGGAAAACTGAATTGCAAAGTTTTTTCTACATGAAAAAATCGTAGAATTATCAAAAAACAATCTTACATATTTTATAATGGCAACATTATTTTAAATAATCGAAGTCGGTTATTCCGATTATTGAGAAAAAGAAATTTATTTCATTGGGAGGGAGTAAATGTACTCATTGTGCTCAAAAATATCGGTTGAAATCTGCCACTAAAAGAATAAGGATAATTCTTCTGAAAAAGATATATGTTAACTTTAAAATTTTCAAATTTTAGTCGTTAGTAATAAGAGTTTACTTGTAATTTAATTAAAAAATGTTTCAGTTTGGTTTCATTCCACAAGTAACTTTTAAAATAGATTTTTTTATTTCATTTATTTTCGCGAAATGGGGATGTTTCTTTAATTTCAAAATCAAGAAAATTTGCTTAAGAAGATTTAATTCTTTTTAAAATTTTATTAAATTAAAGAAAATGAATAAATTGAAATTTTTGCTCTTTTGTCTTTATTTCATTGAATTATCCGTATATTTAACTGGCAGGCCTTCTCAAGGAAATATCAAATATTTTTTTAAAAAATTGATTTTATAATAATTGCCAATTATATTAACTAACAAAATATTGCTTTTTAAAAACAGCTAAATGTGTTTTTTAATGGTGTGCTACAACAAATTTGAATTTTCAAAAGTGTGTCGCAACATATTCGAATTCTCAAAAGTGTGCCCCTGGACTCAAAATATTTCAGAAACATAGTAGATATCCATCCATAGTAAATACACTAATTACGGTCGCTAAAAAAAATATCCGAACGCTCTGGTTGATTACAGAATTCAGAAAAAATATCTGCCAACGATTTTTTTTTAGAAATTAGTGGTCTGGCAACCTTCGTGTCACATGACACGAAGGTTGAGAAACATCTGAAATTTTTCAGATGTTTTTAATAATAGGTAGATATATTTTATTCCCTACTCTCAACACCAGTATAACTCAATACAAGAATCTGAAACAAAGAACATGCTTTTTCATAAAATTCTTTTTGTTCAAAAAGTTCACATTAACATAAATTAAAAATATTTGAAAATCATTTATTAAATAAAATGAACAATATGAAAATAGTAAATAAATATGAGTATGGCCGAGTGGTTAGCGCGCTTGGCTACTGATCTAAGGGACCTGGGTTCGAGCCCCGGATAAGGCATGGTTGTATGTGTTGTTTTTCTGCTGAGGTCCTGCCATCCTCTCAGATCTTCTACTTTGGCATATAAACTGACAGGCTCCTGTCAGACCTCTGTGGCAAGCAGCTGCTTGAGGGGGTATTTATTATTTTTATTTACTCCACTTCAGTCCGGGGGGCGGGGGGGGGGGGGGCTCAGTCGGTAGCGCGCCAGGCTCGTAATCTGTAGTTCCCAGGTTCGAGTCCCAGCTGGGTCAGCGTTGAGATTTATCTCCGCAAAATTCCCCGCCCTGCCCACGGTCAGTAGGGGATATCGATGAGCTTGGAAAGGCCGCCGTCCGTCGGATGGGACGTTAAGCCGTGGTCCGTGTGCGGGAGAGTCATACACTGTGCACGTTAAAGAACATACTGGATGGCCCTGACGGGAGGCTACCATCTGTTTCCCAACAGCTCTTCCAGGGGTCCCCTTCCCCAACCTTCTCTGAGCCTTCGGGGTCCATGTGACCTGGCCATTTAGCCCATGGTGTGCAAAAAAGTGCCGCTCAGAGGTTAAACAACCCAACAACCCAAATTCAGTCCGTTTTTGTGTGTGGAGAAGTTCAAAAAACATAATATTTGCAAAATTAGTCACAACAGTGTTATAACTAGGAGGACGCATACCGCCTCTGGCGCATATGAAAATCTCTTTTTCAAAGAGAAAGAAGTTTTCCCTTTGCCTACTCTTTCATTCCTTTAAAGTTTTATTTTGAGTTAGCGGATGATGGGAAAAGTGCAAAGAGTATTTCATTAGTAATTATACAACATAAAGGTATTCGTCTTTTAATTCTTAAATTTTAAAAGTTGCATTTTCCACACTTCTCTCAGAAAAGAGTCAATTATTGCTGTCAGTGAATTACTGTGTCACTCTTAAAAACCTACCACCAAAATTTCAAATTTCTATCATTAATATGTCGTTGCAATATTCGTTTGAAACTTTGGAATTTTAAAATTTTTTCACCGTTAGAGGGCGCAATTACAGTGTTCAAAAGATTCCAAAACTGGGAATCATATTTTATCAATTCCTATCTATTCCAAATTTTTTTTTTTATTTATCTCTAAATGTAAACAGTTACCTGCTAAAATAAAATAAAAATTGATTTCCCACCCTTTTGGGTCTAAGGCGCCAACTCATTGTTCGCAATGAAAATTCCGTAATTTTTACATTAAAAAAAAAATAAATAAATACCCCCTCAAGCAGCTGCTTGCCACAGAGGTCTGACAGGAGCCTTGTCAATTTATATGCCACAGTAGAAGGTCTGAGAGGATGGCAGGACCTCAGCAGAAAAACGACACAACAGCCATGCCTTACACGGGACTCGAACCCAGGTCCCTTAGATCAGTAGCCAAGCGCGCTAACCACTCGGCCATGGGACGGCTAATTTTTTTACATTGCACCTCCAAAATTTCAAATTTCTAGCGTAAATACAGCTTATGTAATGTTCGTTTGAAATTTTAGAATTTTTAACTTTTTCCACTGCTAGAGGGCGTAATTATAGCTTTAGATAGAATCGGAAAGGGGATATCGTAATATTTCGTCAATACCTATCCAACACAAAATGAATTTTTAATTTATCTCTGTAAACAAAAAATTTCGATGTCTACATTCAGACGACAAAGCGAAAACTATTAAATTATAAAAATTTAACACTTAGCTACAAATTTCTTTTCGTAGAAATCTCTCTGTGTCATCAGATTGGATTGGATTGTTTTACCTCTGAGTGGCACTTTTTTGAACACCATGGGCTAAATGGCCAGGCCACAAGGACCCCGAAGGCTCAGAGAAGGTTGGGGGAGGGGACCCACTGGAACAGCTGTTGGGAGACAGATGGTAGCCTCCCGTCAAGGCCATCCAGCGTGTTCTTTAACGTGCACAGGGTATGTCTCTCCCGCACACGGAGCCACGGCTTAACGTCCCATCCGACGGACGGCTGCCTTTCCAAGCCCATCGGTGTCCCCTACTGACCGTGGGCAGGGCGGGGAAATTTTGCGGAGATAAATCTCAACGCTGACCCAGCTGGGACTCGAACCTGGGAACTACAGATTACGAGCCTGGCGCGCTACCGACTGAGCCATCCGTGCCCCCTGTGTCATCAGAATCCATTAACCGGTCCCATATTAACCTTTTGAAAGCTGAAAATTTTGAAATTTTTAATGTTATCCGACAGAGCATTAAAATGTTTGGATGCCAAATAAACAATGTTTTTGGGTAAGGTATCAGAAATTTCCTCTAACTGAGTTGTGTTGTTTTACCTCTGAGCGTCACTTTTTTGCACACCATGGGTTAAATGGCCAGGTCACATGGACCCCGAAGGCTCAGAGAAGGTTGGGGGAGGAGACCCACTGGAACAGCTGTTGGGAGACAGATGGTAGCCTCCCGTCAAGGCCATCCAGCGTGTTCTTTAATGTTGAGTTGTTTTACCTCTGAGCGTCACTTTTTTGCACACCATGGGCTAAATGACCAGGTCACAAGGACCCCGAAGGCTCAGAGAAGGTTGGGGGAGGGGACCCACTGGAACAGCTGTTGGGAGACAGATGGTAGCTTCCTGTCAAGTCCATCCAGCGTGTTCTTTAACTGCACAGGGTATGGCTCTCCCGCACACGGAGCCACGGCTTAACTTCTCATCCGACGGACGGCGACCTTTCCAAGCCCATCGGTGTCCCCTACTGACCGTGGGCAGGGCGGGGAATTTTGTGGAGATAAATCTCAACGCTGATCCAGCTGGGACTGGAACCTGGGAACTACAAATTACGAGCCTGGCGCGCTACCGACTGAGCCACCCCCGCCCCTCCTCTAACTGAACCCTCTTATTTTGCAGTATAGTAAAATCTTCCAAAAGTTATCAGTTGGAAATTTTCCGAACTTAATTTTACATCGAATTCCATGAATGTTGCCTATGTGCAAGTTTTCTTTATAATTCCACCAGAGTCGAAAACCTAATAATTCGTTATGCAAATCTAGAAGACTATGAAAATGAAGAATACCCAATATTACGATAAATTTTTAACCATAAACTTTTATACTCTGAAATCTTGGTACAGCAGAAAAAACTACGAATATTTAGAAAAAAAAAAACACTGAAAAATATAATTTTCCTACTGAAGATTCCATAACGGAAGAGGTCCTCTTCAGTCCCTAACACTCTGGCCAGGGGTGGTGGTTGCGCCAGGCTCGTAATCTGCAGTTCCCAGGTTCGAGTCCCAGCTGGGTCAGCGTTGAGATTTATCTCCGCATAACTCCCCGCCTTGCCCACGGTCAATAGGGGGCACCGATGGGCTTGGAAAGGCCGCCGTTCGTCGGATGGGACGTTAAGCCGTGCCCCGTGTCCGGAAGAGAACCATAGCCTGTGCATGTTAAAGAACACGCTGGATGGCCTTAATGGGAGGTTACCATTTGTCTCCTAACAGCTGTTCCTAACAGCTGTCCACTAAGTCCGTCTTACCCTAACGTTCTCCGAGGTCTTGTGGGTCCTTGTGACTTATCCATTTAGGCCATTGTGTGCAAAAGAGTGCCAATGAGAGACAAACAACCCAATTCACTGTTGAGATCTATTTCTGCTTTAAGTCTGTAGTGCGTCAGGCTCGTAATCTGCAGTTCCCAGGTTCGAGTCCTACCTCGCCAGCTTTGAGATTTATCTCCGCAAAACTCCCCCTCCCCCCGCCCCTGCTCTCTGTCAGTAGGGGACACCGATGGGCTTGGAAAGACGCCGTCCGTCGTATGGGACATTAAGCCTTGGGAGACAGATGGGTGGGACTTGGATGAGCTGTCCAGAGGGTTCCCTCCCCAAACTTCTCTGAGCCTTCGGAGTCCTCGCAACCTGACCATTTAGCTCATTTTGTAGAAAAAAGTGACGGTGAGAAAAAGGGACAACGATGGATATGGAAATGCCGCCGTCCGTCGTATGGGACGTTAAGTAGTGTGCAGAAGAGTCATATCGCGTGCAAGTTAAAGAACATACTTGATGGGAAGGCTGTCATCTGTCTTCCTAACTTTCTCTAAAGTCTAGGGATCCTTGTAACCTGGCCATTTAGCTCACTTTGTGCAAAAAAGTGATACTCAGAGGTAAAACAACCCAACTCGAGCCGAGGCCAACGAGAAAGACAGGCCACGACACTGGAATATCACGTGATCAACTTAGTCTGAGGTTACAGTCCGATTGTCGTAGAAACGAAGTGCTTATTCTTCAGTCGCTAGCTTCGGTCATCGTTTACATAAAGGTTTTTGTCTTCAAACTACCTTTGGATTACCCCAAAAAGGTGAGCATTTCTCCTTGTTATTATTATTTGTAGCATGAAATATTTCCTTTAGTTAGTGGTTTAATAAAAGTAATTATTTAATGCTTGAAAAGTGTTTTGAGTGCATTGCTCCCTTAGGCCTAGTTTCAACGTGTTGAATGATGGTGTGATCTAAAACAAAATGGCTGCCCTTATATAACTTATCGCTAGTTTTGAAGTTGAGAGCATGAATTATTTGATATTTTAACTACTCATATTTAATACTTTTGCAAATTGCTATAAATGTGAGGATGATCAGGTTAATTACTTAATGCTAGCAGTTTTCATTTCATAAGGTGCAAATCAGATATTTGTCGTAGCGTACAAAAATTGTCGCGTCCATGTTTGATATTCTTTGCACAAACAATTCTCTTGGCAATCTTTTTTGTTTTTGAGCTAATAAGTTTTATACGTTGAAGGGTAAAGTAGTTTAGACATAATTATGCTATCAGCACTTGTTTGAACTGCAGCATTTGTACTTGTATTCTTATTCAAAATATATATATTTCATATATCTAGATAGAGTAACTATGTATCCATAGGAACAGGTTTTATCAGTCTTAGAGTATATCAGGTCGACCACAATTTTTGAAATTGAAAATGTCAATAAAAGGATGATTATTTATTATTTTATGTAAGTCAGATAATGGATGTTACTAATTAATGGTTTAGTCAGATTGAAAACCAATATCCAAAAGGTATTGTTGAACCCAAAACCAGTTATTTTTCTTCCTAATTTAAAACCCTTTAATTTTTGGTTATTTTATAGAAAAAAAATATTTTCATGTTGTTTTTATGTCCATGAAATAGCAGATAATGTCATTAAAGCTTAAATTCAAAAATAGTATGGTAACATTAAAATTTAATTAATCAGATATTAATTTATATTGCTGAATACTTGTAGTGAGAGTGGACTTTCAGTTTATAACCATTACCTAATGAAAATCAAGTTTTATTTACAAAATCATTCTAAAGGTTATAAAAAAAAAAATCTACAACGCAACACATACACCATTTTTTAATTTTCAGTAAAATAACATACTATGTATATATTAGAATACTGGAAGTTTTCTTCTATGTGTCTACCAGTTGTTTCTGAATGGCACTTCCTTTCATACAATGGGCTAAATAGCCAGTTCACAAGGGCTGATAGGTTAGGGGAGGCGGCACACTGGACAGGTGGTAGCCTTCCATCAAGGCCATCCAGCGTGTTCTTTAACATGAACAGTGTATGGGGCCCATGGCTTAATGTCTCATTCTACAGATGGTGTCTTTTCCAAACCCATCGGTGTCCCCTATTGACAGATAAGATCCCAGATGGGATTCAAACCTGGGAACAGCAGATTATGAATCTGGCGTTCTACCGACTGAGCCACCCCTGCCACTGTGTCAGCAAGAGATTTACTGGATTTTCACATGACAATACAGCTCTATGAGGTTGAGACAGTTTTTATAGACTGTATTTTAACAATATTACATATATAAATATATAATGCTTGCTTTTTCTGGCTATGATTGCTAGCTAGAGGTTTTCGAAAACTAATATATGTTGATATATATGAGCACATAATACATTTCTATAATTATAAAGAAGAAAAAAAGTTGGTTGTGGATTCAATATTATCTTTTGCATATTGGTATCCAGTTCCCAGTTTTGAATTCCCTAGTCAAGTCATTCAAAAAAAAATATATATATCATTTGGCAATTTTTATACCTTGAATTTAATACGCCATTTACAATAATCTATTAAGTAAATAAATTATGCATGATTAACTAATGTGTTCTCCCATTGTTATGCTTCAGGCTCATACATGTATTTGAAAGATGTAAAATTCGTATTCTCTTTAATTCATTTTCTCCTATTCACCTGAAAAATTCCACTCGTTTAAATACACCTCTGGTTTCCTGATTTTGCTCTTTATTCTAAACACTATAATATTATGTCTTTAATTTTTTTTTAAGGAAACTGCTGTTTTTTTAAGAATCATCACAAATTAGATTAAATGGAGTATGAAGAAAGAAGGTTTCTTGTGAATTTCAGCTAATTTTAGATTAACTATCAAATTTAAATTCGCTTATATAAAAGGCTAAACAAAAAAGTGGAAAAAGAATAGAGCCATTATTTATTCTACGGGGCGGGGGTGGCTCAGTCGGTAGCGCGTCAGACTCGTAATCTGTAGTTCCCAGCTGGGTCAGCGTTGAGATTTATCTCCGCAAAAATTCCCCGCCCTGCCCACGGTCAGTAGGGGACACCGATGGGCTTGGAAAGGCCGTCGTCCGTCGGATGGGACGTTAAACCGTGGCCCTGTGTGTGGGAGAGCCATACCCTGTGCACGTTAAAGAACACGCTGGATGGCCTTAACGGGAGGCTACCATCTGTCTCCCAACAGCTGTTCCAGTGGGTCCCGTCCCCCAACATTCTCTGAGCCTTCGGGGTCCATGTGACCTGGCCATTTAGCCCATGGTGTGCAAAAAAGTCGCTCAGAGGTAAAACAACCCAATTTATTCTACACAAGAAATTTTTCATGTGATTTAATGTCGATAAGAAAAAAATTAAAGCGAAATAAAATTGCAAAAACGAGATACAAGGTTCTGTGCGAACGAATCGAGTAGCGTTTGCAGCTACCGGACTAAGTTGATCACGTGACGGCTGAGGATCGCCTCAGTGTCGTCGCCTGTCTTTCTCGTCGGCCTCGGCTCGAACACTGTGACTTGAATTTGCATAGGAAATGGAATTTGCGCAGCTTTGGAGACAACAGTAGAGTCATTGCAAACTATGTTTCAAAAAATCGGTATCGTGACTGGACTGTTTAGTACCTTTTGGCATGCAACAAAGCCATTTAGTGCCGGAAGAGAGAGTACAGAGGAAAATGACAAATGGCGACTCGATGTTGCAAAATGTAAATGGCATCGATACACCTGTGACGTCACCGCAGACACTGAGGGATGTCTCTGTAGGATTCGCAACCGAATAGCGAATTCCACTTAAAATCTTTATTAGTGTATATTGTTGTTGTGTTTCACCACCGAGGATCTTTTTTTTATTGGGGACGGGAGTGGCTCAGTCGGTAGCGCGTCAGGCTCGTAATCTGCAGTTCCTAGGTTCGAGTCCCAGCTGAGTCAGCGTTGAGACATCTCCGCAAAATTCCCCGCCCTGCCCACGGTCAGTAGGGGACACCGATGGGCTTGGAAAGGCCGCCGTCGTCGGATGGGACGTTACGCCGTGGCCCCGTGTGTGGGAGAGCCATACCCTGTGCAGGTTAAAGAACACGCTGGATGGCCTTGATGGGAGGCTACCATCTGTCTCCCAACAGCTATTCCAGTGGGTCCCCTCCCCCAACCTTCTCTGAGCCTTCGGGATCCTTGTGACCTGGCCATTTAGCCCATGGTGTGCAAAAAAGTGCCGCTCAGAGGTAAATCAACCCAAATCCTTTTTTTACACACAATGAGCTAAATTGCAAGTCATAAGGACCCCGAAGGCTCAGAGAAGTGTTCCACAGGTTCTTTCATATTTCCAAGCTGAACTCTTTCTGCACATCGCGTTCTACTTCTTTTTAATTTTAATTAAGCAATCAGCATTAGTAATAATAAAAAAAACATTTATTGCAATCGTGGCTTACAAACACTATCAGATTATTTCACAATCAACATCACTTCACTTACACTCGTTCAAAAAAGTATCCGAACACTATGGTTGATTACAGAATTCAGAATAAATATGTGGCAACGATTTTTTTAGAAATTAGTGATCTGGCAACCTTCGTGTCACGTGACACGAAGGCTCCCATCAGGTAAACAACGAACACATGCCCAGCCGTCCACATGTTATAACAGGAAACAAGATTCATCGGACCAGACGACCTTCTTCCAATCATTCAAGATCCAGTTTCGATGCTCGTGTGCCCATTGTAGGCGCTTTCGACTGTGAACCGAGGTTAGCATGGGCACTCGGAGCGGCCTGAAGCTGCGCAGCCCCATTTTCAGCAGGGTTCGATCTACTCTGTGTTGTGACACATTACTCCCATCACCAGGATTCAAATTGCTGGCGAGTTGCGCCACGGTATCCCTTCTATTGGCTTGTACCATACGGGATAACCTTCACTCACCTCTAGCATCGATGAGCCGTGGTCAGTCCCCACCTTGCTGGCGTTTCGTGGTTTTTTCTCTTCTCGGACCACTTTTTGAAGGTACTAACCATGGCTAACTGTGAGCACCCCACAGCCTTGTCCAGCTCGAAAATGCTCTGAAACAGTCGTCTGGCCATTACAATTTGACCTTTGTCAAACTCACTTAAGTCCGCTGACTTCCCCATCTGAAGAACAAGAATAACACTGATTAACAGAGCTCAGTATCAGGTGTTATTTATACCGTTTCATGACCTTCAACACGCACCGTCGTTTACCTGCAGTTGCTTCAATTTGCATAAAGACCCGCTGGTCATAATGTTTTTGGCTCTTCGGTGTATGCATTTCTTTTTTTTTTGCTGCCTGTAAAGTGTTTCCGCCCAAGGCCAGTGCCTCATGTGATCGAAAGAGTTGGAAGCCATCCCATTCCGACTGCTTTTCGATATTTTACTGTTGAAAACTCAATGGAGAAATTGCTGCCCTTTCCATTTCGTCGATTTTCCTTGCAAGGGATATTTGGGTTATTTTACCTCTTAGAAGCACTTTTGAGCGGAGAATGAATTAAATGACCAAGTGATCCCCAATGGCTTTTTTTGGTTGTTTTACCTCTGAGCGACACTTTTTTGCACACCATGGGCTAAATGGCCAGGCCACAAGGACCCCGAAGGCTCAGAGAAGGTTGGGGGAGGGGACCCACTGGAACAGCTGTTGGGAGACAGATGGTAGCCTCCCGTCAAGGCCATCCAGCGTGTTCTTTAACGTTCACAGGGTATGGCTCTCCCGCACACGGGGCCACGGCTTAACGTCCCATCCGACGGACGGCGGCCTTTCCAAGCCCATCGGTGTCCCCTACTGACCGTGGGCAAGGCGGGGAATTTTGCGGAGATAAATCTCAACGCTGACCCAGCTGGGACTCGAACCTGGGAACTACCGATTACGAGTCTGGCGCGCTACCGACTGAACCACCCCCGCCCCATCCCCAATGGCTGAAAAAAGATTTGGGAGGAGGGAAACCCACTGGATAGCTGTTAGGAAATAGATGGAAGTTTCTCGTCGACGCATGTCCTTCAATGTGCATTGAAGCAGCATGTTCTTCAATGTTCAAGGATGTGGTGATTCTCCTGAACACGGGGACACGGCTTAACGCCCAATTCGACAGATGATAATCTTTCCAAGCCCATCGATGGCTCCTGCCTCACCAACGACAGAACGGGAGTTAATGGAGAAAATTCCCAACTCGGCATGGTTCAGACTGGTACAGTCGCTCAAAAAAATATCCGAACACTATGGTTGATTACAGAATTCAGAAAAAATATCTGGCAACGTTTTTTCCCCCCAGAAATTAGTGAATCGTGTCACGTGACACGAAGGTTGCCAGATCACTAATTTCTAAAAAAAAATGGTTGCCAGGTATTTTTTCTGAATTCTGTAATCAACCATAGTGTTCGGATATTTTTTTGAGCGACTGTACAACACAGGCATGGTTTGGACTGGTACAATATAGGCCCAGTTAGAACTAGTACACGCAGGTATGGTTTCGATTGGCACAACACAGAATTTGAAAGTTACAATTCGGGCTGACAAAACACAGGCACATTTCCTACTGGCAAAACATAGGCATTGTTCGAACTAGCACCCCTAGCTACGGTTCAGACTGGCACAACACAGGTACGATCCAGACTGCCACGACACAGGCACAGTTCAGACTGGTGAAACAAAAGAACAGTTCTGGATGGTTTAGACTGGCAAAACAGAGGTATGGTTCGAACTCGAAAAACAGAGGTATGGTTCGAACTGGCAAAACAGAGGTATGGTTCGAACTGGCAAAACAGAGGTATGGTTCGAACTGGCAAAACAGAGGTATGGTTCGAACTGGCAAAACAGAGGTATGGTTCGAACTGGCAAAACAGAGGTATGGTTCGAACTGACAAAACAGAGGTATGGTTCGAACTGACAAAACAGAGGTATGGTTCGAACTGACAAAACAGAGGTATGGTTCGAACTGACAAAACAGAGGTGTGATTCAGACTGTCACAACAGAAGGTATGGTTAGTACTGGCAAAACAGAGGTATGGTTATGACTGGGATAACACTAGAACGATTCGAACTGGCAAAACACAGGCACGGTTCGGACTGGCACAAAATGCTAAGCTTGTAATCTGATGTTTCTGAAGTTTCCAATTCCAACTCTTCCAGTATTGAACTTTATTTCCGCTTAACCCCCTTCCTGCTGTCGGTGAAGAAGAGGGCACCGAGTACCTGACAAAGGCTGCCATCTGGTGGATGAAACATTAAGCCGTGGCCACGTGTGCAGGGGAGTCATGCGCTGGTGTACGTTGAAGAACACTCCAGATGGTCTTAACGGAAAATTAGCATCTGTCTCCTGACAGCTACCCAATAGGTCCTCTCAACTTTCTCTGAACCCTTGTGACCTGGCCTGCAAAAAAAAATACTGCTCAGAGCTAAAGCAACAAAGGAGAAGGGGAGACCTCAGCAGAAAGACAAGAGAAAAATTACATTCCTTATTAGGGATTCGAACCCAGCTCCATTTGAACCAAGCTAGCTAACAACTCAGCCAATCTCTTTGAGTATTTGATTTTCAATTTTTTTAACAAGATAACGAATCGAAACTGCATTGGCAAAACCTAAAAAACTATTATTAACTAGAAGAACACGTGTAGCGTCCGACGCATGTGGGAATCTCGTTTTCGAAGAGAATGGAGTTTTTACTTTTACTTCACCTTAAAAGTTTTAATTCAAACTAAAGGATTATGGGATAAATTCAAATCGAAGTGTTTCATTAGTACTTTAATATTTTGTATGTTTTATGTCTTTTATTCCAGCAATTTGTAGGGGACACCGATGGGCTTGGAAAGGCCGCCGTCCGTCGGATGGGACGTTAAGCCGTGGCCCCGTGTGTGGGAGAGCCATACCCTGTGCACGTTAAAGAACACGCTGGATGGCCTTGACGGGAGGCTACCATCTGTCTCCCAACAGCTGTTCCAGTGGGTCCCCTCCCCCAACCTTCTCTGAGCCTTCGGGGTCCATGTGACCTGGCAATTTAGCCCATGGTGTACAAAAAAGTGCCGCTCAGAGGTAAAACAACCCAACCCAAATTCCAGCAATTTGAAAAGTGTCTTTTCTCCCCCCCCCCCCCCCCCCCCCTCTGAGAAAAAGAGGACAGATTGTTCCTGTCAGTGGAATATCTGTTGACACTCGACCACCGAAATCTCAGATTCATAAAAAGTTTTGCCGTTATCATTAGGAGAGGGGGGGGCTCAGTTCGGCAGGGGGGGGGGGGGCAGGTCCGAAATCTGCAGTTTCCAGATTCGAGTCCCACCTGGGCCAGTCGTTGAGATTTATCTCCGCAAAACTCCCCAACCGCTCAGTAGGGGACACTGATGGACTTGGAAAGACCACCATCCGTCAGATGAGACGCGAAGCCGTGGCTCCGTGTGCGGGAGAGCCATACCCTGTGCATGTTAAAGAACACTCTGGATGGCCTTGACTTGAGGCTACCATCTGTCTCCCAACAGCTCTCCAGTGGGTTCTCAACCTTCTTAGAGTCTTCGGGGTCTTTGTGACCTGGCCATTTAGCCCATCGTGTGCAAAAAAAGTGTTGGGTTGGGTTGTTTTACCTCTGAGCGGCACTTTTTTGCACACCATGGGCTAAATGACCAGGTCACATGGACCCCGAAGGCTCAGAGAAGGTTGGGGGAGGAGATCCACTGGAACAGCTGTTGGGGGACAGATGGTAGTCTCCCGTCAAGGCCATTCAGCGTGTTCTTTAACGTGCACAGGGTATGACTCTTCTGCACACGGGGCCACGGCTTAACGTCCCATCCAACGGACGGCGGCCTTTCCAAG
This sequence comes from Ryuthela nishihirai, assembly GCA_038380435.1. Classification (NCBI taxonomy): domain Eukaryota; kingdom Metazoa; phylum Arthropoda; class Arachnida; order Araneae; family Heptathelidae; genus Ryuthela; species Ryuthela nishihirai. The sequence continues at coordinate 3,525,686 of JAWZYU010000032.1, read as the reverse complement.
CCCATCGGTGTCCCCTACTGACCGTGGGCAGGGCGGAGAATTTTGCGGAGATAAATCTCAACGCTGACCCAGCTGGGACTCGAACCTGGAAACTACAGATTACGAGCCTGGCGCGCTACCGACTGAGCCATCCCCGCCCCACAAAAAAAGTGCAGTTCGTAGATAAAAACAATCTGTTTCTATCTAAAGGGACCTCTAACAGCGTCTGCTAACCATGTCATCGCCGATATTAGTAGCATTTCCAAGGTCCCACACCATTCGACTACAAACCGCAATGAGCCCACAATTTCCTCGAAAGAGTGTTTCATGGGCACCGGATATGCTCGTATTATTACTGTTGTCAATGTTCGTAGCAAAACACGCATCTTTGTTAACAGATTTAAGGTTAACACCTCGGCAGCGGGCCGGGGGTGGCTCCGTCGGTAGCGTGCCAGGCTCGTAATCTGTAGTTCCCAGGTTCGAGTCCCAGCTGGGTCAGCGTTGAGATTTATCGCAAAATTTCCCACCCTGCCCACGGTCAGTAGGGGACACCGATGGGCTTGAAAAGGCCGCCGTCCGTCGGATGGGACGTTAAGCCGTGGCCCTGTGTGCGGGAGAGCCATACCCTGTTTAAAGAACACGCTGGATGGCCTTGACGGGAGGCTACCATCTGTCTCCCAACAGCTGTTCCAGTGGGTCCCCTCCCCCAACCTTCTCTGAGCCTTCGGGGTCCATGTGACCTGGCCATTTAGTCCATGGTGTGCAAAAAGGTGCCGCTCAGAGGTAAAACAACAACAAAAACATCTTTCGTTATATCGTGTAACGACGCACACACGGACGAAATGATGGAACCCGCATTATTGACTAATGGAATCTTCATCCCAGAATTCAGAGAAGCTCCGAGACACATCATTGCAAGTTCTCTCTATTCTTGCTAATGAAGATTTTAATGTGCAACCTGCTAATATACAGTCAACCAAATCAAGTACCTTCAACGTCACTGCATATTCATTCCATCAATAATAACGAATGACTGGGGCGGGGGTGGCTCAGTTGGTAGCGCGCCAGGCTCGTAATCTGCAGTTCCCAGGTTCGAGTCCCAGCTGGGTCAGCGTTGAGATTTATCTCCGCAAAATTCCCCGCCCTGCCCACGGTCAGTAGGGGACACCGATGGGCTTGGAAATGCCGCCGTCCGTCGGATGGGACTTTAAGCCGTTGCTCCGTGTGCGGGAGAGCCACACCATGAGCTCGTTAAAGAATACTCTGGATGGCCTTTGCGAGAGGCTACCATCTGTCTCCCAACAGCTGTTGCAGGCGGTCCCCTCCCCCAACTTTCTCTGAGTCTTCGGGGTCCTTGTGACCTGGGGGGCGGGGGGTGGCTCAGTCGGTAGCGCGCCAGGCTCATAATCTGTAGTTCCCAGGTTCGAGTCCCAGCTGCGTCAGCGTTGAGATTTATCTCCGTAAAATTCCCCGCCCTGCCCACGGTCAGTAGGGGACACTGATGGGCTTGGAAAGGCCGCCGTCCGTCGGATGGGACGTTAAGCCTTTGCTCCGTGTGCGGGAGAGCCACACCATGAGCTCGTTAAAGAATACTCTGGATGGCCTTTGCGAGAGGCTACCATCTGTCTCCCAACAGCTGTTGCAGGCGGTCCCCTCCCCCAACCTTCTCTGAGTCTTCGGGGTCCTTGTGACCTGGGGGGCGGGGGGTGGCTCAGTCGGTAGCGCGCCAGGCTCATAATCTGTAGTTCCCAGGTTCGAGTCCCAGCTGCGTCAGCGTTGAGATTTATCTCCGTAAAATTCCCCGCCCACGGTCAGTAGGGGACACTGATGGGCTTGGAAAGGCCGCCGTCCGTCGGATGGGACGTTAAGCCGTGGCCCCGTGTGCGGGAGAGCCATACCCTGTGCACGTTAAAGAACACGCTGGATGGTCTTGACGGGAGGTTACCATTTGTCTCCCAACAGCTGTTCCAGTGGGTCCCCTCCCCCAACCTTCTCTGAGCCTTCGGGGTCCATGTGACCCGGCCATTTAGCCCATGGTGCGCAAAAAAGTGCCGCTCAGAGGTAAAACAACCCAACCCAATAACGAATGAATTTGCTCATAAAAGTCATGTTGCACTCATGACTCCACGAAGCAAATAGTCTTGTTGTTTCCATTAACCCATCATGTAGTATCTGCAATAAACTTCATCTTTTGCATTCCTACATCGAATCCCGTGACATTGATATAATATGTATTGCTGAATCTTGGCTTGAGCATAATATTGAAAATTCGCATCCCTGCCCTAGCAAATACCTATATTGCCTTCAGAAAAGATCGCCGTGATAACAAAAGGAGGTGGAGTTTGTATCAGAGTAAAAAATTCTCTCCAAAGTTCACTGATATTTGTTTTCCCGGGGATCCCTAGGAAGTTCTTGGAATGAATCTTTGAGAAAAAAATTTCTCAAATACAAATTGATAAGAGTTTATATTTTGCCAAATCAGTCCAATAAATACGAATACATCTCCAACTTCTTTCGCAGTATGTTACCTCCATTCTGGCAACTCAAGTTCCAGTTGTTATAGCAGGCGACTTTAAGTGGAATTGATTGGCATACCTCAACTGCCAAGAGTTCAGCACAACAATACGAAATATCGCAATTGCACTTTCACGGTTTCCGGCAACTTGTTGATTTTCCACAAAAGGCAAATAACTTGGTTGATTTGGTCTAACGATGCATTTGCTTACAAGTTTTCGACCTCTTCTCCCACAGACGATGCATTTGCTTACAAGTTTTCGACCTCTTCTCCCACAGCGGACTAACGATGCATTTGCTTACAAGTTTTCGACCTCTTCTCCCACAGCGACCCGCCAACGCATATTCCCATCTCATTTAATCTGAATTTCAACGTTCAACAATTTTGCAAACGTATCATGATTATTTAGCGTTATGATAACGCTAACAATGGCATTATGACCAACATAATCACTGATACGTTTTCGCACTTAGATGCGCGCAATAGTACTAATACCAGCAATTTCGATGAAGTTGATTCGGCCTTAACCCCATCTATAGAAAAATGCTTAGCGGGTTGGGTTGTTTTACCTCTGAGCTGCACTTTTTTGCACACCATGGGCTAAATGGTCAGGTCACATGGACCCCGAAGGCTCAGAGAAGGTTGGGGGAGGGACCCACTGGAACAGCTGTTGGGAGACAGATGGTAGCCTCCCGTCAAGGCCATCCAGCGTGTTCTTTAACGTGCACAGGGTATGGCTCTCCCGCATACGGGACCACGGCTTAACGTCCCATCCGACGGACGGCTGCCTTTTCAAACCCATCGGTGTCCCCTACTGACCGTGGGCAGGGCGGGGAAATTTTGCTGAGATAAATCTCAACGCTGACCCAGCTGGGACTCGAACCTGGGAACTACAGATTACGAGCCTGGCGCGCTACCGACTGAGCCACCCCCGCCCCAATGCTTAGCGATAATACCTGTTAGTGCAAAGAAAACTAATAAAAAATAAAAATACCAAGTTAAAGAAGATCGCAAAATGCAAGCTTGAATAATGGATCAAGTATCGAAAAGGTCACTCTGACGAAAACAGAAAATAATTCAACATGGCTTCAACGAAGTATAACAAGGCTCTGGAAGATAAAGATTTTATAAAGCTGAAATATTTATGCAATGCTAACAATCGAAATGCTTCCTTCCGCGACATTCGAAAACACATTAAAAGATCGTGTAGCATTCCACATTATTCAAATTTGATGGCACCATGGTTACTATGGACTCTGACAACGCATCACTTTTAGCTGATATTTTTGATCTAGTTTATGTCCTTGACTGCACAGCGAGCAATATATCTGTTGAAGAATCTACTCTTGACTTACAAGGGTCGGGGGTGGCTCAGTCGGTAGCGCGTCAGGCTCGTAATCTGCAGTTCCCAGGTTCGAATCCCAGCTGGGTCAGCGTTGAGATTTATCTCCGCAAAATTTCCCCGCCCTGCCCACAGTCAGTAAGGGACACCAATGGGCTTGGAAAGGCCGCCGTCCGTCGGATGGGACGTTAAGCCGTGGCCCCGTGTGCGGGAGAGCCATACCCTGTGCACGTTAAAGAACACGCTGGATGGCCTTGACGGGAGACTACCATCTGTCTCCCAACAGCTGTTCCAGTGGGTCCTCTCCCCCAACCTTCTCTGAGCCTTCGGGGTCCATGTGACCTGGCCATTTAGTCCATGGTGTGCAAAAAAGTGCCGCTCAGAGGTAAAACAACCCAACCCAAAAATGCATGAAAAATTATGCAAGAAGCATCCTGCATTTGTCAATAGACACGACATTCTACTGCTCCAAGGTAATGCTTGACCTCGCATCTCACAAAAAAGGTCCAGAAACTCATCAGTTACAGTACGAGACTCCTGCTCTGTATACTGGGGCATGCCAGCTGGTTTAATAGTCAGGTTCGCTAAGCACTAGTTCAGGCATTTGTTAAAATTATTACCAATTTCAGCCCCATTTCATTTATGAAGAAATCTGTTCCTCAGGTGCTTGAAAACAGACCGAAATTATCATTAGATTTCTACCTCTTCACCTCACGGAGGTAGGGGCGGGTGTGGCTCAGTCGGTAGCGCGCCAGACTCGTAATCTGTAGTTCCCAGGTTCGAGTCTCAGCTGGGTGAGCGTTGAGACTTCTCCGCAAAATTCCCCGCCCTGCCCACGGTCAGTAGGGGACACCGATGGGCTTGGAAAGGCCGCCGTCCGTCGGATGGGACGTTAAGCCGTGGCTCCGTGTGCGGGAGAGCCATACCCTGTGCACATTGAAGAACACGCTGGATGGCCTTGACGGGAGGCTACCATCTGTCTCCCAACAGCTGTTCCAGTGGGTCCCCTCCCCCAACCTTCTCTGAGCCTTTGGGGTCCATGTGACCTGGCCATTTAGCCAATGGTGTGCAGAAAAGTGCCGCTCAGAGGTAAAACAACCCAACCCTCACGGAGAAAATACCTCAGTTCACGTGGTAAATAATTCGAGGCTTATTAAAGTAACCTTACGTGACATGCAAACCTAATTTCGACATTAATATAGAACACGACATGTCAGGTTCATTAACAACGCATTCCTACATCTTAGTACTTAAATATCTTTCGTGGCTTCAACCCAAATTATGTTTCCGGCGCTAGTTCAACGACCCATACTGCGATTGTAATTATAAACGTTGAAACTTGTTGTATTAGGCCTCAGAATTATTCTCTGTCTAAATTTTGAAGGGATTTGAATTGGGTTGTTTTACCTCTGAGCGGCACTTTTTTTGCACAACATGGGCTAAATGGCCAGGTCACATGGACCCCGAAGGCTCAGAGAAGGTTGGGGGAAGGGACTCACTGGAACAGCTGTTGGGAGACAGATGGTAGCCTCCCGTCAAGGCTATCCAGCGTGTTATTTAACGTACACAGGGTATGGCTCTCCCGCATACGGAGCCACGGCTTAACGTCCCATCCGACGGACGGCGGTCTTTCCAAGCCCATCGGTGTCCCCTACTGACCGTGGGCAAGGCGGGGAATTTTGCGGAGATAAATCTCAACGCTGACCCAGCTGGGACTCGAACCTGGGAACTGCAGATTACGAGCCTTATGCGCTACCGACTGAGCCACCCCCCGCCCCCCGTAGGATAGGATGTTAAACCGTGGTCCATGTACAAGAAAGCCCTTGCTTGTGAACGTTAAAGAGCAAACTGGAGACAAGAACAGCCTTGGCAAATGTCAAATATTTTCCACCACCAAATAAACTAGTATAATGATAAAATATTTGCAATTTAACTTTTCTTCCAGTGGTTTACCACCTGGCATATCACAATATTTAAATTAAAATTTTTAAGTATTTTTAAACAATGTTACAGAATTCTGAAATGTAAATTACAGTATAGCGGTCACTTTTATACAGTCGCTCAAAAAAGTATCCGAACACTATGGTTGATTACAGAATTCAGAATAAATATCTGGCAACGATTTTTTTAGAAATTGGTGATCTGGCAACCTTCGTGTCACGTGACACGAAGGTTGCCAGATCACTAATTTCTAAAAAAATCGTTGCCAGATATTTTTTTTTTTGAAGTCTGTAATCAACCATAGTGTTCGGATACTTTTTTGAGCGACTCTACGTGTCTATCTCTATAAGATACGAGATTATTTTACTAGATAAAACCGTATAAATAAATAAAAATAAAAACCCCCTCAAGCAGCTGCTTGCCACAGAGGTCTGACAGGAGCCTGTCAGTTTATATGCCACAGTAGGAGATCTGAGAGGATGGCAGGACCTCAGCAGAAAAACTACACACACATCCATAGCCTAAATCCGGGGCTCGAACCCAGGTCCCTTAGATTAGTAGCCAAGCGTGCTAACCACTCGGCCACGGGACGGATACCAGCTTCGAAATATTTGCAACTCATTATAATTTAATTAATATTATTTAAACATGTAAAAATAATAACTTCGATTTCGTATATCTTGAGTACATGTAGATCTGTAGATGTAATTTCAAAAAGAATTTAAAATAAACAAGAAAAATATTACGTTTAGTAAATTGCTGAAATATCTTTCTCTCTCCCATACAAAACAGAAAAATTAATTTTTTCATTTCTATTATTGTGCCGTCCCATGGCCGAGTGGTTAGCGCGCTTGGCTACTGATCTAAGGGACCTGGGTTCGAGCCCTGGGTTAAGGCATGGATGTGTGTGTGTCGTTTTTCTGCTGAGGTCCTGCCATCCTCTCAGATCCTTCTACTATGGTATATAAACTGACAGGCTCCTGTCAGACCTCTGTGGCAAGCAGCTGCTTGAGGGTGTATGCTTCCCTTAGAGTTCCTTCTCATGACCGAGTGGTTAGCGCGCATGGCTACTGATCTAAAGGACCTGGGTTCGAGCCCCGGGTGGGTAAGGCATGGATGTTCATGTCGTTTTTCTACTGAGGTCCTTGCCATCCTCTCAGATCCTTCTACTATGGCATGTAAACTGACAGGCTCCTGTTAGGTCTGTCAGACCTCTGTGGCAAGCAACTGCTTGAGGGGGTATTTTTTTATTTTTGCGGCTCATGCTCCAAATTTGTCTGCCCTCTGTTATACAGCTCGGTATTGATTGTTCATTTTTTAAGATACGCCCAGGGGCCAAGAAATTTGTAATTCGGCCTGCTAACAGTTGCACGTTGCTGTCATTCAATCTATTACAGGTTCGAATCTTGGCTTCAAAAACTTATATTTTCCGAGTTCTTGTTTCATTCTCTGCTCTTATTATTTGCTCTTCACAATGTCATTACTGAATAGCATTCTTTTCAAATATAAAAGTACTCTGTCAATTTTTTTTTTTTGGCAAAGTTTGTTTGCCAATAACTGATGCTGTCTTTGCCACAATTCTTATCACAATGCTGGTAAAATATTTTGACGATTCTGCCTGTTATTGATCTGAAATAAATATTGAAAGAATTCATTAGCAGAATTACATTAAACAACTTCTATCTGGCAAATAAATAACAGAATGATACATATTAAGAACTTCTAAATACAGTTTTATAAGGCACATAAACTGACAGGCTCCCTCTGTGGCATATTTTTTATTCATATTTTGATGCAAAGGAAAGCTTAATGTATTCAGTTTAACATTTTTAAAGCTTTTTTTTCCTATAATAATTTTATCAACCCTTAAATACTGATCGTATTTTCGCAAGTCACTACTTTATTAGGGGCGCGGGTGGTTCAGGCTCGTAATCTGCAGAACAAGGTTCGAGTCCCAGCTGGGCCAGCATTGAGATTTATCTCCGGAAAACTCCCCGCCCTGCCCACGGTCAGTAGGGAACACCGATGGGCTTGGAAAGACCGCCGTCCGTCGTATGGGACGTTAAGCCGTGGCTCCGTGTCCAGGAGGGCCATATTCTGGACACGTTAATGAACACGCTGGGTGGTCTTAATGAAAGCAACCATCTGTCTCCTAACAGATGTCCAGTAGTTCCCCCCCCCCAACCTTCTCTGAGCCTTCAGGGTCGTTGTGACCTGGCCATTTAGCCCATTGTGTGCGGAAAGGTGCCTTTCAGAGATAGCCCATTCCCCTAGAATATGACGGCTGATCGATCCACTAGAGATTTCTTTGAAAGAGATGTGTTGGGTTATTTTACTTCTGGGGGGTGGTTGCAATGCATTAAATGGCCAAGTCACAAGAACTCATAGAAGGCTGCAAGAAAGGGACCGACTGGAAAGCTGTTACGAGACAGATGGTAGCCTTCCATCTAGGCCATCCAGGGTGCGTCCTTTTATGTGACCAAGGTAGGGCTGCCCTGCACACGATGTCACGGCTTAACACCCCACACGATGGATGGCAGCCTTTTAAAGCCCAACCGTTTTCCTTTTTTAACTGAGATAAATCTAGAAGAGATAAATCTTAACGCTGGCAGAGGTGCGATTCGAACCTGGAAATTGCAGATTGCGAGATTGACACGTTACCGACTGCACCAACCCTTGCCCTGAAAGTGATGAGGATCACTTGGCCCACCGCGAGACCATTAAACATTTTCTAATGACGTCAGAACCATCAGAGTGGAGTATGGGTGGCTCAGTTGGTAGCGTGCAAGGCTTGCAATATGCAGCTTCCAGGTTCGAATCCCACTTGGGCCAGCATTGAGATTTATCTCTGCAAAACTCCCCGCCCGGACCTCGGCCAATAGAGGACCCCAGTGGGCTTGAAGAGGCCGCCATCGGATGCAATGTTAAACCATGACCTCTTGTGTGAGAGAGTGATACCATAGGTACGTCTCCGCAAAATTCCCCGCCCTGCCCACGGTCAGTAGGGGACACCGATGGGCTTGGAAAGGCCGCCGTCCGTCGGATGGGGGGGCGGGGGTGGCTCAGTCGGTAGCGCGCCTGGCTCATAATCTGTAGTTCCCAGGTTCGAGTCCCAGCTGGGTCAGCGTTGAGATTTATCTCCGCAAAATTCCCCACCCTGCCCACGGTCAGTAGGGGACACCGATGGGCTTGGAAAGGCCGCCGTCCGTCGGATGGGACGTTAAGCCGTGGCCCCGTGTGCAGGAGAGACATACCCTGTTGCACGTTAAAGAACACGCTGGATGGCCTTGACGGGAGGCTACCATCTGTCTTCCAACAGCTGTTCCAGTGGGTCCCCTCCCCCAACCTTCTCTGAGCCTTCGGGGTCCTTGTGACCTGGCCATTTAGCCCATGGTGTGCAAAAAAGTGCCGCTCAGAGGTAAAACAACCCAACCGTCGGATGGGACGTTAAGCCGTGGCCCCATGTGCGGGAGACCCATACCCTGTGCACGTTGAAGAACACGCTGGATGGCCTTGACGGGGGGGGGGGGGGGGGCTACCATCTGTCTCCCAACAATCTCCAGACAACAACTCTTCCAGTGAGTACCCTCCCCCAACCTTCTCTGAGCCTTCGGGGTCCATGTGACCTGGCCATTTAGCCCATGGTGTGCAAAAAAGTGCCGCTCAGAGGTAAAACAACCCAACCCTAGGTACGTTAAAAACACACTGTATGGCCTTGATGGGAGGATACCATCTGTCTCCTAACAGCTATACAGTGGGTCCCCATCCCCAACCTTCTCTGAACCTTCGGGGTCCTTGTACCTGGCCATTTAACCCATTGTGTGCAAAAAAATTACCGCCGAGAGGCAAAACAACCCAGAGCCATCAGGCGTCCTGAAGAGATCCAGTAGAGCATGGTGAAACATCGGTCCACCAGGTCATGTAATGCAATTGGATTGGATTGTTTTACCTCTGAGCAGCACTTTTTTGCACACCATGGGCTAAATGGCCAGGCCACAAGGACCCCGAAGGCTCAGAGAAGGTTGGGGGAGGGGACCCACTGGAACAGCTGTTGGGAGACAGATGGTAGCCTCCCGCCAAGGCCATCCAGCGTGTTCTTTAACGTGCGCAGGGTATGGCTCTCCCGCACACGGGGCCACGGCTTAACGTCCCATCCGACGGACGGCGGCCTTTCCAAGCCCATCGGTGTCCCCTACTGACCGTGGGCAGGGCGGGGAAATTTTGCGGAGATAAATCTCAACGCTGACCCAGCTGGGACTCGAACCTGGGAATTACAGATTACGAGCCTGGCGCGCTACCGACTGAGCCCCCCCCCCCACCTCCCATGGAATGCGAATGGCGATAATTTTTGCAATATGAATAATGCATGGTGCGAGTTTTATTAATCAAGAATTCTGAATGAGGGAAATTTGAAACTTAATTTTGGTAAGCCTTAGTAATGGTTATGCTTTCAAATCTATATATCTATACTACCTACCTATCTACTAAATTAGGCAATTGCCATGTTACGTCAATAGGAATCTAACTTCGAAGCCGTCAAATTTCTAAAATATACATTTAGTAGAAAAATGCGACTGAAAATAAATTAAAGATCATAATCCATCTATTTAAAACCCGAATTTCAACAACCTTCGTTCGGAATTTAAAGAGTTACGGAAACTGGAATATTTAATAATAAATTAATTCATTCTGTATTGTGTAATATCGCAATTATTACGAAAATGTCTAAAAATGAACATCTCTTTTATTAGATGGTTTCATACAATGTTAATTATTTATGTTTTAATTTGTGAGGTAAATGCTTATGGCGCATTACCCCTTAAATACTGAGCGAATATTGTTGAAATCGAGTTTCAAATATATTCGATTCTGATCTTTAATTTGTCTTCATTTTAGAAGCTAGATTCCCATTCACATAATTTGCAAATTCTAATATTTTGCTAGGGTATTAAAATTGAAATATTTTATACTGTTAATATATTTGAAAAGGAAGAAGCAAATGAAATCGAAAGAACCTCCAAAACTCCTGTTAGTATTTGCTATGTGTTTAAATTTATACAGTTGAATAATTTTGTTTTAGAATTTGATGTGTTTATGTTTAGTGAACCAACGAAACCAACAAACATTGAGCTGCTCGTATCATTAACCAAGAAAGTTTTCTTTTGAAAATGAAACTAGTCCTAACTCTTCGACGGTCATGCAATATTTCTCTGTGCCTTTTAAACCCAATTGAAGTGGTTACGTGTATGGGGAAATCAAATGTCCAGACAAGCCTCGTATGACTATCAGTAAACATGTACAGCGGATATGAGAAACAGGAATGATCTCAACATCCGAAATTAATTATGAAGTATAGATTTATAATTAGATCATTTTAAAACGCTAGTTCCTCTAACTAAGTTGCTTGACGTGCAACTTAGTGATGTTTAAAACAGTGATGTTTAAAATTATCAAATATCCATTCCTGTTAATGAGATATTTTAATATTGAATCCATCTCTGCTCAATTGTATAGATAAAAATGCAAAATTTAATATGTATATATATAGGTTTTATTTTTTTCCCATTGTTATACCATAACTATAGTTTTATCTATCTATACAAGGGGTACGCCAGTTTCATACACATTTCCAAGGGGTACGTGAAGCATAAAAGGTTGAGAACCACTGATATATATGTTTTATTTTATTCCCATTGTTATACTATAACTATAATTTTATCTATCTATACAAGGGGTACGCCAGTTACATACACATTTCCAGGGGGTACGTGAAGCATAAAAGGTTGAGAACCACTGATATATATGTTTTATTTTATTCCCATTGTTATACTATAACTATAGTTTTATCTATCTATACAAGGGGTACGCCAGTTTCATACACATTTCCAAGGGGTACGTGAAGCATAAAAGGTTGAGAACCACTGACATATATGTTTTATTTTATTCCCATTGTTATACTATAACTATAGTTTTATCTATCTATACAAGGGGTACGCCAGTTTCATACACATTTCCAAGGGGTACATGAAGCATAAAAGGTTGAGAACCACTGATATATATGTTTTATTTTATTCCCATTGTTATACTATAACTATAGTTTTATCTATCTATACAAGGGGTACGCCAGTTTCATACACATTTCCAAGGGGTACGTGAAGCATAAAAGGTTGAGAACCACTGATATATATGTTTTATTTTATTCCCATTTTTATACCATAACTATAGTTTTATCTATCTATACAAGGGGTACGCCAGTTTCATACACATTTCCAAGGGGTACGTGAAGCATAAAAGGTTGAGTACCACTGATCTATATGTTTTATTTTATTCCCATTTTTATACCATAACTATAGTTTTATCTATCTATACAAGGGGTACGCCAGTTTCATACACATTTCCAAGGGGTACGTGAAGCATAAAAGGTTGAGAACCACTGATATATGTTTTATTTTATTCCCATTGTTATACCATAACTATAGTTTTATCTATCTATACAAGGGATACGCCAGTTTCATACACATTTCCAGGGGGTACGTGAAGCATAAAAGGTTGAGTACCACTGATATATATGTTTTATTTTATTTCCATTTTTATACTACAACTATAGTTTTATCTATCTATACAAGGGGTACGCCAGTTACATACACATTTCCAGGGGGTACGTGAAGCATAAAAGGTTGAGTACCACTGATATATATGTTTCATTTTATTCCCATTGTTATGCTATAACTATAGTTTTATCTATCTATACAAGGGATACGCCAGTTACATACACATTTCCAGGGGGTACGTGAAGCATAAAAGGTTGAGAACCACTGATATATATGTTTTATTTTATTCCCATTGCTATACCATAACTATAGTTTTATCTATCTATACAAGGGATACGCCAGTTTCATACACATTTCCAGGGGGTACGTGAAGCATAAAAGGTTGAGTACCACTGATATATATGTTTTATTTTATTCCCATTGTTACACCATAACTATAGTTTAATCTATCTATACAAGGGGTAAGCCAGTTACATACACATTTCCAGGGAGTACGTGAAACATAAAAGGTTGAGAACCACTGATATATATGTTTTATTTTATTTCCATTTTTATACTACAACTATAGTTTTATCTATCTATACAAGGGGTACGCCAGTTACATACACATTTCCAGGGGGTACGTGAAGCATAAAAGGTTGAGAACCACTGATATATATGTTTTATTTTATTCCCATTGTTATACTATAACTATAGTTTTATCTATCTATACAAGGGATACGCCAGTTACATACACATTTCCAGGGGGTACGTGAAGCATAAAAGGTTGAGAACCACTGATATATATGTTTTATTTTATTCCCATTGTTATGCTATAACTATAGTTTTATCTATCTATACAAGGGATACGCCAGTTACATACACATTTCCAGGGGGTACGTGAAGCATAAAAGGTTGAGAACCACTGATATATATGTTTCATTTTATTCCCATTGTTATGCTATAACTATAGTTTTATCTATCTATACAAGGGATACGCCAGTTACATACACATTTCCAGGGGGTACGTGAAGCATAAAAGGTTGAGAACCACTGATATATATGTTTTATTTTATTCCCATTGTTATACTATAACTATAGTTTTATCTATCTATACAAGTTATACGCCAGTTACATACACATTTCCAGGGGGTACGTGAAGCATAAAAGGTTGAGAACCACTGATATATATGTTTTATTTTATTCCCATTGTTATACTATAACTATAGTTTTATCTATCTATACAAGGGATACGCCAGTTACATACACATTTCCAGGGGGTACGTGAAGCATAAAAGGTTGAGAACCACTGATATATATGTTTTTTTTATTCTTATGTTATACTATAACTATAGTTTTCTATCAGATCTATACAAGGGATACGCCAGTTCACATACACATTTCCAGAGGGTACGTGAAGCATAAAAGGTTGAGAACCACTGATATATATGTTTTATTTTATTCTATTGTTATACTATAACTATAGTTTTATCTATCTATACAAGGGATACGCCAGTTACATACACATTTCCAGGGGTACGTGAAGCATAAAAGGTTGAGAACCACTGATATATATGTTTTATTTTATTCCCATTGTTATACTATAACTATAGTTTTATCTATCTATACAAGGGATACGCCAGTTACATACACATTTCCAGAGGGTACGTGAAGCATAAAAGGTTGAGAACCACTGATATATATGTTTTATTTTATTCCCATTGTTATACTATAACTATAGTTTTATCTATCTATACAAGGGATACGCCAGTTACATACACATTTCCAGGGGGTACGTGAAGCATAAAAGGTTGAGAACCACTGATATATATGTTTTATTTTATTCCCATTGTTATACTATAACTATAGTTTTATCTATCTATACAAGGGATACGCCAGTTACATACACATTTCCAGGGGGTACGTGAAGCATAAAAGGTTGAGAACCACTGATATATATGTTTTATTTTATTCCCATTGTTATACTATAACTATAGTTTTATCTATCTATACAAGGGATACGCAAGTTACATACACATTTCCAGGGGGTACGTGAAGCATAAAAGGTTGAGAACCACTGATATATATGTTTTATTTTATTCCCATTGTTATACTATAACTATAGTTTTATCTATCTATACAAGGGATACGCCAGTTACATACACATTTCCAGAGGGTACGTGAAGCATAAAAGGTTGAGAACCACTGATATATATGTTTTATTTTATTCCCATTGTTATACTATAACTATAGTTTTATCTATCTATACAAGGGATACGCCAGTTACATACACATTTCCAGAGGGTACGTGAAGCATAAAAGGTTGAGAACCACTGATATATATGTTTTATTTTATTCCCATTGTTATACTATAACTATAGTTTTATCTATCTATACAAGGGATACGCCAGTTACATACACATTTCCAGGAGGTACGTGAAGCATAAAAGGTTGAGAACCACTGATATATATGTTTTATTTTATTCCCATTGTTATACTATAACTATAGTTTTATCTATCTATACAAGGGGTACGCCAGTTACATACACATTTCCAGGGGTTACGTGAAGCATAAAAGGTTTAGAACCACTGATATATATATGTTTTATTTTATTCATATTGTTATACTATATAGTTTTATCTATCTATACAAGGGGTAGGCCAGTTACATACACACTTCCAGGGGGTACGTGTAGTAGCTCTTGTAGTACTAGCCTCCCGTCAAGGCAATCCAGCGTGTTCTTTAACGTGCACAGGGTATGGCTCTCTCACACAAGGGGCTACGGCTTAACGTCCCATCCGACGGACGGCGGCCTTTCCAAGCCCATCGGTGTCCTGTACTGACCGTGGGCAGCCGGGGAATTTTGCGGAGATAAATCTCAACGCTGACCCAGCTGAGACTCGAACCTGAGAACTACAGATTACGAGCCTGACGCGCTACCGACTGAGCCACCCCCGCCCCAATGAGTAAAGAGTAACAGGTGTTATGAGTAAATGGGGAGAGCATGTGATCCAAGGGGATGACAAATGATCTGAGTAAAAAGGAGGGGGTGACAAGTAATCTGAATGAAAAAAATAGGCGGTAAAATGTGTTATGAATAAAAGGGGAGGGCGAGAGCATGTGGTCCAAGTAACTGGGGAGAGCATGTGATCCAAGGGCAAGTGATCTGGGTAAAAGGGAGTAGGTCACAAGTAATCTGAATGAAATTGGAGGGGTAGCAGGTGATATGAATAAAAGGGGAAGGCGACAGGAAATGGTCAAGGAAAGTGGGGGAAAGCATGTGATCTGAGTAAGGGGGGGGGGCGAGTTGTCCAAGGAAATTGGGAAAGGAGTGAGAATGTGACCCGAGTAAAAAAGAAGAGGCGGATAATAAGCAATTCGAGTAAAAAGTTTTGGGGTGACAAGTGATCTGAGTAAAATGGTGGGTAGTAAGTGATCCAAGTGGTAGGGGAAGTGGGTGATAAGTATTCCAATAAAAATGGAGGCGGAGTTTTAATTCGTTGAAAAAGTTTAATTCGAACTAATAGATGATGGCAAAAATGCAAATAGTAAATATATTCTAGTAATTATTCAACATAAAATGGTATTTACCGATTTCATCCCACCCCCCTCTGTGAAAAGGGGGTTACTATGAGTTGAATATCTCTTGCCACACTACGACCGAAATTTCTACCATAAGCAGATCACTTGAAACATTAAATAAAAGTTTCGCATTTCCAGTTTAGTGATTTGTGACGATATGAATTAAATCTGGCTAATCATTTGAAAATGCGAATTACATAATATTTTAATAGGACGAATCCAAACGAAAAAAAGAGGTTTTACAATTTTCTTTAAAAAAACAGTTGAGTTTTTCACTCAACGTGGAATTAAGGGGTCAACTCATTGTTGCCAATGGAACTCTAATCTTCACATTCCATCAAACAAATTTGAAATTTATAACATAAATATACATCGTTCACAATATACGTTTGAATTTTTGGAATTGTCAAATTTTTCACCGTTAGAGGTCGCAATTATAGCTTTCCGGAGATTCGGGTTGTTTACCTCTGAGCGGCACTTTTTTGCACACCATGGGTTAAATGGCCAGGTCACATGGACCCCGAAGGCTCAGAGAAGGTTGGGGGAGGGGACCCACTGGAACAGCTGTTGGGAGACAGATGGTAGCCTCCCATCAAGGCCATCCAGCGTGTTCTTTAACGTGCACAGGGTATGGCTCTCCCGCACACGGGGCCACGGTTTAACGTCCCATCCGACGGACGGCGGCCTTTCCAAGACCATCGGTGTCCCCTACTAACCGTGGCAGGGCGGGGAATTTGCGGAGATAAATCTCAACGCTGACCCAGCTGTGACTCGAATCTGGGAACTACAGATTACGAGCCTGGCGCGCTACCGACTGAGCCGCCCCCGTCCCCCGGAGATTCGGAAAGTGCAAATTGTAAGATTTCATCAACACCTATCCGATACAAAAAGAATTTTAATTTATCTCTATAAACAAACAATTATCTCTTAAAACATTAAAACTGTTTTCCCACCCACCCTGTGTCTAAGGGGTCAACTCAAATATTGCCAATGGAAGCTTCGTGACCTTCAAATTCTATCACCAAAATTTCAATTTTGTAGCATACATACATCGTTTGCAATATTTGTTGAAATTTCGTAATTTGCGATTTTTTCCTCCTTTAGTGGAAGCAATTGTAACTTTTGGTAGAATGGGAAAATCTTAATATTTCACAAATACCTATTCAACCCAAAAAGAATCTAATTTATCCCTAACAACAAAGGGGCGGGGGTGGCTCAGTCGGTAGCGCGCCAGACTCGTAATCTGTAGTTCCCAGGTTCGAGTCCCAGCTGGGTCAGCGTTGAGATTTATCTCCGCAGAACTCCCCGCCCTGCCCACGGTCAGTAGGGGACATCGATGGGCTTGGAAAGGCCGCCGTCCGTCGGATGGGACGTTAAGCCGTGGCTCCGTGTGCGGGAGAGCCATACCCTGTGCACGTTAAAGAACACGCTGGATGGCTTTGACGGGAGGCTATCATCTGTCTCCCAACAGCTGTTCCAATGGATCCCCTCCCCCAACCTTCTCTGAGCCTTCGGGGTCCATGTGACCTGGCCATTTAGCCCATGGTGTGCAAAAAAGTGCCGCTCAGAGGTAAAACAACCCAACGTTAAAGAACACGCTGGATGGCCTTGACGGGATGCTACCATCTGTCTCCCAACAGCTGTTCCAGTGGGTCCCCTCCCCCAACCTTCTCTGAGCCTTCGGGGTCCATGTGACCTGGCCATTTAGCCCATGGTGTGCAAAAAAGTGCCGTTCAGAGGTAAAACAACCCAAACAACAAAAAAGTTCAATGTCTATAGACGGCAGACGACAAAGAGGAATTACCTCGTTTCTTTTTTTGAAAGCGAGATAAAACTTAACCTAAAAGTCTTTCATTGAAGTTGTTTCTTTACTTATGAAGACAAGACATAACATCAGATTTTAGTCGTTTTTCTCATTGTTTATAAGACAGAAGTCTGATGCAAACCAATGGCTGCATTTTGAAGCATTCACGTTCACCCTTAAAACAGTCTCAAAGTTCATTCAAAAACGCAGGTCAGCCACGCCCCAACCTATCGTCCTTCCTGGGTCGTGGAGTGGTAAATGATCCTCCCTTGCACCTTCAGGGTGGGAACCCGTCTCGATAATAGGGAACGGGAGGTGCCTCTTTGGGCATGGTGGCTGGAATGCAGTTGGGAGCGGTGTAGGATAGAGAGAAGGTGTCAGCCGACCTCAGAGCCATTGCCTGGGCGCATCGAGAACCAGATCATTAAAAGGAGATTACGGATAACTGTCGTGATTTCTTCGCGATTAGCACAACTGTTAAGTATGAGGATGTAAATCTGCCTGATGAGGTAATTTGTCGTTTAGCGTTCTTTCGATCCCAAGTGTAGCCAATAACTTCGGATAAATGTCGAACCAACGAGAGAGGGATTTCGGTGGAAGCGAAATCGGCAAGATATTATTCCGATCACAAAATAAGAGGTCGTTCATTAATTGCGTTACACGATTTTAGACGAATTTTATCTCTCATGGCCGAGTGGTTAGCACGCTGGGCTACTGATCTAAGGGACCTGGGTTCGAGCCCCGGGTAAGGGATGGCTGTTTGTGTTGTTTTTCTGCTGAGGTCCTGCCATCCTCTCAGACCTTCTACTTTTGCATATAAACTGACAGGCTCCTGTCAGACCTCTGTGGCAAGCAGCTGCTTGAGGGGGTATTTATTTTTTATTTTTATTTTCTGGGATATGACAGCCCAACACACTTTTACAACACTCAAGGATTTTTTTTTTTGCAGCTGATAGTAACTTTATTTTTCTGTCAAGTTACTTTTTGCTGCATAAAGTAACTTTATTTTTGATCCCTCAAGTTACTTTCAGCGGCAAAAAATTTTATATTACTTTTATTTTTCCTTCATACTGCATAAGCTAACTTTTTTTCTGCCCCCTCAAGTTAATTTATCTTTTTGACGCTGAAAGTAATTTTATTTTGCCACCAAGTAGCTTTACTTTTTGCCACTTATTCTTTTGGATGCCAGTTAAATGTAATTTTTGACGCTTAAGGTAACTTTATTTTGCCGCTAAGTAAATTTACCTTGCGCAGCTCAAAATGACTTTATTTTACGGTCAGTTCCCTTTTTTTGCTGCTCAAAATGACTTTACTTTGCGGTCAGTTCCCTTTTTTTGCTGCTCAAAACGACTTTATTTTGCGGTCAGTTCCCTTTTTTTGCTGCTCAAAATGACTTTATTTTGCGGTCAGTTCCCTTTTTTTGCTGCTCAAAACGACTTTATTTTGCGGTCAGTTCCCTTTTTTTGCTGCTCAAAACGACTTTACTTTGCGGTCAGTTCCCTTTTTTTGCTGCTCAAAACGACTTTATTTTGCGGTCAGTTCACTTTTTTTGCTGCTCAAAATGACTTTATTTTGCGGTCAGTTCCCTTTTTTTGCTGCTCAAAACGACTTTATTTTGCGGTCAGTTCCCTTTTTTTGCTGCTCAAAACGACTTTACTTTGCGGTCAGTTCCCTTTTTTTGCTGCTCAAAACGACTTTATTTTGCGGTCAGTTCACTTTTTTTGCTGCTCAAAATGACTTTATTTTGCGGTCAGTTCCCTTTTTTTGCTGCTCAAAACGACTTTATTTTGCGGTCAGTTCACTTTTTTTGCTGCTCAAAATGACTTTATTTTGCGGTCAGTTCACTTTTTTTGCTGCTCAAAATGACTTTATTTTGCGGTCAGTTCACTTTTTTTGCTGCTCAAAACGACTTTATTTTGCGGTCAGTTCCCTTTTTTTGCTGCTCAAAACGAATTTATTTTGCGGTCAGTTCACTTTTTTTGCTGCTCAAAACGAATTTATTTTGCGGTCAGTTCCCTTTTTTTGCTGCTCAAAACGACTTTATTTTGCGGTCAGTTCCCTTTTTTTGCTGCTCAAAACGACTTTATTTTGCGGTCAGTTCCCTTTTTTTGCTGCTCAAAACGACTTTATTTTGCGGTCAGTTCCCTTTTTTTGCTGCTCAAAACGACTTTATTTTGCGGTCAGTTCACTTTTTTTGCTGCTCAAAATGACTTTATTTTGCGGTCAGTTCCCTTTTTTTGCTGCTCAAAACGACTTTATTTTGCGGTCAGTTCACTTTTTTTGCTGCTCAAAATGACTTTATTTTGCGGTCAGTTCCCTTTTTTTGCTGCTCAAAACGACTTTATTTTGCGGTCAGTTCCCTTTTTTTGCTGCTCAAAACGACTTTATTTTGCGGTCAGTTCACTTTTTTTGCTGCTCAAAATGACTTTATTTTGCGGTCAGTTCCCTTTTTTTGCTGCTCAAAACGACTTTATTTTGCGGTCAGTTCCCTTTTTTTGCTGCTCAAAATGACTTTATTTTGCGGTCAGTTCCCTTTTTTTGCTGCTCAAAACGACTTTATTTTGCGGTCAGTTCACTTTTTTTGCTGCTCAAAATGACTTTATTTTGCGGTCAGTTCCCTTTTTTTGCTGCTCAAAATGACTTTATTTTGCGGTCAGTTCCCTTTTTTTGCTGCTCAAAATGACTTTATTTTGCGGTCAGTTCCCTTTTTTTGCTGCTCAAAATGACTTTATTTTGCGGTCAGTTCCCTTTTTTTGCTGCTCAAAACGACTTTATTTTGCGGTCAGTTCCCTTTTTTTGCTGCTCAAAACGACTTTATTTTGCGGTCAGTTCCCTTTTTTTGCTGCTCAAAACGACTTTATTTTGCAGTCAGTTCCCTTTTTTTGCTGCTCAAAACGACTTTATTTTGCGGTCATTCCCTTTTTTTGCTGCTCAAAACGACTTTATTTTGCGGTCAGTTCCCTTTTTTTGCTGCTCAAAACGACTTTATTTTACGGTCAGTTCACTTTTTTTGCTGCTCAAAACGACTTTATTTTGCGGTCAGTATTTTTTTGTTTTAGTTTTATTTTTGCCTTGAATTGGATTCGAACCTTCATCTCCCAGAAACATGTCGGGTATGATAACTACTACGCTATCAGCAACTAGCCATTTTTTCAGCAATATGACTTATAGACATCTCCGCATATTTTTGTTTATTCCTTCATGTCACTCAGGAAAAAACAATTTTTTCTTCAGCTAATTATTTCTTGTCTACGTGACATTTTCCAGTGATACTTTATTACTGAATGAGACCTCTTGTGGCAAGCAGCTGCTTGAGGGTTGAGTTGTTTTACTTCTGAGCGGCACGGCACATTTTTGGCCACCATGGGCTAAATGGCCAGGTCACATGGACCCCAAAGGCTCAGAAGAAGGTTTGGGGGAGGGGACCCACTGGAACAGCTGTTGGGAGACAGATGGTAGCCTCCCGTCAAGGCCATCCAGGGTGTTCTTTAACGTGCACAGGGGCCACGGCTTAACGTCCCATCCGACGGACGGCGACCTTTCCAAGCCCATCGGTGTCCCCTACTGACCGTGGGCAGGGCGGGGAGTTTTGAGGTGATAAGTCTCAACGCTGACCCAGCTGGGACTCGAACCTGGGAACTGCAGATTACGAGCCTGGCGCGCTACTGACTGAGCACCCTCGCCCCATTGCTGCTTGAGGGGAAGCTGCCGAATGGTTGGCGTGCTTCGCTATTGATCAAAAGGTTGAGTGCTTTACCTCTGAGCAGCAATTTTTTGCACACAATGGGCTAGGTCACAAGGACCCCGTTTTAGAGGGGGAGACTCACTGCACAGCTGTTAGAAGACAGATGGAAGCCTCCCACCAAGGCCATGCAGCGTGATCTTTAATGTGCACAGAATATGGCTCTCTCATACACAGACAGGGCCACGTCTTAACAACCCATCCGACGGACGGCGGCTTTTTCAAGTCCATCAGTGTACCCTACTGACCGAGGTCACGGAGAGGAGGGTTTTACAGAGATAAATCTCAACACTGGTCCAGGCGGAACTGGGTTGGGTTGTTTTACCTCTGAGTGGCACTTTTTTGCACACCATGGGCTAAATGGCCAGGTCACATGGACCCCGAAGGCTCAGAGAAGGTTGGGGGAGGGGACCCACTGGAACAGCTGTTGGGAGACAGATGGTAGCCTCCCGTCAAGGCCATCCAGCGTGTTCTTTAACGTGCACAGGGTATGTCTCTCCCGCACACGGGGCCACGGCTTAACGTCCCATCCGACGGACGGCGGCCTTTCCAAGCCCATCGGTGTCCCCTACTGACCGTGGGCAAGGCGGGGAATTTTGCGGAGATAAATCTCAACGCTGACCCAGCTGGGACTCGAACCTGGGAACTACAGATTACGAGCCTGGCGCGCTACCGACTGAGCCACCCCCGCCCCCAGGCGGAACTGGAACCTGGGAACTGCAAATTAGGATACTACCGACTTCCTTTCTGTCTTGTGCAATAGTTTAGTGATTGCGAAGCCCTATTTAAGTCTTATTCTCAGACCTCCCTCAAACTAAATACTGGGTACATGCCTTTCTCGAATATATGAAGTGCAATAAGTATCAGCAAGATTGTCCTTTCAAGGCACATTTCAATCAAAAAGAGGAGGAGGGGGAACTTCTAAAGGAGGAACACCACGGCTTGATCTGCTCGTCTTGGGTGGCAAATCCACTGAAGCCATATCTCGTAAAACAAAACCTCTGCCCGGTTGTTTGGCTTCTGCGATCGCTGCTGCATCTCGGCGGCAGCTGCTGTACCACTGTGACGTCACGTCATACGAGTGCATTTCCGGCACGTGCGCAAACAGGAGTCGAGGTGGTGGGGGGAGAATGGCACGAGAGAGAAGGGAGTCGATCTCGGCTGAGCGATCGATGTAGCAGGGATCACGTGGCGATACACGTGTGCCACCAGATGAAGTCTTCCCAGTTCCTGCGCCTTCAGTGACGAAAGAGGTCGATTTCTGAGATCTGAAGAAGCGGGGGAGGGATCACGGGAGGAAAGAGCAGAAGAACTTCTTAAATGTTTATTTACAGCGAGGATCGTAAACATTCGACGATGTAGAACTGAGGGGTTGCGATGCACATCAAACATCTAATCTCTGAATAGGATTTTGGTGGAAACTGATATTCTAGGATTGTAGAGTCGAACAAGGGCTCATGCAGGACGTTGATATTGATAACGAGAAGCTGAAGAGTGTTTAAATGGCCAGGTCACAAGGACCCCAAGGGCTCAGAGAAGGTTTGGGGGAGGGTACCCACTTTGAGAGCTGTTAGAAAACATATAGCTGCCCTCCCCTCCCCCCTCATTCAAGGCCATTTAGCATGTTCTTTACCGCGCACTTTCCCGTACACGGGACGACGTCTTAACGTCCCATCCGACGGGCGGCAGCCTTTCCAAGCCCATCGGTGTCCCCTACTCATCGGGGAGTTTTGAAGAGATGAATTTTTTTCAACACTGCTGGCAGAGGTGGAGGTCGAATCTGGAACTGCAGATTACGAGTCTGGCACGCCCTCACCCTGGGTCTGAAAGGTGACACCGGTGGATTTGAAACAGGTCTGCAGCACATATACTTAGTATTGAGGATTACCATATTTTTTATAGAACCAAACCGGGCGATATTAGGAACCAGGTTTGATCCAGCCTGTGCTGAGCCTAGCTCGATCAATTTCGGCTTGAAGATGTTGCCGTCTGTCGGATTGGACGTTAAGCCGTGGCGTCGTGTGAGGGATTTTGGGTTGTTTTACCTCTGAGCGGCACTTTTTTGCACACCATGGGCTAAATGGCCAGGTCACATGGACCCCGTAGGCTCAGAGAAGGTTGGGGGAGGGGACCCACTGGAACAGCTGTTGGGAGACAGATGGTAGCCTCCCGTCAAGGCCATCCAGCGTGTTCTTTAACGTGCACAGGGTATGGCTCTCCCGCACACGGGGCCACGGCTTAACGTCTCATCCGACGGACGTCGGCCTTTCCAAGCCCATCGGTGTACCCTACTGACCGTGGGCAGGGCGGGGAATTTTTGCGGAGCCGTGTGAAGGAGAACCATATCCTGTTCACGTTAAAGAACACGCTGGATGGTCTTGATGGGAAGCTACCATCTGTCTTCTAATAGCTGTCCAGTGGTCCCTCCCCGAACCTTCGCTGAGCTCTTTGGGTCCTTATGACCTGGCGGCATTTAGCCCATTGTGTGCAGAAGAGTGCCGCTCAGAGATTAAAACAAATCAACAAAGCCTTTGTCATTGGGAACCGACCCATGTCATTGCAAATGAGTCTGTCGTGAGCAAAGTGGCGAAGGAAGTGCGACTCAAAGAGCGCCAATGTAGAGCAAAGGAGCTGCCACAACATGCCGAAGAAAAGTTCTCTACTTCGGACGAAATCCGGTTTTCACAATTCCAACCGACTTGTTTGCATTATGGTGGAGGTCAAGGGTGAACCGCAGAGCAATTAACTCTTGCTCTATAAGGGAAATGCTAACAGCAAATATCGTGATGTACGTAACAATGGTTCACGTTGGTTGTAGTCCAAATAGATCTTTTTTAAATGAACTCTTGGAAAGGAACAAGGCAACAGAAAAAACTTTCTGTGTTCATGAAGTATTTTTTTTAAGAATGGCAAAAACTGTTTACCATCTTACAATTAAACCAGCAGAAACCGGAAAGTAAACCCACAGGGGGGTTGCAACTATCCACTTATTTATAAGAGCTCTTTTCGTGACAGGGAGTTGGGTTGGGTTGGCACTTTTTTGCACACCATGGGCTAAATGGCCAGGTCACATGGACCCCGAAGGCTCAGAGAAGGTTGGGGGAGGGGACCCACTGGAACAGCTGTTGGGAGACAGATGGTAGTCTCCCGTCAAGGCCATTCGGCGTGTTCTTTAAGGTGCACAGGGTATGGCTCTCCCACACACGGAGACACGGCTTAACGTCCCATCCGACGGACGGCGCTCTTTCCAAGTCCATTGGTGTCCCCTACTGACCGTGGGCAGGGCGGGGAATTTTGCGGAGATAAATCTCAACCCTGACCCAGCTGGGACTCGAACCTGGGAACTACAGATTACGAGCCTGGCGCGCTACCGACCGAGGCCCCCCACCCCCTCGTGACAGGGAATGAATCGGAACGTCCTTCGAGATATAAAAAAATCCCTCCTCCATTTTAGTGGTCTTCAACAAGTTCTTGGGTTGGTTTACCTCTGAGCGACACTTTTTTTGCACACAATGGGCTAAATGGCCAGGTCACAGGAACCCCGAGAGTTCAGAGAAGGTTGAGAGAGGGGACCCAGTGGAACAGCTGTTGCTAGACAGATAGTAACCTCCCGTCAAGGCCATCCAGCGTGTTCTTTAACGTGCATAGAATATGGTGATCTGATACACGGTTCCATGTCTTAACGTCCCATCCGACGGACGGCTGTATTTCCAAGCCCATCAGTGTCCCCTAAGGGTCGAGCTCATGGTTGAACAACGGCACAATGGGGTTTTAGTGGAGTTAAATCTCAACGCTGGCAAAATTGGGACTCGAACCTAGGAACTTGCAAACGAGAAAGTGGAAATGTATGGTTTCGTATATAATCTTTTTCTTGTTCATACTAGCCTATTTCTCAATACTCCCATGCATGCTTTTTTTTTAAGAAACAACAAAAGTTTGAAGAGCAATCTCGTAAACAGATTTGTTGCCAATGGTTTCCTGGGGTGGGGGTGGCTCAGTTGGTAGGGCGCCATGCTCGTAATCTGCAGTTCCCAGGTTCTAGTCTCAGCTGGGCCAGCGTATAAATTTATCTCCGCCAAACTCCCCGCCTTGCCCACGGTCAGTAGGGGACACCGATGGGCTTGGAAAGACCGTCGTCCAACGGATGGGACGTTAAGCCGGGGCTCCGTGTGCGGGAGAACCATACCGTGTGCACGTTAAAGAACACGCTGGATGGTCTTGACGGGAGACTATCGCCTGTCCCCCAATAGCTATCCAGTTGGTCATTCTCCTAATCTTCTCTGAGCCCTCGGGGTCTTTGTGACCTGGCCATTTAGCCCATGGTGTGCAAAAAAGTTCCGCTCAAAAGTTAACTCAACTCCAATCCCTCTCAGGGGCGGGGGTGGCTCAGTCGGTAGCGCGCCAGGCTCGTAATCTGTAGTTCCCAGGTCCGAGTCCCAGCTGGGTCAGCGTTGAGATTTATCTCCGCCAAACTCCCCGCCTTGCCCACGGTCAGTAGGGGACACCGATGGACTTGGAAAGGCCGCCGTCCGTCGGATGGGACGTTAAACCGTGGCCCTGTGTGTGGGAGAGCCATACCCTGTGCACGTTAAAGAACACGCTGGATGGCCTTGACGGGAGACTACCACCTGTCTCCCAATAGCTATCCAGTTAGTCATTCTCCTAATCTTCTCTGAGCCCTCGGGGTCTTTGTGACCTGGCCATTTAGACCATTAGTTCCGCTCAGAAGTTAACCCAACTGAACCCCAATCCCTCTCAATGTGACTAGGATCGAGTTTGGTTTGGTTTGTTTTACCTCTGAGCGGCACTTTTTTGCACACCATGGGCTAAATGGCCAGGTCACATGGACCCCGAAGGCTCAGAGAAGGTTGGGGGAGGGGACCCACTGGAACAGCTGTTGGGAGACAGATGGTAGCCTCCCGTCAAGGCCATCCAGCGTGTTCTTTAACGTGCACAGGGTATGGCTCTCCCGCACACGGGGCCACGGCATAGCGTCCCATCCGACGGACGGCGGCCTTTCCAAGCCCATCGGTGTCCCCTACTGACCGTGGGCAGGGCGGGGAATTTTGCGGAGATAAATCTCAACGCTGACCCAGCTGGGACTCGAACCTGGGAACTACAGATTACGAGCCTGGCGCGCTACCGACTGAGCCACCCCCGCCCCCTAGGATCGAGTAACTCTCCGCCTACAATTTCACTGAAGTTGGCTCAGCTGTAGCGCGCTCAAAGGAAATTTTAAACTGGAAAATGATCGATCAGCTGAGCACGTGGCCACGAGAGCTGTTAAAATTCGTCCCATGTATTGGACAAGTTCCGAGCTCATTTCAGTTTTTATCAAGCTCCTTGCAACAGATTCGAATCGTAAACAAATTTGCTTTTCCTCCCATTTCGTAACAAGGGCGAAAAGTAACTATCGTTTTGTCGCGTTGGACAATTTTCTTTCGACGCTAATTCCCCCTTTTTTAAAATCCTTTCATTTCTATTGGAAACTGTTTGCAGTCGGGCTCAGTCGGTGGCGGTAATCTGCAGTTCCAAGGTTCGAGTCCCGCGTGGGTCAACGTTGAGATTTATCTCCGCACGTTAAAGAACACGCTGGATGACCTTGACGGCTGACATCTGTCTCCCAGCTGTACTGTGGATCTCCTCCACCAACCTTCTCTGAGCCATCGGGGCCCTTGTGACCTGGCTGTTTAGCCTTGGGGTGCAAAAAAAAGTGCCGCTCACTAACTGTTTGCAGGGACGCACCCAGAAGGATGACGGTGGAATCCTGTCCTCCCATACTAAAACTCAAACTCGTCTGCTACTTTGAAATCCAAAACTTGTCTTTGCATTTTAGTCCCATGTTATGTCCGATACTAAAAATAGATTTAAAAAAAAAATTAAAATTCTAATTCCATACAGAATATCATTTTACCCATTCCTGTTCCGTAGACTGTTCTAGTAATTGGGAAAACCTACTTAGGCGTTTCATTTTCGGACCCAGGGTGTTCCCAAAAAAAGCTAAATTCTCGGAACTATTCCCCAAACTGAATCCTGGGGACCCATGGATAATTCCCGAAACCAAATCCTGATTTTCCATGGGATATCACCCCGACAGCCGTCCCGTGGCCAAGTGGTTAGAACGCTTGGCTATTGATCTAAGGGATCTGGGTTCGAGCCCCGGGTAAGGCATGGGTGTATGTGTTGTTTTTCTGCTGAGGTCCTGCCGTCCTCACATACCTTCTACTCTGGCATATAAACTGACAGGCTCCTGTCAGACCTCTGTGGCAAGCAGCTGCTTGAGGGGGTATTAGCCGTCCCGTGGCCGAGTGGTTAGCGCACTTGGCTGCTAATCTAAGGGACCTGGGTTCGAGCCCCGGGTAAGGCATGGATGTATGTGTCGTTTTTCTGCTGAGGTCTTGCCATCCTCACAGACCTTCTACTATGGCATATAAACTGAGAGGCTCCTGTCAGACTTCTGTGGCAAGCAGCTGCTTGAGGGGGTATTTATTGGACATGGGACATCACCCCGACTCCATGGGATATCCCTCGAAATTAAATCCTATGTAAGTGGTGGGAAAGAGGACACCGATGGGCTTGGAAATCTCGCTTTCCATCTAATTCTATCCAAATTTTGCACCCTCTAACAATGGAAATTCGAACTTATTATATTAGTACCTTTAAAACAAAAGAAGTTTTTTTTTTCATTTCTCTGTTGTAACAAAGAAATCAAAAACCACATTAGAAGCTCCCTAACTTGGAAAATACGCTTTTTACAGAAAAATAACACGAGACATAATTTGAAGATCTGATTGATATCTCTCAAATTATCGATTTTCAAGAATATTTGTTTAATATTTAAGGGTTATAGACTGGATTATTTAACAGCAAAACGTCTGCTGGTAAAAAAAAAAATTCAGAAATTTCAGTTTTATTCAAGTAACTCTTAAACTTTTCTCAAGTACTTCTAGGGTAGCTACCGGTGGTGACCTACACGTTTGGGTTGGGTTGTTTTACCTCTGAGCGGCACTTTTTCGCACACAATAGGCTAAATGTCCAGGTCACATGGACCCCGAAGGCTCAGAGAAGGTTGGGGTAGGGGACCCACTGGAACAGCTGTTCGGAGACAGATGGTAGCCTCCCGTCAAGGCCATCCAGCGTGTTCTTTAACGTGCACAGGGTATGGGTCTCCCGCACACGGGGCCACGGCTTAACGTCCCATCCGACGGACGGTGGCCTTTCCAAGGCCATCGGTGACCCCTACTGACCGTGGGCAGGGCGGGGAATTTTGCGGAGATAAATCTCAACGCTGACCCAGCTGGGACTCGAACCTGGGAACTACAGATTACGAGCCTGGCGCGCTACCGACTGAGCCACCCCGCCCCTGACCTACACCAGTTGAGGACCACTGGTCTACACCAGGGAGGCGGAAATGCTCGACTCAGTCGGATGCTCATCAAGATCATAATCTGTAGTTTCCAGGTTCGATGCCACTTGCTCCAGCGTTCAGAGGGAAGTGGGTGGCTCACTTGATAGCGTGCCAGGCTCAAGTCCCGCCTGGGCCACCGTTGAGATTTATCTCCGCAAAACTTCCCGTCCTGCCTATGGTCAGTAGGAGACACTGATGGACTTGGAAAGGCTGACGTCCGTCGGTTGGGACGTTGATGAATCGTGGCGCCGTGTGGGAGAGAGCCATACCTGGTGCACATTAAAGAACACGCTGGATGGCCTTGACGGTAGGTTGCCATCTATCTCCCAACAGCTGTTCCAGTGGGTCCCCAACTTGCTCTGTACCCTCGTTGTCCTTGTCACCTGGCCATATAATCCATTTTGTGCGGGGCGGGGGTGGCTCGGTCGATAGCGCGCCAGACTCGTAATCTGTAGTTCTCAGGTTCGAGTCCCAGCTGGGTCAGCGTTGAGATTTATCTCCGCAAAAATTCCCCGCCCTGCCCACGGTCAGTAGGGGACACCGATGGGCTTGGAAAGGCCGCCGTCCGTCGGATGGGACGTTAAGCCATGGCCCCGTGTGCGGGAGAGCCACACCCTGTGCACGTTAAAGAACACGCTGGATGGCCTTGACGGGAGGCTACCATCTGTCTCCCAACAGCTGTTCCAGTGGGTCCCCTCCTCCAACCTTCTCTGAGCCTTCGGGGTCCATGTGACCTGGCCATTTAGCCCTTGGTGTGCAAAAAAGTGCCGCTCAGAGGTAAAACAACCCAACCCAACCTTCCTTAATGTATTCCGCCATGCATAGCTATTCCTTCCTTAATGTAATCCGCCATGCATAGCTATTCCTTCCTTAATGTGTTCCGCTATGCATAGCTATTCCTTCCTTAATGTATTCCGCCATGCATAGCTATTCCTTCCTTAATGTATTCCGCCATGCATAGCTATTCCTTCCTTAATGTATTCCGTCATGCATAGCTATTCCTTCCTTAATGTATTCAGTCATGCATAGCTATTCCTTCCTTAATGTATTCCGCCATGCATAGCTATTCCTTCCTTAATGTGTTCCGCTATGCATAGATATTCCTTCCTTAATGTGTTCCGCTATGCATAGCTATTCCTTCCTTAATGTATTCCGCCATGCATAGCTATTCCTTCCTTAATGTATTCCGTCATGCATAGCTATTCCTTCCTTAATGTATTCAGTCATGCATAGCTATTCCTTCCTTAATGTATTCCGCCATGCATAGCTATTCCTTCCTTAATGTGTTCCGCTATGCATAGATATTCCTTCCTTAATGTGTTCCGCTATGCATAGCTATTCCTTCCTTAATGTAATCCGCCATGCATAGCTATTCCTTCCTTAATGTATTCAGCTATGCATAGCTATTCCTTCCTTAATGTATTCCGCCATGCATAGCTATTCCTTCCTTAATGTATTCAGCCATGCATAGCTATTCCTTCCTTAATGTATTCTAATCCTTGCAGTTCATCATTCAGGTATCAGAAAGCAGTGAACAATTTAAACTTTCTATCCGTTTTAAAAATGAATGTCACACTTATTTCTTCGTACACATTTAATTCCAATAGAGTTTTTTTCGCTACCTGCTAAAATTAATGATGTTGTTAAAGTTTTGTTGCAGAGCCCTCAAATGATTAAATCATCCGGAAATGAAGGGATACATAGTGGCATTTCTGTTGCAATACTTTTGGACCAAATCCAGCAGCTCGTAGTTTTTCCGCAGATAATCTCGATGACCTTGGAGGCCTTGCCCTTGGCAATCTTCGACTCACCGATCATGTTGCCAGTTCAGTCAACAAATCTCGTGCATGCCGGCGAATAAGTGGCGACACCTCGCGGAAACTCTCCTCATGCAAATTCTTTTCGTCTGAAGAATGCCGATTTGGCAACTTTATTATTCAAAGGATGCTTGATAATGAGGTCGATGTTTGTAAGTCATCATGGAAAACATTTGTACAATCGTCCACATTTTGTATTCCACAGAACGGAATGCTTATTATGTAACTAAAGAAAATAATATTTTAAACTGATATTCAAAGCTTTTTCGTAGTCCTCAGTTGTTGGGTTGGGTTGTTTTACCTCTGAGCGGCACTTTTTTGCACACCATGGGCTAAATGGCTAGGTCACATGGACCCCGAAGGCTCAGAGAAGGTTGGGGGAGGGGACCCACTGGAACAGCTGTTGGGAGACAGATGGTAGCCTCCCGTCAAGGCCATCCAGCGTGTTCTTTAACGTGCACAGGGTATGGCTCTCCCGCACACGGGGCCACGGCTTAACGTCCCATCCGACGGACGGCGGCCTTTCTAAGCCCATCGGTGTTCCCTACTGACCGTGGGCAGGACGGGGAATTTTGCGGAGATAAATCTCAACGCTGACCCAGCTGGGACTCGAACCTGGGAACTACAGATTACGAGCCTGGCGCGCTACCGACTGAGCCACCCCCGCCCCACTGCTTAAAGGTAAAACAATCCGACCGATTCAGTTTAGGTAATCGCCTTGTAAAGCTGTTATTATAAACAACCTAACGTTATTGTTTTGCATGGAAAAATTAAACCGATTCAGTTTTATCAAAATGAAATAATTTTGATGACTGAATGTTGAATTCATTGGCTTCCCAAGGAGGAGGAATATTGGGTGCCGACTTATTCCTGCAAATTAATGGGGGCGGGGGTGGCTCAATCGATAGCGCGCCATGCTCGTAATCTGTAGTTCCCAGGTTCGAGTCCCAGCTGAGTCATCGTTGAGATTTATCTCCGCAAAATTCCCCGCCCTGCCCACGGTCAGTAGGGGACACCGATGGGCTTGGAAAGGCCGCCGTCCGTCAGATGGGATGTTAAGCCGTGGTGCCGTGTGCGGGAGAGCCATACCCTGTGCACGTTAAAGTACATGCTGGATGGCCTTGACGGGAGGCTACCATCTATCTCCCAACAGCTGTCCCAGTGGGTCCCCTCCCCCAACCTTCTCTGAGCCTTCGGGGTTCTTGTGACCTGGCCATTTAGCCCATGGTGTGCAAAAAAGTGCCGCTCAGAGGTAAAACAACCGAACAACCCTGCAAATTATTATATATATTTGAAATATACAATCTAACGCATTCTAATAACATTAATTTCTTTACCCGTTAGGTGGGCTAAGTAAGCCCGTCGATTTTCAAACAATGAGTGCTGATGTAGGTCTTGGGAATTTTCCAAAAAGTTAGTTTAGATTGTTTTAGCGCTGAGCAGCACTTTTATTCCACACAATGGGCTAAATGGCTAGGTCACAAGGACCCCGAAGGCAAAAAGGAGGTTGGGAGAGAGGACCTACTAGAACAGCTGTTGGGAGACAGATGGTAGCCTCCCGTCAAGGCCATCCAGAGTGTATATTAACGTGCACATCCGACGGCCTTTCCAAGCTCATCGGTATCCCCTATTGACCGTGGGCAGGATGAGGAGTTTTGCGGAGATAAATCTCAACGCTGATCCAGCTGGAACTCGAACCTGGTAACTGCAGATTATGAGCCTGCCATGCTACCGACTGAGCCATCCCTGCCCCGTACCAAGGGTGTACGTTTGTAAAATACCCAGGGGAAACGTTCACCCCCCCCCCCTCCCGAAAATATGGCCGTCCTATACGAAATCTCTGTCTATAAAAATAAATAACCCCTGAAGCAGCTACTTGCCAGACAGGTCCCTGGCAGTTTAATACACCACAGTAGAATGTCTGTGTGAGGATGGCGGATGTGTGAGGATGTCTGTGTGAGGATGGCGGATGTGTGAGGATGAGGATGTCTGTGTGAGGATGGCGGATGTGTGAGGATGAGGACGTCTGTGTGAGGATGGCGGATGTGTGAGGATGAGGATGGCGGATGTGTGAGGATGAGGACGTCTGTGTGAGGATGACGATGTCTGTGTGAGGATGGCGGATGTGTGAGGATGTGTGTGTGAGGATGGCGGATGTGTGAGGATGAGGATGGCGGATGTGTGAGGATGAGGATGTCTGTGTGAGGATGGCGGATGTGTGAGGATGAGGACGTCTGTGTGAGGATGTCTGTGTGAGGATGGCGGATGTGTGAGGATGTCTGTGTGAGGATGGCGGATGTGTGAGGATGTCTGTGTGAGGATGGCGGATGTGTGAGGATGAGGATGTCTGTGTGAGGATGGCGGATGTGTGAGGATGAGGATGTCTGTGTGAGGATGGCTGGTCCTCAGCAGAAAAACAACAAACATCCACACTCCAAAGCAGTTGGTTTTTTATTTTAGCTTCATAGTAATGTCCGACACAAAAAAAATAGATTGAAATGAAATAAAAAAAATACCCCCTCAAGCAGCTGCTTGCCACTGAGGTCTGAGAGGAGTCTCAGTTTATTTGCCAAAGTAGAAGGTCTGAGAGGATGGCAGGACCTCAGCAGACAAACGACACACACATCCATGCCTTACCCGGGGCTCGAACCCAGGTCCCTTAGATTAGCAGCCAAGTGCGCTAACCACTCGGCCACGGGACGGCTAATACCCCCTCAAGGAACTGCTTGCCACTGATGTCTGACAGGAGTCTGTCAGTTTATATGCCAGAGTAGAAGGTCTGAGAGGATGGAAGTACCTCAGCAGAAAAACAATACGAACATCCGTGGCATCCTTGGCGTGATGAGCAATGTGGACCCGGTGCTCGAGCCCAGGTCTCTTAGATTAGCCAAGCGCGCTAACCACTCGGCCACTAGACATAACAATTATAAAATGTCATTTTAACTTTCCTAGAGCCGTGGAATATTTTAGCAATTGGAACATCCTACCTCAAGTCTTATGCTCAGGACCCCCCCCCCCCACCTCTCTCAAAACTAAATCATCGGAGCCTCTCTTCCACACGAAACTAAATTCTCTGTCTTCTAATCCTCTCCGAAATTGAATTTTCTTGGCACCCCCAAAATGAATACCCCCTCTCGTCAAATGGGCTAAGCTTCCGTTAACCTTCTCTGAGCCCTCTGGGTCCATGTGACCTGACCAATTAGGCCATTGTTTGCAAAAAAAATGCGCCTCTCAGAGGTAAAATGACCTGACCCAACCCCAGCATTGCTCATTCGGTGTATTTATACTCCAAAGAACAATCAGGGGCAGGGGTGGCTCAGTCGGTAGCTCGCCAGGCTCGTAATCTGTAGTTCCCAGGTTCGAGTCCCAGCTGGGTCAGCGTTGAGATTTATCTCCGCAAAATTTCCCCGCCCTGCCCACGGTCAGTAGGGGACACCGATGGGCTTGAAAAGGCCGCCGTCCGTCGGATGGGACGTTAAGCCGTGGCCCCGTGTGCGGGAGAGCCATACCCTGTGCACGTTAAAGAACACGCTGGATGGCCTTGACGGGAGGCTACCATCTGTCTCCCAACAGCTGTTCCAGTGGGTCCCCTACCCCAACTTTCTCTGAGCCTTCGGGGTCCTTGTGGCCTGGCCATTTAGCCCATGGTGTGCAAAAAAGTGCCGCTCAGAGGTAAAACAATCCAATCGAATCCAAAGAACAATCAACAAACTCCGTGAAACCAATTAAAAAACACTGATCTATTGTTTACTACATAAACAAAGCCTACACTACCTAGGGATAAAAAAAATACGCATTAAAAGAGCTACAGGGTTGGGTTGTTTTACCTCTGAGCGGCACTTTTTTGCACACCATGGGCTAAATGGCCAGGTCACAAGGACCCCGAAGGCTCAGAGAAGGTTGGGGGAGGGGACCCACTGGAACAGCTGTTGGGAGACAGATGGTAGCCTCCCGTCAAGGCCATCCAGCGTGTTCTTTAACGTGCACAGGGTATGGCTGTCCCGCACACGGAGCCACTACTTAACGTCCCATCCGACGAACGGCGTCCTTTCCAAGCCCATCGGTGTCCCCTACTGACCGTGGGCAGGGCGGGGAATTTTGCCGAGATAAATCTCAACGCTGACCCAGTGGGACTCGAACCTGGGAACTACAGATTACGAGCCTGGCTCGCTACCGACTGAGCCACCCCCGCCCCAGAGCTACAGGAAATTGAAGTTTTTTAATTCAGTCTTCGAATTCATTAACATAATTTTTGTCTTATTGATAATTCGGCACAACCGATCTTATGACAGTTTTTCTCTATAATGTAATCTGTATTAAAAAAAGAAATTTTTTCGTCTTCGTCTGCCATTTGAAATCAGATTTTCTATAATTCATCATTGCTCAGCAAAATATTGAATAATAATTTACTTCCTTGTAACTGTTTCTCGTGAATGCTTCGTTTAAATTCAGACTAATAATGCTTCCTCATATTTCAGCTGCAATTATCATTTTAGCAACTGAATTATGCGCAGCTAAATAGTCATTTTGATCTGAGAAACTGAATCATGACTTGCATTCAGTTATTAGCTGAGTCATTTCAAATTCTTATTTAACTTTCACGGATCAGATTACTGAACTGGTTAAGAAGTTGATCACAATGTATACAATTGTGACCAAGATAATCTTTTACTTGGGTTGGTTTGGGTTACCTCTGAGCGGCACTTTTTTTGTACACCATGGGCTAAATGGCCAGGTCAATGGACCCCGAAGGCTCAGAGAAGGTTGGGGGAGGGGACCCACTGGAACAGCTGTTGGGAGACAGATGGTAGCCTCCCGTCAAGGCCATCCAGCGTGTTCTTTAACGTTGGGTTGTTTTACCTCTGAGCGGCACTTTTTTGCACACAATGGGCTAAATGGCCAGGTCAATGGACCCCGAAGGCTCAGAGAAAGTTGGGGGAGGGGACCCACTGGAACAACTTTTGGGAGACAGATGGTAGCCTCCCGTCAAGGCCATCCAGCGTGTTCTTTAACGTTGGGTTGTTTTACCTCTGAGCGGCACTTTTTTTGCACACAATGGGCTAAATGGCCAGGTCAATGGACCCCGAAGGCTCAGAGAAAGTTGGGGGAGGGGACCCACTGGAACAACTTTTGGGAGACAGATGGTAGCCTCCCGTCAAGGCCATCCAGCGTGTTCTTTAACGTTGGGTTGTTTTACCTCTGAGCGGCACTTTTTTTGCACACAATGGGCTAAATGGCCAGGTCAATGGACCCCGAAGGCTCAGAGAAGGTTGGGGGAGGGGACCCACTGGAACAGCTGTTGGGAGACAGATGGTAGCCTCCCGTCAAAGCCATCCAGCGTGTTCTTTAACGTGCACAGGGTATGGCTCTCCCGCACACGGGGCCACGGCTTAACGTCCCATCCGACGGACGGCGGCCTTTCCAAGCCCATCGGTGTCCCCTACTGACCGTGGCCAGGGCGGGGAATTTTGCGGAGATAAATCTCAACGCTGACCCAGCTGGGACTCGAACCTGGGAACTACAGATTACGAGCCTGGCGCGCTACCGACTGAGCCCCCCCGCCCCCCCCCTTACAGACGGATAAGTGGGTTATTCGAAAACGAAGAGGACCAGCAGCAGATGATAATGCTGAGGTTAGTGAAGCAGATGAACTCACCGATTCAGAACTTAGTGGTGAAAAGAAGACAAGAAAATGGGAGAACGTGGTGCGAAAATTTCAAGAAAGCTGGGGGCATGAAATTTGTAGTGATGAAAGCAGGCTAAAAGCCAGTGTGGCTGCTGTACAAAAAAAGGTTTCAGTAGCAATAAGGCAGTCCGAAAAAGCCTTTCGCAGTAAAAAAATAAAATAAAATAAATACCTCCTCAAGCAGCTGCTTGCCACAGAGGTCTGACAGGAGCCTGTCAGTTTACATGCCATAGTAGTAGGTCCGAGAGGATGGCAGGATCTCAGCAGAAAAACGACACATACATCCATGCCTTACCCGAGGCTCGAACTCGGGTCCCTTAGATTAGCAGCCAAGTGCGCTAACCACTCGGCCACGGGACGGCTAATACCCCCTCAAGCAGCTGCTTGCCACAGAGGTCTGACAGGAGCCTGTCAGTTTATATGCCATAGTAGTAGGTCCGAGAGGATGGCAGGATCTCAGCAGAAAAACGACACATACATCCATGCCTTACCCGGGGCTCGAACCCAGATCCCTTAGATTAGCAGCCAAGTGCGCTAACCACTCGGCCACGGGACGGCTAATACCCCCTCAAGCAGCTGCTTGCCACAGAGGTCTGACAGGAGCCTGTCAGTTTATATGCCATAGTAGTAGGTCTGAGAGGATGGCAGGACCTCAGCAGAAAAACAACACAAACATCCATGACTTACCCGGGGCTCGAACCCAGGTCCCTTAGATCAGTAGCCAAGCGCGCTAACCACTCGGCCATGGGACGGCTCCTTTCGCAATATGCACAGTGAATTCGACAATAAATTTCCGATAGCACAGGGTATGTCTCTCCCACACACGGGGCCAGAGTCGTGCCAGTGAAATTGCCAGCCTGAAAACGCAATTTCATCATCAGAAGAACAGCAGCTGGTGACGTCAGCTAGCTATAAAGCAGCAGATTTTAGTCCGGAAGATGAAACCATTTTCTGATGCTGAGATGATAATGGAAATTGGGATCACGGCGACGAAAACTCGGTTGGAGAATTACGATTCGAAGGTGAAGAATGATATCCTGCAAAAAGTGCAGAATTTGCAGCTAAAACTCACGACGATTTTTCTCAGTATATTAAAATTACCGAAAAACGTAGAACTGCGTGAATAATTCAGAAAAATTGTTTTTCCATGGTTTGGCTGTTTTACCTCTGAGCGGCACTTTTTTTGCATGCAATGGAGTAAATGGCCAAGTCACATGGGGGAGGGACCCACTGGGCAGTTGTTGGGAGACAGATGGTAGCCTCCTATCAATTGTGGGTTGTTTTACCTCTGAGCGGCACTTTTTTGCACACCTTGGGCTAAATGGCCAGGTCACATGGACCCTGAAGGCTCAGAGAAGGTTGGGGAAGGGAACCCACTGGAACAACTTTTGGGAGACAGATGGTAGCCTCCCGTCAAGGCCATCCAGCGTGTTCTTTAACGTTGGGTTGTTTTACCTCTTAGCGGCACTTTTTTGCACACCATGGGCTAAATGGCCAGGTCACATGGACCCCGAAGGCTCAGAGAAGGTTGGGGCAGGGGACCCACTGGAACAGCTGTTGGGAGACAGATGGTAGCCTCCCGTCAAGGCCATCCAGCGTGTTCTTTAACGTGCACAGGGTATGGCTCTCCCGCACACGGGGCCACGGCTTAACGTCCCATCCGACGGATGGCGGTCTTTCCAAGCCCATCGGTGTCCCCTACTGACCGTGGGCAGGGCGGGGAATTTTTGCGGAGATAAATCTCAACGCTGACCCAGCTGGGACTCGAACCTGGGAACTACAGATTACGAGCTTGGCGCCTCCCATCAAGCGTGTTCTTTAACGAGCATAGGGCCTGGCTCTCCCGCACGCTGGTTGAGATTTATCTCCGCTAAGCCCCACCCGTGCCTTCGATCAGTGTCAGCTCCTGGGGGTTGTCGAGTTTAATTTATCCTCAGCGCCCCACGGGGAAGGAAATATGCTTTCAGTTCGTTTCTGATATTCTGCTGTCGGCGTCAAAGAATTGAAGAGTGACGACAAACAACAAAGGTTTGATTCTGAAGATATTTACAGATGTCTCCGTGAGAACTGACGTTGGCTACAAAATAACCGTGTGAAGGTTATTTAACAGGTTGCGTCTTCTGCTCACCTAAAGAGGAAAACCTCTCAACTTGTGAAATACCTATTCACCGAGCAACCACAGTCTTACGTCTGCTCACTATAGCCAGTACAGACAGAACTGCCTGATCTTGGCGACGGGACGTCCGACGCTCTTCGCCCAAGCACCGTCCTCCTGGTTCCGTGGAATGGTCATTTGGTCTGCACTCCAACGTGTTAAATACTCCAGGATCACCTTCCCCCAACTTTCTGAGATTCTTTGGGGTCCTTGTGGCTTGGCCATTTAGCACAATAAATAAAAAAAAAATAAATAAATACCCCCTCAAGCAGCTGCTTGCCACAGAGGTCTGACAGGAGCCCATCACTTTATATGCCATACTAGAAGGTCTGAGAGGATGGCAGGACCTCAACAGAAAAACAACACGAACATCCATGCCTTACCCGGGGCTCGAACCCAGGTCCCTTAGATCAGTAGCCAAGCGCGCTAACCACTCGGCCATTGGACGGCCCAACAAGCGAAATGGCTTTGCAAAACTAAAAAGAAAACAAAAAACAGCGAACTCAATTTCGTTTGGTAATGGTTTTACTTTAAAACTCCAGAAAGCTTCGAGTGGAGTGCAGGTAGCTTAGTTGGTAGCGAGCCAGGCTCGTAACCTGTAGTTCCCAGGTTCGAGTCCCACCTGGACCATCGTCGATATTTATCTCCATAACGCCCTGTCCTCAGTCAGTAGGGGTCACCGATAGACTTGGAAAGGTCGCCGTCCATCGGATGGGTACATCAAGCCGTTGCCCCGTGTGCGAGAGAGAGCCATACTCTGTGCAAGTTAAAAACACACTGGATAGCCTTGACCAGAGGCTACCATCCGTCTCCTAACAGCTGAAAGTTGGTAATCGTTTTACTTAAAACTCCAGTGATTTTAGAAACTTTAATGCGCATTAATCTTTTTTCCCTTTATCTGTAGACATACCATACCTACAGTCGCTCAAAAAAAAGTATCCGAACACTATGGTTGATTGCAGAATTCAGAAAAAATATCTGGCAACGATTTTTTTAGAAATTAGTGATCTTGGCAACCTTCGTATTGTTGATTACAGAATGCAGAAAAAATATCTGACAACGATTTTTTTTTAGAAATTAGTGATCTGGCAACCTTCGTGTCACGTGACACGAAGGTTGCCAGATCACTAATTTCTAAAAAAATCGTTGCCAGATATTTTTTCTGAATTCTGTAATCAACCCTAGTGTTCGGATACTTTTTTGAGCGACTGTAGGTGGTCATATTATTTTGATACTAGATCGTGTGGGCTCACTCACGGAAATATTGAGCGTGTGCAGTTACCGTTCACAGCAAACTGGAGCGTGTGCAGTAACTGCACACGCTCCAGTTTACTGTGAACGGTAACTGGAGCGTGTACAGTTGCTGTACACGCTCCAGATATTTTTCCTGAATTCTGTAATCACGTGACACGAAGGTAGCCAGATCATTAATTTCTAAAAAAATCGTTGCCAGATATTTTTTCTGAATTCTGTAACCAACCCTAGTGTTCGGATACTTTTTTGAGCGACTGTAGGTGGTCATATTATTTTGATACTAGATCGTGTGGGCTCACTCACGGAAATATTGAGCGTGTGCAGTTACCGTTCACAGCAAACTGGAGCGTGTACAGTTGCTGTACACGCTCTAGATATTTTTCCTGAATTCTGTAAACACGTGACACGTAGGTTGCCAGATCACTAATTTCTAAAAAAATCGTTGCCAGATATTTTTTCTGAATTCTGTAACCAACCCTAGTGTTCGGATACTTTTTTGAGCGACTGTAGGTGGTCATATTATTTTGATACTAGATCGTGTGGGCTCACTCACGGAAATATTGAGCGTGTGCAGTTACCGTTCACAGCAAACTGGAGCGTGTGCAGTAACTGCACACGCTCCAGTTTGCTGTGAACGGTAACTGGAGCGTGTATAGTTGCTGTACACGCTCCAGATATTTTTCCTGAATTCTGTAATCACGTGACACAAAGGTGGCCAGATCACTAATTTCTAAAAAAATCGTTCCCAGATATTTTTTCTGAATTCTGCAATCAACCCTAGTGTTCGGATATTTTTTTGAGCGACTGTACTTTGACATAAAAAGTTTTGTTTTTGAAAGTAGAGGGCTTTTCCCATTTATTCTTTTTCTTTCCACGATTGATAGAGAACCTGGCGACATTCTACTGCGCACGTTCACTAGATTTATAATTTCTGGAAATCCCATGCAGCATCCACACGAAATGATTTCACAAGAAACACAGATGA
Source organism: Ryuthela nishihirai (assembly GCA_038380435.1). NCBI lineage: Eukaryota > Metazoa > Arthropoda > Arachnida > Araneae > Heptathelidae > Ryuthela > Ryuthela nishihirai. Next base: position 3,484,945 of record JAWZYU010000032.1, on the reverse strand, counting down.
CGGAATGAGTTATTTTTTCTTCTCATTTGAGTGATGAAACAATGAAAACGTTTGATTTTACGAAGGCAGTTGCAATTTCCGCTTTGATTCTCGACAGTCACGGTTTGACATTTCCTCGCCATGGAGGTCGACTTTATGGAGTAATCATTTGAATTAGTTTGGGTTGTTTTACCTCTGAGCGGCACTTTTTTGCACACCATGGGCTAAATGGCCGGGTCATATAGACCACGAAGGCTCAGAGAAGGTTGGACCCACTGGAATAGCTGCTGGGAGACAGATGGTAGCCTCCCGTCAAGGCTATCCAGCGTGTTCTTTAACGTGTACAGGGTATGGCTCTCCCGCACACGGGGCCACGGCTTAACGTCCCATCCGACGGACGACGGCCTTTCCAAGCCCATCGGTGTCCCCTACTGACCGTGGGCAGGGCGGGGAATTTTGCGGAGATAAATCTCAACGCTGACCCAGCTGGGACTCGAACCTGGGAACTACAGATTACGAGCCTGGTGCGCTACCGACTGAGCCACCCCCGCCCCCAGAGTCTTCTGTGATTCGTGTGAAAATGCAGGCACTCAATACTGAGTTACTCTTAATAAATTGGTTCGTCACTATTAGTTAAACAAAACCATTCTTTATTGCACTTTGAACACACAAACATTGACTGAATGATAAAGATCATAATAATTCACATTTGTCATAAATTGTATCAGCTTACTATCTACGCCTGTTCAGCTATTTCTTCCAAGCCTCAAGTACCGTTGGGGCGGGGGTGGCTCAGTCGGTAGCGCGCCAGGCTCGTAAACTGTAGTTCCCAGGTTCGAGTCCCAGTTGGGTCAGCGTTGAGATTTATCTCCGCAAAATTCCTCGCCCTGCCCACGGTCATAGGGGACACCGATGGGCTTGGAAAGGCTGCCGTCCGTCGGATGGGACGTTAAGCCGTGGCCCCGTGTGCGAGAGAGCCATACCCTGTGCGCGTTAAAGAACACGCTGGATGGCCTTGACGGGAGGCTACCATCTGTATCCCAACAGCTGTTCCAGTGGGTCCCCTCCCCCAACCTTCTCTGAGTCTTCGGGGTCCATGTGACCTGGCCATTTAGCCCATGGTGTGCAAAAAAGTGCCGCTCAGAGGTAAAACAACCCAACTCAAGTACCGTTAGTCCGAGTCGGCACTAACGGTCATTACGATTTTGCGTCTTAACTCGCTCGTCCTGTCATCAATGACTGTCTCTTCCCTCTTCTGTTGGTAGTTGCCAACACTCTGCTCCCTACTCTGACTTCGGACATGTGGCAAGGTCGCTGACCTCCGACTTCGGACAAATGGCAGGGTCACTTGTCAGCGGACACCCGCAGTGGGTGATTCTCCTGTATTCCACACTGCTACATCGATTAACATTCCAGATGCCTCTTGGGTCTTAACGTCCCATCCGACGTTAAGACCAAGCCCTGCCCATAGTCAGTAGGGGACACCGATGGGCTTGGAAAGCCCGCCGTCCATCGGATGGGACGTTAAGCCGTAGCCCCGTGTGTGGGAGAGCCATACCCTGTGCACGTTAAAGAACACGCTGGATGGCCTTGACGGGAGACTACCATCTGTCTCCCGACAGCTGTTCCAGTGGGTCCCCTCCCCCAACCTTCTCTGAGCCTTCGAGGTCCTTGTGACCTGGCCATTTAGCCCATGGTGTGCAAAAAAGTGCCGCTCAGAGGTAAAACAACCCAACCCAACAACTTGGGTGAAACACCAAATAATGTACAAAACAGAAAAAAAATAGTTTAAAAGGCCTCTAGCCTGACAACTCTCAGCAGGAGCAGACTAAATTAGACTCTCCCTGCCCTTCAGTAAACCACATTAAACCAGATCCTAACCCTCACGAAACACAGGTTAAAATCAGATTTTGATTTTCCACCCCTGCGAGCTTTAGTGAGGAATTCCTCTTTTTGAATACTAAAGTAGAGAAAATTCATCTACAGTTCGAAAAAGGCGAAATCAAAATTCATTTTCATTTGTGAGATGAAACGTAACCATGGTAACCTGCATTCGAAATACCGAGTTTCCATTTCGAATGGCAGTTCATCTCAGACAAATGCATTTATCATCCACAGCCAGAGATCAGAACAGATTCGCTTTTGATATTCAGAACCCAAATTTCTGTTTCAGGAAGCGAGTCTTACCTCCTCTTACCGAAGTGTAAACAAGTAAAAAACTTCGTCAGAAGCAAAAAATAAAGTCCTTCGCTGCATTCCACGTTCATCAGAAGCAGGCGTTGTTTTGTTGGCGCGTGACCCAAATTCCATTGATCCCTGGGATCGAGTGTGAAGATCGCCCGAGGGGACAGATGTTCTCTTGAACCCAATTGCAGTCAACGATCACTTAGAGGGGTCTTCTTACTCCACCGAAGGGTGGGGTCGTTGGTGCACGAGGCAGGAAGGAAAAAAGTGCAGATCAGTTTTCTTTACAACCTGCGATGTAACAGAAGTTTTAAGGCAAAAAATAAAACAGGTCTTTCAATGCAAGGATTTTTTTAATCCAAATTCATTCCAGTGAATCGAAAATAGTTAGATATTGATACCAACGTCTCAGACAGATTGCAATACAATTTTTTCGAAAGGGTTGAGTTAATTGATCTGTGTGATAGGCACTTTTATGCGCACACATAGGCGAAAGACCAGGTCACAAAGACCTAAAGGGCTCAAAGAATATGGGGAGTAGGGGATGCACTGGACAGCTCTTAGGAGACAGATGGAAGCCTCCCATCAAAGTCATCCAATGCGTTCTTTAACGTCGGTAGCGCGCCAGGCTCGTAATCTGTAGTTCTCAGGTTCGAGTCCCAGCTGGGTCAGAGTTGAGATTTATCTCCGCAAAATTCCCCGCCCTGCCCACGGTCAGTAGGGGACACCGATGGGCTTGGAAAGGCCGCCGTCCGTCGGATGGGACGTTAAGCCGTGGCCCCGTGTGCGTGAGAGTCATACCCTGTGCATGTCAAAGAACACACTGGATGGCCTTGACGGGAGGCTACCATCTGTCTCCCAACAGCTATTCCAGTGGGTCCCCTCCCACAACCTTCTCTGAGCCTTCGGGTTCATGTGACCTGGCCATTTAGCCCATGGTGTTCAAAAAAGTGCCGCTCAGAGGTAAAACAACCCAACACAACCCAACCCTTACACATGGCTTAACATCCCATCCCACGGATGGCGTCCTTTCCAAGCCCATTGGTGGAGATAAATTTCAAAGCAGGAACAGGTGGGTTCGGTTGGGTTGTTTTACCTCTGAGCCTCACTTTTTTCCTTGACTCTGAGCGACACTTTTTTTACACACAATGGGCAAAATGACCAGGTCACATGGACCCCGAAGGTTCAGAGAAGGTTGGGGGAGGGGACCCACTGGAACAGCTGTTGGGAGACAGATGGTAGCCTCCCTTCATGGCCATCCAGCGTGTTCTTTAACGTGCACAGGATATGGCTCTCCAGCACATGGGACCACGGCTTAACAATCCATCTGACGGATGGCGGCCTTTCCAAGCCCATCGGTGTCCCCTACTAACCGTGGGCATGGCGGGGAATTTTGTGGAGATAATTCTGAACGCTGACGTAGCATGGACTCGAACCTGGGAATTACAGATTACGAGCCTGCCAGGTCACAAGGACGCCGAAAGCTCAGAGAAGATTGGGGGAAGGACTTTCACTGGACAACTGTTAGACCAATGCTAACCTCCCTTCAAGGCCATCCAGCGTGTTCTTTGACGTGTACAACTTTCCTGCATAAGGACCACGACTTAACTTTCCAGCCGACGGAAGGCCGGCCTTTCCGAGCCCATCAGAGTGTCCCATTTTTTCATTGGGGGTAGGGTGTGGTTTCAGCGCAGATAAATCTCGAAGCTAGCAAAAGTGGAACTCGAATCTGGGAACTGCAAATTAGGAGACAACTCTTCTACGTTGAGTACCAGCAAAACCTGATATCAATTCTGTTTCAAATCAATTCAGATCAATCCAGCTTTAAAAAAAAAGATTTTCTATTTGTTTCATTGTTTTAGATGAATGAAGGGCATATCTTTTGCCCCAATATGAACCTAAAAGAATGCTAGAAGTTACTCCTAGTATTACACGTTTTCTCATACAAGTCTGCTAACACCGAAATCACTTCTGATCTCTTCCACAGTTAGAGCCAACACCGAAATCACTTCTGATCTCTTCCACAGTTAGAGCCAACACCGAAATCACTTCCGATCTCTTCCACAGTTAGAGCCAACACCGAAATCACTTCCGATCTCTTCCACAGTTAGAGCCAACACCGAAATCACTTCCGATCTCTTCCACAGTTAGAGCCAACACCGAAATCACTTCCGATCTCTTCCACAGTTAGAGCCAACACCGAAATCACTTCCGATCTCTTCCACAGTTAGAGCCAACACCGAAATCACTTCCGATCTCTTCCACAGTTAGAGCCAACACCGAAATCACTTCCGATCTCTTCCACAGTTAGAGCCAACACCGAAATCACTTCCGATCTCTTCCACAGTTAGAGCCAACACCGAAATCACTTCCGATCTCTTCCACAGTTAGAGCCAACACCGAAATCACTTCCGATCTCTTCCACAGTTAGAGCCAACACCGAAATCACTTCCGATCTCTGCCACAGTTAGAGCCAACACCGAAATCACTTCCGATCTCTGCCACAGTTAGAGCCAACACCGAAATCACTTCCGATCTCTTCCACAGTTAGAGCCAACACCGAAATCACTTCCGATCTCTTCCACAGTTAGAGCCAACACCGAAATCACTTCCGATCTCTTCCACAGTTAGAGCCAACACCGAAATCACTTCCGATCTCTTCCACAGTTAGAGCCAACACCGAAATCACTTCCGATCTCTTCCACAGTTAGAGCCAACACCGAAATCACTTCCGATCTCTTCCACAGTTAGAGCCAACACCGAAATCACTTCCGATCTCTTCCACAGTTAGAGCCAACACCGAAATCACTTCCGATCTCTTCCACAGTTAGAGCCAACACCGAAATCACTTCCGATCTCTTCCACAGTTAGAGCCAACACCGAAATCACTTCCGATCTCTTCCACAGTTAGAGCCAACACCGAAATCACTTCCGATCTCTTCCACAGTTAGAGCCAACACCGAAATCACTTCCGATCTCTTCCACAGTTAGAGCCAACACCGAAATCACTTCCGATCTCTTCCACAGTTAGAGCCAACACCGAAATCACTTCCGATCTCTTCCACAGTTAGAGCCAACACCGAAATCACTTCCGATCTCTTCCACAGTTAGAGCCAACACCGAAATCACTTCCGATCTCTTCCACAGTTAGAGCCAACACCGAAATCACTTCCGATCTCTTCCACAGTTAGATCTAACACAACACACACAGTATAGCGTGACGGAAGAAGTGATTAAGTCGTACTTAATCTTGGCACTAATCACTATGCCAATTAAGGCGTAGTGATTAGGTATATTAGTTAAGGCACGGATTCTCAAACTGTGAGGAAGGAAGCAAAGCTCTAATGATTTCATATCTGCTACTATTTTAAGAGGATATTTTTACAGTATTTATGAAAACAAAAATGTGTTTATATAAAAGAAGTATTTTATGACAGATGTAAAATGCAAACTGACAATTTCTTTCCATTTCATTCTATACTAGCTGAACGTACCCGGCGCTGCCCGGGTGTCACTTTTAACCAGTACATTCTTATTTTCACTGACCCCCCCCCCCCCCCCCGACACTTTAGCATAGATTTTCAACGGGACGAAATTTTCCTGGATCGCTGTTGACGTCAGCGAGCACTCCTCATAGTCTGTGGCTTAGTTTCTGCGTAAACTATCGAGTTTTATTTCAGTTACCACAGATTTTACCGCCCTATGGCTCCCGTGATATTCGGGGGGCGGGGGTGGTTCAGTCGGTAGCGCGCCAGGCTCGTAATCTGTAGTTCCCAGGTTCGAGTCCCAGCTGGGTCAGCGTTGAGATTTATCTCCGCAAAATTCCCCGCCCTGCCCACGGTCAGTAGGGGACACCGATGGGCTTGGAAAGGCCGCCGTCGGATGGGACGTTAAAATGTGCCCCCGTTGGAAAGGCCGCCGTCCGTCGGATGGGACGTTAAGCCGTGGCGCCGTGTGCGGGAGAGCCATACCCTGTGCTAAAGAACACGCTGGATAGCCTTGACGGGAGGCTATCATCTGTCTCCCAACAGCTGTTCCAGTGGGTCCCTCCCCCAGCCTTCTCTGAGCCTTCGGGGTCCATGTGACCTGGCCATTTAGCCCATGGTGTGCAAAAAAAGTGCCGCTCAGAGGTTGTTGGGTTGTTTGACCTCTGAGCGGCACTTTTTTGCACACCATGGGCTAAATGGCAGGTCACATGGACCCCGAAGGCTCAGAGAAGGTTGGGGACCCACTGGAATAGCTGTTGGGAGACAGATGGTAGCCTCCCGTCAAGGCCATCCAGCGTGTTCTTTAACGCGCACAGGGTATGGCTCTCCGCAAACGGGGCCACGGCTTAACGTCCCATCCGACGGACGGCGTCCTTTACAAGCCCATCGGTGTTCCCTACTGACCGTGGGCAGGGATTTGCGGAGATAAATCTCAACGCTGACCCAGCTGGGACTCGAACCTGGGAACTACAGATTACGAGCCTGGCGCGCTACCGACTGAGCCACTCCCGCCCCAATAATAATTGTCATTCAGATTGTAAGGCTTAGGGAAAATGTAGTTATAAAATGACTAGAGGGGGTAAAAATGAAAGGATAGAGGCCTAGTAAGTGTATAAAGAGAAAAATTTGTGTGAAAAACTGCCGCTCAGAGGTGAAACAGCAAATTCATCACACATTATTTGTACACTAACCGGGAAGAAATGATTGTTACCAAATTATCCCCTACAATTCCCAAAATCACGAAGTGTTTTGTTTACCAGAGAACAAAGAGTCCGGCACTTCAATTTTCGTTTCGTAAAATGGCTCTGCCATTGATTTGAAAAAGCATCTATCTATCTGTGATGAGGATTCAGGGTGAGCATTGCAATGCCTTGGGATGGGAACGCTCTGGCAGCCTTAGTCAGATATTGCGATGCCAAAGATAGGAGAGGAACAATGCTTCAAGATGCTATTAGTCACAGAGTCTGACCAGAAGGAACAATTCTCTATAACATGGGCAATCTTTTTCGTCCTTCAGAAGGTCATTGCAATGGAGCTGTGGAAATGGAGCCGGGGGGGGGCTAGATTTTTTCCAGAATCCTTTCACTCTGGATCCCAAGATTTTTGGTTCCAAATTGTTTTCGTCCATATTTCATTTTGCCGAGAGCTTAAGGGGCGGGGGTGGCTTAGTCGGTAGCGCGCCAGGCTCGAAATCTGTAGTTCCCAGGTTCGAGTCCCAGCTGGGTCAGCGTTGAGATTTATCTCCGCAAAATTCCCCGCCCTGCCCACGGTCAGTAGGGGACACCGATGGGCTTGAAAAGGCCGCCGTCAGTCGAATGGGACGTTAAGCCGTGGCCCCTTGTGCGGGAGAGCCATACCCTGTGCACGTTAAAGAACACGCTGGATGACCTTCACGGGAGGCTACCATCTGTCTCCCAACAGCTGTTCCAGTGGGTCCCCTCCCTCAACCTTCTCTGAGCCTTCGGAGTCCATGTGACCTGGCCATTTAGCCCATTGTGTGCAAAAAAGTGCCGCTCAGAGGTAAAACAACACAACCCAACGTGCACAGGATATGGTTCTCCCATACACGGCGCCATGGTTTAACGTCTCATCCGATGGACGGTGCCCTTTTCAAGCCCATCGGTGTCTCCTACTGACCGAGGGCAGGGGGGGGCGAGGAGTTTTGCGGAGATAAGTCTCAACGCTGGTGCAGCTGGAACTCGAACCCGGGAACTACAGATTACGAGCTTAATGCCTCCCATTCGTGCAGTCGCTCAAAAAAAAATATCCGGACATTATGGTTGATTGCAGAATTGAGAAAAAATATTTGGAAACGTTTTTTTAGGAATTAGTGATCTGGCAACCTTCGTGTAAGTACACGAAACGTTCGGATATTTTTTGAGCGAACGAGTGGTTAGCCCGCTTGGCTACTGATTTAAGGGACCTGGGTTCGAGCCCCGGTTAAGGCATGGCTGTCTGTGTCGTTTTTCTGCTGAGGTCCTGCCATCCTCTCAGACCTTCTACTATGGCATATAAACTGACAGGCTCCTGTCAGACCTCTGTGGCAAGCAGCTGCTTGAGGGGGTATTAGCCGTCCCGTGGCCGAGTGGTTAGCGCCCTTGGCTGCTAATCTAAGGGACCTGGGTTCGAGCCCCAGGTAAGGCATGGATGTATGTGTCGTTTTTCTGCTGAGGTCCTGCCATCCTCTCATACCTTCTACTCTGGCATATAAACTGACAGGCTCCTGTCAGACCTCTGTGGCAAGCAGCTGCTTGAGGGGGTATTTATTATTTTATTTATACCAAGTGGAATCTCTAAGAAACAGTATTTATATATATAGGAGAACAAATGACGAAATGGAAATTGTCTATACTGCCCATTATCATTAATATTTAATAGTCAGATTATTTTAATCATAAATCAACGTAACTAATAAATTATAATTTAATTAATAATTTAATTTAAAAGTCAAATCGTTATTTTAACCAATAAATCAATGGGCAATCTTTTTAAAAACGATATAATTTATCACCAACCATCAATGTTATTTATTTATTTTATTATTCAACGTTACAGATATTTGAGAGGTCCTTATACAGGCTTTCTCATTATACATTTTTTAAAAATAATTAACTATAATACTTTTTTAGTTAATTTTCATTTTATTCTTTTTGTTTATTTACTTTATTAATTATTTATTTTTTAGATTCTGTTCCATAAATCTGTAGAGATTAGAAATTCAAATAAAATTTTATAAATTTTAATTTTAGAATCAAAATCTTTCTGGTTCAAAATTAAATCAGTTCTAATCTCCTGAAACCCATGTTCCTCTAGTGATTTAAAGAATTTTTTCCTTTGAGTTGTGTTGTTTATACAGTTAAGTAAAATATGATGAATTGTTTAGGGTACGTTACAGTTTTTGCAGTTTGGAGAGTTTGAAAGTTTAAGATAAAATTTTGTTTGATTTAGCATTGCTGTATTTGTTCTAAGTCTATAGAGGATATTCAATTGTCTTCTTGTAAACGGTAGTTTTTGAATGTAATTAATATTTTTTGAAAGAACGTATCTAAAGTTGTTATTTTTTAATGATGCTCCAATTTGAAAGAATTGTTCGGTCAATTTAAATTCAATTTTTTTAATATCTTTTTTACAGTGTTATAAAAATTGAAGCAGTTGCTAATTTTGTTAAGTTTATGAGCATTTTTTGCTAATCTATCAACAAATTCATTTTCAATGATCCCTATATGACTAGGGATCCATTGAATTTCAATGTCATAAGCAAGTATTTTGTATTTTTGCGTTGTTTTCAATAGAAGAAGGATCCATCTGACCCTATATGACTAGGGATCCATTGAATTTCAATGTCATAAGCAAGTATTTTGTATTTTTGCGTTGTTTTCAATAGAAGAAGGATCCATCTGACCCTATATGACTAGGGATCCATTGAATTTCAATGTCATAAGCAAGCATTTTGTATTTCTGCGTTGTTTTCAATAGAAGAAGGATCCATCTGATCCTATATGACTAGGGATCCATTGAATTTCAATGTCATAAGCAAGTATTTTGTATTTCTGCGTTGTTTTCAATAGAAGAAGGATCCATCTGACCCTATATGACTAGGGATCCATTGAATTTCAATGTCATAAGCAAGTATTTTGTATTTCTGCGTTGTTTTCAATAGAAGAAGGATCCATCTGACCATATATGACTAGGGATCCATTGAATTTCAATGTCATAAGCAAGTATTTTGTATTTCTGCGTTGTTTTCAATAGAAGAAGGATCCATCTGACCCTATATGACTAGGGATCCATTGAATTTCAATGTCATAAGCAAGTATTTTGTATTTGTGCGTTGTTTTCAATAGAAGAAGGATCCACCTGACCCTATATGACTAGGGATCCATTGAATTTCAATGTCATAAGCAAGTATTTTGTATTTCTGCGTTGTTTTCAATAGAAGAAGGATCCACCTGACCCTATATGACTAGGGATCCATTGAATTTCAATGTCATAAGCAAGTATTTTGTATTTCTGCGTTGTTTTCAATAGAAGAAGGATCCATCTGACCCTATATGACTAGGGATCCATTGAATTTCAATGTCATAAGCAAGTATTTTGTATTTCTGCGTTGTTTTCAATAGAAGAAGGATCCATCTGACCCTATATGACTAGGGATCCATTGAATTTCAATGTCATAAGCAAGTATTTTGTATTTCTGCGTTGTTTTCAATAGAAGAAGGATCCATCTGACTCTATATGACTAGGGATCCATTGAATTTCAATGTCATAAGCAAGTATTTTGTATTTCTGCGTTGTTTTCAATAGAAGAAGGATCCATCTGACCCTATATGACTAGGGATCCATTGAATTTCAATGTCATAAGCAAGTATTTTGTATTTTTGCGTTGTTTTCAATAGAAGAAGGATCCATCTGACCCTATATGACTAGGGATCCATTGAATTTCAATGTCATAAGCAAGTATTTTGTATTTCTGCGTTATTTTCAATAGGAGAAGGATCCTTCTGACCCTATATGACTAGGGATCCATTGAATTTCAATGTCATAAGCAAGTATTTTGTATTTCTGCGTTGTTTTCAATAGAAGAAGGATCCATCTGACCCTATATGACTAGGGATCCATTGAATTTCAATGTCATAAGCAAGTATTTTGTATTTCTGCGTTGTTTTCAATAGAAGAAGGATCCATCTGACCCTATATGACTAGGGATCCATTGAATTTCAATGTCATAAGCAAGTATTTTGTATTTCTGCGTTGTTTTCAATAGAAGAAGGATCCATCTGACCGAATGAGGTTTTTTTTACCGAAACAAAGCGACCTCCTGAAGGCCACGGGCAGAAGAATGCAGTTGCCTTCCCACAAATCGAAGAGAAGTTCTCGCGCGGCGAGGAGCTAACCCTCCTCGATCAGTGACTCAGCTGAGCTGCGTCATCGCCGATCGATGGAACACGTGCGTGTACGTGTTTGTTTACAATGCGCAGGAGGCGAAAATGGCAGAGCAAATGGGAGAAAGAATTCCGAAAAAGGTGAGTCATTGGAACACTCTTCTCAGGGGCAAGGGAACACTTTTGCTTTAGTTGACTATTCAGTTTAAACTGGATTGTTTTACGCCTGAGTGGCATTTTTAACACAATAGGCTTAATGTCCAGGTCACAAGGACCCCAAGGGTTCAGAGAAGGTTGGGTGAAGAGTACCTACTGGACAGCGATTGATGACAGATGGTAGCATCCCGTCAAGGCCATCCAGCGTGTTTTAATGGGTATGATATTCCTCTCCTGTACACGGGGCCACGGCTTTACATCACATCCGAAGGGTGGCAGCCTTTCCAAGCCCATCGGTGTCTCTTACTGACCGACGGCAGCACGGGGTTGGGTTGTTTTACCTCTTAGCGGCACTTTTCTGCACACCATGGGCTAAATGGCCAGGTCACATGGACCCCGAAGGCTCAGAGAAGGTTGGGGGAGGGGACCCATTGGAACAGCTGTTGGGAGACAGATGGTAGCCTCCCGTCAAGGCCATCCAGCGTGTTCTTTAACGTGCACAGGGTATGGCTCTCTCCCACATACGGGCCACGTCTCCCACATACGGGCTCTCTCCACATACGGGCCACATACACCAAATGGGCTTGGAAAGGCCACCGTCCGTCGGATGGGACGTTAAGCCGTGGCCCCGTGTGTGGGAGAGCCATACCCTGTGCACGTTAAAGAACACGCTGGATGGCCTTGACGGGAGGCTATCATCTGTCTCCCAACAGCTGTTCCAGTGGGTCCTCTCCCCCAGCCTTCTCTGAGCCTTCGGGGTCCATGTGACCTGGCCATTTAGCCCATGGTGTGCAAAAAAAGTGCCGCTCAGAGGTTGTTGGGTTGTTTGATCTCTGAGCGGCACTTTTTTGCACACCATGGGCTAAATGGCCAGGTCACATGGACCCCGAAGGCTCAGAGAAGGTTGGGGGAGGGGACCCACTGGAACAGCTGTTTGGAAACAGATGGTAGCCTTCCGTCAAGTTCATCCAGCGTGTTCTTTAACGTGCACAGGGTATGGCTCTCCCGCACACGGGTCCACGGCTTAACGTCCCATCCGACGGACGACGGCCTTTCCAAGCCCATCGGTGTCCCCTACTGACCGTGGCAGGGTGGGGAATTTTTGCGGAGATAAATCTCAACGCTGACTCAGCTGGGACTCGAACCTGGGAATTCCAGATTACTAGCCTGGCGCGCTACCGACTGAGCCACCCTCACCCCGCTCAGAGGTAAAACAACCCAACTGCAGGATAAAGCAAAGGATTCGCTGAAATGCGACAATAAACCCAGACGTAATTAAAAAACAGTTGTTAACTTCCTTCTTCTCGGAAAAGAAATTTGTCAATTCCATTTCATCACTTTTCAATGCTATCTGCCAATATTGCAAAAATCGCGTAACTTCACTAAGCAACATCACTGTTGCCATTCTTTACAAAAAGAAAAACCAAACTATTATCACATTTCTCCCCCCCCCCTCCGCCCCCTAATGTCCGTCTCCTCTGCGAACATGCCTGCGCTCACGTAGGCCAATTTCCTTCCGGACGAGATCGTTCATCTACGACCAGTGGAGGGGATTTAATTCCGCGTCCTGCCTCGCAGACGAATCCCCTCCTCGTTGTACCGGTTTAACCGTGCTCTGGCGCATTCCTAGCACACCTGACGAGTGGAGGCAAAACGAGGGAGACCTTGGCTCAATGGCAAACAGGGCTTCACTGCAGTGGGGGAGGGGAAGGAGGAGGTCTTCTCGTTAATTCTGTCTCCCTCCCTTTCACCACCCCCACGTGACACACCGGTTGTGCAATGGTGGAAAGTCGCGCGTTGTGTACACCCCGTGCTGTACAACACGCACTGTCTGCTGCTTAGCGAGGGGTCGAACAGAGCTCTGCCCACTTCCTTCGAGAGGCTCGCATCGACACCGCCTTAAAAGGAAGATTTCGAAACTGGTGGGGGAGATCACCCCTGAAACGTTTCACGAATGCAAACACTTTTGTTGTCTTTTCCCATCCAACGTGCAGTGTTGATGTTGAACGATACTGTACACAATGGGCTAAATGTTGGCACAGTAGGGTTAGGAGTTGGAGTTGTTTTACCTCTGAGCGGCACTTTTTTGCACACCATGGGCTAAATGGCCAGGTCACATGGACCCCGAAGGCTCAGAGAAGGTTGGGGGAGGGGACCCACTGGAACAGCTGTTGGGAGACAGATGGTAGCCTCCCGTCAAGGCCATCCAGCGTGTTCTTTAACGTGCACAGGGTATTGCTCTCCCGCACACGGGGCCACGGCTTAACGTCCCATCCGACGGACGAGTAGGGTTAGGGTGAGTTCTTTTTACCTCTAAACGATACTGTACACAATGGGGTTAGGGTGAGTTCTTTTTACCTCTGAACGATACTCTACACAATGGGCTAAATGTTGGCACAGTAGGTTAGGGTGAGTTCTTTTTACCTCTAAACGATACTGTACACAATGGGCTAAATGTTGGCACAGTAGGGTTAGGGTGAGTTTTTACCTCTGAACGATTCTGTACACAATGGGCTAAATGTTGGTACAGTGGGGTTAGGGTGAGTTTTTACCTCTGAACGATACTGTACACAATGGGCTAAATGTCAGCACAGTAGGGTTAGGGTGAGTTTTTACCTCTGAACGATTCTGTACACAATGGGCTAAACGTTGGCACAGTGGGGTTAGAGTGAGTTCTTTTACCTCTGAACGATACTGTACACAATGGGCTAAATGTTGGCACAGTGGGGTTAGGGCGAGTTCTTTTTACCTCTGAACGATACTGTACACAATGGACTAAATGTTAGCACAGTAGGGTTAGGGTGAGTTCTTTTACCTCTAAACGATACTGTACACAGTGGGCTAAATGTTGGCACAGTAGGGTTAGGGTGAGTTCTTTTACCTCTGAACGATACTGTACACAATGGGCTAAATGTCAGCACAGTAGGGTTAGGGTGAGTTCTTTTTACGTCTGAACAATACTGTACACAATGGGCTAAATGTTGGCACAGTGGGGTTAGGGTGAGTTATTTTTACCTCTGAACGATACTGTACACAATGGGCTAAATGTCAGGGTCGAAAAGGATCCCGAGGTTTCAGAGAAGTTGGAGAAAGGGACCCACTGGACAACTGTTAGGAGACAGAAGGAAGTCTGGATCGTAACAATTTCCAAGGGATCAGAGAAGGTTGAAGAATGGGATTTAGCAGTGTGTAAAAAACGGATTTAGCAGTGTGTAAAAATAAGGATAGTTCTGGAAGCTTAAAACTATTACGATATTACGATTCACAACATATTGGAGCTTGTGCAGTATCTGCACACGCTTCACTTTCAAAATACTAGAAAGCTTGAAACACTGATAACGATAAGCCTTTGAAAACGTTTTCTATGTGGCGGCACTTTAAGAGTTCAGTTGTTTTACCTCTGAGCGGAGTTTTTTTACACAATAGACTAAACGGCCAGGTCACAAGAACCCTAAGGCTTGAGAAAAGGTTGTGAGAAGGGTTGTTTTACAACTGGGCGGCATTATTTGCACACAATGTCTAAATGATCAGGATACAAGGACTCTAAGGGTTGAGAGAAGATTATGGCAAGGGTCGTTTTACTTCTGAGCGGTAAGGGACGGGGGTGGCTCAGTCGGTAGCGCGCCAGGCTCATAATCTGAAGTTCCCAGGTTCGAGTCCCAGCTAGGTCAGCGTTGAGATCAGTAGTCAGTAGGGTACACCGATGGTCTAGGAAAGGCCGCCGTCCGTCAGATGGGACGTTAAGTCGTGGTCCGTGTACGGGAGAGCCATACCCTGTGCACGTTAAAGAACACGCTGGATGGCCTTGACGGGAGACTACCACCTGTCTCTCAACAGCTGTTGCAGTGGGTGGTCCCCTCCCCCAACCTTCTCTGAGCCTTAAGGGTCCATGTGACCTGGCCATTTAGCCCAGTGTGTGCAAAAAAGTGTCGCTCAGAGGTAAAATAACCCAAACCTCTGAGCGGCACTTTTTAACACAATTGGCTAAATGGCCAAGTCACACAAAGACTCGAACGGCCCAGAGGAGATTGGAGAAAGATCGGCTGTGCTTTCCACCCAGTGTACTAATAGGCCAGGTCAGAAGGATCTCAAGGGTTCAGAGGTTGGACGAAGGGGACCACAGGTCAGCTGAAAGGAGAAAGGAAGAAAGGGTCTGGCTCTCCTGCACACGGAGCCATGGCTTAACAATCCCATCCTTTGTCAACGAAAGCAGAGTAGTCTAAAAGCCGAGTTGTTTTATTTCTGAGAGGCACTCTTTTGCACATAATGGCCAGGTCACAATAATCCTGAGGGATCAGAGAAGGTTAAGATATGGGGGGGGGGGGGGGGGGGCATGGGTCTCCATACTTCAACCTTCTCTGATCCCTTGGAAATCCTTTGGAAATTGTTACGATCCAGACTTCCTTCTGTCTCCTAACAGTTGTCCAGTGGGTCCCTTTCTCCAACTTCTCTGAAATCTCGGGATCCTTTTCGACCCTGACATTTAGCCCATTGTGTACACAGTATCGTTCAGAGGTAAAAGAACTCACCCTAACCCTACTGTGCTGACATTTAGCCCATTGTGTACAGTATCGTTCAGAGGTAAAAGGAACTCACCCTAACCCTACTGTGCTAACATTAACCTATTGTGTACAGTATCGTTCAGAGGTAAAAGAACTCACCCTAACCCTGCTGTGTCTTGCAAAGTCTGTTATTGCCAAAACTGGGGAAATTACTAAAAAATATTAAAATGGAGAAATATTTCGAAGGAAAAGAACATTGATATTCACTGTTGAATGTAATATCGTTAATTATGTTCGAGTTCAATCTCTTTTTCGATACCCGTAAAAGGAGGAAGATGTTTTCAGTTTGTAATAAAAATTGATGGTTCATCGAATTTTTTCGCATTTCTCCATCCCTAACTGTTACATTGAAGTGCCAAATATGGAACACACTCCCCAATAGTCGTGGGGTCAAAAATCTCACTTCTTTATTCAAGACACACACCTTTTAGAGAATGCCAGTAAAGGGTTGGGTTGTTTTACCTCTGAGCGGCACTTTTTTGCACACCATGGGCTGAATGGCCAGGTCACATGGACCCCGAAGGCTCAGAGAAGGTTGGGGGAGGGGACCCACTGGAACAGCTGTTGGGAGACAGATGGTAGCCTCCCGTCAAGGCCATCCAGCGTGTTCTTTAACGTGCACAGGGTATGGATCTCCCGCACACGGGGCCACGGCTTATCGTCCCATCCGACGGACGGCGGCCTTTTCAAGCCCATCGGTGTCCCCTACTGACCGTGGGCAGGGCGGGGAATTTTGCGGAGATAAATCTCAACGCTGATCCAGCTGGGACTCGAACCTGGGAACTGCAAATTACGAGCCTGGCGCGCTACCGACTGAGCCACTCCATAAAACGAAAGGGAAAAAATTACACTGGAATGGAAATAGTCTCTTGGTACCTCCCTTTTTCCGGCCCGACTGCGTCGCTTGCCTCCCCCGCCCCCTTCCCAGTCATTTTTTTGGAGATCTCAGCACATGATTCTATGAATATTCTATCTCCGCAAAATTCCCCGCCCTGCCCACGGTCAGTAGGGGACACCGATGGGCTTGGAAAGGCCGCCGTCCGTCGGATGGGACGTTAAGCCGTGGCCCGTGTGCGGGAGAGCCATACCCTGTGCACGTTAAAGAACACGCTGGATGGCCTTGACGGGAGGCTACCATCTGTCTCCCAACAGCTGTTCCAGTGGGTCCCCTCCCCCAACCTTCTCTGAGTCTTCGGGGTCCATGTGACCTGGCCATTTAGCCCATGGTGTGCAAAAAAGTGCCGCTCAGAGGTAAAACAACCCAACCCAACCTATGAATATTCTTGCGAAGGGGAGAGGGGGGGAGCAGAAGCGATTCACGTGGTTGTGTGCGAGTCAAAATGAAGTGTTTGAAGAAGACGATGCCTTGGTGCCATTGTCTGGAAGGAAATCCTCTCTCCTAGGAAAGCCATACAGAGACAAGCGTTGAGCATGCAGACAGTCACGTGTGCTGGAGTGATGTAGGTCATTGTTTGCTTCATAATGCAGCTAAGTGGACATCAAAGGTGAAGGGGCTATTGGTCTCGCTACAAGCCAAGCGGAGATGGCGCTTTATTTTAATTTTTCCCAGAAACGCCGCCGCCACAAATTGATCACTAAGGATACGGTCACAGAGACGAGAGTTTGAATGGCTTTAGCGTTATTAACATGACCACAATTTCTGGCTTATTCAAAGAATACCTTAACCCACTGCCGAGACATTTTGGCACCTGAGGAGGGGTGAAAAAATGGTCCCCTTCGATGGGTAGTTCGCCGTTCAAAGGCTGACAGAAAGTTGGGTTCATATTGCGTTGGGTTGTTTTACCTTTGAGCGGCACTTTTTTGCACACCATGGGCTAAATGGCCAGGTCACATGGACCCCGAAGGCTCAGAGAAGGTTGGGGGAGGGGACCCACTGGGACAGCTGTTGGGAGACAGATGGTAGCCTCCCGTCAAAGCCATCCAGGGTGTTCTTTAACGTGCACAGGGGCCACGGCTTAACGTCCCATCCGGCGGACGGCGGCCTTTCCAAGCCCATCGGTGTCCCCTACTAACCGTGGGCAGGGCGGGGAATTTTGCGGAGATAAATCTCAACGCTGACCCAGCTGGGACTCGAACCTGGGAACTACCAGAAGAACCAGAGAAGGCCGCCGTCCGTCGGATGGGACCTTCCATCCGCCGTCCGTCGGATGGGACCTTTAAGCCGTGGCCCCGTGTGCGGGAGAGCCATACCCTGTGCACGTTAAAGAACACGCTGGATGGTCTTAACGGGAGGCTACCATCTGTCTCCCAACAGCTGTTCCAGTGGGTCCCCTCCCCCGACCTTCTCTGAGCCTTCGGGGTCCATGTGACCTGGCCATTTAGCCCATGGTGTGCAAAAAAGTGCCTCTCAGAGGTAAAACAACCCAACGTTAAAGAACACACTGGATGGCCTTGACGGGAGGCTACCATCTGTCTCCCAACAGCTGTTCCAGAGGGTCCCCTCCCCCAACCTTCTCTGAGCCTTCGGGGTCCATGTGACCTGGCCATTTAGCCCATGGTGTGCAAAAAAGTGCCGCTCAGAGGTAAAAAAACCCAACTCATTCGATACTTTCGTGTTGCCTTCTTTTGTACTTTCTAGTTTTCAACTTCTGGCCAAACTTTTCTCGATGACTTCACAAACGCTGTACGAGACATTTCTTCAAAAGCTTTTGCCAACATGTAGATCACATCCTTAATATTTATTGTTTTCAAAGGATTTAAAAGTCCATTTTCGGTTCGCTGTAGAATTTTTGAAAGCTTTCTCCTATATCGTCTTTTTAAACTTACAAGCACGCCTTGAGCCATTGGTTGCACTAAAGATGTTACATTAGGTGGAAAAAACATGACTTTTATGTTGTCAGTAACGAGTTCGCTTGGGTGTGTTGGGGTATTGTCGAGAATGATTAGGGCCTTTACAGGCATTTTAAGACTTGTCAAATGGTTTTTTACTTTTGGAACAAATTCTGTAAAGAACCACTCTTTAAACAAATACGAGTCTATCCAAGCAGACTTTTGTAGTAAACTGGCAGAGCAGTTAAATTTAAATGCTTGAATGCTCGGGGTTTTGCTGATTTCCCAATTACTAAAAGAGGAAGTTTGTGTGTACTTGCGACATTTGTATACACAGCCACAGTGATTCTTTGTTTTAAATCCTGATGCCGAGGTTTCTTCAGCTGTCACAAACGTTTTCGTTGGAAGAAATTTAAAATTTAACCCAGTCTCATCTACATTGTAGATTTGTTCTGCGCATAAGCCTTCTTCAATAAGTACTAAAAGTTTTTCTGAAAATTCCTATGCTGTTGAAGGATCAGCTGACAATTTCTCACCACAAACACCAAGGTAATGAACACCATGTTGTTTTTTATCAGCGAGAAAGCCATCCCTCGCTTGCTGAAAAATCTCCCCCATTTCGATTTCAGAATGAAGGATTAATGCTTTTTCTTTCAAGATTGTTCCACTGATTGGCGTTCCTTTTCGACGCTCTTGCATGAGCCATAACCAAATTGCATCATCGACAATTTCATTTTTCGGCTTTTTAAGAGTGCACCGAGAAGAAAGCGTTTTTTCAGACTCGATTTGAGTGTGCAAAAAATCTCGTAAAGATTTTCCATCTCTTCTCCAGTCATTCACCGTGCTTTTACCAACACCTAGTTCATCACAAATATGCATTACTGGATCACCTTTGTCAATAGTTTTAACGCTTTTAATTTATACTCCGTTTTGTACCACACAATAATTAACAGATCACAACACACACTCCTGTATACGCACAATACACAGTACACTGTAGTATTCACAAAGAGGAACTGAAACAAATAAGCTCACCGGACAAAAATTAGGCACCCCTGGCTGAATGTCACCTAATAGCGCGTAACGCCTCCGTGCGAGCGAATAACAGCCGAAATCCAATCTGGCATGGATGCCACCAGTGTACGGATGTAGTGCATCATTCACTCTTGCAGCAGCAAATGCCGCAGTTCGGCCAGATTGGCCGGATGGCTGGGACGGCGCTTCACTCGTTGCCCCAAATAGTCCCATAAGTTTTAAATGGGATTCAAATCCGGGGATTTGGTGGGCCAGTCGAGATGTTCGAAGGTTTCAGAATGCTCATCATGCCAATCTGACACACTTCGAGCCCTTTGCACGCGACAATTGTCATCTTGGAAGACTAGGGTCTCCTTCTGGTGTTCACTGTGGAGATGCTGCACAAAAGACAACTTCTGGTTCAAGTGTGACGTCACCGCAACCGAAGGACCCATTTCCTCGCGCGTTAAACACCCCCATCATCACAAAACCTCCTCCAGCTTGAACAGAGCTTTGCGCACAGTCCACATGGAAGGCTTCATGCGGCTTACGATGTACCCGTCGCCTCGCATCATTCGAGTACAAACAAAAACGAGATTCATCTGACCAGATCGCTTCCAAGAGTCGACAATACAGTCTTTGTGGGGTCGCGCCCATTGTAGCCATGCAGCCTTGTACAGAGCTGTTAACATGGGTCTCTTCTGCGGTCCTCTGCTCCAGATATCCATCTCATGCAATTCCTTTCAGAGTGTTCATTCAGAAAAAAGCTTGTTGTAGGCCTGCATTGACTGACTGGAGCAATTCCTGCCTCGTTGCAAACAGTTTGCCCTAAAAGTGCGCGACACACTGCGGCGGCGGTCCCTATTGGTGAGCAATCTTTCTGCCATAGTTCTGGCGACGATTAGCGGTGGACTGCGGTGTACGTCTCTGCTGGAAGACCCTTTGGATAGTACGTTTCGACACATCTGTAAAGGCAGCAATTTCTTGACACTATGCCCTTTGACTCGGCCAAATGCAATAACATCTTTTACCAATCATTCACATCTTTGGCGCAATCCATGTTTCACAGACTGCCTAACATACACGTGGCACAAAACCACTTGTTGTCACTGTATGAACCCCGTAGCGCATGGCACAGCTATTTGTAGAACGCATTTATTACTGGTGTGCCCTCTGTTGCTGTCGAACAACGGACGTAACCCTTTTACTGCGGGAGACGACTCATTTTTTGTCTGGTGAGCTTATAATGCACGCCTAAATTGCCTGCGATGTCTTGTACAGTTTGGGGGCGGGGATGGCTCAGTCGGTAGCCCGCCAGGCTCGTAATCTGTAGTTCCCAGGTTCGAGTCCCAGCTGGGTCAGCGTTGAGATTTATCTCCGCAAAATTCCCCGCACTGCCCACGGTCAGTAGGGGACATCGATGGGCTTGGAAAGGCCGCCGTCCGTCGGATGGGACGTTAAGCCGTGGCCCCGTGTGCGGGAGAGCCATACCCTGTGCACGTTAAAGAACACGCTGGATGGCCTTGACGGGAGGCTACCATCTGTCTCCCAACATCTGTTCCAGTGGGTCCCTTCCCCCAACCTTCTCTGAGCCTTCGGGGTCCATGTGACCTGGCCATTTAGCCCATGGTGTGCAAAAATGTGCCGCTCAGAGGTAAAACAACCCAACCCAATTTCAACCTTTTCTGAGCCCTTTTGATCCGTGTAACCTGATCATTTAATCTTATTTTAAAAAAAAAATGTTCCACTCAGAGGTAAAACAACCCAAACCTATCAATTTGAAATTCTTCATATATTTAAAACTTTCAAATCGCTTCCTGTGTGGTCGCATCTTAAGCGATTAAGAGCAGTTGCATTCGCAGCATCACTTCTTGGATCTGTGCAGAGGACATTTCTATCTCCGTACTCCTTTCAGAGAAAAGGTTTTTTTCCGATAATCGTCGCCCCAGATATTTGCCATCCCTCAGTTCCTCCCCACCTCTGTCCTTTCTGGAGCACGGTCACGGTTAGCCTCGGAACACCGGGGAACAATCGATGCACGAAATTTCTCGAAACGCTGCAACCACGCGCTTCTTGGAGATCGTCAAGATTTCCAGGAAATTTGCAATGAGCGAATTTTCGGAACTCTTGGGCACCTTTCCGGTTCAAGGGCGCTCTCTTTCTCTTGGGGTGGCGAGAAGAAGGGGACACTGGAATGGCGGAAAGGGAGAACAGGAATGGGCCCAGTGACCTAAATACATCTTCTGGGTATGTTAACAATGTTTACAAACATTAATAAATATTTAAACACAAATTTTAACTTTGAAAGCAATTGTTTTTTAGTTGCAAACACTTTTTCCTCCATTTTAGAGGTCTTAAAAATTTCTTGAAAACTGCATTGAGTATACATAAGCTTTTTACTTGTTTGCCTCCATTACCTTACTAGCATTCTCAAGCAGGGGGTGGCTCAGTCGGTAGCGCGCCAGGCTCATAATCTGCAGTTCCCAGTTTCAAGTCCCAGCTAGGTTGTTGTGTTGTTTTACCTCTGAGCGGCACTTTTTTTCACACCATGGGCTAAATGGCCAGGTCACATGGACCCCGAAGGCTCAGAGAAGGTTGGTGAAGGGAACCCACTGGAACAGCTGTTGGGAGACAGATGGTAGCCTCCCGTCAAGGCCATCCAGCGTGTTCTTTAACGTGCACAGGGTATAGCTCTCCCGCACACGGGGCCACGGCTTAACGTCCCATCCGACGGACGGCGGCCTTTCCAAACTTTTTGAGGGCTCGTGCCTACTAGGCGGGCTCAGACCGTTCAGCAGAGCCCTCGAACTGCTCACCCAGAGCACCTGAGGTTGAGGCCGCGGACACCGTCACCATCCAACCGGCCTTCCGACCGGTTAGCGGCATCGTTGGCCTTGGCTATGTCCAACCGGGGAACCAATCCGGTCGGCACAGCCTTAGATCGGTTTGCTGGGCCCTAGGCCCCCCCCACCACGACAAGGTGGTCCCCTATTGGGGAGGTCTGTGAGGATGGCAGGACCTCAGCAGAAAAAAAAGACGCATACATTCATGCCTTACCGGGGCTCGAATCCAGGTCCCTTAGATCAGTAGCCAAGCGCGCTAACCACTCGGCCATGCCTGTATTACACCTAAAATGTATCACTGGTTTCACCGCCATTGCCTATGAATTTGGGAGTGGAGTGGCTCAGCCAGTAGCACGCCAAACTCGTAATCTACCATCCCCAGGTCCGATTCCCATCTGGGGCAGCATTGAGATTTATGGCTCGTAATCTGTAGTTCCCAGGTTCGAGTCCCAGCTGGGTTAGCGTTGAGATTTATCTCCGCAAAATTCCCCGCCCTGCCCACGGTCAGTAGGGGACACCGATGGTCTTGGAAAGGCCGCCGTCCGTCGGATGGGACGTTAAGCCGTGGCCCCGTGTGCGGGAGAGCCATACCCTGTGCACGTTAAAGAACACGCTGGATGGCCTTGACGGGAGGCTACCATCTGTCTCCCAACAGCTGTTCCAGTGGGTCCCCTCCCCCAACATTCTCTGAGCCTTCGGGGTCCATGTGACCTGGCCATTTAGCCCTTGGTGTGCAGAAAAGTGCCGCTCAGAGGTAAAACAACCCAAAATTGAGATTTATCTCCGCAAAACTTCCCGCCTTCAGTTAGCAGGGAGCTCCAATGGACTTGGAAATTTCATCTGACCGTCTATGTGACGTTAAGCCGTGGCTCTGTGTGTTGGAGAGTTGTGCACGTTAAAGAACACGCTGGATGGCCTTGACGGATGGCAACCATCTGTGTCCTAACATGTGTTCTAGTGGTTCTAGTAGTTCCCTCCTCCCTAACCTTCTCTGAGCCCTCAGGGTCCTTGTGACCTAGTTGGGTTGAGGTTACCTCTGAGGGGCACTTTTTTGCACACCATGGGCTAAATAACCTTCTCTGAGCCATCAGGGTCCTTGTGACCTAGTTGGATTGGGTTACCTCTGAGCGGCACTTTTTTGCACACCATGGGCTAAATGGCCAGGTCACATGGACCCCGATGGCTCAGAGAAGGTTGGGGGAGGGGACCCACTGGAACAGCTGTTGGAAGACAGATGGTAGCCTCCCGTCAAGGCCATCCAGCGTGTTCTTTAACGTGCACAAGGTATGGCTCTCCCGCACACGGGGCCACGGCTTAACGTCCCATCCGACGGACGGCGGCCTTTCCAAGCCCATCGGTGTCCCCTACTGACCGTGGGCAGGGCGGGGAATTTTGCGGAGATAAATCTCAACGCTGACCCAGCTGGGACTCGAACCTGGGAACTACAGATTACGAGCCTGGCGCGCTACCGACTGAGCCACCCCCGCCCCTCCTTGTGACCTAGTCATTTAGCCATTACTCAAATTTGAGGTGCTAAGCTTTGACAAGTTTCAGATCCTAAGCTTTGGTAAGTTTAAAAGGCCTCAAAACATTCGAATGTCCAAATATCTATTTATTTACATTGATTGAAAGGAACATTTAAATAAACGCGAAACTGATGAGGTGAAAATATTGATCAAATAGATGAAAATTTAGCTTGAGTTCAAAAATAACAACCAGTAACAATAAATCTAAAATAATGTAATTTAATAGCCGTCCCATGGCCGAGTGGTTAGCGCGCTTGGCTAGTGATCTAAGGGACCTGGATTCGAGCCCCGGTTAAATCATGAATGTATGTGTCTTTTTTTTCTGCTGAGGTCCTGCCATCCTCACAGACCTTCTACTATGGCATATAAACTGACAGGCTCCTGTCAGACCTCTGTGGCAAGCAGCTGCTTGAGGGGGTATTAGCCGTCCCGTGGCCTAGTGGTTAGCGCACTTGGCTGCTAATCTAAGGGATCTGGGTTCGAGCCCCGGGTAAGGCATGGATGTTGGGTTGTTTTACCTCTGAGCGGCACTTTTTTGCACACCATGGGCTTAATGGCCAGGTCACATGGACCCCGAAGGCTCAGAGAAGGTTGGGGGAGGGGACCCACTGGAACAGCTGTTGGGAGACAGATGGTAGCCTCCCGTCAAGGCCACCCAGCTTGTTCTTTAACGTGCACAGGGTATGGCTCTCCCGCACACGGGGCCACGGCTTAACGTCCCATCCGACGGACGGCGGCCTTTCCAAGCCCATCGGTGTCCCCTACTGACCGTGGGCAGGGCGGGGAATTTTTGCGGAGATAAATCTCAACGCTGACCCAGCTGGGACTCGAACCTGGGAACTACAGATTACGAGCCTGGCGCGCTACCGACTGAGCCACCCCCGCCCCAGGCATGGATGTGTGTGCTGTTTTTCTGCTGAGGTCCTGCCATCCTCTCAGATCTCCTACTATGGCATATAAACTGACAGGTTCCTGTCAGACCTCTGTGGCAGGCAGCTGCTTGAGGGGGTATTAGCCGTCCCGTGGCCGAGTGGTTAGCGCACTTGGCCACTCACGTAGTCAACTCAAATCATTTATGTGAATAAACCTGCAACATCTCGAGAATAACCTTACCAATTACTAAATAACTAAGTAGCTATACATCAAATAACTTCCTCCTAAGGGTTTAGACCTCAAATACTCTAAAACTACAACTTTGTTATTTGCATTTCAGGACCAATTCTTTTCAGACGTTGATCACTATGCTTCAGACGATGAATTCTTTTTTTCTAAAAGTTCACTAACAGGATCCACACTAAGTAAATTTATTTAATCTCCCGCGCACACACCAAATAAAATCATTTCTTCTCTAAACTTTAGTGCACACACAAAGACAAACTATGTGTTCCTTCACATTATATTTCTTCTTAATTCCAACAACTTATTCCTTCTTCTTGAAGGCCAGTTCGTTCGATGTTGGGGTAGGGGGTGGCTCAGTCGGTAGCGCGCCAGGCTCGTAATCTGTAGTTCCCAGGTTCGAGTCCCAGCTGGGTCAGCGTTGAGATTTATCTCCGCAAAATTCCCCGCCCTGCCCACGGTCAGTAGGGGACACCGCTGGGCTTGGAAAGGCCGCCGTCCGTCGGATGGGACGTTAAGCCGTGGCCCCGTGTACGGGAGAGCCATACCCTGTGCACGTTAAAGAACACGGTGGATAGCCTTGATGGGAGGCTACCATCTGCCTCCCAACAGCTATTCCAGTGGATCCCCTCCCCCAACCTTCTCTGAGCCTTCGGGGTCCATGTGACCTGGCCATTTAGCCCATCGTGTGCAAAAAAGTGCCGCTCAGAGGTAAAACAACACAACACAACTTTCGATGTCGATGGAAACGTAACTCTCATGCTGAAGCACACGCGAGCGTCCATGACGTGTTTTTCACAAATTCATTGTAGCACGTTCATCTGTCGTAGCAATATTATACTAGAATTGTATACAATGATGAACAGTATTTTACCAATAGATTAATTTAAAAAAAAAATTCGTCACAGAGTAAACTTTAAACCTTACTTTTTGGAGGACCCTCATAATCGTGAGGCCTAAGCTGTAGGGTTGGGTTGTTTTACCTTTGAGCGGGAGCCAGGCTCGTAATCTGTAGTTCCCAGGTTCGAGTCCCAGCTGGGTCAGCGTTGAGATTTATCTCCGCAAAATTCCCCGCCCTGCCCACGGTCAGTAGGGGACACCGATGGGCTTGGAAAGGCCGCCGTCCGTCGGATGGGACGTTAAGCCGTGGTCTCGTGTGCGGGAGAGACATACCCTGTGCACGTTAAAGAACACGCTGGATGGCCTTGACGGGAGGCTACCATCTGTCTCCCAACAGCTGTTCCAGTGGGTCCCTTCCCCCAACCTTCTCTGAGCCTTCGGGGTCCATGTGACCTGGCCATTTAGCCCATGGTGTGCAAAAAAGTGCCGCTCAGAGGTAAAACAACCCAACCTTTGAGCGGCACTTTTTTGCATACCATGGGCTAAATGCCAGGTCACATAGACCCCTAAAGCTCAGATAAGGTTGGAGGAGGGGACCCACTGGAACAGCTGTTGGGAGACAGATGGTAGCCTCCCGTCAAGGCCATCTAGCGTATTTTTTAACGTGCACAAGGTATGGCTCTCCCACACACGGGGCCACGGCTTAACGTCCCATCAGACGGGCGGCGGTCTTTCCAAGCCCATCGGTGTCCCCTAATGACCGTGGGCATGGCTGGGAATTTTGTGGAGATAAATCTGAACGCTGACCCAGCTGGGACTCGAACCTGGGAACTACAGATTACGAGCCTGCCAGGTCACAAGGACGCCGAAAGCTCAAAGATTGGGAGAAGGACTTCCACTGGACAGCTGTTAGACCAATGCTAACCTCTCTTCAAGGCAATCCAGCGTGTTCTTTAACGTGTACGACTTTCCTGCATAAGGGACCACGGCTTAACTTCCTAGCCGACGGAAGACCGGCCTTTCCAAGCCCATCGGTATCCCCTACTGACCGTGGGCAGGGCGGGGAATTTTACGGAGATAAATATCAACGCTGACCTAGCTGGAACTCGAATCTGGGAACTACAGATTACGAGCCTGGCGCGTTACCGACATCCTATGCGATAATTTAGTTAGCTTATGCGTGAGTCCGGCCCTGCATTTAGCCCATTTCGTGCACAGAGAGAACCGCTCACACAACCAAAACCTACGAATCTTTCTAAATACGCCATTTAAAGGCAAACAGATTTAATTATGCTATAAATATTCCAAGCGTAGTGTCTTCGAATGCTCGAAGCGAAGACATTCCAGCGGCGAGGTTTTTCAAGGCCTGCTTTACAAAAACAAAGGGAAAATCAGTTACTTCGTAAACATATAACTGGTGAAGAAAGAGATTACGGCAAACAAGAGTCTTACTTTTACCTCTTTCTTCTGTACCTCTAGGATGACCTCATTATGTCGCAGTAACTGCTGTAACGGACTTGTTTACCTTACATTTCGGGTACATCCGGTCCGAAAGCGACGGGGAGGGGGGGAAGAAATGGATACTCACGTGTCAAGGCTAAACAGGGACCAGTCACGTGACTTATGTGACCCTTTTTTACAGTTGGTGCGTGATTTCAAAAGTTAAGCATTCTCCCAGCACGTCAGATGACTAGCACTGTTCCTGCGGTTACGATTTCCAACCAAGTGGAAGATGACAGCAGCGTGTTGCCAAACCAATTCATTAAATCCGTTCACGGAAATTTTTTATCAATTTTTTTATCGTCGCGTGCTTTAGTTCCTTGGATACATTGAGTCAAATTTAACGAACTCAAGAGTGATTTTGGTTGGTTGTTTTACCTCTGAGCGGCACTTTTTTGCACACAATGGGCTAAATGGCCAGGTCACATGGACCCCGAAGGCTCAGAGAAGGTTGGGGGAGGGGACCCACTGGAACAGCTGTTGGGAGACAGATAGTAGCCTCCCGTCAAGGCCGTCCAGGGTGTTCTTTAACGTGCACAGGGTATGGCTCTCCCGCACACGGGGCCACGGCTTAACGTCCCATCCGACGGACGGCGGCCTTTCCAAGCCCATCGGTGTCCCCTACTGACCGTGGGCAGGGCGGGGAATTTTGCGGAGATAAATCTCAACGTTGACCCAGCTGGGACTCGAACCTGGGAATTACAGATTACGCGCCTGGCGCGCTACCGACTGAGCCACCCCCGCCCCGGATTAATAAGGACCAAATCATTTGATTACGTTTTTGAAAGAACCTTATCATGACTTATCACTTACCAAATTCTCGATCTAGTTATCTTTAAAAAGAATCATAAAATTTACGTCATGTGTGTATTTATCTGTGGCACAGTATTTTTTTTACTAAGAAACATTAATTAGACGTGAAAAACTTGTTTGTAGTAACTGCTTCAACGAATGATTTTTATTATCTTCAAAAGTCGAGTTGTTGCGATTGATTTTGGGAGAGAATTAGGTGGAAGAGGAAGTTGGAAAAGTAAGTCATCCCTTCTCGGGATGTCGGCTGAAACTGGATCTGCCTGAGGTTCCGATTCCTCCATAATAAGTTTCTGTTTTCAAAAGAACGAGTCTAAAGTTGTTTGTGTCCCAGCTTTCATTTTTACTTGTCGAATAGCTTTGCAGCATGATAAACCATCTCTTAGCTAACGTTCTACTTTGGGTTGTTTTACCTCTGAGCGGCACTTTTTTGCACACCATGGGCTAAATGGCCAGGTCACAAGGACCCCGAAGGCTCAGAGAAGGTTGGGGGAGGGACCCACTGGAACAGCTGTTGGGAGACAGATGGTAGCCTCCCGTCAAGGCCATCCAGCGTGTTCTTTAACGTGCAGAGGGTATGGCTCTCCCGCACACGGGACCACGGCTTAATGTCCCATCCGACGGACGGCGGCCTTTCCAAGCCCATCGGTGTCCCCTACTGACCGTGGGCAGGGCGGGGAATTTTGCAGAGATAAATCTCAACGCTGACCCAGCTGGGACTCGAACCTGGGAACTACAGATTACGAGCCTGGCGTGCTACCGAATGAGCCACCACCGCCCCATTTTCTACTTTGGCAGAACAATTATAGAGAGGATTATGGTCCCTAAAATAGTCTACAGGTTCATCAGGTTTTCCTGAAGAGTTCTCTTTAAGCCTTTAACTATTAAGCTCTTTTCTTCTGAAATGACTTTGTCGTCATCATTAGTGGTCCACGGAAGTACGTGGAATTTTACGTAGGATTCCTAAATAATTTGGCCCCGTATATGCGGGGAAAAGAATTACGAAGACCTCTTGTAAGTTAAAATGACAGCAAAAATGGAGTATTTTATTTATTTATTTCACCATTAATAGAGAAGAGCAAGATGTCAACGTTCGCTCCGGGAGGCAAAATAAGTCTCTAGCGGCTCTGATTCAGAAAATATCATTTTCTTGCACACCATGGGCTAAAATGGCCAGGTCACAAGGACCCCCGAAGTCTCAAAGAAGGTTGGAGGAAGAGACCCATTGGAACAGCTATTAAGTAGGTAGATGGTAGTCTGCCGTCAAGGCCATTCAGCGTGTTCTTATAACGTGCACAAGGTGATATCTGTACACGAAGCAACTGCTTAATGTCCCATCCGACGGCCTTTACCAAGTTTTGCGGAGATAAATCTCAACGCTGACCCAGACTGGGACTCGAACCTGGGAACTAGCAGATTACGAGCCTGGCGCGCTACCGTCTGAGCCACCCCCGTCCACTTTCTGTTGGAGAAATGTAAGCCTTTAAAAGCCCTTCCTCATCTGGCGAGTTGGTAGCACTAAAATGTCTTCTTTCTCTCCTGAAAGTGTAAGCAATCCTAATATGGTCTTTTAATATGTTTGTTAAACATAAAAAAAGTGGGGCGGGGGTGGCTCAGTCGGTAGCGCGCCAGGCTCGTAATCTGTAGTTCCCAGGTTCGAGTCCCAACTGGGTCAGCGTTGAGATTTATCTCCGCAAAATTCCCCGCCTTGCCCACGGTCAGTAGGGGACACCGATGGGCTTGGAAAGGCCGCCGTCCGTCGGATGGGACGTTAAGTCGTGGCCCCGTGTGCGGGAGAGCCATACCCTGTGCACGTTAAAGAACACGCTGGATGGCCTTGACGGGAGACTACCATCTGTCTCCCAACAGCTGTTCCAGTGGGTCCCCTCCCCCAACCTTCTCTGAGCCTTCGGGGTCCATGTGACCTGGCCATTTAGCCCATGGTGTGCAAAAAAGTGCCGCTCAGAGGTAAAACAACCCAACCCGTAAAAAAAGTACCAAGTTGATAGGGTAAAATTTATTTCGTACTCTAGGAATGGTAAGTGGGCGCTGCCACACTCAGATATAAACTTTTTTAACTTGCACTTTGATATAATTTTTTGCCATTTAATTCGCTTTAAAGCATTGAAAAGTATAAACCCCAAAAAAAATTATAATTCTTACTAAAAGGCAGAACTTGCTAAAAGAATCAAGATTAAAAAATAAATCCTACAAATTAAAAATTATTTTTATGAAGGCTACGTGGTCCAGTGAATGAACGGAAGCAAAAAAGTTCTGTAGTGAACGCAAAAAAGCACCTTAATGTAAATTCTACAATTTTTTGAAACAGCTATAAAAGCTTTATATCATCAAGGATGATTAAATAAAGCTTTTATAACTGTTTCAAAAAATTGTAGAATTTACATTAGGGTGCTATTTTGCGTTCACTACAGATCCTTTTCTTTCCGTAGCATTTCCAGGAATTCAGCTCCAACAATGAAATGCAAATCAAAAGATCGGCAGACACTGTAACATCGCTAAAAGATATAAACGGCAATTTGAAAGTTCATAAATCTTACATTCGAATGTTCCTTCCTCCGTATTACGAAACTAAAGCTTTGCTTTCAATGGCGATACCTTTTTTTTGTTCACATAATGAGGCAGACTGCTTCCGGTATAGCTTCTTTCGGCTCCAGCAGAGATCTCGAGACAGATGAAAGTGTTGCCAATCCAGGTAGTATAAACATCGCTGATGAAATCCGTTTGGAAGCACGGCATTTGATCGTTAAGCACAAGTGTTGATATGAAAGAAAATTTGCGATCGTGATGATCACAATATGGTGCTTATTAATGGTATGTTTGAATGAGGATCATTGTGACCGTGGTTCGATCCCAGGATAAAGTATGGATGTTTCTTAAAATTGTCTGTCTCTGAGATCTCGCCTTCTTACAGACCTCTAGCTTTGTCAGTGTCTATGGCATGCAGCTGCCTCATGGGTAATTAATTTTTTTTCTCAATGGTCTCTCTAAAGCAAATTTTGGGGCGGGGGTGGCTCAGTCGGTAGCGCGCCAGGCTCGTAATCTGTAGTTCCCAGGTTCGAGTCCCAGCTGGGTCAGCGTTGAGATTTATCTCCGCAGAATTCCCCGCCCTGCCCACGGTCAGTAGGGGACACCGATGGGCTTGGAAAGGCCGCCGTCCGTCGGATGGGACGTTAAAACGTGCCCCCGTGTGTGGGAGAGCTATACCCTGTGCACGTTAAAGAACACGCTGGATGGCCTTGACGGGAGGCTACCATCTGTCTCCCTAACAGCTGTTTCAGTGGGTACCCTCCCCCAACCTTCTCTGCACCTTTGGGGTCCTTGTGACCTGGCCATTTAGTCCATGGTGTGCAAAAAAGTGCCGCTCAGAGGTAAAACAACCCAACCCAACCTAAAGCAAATTTCAAATGTTGAATATTACAAGCAAAGTTATTTTTGTTATAAAAAAGCAGCAGGAAATATCCTTTCAGTTTTATTTCTATTCGAAACTTGAATTATTTAAGCTTTAAATTACTTTAGTCGTAAAGCAAAGAATTTCCAGCAGTGTCCTACATTTAAATTTATGTTCCGAAGACATTACGTTACTGGCTTAAATTTATACACCATTTTAAGTTAATACCAGTTAGTTGAATTCCAAATATCAAAGCTATTAATTTATTCGAATAATTCGCCTTCTCCAAAAAAAGACAAGGGTGTTCACATTTCTTGAAATGGCCGTCCCCGTGAGTAAATCCTGCCTCCTTTTGAGAAGACTCTTGTCATATTAAAGTCGTCCTTCAGATAAAACGTTAAGCCGCTGTTCTATGTGCTTTCCTATCAGCATGTACACAAAGGCAAACTCTGGATGGCTTTGAGAGGAGGTTCATCTTACTTTCTTGCCTCGTCAGTCAGTTTCAGTGGGGAACTCGGGATTTAATCTTGGGGGGGGGGGGGGGGCGTATTCCCACCTTATGTGACCGCTAATTCACAAGTAGTATAGAAATAAAAGACACGACACAACATAAATATAGAAAATGAATTTTAATTAGGAAAATATTTTAGAAAAAAAAACACTAGAAAATTTTCCTTTTTCTTTGGGGGTGCCAGGGCCACTTCCCCCCCCCCCCTCTGGGTGCACCACTGGTCAGTTTACGCCCACTGTACACGACTCTGGGTTGGGTTGTTTTACCTCTGAGCGGCACTTTTTTGCACACCATGGGCTAAATGGCAAGGTCACATAGACCCCGAAGGCTCAGAGAAGGTTGGGGGAGGGGACCACTGGAAGAGCTGTTGGGAGACAGATGGTAGCCTCCCGTCAAGGCCATCCAGCGTGTTCTTTAACGTGCACAGGGTATGGCTATCCCGCACACGGGGCCACGGCTTAACGTCCCATCAGACGGACGGCGGCCTTTCCAAGCCCATCGGTGTCCCCTACTGACCGTGGGCAGGGCGGGGAATTTTGCGGAGATAAATCTCAACGCTTACCCAGCTGGGACTCGAACCTGGAAACTACAGATTACGAGCCAGGCGCGCTACCGACTGAGCCACCCCCGCCCCATACACGACTCTGTGTGCTTCACAAGTGTTCAAGCCAAATCAGTCACTGAGCCGTTACTTGGCTGCAGTGCAAAGCGACTTAGTTTGATGTTAAGGCTGGGTGACAGCTGGCGCAGTCAGTAGCGCGCTAGGCTCGTATCTGCAGTTCCCTGGTTCGAGTCCCAACGTTGAAATTTATCTCGGCTAAACTCCCAGCTTGCGTAGGGGAGGTGGTGGCGCACCGGACTCGTAGGCTGAAGTTCCCAGCTGGGTTAGCGTTGAGATTTTTCTCCGCAAAACTCCCCGCCCTCGATCTGTAGGGAATACCGCTGAGCTTGGAAATGCGCCGTTCGTCGGATGGGATGTTAAATCGTGGGCCCGTGTATGGGTGTCATACCCTGTGCCCTTTAAAGAACACTCTGGATGGCCTTGACGGGAGGCTACCATCTGTCTTCCAACAGCTGTTTCAGTGGGTCCCCTCCCCCCAACCTTCTCCGAGTCGTCGGGATCCTTGTGACCTGGCCATTTTTGTCCATTTTGTGCAAAAAAGAGCCGCTCAGACGTAAAACAACTCACGTCGAGGCCATCCAGTATGTTATTTAACGTGCAAAGGATTGGTTACATTACATACCGAACCACGGCATGACGTTCCATCCGACTGACGGTGGCTTTTTCAAGGTCATCGGTTCTCATTGATTCCCCCTCCCCTTCTCCAGGCGTAGATAAAAGAAATTATTTTGGAGCGCGAGGGGAGGGGGGGAGCAAATGCCTGGATTAATCCATAACGGACAAAAGAGCGCCATCTAGGTATATTATTTGAACTATATGATTGTCCCTTCAGTTCTAAAGGTCATTTTAAACAATATTCTTACAAAATACCTAAGTTCACAATTTTTTTGTCTCCATTCTGTTTAATAAAAGTCTCCATGGGTAGCATTTCGACCACTCCAACCGTAGGGCCGACCCTAAAAAGTAAAATATCAACCAACCTGCAAAAAAGGTGTACTTAGGCATCATCTTTAATAAATACACAGAGGTCTGAAAGGAGTCTGCCATTTTAACGCGCAATAATAGGAGGTCTGTGAGGATGGCAGGACCTCAGCAGAAAGACAACAATACTTCCATAAACCCAGGTCACTTTGATCAATAGCCAGCATGATAATCACTCGGCCACGGGGTACTCACCAGAGAAAAATATTCATTGTGTCACTGTTTCAGAAGACTTCCGTTTCCCTACACCTACTATTTCAGAAGACTTCCATTTCTTTACAGCGTCTATACGTATTCCGATATTAAAGTCGCCCTATTTCAAACGAGGGGCGGGGGTGGCTCAATCGGTAGCGCGCCAGGCTCGTAATCTGTAGTTCCCAGGTTCGAGTCCCTGCTGGGTCAGCGTTGAGATTTATCTCCGCAAAATTCCCCGCCCTGCCCACGGTCAGTAGGGGACACCGATGGGCTTGGAAAGGCCGCCGTCCGTCGGATGGGACGTTAAGCCGTGACCCGTGTGCGGGAGAGCCATACCTTGTGCACGTTAAAGAACACGCTGGATGGCCTTGACGGGAGGCTACCATCTGTCTCCCAACAGCTGTTCCAGTGGGTCCCCTCCCCCAACCTTCTCTGAGCCTTCGGGGTCCATGTGACCTGGTCATTTAGCCCATGGTGTGCAAAAAAGTGCCGCTCAGAGGTAAAACAACCAAACCCCCAACCTCCTCTGAGCCTTCGGGATCCATGTGACCTGGCCATTTAGCCCATGGTGTGCAAAAAAGTGCCGCTCAGAGGTAAAACAACCCAATTATTTCAAACGAAATTTTTCAGACTGCTCTATTTCGTTTGTTTGCTTATTTTACTCGTATTGTTCACCTTTAGATACGAAACACTTTCGCCATTCTTTTTTTCGGCGGCTGCCTGATCGTGAAGAGCGAGATTATTTTCGCCGCCATCCTCAGTGGTTCACACGTGGAGGCTGTTTCGCGCCATAGTTCCTCTCGTGCCACCGTTTGTGTTGCCCTCGGAGCTCCGCCATTGGTGCCCGTTGCACTTGGCAGCTTGCCAAAGCCACTCACTGAAACAACAGCATCGCGTGATGTGGCGTCATCACCACGGAAAAAGATATTCAGGGGATCATCTTTTATTTCTCGAGGTAACGATTTCTTTTTCAGATCACCAGAGAGAGATTTGATTTCCTTCCATAGTTTCACTCCCTCAGCATCGCGTCGTCGTCAGTTTTTGAGAAACCGAAGTTAAAGTCTTAAAGGGATAAATCGGCTGCCATAGCTCTCTTCACATCGACGAGCTCGTGGTTGGTCTCCTACTGCGCAGTCAAGGTCAAGGTTAAAAGAAGCAACATGCAGCCGATTCAAAACAAAGAATGGGAGTACGTGGCAAACTTCAAAAACATTGAAGGTTGTAAAAGGAAAGCTAGATAAAATTTAAAAAATTTCTATAGTTAAGGTACTAACCTTTTAGTTATCACTCTTTTCTAATTGGGTCTTTCCATTCAATTTCTTTCCTGTAATTTTTCACTTTCTAAAATGGAAGGGAACACGTCTTTTCTTTCTAAGTGTTGCCATATACACAAAACTGATTGCTACAAAATACATTTCTTTAATTTCAAAAATCAAACATAAATTTAAAGACTGCCTCGAAATCGCTTTCCAAAAATATTTTAAATCTATGTAAACACTACAGGATTTAATCTTGGGGATTAATTATAGAAACACTACATTTTTATGGTGATTTGAATTTTTTACTCTTTTTACACTGGTATGATGGATTTCGATGGCTTTGGGTTGGGTTGTTTTACCTCTGAGCGGCACTTTTTTGCACACCATGGGCTAAATGGCCAGGTCACAAAGACACTGAAGGCTCAGAGAAGGTTGGGGGAGGGGACCCACTGGAACAGCTGTTGGGAGACAGATGGTAGCCTCCCGTCAAGGCCATCCAACGTGTTCTTTAACGTTGGGTTGTTTTACCTCTGAGCGGCACTTTTTTGCACACCATGGGCTAAATGGCAAGGTCACAAAGACACTGAAGGCTCAGAGAAGGTTGGGGGAGGGGACCCACTGGAACAGCTGTTGGGAGACAGATGGTAGCCTCCCGTCAAGGCCATCCAGCGTGTTCTTTAACGTGCACAGGGTATGGCTCTCCCACACACGGAGCCACGGCTTAACGTCCCATCCGACGGACGGCGGCCTTTCCAAGCCCATCGGTGTCCCCTACTGACCGTGGGCAGGGCGGGGAATTTTGCGGAGATAAATCTCAACGCTGACCCAGCTGGGACTCGAACCTGGGAACTACAGATTACGAGCCTGGCGCGCTACCGACTGAGCCACCACCGCCCCCTGCTTGAGGGGTAAAGTATTTATTTTATAGGAAACTTTATGACCATTTAGAAGTTTATTTGCGGGAAACAATGATTGCATCACCCTGGAAGAACTATAAATGAAAACGATAAACAACTTCCAATTTCATTGTAAAATCATAAGTAAATAAACATTATAAAATCATGTTATATATTATTATAAAATAAGTTATATTCATATAAATAAACATTGTAAAATCATAAGTAAATAAACATTATAAAATCATGTTATATATTATTATAAAATAAGTTATATTCATATAAATAAACATTGTAAAATCATAAGTAAATAAACATTATAAAATCATGTTATATATTATTATAAAATAAGTTATATTCATATAAATAAACATTGTAAAATCATAAGTAAATAAACATTATAAAATCATGTTATATATTATTATAAAATAAGTTATATTCATATAAATAAACATTGTAAAATCATAAGTAAATAAACATTATAAAATCATGTTATATATTATTATAAAATAAGTTATATTCATATAAATAAACATTGTAAAATCATAAGTAAATAAACATTATAAAATCATGTTATATATTATTATAAAATAAGTTATATTCATATAAATAAACATTGTAAAATCATAAGTAAATAAATGGTTATCTGTTCATTTTTTCAAAAACACGCTAAAACGTATAGACAAGATAGAAAATATTAATAAAGACATTTATTTGGGTCGTTTCTGGTGTAAACAGAACTTATTTCCACATAAAGGGCTAAAATGGCCAGGTCACAAGGACCCCACGGGCTGAGAGCAGGATACGAGAAATAAATCCACTGAATAACTTAGGAAATGGATAGAAGGTCATTTAGAATATTCTTTAATGTGCACAGTGGGGCTCTTCTGCACACGGAAAAAAAAATAAATACCCCCTCAAGCAGCTGCTTGTCACAGAGGTCTGACAGGAGCATGTCAGTTTATATGCCATAGTAGAAGGTCTGTGAGGATGGCAGGACCTCAGCAGAAAAACAACACACACAACCATACCTAATCCGGGGCTCGAACCCAGGTCCCTTAGATAAGTAGCCAAGCGCGCTAACCACTCGGCCACGAGACGGCAACGAGGTTTAAAGTGCCATCTGACTGAGAAGGGAGTTGGCTCAACCACTTGGAAGTGAAAGGCTTGTAAATTGATGTTCCCAGGTTCGAATCCCGCCTGTGATTTTCTCCGCTAACCCTCATTATGCCCTAGGTAAAAAGGAGACACCCATTGGCCTTAGAAGAGCTGCTGTACGTCAGTAGTAGTATAGTGCCATTATACCGTACCCCCACTAGTGCTTTCCCCCCTATGACGTCACGGACCACGCCCCTATGACGTCGCCGACCACGCCCCTATGACGTCGCCGACCACGCCCCCTATGGCGCAACATGACGTAATCATTACGTAACCGACCTTTATTAATAATTCCTCCCCCCTTTCACCCCCCCCTCAGTGGCGCCATCTGTTGACAGTGAGAAGTACTATTTTCCCAAAAAACCCCTATTTTTATTCTAATTCTTCGATTTTTGATTTCCCCCTTTATAAAAAAATTCCCCCTTTATAAAAAAAAAACCCCTGGCGCCATCTGGTGCCTGTGAGGAACACTAATTCTCCAAAAACCCTTATTTTAATTCTTTGATTTCCCCCTCCTATTAAAAATTACTCCCCCCCTATTAAAAATTTCTTCCCCCTTATGAAAAAACCCTGATGCCTTCTGTTGACAATGAAGAGTACTGTTTTCGGAAAAACCTCCTTATTTTAACTCTAATTCCCGATTTTTCTTTATTTTGTCCCAATGGTTGACCTATATTTTAAGCCCTCCCCCTTATGAAAAACCCTCTGGTTGACCATTTTAAGGCCCCACTCCTTCACTCGGCTGATGCAAGTCTCAGAATAATTGCATGGAACGATTGACTGGTCTTAGAATAATTGTACAGAAAAGGATGATACAAAACTCCTTAGTAATTAAACACTCATCAAAATTCCCTTACCTCTATTAAAAATCATCCTACAGTTGAAACTCATTTTACTCTTACTGTTTCCATAGAAAATACCATAGGGTGAAATTAATAATGGTTTAAATTATTCGTAGGGATGGCATGTTAAATCTGCTTTTAGAACACACGTCTGCAGTGGAAAAATTTTCAAACTCCGTTAATCAACTCCCTAGTAATTAAACACTCGTCAAAATATTCCTCACCTTTATTAAAATCACGGTCGAAATAAAAATCAGTTTTTCTGTAGATGTGTTTCACCCGAAAAAAAAAAAATCGTCCCTCGCTCTGTGGATTCCG
Source organism: Ryuthela nishihirai (assembly GCA_038380435.1). NCBI lineage: Eukaryota > Metazoa > Arthropoda > Arachnida > Araneae > Heptathelidae > Ryuthela > Ryuthela nishihirai. The sequence continues at coordinate 3,446,565 of JAWZYU010000032.1, read as the reverse complement.
TCCGACTGTCTGGGGTTCCCGGACTATACAGTGTACTTGCTGTGGCCTTGATGCGGGTCAGGCATTTCAAATATTAACCTAGCTTTTTCTATGTATTTCTTACATCAAAGCCAACACTAGCACTGAATTCTTTTGAATGTAGATCTCAAGTTGTAAATCAACTCACAGAGTTGTATTTATTCCTTAGTAATTAAAATCCTTTGCTATTCATTTAGCCAGGACGACTAAACGATTCCTTTATAATTAAAATTCCCTGCTATTAAACTCCCTAGTAATTAAACACTCATCAAAATTCCCTTACCTTTATTAAATAAAACAGTTTTCTGTAGAGGCGTTTTATCGAAAAAAAAAACTTCTCTCCGGCCAACGAGAGTCGAACGCGCTACCTTCACTCTGTTCTTGAACAAGAACCAACCTGCAATGGAAAAATTTCAAACTCGGAGGTTTCATCATGCACATACGTGTCAGGTAGCAACGAAACATCTCGTGACAAATGATGCAATCGCCCTAGGGTTGAGTGTCCTGTGATTGTTGCTCTCTAAGGGTAAGTGACGTGTCACTCGCTGGACAGTCCACGTTATTCTGATCTTGTTGTGACACGTATTAGATAGTGGGATTTGAGGGTGTATATATACGGGGTCAAGTCAGCCCAAGGACATTCCATTGCTAGCTTCTCTACTGAGTTATCAACGCTGCTGACTATCCCAAGATGTCTACTGAGCAAGTTCCTGCTGGATCATCAACAGCTAACAGGTAAATAAAACTTTATTTAATGCTATGTTGTCCTTAAGACACAATCATTTACTGACGTACATAGAATATTATATTTGTTTCTATCCAGTAAAAGTCATTTTACTTACTTTATTCTACTTATAAATTAGTTAAATATTTAATTAGATCTTTTGCTCAGGTTAGCAAACTGTTAAATTGTTTCTCAAACTTTAGTGAAATATTTAATTAGATCTTTTGCTCAGGTTAGCAGACTGTTAAATTGTTTCTCAAACTTTAGTGAAATATTTAATTAGATCTTTTGCCCAGGTTAGCAGACTGTTAAATTGTTTCTCAAACTTTAGTGAAATATTTAATTAGATCTTTTGCCCGGGTTAGCAAACTGTTAAATTGTTTCTCAAACTTTAGTGAAATATTTAATTAGATCTTTTGCCCGGGTTAGCAAACTGTTAAATTGTTTCTCAAACTTTAGTGAAATATTTAATTAGATCTTTTGCTCAGGTTAGCAAACTGTTAAATTTTTTCTCAAACTTTAGTTAAATATTTAATTAGATCTTTTGCTCGGGGTAACAAACTGATCAACGTAGAGTTTTATTGTAAAACTTAATTTTCAAACTTTAGTTACTTAGATATATTGATCGCGCTAGTAAATGTACTGCATATTCTGAGACCGTATTATCTATCTAGGAAAACTACGGACATGGAGCATTTTGAAATGCTCCTAAAATCAGTGAAGACCCTAGATGATGTCTCCAAAAGAAGCCTGCCCATGGAGGACCCCCAACATGCAAAACGTCCGTGTCGTCAGTTGGAGGCAGGGCAGGATTTACGGCAGAGGACTATGAGGATGTCCCTCACCCACCGGAAGCGCATCGCCGCGGCAAAAGCAGCAACGGAGATGAGACCACCCGCTGTCGTCCGGCCTGATGCGCTCCCTTCAACGGCAACTAGGTAAATGAAATTTTATTTAACGTTGTCCTTAAGAAACTCAGCTATTTATTAACGTACATCGAGTTTTCTAACCTGTAAAGTCGTTTTATTGTAAATGCTAACTTTAGTTACTTAGATTTTTTGCTCACGCTAGTAAATGTACCGCGTGCTGTCTTTTATTACAACTGTTAAAAAAGAAAAAAAATTTTTTTTTTCTCAAACGTTAGTTAAATATTTAGTTAGGTCTTTTGCTCAAACTGTGGCGCATGCTGTCTTTTATCACAACATAACTGTTCAATATAGAGTTTTATATTTGTTTCTAACCTGTAAAGTCATTTTCAAACTTTAGTTACCTAGATTTTTTGCTCACGCTAATAAATGTACTGCGTGCTGTCTTTTATTACAGCTGTTAAATTTATTTCTCAAACGTTAGTTAAATATTTAGTTAGGTCTTTTGCTCAAGCTGTGAGGCATGCTGTCTTTTATCACAACATAACTGCTCAATATAGAGTTTTATATTTGTTTCTATCTAGTAAAGTCTAAATGATAATTTTCAAACTTTAGTTACTTAGATATTTTGATCATGCTAGTAAATGTACTGCATATTGTCTTTTCTGTTCTAAGATGAAAAACATGTAAATGTTCTGCATATTCTGAAACGGAATTATCTTTCTAGACCCATCAATGCTCCGGACCGCGCGGCCCCCGCAGCTGATGCCGTCTCAACCAATGACGCGCGTTTCAAGGACGCTGCTGTCAAGACCCCGACGCCTATCGTGGGCCATGGCGTCCCCCTCAACGAAGTAGCCGGTGATGACGTCACCTCGCGAGTCTTCAGCGGCTCTGCAGTCAGGTAGATGAAATTTCATTTGATGTTGAGCAGGTCTTAAACGGCTCAATCATTTACTAAAGCATATATAGTTTTATAGGCTGTAAAGCCATTTTACTTTCTTTATTCTACTTATAAATTAGTTAAATATTTAATTAGACCTTTTGCTCGAGCTAGCAACGGTTAAATTCTTCCACAATCGAGTGTTTACTCTCGTGGAACATTTTTTCTCAGACTTGTACCGTAGGCAAAATTATACTAGCAATGTGTGTTGTCTTTTATTACAACTGTTAAATTTTTCCACATTCGAGTGTTTACTCACGTGGAACATTTTTTTCTCAGACTTGTACTGTAGGCAAAATTTCTATATATATATATGTGAATAAATATATGATTTTTATTGTGTAAACTATGTATAAAGAAGAATATTAGTAAACGTAATACTTTAAAAGTGTGTATCTGGGGAAAATGTGATACTTTAAAAATGTAATACTTTAAAAGTGTGTATCTGGGGAAAATGTGATACTTTAAAAGTGTGTATCTGGGGAAAATGTGATACTTTAAAAGCGTGTATCTGGGGAAAATGTGATACTTTAAAAAATGTAATACTTTAAAAGTGTAATACTTTAAAAGTGTAATACTTTAAAAGTGTGTATCTGGGGAAAGTGTAATACTTTGGGGAAAATGTAATACTTTAAAAACGTGTATCTGAGCAATACAGCATTATAACTTCAGTTCTAAGATAAAAAATTACGTAAAGTACTGCATATTCTGAGAATAAATTATCTATCTAGGTCTGTCGAGTCCTTCAACGGTCCAGGACCATCCACTACCATCAGACCTGCTGCAGTGCCGTACTACGCTGTAACCAAAACTCGTCACTACAACTCCGCCAAGTTTCGCACACAATTTGTTTCAAAAAGTGTGCGGCTTGGCGGAATGGAGGATGTACAGCCCCATAATTTCATTCCGGTCCTGCACGACTTGCACGAGCGGATGCTAGCCGATATCGTCCCCACAGGGGAATATAGCCATGTACGGCTATGCTTACGCTCCCGGGATTTGAAAAACCCCGTCAACCTGTCCCTAATTCGGCGTAATGCCCTGACGGGTGAGAGATTCATGACTGCATTAGACAAAGTAGTGCAGTCAAATGAATCTCTCGGTCCTGGGAGTGAACTAGAATTTGACTTCGTCTGTGCGGACTTGGACAGGGTCGGCAGCGGCAATGATGGGAGACGTGCAGGGCCGGAGAAACGCAGCCTTGTCGACATTCAGTCATTCGTCCACAATAAGAAGGCTCTCACAAAAATTGTGAACCGTGACGATATCTGCCTTGCAAGAGCTCTCGTCGTTGCACGAGAGCTCTGTTTAAAAAATAAAGGGTTGGCAAACAGCTATTCGAAAATTGCTGATTATCGCCTCCGTCTTCAGCAGACAGAGGCCCTTAATCTACACCTGGATGCCGGGGTCCCTGTTGCCCCCTGTGGACTCCCAGAAGTACAATTGTTTCAAGCGCACATGGTGCAATACCGGCTTGTAGTGTATTCTGCTGACGACGCCTTCCTCCCCATCTTCATTGGTCCCGAAGGAGGGGACAACCTTTATTTATTGTTTAGTGCTGGGCATTACGATGTGATTACCAAGCCATCAGGGTTTTTCGGGGCTAGGCATTTCTGCCATAAGTGTTTAAAGGGGTTTAATCATGGGCACGTTTGCAAGGGGACCTGCAACAGGTGCCTGTCAACCGATGTGGTTCATGCAGGGGAGTTGTTGCTCTGCACAGTGTGTTGTGTGTATTTGCGCGGGGCTGAATGCTTTCAGGCGCATCTGCTGAAGGCATGTCAGACACAACATCGCTGTGTTAAGTGCATCAACATGTACGATCCCCTGAAAAAACACGTTTGTAAGGTTGACACTTTAAAATTCGTCGAGCCCTGCAAGATTGACCCTGTCGGTCAGACTTATCTCTACTTTGATGTAGAGACTGTGCAGTGTGCCGACGGATTGCTGAAACCGATACTGTGTGTGGTCACATACCAAGTGGACGACGAGTGGGTCTATGCTTCATTCCCGGAAACGGACGCCTTTATGGATTGGCTTCTAGCCGAAGAACGTCCCGGGGTTCAACGATTTAAGGACGCCACAGTCCTAGCGCATAATCTCAAAGGCTTTGACGGCATGTTCATCATTAGTTACCTGTACAGAAAATTTTTAAAACCGGATCTCGTGTTCGATGGATCCAAGATTTTAGGTATCTTTTTACCTGGCCTTAAAATAAGGTTTATCGACACGTTATCCTTTATTCAGGCTCCTCTTCGATCATTCACGAAGACCTTCAACTTGGAGACGGTGAAAGGCTTTTTCCCCTTTAAATTCGTGAAGGAGGAAAATCTACAGTATGCAGGACCCATCCCTGATCGGCTTTTTTTCCAGCCGGAAGACATGGAGCCTGAAACTCTGTCAGCATTCAATGAGTGGTATGCCGCAGCAAGCCTTGAACCCTGGGATTTTCAACAGCAGCTTCTGTATTACTGCAAGGCAGATACAGAGCTGCTGCGGCGAGGCGCCCAAGCTTTCCGTGAGGAATTTTTATATCTCACAGGTGTAGACCCATTTGCGCGTGACCTGACTATTGCCGGTGCTTGCCTTCGCATATTCCGTGGAAAGTTTTTGCAAAAGAATACCCTCGGTGTGTGTCCCGCCCAAGGGTATTCGGCGAGTAACGACCGGCAGTCCTTGAAAGCTCTCGCGTGGTTAGAGTATGAGGCTTCCAAGGACAACATCGAAATTCAAACTGCGCGATCACCCGGAGGTGAGTATAAGATAGGGCAGTACAAATTGGACGGCGTGTGCCACAGTACCCGTTGTTATTATGAATTTTTAGGTTGTTACTTTCATCACTGTTTGAAATGTTTCAAACCTGAAAAAATAGATCAGCACACGAGAAAGCCATTTGGTCTGCTAAACACCCGGACCATGGATCGTCTTGAGACCTTGAAAGTGCTGATGAACGGGTACACATGCAAAATTATGTGGGAGCACGAATTCGACGAGTTGATGCGCAAAAACCAGTCCATCGCATTAATTTATAAATCCGTCGAGCCTATCAGGCGTATAGGGGCCCGTGACTACCTCTACGGAGGGCGCGTGGAGGTGTTCTCCATCTTTGCATCGGTTGACTTAGGATGTAGCCTTAACTACGTTGATTACAACAGCCTGTACCCTTATGTTTGCAAGAAGGCTGCATTCGGTAAAGGTCACCCGGTTCGGATCACCTCCGATTTCGCCACGGACCTCGACCACTATTTTGGCATTGCACACGCCACACTGTTACCCCCCGACGATTTATTCATCCCTGTACTGCCCTATAGGTGTAATGGGAAGCTGCTTTTTCCCCTTTGTAGGTTCTGTGCGGATGGACAGCTGGCACCCCCTTGTCGGCACACCGTGAATCAGCGCGCATTGACAGGATCTTGGCCTACGTTCGAAATTTATGCTGCGATGCGTGCTGGCTATAGACTTCTCCAGTTCCACGATGTGTGGCACTTTAATACCATCCTGCAATATGACCCTACAACAAAAAAGGGAGGTGTCTATGCTGGGTACATAGACACTTTTCTGGGACTGAAGCAGCGCTACTCCGGGTTTCCCCCTGACGTGCAGACCGAGGAGCAAAAGGAAGCCTTCTGTGAGGCCTTCTTCCAGGCGGAGGGGGTTCGGATCCTCCCCTCGGAAGTTGAGAAAAACAACCTTAAGCGAACTCTTTCCAAGGTCTCGCTTAATTCGTCATGGGGGAAGCATGCGCAGAACATGAGTCGAACCCAGACGACCATTGTGAGTTGTCCTGTCAAGTACATGGAGCTCTTGACAGACGCATCGCTAGTCATCACTGACGTCGCTGTTATCAGTGATCAGGCCGTACTTGTCACGCACAAGCCGGCGGAGTCTGCCACTCCAGCGAACACCCGTGGAAGCCTGATTCTCGCTGCAATGGTGACGAGTCACGCCAGACTAAAGCTGTACGAGCTTCTATCGAAATTAGATAGTCGTGCAATGTATTCTGACACGGATTCGGTGATTTATACAACGTCTCCTCGCGACACCTACACACCATCACAAAATCCCTTCCTTGGAGGTCTCGTTGATGAAATTTCTTCAAAGTATGGCCCCGGTGTACACATCACGGACTACATCAGCGCCGGGGCCAAGAGTTATGCCCTTCGGTTGAGCAACGGCGATGAAATTCTTCGCGCCAAGGGCATATCTCTCACGAAGCAAAACAGGTGTAAATATAATTTTGAACTTCTAAAATCCATGGTCCTAGGGAATTCCCCAGTCAGCGAGACCTTCGATGTCCCTTTTAATGTGGTTCGTAATAAAGTGGATGGGTCACTTATGAACAGGCCCATGGTAAAAAGGTTTAAGGCTAACCTCGATAAGCGGTATCTCAGCCCGGGTTCGACTCTCACTGTACCTTATGGTTACAATGACCTGGGCCTGGATACCCTTATCCAACTCATGGATGAGTAATTGCACAGTTTTTATTTATTATTGTACACTAATGTATTATTGTAAACTAATTTATTATTTATTTATTATTGCATCTTCATTTATTATTTCAGTGTGCATAGTATTACAACTTTATTTCGTTGCTCACCAGTGTAAATATTATTTCGTTGCTCACCAGTGTAAATATTATTTCATTACACGCTTTATTTATTTCACTGCACACTTTATTTATTTCAATGTTCCTAGTGAACCTTATTATTTCACTGCACACTTTATTTATTTCAATGTTCCTAGGGGACCTTATTATTATTATTATTTCAGTATCTGTAGTGGATCTTGTATCCGTAGCAGACCTTTTTTTTTTAAACTTATTATTTCAATGTTCCTAAGGAACCTTATTATTTCAGTATCTGTAGTGGATCTTGTATCCGTAGCAGACCTTTTTTTAAAACTTATTATTTCAATGTTCCTAAGGAACCTTATTATTTCAGTATCTGTAGTGGATCTTGTATCCGTAACAGACCTTTTTAAAATTATTTCAATGTTCCTAGTGAACCTTAGTATTTCACACGTAATGACCCAGCACTGAGGCGTCGTCAGCTTTTGAATTACTGTATTTAACTTATTGTATTTAACTTATTGTATTTAAAACTACAACGGATCTGTCATTGTTTTACTGTCCAGCATTGGATATGTCATGTAAATTATTGTCTGTGGATTGTTTCAATAAAAAAGGTTTCAAAAAATCTGCCTCTTTATTACCCAGCTGAAACACACTACGGCAGGGGGGAAAGTTCAATGCCGTGCTCCACAGTGCGAGCGCATGCTGACAGCAACCAATAAAAACCACCGGTGCATCCAAGCTTAGAGTGCTCCGAAGACGGACCAATGAGAAGCCTGGATGCATCTGTGCTTAGAGAACTACTCCAGCGAGACCGTGTTTGGGGGGACACTGCACGGATTTGTAAAACTAATTAACTGAATGGAGTAGAAGAGTGAATGAAGCAAGAGACGCAAATATCAGTTTTACTTTCTTTTATTGGATATTTTGTAATGCACATTTTAAATACATGGGTTTTTTAACACAAATCTTCAAGCGCACAGGGCTTGGATTTTACAGAAGGTTTCAATATGCTGACCACTCGGATAATTTTCTTTTCTTACGTCGGATGGGTACAGCAATGTCTTTTGGCGGGCGCTCTTCAGCTATAGTGCTTCTGGGGATGTTGACTTTTAGTTCATGTGGAGTGTCAAGCTGTTTTGAGAATAACAAATAATTTTTCAAAGCAGTCAGATACTTTTCGGATTTATCGTCAGCATCGTCAGACTCCAATATTTTCTTCATCTCTGAGTCCAAATCACATACTTTTTTTCTTATGTTTTTTCTCTGCACAGCTTTTACAGAAATCATTTTTTTTTAAATAGCGAAACCAACAGGGGGAGGGCAGCAGTCAGCAGGGGTATAATGAACCCTGAACCACGCTGCAGCAGATGCTTCTTGTGACGTAAAGATGCACGTTTGGACGCTAGACTCCTTATGACCGTCTTGTGCTGACGTAAATTCTTTAATACTCTGTGGGAAACAGGTATATTTCCTTTTAAGAAATTGGAACACACTTCACATAGAGCATACATCTGGGGGTCGGAGATGTGCTTCATCAGAGCTGTACGCTGCTTTCCCCCTAGCTTTGGTAAGCACTGAAGGAACGGACCTTGAGATTTAACTTTCATTTGGAACGTAAAGTATTTCGGGTTCTTCTGATGGAAGAATCTTTGCACGGAGCCTTTCACTGTCCAACGTTCTGGGATGAAGGTCAACACACAAATAACCGCAGGTTACCTGTGTAGCCAGTCTATAGGCATCCGTCAGGAGTTTAGATTGATGGGGGTACACTTGTCTCGCCAGGTGGGTTATTTGTGATGCATCCCGACAATTGCGAAATAAAAACATGTAGTGAGCATTGAGCGATATAGTCCTCGAATGTCTTCCCTTTAAAAACAGATTTTGTAAGATCAGGACAATCGTGATATTTTTATGATGACCCCCACGAATAAACAATTGTGATATGCGCTCACTGGCTACAGACTGTTCCATCAAGTCATCCAGTACCAGAAGTGTAGGTCTGTGAGGATCAAATTCCAAATCCGTAGGTAGTCCTTCATAAAATTCCACCGTTTTCTTGAAGGGTTCAAAGGCAGGCTGCCACTCACCGTAGCAGTAAACGACACGCTGGGGTGGGGGTTCGAATACTTGAGCTGCTTCTTTGATGAGTTTCAGAGTGAAAGTCGTCTTCCCACACTGTGAAGGTGCTGCAATTATAATATTTGAAGGAGTGCGGAGAGCCATCGCACCACCATGCAGTCGTTCAAGTCTACTCGACACGTGTAATCACGATGCAGTACTGTGGGAAGAGTCGAACCACACGATCTTTTAAACAGGAAATACAGACAGTGAGCACCGCATGTGTCTCCCAGGGGGTCCTGCAGAGGTATCGAGGGGTGTAAGACGTGACGTATGCCTAGTCGACTATAGTATTCTTGCATGGAGGCATCGGGACTCGTACCCAGGGGGTCAAAGTGATCCACTTGCACTCCTTTCTTGTAAACCGCTATCCAGTGGGTTCCAGGCAGGGAGGACGGATCGGTATTGTAGATAAACAAGGCTTCTGACTGATTGATTCTGTGAGGTAGTCTGTCACGGGGGAACACTCCTAGACTTGTGGGTAACATCGAAAGGATGGATTCTAACTGATAGGAATTCATGAGCTGTAGTCAAACAGGACTTTACGATCCAATGGGATTTCCAACAAATTCTGGTACTCGGCATACAGGATCACAGTGACCGATGCGGGTAGCGGCTTGGCAAACTTTAATTCGACTCTCACACTCCCACTCTTTATTAAAGAAAATACTTGATTGCATTCACGTTGCTCGGGGGTCAATTGGAATCCGAATAATGTAAAACCTTCTCCATAGGCTTTTCGCGATAAGTTAATACCGCTATCGGATTTCCAGGCGTCCACAGCTTCCAATAATCCTTGGTAACAGCGGAGATAGCGCCCATTCGTAAAGTCGGGGGTGTAGGACTGATGATCACTGTCTATGTGAAGACTGATGTAGTTTAGGTCGAAATGTTGGAAGTTGAAGGGATTTTTTTCGTACGATCCATTCAGGCTGGTACTTTCCAGCATACCCAGTACAAGCCGTACAGGGAGCTGGCCGAGAAATAAATTGTCACGGTTCACACTCGTCAGGCCCGAAGCGATGGAAAACATACGTAAATCCGTTCTTCGCAGAGGGTACTTGGCACTCTCCGTACCCAGCAGGCGAGCGTGTGCAAGGATGACACCCGAAGTGGGTTTGACTTTACGCACAAAAAATTCAGCTTCGTGTATCTGTACTTTGTAAGAGGGGTCTGCTTCACCTGTCATGAGGCAGAATTCGGGTTTGGATCTCAGCAAACGCAGTCTCAGGTCGACTTGATTGAGTAGGTAACGATCTTGATTAAACAGGTCAGCGTGGATCCATGAGATGAGTTCGATACCTGTTGGTTTGACGTACCCCTTGCGTTGATGCCACCCCTCATTCTCCCTGCTGGTCAGTTCCATTTTACCTGGGGTGTCGAGGTACCAGAGCGAGGTGCCTAGCTGACTTCGTGTGGCATCGGCCCCGTAATTCAATAGAGTCTCTAGATACGCCCTGTAGGGGTACATGGTGTGAGAAGCACTCACGAGATGATCGTTGAGGAAGACGTCTACCTGGCTGAAGAGGGCGTGGAAGAAATGATTGCAGGGGGCAATCACTTCCGACGGTGCTGTACCATCAGATTTTACAATTTTCAAGACGAGACGTAGGTGACATCGAGATAGATCAATGTAATCGTCCGTCCCCTTCACGATGAATTCGAGTGGTGCATTACCTTCCAGGGAAGCCACAGGTAAATAATTGACATAACAGCCTCTTTCTAATTGTGAGACAGTGGGTGGAACCAGAAACAGATCCAGTTCTGAATTGGCACAGTCGCCAGAATCAGCGTGAATTTTCTGAATGCTCATGATGAAAACACGTCCTGCACAGTACAGTGTCTCTTCACTTTATGAACCTTGGGGTGCTGACGACGACGTTTTATTCCTTTCCCTCCCTGCAGCTTTGAACTGGCACGCTGCAAGAGGTCGGCACCCGCTTCACGGAGCCCGGCTTTGGCTGCAGATTTGAAATTTTGCCCCTGGGACATCTCTGAAACGAACCGTAGCCCGCCCTTACGCAGGGTAGACAGCGCAGGTCGTACGAGAGGGCGTACGAGAGGGCTGATGAAACGTCCGATCCTAGCAAAGATGCTTCCTAGCCCATCGCCTCTCTGATAACGAGGACCACGGAACACACCCTTCCCTGTCTGGCTCTTGTAGTAGCTCACGTAGGCGTCTGCAGAAGGGGGAACGAATTTAACCCTCATGACAGAAATGTAACTTGACTAAAACTTTACCGAATTTAAAATGCAGCGGTTCTCCGGTGTCGGTACGAAGGAAGATTCTCACACTCTCGAAACTGTTCCTTGCAAGGGGGTAGTAATCAGGCTGTTGATATACAGCAACAATGGCTTCGTTATTACTGGTTCTGACGGCAGGATTCACGACACGCAACAGTTCACCGTGAGTATCGCCTAACAACTGAGGAGCAATCAGATCTGAATACAAATAAATACCATACATTCCTCTGTTCATATCGATGGGATAGTCACCCAGGACTTTATTCAGCGGTATATCTAATTTAGCAATTCCTAGCATGTCACCTAATCCGGGGTTCGATCGAGGAAATTTAATGTAATGCGACTTGTCTGTATCCATCAACACGGTGTGATCTGCCTGCTGCTTGAAACGGTAAGCTTTTCTCAGCCTGTAGGGTAACATCTGGTTCATTGCATCGAATAACGATTCGACAGTTTCATATCGTCCGTGGGGTACCTTTCGTTCTTGGAAACTACCTGGTGGGATCACGTAGAAATAACACTCGTCATCTATGTCGAAAGTTGGTGTATTGCAAAGTTTGCTGGCAAATCGTTGGTGGAAGGGTTTGTCAACTTCTCCCTCGCCGATACACAGAAGTTTACCGAAATTCGTTTTAGGAAACATCAGTCCGTACCCCTCACTCGGTTTGAATACCCAGTAACCACCGTTATAGGAAACTATTATTTCTTTGGGGAGCTGTGTGGTGAGGAGAGACAACAGCTCCATTCGAGTTATTTTACCCGGTTTAAGTTTGATTTTCCTGTATTCTTCAGGGGTGGCAGGGGCGTAATATTCATATGTGTCGTTAGAACCATCCACATTGTACCAGCTCACCGGTAAGTGAACTTCTGCTAGTCCCACTTTCCATTTTCCTCTCAGTCTTAGGGGTTGTGCCAGACGGACTGTGAAATCGGTCTGCGAATTGTTCGGATAAATATTCTGACTAGCCGTGGAGGGAAGAGTCAGGTAGAAACTATCCATTTTTTAGGGATCCAGGAAGGTTTGGGATATCCGCGAAATTTGACCAGTGCCTTTTGACCTTTTCTCTCGATTATTTTCTCAACCGTGTAAAGTTCGGGTTCTGTCACTTTTTGAAGCTCCGATTTATAGAATGTGCCTTTCAACACTTCTCCCTCAGAATCCCTTACGACATACACAGGGGGCTGCCGTTGTAATACCTTGTCGACTATAAATATTTCTTCGGTCCACAAATGTGTACCTGCCTTCTTGAAGGGCGCTTTTACACTGGCTAGTCGAACTGTGTCACCTACTTTAAATGCTGGTTTTTCTTTTACTACACTCGGATTGCGATAGAGTCGAACCCACACGACGTCTTCGTTGCGTAAGGTCACGTCCTTGGGGGCCATATCGTGTGCACTATGAACGGTGGCATTGTATCCCCTTACAACACACTGCAGCACGTCCAGGTAGCGGTAGGTATTGTTGCGTGTATAATATCTCCCCAGTCTCTCGCGTAGGGTACGATTCCATCTTTCCACCAAAGCTGCTTTTTTGTCGGAGTATGTAGCAAAGAACCGAATACCTTTCTTTTTCAGGAATTTCTGGAACACTCTGTTGGTAAATTCCGTACCCTGATCAGTATTTAAATTCATTGGGGATCGACCCTTGGAAAGGATTTTTTTGAAAGCCGACACCATTTCTTTCCCCGTTTTAGCCTTCATGGCCAGCGCCCACCCGTATCTCGAGAACACATCGATGACTGTTAATATGTAGCGATACCCGTCATTGAAGCGAGTTAGATTTTTTACGACCATGAGATCGGCTTGCCATTGTTCGTCTAACCCTGTGACGTAAACTTTGTTACGAGGGAACTTTCTGCGAACAGGTTTATGTAACGTGTAGGCAGGCTGCTTTTCTAACCATTCTCGGACGAGTTTGAGTGGCAGTCCCGTATTCTGTGCCAACTTTTTTACACTACCGAATCCTCTTTCGGGGTCGAAATAATGGGACTCCAAAGTTTTGTTTTCTGCTGCACCCAGACGTCGTACCCCACCAGGTTTTGCCATTGATGTAGTGAAAGTGTGACACCTGTCACTGTAGGAACGTCACCTATAAACTGTCTGATATCCACTGTTAAGTTACACACATGAATTTTGTATTCTCCGTCTAAGGCTTTTGACTCCCCACACTGAATATTTTTACTAGGAGCTACAAGTTCTAATACAAGTAAGGCTATCGTTAACAATGTCACGATTACACTACCCACACTAGCTAATACCTTCTTTCTCCTATCCATACCAAGACTAAAATGACAAAGGATGAAAAGACAGACACATTATATAAGGTTATAATTATTTATTTAATTTATACATTTCATTTTTTGCCTCGTCGACAATAGCATTATATTTTAGATTGCAAACAAAACCAGAATCTACAAAATTCAATAGACCTCGCTTCCAGGCCGTATCCACAAATACCTGTGCTAGACCATTAATGTCCAAGTCACCAGACCACCCTACGATGGTCGGTATTTTTTCTTCGGGTTGCAGTCCATCTAACGGTATCACACGCATAAGTTCTTGCTGAAAAATATTCAGCAGCAGCGGGTAAACACAATCGGGACCGTCAAAAACAGGACTCAGTAGGAAAGGACGAATGGATTCAGAATGTTCCATAATGGCTGTACGGAGTTGGTGATCTTTGGGGGTCCCGCACACATTGTGCACAATGCGCATCACCTCGTCTAAGTGAATAGCCAGCGTGAACAACTGCGAAGCGTTCAATGTTATACAGCGTCTCACCACACGGAACTGTAGAGTTCTTTGGTCTGCTGATTCTTTGATGAAGTCGACACAGCGTTCACCACCTGCAGTGCGATACATGTAGGCACGTAAACTGTGCATCACGTACCATGTCTGTTGATCGGGTCCGATTTTCACTTTGCCCTCTATGTGGGGTACCGCGGCACACAAAGCCTCCCATTCAGGTATGGAGAGGCTAACTCCTGCTGGTGTAGGGTAGATGAGTTCGCCATTTTCAAATTTCTTGTAGCGGCGTACGTGCACAGAAAACTTATTTTTAAACAGTGAGGGCACGACGTACACATCTTCACCGAGACACCACGCATCTGGATTGCTAGGCTGCATCGTGAACAATGCGGCACAGAGCACTCGCTCCCTATTTAACTAGAGAGCCGCACCACCTGAGACGACCAATCAGGAACGAGCTGATAAGCAGGTGTTTGTTGAGACATGCTCTCGACGATCGATCCATCCAAAGAAAGCAACTGTTTCTGCTAAAGAGCAGTGGACGTCCTCTCCGGTGTGATATCCGCATTCGAACTTGGAAACTTTGGGGAGATCACAATATTTGGGGCAGCCGTAAAGTTCGAGATTAACACTGGGAAGATTTAATTGTTCCAAGAGAATTCTTTCCACAGTACCTCCTTTGTAACCCACCACAGCAGCTTCTTCAGTACGTGCAAGTTTGTAAACATATTTCACGATGTTAGGGACATGATCTAGCGACCACACCTTTTCTCGAGGTAGAGGATGAAAGGGTAGACCTATCACATATTTAGACACGTAGTTGGCTGTCCTTCTGTCTTTTGCTGACAAAGGTTGGTGCTGTCGAAGATTGAAACGATAGACACCACATTTCCCATTCAGAGTTGCATATCCAAGTTCACGCACTAGGAAACGACCATTTACACGGAAACCGTCGAGGTCTAGAACCATACAGATGTTTTGCATAGTTGTACTAGTTCGAGTATCTGGAGATGAAAACACTTGACGTCTTCACACTGGCAGGGTCTACAGACGTCTCTGTCGTTTACGTCTCAGAGCCTGCACAACACTCTGCGGTAGTCCCGGTCAACCATTGGGGTAAAATAAAGAAAAATCGAAGAATTAGAATAAAAATAGGGGCTTTTTGGGAATTAGTGTTCCTCACAGGCACCAGATGGCGCCAGGTTTTTTTTCATAAGGGGGAGGAATTTTTTTATAAAGGGGGAAATCAAAAATCGAAGAATTAGAATAAAAATAGGGGTTTTTTGGGAAAATAGTACTTCTCACTGTCAACAGATGGCACCACTGAGGGGAAAGGGGGGAGAGGAATTATTAATAAAGGTCGGTTACGTAATGATTATGTAATGATTACGTCATGTTGCGTCATAGGGGGGCGTGGTCGGCGACGTCATAGGGGGGGAAAGCACTAGTGGGGGTACGGTATAATGGCACTATACTACTTACGTCGGATGGAATGCCAAACCATGACCCCGTGAGCACGACAACCATAACTTGTGCAAGTCAATAAACACACTGGATGCCCTTGAAGGGGAGGCTGTCTCCTGAAAGTTGTCCAGTGGATCTCCTTTCATCCAGTCTTCCCTATGCCCTTGGGATCCTTGCGACCTGGCCATTCAGCCCATTATGTGCAAAAAAGTGACTCTCAGAGCCGAAACAAACCAACCAATCTGACTGAAGCCCATCGGTGTCCTGTTCCTCAAGGGGCGAGAGTGGCTCAGTCGGTAGCGCACCAGCCTCGTAATCTTCAGATCCCAGATTCGAGTACCATCTGGGTCAGCGATAGATTTATCTTCGCGAAACTCCCTGCCCTGCTCACGGTCAGTTGTTGGGTTGTTTTACGTCTGAGCGGCCCTTTTTTGCACACCATGGGCTAAATGGCCAGGTCACAAGGACCCCGAAGGCTCAGAGAAGGTTGGGGGAGGGGACCCACTGGAACAGCTGTTGGGAGACAGATGGTAGCCTCCCGTCAAGGCCATCCAGCGTGTTCTTTGACGTGCACAGGGTATGGCTCTCCCCACACGGGGCATGGCTTAACGTCCCATCCGACGGACGGCGGACTTTTCAAGCCCATCGGTGTCCCCTACTGACCGTGGGCAGGGCGGGGAGTTTTGCGGAGATAAATCTCAACGCTGAACTAGCTGGGACTCGAACCTGGGAACTACAGATTACGAACCTGGCGCGCTACCCACCGAACCACCCCCGCCCCTGAAAGAGATCTAATTTAAAAATTAGGAGAATCCTCCGAATATGGTAAAGAGAAGAACCCTACTTAAAAGCAGAGCTTAGTTTCTGAAACTGTAGCTTTCTTAACGCAAAGTTTAGCTGTTAACGATCTAGTTCTAAATAACCTTGTAGAACAGATGCGTTGCCTTAGCAACCAGCTTTCCCACAATCCGTTGTATGCGCAACGTTCTAATCTCATTCAAAGTGTGCCTTGGAATGTTTTATTTTTAATTTTGAATTAAATACTTTAACACATAGATAACTACGTAGATTTCTTTTTATCGTTATTGTAGGTTCATTTATAGGTTTTAAAATCAAATCCGGCTATTTAGCCCATTATGTGAAAAAAAGTGTTAGGGGGACAAAACTTTCTTTTTGTTCCCCTCTCTAAATTTTTTAGATCGTACATTTGCATTCTTTATTTACTTAATTAGCAGCAGCAATGGCCGAGTGGTTAGCGTGCTTGGCTACTGATCTAAGGAACCTGGGTTCGAGCCCCGGGTAATGCATGGATGTTCATGTCGTTTTTCTGCTGAGGTCCTGCCATTCTCTCAGATCTTCTACTGTGGCATATAAACTGACAAGCTCCTGTCAGACCTCTGTGGCTAGGTTGGTTGTTTTACCTCTGAACGGCACTTTTTTGCACACCATGGGCTAAATGGCCAGGTCATATGGACCCCGAAGGCTCAGAGAAGGTTGGGGGAGGAGACCCACTGGAACAGCTATTGGGAGACAGATTGTAGCCTCCCGTCAAGGCCATCCAGCATGTTCTTTAACGTGCACAGGGTATGGCTCTCCCGCACACGGGATCACGGCTTAACGTCCCATCCGACAGACAGCGGCCTTTTCAAGCCCATCGGTGTTCCCTATTGACCGTGGGGAGGGCGGGGAATTTTGGGGGAAATAATTCTCAACGCTGAGACAGGTGCGACTCGAACCTGGGAACTGCAGATTACGAGCCTGGTGCGCTACCGACTGAGCCACCCCAGCCCCACTTCTATGGCAAGCAGCTCCTTGAGGGGGTATTTATTTTTTAGCAGTGAACATTTATACACTATGAATAATGCAATCTATGCAATTCCGCAAAAATAAAGCTGATCCTTTTTTATAACATAAGCAAAATAGTTTAATGATGTGGTTACAAAACCGATGAGAGGGCATTGAAATAATGACTACATTTTCCTCTTCAGAGATAAAAGCTCAGAGAAGGTTGGGGGGAGGGGTCCCACTGGACAGTACTGGGAGACAGATGGTAACCTCCCGTTAAAGCCAACCAGCATAATCTTTAATATGCACAGGGTATGGCTCTCCAACACACGGTACCAGGGCCTAACGCCCCATCGGGCGGACGGTGGGCTTGTCCAAGCCCATCGGTATTCTGTACTGACCGTAGGAAGGGCGAGGGGATTTGTGGAGATAAATCTCAACGATGGCCTAGCTGGGACATTTATCTCCGCAAAATTCCCCGCCCTGCCCATGGTCAGTAGGGGACACCGATGGGCTTGGAATGGCCGCCCTTCCGTCGGATGGGACGTTAGGCAGTGGCCCCGTGTGCGGGAGAGCCATACCCTGTGCACGTTAAAGAACACGCTGGATGGCCTTGACGGGAGGCTACCATCTGTCTCCCAACAGCTGTTCCAGTGGGTCCCCTCCCCCAACCTTCTCTGAGCCTTCGGGGTCCATGTGACCTGGCCATTTAGCCCATGGTGTGCAAAAAAGTGCCGCTCAGAGGTAAAACAACCCAACCCAACCTAGCTGGGACTCGAACTCGAGAACTGCAGATTATGAGCATGGCGCGCTACCGACTGAGCCCCCCCCCCCTCCCCCGCTCAGAAGTAAAGAACCCAACGTTTATCAAACTTTGCTCCCTTAGCGTCCTTGGCCATTTGGCCCATTTTGTGCAACAAGTATAACTTAGAGCTAAAACAAGCCAAGAACGGAATCTGATGCGTATTGTCTCTCTGCTCAAGACTCGCATTCATTTTCTTCTCTATGAAGTATTGCACAAACATGTTACTCTCAGACATCCGTGGCAAGCAGCTGTTTGAAAAGTAAATTCATTTGATTTATATGTTTATTACCCTGTGCACGTTAAAGACCCTGTGCACGTTAAAGAAAACGCTGGATGGCCTTGACGCTCAGTGGAGTAAGAATAGGTTGGCAGTGGTGGCAAAATGCCATGGGCTTAGGGCTTCTGGTGGCTAACTCAAAATCTAACCCATAAGTAGTATAGTCACATTATACGGATCCCCCACTAGTGCTTTCCCCTATGACGTCACATGCCACAACCCCTCCCCCTATGACGTAATCATGGCGTAACAGGCCACCCTTTTCCCCCCTTTTAACCCGTGTCACCAGATGGTGACACGGGTTAAAAGGGTGGAAAAGGGTTTTTTAATTATGAATTATTAGTTATGAATTATTAATAAAGGGGGCGTGGTCTGTTACGCCATGATTACGTCATAGGGGGAGGGCCTTCGGGGTCCTTGTGACCCTGGCCATTTAGCCCGTGGTGTGCAAAAAAGTGCCGCTCAGAGGTAAAACAACCCAACCCTCGGCCAGCTTTGAGATTTATCTCCGCCAAACTCCTGCCTTGCCCACTGTCAGTAGTGGACACTGATCGACTTGAAAAGGCTTCGATCGTTGATGAGATGTTAAGCCGTGACCCTGTGTGCGGGAGAGCCACACTCTGTGCACGGGGGGCGGGGGTGGCTCAGTCGGTAGAGCGCCAAGCTCGTAATCTGTAGTTCCCAGGTTCGAGTCCCAGCTGCGTCAGCGTTGAGATTTATCTCCGCAAAATTCCCCGCCCTGCCCATGGTCAGCAGGGGACACCGATGGGCTTGGAAAGACCGCCGTCCGTCGGATGGGACGTTAAGCCGTGGCCCCTTGTACGGGAGAGCCATACCCTGTGCACGTTAAAGAACACGCTGGATGGCCTTGACGGGAAGCTACCATCTGTCTCCCAACAGCTGTTTCAGTGAGTCCCCTCCCCCAACCTTCTCTGAGCCTTCGGGGTCCATGTGACCTGGCCATTTAGCCCATGGTGTGCAAAAAAGTGCCGCTCAGAGGTAAAACAACCCAACGTTAAAGAACACGTTGGATGGCCTTGACGGGAGGCTACCATCTGTTTCCGAACAGCTGTTCTAGTAGGTCTCCTCCCCCAACCTTCTTTGAGCCTTCGGGGTCCATGTGACCTGGCCATTTAGCCCATGGTGTGCAAAAAAGTGCCGCTCAGAGGTAAAACAACCCAACCCAACAGTCAATAGTATTTCCCGTTTGGCAATTTGCCAGTAAAGGTTGCCGACCCGTGTTTGTTAAAACTTGATTCTTTTAACAATTGCGAGTCTAAGAGATTTCATTTCCTTATTGTCGTTGATAATTGGCTTTAGTCATTTATAACATGGCAACGCACGTAATATTGCACACAAATAATTGCGCACGATATTATTCGAGGAACCTCACGTGACCAAGTGAACTCTAAACTGGCACAAGAGCCAGACGGTGAACAAGTGACCTTCGAAGCCGAGTAACGTGGCTAACGGATAACATTCCGATGTGGTTAATGAAAGTTAGGACAGTTGCATTTAAAAAACGTGGGAAATTATAGCTTAAAGGTCGGTTGACTTTTAATTCCAACTGAATCTTATTGTACTGTACAGTCGCTAAAAAAATATCCGAACACTGTGGTTGATTACTGAATTCAGAAAAAATATCTAGCAACAATATTGAGCGTGTGCAGTTACCGTTCACAGCAAACTGGAGCGTGTGCAGTAATTGCCAGATATTTTTTTCTGAATTCTGTAATCGACCATGGTGTTCGGATACTTTTTTGAGCGACTGTAGGTGGTCATATTATTTTGATACTAGATCGTGTGGGCTCACTCACGGAAATATTGAGCGTGTGCAGTTACCTTGTGTTATATTTTTCCTGAATTCTGTAATCACGTGACACGAAGGTTGCCAGATCACTAATTTCTAAAAAAATCGTTGCCAGATATTTTTTCTGAATTCTGTAATCAACCATAGTGTTCGGATACTTTTTTGAGCGACTGTATCTAAACTGACAGATCAATGGTCTAGACGTATTTATTTGACTAATTCAGAGGTCATAAACGTTCGAAATGTCTTTGATTCGAGTAGGGGTGAACCAATCCTGAATACAGGGCAGTTAAATATTTGGCGGCCTTTATTTCTAATCAATTTTGTGTACTTTACATAATTATCGTAATGAATACTAAATGAAATGCATGACCTGATTATTGGTAGAAATCAAGAAATTTATTGCAGATTTTTACCTGCAAATTAAAATTTTTTAATTACGCATCCCACAATGTTTTTGTTGTCTGTACAATTATGTGCAAAGGTCGTAGAAGATGCAGTGAAGGTCAAGCAGATTTGCTGAAAAGCTGACTTTCCGGGGCACCCACATAAATAATTGTGGTTACTCATGAAATAATGAGCTGAAAAAAATTTGGTTTTGCCATGAGTGGGATTCGAACCAACGTCTCCAGGAAACATGCCTGTTATGCTAACCACTACACCATCAATGGCTAACCTTTTCTCAGCTTACGTGACCTCATAAACCTTCCGGATTTTATTTATTTGATTCGCACTAGTGGCGCCATCTATCCAGGAAATGGACAACTCGGTTGCCTCATTAGAGATGGAATTAATATTTGTCACTCATGCTCAGGGCGTTAAATCAATAAATCAGTAGTAAAATAATCACAGGATAAGTCCTGTAGACATGAAATCATGAGCTGTAAAAATTATCAGCTCATCATTTCATGAGTTCCATTTCTACAGGACTTATCCTGTGATTATTTACTACTGATTAATTGTGGTTATTTCTATTCCCATTGTTTGCAATGATTATAGATGCATTGCTGGCTTTAATATTGGCCCTATAACACAATCTGAGGTTATTTTGGCTATTTCCAAACTTAAACTTCATAAATCCCCAGGGGTAGATGAAATTACTACGGAAATGCTTAGAGCTGGGAATGTTTCGGTTACCACTTGGATGACTGAAATTCTGAATATCTTTTATGATAAAAGCATGGTTCCTAAGGATTTTACCAGAGCTATTGTTATCCCTATTTTCAAAAAAGGTGATCGCAGTTCTTGTGATAACTAAGGGGTATCAGCCTACTCTCTGTTTAAGGTAAAGTTCTTTCCATGATTGTGCTTAATAGAATTAAGAATCTGGTTGACAGTCAATTGCGTGATGAGCAATGTGGATTCAGAAGTGGTAAGGGATATATGGATCAGATATATTCACTTAGGCAGGTTCTTGAGAAATGTTTAGAGTTTCAGAAACCTTTGGTTGCTAGCTTTGTTGATTTCAAAAAGGCTTTCGACTCTGTTGATCGTCATAATTTGTGGTTGATTGTGAAATCATATGGTATACCAGACAAGTTAGTTAACATAATGAAAGCTCTCTATAATAACACTGAGTCGTGTGTGAGAGTTGGTAAGGCTTGTAGCAATTGGTTTAGCATTACTTCTGGTGTTCGACAAGGGTGCATTTTGTCTCCTTTTCTCTTTAGCTTGGTTATTGATTATGTTATGCGAAATTCACTTCAAGGGAAAGATTTTGGCCTTAAATGGGCTGGAGATACGAAAATTTCTGATTTAGATTATGCTGATGACTTAGCCCTTTTGGCAAATGATGTTGATGAGATGAACTCTTTCATTCGAGCTGTTGATGAGACTGGTAGTAGAGTAGGTTTGGTTATAAACAGAGAGAAAACTAAAGTGATGAAAATTGGTCAGGCAGACTGTGATTCAGTCAATCTGAATGGTTGCAGTCTTGAGCAGGTGTTACAGTTTAATTATCTTGGGAGCTATGCAAGAGATACTGGTGATGTGCGGCATGAGATTAACAGAGGAATAGGGATTGCTGCCGGGACTTTTAAGAATCTGTGGAGAGTGTGGAGAAATAGGCGTATACACCTAAAGACTAAAATCAGACCGTATAATATTTTGGTTCTTTCTAGGGTTACTTATGGTAGTGAAACTTGGACGCTGTGTAAACAAGATAACAGGAAACTAGATACTTTTGATTCCAGATGCTTAATGCAGTATCTTGGGCATTAGGTGGTTCAACTTTGTAACTAATAATGAGATTAGGCAAAGGAATTTGCAACATCCTTTAAGCAGCATATTGTGCAGAGAGAGACTCCGTTGGTTTGGCCATGTTGCCCGTATGAATAATTATAGATTGGCGAATAGGGTTATGAACAGTGTGCCTAAAGGCCTCAGAAAGAAGGGGAGACCTAAGATGCAGTGAGCAGACAATGTCAAACAGGACCTTGTTAGAATTGGTGTGCAGTGGCCAGATGCAGCAGATGTAGCTCAGAACAGACTTGCTTGGAGAACTAAATTGCACGGTATGGTTGGACCTCCGTAGTCCATGGCTGCTTGAGATGAGGATGATGAATTTTGAAATCAGCCGTTAATTATTAAATGAGATTTTGCTTCATTTATATACAGTGTAATTATCATTTATATACAGGGTAGAAAAATGGAAACAGTTCCATGTTATCTCAATGGTAAATCCCATTCAAAATTCAGTAACTTCTTCAATATGATTTTTAATGAAAAATAGGATAGTAGTATAAATATAAAATATAAAATAGATCAGTGCCTGGTGAATTGCAACCTGCACTCTACCAGAGTCAACAATGATCTCTGATCCCTTAACCTGTTTTTATGTTTTAATTAAATTTTGAGTAATTTTTTTTAGCCTCTTAAATATTGCAGCGTTTATAATCTTTGAATACTGAACATTGTTTAAATTCGAGATTTTGATAGATTTGAAATAGTCATCTTTAGACATATGCATCATTAAAAATCATATTGAAGAAGTTATTGAGGTCTGAATGGATTTTCTATTGATGTAACATGGAACTGTTTCCATTTTTTCATCCAGTACCTACATATTTTAGTGAGTGTTAAAATCTGATATATTATTTTAAATAGTTAGCAAATTTAATTATGGGCTTTAAAAATATATCATTATCATCATCCTCAAGCAGCCATGGGCTACGGAGGTCCAACCAGACCGTGCAATTTAGTTCTCCAAGCAAGTCTCTCCTGAGCTACATCTACTGCATCTGGCCACTGCACACCAATTCTAACAAGGTCCTGTTTGACATTGTCTGCCCACCGCATCCTAGGTCTCCCCTTCTTTCTGAGGCCTTTAGGCACACTGTTCATAACCCTATTCGCCAATCTATAATTATTCATACGGGCAACATGGCCAAACCAACGGAGTCTCTCTCTGCACAATATGCTGCTTAAAGGAGGTTGCAAACTCCTTTGCCTAACCTCATCATTAGTTACAAAGTTGAACCACCTAATGCCCAAGATACTGCGTAAGCATCTGGAATCAAAAGCATCTAGTTTCCTGTTATCCTGTTTACAAAGTGTCCAAGTTTCACTACCATAACTAACCCTAGAAAGAACCAAACTATTATACAGCCTAATTTTAGTCTTTAGGTGTATACGCATATTTCTCCACACTCTCCATAGATTCTTAAAAGTCCCGGTAGCAATCCCTATCTGTCTGTTAATCTAATGCCGCACATCACCAGTATCTGTTACATAGCTCCCAAGATAATTAAACTGTGATACCTGTTCAAGATTGCAACCATTCAGATTAACTGAATCACAGCCTGCCTGACCAATTTTCATCACTTTAGTTTTCTTTCTGTTTATAACCAAACCTACTCTAATACCGATCTCATCAACAGCTCGAATGAAAGAGTTCATCTCATCAACATCATTTGCCAAAAGGGCTAAATCATCAGCATAATCTAAATCAGAAGACCTCCAGCCAATTTAAGGCCAAAATCTTTCCCTTGAAGTGAATTTCGCATAACATAATCAATAACCAAACTAAAGAGAAAAGGAGACAAAATGCACCCTTGTCGAACACCAGAAGTAATGCTAAACCAATTGCTACAAGCCTTACCAACTCTCACACACGACTCAGTGTTATTATAGAGAGCTTTCATTATGTTAACTAACTTGTCTGGTATACTATATCATCTCACAATCAACCGCAAATTATGACGATCAACAGAGTCGTAAGCCTTTTTGAAATCAACAAAGCTAGCAACCAAAGGTTTCTGAAACTCTAAACATTTCTCAAGAATCTGCCTAAGTAAAAATATCTGATCCACACATCCCCTACCACTTCTGAATCCACATTGCTCATCACGCAATTGACTGTCAACCAGATTCTTAATTCTATTAAACACAATCATGGAAAGAACTTTACCTGGAACAGAGAGTAGGC
Organism: Ryuthela nishihirai; assembly: GCA_038380435.1. Taxonomy (NCBI): domain Eukaryota; kingdom Metazoa; phylum Arthropoda; class Arachnida; order Araneae; family Heptathelidae; genus Ryuthela; species Ryuthela nishihirai. The sequence continues at coordinate 3,421,764 of JAWZYU010000032.1, read as the reverse complement.
TAATACCCCTATAGTTATCACAAGAACTGCGATCACCTTTTTTGAAAATAGGGATAACAATAGCTCTGGTAAAATCCTTAGGAACCATGCCTTTATCATAAAAGATATTCAGAATTTCAGTCATCCAAGTGGTAACCGAAACATTTCCGGCTCTAAGCATTTCTGTAGTAATTTCATCTACCCCTGGGGATTTATGAAGTTTAAGTTTAGAAACAGCCAAAATAACTTCAGATTGTGTTATAGGACCAACATTAAAGCCACCAATGCATCTATCATCATTGCAAACAATGAGAATAGAACTAACCGCATAGTTTTACCTAGCCATGACAGAATCCTCACCTTCTATAACCTTACCTTGTTTATCCTTCAATCCCTGTATATCTGTCCGTTTTCTACCACACAAAACATTATCTGGTACAGCTCTCTGCTGTTGTGCTGTCTAACTGCTTCCTCGGCTTTGTCAGCCAAACCATCAAGCCAAACATTCTTATCAGCAGCTAACTGATCTTTTACACGTTTATTAAGTTCTCTGTAATGCTTTCTATTAGGACTAGTAGGGTATTGATTAAGGACATTCCTGCAGTTCTTTCTTTCCGAAATAAGCTCAAGTGCCTTATCACTCAGATACTTCTGTCTCTTCTGCTCCTTTTTTCCTAAAAGAGTACTGTTAGTGTCCAAAAAAGCCTGTTTAAAATGATCCCATTCTTCCTCAACTTCAGTAGTAAGCATACCATGACTGTCATAATGACTAAGTAACCTATCATGGTAAGCTTTGGCTATAATTGGGTCTTTCAGAGCTTCAGTATTAAAAGCAAATTTTTTAACCCTAGCACAACACTTTTTAAGTTTAAGTTGCAAGACACTTTTAACAAGGTAATGGTCAGATCCAATTTCATCTCCCCTATATGCCCTGGTATTTCTAACAGAACTAGCCCATTTGCTGTTAATTAATATCATATTCAATCATATTCCTATGCAGCCCATCAGGTGAAACCCATGTGTACTTATGTATGTCGCGGTGTTTGTAATATGTGTTAGTTATTCTGAAAGCATTGAGTTTACTTACCTGTAGGAGACGTTGCCCATTGTCATTGCAGCTACCAATACCAAAAGGGCCAATCACCCCTCCCCAAAGGTCAGAGTCAGTACCAACTTTGGCATTGAAGTCACCAAGAACAAGGGAAATATCTCCTTTCTTGACAGAATTCAAAATATCCTGAAGTTGTTCATAAAACCTATCCTTCTCATCCTCATCGGCATTCTCAGTGGGGGCATAACAGCAGATAACATTCAAGTCTTTAACGCTTGTCTTAAATTTTGCTGTAAGAAACCTTTCATTAATGCACTCATATCCTAGAAGAGCATCACTAGCGTGTCTGCTGAGAAGCAGACCCACGCCTTGGTGATGCTTATTGTCGTCCCTCCTTGGAAAGAGAAATTTAAGATTATTTTTAAGAATCTGACCTTTATTTGTCCATCTGGTCTCTTGCAAGCCGAGAATATCTAAATTATAATGGTGGAATTCTTGTGTGAGGACATCAAGAGAAAAAGGTCTGTGCAGAGTCCTCACATTCCAACTACCTATGGAGAGAAAATGGTTAGTAGGATGTTTAAAGAAACTATGTTTATTGAGAGAGGGAATGCCGACAATATCAAACAGCCCCCTAATCGCAGACATGGGGTAAAGACCCGTTCCCCCACCACTAAAGGCTGAAGCCATCTACACTGGAAGACTTCCTCCAATGTAGAATTTGACGATGCCAATAGAAGCAAAGAGTTCAGGTGCCTGCGATGACCTCTGCTCAGGATTATCCACCAGCTGATAAACATATCCTGCGAATCTATTCACTTGGCGCTGTCAACCCACAAACAAACAGAAAACACAGTAGAAGATTTTCCTTCCACTGAAGCCCACGAGTGCAGCAAAATCAGGATCCATAATCAAGCTCAGAGCCATATATCTGTCCAGTCCAGTGGGTTTATATGGTCAGTACCAGGACCCTGTGTGGTTGACCACTCATCAGCAGGGTAGGAAAAAAAAGAAAAGTAGCCATAGTTGTCCTGACCAGTAGGCCACACTAATCTGGCAGCCCTCCCCTTCCGTTCACTTCCACAAGAGAGCATCTCTTTTGAAAGGTAAGTATGGGGAAAGTGCGGGTTCTGGAACAGAGGCGGGTCAATGTTAATCCTATGGGACCCGCCTCCCTGTGTTCTAAAGCGGAGGCGGGTCTTTCCGCCACACAAACAGGTTAATATTTCCCTCAATAATTTACATAATTTATTTTTTTTTAAATCAGAGATTTTTTTTCCTTTTAATTAATTTTTTTATTCAACCAATAGCATTGTTTCTTTTCGTTTCTGCAGGACAGTCTTTTAAATCAGTTTCTGCGGGATAGTCCTTCTCCTAGTATAAATACGACATCCATCAGTCAGATTCCTCATTCTGTTGTCAGACGTTGTCAGTGACGGTTCTCTGCTGCTGCGACGTGATTTTTTCAACTGCTGGAGGCCAATAGTCCTCGTGTAGTATCAGTTATTTTACAAGTCATTGCTACATAATGTATCCATGCAATATATGTGAGAAGGTTTTCATTCATCAGACCCATCTCATTCGTCATAAGAATATTCATGATGGAAATAACCTTTTTAACTGCTCTCAATGGGAATCGACATTCTCAAGGAGAGATGACGTCCGACGTCGTGAGCTAACCCACACTTCCAGAAAAACCTTCAAATGTGAAAAATGTACAATGGAGTTTGGAAGAAAAGACAATCTTTTACGACATCAAAGAAAGCCACACAATAATAATCGAAAACGTTCTGAAGTTGAAAGGATTCCCCAAAAGAAACAAAAACCAGACCCTGAAGACCCCTGCCAGTTTACAGAAGAAATGAAAAGGACCCTGTCAACACATAAACTAATGGCAACGGAAGAAACATCTGTTGACCTCTCCTTTTTCTTGAATCCTCGCGGGAGTCACTCCTAACTCATCTGAAAGAAAAATTGACCTCGAAAGGTAGCATTAAATGGTACCTTGTCGTACAAGTGCGCTTCAGGCGAAAAGTCTCCCCTTCTACCTTCGAACACTGTACCCCGTTTTTCCGAAGTAACTGTGTTACAAGTCTTTCTACATCATCCCTAAACAGAGAACTGGATTCAGCGTGTAAGAAGATAAAGATCTCATTTGAAGGAGCACATAGTGGATGGACACTGGATGCCGTACTCCACGCTGAAATGAACATTGGAAAATATATCCCTCTTGCAGGATCTAGTTATATCCCTATTCCAAGAGAATTACTGTTAAAACACGCTATTGTCAATGTATGTAATTCTGACCAAAAATGTTTTGTCTGGTCTGTTTTAGCCTCTTTGTATCCTGCCACAGATAATCCGCAGCGCCTTAACAACTATATACATTTAAAAGAAAAATTAAACACATCTGGCTTAATTTTCCCTGTTACAATAAATCAAATATCAAAATTCGAAAAAAATGAACAATATTTCTGTTGATGTTTTTGGATATGAGAAAGAGGTGTTCCCACTCTACATCACACCATTCAGATTTAAAGCACATACAAATCTCCTTCTGTTATCGGATGATGAAAAGCAACATTATTGCGCCATTAAAAATATGAGTAGACTTCTCAGTCCTCTGATAAATATCAGGCTTTCTATTGTGATTACTGCCTTCACCGTTTCAAAAATCAATCACTCTTGAAGGATCATACCCCCTACTGTCAAGAACATGGACCCCAGAGAGTAGAATTCCCAACTGAAGAAGAGAAATGGCTGAAATTCACAAATTTTAAGTTTCAGCAGCCCGTTCCATACGTGATTTATGCCGACTTTGAATCATTCCTAGTGAAAGTGGACACTTGTATGCCTTACCCTGAAAACTCTCACACCACTATCACAACAAATCATGAACCCTATGGATTTGCATATCTTGTTGTTGGACCTGATGGCTGCAGCAATAAACCTCCAGTAGTTTATAGAGGTCCTAATGTGGTAGAAGAATTTTTAGAATGTATGCTTAAAAAAGAAGAAAACATCAAAAATTTACTATCGATGATAAAGCCAATGCAACTCTCAAATCACGAAGAGGAATCATTTCGCAACGCTACTGACTGTCATATTTGTAAGCGTGTCCTAGGAGCAGATCGTGTGAGAGATCACGATCATACAACAGGTAAATTCCGAGGAGCTGCTCATAATTCCTGTAATCTGAACTTTAAGTTAACCAATAGGATTCCAGTTATCTTTCAAAATCTAAAGGGATATGACAGCCATCTTATTATGCAGGGAATCGGTAGAATCAAAAATAAGAAGATTAATTGCATTCCCAATAACATGGAACATACATAGCCTTCTCCCTGGGGACATTACATTTTATAGACTCCTATCAGTTTTTAAGCACATCTCTTGACAAGCTAGTAAATAATTTATCACCAGATGAGTTCCATATTTTAAAGGATCACGTTGAACCCGAAAGGTTACACTTGGTTCTGAGAAAAGGAGTATACCCCTGTGATTATATCGACAACAGTGAAAAGTTTGAAGAAACCGTATTACCACCACGTGAAGCATTTTACAACCAACTCAGAGAAGAAGCGTTAGGGGAGGAAGACTACACTCATGCAATAAGAGTATGGAATACATTCAACATAAAAAATCTAGGCCAGTATCATGACTTGTACCTGAAGACAGACGTGCTCCTCTTAGCAGATGTTTTCGAAAGTTTCAGAAAAATATGAATCAGATACTATGAAATCGATACCTGTCATGTTTACACAGCTCGTGGATTAGCCTGGCAAGCATGCTTAAAAATGACAAATGTAAATCTTGAGTTGATAACTGACCCTACAATGTACCTTTTCCTGGAAAAAGGCATACGAGGGGGAATTTCTTTGATATGTAATCGTCTTAGTACAGCAAACAACAAGTATTTGGACACCTATGATCCTCAGTTACCCTCTAAATACATTATGTACTATGATGCTAACGATCTTTATGGATGGGCAATGTCACAATATCTCCCTCAAAGCGATTTTCAATGGCTTAATAAAGAAGAAATAGCAGATCTAAATATTACGACAATTGCTGATGATGCGAATAAAGGATACATATTGGAAGTTGATTTAGATTATCCAGTTTCTCTACACGACAAGCATAATGATTATCCACTAGCCCCTGAGAAACTTCAGATTACCAGCAGCATGCTATCCCCATATTGTCAAGAGGTTGCCCAAAGCCTTGGAATCAATACAAGCCAATCAGTCGTGAAATTAGCCCCAAATCTAAATTCTAAGGAAAAATATGTCCTTCATTATCGAAATCTCAAACAATATTTAGCCTTCGGTATGCAGCTGAAGGAAATACATCGCGTTTTAGAATTTAATCAGTCTTGCTGGCTAAAACCATATATAGAATTTAATACAGATCAGCGGAAGAAAGCTAAAAACGACTTCGAGAAGGACTTCTTCAAACTGATGAATAATGCTGTGTTTGGAAAAACGATGGAAAATTTGAGGAATCGAGTGAAAATTGAATTGACGCAGAGCCCGAAGAGAGTATGTAAACTCGTAGCATCACCTGCTTTTCACGCTTTTCGTGTTTTTGACAACGACCTCGCATGTGTGCAATCAAAGCTAATTAAATTGAAACTCAACAGGCCTATTTATGCTGGTTTCAGTATTCTAGATATTAGTAAACTATTGATGTATAGCTTTCATTATGACTGTATTGGTCCGAAATATGGAGAAAAAGCTAAATTATTGTTCACTGATACAGATTCACTGTGCTACGAGCTTCAAACCGAGGACGTGTATGCTAATATGAAGGACGATATAGATCATTTTGACACGTCCGACTATCACATAGACCATGTTTTGCATAGTACACATAATAAAAAGGTACTAGGTAAAATGAAAGATGAACTTTCAGAAGTACCTATCAAACAATTTGCAGGCCTTCGTTCTAAAATGTATTCCCTTCAGAGTTTACATGAGGAGAAGAAGACGGGGAAAGGAGTCCCCAAATACATTGTAAAAAGAACCCTTCGTCACAAGGATTACAGAGACTGCTTGATAAACAAATCACCTTGTCGAGCAGATTTGACAAGGATTCAAAGTAGCAACCATCATCTTCATACAGTGAAAGGTGTAAAACTTGGTCTGTCACCATTTGACGATAAAAGATATATTTTAGAAAATAGTTATGACACCCTTTCGTACGGTCACTACAAAACAATGATAAAAAATAACATAACAGAAAAAACGAATATTACACTGTGATTTTTAATATGTTTGAGCTATTTATGTATAAAAAATATGATAATTTTATCCAAATGTGTGCATATAACCCCTATATATGTAAAAGTATTACATGTCATCATTATTATATGTAGACAGCTGTATGTAAAAACCATTTCCTCTGTTAACCTGCATTTTTTTTTGTAAGCAGGATGTAAAGTATAATCAATGTGGGGGAAAAAAAGCATCATTGTGAAATGTATAAAATTGTAAACCAATGGAAATCATTACATGTGCACGCATTGTCATTGTATCACCCAATACTTTGAAATCAATAAAAAAATTTTAAATGAAATATATGTGTCGTCTGAGTCTTATCTTTAGCAAGCGGGGAGATAAACAAGCATTATCACGTGACTTTTGCCGGTGGTGCTCATGATGCTGACTCATTGCTGCGAATCGCATTATAACATACCCGTGGAAGCAGCTCACTGGGAGAAAGCCCTTCTGAGATCCATTTCTGGGATTATACTTATAATAAAAGGTTGGTAATTCTCTAAATTTTAATGGTTTATCAAACATTACTTATAATTTCGCGATATAGCGACGTTCGCGATGTAGCGACGATGTAGCGAAGTATTAAGAAGAGATGAAAATATAAGATTTCCTTTCAAAGTTATCGTAACTCGCTTGCTTGCTTGTTACAAGAACGAGCCTCCTCAAAATCAATGTCTTTTCTTTTTAAAGCAATCACCTCTCAAAAGCACCAGGACTTCAATAAATGCACCGAGTGCTGTGTTTATGAGAAAATTATCAGCACGGAATGAAATTCTAATTTTTTCACTTTGCAGAGACGAGAACTTTACGCAGATTTTTACAGAGAAATAATAGAAATTATTTCATCAGCCATTTAGCGATAAAGTGTTTCAGAGCAGATTTTACTGAATATTAATACTTTACAATAAAGGATAATTTCTGGTATTATAATACAGAGGTGTACAGACGAATTTTATTTCCTACGAATAAAAGAATAGGATTTTCATACTGTTATTCGAATTACTCAGTTAATTCACCACTTATTTCAACTGTTTAATAAAAAAAAAAATAGGATTTTCATACTGTTATTCGAATTACTCAGTTAATTCACCACTTATTTCAACTGTTTAGTAAAAAAAAATAGGATTTTCATACTGTTATTCGAATTACTCAGTTAATTCACCACTTATTTCAACTGTTTAGTAAAAAAAAATACATTTAATTCCCAGATTTTTAACGACTGAGATAAAAAAAAATATGCTTACCTACATTAAATACAATGTAAAATAGCGAAATTCACCACTAATTTCAGCTGCTTAATATCAAGAAATACAGATGATTTCCTTTTTTTTAGCATTGCACATAAGAAAAAAAAAAGGACTAGCGAACGTATCAACATGTACCTCTGAGACTTAAATATGACATGCTCTGTGTTTCAATATTACGCATTTTTTTTCAGTATTTTACACATTAATTACTAATTTTTTTTTCATTCAACAATTAAGTACCCAATTGGAAGTAATGTGAGCAATATTTCCTGTTTAAATGCATCTCCACAAATCAGCTTTAAAACATTTTCTTATAATTTAAGGGGAAAATAAAGAATTTTAATTGAATTTCTTTTAACACAATATACTTAATATATTGTCATCAGCGTATTCCATATACAAAACGAATTAATACAGCCTAGTTACTGGAAATTAACATGATATTGAAGTATTTTCTACCTTAAGAATAAAAAAAACTCAATACTTTAATTTTAATTACATTTTCAGCCACTAGATGGTGTCACAGTTACTACGAGACCTTGTGCAGAGGAGAGAAACTTGAAGTCTTTTGCTCAGAGCGCCACCTAGCGGTATTTTGTGGTAGTTTGGGACCACCCTACCGTGCCCGTGGGCGTGGCCTGTGACGTCATAGGGGGAAAGCACTGTGCAAAGGGATTGGTGGGGTGGCACCAAACTACTACAAAATCCCGCTAGGTGGCGCTCTGAGCAAAAGACATCAAGTTTCTCTCGGCTGCACAAGGTCTCGTAGTAACTGTGACGCCATCTAGTGGCTGAAAATGTAATTAAAATTAAAGTATTGAGTTTTTTTTTTTATTCTTAAGGTAGAAAATACTTCAATATCATGTTAATTTCCAGTAATAGACTGTATTAATTCGTTTTGTATATGGAATACGCTGATGACAATATATTAAGTATATTGTGTTAAAAGAAATTCAATTAAAATTCTTTATTTTCCCCTTAAATTATAAGAAAATATTTTAAAGCTGATTTGTGGAGATGCATTTAAGCAGGAAATATTGCTCACATTACTTCCAATTGGGTACTTAACTGTTGAATGAAAAAAAAAAATAGTAATTAATGTGTAAAATACTGAAAAAAAAATGTGTAATATTGAAACACAGAGCATGTCATATTAAGTCTCAGAGGTACATGTTGATACGTTCGCTAGTCCTTTTTTTTTTTCTTATGTGCAATGCTAAAAAAAAGGAAATCATCTGTATTTCTTGATATTAAGCAGCTGAAATTAGTGGTGAATTTCGCTATTTTACATTGTATTTAATGTAGGTAAGCATATTTTTTTTTATCTCAGTCGTTAAAAATCTGGGAATTAAATGTATTTTTTTTTTACTAAACAGTTGAAATAAGTGGTGAATTAACTGAGTAATTCGAATAACGGTATGAAAATCCTATTTTTTTTACTAAAAAGTTGAAATAAGTGGTGAATTAACTGAGTAATTCGAATAACAGTATGAAAATCCTATTTTTTTTTTCTAAACAGTTGAAATAAGTGGTGAATTAACTGAGTAATTCGAATAACAGTATGAAAATCCTATTTTTTTTTTTACAAAACAGTTGAAATAATGGTGAATTAACTGAGTAATTCGAATAATAGTATGAAAATCCTATTCTTTTATTCGTAGGAAATAAAATTCGTCTGTACACCTCTGTATTATAATACCAGAAATTATCCTTTATTGTAAAGTATTAATATTCAGTAAAATCTGCTCTGAAACACTTTATCGCTAAATGGCTGATGCAATAATTTCGATTATTTCTCTGTAAAAATCGACGTAAAGTTCTCGTCTCTGCAAAGTGAAAATATCAGAATTTCATTCCGTGCTGATAATTTTCTCATAAACACAGCACTCGGTGCATTTATTGAAGTCCTGGTGCTTTTGAGAGGTGATTGCTTTAAAAAAAAAAGACGTTGAATTTGAGGAGGCTCGTTTCGGTAACAAGCAAGCAAGCGAGTTATGATAACTTTGAAAGGAAATCTTATATTTTCATCACTTCTTAATACTTGAGAATGTCGCTACATCGCGAAATTATAAGTAATGTTTATAAACCATTAAAATTTAGAGAATTACCAACCTTTTATTATAAGTATAATCCCAGAAATGGATCTCAGAAGGGCTTTCTCCTAGTGAGCTGCTTCCACGGGTATGTTATAATGCGATTCGCAGCAATGAGTCAGCATCATGAGCACCACCGGCAAAAGTCACGTGATAATGCTTGTTTATCTCCCCGCTTGCTAAAGATAAGACTCAGACAACACATATATTTCATTTAAAATTTTTTTATTGATTTCAAAGTATTGGGTGATACAATGACAATGCGTGCACATGTAATGATTTCCATTGGTTTACAATTTTATACATTTCACAATGATGCTTTTTTTCCCCCACATTGATTATACTTTACAGCCTGCTTACAAAAAAAAATGCAGGTTAACAAAGGAAATGGTTTTTACATACAGCTGTCTACATATAATAATGATGACATGTAATACTTTTACATATATAGGGGTTATATGCACACATTTGGATAAAATTATCATATTTTTTATACATAAATAGCTCAAACATATTAAAAATCACAGTGTAATATTCGTTTTTTCTGTTATGTTATTTTTTTTCATTGTTTTGTAGCAACCGTACGAAAGGGTGTCATAACTATTTTCCAAAATACATCTTTTATCGTCAAATGGTGACAGACCAAGTTTTACACTTTTCACTGTATGAAGATGATGGTTGCTACTTTGAATCCTTGTCAAATCTGCTCGACAAGGTGATTTGTTTATCAAGCAGTCTCTGTAATCCTTGTGACGAAGGGTTCTTTTTACGATGTATTTGGGGACTCCTTTCCCCGTCTTCTTCTCCTCATGTAAACTCTGAAGGGAATACATTTTAGAACGAAGGCCTGCAAATTGTTTGATAGGTACTTCTGAAAGTTCATCTTTCATTTTACCTAGTACCTTTTTATTATGTGTACTATGCAAAACATGGTCTATGTGATAGTCGGACGTGTCAAAATGATCTATATCGTCCTTCATATTAGCATACACGTCCTCGGTTTGAAGCTCGTAGCACAGTGAATCTGTATCAGTGAACAATAATTTAGCTTTTTCTCCATATTTCGGACCAATACAGTCATAATGAAAGCTATACATCAATAGTTTACTAATATCTAGAATACTGAAACCAGCATAAATAGGCCTGTTGAGTTTCAATTTAATTAGCTTTGATTGCACACATGCGAGGTCGTTGTCAAAAACACGAAAAGCGTGAAAAGCAGGTGATGCTACGAGTTTACATACTCTCTTCGGGCTCTGCGTCAATTCAATTTTCACTCGATTCCTCAAATTTTCCATCGTTTTTCCAAACACAGCATTATTCATCAGTTTGAAGAAGTCCTTCTCGAAGTCGTTTTCAGCTTTCTTCCGCTGATCTGTATTATTATAGTACATAACCTATATATGGTTTATACCATATATAGTACATAACCTATATATGGTTTATACCATATATAGTACATAACCTATATATGGTTTTAGCCAGCAAGACTGATTAAATTCTAAAACGCGATGTATTTCCTTCAGCTGCATACCGAAGGCTAAATATTGTTTGAGATTTCGATAATGAAGGACATATTTTTTCCTTAGAATTTAGATTTGGGGCTAATTTCACGACTGATTGGCTTGTATTGATTCCAAGGCTTTGGGCAACCTCTTGACAATATGGGGATAGTATGCTGCTGGTAATCTGAAGTTTCTCAGGGGCTAGTGGATAATCATTATGCTTGTCGTGTAGAGAAACTGGATAATCTAAATCAACTTCCAATATGTATCCTTTATTCGCATCATCAGCAATTGTCGTAATATTTAAATCTGCTATTCCTTCCTTATTAAGCCATTGAAAATCGCTTTGAGGGAGATATTGTGACATTGCCCATCCATAAAGATTGTTAGCATCATAGTACATAATGTATTTAGAGGGTAACTGAGGATCATAGGTGTCCAAATACTTGTTGTTTTCAGTACTAAGACGTTTACATATCAAAGAAATTCCCCCTCGTATGCCTTTTTCCAGGAAAAGGTACATTGTAGGGTCAGTTATCAACTCAAGATTTACATTTGTCATTTTTAAGCATGCTTGCCAGGCTAATCCAGGAGCTGTGTAAACATGACAGGTATCGATTTCATAGTATCTGATTCATATTTTTCTGAAACTTTCGAAAACATCTGCTAAGAGGAGCACGTCTGTCTTCAGGTACAAGTCATGATACTGGCCTAGATTTTTTATGTTGAATGTATTCCATACTCTTATTGCATGGGTGTAGTCTTCCTCCCCTAACGCTTCTTCTCTGAGTTGGTTGTAAAATGCTTCACGTGGTGGTAATACTGTTTCTTCAAACTTTTCACTGTTGTCGATATAATCACAGGGGTATACTCCTTTTCTCAGAACCAAGTGTAACCTTTCGGGTTCAACGTGATCCTTTAAAATATGGAACTCATCTGGTGATAAATTATTTACTAGCTTGTCAAGGGATGTGCTTAAAAACTGATAGGAGTCTATAAAATGTAATGTCCCCAGGGAGAAGGCTATGTATGTTTCCATGTTATTGGGAATGCAATTAATCTTCTTATTTTTGATTCTACCGATTCCCTGCATAATAAGATGGCTGTCATATCCCTTTAGATTGTGAAAGATAACTGGAATCCTATTGGTTAACATGAAGTTCAGATTACAGGAATTATGAGCAGCTCCTCGGAATTTACCTGTTGTATGATCGTGATCTCTCACACGATCTGCTCCTAGGACACGCTTACAAATATGACAGTCAGTAGCGTTGCGAAATGATTCCTCTTCGTGATTTGAGAGTTGCATTGGCTTTATCATCGATAGTAAATTTTTGATGTTTTCTTCTTTTTTAAGCATACATTCTAAAAATTCTTCTACCACATTAGAACCTCTATAAACTACTGGAGGTTTATTGCTGCAGCCATCAGGTCCAACAACAAGATATGCAAATCCATAGCGTTCATGATTTGTTGTGATAGTGGTGTGAGAGTTTTCAGGGTAAGGCATACAAGTGTCCACTTTCACTAGGAATGATTCAAAGTCGGCATAAATCACGTATGGAACGGGCTGCTGAAACTTAAAATTTGTGAATTTCAGCCATTTCTCTTCTTCAGTTGGGAATTCTACTCTCTGGGGTCCATGTTCTTAACAGTAGGGGGTATGATCCTTCAAGAGTGATTCATTTTTGAAACGGTGAAGGCAGTAATCACAATAGAAAGCCTGACATTTATGTTTAGTGAGAGGACTGAGAAGTCTACTCATATTTTTAATGGCGCAATAATGTTGCTTTTCATCATCCGATAACAGAAGGAGATTTGTATGTGCTTTAAATCTGAATGGTGTGATGTAGAGTGGGAACACCTCTTTCTCATATCCAAAAACATCAACAGAAATATGGTTCATTTTTTTCGAATTTAGATATTTGATTTATTGTAACAGGGAAAATTAAGCCAGATGTGTTTAATTTTTCTTCTAAATGTATATAGTTGTTAAGGAGCTGCGGATTATCTGGCAGGATACAAAGAGGCTAAAACAGACCAGACAAAACATTTTTGGTCAGAATTACATACATTGACAATAGCGTGTTTTAACAGTAATTCTCTTGGAATAGGGATATAACTAGATCCTGCAAGAGGGATATATTTTCCAACGTTCATTTCAGCGTGGAGTACGGCATCCAGTGTCCATCCACTATGTGCTCCTTCAAATGAGATCTTTATCTTCTTACACGCTGAATCCAGTTCTCTGTTTAGGGATGATGTAGAAAGACTTGTAACACAGTTACTTCGGAAAAACGGGGTACAGTGTTCGAAGGTAGAAGGGGAGACTTTTCGCCTGAAGCGCACTTGCACGACAAGGTACCATTTAATGCTACCTTTCGAGGTCAATTTTTCTTTCAGATGAGTTAGGAGTGACTCCCGCGAAGATTCAAGAAAAAGGAGAGGTCAACAGATGTTTCTTCCGTTGCCATCAGTTTATGTGTTGACAGGGTCCTTTTCATTTCTTCTGTAAACTGGCAAGGGTCTTCAGGGTCTGGTTTTTGTTTCTTTTGGGGAATCCTTTCAACTTCAGAACGTTTTCGATTATTATTGTGTGGCTTTCTTTGATGTCGTAAAAGATTGTCTTTTCTTCCAAACTCCATTGTACATTTTTCACATTTGAAGGTTTTTCTGGAAGTGTGGGTTAGCTCACGACGTCGGACGTCATCTCTCCTTGAGAATGTCGATTCCCATTGAGAGCAGTTAAAAAGGTTATTTCCATCATGAATATTCTTATGACGAATGAGATGGGTCTGATGAATGAAAACCTTCTCACATATATTGCATGGATACATTATGTAGTAGTGACTTGTAAAATAACTGATACTACACGAAGACTATTGGCTTCCAGCAGTTGAAAAAATCACGACGCAACAGCAGTTGGTTGTTTGGTTTGGGGTTTTTTGGCGCAACAGCAACAGGGCTATATTGCGCCAAACAAAAAGATATAAATGGATAAAAGTCATTGGAACCCACAACCAAAGTTAAAAACACACAGAATCATAACCAGAACAAAAAAAAATAAGTAAAAATCACAAAAAGTAACACGTGTAAAATCGACAATAAAATGGGTGTATAGGACCCAGTAAAAAACAGAAACAAGCGTAAAATCAACGTAACAAAGTAAAAAGGTTCATAAACGTATAAAATATCCAGTAAAACGTAAAAAGTCAACAATTACAAGGGGTGTATAGGACCCATGTAAAAAACAGGTAAAAATCCACTAAAAAAGAGAAAATTCATAAACGAGTATAATATCCGGTAAAGCGTAAAAATTCGAAAACAGTAGTTAAAAGTGAATCATCGGATAAAAGATGTCCGAGTGTAAGGGGCTCGGACGTAAAATCGTGAAAGTTAAAAAACATACGTCTTTCAAGGTTAAAACAACCACAGTCAATTAAAATATGCTTCACAGTTAAAACGGTGTCACAAAACTCGCACTTAGGTACTGCGTCCGCCTTAAGAAGAAAAGAGTGTGTTAAAAACGAGTGACCTAAGCGGAGCCGAGCAAGGACAACTTCCTCCTTACGATTCCTGCGAAAACAAGACTGCCATGGTTTGACAATGGGCTTGATCTCGAAGAGCTCGCAGCAGCAGAGAACCGTCACTGTCAACGTCTGACAACAGAATGAGGAATCTGACTGATGGATGTCGTATTTATACTAGAAGAAGGACTATCCCGCAGAAACTGATTTAAAAGACTGTCCTGCAGAAACGAAAAGAAACAATGCTATTGATTGAATAAAAAAATTAATTAAAAGAAAAAAAATCTCTGATATAAAAAAAAATAAATTATGTAAATTATTGAGGGAAATATTAAACTGTCTGTGTGGCGGAAAGACCCGTCTCCGCTTTAGAACACAGGGAGGCGGGTCCCATAGGATTAACATTGACCAGCCTCTGTTCCAGAACCCGCACTTTCCCCCTACTAAGGTACTAACGTCTGCACCACGAGAAGGCGGGGTCGGACATTAGGTGCTAGGCCTGGCCGGTTCTATGCATCATCCCAGGGGATTTGTGCATAGCTCCCCTTCCAGTGACTACCTAGCTACCATTTACAGACCTAAAAATATATATATATAACATATATTTAAAAAATGATTGCTATAAATCTTTCTTCATTTCTTACGTAATTTAAATTACTGTTTAATGGGGGGGGGGGGCTCAGTCGGTAGAGCGCCAGGCTTGTAATCTGTAGTTCCCAGGTTCAAATCTCAGCTGGGTCAGCGTTGAGATTTATCTCCGCAAAATTCCCTGCCCACGGTTAGTAGGGGACACCGATGGGCTTGGAAAAGCCGCCGTTCGTCGGACGGGACGTTAAGCCGTGGCACCGTGTGCGAGAGAGCCATACCCTGTGCACGTTAAAGAACACGCTGGATGGCTTTGACAGGAAGCTACCATCTGTCTCAAAATAACTGCTCCAGTGGGTCCCCTCCCCCCAACCTTCTTTGAGCTATCCGGTGTGCTTCTGACCTGGCCATTTAGCCCATTGTGTACAAAAAAGTGCTCGTTCAGAGCTAAAATAACCCAAATACTAACCCAACAATTCAGATGCACCGCAACATTCAGATATTGAAATGAAAATCAACATTCGGATATTGTTCTAGCGCAAAAGAAATTTGTTGTTTAGTCCAGAAATACAGATTGGATTGTTTTACCTCTGAGCGGCACTTTTTTGCACACCATGGGCTAAATGGCCAGGTCACAAGGACCCCGAAGGCTCAGAAGAAGTTTGGGGGAGGGGACCCACTGGAACAGCTGTTGGGAGACAGATGGTAGCCTCCTGTCAAGGCCATCCAGCGTGTTCTTTAACGTGCACAGGGTATGGCTCTCCCGCACATGGGGCCACGGCTTAACGTCCCATCCGACGGACGGCGGCCTTTCCAAACTTTTTGAGCGCTCGTGCCTACTAGGCGGGCTCAGACCATTCAGCAGAGCCCTCGAACTGCTCTATCATCTCAGAGCACCTGAGGTTGAGGCCGCGGACACCGTCACCATCATACCGGCCTTCCGACCGGTCAGCGGCATCGTTGGCCTTGGCTATGTCCAACCGGGGAACCAATCCGGTCGGCACAGCCTTAGATCGGTTTGCTGGGCCCTAGGCCCCACCACGACAAGGTGGTCCCCTATTGGGGGGGGTTTGTGAGGATGGCAGGACCTCAGCAGAAAAAAAAGACACATACATTCATGCCTTACCGGGGCTCGAATCCAGGTCCCTTAGATCAGTAGCCAAGCGCGCTAACCACTCAGCCATGCCTGTATTACACCTAAAATGTATCACTCGTTTCACCGCCATTTCCTATGAATTTGGGAGTGGAGTGGCTCAGCCAGTAGCACGCCAAACTCGTAATCTACCATCCCCAGGTCCGATTCCCATCTGGGGCAGCGTTGAGATTTATCTCCGCAAAACTCCCCGCCTTCAGTTAGCAGGGAGCTCCAATGGACTTGGAAATTTCATCTGACCGTCTATGTGACGTTAAGCCGTGGCTCTGTGTGTTGGAGAGTTGTGCACGTTAAAGAAGGCTCTGTGTGTTGGAGAGTTGTTCCGTCAGAACCATCCAGAGCTGTGGCCCCTGGATGGCCTTGACGGATGGCAACCATCTGTGTCCTAACATGTGTTCTAGTGGGTCCCCTCCTCCCTAACCTTCTCTGAGCCCTCAGGGTCCTTGTGACCTAGTTGGGTTGAGGTTACTTCTGAGGGGCACTTTTTTGCACACCATGGGCTAAATAACCTTCTCTGAGCCCTCAGGGTCCTTGTGACGTAGTTGGATTGGGTTACCTCTGAGCGGCACTTTTTTGCACACCATGGGCTAAATGGCCAGGTCACATGGACCCCGAAGGCTCAGAGAAGGTTGGGAGAGGGGATCCACTGGAATAGCTGTTGGGAGACAGACGGTAGCCTCCCGTCAAGGCCATCCAGCGTGTTCTTTAAAGTGCACAGGGTATGGCTCTCCCGCACACGGGGCCACAACTTAACGTCCCATCCGACGGACGGCGGCCTTTCCAAGCCCATCGGTGTCCCCTACTGACCGTGGGCAGGGCGGGGAAATTTTGCGGAGATAAATCTCAACGCTGACCCAGCTGGGACTCGAACCTGGGAACTACAGATTACGAGTCTGGCACGCTACCAACTGAGCCACCCCCGCCCCCAAAAATACAGACGTATAAGGAAAAGATATCTTCCTGAAGTGCGAGTGCATATTAGAATGTAACAGTTGCAGCTCTCTCTCTTCCGGGGTGAGTTCAGCTGCGAAGGACAGAGGGGCCAACAGGCAGGCAGGTGGCACACAGCCGAATATCGAAACTAACGCCAGACGCCAACAACAAATGTATTCGACGTCACTTCCGCGTGCTGTTGCAACGTATTCTGTTCTGCACGAGCAGTTTTCCGTGTTTCAAGGCCAACTCTTTTTCCTTTCCGTGCTGTCGCACTAATCCGGTAACTATGCGGAAAGAAGAAACGGTCTTTTGACAGTACCTGCGCATCAATATATTCAATCATCAATATATTAAGATCAACTTTCCTGGGGCGGGGGTGGCTCAGTCGGTAGCGCGCCAGGCTCGTAATCTGTAGTTCCCAGGTTCGAGTCCCAGATGGGTCAGCGTTGAGATTTATCTCCGCAAAATTCCCCCGCTCACAGTCAGTAGGGGACACCGATGGGCTTGGAAAGGCCGCCGTCCTTCGGATGGGACGTTAAGCTGTGGCCCCGTGTGCGGGAGAGGATGGGAGTTAAGCTGTGGCCCCTGTGCACGTTAACCCTTTCACGACTAAGGGAAACATTTTAAAATTGGTGATTGTCGTATTTAATTATAACCTTATCTGCATTTTTTATACACAATGTCAAAATAGAAGGTATGCCGAACGGGAACGTTTAGAAAACAAAAACAGAACTGTCAGGACGCATAATATATGTACTATGTGCAATGTCCATCTTTGCCTCACTACCAAAAGAAATTGCTTCGCAGAATATCATAATTAGCACATCATTTTGTATAGTAATTTTATTTCATAATTTTGTATTATTTTAGTTAACATTTTGTTCTAATAAACCAATAAATAAAAGACATTGCATAATAAGCCTAACTATAATTTGTGTTACCTTTATAGTCCATTGGGAAAAATATTTCCCATAAAATTCCAAAATAACTGCACATTGTTATGTATTTTTCATATGATTTTTATTTATTTTACGTCTAAACAAACTAAAATAAACAGTTACATACTAATATTTACTCTTAGAAACCTTATGGTCCTGAAAGGGTTAAAGAACACGCTGGATGGCCTTGATGGGAGGCTATCATCTGTCTCCCAACAGCTGTTCCAGTGGGTCCCCTCCCCCAACCTTCTCTGAGCCTTCGGGGTCCATGTGACCTGGCCATTTAGCCCATGGTGTGCAAAAAAGTGCCGCTCAGAGGTAAAACAACCCAACCCACTTGAATTAGAATGTGTATATGTGTAATTAGAATGTGTTATGGATTGCGTTTATGGATTGCATCCATTTATGGATTGCATCCCCTTTTATGGCTCAGTCGGTGGCGCGTCAGGCTCGTAATCTGTAGTTCCCAGGTTCCGCCCTCACCTCGATCGATAAGGAACACTAATGCGCTTGGAAAAGCTGCCTTCAGTCAGATAGGACGTTAAGCCGTGGCTCCTAGTGTGGGAGAGCCATACCCTGTGCCCTTTAAAGAACACGCTGGATGTCCTTGACGGGAGGCTACCATCTATCTATTAACAACTGTGTAATGGGTCCCCTCCTCTAACCTTCTCTGAGCCCATAGGGTCCTTGTGACCTGGCCATTTAGTTTATTGTGTGCAAAAAAAAAAGGCCCCTGAGAAGTAAAATAGCGCTCTATTCCCTAATGATCAAGTTCATTACGTTTTTCATGGGGGAATAGTTCACTAGTAGATAAAATCTTCACGCTACCATAATCAGGGTTGGGTTGTTTTACCTCTGAGCGGCACTTTTTTGCACACCATGGGCTAAATGGCCAGGTCACATGGACCCCGAAGGCTCAGAGAAAGTTGGGGGAGGGGACCCACTGGAACAGATGTTGGGAGACAGATGATAGCCTCCCATCAAGGCCATCCAGCATGTTCTTTAACGTGCACAGGGTATGGCTCTCCCGCACACGGGGCCACGGCTTAGCGTCCCATCCGACGGACGGCGGTCTTTACAAGCCCATCGGTGTCCCCTACTGACCGTGGGCAGGGCGGGGAATTTTGCGGAGATAAATCTCAACGCTGACCCAGCTGGGACTCGAACCTGGGAACTACAGATTACGAGCCTGGCGCGCTACCGACTGAGCCACCCCCGCCCCACATTATATTTAATGAAAATTAACGCTCTGTTGTTTAATACATTGCTAAGCGCTTAATGTAAATAATTTCTCTGAGCCTTTTAGGGTCCTAGTGACCTGGCCATTTAGCCCGCGTGCAAAAAAAGTGCCACTGTGAGGTAAAACATCCCAACACAGCCTATACTTTGTGTCGGCAGCCATGTTAAGTGTGGGCAACTTGACATCGGGTTAGAGTTGCTTTTTTTAAATTGATCACTCTATTAATAGGGCGCTCTATCTATTCTATCCGTTGCAAAAACTTTGCCTTCCTGAAAAAATGTGGAGCGGAAGTGGCTCAGTCGGTAGCGAGCCAGGCTCGTAATCTGTAGTTCACAAGTTCGAGTCAGTTGGGCCAGCGTTGAGATTTATTTCCGCGAAATTCCCCGCCCTGCCCACGGTCAGTAGGGGACACCGTATGGGCTTGGAAAGACCGCCGTTCGTCGGATGGGACGTTAAGCCGTGGCCCGGTGTGCGGGAAAGACATACCCTGTGCACGTTAAAGAACACGCTGGATGGCCTTGACGGGAGGCTACCATCTGTCTTCCAACAGCTGTTCCAGTGGGTCCCCTCCCCCAACCTTCTCTCAGCCTTCGGGGTCCATGTGACCGGGTGGGGCGGGGGTGGCTCAGTCGGTAGCGCGCCAGGCTCGTAATCTGTAGTTCCCAGGTTCGAGTCCCAGCTGGGTCAGCGTTGAGATTTATCTCCGCAAAATTCCCCGCCCTGCCCACGGTCAATAGGGGACACCGATGGGCTTGGAAAGACCGCCGTCCGTCGGATGGGACGTTAAGCCGTGGCCCCGTGTGCGGGAGAGCCATACACTGCGCACGTTAAAGATCACGCTGGATGGCCTTGACGGGAGGCTACCATCTGTTTCGCAACAGCTGTTCCAGTGGGTCCCCTCCCCCAACCTTCTCTGAGCCTTCGCGGTCCATATGACCTGGCATTTAGCCCATGGTGTGCAAAAAAGTGCCACTCATAGGTAAAACAACCCAACGTTAAAGAACACGCTGGATGGCCTTGACGGGAGGCTACCATCTGTTTCCCAACAGCTGTTCCAGTGGGTCACCTCCCCCAACCTTCTCTGAGCCTTCGGGGTCCATGTGACCTGGCCATTTAGCCCATGGTTTCAGAGGTGAAACAACCCAACCTAACCTGAAAAAATGTGTCATCAGAAATAAGAAGAGGCACCGAGACTGCTTTTGCGACTAAAACTTAAGTAAAATTAGCATTCACATACGAGCTTTATAAATTTTCCGAAACCTCTTGAAAATAATTCTCCGATACTGTATTGTTATAGATCGATGGGATTCTATTTCGGATATGTCCGCACCATTCCCTCAGATAACATGCAATAATAGATTGCGATTCAGAGTCAATGTCCACAGCTGCTGTCTTGTTGTTGCTAGATCGCCACGTGTCCGTATTTGTGTAAAAGGTCAAGAGCAATCGATTGAAGAAGAAATCGTCCTTCACCTAATCTTGGAGCGGGAAAGGGCGCCATCTGTCGGCAGAATCACGAATCTCGGATTAAAATTTTACAAGATGAAGTCGAGTTAGGACATTCCGAAACGCTTAACCATTTTAAGAAATAAATATCATCAAATTTTAAGAAATAAATATCATCAATGTTAACAGTTTATATTTGTCGAAGTACATAATTTAAATGTTACAAGCCGGTAATTTTTAAAAATAATATAAAAATAGGTCCAATCATGGAATGGGTTGTTTTGCCTCTGAGCAGGGTTGGGTTGTTTTACCTCTGAGCGGCACTTTTTTGCACACCATGGGCTAAATGGCCAGGTCACATGGACCCCGAAGGCTCAGAGAATGTTGGGGGAGGAGACCCACTGGAACAGCTGTTGGGAGACAGATGGTAGCCTCCCGTCAAGGCCATCCAGCGTGTTCTTTAACGTGCACAGGATATGGCTCTCCCGCACACGCGGCCATGGCTTAACGTCCCATCCGACGGACGGCGGCCTTTCCAAGCCCATCGGTGTCCCCTACTGACCGTGGGCAGGGCGGGGAATTTTGCGGAGAAAAATCTCAACGCTGACCCAGCTGGGATGCGAACCTGGAACTACAGATTACGAGCCTGACGCGCTACCGACTGAGCCACCCCCGCCCCGCCTCTGAGCAGCATTTTTTTTGTACACAATGGGCTAAATGGCCAGATCACAAGGACCCAAAGGCCTCAGAGAATGTTGGGGGGGGGGAGACCCACTCTACAGCTGTTAAGAGACAGACAGATGGTAGCCTCCCGTCAAGGCCATTGAGCGTGTTCCTTAACGTGCATAGGGTGGAGCTCTCCCGCACACGAAACCACGGCTTTACATCCCATCTGACAGACGGCGGTCTTTCCAAGCGCATCGGTGTCGCCTACTGATCGACTGTGGAGAAAAATGACGACGCAGGTCGAAGTAGGACTCGAACCTGGGAACTGCAGATTACGAGCTTGGCGCACTATCGACTGAGACTCCCGTCCCTACATCCATGAACTCTGCAAATATTTTCTAGACTGGCAAACCACAAGTATCGGCTAGAAGGGGAGATGACAAAGAGGCGTTCGTTTTATCTCCTTGGATTTGTAAATAAAAAAAAATAAATACCCCCTCAAGCAGCTGCTTGCCACAGAGGTCTGACCTGTCAGTACTATGGCATTAAACCTGTCAGTTTATATGCCATAGTAGAAGGTCTGAGAGGATGGTAGGACCTCAGCAGAAAAACGGCACACACATCCATGTCTTACCCGGGGCTCGAAACCAGGTCCCTTAGATCAGTAGCCAAGTGTGCTAACCACTCGGCCACGGGACGGCTAATACCCCCTCAAGCAGCTGCTTGCCACAGAGGTCTGACAGGAGCCTGTCAGTCTATATGCCAGAGTAGTAGGTCTGAGAGGATGGCAGTACCTCAGCAGAAAAATGACACATACATCCATGCCTTATCCGGGGCTCGAACCCAGGTCCCTTAGATCACTAGCCAACAGCTGCTTTAAGGAGTATTTATTATTACGTTTCTTAATCCCATAATCTATCTGGTACAGATAATGTCATAACGTTTGTCATTATAGATAATATCAACTGAGAATTGTTCTACAAACTAATGTAATTTCATATCATAATTTCAATTACACAAGCTCTGATAAAAGAATAACTATCATTATAAATTTTCTCGAATTTTAATATTAACTTTAATCTTTAAGTGTCGAAACTGATTAGCCCTTTCAGGACCATAAGGTTCCTAAGAGTAAATATTAGTATGTAACTGTTTATTTTAGTTTGTTTAGACGTAAAATAAATAAAAATCATAAGAAAAATACATAACAATGTGTAGTTTTTTTGGAATTTTATGGGAAATATTTTTCCCAATGGACTATAAAGGTAACACAAATTATAGTTAGGCTTATTATGCAATGTCTTTTATTTATTGGTTTATTAGAACAAAATGTTAACTAAAATAATGCAAAATTATGAAATAAAATTACTATACAAAATGATGTGCTAATTATAATATTCTGCGAAGCAATTTCTTTTGGTAGTAAGGCAAAGATGGACATTGCACATACTACATATATTATGCGTCCCCTGACAGTTCTGTTTTTGTTTTCTAAACGTTCCCGTTTACGTAATTGCGTTCGGCATACGTTCTATTTTGACATTCTGTATAAAAAATGCAGATAAGGTTATAATTAAATACGACAATCACCAATTTTAAAATGGGAAAAATGTTTCCCTTAGTCGTGAAAGGGTTAATCAGTTTTCAAAAAATCACCACAAATGAGCTTGCAACATGTTTTTTTTTTGCTTACCTATCGATTTCTGCCTTTTAATTTTAATATTTTTTGCTCAGAATTAAATGTTCTTTCTTTTAGAATGTAATGTAAACTATTTCATTCATTAGTTGTTTCATAATGAGACTCAGAAGTTGAGTTGCACTTTTAGAGGAGAAAAAAACTGCACTGTAAAGATTAATAAATTTTATTAAAATATATTAAAAAAGATTAAAGAAAAAAAAAGAGAATTTAATTAACCTTTACCAACCAATAATAAAGCCAATTTATTAAGTACTATTTACACATTTAAAAAATTATCAATATTTATGATTTTTTTAGGAGGAGGGGACTCTGAAAAAAAAAATCCAAAATTTATTGGGAAATCTGTTATAAGACTATTTAAAGGAACAGACCAGAATTTTTTCTATAGCTTTGAACGAATACTAACAGATCGTGAACAATCAGCTTCATTTTCCGTCCTATAAATTCCCCTCGTCAACGCATGTGGGCCAGAACTCATTCTCTCAAAGCCTTTTCTTAGTTCTCTAAGGGAAAAAATTTACACGTTATGATTGGGAAAGTGTTTGACAGGTATTTAGTACAGGTATAAACAAGGCCGGATTTCGGTCTTCCGAGGCCTTCAGTGGGTTGTTGGGTTGTTTTACCTCTGAGCGACACTTTTTTGCACACAATGGGCTAAATGGCCAGGTCACATGGACCCCGAAGGCTCAGAGAAGGTTGGGGGAGGGGACCCACTGGAACAGCTGTTGGGAGACAATGGTAGTCTCCCGTCAAGGCCATCCAGCGTGTTCTTTAACGTTGGGTTGTTTTACCTCTGAGCAGCACTTTTTTGCACACCATGGGCTAAATGGCCAGGTCACATGGACCCCGAAGGCTCAGAGAAGGTTGCGGGAGGGGACCCACTGGAACAGCTGTTGGGAGACAGATGGTAGTCTCCCGTCAAGGCCATCCAGCGTGTTCTTTAACGTGCACAGGGTACCCACACACGGGGCCACGGCTTAACGTCCCATCCGACGGACGGCGTCCTTTCCAAGCCCATCAGTGTCCCCTACTAGACCGTGGGCAGGGCGGGGAGTTTTGCGGAGATAAATCTCAACGGCTCACCCAGCTGGGACTCGAACCTGGGACTGGAGATTACGAGCCTAGCGCGCTACCGACTGAGCCACCCCCGCCCCGAGGCCTTCAGTACCTTAGTACATTTAATGAGAATATATTATTCTATGACAAGTTTAAGAGATTCCCAAAAATCGAAATATATATTTATTATTCTGATTGAAAGGAACATTAAAAAATAAACACCAAATTGATGTGGTGAAAATATTATGCTAGCATTGGTATACAGTGAGACCGTGTAAAGCTGTATGATGCAGTGTTTGCACAATACATTAATTTAAATATTAAATATATTCGTTACACAGTAAACTTCAGATTCATTTTTTAAATATTTTGCTCAGAATTAAATGGTCGGAATTGCGCATAACCTAACTAGGCTACAGTTTAGGGCCTTACATCATGAGGCCCTAAGTTAGCTTATTCCTAGTTAACTTATGCTTAGGCCTAGTTAGCTTCTGTATAAGTCCGACCAGAGCTATAAACCTAAGATAATCGTATGAATCAAAACGCACACGTTTGCACTTTACGCAGCGTTGTGGGATTTAAAATTAAATTATGGTTCGCCACTGCACTGAATATAAAATTCAATTTCAACAACGATTTCCAACAATATGCATTCAGTATTTAAAGAGTTGTAGAAGCTGAAACATTTAGCAAGTTAGCTCCTTCTAAAATAAAAAATACCCCCTCAAGCAGCTGCTTGCCATAGAGGTCTGACAGGAGCCTGTCAGTTTATATGCCACAGTAGGAGATCTGAGAGGATGGCAGGACCTCAGCAGAAAAATGACACACACACACACACATCCATCCATCCATGCCTCGAACCCAGGTCCCTTAGATCAGTAGCTAAGCGTGCTAACCACTCGGCCACGGTACAGCTCCTTCTACGTTATTTAATATTAGCAAAAGTTGAAAGTTAACACATAACACGAACTGCTACAAATAGTCTTACCATGTGTTAGTGTAATAGTTATTGCTTTTTAGTATAATAGTTATTGTTTTAACTTCGTTTTTATTCAGAGCAATTATTTAAATTGGAATTGTTGCTGTTAAATATTCCAATTTACATGACTCTCGTCAAGGGCGTAGCGAAGGACTATGGTTTAGGGGGGGGGGGGGAAGGATATTTCCAAAATTTTCCAACTCGAGAAAAATTTTGGCAAAATTTGCCAACTGAGCAAACTTGTTTGGATTTTTGCTCCGTGGGGGAAGAGGCTGGCAAGACAATTTTCACGTCTCCTACATTTTGCCATTTGACTTCCAATTCTGCCAACTTCCCGTAATTTGCCATTTGACTTCCAATTCTGCCAATTAGCCATAATTTCTCAGAAATACTTCCAATATTTACATTTCGTCTGAATTGTAGCAAATCAGTATGAATTTTTGCCTTGATTTCGCCAAATCTCCTTAATTTCACGAAACTAATCCCAATCTTTATATCTCTCCTAAATTTGCCAA
Organism: Ryuthela nishihirai; assembly: GCA_038380435.1. Taxonomy (NCBI): domain Eukaryota; kingdom Metazoa; phylum Arthropoda; class Arachnida; order Araneae; family Heptathelidae; genus Ryuthela; species Ryuthela nishihirai. The sequence continues at coordinate 3,395,870 of JAWZYU010000032.1, read as the reverse complement.
TTCCCTTCAAACTTTCGAATTCCCCAATTTTTTTTTGAAAAATTAAGGGGAGTTGTCAAAATGGGGGCAACTTCGCAAATCTAAGGCAGTTTGGAAAATGGAGAGACTGCAAAATTTAGAGCAGTTGGCAAAATTCGAAGCCACTTAGTAAAAACAGGTGAGTTGGCAAAATTCGGAGTGACTTGACAAAATCTTGGGGAATTGACAAAATTCGGAGTGACTTGGCAAAATCGTGGGGAGTTGGCAAAAATTCAGGTGAGGTGTAAAAATTAGGATTTTTTTCTGTAAAATTATGGCGAGTTGGCAAAACTTGGGGAGTTGGCAAAATCTAGGGGAGCTTCGGAGTGACTTGACAAAATCTTGGGGAATTGACAAAATTCGGAGTGACTTGGCAAAATCTAGGGGAGCTGGCAAAATTCGGAGTGACTTGGCAAAATCGTGGAGAGTTGACAAAATTCAGGTGAGATGTAAAAATTGCAATCTTTTTTTCTGTAAAATTATGGCGTGTTGGCAAAATCGAGGCAGCTTCGCAATATCTAGGAGAGTTGGAAAATCTTGGGGGAGTTGGCAAAATTCAGAGTGGCTTTACAAAAATCAGGTGTGATGTAAAATTGGGATTTTTTTCTGTAAAATTGTGGCGAGGTGGCAAAATCTAGGGCAGTTGGCTAAATTCGAATCCACTTGGTAAAATACGGGCGATTTGTGAAAATTGGGATTGTTTTTGTGAAATTAAGGAGAATTTATAAAATCGAGAAAACTTTGCAAAATCTAGGGAAGTTGGCAAAACTGGAAACCACTTGGTAAAGTACAGGTGAGTTGTAAAAATTGGGATTGGTTTTGTGAAATTAAGGAGAGTTGGAAAAACCAAGAACTCTTGGCAAAATCTAGGGGAGTTGGCAAAATTGGGAGCCACTTGATAAAATACAGGGGAGTTGTGAAAATTGTGCCTTTCTTTTGCAATTAAGGAGAGTTGATAAAATTCGAAGTGGCTTAGAAAATTCAGGGAAGATGTAAAAAGTGCTATATTTTCTGTAAAATTACGGCGAGTTGGCAAAATCTAGAGTAGTTGGCAAAATTCGAATGCACTTGGTAAAATATAGGCGAGTTGCGAAAATTGAGATTTGTTTTGTGAAATTGAGAAGAGTTGGACAAATCGAGGAAACTTAACCAAATGTAGGGCAGTTGGCAAAATTCGAATCCACTTGGAAAATACGGGCGAGTTGTGATAATTGGGATTGGGTTTGTGAAATTCAGGATAGTTGACTGAAATCACTTCAAACTTTCAAACTCTCCAAGATTTTGACATGTTTACTAGATTTTAGTCAACTATCCTGAATTTCACAAACCCAATCCCAATTATCACAAATCGCCCGTATTTTACCAAGTGGATTCGAATTTTGCCAACTGCCCTAGATTTTGCCATCTCGCCACAATTTTACAGAAAAAAATCCCAATTTTACATCAAACCTGATTTTTGTAAAGCCACTCTGAATTTTGCCAACTCCCCCAAGATTTTCCAACTCTCCTAGATATTGCGAAGCTGCCTCGATTTTGCCAACACGCCATAATTTTACAGAAAAAAGATTGCAATTTTTACATCTCACCTGAATTTTGTCAACTCTCCACAATTTTGCCACGTCACTCCGAATTTTGACAACTGTCCCTAGATTTTGCCAACTCCCTAAGTTTTGCCAACTCGCCATAATTTTACAGAAAAAAAATCCTAATTTTTACATCTCACCTGAATTTTGCCAACTGCCCACGATTTTACCAAGTTACTCCGAATTTTGCCAACTCTCCAAGGTTTTGCCAAGTTGTCCTGATTTTGCCAACTCCCCAAGATTTTACCAAGTTACTCCGAATTTTTCCAACTCCCTAAGATTTTGCCAACTCACCTGTTTCTACTAAGTGGCTTCGAATTTTGCCAACTGCTCTAAATTTTCCCGTTTCTCCATTTTCCAAAGTGCCTTAGATTTGCCAAGTTGCCGCGATTTTGACAACTCCCCTTAATTTTTCAAAAAAAAAATTAGAAATTTTTACAAACTCATCTAGATTTTACGAAGTCGCTTCGAATTTTGCCAACTCCGAGTTACTTTGGGCGGGGGAAACCTCCCTCCTTCCTCCCCCCCCATAGCTACTCCCCTGACTCTCGGGAACCAACTCAGGATAATGATTTTGGGGCGGGGGTGGCTCAGTCGGTAGAGCGCCAGGCTCGAAATCTGTAGTTCTCAGGTTCGAGTCCCAGCTGGGTCAGCGTTGAGATTTATCTCCGCAAAAATTCCCCGCCCTGCCCACGGTCAGTAGGGGACACCGATGGACTTGGAAAGGCCGCCGTCCGTCGGATGGGACATTAAGCCGTGACCCCGTGTGTGGGAGAGCCATACCCTGTGCACGTTAAAGAACACGCTGGATGGCCCTGACGGGAGACTACCATCTGTCTCCCAACAGTTGTTCCAGTGGGTCCCCTCCCCCAACCTTCTCTGAGCCTTCGGGGTCCTTGTGACCTGGCCATTTAGCCCATGGTGTGCAAAAAAAGTGCCGCTCAGAGGTAAAACAACCCAACCCAACCTGACTCTCGTAACTACCAGAATCGAGATTGAAATAGATTTGATTGAGATCTTTGTTATCTTGTCTCATTTTTCCATAAAAAGCTTATTTAATAAGTATTATTGATTTGTCTATCTGAATTATTATTGATATAACATAGAACTGTACCTAATAGAGTGTCTGCTGAGTGTGTAGTTAGAGCTATTTCAATTTTTTTATACTAAAAAGATTTGCTTCCTCTTTTCCCCTGCCAACGTCTATGAGTAAAACATGTACACTACCCTACCAAAATATGCATTACAGAATTCCATATTATTTTAATGAGAATCTAACTTCTAAAATATGCATTTAATGGAAAAATGTAACTGAAGATAAATTAAAGATCATAATCAAATCTATTTAAATCTCGATTTTCAACAATATTCATTCAGTATTTAAAGGGTTACGCAGGTTGGAATATTTAACAGTTATGTTTTATAGAAATGATTCATAATTATCTTATGAAGCGTAACTGTTGTGAAATATTCTAGCTTCCAAAAATTTTTAAAATAGAAATTTAAATAGATTTGATTAGGATCTTGATCTTCAGTCATATTTTTCCATTAAATGAATTGTCAAAACATTATGACACCATGTCTAATATGATGTTGGTCCTCCACGTGCCGCCAAAACATCTTTTACCCAGCGAGGCATGGACACTACAAGATTTCTAAAGGTGTCTTGTGGTATCTGGTACCAACACGTTACCAGCAGATTCTTTAACTCTTCTAAGTTACGTGGTTGAGCCGCTGCAGATCGAATATGCTGTTCCAACTCAAATCACAGATGCTTGATTGGATTGCTGTCTGGAGAATTTGGAGGCCAGGGCAATACCTCGAAGTCTTCCTCATATTCCGTGAACCATTCTCGAAAAATCCGGGCAGCTGAAAGAAGGCACTACTCTCGAGGGGTATACCATTGCCATGAAAACATGTACTTGGTCGGCAATGATATTTAGGTAGTTGGTAGACATCATAGTTTTCTCACATGAATGACCGGACCCAGGATTTCCCAGCAGAACATTGCCCAAAGCATTACACTTCCTCCACTGGGGCGGGGGTGGCTCAGTCGGTAGCTTTCCAGGCTCGTAATCTGTAGTTCCCAGGTTCGAGTCCCAGCTGGGTCAGCGTTGACATTTATCTCCGCAAAATTTCCCGCCCTGCCCACGGTCAGTAGGGGACACCGATGGGCTTGGAAAGGACGCCGTCCGTCGGATGGGACGTTAAGCCGTGGCCCCGTGTGTGGGAGAGCCATACCCTGTGCACGTTAAAGAACACGCTGGATGGCCTTGACGGGAGGCTACCATCTGTCTCCCAACAGCTGTTCCAGTGGGTCCCCTCCCCCAACCTTCTCTGAGCCTTCAGGGTCCATGTGACCTGGCAATTTAGCCCATGGTGTGCAAAAAAGTGCCGCTCAGAGGTAAAACAACCCAACCCAACTTCCACCACAGCTACTTTTTGTCCCAGTCATAATGTTTTGGCTCTTCGGTCATAATGTTTTGGCTCTTCGGTGTAGGTTAAACATGATAAAGTTTCGAAGTTAGATTCCCATTGACACAGCATAGAAATTCTTTAATATTTTGATAGGGCAATGTATATGCCTGTGGGGAACCAGCTTTATATGTAGCTATTACTAAAACTCATACTGACAAGAATAAGATAATACAGTTTAAAATATTTTGTGTGAAGTCAAATATTAGCTCTAAGGTAAAAATTGTAATAATTTATGAACACATTACACAAATTAAAATATTTGCAGCAGTTAAAATTGGATTGTATTGTTTTACCTCTGAGCGGCATTTTTTTGCACACCATGAGACTAAACCACGTCTCCCATTAATAGTGGTGAGAATACCGACATGTAACTGGGAGATGTGGGTTCGAGTCTCACTCACAATGAATCTCATTTTTTCAATAAAATTATTTTTGTTTTGCATCCTAGAAAACAAGAAAAAATATTACTGAAAAAAAAATTGTTTCGCCATGAGTGGGCTGTTTTTACCTCTGAGCGGCACTTTTTCTCCCACGTTGGTCTCAATAGCCAGGTCACAAGGACCCTGAAGGCTCAGAGAAGGTTGTGGGGGGGGACCCACTGGACAGCTGTTGGGAGCCTCCTGTCAAGGTCATCCGCATGTTCTTTAACGTGCACAAGGTATGGCTCTCCCGCACACAGAGTCACAGCTTAACATCCCATCCGACAGATGGTGGCCTTTCCAAACCCATTGCTGTTCCCTATTGGCTAATGGTAGGGTGGGTTTTTTTTGAGGGGGGCGGGAATTTGTGACATATAGGACAGAGAAGAATCCTACAAGCTACTCCTAGCTTTTAGCTTTTACAGGCTTTCTCATACAATGACATGCCCTTGCATGGGACGGGGGTGGCTCAGTCGGTAGCGCGCCAGGCTCGTAATCTGTAGTTCCCAGGTTCGAGTTCCAGCTGGGTCAGCGTTGAGATTTATCTCCGCAAAATTCCCCGCCCTGTCCACGGTCAGTAGAGGACACCAATGGGCTTGGAAAGGCCATCGTCCGTCGGATGGGACATTAAGCCGTGGCCGCGTGTGCGAGAGAGCCATACCCTGTGCACGTTAAAGAACACGCTGGATGGCCTTGACGGAAGGATACCATCTGTCTCCCAACAGCTGTTTCAGTGGGTCCCCTCCCCCAACCTTCTCTGAGCCTTCGGAGTCCATGTGACCTGGCCATTTAGCCCATGGTGTGCAAAAAAGTGCCGCTCAGAGGTAAAACAACCCAACTCATACAATGACATGCCCTTGCTAAGGACTGAAGTCAGTGCTACCACTGCCTCAGTTAGAGCTGGCTCAGGCGGGGCTAAAACCGTGGGAACTGCAGATTACAAGCCTGGTGCACAACTGACTTAGCCCACCCCATACTGAGTGGGACTTGAATCCACATCTCCCAGTTACTTACCAGGTATTCTGGCTACTAAACTATCAATGACTAGTTCATTTCTCAACTAACTGATGGTACCACGAGTGACAAGGTCAGGAATATGCAAAGTCACAATTAGCTGAGAAATAAACTAGCCGTTGATAGTTTAGTGGTCAGGATACCTGGCATATAACTGAGAGACATGGGTTCAAATCCTACTTAAGGCGAAACTCATTTTTTCAGTGAAATTATTTCTTGATTTCTACGTTAATAGGTAATCTCTGCATTTATAATTTACTGATTCTTGTATCAGAGAAAATTCTGAAATAGAAATCATTTCAGTAATTTATACGAAACAGATTTAGCTCAGAACTTATCACCCAGTTAAAACTAGAAAGTTTTTAAACCAAACAATATTTTTCCCTTCGTGGTGCAGGCCGTTAGTACCTTTCAAAAGAGATATTCTCTTTTGGAAGGGAACGGAAGGGGAGAGCGGACAGTTCAGTATGGCCTACTGATCTGGTCATCTATGGCCACTTTTTTCTTTTTTTTCAACCCTGCTGAGGAGTGGTCAACTTCACAGGGTCCTGGTGCTGACTATTTATACCCACTAGATTGGACTGGTTTATGGATTTGAGCTTGATTATGGATCCTGGACTTGCTGCACTGGTGGGCCTCTGTTGAGGGAGAGTCTGCCGCTGTGTTTTCTGTTTGCTTCTGGGTTGCCAGCTCTAAGTGAACAGAGGCATGGGATACCTTATATCAGCTGGTGGATAATCCTGATCAGAGGCAATTGCAGGTACCTAAACCCTCACTTAGCTAGTTGGGCATCGTCAAGCCTAAACTGGAGTAATGTGTCTCAGGCAGGCCATATGGATCTTGAAAAAGTCCACTTGAAAAGGTGGTGCCTGAAGTTCCTACGAGCATCGGTGACTTCAGCCTTTAGCGGAGGAGAAACAGGTCTTTGCCCCATGCCTGCGATCAGGGGGCTGTTTGATATTGTTGGCCCTACCAATCTCAATAAACCTAATTTCTTTAAAAATCCTACTAATCATTTTCTCTCTGCAGGAACGTGGAACGTGAGGACATTACATAGAGATTATTCTCTTGATGTCCTCATGCAGGAATTCCAGCGCTATAACCTAGATATTCTAGGCTTGCAAGAGACCAGATGGACAGGTAAAGGTGAGATACTTAAAAATAACTTTAAATTTCTCTTTACACGGAGGGAGGATGGAAAGCATCACCAAGGCGTGGGTCTGCTGCTCAACAGACATGCTAGTGATGCTCTTCTAGGATACGAGTGCATTAATGAAAGGTATCTTACAGCAAAATTTCAGACAAGCATTAAAGACTTGAATGTTATCTGCTGTTATGCCCCCACTGAGGATGAGAAGGATAGGTTTTACAGACAACGTCAGGATATTGTGAATTCTGTCAAGAAAGGAGATTTACCCTTGTTCTAGGTGACTTAAATGACAAAGTTGGTACTGACTCTGACCTTTGGGGAGGGGTGATAGGCCCTTTTGGTATTGGTAACTGTAATGGCAATGGGCAACGTCTCCTACAAGTAAGTAAACTCAATGGTTTCAGAATAACTAACACATATTACAAACACCGCGACATACATAAGTACACATGTGTTTCACCTGATGGGCTGCATAAGAATGTGATTGATTATATATCAATTAACAGCAAATGGGCTAGTTCTGTTAGGAATACCAGGTCATATAGGGGAGCTGAAATTGGATCTGACCATTGCCTTGTTAAAAGTGTGTTGCAACTTAAACTTAAAAAGCGTTGTGTTAGGGTTAAAAATTTTACCTTTAATACTGAAGCTCTGAAAGATCCAGTTATAGCTTACCATGATAGGTTACTTAGTCATTATGACAGTCATGGTATGCTTACTACGGAAGTTGAGGAAGAATGGGATCATTTTAAACAGGCTTTTTTTGGACACTAACAGTACTCTTTTTGGAAAAAAGGAGCAGAGGAAGCAGAATTATCTGAGTGATCAGGCACTTGAGCTTATTTCAGAAAGAAGGAACTGCAAGAATGTCCTTAATCAATACCCTACTAGTCCTAATAGAAAGCATTACAGAGAACTTAATAAATGTGTAAAGGATCATTTAGCTGCTGATAACAATCTTTGGCTTAATGGCGTGGCTGACAAAGCCGAGGAAGCAGTTAGAAAGCGCAACAGCAGAGAGCTGTACCAGATAGTTAATGTTTCATGTGGTAGAAAACGGACAGGCATACAAGGATTGAAGAATAGACAAGGTAAGGTTATAGAAAGTTAGGATTTGTCCTGTATAGGTGGGTTGAGCATTTCAGTCATGTTCTAAACAATATGGTTATTTCTACTCCCCATTGTTTGCAATGATGATAGATGCATTGCTGGCTTTAATGTTGGCCCTAAAACACAATTTCAAGTTATTTTGGCTGGCTAACTTAAACTACATAAATCCCCAGGGGTAGATGAAATTACTGCGGAAATGCTTAGAGCTGGGAATGTTTCGGTTACCACTTGGATGACTGAAATTCTGAATATCTTTTATGATAAAGGCATGGTTCCTAAGGATTTTACCAGAGCTATTGTTATCCCTATTTTCAAAAAAGGTGATCGCAGTTCTTGTGATAACTATAGGGGTATCAGCCTACTCTCTGTTCCAGGTAAAGTTCTTTCCATGATTGTGCTTAATAGAATTAAGAATCTGGTTGACAGGCAATTGCGTGATGAGAAATGTGGATTCAGAAGTGGTAGGGGATGTGTAGATCAGATATTTTCACTTAGGCAGATTCTTGAGAAATTTTTAGTTTCAGAAACCTATGGTTGCTAGCTTTGTTGATTTCAAAAAGGCTTTCGACTCTGTTGATCGTCATAATTTGTGGTTGATTGTGAGATCATATGGTATACCAGACAAGTTAGTTAACCTAATGAAAGCTCTCTATAATAAGACCGAGTCGTGTGTGAGAGTTGGTAAGGCTTGTAGCAATTGGTTTAGCATTACTTCTGGTGTTCGAGAAGGGTGCATTTTGTCTCCTTTTGTCTTTAGTTTGGTTATTGATTATGTTATGCGAAATTTACTTCAAGGGAAAGATTTTGGCCTAAAATGGGCTGGAGATACGAAAATTTCTGATTTAGATGCTGATGATTTAGCCCTTTTGGCAAATGATGTTGATGAGACTGGTAGTTGAGTAGGTTTGGTTATAAACAGAAAGAAAACTAAAGTATTGAAAATTGGTCAGGCAAGTTGTGATTCAGTTCATCTGAATGGTTGCAGTCTTGAGCTGGTGTCACAATTTAATTATCTTGGGAGCTATGTAACAGATACTGGTGATGTGCGGCATGAGATTAACAGAGGAATAGGGATTGCTGCCGCGACTTTTAAGAATCTATGGAGAGTGTGGAGAAATAGGCGTATACACCTAAGGACTAAAATTAGACTGTATAATAGTTTGGTTCTTTCTAGGGTTAGTTATGGTAGCGAAACTTGGACACTTTGTAAACAGGATAACAGGAAACTAGATGCTTTTGATTCTAGATGCTTACGCAGTATCTTGGGCATTAGGTGGTTCAACTTTGTAACTAATGATGAGGTTAGGCAAAGGAGTCTGCAATCTCCTTTAAGCAGCATATTGTGCAGAGAGAGAGACTCCGCTGGTTTGGCCATGTTGCCCGTATGGATAATTATAGATTGGCGAATAGGGTTATGAACAGTGTGCCTAAAGGCTTCAGAAAGAGGAGGAGACCAAGGATGAGGTGGGCAGACAATGTCAAACAGGACCTTGTTAGAATTGGTGTGCAGTGGCCGGATGCAGCAGATGTAGCTCAGGACAGATATGCTTGGAGAATTAAACTGCACGGTCTGGTTAGACCTTCGTAGCCCATGGCTGCTTGAGGATGATGATGATGATATATATTTTAAAAAAATATTATTTTTGGAGATACTTGTCAGCCCAAAACACTACATTCAAGAAAAAATAATCACGAATTGGCCCGTTAAATTTGTTTACAATATAGGACATACACCCCCAGGGCCGGATTAAGGCAAACTTATGCCCTAAGCACAGCCCAACAATAGTGCCCCTTTTCAATTTTAGTCACTCACCATTCCAAAGAAAAAGTTTTTTTTTTAACAATTCAGATTAAGGTAGAACACGACAGATAAGGACAATTGAAAAAAATTGGACTAAAGTCGACTGTGGCAGTGAAATATTTGACAGTTAAGGGAGCGATAGCTAGATGAAAAAACTGTGTGGTGCCCCCCTTCCCTTGGTTCCCTAAGCACGTGTTATTTTGCTTAATGGTTAATCCAGCACTGTACACCCCTGTGTGCTCCTTATTGCAAACATTCATGGGTACAATCATTTCAAAACTCTTGTTCAGGAGGTTTCTTTTTTAAAAACCAAAATGGATTTTTAAAGCTGTATTTTTTTTTATATAAGCATCTTTTTACTTCTTAAATATGCTATAAATTTACTTGGCATTAAAGTACGGTGCTCATTTTATTCACACAATTCAAAAATTTTATTACCAAGAAATTTGCCATATCTCGTTTAACAGAGTTTGTAGCTGCTCATCATTAGAGGCCAGAGGGGCCGGCTCCACCATTTCTGTTATATATTTATAAAAATAATAAAAAATAAATACCCCCTCAAGCAGCTGCTTGCCACAGAGGTCTGACAGGAGCCTGTCAGTTTATATGCCATAGTAGAAGGTCTGAGAGGTGGCAGGACCTCAGCAGAAAAACAACACAAACGTCCATGCCTTACCCGGGTCTCGAACCCAGGTCCCTTAGATCAGTAGCCAAGCGTCCTAACCACTCGGCCATGGGACGGCAATATATTTATATAAAAATAAATAAATACCCCCTCAAGCAGCTGCTTGCGACAGAGGTCTGACAGGAGCCTGTCAGTTTATATGCCAGAGTAGAAGGTATGTGAGGGTGGCAGGACCTCAGCAGAAAAACGACACACACACACATCCATGCCTAATCCGGGGCTCGAACCCAGGTCCCTTAGATCAGTAGCCAAGCGTGCTAACCACTCGGCCACGATACTAAAACATTAAACTCCCAAGTTGGAATAAAGTGTGTTCCAATCTGAGGAATAAAAAATAAGAATATTTTACATGGATATTTGCTCTCTAAAATATCTTGCCAGTTTTATTTCAATAAACATTTAGTGATACACTCGAAACTGTCTTTGCGCATCTTAATTATCAGCGCGAAATATTACGAGAAAGCTTTAAATCCCATCCCCACCCCAGAGGCTAAATTCTCGACCCTCTCCCCCCCCCCCCCGACTCTAAATCCTGGGTTACGTGTCTGACATAAGCCACAATATATACATGGAAATTTTATTACTCGTACATATATGTTCTTTTCCAACCCATGTTCCCTTTTCACCGAGGGCAGAATTAGGGTTAGAGAAGGAAATCGCCGACGTTGCGCACTACCATCTGAGCCATCACCAGAGATAGTGATGCCTACTCGATTTCTCTGTATACAGTATTATGTGTTGGCCCTGGCCCCACCTATTTAGAAACTCACGAGTCGCCATTGTGTCCAGCAGATCATTTGCCACGTAAATCTGTCAGGAATCAGTTAATATACAATACGAAGATCAATTATGAAGGCGAAACCTTAGCAGAAAAATAACTTGCATCAGGGTTGGGTTGTTTTACCTCTGAGCGGCACTTTTTTGCACACCATGGGCTAAATGGCCAGGTCACATGGACCCCGAAGGCTCAGAGAAGGTTGGGGGAGGGGACCCACTGGAACAGCTGTTGGGAGACAGATGGTAGCCTCCCGTCAAGGCCATCCAGCGTGTTCTTTATCGTGCACAGAGTATGGCTCTCCCACACACGGGGCCACGGCTTAACGTCCCATCCGACGGACGGCGGCCTTTCCAAGCCCATCGGTGTCCCCTACTGACCGTGGGCAGGGCGGGGAATTTTGCGGAGATAAATCTCAACGCTGACCAAGCTGGGACTCGAACCTGGGAACTGCAGATTACGAGCCTGGCGCGCTACCGACTGAGCCACCCCCGCCCCAACTTGCATCAGAAATAAACATTCATGCCTTTTCTGGGATTTAAACAAATTTTTTTTTACATTTTTCCTTTACACAGCCTAATATGCTAATTGCTCGGCATTGAAACAGTGAATGCATTTCCTACATATATATTAAAAACATTTTTTAACATATTTTTATGCAAAAAAATTATACTTGGTCTAAAGCCCTCACATTGGAATAATTGTAAAAATGAGATCAACTCAAAATATCTAGCACTAATAAACACTAAACAGGGGAAACATTATTTGATTTTTTTAACCTTGAGCGACTTAAAAGTGATTACATCAGAGGTCTACATTTTTAGCCCTGAGGGCTTATTTACCAATTTGAAATAGATGATGGACACCAATTATGAGGAGGTAACATCGACAGAATTAACCACCTTAAACAAAAGGTGAAAAACCTGTTTATTTTTAAGCAAGCAAATTTCTTGTGATTTAACTAATACATTTTATAAACTGCATCAGAAATTTTCAACTGTTAATGGGAAACTTGATTTTTCATATTTTCTGTCCAGGCTAACAGACCTAGACTCTATGCCACTGGTATAATGATGCGATGTTGTATCAGAATGGAACACTTTTGCAACTGAAATTGGCCAGAATAAAAAATTCTGTTTTAAGCAACGAGTTTTAATTTAATAAGAGTGAAATAAGAGTGATTTTGGTTTCATCAATCATTTTATGGATTCATTATATACGTTTACATATGAAAATGATTTTTTCCCCTCCACCTTCTGGTAAATGTAGCAATGTGATTTTTTAGTTGTTTCTTTAAACATGTGCCATATAATAAGCCAACTTCCATCCAAAAAATTTATTTTTTGTTCCCTTCTTAGTTGGGCGTCAATAATCATATAATTTTAAAGTGACAGAGTAATTCATGCAATTGCCACTGCTTACAAATATTAGCGGTCTTGAATATTTTCTTCAAACAATGCATATGTAGTTAGGTGTGCCAATAGCAATATGGAATTGCTGGTCATAGGAACTTTTATTCTGTAGCATGCAAAATCTGCATAAAAGGCTATTTTCGCTATTAAAGAAAAGGATTACCATTAAACCCATATACACTGGTTTCCATAAATTAAGGAAAATCCCTATGTTAAGTCAATGGGAAGCTAACGTCAAAGTTCTATAACTTCTAAAACAATTTTTTTTTTGTTTTGAAAACTGTGATTGCAGATAAAGATCTCAATCAAATAAATCAATATCTCGATTTTCAATAATATTCGTTCAGTATTTAATGAGTTATGGAAGTTTGGAATTTGGCGATAACAATGCCTGCCACAAAAATTGACTTCAGAAGTTAATTAAAACAGCAATAAGTATTATATCAAAGTGTTTAATAAAATAATTTTTATATCAAAGTGTTTAATAAAATAATTTTATATTTTAGAACTTTGTGTAAAGAATTATTTCATTGTTCTTCAGTTTTGTATAAGTTTCTTAAGACTGGCATTGCTGTTGTTAAATATTCAAACTTCCATAATTCATTAAATACTGAGCGAATATTGTTGAAAAATCGAGATATTGATTTATTTCATTGTGATCCTTTATCTGCAATCACAGTTTTCAAAACAAAAAAAAAATATTTTAGAAGTTAGAGCTTTGACGTTAGCTTCCCATTCACTTAACACAGGGATTTTCCTTAATTTATGGAAACCAGTGTAGCTTTAACTATGGAAGTCGTATTTTCAAACATAGGTGTGTCGAATATTTTCCTGTATGGTTGAGTGCAATTAGGATACCACAAATCTATTTTTCGTCCTCTTTTACTGTTTTGTAGCCGTCCCGTGGCCGAGTGGTTAGTGCGCTTCTAAGGGACCTGGGTTCGAGCCCCGGATTAAGGCATGGATGTTCGTGTTGTTTTTCTGCTGAGGTCCTGCCATCCTCTCAGATCTACTGTGGCATATAAAGTGACAAGCTCCTGTCAGACCTCTGTGGCAAGCAGCTGCTTGAGGGGGAATTTATTTATTATTTACTGTTTTGTAACTTGTTTAACTTCTTCATGTCATTTACCACAACTGTCTGGGGGCGGGGGTGGCTCAGTCGGTAGCGCACCAGGCTCGTAATCTGTAGTTCCCAGGTTCGAGTCCCAGCTGGGTCAGCGTTGAGATTTATCTCCGCCAAATTCCCCGCCCTGCCCACGGTCAGTAGGGGACACCGATGGGCTGGGAAAGGTCGCCGTCCGTCGGATGGGACGTTAAGCCGTGGTCCCGTGTGCGGGAGAGCCATACCCTGTGCACGTTAAAGAACACGCTGGATGGCCTTGACGGGAGGCTACCATCTGTCTCCCAACAGCTGTTCCAGTGGGTCCCCTCCCCCAACCTTCTCTGAGCCTTCGGGGTCCATGTGACCTGGCCATTTAGCCCATGGTGTGCAAAAAAGTGCCGCTCAGAGGTAAAACAACCCAACCCACAACTGTCTTTTCGTATTGGTGAACAAACGCGAAAGAAATCAGAAAACACAAGACATAAATTTAATTAGCAACTGCCATTATTTTTATTTAAATCTCACTAAAAATTAACCAGTGGTTCGGGAACTTTGGCTACAAAAAGACTGATAGTGGCACACCCAACCAGTCAACCCACATCAAGCAATGAACACAAACGCCACAATTAACCAACTAAGGTGCATTACTGAAAAATAGTTATCTACAAATTTCACAGGTTTATCACAATCCTAAACTCGTGAATATAAAGTGTAAATAGAAACAGTGGTAGATATCAAAATACATCTTAAATAAGTATTTCTATATATATCAAAAAGCATAAAATATTCCATATTACGAAAATACAGTTTCAGGTTTTTCCCTAGAGCAGATCACAAATTGAAAGCTTTCATAAAACATTCCTGGATGGCACCTGTAGCTGCATAATATATGTTGATATTGGTGGAAAACATACATTTTCTGCAAGGCAGACTTGGTACACATTTTTAAGATCACAATTTAAGTACATTTCAGTTTCTTATTGTATACACTCATAACAAAACTATTATTTGCTCTTAAACTATGCATCTATGTAATACAGTTCATTTAAAGTGACATTTCGTTAACCGTCTTATTCAAGATATCACATTTATATGATGATTAATAAGAAAAATTGCAATACAGTTAATTATACGTTATGAGGTTTTATTTTCATAACAGACCTGATCTTACCCTTAAATAATTAAAAAATACAGAAACAATATTTATAAGTAACTATCTGGAATGGTATTTCTGGTGTTTTTTGACAAAGTATTTTTTTTCGTTATTCAGCAACAAATATCCAACAGCAAAAATTAACTAGAGCTATATCAGTCATTTACCATAACTTAAAAAGTACAAGTATCATAAATAATGTGATATTGTAGCATACTAAAGGTCTGTTTGCGAAGATTATAACAATTAGCATTTAGGTTATTCTATGTACACACAGATTTTTTAATCTAACCTTTGGGGATGGAAAAATTTATCAGAATCGGCAGTCATCATGCACATACTCTAGAGTTTGCAACCATCCCCATTGTCACAGAAAAACATTATATTCAATAGAATTAAAAAAAAAAAACTTTTTTAAGTAATGATGTGCCCATGGTATCGCGTTTGGGGGGAGGGGGAGGGGCTTTATATCCCACACTCCTTTAGGCCTTGATAACATAATTTTCTAAAGTATTGTTCCCCAAAGTGTGGTTCAGGGCCTGGTACTGGTCATTTGGAAAATTTACAAATAACCGTACATTTCTATTATTATCGCACAACATACAAAAATGCAGCTAGATATGACTTGATCTCACTGCATATTTCACATTTTATTCTGAATTATTTAAAAGTTATAAAGCGTGCACATGAGAAGTGACTTAATGTTATAAGATAAAGTGAAAAAATGAATAATATTTAATTTATATGCATTTATATTTTTAGGTCACAAAGGTACTGAAAAAGATTGATCCCCAACTATTCAAAGTTTGGGAAAAACCAAGGCAATTAACAAAAATTAGACTCTAAGGCACATCAAATCTCTCCCCTTCCCATTTAATATCCTGGGTACATCACTGTTAATATTTTCTCATAAATAACTGTCTTTGTTGCATTTTCCTATTAAAAGGGACCGCCGTCCGTCGGATGGGACGTTAAGCCGTGGCCCCGTGTGCGGGAGAGCCATACCCTGTGAACGTCAAAGAACACGCTGGATGGCCTTGACGGGAGGCTACCATCTGTCTCCCAACAGCTGTTCCAGTGGGTCCCCTCCCCCAAGGGTGGCTCAGTCGGTAGCGCGCCAGGCTCGTAATCTGTAGTTCCCAGGTTCGAGTCCCAGCTGGGTCAGCGTTGAGATTTATCTCCGCAAAATTTCCCCGCCTTGCTCACGGTCAGTAGGGGACACCGATGGACTTGAAAAGGCCGCCGTCCGTCGGATGGGACGTTAAGCCGTGGCCCCGTGTGCGGGAGAGCCATACCCTGTGCACGTTAAAGAACACGCTGGATGGCCTTGACGGGAGGCTACCATCTGTCTCCCAACAGCTGTTCCAGTGGGTCCCCTCCCCCAACCTTCTCTGAGCCTTCGGGGTCCATGTGACCTGGCCATTTAGCCCATGGTGTGCAAAAAAGTGCCGCTCAGAGGTGAAACAACCCAACCCTTTTAAAAGGAAACAGAAAATATAAAATTTTGATAAATATTACTAAAATAAAAACCTTAATATCAGTGTTTGAATTATGTTCTTTTGTGGTTGTTTTGGGGATTTTATGGTGCAAGGGCAACTAATGCCATTCTGTACCCAAAACCAAAAAGTTGGACTGTGCAAATAATGAAGTTAGGAAAAGAAGTCAGCAACTACCTTTGAGTAGCATCATGCAGAGAGGCAATGCCTTGGTTTAGCCATGTTGCCCTTATGCATAACTACAGATTAGAAAAATAGAGTTATGAGTAATGTGCATAAGAGCAGAAAAAGCCAGACCTAGGATGTGGTGGGCTGACAATGTCAAATAGGACCTTATTAGAATTGACGCACAGTGGTGTAATGCAACAGCTGTAGCTTAGGATAGACATTCAATAATGTTAGTATAACATTTAGGGTTGGGTTGTTTTACCTCTGAGCGGCACTTTTTTGCACACCATGGGCTAAATGGCCAGGTCACATGGACCCCGAAGGCTCAGAGAAGGTTGGGGGAGGGGTCCCACTGGAACAGCTGTTGGGAGACAGATGATAGCCTCCCGTCAAGGCCATCCGGCGTGTTCTTTAACGTGCACAGGGTATGGCTCTCCCACACACGGAGCCACGGCTTAACGTCCCATCCGACGGACGGCGGCCTTTCCAAGCCCATCGGTGTCCCCTACTGACCGTGGTGTGCAAAAAATTTTGCGGAGATAAATCTCAACGCTGACCCAGCTGGGACTCGAACCTGGGAACTACAGATTACGAGCCTGGCGCGCTACCGACTGAGCCATCCCCGCCCCATAACATTTAGGGATAATAACTTCCTGACATAGATGGGGCTATAAGGAGAATCAATAAAAATGTGTAGGAATATCTATATGCCCTATTGCTAGAAAAAATGGTTAGCCGCTGATGATGTAGTGGTTATTCTTAGCTGGCATGTTTCTGAAAGATGTGAATTCGAATCCCACTCAGGGCAAAATCAAAATTTTTTCAGCTAATTATTTTAGGATAGACATGTTTGGAGTACTGAATTACAGTCTGATTGGGCCTCTGTAGTCCATGGCAACTTGAAAATTGTGCATATGTGTACAGTAGAGCAACAGCTGTACTCATTAATAGTAAATTGGATGTTAGCAGAAGAAAGTTAGAATTCAGAGCGAATTATTAAGCATGTGATGCTATTGTGTATCCCTTGCAGCCATCACGATGGAAATGGAACCAGGCACCCATTTCTGTTTAGATTAAAAACTTACAATGGAATTCTGTGGCAATATAACAGATAATGACACTTCTAAAAGACTTCAATGACACCTTCAGTAAGTTTCCATTTTAGCAATAATTTTTTAATATATTTTTGTCAAAGTGAAAAATCTATAAAATATATATCCTGCATATCTTCCTATCAGACTCCAGCTATTATTAAACCTCGTATAAGTTAGTCATTCAACTCTACTCCGATGTAATATAAGCAGAACACATGCAACAGTTTTTCAAATTTCACGAGACAATTTCACTTCAGCATTATTATTCATATTGTGCCCAATAGCTCCAAAACACTTATGCCCATGGACAGGAATGGAATAACTTAAAGCTATGCTAAATGCTCAGTTAGATCAAATGAATTGAGGTTAATTTTTCATTTTTCTTTTACAAAATTAGTTTTAAAACGTTTTATATGGACTTTACTAAGAAAGCCACTGAATGCATTCAAAAACTATAAATTATTTACTAATTTAATTTTCACCATCAACTTTGAGTTGGTCATATAAAAACAAGCAGCATAAGGAAATAAAACAAACCACTATCAAGGGAATATCATGGATTGAATGCATCAAATACAGAATTGATCAAAGAGTAAAGGAATCGTGTCTTTACTAATATTATCCAGGAATATGTTGAAAAAGAAATAGTTTTGCCCTTCTGTTGACCATTAAAGACATTAAGTACAATATTTTCTTTTGCTACGACCTGTATTCAAACTTAAGAAAATTCTTATACGTGTGAATGAGTTAATATTAATCATGATTATCATAATGTAAAGGGTTGGGTTGTTTTACCTCTGAGCGGCACTTTTTTGCACACCAAGGGCTAAATGGCCAGGTCACATGGACTCCGAAGGCTCAGAGAAGGTTGGGGGAGGGGACCCACTGGAACAGCTGTTGGGAGACAGATGGTAGCCTCCCGTCAAGGCCATCCAGCGTGTTCTTTAACGTGCACAGGGTATGGCTCTCCCGTACACGGGACCACGGCTTAACGTCCCATCCGACGGACGGCAGCCTTTCCAAGCCCAGCGGTGTCCCCTACTGACCGTGGGCAGGGCGGGGAATTTTGCGGAGATAAATCTCAACGCTGACCCAGCTGGGACTCGAACCTGGGAACTACAGATTACGAGCCTGGCGCGCTACCGACTGAGCCACCCCCGCCCCTCATAATGTAAAGTATCTTGAATCAGAAATAAATCATTTAAAATAATAAAAAGCATTAACAGAGTACTCTGTAAACATTTGTTTCCTTATGATGCATAGATACCAAGAAGGGATATCTCTGTTTCCTAATTCATACTCTCATGGAATGTTCAATGAACTTGAATTTTGGATGCCCTGCAAAAATTCACAAATGCCTTACACTTTCCCCTCCACGTTCTAGGAGCAGCGAGAAAATAATTATATCACAAGATATATTCATGTACAATAACTCTTCCCCAAACTACAAATGATTCTCCAACATTTTTGGATCTAAAATTTTGCATACAGTTAACCTAACTGTACAAAGTACATTTGTAAAAAATAAATTTCCTTTATTAAACTAACTTGTTCTACTGGATGTTTTAATGATCACACACAAAAAAATGAATAAAACAAGAAAAAGTAATAAATAATAAACTTTCAATAAAGTGCATCGTTAGTATCAATAAAGTAGTTTTAGGTTTTTGAGTGTTTGAGAATTGAGTGTTAATAACGCAATCCCTGGAACAAAATATATAACAGAAAGGCAGATATTTAAGACATTATACCATATAAACTTGTTGTGGGTACAATTGCCTTTTTAGTCAGACAAACAGCAAAACACAGAAGCATGCAAAACGACCACAACAGATATCTGGTTCTTCAAGACCCATTACAGCATAAATAATGACTAGTTACTTGCAAAAATAGACATTATAAAAGAGTAACTCAGGCCAAATAAATAGGAAAAATAAAATTTGATAAAAATTAAGTTTTAAAAATAGAAAGTGCAAAAGGAGTCTAGAGTGGTTGTTCCAAATCATTAAAGAGATTTTCAAAACAATTTAATGATATTTACCTTTGCACTTATAGTATAGCTACTTTTTGGATTTCTATTTTCACTACGGATGTCAATATGAATTTCCATTGCAATATCAAAAATATTAGGGATATCAAATCATTTTATCCATTAAAGCCCGTTTTAATGAAAGCTATATATATTAAACAAGTGCCAAGTTGCATTTTACAATAGACTACACATTAAACATGGCAAACTTAAATATTACAAAATTCATAGCCATTTATGCAAAAAATGCTAATAATATTTCTGAAACATGCTCTTATGATCTGAATCCTTATTTTTCCACTTACAAATGAAAGATATTACAGAAAGAGCCCTGCACAGATAGCGAAACTCCTATCTGCATCCACATCTGCAAAATTTTATCAGCATCCATATACATTGTATACTTAAGAGCCGTCGATATTTTGCAAATGTTTGAAGTCTGATGTATGTTTATCTAATGGTTTATTAATAACTGAAAAAATATAGTTTGAAAAATTAAGTCATTTGTTCATAAAAATAAGCTTTACTAAATTTAGACAAAAATCTACTTAATTCCAATTTTGCAAATTCTTCTGAATTAATTTTACTCTTTTAAATGCAATTATCGGTAATTTATGAGAAGACTCTCCTCTAAAACTTCATGATCTCCTTCACTGAAATTTTTATTCGACTATTTAATTCCCATTTTCTATATAACACTACAGTATTTTTTTGAATTTACATTCTGCATTGCCAGCAAAAAGATCACTTATTTCACATAGGATAAGTTTTTTAACTTATAGCTTTATCCCAATGAACTTTTTAGAATGAATATCATTAAATTTTCAAATCAAATTTCTTTTAACATTATCACAAGTAGTTTCTTCACTTATGCCAGTCATCAATAATTGCTCATGTTTCTGCACATCTTATCATATTTGAGATTTTATCCACCATCTGTTTTAACATCAATTTTTTTATCCATGGTTTTATCAGCTATCCACGTTAAAGTTAATTTTTTATCTGCCAAGAGCTTTTAAATATGGATATCCGCATCAGCGTAGGGCTCAAATTACAAAGCAGTTGCACAAATGTTTCTCAAGTTGCAAGGATAATTTTAGGTAAATCAAGATGCAATAATAAATCTATTAAATCAAAATGAATTTATATTTCACTTTAATTTTAAAAATACATGCTAAAAAGTATAAGTGATAGCTCTGAATGAGCAGTGTCACTCTGCTTAGTATACATTAAGAGTTGCAAGATTTAGGTAACACTATCCACAAAGTGGGAGAGGCAAAGGTTTTTATAGCACTAAAAATAGTTTTTTGTGCACTAAGTTCATAGTGCTATGTAAGTATACTATGTAGGTATACTAAGCAGAGTGGCCCTGCTTATTCGGAGCTTTCACTTCCACTTTTTTTAGCACATATTTTTAAACTATAGTGAAATGTGAATTAAATTTTGATTTAATACTATTATACTGTGATTAAACTTGAATAATAATAAATTTCTCAAAAATTATTAATTTAATTGATAATAAATTCATTGAATAATAATACATTTCTCACTTTTTTAAACTTATGGCAAAATTTACCTTCCTAGAATTGCACTGAAATAAGCTGTTCAAATGTAAGCTATATTTTTATAATGTTAATTTAACAGAGCATAATTTTTTGCGGAAATATAAAGATGAGGCCTGATTATTGGTTATAATTTCTAAGTGTAAAATGTTTGAGTTGTCAAAATCCAAATGCACTTCAAAACCAAAATTTGTTCCACACATTATGGAATGATTGTGCAGTATCTAGCTTTCTGCCACTCAGTCTTTATGCTCAGAGCGATAAAAATAACACTACTTTATCTTGGCACTGAATGAGCAACTTAAGCATTCAGAATGGCAGTTCTGCTGAACTATACATTAACCCTTTCACGACTAAGGGAAACATTTTTCCCATTTTAAAATTGGTGATTGTCGTATTTAATTATAATCTTATCTGCATTTTTTATACAGAATGTCAAAATAGAACGTATGCCGAACGCAATTACGTAAACGGGAACGTTTAGAAAACAAAAACAGAACTGTCAGGACGCATAATATATGTACTATGTGCAATGTCCATCTTTGCCTCACGACCAAAAGAAATTGCTTCGCAGAATATCACAATTAGCACATCATTTTGTATAGTAATTTTATTTCATGATTTTGTATTATTTTAGTTAACATTTTGTTCTAATAAACCAATAAAAAAGACATTGCATAATAAGCCTAACTATAATTTGTGTTACCTTTATAGTCCATTGGGAAAAATATTTCCCATAAAATTCCAAAAAAACTACACATTGTTATGTATTTTTCTTATGATTTTTATTTATTTTACTCTAAACAAACTAAAATAAACAGTTACATACTAATATTTACACTTAGAAACCTTATGGTCCTGAAAGGGTTAAAAAGATTGTATCTCACAGCAGATTCCCCTGATGTTGACAGACACATTAAGTCAGGTTATTCAATTACTAATATTTGTTAAATACAAGCACCAAAGTAGACTTTTGGATTTCAGGAATGGGAAATACCAGAAATAGAATAAAAAGACTGGTGACGAAATAATAGTAGAAATAAGAGAAATAAAACTGCTCTTATCCGTTTAAAGATTAAACTCTTTAACATCTGCTTGACAACTAGAAACAGGTTAAACAGATATATAGAATGCTAAAATAGACAGAGGATTGGAAGTTTTTACTGAGATTTCTCTTTCGTTGCTTGAAAACATCACTACAGAAACATACAGAAACACATGGTAGATGCTTCCAGTTGTACATACAGAAACACATCTGTACATACAGAAACACATGGTAGATGCTCCCAGTTGTACATACAGAAACACATGGTAGATGCTCCCAGTTGTGTATTTCTCAATGCTGTTGGGACTACAACTGTAATCTAGCATTTTCCATAAAACTTCACATTCCATTTAGCTTTATAGTTTTCAAACAAATGGTTTACTTCTAGAGATTGCCAAATAACCAAAAATTAAAGTATTTTAAATAGAACCTATTTTTCATGTGATAAATTGTACTGTGATCTATATTTTAATATTCTATCATATAAAAATTGCTGCTAATTAAGCTTTGTTGTTTGTTTAATCTTTTATGATACTATATGTAGGTCAATATAGGTGTTAAAAATAAGTCACTTAAAAATCATATAAGCTCATTCAATGCTAAAATAGCTGCAAGAAAGTATACATTATACAAAACTAGGCTAGTTCATTTTGGGAGATTAGACTCAGTTGACTTTTTTTAATGATTAAAATTTAGTTCTTTTTGAAAACAGTACTAGAATTCTAAAAAATGTATTATATCAAATTTGTATTGTTTGCATTCACACCAAAAGTGGCAGTTTTAACTAAATATCAATATTGTATAAAATAAGACGAAATAATGAAATTAAAACCAAACTATGTAGGCTACATTTGTTCCAAAAATAGACTAGTCATTGGGGAAAGAAAGGGGGAAGTGAGAGACTGAACTTAATTTGCATTTTCTCAGTTAGTAATTTCATGTTTAGCCACATAAACATGTCCTGAACTTGTGTGCCAAATTCAAAAAACTCGAACTGTTTATGTTGAAATTTTATGTAGGTTGCCAAAACAAGTGTCACAATTTGTGTTGCAAAACTCGCATCAATCACTGTACCGTAATTTTATATTTTAATATTCTATCATATAGAAAATAGCTGCTAATTAAGCTTTGTCACTTGTTTCACCATTTACGGTATTGTATGCATTAAAAATAAGTCACTTAAAAGTCATATCAGCACATTAAATGCTATAAAATACATCCTAAACAAACAAAAAAAATATATAGTGTAGTAAACAAAAGCCATCCCGTGGCCGAGTGGTTAGCGCGCTTGGCTACTGATCTACGGGACCTGGGTTCGAGCCCCGGGTAAGGCATGGATGTATGTGTCGTTTTTCTGCTGAGGTCTTGCCATCCTCTCAGACCTTCTACTTTGGCATATAAACTGACAGGTTCCTGTCAGACCTCTGTGGCAAGCAGTTGCTTGAGGGGGTATTTATTATTATTATTTTTTTATATAAACAAATGTTCCAAATAGCAAACTATGTACCTAAGTTTAAAAATTCATATGTGATAATCATACTTATCATTTGACATACATCTTTTCATTTTATATTCATTCTTATTATGCAGACAACATCATATGTAAGAGTGGTGCTACTACAATAGGTGGCATTCTTTTAGGAGCAGCAAATTTGCAAACAGCCAAAGACCATAGCTGCAGTAAGGTTGGCTGGAGTAAGTATAACCTATTTTTTAACAGATGATTTTCAATTGCTTTTAAAATGATATTAAATTTAGTTAATCATTAATATCTAAGATCAGATTTGGAGAAAAGGGTGGTAGAGTCCAAGTTCACTCAAGGCAGCAAAATAGCTAGTGCTGGCCTTAATCATATGAATATGAAAATTAGTTCTATTTCAACATAAGAAAAATATCGCTGGATAATTATTTGAAATTCTATTTTCTACTCGTTAAAGCCCTACAACGAAACATATGCTGTCCATTTTTTCTTAACCTATGTATTTTATATAACCCAATTACAAACATACATGAAATATAGCTTTTGCATCTTTGATATAATATTCAAAAGTACTATTTCAAGAGTTTTTAAAGAACCAAGCACCTTCGTGTTTATCAATAAGTACACAAAAATCAAATGCAAAAAAAAAAGAAATAATACTTGTATATAAAAATTTTCTACACCATTGAAAATATGGAATTGCATGTATTGCCGTAAGGAATTGCAAAAAAAAAAAGTCTTAGTAATAACAGTTAAAATAGTGCAATAAATTAACCATCATAACAACATACATGACAACAAAGAAAGTTGCTTTTGGTGTATGAAATGGAATATATATATATAAATGGAAATGACCTCACATTTTAAGCATAAAATTAGAAAATTGTTGTATCATTTCTGTATTGGTCATTGTCATGCTCCTGTACAATAAATAGCAAGGATAAAAATAAGCAAAGTATGCAATTCATTAATTATTGGCAAAAAAAAACTATTATTAAAACTTAATAATATGCACAGAAAACACTTATAGCTGTTGGGAGTTTAACATAAAACTGTCCACAAAGTATAGCTGCAAGAAAGTATACATTATACAAAACTAGGCTGGTTCATTTTGCGAGATCAGACTCAGTTGACTTTTTTTAGTGATTAAAATTTAGTTCTTTTTTAAAACAGTACTAGAATTTTAATCAGTGATGGGAAAGTTATTTGGGCAAAAAAAGTTTTAAAAAATTGCACTTCTATAAAATTGTAGTCCTTTCAGCTGAGGTTTAAGTATAGATTGAAATTTTCTTTAACATAATTTGCCAATAAGTTTTTAGATAAACAAAAAACTACTATGTATTAAATATATATTTTAATTTTTTAAAACTTGAAAAAAAATATGTTTTCTATTAATCATTTACTTTTTAAAAACACATTCAGAAAGTTATATAATCTTTTCCACAGAATTCATATTAGAAAGAATTGGGCTGATAGCTATAAATACATTTAAGTAGCAACCAATGCAAATAAAAGTTAATTTTATGCAACAGAAATTCAAGTGGATTTCTTTTAGAAATACACAGCAGAGAAAAAATATTGATTGCTTCTATGCAATGACAACATTGTTAACCTAAATAATGTTTCAGTAATACTAAAACTGAAATGAGACACTAGATGCTTTGGACTTACAGGTATGAAATACCAGATAGATGGATGAAGGAAAAAGCAAAAATTGTCAATTGCTGGGTACAAAATACAGAGAAGGAATGTGTCCATTTTTCCTAGCTAGTTATTTGTGGAAGATGACTTTTAGCCTCTAGTGAAAATGAATGAAAAAAAAATTGCCTGCTGTTTCAGTGAAAAAACTTTTGGAGAGATCAAAATGAAAGTAATAACCATTAATTATCTTTCAATACTACTAATTACTTTCTCATTACTGATAACATTCTTTTTTTCATTTTTTTTAACCTGAATAGCTTATGAACAAAATATATACAATGGATATTTTTTTAACATCAGCTTACTTTGTATGAAAGGCATTTAGAATTAAACTGTACTAAATCAAATATGCTTAAAATGATCCACTATACTCTAAAGTTTGGTTAGTCTAAATTTAAAATCCTTTATTAATTCATACTATTTCATCCTGAGTAGGTTATGAACAAAATATATAGTGAATGTTTCTTCACATCAACTTAATTTGCATGAAAAACACTCAGAATTAAACTTTTAAAGTCCCTTATTAATTCATATTCTTTGATCTTTAAGCAATTATCAAAATAAACAACCAACTCTAATTTTAAATACAAATTTCCATTTAAAAAAATTAAATACATGCTGATTTTCAAAAACTATATTAAATTTGAATAGATCAAACAAATTGTCAGGTGAATTTTTGGATCAGACATCGTATATTTCCTCACAATTCACATTAAGATGTTGTTTGCATCAATTCACAATTTGAGCTGAGTTTTTGATCTTTATTATCTGCTCAGAATTGGTTTATTTTATTTTCAAACAAGTATACATATTAAAAGCATAACTTGAACAAGCTATTTCGTAATATTCATGTGTTTCACCTCGAAAATGCATTGGTGAGATATTAGACCATAACGTTTAGCTAGGTTACAAGGACATTTCTAGCTAGTTTTATTAAGTACAGAAGACAAAAAATATGCATAATAAATTTTATGTATATATATATGTAAAATTTCTATATAAAAGTTTTACAAGCAATAGTAAAATAAATTACTTTAGTGAAACATTCAAAGAACACACTAAATATATCATATTGCTTTGCTACTTAAGCTAATATTTTTTTCTCAGGAAATGTTTGTTAGGCTTATGAATATATACAGGAACATACAGTACTTCTTTACAACTATGAGGGAGAGTCACCCTCATTTTGCACTAATTTGCATATAGTTTGAATATCAACAGTAGTTAAGTCAGCCATCAACATAGCTAATTTTTTTTTATATGTATATAAAAATTTAAAAACCATGTTTTGGTAGCTTTTCATAGCTAGCAATCATAGATAATAGATGTGGATGATAATAGTAACCAGCAAATGTCATCTACAATTTTCTACAAGAAATTAAATGTGTCCTGTTTCAAGGCAGGCAAATTAAAAGTGGGACTGAAGTGTATCCTTTGATAATACTAACTACATGTACCAACATGGAACCTTGCGCATAAAAAAAATACAGTTTTGTCATCAGTCATCTTAAAGCTCATGACAGCAACTAATGATGCAACCAATTGGTTATCTGACAACAATGGAAGCTCCTTCAAATACCATGAATTGGTTACAATGACAATGGTAATAGATTGTCATGGTAATAGATGTAGAACTGTATTCATATGGGGAATAACAACTTAATATGAATTTCATTCTATAGAGACACAAAAATTGTCGTTCTGCATCAAAGGGATACCTCTGTTCCTGAACTATAGACAAATACACCTTATATGCCATTTTTGGCATCCATCCTGTAAATTCTTACCATATATCCTGATATGCCACTGAAATTTTGCTGCTGTACTTCTGTTATGTTTTACTTATATATATATACAATGTTATAGAGTTTTATTGTATTGTAGGGAAACTGCTTTTGTATTAATACAAAGGTAAACAGTCTACTTATATTCTTTTATGTTATTCAGTAATAGCAGATAATTTTCTGATGCATTTTATATACATAAGGCTATAAACAAATTATATCTTGAGTTACTGTTTAAAATGCAATAAGTATTTACTTTGTTAACATAAAGGTTGGCATAATTACTTAAAAAATGGCAGATGAGATAATTTACTATCAGAATGATTGATTGTTATGCAAACTTATCTCTGCTTGATAGCATACCTTTCAAACTAAGGGGCTTAGTTTGAAAGGATAACATACCTTTCACACAAAGGGGGTAAGTTAACACTGTACCTGACCAGTACAATGTTAACTGTAGAGATGTTTTAATCATTTATGCATCTATCAGTATAGAGAAGTTGCCTCAGCTACAGAAGTAAAATGAGATCAACCTTTGTTGGAATATGTATGACAAAAAAAGTTATGAAGTTTCAACTTTGGCTTTCAATTGACATTATATGGACACATCTCAATATTTTTCCTAACATAGGAAGTAACTAGAACTACCAGTTTACTATAAATACAATGAAGAATATTTTAGAAAAAAAAAAAAAAAAAAACTCAGTGAGGAATTTATTACTTTTAACCTTGCATATATATATTAAGAATAAAATATATACTAGTTTTAGCAAAACTGTGAATGTGTCTTTGCTCATAACAGAGTAATGCAAAAGAGAAAAAAACATGTATTTATTTTTCAGTAAACCATTGTTAATGCTATATTGGGTGTTTTTCTCCTGTGCAATAAGCATTTTCTTCAGGACAATACTAAATGCCCAAGTCAAGAGGACTTATAAGGCTCAGCACATTGTGCAGGTGATGAATTAGGTAGGAGAACCATTGGGGCATTACAAAGAAAATATGGAGCCCCCTCACTATCAATGCCATTAAGCAAATTTTCTAATGCACACAGATTATGACTATTTTTATATGATGAGGTTCTTAGCTTTTCTGAATCAATATAAAAATTTGACAAATCATGCAAAATGAAAAAAACGTCAATGCATCTCTATTTCAAATTACTTTTTGGCTGATTACAGCTAATGATTGTACAAGAAACTTCCAAGTTTTAAAGTTAATAAACAGCTTGCCATTTCATACACTAGTAACTATGTACAATTTCATATGGAAGCAATGAATTTATCAAAGTTTCAGTTCTCTCCATTTATTTTGTAAAAATTTACCTCTTAAGGAACAGTTCAAAAAGTCCTCTAATTTTTTTTTAATTAGAAAGGCTATAAACAACATTTCAAATCACTGGGTGGGTCAGATGAAAAATTCTTTTTCATATTAGCTTAGTATTGAGACTACTGTTGCATTGAGTATTGCAAGTTAAATTCCTTTGAGGCTTTTAGTTTGGGGACCCTTGCTCTAATTAATGAACAAAAAAAAATAAATATATTTATTTTAGAATGTTAAATAAACAATATATTTCATATTGTATATAATACATTTTATTAAATGAGCAGGAGACACTAACAATGTTATTAGAAATAGATTATTAATAAGTAAAACTGTGAAAGGATAGCAAAGCATTAGCAGTTTTCATAAAGGTCTCTATATTGTGCAATTAGTTATTTTGAGTCTGTGGTATCATCCAGCTGGTTCATACCAGTTTGTTTGAACAAGTAGTTAAATATTGACTACTAAACTGTTAAAAAAATAATTTGAAACAACAAATACAAACAATTATGAATAATAGTTCTTTTCATATGTTTATTTCTTTTAATGACTGTTAAAAATGTGATTTCCCTATATGAGTTTTATATTGCTGTATATTAAAAATAATATAAACATTATCATTAGGGAAAACTGGTTGTTAATAAAGTATGGCAATACTGCACTGTTTATATTTTGCTGTTTGTTCAGATATACTGTACGTTCCTTTATTTTTTCACAGTGCTAGGCAATGTTAAAGTAAATGTTAATGAATGTTAAAATGCTAGTATATATTAATGCAAACTTGTAATGAACACAGAAAGAGAAGGAAAGTATTAATGTGTAATAATTACTCTGAAAGATTATGTTCTTCTTTGCTTAACCTTTTCAGTCCTGAATTAATTTGGCTAATCTAACAATGGAATTATTGTTATTTGGACTGAAATAAATATTTTTTTAAATTAAAATATATTATTTTTATCACTTATAAAGCTATTACATTTTCCAATACAAAAGCAATTCTTGAAAATGTATTTTAATTGTTTTATATTAATTCAAAAAAATTCTGAAATTAGTGTTCCTCATATGGGCACATAAGGACTGAAAGAATTAAACAATCATTATCACATAGCCATTAAACTGAAATAGTCATGCATCTTTTTTTCTTTTCAGTTATCAGAAGCAAATACAGAATTTCATCAGAGTATGCATTTCTGAACTGCTTTTTACGAAATAAAATAGCTCAAATACTATATTTCTAAATGGGAAGGATCAAATTCCAATGTAAAATGTCATATAGGTATAATCAATAAACATCTATACAACCACTTTTACTGTTGAAAAATTTATAGGTATATATATATATCTGCACTTCTCATAAAATCTTTCAAAAATGTTTTCTCACAAAAGTTATAAATAAAAAACAAGTTTTAAATAAAAATGCAATTAAAGCATTTTTTTTTTACTAAATACAATGAATACAAGAAAATGGTGCAAAATAGCTTAGCACACATTTTATTTCTCATTCAGATGTAAAAAAATATTGATTAATTTGATGCAATGCTTTTCAAACAGTGCTTTGGTAAATGTAGAACGTTTTTTAGGAGAGAGGAAAAATGGCAATAAGTGTTAGGCTTTTGCCATGTTAGAATTAAAGCATATGCTTTATAAACATAGAAATTATTTTAGATGAAACAGATTTTGTATTCCCAAAATTAAAAATAGTACCACATGATAAGGGGTGAACAAAAATAGTTATATTTCTAAAGAAGAAATCAAAGTTTTAACTATAATTTTACTTATTAGAGACAGCTAAATTTGACAACTTGATTAAACCAGCAGTACATACATCGATTTTTTAGATTAATTACAAATCTGCTGTTAAAATCCATCAGAAATAAAAAATCTAAATTATATATTATAAAAAAAGTATTTAAAAAGTTTTTAATGCTATTTTGATTTTAATTATTGCCTGGCTTGACATATGGACTACCATTATTTTTTTCCCATTCTGTTTCAAATTCTTGTTCCAAGATTTCAGCTCCACGCTTTTGAGTTAATCCTGTTTCTTCCAAACTTAATTCACACATCTGCATATCATCCTTACCTGAAAAATATAAGGTATACAAATTTAGATAAATTCTGAAATATTAATTTTAAAACAACAGAAAAAAAATAACTAAAGGAATCTATATAAAGGTAAGAAAAATCAAAATTAATTTTAACCTTTTAAATACAGAAGGTATCTGATATATCTGATATATATATATATCAGGGATAGGGATCAGTACATTCGTGATGCTAATAAAAGACATACACTGGACATTTTTCTTCTTTAAAAATTAGTGTAAATAAGGCAAGATGCATTTTATAACATAATCAACTTCACTCACAAGACTCAGAAAGGATATTTTATTCTTATAACGTACAATAAATATTATTAGCTAGAGACAGGAACTGCTCTTCACTCATTGCAATAGAACCATTACAAATACAAATTTTTATAGTTACCATTTGCACAGTGTGACATTTTTAACCTTTTGGGGTCAAATTTTTTCCTCTACCCTCTTCTACAGCTTCAATTAACTTTAACCCTTTGAGATAACCTGAAATAACCTATCATTAACTTTAGAGAGAGAAAAAAATATTTTAAAGATATTTCAGTTAATCTTTAAGAATTTGTTTTTATTTTTGAGAAGATGATGAGGATCATTGCCAAGGAAGCTGAGAGGTCAAGGAAAGGAACCTGATTACTTGTGTGGTTCACCACTTTATTTAATGTAGCTACAGCTGAGCAAGAGGGAGAAGAAACATAATGCACAATTTTCATTTAACACATAGATACTGTTTATTCCAATTTGAAATGTGTAACAATATAAAATTATTTTTGAGTTGGGTTGTTTTACATGTTTTTTTTACACAATAGAATAAATGGATAAGTCACAAGGATCTCAAAAGCTAAGAGAAAGTTGGAAAAGGGGATCCACTGAATAACTGTTAGAAAGCAGATAGAAGCCTCCCATTAAGGCTATCAAGTATGTTCTTTAATGTGTGCAAAGTATGTCACCTGCACAATGTACTATTGCTTAACATCCCATCAAAAATTTGTGACCTTTCCAAGTCCATTGATGTTCTTTCTCACAAAAATTAGGGTGTTCCTTTGTAGGAAGTGACAATGGATGGCATTTGTCAACCTCTCCATATATAAGACCACTACTATTATACAACTGTGGTGAGGAGCACTGAGTTGGAGTAAATATGACAAAAGCATTACATATGTATATTTGAAGTTGGAGATCCAAGCAATAATTGAGTTTTTGTGAGCAAAAATGAGATAAAACAACCTAACCCTTTGGATGATGTTGCCAAAGAGAAGGTAACGAAGTAGCTTCAGAAGCAGGAAAGTTCCTACTATTGGCTAGGCTTCACTAAGCTGATTGACCGTTACAAGTACTCAACAAGTCAGGTGATTACACAAAAAATAATATCTCTACGGTGAAAAAAATCTACCCTCCACAGAAATTGTATAGGGAACTTTATTTTGACTTGTATAAAAAATACTCATTCATTATATATATTTAATCTATAATATAGTGTGATGACTAAAGAAATAAAAATTAATGACTGAGAAGAAAAATATCTATCAACCCACAACTATTAATTTTTTTACGACACTAGCAAGGGCATTCAAGTGAAAAGTTGACAAGTCAGAAATGAAGCAGAAAACATTTACTGATGTTTACAAATTAGAGATGACTGCTGAGACATTTATTCCAGCACGAAATCAATAACATAATACCCTGTTCTCTACAGCAACTCTGGTTGTTACTTTAGAAAAAAAAAAAACTGTGAAAATATACTAAACCTCTTCCATCTGATTTCTACTTCCTACATGGTATTTTTCAGAGATAAAAAAATAGCCTTCTTTAGAAGTAATTGTTGCTGTAATTTGTACCAATTACTCCTGAAGAAACCCATGCATGGGCAAAATATGCATGTATAATTTTAACTTTCATAATTTTCATTTATTTTAACTCTCAGCAGTTTTAGGGTAAATATATTCTGTGCAATTCTTCCCAAGTGTCATTGTTTCCTGTGTGATATCTTGTTTTAACAGTGATATACAAGATAGTATATTGGAACTGGCATGAATTATGCCAGTGGCAGCATGTTATATGAACATACGGACTTTCTTTGGCAACATAAGTTACTGCCTAGCTACAAACTACATGGAGAATAAGTGAATGCAATTCCAAGATATCAAATGATGGCATCTTTTCATTTACCTTCCTGAATTGAGTCAAATAGTAATTTCCAAAAGAAAATACACTGAAGATAGTGTTAATACATATCAATACCTTATGATCTTAAGCACTAAACTACTAAAGCCTAAACTAATTTTAATTTTAAATATTCAACAACACTATCTAAAAAAACTAAAATACAAATAAATTACTCAATTTACAAATGAAAGCAATCGACATGAAGTAAATATAAAAAGGTATATTATGGGCTGAATGGTACTAGACGGTAATCTCAATTTTTGATTCTTTATAGATTATATATCAAAACAAATTACAGTAAGCAGAATAAGATAAATAATACACAAACAAATGAGTTGGTGTAAGCAAATTAAATAGTAGCATACAGGCACCAACTTGAAAATAAAAGCTCACATACGTATGATGTTAGAAAAATTGATGGGCTATGAATAGCAAAAAAAAATGAGTGGGTGAGGAGAGGATTTTTGTAGCACATCATAATGAAAATGACTTTTAGATATCATAAACTATTCCAGAAATGCAGTATGTACTAAAATTTTACAGGTAATTCTTCCTCAACCATGATAGAAGGGTTAGTAATTACTGCAACAAAAAAAAAAAGGCTTAGTATCGTTTCTAACCTTTTGCATTAAGTGCAAAAGGTAAAAAAAAAATTAAAGAGGAAAATACTAAGTCAGCATGGTGACATACTACTATCAATAACAATTTACCCTTTAAAAATAATGTATAAATATAAAAAATAATAAACTATAAAGTCCCTTATTTTAATAATGCAATTACCATAGTTTATATGTTTCTACTATTCCTTTTGTAAAAGATTTGCTTAATTTACATTTTTTTTTTCAATTTATGATCAAACCACCCATAGAGCTACTAGCTTATCTGCAGGTTATAACAGAACAAAAGACAATGCCATCCCAGGTCTCAAATCCAGACCCCAGCACTTGCAGGTCATTACAAACCAATGCGATACCACTATACCACTGCTTACATTAAACTGCATATTTAAGTAATTTTTATTTGAATCTTATTAAAATAGCATTGCTCATGCAGATAACTAAAATATCAGAATATTTACCTGCAACAAGAAGAATAGGAGGTTTATCTGGATGCAACTCCATCTGACGAGCAATCCACTGACCATTAAAATGGGAGTACCACCAACCTTTTTGTGCACAATTAGGACGTACAAAAGGAATGCGGAAATATCTGTCTACATTAATTCCATTAAGAGATGATGTTCTTCTAGGAGGAAGAGGTGGTGCTGCCTTGGCTATGAAAAAATACATATATATATAAATTGCAAGTTGTAACAGCCATGGGAAATGCAAAACCATTTCACTGCCTATTCAACTACAGTCAAATTCTTCCTTATTGCTGCAATGTTTAGCTTTAACTCACATTATTCAAATTTCAATACCTTTTGCATAAAGTGTGAAACATCATATTCAACTAAAATTTAAACATGAAACAGGCATAATTTTGTCTTTCAGTGTACTGCCATTAATTGGAAGCTTTCGGAGCTTCAGTAAAAACAAATGTAAGAGGTCTCATTAAATCATGCAGCAAAAGGGTTAAAGATTTCATTATTGCTAAAATATTGTGCATTTAAGAAACTAATTGGGAAGACAAAAATATTAGTAATAAAACAATTAATAGTTCCTTAATAAAGTATAACAGGGAAATGTCACGTAAACAAGAAACATCTAAAATAATTAGTTTAATTTTTTTTAACAAAATGTTTTTCAACTAATTATTTCAAGTGTTTCTTGTCTACAGGACGTTTTCCTGTGATACTTTATTACTGAATTATTTATGTAACGCTATGAGTGTGAGTAACAAATATTATTACCATCATATGTGGCAGCTTGGCTGCCTGATTCTGATTAGATGGTGCCACTGGCAAATCAACAAAAAAATTGTAGGGATGCTTATATGCTACTTTGTTGAAGAACTGGTCAGCGGTGGCAGTCTAGAGGTTAAGACTGCCTGGCATGCTTCTGGCAAGTGCGAGTTCGAATCCCACTCAGGACAACCAAAATTTTCTTCAATGAATTATTTCAAATTTGTTGTAATGTTGAGAGGTGTACTCAACATTGTTTATGAAATAGCAACAGTTAGTATGCAATAGTCAACAGTTAGTATGCAACTACTATTGCATACTAACTGTTGAAAGCTTATAAACTAAATGAAACTAAAACTAAATAAACTAACTAAATGAAAGCTTATAAAAAATATTCAAAATAGTTCAAGGCTCAAAGTTCATGGACAGATTTAAATTACAATTGCATTGCTTGATGACAGCAGTAACTCTTTTGTATTGCAATTACTTACATTCTCCTCTCTTCAGTTTTATCAATTTTAGGTTTCTGAACTTTATTTTTTTTTCAAAACTTGCTAGGACAATTTTTTTTTTCAGATGGATATGTTTGCTTTTCTAAAGGAATTTTTGTGGAGTTTGTGGATGCAAATAACTGTTGAAATAGATGTGATGATTCCCAAATGTAATTTTCAGATATTTCAAATCCAACTTGTTCCCTCAACAAAGATCTGAATTTCTATTATCTTCACTCATTTCCTCATCTTCCCAAGATGGTTTTTACATTTAAAGGTAGATATAACTATTTAGACTTTTTTCGTTCATAATTTTCTTGTTAATGCTGGTGCACCCAAGGGTGTTTAGGTGCTTGGGGTTTTATGGTGCAATGGCAACTAAAGTCATGCTGTACCAACCAAGATATATAGTAAGAGATTAAACAAATAGAAATCATTCAAACTCACAACTAAAAGCATCTGAGGTGGAATCTTCTGGTCCAATTATTGTTCTACTAACACTTAACACAGTTGCAGCTGCAGAGGCTTGAATTACAAAAAAAGCACACTTTATTATTTTGATGGTAGTTATTTCAACATGCACACTTTGTATAATGATGTGTCACTGATAGATTTTTTTCTGTCCATAGGTGTCAGATTTACAATTAAACTTCTATAGTTAAAAATATTACTATGCTATACTAGGCTTTGTGAGGAAAAAATAAATTATAATTACCCCAAGAAACTGCTTGCCACAGAGAACTACATTCCACTATGTTTGCAAGGCAAAGGGTTAAATTTTTTTAAAACAGAAATTTACAGAATTTTACTTTAATAGAACTTCTGCTTTATGATTATACTTCCTCAATAATTTTTGTGGGCTTCATGTAATCACTGAAAGAACATTTTAATGTATCCTCATCTCTAGAGGAGTGATTAGAGTACAAGCTTTATCAGCAACAGGCTGTAACAACTCATGTTGTTGTTACGAGATACTATGTGCAACATTACCATTAACAACATGGAAATTGTGAATCCAGCATAGTGTTCCGGACTGGCATCAGGTGTGCAGCACAAATACATCTGTGGATAAGCCAACTGTGAAATGCCAACACTTCTGAATGACATCTTGAAGAAGAAATCACAGAAGATTAATCAACCCGCACAACCAGCTGAAGTCAGCAGGACTACTCCATAAATGGTAATATGTTACATTACTTGGGAACTTTTAATACGGTTAAAAATTACCTTAAGTTTGGTCATGACATGTATAACAACTCCTACCTGGACTATATTGTATAGTCTTAGTGTAGTGTGATTGCTGCTTTTGAGCTCACATCCTATTGAACAGCATAATCGTGCATTAAATTCTTTTAATCATATTGCTGTGTAATTACAATTTATCTATCAATGAATTGATGACTTGTGGTTTCTCAGGGTGCGTTTCACAAAATAACTGACATGCTTGATACAGTACATGAATCAATGTTTGAATTACTTTTAGATAACTTCATACTCTTATACATACATGCTATAATGTTATAAAAATTTTGTTACAGTAGAACAAGTCTTGATTTTATTTCTTTGTATCCATACTTATGTGTGTTATATACACCACTATGTTGATCCTCAATGATGCAATACACTTGAAAAATATATAGTGCACAATCATGAAACTATATATTTAAATATAATACACAAGATAGTACTTATTTGAACATACACTTTATGAGTGTTTCTTTTTAAAGTGTTGCACAGCAATATGTTATGTTCTTAGTTGATTCTTGTCCTGCAATTTATGAGTGTGAGTCAGTATGATGATCTGAAATACTTATTGGATTATAATCTCAATATCTCAATAACTCATGGACTCCATGTACCTCATCTTTTCTATTAGCAATATCAACTGCATCCAGTTTGTTTGCAGTCTACAAACAGATATTCGAGTGATACCTAAAATTACATGACAAGCACTAGTTTCTTAGCAACTAATATCTCCAACCAAACTGGTGAGCATTTTCAAAACTGAATTCAGGTTGTTATCTGCTTCAAGTTTCTCACACAGCATTTTCCATTACGAATATGATTATTACAGTTAATCAAAAACCATTTATAATTAATCACAGTTTGCACTTATCAACAAGCTATACTTCAAGTTCAGTTAAATGAAATATCATACCTTTCATCAAAGGTGGAACAAATAGCCTAGACTAGATAGGAATGTCTCTTTCAAGTGTATAAAAAAGAACTAGGAGAACCACCCACAAGTTTAATTATTATAGAATATAACTGTACTGGCAAACATAGACTTTCAGTTGTTTGTATTATCAGTTTTCTATCAAAGTTACAAACAGCTATGATTGATAATTATTATACATTTAGTGAATAATTAGTATTGTAAATAATGGTAGTTTTATATTCAATAAACTGAAATTTCTTTTTATTCCATTCTTACTATTCATGAATGTTCTAATAGCCATAGTTTAAAATTTAAAAGCTGTTAACTGCTTGTACTGTGCATTTTGTATTTATTAATCAACTAATACACATTATTAAGTTTTTGTTTGATAAGTTAGTGTTACCAAATATCCAAATATAAAAATATTACTTTTGAGTCAGGATTGCACTATTGGAAAATAGTTCCAATATTTGTTGTGAGATAGTTTGTTTAACTCCACTTATATAGTATTAAAATACTGTGCTTCTCAACTACCACAAAATAAATACACAATGATTATTGTGCTTAGTACCCCCATTTACATAAGTTGCAGAGGTCAAGAATTAAGTGTGAGAAGCAAGTTAATTTAAATATCAACACCATTACACATTTTAAGAATTTTTCAAATTTGAACTTACCAGAAAGCATAAGAGACTCAGGTATTCTGTTCTTGGCAGTAGAGCCTTTTTTGGTATTTTTAGTTTTCCATGCATGATATACTTTCAGTCTCCTATGAAATTCTTCTCGACATGCTTCCAGTAAGTCCAAATCTAACAAAATAAAAAAAAAATTTAAATTCTGATTCATAGTTACTACTTTAATTTTTCAGGAAATACATAGATATTACTTGCATGTTCTAGACAAGAATGTGTTCATAAAAAAAAAAGCAATAAAGAAGAAACCAATGATATATATATATATGTTTTTAAGTTTATATTTAGAAAATTTAGATTGAAAATTTGCTACATGTTGATAATTAATGTTCACTAATTAAATTCTATAATAATTTGGATTAGAGTATGTGAGTAAAATTTCTCAAATGCATTGTACTAATCCTGCATTTGATCTCTTATATATGAATGCTACACATTTACTACGCTTTTCCACATAACCTCTTTCAACATATTTTCTATCAGTAATGGACAAAAGTTTGTGCTCCAGTTTGATAGCAAAGTTTCTGAAGCCATATACAATAATTATTTCACATCTGTTTTCACAGATTTATCATCTTCAAAGAGATGTCCATATAAAGTGTTCTTATAAAGGATAAAACAGATAAAAGTGTCAGTGTTATAGGTTATAACTATGCATATTAATTTACCCAAATAGACATGAGATGCCACTATCTTAGCTCAACTGACATGTTACCAAGAAATCCAAATTTAGATGGCCTAGGATTTTGCTTATTTTACCTCCTACACTTGCTAAGATTATATAATCCTTAGATGATAAATCAAATAAGATACTTAGTTCAAAAAAATAGTTTAGTACAGTCTATTCTAACTTTGTGCTTTTTGTTCTCATACTTTGTGGTCATGCATTTTATCATTATTTTGCTGAAGAATGTTTCTCAATTTGATCTATACTTTGGATATGGGCCTTTAATTTGAGCAGCGTATCATTCAGAACAATAGTGGTTATCTTCTCCTAAAATCAAAACACAGAACCATTAGATTTTAAGTCAGATGACTGAACATTGAATTTTCCATTTAGTGGTTTCTTTTTTCCTTCATTCTATGGTCTGACATTTGTTTCTGGTTTAAAAATAATTTCTCTCAGCTTTGCTAAGTGTTAAAAGAGTTCATGCAGAGGATGTTTCATTGTTCCCAGTGAGTAGGTTTTAATATGTCTAGCACTTGCAATTTTGGTAACTGAATTTTTCAACAATTATTCACACAGCTCTGCTAACATCATCAATTCATGAGAAATGCTCCGAACATTTTGGATTAGCTGGTCAATTATCACATATATGTCAGTCAAAACTGATGTGGGTCATCCTGTATGAGACTTAACTTTCAAAACTGTCACTTTTACATAAACATCTCATTGCTGTCATTCCTTAACATGGTCTCATTGTCTTTTAACGCATCTTTAACCCTTCCAGTGTCCAGCCTGAAAAACAGGTTTCTATCCAGGGGCCAAGCAATTTTCTGCCTATGCTCAGCCAAAAAAAAAAACCTTTGACTTTAGAATTTTTTGCCAAATAACTAATGAGAGGAATTATGGCATGTTGTATACAAAATTAATCAGCATTTAATTCTAGATTTTCTGAAAATCAAGTATTTAACAAAAAACATGATATGTTTTATTTTAATTG
Source organism: Ryuthela nishihirai (assembly GCA_038380435.1). NCBI lineage: Eukaryota > Metazoa > Arthropoda > Arachnida > Araneae > Heptathelidae > Ryuthela > Ryuthela nishihirai. The sequence goes on along the minus strand of JAWZYU010000032.1, from coordinate 3,356,381 downwards.
GACTTTTTTTAGAGTCATGCAGTAAAAAAATGCATCTGGCAACACAAATAAAAATTTATTTAAAAAAAACTAATAGACAGAAACGATTGCAAAGCACATGAATAGAATGACTATATATTTCTGAATAACAAAAAAATTACTTTTTTGGTTTTAGGTAAATATTTTTCTCATTTTGTAATTTTTTACTCGGTACCATATTTTGAGAAAATTCCAGGCTTTGAGCCAACTGTGCTGAGTCAGATAAACATGTCAACTTTAGAATTTTTTAAAAAAATAACCAATAAATGGAAATAGGTCATGTTATATACCAAATTAAACATAATTTAATTACGAATTTTATGAAAAAATTAATATAAGCAAATTTCCAAGCATACTGATTTTAATAAGCCTTTTTCAATTGATATGGTAAAAAAATGATCGCACTATACAATTAAGGCTTCATTTTGAAAATCCTGCTAAATAAAAATAATAAAATTATATATTTATCGAAAGGAAATTTCCTCCCGAATAATATAATATTCAACCAGAAATATGATTTTTATTTCTTTTAATGATTCTTTTTAGTATCATATATTTTAAGCACAACCAGTGTCATACAATGTGATTTGGCCTTCTCACATTTACGGAATTTTCTGAACTGGTTATGAAATAGAAAAAAACTTCATTGCTTTTTTTTACTAAACATTATGAATTTTTTCTTTGGGTGTTGAAGTTTGGCAATCTTGGCTAAGTGCAGAAAAGTTTGTGCAACAAGGACCAGCCCTTCCTGAAACTGCCCTCCCAAATGGTGGCCGATTTTAGCAACGGAAGTCTATTTTGCTTTCATATACAAGACATTCACTTTCAGAAAATGGTACAAGCTCAAAGTTTTTTTTATTAAAAAAACAAGAAATAATAAAAATTATATATAACCTAATGGAATGTTAAATAAAATATCTGCAACAACTTTTAACCGGCCTCCGATCTAGCATAACTCGGAAAAATTGATAAATCAGTCGATCGTAAGATCGCTAACTAATGGAAGTAAATCTATAGAAATAAATTTGCTTTCGTATCCAAAAACTCGTTTATTTTCAGAAAATGATACTAGTTCAAAGTTTTACTGGAAAAGTAATAAATTAAAAACTGACATATAGCCTAATGCAATGTTACCACAAGTTGTAGGCCAGCCATACGATATAACATAACTATGAAAAAATTGATATTTATCAATCGGCCAAAAGATTGCTAAATTCTGAAAATAAATCTACTGAAATGAAACTAACTAAAGTTTAAATATAAAAAAAAAATACTAACTTGACAAAGAGTATCCAATATGTTGGACCAAAACTGTAAACAACATATAGCAAAAGCAGCGGAGATTGCATCAGCCATCTGTGGCTTGTTTGCCTCAGTGAAGCATAACTAATTAAATGCAGGTGCAACCAGAATTTCTAAGAAGGACGTGTTTACTTTAAGCTTCGATTTGAAGGCAGGAAAAATGCATAGAATGCTGGGAAAAATAACTTGGGAATACTGACTAGGTTTTTGACAGAAAAGAGTGAAACGGAAAAAAAAATGGTGGTATATATTTTGTAATTACTTCCAAAAAATCTATCATTTTTAAAAATAGCATTTTTTTGTTAATTTTTAGGAGATTTTCGAAAATTTAGGGAAAAATTTGTTGATAATAGCTCAAATCAAACTTGTGAGCATAAATCAGAAGGTTGCTTCAGCAAATAGGAATGCTAACAAGCAAATCGGCAATACCGTTTAGTGCTTCTAAAAAATGGCAAACAGATGGCTTTATAAAATTATTTAAATTGTAGTTTAGTAAAATATAAAATAAATAAATACCCCCTCAAGCAGCTGCTTGCCACAGAGGTCTGACAGGAGCCCGTCAGTTTATATGCCAAAGTAGTAGGTCTGTGAGGATGGCAGGACCTCAGCCGAAAAACAACACACACAACCATGCCTTACCCGGGGCTCGAACCCAGGTCCCTTAGATCAGTAGCCAAGCCTGCTAACCACTCGGCCATGGGAAGGCTCAATAAAATATGCATCAAATTAAAAAACAAAATATTATTTTTGAAGCCTGAATTATATTTTTATAAGATATATATATATAAATTACAATGGCAATTTTTATTTTTAAACAAAATCAATATTTTTTGTTGTACTAAAAACGTGTGCATATGTCCTCCGCATATTTTTACGGAATCTCCGAACGTGTACAGACGACGTAGACACTGGAAGGGTTAAAAAAATTTTTAAAGTAACTATGAATATGCATTAGTGGAATATATTCAGTGGAAAAAATTCAACATTCTGCCACATTTTTTTCCTACTTTCTCAGACCTTCTTTCAAGAGAAGGAACAAGATCAAGTAGTAGGTAATACCCGTTAAGTTCTTATAAAGAAATATAATTTATTGAAATGGAAATATATACATATCAGTAAACCTATTAATGATGTCAAATATACACCTCAATGTTGCCTGCCTTTCTGTACTCTATTATTTTGCTACCATCCAGAAGGCAAAAACAGCAAGGAATCAGCAGGAATTTTTTAAATACTCTATTAGTGCCAATCTATGTCTATATATTAGAAGCTGTTTATAATATGCAAATCCTTTAAAATCCTCTTGTTGAAGAATTATCATTTTTTTTAAATTTCTCATTCAGTTTATCTGTTAGTTTGGATTATTTAAATTATTAACATTACATTAAAAGGAAATGAAATTCTATTTACATGTCATGAATTTTATATTGTTTTCTGCTCAAAGCAAAATCTGTGTTATGATGATGATCATAAAAGAAAGAGAAATACGAGAACAGAAACAGTGACACGAAAAAATATTTTCTCATCCATCTACACAACAAAACAAATAGATATATAATATTAAACTTACCACAAGAAGTATTTATTGCATCTCTTAGATCAGAATATTTCCATTTTGATAAATCATATTTCTTCCCAGCCAACTGTTCTTGTTGCTTCATTACAAAAGCAGATCTGAGAGAGAAAAAAAGGTAGCCTAGTTTCATTCATTATACAAAAATTGAAATCAAATTTGCATATCACTACATAAGAATGATCATATTTAAAGTAGAGTATAACAAAATCTAAGTTTAATAATAATTATTATATTTACCAGGGTTCAAGAAATACAGTCACCTGCTCACCAGTGGTGAGTTGATACTGACAGGTGGCAACCAGCTATTCAAAACATTTATTTTCTCCTTGGAATAATTGTTAATTGAGCTCTCTGGTGCTTTTTAATGTATAGTTCTGAATAATGGCAAATGAATTTTTCACTGGCAAGGAGGTTTGGCATTGTTGAGTCCTGATGTTTGCCATTATTAGTCATGAAACATAGCATAAATTACATGATGGCCCACAATACATTCATTAAAATAACATTACATTTGTAACCACTAAGGCACAAAATTGTATAAAAACATCTAAAATAAACAGTTATAAACTGAATGCTGTGTATAATAAATCAATGAAGGAAAGTCATCATTGCATAAATGCATCCTGTATTAACCTTTACAGTGTCCAGCCTAAAAAACTGGTTTTCATCCAGAGCCCAAGCTATTTTTTTCCCTATGACCAGTAAAAAAAAAAAATTAACTATAGAACTTTTTTGCTAAATAACTAATGAAAGGAATTATAGCATGTTAAATGCCAAATTAATCAGCATTTAATTCTTGATTTTTCTGAAAATAAAATATTTAATGAAAATAAATAAATAAAATACCCCCTCAAGCAGCTGCTTGCCACAGAGGTCTGACAGGAGCCTGTCAGTTTATATGCCAAAGTAGAAGATCTGAGAGGATGGCAGGACCTCAGCAGAAAACAACACGAACATCTCCATGCCTTACCGGGGCTCGAACCTAGGTCCTATAGATCAGTAGCCAAGCGCGCTAACCACTCGGCCACGGGACGGACTAGTTAATTATTTTAATAGGACTTTCTTAGAGTCCTGTAGTAAAAAAAATGCATCTGGCAATGCAAATAAAAAACTATAAAAAAAACCTAATAGACAGATATGGTTATAATGCACATGGATAGAAAGACTATTTCTGTATAACAAAAAAAAATTATTTTCTTGTTCCAAGTAAATATTTCTCCCATTTTGTAATATTTTTCTTGGTAACATACGTTGAGAAAATGTCAGGCTTTTTGCCAATTGTGTTGAGCCATATCAACAAGTTAACTTTGGAATTTTTTTTAAACCAATCAACAAAAATATGTTATATACCAAATTAAACAGAATTTAACTCTAAATTTTATGAAAAAAATGCATATTAATTTTAATAAGACACTTGCAGATTGATAGAGTGAAAAAATAGATCAGACAATAAGTTTAAGGCTTAATGTTGGAAAACATGATGAATAAAAACAGTTAAATTATATAAGAGTCAAAAGTAAAATTCTCCCTGAATAATATATTACTTGAAACATAATATTTATTTCTTTAATAATTATTTGCAGTGTGGTATATTTAAAACATGGGCTAGCATTACACAAGGTGACTTGGATTGCTCACATTAATGGGATTTTCTGCCCTATTTATGAAATGGAAAAAAAAATTTTTTTTGGCTGCTGTGTTTTTTACTAAACACTATGGTTGTTTGGATGAAGTTTGGAAATCTTTGGTGAGTGCAGAAAAATTTGTGTACCAAGGGTAAAAAAACAAATGTCTATATCGTCAGAGTGACCCAGCCAATATATTGAGAGTGAGGAGGGGGATAAAATCTTTAAAACCACATAATATAAACTTAAAAACTCGTAATTTGACATTTTTAAAATGAAACTTTGCCTCGGGGAGTAAAACGTCCCCAATGTGTGTGTGTGTGTTGGGGGGGAGATGCCAAAATTGCCCTCTCACAGAAGTAAGGACTGATAGCCAAGGAAGTCTTTTTGCTTCCATATCTAAAACCTCAATCATTTTCAGGAAACGATACAAGATCAAAGGTTTTATTTTACTGAAAATCAAAGAAAAAATAAAAAAAAAAATTAAATATGTAACCTAATGCAATAGTAAATAAACTATCCATAGCAATTAGCTGTTAACCGGGTTGGGTTGTTTTACCTCTGAGCGGCACTTTTTTGCACACCATGGGCTGAAAGGCCAGGTCACAGGACCCTGAAGGCTCAGAGTAGGTTGGGGGAGGGGACCCACTGGAACAGCTGTTGGGAGAGATGGTAGCCTCCCGTCAAGGCCATCCAGCATGTTCTTTAATGTGCACAGGGTATGGCTCTCCTGGACATGGTCATGTATAAATGACTCAGTCTGCATTAAGTACATAGTTAACCATTTCGCAATGCTGTATTTTAAACTCCAGATTGCAATATATTGCATTGTATTGCATCAGCCCATCATACACACAACCCCCAGAGGTATTACATCCTTGTCTGATGCAATGTAGTTGAGTGCTTAACGTCCCATCTGACAGACGACGGCCTTTCCAAGCCCATCGGTGTCCCCTACTGACCGTGAGCAAGGCGGGGAATTTTGTGGAGATAAATCTGAACGCTGATCTAGCTGGGACTCGAACCTGGGAACTGCAGATTACGAGCCTGGCGCACTACTGACTGAGCCACCCCCACCCCACTGTTAACTGGATGGCCAGCTTACAACTAGTAATAAATAACATAGCATACTCTGCAAAATCAATAATTATTGATCAATGAAAAAATTTATAATTTACGGAAAAAAGTAGATTTACAGAAATGAAAATTAAGGTTTAATTAAAAAAATAAATAAATAAAATACTAACTTTACGCAAGGAGTTTATCATCCAATTTGTTGGGAGGAAGTATTTGACTTAAAGCATCCATGTAAAACAACTTGTCATGGCATGGAAGTCCTTTTTTGCTTCCATATTCAATACCTCATTCATTTTCAGGAAACGATACAAGTTTGAAATTAAGTAATAAAAGAAATATTAACATGTAACCTAATGCAATGTTAAATAATATCCTCAACAACTTGTAAAGCCGGCCATCTGATGTAGCATAGCTCCAAAAGATCGATAGATCAGCCGATGAAAAAAAAATCAATAATTTACCGAAATAAATCTATAAAATTAAAAACAAAGGTCAATACTGACTACATGCATGGTCACATTATCTTGTATACGAGAAGAATCTCTTCTCTGTAAACATTTCTGTAACATATCTGTAAACAACATACAGAAGTAGCACCAGTATTCGACTGTAGAGCCACTTTAATGCATGTGCAAGCAATAACTAGGTCACTGCACCTGCTGCCGTGATGTACTTTGCAACAACAACTCCAACTCAGCTTGCTGGCTTCATCTCTAAGAAGGCTCATGTTACTTACAGTTTCAATTTTAAGAGATGCATAGAATACTGGGATAAATGATAAAAATAATTCTGGGAATATTGAAATAGGTTTATGGCAGAAAAGAGTGTAAAAAAAAATGATGGTACATACTTCGTAATTACTTCCAAAATCTGCCATTTATAAAAATAATAGTTTTTTTTGTTAATCTTTAGGAGATTTTTGAAAATTTAAGGAAAAATTTGTTGATAATAGTTCAAATCAAACTTGTGAGCTTAAATCAGAAGGTTGTCTCAGCAAAGAGAAAGGTTAATAAACAAATCAGCAATACTGTTTAATGCTTCTAAGAAATGGCAATTAGATGGCTTTAACAAATTATTTATATTGAAGTTTAATAAAATATGCATCATATGAAAAAACAAAATATTATTTTTCAAGCCTGAATTATGTATTTTTATAAGATATACATATAAGAAAATTTTACAACGGCAATTTTTATTTTTAAAAAATTGATTTATTTTTGTTGTACTAACAACGTATACATATGTCCTCAGCCTCTCATTACAGAAACTCCAAATGTATACAGACGATGTGGATACTGGAATGAATAATGCAGAAGTATGCATGCATTATGTATGGTTTACTATATGCAGTAGAACTTGGTTGTAATGAGCACGGATATAATGAGATCACAGCTGTAATGAGCAAAAAGCCATAATGATTTTAATTTATGCATATTCCCATATAATGACTCACTTTTATAATGAGCATACTACATGGATATACCAAACAAATTTTGGTCAATATGGAAACATGCAAATATTCTTAATATATGAATGCAAACATTTTTTTAAAAGTTGGATAGTCGGAAATAGTACCCAATTCTTGGAATACACACAAATGAAATGGGTGATTTAGTTTTTATGACCATCCACATTGGATTATGGGCCATTTTATGACCAATCTTGACCTTTGGGACGATCTCCTCTCTACCTACCTCTTCAGTGTCTAGCCTCCAGCCCTGCTCCTCCACTTTACCCAAATATTGGCACAACTGTAAAATCAGTTTGAAACGAACCCATATGTTGGAAATATGTCTACTAACAAAAGTACTCCGATTCATGAAAAAGTGAAAATTATTTGCGAGTTAGAACATAGTATGAAAAACGTTGAAATGCGTAAAAATTTTCTTTGTACTCTTCAATAGTACTGACATTATGAAAGAATAAAGATGTTTATATATTGACACTGGAAAACAGCATACCCAAAACAAACAAATTTAGAAAGTGTGAGCATACAAACGTGGATGAAGCATTGTTTCAATTGTTCACTACAAATTTTAATTCACTACAAAAATTACAGACAAATAAATTGTGTTTAATATTAAGTGTATTGCAGTTTATACAAGCATATTAATACAAATAATATGTAGGTATGTAATTATATTATTTTTTCTCTCTCTATTATTTCTTTTGTTTTTTGAATCTATCATTTTTATCAAGATATATTGAGAATTAAAAAAATAGGAGGTAGATTTAAATCGTCACTGATATAGTGAGTAATGGTTATAACGAGGAAATTTCATCAGTCCCTGGTGCTCGTTATAACCAAGTTCAACTGTATATCTTGCAAAAACATAATTTTTTAAAAAAATAAAAAAAGTAGTACAGAAACTTTGAGGAAAATGCACAGGAACTTCTAGAACAAAAACATGATATATAAAACAGAAGTAGCACCAGTTACTGATAAGACTCTTTTTACCTTGAAAAGTATGCCAAAAATAACCATTCTTTAACATTGCAGTGCTATGCCTTTGCTTGACTATCGCACTCATAAAGTAACAACATATCAAAGTTGAAAGCCACACCTTCCTTGTGGAAGAAATGCTTAAAGCTTATAACTATTATTCTAATGTAATGGATTGCAAGATAGGTTTCCTACACCCTCACTACACTTTTCTACTATAGAAAAATAATACCAAAATGAAACCCAGGCATGTTGGGCAACTATTGGTGGACATTGATATGAACAAAGTTTTGTTTACATATTCTTCAAAACTGCAAAAACCTATATCAAAGTCATTTCCATAAGCAGTATTAAAAATATCAAAATCTATATGAATTGTCTATTTTCAAAGAAAGGAAATTAAATTGAAAGGTGCTATTAAGTCATAATTTTATACCTGGGTAGTGGTGGTGGAGTGCCAATTTCTTCCACAGCTCCATTCATATCCTGGGCTAAACGAAGTGCTAATTCATGGTCACGATGCTCTTGTTCAAGCTGTTGCTGTCTGCAATTAACAAATACTTTACTGTATTGAAAAAAAAAACACTAAAAATTTAATTTGTATAAAAACGAAAATACTTATTAATACAAGTCACTAAAATTATGCCTACAATACACACAAATACACTAAATGCAATTGTGGGCAATAAAATGGTTAAAACATACACCAATTACTAAGAAAATGGTATTTTAATGTTAAAACACTAGGACTACATCATAGTAAAGGCAGACAAGGCATGTGCTTAGGGACAATAAATCTGAAGTGCCCAGAATGATTCCTTCAGACTAGGGTACAGATATGTTTTTGTGCCTAGAACCCAAAAATATTGAAACATGCCCTTGTATAATACTGTGAAAAAACCTAAATTTTAGGAGCAATGATTAACAACCATAATGAGGTCTTTTTTTTTTCCTTCATCGTTTTGTGAAGTATGAGAAACTAAAAAACTCTAAACTTTTACACATCTTTCACATAGAACAGATTCAAAAATACTTTTCTTTTAATTTTCATGCATTATGAAAAATATGAGACAAACTTTCTCATGTTCAATACATTGAGAGAGAAAGAAAAAAGTAAATAAAACTGAACAACTGAAAGGTGGTCATATCTATCAGGTCTTTCTGAATATTATTACCTTAGCATTTGCATATAGTGAATACAGGTGATGTGAAATTGAATAGGAGAATCAGAATTGCTTCTAGAACTTTTAAAAAACATGGAAAGAATAAAAAATTAAGAAAATATATATCAAAAGATAAATTTGAGTTTTATAAATAGCTGAAGCTTTATATAGTTGGATATGGTGGTGAAAATTAAGACTCAGTGCAAGCTGCATAACAAGAGGCTTGATGCTTTTGATTTCTGATGTTTTAATTGAAATTTTGAATTGTGAATAGCAATGAGATTAGATGAAGGTGTCATTAATGATTTTTAAACAAGTTTTTCACAAATTTTTCACAATGAGTTACGAAAAAGTAACTGCCAAGTTTTTCACAATGAACTCTGAATGATGGCAAATTAAATTTCAAATGGTTTCAGCAGAAAAATTACTTTGAAGTGTTATCCTGAAATAATGATAGAAATATGTCTTGCCAAATATCAAAAGAGAATTTAATTCTGAAGAGCATTAAAACATTTAAGCAAAACTAGAAGTATATTAATTCTATAGTACCTATAAATACATAATGCAAAAAAGGTTTTTCAATTTTAATCTTATTCTAAAATAATAAACCAAAATATGATTTGTTAGATATAAAAAAATTTAATCTGAATAAAAATATTGCATGTTTACTTAAAACAAGGACTATCCATGCTTCCTATAGTCTTTTTTTTTGCATAACAGTTCTCTAAGCAAAGTCTGTGAAACATGCAAGGTAAAAAAAATGCAAATCTGGAATCTTACTATGAAATAGCTAATAAAGAGAAGTAAGCAACAGTGTATACCAAAAGAAACAGCATCTAATTCTGATCAATAATTAAAACAAATATTTAACCAATATTGAAAGTGCATTACTTTTTCATCACTATTTTTTAGAATAATTCAGTATAGAAAGGTATTTTTCTTCGATTTGAAACTTATCTAAAAACGTTTAAAAAACAGAGTTTATGCCATATCTTGAAGGAAAGAGCATTTAATTCTGAATAAAAATATTTCAATAGATTTACTAAAGGAGAACAACAAGGAACAATCTTTTTTTTGCTATGGTAGTCCTTCAAGCAAAGCCTGTGCATCCATACAGTCACTTGACAATCTGTGTTCATGGGCACTAATAAATAAAAAATAAATACCCCCTCAAGCAGCTGCTTACATGTTTTAATTTTGCAATGCAAAATACATACTTCCTATTTGGCTTTTTCAATTTGGGGATCTTTCTGGCTGCCTGCAAGTTAGAAGCACTAAGGTTAGAAAAAATCATCACAATGGCACAACCAAAACTTTTTCTATGGGAGTTAAAATGTTTTAACAATTTTTTTTAACTCATGAACTAATAATTTCTTTGAACTTCAACAGCCAGGAGGACAACTTTATAGTAGTAGCAGCAGAAAATGGGCTTTAAACATTTCCTTGTGAAATTGTATCCCTTGATGATGGTGGGAAGTGGGGGCTGATTTTCAAATTAACCTTCTGAACAGAAGTTGTACCAGTACAAAAATGTGATAAAAGGATGGCTCTGCTACAGCAGCTATACCAGCTATTTACTTCCCCCAAGTTCAGTCTGAAGGTAGCTTAAGCTAATAATGGGTGGGAGTGGTGTTACTATCACAGGCATTACCTGCATGTATGGTTGGGTAAAAGGAAAGCTTGTCTTGGTTGGGGAAAGAGGAAAGCCCATCTTAATTCTTTCTTGGTGTAATGTCCCTCTTTTCACTTGGTGACATATACAGAATGGAAGGGAATATAAACAACAAAAATGAGCTGATGGGAGTGAAATTTGGGTGGATTTACTGTCTTTTAGATTTAGAAATTTGACAGGAGAGCTGTCTCCAAATGGTTAAAGAATTAATTTAGTAATTTTTGTTTTTTTTTTATTTAAAAAAAAAACCTGAAAATAAAGGTTACAGAAAAGGAAGTGTTTTTATGTTCTGTTTTGTGAAAAATGGTTGAAATAATGACAATAAAATAAGACACAGCTTAAAATTAACACTTAAATTGAATTTTTATAATGCAGTGTTTGATAACACCTATTAATATTTAAATTACTTATTACTGCATGTGCACAATAGTTACTTTTCGGCTGAAAATTTGGTTACTATTTTATTAAATGTGTGGTTTATATATAAAATTACTACATTTATAATAAAATTCAGAAAATGTTAAATGTATATACTATAATGCTAAAAGTGCATAACATATCTGTATTTAGGATATATAAAACCAATTTGATCTAGGAATCACATCCCTCCACATACACTTAATTCTTATCGAAAAAAGTCTTTTTTTTAAACTATGCATTAAATAACAATGCAATTTTCACAAACTATGTCAAAAAGTGATTTTGAAAATTTCCTTATTTTGATTTGCTACACTGGTTTTAATTATTGTTTTTTAAACAAATAAAAAAAATTAATTATTAGATTTACCTTTTCAATTTTTCTTCTTCTTCCAATAAAAGCTGAGCTTGGTATGCTTGCTGTTTAAAGAAAAAAAAATACTACAATTCTTGCACATAACTGCACACATTGCATGTTATATAAACACATGATTAATTCATATTCTTATGCATACATACATAGATACAAAAATCCTCAACAGCAAAGGGTTATGAAGGTTAAACCAAACTGTGTAATTTTGTTCTCCTAATTTGTCTGTCCTGAGCTACAGCTGTTCCTTTAGCTACTGTAAGTTTATTTTAGCAAGGTTTTTTTGACAATGTCTATAGCACTTATTTTGACAATGTCACAGCATCCTATACTCCCCCCCCCCCCACCTTTTTTTTTTCTGATTACTAATATTCTAAAATCATTTTAAATATATACTTATTCAAAAATAATTAAACAGTGTAATCTCTGTTATAATAATAATAATTTCTTTTTATACTGAAGTAAAAATCCTGTTAATATCATCATAAGAATTGTTCATCATCAACCTACTAGATATGGCTATCAATATTTATCATATAAAACTTCTGCTTTCAGTTATAGTTTGAAATAAGTTGCCATTTAAATTAATGGTCATAATGTATTATTTCCATTTAAAAAACTGACTTTTATTAAGCATTTCTGATTGTTTCACAAAAGTAAATACTATAGGTTCCATTAAACTGAAAAATTTTATGATTTTTTTTCATGGTAGAGAGTTTTAAACACAAATAAAAAGGAAATTCTGAAAATGTTAGAAATATGTTTTTAATTGATATTTTGATTCAGTAGACATGATGGTTAACATGATTGTTCATGGATCAAAGAGATCTAATTTGTGAGCCCCAGAAATGGTATGGATGTTTGTTTTCTTGTATTGCCTATCCACTGTCTTATCTGTCTTGCAGATTTTTCCTATGATGCATTATATTGATAGGGTTCTGTCTGACCTCTGTGCAAGCAGCTAGTTGTTTTTTTTTGCCCCACTGAATAAACTTGTACAGAATTCTTTAAAAAAAATAAAAATGATTCACTGAGTAAATTTAAAATTTACTTTTCTAGCTTGGCCTGGTTTGTCACATATAAAACTTAACATTTCCCTTATAAGTGCTATAGGCCAAGGCCCTGTGTGGGGAGAGCCATACTCTGTGCACATTAAAGAACATACTGGATGGCCTTGACGAGAGGTTACCATCTGTCCTCAGGTGTCCAATCGGTCCCCTTCCCCAACCTTCTCTGAGCTCTCAGGGTCCTTGTAACCTGGTCATTTAGCCCATTGTGTGAAAAAATGCAGCTCAAAGGTAAAATAAAACCAACAAATTTGCTCATTTTTGAGAAAAGCCATTCTTTCAATTCTATTATTTTGCTCTTTCCTCCTCCATCCAAATTTTCTTGAAAACAAAAGTAAAATGTGATTTATATTCATAAACAGAATGCTAATTTACCAATAACATCTCAGAATCAATATGTTTACATTTTTATTTTAAACCTGCATGACTACATTTCTACAACATGCACTCAAAAATATTGTGATCAATTGACACACAAAATACACATATCTATGCTAAATTTAAAAATACTAAAAACTAAGCTAGATTTAGGACTAGAAAAAACCAAGCTGTATTAGATACCAAAATGTTATTAAAAACAATAATTAACCTGAAGTATCTTCATAATAAATTGATATGCTTGAAAAATTAACGATACACAAAAAATAATGAACAGCTTTAGTTGCAAAAGCTAAAAAAATATGTAATGATAATTGTAAAAAACAGGAAAAGTTGTTTAATCTAAGTGAGACTGCTTGTGATCTATTAGGGAAGTGCAGAGATACTCTCATCTTATTTGTGGTGAGAGGAGTAGGCTCATGTCTTACCTTTGTGCATTTTTTTTTCAATGCTTACATTGTTACAAAAAGAAAACTGTCTTGAGTTATTTAATATACACTTATTAAATTTTTAATGAAGTTGAATTTTCTTGAAAAGCTTACAAAAATCTTTTTATTTTTCTCCTCTTCCTTTATTCTTCTTTCTTCCTCTATTTTGCGTTGAACTTCAATTTCTACTTTCCTAGCATTTTATAAAAATTAAAAATATATTAGATACTACATTGAAAATTATGTAGTTAATAATAAATATATACATTTATAATAAAATTTCGTTTTTTACTTAAATAGTAGAATTAATTTCTTTTTCTGCCAGCTCCAGCAATTAGAAACAGGTACTGCTTGAGGGGGTATTTATTTTTATTATTTTTTTTATTGTAGATTAATGACAAATAAATCAATACTAGTGGAACAAAAATAGTAAACACTTCAATCATACTCTGAAAAACATGAAAACTAATTAAATAATTTTTGCTAATTTTGAATGATTTTTCTGTGAATGAGCTAACTTACTAAATGTTTCAGCTTCTATTGTCACTTTTTAAATACTGAATGCATATTATTGGAAACCGAGATTAAAATGAATTTGATTGAGATCTTTAAATTATCTTCAATTATTATTTAAGAAGTTATTGAGTTCTATAACTGAATTATTATTGATGGTAAATGGAACTGTACAGGGTATGGCACTCCTGCACACGGGACCATGGCTTAATGTCCCATCCGACAGATGGCGACTTTCCAACCCCATCAGTGTCCCCTACTGACCATGGGCAGTGCGGGGAATTTTGCGGAGATAAATCTCAACGCTGACCCAGCTGGGACTCGAACCTGGGAACTACAGATTACGAGCCTGGCGTGCTACTGACTGAGCCACCCCTGCCCCTGTGTAATTGGGATTTATGCTCTGGGTTTAGTTTCACCAGAGTAACCCTATACTGGTAATGACTTATTATTTAGTTACTTTTACTACATGTAGGAATTTAAAATGGCCAATGTCAAAAGTCCAGAATTATGAAGGGAAGAAATACGATAACTCTTTTATCTTGCATTCATAAAAGGAAACTTCTGAATGAAATCACATCTCCTTTTTCAACTTCTCCCCTAAATTATATTTAGATAGGTCACTCCTCTTCAGTATTAAGAGTACTTATGGAATGAGCTTTTCTTGCAACTAGTTCTTGGTACTAGGCTGGAGAGAAATACTAGCAATGCATATATAAATGTATATGGCTCAGTATATGTACCATAAAATGAAGATTTGACTGGAAGAGAATACTCTTCTTCATGAAGATATTAAAACCAGCAAACATCTCCATATATGAATGAGTCTAATTATCAAACTTTTTCGTTTTTTTTTTACAAGATATTTAATTATTGCAATGCTGTTGATAGCCGTCCCATGGCCAAGTGGTTAGCGCGCTTGGCTACTGATCTAAGGGACTGGGTTCGAGCCCCGGGTAAGGCATGGATGTTTGTGTCATTTTTCTGCTGAGGGCCTGCCATCTTCTCAGACCTTCTACTATGGCATATAAACTGACAGGCTCCTGTCAGACCTCTGTGGCAAGCAGCTGCTTGAGGGGGTATTTTATTTTTTTTTTATTTTAATGCTGTTGAAGTATGTTGATGTCAGCAGGTACAAAAGAAAATTGTCTTGAGCAGGGTGGGATCTGAACCCATGATCTCCTGATATAACATGTCAAGTGCTCTTATCAAGAGATCATGGGGTATGGATCCCACCCAGCTCAAGACAATTTTTTCTCTGCACCCATTGACATCAGCATACTTCAATAGTGCAATAGTGGTTAAATATCTTGTAATTGTACAGTGCTGTGGATTAAAAATATCCTTTTAGTTTTTGATTGGAAGTGTTTCAAATGTCACGGAAACAATATTTTAAAATAATATTCTAAATCCACTGTGCTGTTTATCTTTAAAGTCAAATGACAACTAGATTTGCTTAAGAAGTTGCCATCTTTTGACACATAAAGGTAATTCCAAAAATAGAATAATTATCAGTCAACTTAGATCTAAAATGACAATTTATCAAGGAATGATATAAAAAAAAGAGTAACTATAAAGAACTATTCATCATAAAGTTTACATATGCAAGTTTACAGCACTTCAGCTAATACATAGTGTTAAAGTTAGTTCAGCTAATACACAGTGTTCTAAATATTAGCTGAAGCAAAATAAAACAAAATATATAACTACAAATTGAATATAAAAACATAGAGACAATATTAATACTTACTTTCTCCTGTTTTCTTCTTCTTCAAGCTTTTTTTGTTCTTCTTCCTCCCTTCTCTTCTTTTCTTTTTCCATCTCTTCCTGTATGTGTCGTAATCTTTCCTGTTCTTCAGCTATCCTTTGTTGCTCTAGTTTCTTTTGAAGAACTGCCAGCTGTTCATCCATAGATTTGACCAGCAAGGAATAGTTCTGTTCAATATCCTTGGAGCTTATTTCTGTAGCCTTAAAAAAGGTTTTTTATTTTATACATTAGTGACTTAATAATAACTTGTACATTAAATCTTAATATATATGTTAACAAATGCAATTGAAACAAAGAATTAAGTTTATGTTAAACTCATTATATAAAATAATTCTAATTAATGAGAATGATGAGAATGAAGTATGGAAGAATAAACAATATATCAAATATTATATAAAAAGTATCATGAAGTCAGGAAAAAGCAGTGTAAAAATTCAGCCTTTTCAACGTAGAATCTCATCATTATATACCATTTGAGTTAACATAGTGGCATTCACACTTGTTCAATGTTTCACATGTCAAGGGTGTTCCTGTTATGCATACTGCAACAGAAAGGTAGCTATAATAACCAAATAAGATATATGTTTATAGACAAATAAGTAATATATACTCAGTGGTGCTTTACTAGGTACAGTTCCATGCTATGTCAATAGTAATTCATTAACTTCTTAAATAAGCTTTTATGGAAAAATGTGACTGAAGATTGTGATGCCCCATCGTTCACTTTTGCTTTACCTTAACCAGTTTTTGTTTAATTTACGTTATATTTATCATTTTGGGGATTTTTATTTCCTTTTCGGCATCACAGCACTCGTTTTCAAGTTTCTAGGAGTTGCGTACGCGCAACTCCGAACTTCCGACCGTAACCGTTAAAGCGCGTGCCAAGGACACGCCCCCTCTTGCGTCATAGCTTGCATCCTTCGTCATTGTATGCAAATGTCTTTCCCGGCATGCGCCGGCCCATTGTCAAAACCGTGACCTGCGAGTTACTTAGAGCACTAGAGACTAGAAGCACTTGAGAGGAGAGAGCAGAGAGATGTAGTAAGGTGCGTAGCACCGTGCGTGTAGCACAGAATTTAGTTTTTTCATTGATGTCTTGGTGAGTTAATTATTTTGGAAATAAATCTATTTTGTTTTGTTACAAACTTTTGAGTCTGTAGTTTTTATCTTGAGCAACGCTAATTTAGGATCTTTTTTACATTAACTCTTATTTTGTTAAGAATCTTTTTTGACTCTTACTTATGAACGCTCGCTGGCATTTGAACCCTAAATCAACTTATTTTACATTTTGGCAATTTGTTAATTATTGCCTGGCGCCCGTCTAAGCTATCCGGAGCATAAAACTTTAATTATTTTGCATTGTTTGGAGCGTTACAGATAACTTAAATATCTCAATCAAATGCATTTAAATCTCAATTTCCAATATGCATTCAGTAGTTAAAAAGTTTCATAAGCTAAAACATTTAGCAAATTTCTCATTATGCAAAAAATCATTCAAAATTGGCAAAAATGATTAACATAATTATTATGCAAATCGATAAAAATACTCTTACATGTTACTAAAGTTTAGTATAACATTGCTTTTGTTTTAACCTGTCTTTATTCTTTTTAGAGCAATTATTTAAACTGGTATTATTGCTGTTAGATATTCCAATTTCAATAACTTTCTAAATATCAAACAAATATTATTAAAAAAAAATCGAGATTGAAATAGATAAAACTGAGATTTTAAATTATTTTTAGTCACATATTTTCATACATTTATTTAAGAAGTTACTAAGTTCTGTATCTTTGTTATTATTGACATGGCACAGAACTGTACCAAATAAAGTAGCTGCAAGTATATATATATAATAAATGTAGGTAAATATATGGGGTGCTCAGAAGTAAATTTCAAAATCCAGATTTTTCAAAAACATGTCTTTGTAAAACACCTTAAAATAAATTTATCATCGAAAATATTTTTAATTTAACAACTGAATTACAAAATGAAATCTTTCATAAAAAATAGGGCTCCAAAATTCAGGGTCAATAAAAGAAAATAAATAAAGAACTAAATTATGGAAGTCTACTGATTTTTGTTAGAGTTCTCCATTCTTCCTCTGGAAAAAAATACAACCTAAAGTTAATCCATTTGTTTGCTGCAAAAAACGAAAGTTCTTTAGTAAGTTGTAGAGAAATTCAGTTACTTTTGTCTTGCAACTGACACTGTAAACAGGATCTTCACTATCAGATTAGGCAATATCTCTTCCAACAGTTATCAATTTTTTTTTTGTAAAAGCCATGATGCCGACTGAGTGTCCAATATAACTGTTGGCTGAAAATATGCACTGATCTTCCGTTTTGATATTTTTGTCCTAAAATGATTGTTAATAAAAATCCTGCTACGTAAAAATTATATATATATATATTTCTTTATTGTTTTATACTTAGTTGTTTCATGTTTGCTTCAGGAAATATTAACTTACAATTACTAGTACAAAATTCAGTTAAAAAATATATAAATAAATAATAATCTATCCAATCCTTAGATAAACATTTAAGAAAATTGTCCTTTTTTTAATTTTGTTGTGATGGGTACAACAAAATGGATACAACATTGTTCAAGTTACATTTTGTAAGGCTTCAGATCTGCCTACATTTACTTCTTAATATTTATCCACTGAAAGAGATAAAGGGATATCATCGGATAGCATCTCCCTGAACATAAGGGTTCAGTTCTCTGAAGACAAATCCATCTGATCTTTGACAAATTATAAATAAAAAAAAGATTCTGGTGGGCCATTCCCAGGTTAGCTATTAACAATTTTTATTTTTCATTTGTTGTTGAATTTTACAGGATTTCATAGAAACTTGTCATGGGTCATATTCATTGCAACAAATGCATCCCTCATTTAACATTCACAACCCATGGTCTGAATTATTGGAAAAGTAGTGTGGCTGGATCCAAAAACTTCAAATCAGTAATATTTGCTTTTTTGCACAAATTTCCTCAAAGTCAATGTCATTTAAATAGTTCTATTTTGACCACTGTAAGTCATTTATTTTGATGCATTTTAAAAAAAGTGGATAACAAGTGTAAAAATAGTACAATAGTCTTAAAGTGTAGAACACAAAATAGCACAAGAACAACAAAAAGGAAAATAATTTTGCTATTATATCAGTATAAAGTTTACAAATCTGAGTCAGTCACTTTACTTTATGAAAAGCTGTCTACTTTTGAGACACCATATTAATACCATTACTTGCTTTTCATACAAACTAAGGAATTAATATATTTTTCTATTGAAAATATATGCCCTGAAATAATCTGACAATAAGAAACAAAATATAATGAATTTGTAATTAGTTCTGACAGGCCCATATAATGTCCTTGAGATATGTATATGATGCCAATAACTTTGTTAATTTATCCACTAAAGCACAAAAACATTTTCCTGCATTTGTTTCTTATTTTAGTTATTCACGTTTACTCACATCAACTTTCAAATGGAAATATCGAAGCGACAGGAAAGCACCCAATAAATAAGCTAACATAAATATTACACTCATTACATGAAATGCAATAAAAATATTACTTTGATCCTTTTGATAAGCTGAGTCATCTTATCTTCTATTGCTTTCACAGATGACTCTGACTGTGCTTTATCTTTTTTTAGCTGTGCTGTGACAGCTGCCATTTTTTGAAGCCTTCCACACAGAGTTTTTATCTTTAAAATCCCCATGAACCTAGTTAAATAAGAAAACAATTAATCACTTACTGGTATAGATCAATTACAAAACAAATATAGTATTACATTTGTGAATTATCTTTCAATTTAATTACATATAACTTAAATACAGTGAAACAGAAAGAAGATTTAACATTTAAAAAAAGACACAACAATATAGTTTTCTTTTATTCAATTTTATTATTTTTATTTTATATTCTATACTATTATTTCAAAAACAAGCTTTATGCAACTCGGTGTCAGTTATAGACAAAGTTTTTCTACTGAAATTTAACTATTTCTTTGTGTCATGCTTCAGCAGCTAATGCATAAATATTTAAAATGTTGGAGTATTAAACTATTTTACATGCCAGTTTTAAAACATTTAATAACCCTTGGTTTCTGTAAGCATATGACTTGTTTCCTAATTTGCATATGAATAAGAGAAGGCCATTTAACAAATGTGAGAGTATCAGCTATGTAAAAATTTTAAGTCTAACTTTACATTTTCTGGCAGATATCACAGAGCATATATGCAACTCACTATTCTTTCAGACTGCAATGAAATAGGAAAACAAAGAAATGTAACAGTATAGAAAAGTTAGCAAATATTTTAATCAATACATGAACAATCAAGTGCTCTTTATTTTGATTACAACATTATATTTTTGCTATTTACTTCAGGATAAGGTTCTAAAGTATTTATTTTCGGAAATACTTCAAAATTAACTTGGCAACAAGAGTTGTTTCAGAAAGTTTAAAGGTTAAAGAGACATCAACATAAAAAGTGCATAGTTTCTATTTCAGCTGTCACTTTCATCTATTTCCAAATTCAGCTTTAATATTTTAAATAACTAAAAAATAGTACTTGATTACTAATGTATTGTTCTTTCGATTACAAAAAACATTCCATCTGATAGAAGTACAAGAGGAAAAAAGTCTACTAGTAAAAACACCAATATGAAATATTTCATGTTTCACCACAATGTCTCTGAATTATTTTTGTTAGCCCATAAGTGGAAAGGCTTAGCACTTTTGCCATCACTATTGCAAATATAAGCAACTGCCTCTGAATTATTTTTGTTAGCCCATAAGTGGAAAGGCTTAACACTTTTGCCATCACTATTGCAAATATAGGCAACAAAACTCTACTTACTCAAGATGAGGGACCCAAAAGCCTCATCATCATCATCCTCAAGCAGCCATCGGCTACAGAGGTCCAACCAGACCGTACAATTTAGTTCTCCAAGCATGTCTATCCTGAGCTAAGTCTGCTGCATCTGGTCACGGCACACCAATTCTAACAAGGTCCTGTTTGACATTGCCATCCCACCACATCCTAGGTCTCCCCCTCTTTCTGAGGCCTTTAGGCACATTGTTCATAACCCTATTTGCCCATCTATAATTATCCATACAAGCAACATGGTCAAACCAATGAAGACTCTCTCTGCACAATATGCTGCTTAAAGGAGGTTGCAGACTCCTTTGCCTAACCCTCATCATTAGGTACAAAGTTGAACCACCTAATGCCCAAGATAATGCGTAAGCATCTAGAATCAAAAGCATATAGTTTCCTGTTATCATGTTTACAAAATGTCCAAGTTTCACTACCATAACTAACCCTAGAAAGAACTAAACTATTATACAGTCTAATTTTAGTCTTTAGGTGCATATGCCTATTTCTCCACAATCTCCATAGATTCTTAAAAGTCCCGGCAGCAATCCTTATTCATCTGTTAGTCTCATGCTGCACATCACCAGTATCTGTTACATAACTCCCAAGATAATTAAACTGTGACACCTGCTCAAGACTGCAACCATTCAGATCAACTGAATCACAGCCTGCCTGACCAATTTTCATCACTTTAGTTTTCTCCTTGTTTATAACCAAACCTATTCTACTACCAGTTTCACCAACAGCTCGAATGAAAGAGTTCATCTCATCAACATCATTTGCCAAAAGGGCTAAATCATCAGCATAATCTAAATCAGAAATTTTCGTATCTCCAGCCCATTTAAGGCCAAAATCTTTCCCTTGAAGTGAATTTCGCATAACATAATCAATAACCAAACTAATGAGAAAAGGAGACAGAATGCACCCTTGTCAAACACCAGAAGTAATGCTAAACCAATTGCTACAAGCCTTTCCAACTCTCACACACGACTCAGTGTTATTATAGAGAGCTTTCATTATGTTAATAACTTGTCTGATACACCATATGATCTCACAATCAACCACAAATTATGACGATCAACAGAGTCGAAAGACTTTTTGAAATCAACAAAGCTAGCAACCAAAGGTTTCTGAAACTCTAAACATTTCTCAAGAATCTACCTAAGTGAAAATATCTGATCTACACATCCCCTATCACTTCTGAATCCACATTGCTCATCACGCAATTGCCTGTCAACCAGATTCTTAATTCTATTAAGTATAATCATGCAAAGAACTTTACCTGGAACACAAAGTAAACTAATTCCCCTATAGTTATCACAAGAACTGTGATCACATTTTTTGAAAATAGGGATAATAATAGCTCTGGTAAAATCCTTAAGAACTATGCCTTTATCATAAAAGATAATCAAAATTTCAGTCATCCAAATGGTAACTGAAACATTCCCAGCTCTAAGCATTTCCATAGTAATTTCATCAACCCCTGGGGATTTATGTAGTTTAAGTTTAGAAACAGCCAAAATAACTTCAGATTGTGTTATAGGGCCAACATTAAAGCCACCAATGCATCTATCATCATTGCAAACAATGGGAGTAGAACTAACCACATTGTTTAGATCATCACTGAAATGCTCAGTCCACCTAGCCATGACAGAATCCTCACCTTCTATAACCTTACCTTGTTTATCCTTCAATCCCTGTATACCTGTCTGTTTTCTACCACACAAAACATTAACTATCTGATACAGCCATGTATCTGCTGTTGTGCTGTCTAACTTCTTCCTCGGCTTTGTCAGCCAAGCCATCAAGTCAAAGGTTCTTATCAGCAGCTAACTGATCCTTCACATGCTTATTAAACTCTATGTAATGCTTTCTATTAAGACTAGTAGGGTACTGATTAAGGACATTCCTGCAGTTCCTTCTTTCTGAAATAAGCTCAAGTGCCTTATCACTCAAATAATTCTGCCTCCTCTGCTCCTTTTTTCCTAAAAGAGTACTGTTAGTTTCCAAAAAAGCCTGTTTAAAACGGTCCCATTCTTCCTCAACTTCAGTAGTAAGCAAACCATGACTGTCATAATGACTAAGTAACCTATCATGATAAGCTTTATCTATAACTGGGTCTTTCAGAGCTTCAGCATTAAAGGTAAATTTTTTAACTTTAGCACAACATTTTAAGTTTAATTTGCAAGACATTTTTAACAAGGTAATGGTCAGATCCACTTTCAGTTCCCCTATATGCCCTGGTATTCCTAACAGAACTAGCCCATTTGCTGTTAATATATAATCAATCATATTCTTATGCAGCCCATCAGGTGAAACCCATGTGTACTTATGTATGTCACAGTGTTTGTAATATGTGTTAGTTATTCTGAAACCATTGAGTTTACTTGCCTGTAGGAGACGTTGCACATTGCCATTGCAGCTACCAATACCAAAAGGGCTATCACCCTTCCCCAAAGGTCAGAGTCAGTACCAATTTTGGCATTGAAGTCACCAAGAACAAGGGTAATATCTCCTTTCTTAACAGAATTCAAAATATCCTGAAGTTCTATGTAAAACCTATCCTTCTCATCCTCATTGGCATCCTCAGTGGGGGCATAACTGCAGATAACATTCAAGTCTTTAATGCTTGTCTGAAATTTTGCTGCAAGAAACCTTTCATTAATGCACTCATATCCTAGAAGAGCATCACTAGCGTGTCTGCTGAGAAGCAGACCCACGCATTGGTGATGCTTATTGTCATCCCACCCTGAAAAGAGAAATTTAAAATTATTTTTAAGAATCTGACCTTTATCTGTCCATCTGGTCTCTTGCAAGCCAAGAATATCTAAATTATAATGGTGGAATTCTTGTGTGAGGACGTCAAGAGAAAAAGCTCTGTGCAGAGTCCTCACATTCCAACTACCTATGGAGCGAAAATGGTTAGTGGGATGTTTAAAGAAACTATGTTTATTGAGAGAGGGAATGCCGACAATATCAAACAGCCCCCTAATCGCAGACATGGGGCAAAGACCCATTCCCCCACTACTAAAGGCTGAAGCCATCAACACTGGAAGATTTCCTCCAACGTAGAATTTGACGATGCCAATAGAAGCAAAGAGTTCAGGTGCCTGCGATGACCTCTGTTCAGGATTATCCACCAGCTGATAAACATATCCTGTGAATATATTCACTTGGGGCTGTCAACCCACAAACAAACAGAAAACACAGCGGAAGTTTTTCCCTCCACAGAAGCCCACCAGTGCAGCAAAATTGGGATCCATAATCAAGCTCAGAGCCATATATCTGTCCAGTTCAGTGGGTTTATATGGTCAGCACCAGGACTCTTTGTGGTTGACCACTCAGCAGGGTAGAAAAAAAAGAAAAGTAGCCATAGTTGTCCAGATAAGTAGGCCCCACAGATCTGGTAGCCCTCCCCTTCCATTCCCTTTCACAACAGAGTATCTCTTTTGAAATGTACTAATGGTCTGCACCACGATAAGGCAGGGTCGGACATTAGGTGCTAGGCCTGGCCGGTTCTATGCATCATCACAGGGGATTGGTGCATAGCTCTCCTTCCAATGACTAACTAGCTACCATTTACAGACCACCTATCCAATACAAAAGGAATTTTTCATTTATCCCTTAAAACAAAAATGTTGCATTATTCCCATTCCCTTACAGATAAGGGGGAAAAATCATAATTGTCAATGTAAACTTTTGATCAGCACACTCTACCATTAAAAATTAAAAAAATTCCACAGACTATTTACGATATTCAATTTGAGTTTTGCCATTTTCCAATTTTACGGCCTCTAACAGTGAAAATTCAAACTACTAGAAGATTAGAAAAATATATAATAATAAATATTAGTCCTTTTTTTTAAATGGATTACCAAAAAGAGCAAAACAATTTTTAAAAAATTAGCTAAAAGTACAACAGGGCATACAAGGAGCTTATACTTTAAAAAAAAAAAAACTTGACCAAAAATAAAATCATTTCATAACAAAAAATCATAAATGGCAGCAGTTCAGGTACCTGCGATGACCTCTGCTCAGGATTATCCACCAGCTGATAAACATATCCTGTGAATCTATTCACTTGGGGCTGTCAACCCACAAACAAACGGAAAACACAGCGGAAGATTTTCCCTCCACAGAAGCCCACCAGTGCAGCAAATTCAGGATCCATAATCAAGCTCAGAGCGATAATTCAGTCCAGTCCAGTAGGTTTATTATGGTCAGCACCAGGACCCTGTGTGGTTGACCACTCCTCAGCAGGGTAGAAAAAAAAAAGTAGCCAGAATTGTCCAGATCAGTAGGCCAAACTAATCTGGCAGCCCTGCCCTTCCACAAGAGTATCTCTTTCGAAAGGTACTAACGGTCTGCACCACGAGAAGGCAGGTTGGACATTATATATTATATCTGCCTAAGTGAATAGCCTGGCTGGTTCTATGCATCATCACAGGGAATTTGGTGCATAGCTCTCCTTCCAGTGACTACCTATCTACCATTTACAGACCTACACTTTATATATTCCCTAGGGCTTGTGAAATGTGTATGTAGAACATTTATAAAAACATTAAAAACAATATACTAATTTGAATAAATTTATTGACTCTTTCCAGACCAGTGGTGCTTGTGAGTGTTTCCACTTACCTTTCCTTAAAATTTCTATAAATTTTATTCTGCATAACAGATTGCTCTTTAATTTGGCATATAACTTCACAGATCTGCGTTTGTTGACAAACATCAGGATAAGGCTCTAAAGTCCACTTTCTTTGTTTTTCTGAACACAGCTGAGAAAGAGTTGGGCCTTAGTGATTCTAATTTTTCGCTAGGCCAGGGAAGGGTTAAAAAAAAGTATTTCCCTTCAACACTGTTTTTTGTTGTAACAGACATAAAGGTTCAGTTCTGGCACAATGGAAACAAAATAAGTTGCAGGATATTCTATAAACAATTTTGAAAAACACTCTGTGCCCAAAATGAGTGGTGTTTATTGGTACAGTGCATAGTTTGAAGTAAAATTTGACAACAGAAAGATCACAGGAGATCATTAACAGCCTAGGATTGGGTTTTACCTCTCAGTAGTACTTTTTTGCATAAAATAGGTGAAATGGCCAAGTCATGAAGTCTCAGAGAAGGTTGGGGAGGGGGAACCACTGGATAGCTGTTGGGAGACAGGTGGTAGCCTCCAGTCAAGGCTATCAAGCATATTCTTTAAAGTGCACAGGGTATAGCTTTCCTGCACATGGGAGCATGGCTTAATGTTCCATCTGATGGATGGTGGCCTTTCCAAGCCCATTGATGTGCCCTATTGACCAAGGGCAGGATGGGGAGCTTTGCAGAGCTAAATCTCAAAGATGGCCCAGCTCTGACTGGGAACTGCAGATTATGAGTCTGGCATGCTACTGACCCCTCTCCTAACAGCTTAGCAAAACAGTATGAAAAGAGTGGGGCTATGATACACAATAAAAAGAAAGTTAAAAAAGAAATTTTGCATTTCATCTAATAACAGCCACTAATAACACCATTTGGACATTATTCAAAATTCCACATATTTTAACCATTGCAGGTCTTCATAATTTGAATTTTACTTTTTGTACATATAATTTTGTGGAAAATAGAAAAAAAGCAACTTACCTTGGTCTATACTTCTTTTTTGCAAGATACATTCTAACATTTTTCTGGATAATAACTAAATTTTCTCTTCTAAATAAAATCTTGTTCTTTACTGCAAAAGAAAATAATTTACAGTAAAATTATATACCTCCTTGTCAGAAAAAAATGGTAAAGATATGTCATAACTGCAAATTATCAATAATGATTTATATATCCATGCAGATAAAACCAAAATAAATCTATGGAAACAAAATGAAAGTCTAATAAAGACATAAAAGCTATTGAGAAAATTCCATTTTCCTCCAGTGTTTGCAACAGGAAGGCTGACATTGGACAATTACAAGCATATGTGCATCCAATTACTCATACACACTGAGCAGCAATGCATCTGCATCTTCTCACACTGCAGTTGTACAAAAAATGTGTCTTCTCACTCTGTAATTGTGTGTAAATTCCATGCAGTAAAGAATAGCAGTTTTAGTTTCACTTTTGGAAGTTATGCAATGAATGCTGGAATGAATAATAAAAATAATTCTAGAAATACTAAAATAGGTTACGAGTGAGAGAGTAAAATGGGAAAACTAAAAGCTATACTTACTTGGTAATAGTTCCCAAAATCCTTCAATAAAAGCTTTCAATGAATTTTTCAAAAAAATTTCAAAGTTTAAGAAAGTTAAACCCACAGAAGTTAATATCAAACTCATGAGTTTAAATCTGGGTATTGCTTCAACATGGAGTACTGCAAACTAACTAAATGGCAAAGTCTTATGTTGCATCTGAGAAATGGGAATCAGATCGGTGAAGAAATTTATATCATACCTTAATGAAATATGCATCAAATGGAAAAGACTAATATTATTTAAACTTGAATTATTTCTTTTATTATATTTAAAAATAAAACCGTTTATGGATGTAAAAATTTTAGTGGGAATTTCTATTTTTTAGAAAACTGAAATTTCATGTATTGTGCTAGCAATGTTGAACAGTGTCTATGCTCCTGATTTGTGGAAATTTGGCACATTCTACTGCACTGATGGCTCAGGAAGATTTTAGGCATCAATAAACATCTCAACTTTTGAAAAAACATTTTTTCAAATTCTAAAGCATTTAAAAATTCATATTACTGCATAAGGGATTTGAATCCTACAGCCACTAATTGCATACCAGCTGTGCTAATGATTATAAGTTTTTAAAATTAACTTAATTGTTTTGTCTAATTAACCCTTAAACTGTTAAGTTTCTCACAATGTATGTATAGGGTTGATGCAAAAGTAATGGGAAAACAAAAGATATATAAGAATAATCATTCCGATGATTAACCAATGTGTTATTTAATCAAGAACATAATTATTATTAGTAGATATGACCATGTTCCAATGGTCTATTTTTTAGGTTTGTAGATGCCATTTCCTGTAGAAACTCTTGTCCTTCATGGTAATGAAGTCAGCAATGTACTCTTTCACCTCATAATCATTCTGAAACTTTATATTGGAAATGAAACTGTTCAGGGATCGGAACAGATGGAAATATGAGGAAGCCAAATCCAGGGAATATGGGAGATGTGTCATTATTTAAAAGCCCAATTGCTGCAGCTTCTGCTGTGTCCATAATGCAACATTGGGTCTTGCACTGTCCTGGTGGAACAAACCTTTTCTTTTTACCAACACCAGGCATTTGGCTTTCAGTGCTGCATTTAGTGGTCAAACTGCTCACAGTGGACATATGAGTTGATGGTTTGGAACCAGTTTAAAACTCATGTGGACGATACCCCTGCAATCCCCCTAACAACAGAACACTCTTTTCATTCAGCAGTGCCTTTAAACAGTCATTGTTCAACTCCACTGGTTGGCTGCTTTGAGGTTCATTTCCAAGCTGAAAGTCACCTGACTGGAACTTTTCATGCCATCAGTAACAGTGCTTTTAGAGATGTTTTTGTACCCATAAATTTTGCATAGTTTATGCAAACACTTTTTGACACTGACACCATTTTTGAATTCATACAGTTTGTTAAAATGCCTGCTATCACTTGTATCGACTAAATGTACGTACAGAATGTCATTAGATACCAGAGCTAAGCAGGCGATGTCTTTACTTTGTTTTACAAAACCAATGCACATTTCCTGAAAACGGCAAACACGTGATTCAAGTTTTTTCCCATTACTTTTGCATCAACCCAATAATGGTGGCCAAGAAAATTTTTAACGTTTTTGCAGCAGAAAATATAACCAAATTTTAGAACTTTATCCTGCAGTGACTAACAAATACATATTAAATGAAAGGAAATTTCATTCTGAATAACAACAGAAATTAAATTTAAAATGAAGGCTACTTAAGCCTATTTTCAAAACAGCTGACTTTAGGCATTTTAAGGGTTAATAAAGTAATAATAATCCACTAAACTAATGCCAGCTCAGTCTTTTTTCCACTAATGTAACCTATTAATCTCCCATCAATTCATATAAAAATATATGCACTAAATCTATCATCTATTAATTATTAATTTATTTCCTTAAAAGTGCTTCTCCATATCTTGAAAAGTCTTTTTTCCACTAATATAACCTATTAATCTCCCATCAATTCATATAAAAATATACGCACTAAATCTATCATCTATTAATTATTAATTTATTTCCTTAAAAGTGCTTCTCCATATCTTGAAAAGTCTTTTTTCCACTAATATAACCTATTAATCTCCCATCAATTCATATAAAAATATACGCACTAAATCTATCATCTATTAATTATTAATTTATTTCCTTAAAAGCGCTTCTCCATATCTTGAAAAGTCTTTTTTCACTAATGTAACCTATTAATCTCCCATCAATTCATATAAAAATATATGCACTAAATCTATCATCTATTAATTATTAATTAATTTTCTTAAAAGCATTTCTCCATATCTTGAAATTCGGTTAAGGTCAATAAATAGTTTTGTGGAAAATATCAGTTTTGCCAACATGTGGATTCAAAGCCACATCTCTCCATATTCATGCCAGAGTATTCCAAGACCACTAAACTAACACCAGCTTAGTCTTTACAACGAGGCAAAAACCACTCAGTAAGGGCTTATGAACCGCACTGTTAAATTCATAACAGCACTGGATTAGAACTCTGGGTTACAAACTGTAGGTATAATTACAATATATGGCCTGCAGCAGATAAAACCATAATATCATATTGCAAATACCATGACTAAATTAAGTATTGGTTTCACATAGAATATTCATTCTAATCCTAAAATATTTTTTTTATCATTTCACTGAAAACAGAGTGCTGTCTTTGCTCCGAAAAGCTTCTGAGTTTTCTCCTAAAAACTTTTAACATGCAAATAATTTGAAGGATAAACTTTGAAATTTTATTGCTCAATGACAGAGAATTTTAAGTTATTTTTAACTGAAAATATGACAGAGAAAATGAAATATCTCACATAAAATTATTTTAAATGCCAATTGCTTTTGAAGTTAATTTAAAAGATGCAATTCAATGAAATTTTCTTTTCCCAAGTGTTTCTATAAATAAATTACATGTAACAAATTTTTGATACAAATGCTTCAAATTCATATATTTTGATAAAGTGCAGTGGACCATTGCTAATTATAAGTTTGCCATTCAGAAAAAAAAAATTTTGAGACCAAAATTTACCAATTATGGTCTCAAAATTCAGAAACTTAACCATTCATAGATTGGTTACAGAAAATAGTCTTTGAATAAATTTTTCTCTAGCATTAATTCAAAATAATCATTGAAATTTTTTATAAAATTAGCAATTAGGCACACATTTAATACATTCATCATCAAAAACATTTCATTATTCCATTCATTGTTAAAAGAGTGGTAAGAATTAGAAAAACTTGTTATTACCATGGCTGTGTTGCTATACAATTTATTATTTTTAATCAGAATGGAGAATTCAAAACTTAAACTTTTCTATCACACTGTAAAATATGTTAACTTACTTTACTGTGTGATAGAGCAAAATTTTATTTTTACCATATTAATTGAGAAATATGACAAAATCAGATAGAAAAAGTGCTGTATCTCAGTGGTTTGCAATGTTATTCATCTCATGGCTCAGCAAATTATACAAATATAATTTCATGGCCCAGCAAAATATGTAAATATGCTCTCGCAGCCCAGCAGTAATTCAAGAACACTAACTTCCCCTCAAAACTCTTATAAATCAATGCATTATTTTATTAAACATTGAACAGTTTAATAATAAAAAATGAAATGCATACACTTGAAATCCAATCAATCATTATCAAAAAACATTTTAAGACTGCAATATCTTGAAATTTCTAAATGCAATATGTTCTTAAAGCTGAAGTATAGTTTTCAAGGTAAGCTCACAGTCCAATACCAACTGTTGAGAGCTACTGCTATAATTTATTATTATTATAACTATCAAATAAAAATAAAATAATAAATTACCATTCAGCAGCTGCTTGACACAGAAGTCTGTCAGTTAAATATACCAAAGAGAAGACTGTGAGGTGAGATATGGAGAAGGTGAGATCTGATATATTACTTGTATTAAAATACACTATTTCTTAAACTTTTATTTATCACACTAGGTACTAATAAATATTAAACTTAATTAAAGGCTATTTGGCAGAATAAATTCTCAAGTTCACTTTATTAATTGACAAGAAGTCTGGATCTTTTTAAAAGTATATCATTGAGAAAAAAAAAAGAATTAATTTCTCATTTCAAGTAAAAATTTATTTGAATTTTTCAGGAAGAAATTTTCTTTCACATGTATTAAAATTTAGTCTATTAGTTCCCTTTTTTAATTTTTGTTTACTTTATCAGATCCCTTTCAGTACATCACTCTGAAAAAGTTTTATTAAAATAAATACTATCCTCATTTTTGCTAATATTTTATTTTCAGAAAAATCTAGAATAAAATGCTTTCTAATTTGGTATGTAATAAGGCCTATTTCTGTTCATTAGTTATTTGGTAAAAAGTTCTAGTTACTGTTTTTGGTTAAGAACTGTGAAAAAAAATGGTAGGCCTGTGAATGTAATCGTTTTTCAGAAATCTTACAGGGTTAATTCATATAATATAATCAGATAAAAACTGACTTCTGTCAAGCTAAGATAAAAAGTTACAATTAAAAAAAAATATTACACTTACTTGATGAAAAAACCAAACTGATAAATACGTACATTTAATTACTGCAAGTGCACACCATTGGGACTTTTTCCACCTCGAGGCCAATAGCCATTTTTTCACTTTTTTCACTAAGAAAGCCAAATTTTCTGGATCTGATTTCATTATCTGATCAAATTCTGCAAATTTTCCTGGTCGAAAGAATACTTTCGTCAAGCCAAAACAGAAATCATTTTCATTCAAACCAAGTGCTTTGAAAAGAGCCTGAAATTTAAAAAGTACACATAAATACTACTTCAGCTTTGAAAAGATTAAGTTACATATATTTCAAAATGGTATAAATAGATCTGAAAGTCTCCAAGGCAAGACTATTTTTTGGTCCTCTTCATACTATCAATCATTGTCCTTAAAAATGAAAGAATATTTTTTCTGATAAAAGTCACACTATTTATTTTAATATACAATTTGTCTAACATTACAAAAGCATTTTTCTAAGATTTTGACCCTTGGAGAACCTATGGGGAATTCAAAGTTTATTTGATTAAATTTTCTACATTAAATGACAAAAACTTAAAAGTTTAGTATCAAAGGTATATTTAAGGGTAAGAAATGCATGTCTTACATAAATATTACTTTCATACAATTAGAAGTATCAAAGAATCATGAAAAAATGTTTCTTAATTTCAAAACTGCAATAGTGAATCATTAAATTTGTGGACTGCTGTTGCCAACAATTAGCAACTTTTCATATGAATTAATACATGATACGTGGCAACATAACAACTCTTCAAGGGCATGGAGCAGTGTGTGTAAGTTGGAACACGTTGCACTATGGTCACAAGTATAGAAATCCTGCAACGTGGCTTTCTACAGATAACGTTCCATATCACAGAATAGTGTTATTCAACTGGAGTAACAGAATATTTCTTTAGAGGTATGTAAAACTTTTGGTGCAATACACTGATGCTATTGTTATATTTTACTTTTGTTACTTTTTCGGAAACAAACTGTTTCTCTCCACTGTCCTAATTTATGTATTTCAGTATATAGAATCTTTGACTATAAGGATTTGAATATTATTTTTAATTAGAAAAATATGAATTTAAGTTATTAATTTCTTCACTTTATGCAGCTGATATTACATTTTTTTCCAAATCAGGTGAGACACAGAGTGTAAGCTGATTAAAATAAAAACCCTTGGCAAAAAGTATGTAAATGAAAAAGATTTAATATCACCATCCTAGATGGCATAAGATGATTTCAATCAAATGCAATTTTCTAAATCTGATTACAAGAAGATGTAATTGTGACAAACATAAAAGAAATATCATAAGAGAATTACACTTTTCTATAAAAGTTCATTTTCATCACTATTAATAAATCGGTTAACTAACAATCAAATAAATCGGTTAACTAACAATCAAATGATGTCATTTTAATAAATATTAAGTCTTTTTAAAAATGACTTTTTAAAAAATAAGTCATTTTAATCAGCAGAAAATGCAGTAGCTGAAAAAAGTTATATTTATGAAGGATTATAGATTTAGCTACATTTCAAAAAAATCCACAAAGACACTATAGCAGATAAGTTGCTCTGCCAAATTTGTTGTACATAACAGTCGTTTTAACAAATTGATATATATATATATTTAAACCCTGAGATGTAAAGCAGAAAGAAAAAAAATTCTAATTTGCTACTGGAATTAAAGTTAACTGAAAAGAAAGAATAATCATTGCTAAGCACAGTATTTGTTAGGACTGTGCGTTTTTTTTACAAAAACCATGTTTAACCCTTTGTATTCGAAGGTTTTTTCACTATAGGAAAGTAGCAAGCTTTTTTGCTTTTTTGCTAAAACTTTGATGAAATTTTTTACAACGTAAAAATAAATCATACATAAATTAACAGATAGAAATATTTTATTTCAATATTTCATGTATTTTTTACATTATACAAGACCTAATATTGAATATCAAGCTTTGAAATTTTGCTTCAAATGATATTTTAGGAAGCACTCGCCAAGCTGCATTCTCGGTTTGTCAGGACAAGTGTTACGAACGTGTCAAAAATCACCTCTTAGTTGATTGACCAGTGATTTTACATATTTCAAATGACTAAACGGACGTTCATTTCTTTGCTTTTTTACAAGTTTATATAAGATGTAGAAATTAAACATCTAAAATGTAAAGGGGAAAGATATCTATTTATACAACAGTTATTTTCACTTCTCAGTCACCATTCAAGTTGCTGCATCAAACCAAGTGGCGACTTGAGGGTCACCTCTCAAATGCAATGGGTTAATATTTGAAATTTTATTGAACACAATAGTATAGTGTTGTATACTTAACATATATGTATTATATCTAATTGTAGAATCGTGAAACTTTCAGAAAAAATCTAATTTCTATTCCGGTTTAACACTTTAACACCCAGGAAATTTCAGAAAAGGGTAGAAGGTATTAAATACAAAGGAACAGCACTATTTGGAAGAGTCCTTTTCAAATTTTGGCCATTATGGGTGTTAAAGGATTAAAGATTGGGTTGTTTTACCTCTGAGCAGTGTTTTTTGCACACAACAATGGTCACAAGCACTCTGAGGACTCAGAGAAGGTTGGGGGAGGGGATCCATTGGAGAGCTGTTAAAAGATAGATGGTACCCTCCCATCAAGTGTGTTTTTTAACATGCACAAGGTATGGCTCTCCCACCAGTTTAAAGGAGTTATGTTTTTTTTTATATTAACACTTTTTTTTGGAGGTTAAAAAAAATGCCATTTGGTATTATCAGGAAAAAAGTTTTTCTTCCAAGTTTTGCTCGAAATTGGGTTGAAAAAAAAATATCTGATATTGTTTTTCAAATTTGGGTTGAAATAAAAATAATCCAAATATTCTGGCATTATGTAATAATTTTATTATTGACATAAAATAACATATGAATTGCTATAATGTTTCCTTCTAAGAAATTACTACTGTCTGGTGGTTGCAGCTGATTTAGTTCACTAAATCTTTCTACATCACAGCTACCTGGTGGCATGCTAAGCTTATTTGCCACCTTGGTTATTTGAGAATATCACACTCTAGTGTATGGGTTCTCAATGTGGGGTACGCGGTAAAATTTTTTGGGGTACGTCGTGAGAGCTCAAAAGTCGCTAGATATATGTTATATATATATATATATACATGTTTTACTTTATTCCCATTGTTATACTATAACTATAGTTCTATCTATCTATACAAGGGGTACATACACATTTCCAGGGGGTATGTGAAGCATAAAAGGTTGAGAACCACTGCTCTAGTGCATCAATCTAAAATTGATAAATATCTAAATCTTGGTTTTTAGGTAGATGCTCTGATAAATAGGCAGCAAATTCTGAAGTAATCAAGTCATTATCACATTAATGCATTGTCTGAATAGTTCTATGCAACCATATACACTTGGATTATGCATAGATTTAATAAATGGGTCTAGAATAGATGCCTCTTTCCAGAAGTCTGTAACAGATGTATGAAGTTTTCTATTAATTTTTGCTATCCATTTCAAAACAGAACTTCAAACAATTCCTTCATAGCAGAAATAACTGTATTGGCCCTAATTAGTGTTCTAAAAACACAGCTTTAACAAACTCAAACAAACTGACAGTATACAAATTTAATCCCTTTTATAAGGAAAAAGAAGTTGGGGGGGGGGGATTTCTGGTAAAACCTGATAAAATTATACCTACTTATAATGCTGGCATCTCCTCAACTCAAATATGAGCAACTACTCTAATATCATAAATACAAGTCTTTTTTATATGTAGGAGAGCCATATCATGAGCATGTTAAAGAACACAGAAGATGGCTTTAACATGAGGCTTCCACCTCCTAACAACTGTCCAGTAGATCCCTTTCCCCTACCCTATTCTGAGTCCTTCACAGGGGGAAGTATGGTCATTTGGTCCTTTATATTCACAAAAGTATCACTGAGTTATAACAATCCAACATAGGTCCACTGCTTTCTTTATGCAAAAATTAATTAATTCTTTTTTACTTTCTCAACTTCATGGAAATGAAACATTTGGCTGTGAAAAAAAGAAATACTAAATACAAATTCAGAGGGATTTTTTTTTGGAGAAAAGTCTTCAAAAAAATTTTCATTGCAATGATAGCTAGGCATAAACTGGAAGGAGAGCTGTGAACCAATCCCCAATGATGATGCACAGAACTGGCTAGTGCTATCACTTAATGTATGACCCAGCTTTCTCGTGGTGCAGACCGTTAGTACCTTTCAAAAGAGATATTCTCTTTTGGAAGGGGAGGGCTGCCAGATCAGTGTGGCCTACTGATCTGGTTATCTATGGCCACTTTTTTTTTCTACCCCGCTGAGGAGTGGTCAGCTTCACAGGGTCCTGGTGCTGGCCATTTATACCTACTAGACTGGACTGGTTTATGGCTTTGAGCTTCATTATGGATCTTGGACTTGCTGCACTGGTGAGCCTCTGTTGAGGAAGAATCTGCCACTGTGTTTTCTGTTTGTTTGTGGGTTGCCAGCCCTAAATAAACAGAGGCACAGGATACCTTATATCAGCTAGTAGATAATTGTGATCAGAGGCCATTGCAGGTACCTGAACCCTCACTTAGCTAGTTGGGCATCATTCCTAAACTGGAGTAATATGTCTCAGGCAGACCATATGCCTCTTGACAAGGTCCATTTGAAAAGGTGGTGTCTGAATTTCCTACCAGCATGGGTGACTTCAGTCTGTAGCAGTGGGGGAATAGGTCTTTGCCCATGCTTGCCATCAGGGGCTGTTTGATATTATTGGCCCCACCTTTCTCAACAAACCTAGTTTCTTTAAAAATCTTACTAATCATTTTCTCTCCACAGGTAGGTGGTGTCTGAATTTCCTACCAGCATGGGTGACTTCAGTCTGTAGCAGTGGGGGAATAGGTCTTTGCCCATGCTTGCCATCAGGGGCTGTTTGATATTATTGGCCCCACCTTTCTCAACAAACCTAGTTTCTTTAAAAATCTTACTAATCATTTTCTCTCCACAGGTACATGGAACATGAGGACGTTACATAAAGATTATTCTCTTGATGTCCTCACACAGGAATTCCAGCATTATAACCTAGATGTCTATCCTAGATATGCTTGCAAGAGACCAGATGGACAGGTAAAGGTGAGATACCTAAAAATAACTTTAAATTTCTCTTTTCAAGGAGGTGTGATGCCCCATCGTTCACTTTTGCTTTACCTTAACCAGTTTTTGTTTAATTTACGTTATATTTATCATTTTGGGGATTTTTATTTCCTTTTCGGCATCACAGCACTCGTTTTCAAGTTTCTAGGAGTTGCGTACGCGCAACTCCGAACTTCCGACCGTAACCGTTAAAGCGCGTGCCAAGGACACGCCCCCTCTTGCGTCATACCGCGTCGTTCGTCATTGTATGCAAATGTCTTTCCCGGCATGCGCCGGCCCATTGTTAAAACCGTGACCTGCGAGTTACTAGAGAGCACTTAGCACTTGAGACTAGAGCACTGAGAGTTGTAGAGAGAGCAGAGAGATGTAGTAAGGTGCGTAGCACCGTGCGTGTAGCACAGAATTTAGTTTCTTCATTGATGTCTTGGTGAGTTAGTTATTTTGGAAATAAATCTATTTTGTTTTGTTACAAACTTTTGAGTCTGTAGTTTTTATCTTGAGCAACGCTGATTTAGGATCTTTTTTATATTAACTCTTATTTTGTTAAGAATCATTTTTTGACTCTTACTTATGAACGCTCACTGGCACTGGAACCCTAAATCAACTTATTCTACATTTTTGGCAATTTGTTAATGATTGCCTGGCGCCCGTCAAAGCTATCCGGAGCATAACACTTTAATTATTTTGCATTGTTTGGAGCGTTACAGAGTCAGCATAAAAGAAGTGGCGCAGCGAACAGGGACTCGCCAGTATTTAAAGATAGTAATTTTTTGAGCTCAATAGTTGTATGTACTAGTTGTAGATTTAACGGCAGCTTAAGCCGAAAATTTTGTTGAGCAAGTAGCTTAACATTTTTGTGTATTATTCAAAGGTACTGAAGTTTCAGCGTAGATATTGCTGAATATTTAAGATATTTGTCGTATGTAATGATTAGAAGTGTCCGGACACACAAGTACGTAGGATGATAAGAAAATTTTTTTACAAGCAAATTTATATTTTTGTAAAGCTTAGTTATAGCTTTATTATTGTTGTATAGCGGTACCTTTGAACGCCGCTCAAGATAAAAAAAGTTTTCAAAATTTCCAAAATTCCAAATTTCGGCAGACCGCTAAACATGTCTGCTAATAGTATGGCCGATTCCGCCATAATGACTCCCGACATAGAAAGAGTAAAGGGTAGATTGCAAGATGTAATGATGGAAGCAGAAGTGCTAATGAATCTGCTTGATGATAATCGGGAGAAAAGGGGAACGACAACAACCCCTAAATTTGCTGACAATGCTACGTCAGTTCACCAACGAAGAAACTTTGAACGTAAGGTTCCATTTTCTGTTCCGTCAGAAGCAAGCGATAGAACAGAGTATTTTCAACCGCCACAACGACGATTTGCCAACCCATCCATTAACTATAGACCTTATGTTAATTGGCCTTTACCTGAGATAAGGTTCGACGGTTCGAAACGTCCGTCATCGTGGACATTTGTCAAGTCCATGGAGGAGCACTTCTGTTTACATGAAGTGCCAAGCAACAAAAAAGTTGTTTTAGCAGTATCTTGCCTAATTGGATGCGCTAAGCAATGGTGGAATAACGTAGGATGTCGTCATGGCATAGAACTTTGGGAAGAATTTAAAAACGAAATCATGGACATATATCCGGCTTATAATGATTTTACAGAACTAGCTACAGAGTTGTTTTCACGAAGACAAAGGGAAAGAGATGACATAGAAAAATTCATATGGGGTACAGTAGAGTTATACCAGCTGTACGATGCTGATGCCGCTGAAATTGATATTGTAAATTGCATATTGTCTCAATTACTTTTGCCCATCCGAGAATTCCTAGAAGTACGAAACATAAATTCCGTTTCCGAGTTAGTCAAATTGGCTCGGCAATACACTGCAAGAAGAGAATCTGCAGCAAATACACATAACCAACAATGGATGCCATTCCCGCCAAAGCAGCGATATCAGGTTGAGTCGCGTAGAATGACTCCCGCACGACCGGAATTTACACGGTCCCGACAATTTGCGCCGAACGCGCCAAGAACTATAGAATATGAACGAAGTAGAGACTTTTTGCCACGTCAAGCTTCAAACCATAACACTAGACCTAAAACTTTGGTTAAACAAAAGAGAGAAACTATCACTTGTAACTTTTGTGGCCGACTAGGACATATTGAGAAATACTGTTACCAAAGGAATGAAAATTCGGGAAACTTTCATCGGGATCTTTGAAGCGAGAGGCCAAGGTTCCTCAACAAAAGCCCTCTCATGAGTTAAGTCTTGCTACTGTGGGTATACATAATGTCTTACATTTACCTTTTGTGAAGCTTTATCACGATAAGACAGAATTCATAGCTCGCATTGATACAGGAGCTGATCTTACATGTCTACATAAGAAAGTATGGAATAAAATTCAGAAAAATTGTAAACTGAATTTGCAGCCGTGGTCCGGTGGACCTTTGAACTTAGCTTGTGCTTCCAAGCAGTGTTTTCCACAAGGAACTGTTGAGTTACCTATCACTTTAAATAATGTGGAGATAAGACTTGAATTCTTAGTAATAAGTGAATTATTATACGACTCTTTAATAGGAATAGATGCGATACGGAAACACCTGATTGAATTTGATTTTGCCAACAATACTATTTCATTAAAAGCAACAATGAAAGAAAAACTTGATATCGATCAGATAAAATTAGACATTAGAAAACATGCTGACAACGCTCATTTGGGAAATAGCGAGAGAGTTAAGTTAGAAACTCTGCTCAATGCTAATTACGAACTTTTTAACAACAAGCCCGGTAGATGTCAGATTTTAGAACATCATATCGACACCGGCAATAATAGACCTGTTTACAGCAAACCATATAATTATCCTCCCAGTAAAGAAGAGATAATTTCAACACAAATTAAAGAAATGTTA
This sequence comes from Ryuthela nishihirai, assembly GCA_038380435.1. NCBI lineage: Eukaryota > Metazoa > Arthropoda > Arachnida > Araneae > Heptathelidae > Ryuthela > Ryuthela nishihirai. The sequence goes on along the minus strand of JAWZYU010000032.1, from coordinate 3,316,867 downwards.
GAGGATGGGATAATAGAGCCAAGTTTTAGCCCTTGGGCTTCACCGGTCGTGCTCGTTAAAAAGAAAACTGGTGATTTGAGATTTTGCGTAGACTATCGAAAATTAAATGCTGTTACAGTCCCCGACAGATATCCACTACCTATTATTCAGAATCTACTAACACAACTGGCTGGCAAGAAATTTATTAGCACACTAGATTTGTCTTCAGGATATTGGCAGGTGTCCGTATATCCACCAGATCGACCCAAAACAGCATTCCTCACAAAAGATGGATTATTCCAATTTCGTTGCTTACCGTTTGGCTTATCAGGAGCACCCGCCATGTTTCAACGTCTTATGTCCGTAGTTCTGGGTGACCTAAAAGGAAAAATTTGTGAAGTATACTTAGACGACATAGTCATTTTTTCTACTGATTTTTCAGAGCATCTACGTGATTTGAATTTGGTATTTGCAAGGTTAAGAGAAGCCGGACTCACCATAAAGTTGTCCAAATGCACCTTTCTCCGAGAGGACGTTCAATACCTCGGTTTCACTGTTAATAAGGATGGAGTAAGAACATTACCTAATAAGGTCGAAGCCATAGAACGATTTCCCACACCGCGCAATTCGAAACAACTTAGTAGATTTTTAGGAATGTGTGGATGGTACAGACAATTTGTACCCAATTTTGCTAATTTGGCCGAACCTTTGTGTGAATTACGTCGAAAGCGAAAGCAGTTTCACTGGACACCTGTTTGCGATACAGCATTTCAGACATTAAAGGATGCATTGTGTCATGCTCCCGTATTGGCTTTGCCACAGTTAGGCAAACCTTTTTTCATCTACACTGATGCTTCCGATGTCGGTCTCGGCGCCGTGCTGAGCCAAGTACAGAATGACAATTGTGAACACGTCATCATGTATGCCAGTCGCAGTTTGAGTCATACTGAAAGAAACTATACAGTGACTGAAAAAGAATGTCTAAGCGTAATATGGGCTCTAGAAAAATTTAAAGTACAATTAGACACATCGGACATAACTATTTTTACTGACCATGCTGCTTTACAATGGTTACAGACATCTACCAATCTAACAGGTCGTCTAATGCGCTGGGCATTACGCCTACAAGATTTTAATTTCAAGGTCGAGCATCGAAAGGGAAGTGCACATCAGCTACCAGATGCATTATCCCGTGCTCCCGTGTGGCCGGCAGAAGTTACGCCAGAGCTCGAAGATAAGCCTTTTGCTCCCTCACTCGCCACAATAGTTCCCATCGAATACAAGGAACATTTAATTACTGAACAACAAAACGATTTAGAATATGGAAACGTGTATCATTATTTGAAAACTGATGAATTACCTCTAGATCCTAGTATAGCTTCAAGTATTGTTGGAAGAGCCAGACATTTCAGATTAATTAACGATATTTTGTACTACTGCAGACGACCGAGTCAAACAGGCAGTTATCGCCCATTTATTCCCAAGAATTTAAGAGAGTACGTACTCCGAGAATTACATGATGTACCTTCAGCTGGACATTTAGGTACACGGAAAACCTATCAGAAAGTGGCCAAAAGATCATATTGGCCAGCTTTGAAAAAAGACGTAAAAACCTATGTAGAAACATGCCTAATTTGTCAAACCACGAAATTCGATCAAAACCGTCCTTGTGGTCTTATGAAAAGCACGATCTCCAATGAACCCATGGAATTAGTTGGCATGGATTTAATGGGCCCGTATCCACAAACACAAGCGGGATCCCAATATATTCTGGTCATGGTAGATTATTTTTCGAAATGGGTCGAAATATTTCCTGTTAGAAATGCAACAGCAACAATCGTAGCAAAGAAATTTGTAAATGAATTTATATGCAGATACGGGGTACCCAAGAGTATAGTTTCGGACAATGGGCCCCAATTCATTTCCAATGTGCTTGCTGAAGTATGTGAAACGTTCCAAATAAAACATATATATACAACTCCATATCATCCACAATCAAATTTGACAGAAAGAATTAATCGAAATATTGGCAGAATGATAGCTGCTTACGTTGAAAATAGACATAGTACATGGGATAAATATTTGCAACAGTTTTCCTTTGCTTTACGCACTTCATTACATGAAACCACCAAATTCACGCCTTCACGGATATTTCTTGGAAGAGAACTAACATTACCCTGGGACAGACTCATTGGCCAACCCGCATCTTCACAATCCATTGAGTTTAGAACGGAACAGCATATTAGAGCCATTTCAAAGGCACAAGATAATTCCCTACGAGCACAACAAAAGCAACGAGAGGATTATAATAAAAGACGACGACATATGGAATTTAAAGTAGGTGATAAGGTCTTGATTAAAACACATCATAAGAGTGATAAAGAAAGAGGATTCATCAAGAAATTTGCACCATTATATGCTGGACCATATGTTATAAGGAAGAAACTTTCCCCACTTCTGTATGAATTGGCCAATATGACCACTAATGCCTCAGTAGGATACTTTAATGTTGTGAATATTAAAAAATACAAAACTTCTATAGAATTTTCTAGATCAGAAGCAGATGCTCCACAACAAACCCAGGAGAATGATGACTCTGATGATGATATTGAACCTTTACCACTCAGAAGAGAAAAGAACAGATTAGATTATCACCTACTGCACACAACAAGACAAAGACTGACAAAGCCAGATTCAGCTGTTCCATCGACATCAAGAGCGTGACGGAAGGCCGACGAAACGACCAGAGCCTGCAGAGCGACAACCAGCAGCGAAGCAGCGAACATCGGGAAGATGACGTCACGAGAGAGCTCTACAGCGACGACTTGACTTGAACGAGATCTTCAGTAACAACTTTACGTGAAGCCACCCAACGACGGCGGAAGGATGTTATCGGAAACGGACTAGATGATTTATCGCCACGGAGTGCCAACAATGAAATTTAAGTATATTTTTCTTTCACTTGGCACTTGATTGAGTTATAAAATGTTTTTTTTTCTGGAATAGATGAAGACGAAGAAGAAGCCTTATTGTGAATTATATAGTTAGCGATGTTTAATTTCTTGTTGAAACTTTAGAGTTCGATATTTATTTTTGAAAAGTGAAATTTTTGTACTTCGAGTTTATACTTGTGTGAATAGAGTTTTTTTTGCATTCTTGTTCATCGAGGTTCTAGTTATTGTATTTACGTGAGTTAAAATGTATTTTTGTAGATTTTTTTTTTTCAGCTGACTGATAGCTGAAAATTTTGTAAGTCGATATTGGAAAGTTTAGAAATTGTAAAATGTTTCTGGATATGAATGAGAAGAGTGAAAGAGAATTAGTGATTTAAGAATTTGTATTGTAAAATAATGTGCATTCCAAAGTGAATTTATGTAAAAAAAAAAAAGGGAGATTCATGTAAAAGTTATTGGATGAAATGTTATCATCATATATTATAAATTATTTACACTCTTTTTTTCTTTATTCTTAGATACGATTTATGTATATGTGTTTAAATCTGTTCAGTGTCATCAGTGATATTTATGTGTCAATGATACGTAATTTTTGTGGATGACATTGGCAGTATTTATTGGTATATATAGATGATGACCATGATGATGACTGCAGAATTTTGTTTTTTTTTGTGTGTACCTTTTTGGAGCTGTCCCCAAATGGCATAGTCTGATAACCGAGTTGTTATCAGCATAACTCCTTTGGGAGGGGGACGTTAGCTCTGAAGGGGGAGGTAACTAATGATTTTTTATTTCAGCTAGATCGCGATTTCTGTGAATAGGAGAAGAATTAGCAGATGATTACAATCCCGCTTGTTTGTAAATTTTGAATTTTCTTAGCTTTGCGTATTTGAATGTAATTAGGAGGAGATAACGGTGTTCGAATACCCGTTTTTTTTATGTGATTTAGGAGAAGATTTAGCTTTCACATATTTTTTATTGTGGTTAGGGGAAAAGCGGAAGTTATTACCCCGCTAACAACAAATGTAATGAATCACTTTTTCTTTTCATCTTTTTAACATTTATTAGACTTAGAAAGTTAGGAGTTCATTAACCTCTTATTTTCTGTACAGTTCAAGATATGCCAATTTCGAGTTTGTATCAGAATGTGATACTAGTTAGACCGATGATGCTAGTATACAGTTAACTGTCACAGCCACTGGTACGTAAGTACACTAGGTTAGCTGTTAAATACATATTTTTGTTAGGAGGAAAAGGGAGGAGGTACCTTTGGTTGTGCTGGAAAATTGTGTCAAAGTAAGAATAATTCATCATATCCAAATTTGCGCTAGCATACTTTTACTTATTTATGTTCAGCCATGTGTAAATGACGTAAGATGTGTCCTTTATTCAAAATTTGCTCGTCAAAATTTGTTAGGTCAATATTTTGACTCCCTTTGGAAGGGGGAGTTGTGATGCCCCATCGTTCACTTTTGCTTTACCTTAACCAGTTTTTGTTTAATTTACGTTATATTTATCATTTTGGGGATTTTTATTTCCTTTTCGGCATCACAGCACTCGTTTTCAAGTTTCTAGGAGTTGCGTACGCGCAACTCCGAACTTCCGACCGTAACCGTTAAAGCGCGTGCCAAGGACACGCCCCCTCTTGCGTCATACCGCGTCGTTCGTCATTGTATGCAAATGTCTTTCCCGGCATGCGCCGGCCCATTGTCAAAACCGTGACCTGCGAGTTACTAGAGACCACTTAGCACTTGAGACTAGAGCACTGAGAGTTGTAGAGAGAGCAGAGAGATGTAGTAAGGTGTGTAGCACAGAATTTAGTTTCTTCATTGATGTCTTGGTGAGTTAGTTATTTTGGAAATAAATCTATTTTGTTTTGTTACAAACTTTTGAGTCTGTAGTTTTTATCTTGAGCAACGCTGATTTAGGATCTTTTTTATATTAACTCTTATTTTGTTAAGAATCATTTTTTGACTCTTACTTATGAACGCTCACTGGCACTGGAACCCTAAATCAACTTATTCTACATTTTTGGCAATTTGTTAATGATTGCCTGGCGCCCGTCAAAGCTATCCAGAGCATAACACTTTAATTATTTTGCATTGTTTGGAGCGTTACAGAGGGAGGATGGAAAGTATTTCCAAGGTTTAGGTTTGCTTCTCATAAGACATGCCAGTGATGCTCTTCCAGGATACGAGTGCATTAATGAGAGCAAAATTTGAAACAAAAATTAAAGACTAGAATGTCATCTGTTGTTACGCCCCAACAGAGGATTTTGATAAGAATGAAAAGGATATGTTTTACAGACAGCTACAGGATATTTTGAATTCTGTGAAGGAGATATTTCTCTTGTGCTAGGTAATTTCAATGCTAAAGTTGGTACTGAATCTGACCTTTGGGCAGGTGGTTTTAGGTCCCTTTGGCATTGGCAGTTCCAATGGCAATGGGGAACATCTTCTACAGGTAAGTAAACTTAATGGTTTGCAAATAATTAATACATATTACAAATACTGGAACATTTATAAATACACACTGGTTTCACCTGATGGGTTGCACAGGAATATGATAGAATATATTTTAATTAACAGCAAATGGGCTAGTTCGGTTAGGAATACCAGATCATACACAGGGGACGAAATTGGATCTGACTATTACCTGGTCAAAAGTATCTTGCAACTGAAACTTAAAAAATGTTGTGCTAAGGTTAAGAAAATTACCTTTAACACTGAAAGTCTGAAAGATCCAGTTGTAGCCAAAGCATACCATGATAGGCTACTTAATCATTATCACAATCGTGGTTTGCTTACTGCTGAAGTTGAGAAAGAATGGGATCAGTTTAAGTAAGCTTTTCTTGAAACCAATAGTACTCTTTTGGGTAAAAGAGAACAGAGGAAGTATTATTTGAGTGATAAGGCTATGGAACTTGTTTCTGAAAGAAAGAAGTGCAGGATTAATATGAATCAAAACACTAATAGTCCCAACAGAAGGCATTACAATGAGCTTAATAAATGTGTAAAGGACGACCGATGCAAGTGTGGAGAACGACAGACTATGGACCACATCTATGCCTGCACACAACGTCAATTTTTAACTACTCTAGACGACCTATGGATGGGGAGAGACATGGACGACTTTGTCCATTTCTGGACAAAACGATTATGATGCACGGACACGAGAAAGAAAGAAGTTAATAGCTGATAGGAATCTTTGGCTTGATAGCTTGGCTGATAAAGTAGAGGAAGCAGTTAGAGCAACAGTAGAGCATTGTACCAGACTGTTAATATTTTGTGTGGAGACAGGTACACTGGGATTGAGGGATAAACATGGTAAAGTGGTTGAAGGTGAGGATTCTGTGATGGCTAGGTGGGCTGGGGGTATTTCAGAGATGTTCTAAACAAGTGATTATTTGTACTCCCATTGTTTATAATGAGGATAGATGCATTACTGATTTTAATGATGGCCCTATATCACATTCTTAAGTTGCTTTGGCTACCTCTAAATTAAAACTGCATAAATCTCCTGGGGTGGATGAAATCACCACTGAAATGCTTAGAGCTGGGAACACTTGTATCACATGACTGACTGAAATTTTGAACTTTTTTTTATGATAAAGGTGTTGTTCATAACGATTTTACTAGAGCTATTATTATTATTCATATTTTTTAAAAAGGTGATTGTAGTTCTTGTGATAATTATAGGGGAATTAGTTTACTTTCTGTTCCAGGTAAAGTTCTTTGTATGATTATACTTAATAGAATTAAGAATTTGGTTGATTGACTACTATGTGATGAACAGTGTGGATTCAGAAGTGGTAGGGGATATATTGATCAAATATTTTCACTAGGCAGATTCTTGAGAAATGTTTAGAGTTTCAGAAACCTGTGGTTACTAGCTTTATAGATTTCAAAAAGGCTTTTGACTCTGTTGATCAACATAATTTATGGTTAAATGTTAGATCATTGGAATACCTGACAAGTTAGTGTAATGAAAGATCTCTATAATAACACTGAGTCGTGTGTGTGAGTTGGTAAGGCTTGTAGCAATTGGCTTAGCATTGCTAGTGGAGTTAGACAGGGGTGCATTTTGTCTCCTTTTTTCTTTGGTTATTGTTTATGTTATGTGAAATTCTTTGCAAGGAAAAGATTTTGGCCTTAAATGGTCTAAAGATTTGAAAATTTATGATTTAGAATTATGCAAATGATTTGGCCCTGTTGGCTAATGATGTTGATGAGATGAATTCATTCATTAGGGCTGTTGATGAGACTGGTAATAGGGTAGGTTTGGTGATAAACAGATAAAAATATAAAGTGATGAAAATTGGTCAGGCAGATGGTGCTTCAGTTGCTTTGAATGGCTGCACTCTTGAGAAAGTGTCTCAGTTTAATTATCATGGGAGCTATGTAACAGATACTGGTAATGTGTGGCATGAGATAAATAGAAGAATAGGGATTGTCACTGAGACTATTAAAAAACTATGAAGTGCGTGGAAAATAGGAGAGTACACCTAAAGACTAAAATTAGGCTATAATGATGAGGTTAGAAGAAGTCATCAGCCTCCTTTGAGCAGCATTTTATGCAGAGAGAGACTGCATTGGTTAAACCATGTTGCCCATATGCACAGCTGCAGATTGGCAAACAAAATTATGAACAGTGTGCCTAGTCTTCAGGAAAAGGGGGAAACCTAGGATGCGATGGGCAGACAATATCAAACAGGACCTTGCTAAAATTGACTTACAGTGGCCAGATGCAGTAGCTTTAGCTCAGAACAGACATGTCTGGAGAGGAAAATTACACAGTCTGGTTGGACCTCCATAGCTGATGGATGGATGGACAAATTTGCATCAATAGGTTCTGAAGTATATTTACTGCACTGGCATTTCATCAGCGTTTACACTTTTTTAAGCAAGCAACTTCAATGTTATCAATGACTGTCCTTATTTTAAAAATTCTCAACTGCAGAGCAATTATTATTTAACTGGCATGGTTATGAAAACAATGATTTATCTCAGAATAAGATTTCATTTATTTGTGTAACACTAATTTTATATTTTATTTACTCAATGATTATTAAATGCAATTTTTGGAATCAGAATACTGCCTATTAACTTTACAATATTTACCTTGCAAAACAAACGTGGATCCAATCTTGCTAATTCTGGAGGCAAATATCTTTTATACATTTCATACAAATCTGAAAATTGAGCTCGAGATGGATAACCTTGCTGCATTAACTCCAAAACAGAAGTCATACCTAAAAAAAAAACCTCATTAAAGTGGACTTTCAGACAAGTAATATTTATGAGACTGTACAAAAAATGCATTTTGAAACAAGTATATGAATTAGTAAAATGCTAGTTTACTAAACAATTATGAATTTAAAACTTGTTAGCAAAAATATTTAAACTTACATCATCTAATATTAAAGAGGAATTTTTCAACTATACACAAATGAGAACTTTAATGAAAAAAGGGTCAATACTAATTACACTGTTCTACAAGGGAAATTTTTCTTTGGTTAACTGATATGTTCCTAAAGTATTTTGGTGTAGGAAATTGAAATCTGAGTTTAGAATTAGCCTATCAGGGCTAGTTTAAGAGTTGTGAAGATGTAACACAACAATTTCATACATATTACTTGGGGAATGAAAAACAGGAAATGTTACATCAAAAAAAGTTGGCAACACTGACTTGTTTGCAATAGTTTATACTCACATGTTGGCAACAATCTTATTCTATTCCTAGTTTAGATAACTACTAGTCTGCCTCTGTCAAGTTTATTTTAAAAATATATAAGTGACAAGATATTTGTGGAATTAACATCAATTTTTTCAAACTGTATTCTAGGACTCAAATAAGACAGTTGTAAAGAGTTTTATGACTCTTTACAACTCCTACCTAGAATACAAGTATGTAAGAGTATTATGACAATATTTATGTAGTTAACATGACAGGTTTGTGAATACTTCTATTCTGTTATTTTTTTCCTTTTGTATTCTAGAAAATGCCCCATGAAAATGTCAAAATAAGGCAGACAATTTCTGTTATATTTGCAGAGAGTTCACCTTTGCAAGACACAAGAAAAAAATGTCACCTACAATAAAGAGAGCATACAAACATTACTTTGGATGTAAAATATGAGATCAGGATAAGCAATGGGCCCCTTACATAAGTTGTGCAACTTGCTATCTGAAATTAATAAACTGATGGAAGGGTAAAGGTAGCACCATGTTATTTGCTGTACCCATGATATGGAGGAAACCAAAAGACCATTCCACAGATTGCTACTTCTGTATGACTAGTATCCAGGGCTTTACCAGCAGATAATTGAAGAGACATATCGATTACCCAACTTATCTTCTGCAATACGCCCAGTACAACATTCTAAAACTTTGCTAGTTCCACTAACTCTAAGTCAGGAAACAGAAGATGAAGAAAGTAATGGCGAAGAAAGTGAGGCATGTGAATCATGTCCAGAAAGAAGTGATCCTTCCTACGAGGCTACCATGGATCCAACTCCACATTTTTTAACACAGACAGATTTGAACAATTTGGTTCGTGATCTAGGGCTAAGTAAACAAAATGCTGAACTGCTGGGTTATGGGTTGCAAGAACAGAATCTTCTCCAACCTGTACAAGTATAAGTTTATATAGAAATAGAGAACAGAATTTTGTTGTATTCTTTTCACAAGATGGCCAATTGACTTTCTGTAATGATATTGATGGTTTGATGACAGCTTTAGGCTTTATTCATAACCCACAAATTGGAGGCTCTTTATAGATGCACCCAAAACTAGCTTGAAGGCAGTTTTACTACATAATGGTAATTTAATGCCTTCTGTTCCAGTTGCCTATGCTAGTATGGCAAAAGAATCATATGAGATTCTAGATATAATGCTCAAATCCATTAAATATACGGATTTCAATCGGGAAATATGTGGGGATTTAAAAAACATTGCCATGATATTGGGAATGCAACAAGAGAACACAAAATTTCCTTGTTTTCTTTGTGAATGGGACAGTTGTGACAGAGCATCCCATTACTTGAAGAAAACTTGGCCAATAAGTAATTGGAAAGTGGGAGAAAAAAATTTACAGAAGCAGAGACATAGCTTATGAGGACATGATCCTTCCTCCCCTTCGTATAAAATTGGGACTTATGAAGCAATTTGTCAAGGCACTGGATAAATATATGGTAGAGGATTTGTCTACCTAACAACAAAATTCCCCCATCTTTCAAAAGCAAAGATAAAAGAGGGTGTGTTTGTTGGCCCTCAAATAAGACAGTTGAAGAAAGATGTGAAATTTGATGAATCTTTAACAGAGAAAGAGAAACTTGACTGGACAAGTTTTAAGAAAGTTACAGACAACTTTCTTGGAAAAAAGAGGTCTAAACATTATAAAGAAATAATAAACCAGATGCTACATGTATATCGGGATTTAGGATATAACATGTCTTTAAATGTGCACGTCCTGCATTCACATCTGGACTACTTTCCAGAAAGCTGCAATGACGTCTCCGATGAACAATGGTGAGAAGTTTCACAAAGATATTATGACGATTGAAAAGCGATATGAAGGGAAGTGGATGCCTACAATATTAGCTGATTTTTGTTGGAATCTCAAAAGAGACAGTACATATAAACATAAAAAAAAAAAGATTTACATTTGGTATTTTTGTTATTTAATTTTCTGTATTCAATATATTTCTGTATAACATTCTCTAAAATTTTCTGTGTGAATCTATAATCATTTTAATACTAAGGAAGCTAAGAATAATCTCTTTTTTTCTCTATTATTATTCATTGTAAATCTAGGAATAAAATGAAAAATTAAAAATCGTCTAACTCAAAAACTATTCCTGACAGAAAACATCTAAACACAGATCTGCACTAAAAAAACCTTTAAGAATCGCACAGCCCTTACTTAGAAAAAAGAATTTTTTTTTGTAGAACAGTGTTATTCACCTTAAAAATAATGAAATAATTGACAAACTCACATACACTGTTAGTAATTTTCTATTAACTTTCTAAAGAAACAAACGTAAATTCAGCATTTGATCCTGAATAATACCTATTTTAGCAATTTTTTTTTAAATGACCCAAAGCTTTCACTTTGTCATCCCTCTGTAGACAATTCTTTTTGCTTTTAGACATAATTTTTTGGGTTGGATAGGTATTGGTGAAACATTACAATCTGCATATTCTGATTCTCCTAAAAGTTTAATTATACTCTCTAACAGTGGAAAAATTCAAAATGTTTACCAAATATTTTATAAGAGGTAACTAAGTAAATATGTACTTGCCTTACCAGCTCGAAACAGTTAATACATTTACTTTATTATGAAATATATTTATTCCAGTATTAATTGTTTTCTACGAATTATTAATAAATAATTATTAATAAATTAATTATTAATTGTTTTCTACGAATAGAAAAAAACCTTTTGACCATATTTTGACTGATCACTTAATCAACTTTATTTGATTTTAGTTAAATAAAGTTTATTTTACTTAGATTAAGTAACAGTCAATCCTACTACTTAAGTTTTCCCTCTTCCCAAATTTATGAGAACTTCTAAGGTTGATAGGCTCTTACCTCTAGTAGTTTGATATTAGAAACATGTTTAAAAACATTTGTATTTTTTGTATATATAAAATCAATGAAACATAAAAACTAATCTTAATTTATAAAAGTGTGTGTGTGTGTGGGGGGGGAGATATTTGAAAACACCAACTGAAGATAAAACCTTAAATTAAGTAGAAATGTTGCTGATTTGTAGCATGCAAAAAAAAAAAAGGCTACCAGCATAAGCATTATATAAAAAAAAATTACTACTATACCTGAACATCGTAGCTGACTAAGTATTTGATTTCCTTCAAAGAAATGATCTATCATTTTGAAATTGGGCTTTATACAGCGCACAAAATGTGTACCAGTATTTTGTAGCTTCGACATCAGTTCTTGAAGTTGCACCCGAAACTTGCTGCCAACACTAATAAAGTTCAACTTTCCTTTCGAAGACTGAGTAGTAGAATCAGATTTGAACAGGTTTTGAATGAAACTGTTTTCAGCTTCTAACATTACACTTTCCAGAGATGCATGAAGTGCATCATTATTTTTTTCTATAAATGAGGCCTGTAAATCAAAGTATAAGTTACTTAGATATATCAAATGAAACAATTCATTATTGACTATTACATAATTCTGCAGAAATACAGAAAATACTTCATTGAAATAACACTTAACGATTTGTTCTTATAACTAATTTTTGTAAGTTTAAGTTGGTTTAATATTTTATCCTTGAGTAATGCATTTCATACTGATCAATGGATAAACACCAAATTGCAAGGATGTCAAGGTTTAAGAGTGAATATTGACAAAGATACCAATTGGACAATTGTTCCAGGCAGCTGAGTTTTCTTTTTTATTGTTGTTAACAGTGATGTGTACCTAAACTTTTTGTTGGGACACTTTGGCTAGCACAGGCAGGGCAAAGGATGTAGGAAAAATTTTAGAGAAAATACCTCAGTGCTAATTTTCGTTAACTCCCCAAAATTAAGCAAAATAGCATTATTTAGAGAAAGTTAAAAAAAAAAAAACTCATAAAGGTGTTCTGGTCTTTTCTTGTTCCTCCTCTATAATATTTATCTATATGTATTTTTTTCTCCAGTCTAGTGGTATTTAAAAAAATGTACAAAATATCTGCAATATATAGGTTTACTCTTTTTCTCAACTCCATTCCAATTATAAATTTTTATTATTTGATACTGAATTACTTGTCATAAATTATTCCTAGTAATCTATTTTGGTTTACTGCAATGTTAGTAACTATTGTACTCTTCTGGGTATTCATCATCTTTTTTTCTCTAATGAAATAACAACAGAAACAGGAGATGGCTTATATGAGACGTTAAATAGCATTCAAATTCTAAATCACACAATACTGAAGCCTGAATATACTTATGTGTACTCCTTTTGACAAATATCATAATTAGCTTTTACATGCAAAGTAAATGTTTAAGCCAATCACACCATCTGGAAAAGCAGTAGATGCACAACATGGTAAAAAATATTCATAAGCATTTCTCAATTTATAAGCATAACATGAAGACAAAACCCAGAAGAACCTATTTTGTAATGGAGATTGAAAATCACATGGAAATCATAATGGAGATTGAAAGGCTATCTAAGTATGACTATATTTTACTTCTCTCTCTCTCATTTACTCAATTACAGTTACTTACAAATAAAGATATTTTACAATTACTTAGAAAAAAATATAGCATTTGACCTATGTTCTACATTTTAACTTTCTCTCTCACTTTCTCTATTATTCCTTAGAAAAAAATACAGCATTTTGCCTATTTCAATCCTTATACACAAATTGGGGTATCCATTTATTTGAGTTATTTACTATTACTATGGAACCCTATTGTTTTTATTTGCAACTCACATTTTTATATTTTACAAAGTACTGTTTTATGATCTAACAGGCTATGGCATTGGTTATGGTCCAATTACATGATTTTAAAACTGTATCAAATTATATCTGTAGTGGTAAAAAATGATTTAATAATATAATATTATAATAAAGCAGAATTGCAAAGTATGTGAGCTCAGAGTAGATTAACCTGCTCCTATGCAACTGATCCCCCCCAAAACGATTGTTAACGTTGCTCTTCAGGCAGGCTGTGAAGGATTTAATGACATGGTGGAAGGTGATATAAAAGAATTACTGAATAGTGATGGGGATGAGCTAACAGAAGGCCTACAAGAACTTGTTAAGAGTGCCAATGAGGACAATTTAAGAGATGAAAAAGAGAAAGAATTGTGGGACCTCCATAAGTTCAGCAGTCTTTCAAACTATTTAAAGCAAAAAATGCCATCTTCTGTCATGCAGTTGCCCCAAAGACCATCCTAATACATTCCTGTTTTGTCATCTGTATGAAAAAAGGTCATGAAATCACTGACCAAAATGCCTATCATAACTCGTCAATCCCAAGGACCTTATTTCTATTGAGGGGTCATAGGAAGATCAGGAATAAAAAATTATAATACTCACATAGAGTACTTGATAAAATTTATACTTTAAGATTTATATACATTTAATTAATACAAATTAAGTTTATAAACATGTGAACACAAATACATATTCAGGGGGCTACTTAGGGTGCTATGGCACCTCCTTAAATCTTTGAAACCTCGAAATTTAAAAATGATAAAACTATTCACAGGAATAGGGAAGGTTCAGGAATTTGGGAAAAAACCATGTTAACTGAAATCGAGTAAAAAGATACTAAAGCAGTTGGTTATTAGAGTATAGAAATTTGTACATGGCTTGTTATTGCTAATCTGGAATCATAATGAAAGAAGACTCTAATCTAATGAAAGAAGAAACATGAAATAAGACACTAATCAACAAGAGATGAAATTATTAGTGAATTAGTAAAATTTTAGTTTACTGAGCTGCCAAAACAGATAGCACTGTTTACAAGACAAATTACCTTTTATGGTTAATAAAAGAGAACATTTTTTTTTACTATTTCGAATGCATATATACCAAATAAAATTCCACCCACCCCACCCCCTCCTCCTGTCAACACAAATGCATTGACCATGCTACTGTATGTGGCATGCTATGATTTTTTTTCTTCAAAATTATTTAAAAAAAATCTTAACACCCTCTAACTTAGGTTTAGCAATGGATAAAAAAAATCCTGTATATGCACCTGAGTGAACATGATTTATAGGAGACTGCATAGTTTTACCTTAGCATATGTACAGTAGTTTTCTACAGAGGAATCCCAACTAAGTGAATTTGCACTTATATGGAGATACCAGGAATCTAACCCTTGCATACTTTACAACCCTACTGTATAATAAAGTTTAACTTTAAAATAATAATATTACTGCAGGGAGAAGCAACAAGATCATTGCACTGTATGTTGAAATGAGTATTTCAAATGTTCTGATATTGCCTAAATGTATCTGCAACCAGAATAAACCTACATCATGTAAATATTTAATCATATTAAATGTGCAGATTGGTTTTAAATGTTGTAAATATCAATCATTTTACCTACATGTTTTGATATCTTATGGTACATTTTAAAAAACTCACAGTTTCATAACAGACAGCCCCAGCAAAATGGCGAATCAAGAAGCCTTCATTATCTCTGATCTCTCTGTGATCCTTTAACTTTGATTTCCTAGGAACAGAAAGGCGAAAGTGTTTTCCATGATTACCATGTACAGTAGCAGTAAAATGGGTATGGCTTGATTTTGGGAGTTTACTTTCCTCATCAAGGAGATCGAAAATTCCATTTCCTTTATTTTCAAGAAGCTCTGTTGGAATAATATTCTTATCAGTAAACATACAAAGGGGGCAATTAAAAGGTATAATAAAAAATTAGTAGTATTACAATAACACCAGTAAGATTTTACTGTTTAAAATGTTTGATTCTAAACAAATTTCAGATTCTACTTTTGTCTACAAAACATCATTTCCCAGCTATTAAGTTTTACCATACGATATTTTTAGAAGTTGTTCACTCAAAAAACATTTTAATTTGGCTTTATTATATTTGACAGTAAAATTACAACATAATCAAGAACATTACTTATATAAATTATTAACCTCTGGGATCATAAACATCTCTCACTGTTCAATGATTAAACAGACCTTAAAATTACAATCTGTGATATGGAAAACGAACATGCAAAAACAAATGAACTGAAATGAATATACACATAGAGACCTGTAAATTTAAAATATGGGGAGTACGCTCAAAACATACTGATATTGTTATTACACAACTTTGCTACCAATTTTCAAAACTTAAATGCCATAATTATTCCATTGAAAAATGCACTCAACTGTATAGAATATGTAACAGTAATTTACTAAACAATTATACAAATTATTTACAGCCAATATTGCAATGCAAAAAATAACTATCGGCAATATTAGCATAAATCATGGTAATCTGATGCACTATGCCTATATAATTTCAAAGAATTTATTGCATTTACTTTCAGCATCAGAATAAAGTTCTTTGACAATTGTATTTTAAGTCTAAAATGGATGGAGAATTATTCATAAGCCCAAAAGCAAGTTTCACTTATTCATTAAAGGCCAATAACATTTTAGTCAAAAAGCGTGCTCCCCACCATACAGATCTGTTCTTGCAGAATAACAGATATGACAGCCCTATCCAGCCACAGTTGCATCCATTTTTGTACGGCTACTACAAAGAGAGAGATAGCAGCATAATACCTGGAGGGTTAGAGATATCACATATAAAAAGTTAAAAGCACTCTTTTTTTAGATGAACATATATTAATTGTAGAATTGACAGTAAAACTACAACAAAATCATGAACAATATTTACTACAAATTATGTGTTGGAAGACACTCCAGTTTCCACTGCTAAACACAGTGTTATTTCCACAGGGGATCACAGTTCCCAAGGCTATATAAGCTGCAAGTTTTTTTCCCCCAACTGAAACTATCACTTCAAAACTTTTTAAGTTTTAATTTAATCTTGCAATAATTGTTTATAATTTAATCGTACAAACGTGCAATTTAAATTTGAAAATAAATATTATCCAAAATCAAAAATTTCACAAAATTTTACTTCTTAATTGCTTCCAAAATCTTCCGATTTTAAAATAAAAGTTTCTGATAATTTTCAGGAGCATTACAAAACTTGATATGAAAAATATGCTTTGCTGAAGTTCTGATAAAATTTAGGCATAGAAATTGGAAGATTATTTGTACATAATATAAACAGAAACCACAGTAATGATGAAAATGGATATTCAGGAAGGCAATCCAAATGGTAGCAAAGATTTGTTATTTTATGGCTATTAAAATTTCCATCATATTGAAAAGGTAAACTTGTTTATGAAGTTTAAAGTATATACACCAAAGAGTCAAAATATTATGACCACCTGTCTAATATGATGCTGGTCCTCCATGTGCTGCCAAAACAGCTGTTATCTGGTGAGACATGGAAGCTATAGTATTTCTAAAGGTGTCTTGTGGTATCTGGTACCAACATGTTACCAGAAGATCCTTTAACTCTTGTAAGTTACATGGTTGAGCAGCCACAGATCGGATATGCCATTCCAGAACAAACCACAGATGCTCGATTGGATTAATGTCTGGGAAATTTGGAGACTAGAGTAATACCTGGAAGTCTTCCTCATATTCTGCGAACCATTCTCAAACAATCCGGGCAGTGTGGCATGGCACATTATCCTGCTGAAAGAAGGCACTACTAGAGGGATATACCATTGCTTTGAAAGGATGTACCTGATCTGCAATGATGTTTAGGTAGGTGGTAGATGTCATAATTTACTGCACATGAATGACTGGACCCAGGGTTTCCCAGGAGAACATTGTCTAATGCATTACATTTCCTCCATTGGCTTATTTTCGTCCCATGGTGCATCCTGGTGCCAACACTTTCCCCAGATAAACGATGCACACATACCCAGCCATCCACATGCTGCAACAGAAAACGAGATTCACCAACCAGACGACCTTTTTCAATCATTCAAGATCCAGTTTTGATGCTCGCATGCCCATTGTAGGCACTTTCGACAGTGAACTGAGGTTAGCATGGGCATTTGGAGTGGCCTGCGGCTATGCAGCTCCATTTTCAGCAGGTTCGATGTACTGTGTGTTGTGACATATTACTCCTGTATACCACCATTCATATTATGGCTAGCATTGAGATTTATCTCCGCAAAATTCCCTGCCCTGCCCACAATCAATAGGGGACACTGATAAGCTTGGAAAGGCCGCCATCTGTCGGATGGAATATTAAGCTGTGGCTCCATATATGGGAGAGCCATACCTTGTGCACATTAAAGAACATGCTAGATGGCCTTGACGGGAGGCTACCATCTGTCTCCCAACATCTGTTCCAGTGGGTCCTCTCCCCCAATCTTCTCTGAGCCTTCGGGGTCCATGTGACCTGGCCATTTAGCACATGGTGTGGAAAAAAGTGTGCTGCTCAGATGTAAAACAACCCAAACAACATATTATGGAAAAGTTGCACCACAGTATCTCTTCTGTTGGTTGTACCATATAGGATAGCTTCTAGCATCGATAAGCTGTGGTCGGCCCACACCTTGCTAGCAGTTCACGTGTTTTCCCTTCTCAGATCACATTTTGAAGGTGACTAACCTTGGCTGACCGTGAGCACCCCACAAGCCTTGCGGTCTCGGAAATGCTCTGACCCAGTCGTCTGGCCATTACAATTTAGTTTTTCTCAAACTCTCTGAAGCCCACTGCCTTTCCCATCTGAAGAACAAAATAACACTGATTAACAGAGCTCAGTATCCAAAAGTATCAGTTGTTATTTATACAATTTCATGACCTTCACACGTGCTGTCGTTTACCTGCAGTTGCTTCGATTTGCATAAAGACATGCTGGTCATAATGTTTTGGCTCTTCGGTGTATCTTTAGAAGATAGAAATTTCCATTTGAAAATTTTTATTTATTTATTTTTATTCCTTGTAGTAGCAATGCTTTATAGGTATGGAATTTTGAAACACTGCATAATGTCAATGAAGTGGCAAGATTTAAATACCACCATAAGAGAGAAAACATATACTGCCCTATTTGGTGAGAATATCTTTAATAATAATAATAAACAGAATGGTGTTCGAATTAAAAGTAGTTTTATGTCAGTCCCTCCCCACACATGCACTAAATTTTTCTTGCCTATTTCATCAAAAGTTGATTCTGGCTTCTGGCTATGCCCAGATTTTATTTCTGCAGCCCTTATTTACAGTAATGAATTTATAGTTTAATTTATTAAATTTCATGTTCAACTGATATGAATCATTAAATTTCACTCTTTTTACAATGGAAAGAGTAGTATATTTTTACTTATATAATCAAGATCATTAAAATTTGAAACACAAATCTGATGATTTATAGATTGACACAAATCTGATGATTTATAGATTGCAGAAGTTAACATGCATAAAAAGGCTGACAAGCTTGAAAAAGCAAAACATTATTTCTGCAATCTATGCAAGACAAAAGAAACTAACCAATACTGGAAAGGAGCAATATTTAGATGCTTGCATACAGCTTTTGGTATGGGCCCAAAAAAGATTTCAGATCCACAAAGGATAAACTACATGGCTACAGATTTGCAAATAACAAAATTAAACATGTAGTAGAAAACTTCATAATCAATTAAAATATTCTTCAACATTGGAATTAGGAAGCTTATGACAAAATGAATTTCAGAAACAGCATAACAGAGTTTAAATAAAGCATACATTTCAATAGCAAATTCAGTTTACTTCCTGGATCAATTATATATTTTTTTCAGTTGAGTTATTTTGTCTCTGAGCAGTTTTTTTTTTTTGCACTAATGAGTTAAATGGCCAGATCATAAGCACCACAAGACCAGAGGTTGGGGAAAGGAATCCACTGGGAACTGCCGAGATAAAAGGAAGTTGACCATCAAAGTCATCCAGCATTTTCTTCAATTTGGCAAGGTATGCCTAGTGTGCCTAGGCAAGGTTAATGCCTAGTGTGATGAATGGTAGTATTTCTAAGACTATCAGTATCTCCTTTTCTCTGATGGCATAACAGAGTTAGCAGAGAGTCAAGTACATATTGTGTCCATGTAGAGAGTGAAAACTCTCAACATGGTACACAATATCTACTGAATCAAACTCTACTCTATATTTTTGTGGGATTTGTACTTTTTTTTCCCCACACAAAATATTAATAATAATGTCTTAATATTTTAATTTCCTTACCTATGCAATCCTGATTATCAACATATTCAATCTTTCTGACATTCAATCCTTCTTTTTCATACAGAGATTGTTCCTGAAAAATAGATTAATACTTAACCAAACAATAAAGCTTAAATTATAAAATTAAGTTACATAAAACTAGTCAGAGTAAAAAAAAAGTCATTAGCAGTAAATGAATGAATAATACTAATTTTAGTTTATTTCAACTAACAAAATGCATTAAATACACAATAATTTGCATTATTTTCTTTTCACTTCACTTCTTATTCTGAATATTGCATATTACTTCAAACAATAAAAGCAAAAAGAAGAAATACGTTAAGCTGGTTTGTACTGCAATATTGTAATGAACTGGAAGCTTACAGCATTTTAATCATTTTATATGCTCAATAACATTAGTAACTTAATATCTAGTCATTTTATATAATTAATGTTTTGGGTTATTAGTATCTTCTAGAAACATTATTTCAAAAGCAGAACTGTAAAAAGAGAGCTACTAAATGAGAATCTGATTAGCCTGTTTCTTAAAGACACTTTCCTTTTATCTGGGATGAGACACAACTGTCCCATACCTAATGGTAAGCATTCATTAAAAACAATTCCTATTTTTAAAATACAAACTTTAATTAGTACATAGAAATCCTATATATTGCTGAATAATATAATAGAATCTGAACTTGCTAAAAATAACACATCAAAATAGGACTAATATTTCACTCGAAATTTAGACATGAACAATAATGTCTTTTTAGTTGAAACAATAACTAACAGCAGATTTATTGGTCTTGGCAATCAACTTCAATTTCTTTCCAAAGAAGGAATCAAGTGTACATAACAAGTAAATAAATATCAGATTGTCCCATAAGTAATGTACATTTTGCACATTCACAAGATTGCAAAATGTTATGTTTCCTTGTATATGCATTGGAAGATGAGTATTGTAGAAACATTTATGTAATACTAAAGGCATGGATGTCTGTGTTGTTTTTCTGCTGAGGTCCTGCCATCCTCACAGACCTTCTACTATGGCATATTAAACTGACATGCTCCTGTCAGACCTCTGTGACAAGCAGCTGCTTGACGGGGTATTTATTTTTTATTTTTTTTTTAAATCATCAGTCTATAGACAACTTTTGGTTAGTGTAATGTTGCATTTGTCTTTAATCATCAAAACAATATGGAGCCTCAGAGAAGTATATTATGCTAAAGGAATTTCACAAATGGAACAATATGAAGGAAAACATTCAAGATGTTTATCAACAAGATAGTTTAAACACAGGAAGTATAACTGGTGGTTCATAAAGTTCAAGTCTGGTGACTATAACATAGTCAATGATGCACAGTCTGGCTGTCTTGTTGAATTTGAAAACCACTTGTTGAAAGCTACAGCTTAAACTGTAACATTTAGAGGACTTGTATAGCAACTCAATTCAATCCACTCCATCTATTCACTAAAATGACTGGGAAAAGTGACTAAACTTTGAAAATGGGTTCTGCATTAAATGTCTCCAGCAAATCTGTGATGAGGAGCTATTTGAGTTTCACTGCATTCCTGCCGACTTATATTGCCATTTTAAATCAAATTGGTACTGGCAACAGGAAATGGGTATTTTATCATAATATTAAACATCAACAGTGAAAATATTTAATCCCAAAGATTTGGCCACACCAGTCAAGCGGAGGGTTGTACTCCATGAAGGTTTTGTTGCACATTTAGTGGGATATTCAGGATGTAGTGCATTTTGAATGATGAATCTGAATGAAATGATCACAGCTAATGTCAATTGTCAGCAAATCTAATGTTTAGTCACTGCTTTTCAACCAAAGTGCCCTTCTTTGGTCAGTTGAAAATGTGTTTCATTGCTGCTTGTGGAGTTTGGTTGGGAAAAAATGTCACATCCTCCATATTTGCAAGACCTTGCCACCATCAGACTCCAATTTATTTCAAAGTTTACAAGATCATTTTGATCTTCTTCAATTCAAAACCTAAATAATTTTATACATGTGGTACAGAAAATCTTGTCAAAAGACAGCAAGAGGTGACAGAAAATGAGAGAAAATATATTCTTAATTAAAAGTTCATTCATAGAATTATGTTGTCATTTTGTAACAAGCTGTCATAAGTGAACATTACTCATGGGGCAACACGATAGCATGAATCAAGTTACTAAAAATACCTGCAAAAAATACATATCATAACTTCTGCTACTAAATTATCGAAGTAGCAAACTATTATAAACTACCCACTGAAAGTACTGGCACATATATACAACTGATTTAAAACACTTTTGGTTGTGGTTAATATTCAGTGAATGTCTAAGCAAATACTTCCTAGATACTATTTGAAAATAATGCTTTTCAAAACTATAATAATCAAAAAAAAAAATTGGTCCAAGGCTAAAAATCCTATCTGATGAATGGTATTCTGCAAGCCTATCCAGTGTCCCATTTCCTATCAATGTTAAAGTGCTGAGAATCAGCAATAAACTCAGTGCTCATATAATTGGAACTTGAACCACAGGTAATGAGCCTGACATGTTGCTGGATTGTATTGGATTGGATTGTTTTACCTCTGAGTGGCACTTTTTTGCACACCATGGGCTAAATGGCCAGGCCACAAGGACCCCGAAGGCTCAGAGAAGGTTGGGGAGGGGACCCACTGGAACAGCTGTTGGGAGACAGATGGTAGCCTCCCGTCAAGGCCATCCAGTGTGTTCTTTAACGTGCACGGGGTATGGCTCTCTCCCGCACACGGTGGCACGACTTAACGTCCCATCTGATGGACGGCGGCCTTTTCAAGCCCATCGGTGTCCCCTACTGACCGTGGGCAGGGCGGGGAAATTTTGTGGAGATAAATTTCAATGCTGACCCAGCTGGGACTCGAACCTCGGAACTACAGATTACGAGCCTGGTGTGCTACCGACTAAGGACATGACATGTTGCTGAGTTTCCTCCCCTCCCCTTCTCTAAATAAAATAGACACTCAGCTGAAAGTTAATTTGTTTTTGCATCCTTCACCAGGAAATTAGATACAACATTTGGAAGCAGGAAATCTTGGTACTTCTGCTTTAATTAAAAAAAATTATTTGTTCATAAAAACTATCAGAATACAATGGAAATTACATTCAACATTAAAATTGGTTTATCATCTACTGTATAATATTCTTTCTACCTATGGGAATATACTATACTTACTTCTTTCAAAATGCGTTCATTAAAAAACTGCTGAAGTTTCTCATTACAATAATTGATGCAAAACTGTTCAAAGCTATTCACTTGAAAATATTCTAAAAAAAAAGTAACCATTAATAATAGCAAAAACATACAATGAAATATAAGATATTTAATGAAATGCTACTAATACTGTAATACATAATAGTTCTTAAGTTCATGATATTACTTTACTATCATATTAATTGGTTTAGGAAAATCATGAAATAATCTCTTAATTAAGCATTAAACTGTTTGAAGATAATGAAGTAATTAAAAACATAGTTAAACATTTTCTATTTTATTATCATCTATATCTGGCTAGTTTTGACAAATCTTACAAAATGTGAGAAGGGAATTTCAAAGTGTTTATAATAGTAGCAACAATCTTCACATAGAATATGTAAAACCAAAACAGTAGCAGTGTGTTGAAAAAAAATTGGTTTATACCCAATTTGAATTCCTTGAGTTCTGCAGTGTTTAACTAGTTGCATCTCATGAAGAATTAACTGAAAAAATTAGTTTTGTAAGGAGTAGGGCACAAATCCGTATCTTTTGAAGGCAAAAATCTATAAAACAGCTGAAATGGCAGAACTAATTTTTTTGCTATTTCTTGAGTCCTATGTCTACAGAACATCTGTGATACTCTACTACATAAATTTATATTAAATAATCAATGACAGAACACCTAGCATATTTTAAGATGTGGGTTTGCTTCCCACTCATGATGAAACTAATTTTTTCAGCTAACTATTCATGAGTCATAAGTTTACAGGATATCTTCTATGCTACTGTACTATTAAATTATATTGCATTAAAAGTTCAAACTTTTGCAATATGGGGGTCAGATACTAATTTTTATAGTTTGGAAACAGTGTCACAAGAGTTAGTAATGAGTAAATTACTTGATGAATTCATCCAATATAAACATTTTCAATATATCTGAACAAGGTGGAATGCATTAGTCCATGATATAAAAGGTAGCTAGATATTATTCCTTGAATTATAAATTACAATAATATAAGGACAATATGCAATAATGTCAGCAACAGAATTCTCAAGAGGGAAAAGATGGCACAGTACCATGCCCATTCCATGTATTCCCAGAAAGTATATTAATATCAATGATGATATCCATGTATTATTATTATCACCAATGTATTATTGCCAGTTTTGTAGGGGGGGGGGGGATGCTTACTTGCCCTCCTTCTGGTATCTATGACCATACGAAAATTCATACATTTTACTATATCTGAAAAGTGCCACTTGGTTTTGCATTTATGAAAAACCTAAAATGTATGCACCATCAATATGCAAAATGTCTAGATGATATTCCTATCATTTGTTCTCAAGCATTAGCAGTGTTAGAGTTGATCATACATGTGATCCATGCATTCAGAATTTTAAGTTTGAGCACTTCATACCTGATGACAACATTTTTGACATCACCATAGAGAAAAAACATTCAGTGGGAAAATGTCTAATGAGATAGATGGTTATATGAAATAGGACCACTATGTCATGTCCATCATTCAGTGTTCATTGAGGAAATTCCTTTTTACAGTACTTGGCCTATTAAAGTCTCTGGTACAGCATAGTCCTGAAGCATTGAGTTGGGATGTTTTACCTCTGAGTAGCACTTTTTTGTACACAATGATCTAAATGGCCAGGTCATAAGGACTCCGAGAGCTCAGAGAAGGTTGGGGGAGGAGACCCATTGAATAGCAATTGGGAGAAAGATGGTAGCTTTCTGTCAAGGACAATCAGCGTGTCCTTTAATGTGCACAGCATGTGGCTATGCTACACATGGGGTCACAGGTTGACGTCTCATCCAATGGATGGTGGCCTTTCCAAGCCCATCAGTGTCCCCTACTCACTGAGGGTGGGAAGTTTTGCAGAGATAATCCAAACACTGGCCCAGCTGGGACTTGAACCTGGCATGCTACCGATTGAGCCACCCCTGCCCTAGTCCTGAAGCACATCCAGATAACATTCTGTTGGTAACAGTTGCCTCTGCAAATTAAAATGGTCCAATGATTTAATTAAGAGACACAGCACCTGCATATTAATCTTTGGACAGTCCCATTCTTTTTTCCCCACCACTTGGGGATTTTCTGACCTCACAAATCTTGCTAATATAGCAAATCATTTTGTCTAATAGATAAAAGGTTAATTATTTCCGAAGAAAACTTAAAAAAAATGATTTTAACAGTTTCTATAGTGCAAATCTTTGCCACAAACGCCTGACATGATTTGTTGTTGGTAACAACCACTTAATGATTTGAAACTAGTGCACTTATAGATGACAGCACCGAACAATTGGGATGACTGGACCGACATCAGCAGTTTCAAACTAGTTCTGGGAGTTGATTTTCAAGGATTTGCATGTAAATTCTTTTAACATTCTTTCTCAATCAGCTCTACTAAACAGGGTAATTCAAAGAGGGCAACCTCAAATTTAGACAAGTTAATATTTTGGCATTTGATAGGAGACAAAATAAATATGCGATTTGGTAAGAGACATAATTCAACTGATACAGATTTTTGTCACATTAAAAATATCCACAAACAACCCTGTCTCAACAATTAGCAAGTTTGTACAAAAAAGCATTTGTTAAATAAAACACATTCAAATATTTCTGACTTTTTTTGTTTTTATTTTTTATGTGCAATTTTTATTATAATTAGTAATAATTGATTTTAACATTAACAGTAATAATAATAATAGTTTTTGCAGTAACATACTTTTCAAAGCTGCCTGAACTGTGGGGGTGGTGATTTGTCTGCAAAACAGAGCATGTTCTGTCCCCTTCCCTAGGTGCAAAATATATTTACTGACCAAGAAGAGGTTAATATTTTGAACTTAGTCACTGAAGCACTACATAACACATCAGGTGCTGGATTAACACAAAAATTAAAAAAAAAATACCCCCTCAAGCAGCTGCTTGCCACAGAGGTCTGACAGGAGCCTGTCAGTTTATATGCCATAGTAGAAGGTCTGAGAGGATGGCAGGACCTCAGCAGAAAAACGACACACATCCATGCCTTACCCAGGGCTCAAACCCAGGTCCCTTAAATCAGTAGCCAAGTGTATTAACCACTCGGCCACGGGATGGCAAAGAAGGAATTAAACTAGGGTCAATTAAGGCCAGTAAACAATTAAATTTGTCAGTCTGCTGATTGTTACACAGCCAGGGTGTATTCCTGGAGGACTGATGAATAGCTAGGGGATAAGAGGAAAAACTCACTTAGGAATTTCACTGTGGATGTGATAGGGCTAGAAAACACTGATTTACTAGGTATATCCTTGTTCACTTTGTCTTTTATGAATTCTGAAAATCATGCTAAGAAAAGCATTCCGATTTTCATTCTTCACCAAGTGAATGGTCTGACAGTGAGTTGTACAGTTTATTGCACAATTCACATAAGCATTAAGATATCCCAAAAGCAAAATATTCTTAATTTGGAACAGAAGGATGAAATCATAAAAAAAAATGTGAGGAAGGTCAAAAAAGAAGGCTAATGTTGCCAAGGAGTATGGAATTTTACACAGTTCTTTAGCTACAATTCAAATAAATAGAGAACAAACATTGGCAAAGCTCGTAAAATCAAGAGATACTGCCCCAAGAAAAAAAATTAATTTATACCCAAATGCCTGAAGATCTTTTCCATTCGTTTGCTGGAGCCAAAGCTCAAAATTTACCTCAAAGCAGATCACTGCTAGAAGCTCAGAATTTAGAAGAAGCTGTAGGCTATGAAAACTTGGATCTGAGCAATGGATGGTTACACAGATTCAAAAATCAACATGGCATATGTTGTAAAATCATTCTGGCAAAACTGATACAACTATGGCAAATGTATGGATTTCCAGTATTGAGCAAATTGTGAATGATTACACTATATTAGACATTTAAAATATCAATGAAACAGAACTATTTTATCAGATGCCACCATCCAAAACTTTGGCTGTTATCAGTTAAAGATGTGCAAGGGGTAAAGCAGGTAAACAGGGAATTATTTTCTTTCCTATGAAGATGGACTGTAGTGACAAGCAAAGATCTCTCCTTGTCATTGGTATATCTTTCAAGCCGTACTGTTTTAAGGCAGTTTTTACTAAATTGTTTAAACAATTTAGCTGTAGGGCCACAAAGAAAACTGAAATGGAATGGCAGGCCACCAAAAAATTATATAATCAACAACCTATGTATAATAAAAGCAAAAAGAAACAAAACTGAAAGTGAAACACAAACAATACAATTTTATTAAAATTAATTATTCAATGAGACTTTGCTTCTCAGAATTTGGATTTCTTGTCCTCTACACAATCTTTTTCTCTTTTCAGATTTATTTGTCATCAATAGCTTGTAGGCTGCACAAAAAGCCAAGCCTGTTTTAAGTGGAATAAATTTGACCCACACTTTCAATCAATCACATAGCAAAACAACCAAAAGGCATGATTACGTAGAATATTTTTTGGAAATGGCTTGAAGCACTTAATCCTTTCACTACCAAACCAACCGTAAACACCCAAGAATTTAAACTGACTCATCCAATCAATGCTACTCCTGCCTCTTCACTAACTCATACCTGCAGTTTAGGCCATTTTGGGGCAATATGGTAGTTAAAAGAGTTAATCATGAAAGGTCAGTAAAACATCATAATGTGATGATGACAGTGTTTACAAGCCGGATTAAGCAATTCTGGGCATGGACCATTTGTAAATTTGTTTGCCCCCCCATGTTATTAAAAATGAAACATAAATAAATGAGTAAATAAATAAAAGCACCATTCATATACCACCTCTCTTTGAGTGTAATAAATTGGTTTTCATAAATTAAGGAAAATCCCTATGTTAAGTCAATGGAAAGCTAATCATCAAAGCTCTATTTCTAAAATAAGTTTCGTTTTCAAAAATGTGATTACAGAAAAAGATCTCAATCAAATAAATCAATATCTCGATTTTCAACAATATTTCTTCAGTATTCAATGAGTTATGGAAGTTTGAATATTTAGCAATAACATTGCCAGCTACAAAAATTGACTTCAGAAGTTAATTAAAACTTGATAATAAGTTAAATGATTCTGAAAAAAATTCATTGCCGACAAGGTAGGAAGCGAACCTGCATCCCTCCAGATCCATGCCAGAGAGCGCTACCATTGTACCACACATCAGACAATGAAAATTTTCAGAATAAGACCTTATAAATCTTCTTCACTGAGACGTGGCTGACACAGCGCCATCTATACTCAAGGAGATGAAACTTTTTCAGTCGTTGCTATTGATTATTAGATGTTAATGAGAAGGTCACTAACATTAAAGCGTATATATGATTAAAAATCAATCCATAGTGAATGCACAGTATTCCCTGTTAAGACAGACATCAAACATTAATTAAATGATTCTGAAAAAAAATTCATCGCCAACATGGCGGGAAATGAACCCGCATCTTTCCAGATTCATGCCAGAGCGTGCTACCACTGTACCAATCTGGCATGAATCTGGAGAGATGCGGGTTTGATTCCCACCATGTCAGCGATGAATTTTTTTCAGAATCATTTAATTAATGTTTGATGTCTATCTTAACAGGGAATACTGTGTTAATAAACTATTAAACACTATGGATTGATTGATAATAAGTATTGTATCAAAGTGTTTAATAAAATAAGTCTTTATTTTAGAACTCTGTGTAAAGAATTCTTTCACTATTCTTCAGTTTTGTATAAGCTTCTTAAGACTGAATTGCTGTTGTTAAACATTCAAACTTCCATAAATCCTTCAATACTGAACAAATATTGTTGCAAATAGAGATACTGATTTATTTGATTGAGATCTTTATCTGCAATCACATTTTTCAAAACAAAAAAACTTATTTAGAAGTTATAGAACTTTGACGTTAGCTTCCATTGATTTAACATAGGGATTTTCCTTAATTTATGGAAACCAGAGTATTATTGTTACCATTTTAGAATTTTGAAGAAGTTCAAAAATAGGCTAATTTATTTAAAATAATGTTAGATGTTAGTAGCAAAAGGACCCCCCCCCCCCCAAAAAAAAAAATAAAATAAATAAAAATAAATAAATAAATAAAATACTACATCAAGATTTCACAGCTCTTAGATTAGAGCATAATTGTAAGCTTCAAGTGTCATTACAGAAAATGCATAATTCAGCACTTGCTCTAAAACGTTGAAAGACAATGCAAGTAAATATTAATGTGGTAATGACTTTTATTTTCCCATGCCCTTTATGAAATGAAATAAAAGTATCAATGATACAAAACTGCTTTAGAAAAGGTGGTTTCAGTATATCTATAGTGTAGCAGAAAACTCAGGATGAAGAATTAGAACTTCTATGGGCTGCAAATGTAGAGCAAGACCTAACTTAGCAAGCAACACATAAAGGGATTTTTGCAGTGCTGATGGTAACCACATAGCAAGTCTTTTACTGATAATGATATCATTGCACAAGTTTTGGGGCAACAAGACATAAAACTTTTGTGGTGATGAGAGTGAAGATGAAGCTCCAAGACAAAAAAGATTGACTTCAATTGACAGATCAATTTCATGTTTAGATGAAGTCAAACGATTCTTAATGTCACCTGGCTAATGTTAAAATAAATTTGGCACATCTAAAAAAAAATTAATTTTATCCTGTAGCAAAAAATAAACAATGTTCATTAGATACATGGCTTATTAAAAAAATGAGTATATTAGTTTATTATATTTTCATTTGTCATTTATTGTAAGTTATTATTTATTATGAGCCATATCAGTTTAATTTTTACTTTTTAAAACTTACACAAGACATTAAAATAATAAAAAATAAATACCCCCTCAAGCAGCTGCTTGCCACAGAGGTCTGACAGGAGTCTGTCAGTTTATATGCCACAGTAGGAGATCTGAGAGGATGGCAGGACCTCAGCAGAAAAACGACACACACATCCATAGCCTAAATCCGGGGCTCGAACCCAGGTCCCTTAGATCAGTAGCCAAGCGTGCTAACCACTAGGCCACAGGACGGCCACACAAGACATTACATTTTATAAATTTTTGAATTTATTACTGTAATTATTCATCTTACCGATTTCTGGTCTATCACAAATAATGAATTAGTCTCTTCATTATTTGTATTTAAGTTGTCTTACTATTTTCATTTATTATTTGTGTTTAAATATGTAGCACATTTCCTTTTCTAGACAATGTTTCAATCAATATTTCTTATGGTGAATTTATAGCTATAACAAAGTTTTTCAGCTGTCCTTTCAAATTTATTATGCAAGTTCAATCATATTAAAAAAAAACAAGAAAGAAGATTTTTCTGGTAGATTTAGTTCTTGATAAATGTAATGTGAAAATATTTTTTATGGAAATTAATACTACCTTCACTTTGTATATAAATGATCTAAATATTTATTTTCCAGGAAGAGATTTTAGTTAATAAATTACTTTCATTCATATACAGGTTAACTGAGCTGAATCCAGTAGATACCACCTGAAATATTCTAATTTGGAACTGAATCATTCATTTTATATTAATAAAAAGTGATTAGATATGGAAATGTGTCATTATACAGAGAGGAGAATAAAGTTTTGTATTAAAAAATATGGTTCAGATATAAAATCTACTACAAGTTTAATACCCTTTTAAAATGAATGATGTTCTATAACTGTAAACAATTTATTTCCTTCAGAATTAGCACTCAGCTATAAATTTTACTTAGGGATATTAAATAATATAAATAAAAGATTATTTACAACAGTCTTTTATTTATACTATTACATTATAAAATGGCCTAAAACTAAAGGAAGAGAAATGATGGACAACCACGAAGTTTTCTTACTAAATACAGTAGAGTACAGTTATGAGCTGAGTTACCTCTGAGCATCGCTTTTTTGCACACAATAGGCTAAATGGCAAGGTCACAAGGGCTCAGAGAAGGTTGGGGGAGGGGATAGTAATTACAGGCAGATAGACCATCAACCAGCATGTTCTTTAATATTCAAAGATTATAGCTCTCCTGCACACAGAGCCACAGCTTAATGTCCCATCTGATGGATAGCAGCCTTTTCAAGCCTTAATCATGAATCATCACACTGGCCCAGGTGGGGTTCGAACCTTGGGAACTACAGATTACGAGCATGGCATGATACTCACTGGGCCAACCCCCATTCCATATAGCTATGATTTGTAAAGAAAATAATGTACGTTGAGTTGAGTTTTTGTTGTTTTACCTCCGAGTGGCACTTTTTTGCACATCATCATCCTCAAGCAGCCATGGGCTACGGTGGTCCAACCAGACCGTGCAATTTAGTTCTCTAAGCAAGTCTATCCTGAGCTACATCTACTGCATCTGGCCACTGCACACCAATTCTAACAAGGTCCTGTTTGACATTGTCTGCCCACCGCATCCTAGGTCTCTCCTTCTTTCTGAGGCCTTTAGGCACACTGTTCATAACCCTATTCGCTAATCTATAATTATTCATACGGGCAACATGGCCAAACCAACGGAGTCTCTCTCTGCACAATATGCTGCTTAAAGGAGGTTGCAAACTCTTTTGCCTAATCTCATCATTAGTTACAAAGTTGAACCACCTAATGCCCAAGATACTGCGTAAGCAACTGGAATCAAAAGCATCTAGTTTCTTGTTATCTTGTTTACAAAGTGTCCAAGTTTTACTACCATAACTAACCCTAGAAAGAACCAAACTATTATACAGCCTAATTTTAGTCTTTAGGTTACATAACCCTAGAAAGAACCAAACTATTATACAGCCTAATTTTTAATCTTTAGGTCTACAAGTTTAATACCCTTTAAAATGAATGATGTTCTATAACTGTAAACAATTTATTTCCTCCAGAATTAGCACTCAGCTATAAATTTTACTTAGGGATATTAAATAACATAAATAAAAGACTATTTACAACAGTCTTTTATTTATATTATTACATTATAAAATGGCCTAAAACTAAAGGAAGAGAAATGATGGACAACCACGAAGTTTTCTTACTAAATACAGTAGAGTACAGTTATGAGCTGAGTTACCTCTGAGCATCGCTTTTTTGCACACAATAGGCTAAATGGCAAGGTCACAAGGGCTCAGAGAAGGTTGGGGGAGGGGATAGCCTTACAGGCAGATAGACCATCAACCAGCATGTTCTTTAATATTCAAAGATTATAGCTCTCCTGCACACAGAGCCACAGCTTAATGTCCCATCTGATGGATTCTCCACACTCTCCATAGATTCTTAAAAGTCCCGGCAGCAATCCCTATCCATCTGTTAATCTCATGCCGCACATCACCATTATCTGTTACATAGCTCCCAAGATAATTAAACTGTGACACCTGCTCAAGACTGCAACCATTCAGATTAACTGAATCACAGCCTGCCTGACCAATTTTCATCACTTTAGTTTTCTCTCTGTTTATAACCAAACCTACTCCACTACCAGTCTCATCAACAGCTCGAATGAAAGAGTTCATCTCATCAACATCATTTGCCAAAAGGGCTAAATCATCAGCATAATCTAAATCAGAAATTTTCGTATCTCCAGCCCATTTAAGGCCAAAATCTTTCCCTTGAAGTGAATTTCGCATAACATAATCAATAACCAAGCTAAAGAGAAAAGGAGACAAAATGCACCCTTGTCGAACACCAGAAGTAATGCTAAACCAATTGCTACAAGCCTTACCAACTCTCACACATGACTCAGTGTTATGATAGAGAGCTTTCATTATGTTAACTAACTTGTCTGGTATACCATATGATTTCACAATCAATCACAAATTATGATGATCAACAGAGTCGAAAGCCTTTTTGAAATCAACAAAGCTAGCAACCAAAGGTTTCTGAAACTCTAAACATTTCTCAAGAATCTGTCTAAGTGAAAATATCTGATCCACACATCCCCTACCACTTCTGAATCCACATTGCTCATCACGCAATTGACTGTCAACCAGATTCTTAATTCTATTAAGCACAATCATGGAATTTGTTTTTTGTTTTGTTTTACCTCTGAGCGGCACTTTTTTGCACACCATGGGCTAAATGGCCAGGTCACAATGACCCCGAAGGCTCAGAGAAGGTTGGGGGAGGGGACCCACTGGAACAGCTGTTGGGAGACAGATGGTAGCCTCCCGTCAAGGCCATCCAGCGTGTTCTTTAACGTGCACAGGGTATGGCTCTCCCGCACACGGGGCCACGGCTTAACGTCCCATCCGACGGACGGCGGCCTTTCCAAGCCCATCGGTGTCCCCTACTGACCGTGGGCAGGGTGGGGAATTTTGCGGAGGTAAATCTCAACGCTGACCCAGCTGGGACTGGAACCTGGGAACTACAGATTACCAGCCTGGCGCGCTACCGACTGAGCCACCCCCGCCCCCAATCATGGAAAGAACTTTACCTGGAATAGAGAGTAGGCTAATACCCCTATAGTTATCACAAGAACTGCGATCACCTTTTTTGAAAATAGGGATAACAATAGCTCTGGTAAAATCCTTAGGAACCATGCCTTTATCATAAAAGATATTCAGAATTTCAGTAATCCAAGTGGTAACCGAAACATTTCCAGCTCTAAGCATTTCTGTAGTAATTTCATCTACCCCTGGGGATTTATGAAGTTTAAGTTTAGAAACAGCCAAAATAACTTCAGATTGTGTTATAGGGCCAACATTAAAGCCACCAATGCATCTATCATCTTTGCAAACAATGGGAATAGAACTAACCACATTGTTTAGAATATCACTGAAATGCTCAGCCCATCTAGCCATGACAGAATCCTCACCTTCTATAACCTTACCTTGTTTATCCTTCAATCCCTGTATACCTGTCCATTTTCTACCACACAAAACATTAACTATCTGGTACAGCTCTCTGCTGTTGTGCTGTCTAACTGCTTCCTCGGCTTTGTCAGCCAAACCATCAAGCCAAAGATTCTTATCAGCAGCTAACTGATCTTTTACACGTTTATTAAGTTCTCTGTAATGCTTTCTATTAGTACTAGTAGGGTATTGATTAAGGACATTCCTGCAGTTCTTTCTTTCCGAAATAAGCTCAAGTGCCTTATCACTCAGATAATTCTGTCTCTTCTGCTCCTTTTTTCCTAAAAGAGTACTGTTAGTGTCCAAAAAAGCCTGTTTAAAATGATCCCATTCTTCCTCAACTTCAGTAGTAAGCAAATCATGACTGTCATAATGACTAAGTAACCTATAATGGTAAGCTTTGGCTATAACTGGGTCTTTCAGAGCTTCAGTATTAAAAGCAAATTTTTTAACCCTAGCACAACACTTTCTAAGTTTAAGTTGCAAGACACTTTTAACAAGGTAATGGTCAGATCCAATTTCAGCCCCCCTATACGCCCTGGTATTTCTAACAGAACTAGCCCATTTGCTGTTAATTAATAAATAATCAATCATATTCCTATGCAGCCCATCAGGTGAAACCCATGTGTACTTATGTATGTCGCAGTGTTTGTAATATGTGTTAGTTATTCTGAAACCATTGAGTTCACTTACCTGTAGGAGACGTTGCCCATTGCCATTGCAGCTACCAATACCAAAAGGGCCAATCACCCCTCCCCAAAGGTCAGAGTCAGTACCTACTTTGGTATTGAAGTCACCAAGAACAAGGGTAATATCTCCTTTCTTGACAGAATTCAAAATATCCTGAAGTTGTCCATAAAACCTATCCTTCTCACCTCATCGGCATCCTCAATTGGGGCATAACAGCAGATAGCATTCAGGTCTTTAACGCTTGTCTGAAATTTTGCTGTAAGAAACCTTTCATTAATGCACTCATATCCTAGAAGAGCATCACTAGTGTGTCTGCTGAGAAGCAGACACACTAGTGACAAATGGTTTTTCATTTTGCATGCCTACATTTTGATCCAAAAATTCCTCTACATATTTTCCCTTATACATTATAAAATGCAAAATTTTCAAAAAACAGAGGGGGATATATACAGGGTGAATCTGAAAAAGTGGGCAAAACTTTACGGGGTGGTAGAACGCAGCTTTACGAGCAATATTCGTCATAGAATGTATGGTCGGAACGCAAGCGGTGAGAAGTTAAAAGGTAGTTTTCCACTGTCACATTTAAAGAATGAATACAAGAAGGAGAGGAGATACTTCAGAAAACATTTTATTAACAGGAATGTAATTGAGGTACATGCTCAAAGAAATTGCTCAAAAGAGCTGCCGCCAGCTGTAATGCAGGCTTCACACCTGCGGGATAGGGACCGTTGGGTGCGAGGACCGACCCTTTTATACCATTTCCAACGCCACCTAGCGGCTCGCCGTTTGCGTTCTGCCCATACTTTCTATGACGAATATTGCTCGTATAGCTGCGTTCTACCACCCCGTAAAGTTTTGCCCACTTTTTCAGATTCACCCTGTATATGTAGATCACAATATAACACATATATAATCACATATAATAGAACATCAACCATTAAGACAATGCTGAGAAGCCTTGGTGATGCTTATTGTTGTCCCTTCCTGAAAAGAGAAATTTAAGATTATTTTTAAGAATCTGACCTTTATCTGTCCATCTGGTCTCTTGCAAGCCGAGAATATCTAAATTATAATGGTGGAATTCTTGTGTGAGGACATCAAGAGAAAAAGCTCTGTGCAGAGTCCTCACATTCCAACTACCTATGGAGAGAAAATGGTTAGTAGGATGTTTAAAGAAACTATGTTTATTGAGAGAGGGAATGCCGACAATATCAAACAGCCCCCTAATCGCAGACATGGGGAAAAAGATCTGTTCCCCCACCACTAAAGGCTGAAGTCATCTACACTGGAAGACTTCCTCCAATGTAGAATTTGATGATGCCAATAGAAGCAAAGAGTTCAGGTGCCTGCGATGACCTCTGCTCAGGATTATCCACCATCCTGCGAATCTATTCACTTGGGGCTGTCAACCCACAAACAAACAGAAAACACAGCGGAAGATTTTCCCTCCACAGAAGCCTACCAGTGCAGCAAAATCAGGATCCATAATCAAGGGGCTAAATGGCCAGGTCACAAGGACCCCGAGGGCTCAGAGAAGGTTAGGGGAGGGGACCCATTGGGCAGCTGTTAGCAGACAGATGGTAGTCTCCTGTCAAGGCCATCATGTGTTCTTTAATGTGCACAGGGTATGGCTCTCCTGCACACGGGGCCATGGTTTAACATCCTACTCAATGGACAGCTGTCTTTCCAAGCCCATCGGTGTTTCCTATAGGCTGAGGGCTGAACAGAGAGATTTGGCAGAGATAAATCTCAATGCTGGCCCAGACGGGACTCGAACCTGGGACTGCAGATTACAACCTGGCAGGCTCTGATTGAGCAGCCCCACCCCAGTACATTCAGTAAAACTTGTTATGTTATATAATAATACCATGGGAAGCATTGACAAAGTTGATAAGGTCACACATATGTAGATCTATAATTTACATCATATAATTTTAAATATGGTTCATTTATAAATACATTAATAAAAAA
This sequence comes from Ryuthela nishihirai, assembly GCA_038380435.1. Classification (NCBI taxonomy): domain Eukaryota; kingdom Metazoa; phylum Arthropoda; class Arachnida; order Araneae; family Heptathelidae; genus Ryuthela; species Ryuthela nishihirai. The sequence goes on along the minus strand of JAWZYU010000032.1, from coordinate 3,280,447 downwards.
ATAAAACATATTCCATTTACATCATATCTGGTAAAATAAACCTACCGAAGCCTGCAATATCCAATACACCAATGTAATAGGATGATGAACTAAAGGGAATGCTGTGGTTGATACGCTGAACAATATAATCAAACAGGCGAGAATACATAGCTTTAGCTAAAGCATCACGTGCATTTTGTGCTTCATGCACCTTCAGTGGAACCCTGAGAAATAAGTCAAAATCATGCAATACACACATAAAAGATACTAAACAAAAGAAAAAAAAATCTACCATAAGTCATTCCTTATAAAGGATTCTGTCTCAAAATTTAAACATTAACATAATACACAAGCATGCAAAAATATTTTTTTGTTATTTTTTCACCATGCTGACATTAACTTGCAAACAAAAAGTAAAAACACTTCTTATAACCATTTTGGACATTAAATAAATTATACACCACTCATTTAATATAAGAAACATTTTCGAAATTTTTTCGTTTCATATGGTTTCCAGTACTATTTTTGAATGACATTTGGGTTTTCTATATCTGTTTTACATTCTTTAGACATATTAAGAACTTAGCACTGTATATACTAATATATATTTCTCATCAAAAATAATCCCCCCCCCCCCATTTTTTAGAAGTTTACAAAAAAAAATTTGCATATAAATTCTCCTCTTGTTTTATCAAGAAAAAGAAGAAATTTCCAGATAAATTTATTGTTTCAGTGCAAAATTTGTCCCATAATGTAATATTAACCTGTTAAAATAAATTTGTCACTAACCATTTACAATTATATTCCTTGATAACAAGAACAATAGGTACTAATGCTAAACTAACAACACACTGAACATGTGGGGTAGGAAGGGAAATAAGCAAGCATCACACACAGTGTGCATCTACCGACAGTTTCACATGTATTTCATTAACCATGTGGTATAAAGGAATCAATGCATTAGCTTTGAAACTGCATTTTTCAATTTCAAAACAAACTGTAACATGAAAACAAAGGTATTTACAGAGTAGGATTATTTTAATATCTTTCATGCATGATGTACTCTTTCTTGTATAAATTATGATAAAAATATTAGTGGTTTTTCATTTTGCATGCCTACATTTTGATCCAAAAATTCCTCCACATATTTTTCCTTATACATTATAAAATGCAAAATTTTCAAAAAACAGAGGGGGATATATATATATAGATCACAATATAACACATATATAATCACATATAATAGAACATCAACCATTAAGACAATGCTCAACTGCACAAGAAATATCCTTCCTCTTTCTGAATTTCCTTCATTAATAAGTTCCCTATAAAATATGACATATTACCTTTAGTTGCTGTGAAGGACTATTTCATCATCTTGCACAAAAGATCAACTATGACTTTAAAGAGACTGACATGACCTGAAGCTGTCTCACTTTTAAACCTTAATATATCATTTCTCAAATCTTTATTATCTGCAGCTCACTTTAATAAAGGAAAATTTTTAATACTACTTTTTTCTCTTTTGAAATAAATAATAATGTGAAATTTCTTTTCCTCTGCACATTTAAAAATAAAGTCTTGAAACAATATACAATATTTAAGGCTTGGCATATTACCTGTAATGCTGTTATGGAAGTTTACCAGACACTGGAAAGTTTCTCATTCACAGATATCTGCATTTACATTTAAGAATTAGTATGTTGTACAACTTTATTTTAAATATGGAAGCATCTGTTTAAAGCATTTAAGTTGTATGATAGTTATTAGTTAAAGCTCATAGTTAATACTTACAGCTAGTACAATCACGTGTATGAAATTAAGTAGATTTATGAATATTTGCTAGTTTTTCCATTTCCTATAATTTCTTTATATTTTTGCATACATATTTTTTGTTGGACATATAAATTGATTGTATCAGTGATATTATGCATCAAAGAAAAATTTATGATACGAGTATATAAAAAAATTCCTTTCCTCCAAAAACTGAAGAAAGGATAACAACTGTGATTTTTTAAGGATAACAACTGTGAAGTTGTCACTAACATATATACCTAATCCTCAAGCAGCTCTGGGCTATAGAGGTCTAACCAAACAGTGTAATTTAAATAAAAAAAATACCCCCTCAAGCAGCTGTTTGCCACAGAGGTCTGACAGGAACCTGTCAGTTTATATGCCAGAGTAGAAGGTCTGAGAGGATGGCAGGACCTCAGCAGAAAAACGACATATACATCTATGCCTTACCCGGGGCTCAAACCCAGGTCCCTTAGATCATTAGGCAAGCATGCTAACCACTTGGCCATTGGACAGCTTTACTTCTCTAATATGTTTATCCTAAGTCACAGCTGCAGCATTTGGCCAAGGTACACCAATTAAATAAATTATTATAATTATTAAAAAATTATTAAAAAGTTTAATAAATTATTATAATTTAATAAATAAAACAGGATAAGATCCTGTTTGACATTGTCTGCCCAATGCATTCTAGGTCTTTACTTTTTTCTGAGGTTTTTAGCAAATAGGGTTATGAACAGTGTGCATAATCCATAATTATGCATATGAGCAACATGGCCAAACCAATGCAGTCTTTCTCTGCACAATATGCTACTCAGAAATGGTTGCCAATTCCTTTGGGTAACAACATCATTACTTACAAAGTCAAACCACTTAATACCCAAGATACTGTGTAAGGATCTAGAATCAAAGGCATCAAATTTCCTGTTATCTTGCTTACAAAGGGTACAAGTTTCACTATCATAACTAAATTTAGAAAGAATAAAACTATTATACAATCCAATTTTAGTCTTTAGGTGTATACACCTATTCTTCCACACTCTCCCTAGAATGGGGCAGGGGTGGCTCAGCCGGTAGCGCGCCAGGCTCGTAATCTGTAGTTCCCAGGTTCGAGTCCCAGCTGGGTCAGCGTTGAGATTTATCTCCGCAAAATTCCCCCCCCCCCTGCCCACGGTCAGTAGGGGACACCGATGGGCTTGGAAAGGCCGCCGTCCGTCGGATGGGACGTTAAGCCGTGGCCCTGTGTGTGGGAGAGCCATACCCTGTGCACATTAAAGAACACACTGGATGGCCTTGACAGGAGGCTACCATCTGTCTCCCAACAGCTGTTCCAGTGGGTCCCCTTCCCCAACCTTCTCTGAGCCTTCGGTGTCCATGTGACCTGGCCATTTAGCCCATGGTGTGCAAAAAAGTGCCGCTCAGAGGTAAAAAAACCCAACTCTCCCTAGAATCTTCAATGTACCAGCAGTAATTCCTATTCTCCTGTTTATCTCATATTCCACATCACCAGTATTTGTAACATAGCTCTCACAATAATTAAACTAAGATACTTGTTCAAGGGTGTAACCATTCAAAACAATTGAAGCACAATCCACCTGACCAATTTCCATCCCTTTAGTTTTCTCTGTTTATCATCAAACTGATTCTGTTACCAGTTTCATCAACAGCCCTAATGAAAGAGCTCGTAACATCAACACTGTTTGCCAAAAGGGTTAAACCATCAGCATAATATAAATCAGAAATTTTCAAATCTCTGGACAATTTAAGGCCAAATTCTTCATCTTGCAGGGAATTTCACATAACTTAATCAATTAGCAAACTAAAGAGACAAAATGCATCCTTGTCTAACCCCACTAGCAATGCTGAACTAATTGCTACAAGACTCCACACAATTCAGTGTTATTATAGAGAGCCATCATGATTCTAACTTGAGAGGTATACTATACAATCTCATAATTAACCTCAGATTATGACAATCAACAGAGTCAAATGCCTTTTTGAAATTTATGAAACTAATAACCACAGGTTTCTGAAACTCTAAAACATTTCTCAAGTGTCTGCCTAAGTGAAAATATCTGATCTACACACCCCCTACCACTTCTGAACCTACACTGTTCATCATGAACTTGTCCATCAACCGAATTCTTAATTCTATTAAGTACAATCATGCAACCTAGAACAGAAAGTACACAGATTCCCCCCTATAATTATCACAAGAACAGCAGCCTTTCCTAAAAATATAGATAATAACAGTTCTGGTAAAATCCTTAGGAATGACACCTTTACCATAAAAAGTACTGAATATTTTAGTCAACCATGTGACAACAGAAACATTCCCCACTCTAAGCATTTCAGTAGCAATTTCATCTACCCCTGGAGATTTATGTAGTTTTAATTTAAAAATAGCCAAAATAACTTCTAATAAAGAGCAATAAATAAAAAAATAAAACTTTTAAAAGCCTAAATTTTTCTACATGCACTCTAAAAAGGAAAAAAATGAAAACAAGACTGCTAATAAAATCACTCAATCCATATTAATTTCAAAGAAAAATAGGATGACTATTGGTTTCATTAAAAAAAAAAAAATACTCCCTCAAGCAACTGCTTGCCACAGGTCTGACAGGAGCCTGTCAGTTTAATATGCCATAGTAGAAACTCTGTGAGGATGGCAGGACCTCAGCAGAAAAACAACACATACAACCATGCCTTATCCAGGGCTCGAACCCAGGTCCCTTAGATCAGTAGCCAAGTGCGCTAACCACTCGGCCATGGGACGGCTACCTTCTGAAAAAAAAAACAAAAAAAAACCATCAGTGTCCCCCTAAAAAAAATCTCTGGTGTCCTATTTTTCTTTCAATTAATATGAATTAAGTAGTTTAATCATTATCAGAGTAATTTCATTTTTACTTTCGACTTCTTAAAACCTACATAACATAATTACATTTTATAAGTTTTTGATTATTTATTATCTTATTGCAATTATTTTATTATTAGTTATTAATAAATGATTAAAATAAGAGCACAAATATACTCAAGGCACACCAAAGACAAGCAGATGTTGCCTTGAGTAGTGCATGGACTTTGGCAGAGATTTCAACAATAACAGAGAGCATACAAATGATTCAATAGTGGGTGATGATGGGCAACAACCCCAAGGGATTTGGGTTATTTTAACTATGAGCGGAACTTTTTGTACACACAAAGGACCAAATAGCCAGGTACAAGGACCCCAAGTCTCAGAGAAGGTTAGGGGAGGGGATCTAATGGACAGCTGTTAGCAGACAGATGGTAGTCTCCCATTAGGGCCATCCAGCATGTTCTGTAACTTGCACAGGATATGGCTCTCCTGCACATGGGGTCATGATTTAACATCCCATCTGGCAGACAGTGACCTTTTCAAGCCCATCAGTGTCCCCTACTAACCAGGGGTAGGGCGTTTTACAGAGTAAATCTGAGCACTGGCCCAGATGGAACTTGAACCTGGGAACTGCAGGTTAATAGCCTGGCATGCTACCAACCGAAACATCCCCACCCAACTAACTGCTATTTGGTGCTATGTGCCTGAAGGAACAGGATGTCAACTGTGATTGGACCTCAGTGCAGCAAGCATAATGGTGAAATCTGCTATCACCATACACTGCTGATTTCATGAGGCATGTCTGTATGCTAGGTAGCCAATGTTGTGCATGCCCTTGACCCAAAGCCACAGGGAGGATCTTCTAAACTGATGCAGCCATCATGTCAACTGGGCCCAGGAGAAATGGTGGTCCATGCTCTTCAGAGGTGACTCAAGGTTTATATAAGGCCTTCCAGTGACTTTCAGCATCAGTTGATATGGGGGAAACAAGGAACACACTACCATTCCATAAATGTTCACGAATGGAACACCTATGGCGGTAGTAGTGTTTGGGGAGGAATTTTTTTTGGCAGCCTCACAGATCTGTATGTGCTACCAACAGGCTACATCACCAGTCATAGGTACAGAAACAAAATCCTGGACCCCTTCATGTGAAATCCCCATACAGGTGGAATAAGTAAGGTTTCACCCCATACAGGTGAAATAAGTTATACCTTCCTCCTACAGGATGATAACAACCACCCCCAACACTGTCACTTTATTGATCACTATCTGAATAATAGCACTATTAACTTAATAGAGTGGCCTGCCTGGTCTCTCAACCTAAATCTAATAGAACATGCATGGGATACTCTAGGGAGATGGGTTGCTTCCTCGAATCCACTCCTATAAGCCTCCTGGAGCTTCAATGCACTTTGGAGGAGCAACTGAAATTACTACCCACAGTGCTGCTGGACAGTCTTATCAACAGGATGAGACATTACAAGACCTGAATACCGATAAGAGATGACCACACTCCATATTGAACCACTTGGGTTATCTCTGTTGACCTTCATCATTTTACTATGTGTCTATTCACATAGTAAAATCTACAAATTCACATTTGCAAAAGTACATATATAATTTTAGGAATTAAAAAGTGTTATTTTTATGCAGTGATTACAATACCTATCATCTGATTCACAGGTTTCAGGTTGTTCCTTAATTTATTGAAACCAGTGTGTATTTTTGTAAAAGGGGGCATCAGACTTAAAAAAAGGATTATTAATTATTGATCTAGAACAATGTAAAACCTATAGCCTATGTATTAGGTAGTGCACAGAGAATCTAGATGGATATTAATTCTTTCAGGATGGGTGCAGGAAAAGTGTAACCTGCTGGCTGGTCGAGCTCAGGAAATGTTTACGTACCACTCATCATCAGCTGATTATTTACAGAATGCAATATGCATTTATCCATACTTTCATATAAAAAGAAATACTAAGTTTATGTTTATAACAGTGTAATTGAATTATTATGTTTGAATTATATTTATTTTTATAACAGTTTATATTTTGAAAAATATGTCTATATGTATGAATTACATTTTTTTTTCTGTTTACCACCTGTTTTTCTCTGGTAATAAATGTAAACTGTTCAATAATACATCTAATTTGTTCAATAATAATCATCTCACTTCAAAAATGGCTCATATCATTCAAAGTATGATTGCTCAAAATGTATGGCACCCAGTCTCTGCTACATAAATGCTGAATGTAAAGGTACAATATGCAGCTGTGGAATGAGAAGGGAATCACATACATGTATATATGCAGCTAGGGAATGAGGCAAGAATCATGTGCATGTACAACAGTTGGTTTTATATATACATTTTGATGAATATATCATTTGCAGAAATATATATTCATCAAAATTTTTAGGACAATAGTTCCACCAAGTACAGATAAAATGTAAGAGTAAGGCACAAAGACTGCACCCTGAAATCATACATGTACAGTACCCATCCTGAATGAGCTAATATTCTTGCACTGTTAAGACAGGTATTTATATATTCTTTTATATATGAGCAGTATAAATATATTCTTATATATAAATTTCACAAAACTTTCTGAATTGAAATCAGCACATTATAGATGCATGAGTCTTGCTCAAGATTTACAATAATTGTATATAAATATTAAATAGCATTATTTCAAAATTTTTATACAACTTAATTAGTATAATGTATTTATCCACATCCAGCTTTCATGTTGATCCCACTATTGAAAAATGGCCTGATAGAATAAAAGGTTGAGTGCCTCTGGTCTAGGGTGTTACGATTTAAAATGCAGGTCTTATACTTAACTGATGGTACCCTGATGGTAAAATGATATTTAATCACATTATTTCTCCAGTGTTCCTGACATTTTGTAAAACAACTTAGGCACACTATTGAAACTTCTTCCTCATGCAATATACTATGAACATCAATAATAGCATTGTTTTGCAAGAATGCAACACAATAATTGATAATTTTACTTTTTTGTAAAACATTTTAAGAATTAATACAATATTTCTTGCAAAAAATTTAAATTTGTAGTATTCTATACACTGATATTTAATCTTCACTTATCATTCTTTTATTTTATCTTTTTTTATTTTTACACTTAAAGTGAATGTTTTCTACAAAACTTACATATATATGGTTCCCTTTGCACCTCCCTTGCTTGTCTGCATGACCCTACTAAGAAGACTTTGCCGCAAATATTGGGAATCCACACCAAGCAAAGAAGCTACTATCTGAAGAGATTGAAGAGAATTAGCTGTCAAACGACATCCACCTTTACTATCATCAGGATTGTCTTCAAATGTTACATTTCCTAAATGTAAAACTGCTGCAACAACTGTGTATATATCAGAACGCTCCTTATTATCTAATCCTGAAAAAAGGAATTAGCTTCTGTTAGAAAAATGTTATTTCATGGAATATACTTGAGAAATAAAAAATAAATAAATAAATAATCATGCTGTACCATATTTCTTTATAAAATTCATCTTTAAAAGATTGAATTTCAGAAGAAAAAAATAACTGGACACTGTCCTATCACTAAGTGATTATTTACAGGTCTGAAGACCTATTATTATGTTTTTAAGAAGTTTTTTACATCTGGCTTTTTCAAAAAATATTAAACAATATTAAATGGATAGTTTCACACAGAATAATAGCACTAATATTCTTTTGCCCAACTCAAAGGGTACACAGAAATAACATTCTTTTTCACTTCCCACCAAAGAAATTATTATAGCACCAACAGTTTTGAATAAAAACAGTTTCTTATTTCTAATAGATTTCATGCCACAGATTTGCTAATTTATTGAAATTTTGCAGTTGTGTAGTATGAAACAGAGTGGGTAAGGCATTTCATTCTTTCATTGGTTACTTGGTCAGAACTGGCTATTCAGAATGCTATTACAGCATTATCTTTTAGCAATCATTTTAAGTGATACACTATCTTCTCATGGAAGCTATTTATTATTTGGAACTTATTAACATTAAAGTATTTACAGAAGGACATGAATGGGTGTCCACATTTCAATGTCAATGGTTTCAACATATCATACACACCATTTAAAATAAAAGATTGATCTTTTACATCAAAACATGGGTAAACAAAATAGACCCAATACCTTACTCCCATTCATATCAGGCAATTTCAAAATACTAGTAAATAGTTTTACCCAAAAATATGCACCAAAGACAAAATATTGCTAAAGATAATACTATGAAATATTTAAAGTAGCAGTACCTGATCATGCAACCAAAAACAGTAATTAATATGCAGTACTTACTTTTAATTTTATATATATTTGTTAGCTGCTCTGGTGGCTGATGCATAGATATTTGTGTTGTCTTTCTGCTGAGGTCTCCCCTATCTCACAGATCTTGTCTATGGTGAATTTTACTGAAGTACTCCAGTCCTCTGTGGTAAGTAGCTGCTTGAGGAGATTTTTAGGGGTAGATTTTTTTTTATCAAGAGTTGTTTGTGTATTTGTCTGCATATACACTTAGTCCTCTGAAGAGCTAGTGGACCAAATTTTGCATGAACCTTCTCTTCACCCAGAGGAAGATCATAGGTTATGCGTGAACCTGCTGGGATCAATCAGAACCAATTGTGGAATGGATAGAATTCCTTGAAATTTTCATAGACTAAATATTAACAGTTAAAATCGTATGTCCCACAGACATAGCATTAGAAGTCCTGAAAATAACTGTTGTCACCAATAAATTTAAAAGAATGAATGCTCCAATTAATTAATTTTTTTTTCAAGTGATAAAGCCACTATTTCAGAATTGGGTACATAGCATGAGCGCATTTGCTGACATTGAAGTAATTTGAAAGAGCACAAGCTGAACATGAATTCTTTGTTGAAATGAATGCTTCAAAAAATAGTTCATATCAAACATTAAAATAATGAACATAATTTGAGAAATGAGTATTTATGTAGATTTTATTCAAATGCTTTTTAATAAATGTATCTCATAAGTCAATAAATGCATTAAAAATAAATAATGCCTTTTCTCTTGCATTGTACAATACATTCTTAATATGTAGGTATTTTTTGTACAACTCAGACCTGCAATACAAAATTTGCTTATATTTAATTTTGTTTCATTATAAGGTTACCTCTACTTCTAACAAATTACATCTAAGAACTCTGCTGGGTATGAAATTATTTTAAAACATCCATTTTCTTAGCAAGCCAGTACTTATTTTTTAGTTAGAAGCTTCTGATGTGGGGAGTGTCATACACTGTCACAAATTATGCCCTCCTTTCCCTCCAAAAAAGAGGGGTAGATAAATTTTAGAGGGTAGGAGGTGATTGATCATAATCAGCTTTAGGTCAAATGAAAGCTTGTGACTTGGAGAGTCCTTTATTATACGTTTCAGAGAGTTTCAGATTTGAACAATTAGGGCAAACTTGCTAGTCATCATATAAAGGCAAAATTTCAAAAACATTAGAGTATTAACATGAAATCTACCGTATATTTCCGCAGATAAGACGACCTTCAGATAATACGAGATAAATTTTCGTCAAAGTTTTATAGTTTAGCATATATCTGTCCTATAAGACGACCCCAAACTATCAACGGCCAATGAATTTAATTTAGATCGGCGTTCATTATCTGGATAATAATACTGTATAGCGTATACGGAATTATGTCCTATTCGCAAACATTTGCACTGATTCGGGCATTCGAGTAATAACCTTGAGTATTCACAAAAGCGTCGTATGGGCTATTCTATTTTGTGGACATACCCTACTCTCTACTAGTAAATAATTACGGTTTGTCCGTTTTTTCCTCAGTAGCTCAAAAAACATAACTTTTAATATTTATTTTGTTTTAGTATTGTTTTACTATTACAATGTAATGTATTATTTACTATTACAATGTAATGTATTATCATATAGCGTATTTAAATAATATGATAGATTTTTTGATAAGTTGTAGTAATAATGGTTTCAATTTATATAAATTTCAATCTAATTTTTTTTGTATCTGTCCTATAAGATGACCTGGATTTTGGGGGCTTTTTTTATGATTCAACTATTGTCTTATCTGTGGAAATATACGATAGGTACATGTAGTGATAGCAACACAACTTAGAAGCATCAATTATAGTACGGACAATAAAGAAATACTAAGAGGAAGTACTTACATACATTTATATCTGTAACAAACAGCAGCAGCAAACTTTTGAAATTGTAAACTACACTGTGGTAACCTAAAGTTGCTTAACTTCTTATTAACTTAAATTTAGAGTTTTTAATTATTTTATTAAATTTATATTTATATAGTTCTTATTAACTTAAATTTATACATATTGGGTAATATATAAAATCTCTCAGGTTTATATTACATTGTTTGATCAAATACATTGTTAAAAATATAAAAACAATTATTGCTAAATGTTTAAAATATTTTAGTCAAAGATTTTTTAGTCAAAGATTTTAGTCTTTGGTGTTTAACTTAAAGTGAAATAAATTAACAATTAACTTCCATCACCAAGAGAGGTAGCTCATTTATTTCGTACTGGTTTTTTAACAAACAGTTTCATACAATGGCATAGCCAAGGGGCTGGTTTTAAACCTCCACAAAATTAAAGGAGTCATTTTGAAGAAATCATTAGATCATCAATTTACATTAAAACTAGAAGCTTCTGGTGCATACGAGAATCTCATTTTCAAAGAGAATGAAGTTTTCTTTTACCTACTCTTTCACTCCTTAAAAGTTTAAATTTGAGCTAGCAACTGATGGGGAAAATGCAAATTGTATTTTATTAGTAATAATTAAACAACATAAAAGATTCATCTTTTAATTCTAAATTTAAAAGTTGCATTACCACACTTCTCTCAGAAAAGTGGGTAAATTATTGCTGTCAGTGGAATTAACTCTTAAAAAGCTACTACTAAAATTTCAAATTTCTATCATATACATACTATTTTTAAAACTCATTAACAGTTCTGCTGTTTCAATATTTAGTGATATGTAAAGATATATTAAAACTACCTAAGTTTTTAAAAATGCTAATTATAATATTTCATTAGTATCAATGCAACTAAAATAGTTTTCTAATCCCTTTCATTGTTTCCAATGAAAACTTCACGACTTTCACATTCCACCATCAAAATTTTAAATTTCTAGCATAATACATCATTGCAATATTCGTTTGAAATTTTAGAATTTTCAAATATTTTCACTGTTAGAGGGCACAGTTATAGTGTTCAAAAGATTCCGAAAGTACAAATCAATAATATTTTATCAATTCCTATCTAACCCAAAAAAGAATTTTTCATTTATCTCTAAATATAAACAATCATCTGCTAAAACAAAAAAAATGTGTTTTCTCACCCCTTGGGTCTAAGACTCCAACACATTGTTGGCAATGAAAATTTCGTGACCTTCACATTCCACCATCAAAATCTCAAATATCTAGCATAAATACATCGTTTGCAATATTCGTTTGAAATTTGGGGATTTTTCAAAATTTCCAACCGCTAGAGGGTGCAATTTTGGGTGCCTCCCTTTGGTGCCACCTATGATCTCAGGTGGCAACTATTTCTTTTTAGTGCTCTGAGTAAGATGGTAATAAATAATGAAGTCACATTACACTAATTTTATTAATTATTTAAATAATAATTGATAATCTCAGCATTACCTGTAGATGTTTAAACGCCTATAAATCAATAAATGTTTTTATAGTCTACTTTTATACTTATTAATATTTGTCTCTATAAAAGAGAACTTACCCATATTATTTAAAGCTTTGTCCATATCTTGAAAACCTGAAATATCATCTAACATGGGATCTTTCAATGAGCCTTTGTGTTGATGGTCTGTGGACTTTCTATTAATATTTAATGTCTTTTCTGTATCTTTACTTGTGAAGTATTGAGTGCAACCTCTGTTTAAGTACTATATGAAACAAACACCAATATTTTAAAGAAATATTCTAATTGTGCAAACATTAATATATAAAATGCAACTTTCAATTCTTAAGAAAACTGTTCAATAACACTTAAAATTAACTTAGTCATTAGTAAAATTCATTGTTAAACATTTTTTTTTTAAATTTATTTACTGGATGAGAATAGCAGGTCACATGGACCCTGAAGGCTCAGAGAATGTTGGGGGAGGGGATCCACTGGAGCAGCTGTTGGGAGACAGATGGTAGCCTCCCGTCAAGGCTATCCAGTATGTTCTTTAATGTGCACAGGGTATGGCTCTCCTGCACTTAACATCCCATCTGATGGACAATGGCCTTTCCAAGCCCATTGGTATCCCCTACTGACCGTGGGCAAGCCAGGGAATTTTGCAGAGATAAATCTCAATGCTGACCCAGCTGGGACTTAAACCTGGGAACTACAGATTACGAATCTTGGCACACTACCGACTGAGCCACCACCGTCCCCAGTATTTCTGAGAGTGAATGGTTTAATATGTTAGTTAGCTAACAGAGAGCTGTTGATATTTAAAATTAAACATAATTTCATTGTTTAAAATATAACTAATACCAATGCAAATTTGATACAGAAATGATTCTGTCAATTTCAATGTTTAAGCTTTATGTGCTTTGAAATATTTTTATTTCAGTTTTTCATGGCTCTTTACTTCTTTTTAATTATATGCTTTTAAGTTTCTGAAGTAAAATAAATTTTTGTGGCACTACTTTCTTAGTGATAAAAGTTTGTTGATCATCAAAAATCCAAGCCTATGCATTATTTTTGCATGGCTAAAAATAGCAATAAAAACCAAATAAAAAGTTTAAGTAATGATAGAATATTATGAATTATTTATATGAAAATAATGAAATACTTTAGATGTGCAATTAATATAACTATTTAATATAACAGTAAAGGAAGGAAAATTAATTACAAATAAATTATAACAAAATAGACTCAAGCAGCTGCTTGCCACAGAGGTCTGACATGTCAGTTTAATACACAATAGAGAAGATCTGTGATGAAGGCAAGACTCCAGCAGAAAGACAACACAAATAAAGATATATCCATGGCCTTTCCTGGGCTTCAAACCCAGGTTCCCTTTGATCAGTAGCCAAGCATGCCAACCAACCACACAGCCATTGGGATGACTGCTGAAGTTAAAATGGAAATAATATAGCAAAACTTTGCAATATAAAAAAAATGATAAAATTTATTTTTATTGCTATTACAAAAAACTTTTTTGTTTGAATTTTTGCCATTTAGCCATCCTGTGGTCGAGTGGTTAGTACACTTGGCTACTGATCAAAGGGACCTAGGTTTGAGCCCTGTGTAAGGCACAGGGATGTCTGTGCAGTTTTTCTGCTGAGATCTTGCCTTCCTCACAGATCTTCTCTATGGAATATAAACTGACAGGCTCCTGTCAGACTTCTGTGGCAAGCAGTTACTTGAGGGGTTATTTTTTTATATGGATCACAATTAAATAATTAATAATCTAACATGAGCTATTTCTGTTCAATGGCTACTAGCAAAAAATAAATAGCAAAAAAAGATAAAGCATTATATCTGTATTATTTCTACATTTTGACATTTTTCACAAAAAGCAATATCTGAAGTACAAAGTTAAATGTATTTTTCACTATTTGGTTGTTAGAGAATAGTTCTGTAGTGAGAAAGTATTTTTGCCAATACAGATGCTAAATACTTTTTCTTATAAATCTATTTCAGTGTACTTTTTAAGCTTTGTTCAGAGTTTGAGTAAGAAATGTATATGAAATGTCCTTCATAGTCAAAATTAAATTTAAAATTATGCTCTCATTCAGCCAAATACATGATAATAACACCAACTTTAAATTTTATTTATTTACTGGATGAGAATAGCAATATTAAAGAAAGCAGCCAATTTCCTGTCTTATTGGTTTACACCTTAGATTGTATTATATTTAAAGGAAACACACACACACACATACACAAAATTGTTAACTATTCATTTTTTTCTATCATATTTTTTAAAACTACTTACCAAGAAACTGTCTGGACTAGACAACTTGAGTTTTTGTCGCAATTGTTCTGGTGCACCAGCACATAACTGGTAAAATATATGATAATTGCGCTCTCCTTTGCTCTGGCAGCAAATACGAGATTTTTCTAGCAAATAGTGGCTGATATATCCTCCAACCACAGTAAACTGAAATGATACAGAGCATTTAATTGTGATATTTCAAAAAAGGCAAAATCTTTTTAATGAAAAAAAAATACAAAACAGTAATTCTGATACATTGCATGTTTAAATTAATATTTTCTTATTTACTAGTTTCCTTTTTTATTTAAGTATCATCAAACTTTTAAATACAGTGAAATAAACATATCAGTTGCAATAGCAATATCTTATAGCTTTATGCATGACTATTCCAAAATATGGTGCTTACATGTTTTTTTTTTCCTTTTCAACTTATCACAGCAACTGTTTTCAAAAAAGAATGCACAACACTTTTAAGCAGGCACCATGATCTTAATCAAAGATCTTTAACAACTCTTGCTCTATTCATAGCCTTCCATTACCTGAGGATTTTACATTTAGCAGTATGCTGCAGAAACAATTGTTGATTTTAGCCATTTTGAAACTTTTATATGCAAAAAAAATAGCAAGGAAAAATTACTGTCAAAGAACTATAAAATTATTTTTATACCTGGGTTGGGTTATTTTACCTCTGAACGGCTTTTGCACATAATGGGCTAAATGGCCAGGTCACGAGGATCCCAAAGGCTCTAAGTTGGGGGAGGGAACTCACTGGAACAGCTGTTGGGAGACAGATGTTAGCCACCCAGTGTGTTTGTTCTTCAACATGCACAGGGCCTCGTGTGTGGGGGCCCCCACATACAAGGCCATGACTTAACATCCCATCCAATGGACGGTGGCTTTTCCAAGCCCATCGATGTCTCCTAATGACCGTGAGCAGTTTGGAGAATTTTGTGGTTTATACCTGGGAAAACATAACAAGATACATGAAGAAATAATGACACTAGATACCAGAGTCCAGTGGTAATAAAACATCATTCCCCCCCCCCCCTCTTTAAGCTGATGGTCACTATATCCCCACTTCAATATATTTAATTACTGGCTGTTTGAGCCAGCTTTATTATTTATCAAACTGTTCCCCCAAAATCATTGGGTATCAGCCCTGGATGCAACTGCAGTTAGGTTTGGTTGTTTGGGTTTTTTTGGTGCAAGAGTAACTAAGGCTATATTGTGCCAAACAAACAACAAAAAGGGGTAAAAGACATGTAATCCACAAACAAAGTTAAAATGGACACACAAAAAACAGCACAACAATGATGAATATAAAAAAAATAAAAAGAAGGAACAAGTATATAAGTCAACAGTAACAATGGGTGTATAGGACCCATGTAAAAACAACAGGTAAAACACAAGTAAAAAAACTAGAAAAAAATGTAAAAATCATAAACGAGTTAAATATCCGGTAAAGCATAAAAATTCGAAAACAGGTGTTAAAAGAGAGTCATCAGATAAAAGAAGTCCGAGTGTAAGGGGATCGGATGTAAAATCATGAAAGTTAAAATACAAATGGCGCTCAAGGTTAAAAGCTAGACACGACATTAAAAGACACTTAACAGTTAAAATGGTGTCACAAAACTCGCACTTAGGTTCGTTGTCCGCCTTAAGAAGAAATGAATGAGTGATAAACGAATGACCTAAGTGGAGCTGAGCAAGAACAACTTCCTCCTTGCGATTCCTGCGAAAACAAGACTGCCACGATTTGACAGTGGGCTTGATCTCAAAAATTTGTTTCCAACCTGTTCAGACCAAGATCTCTACCACTGTGCCCAGAGCTCAATGGAAAAACGCTGCCAGAAGACCATGTATGGAACCGGCAGCAGAGAGTCGGACAAGGGCGTGGCTGACTTGGCAGCAGTGTCTGCCAAGTCATTGCCCCTGATCCTGACGTAACCGGGCACCCAACAGAAGAGAACGTTGGTGGTGGCTGCCAGACAATGGAGCTGCTGGCAGATCTTGGACAGAACTGAGATCAAAGCCTATAGCGAGCTAAGCGAGTCAGCATAAAGCACACACTGACGATGATGCTTAGCTGCTGTGGTCCAAGGCACTGCTGATAGCATGCAACTCTGCAGTGAAGATGGAACACTAATGTGGGATCTGGTCTGCAATGATTACAACACAGCAGATCATGGCTGATCCCACAGATGTACTGGACTTCGGGACATCTGTGAAGACAGGCAAGAAGTCCGGGTGCACAGCCCGATGGCTGGAAAAGAGTTGCCGATAGACACAGTTGGGTGTAAAGGCCTTCCCCATCCTGCAAAGAGAGAAATCACAGGAAGGGGAAACAGCTAGCCAAGGTGGAAGTGGCTCAGCTGTCAACTGTGTGATGCTATCGAGACTGGTATTGATGTCATACAGGTAACCTCGAACATGCAAACCGAAAGGACGAATGGCAGTCGGCCGATTCTGGTATAACATTTCCCACCAGGGACTGAAAATGCAGTCCCAAGTGAGATGGCCTCGCAGGGATTGCAATTTCACTGCATACTGTAGGGACAACTGCTGACGGTGAATAGATAATGATGCTTCGTCGGTCTCTACATAGAGACTCTGGACCGGTGAAGTGCAGAAGACCCCCATGCAAACACAAAGGGCCTGATGGTGGAGAGGGTCCAGCACCTTCACCACTGAATTCCAAGTGGAATCGTAGACCTGGGATCTGTAGTCCAGTTTCGACCGGACAAGTGCACGGTAGAGGCAGAGCAAAGAACATTGATTCGCCCCCAAGAGAGGACCTTGAGGATGTTCAATGCTCACATGCACTTGGACCTGAGATGTCGGATGTGTGGTAAAAAGGTCAATTTCCAGTCGGAGATGAGTGAGAAACTTGGTCTCTGCCACAACTAGAATGATGTTACCCCCAAGCCATAGCTTGGGGTTCAGATGAAGATTACGCTTGTGACAAAAGTGCACGCAAGCAGTCTTCTGTGGGGAGAACTGAAACCCATTGGCTGTCACCCAAACTGAGAGATTGTTCAGGGCAGTTTTCAGTTGTCTTTCAATGACCCTCATGCTGGACGATGAGCAAAAGATGCTAAAGTCATCAACATAGAGGGCATTGCCTACAGTCGGAGGAAGTTACCATGTAATGGAGTTATCTTGACAGCAAAAAGCGTAACACTCAGGATGCAGCCTTGTGGCACCCCTTGTTCTTGGGGGAAAGGCCACGACAGAGTGTTGTGACACAGACATGAAAAGAATGTGTTGATAAGAAGTTGGAGATGAAGATCGGCATGTGACCTCTCAAGCTGAAGCTATGGAGGTCAAGAAGAATGCCGAATCTCCAAGCCATGTCATATGCTTTTTTGATGTCGAAGAAAATTGGCACCAGCTGCTCTCTATGTAAAAACAAATTCCTGATCACCGATTCGAGGCTGATCAGATGGTCTAGAGTAGACCTGTGCTTACGAAAGCCACACTGGGTGTTGGAAAGGAGGCCATGATAGTCCAAATACCAGGCCAGCCTGGTATTTACCATTCTTTTCAACACCTTGCAGATGCAGCTCATCAGTGCAACTGGAAAATAATTCGAAGGAATCTTGGGATCTTTGGCTGGCTTGGGGAAGGCCAAGACAATGGCCTCTCGCCAGGAGTCCAGAAACTGCTCCTCAATGAAAACACGGTTGAAGAGTCAGAGCAATCGATTCTTAATGGTGAGAATTGTTGGAGCACAGCATAATGGACATTGTCAGGCCTGACAGCAGATGCACAAGAAGTATGCAGAGCAAGGCAAAGCTCCTCCACTGTCAATGGCCTGTTGTAAGACTCCAGGCCATTTGAATGGAAGGACAGTGGAGAGCGTTCCGGCTCAGTTGGTAGCATGCCAAGCTTGTAACCTGCAATTATTAGGTTCTGGTTCCAGCTGGGCAAGTGTAGAGATTTTTCTCTGCCACACTCCCTGCCTTGCCTACAGTGAATAGGGGTCACTGTTGGGCTTCAAAAGGCCGCCATCCGTCGGATGGGATGTTAAGCCACGGGCCCGTGTGTGGGAGAGACACACCCACGCACATTAAAGAACACACTGGATGGCCTTGACAGGAGGCTGACACCCTTTCCCAATAGCTGTCCAGTGGGTCCCCTCACCCAACCATCAACGACACCACAAGAGCTTCGAACTTGGACATCTGTCCCAAATAACTGATATTTAAGTAGCAAATATCATGTTTTAAAATTAAAAGAGCTCTAATTTAGCCCTTAAATAATGGTAGACTTTTGGCACAATTCATGTACAGAGTGGCAGTAACAATTAGACCATAAAGCTACTTATCCATATTGGCAATAAATCATCGGCATGGTCCAAAATTCGAAAGTTCCATAATTAGAGATATGAATGAACTGACTGATTTAATAACATTAAACTAATTTAGACGAAAGGTACTCTCCCAGCTGCTCCGCAGCCTTAATGTCAGCTTTACAATAGGCATCAATCAGTACACAGGGCTCAAAATTCGAAAGTTCAAAATTACAGAATGCGATGAATCAAAGATTTTGATAATACTAAAGTAATATAAATGAAGGGTACTCACTCCGCTGCTTCGCAGCCTCAATGTCAGTGTTTTGATAGGCCTCAACCAGCACATGAAGGTGGCTTTTGGTGCCATCCATAAGATGTAGTACTGTCCTGTATAATGGAATGTCAGATGGCATCATTCAATCATATTCAAGCCCTGCTCTTCTGTGCCAGAAACTCAGGGGAGTAGGAAGTTAAAGAAGAGATGGAGGAGAATGACTCCCCAAGAGTGTCGGCAATTGCTCGAGGATCAGCAATTGTCTGTCCATTGGGCTCCAGGATCGATAATGAGTGGGACGTGTACTTCCCACCTATCTTCTGGACCTTATCCCACACGACCTTAGAACTGGTCGTGCGGGTGATAGAAGATGTACATTTGATCCAAGATTCCTTCTAGTTGTGGCACCGGATGAAACGGGCTTTCACCCTGGTGCGTTTTAATGCTTCAAGGTTGGGCTGCAGGATATCTCCAAAACACCCCCAAGCCTTGTTCTGAGCCTTACGAGCTGCGGTGCAGTTGGGATTCCACCACAGTTTTGGGAACCATGGAAACCGGGTCAAAGTCTGAGGAATAGTAGAGGCAGCTGCATGGACGATACAGTCCATCATCTCCACCACTGCAACATTGATTAAATCCTGGCTGACAGAGTGCTCATCGAGCTCAGACAAGAGCTCGAAGCCACTCTAGTCAGCCCAATCTAGCCTCCACCAGGATACACATGAAGGCCCCCCACGGGAGATGGTGCACACCACGGGGAGGTGATTGCTTCCATATGGATTGTCCTTGACTTCCATGTAAAGAGTGGAAGGGTCAAGGAGGAGCAGATAGAGAGATCAATGGCAATGAAAGTGTGGGTTGGGGAGTGGAAGTAAGTACCGACACTGGTGTTCAATAGGGAGAGTGATGGATCCAGGAGCCACTGCTCCAGGACCCTGCCTCTCCCATTGGTGTCAGCACTGCCCCAGAGTGGACTATGTCCATTGAAGTCCCCCATGATGTGGAAGGGGGATGGCACCTGTTAGACAAGGTCATCCTTCTGGGTGGTAAATAGACAGAACAGACAGTCAATAAAAATCCCACAAAGAGGTGGATGGCTACCACTTCTAAATCAGCGGTGAGGGGTACGACCTGGAAGAGAGAATGGTTGCTCACGAGGATTGTGAAACCCCCGTGAGCTGGACCATCTTCATCCTGGTCCCAGTGAACAAGAGAGAAGTGCCAGATAGTGGGATCGCTGGCTGTCTGCAAGTATGTCTCCTGCAGGCACACACAGATGGGTTCGTGTGCCCTCAGGTTGACCTTGACGTCGTCAATATTTCTCTGGAATCCACGACAGTTCCATTGGAGGAGTGTGGTCATTTCAGGTCTTGGAAGAATTGGTGGATGACTTTCAATTCATTTTAACCGTCGCCAGTGACGGTTTTGGAAAAATGGGGCAGTCTTGTGTCCATGTCCTCGGAGTCATCCAAGTGACATGGATCAGAGACTGCCACATGAGGAGGTGATATGTTTCTTTTTGGGCCCCTGCGGGGGCCCCATGGGCTTGGAAGGTCTTACTGTCTGTGGGTGGGGTGGAGGAGGTCTTCCAGAGGTGGATGTGGAAGGCACAGACACAGGAATAAAAACCAGTGTCGATGTCAAAATTGACACTGACATCAGTTTTGCCTGTGTCAAGGTACTTAACAGCAGGCGAGAAAAATTCAGCAGGTGGAATGCTAATATTGGTCTGCACCGCTACGGAAGCCATCTGAACAACAGGCTTTCCGATGACCGCACCGGCATAGGAAACCTTGCCAGGTGGGACAGGCAGTGTAGCGAGCTTCCTCGCCTCTGGATAGCTGATGTTGTGGAGGGTCTTTAGGTGCTGTACCTCTTTCTCCTCCAGCCATTTTGGACAGTTGCAGGAGTAAGCCAGATATTCGCCATGGTAATTTACACAGCATGCCTTTTCTGCTGTACAGTCAGGTTCAAGATGATCCTCACTGCCACAACAAGCACAGGTGGGCTTGCCCTGGTATGAAGTGCGGACATGGCCAAACCTTTGTCAAGTGTGGCATGTTGGAAGTTAGTATTAGTACCCTGCTGGATACTAACTTTCTATCATACCATGTTGAAGCTCAGTGAACTGCTATCACTTCCTGCGATGAAAACTCCAAGAAGATTTCCTCCTCAGAAACTTTGAGGAGGCCCCACTTGGAGACCACACCCCGGGAGGAATTAAGCATCTTGTATGGAGCTTAATTCCGGTTGGTCACAGCAATTGATGGAGTGTCTTGTACGGAGCACCGGTTGGTCACAGCAATTGATGGAGTGGCAGTTGACTTCAACTGCCACTCCATCAATTGCTGTGACCTTCAAGAGGAGCTCAGAACGTTTTGAGCAAGCAGTTTCCACCTGTAAGTTACCCGATCTTAGATGCTTGAGAGATTTCGGTTCTCCCGCATGACCTTTTGCTACCCTTGTTGATAAAAAAAGGGGACATGTCTCCTAGCACCTGATCACCCAGCACCTGATCACCATCAGAATAAAAATATGTGGGAGAAGTCATAGCACCGTAGAGTGGATGACCAGGAACCTCGGAGATGGAGACACACACGAAGACGATGGCGAAGACAAAGAAGATGGGGGTTCATGGCGAGCACTCTTTGCAGCATTGGCCGGTGAATTATGAGTTGGAGAACTCATGATTGTATTTAGGGATTCAGTGCCTGTTGTCCCCACCCACCCACCATGGATCCAACAAGGGGATGCCCAATTGGGTGCCAGGGCTGCCCGGGCACCATACCCACACAGCCAGTGAGCCAAGCCCTCACAATGAAACAAAAGTAAAAGAAAAAGAGAAATGGTGAGAAACTCATCGGAGTTCCCACAAAAGAAAATAATCAAAAAAGAAATAAAATGTGAGGAAGAAACTAACCTCACAAAAGAAAGAAAACTATAACATTAGTGAACATGTGGGGAAACTCGCACACCGTTACCCGGATGTGGGCAAGATTACTCACCGATCTGCATAGTTGACCCTAGCAAGACCTGCCCACCAGCAGACTGATCCTGAGGGGGTCGCCCCAGGACCTCCTGTTTACCTGAAGCAGAGGCCAAAGCAGTGTATAGCAGGGGCCCCCAAAGTCACTGCTCAGCCCTGCGACAAACAGGCTCCCCAATGGCAAAACGGCCAAAGGGGACCCCACCAGTCATGAGCCAGGGAGGGAAGATGTGGACCCCCAAGCAACTGCCAGGATCCTCCTTTCCAAGGACATGGGTCACCACGCATGGCAAACATGCGAGCGAATTTTAGGACCCTGTGAAGGTAATTGAGTCAGTGAAACCATCACAGGGTGGCCTTGAATTATATTATGCATAAAAACATACACTGCATTTTGTTTACTTCTCCCACATATTTTTATTCTGTCAAATTATTCTAAAGGAAAATTACATTTCTTAGCCTAATGTACTTTATACATTATAAACTGATAATATTTTTGCAAAATGTCAATTCACTTATAAATGTAAAATATAATAATGGAAATTAAAAAGTTAAATATTAATACAACTTCTGCATTAATTCAAAAAGTTTTATTTAGTTGTTGCAAATGTTTAATAAAATCATTCTACAAAATATTTTGTACATTAAGAGAACTCACCTTGTTACTGAAATGAATTTCAATGAATTTCCCAAATCGACTACTATTATTATTCCTCATAGTTTTTGCATTACCAAAAGCTTCCAAAACAGGATTAGCTACAAAAATATAAATGCATGCAAAGAGCAAATATTTTATTTAGTAATTACAACATATATGAATGAATAAATAACATTTAATATTAAATAAATAAATAATATATAAATACCACCTCAAGCAGCTGCTTGCCACAGAGATCTGACAGGAGCCTGTCAGTTTATATGCCAAAGTAAAACATTAAACTTATAAATAAAATTTATTTTCCTAACTTTCCTATATACACTGCCCTACCAAAATATTAGAGAATTTTTCATGTTATAACAAAGGGAATCTAACTTCAAATCTCTATAACTTCAAAAATATGCATTTAAACCTTACAGTGTCCAAGTCATCTGTATACGTATGGAGAATCTGAATTGAGGGGCAAATAATGTATGTATATGCATTTAGTACAACAAAAATATATTGATTTTTAAAAAACAAAAATTGCTGTTGTAATTTTTTTGAATATATATCTTATAAAAATATATAATTCAGGCTTCAAAAATAATATTTTGTTTTTAATTTGATGCATATTTTATTAAACTACAATATAAATAATTTTATAAAGTCACCTGATTGCCATTTCCTACAAGCACTCAACGGTATTGCCGATTTGCTTGTTAACATTCCTATCTGCTGAAGCAACCTTCTGATTTAAGCTCAAAAGTTTGATTTGAGCTATTATCAACAAATTTTTCCTTAGATTTTCGAAAAACTCCTAAAAATTAACAAAAAAAACTGCTATTTTTAAAAACGATAGATTTTGGAAGTAATTACAAAATACATACCACAATTTATTTTTTTCATTTCACACTCTTTTCTATCATAAACCTATTTCAGTATTCCCAAGTTATTTTTATCATTTTTCTCAGCATCCTTCAAATCGAAACTGAAAGTAAACACATCCTTCTTAGAAATTCTGGTTGCATCTGCATTTAATTAGTTATGTTCACTGAGTCAAACAAGGCGCAGATGGCTGACACATACTATCTCCGTTCCATGTTGTATAAGTGGCTCCCACGTTGTTCACAGTTTTGGTGCAGTATATTGGATACCCTTCATAAAGTTATTATTTCTTTTTATATTTAAACCTTAGTTTTCATTCAGTAGATTTATTTTCGGAAATTAGCGATCTTTTGGCCAATTGATAAGTATTGATTTTTTCATAGTTATGTTATATCGTATGGCTGGCCTACAACTTACTGCTGTGGATATTTTAACATTGCATCAGGCTATATGTTAATTTTTATTTTATTATTTAATACTTTTCCAGTAAAACTTGATATAATATCAGTTTCTGAAAATAAATGAGCGATCTTCAATCAGCTGATTTATCGATCTTTCCGAGTTATGCTAGATCGGAGGCCGGCTTAAAAGTTGTTGCAGATATTTAAACATCCCATTAGGTTATATGTAATTTTTCTTTTATTATTTCTTGTTTTTTTAATAAAAAAGCTTTGAGCTTGTACCGTTTTCTGAAATTGAATGTCTTGGATACTGAAGCAAAATAGACTTCCTTGCTATGGAAACCTTGCTATGGAAATCGGCCATCATTTGGGAGGGCAATTTCGGAAAGGGACCTTTCTGCATTTAGCCAAGATTGCCAAACTTCAACACCCAAAGAAAAAATTCATTATGTTTAATAAAAAAAAAGCAACCAAGGAAGTTTTTTTTTCTATTTCATAACCAGTTCAGAAAATTCCATGAATGTGAGAAGGCCAAGTCACGTTGTATAACACTGGCTGTGTTTAAAATATACGATACTGAAAAGTATCATGAAAAGAAATGAAAATCATATTTCAGGTTGAATATTATATTATTCCAGAGGAAATTTTCTTTTGATAAATATATAATTTAACTATTTTTATTCAGCAGGTTTTGCAAAATAAAGCCTTAATTGTATAGTGCGATCTTTATTTTTCACCATATCACATTGCAAAAGGCTTATTAAAATCAATATGCTTGCAAATTTGTTTACATTGTTTATTTTCATAAAATTCGTAAATTCTGTTTAATTTGGTATATAACATGACCTATTTCTATTGATTGGTTATTTTTTTTTTAATTCTAAAGTTGACTTGTTTATCTGACTTGGCACAGTTGGCTAAAAGCCTGCAATTTTCTCAAAGTATGGTACTGAGAAAAAAATAACAGAATGAGAAAAATATTTACTTCAAACCAAAAAAATATTCTTTTTTTTTGTTATTCAGAAATATATAGTCATTCTATTCAAGTGCATTGTAATCATTTCTGTCTATCGTTTTTTTTATTCTTGTGTTGTCAGATGCATTTTTTTACTACACTACTCTAAAAAAGTCCTATTAAAATAAAACATATCGTCTTTTGTTAAATACTTGATTTTCAGAAAATCCAGAATTAAATGCTGTTTAATTGGCATACAACATGACATAATTCCTTTCATTAGTTATTTGGCAAAAAAAGTTCTAAAGATAAAGTTTTTTTTGGCTGAGCATAGTGAGAAAATAGCTTGGCCCCTGGATGGAAACCTGTTTTTCAGCCTGGACACTGGTAGGGTTAATTAAAAATGTGACTAAAGACAAATTAAAGATCATAATCAAATCTATTTAAATCTCAATTTTCAACAATATTTATTCAGTATTTAGAGTTATGAAAGTCAAAATATTTAACAATAAATTATCTAGTTTCATAAAAATCATTCAGAACTGTTAATATTGAAATAATTTATACAAACTTTTAAAACATATATTTATTTTATTATACAGGGTGAATCTGAAAAAGTGGGCAAAACTTTACGGGGTGGTAGAACGCAGCTATACGAGCAATATTCGTCATAGAATGTATGGTCGGAACGCAAGCGGTGAGAAGTTAAAAGGTAGTTTTCCACTGTCACATTTAAAGAATGAACACAAGAAGGAGAGGAGATACTTCAGAAAACATTTTATTAACAGGAATGTAATTGAGGTACATGCTCAAAGAAATTGCTGAAAAGAGCTGCCGCCAGCTGTAATGCAGGCTTCCACCTGCGGGATAGGGACCGTTGGGTGCGAGGACCGACCCTTTTATACCATTTCCAACGCCACCTAGCGGCTCGCCGTTTGCATTCCGCCCATACTTTCTATGACGAATATTGCTCATATAGCTGCGTTCTACCACCCCGTAAAGTTTTGCCCACTTTTTCAGATTCACCCTGTATAGTTTGAATCAATACTTATTATTTGTTTCAATTGATTTCTGGAATAAAATTTTTATAATGCATTACTTTGTGTGAAAAAATGCTGAAACCCGGGATTTAAATAGATTATTTTTTAATGATCTTTATTTTCAGTTCATTTTTGCATTAAATGGATATTTTAGAAGTTATAGAGCTTTTTGAAACTAGATTCCCATTGATGTGACATGGAAATTCTCTAACATTTTGGTAGGGTAGTGTATATAAGTTCCTCATCACACAAATAAACCAAATTTTACATAATATAATTAATTGGTTGGTTTGATGACAGAAAAGAAAAAAAAAATTAATGGCCTAGAACAAAATATAAAATCACATGTAAAAATTTTGCCAACATAATGATGTTATATAGCAAATTCTCATATCTTCTACATATACCTTCACTATTTGAATTTAATAGAAATATAATATGTATTGAAAATACTGTTAGAAAAAGAAACAAAAACCTTTTAAGCACATAACTATGAAAGCATCAATAAAGGCATTATGTTTATTGATTAGACACTACCATGTCACAACATAAACAAGGTGAATGATGATAATAACCTTTTTTCAAAATTATTTACAATGAAATTTTAAATATAAAGAGAATTTCTTGAAGAGAGATACAAAAGTACTCAGTAATGTGAAAATGATAAAGAATGAACCATTCTAAAAATTTTCAACTAAATATAGAGCCAAATTTGGCTCAATTACAAAAACAATGTGAAATATAATCTACACAAAAGAGCAAAACTAAGAGTTTACCTGCAGGGGTTTATCAAAATAATGGAAACATCGACGGTGACTGGAGTATATGCAATGCACCATATGCATATCACAGGGAAGTCACTCGCGATGCGAGTTATATAAAGGGGAGAAGTATGATGTTGGCTATCACACAGCAGTGCCACAGGCGCAGGTGAAATAGCTGCTATGGTGCAATTGTCGACAATGTCAGATCTCAGTGACCTCCAAAAAGGCATGACCATTGGTGCATGTCTTGCAGCAGCTTCAGTGATGAGAACGGCGGAAATAGTTGGTGTAACATGAGGAACTGTATCAAAGATTATGATTACTTATCAAAAAGGACAGGGTGTTGCCTCCAAATGTGCAAATTGTGGATACCATATGAAGTTGTCAGATAGGGATTGGTGAACGTTGGCACAGATTGTACAATGGAAGCACAAGAACACAGCACTGCAAATAACAGCAGAGTTGAATGCCAGTCAGAATGATCCCGTTTCCATCATAACAGTTCATCGGGAACTTTATCGTGCTGGTATTTATGGCCTTGCTGCAATCCACAAACTTCTGATTGCCAACATCAATGCAACAAAACATTTAAGGTGGTGCAAGGCACATAAAAACCGGGATGCTAAAGACTGGCAATGTGTCATCTGGTCTGATAAATCATACTATACATTGTTTCCCACTACTGGTAGAGTGTACATCTGGCAAAAACCTGCAGGAGCATACCACCCAGACTGTGAAGCATGGAGGTGGACCCCTGATGCTGTGGGTGCCATATCATGGCATTCCTTAGGGCCATTAATTATTCCACAGAATCATGTCACTCTGCAACGTACGAATTCATTCTCAGGACCACCTGCACCCAAGGTTGTGGAGGCACTGTTCCCTAATGACCATCCACGGTTTCAAGTGGATAATGCACCCATGAATTGTGAAAAACGTGTTAAGTTGTAGTTTGCAGAGCATGAGGATGAGGTATAGCAGCTACCTTGGCCACCTGAATCTCCAGACCTCAATATTATTATACATTTGTGGGAATATCTGGAGCACAAGGTCAGATCACACCTTCCACCTCCAGAATCACTGGCACAGTTGGGCATTATTTTACAGGAATAATGGTTGCACATTCCATTACCACATGTGCATAACTTGTATAAGTCATGCACGTGATGCCACATTGAATTGTGTCTGTTCTGAATGCCCAAGGTGGGCCTATGGCTTATTAATAAAATATTCTCCACAAACAGTATGTGTTTCCATTATTTTGATAAACCTCTGTAGTTAGAGGTGAAATAAGATTCTAAAGGGAATTTTTTTATAGAAAACAACTAATGCAGCAGTTGGCACGGATTGTACAATGGAAGCACAAGAACACAGTACCGCAAATAACCCATCAACTGCTACAATAGTTGTTTTCTATAAATTTCATTTTAATAAATCAACTGCTATAAGTAATGATGAAATTAATACCGAAAGTATGCCAAAACTTTATTGGCATTCCAACTAAATTAAACAATGAATACTAATAATATCAGAAATAAGGATTGAGAGAGGGAATCAAAAACAAGATGAAAGCTACATAATTAGCTGGAATATTACAACACATATTCTATATTTGTACTTCTTGTTAAAAAAAATTATAAAATAATTAATTATTAAATGAACAGAATTACAAGATTATGAAAATAAACAAATCAAACTTATGAAAAAGCTGAAGTGAAATTGAATTAATAACTAGTAAAATCAGCTGCTTGAGGGGGTATTTAAAAAAAAAATTAAATAATTTAAATTAAAAATTAACCAAAACACATTAACAGGTGCAATTTAGACTTAAAAAATTCAATATTGAGCTCAATACTCAAATGATTTTTTTCATGTTCACATAAAACTTACCATCTAAAATTCGCTGTTCAATGGGTCCTGCATGGCATCCCCATGATTCACACAAATAACGAAGAATGTACTTTGTTGATTCTGTTTTACCAGCTCCTGACTCGCCACTCACTATAATAGACTGACTTGCTTTTAAAGCCCTCATATCTCTAAATGCTTTATCAGCTAAGGAAAACAAAAAAAAAGGAAACAAAAGAATAATAGTTTATCATACAAATTAAAAAAAACACGTAACAATTAATGTTTGAACACTCTTTATTTCCTAAAAATTGAAGTATAATACACTCTCTATGACAATGAAGGCAGAAATGATGTAGATAGCTTCAGATCATTCTAATTTTTTTTAATTATATGTAAATTAACCTTAAATAAAGATATGACTCTCAAGTTAAGATTCATAACATTGCAAACATAAAACAGACTTAATTAAACAAATTAACTTACAAATAACATGGAAAAAATGTCAAAGCATTAAAAAATCAGTTCAAATAAAAATATTTTTTAAACATTTCTCAGCAGATAATTAAGAGAATACCTGTAAAATAAATATTAGAATCAACATACAAATTCTTAAAGCACTAAGATATATTTATGTTTAGCATGGCAATTAATTAATGGATATAAATCTAGAAAGATGAAGATGGGGTTAACAGAGTATACAGCATAGGTATATAATTCATAAGAATGGATAATGCTTTTTTTGCCGGTTAGAATTATTTACACAAGTACTGCAATGTGCTATTTACATGCTTGTAGGAGCTGAGCACTTTCAACTGCACTCAGCAGTCATCTTCAGGGTGGCATAATTTCTTGGAGAGGTGGATCGATCCAAAGATCTGCCTCTCCAAGGAACTGGTGTAGGAAGCCCCTCATTGAAGACTAATTTCACCATGTTCTTACAACTCCTCGAACCTTGCCAATTTGTTTGTTAACATTACTCAATGCTGAAATAACTCTGATTTAAGCTATTATAAATTAATTCTGGGTTTGTTGATTACAATAGCAGCCAGACATAAATCCAAGGTTGGATGAGAGAGTGATGATTATGATGATGCTATTATAAATAAAGTTTTACTTAAAATTTCAAAAATCTCTTGAAAATTGACAAAAAAAAACTGCTATTTTTAAAAACAGAAGGTTTTGGAAGTAATTACAAAGTAGGCATTCTGTTTTGGCTTTTTTTTTCCCAATTACACTCTTTTCTGCCTTAAACATATTTCAATATTCCTAGAATTATTTTTATTATTTATATCATTTATTCCAGCATTCAATGCATTGTTCCCACTGTTGAAATCGAAACTATAACTAAAACAAGACTTCTCTGCCATAGAGCTTGTTGTTCAACTAGATGCAGCATAAATTAAGTCAAGGAGGAAGATACAGGTGCCTCACACCTGTGATCCATATGTTAAGTGGATATATTGTAGATTGTGTACATGGTTGATTAAGTCCAAATACTTCCTCCTCACACAATGGATATCATTTCCTTTCTTAAAGTTAGTATTTTATTTACTTTTTTGTAATTAAACCTTATTTTTTTCTGTAGATTTACTTTATTTTGGTAGTTTATCGATAAATTTTTTTTTTTTGGAGTTACGCTACATTGGATGGGCCAGCTTATACTTGCTGTGGATATTTTATTTAACATTGCATTAGGTTATATGTTAAATTGTCTTTTATTATTTCTTCATTTTTGCAGTAAAAAAATTTGTATTTATCATTTCCTGAAAATTAATGGTCTTGGATAAGGAAATAAAAAGGACTTCCCTGACACAGAAATCAGTCCTCCTGTGGGAAGACAATTTCAGCAAGTGCTTTTACCCCCCCCCCCCCCCCCCCCCCAACACTGATGGGCTTTCTAGTCCATCACTCCAATCCCTATTTGACCTTGAATGTAATACCAGATTTGAAAATCCTACACATTTCCAAATTTTACTGCCAGAAATAGCCTTATTCCCAAAATTTTAGTTCCCAGCACTGGTATATTGGGATTTGACCTTTAACCTCTAAGGAGCCATCATATCCAAAATTTGGCAAGATTTCCAATTTCTAAGACTCAAAATATCCCCCCAGGCACCAATTTTTCGCCCTCTACCACTGGTAAATCTATATTTGACCTCTGACCTTGAAGGACCCAGTGCATGCAAAATTTCACATTTCCAATATCTAAGACCAAGAGAATACAATTCAGAATGATAAAAGTTATTTTCTAAGATATTGCATTGTACTTTTAGGGACTATTTATGTCTTATTGCTTGGTAGATTGCCATTGGTTATTTCCCATTCAGATATCAATTCAATTATTTAAAATTAACTTAAGATTTATTGGTGACTAGTGTAATAACTGAATGTTTGAGAAACGATATTTTGTTTTAAAACAAATATAAAATATATTATAAAACCTTGAAGTAGCTATATTAATAATTAAATATGTACACTGCACTTTTCAATTAACATACTTCTTTAGTGAAATAGAAATGTAGTTTCACAACTATACTATTGACATAAGTTTTATGTGAATCTTATGATCATTTTAATGAACAATTAAACAAAAATTTAATTAATAAAAAACTATTATAAATATTTTTGAAATTAGTTATGTAGAATTCAATGTTCGTTATATATAGTCACTTATATTGGTATAAGATTCAATTGCTAAAATGAAATTCGCAAACAATTACAACAAAGCACAAACAATAATGCACACAAGGAAATACTGGATAATAATCAACATTTTTATACATTGTTAAACTGGCACAATTGTAAGTTGATCTTGAATAAAAGCAATCCACATTTTTTAGACACCATGGGAACAAAAAATTTTGGCTGTCACGAATTTTTTTAATGCACGAAGGATGGAGATAATCTGTAATCTTTTGGCTTGTGCTGGTTTATCACAAAACATACATACACACAAGGACATACCCATTGGCCTAGTAGTCAGGTTCTCTAATACACCAGTTAGGGTGTAACTTGATTTATTCCATAGTAAATTCAAGCAAATATTAAACTATTATAAATATTTTTTAAATTAGTTATGTAGAATTTAATGTTCATTACATAGTCACTTGTATAAGATTCAATTGCTAAAATGAGATTCACAAACAATTACAACAAAGCACAAAACAATAATGCACACAAGGAAATACTGGACCTTGAGAAAATATCTAGCACACATACATAGGGAATGCTATAGGCCAGAGTATAAAGAATATTCCATTTGTTGGTTTTGAATATAAAAAACCTAAATTGTATGGCCTATTTATTATCAAAAATTTCACCTATTAATTGGGCCAATGTTTTAGTAAATTTAACAATTGTGTAAAATGATTAAGTCCCAGTGACATATTGCAATGGTTAAAAAATTTATTCAGTATACTCATCCGTCGATTTGTGCAGTACTTTTTATGCGTGGTAAATAATCCCTTGATTTACACAGTACTTTTAATACGCAGTCTCAGTTTTATGCGATCTCATTCTTACATGGTAAGAAAATACATATATATTTCTATATTTATTGAAATTATTATATATAAGCGAGCTTAAAATTCTTACTTTTTTGAACTTATTACATCATTCTGACCATTTTTGGTTGATTTGGGGAGAGCATATTAACTTCTCCACACAAGTGATAACAAATTTACTTTTTTGCACTTCATGCAAATAAAGCAAATACAAAAGCACAGCAGGGCAGCAAAACTGTACATAGAGAGATACTGAATAACTAAGTTAAATGTATAAAAAAATACATAATTAAAAAAGGCACAGAAATTAGAAACCAAAACCGAAATTACAATCGCAAAAATATCGGAACCAAAATCAAATAGAAACAAGCAAGAAAAGCATAGCATTGTTAGTACATACAATTCCACATAGTTGAGGTAAATATCAAGAAATTTACATGAACTTAACCAAAAATAATTTTAAAAAAAATCATCCAAAAAGAGAAACGTTGATAATGAAACTGAAATAGAAGGCCAAATATTTTGAGTGATCAGAATAATATCTTGGAACCAATTAAAAAGAAAAGGTTGACTGCTTTGGAATACTGACAGCGACAACAAATAAAATTTAAATTTGTTTTTCTGAACTTTCATTATTACTGTTTTCTGCAAATATGTGAAATAAACATTTTTACAACATACATGGGCTTTTCTCTTATGCACTTTTTTTTTGTAATGGCAGACTCCATTGACGCGATTCTCAACTGTGTAAAAGAAAAACACCTGGAATGAATACTCCATGTAAATCGAGGGACAATGTACTTCTTTTTAACTGTAATGGTCAAGTACTTGACATCCAATCAACAATTCCTAAAAATTTCTGTGAATAGTAAAATCTGTGAACAACCCATGATTAGTGAAGGCCTATTGTATTTGTAAAAAGCATTTAGAGAGAGAATTATGAATACTAATAATTAGTATATTTTTCATGGTGAAAAAACAAATTTTTAAAAATGAAACACTTTTATGATTCAGGTTGTATGAACAGCTGTTGCATACATTTTGAGCTTAAAACTCGCATTTATTCACTGTGCTCATATTATTTACCATAATTGTTCTGACATTCCTTGAAATTAATTGCATATTAATTGTAGTTCTTCTTTATCTGCATTAAATAATAAATAAATAAATAAATACCCCCTCAAGCAGCTGCTTGCCACAGAGGTCTGACAGGAGCCTGTCAGTTTATATGCCACAGTAGGAGATCTGAGAGGATGGCAGGACCTCAGCAGAAAAACGACACACACATCCATAGCCTAAATCCGGGGCTCGAATCCAGGTCCCTTAGATCAGTAGCCAAGCGTGCTAACCACTCTGCATTACAGATGATAAATATTAATTTTTTTCCTCTGATGAATATACAGTTAAAAATCTTTGTTTTGAGTGCAAATAGTAGCTACTCAGCCATTGGTTATAGGCCAGCTACCCATCACTGGGATGTGCTTCAATCTTATTGAATCAATGCATGTTCCAAATTTTTCCTTTTTATTTTCACAATTCAACAGCAATTTAAGCTTAAACTTCAACTCGTTTTAACACACATACAGACAAAGTTAACACACATACATACTGCTCTTAAGATGGAAAAAAAAAAAAAACTAGCATTTACTCAAAACTGAAATCACACATGCAAAAAAGTATTAATATGACTCAAATTTTGGCTTGTGATATCCGATCATCTATGATATTGTTATGACAGATGAACATGCTACAGTGAATTTATGATAAACGTGACATGAAAGCTCATGATACTTCTGAGTGAGATTTATTTTAACCAACAAATTGGAATACAGAACCGATATGAAAAATAGAAAACATAGAATTGTAACGTTGAAGTTGTGGATATCCGAAAGGAGGCATAATTAGTTTCAATATGTACATGATGGGTGTAAAAAGTGAAGAAGCATTTTATACGGTGAGTGAGCAGAAGGTAGTTAGTTTATTGGTGTGGAACGTGTTGGTAAGCTGGTAAAGGAAACAAAGAATTCATCGTCTTGTGTGAGGTGATCAACGTCTGAAAAGAGTTGGTTCTGAGAAACCAATACACTTAGCTGCAGTTTTGGAGTACTTGAGGATTAAAACCTAAGTAGGAAGTCATTTTGTGTATAGTTATTTAGTTGTTTAGGAATTGGTAATGTTATTCTCAAGATATTGCAAGTATTCACATATATGATTCTTGTTAGATTAAAAATTTGTTCACACATAAGATTTACACATAAGATTCTTTAGTTTATGTGCATATTTTTATCCATACTTTTGTATTAAATCACATTATTTGATATTTATTGTTACTAGTTGTTATTTTTGAACACATGCTAACTTTTCATCTGTTTGAATTCGTATCAATATTCTTGTGAGAAATCTGAATTCCATAAACATAACTAGGAATTTATGATTAATGACCAAAATCAAAGGAAATTAGAAAAGAATTTAAAGTAGTAGGTTGACTATGTTTTGAAACAGTTACTTATTACCCTGAGAGGATAAGTGTACATTGTAGTTGATGGATATCTAGTAGTTACGGATAAAGTAATGACTAGTTATTAAATTACACTTTGCAGGTAGAGAGTGAGGAAAACAATTGATTAAGATATAATAATTGATTACCATCATCCAAAAGATTATTCCCTTTCCCTGGGTCCTTTCCCTGTCAGATTTCCTTTTCCCTGTCAGAGTATACTGATCTACGGGACCTGGGTTCGAGCCCCGGGTAAGGCATGGCTGTTTGTGTCGTTTTTCTGCTGAGGTCCTGCCATCCTCTCAGACCTACTGTGGCATATAAACTGACAGGCTCCTGTCAGACCTCTGTGGCAAACAGCTGCTTGAGGGGGTATTTATTTATTTTTTTTTTATACCTATCTTAACAGCAACAGTTTTTTAAAAACAAATGAAACTTACACCAATATGATTAAAAATAAAAACGTATGCTATATCTGTAAAATATTAATTCTTTACCCTTCCAACATACAACCTTAGAATACCTATTAGGTTATTAATTAAACCAAATTAATTATAATAATCGACTATGCCAAATATAGGAATCTTGATTTCAAGTGAAATGAATTTTTTTTATTTACTGACTTTTGCACTCTTTAAAATATTTTGTTGCCTAATGGATGGCATGAAAATGTAAATAGCAGTATTTTATTATGGAACACAGATTCTTATACAACACAGAAAGATTTCTCTTTTATTCCTTAAAATTAAAAAGGTGCTTTTTCTCACAACCCTCTGAGAAAATTGGGCAGATTGTTGCTGTCAAACATTTTTTTCACTCTACGCTGAAATTTCACATTTCTACCATAAACAGATCACTTGCAATATTCTTTAAAAGTTTCAGCTTTTCCATATTTAGTGGCCTCTAATGATAAAAATTAAAACCATCCAAGGATTTGAAAAATGTGAATCATAATATTTCATTAGTACCTAGCCAACTAAAAATGAATTTTCCGAATATCTCTTTATTCTTGTCATTGTAAACTTTATGACCTTCACATCCCAAAACCATAATTTCAAATTTCTAACTTAAATACATCACCCACAATATTTATCTAAAAGCTTTCAATTTAAAAAATTTTCCTTCATTTAGAAGGCAAAAAAAAACTTTTGGGTAATTTGGAATGTGAATCACAATAGTTAATTAATACTTATCTAACTTAAAAATAATTTTTAATCTCTTTCCAAAAACTAAAAATTCTCACTTAAAGCAAAAAAAAAGTTTCATTTTCCCACCCACTCTGGGATAAGGTAGTAATTTTGCTGCCAATGCAAACCTCATGACCTTTACATTCCCCCACCAAATATTTCAAATTTATAGCATAAATACATCGTTTCCAATTTTTAGCTTTTTCCAACATTAAAGGGCACAATTTAAACTATTGGGAGAGTCAAAGAGTAAAAACCATATTTCATTAATACCTATCCAACACAAAACCAATTTTTCTCTCTAAAACTAAAAAAAAAAGTTGAATGTCAACAAATGAACACACATACAACAAAGTGAAAACAATATCTAATTTTTTTTTTTTTTTTTTTTTGAAAACAATATTTAAATTACATATACTACACACTGTTAACAACTTTGAATGAACAATATTATTAAAATTTCTTCTATAAATCAAGTTTTACCTATTGCAAATACATGCGGTGGAAGAACACCTAGAGATTTGCCTTGATATTTTGCAATTGTTGATGACGAATACATATTTTTTATTTCAAAGTATGGGTTGACAGCCAGCAATATATTGGCCACATAAGTCTGCAAAATTAAAAACATTTTTTAAGAAATACATATAAAAGAGTAATAAATTTTAAAAACATAATTTTCTTATTATTTTTCACTTGCTACTATTTATAATACGTTATACTTAAACTCAAAAATTAAATATTTTTAAGGTATTATATATATATGGGTCAAATACTAATTACCAGCAAAACTAAAAGTGCTAATGAAACAAGTGCACAAAGTGGTAAAGACAAAGAATTTACATATCACATCCTATTTACAATTTCTGTGTTAGATCTGACTATAATTCTAGTATGCAACTATTTATGCCTCAATATTTAAATTGTACATTCAGATTAATTCACAAATTTTGCAATAAAATAAGTGATTTTCCAAAAAAAAAAAAACATTTTCTGGAAAATTGAGCCAAGCAATAATTCATCAAATTCTTGAATTTGAAAACATATTATTTTAAATTAAAAAATTCTGCTTCTATCAAATTGTATATAAAAAAAGAAACACACATACACAGCCAAATATTTTAAGATCCAATCAGCCTCTGTCTACGTAGTGCATTTCAATGAGTATTTATACTCATTGAAATGCACTACGTACATTGAAGTACACTTGTAAATTTTGCATTGAAATTTAACAGGTCTTTGAAGTAGAAAAATAAAAGTAGCTTTAAACTCAAATTCTACTTCTATCATAGACAGATCAATTTTTTAATACAACATTAATGGCATATGGGGAGATAATATTTAACCCTCCTAGTGTCCACGTCGTCTGTATATGTTATGAGAATCTGAATTGAGATGCCAAGGATGTATGTATCCATTTTTAGTACAACAAAAATATGTCGATTTTTAAAAAAATAAAAATTGCTGTTGTAATTTATATATATATATCTTACAAAAATATATAATTCAGGCTTCAAAAATAATATATTTTTTAATTTGATGCATATTTTATTAAGCTACAATATAAATAATTTGATAAACCCATCTGATTGCCATTTCTTAGAAGCACTAAATGGTATTGCCGATTTTCTTGTTAACGTTCCTATTTGCTGAAGCAACCGTCTGATTTAAGCTCACAAGATTGATTTCAACTATTATCAACATATTTTTCCTTAAATTTCCAAAACTCTCCTAAAAATTAACAAAAAATTGCTATTTTTAAAAATGATAGATTTTGGAATTACAAACTACGTACCACCATTTTTTTTCTGTTTCACACTCTTTTCTACATAAACCTACTTCAATATTCCCAAATTATTTTTATCATTTTTCCCAACATTCTCTGCATCTTTCCCACTCTTAAAATCAAAACTGGAAGCAAACACATCCTTCTTAGAAATTCTGGTTGCAACTGCATTTAATTAGTTATGCTTCACTGAAACAAACAAGACGCAGAAGGCTGACACATGCTATCTCCATTCCGTGTGCTTAAGTGTTTAACAGTTTTGGTCCAGCATATTTTGGATACCCTTTGTAAAGTTAGTATTTACTTTTTTTATATATTGAAACCTTAGTTTTCATTTCAGTAAATTTAGTTTTGGAAATTAGCAATCTTTTGGCTGTCGATAAGTATTGATTTTTTCATAGTTATGCTGCATTGTATGGCCGGCCTACAATTTGTTGCTATGGATATTTTAACATCGCATTAGGCTATTTGTTAATTTTTATTTTATTATTTATTACTTTTACAGTAAAACTTTGATCTAGTATCATTTTCTGCAAATAAATGAGGTCTTGGATATGGAAGCAAATTCATTTCTGTAGATTTACTTCTCTTAGTTAGCGATTTTTCAATCGGCTGATTTATCTATCTTTGTGAGTTATGCTAGATCAGAGGCCAGCTTAAAAGTTGTTGTGGATATTTTGTTTAACATCCCATTAGGTTATATATAATTTTTCTTTTATTTCTTATTTTTTTAGTAAAAAAATCTTTGAGCTTGTACTGTTTTCTAAAAATGCAAACAGAAGCAAAATAGACTTCCTTGCTATGGAAATCAGCCTTCATGTCAGTGTCCCCCTCCACTAAACTCAGATAGAAAGTCCCCCTCCCCTCTAAAAAATATAATTTTTTTTAAAATTCGAGTTTTTATGTTTATATTGAATGATTTTAAAGGTAACTCCAATGCTGTTTTTTTTTTTGCTTTGGTGCACAAACCTTTCTGCACTTGGCCAAGATCGCCAAACTTCAACACCCAAAGAAAAAATTATAATGTTTAGTAAAAAAAGCAGCCATGGAAGTTTTTTTTTATTTCATAACCAGTTCAGAAAATCCCGTGAATGTGAGAAGTCCAAGTCACGTTGTATAACACTGGCCATGTTTAAAATATACGATACTGAAAAGAATCATTAAAGAAATAAAAATGATATTTCAGTTTGAATATTATATTATTCGAGAGGAAATTTCCTTTTGATAAATATATAATTTAAACATAGATGACAATCACAACATTATCTGGTGACTTTTTGATGTTGATAAATCAATAAATATTTTGCGGAAAATATTTCGCTGACATACAGGACTTGAACACACACCTCTCCAGAAACATGTGGTGAAGAGTTTAGTTTTAAATTAGTGGAAGAAAGACAGAGCTGGCATTAGTTCAATTGGAAGACTACTCTAGCATGTTTCTGGAGAGATGCAGGTTCCAGTTCCGCATGTCAGCGAAATTTTTTCCACAAAATATTTATAGATAAAATTTAACCATTTTTATTCACCGGGTTTTCCAAAATCAGGCCATAATTGTATAATGTGATCTTTTTTTTCACCATATCACATTGAAAAAAGCTTATTAAAATCAACATGCTTGCAAATTTGTTTATATTATTTATTTTCATAAAATTTGTAATAAAATTCTGTTTAATTTGGTATATAACATGAACTATTTCCGTGGATTGGTTATTTGTATAAAAAAAATTCTAAAGTTGACTTGTTTATGTGACTCACTCAGTACAATTGGCTAAAAGTCTGGAATTTTCTCAAAGTAAGTTACCAAGAAAAAAAAATTACAAAACGAGAGTAATATTTACTTAAAACCAAAAAATATATTTTTTTTGTTATTCAAAATATATAGTCATTCTATTCATGTGCATTGTAATTGATTCTTATAGTTTTTTTTTCAAATAAATTTTTTACGCATTTTTTTTACTACACAACTCTAAAAATGTTCTATTAAATTAAAGCATATAGTCTTTTTAGTTAAATACTTTATTTTCAGAAAATCCAGATTAATTTGGCATATGGCATGCCATAATTACTTCCATTAGTTATTTGGCAAAAAAGTTCTAAAGGTAGTTTTTTTTTGGCTGAGCATAGGGAGAAAATAGTTTGGCCTCTAGATGGAAACCTGTTTTTCAGGCTGGACACTGGAAGGGTTAAGAAAATACATGGAGATGATAGAGCAGCATTTATACGGAAAAAAAAATCCACTTTGAGAATTTTATCAAAATTGTGTCTGAATAACTACTATTTTAAAAAATACAGGTGTTCTTTATTGACTAAGATACATCATTTAAATCTGAATTCTTAATACGTTTCAAAAATTTCTACTTACATATATCTGATCTCTTTTATACCTCAATCTCACATTGTTCAAAAGAGTTGCTTCATTCAGATACATTAATCCACCTAATAATGATACCAAGACATATTTCAGTATGAATAATAAGGGCTTTAAATATTCACTTGTGTGATTTACCAAAATAAAACTTTGTCAAAAAAAATATATATATACACAAATTAAAGAATTAAAGTTTTTAATTTAAGTATGCTCATTTTTCATCCTTTAATGGCATGTTACTTTCAATATAGATATATACATTATGTAGTACATAGTATATGCATTATGGTACCTAAGTTATATTTCTAATGACATACATTTTATATTTCAAAACATTAATTACATTATTGTATGTATAATGTTTTTTTCTTTTAGGAATGCTTTTCATGTAGCATATGTGGATGATAATAGAAATTTGATGATATTACTTTACATATGTTGGATACCCCCGTAAATTCAACATTTTTAGTTAAAGCCACAAGTGTATAAGTTATTGATAGAAATTTTGCTGTACTGCTTTTCGAATCCAAATATATATCATAGGCCCCAGTGATGGCCAAAGATGACAATAAAGGAAATATTAAGGAATTGTGACATTAACTCTAAAAGATAAATAATGTCACTCAAAAATATTATGAAGTTTAAAATATTTCTTATAATTTGTTATAAAGCCCATTACTTTGAAGAAACAAGAGTTCAAGATATAAGGCATCAAAGTTTACACGGTTAACACCTTTTTTTTCCCCCATTTTTACCTTTTAATAATCTGGGAAAGGTGACAAACTGAAAGAATTTTTCCCTACATATTCTATGCTTCCACCTGAAAACATTACAGTTATTTAATTCTCATACTTCAGCTTTTTCTAGGCAAAATATTACCTCAAAGTTCATGAAATATAAAACTCATTTTCAGACCCTAATTTCAATAAAAAGGGTTAAATTTAAAAATGTCTCTGATTAAACTTCCATTGCTCTAGTTTAAGTACCATTTAAATGCTTTGGTCTGTTCTAGTGATAAAGAATTTTAAAACTGGAAAGTATTTTAAAAAATTCCATTTCAATTTAACTAAAAGTTAAATCCTAAGGATTTTACTAGAGCTATTATTATCACTATTTTCAAAAAAGGTGATCGCAGTTCTTGTGATAACTATAGGGGTATCAGCCTACTCTCTGCTCGATGGAAAATTCTTTGCATGATTGTGCTTAACATTATTAAGAATCTGGTTGACAGGCAATTGCATGATGAGCAATGTGGATTCAGAAGTGGTAGGGGATGTGTGGATCAGATATTTTCACTTAGGCAGATTCTTGAGATATGTTTAGAGTTTCAGAAACCTTTGGTTGCTAGCTTTGTTGATTTCAAAAAGGCTTTCGACTCTGTTGATCATCATAATTTGTGGTTGATTGTGGAATCATATGGTATACCAGACAAGTTAGTTAACATAATGAAAGCTCTCTATAATAACACCGAGTTGTGTCTGAGAGTTGGTAAGGCTTGTAGCAATTGGTTTAGCATTACTTCTGGTGTTCGACAAGGGTGCATTTTGTCTCCTTTTCTCTTTAGTTTGGTTGTTGATTATGTTATGCAAAATTCACTTCAAGGGAAAGATTTTGGCCTTAAATGGGCTGGAGATAAGAAAATTTCTGATTTAGATTATGCTGATGATTTAGCCCTTTTGGCAAATGATGTTGATGAGATGAACTCTTTCATTCAAGCTGTTGATGAGACTGGTAGTAGAGTAGGTTTGGTTATAAACAGAGAGAAAACTAAAGTGATGAAAATTGGTCAGGCAGGCTGTGATTTAGTTAATCTGAATGGTTACAATTTTGAGCAGGTGTCACAGTTTAATTATCTTGGGAGCTATGTAAAAGATAATGGTGATGTGCGGCATGAGATTAACAGACGAATAGGGAGTGCTGCCGGGACTTTTAAGAATCTATGGAGAGTGTGGAGAAATAGGCGTATGCACCTAAAGACTAAAATTAGACTGTATAATAGTTTGGTTCTTTCTAGGGTTAGTTATGGCAGTGAAACTTGGACACTTTGTAAACATGATAACAGAAAACTAGATGCTTTTGATTCTAGATGCTTACGCAGCATCTTGGGCATTAGGTGGTTCGACTTTGTCACTAATGATGAGGTTAGGCAAAGGAGTCTGCAACCTCCTTTAAGCAGCATATTGTGCAGAGAGACTCTGCTGGTTTGCACATGTTGCCCATATGGATAATTATAGATTGGTGAATATGGTTATGAACAGTGTGCCTAAAGGCTTCAGAAAGAGGGGGAGACCAAGGATGAGGTGGGCAGACAATGTCAAACAGGACCTTATTAGAATTGGTGTGCAGTCGCCAGATGTAGCTCAGGACACGCTTGGAGAACTAAATTGCATGGTCAGGTTGGACCTCCGTAGCCCATGGCTGCTTGAGAATGATGATGATGATATGAAGTTACAATTTTGATAAATATTTTATTACCTTTTTTATGGGGGGGGAGAATAAAAAACCCTAACAAATTCCACAAAATGTAGCAACATTTGTGACATATTTGTTACATTATCATCAGATTTGGGAATTGAAATATTTTTCTACTCTTATGACATGTTAGTTGTTGCAGTCCATAGTAAGCGAGTGTTTGCTGTCTACTATGGGCCAGTGGATAGCAATAACATGTCACAAAGCAACTCACAAACTTGATAATAACAACAGTTATATCAAAAATGTTAGTATACAACAACCATTTTTCTGAAATTAAGTATATCTTCTTCCAAAAAAAAAATACACAATTTTTTCCCATCAATATTGCTATTTGACTAACAAGAAAACATTCAAGATGAAGAAAGAGCTACTATTACCAATGGGATTAACTCTCAAGGTAATTAATTTTCTTCAGCTCCAGAGTGAAATTAGTTAGGTAAATTTTAAAATTTTTCTCCGTACCCTTTGATTGCCTTATTTTAACTACAGCAAATATTGTTCAGGCATTTTGGCCTATTTTAGAACTACAGAATTTTATGAAAAATTCTGGAAAAAAAAAAAGCAACTAAAAATGCATTTTCTGATCTTAATTTTCTCAGGGGAGTTAAATTTAAAAACAGAAAAAATTAAGTTTAATCCTTCCCTTTGCATACAATATCTCCTTGTAGTTAAAGCCTGCTTCAGAGTTATAGAAATAGAAAATTTAGAAAAATATCAGAAGACTGGGGAGAGAAGGACTGAAGAAAAACATTTTCAGACCCTAAATGTGTGGGTGTGGTGGGAAATAATTTAAAATTTTGAAACTTATTAATTTTTGTGCTTAACCTGCCCTTGTCCTTCTTTACATATTACTTCATTTCAGTTTGTGGTTCTGTTTTCCTTCATAATTTCAGAATTTCATAAAAAACTTGTATTGAATGTTTCACTTCACTGAAAACTATTATTTTTTTGATCATCACAGGCCACTTCATGAGCCTACAACTCACAAATAGTTGGTACAAAATATTTTTATTTACCATGGGAAAAAAAGGATGAAGAAAACTTAAAATGGTGACAACAAAATCTACTGAGCTTTACTAAATGACCCTCTTGAACCTTTGTTCAGACACATTAATTCATTAACTTTATAATTTAAATGCCTTAATATATATATAATGCATTGATTTTTTCTTTTTTTTAAATTCAGCCCTTAAAAATTTTTCATTTATATAAATTTCAGATATTAGTTGAAAAAACAAAGAGCAACTTAGTGATAAAGTAGATGCAAAACTAACAATTCACCTACAGGCATTAACAAAGCTAAAATGTTAAAGGCTCACAGGGAGAATTATCAATTATTTTTAACCATAGCAATGATTTATAGAGAATCAAAACTCATATAAATATATAAAACCAAAAAATGTATATGTACACTGCTGACCATTAAAAGTGCAACACCAGGAAAGACAAGAGATATCAAAGCAGTATATAGTGAATACATAGCTTATGTTACAAGGATCAAATGATTACAAATAAAACTTGGTTAGACTTGTGGAATACAAAGAAATCAGTATCTTGTGCAATCA
Source organism: Ryuthela nishihirai (assembly GCA_038380435.1). Lineage (NCBI taxonomy): Eukaryota > Metazoa > Arthropoda > Arachnida > Araneae > Heptathelidae > Ryuthela > Ryuthela nishihirai. Next base: position 3,236,337 of record JAWZYU010000032.1, on the reverse strand, counting down.
CCATGAGTGGCAATAGCGTTGCTACACGGTCCGGCATTGAGAGGATGAGACGTCGGATGTGTGTTTGGAGAATGTCAGTCCATGCAGTTTCAATATGTAGCCAAAGTTCATCTGTTGTAGCAGCTGCTGGTGTCTGGTGTGCTAGTTGTCGTGAGATCATAACCAACATGTTCAATTGGGGATTGAACACGCAGGCCAATGCAGAAGTGTCACATGGTGGCTATCCAGGAATTGTTGGAGGATGCATGCCACATTTGGTTGGACATTGTCCTGTTGGTAAATGCACCAGAGAGCCCCTGAAGATAAGGTACAACCAGAGGCTCCAACACCTCAGTGATGTAATCCAACACTCCAACACCTCAGTAATGAACAAGGCCCGTGCATGAGTGGAGTACAATGGCATCCCATACTATAACACCAGGGGCCGGACCTGTATGGCGCTACATCATGCATGTCTCACTGAGCCTGTCACTGTGGTATCGCCAGATACGGATTCGTCCATCATGGTGCTGCAGACCATGATGAGATTTGAATAAGTGAGATTTGTCTGAAAAGATGATGCGATGCCATTTGCACATCCATGCACAATGTTCTTGGCATCATTGCAGTTGCATACGCCTGTGTTGTAGAGTCAATGGTAGCCGAAGCATTGGCCACCTAACAAAGATGTCCCGATGCTGCAGACAATGTCGAACCGTACATGCAGACACTGGTTGATGTATAACACACCCTAACTGTTGAGCTAAGGTGTTTGATGTGGCTATATGATCATTCAAAGCCATGCACCTGAGATGTCTGTCCTCTCACTCATTTGTGTGACAGGGCTGTTAAGATCCTTCACGTCGGTGAGTTTGTTCCTCCTCTACCCACTGATGCCATATTCTCATCACTGTGGTAGCATTCCGTCCAATATGAGCATCGATGTCTTGGTATGATAATCTGCCTTCTCATAATTCTCCCTCAATCAAAGTCGGAAACCTGGTATTGTATGGATGCCATGTTCTTCAACAGGGCATAATTGATGCTTCAGTGTGCAAGAACTGCGAGCAAACACAATTCCAGTGCTTTACACCGACTTTTTGTAATCTCTTCTTATACCACTTCCAGGAGGCATTACTGTCACACATGATGTGCATATGTGCTGCACTTTGAATTGTTTACATGTTCTCCCATGGGCTACCCATCTTGCATATTTTGGAACAATCTGATGAGTTCTTCCTGGTGTTGCACTCTTAATGGCCAGCAGTGTATTATATCAAATGGCTTGCTTTTAAAACACTCTGAATATTGTATATGAAATTGTGCTCATTTTGATGACTAACTGTTAACAAACCTGGAAAAAAATAAGCATTTATTTTTGCACATGTTGTTTCATAAGAAACTGTTCATAAAATGCTGAAACACTGAATTCTATACTAATTTTATACTAATTTTTATAATATGTGATTAATTAGTTATTTTGTAAACATATGTTTTTTCTACAGGTAATAGAAGTAACTTTATCCTGTGTCAGGATTTTTACTTTCTTAAAATTAAAGCTATTAGTTGGATAATTTAGATACATTTTTCAAGAATTAGTACAAAATATAATTATTCTAAACAAAAGTTCATACAGTAAACTCTCAGTTATCCAATACTCAAGTATCCAGAATTCTCATGCAACTGGCATAATTTTCAAATTGAACGTTTGAACTTGATACAGCACTTTTGCATGAGAAAAGGAAAGCCAGCAAACAGGCAGACATAAGAAATTTAGTCAAAAAAACTACTAGATGCAATTTTGCATTTCTCAACATCAGTCATTGCTGAAGATTTGGATTGTTTTACCTCTGAGCAGCACATTTTTTACACACAATGGGCTAAATGGTCAGGTAACAAGGACCTTGAAGTCTCAGAGAATGTTAGGGGAAGGGGACCCACTGGACAGCTGCTGGGAGACAGATGAAAGCCTTCCATCAAGGTTATCCAGTGTATTCTTTAACATGTACAGTGTATGGTTTTCCTGCACACAGTTCAGCTCAAGGTCACAGCTTAATGTCCCATCTGGTGGCCTTTCCAAGCCCATTGGTGTCCTCTACTGACTATGGGCAGAGCAGAAAATTCAAGATGGTAGATTCATTTGACAAGCCCCATTCATGCTAGATAACCAGGAATTTACTGTATTAATAACTTTGAATATTTTTGTTAAGTAGATTTATGTTGACATTATTCAGTTGTATGACATTGCAAGCATGTCTGACAAAATATTAAAGAAAATTCTCAACACTGATCCAGTTGACTCAAAACTGGGAACATCAGATTGCAAACCTAGCAAACTACTGTCGGAACCCAAACCCCACCCCTATTTGTTCAGTAGAGTTAAAAAGATGGAATATTTAATCAACAGAATAATTGACCAAAGTTAATTCAAATATATAAAAATGAAACTAATAATAATTACATCAAACTATTAAAAGCATAAGCATATTTCAGTAGTTATGGCAATTATTTCATTTTCTGCCAATTCTGAATGATTTTTGCAGAATGAGCTAAATTATTCTTAAATATCTAACTTCTATAATTAAATACTTCACAAATTTTCTAAAAATTGAGATTTTTATAGATTTGACTGAATTCTTCTAATTATCTTTAGTCACATTTTTCCACAAAAGCTTATTTAAGAAGTTACTAAACTCTGAAAATGACTTTTTTCTGAACATGTAACATTTTTTCCATTTATCTATCCAGTACCAGTAATAGTATACCAAATTTCATGAAAATCTAAAAGGGTGATAAAAACCACAATGCTGATTGATGACTATCACTAAATATATCAACACATCAATTCCTTTCATAATCTAAGCACTTCTCAATAAGTAAATGTTTTGTAGAAAAATTTTTGCCAACAAATGACTTTAACCCACATCTCTCCAGAAACATGCCAGAGTATTCTAACTGTTGAACTAATGCCAGCTTTGTCTCTTTTCCACTAATTATGACTTTAACTCTTTATTGATTTATAGACATTTAAAAGTCAACAGTTGACTCTGAGATTGTTAATTATTGTTCACTTTTCAATGTTTATAATTTCATAATCATTGAACAATTTATGTTTAATCCTTCTAGTGTCTGGTCTGAAAAACTGGTTTCCATCCGGAGGCCAAACTATTTTCTCCCTATGCTCAGCCAAAAAAAAAATTTTACTTTAGAACTTTTTTGCCTTATAACTAATAAAAGGAATTATTACACGTTATATGCCAAATTAATCAGCATTCAGAAAATGATACCAGATCAAAGTTTATTTTACTGGTAAAGTAATAAATAACAAAAGAAAATTTAATAGATAACCTAATGTGATGTTAAAATATCCACAGCAACAAGTTGTAAGCTGGCTACTCAATGTAGCACAACTCTGAAAAATTGATAATTATCGATTGGTAGAAGGATCAATAATTTATGGAAATAAAGTAAATCTACAGAAATGAAAACTAAGGTTTAATCATGAAAAAAGGAAATAAAATATTAAGTTTACATAGGAATTTATAATTCAATTTGTTGGGAGGAAGTATCTGGTTTAAATCATCCATGTAAACAACTTGTAATGTCAAGTAAGTCCTTTATTGCTTCCATATCAAATACCTCATTCATTTTCAGGAAATGATATAAGATCGAAGTTTTTTTTACAAGAAAAGAAAGAAATAATAAAAGAAATATTAACATATAACCTAATGTAATGTTAAATAATGACTTGTAAAGCCAGCAATTCGATGCAGCATAACCCCAAAAGATCGATAGATCAGTGATCACCAGTCCACATGTGAGCAATAACAAGGTCACTGCACCTGCCATTTGATCTACTTTTTTAGACTGCAGGGAACTTTGGAACTTCAACTCAGCTTGCTTTCTAAGAAAGCTTTTGTTATAGTTTCAATCTGAAAGGTGGGAAAGATGCATAGAATGCTGGGATAAACAATAAAAATAATTCTAGTATTAGTGAAATAGGTTTGTGGCAGAGAGGAGTGTAAAACAAAAAAAAATGGTGATACATACTTTGCAATTACTTCCAAAATATTCCGTTTTTAAAAATAACAGTTTTCTGTTAATTTATAGGAGATATTCAAAACTTTAAGAAAAAATCTGTTGATAATAGTTCAAATCAAGCTTGTGAGCTAAAATCAGATGATCGCTTTAGCATAGGGTAACATTAACAAACAAATGGCAATTAGATGGCTTTAACAAGTGACTTATATTGTAGTTTAATAAATATGCATCAAATGAAAAAACAAAATATTATTTTTCAAGCCTGAGTTATATATTTTTATAAAATATATATTGAAAAATTTTACAATGGCAATTTTTATTTTTTAAAAATCGATTTCTTTTTTTTTGTTGTTGTTGTATTAAAAACGTATACAGCCATCCTCTGCCTCTCATTACAGATTCTGCAAATGTATACAGATGATGTGGACACTGGAATGGTTAAGAAACCTTCCCAGGTCATGTATGTCTATAGACTTTTTTGTACATGAAGCTTCAATTTTTTTTAATTGTTGTTTGAAAAATTTCTTACGTATTATTTTAAATATCTACATATATTTTTGTACATATATTTTAAATATCTTTTAAAAATACATAATTCAAGCTTGGAAAATAATATATATTTTTTTTCATTTGATGCATATTTTATTAAACTACAATAGAAATAATTCAATAAAGCCATCTGACTGCAATATTTTAGAAGCACTATTACGGTACTGCCTATTTGTTTAATGTTACTCTGTATTGAAACAATCACCTGATTTAAACTATTTTCAACATATTTCTCCTTAAATTTTTGGAAATCTCCTAAAAAAATTAACAAAGAAACTGCTTTTTAAAAATGGAAAGATTTTGAAAATAATTATGAACTGTGCTGTGCACCTATTTATTGGTATACCACTGTAAAAAACTTATTAAAATTAATATGTTACTAAAATATTCATATTTTTTACTTCAATAAAATTCAGAATTAAATTCTCTTTAATTTGGTATATAATATGACATATTTCTGCTGATTAGTTATTTATTAAAATATTCTAAATTTGGCTTATTAAATTTAACTCTGCAACAAGTCTGGACTTTTCTCAAAGTATGGTACAGAGAAAAAAAATATGGAAGAAATGTTTAAACAAGGAAATTATTTTTGTTATTCAGAAATAAATAGCCCTTCTATTCATGCGCATTATAATTATTTCTGTCTATCAGTATTTTTTAAATAAACTTTTATTTGCAATGCCAGATGCATTTGTTTACTACAACTTTAAAAAAAAAGTCCTATTAAAATAAAACTTGTCATATTTTTTTGTTAATTATTTTATTTTCTGAAAAATGCAGAATTAAATGCTGATTAATTTGGCATATATCGTGCCATAATTCCTTTCATTAGTTATTTGCAAAAAAGTTCTGAAGGCAATTTTTTTTTTCCTGATTAGTGAAAAAATAGCTGGACCTGGGAAGGGTTAAGAAACAATTCTGTCCTTAGTTAAACATGAGCATCAATGATGAATATAAAACAATCTCTGTAATAATAATAGAAAACACTTACAATTATCATCCACATCTTTATTGTCATCATCTTCTGCAGGAAATGTGTTTTCATATGAAACTGTTACAGTCTAAAGAAATATATTAAGATAAATATCTGTTATTCACTAGAATCAAATGTGAAAATATAAGAGTATTAGAATAATATAGAGGAAAATTTATTGTTAGCCGCGTGGGATCTGAACCCATGACATCCTGATAACATCCAGGTGCTCTGACCGCTGAGCCACATATCAATCATCCTCTATTACTGGCTTTAAGCATTATACCATAGAATAGTCATTGGAAATGTAATTGACTGTAATTGAAGACTCTGGTCAAGATGAGCAGTCAGTTGGTAGCACCCTAGATTTGTTTTGTGCCCAGAGCGATGTCCTACTTGCCATAGAATAGTCATTGGAAATGTAATTGACTGTAATTGAAGACTCTGGTCAAGATGAGCAGTCAGTTGGTAGCACCCTAGATTTGTTTTGTGCCCAGAGCAGATGTCCTACTTGCCTATGACTTGGCATGGCACTGAAAATTACTTAACGTAGATATTAAAGATGTCTTCTATCCAAATAACAAATCTTGAAGATACATAGTAAACACAATCCACCCATTCTGAATTTGGTACATTTTTTTGATAAGACAGCATTCATGGAACAAATTTTAAAAACACTGGTTCCTTTATGGCAGCTGTGAAACAGTAGTTTCAGGATGCAAGACCAGAATTTTACAAATAATGAAAGAAACTCGACATATTTGGTATCTACTAATAAATTACCACTTTGAAGTCAATTCATATTTTTAGAGGAAAAATTGTCTTGAACTGGGTGGGATACGAACCCACAACCTCTTGATAACACGTCAGGTGCTCTGGACCACTGAGCTACTGGCTGCCGATCAAGATCTCCTCTAATTAATGATATGAACCTTTTCAACCTACATCATATATAGGGAGTGTTCTGGGAATTTCACCACAAGCGGCATACAATGCCATATAGATGGAAAGTATTTCTTACAAGTATACTGATGATAAGTATACTTATGATAAATAATGAAATAAACTCAACATATTTGGTATCTACTAAAAAATTGCCACTTTGAAGTCAATTCAAATTTTTAGAGGAAAAATTGTCTTCAGCTGGAGGGATATGAACCCATGACCTCCTGATAACATGTCAGGTGCTCTGGACCACTGAGCTACTGGACATCAATTAAGATCTCCTCTAATTGATGATATGAACCTTTTCAACCTACATCATATGTAGGAAGTGTTCCGGCAATTTCGCCACAAGTGGCAGACAATGCCATATAGATGGAAAGTATTTCTTACAAGTATACTGATGAAAAATAATGAAATAAACTCGACATATTTGGTATCTACTAATAAATTACCACTCTGAAGTTGATTCAAATTTGTAGAGGAAAAATTGTCTCTAAAATATCTTGATGACATGAAAAAAGATTCACATCATCAATTAGAGGAGATCTTGATCGTCTTCCGGTAGCTCAGTGGTCCAGGACATCTGACATGTTATCAGGAGGTCGTGGGTTCGTATCCCACCCAGCCTCAAGACAATGTTTCCTCTAAAAATTTGAGTCGACTTCAAAGTAGTAATTTATTAGCAGAATTTTATCATGAAGATATACCATATCTTGTTCTGATGTAGCAGAAGGCAGTTCAGCATGAAGTTTACATAGAAAACTAGAACTACATTCCTAAAAGATGTATGTATACTTCTGTACATATAAGTACTGTGTAATAAATATTGATCTGTAAAAAATGTGAGGTGTTACTTTTGGATGGACCCTAATATATTGGTTTCACAAACATACACAAATATATTCTGCAGTTTCAAGAATTATTTTGCATTCATTGGTTTTTATACTTTAAATCAGAGGTATATAGCCAAAGTTTTTGTTGTGTGCTGCGTCTGTGTTTATGAGAGGGGGGAGGGGCTAATGAGAGGAATTCTGCTAATAAACCCAATTTCAAAATCTGAAACTATAATTTTTCTCATTCTCTTTGTCATTTTGAATTTGCAGTTTTCCTCCATCGAATTTTACTAGGTTTTCTACCAGTTTTATGAAAAACTGCAGTTTCACATAACCACAATTACAGATGTACATGCATTTCACAAACAGTAAATTTCAGAAAATTCAAACTTGTTTTTAAACATGGAAAGTATTGCAAACTAATCCAACAAATAAAAAGTTACTGAAATGTACAGAATTCAAAACAAAGCCCAAAAGCTAAGAAATCATAGCTAGATCATACCTGTTTAGTAAAAATTTAAAAAAGTTATGAATAAATAAAACTCAATATACAGCTATATATATATTTCTGGGATTGTAAAAATAGAAAACCTGAAATTTTATGAAACCAATGCACTCATCTCTACGAGGCTCAAGTCAAAAGGCAAGAAAAATTAAAACATGATTTAAAGGCATTTAAATCATGTTTTAATTTTTCTTGAAATTGAAATTAATTTTCTTGAATTAAAACATGAAATTAAAGGCAAGAAAAATTAAAACGTGATTGGAAGTAAAATTCATAATGGGAATAACAAAACACACAAAAAACAAAAATTTAGATGTACTTACCTTTTTGGAATCATCAAACAACTGAACTGTAACAGACTCTCCTCCTATATCTACTATTTTTCCACATTTATATCCATCAACAGCATCTGCAACCCACACTTTAGGCGTCTCCATTATCTGAAAGATATTATCATGTTTGTAACTTCTAACATAAGCACAAGTGAGGTATGATCACTGAACTCATGAGCTGCTACTGCATAACACTGCCAGGGCAAATTCTTATGAACATGGCATCATGAACAAAGTACCATAAAACATTATTTGAATGCAAACTTTCTTACTGATGTTAGCACTCTTGTCACTATAAAGTCCTATAAACGGTGTAAAGGCATGGTGGAATGCATAGTCAAGTGCAATATGGGTAAAAAGGCCAATTTAACAGACTTCAAAAGTGGGCTCATTATTGGAGTGTGATGGGCAAGAGCATCCATAAAGGAGGTGATGGAACTCAAGAAAAAATCACAGGGCACAATATCCCAAGTGTATGGAGAATGGCAAAAGTCTCATAAAACATCCATGAATTGTGACAAATGTCAAAGGAAAAAGGCTCTGATAGACATAAATTTGTTGGCATGAACTATATGGCATAACAGAGCTGCTACAGTTCATCAGCTGAGGGAGATGACCGCTGGCAGCACTTTAAAACCCATTTCAATAAAAATAATGTGCAGAGAATAGAAATTTTTAAATTCGGGAACTGTATCATGACATGGTTGTTCATAATAATGTGGCCAAGCAGTGTATATTCTTAAAAAGACATAGCCAATAATTAGACTTGACATCATATTACAGTCACTTTTTAGTTGAAAATTAAAAATAATTACTGTATATATATACCCATGTATAGTCGATTTTGGAGACCAAATATTTTAACAAAAGTTATGGGGTCAACCTATACACAGATAATACTTTGTAGATATATGAAATAATCTATGAGGGAAGGTTATATTTACAAAATAACAATAACAATTGCTTTCTATTAGGCTTGGGCATCATGTGACTGAAGTACATGAAGTCGGCCATGCAAAATGAAATGCACAGCAGTTCATTTTGATGGATAAACATGTCAAAATAACATCACTAAATAGTTTATATTTTTATTAACTTTAGCTTTGAAATTTGAAGATTTATTGTAAAATAAAACCCTAAATTTACATAACACAGCAAACCATAAAAATTATCATCATCACTGTCTGAAAAGTTCAGCTCAGTCCTCTCTTTGTGCAATATCATCATATGGGTTCCTATTTTCTTCTACCCACAAAATGGCATCTTCGGTCCCATCAAGACTGAAATGCAGCACTTTTAAAAAGATTTCAAGATAACTTCTTTTATCGAGTTCCCCACATCAACAATCCATTGAAACAGTGTGGCCAACAAAGGAGCTATTATATTCCCTTTTTTTTTTGTTTTCTCACCTTCCATCTGCCACTGATTCCACTTTTTCCTCACAGTGTCTTTGAAAAGCTGTTAATCAAACCATCAAGTGATTGGAAGATACCCATTAAGCCACTGGGAATAAGTGCGATGTCTGTATTCACCCACTTGATCTCTTTCTTCACCTTTTCCACAAGATGAGATCTAAACATATCCCAGATGAGACTTTCTCATTTCAAAGCCCTCCTTGTCATGAACCCCAAACTTTTTTTCAGCCAAAGTAGTACATCTGCTTCATCCATCCCTCCCTTATCATGGATGTGAACAATCACACCTTTTGGGAAATTATCTTGAATATTGTTTTCCTATTAAATTTTACCATGGGAGGCAATTTTGTCCCATCAGCAATACAAGAACTATTTACTCACAACCCATGATTCTTATTAAAATGGTTATTTCTCCTATTTATATTTTATTGACAGTTTGACTCAGTGGCATGTCAAAATTCATATGTGTTTCGTTCATATTGCCAATGCATGCCAACTGATATTCATTTCTCTTCCTGTTATTAATAATAAACTTTTGAAATGACATTATCTTCTCATCCAATTCTTCCAGGAGCTTTTGAGATACCTTCATTTTCTTCCTCAAAACCAAATCTTCTTGCTTCATAAACCTTGTACACCAACCATGGCTGGCTTTGAAATCTACAATTTGTAATCTTTTGGCCACTTTCATGGCAAACATTCTCAGCAATCCTTGTGAAACTCCTAGCCCATTCTATAGATTTTCCATTATAAATCTTAAAATGTCACTGTACACCTGTGGCCATAGTCCACATTTATGTCTATTGGCACATTAATTTTTGCCATTGCCTTGATCTGCGTTGAAACTTTCCACCAGTCTCGAAACTTTTTTTCAAAAAACCCAAATTTTTTTGCAGCTCACAATTATCTGAATTTTTGGCAAATTCTATAACTTGGAGTTTGAACATTAAAATTTTTAAATAAATGAAAAACTAAACTAGAATGACTGTCTGTGGTCAAACGAAGGAATTTTCAAACTTCTAGCAAAAGCTCAGAACATGGCACAGGAATTTGCTACAGACTGGAGTGGAAAGAAAATGACTCTTGATACCTTTTTAAAGAAGAAAGCTGATGAAGTAGGAGCTGCAACTTGACTATCTTCCAATACATAAATTATCTGATATACACATTTTGTAATATTTTTAAAAACAATTACAGCTATATTCAGCCATTTCATTTTTTTTTTACAATAACAGTTTTACAAACACATCTTCATAAGGTCAAAGTAAAATGACACAGCATAACACTGATTCAATTAATGCACCCATTTCTAATACTGCATTCTCAGTGTTAAACAGATACTACTGTATATATTCCCTAGTTTTGAGAAGGGATGAATGTGAACATATAAAAAGTCAAGATCTTTTAGACTATGACATGATGAGATTAAGTAATGAGAATGGATTCTTGGCTAGTCCCACCATGTAGGCAAAAATTTTTTTGTCTTTTGTACAATACATTTTACTGTAGCAGTAAGGAAAAATCCTGAGCTGTTTAAAAGACCATACTACTTACTGATGTTAGTTGACTTTTCCTACATTTTACTTTACTTTTTTTTTGAATGAATCCTAGTATATTTTTGTGGATGGACATCCAAAAAGTGTTTCAGTAAGTTATATATGCATTAGTCATATAAGTATTGAATTGGCTTGAAACATTCTGGAACTAATATCGCATTCCCAGTATTAAACAGATACTACTGTATATATTCCCTAGTTTTGAGAAGGGATGAATGTGAACATATAAAAAGTCAAAATCTTTTAGACTATGACATGATGAGATAAAGTAATGAGAATGGATTCTTGGCTACTCCCACCATGTAGGCATAAAAAATTTTTATCGTTTGTATAATACATTTACTGTAGCAGTAAGGAAAAATCCTGAGCTGTTTAAAAGACCATACTACTTACTGATGTTAGTTGACTTTTCCTACATTTTACTTTACTTTTTTTTTTTGAATGAATCCTGGTATATTTTTGTGGATGGACATCCAAAAAGTGTTTCAGTAAATTATATATGCATTAGTCATATAAGTATTGAATTGGATTGAAACATTCTGGAACTTCAGGTTTGTTGTGTTCCATTGTGTCAACAAAGGGCTAACTTCTTTTAAAGTATTTCTACAAATGGAATGGATGTAAACCAGTTATCTACTCCAAGATTTCCATTTCTTATACGCTTTATTTTTAAGTCATAAGACTTTGAATAAGGCTTTGACTAGTCATAAGTCATAAGACTAGTCATAAGGCTTTGAATAATTTCTAAAACTTACATCAGTTTGCATTTTCTTTCCTAGATATATAAAATCATTATGAAGGTAGAATATTTTAGCATCCAGAAGCAAATTAGTTTGATGCAGCATTTTTTAAGTTTGCTTGAAAGGCATACTTCTTTAATTTGTTTTTAATAAATTTTATATTTAATACAACTTTTGCATCTGTGATTTATGAAAACATTCTGAATGCTCCTCTGCAAGAGAAAAAAAAATTATTGGCACATATTTCAAAATAGATATAGCTAGATGCATCACTCCAGATCCACAAGAGTTCCCACTCACATTGTTGATTCAATTTTACCCTAATATAATACAATCATATATTTACAATTACCATAAAAGTAGTTTATTGTTCAAGAATGCAATTGATAGCACACCATTGGGACTAAATAAATTTTTATAAATATTATTTATTAACCAAATTTCATTCGTGATCTCAAAACTTCAAGATCAGATCCCTTGGAATAACATTAATATATCTACTAGCTAAATAAATATAATGTTCCTCTGTTAATGTTCTAGATGCCAAAATATTGCTTAACAATAACTGATTTGAAAATCTTGTGTTAATTTTAAAATTCTTGTTGTCCCCAATTGTTTTTATATGTTTAATATAAAATTTATGCATAGTAGGAATCTGTAAATTTTTACATATTCCACCGAGATCAAATTTCTAAAAATTCATTGTCCCAATAAGAAACTTTTGCGCATATTGTAATGGCTCAATGCATGACATACAAGCACAATTCTATGGCAACAAATTGTATAATTAGTATTTAACCACTTGAAGTACATAATCTTCAAAACAGATAAGTCAGCAAATTTTCTTATATAATAAATATTAAATATTATTGAATTTATTCTTTTGATTACTTCATTTATATGAAAACCTCAACTTAACTTTCGTTATTAATATGGGGGAATATTACTAACATCCCTAGCTGTATCACAGTCCTTTGAATTGACCATGACTTTCCACACTGCCACTGTGAGGTAAAAGAAATAAATTACCCGTCAAGCAGTTGCTTGTCCAGAGAACTGACAGGAACCTGTCAATGTAATACACCACAGATACAACATAATGCTTAAAAGTGTGATACAAAGTTTTGTTTAGAAATGAAATATTAATCTAAGAAGCAGAAATTTTTTTAAAACATTTCACAGTTCCGGTGAATTTCAGTATGGCTTCCCAGTGGCTGAGTGGTTGCACTTAGCTACCGATCAAATGGACTTCGGTTCGAGCCAAGGGTAAAGCATGGATGTTTGTGTTGTCCTTCTGCTGAGGTCACACCTTCCTCACAGACCTTATCTAAGGCATATTAAACTGACAGGCTCCTGTCAAACCTCTATGGTAAGAAGCTGCTTGAGGGGTAAATTTATTTTATATTCAATAAAGATAAGTTTCTAACAAGTATAATGGTATGGCAATATTCTACACATAACAATATATGAAGATTGGTATTTTTTATGGTAGTATTAATCAAGTGTACAAAAATGTTTTCCTGCTCCAATATTTTCCTCATCTAGAGTTCTGCTGAGCAATGAGGAATTTATTTTTCTAAATTAGTTTGCTTTGACCAAAACATTTTGATAGGTAAACAAGGGTTTATTACATACCTTGTATAGATTATTATTATTGTTATTAAACATTACATCAAACTAAGAGGTCATTCTTCAGGCTTTCCCAAATACAAGTTAAAATAAAAAAGGAATTTAAAAATTCCACGACAATTTTCCCAGACAAGGGGAAAATTAAAAATAAAACTTAAATAAATCAAACATAAAAGTTAAATTTTTTTTAAACATAAAAACATATTTGCAGATTTAAATTCTATTCCATAAGTTTATCTAAGAAATATTCCAAGAATTTCAAAAATGGTAATTTTTTTAAAGGTTAGGAAAAATAAGTAAATTATTTGTAGTTAGTTCAAGGATACCAATATTCTGAAGTTCATGGATCATTTTAATTCTTTCTGTTTCATATTTTTTACAATTTAAGAGAACACGGTGAATTGATTCAATTGTTTTAGAAAGAGCAGTTAGGTGTTGAAGATTTTTTATTTTATAGAGAAAAAGAGTTGAAAGCAGGAGAAACTGTTGTGAATAAATCTGTTTTCATAATTCTGAGAAAGAACCGGTAAAAAAAAAGTATGCACACACAGCCAGAAAATGAGCACAGCTTACTGTTAGCTGGAAGTTGACGAAAAGCCACTTTGTATAATACATCTCTTTTCTATTTACGTAGGGCTGCACCGAAAATAATTACTTAGAATGCTTAAAAGTATCATATTTTAGGTAAACTTTAAAAACAAAGAAATGGTCTTAAGTAAAATAAGTTAACACATCTATATTAATAGTTTTATTAACTATGTTATTCTGAAGCAATTTCGGTTTTTTTCCCCAAATATTAGTACAAAAAGTATGAGTATGTCATTCTCGCAAATGCAAATTGTCACCGACTAATTATTTACACGAAACAATTTTTTTTTGTAAACTTTCAGATCTGTATTCGTCACTTCGGCCATGTTATAAAACTAGTAGACTAATTCATCAATTACAAATTAATAACTAATAACAGTTTCTATTCCTGTTTCACTTTTAAACCTCTTGCAATGTATTTGCTTGCTTATTTAAAAAAGACCCAAAGAACAAAGAAATTCTTTTATAAAAGATTACTTCGTGGAATTTATAAATTTAAAAAACTAAATACTTACGTGAAAATTCAACGTGACACTTGGAAACAAACAGGTAGTTTAAATATCAGATTACAAAATTAAATTCTAACGTACTCAAAAACATTGAGTTTAGTGAAAACCACGACTTACTATATTTATAGTATTATAGATATTTCATATATAACTTTCATATATATATCACTACTTTATATTCCCGGTATCTATACGTTAATAAAGTTACAGTCTGTTCTCTAGGCAACGCCTGCTCATGTTACAGTTCAATGCCCAAGGACAGACAACGAGGCCATTATATCCGGACACATTACTTTCTTTCTTCGAAAAAATATAACTCCTAAAAATCTAAGAAAAATACATCAATTTGAGATAAAATAAAATAAACAGTATAAATTAATAAGCTAACACTTGTTGTATTTTTGCTTCGTGAAAAGAAAGCTAATATGCAATTTTCTCCTTGTATAGTTAAAGCCGAAAAGGTTGAAAGACATCAATTCTCTCAAATGTTTATTTTTAAGACTTCTGTAAGGAAACAAAATTTAATTTTCTTATAAAAATTAAATGTTTTTAAATGTGATCATTCAATAATTTTATAATCTGCAACTCTTTTATAACGTTGATTCAAACAGAAAAAACAGTGTCGAATGTGATCAGTTATTTTACCTTTGACGGCAATTTTTTGCACACAATAGGCTAAATGGCTACCCCCCCCCCCCGATGGCTCTGAGAAGATTGGGGGTGGGTGGGACCCACTGGACAACTGTTAGGAAACAGACATCAGTCTCCCAGAGAGTTCTTTAGCGTGCACAGGTTAAGGCCATCCTGCATAAGGAACCACGACTTAATGTCCCATCCGACGGAGGTAGACTTTCCAAGCCCATCGATGTCCCCTACTGACCGAGGGCAGGGCGGAGAGCTTTGCTGAGATAAATATGAATGTGGCCCAGTCTGAGACTCGAATCTGAGAACTGCAGATTACGAGCCTGGCACACTACCAAAAGAGCCACACCTGCCCTTATGTGATCAATAAAAATACAAATTAATATCATTGATGAAATGTAATATGAAGCTTACTTCATATTTTTACTACCTATTATTGTAAATATTTCGCTGAAATAAAATTTGCTTCAAAGTTGTTTAATATTATAAGTGATACTGAACTGATTGTACTTTTTTATTTGTTAGACTTTTAATTCAATAAAAAACAGATCTGTGTATAAGACGAATACTATTATCATCATTATACCTGAGATGATTGGAATGACCAGCAAAGAGGAACTTCACATTCCTCAAATTGCCATGGGCTATGGCAAATAACTCCTATATAAAAATCGTTCTGTGTTTAAGAATATCCCCTTTATCACAGAAAATATTAAACCGTACAATCAGCCATCTGACAACAAAATCATTCCCAGCTCGAAGCATTTCAGCAGCAGTTTCATTTATCACTAGTGATTTCTGTAGTTTTAATTTGGAAATAACCAAAGTGACTTTAAATTGTGAAAAGGTTAATATTAAAGCAAGTAATACATTGATGGTCATTATAAACAATGAGAGCGGACTTAATCACAATATTCAGCACATCTCTGAAATGCGAAGCCGATCTATTCCGATCTATCTATGATAGAATCAGCACCATATATCCTCACTTTACATACTTTTCCTCAATCCCTGTATGCCATTTTGCTTCTTCAATGCAAAATATTTATTACCTGATGCAACTCTCTTTTGTTGTGACCTCTAGCAGCTTTTTATACTCTATGAATCAGGCTATGAAACTAAAGAATCTTATTAGCATTCAGCGGATGATTTACCAGTTTTTTAAGCTTTATGTTCTACAGTCCGTTAAAATTCTAACTAAGCTATCTGTAATACAGTTGGTTAGAATTCTAACTTTTCTTTCTGTAATGCAGTCGGTTGATTCAGTTCAGTCCTGCACTCGTTACTTCCACTGCATGCTCACCAATATCACTCAAATGACTGTTACTTATGCTCCGTTCACTGGAAACAGAACTGTTGTTTTCAAGAGCAGCTTGTTCAAAATGATCCCATTCATCCTCAAGCTCAGTTATAAACAAACAATGATTGTCATTACCCTTGACCATCTCAATGCCCTTGACTTACTAATTTTGTGTGTGTTTCCTAGACTGAACCGCTTCTTTGTTTTAATGATTGGTTAGGCCCACAGAATAAGGGTAAAGTCATGGTTTCCTGAAATTTCCTAGTCCATCGAATCCTTGATTAGTTTATGAATCGACGGCAAACCCAAATTCTTAAGTATAAAAATTAAATAGTCAAGAAATATCAATTGTTTTCAATGAACATTTATTAATCAAAGAACCATTATTAATAATCACGTTCTGAGAGAGATGATATTTCTATTACACAAACAGGATATATTCTAAAGGTAGCAAATGCTTTGTCTCATAAAGATGATCTATAAGGAAGCGTGTTATGCAGGCATATTAGCTTGTAATCTGAGAAATACAGAAGTGATTTAAAGCAAATATGCAACAATTTTAAAATCAACCTTTCTCTTTTTTTTTTCACTCTGCCTTGTAAAAAACAAAAATAAACGTTTTCCCACTAAACCTCGTAAAGCGTTAAAGACTTGAATGCTATCTGCTGTTATGCCCCACTGAAGATGCCGATGAGGATGAGAAGGATAGGTTTTATGGACAACTTCAGGATATTTTGAATTTTGTCAAGAAAGGAGATATTACCCTTGTTCTAGGTGACTTCAATGCCAAAGTTGGTACTGACTCTGACCTTTGGGCAGGGGTGATAGGCCCTTTTGGTATTGGTAGCTGCAGTGGCAATCTCTCCTACAGGTAAGTAAATGCAACGGTTTCAGAAAAATGCTTATTACGAACACCACGGCATACATAAGTACATATGGGTTTCACCCGATGGGCTGCATAAGAATATGATTGATTATATATTAATTAACAGCAAATGGGCTAGTTCTGTTAGGAATACCAGGTCATATAAGAGAGCTGAAATTGGACCTTGTTAAAAGTGTCTTGCAACTTAAACTTAAAAAGTGTTGTGCTAGGGTTAAAATTTTTACCTTTAATACTGAAGCTCTGAAAGACCCAGTTATAGCTAAAGTTTACCATAATAGGTTACTTAGTCATTATGACAGTCATAGTTTGCTTACTACTGAAGTTGAGGAAGAATGAGACCGTTTTAAACAGGCTTTATTGGAAACTAACAGTACTCTTTTAGGAAAAAAGGAGCAGAGGAGACAGAATTATTTGAGTGATAAGGCACTTGAGCTTATTTCAGAAAGAAGGAACTGCAAGAATGTCTTTAATCAGTACCCTACTAGTCATAATAGAAAGGATTACAGAAAGCATAATAAACGTGTAAAGGATCAGTTAGCTACTGATAAGAATCTTTGGCTTGATGGCTTGGCTGACAAAGCTGAGGAAGCAGTTAGACAGCACAACAACAGAGAGCTGTACCAGATAGTTATTGTTTTATGTGGTAGAAAACGGACAGGCATACAAGGATTGAAGGATAAACAAGGTAAGGTTATAGAAGGTGAGGATTCTGTCATGGCTAGGTGGGCTGAGCATTTCAGTGATGTTCTAAACAATGTGATTAGTTCTACTCCCATTGTTTGTAATGATGATAGATGCATTGGTGGCTTTAATGTTGGCCCTATAACACAATCTGAAGTTATTTTGGCTATTTCTAAACTTAAACTTCATAAATCTCCAGGGGTAGATGAAATTACTACAGAAATACTTAGAGCTGGGAATATTTCGGTTACCACTTGGCTGAAATTTTGAATATCTTTCATGATAAAGGCCTGGTTCCTAAGGATTTTACCAGAGCTATTGTTATCCCTATTTTCAAAAAAGGTGATCGCAGTTCTTGTGATAACTATAGGGGTATCAGCCTACTCTCTGTTCCAGGTAAAGTTCTTTCCATGATTGTGCTTAATAGAATTAAGAATCCGGTTGACAGTCAATTGCGTGATGAGCAATGTGGATTCAGAAGTGGTAGGGGATGTGTGGATCAGATATTTTCATTTAGGCAGATTCTTGAGAAATGTTTACAGTTTCAGAAACCTTTGGTTGCTAGTTTCGTTGATTTCAAAAAGCCTTTCGACTCTGTTGATCGTCATAATTTGTGGTTGATTGTGAGATCATATGGTATACCTGACAAGTTAATTAACATAATGAAAGCTCTCTATAATAACACTGAGTCGTGTCTGAGAGTTGATAAGGCTTGTAGCAATTGATTTAGCATTACTTCTGGTGTTCGACAAGGGTGCATTTTGTCTCCTTTTCTCTTTAGCTTGGTTATTGATTATGTAATGCGAAATTCACTTCAAGGGAAAGATTTTGGCCTTAAATGGACTGGAGATACGAAAATTTCTGATTTAGATTATGTTGACGATTTAGCCCTTTTGGCAGATGATGTTGATGAGATGAACTCTTTTATTCGAGCTGTTGATGAGACTGGTAGTAGAGTAGATTTGGTTACAAACAGAGAGAAAACTAAAGTTATGAAAATTGGTCAGGCAGGCTGTGATTCAGTTAATCTGAATGGTTGCAGTCTTGAGAAGGTGTCACAGTTTAATTATCCTGGGAGCTATGTAACAGATAATGGTGATGTGCAGCATGAGATTAACAGACGAATTTGTATTGCTGCCGGGACTTTTAAGAATCTATGGAGAGTGTGGAGAAATAGGCGTATACACCTAAAGACTAAAATTAGACTGTATAATAGTTTGGTTTTTCCTAGGGTTAGTTATGGTAGTGAAACTTGGACACTTTGTAAACAAGATAACAGGAAACTAGATGCTTTTGATTCCAGATGCTTATGCAGTATCTTGGGCATTGGATGGTTCAACTTTGTAACTAATGATGAGGTTAGGCAAAGGAGTTTGCAACCTCCTTTAAGCAGCATATTGTGCAGAGAGAGATTCTGTTGGTTTGGCCATGTTGCCCGTATGAATAATTATAGATTGGCGAATAGGGTTATGAACAATGGGCCTAAAGGCCTCAGAAAGAAGGGGAGACCTAGGATGCGATGACATCTTCCAACAGGACCTTGTTAGAATTGGTGTGCAGTGGCCAGAAGAGACAATTCCAACAGGACCTTGTTAGAATTGGTGTGCAGTGGCCAGATGCAGTAGATATAGCTCAGGATAGACTTGCTTGGAGAAGTAAATTGCACGATCTGGTTAGACCTCCATAGCCCATGGCTGCTTGATGATGATGGGTAATATCGGGCTCTTTTCATACTTTGTCGACATGGTAAATATGTGGATTTCCTCTCATTAACTTCTTCAGAAATTTAGAAAATGATCTATAACTAGTAACAAAGCATTTGCATTTCAAGTGAATTCAATTTCCATGAATCGAACTTACTTTATCTGCATGATCTATGTGTTTATTATTATCTTTCACTAATTTATATTTCATTATTCCACATGTGTGACATTTACCCAATATGTACCAATATT
This sequence comes from Ryuthela nishihirai, assembly GCA_038380435.1. Lineage (NCBI taxonomy): Eukaryota > Metazoa > Arthropoda > Arachnida > Araneae > Heptathelidae > Ryuthela > Ryuthela nishihirai. Next base: position 3,216,276 of record JAWZYU010000032.1, on the reverse strand, counting down.
TACCATATAAGATTATCAATTTTTTACCCAATAAGATTACCAATAAGATTACCATTTACCCAATAAGATTACCAATTTTTTTATAATCTGACATATTAAAAATAATTGACAAATTATTAAATTATAAAAGAACCAAAAACTAGTTCTCATTTTAGTGAAACACAACTAGGTGAATGTTTACCATTCTTAATACAAGTATTCATTAAAGCATCAGTTCGTTATTCAGGTACTAAGTTTGCATAAAAAGTGCTGGGAAAAGGGTTACATATTCTTTTGAAACAAATGGCAGTACGTCCCGGGTAAGGCATGGCTGTTTGTGCCATTTTTCTGCTGAGGTCCTGCCATCCTCTCAGACCTTCTACTATGGCATATGAACTGACAGGCTCCTGTCAGACCTCTGTGGCAAGCAGCTGTTTGAGGGGGTATTTATTTATATTATTACATAAAAATCTTACCTGGCGAAGAAAAGAAAAAGGTTTATAGAGGGTGGTTATAAAATAAGTTAACCTATTCTGGAGTCTCTAGAGCGTGGGGAATGGAGAACGCAACAAAAATTGGTTGGTAGCTTAATGAGAGCATGATGAAGTGACTTAACGAAGAAAGAAATTAGTTCCAACATGGCCCCAAAAATTGGGCCGGACTAAGAGTTGCCACCATGGGAGCTGAGTCAACTTGGATCTACATATCCTTGTTTGTGGCTAACCATGGAATAGATTAAAATCCAGGTTTTGCAGCAGCGGCGCCGTGGGCTGAGCTTTACTTCTATAGTACTGTTCACCCTAGACTGTCGTGGGCTGTGGATTTACCTATATGGTATTTCATGTCCTCAACCTTTAGATAGTGGTCAAAGTGGCATTACCCTATTTTATACTTGTAGTGTTTTTGGTGGAACCAGTGGGTTTGTCATTCAGTATATTTACCTGTCGTCACTTGTGGGGGGGGGGGAAAGGTCGCCGCTGTAAACACAAGAAAGAAAGGCATGGTGAGAAAACGATGTTTATTGATTCCACACACATCTGCTGCATAAACTGTTGGATATACTCTCCATAGGTGAAGAGGATATGCTGGAAGCGAAGGACTGCTTTCGACACAGTTATTTGAAATATGTCGCTGTGGATGTTGGTCACTTCCTGTATAATGCTGGCCTTCATTTCTGCAAGTGACTGCACACTGACACGATAAACCAGGCCCTTGAGATAGCCCCAGAGCTAGAAATGACCAGTGTCCAAGTCCAGTGAGTGCAGTGGTCAGGACTTAGGGAAGCCTCGGGAATCTAAGCTCTCATTACCGAATATTGTAAGCAGCAACTGCTTTGCCTGCTGACTAATTTATGGGAGTACACTATCTTGGCTGAACTTTGCAGTGCCAGAGACTGCTATTATTGGAAGGTGGAAATCACGTGATGCTGGAGAAGAGCACGATAACGGGAACCTAGTACGGTACATCGTACTGTACCATTAGGTGTAGCCTTCTCACAGAAGAATGGCCCACTGATGAAGTCTGACCTGAAGCAACATCACACTGTCATCTACAGGGGCTGTAGAGACCATTGATGCACGGCAGATGGAGGTGATACTCCCCATACACGGCAGCTACTTGTGCTAACAGCACAAGTAAAGGTGTAGTGCGCATCGTCAGTCCATAGGATTACCTGTGGTTATATATCATTTACATCCATTCATGACAGAAATTGGAGAGCTCTGGCACTGCTGACTGACTGCATGCCACTTCTGGAATGTGCTGCCCATGGCAACAGTCACCTCATCCACCATGTTTTCTGCGGCCATCTTCTTCCTGTTACCACTCCAAACTTCCAGGTTGCCTCAAACTTCTTCACCATCTTCCTTAACTCCACTGATGTAAGGGGTCCCTTCTGAAGACTTTTCAGATCTTGCAGTGTGGCATTTGCATTGCTCCAATTTTGGGAGAATAGATTAATTAGCAGTGGATGGTTCATTTTTTGCTTGCAATATGGGCATTTCCACTTTTATATGATGTCTTTTGTTTTGGAAACGTGTTATTATGCAAACGAAGGCGATTATCATACCCGACGCTCCCGTTTTCCCCCTGCTGATTACAGTTGAAACTATTTTTTTTTTCTTTGCTAAATGGCTTCGGCATGTTCTCATCATGCTACCTACCAATTCTCATGGAACTATTCCATTTATTGCCGCTTCAGAGATTCAGGATAGGATTTGGCTGGGTTGCTTTACCTCTGAGCAGCACTTTGTTGCACACAATGAGCTAAGCGGTCGCATCAAAAGGACCTCTAAGAATCAGATTGGTCATGATTGATTGGTGGCAGAGAGCCACTGTACAATTGTTAGGAGACAGATGGTAGCCTCCTGCCAAGGTTATCCAGGGTGTTCTTTAACGTGCACAGGATATTGCCCTTTTCCTCACACGAGGCCATGGCTTAATGCCCAATTCGATAGATGGTGGTCTTTTCAAACCCATCGGTGTCTCCTGCTGACTGAGGGCAGATCAGGGAATTTTGTGGACATAAATCTCAACTCTGACCCAGTGGAACTAGAACCTTGGACTCAGAACAAGAAAATTTATTTTGAAACTACCCAGTATCAAAAATAATTAAAAAGAAAAAAGATTCTATGGCGCGTACACTTTCGATTCATCAACAACATTGAGAAAAATATTCAGCAACTAAAATTTTATAGTGAACTGTGTTGCTTAGTTAATTTCACCTTTTTAAAACTACATTACATTGAGTATTTTGATCTATTTTGTCTATCACCATCAGCTGAAATACAGGTAGTTCTCGATTTGCACGATTAATTTTTTCCTAAACACTACCAGGCAAATAAAATTCGTGCAAAACTAGAACAGTTTTCCCCTAAAAAACAATTGAAATGTCCAGGTTAGGGAAATTGCTTTCCTCCATTAGCCTACCAATAGTGACCCAACAGCACCGTAATTTGCTATTGTAATATATTCGTAGTATATAATACAATAGGGGTAATAAAGTAATTTGAAGAAGGAAATAAAATAAAAGTTAATCTGGATCAAATAAATATGGAGTAACACTCTGCTACACCAGACAAATCTACTGGAGCTGATGGTGAGGGAAAGGTGAGTGAACGAGTTATTAGGGGAGAGATTAACCTGGTTGTATGACACTTGAAGGCGAGAGTGAGGGAAGTTTATTTACTTTTTGGTCCTTAGTCTGTCACAGTTTTGGATTTCATTGTGGGATTCGGGATTTTACTATGTAAAAAGGGATAGTCCCTCACCAGTTGGGACATTTGGCAACCTTGGTCAGATCCCAATGATCCCAGTGGAAGCGACTCATGATAGCACGAAGCAAGGAAGAGTAGATGCAGTAAGCACTTAAAGTTAATACCAGAGCAACTGGCCGGCCATGTTGCTCTTCTCAGAACATTAGCTCTAACTATAGTAACCAAACGATTTCTACTCTTAAAAAGTTGATGATTTGTAATTTTTATAATATGCCTGCCTCTTTGGTATTCAAATGTACGAATTGTCTTTCAAAGCAGATACCAAGAATTACATTTCACTAGTAAATTTATAAAATTATTCAAAATGAAATAAGCAAATCATATAATGGGCAAAAATATTTCTGTTACATTTATGTCGTAATGAAATCTAAGTTTTTATTCTGTTTCAAGATTTCCCTATTTCTTAACGTTTAATGTACTAATGAATCTAATGATTTAGCATGAGCATGATGTTATGGTATTATTTTAAATTGAAGGAGATACTCGATACTGGAAATGGAAATGACTTTTCTCCTTGTTGACATGTATAAGAAATCTCTCAATAAATAATTTTGTTCAGTACTTAAAATTTTCGTAGATGTTCTTGATTAAAGCATGCATGATATTTTCATTAAAGAAATTTCCATTTGATACTGTAACTTCAGAGGGCATTATTTTAGATGTTTATAGAGGAAATGTACTGATGATTTCCATTACTCTGAATATGAAATGTATAAGACTAATTTTTTATAAATAAGTGTTGGAAAATTTTTGTTTCAAATTGCTATAAATCAGTTGATTAAATTGTTGCTTTTTGTATTAAAAATGATTAAAAATACTATAAGTTTCAATAACTTTCAGTTTTTGGGAATATTTATAAGTCACATTAGCTGAAGAAACAGTTAACCACTGTTAGTGTAGTAGTCAGAACACCTGACATGTAACTGATAATCTGCGGGTTCGACTGCCACTCACAGCAAGACTGTTTTTTCCGGCTAACTATTCATCAATAACTTACATTTAGTGAAAGAAAACTGGTTAGCACTGCTCAGTTTCCCACTGAGTACTCACTGTTCTGCTGTTACTTGCGACCAAGGGGCAAGAGGGCACGTCAGTAACACCCTAGGCTCGTAATGTTCGTTTTGCAGTTCCCAGGTATGGTCCGCCTGGGTCAGTATTGAGATTTCTCTAAAACGCCCCCCCCCCCCCCCCCACACACACACACACCTGCTCTCGATTAGTAGGGCATACCAATGGGCTTGGAAAGGTTACCATTCGTTGAATAGGATGGAAAAACATGGACCTTGTGCAGGAAAGCCATACCCTGTGCACGTTAAAGAACATGCTGGATAATCTTGATGGATGACAACCATCTATCTCCCAACAGTTTAGCAGTGGATTCCCTCTCTCAATCTTCTCTGGGCCATTGAGGTCCTTGTGACCTGGCCTTGCAAAATAATGCAAGTTTGACTGTGCATTGTGACAATGCAAATTTGTTCTGTGCAAAAAAACCATTGTGTCCAAGTAGCTGAATGGTCAAGTTACAAGAACCCTCACCTGAGAAGGTTGGAGGAAGGGAACCCACAGAACAGCTGTTAGAAGACAGACGTTAGCCTCCCATCAAGACCATGTAATGCGTTCTTTAATATGCACAAGGTATTGCTCTCCTACACTTTGCACTACAGATTTATGTCCCATCCTATGGATGGTGGTTTATCAGTGTCATCTTTCTGACCAAGGGCAAGGTGGGGGGTTTAGCACAGCATTTTTCAAAGTGTGCTCCAAAGAGCCCTGGGGCTCCGCGAGCACATAGTGCCAAACACTGACTTGTTGAATAGTTATTTGTTTTCATTTCAATAAAACTAGTGTTGTAATCGAAATATCCGTTTATTACAGGTGCCGTTATTTTTAGTGGAATTGATATTTGTAGGATTGTATACTTAATATCTCTGCATTTAAATATATTTGGAAGTCTTAGCCGATTAAACTAAGATCCCAATCCTGTCCTATTCACTTTAATGTGGTGAAAGAAACTTCAGGAACAAAGTCCCAACTACTTGGGACTGGTCCCAGTACATGTTAAATAGATTTATCACAATCTCTACTAAAATCAATAGCCCTCAACAATTCCGTGAGATTTACATTCTACGAAAGGCGGCCTTTTCAAACACATCGGTGCCCCCTTTTCTGATTCAGGACAAGGTGAGGGCTTGCGAAAAAAATCTCAACACTGGCCCAGGTGGGACTCGAACATGGCGAATGTAGACTACTCGTTTAAAAAATATTATATTTGTCATTTTTCACTTTAGAATCCTCTGACGGCGGAAATTCCGACTAATCATCATCATCATCATCATCATCATCATCATCATCATCATCATCATCATCATCATCATCATCATCATCATCATCATCATCATCATCATCATCATCATCATCATCATCAAGCAGCCCTGGGCTACGGAGGTCCAACCAGACTGTGCAATTTAGTTCTCCAAGCAAATCTGTCTTGAGCTACATCTACTGCATCTGGCCACTGGAAAAATAAAAGGTCCTGTTTGACATTGTATGCCCACCGCATCCTAGGTCTCCCCCTCTTTCTGAGGCCTTTAAACACACTGTTCATAACCCTATTCGCCAATCTATAATTATCCATACGGGCAACATGGCCAAACCAGCGGAGTCTCTCTCTGCACAATATGCTGCTTAAAGGAGGTTGCAGACTCCTTTGCCTAACCTCATCATTAGTTACAAAGTTGAACCACCTAATGTCCAAGATACTGCGTAAGCATCTGGAATCAAAAGCATTTAGTTTCCTGTTATCTCGTTACAAAGTGTCCAAGTTTCACTACCATAACCAACCCTAGAAAGAACCATACTATTAACAGTCTAATTTTAGTCCTTAGGTGTATAAGCCTATTTTTCCACACTCTCCATAGATTCTTAAAAGTCCCGGCAGCAATCCCAATTCTTCTGTTAATATCATGCCGCACATCACCATTATCTGTTACATAGCTCCCAAGATAATTAAACTGTGACACCAGCTCAAGACTGCAACCATTCAGATTAACTGAATCACAGCCTGCCTGACCAATTTTCATCACTTTAGGTTTCTCTCTGTTTATAACCAAACCTACTCTACTATCAGTTTCATCAACAGCTCGAATGAAAGAGTTCATCTCATCAACATCATTTGCCGAAAGGGCTAAATCATCAGCATAATCTAAATCAGAAATTTTCGTATCTCCAGTTAATTTAAGGCCAAAATCTTTCCCTTGAAGTGAATTTCGCATAACACAATCAATAACTAAACTAAAGAGAAAAGGACACAAAATGCACCTTTGTCGTAATGCTAAACCAATTGCTACAAGCCTTACCAACTCTCACATGTGACTCAGTCTTATTATAGTGGGATTTCATTACGTTAACTAACTTGTCTGGTATACCATGTGATCTCACAATCAACCACAAATTATGACGATCAACAGAGTCGAAAACCTTTTTGATATCAACAAAGCTAGCAACCAAAGGTTTCTGAAACTCTAAACATTTCTCAAGAATCTGCCTAAGTGAAAATATTTGATCCACACATCCCCTACCACTTCTGAATCCACATTGCTCATCACGCATTGACTGTCAACCAGATTCTTAATTCTATTAAGCACAATCATGGAAAGAACTTTACCTGGAACAGAGAGTAGGCTGATACCCCTATAGTTATAACAAGAACTGCGATCACCTTTTTTGAAAATAGGAATAACAATAGCTCTAGTAAAATCTTTAGGAACCATGCCTTTATAATAAAAGATATTCAAAATTTCAGTCATCCAAGTGGTAACCGAAACATTCCCAGCTCTAAGCATTTCCGTGATAATTTTATCTACCCCTGGGGATTTATGTAGTTTAAGTTTAGAAACAGCCAAAATAACTTCAGATTGTGTTATAGGGCCAACATTAAAGCCACCAATGCATGTATCATCATTGCAAACAATGGGAGTAGAACTAACTACATTGTTTAAAACATCACTGAAATGCTCAGCCCACCTAGCCATGACAGAATCCTCCCCTTCTATAACCTTACCTTGTTTATCCTTCAATCCTTATGCCTGTCCGTTTTCAACCACACAAAACATTAACTGTCTGGTACAGCTCTCTGCTGTTGTGCTGACTAACCGCTTCCTCGGCTTTGTCAGCCAAACCATTAAGCCAAAGATTCTTATCAGCAGCTAACTGACCTTTTACACGTTTATTAAGTTCTCTGTAATGCTTTCAATTAGGACTAGTAGGGTATTGATTAAGGACATTCCTGCAGTTCTTTCTGAAATAAGCTCAAGTGCCTTATCACTCAGATAATTCTGTCTCCTCTGCTCCTTTTTTCCTAAAGGAGTACTCTTAGTGTCCGAAAAAGCCTGTTTAAAATGATCTCATTCTTCCTCAACTTCAGTAGCAAGCAAACCATGACTGTCATAATGACTAAGTAACCTATTATGGTAAACTTTAGCTATTACTGGGTCTTTCAGAGCTTCAGTATTAAAGGTAAAATTTTTAACCCTAGCACAACACTTTTTAAGTTTAAATTGCAAGATACTTTTAACAAGGTAATGGTCAGATCCAATTTCAGCTCCCCTATATGACCTGGTATTTCTAACAGAACTAGCCCATTTGCTGTTAATTAATATTTAATCAATCATATTCTTATGCAGCCCATCGGGTGAAACCCATGAGTACTTATGTATGTCGCGGTGTTTGCAATAAGTGTTAGTTATTCTGAATCCATTGAGTTTACTTACCTGGAGGAGACGTTGCCCATTGCCATTGCAGCTACCAATACCAAAACGACCTATTACTCCTCCCCAAAGGTCAGAGTCAGTACCAACTTTGGCATTGAAGTCACCTAGAACAAGGGTAATATCTCCTTTCTTGACAGAATTCAAAATATCCTGAGGTTGTCCGTAAAACCTATCCTTCTCATCCTCATCGGCATCCTCAGTGGGGGCATAACCGCAGATAACATTCAAGTCTTTAACGCTTGTCTGAAATTTTGCTGTAAAAAATCTTTCATTTAATGCACTCATATCCTAGAAGAGCATCACTAGCGTGCGTGCTGAGAAGCAGACCCACGTGTTTGTGATGCTTATTATCGTCCCTCCCTGAAAAGAGAAATTTAAGATTATTTTTAAGAATCTGACCTTTTTCTCTCCATTCTGGTCTCTTGCAAGCCGAGAATATCTAAATTATAATGGTGGAATTCTTGTGTGAGGACATCAAGAGAAAAAACTCTGTGCAGAGTCCTCACATTCCAACTACCTATGGAGAGAAAATGGTTAGTGGGATGTTTAAAGAAACTATGTTTATTGAGAGAGGAAATGGTGACAATATCGAACAGCCCCCTAATCGCAGACATGGGGAAAAAGACCTGTTCCTCCTCCACTAAAGGCTGAAGCCATCTACACTGGAACTAATGTAGAATTTGACGATGCCAATAGAAGCAAAGAATTCAGGTGCCTGCGATGACCTCTGCTCAGGATTATCCACCAGCTGATAAACATATCCTGTGAATCTATTCACTTGGGGCTGTCAACTCACAAGCAAACAGAAAATCACAGCGGAAGATTTTCCCTCCACAGAAGCCCACCAGTGCAGCAAATTATGGATCCATAATCAAGCTCAGAGCCTTAATTTAGTCCAGTTCAGTGGGTTTATATGGTCAGCATCAGGACTCTGTGTAGTTGATCACTCCTCAGCAGGGTAGAAAAAAAAGTAAAGTAGCCATAGTTGTCTAGATCAGTAGGCCACACTAATCTGGCAGCCCTCCCCTCCCAAGAGCGAGTCTCTTTCAAGAGAGTATCTCTTTTGAAAGGTACTAACGGTCTGCACCACGAGAAGGCGGGGTCGGATATTAGATGCTAGGCCTGGCCGGTTCTATGCATCATCACAGGGGATTGTTACATAGCTCTCCTTCCAGTGACTCCCTAGCTACCATTTACAGACCTAGATTAGGAAAAATGAGAATAGAAATTGAATAAATTTCTCGACCTTTTTGTTCAACTGTCAAGGAAGGCATCACTTTTAGTTTAACGTGGAAATCAATTTTAGAGGCAAAATTGTATTGGGCCGGATGAATACGAATCCACGACCTTCTCAGTGGTCAGAGCACTTGACATGTTATCAGGAGGTCATGGATTCGTCTCCCACCCGACTCAAGACAATTTTTCCTCTAAAACTGATTTTGACGTTAAACTAAGAGTGATGCCTTCCTGATAGTTGAGAATAGTAATATTCTTTAATATCCTATTAGTAGTATCCAAATCAAAGAATTTTTCCCTAATCTGTTAAAACAAAAAATTTTCTTCCCACACCCTGAGGGTAGGATGGCAAATCACTGCCGTAAATGTAAACTCCTTGATCAATGCCCTCTAGAGATAAAATTTCGTATTTCTAGCATAACTAGTTGCTTATAATGTTCATTTAAAGTGTTGCCATGTTCCATTATTAACGCCCTCTAACGGTGGAAATTAAATCTACTGAGAGAGTCGTAAAATGAAATGCGAAACGTTTTATCAACCGAAAACCCAACGGAAAAAGAATTCATTTGCCTTTAAACGCAAAGAAAATCGAATGTCTAGAGACGACAGAGTGAAAGCAATATTTCGAGTTTTGAAAACGAGCTAAAAATTAATCGATGTAAATTATTTTTATATTCAAAATTTCTGTAATAATTTCTAAATTTTGTAAGGATTTGAGTTTTAAATACATTTAAAATAGTATATCATTACTTCGGCAAGGCGTGTGTGCTTTGGGTTAGGTTGTTTTACCTCTGAGCGGCACTTTTTTGCACACGATGGGCTAAATGGCCAGGTCACATGGACCCCGAAGGCTCAGAGAAGGTTGGGGGAGGGGACCCACTGGAACAGCTGTTGGGAGACAGATGGTAGCCTCCCGTCAAGGCCATCCAGCGTGTTCTTTAACGTGCACAGGGTATGTCTCTCCCGCACACGGGGCCACGGCTTAACGTCCCATCCGACGGACGGCGGCCTTTCCAAGCCCATCGGTGTCCCCTACTGACCGTGGGCAGGGCGGGGAATTTTGCGGAGATAAATCTCAACGCTGACCCAGCTGGGACTCGAACCTGGGAACTACAGATTACGAGCCTGGCGCGCTACCGACTGAGCCACCCCCGCCCCCAAGGCGTATGTGCAACACATACATTAAATGCAGTCAGGGGCGTAGCTATGGGAGGATGGGGGGAGGTTCCCCCCCAAAGTAACTCGGAGTTCACAAAATTCGAAGCGACTTCGTTAAATCTAGGTGAGTTGCGAAAATTTGTAAATTTTTTTTTTGTAAAGTTAAGTAAGGGAGTTTTCAAAATCCAGGCAACTTAGCAATTCTAGGACAGTTTGGAAAATGGAGAGACGGCAAAATTCGAAGCCACTTAGTAAAATACAGGTCAGTTGGCAAAATCTTGGGGAGTTGGCAAAATTCGGAAAGACTTGGTAAATTCTTGGGTAGTTGACAAAATTCGGAGTGACTTGGCAAAATCGTGGGAAGTTGGCAAAATTCAGGGCCACGGCTTAACGTCTCATCCAATGAACGGCTGCCTTTCCAAGCCCATCGGTGTTCCATTTGTTGGACTCCAACCTGAAGATTACCAGTCTAATAAAGGTACTACAAACTGAGTTGGGTTGTTTTACCTCTGAGCGGCACTTTTTTGCATACCATGGGCTAAATGGCCAGGTCACATGGACCCCGAAGGCTCAGAGAAGGTTGGGGTAGGGGATCCACTGGAACAGCTGTTGGGAGACAGATGGTAGCCTCCCGTCAAGGCCATCCAGCGTGTTCTTTAAAGTGCACAGGGTATGGCTCTCCCGCACACGGGGCCACGGCTTAACGTCCCATCCGACGGATGGCGGCCTTTTCAAGCCCATCGGTGTCCCCTACTGACCGTGGGCAGGGCGGGGAATTTTGCGGAGATAAATCTCAACGCTGACCCAGCTGGGACTCGAACCTGGGAACTACAGATTACGAGCCTGGCGCTCGACTGAGCTCGACTGAGCCACCCCCGCCCCTACTACAAACTGGACTGAGTTAATACTATCACCATTAAGGAGTAAAATCTTTTAATAAATAACAATATTAATATTCGAAATTTGTTGAAGCGGAAAACAATAAAATTCACTTCTTAAAAAATTGCAAAAACCTCTAAGAATGTTAAGTTTCAGAAATATATATATATAAATATAAGCTCTATCCTTGACGGTCTCCTCATTCTCTATGAAAATATACGTATTTTATAAACGTTAAATTGTTCCAAGATTCGAGCGTTCAGTAGTAATAACTGCAAATGGCAATTTATTTTCCGCTTTCTCCGAGTCAAAAAGGGGGTGGCTCAGTCGGTAGGGCGCCAGGCTCGTAATCTGTAGTTCCCAGGTTCGAGTCCCAACTGTGTCAGCGTTGAGATTTATCTCCGCAAAAATTCCCCGCCCTGCCCACGGTCAGTAGGGGACACCGATGGGCTTGGAAAGGCCGCCGTCCGTCGAATGGGACGTTAAGCCGTTGCCCCGTGTGCGGGAGAGCCATACCCTGTGCACGCTAAAGAACACGCTGGATGACCTTCACGGGAGGCTACCATCTGTCTCCCAACAGTTGTTCCAGTGGGTCTCCTCCTCCAACCTTCTCTGAGTCTTCGGGGTCCATGTGACCTGGCCATTTAGCCCATGGTGTGCAAAAAAGTGCCGCTCAGAGATAAAAGAACCCAACCTGAGTCAAAAACAAAAGAAGAAGTCGTTAAGTAATCCAGGCTCTCCATCTCTGCTTAGTGATAACTTTTGCAGATCGAAATTTCCTTATTTGTCTCAGCTGCTATATTGTCACTCTCAGCACAGAAGTCGATGTGCTTTGTCCTTGATACTTTCCTTCATATGACGCCAGGTGACCTAAATAAGACGAGAACAGTGTTCGGAGTTTCGGTACATTGAAAAAAAAATGTTTTTTTTTCTAAATTCTAAGGTCGAAGATAGAATGCTTCTGAAAGTGTCCTTCTTTCCAGAGAGGTCATTTAGAAGAGAACTAGTGTTACTGTTATGCTAATGGGTGTCGTCACACAGAAAGCAATTTCAGCGTTTGTAGCGTATCCACTCTTTTGCATTTTTTAACGTTTAAACAAAACAATGCCACAACGGAGATGACAAAAGATAAACTGGAGCATGTGCAGTAGGTTTCGCTGTGAGGTCACTTCCATTGTTGGTAATGGTTTTGTTTTAAAATGTCAGGAAGCGTGGAAATGTTCATAAACTCTGAAACGCTGAAACAGCTTTTTGTACAACCGTAACCTAACTTGGATAAGTTTCTTGGAGGTCAAAACGGAATGTCTTGAGATGCAATGAACACGTGTAACGATGGGAGCAAGTGAGTAAATGAGGAAGTGTTACGGAAATGCGAGCGAATTTCCCGTTAGAATTCACCGAGTCCTTCAAGTGGAAGAATAAAAGCGGTTTTAAACTGGATTTGAGTTTCTTTTAGAGATAGAGACGATTTTTGAATGCATCGCGTGGTAGCACCGAGTGCTAGGGGGGGAAACCCTCTTGCGAAGTTTTTGAGCAGGAAGGTCAAGCATCTGGGAAATTACCGAGGGACAAATCGGTTTAAAAGAAGAGATAAAACTCTTAACCCAGAATTCGCATTGCAAACTGCCAAGTTCATTTATTTACAGGATGCTTTCTTCTGATGCCATTTACATTACGAAGATGTTTAATTTCAATAATGTAAAATCGTAATGTGGCGCTGTTCAGTGAGTCCACTCCCTCAACCTTCTCTGAGACTTCGGGGTCCTTGTGACCTGGTCATTTAGCTCATTGTGCGCAAAAAAAGTGCCATTCAGAGGTAAAACAACCCGACGAAATGTCACACAGGGTGCAAACTGGTTTATATTACTGTATATATAGGGGCGGGGGTGGCTTAGTCGGTAGCGCGCCAGGCTCGTAATCTGTAGTTCCCAGGTTCGAGTCCCAGCTGGGTCAGCGTTGAGATTTATCTCCGCAAAATTCCCCGCCCTGCCCACGGTCAGTAGGGGACACCGATGGGCTTGGAAAGGCTGCCGTCGGTCGGATGGGACGTTAAGCCGTGGCCTCGTGTGCGGGAGAGCCATACCCTGTGCACGTTAAAGAACACGCTGGATGGCCTTGACGGGAGGCTACCATCTGTCTCCCAACAGCTATTCCAGTGGGTCCCCTCCCCCAACCTTCCTGAGCCTTCGGGGGTCCATGTGACCTGGCCATTTAGCCCATGGTGTGCAGAAAAGTGCCGCTCAGAGGTAAAACAACCCAACTGTATATATAGACGAAGCGGTTTTCGAGTCGGAATACCGTGTAATTGCTCACTCTCCTCAAATTCAAGAACTTACCGAAATGTGTTTAGAAATAAGATTGAGAACGAAACCTTATATTTTGACAATGATTTCTTGTATAGCAGGCTACTCAAATGCCGGCCCATCCGCCCCCCACACCCAAACCATAAACATAATTTTTGGGGAAATGCGGGAAAACTGCAACAGCAAAGCAGGAAATGTATTTCCAAAAATATATCTTGAAAACAAATGACATTTTGTTGAATTTCAGCATTTCTTTAGTTTCAAACGTATTAGCTGAATGTGGTTATGTTCTTTTTTTTCTTCATAATCTTCATTTATGATTGCATTTTTTTGTCTGAAGTCTAATTAAAAAAGCAAATTTTTCCTCAAGCAACTGCTTGCGACAGAGGTTTGACAAGAGCCTGTCAGGTTAATACGCAATAGTAGAAGGTCTGTGAAGATGGCGGTGACCTGAGCGGAAGAACAGCGCAACATGCATAGTTTCCTATGTTTACTTCTGGCTCTTCCACAGTGTTCACCTCTAGCCCATATCTTATTTACAATGTTCATCTCTGGCCCATATAATATTTCCAGTGTTCATCTCTGTCCTACGTAATATTTCCTGTGTTCATATCTGCCCCATATATTGTTTCTTGGGTTCATCTGTCCCATGTATTGTTTTCTGTGTTCATCTGTCCCATGTATTGTTTCCTGTGTTCATCTGTTCCACGTATTGTTTTCTGTGTTCATCTGTCCCATGTATTGTTTTCTGTGTTCATCTGTCCCATGTATTGTTTTCTGTGTTCATCTGTCCCATGTATTGTTTTCTGTGTTCATCTGTCCCATGTATTGTTTTTTGTGTTCATCTGTCCCATGTATTGTTTTCTGTGTTCATCTGTCTCATGTATTGTTTTCTGTATTCATCTGTCCCATGTATTGCTTTCTGTGTTCATCTGTCCCATGTATTGTTTTCTGTGTTCATCTGTCCCATGTATTATTTTCTGTCTTAATCTGTCCCATGTATTGTTTTCTGTCTTCATCTGTCCCATGACAACAATAACACAACGGAGATAACAAAAGATAAACTGGACTAACATGTCTTGGAATACCGTATTGTTTTCTGTGTTCATCTCTGGGCCATGTATCTTTTTCCTTTATTCACTTCTGGGCCATGCATTGTTTCCTGTGTTCATATTTAGCCATGCATTGTTTCCTGTGTTCATATTTAGCCATGCATTGTTTCCTCTGTTCATATGTGGGTCATGTATTGTTTCCTGTGTTCATCTCGGGCCCATGAATTGTTTTCTGCGTTCATCTCTGGCCCATAGAGTGTTTCCTGGGTTCATATATGGCCAATGTATTGTTTCCTGTGTTGATCTCTGGCCCATGTAGTTTCCTCTGTTTATCTTTGACCCGTGTATTGTGTTCTGTGTTCATTTCTTACTCACGTATTGTTTCTTGTGTCCATCCGTACAGTTTGGAAATTCAAAATTTAAATAAATATTTCAAAGTTTATTAGGGGAAAAAATTTGAAATTTTAGTGGTAGAGATTAATGGTCCAAGAATTTACATTGACACCAACGATTTGCCCTCTCACTCCTACGAGGCGTTAATAGGCAACTTTTTTTGCTCCGACAGAAAAATAACGAATTTTTTTTTAGACTGAATTAATATAACAATTTGCCTTTTTCGACTCATCAATTAGTTCGAATTTCGAACGTTGAAATTTAAAAATAATCTCTCAAACACTGCTTGCCTAAGAGGTCTGAGAAGAGCTTTTTTTTATTTGTGACGTATAGGACAGAGAAGAACCTACTCCTAGCTTTTACAGGTCTTCTCATACAAGGACATGCCCTACTACGACCGAAGTCACTGCTGACCACTGCTTCAATTAGAGCTAACACAATGCACAAAGTTCGCCTTGCTGGAACACTCCCTAGCTGCCTAACCACTATGTCAGTTATTTTAGTTTACTACGCCATAGGGAAGATCTGTGAAGAAGGCGATACCTCAGAAGAAGGTTGGGTTGGGTTGTTTTATCTCTGAGCGGCATTTTTTTGCACACCATGGGCTAAATGGCCAGGTCACATGGACCCCGAAGGCTCAGAGAAGGTTGGGGGAGGGGACCCACTGGAACAGCTGTTGGGAGACAGATGGTGGCCTCCCGTCAAGGCTAACCAGCATGTTCTTTAGTGTGCACAGGTACTCTCCCGCACACGGGGCCACGGCTTAACGTCCCATCCGACGGACGGCAGCCTTTCCAAGCCCATCGGTGTCCTCTACTGACCGTGGGCAGGGAGGGGAGTTTTGCGGAGACCTCAGCAGAAGTACAACATGGTACTAAATTAATAAAACGAGCACTTCCTTCTCTTTGAAAAGAAGCGTCCATATTCGTCAGAGGCGAATGTTGTTCTTCTAGTTTTTTTCTTTTTAATAAAAAATGCGAAGAAAGTGAAATTAAGCCTGCTTTTCCTTTTTTAAACGATTGACTACAAATTTCTCTTTTAGCCATCCTGTTAGCTGAGGTGGTTTGCATGCTTAGCTGTAGAAAGAGATCTAGTTCGAGCCTCTCACATGGATGTTTCTTTCCATGTGTTGCCTTTCTGCTGAGGTCTTGACTTCCTCCTAAAACTTCTTGTGAGCTTCTTATACTAAGAAATTCCTGTCAGACCTTTGTGGCAAGTAAATGATTGAGGAATAAGTTGGTTTTTTTTACAACATGTGCCAGTCTTTGAATAAATTTAATTTTCTACAAGAAAATAATTATTCTGCGCGGGAGGTCTTTTATTGCCACACAGTTACTGGCGAAGACATTTTTATGCCTTTATCTGTGCTCCTCTGCTGGAATGGAACTAAGGGTTGTTTGGGTTGGATTGTTTTACCTCTGAGCGGCACTTTTTTGCACACCATGGGCTAAATGGCCAGGTCACATGGACCCCGAAGGCTCAGAGAAGGTTGGGAGAGGGGACCCACTGGAACAGCTGTTGGGAGACAGATGGTATTCTCCCGTCAAGGCCATCCAGCGTGTTCTTTAACGTGCACAGGGTATGGCTCTCCCGCACACGGGGCCACGGCTTAACGTCCCATCCGACGGACGGCGGCCTTTCCAAGCCCATCGGTGTCCCCTATTGACCGTGCGGGGAATTTTGCGGAGATAAATCTCAACGCTGACCCAGCTGGGACTCGAACCTGGGAACTACAGATTACGAGCCTGGCGCGCTACCGACTGAGCCACCCCCCGCCCCTGGAACTAAGGAAACATAACAAAAGAGAAAGAAAGAATCGATGGATAGATTAAAATGTGATGGGAAGGTTAGGAACCCTCAACTTTGGGCTTCTTGCTATCCCAAATGGAAGCAGCGACTGGAAAGGTTAGAACAATTACTAATTCCTTTCCATGGTATAAAAAGAAAAGAAAAAACAAGTGAGTTTGGACAGGTAGAGGCTGGGAAATCATCTCCAATTTATTACCAACTAGTTTGTTTCAATACGAAAATCAAAATGGGCATCCCAATTAAAATTTTACGAAACAAAATTTTGCAAACCTGATACAGCATTAGATAACAATGTAATCGAAATGATTGGTGTTTCCTCCATCTCCTCCCACAATAAAATATTGGAAATGTCATTATATATTTTTGAGAGTTTTTTCTCTCTCGCTATCTGTTTGATGACACCTTCTAGATGGTCAGAGAGAGGGCCTCCAAATTCCGTCTACAGCTCCATCTCAACGTAACATAGTTCACTGTAAGAGTTTCAACTGCAAAATTAGGCTTCTCCCAAAAGTTGGCTGCAAAACGTGTCTATGCCAACTTTTTTTGCGTCAATAACATATTGCTGACTTCATAAGGTAGGGGCGATTCTCAGGGATTTCAGACCACTTGCCGCGGATTTAATCCCGACCTATTGCAGCTAGGAACCAGAGATCTAACCCCTACACAGTAAAATTCAAGTGGGACCACCCAACACCTCCTATAACAGAGAGCCAAGGGACCAAATTTATGACGTCAGCTTTAGAAGTTCTACCATACAGACACTTCTTATATTTTTGATTCTAATATTATTACTGGTGGATTCTATGCTAAACTTTATACTAATATTTATCTATAAATATATCTTATTTAGGGGAAAATTTATTTATATTAATCAGCATTATTATATGTGATAATAAATTCGAAAAATTTTCTTGCTAAATAAAATATATTTATAGATAAACATTAGTATAAAGATTAGCACAAGAGTCCACCTATAATAATACTAGAATCAAAAATATAAGAATTGTCTATATAGTAGGACTACTTAAGTGACGTCAAAAATTTGGTACATTGCCTTCTGTTAAAGGAGGTGTTGGACCACTACACCAAATTTGGGACCAATTGGTCAAGTGCCTGCCGAATTACGGGGAGCTGGAAACTTCTGCCATCAGCGATGTCACTCCATATATAAACGGGTGTAGATGTATCCATTCGGTCGGTGTATGCTTGGAAGCTGCTAGTCTGAGCCATTTCTTTTTTAAGGCCCGAGCAATTTTGCTGGTATATATGTTACCGCTAAAGCTCGAAAGCCGTTAATGTGCACATTACCTAGCTAATCTGCAGATTAACTGATTTGCTCCGTTAACGTGCGGAATCAAGAGTTTTCCGCATTTTACCTAGGTAATGTGCACATTAACGGCTTCCGTATCGTTAAAGTTCAAAAGTTTGTTTCTCTCATAGTGGTGAATCTCTTGAATATGAATCTTCGTGTCACGTGATTCACTCGTCCGCATTATGAAAAACGCCCCGGATGAGCGGAGGCCAAGTGAGAACGAATCGGTAAAGTGATTCATTCTTGATAACGAATCACTAAAATGATTCGTTCTCACTTGGCCTGCTCATTTTGGGGGCGTTTTTCATAATTCGGACGACTGATTCATGTTGACAGAGGGATGACCCTGGTCAACATGACCCTGGTTTCAACTCTACTCTCGGACACTAGATAAATAACATTATGTTAATTTAAGCGTACAGAAACGTTCCTGTTGTTCCAGCAAAGATCTTATTTTCACTTTAACGAGTGCCTAGTAGGTAATGTGCAGATTATCCAGGTAATTTGAGAAATGAAACTATTTTCCGCACGTTAACGGATCACCCTAGTTAATCTGCACAATACCTAGATAATCTGTAGAATAACTGATTTCTGCACTTTAGCGGTAACATATATATGAAGATACCTTTGCGTTAATAATGGCATTCTTCAATCATGGTTTCCTTGGAGAAGATAAGAATAAATGATATAAAATGGCTTCAGTTCGTTTGTTTTATCTCTGAGCTGTACTTTTTTTTTACCTGCAATGGGCAAAATGATCAAGTTCACAGGGACAACAAAGGCTCAGAGAAAGTTAAAGAAAGGGGACTCACTGGACAGCTCTTAGGAGACAGATGGTAGACTCCTGTCAAGGTCATCCAGGGTGTTCTTTAATGTGCACAGAATATGGCTCTACTGCACAGGGACTATGGGTTAACATCCCATCCGATGGATGGCGGCCTTTCCAAGCACCTCAGTGTCTCCTACTAACGAGGGCAGGGAGGGGAATTCTGTGGAGATGAATCTCAATGTTGGCCCAGGTGGGTCTTGAACTTGGGAACTGCGTGGTGAGTTACCAACTGAGCTCTTCCTGCCCACACCAAATGGCCAACCGGATGTTAGCAGCATCTACCTTCCTACTATCATCTTGACTACCACTAGAAGTAGGGGCGGGGGTAGCTCAGTCGGTAGCGCGCCAGGCTCGTAATCTGTAGTTCCCAGGTTCGAGTCACAGCTGGGTCAGCGTTGAGATTTATCTCCGCAAAATTCCCCGCCCTGCCCACGGTCAGTAGGGGACACCGATGGGCTTGGAAAGGCCGCCGTCTGTCGGATGGGACGTTAAGCCGTGGCCCCGTGTGCGGGAGAGACATACCCTGTGCACGTTAAAGAACACGCTGGATGGCCTTGACGGCAGGCTACCATCTGTCTCCCAACAGCTGTTCCAGTGGGTCCCCTTCCCCAACCTTCTCTGAGCCTTCGGGGTCCATGTGACCTGGCCATTTAGCCCATGGTGTGCAAAAAAGTGCCGCTCAGAGGTAAAACAACCCAACCCAACCACTAGAAGTACTCTTTCATTGTTTTTCGTTTTTTAGACAAGCGAAAACAGATATTGTTTCCCATTCTTCATCTGCAAACACTCACCTATTATTGTTTTTAGAGATAAGTAAAAAATCCTCTTTGGGTTGTATAGTTACTGATGAAATATTAAGATTTAAATTTTCGGAATCTCCTAATAATCTTAAGCTACCTGTAGAGATTATAAAAATGAATTGATTATGTCGAAAAGCAGAAGAATGGAGATAGAATTACCTTACAATTGTTCACAGGTGCATACTCAGGTGAAAAGCATAGGGTGCTACAGCACTCCCCTTAAATCTTTCAGAATCTAATGCAATTTCAATTTGTCAGGGTGTAGAAACTGGGGCATGGCTTACCTCTTATTTTTGATATACAGCCACGAAGGAATATCATAAAAGAAGACTCTATTCAGTAAGCAATGAAATTATCAGGGAAATCATGATAACTTTGCTTTATGACAGGCCACCAGCAGCACAGATGATATTTTTTCAAGGCCACTGAAAGAAATTTTATTCAGAATCCCCATAAGAAAATTCTGGATATTAGGAATCATAATAAAAACAACGGAATACTTTGTAAAAACTTGTACAAATTGTTAAAACAAAATATTGACGAGCTCGTTAAAATGGTTTGCAGAAAACTTGCCTTATAAACTTACTTTTTGACCGACCATTGTACTACCACTTCAGAAATACAAGAACCCTCTGAGACATTGGAAATGCAGCACCCAGAAGGAGTGGGCAGACTTGACTGCAAATCAGCATGTTTTGACAACAGCAGGGCAATGATATTTGTAAATAATTACATTTCCATGACAACCATGTGGTCAGGGGTAATAGCTATTGGAGGAGGGGGAAGGAGGCTCCCCAAAGTAAATCGGAAATTGAAGCTACTTTGTTTTTCCAGGTGAGTTGCGAAAATTGGAAGGTGGATTGTAAAATAAAGGTGAGGTGGTAGATGAGAGGTAGAGTTGTGAAAATTTGGATTTTTTTTTTGGTAAAATTAAGGGGAGTTAGCAAAATCTAGAGTAGTTATCAAAATCTAGGGCAGTTGGCGAAATTCGAATCCACTTGGTAAAATACAGGCGAGTGGTGAAAATTGGAATTGGTCTTGTGAAATTAAGAAGAGATTGCAATATCGAGACAACTTGGGAAAATCATGTTAAGTTAGCAAAATCAGGACAACTTGGCAAAATCTTGGGAAGTTGGCAAATTCTGAGTGATTGGCAAAATTCAGGTGAAATGTAAAAATTGGGATTTTTTTCTGTAAAATTATGGCGAGTTGGCAAAATCGAGGCAACTTGGCAAAATCTAAGGCAGTTGGCAAAATTCAATCCACTTGGTAAAATACAGGCGAGTTGTAAAAATTGGGATTATTTTTGTGAAATTAAGGAGAGTTGGCAAAATTGAGACAATTTGGCAAAATCTAGGAGAATTGTCAAAATTAGAAGTGGCTTGGCAAAATTAGATGGGGCTTGGCAAAATTAAGGTGAGATGTAAAAATTGGAGTTTTTCTGTAAAATTGTGGCATGTTGGCAATATCTAGGGGAGTTGTCAAAATTCGAAGCCACATGGTAAAATACAGGCAAATTATGAAAATTCGGATTTTTTGTGTGAAATTAATTGGAGTTGGCGAAATGAAAAAAACTTTGCAAAATCTTGGAGAGGTTACAAAATTAAAAGTGATTTGGCAAATTCAGGGGAAATGTAAAAAATGGGATTTTTTTCTGCAATATTCGGGCGAGTTGGCAAAATCTAGGGGAAGTTGGCAAAATCGAGCAATTTGGCAAAATCTAGGGCAGTTGGCAAAATTCAAAGCAACTTGGCAAAATACAAGTCAGTTTTGATAATCGTGATTGGTTTTGCGAAGTTAAGAAGAGTCGGCGAAATCGAGAGAACTCAGCAAAAACTTCAATAGGTGGCCAAATTCCAAGTGACTTAGTAAAACTATATGGTATATTTTTAATCATTAAATTCGCAAGCCAGTTTGATGTGAATTTAAA
Source organism: Ryuthela nishihirai (assembly GCA_038380435.1). NCBI lineage: Eukaryota > Metazoa > Arthropoda > Arachnida > Araneae > Heptathelidae > Ryuthela > Ryuthela nishihirai. The sequence goes on along the minus strand of JAWZYU010000032.1, from coordinate 3,194,552 downwards.
AAATGTTATTGAATCACAAGTAAAACATTACGCAAATTATCTGTCACCAGAAATTCAAAATGAATTTATTAATTTGATAGCAAGAAAAGTACTAGTGAAATAATAAAAGAGCTACAAGAGGCTAAATATTACAGCTAATATTTGATAGTACCCCGTATGTATCAGATAAAGACCAATTAACCTAAATTATTCGTCATATCAAATTTTCCGATGAAAAATATACAACTGAAGAAAGATTTATTGGCTTTTTTAATACAACAGGAAAAAGGGGTGCGGGAATTGCATCAAAAATCAAAGAAAAACACTCAAGATGGTCTAATTGTAAATATTCGTGGTCAAGGCTATGATAATGGTACCAATACGTTGGGCAGGTACAAAGGTGTTCAAGCTACCTTTCAAAATGAGAATTCACGTGCTCGTTATATTCCATGCTGTTCGCATAGCCTTAATTTGATAGCTGTGCATGCGGCCAGTTTAAGTGCAGATATCGTGACATTTTTAGGAACAATAAAATCATAATATAATTTTTTCTCTTCATCTACTAGTAGGCGAGAGAAAATATCATCAGATATTGAAATTAGCTTGAAAAAACATAGCGATACAAGATGGTGTTCAAAATTAAATGGCGTAAGTGCCGTAGATGAACAAATTGAACACATTATTTTACTTTTAAATGACATGAAAGTAGATCATTCACTTGGAGATGCACTATCTTGTGCAATATCAGTGCATCGAAACTAAACAATTACAAATTTACTACATTTTTACATTTTTGGAACATGATATTAGAAATTTTAAATAGAGTGAATATTTAATTGCAAAAAAAAATCAGGATATTTATCGGTCATCCATATTAGTTACATTAGATCCCCGGCCAGTTATTGGGATATATGAGTTCGAATCCCACTCACGGCAAAAACAATTTTTTTAGTATAATTTTATGTGACAAATTTCATTTCATCATGACTTAAGCAGGGTCGGAAGAAAATTTTAAACAATTATGATGAAATGAGTTAATGTGATGAAATTTGATGAAATTGTGATGAAATGGGTATAGATGAAAAATCATTTATTTACTGCATGTGAAATATAACATTACATGTAATAAAATAATAAATGAATTAAATACAACTGAAATACACAAAAAAATCCCTTTCTTGAACTTTAATCTAAGAAATGTTTTATTGTCTTTTAATTTCTTCCCATGGGATGGGAGAGCCATCTCCTGTCAATTACCTCTTATGATTTATCCAGTGGTTGAATAAGGGAGGTGAACGGAAATGGAGGAGGTGGCTTCCTAACCATTTGGATTCTCTTTACAACCTTCCAGCAGTATAATTCAAATTCAATAGTGTTGCAATTCATTATATTCATTTTAGTGGAAAGATAAAAAATAAGGGTTCCTTTTAGTGTGAGACGAGAGGCTCAAATATTGAGCATAATCGATAGAGGGCTAACTGGATATCTGCAGTGCATTGGTGGCTTTCAAAATAAAAACTATTTAAAAGGCAAAAAAAAAATTTAATTTTATCAGGGATTAACGTAAGAAACCCACAGAACCACAATCTCCACTAACATCCATAAGATATCTAAGACGACCAATAGATATCCATGGGTCATCTTAAAATACTTATGGATATTTTGTGGAAATTGTGGTTGTGTGGGAATATTATACTTTTTGTTCTTTATCCACTCTTCGTATAAAAATTTGCAATTAACAGAACTCTTATACTATTATAAGAAAGTTGCAAAGTTTAAGATAGATTATAATAAATCTATCCCGCGATTTAACCGGTTTCGGTTTTACACAGACAAGAAAACGCAACAGTTTTCACTTTGCATTAAATACTAGGTTTTTCAGGGTACCGATTAAAATTTTTTTTTATGTATGTAGCTATAATGCATATTATGAAGTAGCTGTGGTACAGCATCAGTGGAGATTATTAGACTGTCATCCCAAAATAAAAATCAGCTTAATGGTTTTACTTCGTATCCTTTATTTTTAAGAAACAATAGATAATAGTAAATTCCCATGTTAATAAAATCGTCATCTGTAAGAGTAATATTCTTTTTCTAAAATTATATTCTTGCCATTGCAATATAATCTAAATAATTATATTTGCATCATATTAATGAAATACACTGGTAACAAAAATTATGGTATATTTCAAAATGAATATGAAGCGATAAAAAAAGAAGCATTTGAATTTTTTTTATTAAACAAGGACAACAGAAAAGCAAACGACAAGTCAAAGAAAGTTGTTCGATTATGCAAATGAGATGCAAACTCAATTGTCGTGATTGAGTAGCAAGTGACATATTGGTGGGGGTGAACAGAAGCATGTCAAACTGGACGAGAGTACCACACATTGACTGTTCAGTATGGTGTATGGTCACCCAAGACTGCCAAAACATGCTGACAGCAATGGGGCATCGACAGGATCATAATGTCCAGCAGTACTTGTGGGATCCTCTGCTACCCTTGCTCCAGGGCAACTTCCAGCTCAAGAAGTGTTCTGGGAGGCATTGGACGGTTTGCAGACGTCTTCCCAGTGCATCTCAAGCATGTTCAATGGGATTCAGGACTGGAGAACGGGAAGGCCAGTCCATACGTTCGATTCCTTCCTCCTGAAGCATGTTGTTGACGAGATGTGCACGGTGGGGTCTTGCATTATCATCCATGAAAAGAAAGTTGTTTCCAACTGCTCCAGCACAGGGTACCACTATAAGGTGCAGGACCTCATCTCGATATCTGACAGCAATCAGCGATCCGTTTCTGATGACGTGAAGGTCGATACGACCACCAATGCTGATGCCAGCCCACACCATGATTCCACCACCACCGAAGGAGTCCCTTTCACGCATGAAACATGCATTCTCCCGTGTTTCTCGTTCACGCCAGATCAGGACATGATGATTGTCAGGCTGCAGACTGAACCGTGACTCATCAGAGAAGAGGACAGTTGACCACTCATCACGGGTCCAATGACGATGCTCATCAGCCTACCTTCTATGGGGGCTACAGTGTTCAGCAGATAACGGAATGCATACTATTGGTCGCCGGGCATGCAATCCAAGACGATGGAGCCGGTTTCGTATGGTCTGGGTGCATATCCGTCGTCTAGTGGCAGCAAGAAACTACCCCCTGCAGCTCTGTTGCATTGCTGCACCTGTTCCTTCTTGCCAATAAGGTCAAGTAGCTGTCATCTCTTGATGTTCTGGCAGATGGGCGACCTTGCCCTCGTCTTCTTTGTACTGTGTCAGTCTCTTTAAAGCGGTTTCACAGTCTGCTAATCACGTTTTGGGATGTTCCAAGTGCTGTTGCCACTGTCGTCTGTGTTTGACCAGCTTCAAGACGTCCTATGGCTCTCCAGGCTTCGCATTCAGGTAAATCGTGTTGCAGGGGCATTGCAAGGGCTGGGAAATTGCAGGATGTGCACTTTCATGATCACGGAACGAGCAGATACTCCAGTACTTTCAGCCTTTTATATAGTGCATTTTCACCGATGACATCAAAGTTGGTTTTGCATCTCATTTGCATAATTGAACAACTTTCTTTGACTTGTCGTTTGCTTTTCTGATGTTCTTGTTTAATAAAAAAAAAATCAAATGCTTCTTTTTTTATCGCTTCATATTCATTTTGAAATATCGCCTAATTTTTGTGAGCAGTGTATATATATATGTATATTCAATAATATATTTGGACATATTATTAATATATATTTCGACATATTAATAAAATATATATATTCAATAATATATTTCGCAACATATTAATGAAATATATATATATATATTCAATAATATATTTCACAACATATTAATGAAATAAAGTCTGTTTGGAATCGGTCGTAAGAATCCAGAGATCCCCCCCACTCCAAGAAGATAGAATTTGTTTCTCCAAAAATGCTGCTCATTACACTAATTTTCATGCATTTTACAAAAGCCTGTTAATCTGGTGACAGGGGAAAATAATCGCATCCAATTCATGAACAGATAGATGATCAATTCCAGGTTGGAGAAATGGCTAGAAATTTACCAGTGCCTTCGCAATCTCTTAATTTCTAGAAAATTACTCCGACCCCTATTTGACCTTAAACGTGACACCGGATCCGAAACTTCCTAAGATTTGTGAATTCTACTACTTGAAATAGCCCAATTCGCCAATTTTTAGTTCTCTAGGAGTGTTATATAGAAAACTGACCTTTGACCTCATATGACCTATTGCATTCAAAATTTCATGTTTCTGCGATCAGAAATACCACCAAACACCAATTTTAGTTATCTAGCACAAGTATATTGAAACATGACTATTGATCTCAAAGGACTTATCGCACCCAAAATTTCGCATTTCTGATATCTACGAACTAATATGTAGAGGAACCACTTTTTATCCCTTTAACACTGGAAGATTTGTATTTCACTTTTGATCTCAGAAGGACCCATCAACAGGAGTTATCAGCGCCCTGTCAACTTAGGATTTCAGTAAATCGATGAATTTGGGGCGCATAAATGGACTCCATAAATTTGGTGCCCAGTGTGGTCACACCACTAGGTTGTGCCTTAAGCCGGCCCTGCCCATCAGATCCAAAAATGTACAACATTTGTGAGATCTATGACCCCAAATACACTCATAAGGCACCAATTTTTAGCTCTCTAGTACCAGTAGACTTAAATTTGACCATTGACTCTAAGGATCTACTTGATCCGAAATTTCGTAACTTTTCCGAGATCTACAGCGCAAAACCCTCTCAGACACCAATTTCCATGTTTGTAGCAGTCATAGATCAAAGATCTTCACTTGACTTCCATTTGGCCTTGAAGGACACATCGGAGGTTATATTTCGAATTTTTCTGGAAATCGACGACTCAGCATCATAGTCAGAATTAGAGTGATCCTTCTGTCAGTCAGTGCTCAAAGTGTTAGTGATGGGCATAATGACTCTTTTCAAAAATTCGATTCTTTTGAATCGGCACACTTAAAAGGGTCGTTCAAAAGATTCGTTCGTTTCATTCATTCAATTCTCCGAGTGATTCAAATCGGTTTGCTGTTTAATGTAATCTAGTAGGTGCTGTTTAGTGTAATTTAATAGGTAAACTGTTTCAAATATAAACACTAATTAATTTAGAAGAGAATAATTTTCTTAATTTCAATAACTAAATTATCTTACTTCACCACATTTTGAAAAAAATATACTTTGTAGAGAAATTTTTAAAATTTTAGAGAAATTACTTTCAATTTTTGCGCTTTGCTAAATCTTTCGCCTTGTGTTCGACAGCTTTCCAGACCGTCTTATCTTGATGTATATTTTTTGTTAGCACATAGAAACTGACGCACAACTTCAAGAGATTTGTTCAAAATGATTTTATTTACCAGTTGTTAAAATATCCCCTGAAAAAATCTAGCAAGATATATATTATAAAACAAGTGAATATAAAAAAAAAATTATTCAAAGCCTAAATATATAATAACAGCCTTTTTCAACTGCTTTATTTGAAGAAATTACTGAACTAGGATTATATTTAAATCATAGTAACCATGGGAAGTCGCAGAAAATTTTCCACGGGGGGGGGGGGGGGGAAAGCTTAGAGACAAATAATTACATCAATAAATTTTATTTAATTATTTAATTTTTTTAGGGTTTTTTTTTTCACAAGTAGATTATAGAATACAGTATTGCATCAATACTGAAACACATACATAATGTATATAAATTAATTACGTTTAAATTGTTACGATTATAATCTGTGGAATTTTTTACTCGAACCCAGGGGGGTGGGTGCAAGTGCCCCATTTGCCCCACCTGATAGTAACTATTAAAACGGACGCCCATGATGGTAACTATTGAAATTGACTTCATTTATTTAAGCCAACCATCCCTGGTATTTCATTTCCCTATATTTATTATTAATAAACATCTCCCGCGACCTACTCAGAGGAATCGAAAGAATCGTGTGAAGTAGTCCGAAAGAGTTCGTGAGGCAGTCCCTCTGAGGTAGCGAACGAAAAGAGTCAAAGGATTCGTTTGAGTCAATTGAGTCAATACCACCTACTCCTCGTTCGTTCTGATTCCAGTACTTCGCGAACAATAGTCAAAGGATTCTTTTGAGCCATTGAATCAGTATGGCCGATTCGTTCAGTCTGATTCTTTCGACTCCTTCGGACGAAACTTTTTATTAAGGAAAAAAAGGTGATTTTAATTGCAATAGTTTTCGCTTCTGTAGTTTTTCAGTTAATTAGTGACTGCGCTTTGTTATGAAAAGTGAAAAATAATCCATGATGAGGTCAAATGATTCAAAGAATCGATTCTTTTCAGAAAAGAGTGAAGAACGAATGACTCAGCTACTTGAATCGTTCATTTTGAACGAATCGTTCGCGAACGACTCATCATTACGAAGAGTTAGTCACTAACAAAGCTCACAATTATGCTCGTTGCTCACAATCGTCTAAATTTAGTAGTTGATCGTGGCGAAATTTGACAGGTTGCCTCGGTGCTAGTGGTATCGTGTTGGCTCGCGGTGATATTGTGACTTCCGGAGTCGGATGTAAGGGACTATTATTTTTATTGGAGGTTAATTTCACCATGATCTTAAAACACCTTGAAACGTGAACCTTGTCGGATTCGAGTCCCTGGTTATGGCATGGCGTTAATGAGGCAATGTAAAGTTACATTAATGTACCAATTTTGTTAAAAAATATATAAAATAAGATAAAAATAAATAGTGTGATTGTCTCTCAATAATAAAATAGAGTGTTCACTTATCGACATGACAAAATAAATCTATTTTCTCACATTAGGACATAAAGCAAGTATTTGTCCCAGCAACAGATTAAGAAAAAACTTTGTTAGTCGCTCTCTAGTAATATTACCTTGTTGGTTCTAGCTCGGTCATGGTTTTAGCCCTGTAGGTTCTTCATAGCCTTTCATACATCTTTCGTCTTCCTAATACTGGACCACTTTGTAAGGGGGACGAATGGACCCCCTATCATCTGGTCCAAACGCATATTGAAAAGGTCGGGACACAAGATAGAAAAATTGAAGTTAGGGTTCACACAATAGCAATGCAAGCGACCCTACATTTTGTGAAAGGGCATTTGGCCGCAGGCTGCCCTGTGGTCGATGAGATGAGTGGTATGAAGAGTCTAACAGTGCCTGGGGTGAGAAAAATTGAAAAGGCGATGCAGTAGAATCCTCTTCATAACCTCCACGTTTCACCAAATGTATCCTCAGCCTATTAGAGAGGTGCCAATAGCTTTAAATCAATAATCCTTGCTGAAGAATTTAACCGCAAACCGTAAGAGTTGTTTTTAAATGAAATGCGATGTGTTAAAAAGGTTAAATTTCAGGAGCAGATATGTTTTGTTTATCATGCTTTAAACAGTTCTCTTTGTGCAGGTAACTTTAAGTAGTTTTTATTAATCATGTATGTGTTAAAAATTGCTTTCATTAACACGTGTTTCTCCATTATCTTACTGTTAATATTTGTCTAGTATTTACCTAGTAAATATCTGATTGTAAAATGGCCTTGATATCCCCTGCTCTCTTCGTTTCAACGATACATGTCATAATCTTTTATTTATTTGCATAGGAAACATACATATTTAGCTTCATCTACAGCTTAACTCTCATACGCGTCAGCAGCAATGTATAGTCAATTACATAATATTAATGAATGTATATACCAGTTGCTGCCATGTAATTTTTTTACCATAATATGTATAAAATTCTTTATAAATGGCAGGATTATTAGTAGGTTGCTATCTTTCAACCTATATCTTACCGCAAAGTAATGCACCTAGTCTTGTGGAGAAGCCATTCAGGGTATTGCCTTGCACTGGCTTTTAACCCTTAACTGGTAAGATTGTAATCATTGCATTTGGATTCTTAATTTCAGCTAGGATATTGGCCTTTTCACTATCTTTAAATTGACTTTTGTAAAGTTCCATTTCTCTCTGCAAAATATTTGGATATGTGTTTTACGTCAAGTATTACTAGAAGTTCTTTATTGCTGCATTATTGATACACTGTTTTTTTTTAAATGTACTATGGCATATAAACTGACAGCCTCCTGTCAGACCTCTGTGGCAAGCAGCTGCTTGAGGGGGTATTTTTTTTAAGGATGAGAAGCCATCCCATGGCCAGGTGGTTAGTGTGCACAGCTACTGATCTATGTGACCTGGGTTTGAGCCCCGGGAATGCATGGATGTATGTATAATTTTTCTGCTGAGGTCCCACCATCCTCACAGACCTACTATGGCATATAAACTGACAGGCTCCTGTCAGACCACCGTGGCAAGCAGTTGCTTGAGGGGGTATATGTATATTTTATATTACTAAGGATGAGATTCAGTGCTGGAGAAGAATACTACCTTAGCATTATATATATATAAACCAGAACTAAATATGACCCAGCCATAATGAATTAACCACTTCTGTGTGTTTTCCTGTTTCAATAATTGCATATTTAAAACCATATAATATATAATTTTCTACCAATATAATATATCATATAAAAATATATTCATATATAAAAAAAAGATTCATGAAAGTTGAAGGAAAATGTCGAAACTGGCTCAGTTAGTAGGCTTTGAAGAATTATGTCGCACACAATCCACTACAAATGTTAGTGTAAAATCTGTTTTCATTTTCTCCTAGGTGGAGGCTTAGCCATTTTTTCATTCATTTCAGTAAAATTTTGAAAAAAAAGTTTCATTCAGTAAAAACAAAAGTCACTACAATTATATTGTATAAGAGATTATAAGGTAAAACTCGATTTATTGTTTTGAAAATATATTGTTTGTAGCAAGGCCTTGAAAGACAGTGTGAAGCCTAGACTATGTATCTGAAATTCGCAACCCATAGCTGACACATATCCTAGGTATGAAGGTATTGGAATCCCCCCCCTATCACCTACAATTTCCAAAGAGGATAGGGAAGTCTGGGGAATTTGTTTCTCCAAATATGGTACTCATTACACTAATTTTTAACACACACCAATAGGGGTTAACAGCCATAGTCATAATGGGGGACAAGTTATTGTATGGAGAAGGCACATAAAACTTGTCAGGGTGGTGACAGGGTGTCGCAGTGCCAGGGGAAAATAATCTCGTCTAATTTACGAACAGATAGATGGTCAGTTACAGGAATCTATTCTAGTTGACCTTTCCTTATTTCCAAACACACACAAATAAAATTTATACCAGATTAAAAAAAATAAGTTTGTGTTTGTATTTACACTCATAAGCACAAAAATTGCAACACCCATAAAAGATGAATGCCACACCAAATCATTGCCACACATTTAAATTGAATTGTATTTATTAAACAATAATTGCTAATACAGCGATCTAAGAAATGAATAACCAGCATAAGTTGAAACTTGTATGCTGGATTCACAATGGTAATAACATAATGTAATTAACAAAAGTGGAAATAAGGCAACAAGAAATAAAAATATCTGCAATTTTGTGTTACTATCTATTTGTACAGTTCTCTTTTGAAGATATACAGTGGGTGAATTAACTTAAGTTCTGGAATGTTGTATATTCTTGGTCCAATATAGCTGGTGTTAGTAATAGTACTTTTTTTAAATGGTACTAATAATGTTTAGTTACTGTATCACAATGGAATATGATTTCTTTATCTGGAATTAATCCAATTGGCAAAATGCAGCCTCTTTTAATTTTAAATGAGTAATTTTGAAAATGACAAGACTTAAAATAATTGAAAATTGGTAGGGAATTTGCAGTTCTTGGTGCATTGGTTAAAACTCTCAATATGTATTTTTGTAATACTGTTAATATTTTATGGAAAATTTTTTGCTGACATACAGGATTCAAACCCGCATCTCTCCAGAAACATGCCACAGTATTCTACTATTGAACTAATACCAGCTCTGTCTTTTTCCCACTTAATATGACTTTTCACTCTTCCAGTGATTTCAGCATCTATACTTGTTGCCATCTATAATTACAGGTGGCAACTATTTTTCATTGCACTGAGCAAGATGGAAATAAATTATGAAGTTACTTCATGATATTAGTGTTATTAATGATTTAAACAATAAATAACAATCATAGTTACTGTTGACTTTTTAATGTCTATTAATGAATATTTTTTGGACAAAGTTTTGCCAACATAGGAATTCGAACCTGCATCTCTCCAGAAACATGCCAGAGTATTATATGACATAATATGGTTTTTCACTCTTCCCATGATTTCAGCACCTACATTTGGTGCCATCTATGATCTCTGGTGGCAAATATTTCTTTTTTCCAAAAAATTTTCTTCAAATATTTAATGATTTATAGATGATAAAAAAAGTCAACACTTAACTCTGTGATTGTTATTTGTTGTTTAAATCATTAATAATGCTAATAGCATGAAGTGACTTCATTATTTATTTCCATCTTAAAGGGACCTGGGTTCGAGCCTCCATGTGGGGGAGTAAGGCATGGTTGTGTGTGTCGTTTTTCTGCTGAGGGCCTGCCATCCTCTCAGACCTTCTACTATGGCATATAAACTGACAGGCTCCTGTCAGACCTCTGTGGCAAGCAGCTGCTTGAGGGGGTATTATTATTTTTTTATATTTTTTTTTATAAATAAAAATACCCCCTCAAGCAGCTGCTTGCCACAGAGGTCTGACAGGAGCCTGTCAGTTTATATGCCACAGTAGAAGGTCTGAGAGATCTTACTCAACGCAATAAAAAAGAAATAATTATCACCCGAGATCATAGATGGCACCAAATGTAAGTGCTGAAATCACGAGGAAGAGTGCAAAACCATATTAAGTGGGAAAAAGACAGAATTAAAGCATTAGTTCATTGGTTGGATACTCTGGCATGTTTCTGGAGAGATGAGGGTTCAAATCTGTTACCTTGGTGAAATTTTTTCCACAAAATACTTATTAATTTCTAGACTTTAAAAGTTAACAGGTAACTCTGTAATTGTTATTTAATATAATATTCTTAATCTATTTAATATACATTTTAGGGCAGCTCTCCACATCCTTATTCCATGTAGAATATAGGGGCGGGGGTGGCTCAGTCGGTAGCGCGCCAAGCTCGTAATCTGTAGTTTCCAGGTTCGAGTCCCAGCTGGGTCAGCGTTGAGATTTATCTCCGCAAAATTCCCCGCCCTGCCCACGGTCAGTAGGGGACACCGATGGGCTTGGAAAGGCCGCCGTCCGTCGGATGGGACGTTAAGCCGTGGCCCCGTGTGCGGGAGAGCCATACCCTGTGCACGTTAAAGAACACGCTGGATGGCCTTGACGGGAGGCTACCATCTGTCTCCCAACAGCTGTTCCAGTGGGTCCCCTCCCCCAACCTTCTCTGAGCCTTCGGGGTCCATGTGACCTGGCCATTTAGCCCATGGTGTGCAAAAAAGTGCCGCTCAGAGGTAAAACAACCCAACCCATGTAGAATATGAGGATGAATGCAAGAAAAATATTGGGAAGGACATCATTCGTCAGATGGGATGTTAAGCCATGGCTCCATGTGGGGGAGAGCCATACCCTGTGCACATTAAAGAACATGCTGGATGGCCTTGATGGGAGGCTACCATCTGTCTCCCAACAGCTGTTCCAGTGGTCCCCCTCCCCCAACCTTCTCTGAGCCCTTGGGGTCCTTGTGACCTGGCCATTTAGCCCATTGTGTGCAAAAAAGTGCCACTCAGAGGTAAAACAACCCAACCCATGTAGAATATGAGGATGAATGCAAGAAAAATATTGGGAAGGACATCATCCGTCAGATGGGATGTTAAGCCATGGCTCCATGTGGGGGAGAGCCATACCCTGTGCACATTAAAGAACATGCTGGATGGCCTTGATGGGAGGCTACCATCTGTCTCCCAACAGCTGTTCCAGTGGTCCCCCTCCCCCAACCTTCTCTGAGCCCTTGGGGTCCTTGTGACCTGGCCATTTAGCCCATTGTGTGCAAAAAAGTGCCACTCAGAGGTAAAACAACCCAACAAGAAAAATAAAAACATATACTTGAAATATCAGTATTGGTCTTAATGCATATGCTTCGAAGTGTATTTTTTTCACATATTATATCTATACGCTGTTTCCTTGTGAGTGATTCGTGTATTGTAATTCTGAGATATTTTATGGATTGCATTTTTTTAATTTTTTCACATGTACAATTAAAAAAATTAATGCAATTTCTTATGAGTAATAAAGTAATTATTAGCATCTGAAATGGCATTTATTCTTGAAGAAAATTTTATGTAGCAGGGTTTATTTTTATTTAAACATAACTTGTTATTGTAAAGCAATTTGTGAAACTTTGTGCTATCCCTGTTAGCCATGGAATATAATTCTTCTACACTTTGAGATTTATGCAACAGGAATGTATCATCAGCAAAAGGTATTACTTCTGCTTCTAAATTAATCTGGAAAATATCATTAGTAAAACTGGTCTAATACTGAACCTTGTGGTATACCTATTAATATGATAAAAATATCACTATTTGTAATTTTCGTTCTGACCACTTGTTTTCTGTTGGCTAAGTAAGACTTGATCCAATAATAGATTTCTCTGCTTCTGTAGTTGTATAACTTCTGTAAAAGGATGTTATGATTAAACAAGTCGAAAGCTTTTGATAAATCCAAGAAAATGGCTAATGATTTCCTGTTTTTATCCAACTCCCAAGAAATTGAATATGTTAGGTATTCTATTGCCTTCTCTGTATTCTTGCTCTTTTGAAAATCAAACTGGTTCTTAGCTGTAATATTACTGAAATTTAAAAAGATGCTTAGTCTTCTATAAAATATCTTTTCCAGTAATTTAAAAGTTACTGACAAATTGATGTCTGTAATTGTTGATGTTTCTATGGTCACCTTTCTTGAAACCAGGATGAGTAATTGAATATTTCAAAGTATCAGTAAATACACTTTTCTCAATAGATAAATAAATGAATCAACCCTTTTCTAATACATGGGTAGAAAAATATGAAGTTATCAATTGATAATCCATCCCACCCTACTGAATTGTTTTAGGGCATTAACAGTCTTATCCAATTCCCCTCTGGTTACTGGAAATAAGGCCATAGAGTTAAAAGAAATTTGGAACCTCAGGTGTACTTTGATCAGGCATTGAATCTTCATTTTTACCTGTATATGGACCCTCTATAGTTACGTGTGTTCCAATATCATGTAGAACTTGTTGAATGCATTAATAAAATTCAGGGGATCATTATTGTACGATATAACATTTCCTTAATGAGCAATTTAAATTTTCCACTAATATAACTTTTATATAACACTTATATAACTAATATAACTGTAACACTTGTATAAAAAATAATGATTCTTTGCTTTTACAATTAAGGTATTAAGCTTATTTCCATAAGTGTTTCTAACACTGGGCAACAATTTTTCATAAAAGTCATGCCTCTGGGATAAAAGTAGCCATTTCTTAAAGATTTCGAGGTGCTGAACACAAATATGACAACGAAAATGCAAAATTGGCTAATGATTTCTGAGAAATGTGCAATAGTTTCTTATATAATAGAGTAATACATATATATGACATGTATCGGTAAAACTTTGTTTCTACTTCCGACGTTGCTCTTCCCATTGCTTGTACAGCTGCTCAGGATCATCTCTGGCTAGCGTCCAACAGTAGTCATCCAACACTGAAGTGGACCAATTTCCCTGGTATCATTTCTCCATCATTGCAATGTCCTGGTGAAAATGTTCTTTGTGCTCATCACTAACCATGCTGCAGTTTTCGGGGAAGAAATCTAAGTGAGAATGGAAAAAGTGGATCTTTAAGGACATATTGCAGCCAATTTTGTGATACAGAGACAACATGCCCTTAACCAGTTTCTTGTAGTTGTCTGCCCTGACATTCTCGAGAAATTTAGTTGACACCAGACAAAACGCTTCCCAAGCCTTTTTCTTGTCACCTTGAAGCGTGATGTCGGACATCTGATCTCTGAACAGCTCGCAGATCTGAGAACCCACAAAAATTCCGTCTTTAATTTTCACTTTGCTGAGTTGAGGGAATTTGTCAGTCAAAGGTAAAATCATTGATTACTTAATTGACATTATTAATAACGATTTAAAAATTTATGCGAAATGGTTTAGAGCTAATAAACTCTAGTTAAATATTGACAAAACTAAATATATCTTATTCGGTCCAACTGTAAAAACTGCAAATCTTTACCTACATGAAATATGTATTGATAGAAATATAATCGAAAGAGTTAACAAAATTAAATTCTTAGGAGTATGCTTACTGGCAACTTAAAATGGAATGAACACGTTACATACATTAGAAAAAAAATTTCCAGGAATATTGGCCTTATTAGACCCTATAGATTCATGTTTCCTTTTCGAATTAAATTGCAATTGTATAACTCCATTATTTATCCTCACCTACATTATTGCATTTTAATATGGAGTAACACAAGTAATCAGAATATTAATAAACTACTAAATCTTCAAAAAACATTCGTCAGAACTCTGTATAATCTAAACTTTAATGAACATATTAAAGAATTTTTCGAAAAAGCCAAAATTCTACAACCTCCGGATCTATACAAATTAAATATAGCACTATTTGTGTTCTGTGTTATTAGATTAGAAAAATACGATATAAATTTCCAAAGGAAGTATTATCAATACCCAAGTTGACAGCAACTTGACCTAGAATTACCATCATGCAGAACAAATTATGGACAAGCATCACTAACCTTTCAAGGTGCGAAAGTTTGGAATAATTTAGGTAATAATTTAAAAGGAGCTGAAAAGTATTCTGCATTCAAACATAGTTTGTTAGCTACTCTAACTCATTAATATTTTTAATGCTTAAAATGCTTAAAATACTGGTGTATTATACAGTTGATATTTGTCACAAGTTTATGAATTAATGCAATTTAGTTAAGGTGCTCAAATTCTGTATTGAATTTTTTAACTGAGTGTCCCTTTTCTGTTTTATGTGAATTGTATTATATTAATAAATATTTAGCGGAAAAGATTTTCGACGACATACGGGAATCGAACCCGAATCTTTCCAGAAACATGCCAGAGTGTTTCTGGAGAGATGCAGGTTCGATTCCCGTATGTCGGAAAAAATTTTTCCGCTAGATATTTATTGATTTATCAATGCTAAAAGAGCATCAGGTCATGCTGCAATTATCATATATGTTGTATTATATTAACAGCACAACCTCTTTGTATTGCATAATAAAATGGAAATAAAAATTATTATTGTTAAGTATTTCAAAGCTGATGCAGTCTGGTCCGTAGCTTTTACGAAGCTTTTCATCACACTGAGTTTGATGTGTAGGGACAGTAGCAGGATTTTGTGCATTTCTGCCAGTGCTGGGTGTTCCACATTCTTCTCTGTGACCTTCAGAGATTTCCTCTGAGGCCAGTTTCTCTTCACGTAGCGCAAAGTTTTTGCTCGGCTGTCCCATTCACATAAGAAAAAGCAATACTTCATATATCCTAGCTGCAGAACCATCAAAAGAGCCACTACCTTCAAGTCACAACAGAGATTCCAGCCATACTTGCTGTATTGAAGACAATTCAACAGCTGTTTTAGGTTGTCATAGGTTTCTTTCATGTAGACAGTGTGTCCAACCGGAATGGATGGAAGTCGATTTCCATTATGTAGCAACACCGCCTTGAGACTCAATTTCAAGGAGTCTACGAATAGTTGCCATTCTCGAAGGTCATGTTGGATTCCGAGGGCATTCATCAGGCCATCTGCATCGGAGCAGAACACAAGGTCATCTTCCTTTCTGAAGTAAGGTGCAAACTGCTCATGACTAGTTCGAAACGAAGTCACTTAGACTTTTTCCTTGAGAAGATTCCATTATTTAAGTCATGATCCAAGTAACTCTGCTTTGGTCTTGGACAGCTCCAGATCACGAACAAGATCGTTCTTTCTTCTTCAGTGAGAATGTGTGGCACAGATGACTCACTGTGGCAGATGTATAGATCATCATTAGACACCGAAGGCTGCAGAGAATCTGACTTCGGTTCGCCTCCCTCCTCATCATCTGAATCAATAAAAAATTCTTTTGGAGGTTTGGGAATGGTTAAAGCATTCACCATGCAGAACTGGTCAGAGAGCAGATTGTATATTCGGATACGGTATTGTCCACTTCTTTTTCCTTGTGATGCCTCCAGAAACAGGTGGAACCATGCAGAAGTAGCAGTCATTTGCGTGATTGCTTGGCTCTCTCCAAACCATAGGAATAGCAAACGGCATTACCACTTTTTCGCCTTTCAGCCACTTTGGAAGATTTCTTGCACATGTACTGCAGCATATGTGTAGCACACGTACTGCAGCATATCGAGGACCAGGACAAGGCCCAGGCCTTGTCCTGGTCCTCGATCTTGCATCCAAAATAAAACTTGTATGCCACTTTTACTATTAGAGTGATGGCCCTTTTCTGGCTTACAAATGTCACTTCTCTGCAAATGTAACAAAATGTATCTGCACTATTAACACAGTTATGAATCATCACTACTTCTGGATTAAAACTGCAAAGTGTTGTACTTATGACTCGGGTAAATGGGAGTTGCTCAAAAGACTTGCTCACCCTATGAGATATCACTTACAACTAACGATTGCATCTTTTGTCTGCGATCATAAAGCCGTGATGTCATGACTCAACTACATTTCATCAGACAATGATGCAATACCTCTGGGGTTGTGTGTATGGTGGGCTGATGCAATACAACACAATATGTTGCAAACTGGAGTTTAAAATACAGTATTGCGAAATGGTTACCTATGTACTCAATGGAGACTGAGTCATTTATATATGACCATCTCTGTCTCTCCTAAACAACAGCCAATCGACAAATTTATTGATATTTTCGTGTTCAGCACCTCGAAATTAGTAAAGATTGGTTATTTTCATTTCAAAGCCTTTTTGTGTGTTGCCCAGTGTAATTGATGTCTATAAAGTTGTTTTCCATTTGTCTGTGCATTGCATTCCTCTTATACATTTGATTAAATTTACAATTATCCATGGTTTTAATATTTTTTCTCTATTTTTAACTAACTACAGTTTGTTTGAAATCATTTAAAACAGATGACACTGACTTTAAAAGTGTGTTAAATCCTGTATTAACATCTGTAATGTGTAACATTTTTGTCCAATCTGTTTTAATGATGTTAGTTAGTTGAGATTTAATTCTGCAAAACTCCCACTCTGCCCTTGGTCAATAGGGAACACTAATGGGCTTCGAAAGGCCTTTGCCCATCAAATAGGACATTAAACCATGGCCCTATGTCTGGGAAGGCCATAATCTGTGCATGTTAAAGTACATGCTGGATTTTCTTGACTGGAGGCCTACCATCTGTCTCCCAACAGCTATCCAGTGGGTCCGCTCCCCCAACCTTCCCTGAGTCTTCAGGGTCCTAGTGACTTGGTCATTTAGACCATTGTGTGCAAAAAATTGCTGCTCATAGATAAAACAACCCAAACTCAATCCATTGATGTTTTAGGCTTTTCTTTTTTACAGATTTCATATATCCATTTGTTACCTCAATGAACTGTCATATTTTTTAAAAGTTTACAAACATATTCTTGAACAACTTACATGAGAAATCCCTTTACAGTTTCCAATACATTGAAGACAATCAGTATTAAAATCACACAGTTTATGACATTTTGCACGTATGGACTGCCACATGTGATAATACTGGAGGTCCTATGCAAATGATTCCAGTGACGAAGCATAACAATTAATAATAATAACAGTGACTATAAATAATATCACATGGAACTGTAAATAGAGGCAGCACTGTCAATCCCAAGACCCCAATAAAAGCCACCTGGTAAGTTAGTGCACATGTGTTTTAGTTATGTCAATGCAATGAACATGAGCACATTATCAGCATCTAGTCCCATTCGAATGGGGCTGTATCATGGGTATGCATGAGAGAGGTTGGTCTGCCCATTGTATAGCTAACCAGAATCAAGTGTGTTGAGGCAGATGTGGAACATTATGGTTGATACCATTTCCATGACAATGTGGCTGCTCACCCAGTGACCAACATAAGGACATTTCAGGCCAAAGAAAAAAAGGGTCGTTAGGAGATGAGATAATGCAGCACAATGTGGCTGCCTCAGTAGTTTCACTGACATGAACGGTAATACAGGCAGCAATACGGTGTGGCATGGAATCATATAGTCGACAGATATGGTCCTGAGGAATTGCACATCAAGCAGCATTGACTTGTTCCAATAATTCTTTGTGATTCCATGCTGGCTAGTGAGAGGATTGCACATGTCATTCAATGTGGTCCCATAGATTATCTATTGGGGATAAATTTGGAGATCGTGCTAGCCATGGCAATACTTGAACATGTTGCAAACATTGTCTGGAGACACTAGCAGTGTGTACATGGGCATTGTCATGCTGGAAAATGGGCTGCTGCATGCCTCCCAGGAATAGTAACAAATTGGACTGTAGAACCATGCTAATTTTCGTGCAGCTGTCAGTGTTCCCGTGATGTGGACAAGAGGTGACCTGCTGTCATATCCAACAACAGCCCATACTATTATGCTTGGCTGACGGGCGGTGTGCCTGTCACAAACCAAAGCTGGATCTGTCCTCTTGTCAGGTTGTCACCATATACAGACCTGTTAATCGTCAGCATGTAGACAGAAATGGGATTCATCACTAAACACAACAGTGCTCTATTCATGACCCCAGTTCGTATGACTTTGGCACCAAGCTAGATGAATGCTGCGATGGTTTGCAGTCAATGGCAGTTGATATAACGGTTCTCTAGAGCGCAGGTGTGCCTCATGCAACCTTCGGTTTACTGTTTGGGTTATGGGGACGTCCATGATTGCTGACACAGCCCATAAAATATTGCCTGCAGGCTCTGTGGTGATGAACAAGCATGTCGAACAGTGCGGCTATCAAGCCATTCTGACATCTGTCGGATGGCACCACTCCTTCTGCGATGCACACTAGAAACTTCATTTTGCCACTGTTGCCAACAGCGTCCAACATTTTTTGCATCCCGATAAACATGGGCAGCAACATGGCATGTAGTCCATCCAGCTTCACATATTCTTCCTCTCTCAAAAGCATCCAAATGGCAATAAACTTGCTGACGGTGTGTACCAGGCATTTTCAGCTTTCGCTGAACAAAAAACTGGATCCATCCTCTCGCCAGGTTGTCACCATTCAAATTCCAGTCAAATTCCAAGCAGAACCACCTAATCTCAACCATTCCCACGACTTCCACCTGCATAAACACAATACCATCTCTATTCCTTCTTGCACCTTTTATCTATTGAGACACACCTGTCATTGGCTCTGGATTGTCATCATTTGCATATCTCAACTGCACACATCCACCCTTCTATTTTCATGTTTGTGCGATATGTCCTTCTTGGTTGGGCACTTTCAATGCTGAGCAGTGTATATGAAAAAATATAAAAGTTTGTTCATATGTTGATAATTGACAGCCAGGCATTATCTGCAAATTTTCCAGAAGTTTGTTTGGTACCCTCCATAGTGGTACCCAAAGCTAGGTAAAATATTATCTAAAAATTTTTTAATTTAATTTTTGTATTTTAATTATAAAAATTTTAACATTTTCATATCATAATTTTTGTAACATTTCTAAAAATGCAGACAATAAAGTCTGCCACCTCAGTGGCATAGTTGTATCACATTGGATCACAGTGATACTTGCAGCTGCTGGTTCCAGGTTCAAGCCCTGGAATGGCATGATTGTTTATTCTATCATAACCTGCAGATAAGCTAGTAGCTTTGTGGATCTGATCAGGTTTGCATATAACCTTTCTGCATGTTGTTAGGTCACTGAAAGTTAATACAAGTTGAGTATCCCCAATCCAAAATTCCAAAATCCATAACTTCGCTCTCACAATAGGCAGCCTTTGGGATAGGAATATGACTCACTGTTTGAGGCCAGCCATAAACCACATGGTCTAATTTAGGCCAATCCTTGACCCCCTCCATGGTCCATCATCTTTTTTGAGGAGACCCCCCCCCCCTTTTATGACTACATGGTCTTCCGAACGCAAACATTTCTGCATCTGCATCTTTCGTACAAAAAGGACAGTTAAAAGAGGTAGATTCCCTATAGGAATCCCATAAGGGTGAATCATATTTTTTAGTTTTACTCCCAGAAAGGGTTTTAAAACAAAAACTTTGGTAATGAGGTAAATGACACTACAAGAATTATTAAAAAAGGCCAACCATCATGATGTCTCTTCTTCATCCCTGGAGAATCCAGTTCTTGGTCCATCAGAGGTCTCTTGACCTCTGATGGACCAAGAACTGAACTGATGGACCAATTCACCAGATCTTGGTCCATCAGTTCAGGTCCATCAACTTCCTTCTCAAGATGATAAATAAATGCATTTACATTCTTTTTTTTTTGCATTTATACTCATGTTTTTTTATGTCAAATAAAAATATATTTTTCTGAAAGTCTGAATTTTTTCTCAACTCCACCATATTATGTATTCCAAAATCCAAAACATTCTCAATCCCAAGCATTTCAGATTAGGAATACTCAATCTTATTTGATTATATCTGGATTTAATAATTTGTTGCATATTTTGTAAAAAAACTAAAAAAAACTGTTTTTCTATTTAAACTTGAAAATATCTGACAGTAGTAGTTTTGTGTATTCAACAGTTCCAACATTTCCAAACTGTAATATTACTGTTTAATTTTATATATATATATACGATTCTCATTTTTTTTTTGTTTTATTTCAACAGTGTCTAAAACAACATTTAAGAACCTCTTTAGGAACTGAAAATCCTGCACCTTATTCAAAAAAGCAATGAGTGAAACAGATGCTCATTCTCTTTCTAGTGGACATCATCCTCATCACAGATCCAAGATGGATTGTGTTTGTGTTATAGATCTGGTAAAGTCAGATTTAGTTTTGTATAGTAATAAGTGCTAAAAATGTGTAAAAATGTTTATTTGTTAAGTTACTGTATAACTTTAAGCATAATTATTTCTTTCCTACTACTTAGATTTTGATGTTATCAAAATAAAAAGCAGTTTAGTTTAGAGGTTTAACAGGTTCAAACTGGAAAATTAAATAAAAGTCACAGCTGGATTTATAAATAATTTTCTTATTTGCCATATAAGATATAAACTGCTGTGTCTAAGTTCAAATTAAGGTTGCATACATGGCTGAAATACATAAATACATATGTGGTTGTTTGTTGACATCAATCAGGCATGTTCAGGAGGAACTTAGGTTGCTACAGTACCCTCCTTAAATCTTGGAATGCTTGAAATTGAAAAATATAAAACTATTCATATATGTAGTTCAAAGGGTTTTCAGAAAACACTGTATTAATTAAAAATTAAATAGTACGATATTAAAATTGCAGCCTGTCAGGGTATGCAAAATGGATCCACCCCCCCCCCCTCTTTTTTTTCAGTAACCATGATAGAATAATTATGAAATGAAATTATAATCAGCAAGTGATGAAACTAAATCTAAATTTTGGTTTTCTGAGCCTCCAGCACAAATGGCATTGTTTTCAATAAGATGAACCACCAGCTTTTGTGATACAAAGACTAGTTCCTTTGATAATATGTTACATAAACTACTTTGAGTGCATACATATATATACAAAAGAAAAGGCAACCTATTGTTGCTTCTTATCTCAACTGGTATTTTAGTTTTGAACATATTTCATTATTCTTAGAAAGAGTAAGGTTTAATAGTTCTTTCTGAATGTTCCTACCACCTTGGAGATATTATAAATAGCAAGTCACTCTCTGAGAAGCATGTAACTGAGTACATGGTATTTTTGTTTTGTACAACTAGAACACAATGATTACCGAGTTTCCCTCCCATCAGCAGCAACACATCGTGTCATGGACTCTACCAGGTATTGAAAACTTTCAGGTAATATTGCAACCCATGATTCCAGGACAGCTGTCCATAAAGCAACAGAATTGCTGGTGGTAGGTTTCAGGCTTGAATGCATCACCCATTTCATCCCATAGATGCTCAATAGGATTCTCACTGGAATGCCCAACCAATCCTTCACCAAATGGGAGTGATGAGATGGGGCATTGTCTTCTTGAAAGAAGACATCCTGCTGTGGGAAATGGATAGCCATGAACAGGTGTAGGTGATTAGCAAGTATATCAACATAGCCTTGTGTAATGATGGTGGTCTCAGTAGGTACAAGGAGCCCCAAGATGGCCCACATAAACACACCCCAGAACATTACATTGCCTCCACTGGCCTGTAAAACCCATTTGACAGTTGGTGTCCATGGTCTCATTTGGTGTATGCTATACATGCAACTTGTGTTGACATGTAGTTGGAAACTTGATTTGTCAGACCAAGCTACCTGTTTCCAGTCTTCCACAGTCCATTGGCAATGTTCCTTCAACCACTGCAGCCTCATAGTCCCATGATGTGCTGTTAACAAGGGTACTCAATCTGGACATCAGCTGCCACATCCCAGTCATGACATCATGCATCAAATGGTCTTTGTACAAACCTTCATAGCTGTCTATTGTTAAAGTTGATGTTATCACCTGCACTGTGACCCTCCATTTGATGTTACAATATGGAAGAGGCACACTCACATAAAGGGGCGGGGGTGGCTCAGTCGGTAGCGCCCCAGGCTCATAATCTGCAGTTCCCAGGTTCGAGTCCCAGCTGGGTCAGTGTTGAGACTTATATCTGCAAAACTCCCTGCCCTGTCTACGGTCAATAGGGGACACCGATGGGCTTGGAAAGGCCATCGTCCTTTGGATGGGACGTTAAGCCGTGACCGCATGTGTGGGAGAGCCATACCCTGTGCATGTTAAAGAACATACTGGATGGCCTTGACAGGAGGCTACCATCTGTCTCCCAACAGCTGTTCCAATGGTCATTTCAGTATTTTATTTTTGGAAATTAGTGATCTTTTGGCTGATCAATAAGTATTGTTTTTTTTCATAGTTATGCTACATCATATGACTGGCCTACAACTTGTTGCTGTGGATATTTTAACATCGCATTAGGCTATATGCCTAATTGATCTTTCCGAGTTATGCTAGATCAAGGCCAGCTTAAAAGTTGTTGCAGATATTTTATTTAGCATCCTATTAGGTTATATATAATTTTTCTTTTATTGTTTCTTGTTTTTTTTTATTAAAAAAACTTTGAGCTTGTACTGTTTTCTGAAATTGAATGTCTTGGATATGGAAGCAAAATAGACTTCCTAGTTACGGAAATCAGCCTTCATGTGGGAGGGCAATTTCGGGAAGGCATCCCTTCTGCTAAACTCACGTAGAAAGTTTCACCCCTCCCCTCTAGAAAAATATAATTTTTTTAAAATTCAAGTTTTTATGTTTATATTGATTTAATTTAAAGGCACCCCCCCCCCCCCCCCCCCTAAGTACCTTGGCTGTGCCACGCAGATGATATAACACTGTTTTTTTTTTACTTTGGTGCACAAACTTTCTGCACTTAGCCAAGATCGGCAAACTTCAACCACCCAAAGGTAAAATTCATAATGTTTAACAAAAAAAAACAGCCAAGGAAGTTTTTTTCTATTTCATAACCAGTTCAGAAAATTCCATGAATGTGAGAAGTCCAAGTCACGTTGTATAACACTGACTGTGTTTAAAATATACAATACCTAAAATAATCATTAAAAGAAATAAAAATCACATTTCAGGTTGAATACGATATTATTTGGGAGGAAATTTCCTTTCGATAAATATATAATTTAACTATGCTGCCAGTTCAGTATGGCCTACTGATCTGGTCATCTATGATCACTTTTTTCTTTTTTTTCAACCTTGCTCAGGAGTGGTCAACTTCACAGGATCCTGGTGCTGACCATTTATACCTACTAGACTGGACTTGTTTATGGATTTCAGCTTGATTATGGATCCTGGACTTAATGCACTGGTGGGCCTCTGTTGATGGAGAATCTGCCGCTGTGTTTTCTGTTTGCTTCTGGGTTGCCAGACCTAAGTGAACAGAGGCATGGGATACCTTATATCAGCTGGTGGATAATCCTGATCAGAGGCCATCGCAGGTACCTGAACCTTACTTAGCTAGTTGGGCATCATCAAGCCTAAACTGGAGTAATGTGTCTCAGGTAGGCCATATGGCTCTTGAAAAAGTCCACTTGAAAAGGTGGTGTCTGAAGTTCCTACCAGCATCGGTGACTTCAGCCTTTAGTGGAGTAGGAATAGGTCTTTGCCCCATGCCCATGATCAGGGGTATTGTTGGCCCTACCTATCTCAATAAACATAGTTTCTTTAAAAATCCTACTAATCATTTTCTCTCTGCAGGAACATGGAATGTGAGGACATTATATAGAGATTATTTTCTTGATATCCTCACGCAGGAATTCTAGTGCTATAACCTAGATATTTTAGGCTTGCAAGAGACCAGATGGACAGGTAAAGGTGAGATACTTAAAAATAACTTTAAATTTCTCCTTACAGGTAGGGAGGGTGGAAAGCATTATCAAGGCGTGGGTCTGCTGATCTGCAGACACGCTAGTGATGTTCTTCTAGGATTCGAGTGCATTAATGAAAGGTTTCTTACAGCAAAATTTCAGACAAGTGTTAAAGACTTGAATGTTATCTGCTGTTATGCCCCCACTGAGGATGCCGATGAGGATGAGAAGGATAGGTTTTATGGACAACTTCAGGATATTTTGAATTCTGTCAAGAAAGGAGATATTACCCTTGTCCTAGGTGACTTCAATGCCAAAGTTAGTACTGACTCTGACCTTTGGGGAGGGGTGATAGGCTCTTTTGGTATTGGTAGCTGCAATGGCAATGGGCAATGTCTCCTACAAGTAAGTAAACTCAATGGTTTCAGAATAATTAGCACTTATTACAAACACCGCAACATACATAAGTACACACGGGTTTCACCTGATGGGCTGCATAAGAATATGATTGATTATATATTAATTAACAGCAAATGGGCTAGTTCTGTTAGGAATACCAGGTCATATAAGGGAGCTGAAATTGGATCTGACCATTACTTTGTTAAAAGTGTCTTGCAACTTAAACTTAAAAAGTGTTGTGCTAGGGTTAAAAATTTTACCTTTAATACTGAAGCTCTGAAAGACCCAGTTATAGCTAAAGTTTACCATAATAGGTTACTTAGTCATTATAACAGTCATGGTTTGCTTACTAAAGTTGAGGAAGAATGGGACCGTTTTAAACAGGCTTTTTTGGAAACTAACAGTAGTCTTTTAGGAAAAAAGGAGCAGAGGATACAGAATTATTTGAGTGATAAGGCACTTGAGCTTATTTCAGAAAGAAGGAACTGCAGGAATGTCCTTAATCAGTACCCTACTAGTCCTAATAGAAAGGATTACAGAGAGCTTAATAAAAGTGTAAAGGATCAGTTAATAATAAGAATCTTTGGCTTGATGGCTTGGCTGACAAAGCTGAGGAAGCAGTTAGACAGCACAACAGCAGAGAGCTGTACCAGATAGTTAATGTTTTGTGTGGTAGAAAACGAATAGGTATACAGGGATTGAAGGATAAACAAGGCAAGGTTATAGAAGGGGAGGATTCTGTCATGGCTAGGTGGGCTGAGCATTTCAGTGATGTTTTAAACAATGTGGTTAGTTCTACTCCCATTGTTTGCAATGATGATAGATGCATTGTTGGCTTTAATGTTGGCCCTATAACACAATCTGAAGTTAGTTTGGCTATTTCTAAACTTAAACTTCATAAATCCCCAGGGGTAGATGAAATTACTACAGAAATGCTTAGAGCTGGGAATATTTCGGTTACCACTTGGATGGCTGAAATTTTGAATATCTTTCATGATAAAGGCATGGTTCCTAAAGATTTTACCAGAGCTATTATTATCATTATTTTTTAAAAAGGTGATCGCAATTCTTGTGATAACTATAGGGGTATCAGCCTACTCTCTGTTCCAGGTAAAGTTCTTTCCGTGATTGTGCTTAATAGAATTAAGAATCTGGTTGACAGTCAATTGCGTGATGAGCAATGTGGATTCAGAAGTGGTAGGGGATGTGTGGATAAGATATTTTCACTTAGGCAGATTCTTGAGAAATGTTTAGAGTTTCAGAAACCATTTGTTGCTAGCTTTGTTGATTTCAAAAAGGCTTTCGACTCTGTTGATCGACATAATTTGTGGTTGATTGTGAGATCATATGGTATACCAGACAAGTTAGTTAACCTAATGAAAGCTCTCTATAATAACACTGAGTCGTGTGAGAGTTGGTAAATCTTGTAGCAATTGGTTTAGCATTACTTCTGGTGTTTGACAAGGGTGCATTTTGTCTCCTTTTCTCTTTAGTTTGGTTATTGATTGTGTTATGCGAAATTCATTGCAAGGGAAAGATTTTGGCCTTAAATGGGCTGGAGAAATGAAAATTTATGATTTATATTATGCTTATGATTTAACCCTTTTGGCAAATGATGTTCATGAGATGAACTCTTTCATTCGAGCTGTTGATGAGACTGGTAATAGAGTAGGTTTGGTTATAAACAGAGAGAAAACTAAAGTGATGAAAATTGGCCAGGCAGGTTGTGATTCAGTTCATCTGAATGGTTGCAGTCTTGAGTAGGTGTCACAGTTTAATTACCTTGGGAGCTATGTAACAGATACTGGTGATGTGCAGCATGAGATTAACAGACGAATAGGGATTGCTGCTGGGACTTTTAAGAATCTATGGAGATTGTGGAGAAATAGGCATATACACCTAAAGACTAAAATTAGACTGTATAATAGTTTGGTTCTTTGTAGAGTTAGTTATGGTAGTGAAACTTGGACGCTGTGTAAACAAGATAACAGGAAACGATGCTTTTGATTCTAGATGCTTACGCAGTATCTTGGGTATTAGGTGGTTTAACTTTGTAACTAATGATGAGGTTAGGCAAAGGAGTCTGCAACCTCCTTTAAGCAGCATATTGTGCAGAGAGAGACTCCGCTGGTTTGGCCATGTTGCCCATATGGATAATTATAGGTTGGTGAATAGGGTTATGAACAGTGTGCCTAGAGGTCTCAGAAGGAGGGGGGGGGGGGGACCTAGGATGTGGTGGGTGGACAATGTCATACAGGACCTTGTTAGAATTGGTGTGCAATGGCCAGATGCAGCAGATGTAGCTCAGGACAGATATGCTTGGAGAATTAAACTGCACGCTCTGGTTGGACCTCCATAACCCACGGCTGCTTGAGGAGGAGGATTTTTATTTATCGGGTTTTCCAAAATGAAGCCTTAATTGTATAGTGTGATTTTTTTTTTCACCATATCACATTGAAAAAAGCTTATTAAAATCAATATGCTTGCAGATTTGTTTATATTATTTATTTTCATGAAATTCATAATTAAATTCTTTTTGATTTGATATATAACATGACCTATTTCTGTTGATTGGTTATTTTTAAAACATATTCTAAAGTTGACTTGTTTATGTGACTCAGCACAATTGTCTAAAATCCTGGATTTTCTCAAAGTAACCAAGGAAAAAATTACAAAATGAGAGAAATATTTACTTAAAACCAAAAAAAATTTGTTTGTTTTTAGAAATATATAGTCATTCTATTCATGTGCATTGTAATCATTTCTGTCTATTATTATTTTTAAATAAATTTTTGTGTTGCCAGATGCATTTTTTACTACATGACTCTAAAAAAGTCCTATTAAAATAAAACATAGTCTTTTTTGTTAAATACTTGATTTTCAGAAAATCCAGAATTAAATGCTGATGAATTTGGTATACAACATGTCATAATTCCTTTCATTAGTTATTTGGCAAAAAAGCAATGGTCACACACAGAAATCCCAGATATTCTGCAGTCATAGATATGGAAACCCCATCTTCCTTACACCAACTATCTGCCCAAGATCAAACTCACTTAGGTCACTGTGTTTACCCATCATAATAGTCGCTGTATGCTATACATCAGATAGGTATCTGACCTGCTGTATTGGCTAGCCTCATTATAGTGTTGCAGTAGGGCAGGTTTGTAGATGTGGGGCAATGTGTATAAGAAATTGTATTTTCAGTTCACGTAGTAAATATTTAACTTAGTTATGTAATTGGTAAACAAATCTAAGCATTACATCTTGCCTGTGAAGAAGGTTTATCTGACCCATCAAGTGAATATATATGTGAGTTATGAGAGTATTTTTGCTGAGGTTTCTAACCATTATCTAAATCTGTAATCAGTGTTCATAAAACAATAATCTTGTCATGAACTTTTTGTTTCTATTCTGTTAAATATTAGTATATACCACTTAATAGTATATGCTAATACTTAATATACACTGCTCATCATTGAAATTGTCCCACCTTATAAAAAGGGGTGGATTTATCTAATGATTTGCATGCAGAGTTGTGACATGTATGGATGTAAGTGATTTGTATGTTAGCCAATAGGCACTGTAGTATGCACACTAATGTGTATGGTCACTAGTCTCTGTCTTCAGTGAGTGACACTATAAAGACAGAGCACTGTCCTTGCTCCTAAAAACTTTTAACATGCAATAGTTTGAAGGATAAACTTTAAAATTTTGTTGCTCAATGACAAAGAATTTTAAGTTATTTTTAACACATTTTAATCTCTCATCATCAAGCCATTTGTGCATTATAGATTTAGCTAATTGTTTTTAAGTGTTAACATGTGCATAAAAAGATAAAAATAAAGAATGCTTAAAGTATTTATAAATTTGGTTTAAATCAATAGGTTGGACCAGACTGTAGCCAAAGACAGAAAGCATTTGATGAAATACAAAAAGCTTGTCAATCAGTGGGTGCAAGTTTTCATCATGTTCAGTTTCAAAAGCTAGATTTTGGTGAGATGAATGTGTTGGATATCTTTTACAATGCAGATGTAGCTATTGTTGACCTTTCAGTACTGGTATGTGATTTAAATTATGCTGTTTACATTTTGTAACTAATATATCCATTTGGGTGCCTAACATATATGTAAAAAAAAATTACTTTTGACATTTCTTGAACTGTTTCTGCATAATAGAGGTAAATATGTCAAAACTGAACTAATTTACCCCTGTTTTGCCACACCAGTGTTAATCCCTTTCTAAAAATTCAAGTCAATATATTTTTGATTTCTTTTAGTTTAGTTTTAAATATGACAAAAGTACATTTGCATTAAAATATGTGAAATATATTTTCAAAGAACATTGTTCGTTTTGAAAAACAAATAAGACTGAAAAAATTCATTTTAAAAATGTTACATGATCTGTTTTAAAAAGGTTGTGTGTTTTACCTCTGAGCAGCACTTTTTTTTGCACACAATTGACAAAATGCCCAGGCCACAAGGACTCATAGAAGATTGAGGGAAGGAGACCTACTGGACAGCTATTAAGAGACAGATAATAGCTTCCAGTCAAGGCCATCCAATATGTTCTTTAATGTGCATAGGTATGTCTCTCCTGCACACAGGGCCACAGTGTAATATTGCATATGATGGATGGTGGCCTTTCTATTTTGAGGCATAACATTTATATAGAATGCTGTTTCTGATTTAGATGTCATGAGATATGGCATGGACTATGGAGGATAGCTATTGAATATTTTTTAATTTTGCTGTTTATTACTATTTGTGATTAACCTTTCTAGTTCCACATCATATGTATATGTTGACAGAATCCACAATGCGAAACCAAAGATGTATGTATGTGTTTTTAATACAATAAAAAAATAGATTTGAAAAAAATAAAATAAAAATTGCTTGCATAAACTTAATATTTTATTTCTTTTTTTTTTATAATTAAACTTTAGTTTCCATTTGTGTAGATATACTTTTATTTCTCTAAGTTATTAATATCTCCGTTAATCGATAATTATTGATTTTCAGAGTTATGCTACATTGGATGGCTGACTTACAACTTGTTGTTGTGCATATTTTTTTAACATTACATTGGGTGTATGTTATTTTTTTTTATTATTATTTCTTTTTTTCCAGTTAAAAACTTTGATTTTGTATCTTGAAAATGAAAGAGGTCTTGGATATGGAAGCAAAAAGGATTTCCTTGGCATGGAAATCAGTCCTTCTGAGAGAGGACAATTTTGACATAACTTTTACCCCCTCCCCCCTGCTACACTCACTGAGGATGTTTTAACTCCTCCTCCCCCCGGAGTGGGACCTCCTTGACAGCTTACAGTGTCTCTGAGAAGTTGGGTTCGGATCGCTGGCACTCTGGAGTTCTTGATGTCTGGTGGCCCCCGGTGGAGGGGGGCCTGTTGAAGGTTGGCGGACCGTGTTGGGTAGGCCGGTCCAGTCAGCTTTTTGACTTGTCCCCCAGTGAAGCTGGGGGTTGCAGCCCCAGTTGAGGAGCCGTTCTAAGGGCCTCAGACAGGGCTTGGAGAACCCTGTCTTCTGCAGGCCCATCGTGGAGTACTGTGGATTGAGCTGTGCACCTCTTCGTACACTTGTCCGTCGACTCTTCGATGCGGTCTCTGTGATAACGAGGTGGACGGATGTTCACTGGGGGGTTTCGGCCCGTTCACAATGGAGAGGTAAAAGTTGGAGGCTCATGGCCGGGTGTGGCTACCCTGGCTAGCGGACTTATCGATGGAAGAACCAAACTAAGAATCCCATGGAATTAGATTTGGAAAATATAGCTTTTGCAGTAGAGGAACTTGGGTTCCTCTGTGAAGTGGGGTCCGGGTGCTGCGGTCACGTAAGCCCCGGTAGAATATCGGCTTTTTTGGGGTAGCGGGAGGGCCGCTGGCTGGGTTTTCTGGTTTACTGGCCAGGTGTCCCCGAAGCGGCCTCGGCGAGCGGGCTGTGGTTGCCTGGCTCGATGGAGAGGACGAAGTTGGAGGTCATGCCGAAAGGATTGGAGCCCCGATTAGGTGTGGCCTTTCGATGGAAGTACCTAGGAGCCTCTGCCACAGAGGACTCAAAAAGATAGGTCTTCATTTTATTTTTCTGGCTCGAAATTCAAAAGACAAGATCTTTTATTTTATATGTTGGCAAGTTTCTGGACAAAATTCAGTGAGTGTTGGGCATATTCCTAGGCACCACTCAAAATTTCAAAAGATCCCACTCTCACTGCACCTCAATGATTATATCTTCAGGCAGGCTATAAAATCCCAAGCAGTGCTTTTCTCTTCACATCAGGTCTTCTCCCGCTGTAGGCAGGTACAATGTAAGGTAAGCTTAACATGTTAGGTACCTTTTTAGTCGATAGTGGTTTCAGTGACTTCTTCCATATGGTGATATGCAGTCTTCGTACTGCGGTGTACCGGGGTTGTCACGATTACTTCGTTGTCTCCCCCCCCCCAAGGGGGACCACCTTGCTGCGGTGGGGGGGGGGGGGCTATGGTGCCTCTGAGAAGTTGGGTTCGGATCGCTGGCTCTCTGGAATTCAGATGTCTTGTGGCCCCTGGTGGAGGGGGCCTGTTGAGGGACTGCGGACTGGTACTGTGGGTGGCCATTCCAGTGGTCTCATTGACTTGTCCCCTGAGAAGCAAGGGGTCGCAGCCCCTTTTGAGGGGCTGTACTTGGGGAGTACCGCAGACTGAGCTGCATACTCTCTTTGTGCACTCGCCCTGTGGGCTCGTCAATGTGGTCTCGACGTGGGTCAGAGTACTGTTCACTGGGGGGGCTTCGGCCCATTCACAATGGAGAGGACGAAGTTGGAGGCTCGCGACTGGGAGTGGGATCCCCGGTTGATGGGCTTACCGATGGAAAAGCCAAACTAAACTAAGAGTCCCCAGTAACTCTTTTGGCTGCCAAGATTAGGTTACTTATAAGACATGGTGGAGGATTTGAAGGTGCCTCTGTGAAACTGAGTGTCGGCTCGTCTGTGTTTCTGGCGTGCCTTGCGGCCTCGATGGAGGGGCTGGCTGGGGGTCTGCCGACTGGGACTGAAGTCCTGAGTCAAGTGGACTTATCGGCTGGCCCCTGTGAAGTCCTAGGTCGTTTTGGTGCCCCAATGGAGAGGCTTTTCTGAGGGCCCACTGACTGGATGGATCCCCAGTCGAGTGGGCTCCTTAATCGCTCCAGCGAAGTCTGGGGTGTCATGGAGTTGGGATGGAGTGGCCTTGTGGGGGCCTGCAGACCGGGATTGGATTCCCCGGTCATGTGGGTTCATCTGATTGGCTGCAGCGAAGTCCGGCTCGAGGTATTACTGGGGAGGCCGCCGGTTATGTCCTGGCAGAGAGGACGAAGTCGAAGGATATTGCAAACGGGAGTGCAGCCCTATTAAGTGTGACTTGTCGATAGGAGAGCCTGAAGACTCTCCATCATGATAGCTTCCCCATGCAAAAAGTTAGGACTTATGATATTTAGGCATCTAAATTCAAAAATAACATCTTATTTGTATTGGCAATAGATGTGGTCTAAATCCAGTGAGTTATATTTGGTTCTATTAGGCAATGAAAGGATTTTCAAAATTCAAAAAGCTCACTCACTGCACCTCAATGATTAGTTCATCAGATAGACTTGTTTCTAATAGTAAGGTCTCTCTCTTCTACAGGTCTTCTTCCACAGCTAGGAATGTTTAACAGAAGGCAGATATAGGAATGTTCTCTAGCTAGTTGATGTGGTTTCGTGGCAATTCCCTCAAGGTGTAGTGCAGTCTCAGAATTGCAGAACACCGGTATTGCCACACACTTATTATTACGTGTCCTCCCACTGGCAAAGTTTCATTAAAAAATGAAATGACGAGTTTTTAAGTTTATATTCAACAGTTTTTAAAAGATTTTATCCCCCCCCCCCCTCAGTAACTTGTCTGTACTACTGTAAATATACACAGTCATATCAGAATAATATGACCACTTACCTAATATTGGGAATTACCACCCTTGGCCCAGATGACAGTGACGAGATGGTGTGTCATGGAAACAATGAGGCCCTGGAAGGTTGCCAGACGCACACGTGCCCATTCGGACTCCAGCAGAGCATGAAGGTTCTGGAGATGATGTGGTTGTGGGTCCACATGCTGAACTTGTCAATCTAAATGGTCCCACAAGTGCTCTACAGGATTGATGTCAGGTGATTTCGCTGCCAAGGGAGAATGGAGACATCGCTGTCATGTTCTTGGAACCAGTCACGCACCACCATAATGACATGGCAGGGCACGCATGTTGGTAGACACCATCACCACCAGGGTAAACGTCCAACACAAAGGGATGCATGTGGTCAGTGAGGATGGACAGGTAGCCATTGGCATTCAGGGACCCATCCAGTGGTACCAACGGTCCCAGGTCATACCAGGAAAACATCCCCTAGACATGCACCCTGCTACCGCCGGCCTGTACTTGACCGACAAGCATGTCCGGGTGTTGGTTTTCATGTGTCTGATGCCGTATCCGCCACCGCCCATCACTTCTGTGGAGAAGAAACGTCGATTCATTGGAGAAGGCAACCTTTTTCCACTCTTCCACTGTCCAATGATGGTAGTCCGATGTGAACTGCAGGCGTCGTTGCCGATGGACTTTGGTTAACATGGGTGCCTTTACACAGTGTCAACTCCTAAAACCCATGCGTAACAGGGTTCACTCTACTGTTATCAGGGACATGTACCTAGGTGCCCCAGCATTCATTTGAGTGGTCAATTGCTGCACTGTTGTGCGTTGATTGCCCTTTACCAGTCGACAGAGGCGATGTTCTCCTCTGCGGTTGATGGCCTTTGGGGTTCCACAGTTATGATTTCTGAGGTACTCGGTGTGTCAGCAGCCCATTCTTGGTACACCCTTACTACAACACCTCGCAAACAGCCCAAAAGTCTGCTCTTTCTGAAATGCTTCCACCCTTGGCGCGGTAGCTGATGATCATTCCTTTTTGAATGTCCGTCAAATCAGTACCTCTGCCCATTGTTCTCATCTGTCCTGGCTGGCCGCTTATATCTTCGTGTGGTCGACCTTGTCTTGTGCAGTCTGTGATGCGCCTGGGCAGGTACACTGGGATTCCATGGGTGGTCATATTATTCTGATACGAATGTGTATGTTGTGCATGTTAAAGAACACACTAGATGGCCTTGACAGGTGGGTTCCACCTGTATCCTAACAGCTTTCTAGTGGATCCCCTTCTCCATTGTTTTCTGAGTCCTTGGGTTCTTTGCTACTTGGCCATTTGAGTCCATTGTGAGTTCAAAAGTACCACATGGACATGAAATGACTCAACTGTGTTAACTAAATGCACTACTAATCAGATTCAACACTTGATGTTACTGAATGCTTCATTTGCTTTTCAAGAAAATAATTTGATGCTTCCTCATTTTAATCAATTGTCCACTAAGATACATTATTTTGCAAATTAGTTATTGGTATTAGAGTTTTATAACTGAATAATATATGTCATATCATAAATGTGTACAAGATATGTAGAAAACATATATATAGCCTTAACAGTCCACATGTATCAGTGAACTAGTGGATACTAACTTAATTTGCAATGAAATTGGAAAGTAGTGTGTACATTTGCCATTTTGACACAAACTGCTATCATTGAAGTGCAAAATTTAAAGTCATAATGTATGTGAAACATTTAAGTCATTCATTTCAATTTGGTAAGACAAATAATTTAAACTTACACACAAATTCCTTTATCTTACATAAAAACATTAAAGTTTAACCAGCTTAAAGTATAGTAAGCAGTTAGAATGCCACCATGTAAAATGAGAAGTTTGCATGTTGTTGCGTTATTGCAGAGCAAGATCAATACCCAGTTATTTGTTCTTAAAGGAATCTTGAAAGCCTGTAATATTGTATTGGTGCACATGGCTTATGTGTCTGAGTGGTGTCAGGCACACAAGATATGTACCAAAATTCCACAACAGAAAAAGCATTGCATCTTTTGTGCTCAAGGAACATTTGGCACAGTATGGTGTACTGATGAAGTTTTCAAAGAAAGAGATGGAAGGATCAAAGTGGAAAAGTGATGCAGTAGTTGTAAGGAAGAGGAACCCTGCAAAAGATGAAAAAGGGATATGATCATCAGGATAGAGTATATCCCACGACATGTACAAGATATTTGATATTATATGGATATTTTAACCTTTCTACTATGACCTATTGCTCTAGAAATTTTCACAAAGCAGCTGTGATGACATAAATTTCTGAATATGATAGTGCTCTGAAAATGTCTCTGAATTTTGAGGTAAATCTACTTAAAATATTAATAGTTTAAAGGAGTAATTATATAGTACTAAATTTTATAATGCTAATATTTTTTCTTTTTGCTCATTAGGATCAACAGAGCCCCCTTTTTTATCGCTTAGGTGTAAGAGAAAGTTTTGGGATGAAACAAAACATATTGCTTTGTAATGACTGCAATCCAGTTGTCACAGTACCTTTAAAGGTAAAAATGGTATCCATAATTTGTGTATAATTGAAAAGCTATATTTGGTAGTTTCACTTTAATTCTATTTATCATTTAGTTATTAATATGTATTCAATTTTCAATTTGTACTGTATTTAAAATTAATATTTTAGGAACTATATTTGTTATTTTACCTATTGGTTACAATAATTTAAAATTCTAAATAAATTTTCATAATAAAATTATAAATATGAATGTAAAACATTTGAATTGTAGAGTGCACTATACTGAAGTATTAAATGCATGCATGTATTAATGACATCTTTGTAATGTGAAACAGAAAGGAATTGTTCAAAGCTCATCTCAAAGTTGAAACTCCTTTCCACAAGATCAAAATCAACAGTTTGTTCACTCAAGCTTTCAGCCTTGCATAGGAACTTCAGAATGGTTTCAGTAATGATGGCTGTCTCTCTCTTACTCATTGTTGCTCATGGATGCAGCAGGCTGCTAATTAGTCTATTCCTGTTGATTTAACAGAACCTCTAATTTTTCCCAATGTTTCTTAAATGATGGACACAGTTGACTTGTTTATACAGGGTGTCCCTGAATTCATGGCCCAAACATGAGGGGATGGTAGCACACGCCAAACCCACCAATATTCATCATAGAATATGCGGCTGCAAACACAGTGAGGAGTCGGAAATGAAGGACAGACACAGAGGTTTCCAGAGTGACATTTATTGGAGGTCATTACAACAAATGCTCAAAGATCCGCCCACAAATGTTGATACAGGCGGCACAACGGCAGAGTAGTGATCAGTGTACCTGCTCGTAAACACTAGGCTTGTCGCGCACATCGGCAGCTTCGATGGACAGTTGGGCTACCAGATCCTTCGCAGACTGCACAGGCGTCTCGTACACAACACTCTTTAAATGTCCCCACAGAAATAAATCGATACAAGAAAGATCGGGCGATCTGGGGAGCCACGGGATGGGACCACCGCACCCAATCCATCGGTTCCCAAATGTGGTATGAAGATGCTGACGCACGTCCATGCTGAAATGGGCGGGCGCCCCCTACCGGCACCTGGCTGCATTTGTGGTCCCATATTCTATGATGAATATTGGTGGGTTTGGTGTGTACTACCATCCCCTCACGTTTGGGCCATGAATTCAGGGACACCCTGTATTTGTGGGCAATCCATGCAGCATTGTTGCTTTTGCCTAACTTACCCAGGGTTTCTATTTTATTGGATAATAGACTTGCATACTTTCTTGGGTATAGCATCAAAAGTTTTTTTAATATGTGGCCAAGTGTTCAGCATGCTTGGCAACTGATCTAAGGGACCTGGGTTCCAGCCCCGAGTAAGGCATGGACATTTGTGATGTTTTTCTGCTGAGGTCCTGCCATCCTCTCAGACCTTCTACTGTGGCATATAAACTAAGGCTCCTGTCAGACCTTTGTTGCAAGCAGCTGCTTGAGGGGGTGTTTATTTATTTATTTTTTATTGTGTGTTTTGAAGAGTTAATAATCAACCAAAAAAAGGTAGAAAACTGGGAGGAGATTAGAGGTGATGCTAACATTGTAGCAGATGGAGAATAAACAATTGGGATTTTGATTTAATGTAGCTGTTGATTGGCTACATAGTGTATCAAAAGTCATATAAATGTGAAACAGGATACTGTGAATTAAACATTGTTCACATTATGTAAAGTGTGCATACTTGAATCAGCATAACTCAAAACCACATAACTCAAGGTCTGACTGTATTACAGATTCTAAAGCACATTTTGAGTGGAAAAGTATACAATAATGATAAAGTCAAAACTGACATCAGACCTTTTCATTGAGTCAAAACAGGCCAGTTTTTACAGGCTGGTATCCAAAATCGGCAGATGGAAGAATATACTTGTAGAACAGAAAGGAAATTATTTTTTGGATTAAAAATTTTCATTTCACTTGCTTGTCCAATAACAAAGTAATTTATAAAAAGACAAAACTTTCATTCTTATGCAAAATCATAAAATGGCAAGAATTTGTGTAATTAAAAGAGTAAATATTTCATTTATGTTTTCTTTGCATTTTTATTGTTATGAACTAATACTAATTGCTGTTACTAAAAATGGTTAGGGTTAAATTACAGCTACTGGGTTATATAGAATTGAGTGTTATAATTGTGAATTAATCTGTTATAAAATATAAATGCAAATTAAGCCAAATATTTTTTTTTGCATTCTTTATTTTTAATAAGAAAAGGTAATGATAATATTTCTAAATTGAAACCTTGCAATTTATTTGAGACATTTAATTTTATTCAATTTAATTTGCTATGTAGAATGTTTAATTGTATACAAATGTTTTAGTTTTGGAGAAAAATAAATTTTTATGCACATATATTTCATTCACAATTTAGCTCTCTTGTGCTACATATAATCTGATAACTTATAAGGTGAATGAAATAAATCAGTGCATTCTGACAGATCCTGCAAGTATAAGACATGTTACAGATGATGCTCCAGACAGTAAGATTTTGCTTAGTTGTCGCCTCAGGAAACTTTTGCAAGAAGTAGAAATTCAGACAAAGTAAGTGAAAAAATATTCAGATATCACTGATCTGTTGAATTTTGGTAAATGTTTATAATTCAAATAAATGTATTTTACTTTGAAAGAAGAATGAACACTGTAGTTTTTACAGAATAATTCTTAACCCTCTGTATTTGCCTTTCATATGCCCTGTGTTACTTAGCCATTTCCAATTGAATTTTACACATTTAGGAGTAAGGAGTCAAACCACTGCTACAAATGTAAACTTCTTCACCATCATATTCCACCACCAAAATTTGAAATTTCTTTTATAAATAGACAGTTTACCATATTCATTTGATATTTTGGCACCTTTCAACTTTTCCCACTGTAAAAAGGCACTATTCGAAATTTGGAAAATGCAAATCATAATATTTCATCAATATCTATC
This sequence comes from Ryuthela nishihirai, assembly GCA_038380435.1. Taxonomy (NCBI): domain Eukaryota; kingdom Metazoa; phylum Arthropoda; class Arachnida; order Araneae; family Heptathelidae; genus Ryuthela; species Ryuthela nishihirai. Next base: position 3,156,338 of record JAWZYU010000032.1, on the reverse strand, counting down.
CAACCCAAGAAACATTTTAAATTTATCTCTGAAAATAAAAAGTTTAATTTTACAGATAGGCAGGCAAATGACAAAGCAAAAACATTAGCTCACGTTTTTTTAAATGAGCTAAAAAATGACTATTATTTGCAAAGCATGTCAGTGAAATGAATATATCATTATTTGAACATTTTCTGGGTGTGGAATCTCATGAAGCAGTCCCCAGGATGCTGCCTCATTTGCCTTGAACATCAGCTTGAACACTGTTTGTCTTACAAAATCAGAAACCTTGATATCATCAAAAGCATTTGAAAGCTCAATAATATCTATCCCTCTCTTCTCATTTGTTTACTTCGGCACACCACCTTCACCTAATCATGGTGGACAGGATGAAGATGAAATGAAATATATATATAGTATTTTCCATTTCAACTGAAGCCTGTCAATCTAAACTCAGGTATCGCATGTTTGTAGTTTATATTACCAGATGGTAGGGTAAATCATATCCTAGATTAGCTTGAATAAAAAAAAGAGTGAACTTAAAATACATATTCTTATACCCAATGAGTATAAGGGTAAATTTCCATGGGCTACTGTTGACTTTGTAGATAGTGCACCAGGCTCATAATCTGCAGTTCCTGGGTTTGAATTCCCACCTGCATCAGCATTGAGATTTATCTTATCTAAACCCCCACAATACCCTTTGCCAAAAAGGGGGCACTGTGGGCTTGGAAAAGCTGCATTCTGTCAGATGGGATGTAAATCCATGGCCTGTGTTCAGGAGAGCGATACCCTGTACATGTTTAAAAAAAGAAACTCTCTAAATGGCCTATGATGGGTTGTTTTACTTCTGAGTGTCATTTTTTTTGCTCACAATGGGCTAAATGTCCAGGTCACAAGGACCCTGAAGACTCAGAGAAGGTTGGGAGAGGGGAGCCACTGGATAACTGTTGGGAAACAGATGGTAGCCTCCCATCAAGGCCATCCAGCATGTTCTTTAATGTCCACAGGGTATAGTTCTCTCCCTCACATGGGGCCATGGTTTAAGGTCCCATCTGATGGACGGCAGCCTTTCCAAGCCCATTGGTGTCCCCTGTTGACTGTGGGCTAGGTGGGGAGTTTTGCGGAGATAAATCTCCCTTTGATAGGAAGTTATCATCTGTTTCCTAACAGCTGTCTGGTGGGTCCAAAAAGCTAGGGGATGGGCCCTAGCTTTTTCTGAACTTTTGGGATTCTTCTGACTTGGCCATTTAACCCATTGTGTGCCAAAAAATGCTTCTCAGAGGTAAACTAGTGGGAGAGGTTAGCAGTTACCATAGAAATATGATTGATTATATATTAATTAACAGCAAATGGGCTAGATCTGCTAAGAGCACCAGTTCATGTAGGGGAGCTCAAATTGGTGTGATCATTATCTTGTTGTAAGTCTTGCAACTGTAGCTTAAGAATTGTTGTGCTAAAATAAAAGGAAAATTATCTTTTAATGATGAATAATAATGAAGATCTGAAAGATCCAGAATTAGCTAAAGTTTACCATGTGGTTACTTAATCGTTATTACAATTGTGGTATGCTTGCAATGGAAATTGAGGAGGAAAGTAAACATTTTATACAGCTATTATATTATATTATTATTATTAATTATATTATTATTATGAATTATACTATTATTCCTTTTGGCTGAGCGGTTAGCCTAATTAGTAACTGATCAAAGAGACCTGGGTTAAGGTATAGATGTTTGTGTTGTCTTTCTGCTGAGAACTCGCCTTCCTTATAGATCTCCTTTATATGGCATATGTCATAAAGAATCAACCGTTGAACAAGTTTTTCAGTTTAATTATCTTGCAACAGATATTGATGATATTTGACATGAGATAAACAGAAGAATAGGTATTGATGGTGGGACTAGAGAATCTGTGGAGATGGTGGAAAAATAGGCATGTACACTAAATGAATTAAACTAGACTAAAATTTGATAGTAAAACTTGGACCTTTTGTAAAAAAGATGACAGATAACACAATGCCTTTCATTCTAAATGCTTTTGTAATATCTTGGATATTAGCTAGTTTGACTATATAGGTAATATAAAGTTGAATGAAAAGCAGCAACCACCTGTAAGCAGTGTCTTTGTAAAGATAGACTCCATTGGCTTGGCCATGTTGCCCACATCCAGAAGTATAGTGTAGCAAATAGAGTTATGAACAAGCGTACAGGCTTAGCAATACGTGGCTGTCGCACCAGTAAAGACATTTGCATAAAACAGTGAGTGCGCAAGCTATGATGCAAGAGTGGGCGTGTCCTTGTACATGCACTTTATCGGGTGACAATCGAAAGTTCGGAGTTGCGCATGCGCAACTCCTATGCTCTTGGAAACGAGTGCTGTGATGCCAAAAATGAATTAAAAATCCCCAAAATGATAAATATAACGTAAATTAAGGTAAAGTAGAAGTGAATGAGGGGGCATCACAACTCCCACTTCCACAGGGAGTCAAAAATTTGATCTAACAGATTTTGATGAGCAAATTTTGAATAAAAGGACACATCTCACGTCATTTACACATGGTTGAACATAAATAAGTAAAAGTATGCTTATGCAAATTTTGATAAGACGATCTATTCACACTTTGACACAATTTTCCATCGCAACCAAAGGTACCTCCTCCCAAATCTCCTAACAAAAGGGTGTGACAGCTAACCTAGTGTAAATATATACCAGTGGCAGTTAACTGTATACTAGCGTTATTGGCCTACCTAGTATCACATTCTGATAAAAACTCAAAATTGGCATAACTTCAACTGCACAATAAAACGGGTTAATTAACTCCTATATTGTTTAACTTCTAGAAAGGTTAAAGCAAAGAAAAATATATTCAATTGCATACGTTGCAAGCGGGGTGATAACTTCCACTTATCCCCTAACCACAATCAAAAATATGTGAAAGCTGAATCTTCTCCTAAATTGCATAAAAAAAGGGTATTCAAACACCATTATATCCTCCTAATTACATCAAACACGCGAAGCTAGAAAATTCATATTTTTACAGACAAGCAGGATTGTAATCATCTGCAAATCCTTCACTTAGACACAGCAATCGTGAGCTAGCTGAAATAAAATAATTCATTAGATACCTCCCCTTTCAGAGCTAAATGTCCCCCTCCCAAAGGAGTTATGCTGGTAACAACTCAGTCACCAGACTTGGCCATTGGAGACAGCTCCGACAAGGTACAATAAAAAAAAATTTCTGCAGTCATCATCATGGTCAGCTCATATATATACAAATAAATGCTGCCAATGTTATCCCAAAAATTACGCATCATTGACACATAAATATCACTGATGACACTGAACAGATTTAAACGCATATACATACATCGTATCTAAGAATAAAGAAAAAAATGTGTAAATAATTTATAATATATGACAATAATATTTCAGCCAATCATTTTTTACATGAATCTCAGTTTTGCATACATAAATTCACTTTGCACGTTATTTTACAATACAAAATATTTCTTAAAAGTGAAAAAATATTAAATCATTAATTCTCTTTCACTCTCCTCATTCATATCCATAAACATTTTACAATTTCTAAACTTCCTAATGTCGACTTACAATTTTTCAGCTATCAGTCAGCTAAAACGAAAAAATTTACAAAAATACACTTTAACTCATGTTAATGCAATATAACAACTAGAACTTCGATGAAACAGGAATACAAAAAAAAATTATATTCATACAGTATAAACTCGAACTACAGTAAATTCACTTTCTGAAAATAAATATTGAAACTCCAAAGTTTCAACAAGAAATTAAACATTGCTAACTATATAAATCACAATAAAGCTTCTTCATTCTTCTTCGTCTTCATCTATTCCAGAGAAAAGAGAACATAAATCATTAAGTGCTAAGTGGAAGAATAATAATATACTTAAATTTTTCATTGTTGGCACCCCGTTGTGATAAATCATCCAGTCGGGTTCCAATGACATCTTTCCTTCGTTGTTTGCTAGCTTTAGGTGAAGGCATTGCTGAAGATCTCGCTCGTGACGTCATCTCTACTATGTTGACTGCTTCGCTGCCGGTTGTCGTCTGCTGGCTCTGGTTGTTTTGTCGATATCTCGTCACTACGTGCAGATTTTTGAAGAATTTGGCCTTGTACTTTCTAGGTTTATTGGTGTCTGCCTCCAAATGACGCTTCAACAGTTGAGGACTTCCAAACTTGCCAGACTCGTCAGGATTATTTGCAGTCGGCACAATTTCTTGGTTGCTTTTTACTTCATTAAAATTATTTTTCCTTAAATCAGACTCAAAAATATTTGCATCTGTACTAATTTTCCTTAAAACATCTACTTCAGAAACCTCTTCATCAACTAAAACAGATTCTTCATTAGTTTGCTCTGCTTCACAAACTTGGTTCTCTAAATTTGCATTAATTGCACTAATGGGACATTTTGTAGGTGCTTCTTGAACATTCTGCTTCGGACTACAAGGTAATTCAAAAAGTCCACGGGACCGCGGCTTCACTTTCAATTGACAATTGTCATAATTATCATCTAAAACTTGTTCCTTTGAAAACAGAAGATCGGCTTCTGTATCATTATGATCTATTAATTTAGTTTCTTCATGACAAGCATTAACAAAAGGTAAAGCCATAGTGGCAAGACATAACTCATGAGAGGGCTTTTCGCGAGGAACTGTGGCCTCTCGCTTCAATGATCCTAATTCAAGTTTCCCGAATTGTCATTCCTTCGATAACAATATTGCTCCATGTGTCCTAGTCGGCTACAAAAATCACATCTGAAAGTTTATTGCTCTTAAAAAAAGTTTTAGGTCTGGTGTCATTGTTCGAAGCTTGATGTGGAACAAATTCTCTGCTTTGTTTGTTCTAGGCGCGTTCAGCGCAAATTGTCGGGACCGTGTAACTTCCGGTCATGTGGGAGTCATTTTACGAGACTCAACCTGATAGCACTGCTTTGGAAGGGATTGCATCCATTGTTGGTTTAATGCAGTTGCTGCAGATTCTCTTGCAGTATATTGCCGAGCCAATTTGACTAAATCTGAAATTGAGTTTACGTTCCGTACTTCTAAGTATTCCCTAATGGGCAAAAGCAATTGGGACAATATTCAATTTATAATATCAATTTCAGCGGCATCAGCATCATACAGCTGGTATAACTTTATTGTACCCCAGATAAATTTTTCTATATCATCTCTTTCCTCCTGTCTTCGTTAAAACAACTCTGTAGCTAATTCTGTAAAATCATTATAAGCTGGATATATGTCCATGATTTCGCTTTTAAAATCTTCCCAATATTCAATTCCATGACGACATCATATGTTATTCCACCATTGCTTAGCACATCCAATTAGACAAGATACTGCTAAAGTCACCTTTTTGTTGCCAGGCACTTCATGTAAATGGAAATGCTCTTCCATAGACTTGACAAATATCCATGATGACGGACGTTTCGAACCATCGAACCTTATCTCAGGTAAAGGCCAATGAACCTAAGGACTAAATAGATGGATTGGCAACTCATTGTTGTAGCAGTTGATAATACTCTGCTCTATCACTTTATTCTGATGGAACAGAAAATGGAACCTTACGTTCAGAGTTTCTACGTTGGTGAACTGACGTAGCATTGTCAGCAAATTTAGGGGTTGTTGTCATTCCCCTTTTCTCCCGAGGATCATTAAGCAGATTCATTAGCACTTCTGCTTCCTTCATTACATCCTGCAACCTACCCTTTACTCTTTCTAAGTCGGGAGTCATTATGGCAGAATCGGCCATATTACTAGCAGACATGTTTAGCGGTCTGCCAAAATTTTGAATTTTGAAACTTTTTTTAATCTTGAGCAGCGCTCAAAGGTACTGCTATACAACAATTCAGTACTAAAGCTACAACTAAGCTTGCAAAAATATAAATTTGCTTATCAAAAAATTTATCTATTGTGCCTGTGTGTGCATGTGTCTAGACACTTTTAATCTTTACATACAATAAATATCTTAACTATCAGCAATAACTGCACTGAAACTTCAGTACCTTTGACTAATACACAGAAAGTTAAGCTTCTTGCTCAACAAAAATTTTCGACTTAAGCTGCCGTTAAATCTATAAGTAGTACATACAACTAATGAGCTCAAAAATTACTATCATTGACAATCACATTAAATAACATACACAATTTATACATAAATATACAGTCCCTATTCTTGGACCACTAACTTTTACTGGCAAATCCCTGCTCTCGGTGTGCCACTTCTTTTACTACTGGCAAGTCCCTGTTCGTGGCGCCACTTTTCTCTGCCTCTGTAATGGGCCTAAGAATTTAAAATACTTTTAATGTTTGGGCCCTTTGTCTGATTCAATAATTATTCAAGCTCTGGATAGCTAAGTTGGGCGCCAGGCAATAATTAACAAATTGCCAAAAATAAAGTTCAATTAGGATTCGAATACCAGCAAGCTTTACTTAACAAGTAAGAATTCAAAAATTAAATGATTGTCAAACTTCTAATGCAAATTCTAATCAAAACAATTAACGTTGCTCAAGAGAAAAAATAGTAAAGATTCAAAAAAGGTTTATATAACAAATAAATTTATTTCCAAAATTATTTCAAACACTCGCCAAACTTCAATGAAGAAGATACTACATCATTTCGATCTCACTACAAACTGACAACTAACAAACAACTTTATCAACTCTTCTCCTTCAACTACTTCTGGCTCAAAAATTAAACTAACTCTGTCTCCTGTGACTCACATGGCACGGTTTTAACAAGCATACAGGCTTAGCAATATGTGGCTGTCGCACCAGTAAAGACATTTGCATAAAACGATGAGCACACAAGCTATGATGCAAGAGTGGGCGTGTCCTTGTACACGCGCTTTATCGGGTGACAATCGAAAGTTCGGAGTTGCGCATGCGCGACTCCTATGCTCTTGGAAACGAGCACTGTGATGCCAAAAATGAATTAAAAATCCCAAAAATGATAAATATAACGTAAATTAAGCAAAACTGGTTAAGGTAAAGTAAAAGTGAATGAGGGAGCATCACAAGGAACCAAACACTGTAATTGTAAATTAGACTTGAGAGTAAATTTTTCATTTTAGGTTTAATTTTTTTAAATATTTAGTCAGTTGCTCATCTGTACTTGCTGTGTTGATAAGTAGGTATTGTGATTACTAAAACTTATTTAAAATTACAATTTTTTGTTCTTTGTGTTATTAATGTTGATTTTGGGGACTGAATTTTCTACATCAAAATTTAATCAGCCTAATGACAGTATAAGATGAAACTAAAGTATTAGGAAGCAACAAGAACTCACATCTGTGATAGTCTTAAGAGACATTTAGTTTCAGTAACTAGGCAAGTATGTTTCTCAATTTTAGAAACTCCAAATGAAATAAACAATGCCATTCATAATGATTATTTTTACCTTTAACAATGCCATTCATAATGATTTATGACCTCTGTTTTTGCGTTTTACTGGTTATTTTGCACATTTATGATTTTTTGCTTTTTTTACTAGATTATACACTTGTTTCTGATTTTAAATGGGCCCTATACACCCATTTTTATTGTTGACTTATACACTTGTTGATTCTTTTTATTCCTCTTTTTTATACTCATCTTTATTGTGCCATTTTGTTTCTGTCAATTTTAACTTTGGTAGTGGGTTAACTGACTTTTATCACTTTGTCTTTTTGTTTGGACAAATATTTCCTCAGCTGCTCTTGTGCCATAAAACCCCAACCAACCAACAATTATTTTTATTTTTTCCTCCCACAAACTGATTATGAGAATATTTTTAAGTTTTAAATATAATTTTTGTGACTAATGTGATATATATGTATTTTTATTTTTCTATTACAGGGCACACATGAAAGAAAAGTTCTTGACTGACTTGCGCAAAGCCAGGGAGTCATATACAGGAGATGAATTAGCTGAGGTTAGTTTGTCTTATAATTAAAAAAAAAACATTTTGTGTAACATGTTTGCTGCCACACACAGCCATAAATTTAACCTGAATCTGAGTGTCACTTAAGTGAGAGGGAACATAACTAATGCTGATTGGCTCAGATGGGAGGAACTGCTGATACCTGATGATGAAAATAAGCATTATGCAGAATCTAGAACAAGCATCATGTGTGGCAAGTGGCAGTAGACATGTTAAACAGAAATTTATTTCAATTATTTTAAGTGAAGAAATAAAAGTCTGGCGACCAAGTGGTTAGCATGCTTGGCTACTGATCAAAGGGACCTGGGATTGAGCCCCAAATAACACTTGGAAGTTTTTTCCTTGCATTTTTTCTGCTGAGGTCTTTCCTTCCTTTTACAGGGTGTTTCGAAAAGGACACAACCCTAAATATAAGAGCGTAGAACTTGTGCACATGTACATTTTATGCCACAATATTAGTTGGTTTTACTGTACTCAAGGTTAACAGCCTTTAGCAGTTCAAATGACCTTGTCATGCACTAATCTCACTCAAGCATTCATTCCTTTGTGCTGTGTCAGCTATTTTTGTTGAATTTGTTTTCCAAAAACGAACGTGTATGTATTGTTGAGATTTATTGTGCATACAAATCTTACAAATGTGTGAGAGAGGAGTTTGAGTTGAAGTTTCCTCAGTCTGCAGTTCCCAACAAGTCAACAATATCTCATTTAATTGATAAATTTTGTGACACTGGGTCTGTACAAGATCGAAAGAGACCAGGCCGGCCATCACTGTTAACTGTCGAAGTTCTTGATGATGTGTCTCAGTGTTTAACTCACTCACCCAGAAAATCTCTTAGAAAGTTATCTTCTCAGGTTGGACTGTCACCAGCTACTGTTTTCAGGGCTATAAAGAAGTTAAAATTTCATACCTACTGCATTGGTGTTGTTCATGAACTGAAAGAACCACAATGAATAGCATTTATGGTACTGCTGTTGGTTTCGTTCTTTTGTTGATGAAAATGAAATTTATGTGTTGGACCCTGTTTATTTCAGTGATGAGGCTCGTTTTCAGTTTGATGGGTACATGAACAGTCAAAACAGTTGAATATGGAGCAGTGAAAATCCTTACACTTTTCACGAACAACCATTACATGCACGGAAAATTGGTGTTTGGTGTGCTATTTCCTGTCATCATGTGATAGGCCTTTATTTTTTGACTCAACTATAACTGTTGAAGTTTATCGTAACCTCATCCAACAGTTTATTGCACTATTGGATGTGAATGAATGAGAGTGTTGGTTTCAACAAGATGGCATGACCACTCATACTGCAAATGATACAATGGTCATGTTGCAGGAATTTTTTGATGATCATTTGATTTCAAAAAATTTGTGGCCCCCAAGATCCCCAGATCTTACTCCTCCAGATTTTTTCCTTTGGGGATATCTCAAATGTGCAGTGTTTCAAAACTCTTACACTTGAAGATTTGAAGGCTAACATTGAAAGAGAGATTTTAAACATAAGAAAACAAACATTACGAAAGGTGGCTGTAAATGTCATGAAACAGGTACGAACCTGCATCCAGGTTGCAGGAAATCACTTTCAACATCTGTTGTAAAGGTAGATATATGTCTAATTTGCATCTTTTGAAATTTGTGTCTTTTGTCAAATTTAAATACAAAAATAAAATAGAGGGTTAAATATTGAATAAACTCGACTTTCTTGCTATATACTAAATATAACCACTTTGTAAGTCGATTTAATTTTAGAGGAAAAATTGTCGAGCTGGGTGGGATATGAACCCACAATCTCCTGATAACATGTCAGCTGCTCTAAACCATTGAGCTACCGGCCGCCGATCAAGATCTTCTCTAATTGATGATATGAACATTCTCAACCTATAGTACATATTCCATTATGTCACATATAGGAGTTGTTCGGGCGATCTTAGCCACAGTACGGCAAATAAATGCCTTATAGATGGAAAGTATATCTTACAAGTATACAATTGATTAAATATTGAATAAACTCGACTTTCTTGGTATATACTAAATATTAACCACTTTGGAAGTGGATTTAATTTTAGAGGAAAAATTGTCTTGAGCCGGGTGGGATATGAACCCCGACCTCCTGATAACATGGTTAGAGGTTTAGAGCACCTGACATGTTATCAGGAGGTCGTGGATTCATATCCCACCCGGCTCAAGACAATTTTTCCTCTAAAATTAAATCGACTTACAAAGTGGTTAATATTTAGTATATACCAAGAAAGTCAAGTTTATTCAATATTTAACCAATTGTATACTTGTAAGATATACTTTCCATCTATAAGGATTTTATTTGCCGTATTGTGGCTAAGATTGCCTGAACAACTCCTATATGTGACATAATGGAATATGTACTATAGGTTGAGAATGTTCATATCATCAATTAGAGGATATCTTGATCGGCGACCAGTAGCTCAGTGGTTTAGAGCACCTGACATGTTATCAGGAGGTCTTGGGTCTGTCTGTGTACAATATGCTACTTAAAGGAGGTTGCAGACTCCTTTGCCTAACCTTATCATTAGTTACAAAGTTGTGCCACCTAATGCCCAAGATACTGCATAAGCATCTGGAATCAAAAGCATCTAGTTTCCTGTTATCTTGTTACAAAGTGTCCAAGTTTCACTACCATAACCAACCCTAGAAAGAACCATACTATTATACAGTCTAATTTTAGTCTTTAGATGTATATGCCTATTTCTCCACAATCTCCATAGATTCTTAAAAGTTCCGGCAGCAATCCCTATTCGTCTGTTAATCTCATGCCGCACATCACCAGTATCTGTTACATACCTCCCAAGGTAATTAAACTGTGACACCTGCTCAAGACTGCAACCATTCAGATGAACTGAATCACAACCTGCCTGACCAATTTTCATCACTTTAGTTTTCTTTCTGTTTATAACCAAAACCTACTCTACTACCAGTCTCATCAACAGCTCGAATGAAAGTGTTCGTCTCATCAACATCATTTGCCAAAAGGGCTAAATCATCAGCATAATGTAAATCAGAAATTTTCATATCTCCAGCCCATTTAAGGCCAAAAACTTTCCCTTGCAATGAATTTCACATAACATAATCAATAATCAAACTAAAGAGAAAAGGAGACAAAATGCACCCTTGTTGAACACCAGAAGTAATGCTAAACCAATTGCTACATACAAGACTTACCAACTCACACACGACTCAGTGTTATTATAGAGAGCTTTCATTAGGTTAACTAACTTGTCTGGTATACCATATGATCCCACAATCAACCACAAATTATGATGATCAACAGAGTCGAAAGCCTTTTTGAAATCAACAAAGCTAGCAACCAAAGGTTTTTGAAACTAAACATTTCTCAAGAATCTGCCTAAGTGAAAATATCTGATCCATACATCCCCTACCACTTCTGAATCTACATTGCTCATCACGCAATTGACTGTCAACCAGATTTTTAATTCTATTAAGCACAATCATGGAAAGAACTTTAACTGGAACAGAGAGTAGGCTGATACCCCTATAGTTATCACAAGAACTGCGATCACCTTTTTTGAAAATAGGGATAATAATAGCTCTGGTAAAATCCTTAGGAACCATGCCTTTATTATAAAAGATATTCAAAATTTCAGGCATCCAAGTGGTAACTGAAACATTCCCAGCTCTAAGCATTTCTGTAATTTCGTCTATCGCTGGGGATTTATGAAGTCTAAGTTTAGAAATAGCCAAAATAACTTCAGACTGTGTTATAGGGCCAACATTGAAGCCACCAATGCATCTATCATCATTACAAACAATGGGAGTAGAACTAACTACATTGTTTAGAACATCACTGAAATGCTCAGCCCACCTAGCCATGACAGAATCCTCCCCTTCTATAACCTTACCTTGTTTATCCTTCAATCCTTGTATGCCTGCCCATTTTCTACCACATAAAACGTTAACTATCTGGTACAGCTCTGCTGTTGTTCTGCCTAACTGCTTCCTCAGCTTTGTCAGCCAAGCCATACAAAGTGGTTAATATTTAGTATAAAAATAGAGGGTTGTGTCTTTTTTGAAACACCCTGTAGATCTCTATGGTGTATTCAACTGACAGAACTCCTTCACAAATAAATTTTCTTTGAGATTTAAAGGTTTTTAATTTAAATTTTACTCTATGTTGTATTTAGTTGAGTATGATGATATCCATCTTCAGTTCCTGTTTTTTATTCAAGGTATGTGACAAATAATGTTGGGGGTTTCAGGAAGCACTGTCCCGAAATATACAGAAGGCATCACATTGAGTGTTGTATCTGTGTGTATTATGCCCCTCCCCCAAACAGTTTCATGGGCAACCAATAGAGGATACAATGTGCTACTGTTATATTCTCACACAGTCCCTTGTGTTGTGTGATTGTTTCATGTATGTAGTCATTTAATCATGTTTACTCCAAAGGAAAAGGTTTCTGTGTGTTTTGTTGCTAGCTGAACATAAATCAGTTATTACTGCCAATGTGTATTGAAGTGAGAATTTAAGAAAACATGAGAATAATATCAGTTGGGTTGGGTTACCTCTGAGCGGCACTTTTTTTGCACACCATGGGCTAAATGGCCAGGTCACACGGACCCCAAAGGCTCAGAGAAGGTTGGGGGAGGGGACCGACTGGAACAGCTGTTGGGAGACAGGGTAGCCCCCCGTCAAGGCCATTCAGCGTGTTCTTTAACGTGCACAGGGTATGTCTCTCCCGCACACGGGGCCACGGCCTAACGTCCCATCCGACGGACGGCAGCCTTTCCAAGCCCATCGGTGTCCCCTACTGACCGTGGGCGGGGAATTTTGCGGAGATAAATCTCAATGCTGACCCAGTTGGGATTCGAACCTGGGAACTGCAGATTACGAGCCTGGCGTGCTACCGACTGAGCCACCCCCGCCCCGAATAATATCAGATGATGGTTTCATTAGTAAAAAAAAAAAGTAGTGTTTCAAAACAGACAAGAACAAAGATGGTCAAAAACATCAGATGAAGTTGTGGTAGGTATTTGACAATCATGCTGCATAGCCCCATGAGGTTCATTTGCCACTGCAGTTTGAAGTTGCAAGTTCAACTCTCCTTGGCATAGTATGCAAACAACTTAAGATGCAGTTTTACAAAATCCAGCTTGTGCAAAAAATTAAGCTAGATGACAGACAAAATACATAATTTGTCAATTTCTTATTAAATTGTATTGATGATGAAGAAACGTTTTTTTAACACCCTGTTTATTGAAGAAGCTACATTTTACAATGGACACATAATCCATCTTAATTGCAAATATGGGGAGCAGAAAAACTACATGGTTTCAGAACACATGATAGCTTCGTGGTGAATGGTGTGGCTTAATGCAAGATCATATCTTTGGGCCATTTTTCTTTGCAGGAAAAACCATTACTGGACAAGTTTACCTGGATATGCTAGAAATTTTTTCTCTTTCTGTAGTTAGAAGGCAGTGACCTTGCAAACACCATAATTTTCCAGTAAGACAGTGTACCACCACATTTCTCCAGAGATGTTACAGAAGTTCTTAGTGCAACATTTTCTGACAGATAGATTGGTTCTATTGGCCACCAAGGAACCCTGATTTGACACTCCTTGATTATTTTTCTTGTGGGCTTTATAAAGAATTATATTCACATGGACAGAATTCAAGATTTGAATGATTTGTTTGAAATCTTGAATAAGGGAACTAGCTGAGCAAGTAACAAGAGATATTCTACAGCATGTGTGGCATGAAGGTGAATACTATTTGGACATATAGCAGGGTCATGAATGGTGCACATGTGGAAGTTCACTAATTATGTTCAAAACTATATGAGGTATGCTTTCAATTAAAATATTAGTTTCTTGGATATGTATATTATTTTCCTACTTAGTGGTTCTTGAAACCCTGCCATTATTTTTTGCAAACCCTGTGTATATGCCAACTGCCAAATGTTTGGTAGAATAGAAATTGATTTACCCATCAACAAATTCACAATTCATAGCTGAAAAGCCATGTCAGAGTGATGCCAGATCCTCTACAGTTGCAAAACCATATGAGGCTATAAATCATGCCTATCGTAAGTAGGAACCTCATATTTTTAACAGAACATGGTGTGACACACAGGAAACCTGCATTATGAAATTTGGGATCATTCAGTCAAGTATCTGAGGAATTATAATGGACCAAAATCTCTTGAAACAGATAAATCTGTTCCAGAAGTTTGTGTAGTAATTAGCTATCACCAGCAATCAGGGCTTTAGCACACTGTAGAATGTATATATTTTTGAGTGGTGCCCCATCTACTGCTATTATTTATGATGATGATGATTCTAATTACTGTTTTAACAATTTTGGTGTTGAAAATAAATACTGAGTAAGCATTACCATGCTTACTCAGTATTTATTTTCAACACCAGTAAGCATGGTAAAAATGTGTTGAAAGCTGACATTTTATTAAAATGTGGCTGGTTGGATTTTTCTGGGTTAAAGTATTGAATATGTGTATATATTAACTTTTTAATATATTGATATTTGATAAACGGATGTTATACATTTTATTATTAGTTGAAGTTATGGAATTTTACTGTTAACTCTAACCTCATTGGGTAAGTTAATTGTGGGTAAAACTTTGTGAAGTATCAATAATTTTGCAATTCATCCTGCCTATGACCAAAAAAAATTTATGTGTTGTCAATATAATGAATATATAAGTTGATTTTAAAGTAGCTTTTGCCTGAACAGTTTCTCAACATGATAGTGTCAGCCATGAGTTCAGATAGAGGTTATCTCATAGGGACACCCTAGGTCTGGAGCCATGTCCTGGTACCAACTTGAAACTAAGTTGTTGAAGTGACTAGGTACAGAGTTTCATGCACACTAAAGTATTATTGGGCTGTGGGTCTGGTGACCTCCAATGATTTTGACTTGATGCTCATCTCTACATCCAGCCCTGGTATGTTTGGAAACAGTGATACCACATCAAAAGAGTGGAAAGTGGTTACTGTCAGTTATAGGTGTTTGATGAATAACATCTAAAACATCTTGAGTAAATTTTGCTATCTATTTAGTAGGAGAGAAATATGGTTGAAGAAATTGAACAAGGTTTTTTCAATATCAAAGGCCCTGTCCACTTCTGCAAATTGCATTAGTTCAATTGATAGTGCAACTAGCTTGTAAGATGCAGTTTCCAGGTTTGAGTCCCACTTGTTCATACATCAAGAATTTTCTTGGTTAATTCCCATTCTGCTTTCAAGAAAAAGGGGACACTGGTGTACTTGGGGAGGCTGTCATCATCAGATGGGATTTTTAAGCCATGGTCCCATATGCAGGAGAGCCATTTGTGCATATTAATGAAAATGCTAGATGAAATCCTGATGGAGAGGCTTCCACCAGTCCTCTAATAGCTGTCCAGTGGATCCCCTTCCCTAACCACCTTTTATTCCTTGGAGTCCTTGTGACCTGGCCATTTAGCCTGTTACATGCAAAAAATTGCTATTCTGAAGTAAAACAGCGATATTTATTTTTCTGACTAGTCAGGACACAGTCACACATAGAAAGTCTTAAATCTGCCACTGTTGGCTCTTAAATCTGGTAGTTGTATTGCAGATCTGACATGCTATTAACTGAGCCTCAAAAGCAGTCAAAGCGACCTCTTTTTTTATTATCGTTATCTAGAATAGATGCTCTTTTGTTTGATATGACATGACCTAAGTTTTTTTTGTTTGTTACTTCACTATAAAGTTCAGCTTTTCAGCAGAGAAAAGATGAACTTTTAAGTTTTTCACAAGTGTATTCATTGTTAGAATATTAAGAATAAAGTCTGGACTAATAAATTAATGCAATTATAGTTATATTAGGGTAGGTTTTTTTTTACTATGTTTGTTCTTAGGTATTTATTATTTTTCTGTCATTTTAATGAATAGGTTCTCCAGAACATGAGGAAACGTTTGGATGATCCAAATATTATATCTGGAGATGCAGTGTTAAACATGTTGATTTCATTTCGAGAAATACAGGTAGGGTTTTAATATGAAAATATATAGATATCAAATGCAGTTTCAGCACTTTAACTAGATTATAGTGCTCATTCTTTAGAAATTTTAAAACATATTTTCTGCACATTTAAACTTCTTGCCTTGAAACTTATATTTTTGTTATTTAAAGATCCAAATGTTTTTGAAATCTGCATGGAATTATCTTTAAGAAGCTAAATGTATACCAATTATTAACTAGGTTAAAGGCAAAACATTAAGAAAAGTCAGCTTAACAAATGTAATGCAAATCTGTGATAGCTTCTGTTTTAGTTGTTTTTCTTAAATGTGTTGCACTAAGTTATTTAAATGTTATAAATAATTGATTTCACCATTGTATATGACAAAAAAAAGATATAAATATCAGCCATATAAGGGAGACAGCAATGAATGATCCAAATTTAAAGTGGTTGAGAGCACATTGCTAGCAGCTAAGGAAACAAGCTGTTGATTTATCTATATGCATACACAGTCGTATCAGAATAATATGACCACCCATGGAATCACAGTGTACCTGCCCAGGCGCATCACAGAGTGCACATGACAAGGTTGACCACATGGAGATATAAGTGGCCGGCCAGGACAGATGAGCCGTAGTGTGTAACATGATGGGCAGAGGTATTAATTTGATGGACATTCAAAGAGGAATGATCATCGGCTACTGCACCAAGAGTGGAAGCATCTTGGAAACAGCAGACTTCATGGGCTGTTTGCAAGGTACTGTAATAAGGGTATACCAAGAATGGACCGCTGGCACACCAAGTATCTCCAAACATCATAACTGTGGAGCCCCAAAGGCCATCGACCCCAGAGGAGAACGTCACCTCCATCGACTGGTAAAGGGCAATCAACACGCAACAGTGCAGCAATTGACCACTCAAATGAACGCTGGGGCACCCAGGTACGTGTCCCTGATAACAGTAGAGCAAACCGTGTTATGCATGTGTATCCGGAGTCGACGCTGTGTAAAGGTGCCCATGTTAACCAAGGTCCATCGGCAACGATGGCTGCAGTTCACACGGGACTACCGACAGTGGAAGAATGGAAAAAGGTTGCCTTCTCCAATGAATTGAGGTTTCTACTCCACAGAAGTGATGGGCGGTGGCAGATACAGGATCAGACACACCAGAACCAACACCTGGACTTGTATCAAGTACAGGACGGTGGTGATGTGCGCATGTCTGGGGGATGTTTTCCTGGTATGACCTGGGACCACTGGTACCACTGGATGGATCCCTGAATGCCAATGGCTACCTTTCCATCCTCACTGACCACATGAATCCCTTCATATTGGACATTTACCCTGGTAGTGATGGTATCTACCAACAGGACTGCCATTTCGCTAAGGTGATGTGTGACTGGTTCCAGGATTGCGACAGCGATGTCTCTGTTCTCCCTTGGTCGATGAAATCGCCTGACTTCAATCCCATAGAGTACTTGTGGGACCATTTGAATTGACAGGTTCGGCATGTGTACCCACAACCACATCATCTCTGGTACCTCTGTGCTCTGCTGGAGTCCTAATGGGCATGTGTGCTTCTGACAAACTTCCAGGGCCTCATTGTGTCCATGTTACACCGTCTCGCTACTGTCATCTGGGCCAAGGGTGGTTATTCCCATTATTAGGTAGGTGGTCATATTATTCTGATACGACTGTGTATGTATATATTTATATGCATTCTTCTTAATAGCAAGTCATGCAATTTAGAAATTTCAATATCTATTGAAATAACATATTTCTCTTGACACTGACTGTGATTTGTTTCTAATCAATGCTTTTGAGGTGGTGATGGTGGGGGGGGGGGACCATGTATAGCAGAAATTTATTACATGCCCCATCATCATCATCCTCCTCCTCAAGCAGCGATGGGCTACGGAGGTCCAACCAGACCGTGCAATTTAGTTCTCCAAGCAAGTCTATCCTGAGCTACATCTACTGCATCTGGCCACTGCACACCAATTCTAATAAGTCCTGTTTGACATTGTCTGCCCACCGCATCCTAGGTCTCCCCTTCTTTCTGAGGCCTTTAGGCACACTGTTCATAACCCTATTCGCCAATCTATAATTATTCATACGGGCAACATGGCCAAACCAACGGAGTCTCTCTCTGCACAATATGCTGCTTAAAGGAGGTTGCAAACTCCTTTGCCTAACCTCATCATTAGTTACAAAGTTGAACCACCTAATGCCCGAGATACTGCGTAAGCATCTGGAATCAAAAGCATCTAGTTTCCTGTTATCTTGTTTACAAAGTGTCCAAGTTTCACTACCATAACTAACCCTAGAAAGAACCAAACTATTATACAGCCTAATTTTAGTCTTTAGGTGTATACGCCTATTTCTCCACACTCTCCATAGATTCTTAAAAGTCCCGGCAGCAATCCCTATTCGTCTGTTAATCTCATGCCGCACATCACCATTATCTGTTATATAGCTCCCAAGATAATTAAACTGTGACACCTGCTCAAGACTGCAACCATTCAGATTAACTGAATCTCAGCCTGCCTCACCAATTTTCATCACTTTAATTTTCTCTCTGTTTATAACCAAACCTACTCTACTACCAGTCTCATCAACAGCTCGAATGAAAGAGTTCATCTCATCAACATTATTTGCCAAAAGGGCTAAATCATCAGCATAATCTAAATCAGAAATTTTGTATCTCCAGCCCATTTAAGGCCAAAATCTTTCCCTTGAAGTGAATTTCGCATAACATAATCAATAACCAAACAAAAGAGAAAAGGAGACAAAATGCACCCTTGTTGAACACCAGAAATAATGCTAAACCAATTGCTACAAGCCTTACCAAATCTCACACACGACTCAGTGTTATTATAGAGAACTTTCATTATGTTAACTAACTTGTCTGGTATACCATATGAAATCACAATCAACCACAAATTATGACGATCAACAAAGTCGAAAGCCTTTTTGAAATCAACAAAGCTGGCAACCAAAGGTTTCTGAAACTCTAAACATTTCTCAAGAATCTGCCTAAGTGAAAATATCTGATCCACACATCCCCTACCACTTCTGAATCCACATTGCTCATCACGCAATTGACTGTCAACCAGATTCTTAATTCTATTAAGCACAATCATGGAAAGAACTTTACCTGGAACAGAGTGTAGGCTGTTACCCCTATAGTTATCACAAGAACTGCGATCACCTTTTTTGAAAATAGGGATAACAATAGCTCTGGTAAAATCCTTAGGAACCATGCCTTTATCATAAAAGATATTCAGAATTTGAGTCATCCAAGTAGTAACCGAAACGTTTCCAGCTCTAAGCATTTCTGTAGTAATTTCATCTACCCCTGGGGATTTATGAAGTTTAAGTTTAGAAACAGCCAAAATAACTTCAGATTGTATTATAGGGCCAACATTAAAGCCACCAATGCATCTATCATCATTGCAAACAATGGGAATAGAACTAACCGCATTGTTTAGAATATCACTGAAATGCTCAGCCCACCTAGCCATGACAGAATCCTCACCTTCTATAACCTTACCTTGTTTATCCTTCAATCCCTGTATACCTGTCCGTTTTCTACCACACAAAACATTAACTATCTGGTACAGCTCTCTGCTGTTGTGCTGTCTAACTGCTTCCTCGGCTTTGTCAGCCAAACCATCAAGCCAAAGATTCTTATCAGCAGCTAACTGATCTTTTACACGTTTATTAAGTTCTCTGTAATGCTTTCTATTAGTACTAATAGAGTATTGATTAAGGACATTCCTGCAGTTCTTTCTTTCCGAAATAAGCTCAAGTGCCTTATCACTCAGATAATTTTGTCTCTTCTGCTCCTTTTTTCCTAAAAGAGTACTGTTAGTGTCCAAAAAAGCCTGTTTAAAATGATCCCATTCTTCCTCAACTTCAGTAGTAAGCATACCATGACTGTCATAATGACTAAGTAACCTATCATGGTAAACTTTGGCTATAACTGGATCTTTCAGAGCTTCAGTATTAAAAACAAATTTTTTAACCCTAGCACAACACTTTTTAAGTTTAAGTTGCAAGACACTTTTAACAAGGTAATGGTCAGATCCAATTTCAGCTCCCCTATATGATCTACGGGATCTGGGTTCGAGCCCCGGGTAAGGCATGGATGTTCGTGTTGTTTTTCTGCTGAGGTCCTGCCATCCTCTCAGACCTTCTACTCTGGCATATAAACTGACAAGCTCCTGTCAGACCTCTGTGGCAAGCAGCTGCTTGAGGGGGTATTTATTTTTTTTTTATGTGCCCTGGTATTTCTAACAGAACTAGCCCATTTGCTGTTAATTAATATATAATCGATCATATTCCTATGCAGCCCATCAGGTGAAACCCATGTATACTTATGTATGTCGCGGTGTTTGTAATATGTGTTAGTTATTCTGAAACCATTGAGTTTACTTACCTGTAGGAGACGTTGCCCATTGCAGCTACCAATACCAAAAGGGCCAATCACCCCTCCCCAAAGGTCAGAGTAAGTACCAACTTTGGCATTGAAGTCACCAAGAACAAGGGTAATATCTCCTTTCTTGACAGAATTCAAAATATCCTGAAGTTGTTCATAAAACCTATCCTTCTCATCCTCATCAGCATCCTCAGTGGGGGCATAACAGCAGATAACATTCAGGTTTTTAACGCTTGTCTGAAATTTTGCTGTAAGAAACCTTTCATTAATGCACTCGTATCCTAGAAGAGCATCACTAGCGTGTCTGCTGAAAAGCAGACCCACGCCTTGGTGATGCTTATTGTCGTCCCTCCCTGAAAAGAGAAATTTAAGATTATTTTTAAGAATCTGACCTTTATCTGTCCATGTGGTCTCTTGCAAGCCGAGAATATCTAAATTATAATGGTGGAATTCTTGTGTGAGGACATCAAGAGAAAAAGCTTTGTGCAGAGTCCTCACATTCCAACTACCTATGGAGAGAAAATGGTTAGTAGGATGTTTAAAGAAACTATGTTTATTGAGAGAGGGAATGCCGACAATATCAAACAGCCCCCTAATCGCAGACATGGGGCAAAGACCCGTTCCCCCACCACTAAAGGCTGAAGCCATCTACACTGGAAGACTTCCTCCAATGTAGAATTTGACGATGCCAATAGAAGCAAAGAGTTCAGGTGCCTGCGATGACATCTGCTCAGGATTATCCACCAGCTGATAAACATATCCTGCGAATCTATTCACTTGGGGCTGTCAACCCACAAACAAACAGAAAACACAGCGGAAGATTTTCCCTCCACAGAAGCCCACCAGTGCAACAAAATCAGGATCCATAATCAAGCTCAGAGCCATATATCTGTCCAGTGGGTTTATATGGTCAGCACCAGGACCCTGTGTGGTTGACCACTCCTCAGCAGGGTAGAAAAAAAAGAAAAATAGCCATAGTTGTCCAGATCAGTAGGCCACACTAATCTGGCAGCCCTCCCTTTCCGTTCACTTCCACAAGAGTATCTCTTTTGAAAGGTACTAACGGTCTGCACCACGAGAAGGTGGGGTCGGACATTAGGTGCTAGGCCTGGCCGGTTCTATGCATCATCACAGGGGATTGGTGCATAGCTCTCCTTCCAGTGACTACCCATGCCCCAGTTAGTAGAAAAATATTGACCTGGTGTCTCAACTGGTATGCATTGACATGTAATCAGGAAAACTGCAATCATATCCCAGTCAAGTGAAAACTTAGTTTAGTGTTAACTTTATACCTACATATATATATCCCTTATCCACAAAAATGTGAAGAAGTAAGGGGCAAGCAATGATTATCAGTGGACTGAAGTATATAAATATATAAAGCCTTGAACTTAAAATATTCATCTCTTTTGGAGGGTTAGTTTTTCTTTCTTTTGCAAAGCTGAATCCAGCTGTCACTGCATCATAAATCTGTTGTAGTGCTATGAAAAATGCTGCATGTTTTGTCTGTGCTCAAACTTGGAACATCTATGCCACTTATTTTTTGTCTTGCAGTTTTTCGTCAACAAAAATTTAGTTCTGTTGCCTATTACATGTCTGATAACTACAATTTTAATTTTTCACAAAGGTGGCAGGAAGTTTTTAAAATAATTCTTACAGAAATCTTGGTATTTTTAAGTTATAAATTTTACTTTTATGTAAAAATAATATTTTGTGTTCATGAAGATTTCTTGTTTTTTATATAATGTTTTACTAATGTTGAGATGTTCAGAGTAAAAGCAGAAATATGGTATTTAATTCACATATTAGGACTATGATGCCATGGTGACACTTGTAGATGAACTAATGACAGTACCAAATATGAAATTTACTTTTACTCCTGCGATCCAGGAGCTTTATGCATTTGCTTTAAACAGGTTTGTATATTTTAGTTTTAATAATATTTTTCTACTAAGAAAAAAGTATTTTCTGTTAAAACTCAAACACCTGATTCTGAAAATTCCTTCCATAGTAAATACACAGATTACCTGTAGAAATAGACTTCAACAATTATTGAAAACATTTGAAAAAAAATATCGCTGATGTAATGGGAATTGAACCCGCAACTCTCTAGATACATTCCAGAGTGTGGCATGTACCTAGAGTATTCAGGTCTGGCACTCTGGCATGTATCTAGGGAGTTGCGGATTCGATTCCTGCCCATCAGCAATAATTTTTTTTAAGATGTTTTTAATACCTGATTATGAGTTATTGAATAATATTTACATTGTCTTTTTTCCTGTTGGTTACGCAATATTTTACTGAACAAAAATAAAAAATTATTCTGAGCAGGGATAATAACCATTGTTGCAATGCATGCTACATTTATTTTTCAATTATTAACACCATTAACTTTATACTTTACATGCTATGAAGAATTTCTGAAGTGCAAGTAGTAAAAAAATTTCCTTTGCTTACACATTGATGTACTATATGCATATACTAGCAGATTTACCCAGCACTGTTCACATCTGAAACTCTCTAATGTATATAGTAGATGGCATTTCCCTTGTCACAAGCATTCATTAGCATAAATTTCATTATGATCTATTCCTCTTCCCAGCTTCCCTCTTCCTCAGCAAAAAATTCCTCTCTCACTTTTGTGGAAGATCTGAAATCCTCTAAAGGGTATAGTGGATAGCACTCACTATATTGCAAGCTTTCTTTTGGCATAAAACGTGATAATTTTGCCCCCCTCCCTGCTACACACCCCCATGGTAAAAAATGTATCCCTCTCTTTTAGGGAGGTCTGAAACTCCTTAAAGTATATAGTAGATGACACTCTCCACTTCACAAACTTTCATTTGACATAAAACTCATTGCAATTGTTTTATCCTCCTCCCCCACCTTTGACAGCTCACTTCATACCCTGGTAAAAATTTTATACCCATCTTCAAGGGGAGGTCTGAAACTCCTTAGAGTACAAAGTAGATGACACTCCCCACTTCACAAACTTTCATTTGGCATAAAACTCACTACAATTGATTTGTACCTCTCTTTGAAATAATTTTTCACCTCTTTAGGGGTGGACTGAAACTCTAAAGATGTAGTATATGGCAATCTCCACACGATTTTGAGTAACTACAAATACCAAATCTATGAGAGACACCAGTGTTTATCCACTAAGGTTAAGTCTATGGAGATTTCGAGAAATTCAAGCCACCCACCCCTATTACCCCAGTGGGTTTGCAAATAGATTATAAGGGGGTGCCACAAGGGTGCGTTCTGAGTGTTACGCTTTTCGCTGTCAAGATTAATTCTATTACTAGACAACTTCCTCCATCAGTAGGAAATGCCCCCTATGTTGACGACTTTAGCATCTTTTGCTCTTCGTCCAGCATGAGGGTCATTGAAAGACAACTGCAAATTGCCCTGAACAATCTTTCAGTTTGGGCGACGGCAAACGGGTTTTGGTTCGCCCCACAGAAGGCCGCTTGTGTGCACTTTTGCCACAAGCGTAATCTTCACCTGGATTCCGAGCTGCGGCTCGGGGATAACATTCCAGTTGTGTCGGAGACCAAGTTTCTCGGTCTCATATTCAATCGGAAATTGATCTTTTTACCTCACATACGTCATCTCAGGTCCAAGTGCACGTGGGCATTGAACATTGTCAAGGTCCTCTCCTCCCTTTCTTGGGGGGCGGACCGATGTTCTTTGCTCTGCCTCTACTGTGCACTTGTCCGATTGAAACTGGACAACAGATCCCAGGTGTACAACTCCGCCCGGGATTCAGTGGTGAAGGTGCTGGACCCCCTCCATCACCAGGGCTCTCTGTGTTTGCACAGGAGCCTTCCGCACCTCACCGGTCCAGAGTCTCTACGTCGAG
The DNA here is from genome assembly GCA_038380435.1 of Ryuthela nishihirai. Classification (NCBI taxonomy): domain Eukaryota; kingdom Metazoa; phylum Arthropoda; class Arachnida; order Araneae; family Heptathelidae; genus Ryuthela; species Ryuthela nishihirai. Next base: position 3,132,099 of record JAWZYU010000032.1, on the reverse strand, counting down.
ACCGATGAACCCTGTTTATCTCTTCGCCATCAGCAGTTGTCCCTACAATATGCATCTAAATTGCTATCCCTGCCTGGCCATCCCACTTGTGACTGCGTTTTCAGTCCAAAGTGGGAAATGCTTTACACAAATCGGCCGACTGCCATTTGTCCTTTTGGTTTGCGTGTCCGAGGCTACCTCAGAGACATTAACATCAGTTTCGATAGTATCGCACAATTGACAGCTGAGCCACTTCCACCTTGTCTCGCTGTTTCCCCTTCCTACAATTTTTCCTTGTGCAGGACGGGGAAGGCCTTTACACCTGTCTGTGTGTACCAGCAACTCTTTGCTAGCCATCATGCTGAGCACCTGGACTTCTTGACTATCTTCACAGATGGCTCAAAGTCTGGCACATCGGTGGGATCGGCCATGGTCTGCTGTGATGTAATGATTTCAGACCAGATCCCACTGCAGTGTCACCTTGGACCATGTGGCGGCTAAGAATCATCGTCGGTGTGTGCTTTACACCGACTCACTTAGCTCGCTACAGGCTTTGATCTCGATGAGGCATCGGCCTCACCCTGTTCTAAGATCCGCCAGCAGCTCCATCGTCTGGCAGCCACCACCACGATTCTCTTCCGTTGGATGCCCCGCCATGTTGGTATCAAGGGCAATGACTTGGCAGATGCTGCTGCCAAATCAGCCATGCCCCTGTCTGGCACTCTGTTGCCGGTTCCCTAACTGGATTTTCGGCAGCGTTTTACCATCGAGCTCCGGGCACAGTGGCAGAGATACCTTGGTCAGAACAGCTTACGAACAAGCTCTTTGAGCTCTTTATCATCAAACCATGGCAGTCTTGTTATTGCAGGAATCACAAGGAGGAAGTTGTACTTGCTCAGCTCCACTTAGGTCATTCGTTTATTTCTCATTCATTTCTTCTATGGGTGGATGACATACCTAAGTGTGAGTTTTGTGACACCATTTTAACTATCAAACATATTTTAATCTCATGTCCATGTTTTACCTTTGAACAACATATGTTTTTTAACCTTCATGATTTTACGTCTGAGCCCCTTAAACTCAGACATTTGTTATCTGATAACTGTTGTTTTACCTCTGTATTTAGATTAAGATATACTGGATATTTTACTTGCATATAGTTTTTACTCTTCAGCTTTTTATATATATATTTTTTTAACCTAGGTTGCTTTCACCTGGGTTATTTTTATCTCTTTTTACAACATATTTCTACATTTGTTTACTGTTATTCCCAACGTGGTATTTTATTGTTTTACATTTTTCTTGTTAAATTTGTAGTTTATTTTTTAAAAATTGGTTCAGGGTTTCATGACTTTTTTTTTTTTACTTTTTGGACATTTGTTTGGCGCATTATAGCCTTAGATGCTAATGTGCCATAAAACCCTAAACAACCAACCAACCAAATAGATTATACTTTTGGTGAAGGTAACATTCGTGCAAAGTTACATGCTTCAAGGTTTTCTGGGGGCTGAGTGCATGAGCTGACAGATACACAATACATACACAAACTTTCTTCTTTATATATTAGATAATCTTCAAGTAGCCATAGGCTACAGAAGTCTAATCAGAGTGTGATTTTATTCTCTATACATGTCTACTCTGTGTGTCAGCTGCTGCATTTGACCACTGTAAGTACATTCTAATAAGATCCTATTTGACGTTGTCCATCTTCCTCATTTTATATCTGCTCCTTTTCCATGAGCCATTTGGTACACTTAATAACTCTTGACAATCTATAGTTCTGCATGCATATAACATGGCATACATTTCATCCCTCCTTGCATAAGTGTTTGCTTAAAAGTAGTTGATGATTCCATCTAATCTCATCAACAACCTAAGCCTAGATGGTGTTAAAACATCTGTAATTAAAAAAGGTGGTTTATTTTATCTTGTGTACAGAGCCCAACTTCCATGACCATAAAAAAATTAAAACCAAACTGTTACAGTGCAAAGCCCCAAAACTGACAAATTCGGGGCTTTAGAGTTGTCATTTTCTGGATTTTCAAGTTTGTGGACAATATGTAATATAAAGGACGATTATAAAGAAATTTTGCCAATTTAGTGATGAAAATCTCATTGACTGGTATGAAAGAACTGGCTAAAATGCTTAACCCTTCCAGTGTCCATGCTGAAAAACAGGTTTCCATCCGGGGGCCAAACTATTTTTCTCACTATGATCAGCCAAAAAAACTTTAACTTTAGAACTTTTTTGCCAAATAAGTAATGAGAATGGAATTATGACATGTTGTATACCAAATTAATCAGCATTTAATTCTGGATTTTCTGAAAATCAAGTATTTAACAAAGAAGACAATATGTTTTATTTTAATAGGACTATTTTAGAGTCATGTAGTAAAAAAATGCATCTAGCAACACGAATAAAAATTAAAAAAAACAAACTAATAGACAAAAATGATTACAATGCATATGAATAGAATGACTATATATTTCTGAATAACAAAAAAATTACTTTTTTGGTTTTAAGTAAATATTTTTTTCATTTTGTAAATTTTTTCTCGGTACTGTACCTTGAGAAAATTCCAGGCTTTTAGCCAACTGTGCTGAGTCAGATCAAGCCAACTTTGGAATTTTTTTTAGAAAATAACCAATCAATGGAAATAGGTCATGTTATATACCAAATTAAACAGAATTTAATTACAAATTTTATGAAAATAAATAATGTAAACAAATTTACAAGCATATTGATTTTAATAAGCCTCTTTTCAATGTGATATGGTGAAAAAGACCGCACAATACAATTAAAGCTTCATTTTGGAAAACCTGCTGAATAAAAAAAAAATATTTAAATTATATATTTATCAAAAGGAAATTTCTTCCGGAATATAATATTCAGGCCAGTGTTATACAACGTGACTTGGCCTTCTCACATTACGGGATTTTCTCAACTGGTTATGAAATAGAAAAAAACTTCCTTGGCTGCTTTTTTCACTAAACATGATTTTTTTCTTTGGGTGTTGAAGTTTGACGATCTTGTCTAAGGGCAGAAAGGTTTTTGCACCAAGGACCAACCCTTCCCAAAATTGCCCTCCCAAATGATGGCCAATTTCTGTAGCAAGAAGTCTATTTTGCTTCTGTGTCCAAGACATTCAATTTCAGAAAATGGTACAAGCTAAATTTTGTTTTATTAAAAAAGCAAGAAATAATAAAAGAAAAATTACATATAACCTAATGGGGTGTTAAATAAAATATCCACAACAACTTTTAAGCTGGCCTCTGATCTAGCATAACTCGGAAAGATCAACAAATCAGCCGATTGAAGATCACTAACTAATGGAAGTAAATATACAGAAATGAATTGGCTTTCATATCCAAGACCTCATTTATTTTCAGAAAATGATACTATATCAAAGTTTTACTGGAAAAGTAATAAATAGTAAAAAAAAAATTAACATTTAGCCTAATGTGATGTTAAAATATCCACAGCAACAAGTTGTAGGCCGGCCATATGATATAACTATGAAAAAATCAATACTTTTCAATGGGCCAAAAGATCATTAATTTCCAAAAATAAATCTACTGAAATGAAAACTAACTAAGGTTTAAATATGAAAAAAAAATATACTAACTTTACAAAGGATTCCAATATGCTGCACCAAAACTGTGAACAATGTGGGAGCCACTTATATAACATGGAATGGAGATAGTATGTGTCAGTCATCTGTGTCTTGTTTGACTCAGTGAAGCATAACTAAATGCAAGTGCAACCAGGATTTCTAAGAAGAATATGTTTACTTTCAATTTCGATTTGAAGGATGCTGGGAAAAATATAACTTGGGAATACTGTAATAGGTTTATGACAGAAAAGAGCGTGAAATGGAAAAAATAAATTGCAGTACGTATTTTATAATTACTTCCAAAAACTATCGTTTTTAAAAATAGCAGTTTTTTTGTTAATTTTTAGGTGATTTTCAAAAATATAAGGAAAAAAAATATGCTAACTTTACAAAGGATTCCAATATGCTGCACCAAAACTGTGAACAATGTGGGAGCCACTTATATAACACGGAATGGAGATAGTATGTGTCAGTCATCTGTGTCTTGTTTGACTCAGTGAAGCATAACTAAATGCAATTGCAACCAGAATTTCTAAGAAGAATATGTTTACTTTCAATTTCGATTTGAAGGATGCTGGGAAAAATATAACTTGGGAATACTGTAATAGATTTATGACAGAAAAGAGCGTGAAATGGAAAAAATAATTGCAGTACGTATTTTATAATTATTTCCAAAAACTATCGTTTTTAAAAATAGCAGTTTTTTTTGTTAATTTTTAGGTGATTTTCAAAAATTTAAGGAAAAATTTGTTGATAATAGCTCAAATCAAACTTGTAAGCTTAAATTAGAAGGTTGCTTAGGAACGTTAACAAGCAAATCAGCAATGCCGTTTAGTGCTTCTAAGAAATGGCAATGAGATGGCTTTATCAAATTATTTATATTGTAGTTTAATAAAATATGCATCAAATTAAAAAACAAAATATTATTTTTGAAGCCTGAATTATATATTTTTATAAGATATATATATAAATTACAATGGCAATTTTTATTTTTTAAAAATTGATATATTTTTGTTGTACTAAATGCGTATAGATACGCCATTGGCCCCTCAATTCAGATTCTCCATACATCTACACATGGCTTAGACACTGGAAGGGTTAAAAATGAAAGAACTTGCCCAATTGTATTAAACATCTGCTAAAGGATAACACTCATTGTTCCAATCATCTATTAATCATACTGTTTATCAACATACGGTGGAACATGTGATAGCAATGCATAGTGATACCATATGCTTACCACTTCCAATTCATTCTTCCAGCAAGGGCTCTTTTATGCTGGCATAATAAGATATAGAGCCCTCACTGGAAGAATTAACTTGAAAGTGTTTTATATATTTCCCTTGAGTGTTTAATGTATACTGCATATGTTGAATGATGGACATCCCTTTAATGATATAACTCTAGTGGTGTGGCTGTCATCTGTGTGGACACAGTGCTATGCACATTTTCAGATAACATAGTTGCCAGTAGTCTTCTGGAATAAGATCAGGATATATAGTAAGCCATTTGGTTGGGAAGGGGAAAGAAAGTGATTTGGCCATGAAAGGGCATCCTTGAAACATCTCTCACAGGTGGAATCAAAGGCATCAAGTTTTCTGTTATCTTGTTTACAATGGGTCCAAGTTTCCTACCATAACTAACTCTAGAAAGAGCCAAATTATTAGACAGCCTCATTTTAGTCTTTAGATGTATATGCCTATTTCTCCACACTCTCCATTGAATCTTAAAAGTCCCAGCAACATTCCCTATTCTTCTGTTTATCTCATGATACACATCGCCAGTATCTATTACATAGCTCGCAAGACCACAAGACACCTACTCAAGAGTGCAACCATTCAGATTAACTGAGGCACAGCTTGCCTGACTAATTTTCATTACTTTAGTTTTCTCTGTTTATCACCAAACCTACTCTGCTGCCAGTCTCATCAACAGCTCTAATGAAAGAGTTCATCTCATCTACATCATTTGTCAAAAAGGGCCATGACTCATCTCTTGACTGAATTTTGCATGATTTGCTCTACTTCATATCTTAGCTGTGGAATGTTATTTTTTTATATTTTTGAATAAGCATATTTGATTTTTGAGGTTATGTATATCACTTTTCACCTTTGTGTACATTATTGTTTAAGAATTTACAGCAACAGTAATGAAATGAGACAGTGCATTGAGGTTTCAAAGCATGGATTATTTTTAATAGGTGTTTTAATACTTTTTTTTTTCATATTGCAATTAGATTGGGGAATTGAAACTTGATTATTTATTTATTCCAGTTGCTCATTGTTTTGTTTTGCTCTTTTAATTACTAAAGAGTGTAATTGAAGATAAAGTATTATTTAGTAATTTGTATGATTATTATAGGAGAAATAAAGAAGGTGACAGGGAACGAGCTCTCGAAGTAGTAACTAAGTCCCTTCAAAAGAAAGAAAATCAAGTACCTGATATGCTTTGTCTATGTGGGCGGATTTATAAGGACAAATTTGTGGAGTCAGAGCACACAGATATGGACAGCTTAAATAATGCAATCATATGGTGAGCTCATAATGAATAGTTTTTAATTTTTCACTAATTGCAGGAGAATTAATTTGTACATTCAGAGATTAATGGATAAAAATAAAGTTGTAAATTAAATTTGTGAATTTCTTTGCAGTTTTCTTTTTGAAGCTAAAGAATTTTAAAGCAATTCTGTTTTATTTATATATTATTTTGTATTCTGTGCTAGTTATGTTATTTATTCACAAAACCATCCCATAATTTCAAAAAGTATAAGCTTCAATAGCTTGTTAACACTATATTTCAGAAAAGTTAATTATTTATTTGAATAAAAATCAGTGTTGTAATTATGAAATTGTAAAATTATCTTCTTAGAAAACTATCTGGTAAAAAAATACCTGCAGAGCTGCCAACTGCTCCAGTTTTCAAATTTTATCAAATTGATCGTTAAAAATTGGAATTTTTGCATTATTTTTAGTTTTGTTTGCAGAATTGACAATTGCAGATTTGTCAAAAATGGTGTGTACAACTTAACCCATTCTCTCTCCTCTCTGAACAATTGATCACAAATCAAATTACTTAGAAGTCCTTTGCCTTGAAGCTTCAGGATGAGCAAGATCAAACTTATGGCTTTGGCAACTTTTTTTAACCTGGGAGATTAAGGAGCTTTTCTAATCTGTGGGTTGTCTCAAGTTGTATCATATATATATTATATACATATTTATTGCCAAATATACAGTATATTAGGCAACATCAGAAAGACATTCAGTAAGCCACCCAGAGATACTGGCATCTTGCTCAGTAAAACATGTTATGGCCACATGATTTAAAAGAAATTTCTAAAATTTTTAAAGTTAATTTAAAAGTTTTTAAAGAACCAGTCTTGAAAAGTCTTTAAGAATATCAGCCTATAAGAATTCAAGTGAAAAATAAGAACAACTATAAGTCATTTGAACAACAACTTCTGAATAACATCTTCCAGACTAGTAACATTGGTTATTAAGTGCAGTCAGTACTCGTAATATTCATTGTCCAAGGGTTAAACATTACGGACTGGTATCTCCGACAGCTGTGATGAGAATGACAATAGCAAGGCAGCAAACAGCAGTCAAAGGCAAGAGTACAAACATCCAAGCCTCATCAGAAGAAGTCTAATGTATGCCAGCCAAGACCACAAGACATGTACTCTGGCCAATGATAAACTCTCACAGAGACTGATGTCATCTTCTGCATCTCTGTCCAGGTAGTGAAACTTAAGTACATTGAATAAGCCCTATCATAACATAGCTTCCATTACTAGTGGCAATGGACTATTTATAAAGAACTGATGCTAGGTAAGAGTTTACAGACTGGTAAAATGTTTTTTAATATTATATACAGTAAAATTGTGATTAAATAATTTGTAAATTTGTTAGCAAACAGATTAAGATTTCATTCAGCATATGTCCATTTTGTATGCTACTTTGCCTGTTTGCCTGTCTTACAGTTCCACATTGATTATTGAGTGGGAAACCTGTAGTAGCTATCTCATATACAGATAAAAATGTGGAGATTATTTTGTACAGTCTGGTCATATATTCATTGTAGACTTCACTCTGAAGTAATCAAGTTTTATTTTTTCTGGATGATAAATATTATTTCAATTCCCTTGTAAGGTTTGTATGACATCATTTTGTCTCATGGAGATGATTTTTGTCACACAAAAACTGTACAATCCTTGCTGGATCACCAGAATGATTCATATTTGTTTCAACTCAGATACTGATACTGGAATTAGCACGGGAAATATTTTGTAATCAAAGAACATTTGTAGAGTTAGCTGAAAAAAAACAGTTTTCTCGGTGGGATCCAATCTCAAGGCTGGATTTGAACTAGACTTGGAATAGCCTCAATGGTAGAGCACCTTACATGTTTTCAGGAGGTCATGAGTTCAGATCTCATTCCTAATAAAACTTGATTTTACAGCTGACTCTATAACTGTTTATAATATATATTAAGTATTTTGATAATATCTGTGGTACTGTAGAGCAACAGTTGCTACAGGACTTTGCCCCACAGCAGCTTTTATGCAAAATGTGACTTGATGGTCATTTACATGGTCAAGTAATATAAGTTTTAAGGGTTTGTAATTTCACAGTCACTGACATAAGTAGCATTCTTGTATTTCATTTATTTTTTGATTAAAAACTTTTTCCATTTACCTTTTTAGATATCTGTTTTTTTAGTAACAATTACTTTTAGAAATTAAGGGAAAAGTTTATCCTAAGCATATTTTGCAAACAATTTAGTCCACATGAAAAAATTGCTGAAATCTTTCACTAATCCAGTTTAACAGACATAATATCAGTTCACATATGATTAAATGTTTCACTTGCCCAGTGTACTTAAACTCAAGCAGCTACAAGCTATTGGATCCAGTCAGACTAACTATGTAATTTGGTATACCAAACATGCCTCTCCTGATCTATACTGTTGTATTTGTCAACCGTAGGCCAATTTTAACCAGTCCCTATTAGATATTGCATTCTAGTCTTTCCCCACTTTTCTGAGGCCTTTAGGCACACTGTGTTTTTAACTATCTTTAGTTTTGCATGTGGACAACAATGCTGAAACAAGTCTCTCTCTACACAAGATGCTGCTCAAAGGTAGTTGTTGACTCCTTTACCTAACCTCATCATAACTTACATAGTCAAACTACATATTTTGTATCTAAGATACTGCAACATTAAAATTTGTTTTATCATTAAAATTAAATTTATCTTCACTATCCTTTTTTATTAACCCCCACCCTACCATCAGAGAGAAAGGGGACATCAGTGGCCTTGAACAGGTTACTATCCATCAGATGAAATATAAAACCTTGGCCTTATGTGCAGGAGAGCCATGCAATGTGCACTTTAAAGAACATGATTGGGATACTTCCATCTGTCACCTAACATCTGTCCAGTGGGTCCCCTCTTTCCCCAACCTTCTCTGAGCTTTTGATATCCTTGTGACCTGACTATTAAGCCTATTGTGTGAAAAAAGTGCCATTCATACTGTTGGGTGACAAAACAACCCAATATACTGCCTAAGCACATTAAATCAAAAATATTGTTTTGTTTTGCAAAAAGCTCCAAGTTTCACACTTACAGCAAACTTTAGCAGGGCTGATATAGCCTATTTTTAGTCTTTAGCTCTATCCACCTATTTTTCCAGAATCTCCAGATTCTAAAAACCTGGCATAGATGCTTATTCTCCCATTTATTTCATGTACATACTGTTGCACAACTACCTAGATAACTAAACCAAAAAACTTGCTCAAGAACAAAGCCATTCAAAAGAACTGAAACACCACCTGCCAAACCAGTTTTCCTTATTTTAGTTTTTTCCTTGTTTATCAAAAAACATCCCTCCCTACCTGTCTCACTAACATCTATATATAAAAGAGTTCATACCATCAACATCTTTTGACAAATGGAGCAAATCATCATCATCATCATCATCATCAAGCAGCCATAGGCTACGGAGGTCCAACCAGACCGCGCAGTTTAATTCTCCAAGCATATCTGTCCTGAGCTACATCTGCTGCATCCGGCCACTGCACACCAATTCTAACAAGGTCCTGTTTGACATTGTCTGCCCACCGCATCCTAGGTCTCCCCTTCCTTCTAAGGCCTCTAGGCACACTGTTCATAACCTTATTCACCAATCTATAACTATCCATACGGGCAACATGGCCAAACCAGCGGAGTCTCTCTCTGCACAATATGCTGCTTAAAGGAGGTTGCAGACTCCTTTGCCTAACCTCATCATTAGTTACAAAGTTAAACCACCTAATACCCAAGATACTGCGTAAGCATCTAGAATCAAAAGCATCTAGTTTCTTGTTATCTTGTTTACACAGCATCCAAGTTTCACTACCATAACTAACCCTAGAAAGAACCAAACTATTATACAGTCTAATTTTAGTCTTAAGGTGTATACGCCTATTTCTCCACAATCTCCATAGATTCTTAAAAGTCCCGGCAGCAATACCTATTCGTCTGTTAATCTCATGCCGCACATCACCAGTATCAGTTACGCAGCTCCCAAGGTAATTAAACTGTGACACCTGCTCAAGACTGCAACCATTCAGATTAACTGAATCACAGCCTGCCTGACCAATTTTCATCACTTTAGTTTTCTCTCTGTTTGTAACCAAACCTACTGTACTACCAGTCTCATCAACAGTTCGAATGAAAGAGTTCATCTCATCAACATCATTTGCCAAAAGGGTTAAATCATCAGCATAATCTAAATCAGAAATTTTCGTATCTCCAGCCCATTTAAGGCCAAAATCTTTCCCTTGAAGTGAATTTCGCATAACATAATCAGCAACCAAACTAAAGAGAAAAGGAGACAAAATGCACCCTTGTCGAACACCAGAAGTAATGCTAAACCAATTGCTACAAGACGTACCAACTCTCACACATGACTCAGTGTTATTATAGAGAGCTTTTATTATGTTAACTAACTTGTCTGGTATACCATATGATCTCACAATCAACCACAAATTATGACGATCAACAGAGTCGAAAGCCTTTTTGAAATCAACAAAGCTAGCAACCAAAGGTTTCTGAAACTCTAAACATTTCTCAAGAATCTGCCTAAGTGAAAATATCTGATCTACACATCCCCTACCACTTCTGAATCCACATTGCTCATCACGCAATTGCCTGTCAACCAGATTCTTAATTCTATTAAGCACAATCATGGAAAGAACTTTACCTGGAATGGAGAGTAGGCTGATACCCCTATAGTTATCACAAGAACTGCGATCACCTTTTTTGAAAATAGGGATAATAATAGCTCTGGTAAAATCTTTAGGAACCATGCCTTTATCATAAAAGTTATTCAAAATTTCAGTCATCCAAATGGTAACTGAAACATTCCCAACTCTAAGCATTTCCGTAGTAATTTCATCCACCCCTGGGGATTTATGAAGTTTAAGTTTAGAAATAGCCAAACTAACTTCAGATTGTGTTATAGGGCCAACATTAAAGCCAACAATGCATCTATCATCATTGCAAACAATGGGAGTAGAACTACCCACATTGTTTAGAACATCACTGAAATGCTCAGACCACCTAGCCATGACAGAATCCTCACCTTCTATAACCTTGCCTTTTTTATCCTTCAATCCCTGTATACCTGTTCGTTTTCTACCACACAAAACATTAACTATCTGGTGCAGCTCTCTGCTGTTGTGCTGTCTAACTGCTTCCTCAGCTTTGTCAGCAAGGCTATCAAGCCAAAGATTCTTATCAGTAGCTAACTGACCCTTCACACGTTTATTAAGTTCTTTGTAATGCTTTCTATTAGGACTAGTAGGGTACTGATTAAGGACATTCCTGCAGTTCCTTCTTTCTGAAATAAGCTCAAGTGCCTTATCACTTAAATAATTCTGCCTCCTCTGCTCCTTTTTCCCTAAAAGAGTACTGGTAGTGTCCAAAAAAGCCTGTTTAAAATGGCCCCATTCTTCCTCAACTTCAGTATTAAGCAAACCATGACTGTCATAATGACTAAGTAACCTATCATGGTAAGCTTTAGCTATAACTGGGTCTTTCAGAGCTTCAGTATTAAAGGTAAATTTTTTAACCCTAGCACAACACTTTTTAAGTTTAAGTTGCAAGACACTTTTAACAAGGTAATGGTCAGATCCAATTTCAGCTCCCCTATATGCCCTGGTATTTCTAACAGAACTAGCCCATTTGCTGTTAATTAATATATAATCAATCATATTCTTATGCAGCTCATCAGGTGAAATCCATGTGTGTTTATGTATGTCGCGGTGTTTGTAATATGTGTTAGTTATTCTGAAACCATTTAGTTTACTTACCTGTAGGAGACGTTGCCCATTGCCATTGCAGCTACCAATACCAAAAGGGCCTATTACTCCTCCCCAAAGGTCAGAGTCGGTACCAACTTTGGCATTGAAGTCACCAAGAACAAGGGTAATATCTCCTTTCTTGACAGAATTCAAAATATCCTGAAGTTGTCTGTAAAACCTATCCTTCTCATCCTCATCAGAATCCTCAGTGGGGGCATAACAGCAGATAACATTCAAGTCTTTAATGCTTGTCTGAAATTTTGCTGTAAGAAACCTTTCATTAATGCACTCATATCCTAGAAGAGCATCACTAGCATGTCTGCTGAGCAGCAGACCCACGCCTTGGTGATGCTTTCCATCCTCCCTCCCTGTAAAGAGAAATTTAAAGTTATTTTTAAGTATCTCACCTTTACCTGTCCATCTGGTCTCTTGCAAGCCTAGAATATCTAGGTTATAGCGCTGGAATTCCTGCATGAGGACATCAAGAGAATAATCTCTATGTAATGTCCTCACGTTCCACGTTCCTGCAGAGAGAAAATGATTAGTAGGATTTTTAAAGAAATTAGGTTTATTGAGATTGGTAGGGCCAACAATATCAAACAGCCCCCTGATCGCAGGCACGGGGCAAAGACCTGTTCCTCCTCCGCTAAAGGCTGAAGTCACTGATGCTGGTAGGAACTTCAGGCACCACCTTTTCAAGTGGACTTTTTCAAGAACCGTATGGCCTGCCTGAGACACATTACTCCAGTTTAGGCTTGACGATGCCCAACTAGCTAAGTAAGGTTCAGGTACCTGCGATGGCCTCTGATTAGGATTATCCACCAGCTGATATAAGGTATCCCATGCCTCTGTTCACTTAGAGCTGGCAACCCAGAAGCAAACAGAAAACACAGCGGCAGATTCTCCCTCAACAGAGGCCCACCAGTGCAGCAAGTCCAGGATCCATAATCAAGCTCAAATCCATAAACAAGTCCAGTCTAGTAGGTATAAATGGTCAGCACCAGGACCCTGTGAAGTTGACCACTCCTCAGCAGGGTTGAAAAAAAAGAAAAAAGTGGCCATAGATGACCAGATCAGTAGGCCATACTGAACTGGCAGCCCTCCCCTTCCGTTCCCTTATAAAAGAGAATATCTCTTTTGAAAGGTACTAACGGCCAGCACCACGAGAAGGCGGGGTCGGACATTAGGTACTAGACCTGGCCGGTTCTGTGCATCATCACTGAGAATTGGTACACAGCTCTCCTTCCAGTTTACGCCTAGCTACCATTTACAAGCCGCAAATCATCAGCATAATCTAAATCAGAGCTATAACTATATTATCATGATGTATGCTGTACAATCAATTAGTAAAAACTCCTTATAACTCAAAATGTGAGGAGTGCAAAGTTATTACAATTCATCGTGGGTCATAATACTGATATCCCACCGTGGTCGTAATAACCGTGGTCGTAATATCCACAGTGTGATAACTTATTGCAATATATGTAAAATAGCTTAAATTCAAGTCATAAATATAGCATTATATATTTACAATGTATACTAGACAATAAAATTGCAAACATAATTACCTATATTTGATAGGCTTTCTACTTTAGCACAGTCTGATGTTCATAAACATTTGCTCCATGCAATATGTCCAAAACTCTTATATTGGTGCACTTTCTAGGCCTATTGTAGACATCTTATGTAGCCAAAGTTGTTGTTATGTAAAGAAACCAGTCCATGGAAGTTGTAGGCATGATATTATGTCGATATTCTTATCAGTGATACAGTAATTAGATATATATATAACTGCATTAAAGTTTACTGAATTTCTTCTTCTAACTGCAGTTAAGAGTTGTTATGCCAATTTGCTATAATGACACTGTAACATCCGTTACTTAACCAAAATCTCAAAGTCAAAGCAGTTTGAAGGTTAACACTGAATAGCTATGCTGCAATTATTTATGCTATACTTTGGTACAAAGTTCAGTTGTAGAAGAACTATTGCACTATCCTCATACCTTGCATTTAGAGCTACTATTTTAAACAGTTAAAATCATCTATGAATTTAAAATCTGTTAAAATATATTTACCGGTACCAAGATGTCAATGGCTGTAACCATTACAGTACACCTGGGTCAGAACGAGCAAAGCGTTTCACTGTTAATCAGTCATCACGGCGTCCTCAGGCTCGAATGATGTAAAGTGGCAAGTTCGCTTTGTACTTGTCTAACTTCCTGCTTCATAATCTGTTGATGTTACGTCATTGTGTATGTTGTGTTTTAATTGGTTCTGTAAGAGGAGATTCCATGCTGAAGGTAAAGGTGGGATATCAGTATTGCAATATTATCCAAATGCACGTGTATTAATAAATTTTCTGCATAATTTAGTTGAAATTTGGTTTTAGGTGCAACTAAAGGTTTATATTTGGTGTTTTGAACTATGATTTTGTTATTAATTATAGTTTGTGCATATGCAGTGTTAGGATTTAATTTTCGTAAGCCTTGCTGATGTTGTTTCATACGGTCCTTGTATTGTCTAAAGGTTTACCTATATACTTATTTTTGCCCTGCAATTTATTTAAGGGATCAGGGATGTGTAATTGATACACACCTCCCGTGGGAGGTTTTTTATCACAATCATTAATTATTAAGTTTTTAATAGTGTGAGTTACTGTATTTGGAAGTTTTATGTTATATTTCATTAAAGTATTATTTATGGAGGGTGTGTGATAGATTTGTAATGTATGGAAAACTATGTGCATAAGCTTGCTGTTTTTTTTTCTTGATTTGGTGGAGTTGGGAATTTCTAAGAACAATATACTTGGCATTATTTTCCCATAATCTTAATTGTTTATATGTATATCCGGCGTTAATAGTGGTTTGAGTGATGTATGCTAATTCTTTTTGAAATGATGCCTGCTCTGAACAATATCTATATGCACAAATATAGTGCGACAAAATACTAGCTTTTTTATATTGCATTGGATGTGCTGAATCTGCTGGAATATTTGTAGCTATATGAGTTTTCTTTTGGTAAACTGAGGTTTCACAGTAATTAGGTGTTCATTTAATGAATATATCAAGATATGGCAGAGTCTGGTTTTGTTCTGATTCATGAGTAAACTTTATCGATGGTAGTATAATAAATAAAATAAATAAATACCCCCTCAAGCAGCTGCTTGTCACAGAGGTCTGACAGGAGCCTCTCAGTTTATTTGCCATAGTTAGAAGGTCTGAGAGGATGACAGGACCTCAGCAGAAAAGCGACACATACATCCATTCCTTACCCAGGGCTCGAACCCAGGTCCCTTAGATCAGTAGCCGAGCGTGTGCTAACCACTCGGCCATGGGATGGTTACTATTAAATATTTGAATGAGCTCAGTTAATTGAGTTAATGAATGAGGCCAAAAAATTAATACATCATCGATGTAACTCAGATAAAGGGAGGGTTAAATTTAGCCTTCTCATGTCCGATGTGGTCATGATACGTGTTGAGGAAACTGCGCTTGTGAAGGCTAAATTTAAACCCTACCTTTATCTGAGGTACATCGATGATGTATTCATATTTTGGTCCCATTCATTAAACTCAATTAACTGAGCTCATTGAAATATTCAATAGTATACTACCATCGATAAAGTTTACTCACGAATCACAACAAAACCAGCCTCTGCCATACCTTGATATACTCATTAAACGAAAACCTAATTACTGTGAAATCTCAGTTTACCGAAAGAAAAGTCGTATAGCTACATATATTCCAGCAGATTTGGCACATCCAATGCAATATAAAAAAGCTAGTATTTTGTCGCACTATATTCGTGCATATAGATATTGTTTGGAGCAGGCATCGTTTCAAAAAGAATTAGCATACATCACTCAAACCACTATTAACGCCGGATATATATATATATATATAAACAATTAAAATGATGGGAAAATAATGCCAAGTATATTGTTCTTAGAAATTCCCAACTCACACAAAATCAAGAAAAAACACAGCAAGCTTATGCACATAGTTTTCCATAAATTACAAATCTATCACACACCCTCCATAAATAACACTATTAAAAACTTAATTATTAATGATTGCGATAAAAAACCTCCCACCGGAGGTGTGTATCAATTACACATCCCTGATCCCTTAAATAAATTGCAGGGCAGAAATAAGTATATAGGTAAAACCTTTAGACAATACAAGGACCATATGAAACAACATCAGCAAGGCTTACGAAAATTAAATCCTAACACTGCATATGCACAAACTATAATTAATAACAAAATCATAGTTCAAAACATCGAATATAAACCTTTAGTTGCACCTAAAACCAAATTTCAACTAAATTATGCAGAAAATTTATTAATACACGTGCATTTGGATAATATATGCAATACTGATATCCCACCTTTACCTTCAGCATGGAATCTCCTCTTACAGAACCAATTAAAACACAACATACACAATGACGTAACATCAACAGATTATGACGCAGGAAGTTAGAAAAGTACAAAGCGAACTTGCCACTTTACATCATTCGAGCCTGAGGACGGCGTGATGACTGATTAACGGTGAAACGCGTTGCTCGTTCTGACCCAGGTGTGCTGTAATGGTTACAGCCATTGACATCTTGGTACCGGTAAATATATTTTAACAGATTTTAAATTCATAGATGATTTTAACTGTTTAAAATAGTAGCTCTAAATGCAAGGTATGAGGATAGTGCAATAGTTCTTCTACAACTGAACTTTGTACCAAAGTATAGCATAAATAATTGCAGCATAGCTATTCAGTGTTAACCTTCAAACTGCTTTGACTTTGAGATTTTGGTTAAGTAACGGATGTTACAGTGTCATTATAGCAAATTGGCATAACAACTCTTAACTGCAGTTAGAAGAAGAAATTCAGTAAACTTTAATGCAGTTATATATATATATCTAATTACTGTATCACTGATAAGAATATCGACATAATATCATGCCTACAACTTCCATGGACTGGTTTCTTACATGACAACAACTTTGGCTACATAAGATGTCTACAATAGGCCTAGAAAGTGCACCAATATAAGAGTTTTGGACATATTGCATGGAGCAAATGTTTATGACATCAGACTGTGCTGAAGTAGAAAGCCTGTCAAATATAGGTAATTATGTTTGCAATTTTATTGTCTAGTATACATTGTAAATATATAATGCTATATTTATGACTTGAATTTAAGCTATTTTACATATATTGCAATAAGTTATCACACTGTGGGTTAAAACCCACGATGAATTGTAATAACTTTGCACTCCTCACATTTTGAATTATAAGGAGTTTTTACTAATTGATTGTACAGCATACATTGTGATAATATAGTTATACTATTAGCTGTGTAGTTTTCTTTATTTAATAAATCAGAGCTTTTTCCACATAAATCTGTAACCAAACTAAAAAAAAAAGGAGACACAATGCAGACTTTTTGAACTCCAGTAGTAATTCTAATAGGCAAAATGCTGACTTGCTGAACTCCAGTACTGAGCACTGAGTGGTAGCACTGACAGTTTATCAAATCTGTACAATTATGAAAATTTCATACAAAGATATCCCAAATTGAAAGTGGTATTTCCTGGTTTTGCAATATTAACCTAAATTAATATGCCTGAGAATCATTTTCATTATGGGAGATGGCTTGATAAAGTTTTCACATTTCCCTGATAAACTAATTTAATTGTTTTTAACTTTTTCCAATTCATGGATCAGAGTGAATATTATGACAACTCTCTCCTGAAACTTTGTCAACATACACTCTGAACTAGATATTGCTAGAATTTGAAATTTCCGAATTTATCAAATTTGTATATTAAATTTTTATTGTGAATTTTTGTCTTGGGAAGCATGCTTTCCCTTGAGTGATTTATATATATATATATTTGTAATATTGTAAAATGACTTGAAAAAAAGTGCTTTACCCAAAAAATAACACACACAAAAAAATATTTTTTTAAATTCTCATTAGGAAATTGCTGCAAAAGATGGATGACAAAAGATGATAGTCTTGATAAGACAGTTCAGTATGTTTACCAATATTAATATATTTGGATTTTTTTTTTGTGAAATCTTTCTCCTAGCTACATGCACAAAATGAGAAGTATTGGAAGGCCATACTTCTCATTTTATACCTAGACCTAGAATGCAATTAATCAGTTGGCAGGCCAATTGAATGAAGACAAAAATGGTGAGCATGTTGAGCAAAGGTTTGATAAAATGTTTATCATAATTCATCCTTGTAACTCATACTTTTCAATCTTGTGTCATGGAAGTATTTAGTTTTCTACTTTTTAAATGTATATTTAATTCTTTTCTCTGTTCGCATCTGGCCATTTTATTGTTTTAACTATTCTTGAAACTTAGATAATCTTTAGGTAGTAATTGGAGAAGATATAATCTTCTCGTGACTTCTTTTAGCATGCCAGATTTTCCACTGCATAGAGCATTGTAAATTATGAGCAGAATTATAAAAAAAGAAATTTCTCATTTTGTGCATGTGGGTGAAAAACAGATTTCACAGAAAGATCCAAAAATATTAATATTTCCATAAGCAACATAATTTTAATATTTACTATATGATATATGAATTTCCCATAATTATTTTACAGGTACCGTAAAGGATTTGAAGTGCAACCAAATGAATATGCAGGTATAAATTTAGCAACTCTACTTGTTATTGCTGGAAATGAGTTTTCAAAATCATCAGAGTTGCAACATATTGGTAGAGTATTAAATAACCTTATAGGCCGCAAAGGCAGCTTAAACTCACTGCAAGACTACTGGGATGTAGCAACATTTTTTGAAATAAGTGTTCTTGCAGAAGATTATGTGAAAGCAATTGAAGCATCTAAGTGCATGTTCAAATTAAAGCCTCCCAACTGGTAAGTTATATCTTGTTATTGTATATTTAATTTAAGAAGGGTTTACTTTTTGTGTATTTTTGATTTCAATAGTAAGTTGCATTATATAGTAAAAGTTATTACAATAAGAGTTTAGGAAATCCCATTAAAGGCTATATAAAATAATTCCCATTCTAACAGTATAACAGAAAAATGCATACCGAGGGAAATTGTTACACATGACTCAGGGAATTCTTTGCAAAGACACTCTGCTTTCCATTAAGTACTTTTATTTCTGCCATTCACTGTCTAAGCTTTGAATATAAAAAGAACATTAAGAAACTTAAAACAAGAATTAGATATGATAATGGTTTATTTTTTGCAACAATTTTTCCTTCTATGTACATGTATAGTATACCCTAGGTTATTTGCAA
The DNA here is from genome assembly GCA_038380435.1 of Ryuthela nishihirai. Lineage (NCBI taxonomy): Eukaryota > Metazoa > Arthropoda > Arachnida > Araneae > Heptathelidae > Ryuthela > Ryuthela nishihirai. The sequence continues at coordinate 3,112,875 of JAWZYU010000032.1, read as the reverse complement.
AGCTTGATAATTCAAGACTTTAGAAGAAAGTATCCAATGTACTTTGCATTAAGCTCATAGAACTATTTTTCTTGATGTAATTCTCCACCTCCTGCTATACTAGTAAGTCAACTAATGCATTTGTGGTGAAGTAAAACTATTTTATAATATCTTAGGCCTGCATCAAATCGATTTTCAAAGAAACAGCATGCATTAATTTTATATCTTCATAATCTAAATTGACACTTTAATCTTTTACAATCTGAATTAGTTCAGCATCCACTATTTTATCAGACATCAGTAGCTGTTCACATGTGATGATATAATAACTATACATGCAGTTCTCTGAGATTTTCCTTTTACAACATTCCAACCTTCAAGCTCTATTTTCTAACTTTTTTTTTGTATCCATGATTTCTTTGATGCTGTTTTGATGGAAACTGGCATTTCTAAAACATGCATCTGTGTACTCTGGTGGGATTTTTATCCCATAATATAGCAGTAACACTAAGGACATTCCATTTCAGACTCTGGTCATCATCAATAGTAAACATCTCAGAGCATCATTTACCAATATTGTATGGACAATGTGTTTTAGTGGATAAAAAGATCTTGGTCTAATGACTATAGTAGGCTAATAGAAACACTAAGTTCAGTATTATCAGATTAGTTGCAAAATGAACAGGGCAATGGCCAACAGACAATGCTGCTTTCCTGTATTTGAAACTAACTTCTGCATATTATTATAAAACACAAGACATTGAATATAAAGTTTGGATGTCATCCATGTTTTCGTATTTGCCTCATAAGTGCATGGGGCATAAGTTTTTGATATCTCAGAAAGCATTGAAGGCCAGTTGAATGATGGCAAATGGCTTCTATTGTTCCATTCATGTTGAAGCAGAGCAGCAATGTAAGTTTTTTTGCTTTGTTTTCCAGCTTTATGGGGATTGACCTTTACTGCTAGAGTTTTTCAAGCATCAAATTGTAATGTAAGACTAATTCAACATCATTGCTGGCTTCATATCATTTTAAAATTTCAAATGAGATTGGTATCCATTTGATGACAACTTTATCAGTGATCACTGATGGATGTGTGTGAACAACTTTCTTGCTGTAAGCCAATTCAGTGTGAATCTAAGCTCTCAAAATTTCGGGGTGGAGGTTGGCTGAGTAGGTAACATGCCAGGATTATAATCTGCAGTTCCCAGGTACAAGTACCACCTGTGCCAGCATTGAGATTTATCTCCACTAAACCCTCACCCTGCCCACAGTCAGTAGGGGACACCAATGGGCTTGGAAAGGCTGCTGTCCATCATATGGGACATAAAGCTGTGGCTCTGTGAGCCAATACATTGTGCCCATTGAAGAACATGCTGGATGGCCTTAATGGGAGGTTATCATCTGTCTCCTCAGAGCTGTCTAGTGGGTCTCCTTCCCCCAACCTTCTGTGAGCTCTCTGGGTCCTTGTGACTTGGCCATTTAGTGTATTATGTGCAAAAAAAGTGTCACTCAGAGGTAAACAACCCAAACTGAAATTTGCATTGTTCATAAGCATTGCAAGTTCTTTGCATTTAGTTTTAATTATGTTGCTTTTCTGTTGTTGTCTGAACCATTCAAAAAGAGCTGCTTTCAGGTTGCAGTGATCAGTATTGCATAATCATTTGTGCTTTTCAGGCTAATTTTCCTATAAAACATCAGCTTTTGTTCCTTCGTTTTTTCAAACTTTTGAAGAGTGGTGGCATTGAACAATATTGCTCATCAGCTGTGCTTTTACTCATGCTCATATTTTTACATGCCATAATTATCTTTTACTTTGGACCCAAGTCTAAATGTTTCCTCTTTTTGTCCATGGCTACTTTTATACAATTTCAATTTTTTTCTGAAGGAACAATACAGAGACAAAAAATGGCTCTAAAGACAGTGAGACTCAACTGTGGTCAGTACTAATGCTTACAATATGAACCACAGGACCAAAATGATCTTTAAAGAGAGACCTATAGTATGGCTTTTAACTACTAGTTTACCCTTTAGTGGGGACTGCAGTAGAAAATCATATTCACACCATGTAAGATTAGTGACTTTGAACTGATACCCATATTGTGCATCTTTATCCTTCATATCTATGTGTATTGTTCTTGATCCTACATGCATGCAAAGAGTCGCTTCTTAAATTTTGTCTATGTTATTTTCATGACCTTATTCAAGACCAAAAGTATAAGGACATGTCATTTGTGTTTTTGTACATTTACAAGAGAAATGTTATCCGCAAAGGGGAAATTTATTCAAGTAAAAGTACTTGTTACAGTGAAATCATTAATGATAAATCTTCATTCAAAAATAGTTTTTCTTTGTGCTAAACAAGATTAAATTCATAGTGCATTAATAAACTCATTATAGTTATTATGTAGTCCATAAATGTTTTAATTAATTTTCATTGTATTTACATTTAAAATTATAATATTAAAAATTATAATGTTAAAGGCACAGTGATTCCATTCAGCAAATGGAGACATAACCATAGATGAGTGCAAGGTCATCTAAGAGTGACAAAAATGCAGGATCATTGCTATCTTGCGAAACAGCCCAATGGCATAGAGCTAATTGGCTAAGCTATCTGGAACTTTCTTGCAACCATGGGGAGGACAATTTTGAGGGAAACTGTTTATAAAAGGCTTCATCAAATCTTAAAAATAGAAAAATGCATGACTGTATTGTTTTTGATATTTTTGTTTTAGGAGTTGCCTGAAATATTTGTTGTCAATCTGGATAACAATATTTAGGTTTGGAAAGTGGTAAATATGTGTGATTCACTTGAAATAATTAGTTGAAAAAAATTGGTTGTCCTGAGTGGGATCCCACTTAGGACAACCATTTTTTTTGAGATTTGAATGTTTTCCTGTGATACTTTATTACTGGATGTGTGATTGAACTTGTATTAATTAAAATGTATACTACATGAAATTTAATCTCATTTTTTAAGTTTTCTGATTTTTTCATATGAATTTTTTTATATTTATTACAGAATACAAAACAAATTCAGTTGTTATTTTATGGAAAATTATTTGTATAATTGTACATTAAATTCCATAGTTAAAAAAGGAAATTTTTATAGGTATCTGAAATCAACAATTGGAAATATCAAGCTGATTAACAGATTTCGTAGAAAACCAGAAGACATTGAAATCACTCCCGAGGAAAAGGTAACATTAATGTGTAGTTGTGTACTTCAAGTTCTTGAAACATGTTAACATTAATTTGTCTATTGATGAAAGTGTATAAAGATTTAGTACTCTTTGAAATAGTCAAATTTGTTTTTAATGTTAGATTTTGAATACATTATTTGCCAATATCAACTGCAAAACTATCAGAAATTCCATTTGTTTATGCTTTTGTGACTGCTCTTCTCCCTCTACACACCATTAAGAAGAATGGAAATTATTCTTTTTGTAAAATTTGTGTCATTTTGAAGATAGATGTTAAAAGTTAGCAATATGTTTCCATCTATGGTTTGATAATATCAGGAAGATATTATCAAACCATAGATGCAAGGTTATCATGAGTATACACAATGAAGTAATTGTTAAAAGTGTTTTTCTGATGTTATAATTATTATGTTTTTTTTTTTGCAAAAATTCCATAATATTGCGATGCTTTAATCCTTTCCATTTCAGAGCCCAAAGAAATGCTTTCATATTTCACATTCTAGTGATCGGAGATCAAAGTTTCGCTGCCATAGTACAAAGTTGTGAAAAAAAAATTATCAATAGAAATCTGAATTTTTTTTCCAACTGTTTCTAAGTAAATATCGAAAATAACATATAAATCTGTGATATATATTTCTTACCTGTTAATTTATCATGATAAAATTATGATAAAGTTTAAAAAAAAAATCTATTTGAGTCTGCAATGAACATATGGATATGTTCAGTCATTGTAAACAGCATCAAGTAGTGGCTATTTAGTTTATTCCTTTATTCTTCTATACCATACTTAGATTATCAATCGATTGTGATTCCCCACATTTTAGGCTATTTATAACTCTGCTAGAGTTATAATACTTTCTAAATTTTTAACATTAAGATATTGATTTTTTTGCTCCCAAAAATTGCATCATTTTTGAACTACACACATTGGCTTTCAATAAATGTTTTAGCAGACTTTTGATTATAAAGACTTTTTTTAACTTTAATGCTTCTGAAATTATTTTTTACTGATTCTCAAATGGATACTGCAATTATAAACTATAATTTAAAATGATTGAAAATGAAACCTCTAGTGATTAATGGTGGCAGTCCTAAAAGCATTAGGATTACTTAAAGTACAATATTTAAAAGGTTGGACTTTATTTATCAATACTTGTAATCACATTTCAACTAAATAAAGTAATTAAAATCAGGAAATTGAGATTCTTAAACAAAATTTCTGCTGGAATTTTAGAATTAAACTTTTCCATAGCAATTATGCAGCTTCATAATAAAGCTACTCATTCTCAAATTCAGTGCTTCAGTTAAACTTTAAATGCTTTGAAACATTTCTTTAATTTTTTTCATAGCTATTTATTACTTTCTCTGATATACTTTTCATTTTTTATTTAAATCATCATGTTTTTAAAGCAAAATTATTGTTTATGACACTGCTTTACTTAGTCTTAGAGTTTACCAATCTTCAAAAGTCTAAGAATATGCATAAATGACTAAATAATTTAACAGAAACAAAATAAATGAAAGATTTAAGCAATAATATAAATATTATGAATTGTTTATACTAGAATAATAAAATAATATAGAAAAAATGGAAAAAAAATATATTTTTGAAATTTTACCAAACATAAAGTGGAAAAAACACAGTAAAATTTTGCAATTTTTTTTAAAGAAAATTCATAAAAAATGTAACCTACCATTTTTCTTCGAATTTTTACTGTTTTATTAAGCACTATTAAATGCTCATTCTTTTGGTATATAACATGACATAGTTCTGTTCATTCATTTAACTTTCTCATCCCAAGCCCTCCTTAGATTTTTACAGATCTTTCATGGTAATTGCAGTGATGTTGCATGTTGACAATGCATATGCACAAAATGAGCTTAATGTTTTCTCTTTATAACAACAACTCCTAGACTTCATATTTCAGCTATTTGTTTCTGTACCTCAAAAGTAAAAATTTAAACTTAGGTTTATTAGTCAAAAATAAAATTAATTTTAATCAGTGCAGTTTCCACCAATGAAATGCGATAATTTATACCAATTTGAATATCTTTAAACTGCTGAAGAAATTTACCCAGATACTAGAAGAACTAGAATTTGGTAGGTGATAAGTCTTGTATATCAGGTGGATGGGGAAGAACATAGAATCCCAACTGACTCATTTTTGACAACATAATAATTTGTTAGCTTTGTGATCAAGCATTGGGGTTAATGCAGTTATTGATACCATTTGATTTACCAATGCTTGCTATATTTTGGATAACCTTTTGGTGAGCAATGTCCAATTTTGATGATGTTTCTCTGCTGTGATAGTTTTTCCAACTTTCAGGAAGTTGTAGTGGATTACACTAGCTGCAGACCAACAGTGATTGTTGACTATTTATGGTCAACAATCACTGCTTGGTGTCCGAATAGCATCGGACACCAAGCAATTAATCTTGCCAAATAAAGTTAAATAAGGGTTCACTAAGTATATTATGCATTACTTAGTTACAAAGAATTTAAAAGATTGTCAAATTATTACAGTTAAAATCTTATCAAAATCAGTTTATCCTGTTCATGAGAAAAAAAAAGTCAATATTTCATAAAACAGATTTAAAAAAAAATTATGCCTTTGTTTAAATCTAGATTAAATCTAGATAAAAAAAAAGATTGTCAATTGTTAAAGTTTAAATCTAATCAAATTAACAATCTTAGAACAAATTAACTTCTATACAAAATATTCTGAGCAACTAAAGCTCACTCCAAACAATATCTCCAAAACTGACAAACTTATCAACTAATTCTCAAATTACAACTCCCTCTATCTCAACTCACATCATCTCAACTACTTCTATGACCTAAGGTCACTTACTATGCATGTGGCATGTAATTGACACATGCGTTGGAAAAAAACTGCATAAACTTACGATCATGTGGTAGCTATGACAAGAGGGGCGTGTTCTTATGTGTGCATTAGCTGCTGTCAATCAAAAGTTGGAGTTGCACATGTGCAACTCCTTTAGCAGTCTTGGTTGAGGAGAAATGATGATGCCAACTGAAAATAAAAGCTCCAAAATGATGATAAATGCAATGTGAATAAAGTAAAACTGGTTAAGAAAAAGTCTAAGTGAATGTGTGGACCATCACAATTTCTTTTAATGCACTTTAGTGACTAATAAGAGCATTTATTCCTGCATAGTAAAATGGTGTCTCTGATTCATGTAATCATTTCTTTACAGTTGTCTTCACACTTGCATAATTTCCAGAGTTCTGCCTATACAGTTTGTTTTTTAAAGGATCAAAGAGAGAAAAGTGTGAGGTTGTAATATATAGTTAGGTCCAGAATAGGGACAATACAATCTTGTAGAATTGTGTTGGAAAAGTCTTTCTTTTACTGCACATACTCTGGTGAATATATGACCTTTTAAAAGACCATTAAAATCAACAATTTGTTGGATCTTTAAAAATTTTCTTTTTTGGGGAACCTTTGTAATGTCATTCTGTTGACCAACATTTGTTTCAGACTCAAAGTGTTGCACTGCAGTTTATCATTGGTCACAGTATAGTTGAGGAATGCATCTTTTCCATTTTCATAATGTTTAGGATCACCACAGAAGTGTAGGAAACAACCTTTCCACATACAATTTTGAGTAACCAGGGTTTTGAACAGTTGTTTGTACAGCACTTTCTCTTAGTCCAAACATGAGCACTCAATTCGTGAGTGTTGATTTTTTGATAATCTCTGATAAGCTCATCATGTAATGCTCCAAAATGTATGTTAAACTTCTCCACTTTGGACCTTGTGACTGATTCAAATTATACTGATTTACCGGATAGCTTTAGGCACCAGGAAATTAATCTTGCCAAGTACATTTTGGCAAGTATTATACGCTAAGTATATTTTGCATTACTTAGTCAATAAGAAATAAATTCAAAAAAGATTGTCAATTGTTAAAGTTTAAATCTAGTCAAATTCAATTATCCTGCTCAAGAGAAAAAATGAGAAAAGTCAAAACTGTTTCATAAAACAAAGTTTATTTCCAAAAAATCATGACTCACCAAAGTGAAACTTCTTCTATACAAAATTATATGAGCAGCTAAAAGCTCACTCAAAACATCTCCACCTACATTCACAAATCACAATTCCAAATTAACATCTCCAAAACTAACATAATCTCAACTAACTCACATTCTCTACTCTGTGCTTCAAAACTACTAACTCTGTGATCTAACATCACGTACATTACATGTGGGTGTTGCACGCTGGGAAGTGTGTTTGCATAAACTTACAATTGCACTTTCTATGATGCAAGAGGGAACATGTCCTTCTACGTGCATTAGTGACTGTCAATCAAAAATTGACTCCTTTGCGGACTTGGGTGATGAAAAATGATGATGCCAACTTAAGAAAATCCCCAAAATAATAAATATAAAATAAGTAAAGTAAAACTGGTTAAGGAAAAGTAAAAGTGACTAGATGGACCATCACAACACCCCCTCCCAAAGTGAGTCAAAATTTGACCTAACAGATTTTGATGAGCAATTTTGAATGCAAGGATTCTTCCTACATCATTTACATATCACTGAACATAAATAAACTAATGAGTATGTAGCACAAATTTAATGATATGAACTACTCTAACTTTGATACAATCTTCCATCACAACCAAAGGTACTTCTTCCCATTCCTCCTAACAAAGTGAAAAAAGTTGCCTAGTGTAAATGCATACCAATGGTCATAGCAGTTAACTGCATACCAGTATTAAAATGGTCTAACTAGTATCACATTCTGATATGATTCCAAAAGTTGCATACTCCTAACTATATGGGACGGGGGTGGCTCAGTCGGTAGCGTGCCAGGCTCGTAATCTGTAGTTCCCAGGTTCGAGTCCCAGCTGGGTGAGCGTTGAGATTTATCTCCGCAAAATTCCCCGCCCTGCCCACGGTCAGTAGGGGACACTGATGGGCTTGGAAAGGCCGCCGTCCATCGGATGGGACGTTAAGCCGTGGCCCCGTGTGCGGGAGAGCCATACCCTGTGCACGTTAAAGAACATGCTGGATGGCCTTGACTGGAGTCATACCACAAAATTCGATCAGAACTGTCACCCAACAGCTGTTCCAGTGGGTCCCCTCCCCCAACCTTCTCTAAGCCTTCGGGGTCCATGTGACCTGGCCATTTAGCCCATGGTGTGCAAAAAAGTGCCGCTCAGAGGTAAAACAACCCAACTCCTAACTATACACAAAGCTTGTTAATATCACTCCTCAAATGCTTACTTTCTAAAAAGTTAAAGAAAAAAAATTCAAATATATTAAATTATGCTCTTTCACAGAATATAAATACAGGAACATAATTTCCACTTATTCCCCTAACAACAAATAAATACACGAAAGCTAATTCTTGCATGTAAACATAAAAAAATTTAAAATAATTTAAAATTCTCTGTCATTGAGCAATAAAATTTTAGAGTTTATCCTTCAAACTATTTGCATGTTGAAAGTTCTTAGGAGAAAACTCTCGGAAACTTTTCGGAGCAAAGACAGCGCTCCGTCTTCAGTGAAGTGCATACTTCACTGAATTGCAGAGATTGCAGAGATTCAATGATTGCAGAGATGCAGGTTGACCAATAAGTCTGTCCCAGGGTAACATCAGCTCTCTTCCTATAAATATCTTTGAAGGTGTGAATTTAGTGGTTTCATATAATGAAATGTGTAGAGCAAACGAAAACTGCTTTCTCAGGTACTATGTCTATTTTCAACGTATGCAACTATCATTCTTCCAATATTTTGATTAATTCTTTCGGTTAAAAATTGACTGTGGATGACATGGAGTTGTAAATATGTGTTTTATTTGAAACTTTTCAATATTTCAGCAAGCACATTTGAAATGAATTGGTACCCATTGTTCAAAGATGATTTTCAACCTATTTTGAAAAATAATCTACCAAAACCAGAATATATTGGGATCCCACTTGTGTTTGTGGATAAAAAAAAATAAATAAATATCCCCTCAAGCAGCTGCTTGCCACAGAGGTCTGACAGGAGCCTGTCAGTTTATATGCCAGAGTAGAAGGTCTGAGAGGATGGCAAGGACCTCAGCAGAAAAACAACACAAACAGCCATGCCTTACCCGGGGCTCAAACCCAGGTCCCGTAGATCAGTAGCCAAGCGTGCTAACCACTCGGCCACGGGATAGGGGCCCATTAAATCCATGTCTACTATTTCCATGGGTTCATTGGAGATCGTGCTTTACATAAGACCACAAGGACAGTTCTTATCGAATTTTGTGGTATGACAAATTTAAGCATGCTTCTACATAGGTTTTTACATCCTTTTTCAAAGCTGGCCATTATGCTCTTTTGGTTACCTCCTGATATGTTTTTCATGTATCTAAATGTCCTGCTGAAGGTACATCATGTAGTTCTTGGAGTACGTACTGTCTTAAATTCTTAGGAATAAATGGGCAATAACTACCTGTTTGACTCGGTCATCTGCAGTAGTACAAAATATCATTAATTAGTCTAAAATATCTGGCTCTTCCAACAATGCTTGAAGCTATACTAGGATCTAGAGGTAATTCATCAGTTTTCAAATAATGATATACATTTCCATATTCTAAATCTTTTTGTTGTTCATTAATTAGGTGTTCCTTGTTTTCAACGGGAACTATTGTGGTGAGCAAGGGAGCAAGAGACTTATCCTCCAGCTCTGGCGTAACTTCTGCCGGCCACACGGGAGCATGGGATAATGCATCTGGTAGATGATGTGCACTTCCTTTTGGTGCTCGACCTTGAAATTGGATTCTTGTAGGCGTAATGCCCGTACATTAGACGACCTGTTAAATTGGTGGATGTCTGCAACCATTGTGAAGCAGCATGGTCGGTAAAAATAATAAATGTCAGACCTATCTAATTGTACTTTAAAATTTTCTAGAGCCCATATTACGCTTGGACATTCTTTTTCAATCACTGTATAATTTCTTTCAGTGTGACTCACTGCGACTGGCATACATGATGAAGTGTTCACAATTGTCATTCTGTACTTGGCTAAGCATAGCACCAAGACCATCAGAAGCATCAGTGTAGATGTTAAAAGATTTGCCTGACTGCAGCAAGGTCAACATGGGAGCATGACACAATGCATCTTTTAAGGTCTGAAATGCTGTGTCACAAACAGGTATCCAATGGAACCATTTTTGCTTTCGGCTTAATTCACATAAAGGTTTGGTCAAATTAGCAAAATTAGGTACAAATTGTCGGTACCATCCACACATTACATGTTTTGCATGTACCTCGATATCCTGCTGAGGGTACATCATGCAATTCTTGGAGTATGTACTCTCTTAAAGCCTTGGGGATAAATGGACGATAACTGCCTTGTTTGACTTGGTCATCTTCAGTAGTACAAAATGTCATTAATTAATTGAAAATGCCCGGCTCTTCTCTCGAAGCTATACTAGGATCTAAAGGTAATTCATCAGTTTTCAAATAATGATATACATTTCTGTATTCTAAATCTTTTTGTTGCTCTTCAATTAAATGTTCCTTATGTTCTATGGGAACTGTTCTGGTAAGTGAGGGAGCAAAAGGCTAATCCTTCAGCTCTGATATAACTTCTGCCGACCACATGGGAGCACAGGACAATGCATCAGGTAACTGATGTGTGGTTCCCTTTCTGTGCTCAACCTTGAAATTGAATTCTTGTAGGCACAATGCCCAGCACATTAAACAACTTGTGAAATTGGTGGAAGTCTAAAACCATTTCATGGTCAGTAAAAATGGTAATGTTGGAAATGTCTAGTTGCACTTTAAATTTTTCTAGAGCCCATATTATGCTTAGGCATTCTTTTTCAGTCACTGTATAATTCCTTTCGGTGTGACTCAGACTATGAGGCATATATAATGATGTGTTCGCAATTGTCATCCTGCATTTGGCTGTGCATAGCACCAAGACCAACATCGGAAGCATCAGTGTAAAGCTCAAAAGGTTTGCCAGACTGGGGCAAGGCCAACATGGGGGCAGACATAATGCATCCTTTAATGTTTGAAATGCTGTGTTGCAAGAAGATGTCCAATTAAATCATTTTTGTTTTTGACATAACTCACATAAAGGTTTGGCCAAATCTGCAAAATTAGGTACAAATTGTTGGTACCAGCCACACATTCCTAGAAATCTGCTAAGTTGCTTTGAATTGCGTGGTGTAGGAAATCGTTCTATGGCTTCGACCTTATTAGGTAATGTTCTTACTCCATCTACATTAACCATAAAACTGAGGTATTTGAACATCATTTTAATTTCATCTTCATTTTATTTTCGTTTGAACGTCTTCTCAGAGAAATGTTATTTAGATAATTTTGTAGGGAGCCTGGCTTGTCTTAACCTTGAGAAAACCTAATCTAAATCACGCAGATGCTCAGAAAAATTAGTGAAGAAAATAACTGTCATCTAAATAGACTTCGCAAATTTTTCCTTTCAGAACACCCAGGACCACAAACATAAGATATTGAAACGTGGCTATCAATATATATATTATCAACTAACATTGGATAACTTAATGGTAACAAATGGTAAACAACGAAATTGAAATAATCCATCTTTTGTGAGGAAAGCAGTTTTGGGCCAATCTGGTGGTTGTATAGACACCTTCCAATATCCTGAAGACAAATCTAGTTTACTAATAAATTGCTTGCCAGTCAGTTGTGTTAGTAGATTCTGAATAATGGGTAGTGGATATTTATCGTGCACTGTGACAGTATTTAATTTTTGATAGTCCACGCAAAATCTTAAATCTCCAGTTTTCTTTTTAATGAGGATGACTGGGAAAGCCCAAGGGCTAAAACTAGATTCAATTATGCCATCCTTTAACATTTCCTTAATTTTCTCAGAGATTTTATTTCTTTTTTACTTGGAGGATAATTATATGATTTGCTATAAGCAGGTTTACTATTACCCATGTCGATATGATGCTCCAAAATGTGACATTTGCCAGGCTTATTAAAAAGTTCATAGTTAGAATTTAGCAGTGCTTCTAACTCAACTCTCTTGTCATGATCTAAATGAATGCTGTCAGCATATTTTCTAATATCCAATTTTATCTGGTTGACATTAAGTTTTACTTTGATTGTTGCTTTCAGTGAAATAGTATTATTAACAAAATCGAATTCTGTCAAGTGTTTTCGTATTGCATCTATTGCTGTCAAGGAGTCGTATAATAGCTCATTTATTACATCAAATTCAAATCTTATCTCCCATTGTTTAAAGTCATATATATAATTCAGCAGTTCCTTGTGGAAAACACTGCTTGGAAGCACAAGCAAATTCAAAGGTACATGAGACCATGGCTGCAATTTCAGTTTACAACTTTTTTGAATTTTATCCCGTACTTTCTTATGTAGACATGAAATATCAGTTCCTGTATCAATGTGAGCTATGAACTCGATTTTTTTTTTGTGATAAAGCTTCACAAAGGATAATTTTAGAACATTGTATATGCCAACAGTAGCAAGACTAAACATATCAGAGGGCTTTTCTTGAGAAACTTTGGTCTATTGCTTCAAAGATCTTAATGTAAGTTTCCCGAATTGCTGTTTTTTCTATAGCAATATTGCTTTATGTGCCTACATAAAGCAATATTGCTATAGAAAAAATTTTTTGGTAAGTCAACCACAAAAATTGCATCTGAAAGTCTTTCTATTATTTGTAGCAAAAGTTTTTGATCTAATTTCATCGTATGAAGCTTGACATGGAATGTAAACTCTACTTTTTTGTTCTGCATTATTGTAGGCACATTTGGAGCAAATTATTGGGACCATGCAACTTCCAGTCATGTGGGAGTTCATGGCCGGGTTCAAAATTGTGTGGGGCCAAAAAAAAAAATGCATTTATATGTACTTCTAAATTTTATAATAATAAATTATTTATCATAAGTGCAAAATATGGTACATATCTACATACAACTCATAGGAACACCTAGTATATTATAAATATTACATAATTTTTTGCCACAAAATCTTTAATTGCATCATGAAAATTGACCGATTTCACTTTCTATTGAAAGAATAGTTAGTCATTGATTAGTGGATTCTGCGATTGGATTTACTATTGGGCTTGGAAAATAACTGATGTGCATTCTGGTGGTGGGACATGGAACTAGAGGAACGAGGATACATTGTGTCGGCTGCTGTGTTAAAGATAGGAAAATGGCGTCATTTTTTACTATGAGCTTTTTGTGGACCATGGGGCCTTTTAAAGTGTGGGGACAGGTTCCAGGGAATGCGCTGAACCCACCTTGTACCTGCCCTGGTAGGAGTCATTTTGCAAGACTCAACCTCATATTGCTACTTTGTTGAGGATTGCATCCATTTTGATTTAATGCTGTTTTTGTAGATTCTCTTCTTACATTGTATTGCCAAGCCAATTTGACTAAAGTTACGTTTCTTACTTCTAAAAATTCTCTTAAAAGATATTAACTGGGGCAGTTCTGTAGATAGATGTGTAAAATCATCGCACGGTGGATAGATTTTCAACAGTTCACTTTTAAAATCTTTCCAAAATTCTATTCCATGATGACATCCTATGTTGTTCCACCTTTGCTTAGCACACCCAATTAAACAAGATACTGCACAAACCACTTTTTGTTGCTGACTTCATGTAAACGGAAATGCTCTTCCATGGACTTGACAAATGCCCATATGACAGACATTTTGAACCGTTGAACCTTATCTCAGGTAAAGATCAACTAACATAGGGGATACGGTTAATAAATGGATTGGCAACTTGTCATTGAGGTGGTTGATAATACTTTGTTCTGTCACTTGCTTCTGATGGAACAAAAAATGGAACTTTATGTTAAAAGTTTATTGGTTTCTGAGCTGATGTTGCATTGTCAGAAAATTTAGGGGTTGTTATCATTCCCCTTTTCTCCCAAGAATCTTGAAGCAGGTTTATTAAAACTTCTGCTTCTTTCATCACATCCTGCAACCTATCTTTTACTAAGTCAAGTGTCATAACAGCAGAATCAGTCATATTACTAGCAGACATTTTTAGTGTTCTGCCAAAATTTTGAATTTATGAAATTTTGAAACTTTTTTTTCTTGAACAGCACTCAAAGGTACTGCTATACAACAATACACTACTAAAGCTATACTAAGCATGCAATAAACTTGCTTATTGAAAAGTTTATCTATCGTGTGACTGTGTGTGTGTCGGGACACTTCTAATCTTTACATAAATGCAATAAAGATCTTAACTATCAGTAATAACTGTGCTGAAACTTTAGTACCTTTGACTAATACAAAAGGTAAGCTTCTTGCTCAACAAAAATTTTGGCTTAAGCCCATTAAATCTATGATTAATATATATATAACTGATGAGCTCATTGTTGTTGTAGCTTTTAGATGAATTTTCTGAAACACTTTACCTCAAACTTTTATGCTGACATTTTTTTTCTTATTTCAGGTATTTAACTTTTGGATGGAGTATTTTGTAGATGCTACTGTAACAGAAGTGTCTGATTTAATCAGGTTTCCAGTAAGTATATTTCATAAGTAAATTGCATATTTAAAAATTAAAAAAATTACATTTAAAAAAAAGAAGTTTCTATAAAAATTATTATGATTTAAACTTTAATATGAATTTATAGTAATGCATATGTATTGTAATAATACACTTCTTGAGATCTTTTCTCTTTATCTGACAATTCTTTTGTTGTATAGCTAACCATAATGCAAACAAATTGGAAATAACAACAAAAGAAAATGTTGTAATTAAAGAAGACCATTGAAAGTGTATTCATCTATTGCTGAAGAAATTTTTATGATATAGAGAATTGTCCTTGTGAATCGTTTTAAATGATTAGAAGCCAAATAGAATAATGTTTTAAGGATTTTGAATAGGACAATTTAATACTTATTCAGCCATTTCTCTGTTAGCAGGAACCAGAATTTCTCCACTAGGTGAAAGGAAAGCAGACTAAGACATTCTGATGTATATCAGAATTAAAATGAAGCATAACAATCATAGTTTGTTTGAAAAGATAGGCAACAAATCCTAATTCTTGCAGAATGCAAAATTAATCAGCTTTTCAACCATGTAAAAAAAATTAATTTCAACACAGCTTCACTTGGATAACATATCACCCTATCATAATGGATACTATTTCAGGAATCTACAATGAAGAAATAATAATAAGTGAACAAATTATTATTACTTACCATAAATATGATAAAAAAAAATACCTCTCTCAAACAGCTGCTTGTCACAGAGGCTGATAAGAGCCTGCTAGTGTAATATGCCATAGTAGAAGATCTTTGAGGATGGCAGGACCTCAGCAGAAAAATAGCTCGGGGCTTACTTGGGGGGTTGAACCCAGGTCCCACTGATTAGTAACCAAGTGTGCTAACCACTCAGCTATGGAAGATATAAATCAAGCATATGAAAAGTACTTAAATCTTTTCAGATGGCTCATATGATTATATTTCAAAGCAACCAACTGGGGCTTTTTATACACAAAATGAAAACTTTAAATTGAAATTTAAAATATTTATCCCAACAAGCATCATTATTGCTGAATTGATTCATGAAACAAATAAGTAATCCTGTACATAAAATAATAAAAATATTGTTATCTCTGATTGCAAGAGTGTCATCATAGTTCTTGTATCTCTAGAAAATAAATATATACACCCAAATATAATCAAAAAACTGTAATGTGAAAATTAATATGTGTTGTTAAACTAAGATACTGTGGAGAATTCTAAAATTGAATATTTTTCAAGCAGTAGACTGTGGCATTCAAAGGAAGACTAACACTAACCAATTAACACAATACCATATGTAGAAAATAACTAAATCAGAGACCATTGTACACATTAAAGATTTCAAATACCATACATACATACATACAAAATCTTCATGCAGCCATGGGCTATGAAGGTTCAACCAGACTGTGTGATTTTCCTCTCCAGACGTGTCCCTTTTGAGCTGCAGCTACTGCATTTGGCCACTCTAGGCCAATTCTAGCAACACCCTGTTTGACATTGTCTGTTCATCGCATCCAAGGTCTCCCCCTTTTTCTGATACCCTTAGGTACACTGTTCATAATCCTCTTTGCCAATCTGCAGCTATGCATATGGGCAACATGGCCAACTGGAAAATATAATTGTTTTGGTATGTCAGGGACACAAATATTGGATGAATGGAAGTTGAAAATGTTGCATTGTTAATGAGTTGCATTTCATGCTTTGTGCAGAGTGGAAGAGTTAAAATAGAGAAGAAAATAGTGAAATAGTAGCTCTGCTTGTTTTGCCAATGCTACAGGCTACTGGAGAGGGATCTGATTTGACACAACATATCCTTGGCTGCTCTCCTATCATAAAATCCCAAAGAACCAAATTTGAAGGAAATAATGGTTGCTTGTTTTGCCAGAGTTTAGCATCATTAATAAAAATCAATAAATTACCCCTCAAGTAGTTGCTTGCCACAGTTTTTTGACAGGAACCTCTCAATATAATATACCTTAGAGAAAGTCTGTGAAGAAGGTAAAAACTCAGCAGAAAGAAAATATAAGAGAAACACATTCTTATCTTTCAAAGGCTCAAACTCATGTTCTATAATCTCAAGTCAATCACATTCATCACTCTTATTGATGAAATAATTTTAATGATGTTACACTTGTACCCTTATGATGATGATACTTCCAGGCCAACAATGGTACCATCCAAAATTCCAAAAATGGGATTCACGTTTGTTGAAAATACCAGGATGTCAAGCATTTACTGCATTTTTCCCAATTACTGAGCTTCAATCCAATTAAGCATTTTTTTAGATGAACTGGAAATACATATATTGCAGCAGGATTTGAAAATCTTATTCATGACAAAATGAAATATCTCAGCACTCTTTAACATCTTGCATATTCTGTACATGAACAGCTGTAATTTGAATCAAACAAGTACAGCAAGTTCATTGTAGTAATAATATGACCATTCAGTGTATACCAAATTCTGCTACTTGACATGTTGATTTATATAAATCACTAATTTAGTGTTACAATAATAAACTAATAATTGTTTACAGACAAAGTTGTTCAACTGTCTTTACTTAATAGTATTCTTTATCATTAATCAATGTTTTATAGAATTTTTGTCAATACTTAGAGATTTATATTGTTTCTTATATTTTTAGTCTATATCAGTAAGCAAGATATAATAAGTTTAGACAGTAAGAAACGAGTAATACATTTAAATTTGAAATTGAAGTAGATTTTTATGCAACAGCAATATAAGTCTTTTTCACAACATTTAAATATTATTTCTCTTGTTTCAGATTTTGGTACTGGAGCCAGGGAAAGTTTATATGCCTAGTTATGTAACTGTAAATATGGGTGCCGATGAAAAGTCAATTCAAATAACTAATCTTTGCTTAGAAGCTTTAAGTGGGAAGTGTACAAAGTTACATGAATGGCTGTTTACAGCATCTTCAATTAAAAGTGTCAGGTACTTTTTTTTCTGTATATGTATACATATAAAATAAAAAAAATAAATACCCCCTCAAGCAGCTGCTTGCCACAGAGGTCTGACAGGAGCCTGTCAGTTTATATGCCAGAGTAGAAGGTCTGAGAGGATGGCAGGACCTCAGCAGAAAAACAACACGAACATCCATGCCTTAATCCGGGTCTCGAACCCAGGTCCCGTAGATCAGTAGCCAAGCGCGCTAACCACTCGGCCACGGGACGGCCGTATACATATAGGTATAGGAAAATATTCTTGTATATATGTAATATAAATTTAAAACATTGTTTCAGAATAGATCTATTATTAGTAGTTATATGCTCTAGTTAAAATTTATGATGTGTAAGGAAATAACACTTGTAGGCATAAACTGGAAGGAGAGCTGTGTACCAATCCCTAGTGATGATGCACAGAACCGGCCGGTCTAGCACCTAATGTCCGACCCCACCTTCTCGTGGTGCAGGCTGTTATTACCTTTCAAAAGAGATATTCTCTTTTGGAAGGGAATGGAATGGGAGGGCTTCCAGTTCAGTATGGCCTACTGATCTGGTCATCTATGGCTACTTTTTTTCTTTTTTTTCGACCCTGCTGAGGAGTGGTCAACTTCACAGGGTCCTGGTGCTGACCATTTATACCTACTAGACTGGACTTGTTTGTGGATTTGAGCTTGATTATTGATCCTGGACTTGCTGCACTGGTGGACCTCTGTTGAGGGAGAATCTGCCGCTGTGTTTTGTTTGCTTCTGGGTTGCCAGCCCTAAGTGAACAGAGGCACGGGATACCTTATATCAGCTGGTGGATAATCCTAATCAGAGGCCATCACAGGTACCTGAACCTTACTTAGTTAGTTGGGCATCATCAAGCCTAAACTGGAGTAATGTGTCTCAGGCAGGCCATATGGCTCTTGAAAAATTCCACTTGAAAAGGTGGTGCCTGAAGTTCCTACCAGCATCAGTGACTTCAGCTTTTAGTGGAGGAGGAACAGGTCTTTGCCCCATGCCTGCGATCAGGGGGCTGTTTGATATTGTTGGCCCTACCAATCTCAATAAACCTAATTTCTTTAAAAATCCTACTAATCATTTTCTTTCTGCAGTAATATGGAATGTGAGGACATTACATAGAGATTATTCTCTTGATGTCCTCATGCAGGAATTCCAGCGCTATAACCTAGATATTCTAGGCTTGAAAGAGACCAGATGGACAGGTAAAGGTGAGATACTTAAAAATAACTTTAAGTTTCTCTTTACACGGAGGGAGGATGGAAAGCATCACCAAGGCGTGGGTCTGCTGTTCAGCAGACATGCTAGTGATGCTCTTCTAGGATATGAGTGCATTAATGAAAGGTTTCTTACAGCAAAATTTCAAGAAAGGTTTCTTACAGCAAGCATTAAAAACTTGAATGTTATCTGCTGTTATGCCCCCACTGAGGATGAGAAGGATAGGTTTTACAAACAACTTCAGGATATTTTGAATTCTGTCAAGAAAGGAGATATTACCCTTGTTCTAGGTGACTTCAATGACAATGTTGGTACTGACTCTGACCTTTGGGGAGGGATGATAGCCCTTTTGGTATTGGTAGCTGCAATGACAATGTCTCCTACAGGTAAGTAAACTCAATGGTTTCAGAAAAACTAACACATATTACAAACACCATGACATACATGAATACACATGAGTTTCACCTGATGGGCTGCATAAGAATACGATTGATTACATATTAATTAACAGCAAATAGGCTAGTTCTGTTAGGAATACCAGGGCATATAGGGAAACTGAAATTGGATCTGACCATCATTACCTTGTTAAAAGTGTCTTGCAACTTAAACTTAAAAATTGTTGTGCTAAAGTTAAAAAATTTACCTTTAATACTGAAGCTCTGAAAGACCCTGTTATAGATAAAGCTTACCATGATAGGTTACTTAGTCATTATGACAGTCATGGTTTGCTTACTACTGATGTTGAGGAAGAATGGGGCCATTTTAAACAGGCTTTTTTTGGAAACTAACAGTACTCTTTTAGGAAAAAAGGAGCAGAGGATGTAGAATTATTTAAGTGATAAGACACTCAAGCTTATTTCAGAAAGAAGGAACTGCAGGAATGTCCTTAATCAGTACCCTACTAGTCCTAATAGAAAGAATTACAGAGAGCTTAATAAACGTGTAAAGGATCAGTTATCTACTGATAAAAATCTTTGGCCTGATGGCTTGGCTGACAAAGCTGAGGAAGCAATTACAGCAGCTGAGGCAGCACAACAGCAGAGAGCTGTACCAGATAGTTAATGTTTTATGTGGTAGAAAACGGACAGGCATACAAGGATTGAAGGATAAACAAGGTAGGTTATAGAAGGGGAGGAATCTGTCATGGCTAGGTGGGCTGAGCATTTCAGTGATGTTCTAAACAATGTAGTTAGTTCTACTCCCCATTGTTTGCAATGATGATAGATGCATTGGTAGCTTTAATGTTGGCCCTATAACACAATCTGAAGTTAGTTTGGCTATTTCTAAACTTAAACTTCATAAATCCCCAGGGGTGGATGAAATTACTACGGAAATGCTTAGAGCTGGGAATGTTTCAGTTACCATTTGGATGACTGAAATTTTGAATATCTTTTAAGATAAAGGCATGGTTCCTAAGGATTTTACCAGAGCTATTATTATCCCTATTTTCAAAAAAGGTGATTGCAGTTCTTGTGATAACTATAAGGGTATCAGCCTACTCTCTGTTCCAGGTAAAGTTCTTTCCATGGTTGTGCTTAATAGAATTAAGAATCTGGTTGACAGTCAATTGCATGATGAGCAATGTGGATTCAGAAGTGGTAGGGGATGGGTGGATCAGATATTTTCAATGTTTAGAGTTTCAGAAACCTTTGGTTGCTAGCTTTGTTGATTTCAAAAAGGCTTTCGACTCTGTTGATCGTCATAATTTGTGGTTGATTGTGAAATCATATGGTATACCAGACAAGTTAGTTAACATAATGAAAGCTCTCTATAATAACACTGAGTCATGTGTGAGAGTTGGTAAGTCTTGTAGCAATTGGTTTAGCATTACATCTGGTGTTCGACAAGGGTGCATTTTGTCTCCTTTTCTCTTTAGTTTGGTTGTTGATTATGTTATGCGAAATCACTGCAAGGGAAAGATTTTGGCCTTAAATGGGCTGGAGATACGAAAATTTCTGATTTAGATTATGCTGATGATTTAGCCCTTTTAGCAAATGATGTTGATGAGATGAACTCTTTCATTCAAGCTGTTGATGAGACTGGTAGTAGAGTAGGTTTGGTTATGAACAGAGAGAAAACTAAAGTGATGAAAATTGGTCAGGCAGGTTGTGACTCAGTTCATCTTAATGGTAGCAGTCTTGAGCAGGTGTCACAGTTTAATTATCTTGGGAGCTATGTAACTGATACTGGTGATTGTGGCATGAGATTAACAGATGAATAGGGATTGCTGCCGGGACTTTTAAGAATCTATGGAGATTGTGGAGAAATAGGCCTATACACCTAAAGACTAAAATTAGACTGTATAATAGTTTGGTTCTTTCTAGGGTTAGTTATGGTAGTGAAACTTGGATGCTGTGTAAACAAGATAACAGGAAACTAGATGCTTTTGATTCTAGATGCTTACGTATTATCTTGGGTATTAGATGGTTTAACTTTGTAACTAATGATGAGGTTAGGCAAAGGAATCTGCAACCTCCTTTAAGCAGCATATTGTGCAGAGAGAGACTCCGTTGGTTTGGCCATGTTGCCCATATGGATAATTATAGATTGGTGAATAGGGTTATGAACAGTGTGCCTAAAGGCCTCAGAAGGAATGGGAGACCTAGGATGCAGTGGGCAGACAATGTTAAACAGGACCTTGTTAGAATTGGTGTGCAGTGGCCGGATGCAGCAGATATAGCTCAGGACAGATATGCTTGGAGAATTAAATTGCATGGTCTGGTTGGACCTCCGAGCCCATGGCTGCTTGAGGATGATGAGTTGTAAGATTTTGATTAGCATGTAATTTATTAATTGCATAAATCATTAATGCTGATTTTACTTTTTTCCCACCTTATAATTCAGCACAGGGGATCATGGCTTAATGCCCCATCCGACAGATGATAGCTTTTCTAAGCACAGTGATGTCCCCTTTCACACTGAGAGAGTTAGCAAGAAAAATTCTTAACACTGACCCAGTTGGGTCTTGACCCTGGGGACATCATATTATGAACCTGGTACACTACTGACTAAACCAAACCCTGTCCTTAGAACTATGCAACCATTCTGGAAAATTGTGATTTTGATGAATTTGGTTCTACTATGAATTTGTTTGAACTAGAGAGAATTATTCATTTTTAAATAACTTTGAGATGGGAAAAATTGTTGACTTTGGGTAAATCATGTCCCATATGCTTTATGAATTAGAAATTATTTAGATACAACAAATCTTTTAAAGAATAACTGGAAGTGAGGATGAATTCCAATTATAATAGGAATGTGCTATGTGTATAAAATTTATATTAATCTGCAGCCATTTTTGCATATTGGAGTAATCTGTGGTTAACCTTTCTCATGCCTAACTTGAAAAAAATGAATGAATCCAAAGGTTCAGCTGTCTTTTCACTGTGCTCAGCCAAAAAATTTAACTTACAATTAATTTTGCAGAAAAAAATTAGTTTCATCATGAATGGGACTCAAACTCACATCTTCTAGTTTCAGCAAAATTATTTCTTGAATTCTCTGTCAACAGGAGTCCATGTATTTATTATTGATTTATTTTTTCATTAATAGTGCTTGCACATGAGTGATTTTCAATTTATATCTAATTCTGAGCAATATTGAAAGGTTGCGCTTCTGATCATAGATGCTAACCATAAACGACAGAACCAGAAGATTTAAAGTTACAATTAACTGATAGAATGAACTAGTGGTGAGAATACCTGGCATGTACAGTACTGTGCAAATTAGTTGGGACAATAGGAAAATGCATTAACAAAGATACAACTAAAATATTTATTTGTTTAATAGTGTAGTTAATAGTGAATGTGACCTCCCTTATCTTTAATTACTTCTTTCAGCCTCTCAACCATTGATGCCACTAGCTTTCCACACATCTCCTTCACTTCAGGGTCGTGGTACCACACTTTCATGACACTTTCTATTATTTTGGTTTTCGTCCGGCAATCCATCTTAGATATGCGTGCTTTAATAATGGCCCACAAATTTTCAATGGGGTTTAGATCGGGTGAATTTCCTGGCCACTCCAATACCTTCAAATGTTGCTGGGTAAAGAAGCTCTTAGCAAGCTTAGAATTGTGGCATGGAGCCAGATCCTGTTGAAATATCCCATCACCGTTAGGAAATAGCTTCTGCAGTGTTGGGACCATTTTCGCCTCCAGAATGCCTATGTACTTTTTGCTGTCCATCATTCCTTCAATGGGGTGAAGCGTCTGTGGCCTGGAAGCTGTGAAACATCCCCAAAACATGATCTTGGGAGGGTGTTTGGGAGATTGCTGGATGTGGCCGGATCGAAGAGGTTCTACAGGCTTTGCTTGTCCCAACTAATTCGCACAGTACTGTAACTGGGAGAGGTGTGGGTGTGAATCCCACTCATGGCAAAACTCGTTTTTTCAGCAAAATTATTTCCTGAATTTTATGTCAACAGATAGATAATCTGTGTATTTACTATTGATTAACTTTTAGAATTGTTTTTGCCAAATAACATGATAGGCCATTTTATACACCAAATTAAATAGTATTTCTGAATTTTATGAAAATTAAATTTCTAACCAAAATGAAAAATACATTACTCTCTTAATGGATATATCCCCAAAATAGACACCTTCCTTTGAAGACACTTTCAATTAGGTTCCTGCCAGAAGCATTAGAAATTGCATATTAAACTACCTCTTTAAATCAGACACTCTCCAACAAAGACATAGATATTTCAGGTGTTCCTTTTGCATTTTGAAACTTTTCCTAACAGATACTTAGACATTCCCAGAAGAAATTTTTGGATTTAATGACAATATTCCATTCTGTGAGTGAACTATACCCATTAAACAGATTGGCAGTTATTACGTGTACATAGGTAATGACTCGTCAAACTAAAGTCTCATCTAACCTGACATTATAATCCATGTTATATAATGTGCATTTATGTTCCTTATAAGTATGTGGTTGTCAATTTGAAGTGTAGTTAATATTTGGATAATTTATGGAAATTTTATACACCAAATTAAATAGCATTTAATTCTGAATTTTATTAAAGTTAAATTTCTAACCAAAATGGCAAATGCATTACTCTCTTAATGGATTTAAAGTTAACAACTTTCAAAGATAAAATAGAAAAGATATAGCATGCCAGGCAAGAAAGGTGTGGATTTTGTAAATTAACTGAACATTTCAAAATAAATTTTTTTCACTATAATACACTTAAAACACTGGCCAGAATTGTTCAAGTTGACTTTGCATTGTTCACACTGTTGGAGCTTTCCATTTTTATGTCAGTGGAGAAACACTTCCTTCTTAACTGTCGTTTTGCATTGCACACCATACATTTTCTGTTTGACTGTTGCACTCTGGGGATCTTCTTGGCTAAATGCCTACAGTTTAGTGCACTCAGTTAAACTTCTTTTTAATCATTTGATATAAACTCGTGAACTAATGATTTCTTTAAAATAAAATTATGTTGGTTGGAGGAGAGGAGAGGGGTAAACACCTCAATGGTGGAGAGGCGCTTATCCCTTGATGAAATTGTGTCATCCCCCCCCCCCCTTCCCTGATCATAGGAGGACTAATTTCCAAACTAAGGAAATCTTCTTTGTTTCCATATCTGAGACCAACAAGAGGAACAATCTCCCCCTACCCCCTTCCAGAAAATTTATTAATCAGAAAAAAAAAATATGTTAAGATCAGGTATACCAAAATTTATTGTTTATTTTTTCTTTAAAGAAATGTAAATCTTATATTTTTTACTTTGCTATCTGAAGTATTTCATTTATTTTGATATTGTGAAAAAAAATTTTTAAGTGCATTTTCAATAATGAGTTCCTTTTTTGTTTTGTTTTTGAGCATTCTTAGTTCTATTATGGTATGATGTATGCATAATTCCTTGTTTGCAGCTGCACTCATTAATGAACAGCTTGACATATATTTCTAGCTTGAAACATTAATTTGTTGTTTTTGCCTCTTCCTAAACCCCGCCCTGTCCACGGTCAGTAGGGGACACCGATGGGCTTGGAAAGGCCGCCGTCCGTCGGATGGGACGTTAAGCCGTGGCCCCGTGTGCGGGAGAGCCATACCATGTGCACGTTAAAGAACATGCTGGATGGCCTTGACGGGAGGCTACCATCTGTCTCCCAACAGCTGTTCCAGTGGGTCCCCTCCCCCAACCTTCTCTGAGCCTTCGGGGTCCATGTGACCTGGCCATTTAGCCCATGGTGTGCAAAAAAAGTGCCGCTCAGAGGTAAAACAACCCAACAACCCAACCTCTTCCTAAAACAAATTTGATCCCCTCCCCCCTTGACTGGAAAAATTTCTGCCTGCACCCATGATGATGATTATTTTAAAGTGTGCAATAATAAGAAAGGAAGAATTTAAAAATGGTTTAGTATCAATTATTTCTGTATATATATTTTATAATGTGATATATAATTTTTTTTCTGGTCAGTAATTATTGAAATGACTTGGGCCTGGGCTTAAAACTTTTAGCTGGAACTCATCTCTAATTACAAGATAGTAAATTTATATGTTGTTGATTTAGAACTATTTTTGAATCTGTTTGTTTTCTTTTCAGCTTATACAAGAGGGATGAAAGATGCCTTTTTCTGTATGTACATCAGAATTCTGATGATTTTCAGATGTTTTTTCCTTCTGAAGAAATGCGGCAAAGGTTTTATAAACTTCTTTTAGAAATGACAGCTGATCAGGAAAATATAGTAACAGATATAAATACAGATATGAATACTGGTGTTCTTCAGGTAAGAATTAGCTTGGTTTTAGGAAAAATGACATAAAATCATTAATATGGTGTTGGACTGCCATATGAGTCCAGTACAGCCTGTATATGTCATGGTATAGAGTACCAGTGTTAAAAATCAACATGAGAGATAAAACACCATTTATCCACAAGAAACATGATCAGTTCCTGCTTGTTTGATGGAGCTGGAAAAGGCAGTCTGAGACATCATTCCAGTGGGTCTCATCTGATGACTGCAGTCTCATGGTCCTCAAACTGCTGGGTGACCACATGTACTCTGTGAACAGGAGCACTGTCATTCTGAAAGACAGCTCTCCATGAAAGAAATCCTTTACCATTGGATGAAGATGACTTATGATTATCAAATAGTGATTGGCATTAATTTTGTCTTTTAACTGAATGAGTGCACCCAAATCATGCCACAGAAAGCACCCCTACATCATTACAGAATTGCCAGAACCCTTAATAGTAGAAAGCAAACAGAGTTGTAAGCTTCCTTCAGTTGGTACCATGTGTGCACTTGTCCATATGTCAGAAATAGTGTAGGATGATCCATCAGACCATATCACATTCCTCCACTGTTTGTGCATTTGGGACCACTGGACATGCTATGCATTGAGAGGTGTGATGAAACGCTTGTGATTTGACCATGATATCCAGCCCTATGGAGTTCTCGACATACTGTTTTTGATAAAACTGGCCTCTCATGTCCTATATTGAAATCCATGCACAACTGATCAGCTATAGCTCTCCAGTTTCACTTCACACTAATACTCGAATGTCCCAATTTTGTAGCATGCACTTTTGAATGAACATTAGCAAGTTCCAACTGTTTTAGTGACTGAAGTTCCTGCTAAATGTATTCCAACAGTCATGCCCCTTTTGAAAGCATTAATGTCTTCTCTTGATTACATGGTACTAATAATTGCATGCAGTTATGCAAGGTTTGCCCTTATAGACATGATGCTAAGCATACTGGGAGGTCATTTGCATGTTTCATGCCTTCATCAGTAGCACTTGGTGTTTCCATTTTTCTGTCCAGTCTTTAAGTTTTGCTATATATTAAAAATTGTAGAAGAAATGTGTTATCTCATTAATTGTCTAATACCATCAAACCTCTCTAAGATGGAACCTCTTTGAGACAGAATCCTTTCTTAAGTAGAGCATTTGTCTTTCTCCCAATTAAATCAATTTTAACCAAAGTAATTCTCTTATCCAGAAACAGAAAGTAAATTAATACACAAACATTGAATTCACTGTAATGCTCATTGGTGATACTTAGAAGTTAGCCAAAAGTGCTAAATTTATTCTAGAGATCTATATAGATGTTTCAGTGGGTATCTGTTTAATGATAACTTTTGTTGAGGGAAGGGAACTCTGTGCTTAATTATCCTATACGCATGCGAACTATTTCTTTTAAGCATATAGGGTGTGTGAAGCTGCCCATCAGGATTCTTTTGACAATGCAATAGTGCTATTAACTCAAGTGACTATAGCTCATGATGTTATGGGGGAGGGGGTTAATCTCAGGGAAATAGTTTGCAGCCTAACGATAATTTTTACAGAAATTCTAAAAGGTGGTCATTAAATGGAGGTCACCACCCAAAATCTTTTGGTCAGTGGTAGTGACTTGGTAACAGTGACAGATTCAAATTATTTCTTGAGGGGGGGGGGAATGATATATCTGACACTGGAATGATTGTATAAATCATTATATTTTGGGGGCAAATCTTAATTTTTTTTCACAGTTTGCTGAAGTACTAGTGGAAAGAATCAGAGCACTTGTTTCTGCTCTGTATCTACCACTTCTGCAAACAATTTTTGGATTCTTGGTACCCGAGTTGATTTCATACTTGATTAGAAGAAAGTGTAAGCATTCATAATTATATTTTATGTGTATGTGGTTGCACATGAGATACAGGGAAAAGGATCGCTCTTTAATGTCTTCATTTTGCTCTTTTTCAAAAATGTTCACCAGCTCTCGTTTTTTATTGATATCAAATTTCTTTTTCCATTTTTGGAGTCTTAGAAATAAAGAAGCTTCATTGGCAGTATTATTTTGAAAACTAATGTGCATGGCCAAATATCAATTCAACTTGTCCAGTAAGTTTTCATAAGCTTAGGAAAAATCAAATTAATATTTCAAAATGACCTTGAAATTTATTGCTGATAGAACTTGATAGATAGTTCTGTTTTGTATTTTTATTTTTATGACAGCATTAATAGTGGTTTTAACTTTGAAGATTGATATATGTGATTGATGATGATTATGTGTATTTTTAAATGTGCTGTGAAATGTAGATGGTTTTTTAAAAATAAATTTCATTCATTCTTTTCAGTATGAATATGAACTTGATGAGCATGGCAAACGCGATGTTTTAGGTAAAGGAACATATGGAGTAGTATATGCAGCACGTGATTTAACAACACAAGTGCGTATTGCTATAAAAGAAATACCAGAGAGAGATATTGGGTAAGTAATGTAATATTCTTCATGAAAATAAACTCCTAAATTATAAGAAATTGATAAACAGTAAACAAATATTAAAAGTTTATTATAGTGCCCTAAATATTTGGTAGCTATTGAGTATTGAATATTTATCTGTAGTAACCGTGGCTGAGTAGTTAATGCGCTTGGCTACTGATCTGTGGGGCCTGGGTTCAAGCCCTGGCTAAGGCCTGGATGTTTGTGTTGTTTTTCTGCTGAGGTCCTGCCATTCTCACAGACTTACTAGGTGTATAAACCTGTAAGACATATATGGCAAGTAGCTGCTTGAGGGGGTATTTATTTCATTTATAACTGACTATTCAACTTCTCATATTGATAAAGTAGAGCATTAGTAATTTAATTAGTTCATATTAAATTTTAATAAAAGATTCAACAGTTCTGTTAAATTTCAGATAAAATCAAAAATCGCATAAATGCATGGACTTACAGAGTATGTAACATATGTAACATATAAGTTGCATACAAGAAACCTGTCACCAGTTAAATTATGTATTGTTTTATGACTCATGTTTTGAGTATCTAGTGCTGGAGTTATAATTAAGATTAAGAAGATGTTTCTAATATGCTGACAACAATACTGATTTACCTGGGGCAGGGGTTAGCTCAGTCACTAGCACACCTGATTCTTAATCTGTAGTCCCAGGTTTGAGTCCCACATGGGCCTGCATTGAGATTTATCTCTGCTAAACCCCACCATGCCCTCAGTAAGAATGCGGACTCTCCATTGGATAGAATGTAAAGTTTGCCACCATGCATGCATGACCCCATGTACAGAAGAACCATACCCTGTACATGTTAAAGGACAAGCTAGATGGTCTTGACAGGAAGTTTCCATCTTTCACCTGTCCAGTGGGTTCCTTCCCCAATGTTCTTTGAGGTCCTTGTAACCTGGCCATTTAGCCCATTTTGTACAAAAAAAAAGGCCACCTAGAGATAAAAAAAAACACCAAACAACAATCCAACTGATTTACCTATTAACAGTCATTGCAGGAAGTGTGTACATTAGAATGTTTATTGATGTTCTCTCTGAATGCACAAATAGAAAAAAAGAGGTGCTCCTTTCTATAATTGTGGTTTTTCATTCAGCTTTTTTATCCACAGCTCTTCATTGGTTTACAAAGTATTTATTTAACCACTATTATGCTGTATAAGTATCTTGTTGACATGAGCATAGAGGAAAAATTGTCTTGTGCTGGGTGAGATCTGAACTTATGACATGCCAGATGCTCTGCCCACTAAGCTATTGGCCCCTGATCAAGATCTCCCCTATTGTTGATGTTAATTTCCATCACAATAGGGTTTGTCACCAGCAGTTGTCTTTTGACTGCACGTGAAAGTCTGTTATGTGGCATTTCCTGGGTACTCTACACAAGTCCAGCCATACTCCATGGCCAACCTGATTGGTGGCTTTTTCAAGGAAATTT
The DNA here is from genome assembly GCA_038380435.1 of Ryuthela nishihirai. Classification (NCBI taxonomy): domain Eukaryota; kingdom Metazoa; phylum Arthropoda; class Arachnida; order Araneae; family Heptathelidae; genus Ryuthela; species Ryuthela nishihirai. Next base: position 3,083,308 of record JAWZYU010000032.1, on the reverse strand, counting down.
TGTTTTATATATACACTGTTAGGATCTATTACTAGCACATGCACTTTTTTTTATATATTATTAGTTTTTTTTTTACATGGCCTTTTTATTTGCAACATATAGAACAGAGAAGAATCCTAGAAGCTTCTCATTCAAAGACATGCCCTACTAAGACCAAAGTCACTGCTGACCACCCTCAATTTGAGCTAACACAACACATAAAGTTCGCCTTTCTGGTACAGGCACTAGCTTCCTACCACTATGCCAGTTGAGGCTCAAGGTTTTGTTTTACTGATGGCTAAATGCATATCAACAGGACACTAACATAATAGTGGTTAAATACTTTGTGAGACAACTTTCTCTTTTTTATTTAGAAGCAACATATTGGTTTTCACACAGATGAATTTTGTTCATTTTTTTAAAAATAGGCACATTTGATGGTATCTATCCAAAGGCACAAATAGTAGAAATAAATATCACCACTTGGCTGGAAACTATATAGTTTATTAACATTTAAGATTCCAAGTTTCTAACAATAAACTCTGTCTGGGGAGCAAATTACTTTTGAAGTTACAGAAGAAGAAAAATTGTAAAAGACAAACAGATGTATCTCATGTGACAAAAGTAATAGAAATTTTAACTTAAAATAACAGAAATTCAAAAATTATAAACAGTAGGCAAAACATTTTTTTTCATAATAAAAGTAAAATTTTACTGTATTTTTTTTACTTTAACAAAATACAAATAAAATTTTTTTGAAATATTTTATTATTTTAATGTAAATATTTATATTTGAAGAGTAATTCACTTTATAGTTATCAAATTTTCAATAATATGGTTAAATTAAGCTTAATAACTTAGCACTGTGAAAAGTTTATTTCTCTTATAATAATTGCTAATAAATATAATTTAAAAAAAAAATAAAATTATAAATCTTTAAGCAGCTCTATAAACAGCTTATATTCTAAAGCATGATATAAAGCTTAATTGAACTACTTAAGTTTGTTTTAAAACCACATACAAATTAAGGTGTAGGCAAATGCAAAAAAACAACAACCAACATTTTCTCTGCACACTTACCTATTTAATAATTTGGGTTAAGTAATTATTGTATTAGTTTCTATATTATGCTTATAGATTATTTGCATCAATGCTATAAAAAACTATAATTTCAGAATTATACAAAACATTTTGCTAAAAAATTGTGATATATATTAATTAAAAGATAATCATTATTAAGGATATGCATTAATTAAAGAGTAATATTAATTTTAAAACAAGTTAGATTGAAAAATATCTCAGAATCAGACAGACTTTAAACAGCTAAGAAGATTTAAACATATGTACAATTTAGTTCTCCAAACACATCTGTCCTTAGCTACTGCTGTTTTATTTGGCAGCCAGTTGTAAAAAAGTCCTCTTTGGCATTGTCTACCACTGCATTCTAAGTCTTCCCTTTTTCCTGAAATCCTTAGATGCACTGTTTGTAATTTGCTAATCTGAAGTTCTGCCTATGGACAACATGGGGAAACTAAATCATTATCTCCCCATATAATGCTGCTTAAAGATGATTCATGACTCCCTTCATCTAACCTTGTCATTACTATGTACTCAAACTACCCAATATGCAAATTACTTTGTAAACATTTAGAATCCAAAAGTATCAAGTTTGCTGTTATTTTACTTGAAAAGGGTCCAAATTTCACTACAATTGCAAACATTAGAAAGGACCAAAGTATTTTATAACCTATTAACGAATTTTTTTTTTTGTGTTGACAACTATTTTTCCACAATCTGCACAGATTCTGAAAGTCTCAGCAGCAATGTCTGTTCTGTTTTTCTCGTGTCACACATTATCAGCATCTGTTTCACAACTTTCAAGATAATTAAACTGAGAAATGTGTCCAAGAGAATAAGCATTGATAAGAACTGAAGCACCACTCACCTAACCTATTTACATTATTTTAGTTTTCCCTATATCATCAAACTTACCCTATTACCAGGGTAATTACCAGTCTCATCAACAAGCATAATGAAAGAGTTCACCTCATAAACCTGATTTTTCAACAAATGGTATAGCTATTTTGAACAAAAGGACCAAATCATCATTATAACCTAAATCAGATAGTTCATACACCGATCAGCCAATACATTAAGACCACCTCTGCCTTATGCAAAGAAGCGTGTGCAGCCAATCAATGTTACATGCCAAGGTTGCAAATGATATATATATACCTGGGGTAGAGCTCTTGCGGGCAGTATTTCGTTTTGTTTCAACGTGGGAAAAGCAAAGGATTTATCTGACTTCAACAAAGGCCAGATTGTTATGGGAAGACACCTTGGAAAGAGCATCTCAGAAACAGCGATGCTGATAGGCTGCTCACTCTATGCAGTAGTTAGTACCTGTCAAAGATGGTCCATAACAGGTGACACTTTGAGCTTTCGACAAAGTGGGGGCCGGCCAGGTCTCATTGATGCCAGAGGTCAGTGCAGGCTATCTCGTTCGCAGCAACAAGAGGGCTACTGTGGCTGACATTACCCATAATTTCAATTGTGGTAAAGGGCCCAATGTGTCTTAACACACAGTTCATTATAAGCTCTTGGATATGGGTCTCTGCAGCCACAGACCCATTCGTGTGCCTAAGCTCACAGTCATTCACTGTTGTCAATGCTTGCAGTGGGCACATAATCTTTGAACCATAGAAGACTGGTAGAGGGTTGTATGGTCAGACGAATCCTGTTTTCTGTTACACCATGTGGACTGATGAACTCGTGTGTGATGTTTACCCACGGAAGTCTTCTCTTGGATGCACTGTGGGATGGATCCAGGCGACTGGAGTGAGTGTGATTGTCTGGGCAATATTTTGTTGGGGATCTCTTGGACCAGTTATCCCTGTAGAGCAAGCTATCACCTATCTGAACATCGTGGCTGACCAAGTACACCCCTTTAAGGCTACTATTTCCTGGTGGAGATGGCATCTTTCACCAAGACAATGCCCCATGTCACACTGCGAAGAAGGTTCAGGAATGGTTCCTAGAACAAGATGAGGAATTCCATTTATTGCCATCACCCCCAAATTCTCTGGACATGAATCCTATCGAGCATTTGTGGTTTGAGTTGGAGAAACAGGTACGAGCAGCATCACCCCAACACATAATTTATGGGGACTGCAGGATCTTCTGTTGCAGTCATGGTACCAAATATCAAGCGACACCTACCAACCTCACATTGAATCTATGTCTCATCGGGTGAGAGCTCTTTTGACGGTGAGAGGAGGACCTACATCATATTAGGTAGGTGGTTTTAATGTTGTGGCTGACTTACCATTTACTTAGTGTAATTTTGTGAGACCATTAAGTAACTACTGTTATTATGTGCTTTATGGATTTTAAAAAAGCTTTAACATAACTTAAATCAATCATTCATCTTTAATTGAAACTTAGAAACATTTTGATCATTTCCTACTCTTATTCTTTATAGCACTTACTTTTTGTAATATTTATATGTTGCAACATTTTGTAATTTTTTTAAATTTATTCTTAATGATTTACACTTTTTAGAATTTGAGCTTGAAACCAAAGTTTGCAAAGGAATTTTTTCATTTTTGATATAATTGATTTAATTGAAGCCTCTGAAATGCTTGGACATTTTAGAAAAGGGTTTCATGTTTTCAATGAACAAATATGTTTAGATTATTTTAACAAATATCCTTAGCAGTTTATGCTATAGATTTTACCAAGTTTTTGAAAATTTATTCCACTCTTAATTGCTGATGTGTGCTTATTGAAGATAGTAAATAGCTTATAGAATTTTTTTTTTCATGATTAGTGTTGTACAGCCCCTTCATGAAGAAATAAAGTTGCATTCAGAATTACGACATAGAAATATTGTCCAGTACCTTGGTTCAGTTAGTGAAGAAGGATATTTTAAAATTTTTATGGAACGGGTTCCAGGAGGTGAGTTGCTTTTGAAACTGCTTGTGATATTCATTCTTTTATTCACTATTATTTCTCCAGGGGTGAATTGCTGTTAATGATTTGGGGATATTGCCTTCAGATTTTTTCAAATCCAAATTTTTTTCTTATTTTTAGTTAACCTAAATATTTTCATTATCCTTCTTTCATTGCATGTTAGATCATTACTTCCTCTCATGCCCATTTTCAAAGTTAGTGTAAAGATCTCTATTCTTTACTTAAAAGAATCTGTTAGCCAAATATCTTTAAAAATAAAATATCCCCTCAAACAGCCACTTGCCACAGAGGTCTGACAGGAGCCTGCCAGTTTTAATATGCCAAAGTATAAAGTCTGTGAGGATGGGGACCTCAGCAGAAAACAATACAATCATCCATGCCTTATCTGGGGCTCAAATCCAGGTCCCTCTGGTTAGTAGCCAAGCATGCGTTTAATATGCCAAAGTAGAAAGTCTGTGAGGATGACAGGACCTCAACAGGAAACAATACAAACATCCATGCCTTATCTGGGGCTCTAACTCAGGTCCCTCTTGGTCAGTAGCCAAGTGTGCTAATTACTGAATCTTAATCACAGTAGTTATCATACTCAGTAAAAACCATTAACTCAGTATCTCTAGATTAAATATTATGTTTAATGAACAACACTTCACATTACCTACACATATATATTTAGGGTGCAGTCTTAATCCACTGCCCCATCAAGAATATCCAGTCGCACACTCCCTGAGTGCTGATACGACTTTTAATAAAAAGTCCTTCAATGATGCTGGCTTCTAGAGCCAGTGTTCCATTTTACTTCCGACCCTTTTGATGGTCAGAAGTCCCCTTCTTCTCCAATAGGCTTAACTAACCCCTTCCCGCTGTAAGAACACAGCAGAACTCACATCATGGCATTCTATGATGCGCTGGTCCACACATGGCTACCGCCTAATACCGTGTACAGCAGAGAGGCAACATGAAAGCCTGGATGGGAATATCCTTGACGGTTAGTCCTGCCTTATTCATAATAGATTTTAAAATTATAATTACAGATGGTTGAAGAAATAAATTTTTTAGTTCTTTCTCTTTCTGCTGTATAGTAGTGAATATTTTTAAACAAATTATTGTAACTTGTTAGTGACTAAAGCAAGCTAAAAATATCCACTATAACTGCACAGCAAAAAATGATTTTAATGTTTTTCACTAATTCATTGAATTTGGTTGTTTCATTATTGTATCTGTTGATAATGTAAAGATATTCTTGAAAGATAATCCTTGTTTTGTCCTCTTTGGATTTTTTTGACAAAACCACTATTAATTTGCTTTGTAAGCAACTGAAGAAGAAGTCACTTTGATCCAAGAACACTTCTTCCTTCCTTAGAACAATGGGCAACCATTTTTAATCAGTGCTATGCAAAGGTGTTGCACATTTTTGCCAATAAATACTTTTGGAACAAATGTTTGGATTGTGATAAATGATTTACTAAAATTGCTTTCCCATTTATCAAGGTACTTAAAAAATATAAGATTCTGTAGATATGTAATTTGTGTGTTTGTGTTAACATTTCTAGTGAATGATTGCAGTGTTTGTAAGTATAATTATTTGCAACTGAAAATAATAGTATTATGTGCAGTGTTAAAAACAACTTTGATTTGTAAAGACAAATGTGTAGAAAATTTAAAAAAATTAATTGTATTTGATGATCAATTATCTAAACATAGCTTATATAAATATATAAAGCTGCATGTGTGTAAAAAAACATTAGTGGAAATAACAGAAATTCTGCAGAAAAGATTCTATTGTAATGAGTTTTATGCCAAATGAAATTTCCTGCATGAGATGTGCCATCTTCTTACACGTATATAATAGTTTACAGAATTTCACACCTCCTCTAGAAAAAGGAAATATAATGTTTACCATTGGGGGGGGGGGTTAAAATTTTTTACTTTTCCCATCATTACAGGAGGCATTTATTAATTTTGGGAGATTTGGAAAAGGTGAATCATAAGATATCATCAATACCTAAACAATCCAAATAAAAGTTTTATTTATCTCTAAAAACAAAAGTTGATTGTCTACAGACAGACAGATAAAGTGGAAACAATATTTTTTCCCCCTGAAGATTATACTTATGAGATGTCAATACACATCAAATCATTAACCAGAGGGAAGGCTTATATACCTTTTTGGCTTTGCAAAAGAGAATATGATATACAGGGCATCAATAAATTATCTGACATATTACAAAATTTAATAATGAATAAAACATTTCCATTTGCAGTTTTGCTGCAACTTTCCAATGCAGGAACATCCTGCATACATATTAGAGGAAACAAAAATACAAGGTAACTAATAACTGCATCCTGTAATGGTGGAAAAAGTTAAAAATGGTAACCCCCATGGTAAATATTATATTCCCCTTTTCTGAGGGAGGTGTGAAACCTTGTAAAGTATATGTAACTAAAAAGAAGTTGGTGGATTATAATTTTCACCATATACCGATATTTATAACTTAGTATGTAGAATTCTTTTTCTTAAGTTTTCGTTTGTAATGCAACACTTTTTTTTTTTATTTTATATGTAACAGGAAGTTTATCTAAGCTGTTGCAATCCATATGGGGGCCTCTAAAAGATAATGAAATTACCATATCTTTTTATACAAAGCAAATACTTGAAGGACTAAAATACTTGGTAAATATAAATATTTAATAATATCTGCGGGATGTAATTGATAATGTTTTAGTTAAATTTAGGAGTAAATATGAAACATATGCAATAACAAAGTTATTTATATAATATTTTTGAGTTCATGACATCAAGAAATTCACTAATACTGATTTTTTATTTAAAAAATTAGATAATTTATAAATTGCATGCACATTAGAGGAAACAAAAATACAAGGTGTAATGTAAACCATTTGAAAAGGTTGAGTGCTTTTTAATACAGCAAAATGTATTTTAAGTTTTATTCATTATTAAATTTTGTAATGTGTTGGATAATTTATTGATGCCCTGTATATCATATTCTCTTTTGCAAAGCTGAAAAGGTATATAGGCCTTCCCTCTGGTTAAGGATTTGATGTGTATTGGCATCTCTTAAGTATAATCTTCAGGAGAGAAGCTAAAATATTTATCTGATAGTTTTTCCCTTCAGTTGGCAAAAAATGTCATTTAATGTTTTCAAAAGCTTAACTATAATTGCCTTAGAAAATAACTATGGGAAAATTTATGTTTTATGAAATTTAATAACTTCAAGACAATTAGTGGAAGAAGTATCTCCATTATATGAATTTAACAGATCAGCATCTATTCTGGAGATGATGTTTGGAAGAGGCCAAAGCACATCAGGCATCAAGCATAAAGGTAGGTGTATCCACCCATCAGTTTTTGCAGATGTTATGTATATTTGTTTATGTCAAAACTGAGACTATTAATTAACTTTTTAATTCTTATATTTTCAGTTATCAGTCTTTTTTTGTTTAAATAAAAAGCAACTTTTTAAAATAAGATCACAAAAATCAGTTTTATCATTGAACTGTATAGTAAATTTAGCTGAGAGTTAAAATTTGAATTTAATTGATAATGGTGCTTAGCTTGACATAATTTCCCTTTTTCTCCCCATTACAAAATGGTCTGTAAATGGTAGCTAGGCATACACTGGAAGAACTGTGTAACAATCAAGGGTGAATAAAGATGGGTGGGGCCATTCCATGAGTGAGCATTTCTTGACAGTCATTGGTTAAGGTTTTTACCTCACAGCAGGGAGATGAATGGTAAACAAATCTTATAAGAAGCATACATAACATAGATTTACATTGACAGAAAAAGTGGAAAAATTACAATTTGAGGTCTATGTTATCGGGAAAGTATTTATTGTTATGGTTATACACTCAGCTACCACTTTATTGGATACAGTTCCATACTAGAGTACATTAAGAGTAGCTGAGATTGAGCTCGGTAACTTCTTAAATAAGCTTTTTAAGAAAAAAAATGTGACTAAAGATAATTTAGAGATCTCGATCAAATCTATTTTAATCTCAATTTTCAACAATATTCTTTTGCCATTTAGTGAGTTAAGGAAATTTTATGTAACAATTATGTTAATTTTTGCCAATTTCCAATTATTTTTTGCAGAACGAGTTGCTAAATATTTCAGTACCATAACTCAATAAATGTTTTTGTGGAAAAAATTTCACCGACATAGGAGATTCGATTCTAGGTTCAAGGTGTTTTTAATTCATGGTGAAATTAGCCTCCAATGAGTGGCTCCCTACACCAGTCACAACAGGAGTGCGAGAAAGCAGAGGCCGAAGAGACTGCCTCTCAGCTATCTCTTGGGACTATTAAGGGTACTAATCTCGAAAAAGAAGAAAACATTAGACCTTTCAGAAGAGACAATGTTCTGAAAGAAATCAGTGATAAGTCAGAAGTCGGTTCGCTGCAGCTTCAGATTGTGGTGGTTGCCAAGTAGAGAGGTGATGGAGTAGTCGGTGGTTCTGATAACATGAAGCTCCCAGAATAAATCTTTTCTTTTGGCATTGTAGCAGGAGCAGTTGAGCAGAATGTGAGATACAGTCTCAGGTGTGCTGCATGTGGCACAGTTGGGACTGTACACTCTGTTGAGAGTGTGAAGTGTAGAGTTGCTAGAGAGAGTTTACTAGAGAGAGTTTACTGAGAGAGAGAGGGTAATAGATATATACCTTTGATTCTCAAGCGCCTCCTTCATGGTATGATCAGCAAGCTCATTACTAGGTATCCCTACATGGGAGGGGATCCACTGGAAATGAACTGTAATTCCGACAGAAGTGACCTAGATCCCTGATCTTCTGGATAAGGAAGGGGTTGCAGCTCTTGCTGTCTCGCTTCTGGAAAGCTTCCAAGGCTGACTTACGAGTCATAGAGGATGACAAAGTTGTCACTCTCAAGGCTGAGGATGAAGAGACAGTTTCAAGGATAGCATAAAGCTCCACACAGGTGGAGGAAGTGAGATGCGGAAGATGGAAACCTCTGGTGATGCCTGTATTGGGGATGGCAGAGGCAGCATGTAGCCTCTCCTGGCCCACAGATCAATCAGTGTAGCCCTCAGTACATCTCTCATATCGTGCAGTGACATAAGAGGTGTAGAGAAGCCTGATGGCCACTGGATCTGAGTAGCTCTTTCGACCTAGAGAAGGGACAGTGACATTGATCATAAGATCACTGTTCCTTCAGGGTGGAAGGTGCCAGCACTTGAGCTGGTAGGGACAACTCTGTTGTAGAAGTCAGTGGCAGACATGGCGATGGCAGAGTCTGGCCTGTCTTGCAACTTCTTGAGAAGCTCGTGGTTAAAGTGGAGGGAGTGGAGCCTCGAGAGATGACACAGTATATCACTCTTCCGGCACAGGCGGAAAGGCATGTCATCAACCTCTGCATTGACAGACGCATTTGGTTTGTTAGGGCAGAGTCCCAGACAGAGGTGCAGAGATATAGTGTGTACAGTGGCCAACTTGCTCAGCAGTGAAGTAGAGGCATTGCTCAGAAGGTGACTACTGTAGTTGACACGAGAGAGGATCAAGTGCTGATACAAGACCAGGAGAGTCTTGCAGGAACTTCCCCAGTGGGTACCAGCAAGGAAAGACAATATATTTCTCTGCGCTGTAGCAACTGTCCTAAGATGCTGGATGTGAGGTACCCAGGTCAGCCTGTTGTCCAAGACCACACCAAGGAACTTATGCTGTTTGATGACCTTGATGTGGTCTCTTCCAAGCATGAGGCCAGGGAAGGTGGGTGGGAGGTATTTCTGCTTGAGAATCATGGCCACAGTCTTATTGGTGGAAAGAGTGAGGCTTAGGTTGTCAAAGAACTCGACGACTGTGGCCATAGCTTGTTTCATATTGAGCTGAGCATAGGAGGGGTCCTGGCTAGGGAACCAGATGTCATCTGCATAGATCGAAATACACACTCTGTTCTGGAGTCTAGAGGGTATGCCTGACAGCAAGATGTTCAGTAACATCGGGCTGAGGACACCCCCTTGAGGTACTCCATGATTGATAGTGTGAGAGGCACTGAGCATGTTGCCCAGCTTTGCACAGACCATCCTGATGGAGAGGTACGCTGAGATCCAGTGGATGATATTGCCTCTGATTCTGAGATCATGAAGCTTGTAGAGAATATCCGAGTGGGACAGGAAATCAAATGGCTTCTGAAGGTCAAAGAAGACAGGGATTATAGTCTGTCCTTCAGACAGTACCTTATCAGAAGCGGAGGTGAAGTCGATAAGTTTATCAGATGTGCACCTCCCTTTGTGGAAGCCTGAGAGACATCAGGGAGGAGGCCCTTGGATTCTAGATACCATTCCTGGGCGTCCAAAGACCAGTCTCTCTAGGATTTTGCAGAGGCAAGATGATAGAGCAATTGGCCTGTAAGAGGACAGCTCAGTGGTGAGTTTTCCCTGCTTCAAGATAGGCATGATGTGTGTTGCTTTCCATGAATCAGGTATTGTGCATATGGTCCAGGAGTGATTGAAGGCTTTAGGAAGCACAAGCAGAGCCTCAGGTGACAGGTTAGCTAACTGAGTATAGCTGACACCATCAGGCCTGGGGCCGATGAGTGCTTCGAACCCTCAATTGTAGAGGTGAGTTCCTTTAAGGTGAAAGGATCATTATAGCAAGGCTCAGTCCCAGAGCAGGGATGCTGAGACGTATCCTGATCAGTCACTGGTGGGGCAGGAAGGGAATAGGTGAGGTGTTGCAAGAAGGCATTAGAAGTGGCAGCTAAATCCACCCCACGTGACAGTGTGAGCTTATGGAAAGGGAGTGCAGGCTGCGGCTTCCCCATCAGATTCCTGATGTACTTCCAGACTTTCCCAGAAGGGGTGAAGACATTGATTCTGGAGCAGAAGGATCGCCACTTGAACCTTTCATGGTGGTTCAGGTAACTTCTGATCGCAGCATATAGCTTCTAGCAATGAAGAATATCTGGAAATCGACCAGAGCAGCAGGTGCACCTTTAGGCTCAGCAGCAAATGGTGCAAAGCTGCTTATAGTGGATATCTGGAGGGGGAAGATGCCCAAGTGTCGAGATCGTAACAGTGGAGGCATCAGAGGATCATTATAAAAGGTTGCAGCTCTTGCTGTCTCACTTCTGGAGAGAGCTTTCAAGGTTGACTTGGAGACACAGAGGATGACAAAGTTGCCACTCTTGAGGCTGAGGATGAAGAATACAGCTTCAAGGATAGCATGAAGCTCTGCACAGGTGGAGGAAGTGAGATGCAGGAGACAGAAACCTCTGGCGATGCCCGTATTGGGGATGGCAGAGGCAGCACGTAGCCTCTCCCTGCCCACAGATTCATCAGTGTAGACTTCAGTACATCTCTCGTATCGTGCAGTGACATAGGATGTGGAGAGAAATCTGATGGCCGCTGAATCTGTGTCGCTCTTTCAACCTAGAAAAGGGTCAGTGACATTGATCATAAGATTACTGTTCCTCCAGGGTGGATAGGATTCCACATCTCTCCAGAAAAATGCCAGAGTATTCTAACCTGTTGAACTAATGCCAGCTCAGTTTTTTTTTCCACTAATAATGACTATCACTCTTCCCATGAATTTTGGGTGCCTCCTTTTAGTGCCATCTATGATTTCAGGTGGCAACTATTTCTTTTTAGTTCTCTGAGTAAGATGGTAATAAATAATGAAGTCACATCATGCTATTTAGGATTTAAACAATAATTGATAATTTCAGCATTACCTGTTGATGTTTAAACATCTATAAATCAATAAGTGTTTTGTGGCAAAAATTCACCAACCTACGGAATTCGGACCCTTCCAGTGACCATGTCATCTGTATACGTTCGAAGAATCTGAATTTAGAGGCCAAGGACAAATGTATACGTTTTTAGTACAACAACAAAAAAAATCGATTTTTTTAAATAAAAATTGCCATTTTAATTTATATATATATATTATAAAAATACATAATTCAGGCTTCAAAAATAATATTTTGTTTTTTAATTTGATGCATATTTTTATTAAAGTACGATATAAATAATTTTATAAAGCCATCTGATTGCCATTTCTTAGAAGCACTAAACAGTATTGCCAATTTGCTTGTTAATGTTCCTCTTTGTTGAAGCAACCTTCTGATTTAAGTTCACAAGTTTGTTTTGAACTATTATCAACAAATTTTTCCTTAAATTTCCGAAAATCTCCTAAAAATTAACAAAAAAACTGCTATTTTTAAAAACAACAGATTTTGGAAGTAATTGCAAAATATGTACCACCACTTTTTTTTTCCGTTTCACACTTTTTTCTGTCATAAACCTATTTCAGTATTACCAAGTTATTTTTATCATTTTTTCCAGCATTCTATGCATCTTTCCTGCCTTCAAATCGAAACTGAAAGTAAACACACCCTTCTTAGAAATTCTGGTTGCACCTGCATTTAATTAGTTATGCTTCACTGAGTCAAACAAGATGCAGATGGCTGATGCATGCTATCTTCATTCCATGTGCTATAAGTGTTTTTTACAGTTTTGGTCTAGCATATTGGATGCTCTTTGTAAAGTTGTTGTTTTTTTATATTTAAACCTTAGTTAGTTTCCATTTCAGTAAATTTATTTTCGGAAATTAGCGATCTTTTGGTCGATCGATAAGTATTGATTTTTTCATAATTATGTTACATTATATGGCCAGCCTGCACTTTGTTGCTGTGGATATTTTAACATTGCATTAGGCTATATGTTAATTTTTATTTTATTATTTATTACTTTTCCAGTAAAACTTTGATAATAGTATCATTTTCTGAAAATAAATGAGGTCTTGGATATGAAAGCAAATTCATTTCTGTGTATTTACTTCCATTAGTTGGTGATCTCCAATCGGCTGATTTATCGATATTTCCAAGTTATGCTAGATCGAGGCCAGCTTAAAAGTTGCTGCGGATATTTTATTTAACATCCCATTAGGTTATATGTAATATTTTCTTTATTATTTCTTGTTTTTTTTTTAATAAAAAAGCTTTGAGCTTGTGCTGTTTTCTGAAATTGAATATCTTGGCTACGGAAATCAGCCATCATTTGGGAGGACAATTTCGGGAAGGGCTGGTCCTTGGTGCACAAACCTTTCTGCACTTAGCCAAGATTGCCAAACTTCAACACCCAAAGAAAAAATTCATAATGTTTAGTAAAAAAAACAGCCAAGGATGTTTTCTTCTATTTCATAACCATTTCAGAAAATCCCATGAATTTGAGAAGGTCAAGTCACGTTGTATAACACTGGCCGTGTTTAAAATATATGATACTGAAAAGAATCATTAAAAGAAATATAAATCATATTTCAGGTTGAATATTATTCAGGAGGAAATTTCCTTTCGATAAATATATAATTTAACTATTTTTATTCAGCAGGTTTTCCAAAATGAAGCCTAATTGTATAGTGTGATTTTTTTTTCACCATATCACATTGAAAAAGGCTTATTAAAAATCAATATGCTTGCAAATTTTTTTATATTATTTATTTTCATAAAATTCATAATTAAATTCTGTTTAATTTGGTATATGACATGACCTATTTCCATTTATTGGTTATTTTTTTTTAAATTCTAAAGTTGACTTGTTTATCTGACTCTATACAGTTGGCTAAAAGCGTGGTATTTTCTCAAAGTTATGGTACTGAGAATAAAAATTACAAAACGAGAAAAATATTTACTTAAAACCAAAAATGTAATTTTTTTGTTATTCAGAAATATATAGTCATTCTATTCATGTGCATTGTAATCATTTCTGTCTATTAGTTTTTTTTTAAATAAATTTTTATTTATGTTGCCAGATGCATTTGTTTACTATATTTTCACAAAAACATGTTAAAAAATTTATTGAGGTCTATATATAAGTTACTATTTATATAACATGGGACTATTTAATAAAGTCACTCTTTAAATGTATATTTATGATGGATTTCATTATTACATGTACTTCATATCGAATTAATTACTCTAGAATTGTTATTAAATGATTTTGAGTGATTATTTTGATCTTGCTCTTAAATTTCAAGAGAAGTAAAACACTAGATCTCAATATATTGCAACTTATTTCCACCTATGCTAATAATCAATGAAAATCTGAAGAAAAATTAAATTTTTTCCACCTAAATACATTTAAAAAATTTCCTTTCAAAAGGCATTTAATCTGACCTGGCATAGACACAATATTTAATTTACTCGGAAATTTTTCCCTGGGGTTATCAAAGGAAACTGCTTTGTTTTGCTTTTCCCGCCCTCTTCATTTGAATTCTGAAGTTATTATTCTGCTGTTTCAAATTGTATTTGGGTAAATATATATATAAAGAAATGACCCCCCCCTCCCCTGCTTGCCACAGAGGTCTGACAGGACCTGAATTTCCACTTTTTTGCTTTGATCTTAATCTTGCTTGCAGAACAGAGATTTTCCTCTTGACTTCGTTTTTTTTTAACAGTTTGCAACTGCTGCTGTAATTGTTTAATGCATCATAGACCTGACATTGATGCAGTGACAATAAGTTTTTATTCTCTTGAATAATTACACTGTATGCCACTATATTTAAATTATCAATTGCCTGCCATAATGCTACTTTTTTATTGGGCACATTAACATAGTTTTCAGCGTCATCAATTTATTTTTCCTACACTTTTTCTACACATTTTTCCTACACTTTTTTCAGTTTTTCCCCTGAGACAACAATCATTTGGCCCAAGTAGAAGTGGTTAGCATAAGCAAGACTGAATTTTCATGCAGCAAGTTTATATCTGGAATAGATTTATCCATTACATTTGCATTTAACAGAGAGTCCTAAGAGTTTGTTTCATAGGTCATGATCATAAAAGACATCTCAAAAAATGCATACTACATATCTTGTCATGTTGCACATCTAATTTGTGTTGATGCTGACATTGTATCGCCAACTTACTAATTTTTCTTTCTTCTTGTGATGGGAATGAATATGAATATTGATTTTCTTATTTTTCGAAATACAATTCAAAAAAACGAAAATATCGTTCAAGACTTCAGAGAGAAATATTCACCAAGACAAGAACAAAAGAGACACAAGATGATGGGTGATTATGTAAATCCTTTAGGTCAGCTATCCCCATTGTGACATCATGGAGATCACCCTCTAAGTGGCACTAGAATGACGTAAAATAGAGCCTTTTGGCACCACCTTATATATACTGACCCTGCATCAATCCCCTCTAATGAGGCATAGAACAGGGGATTGGTACACAGCTCTCTCATTCCATTGTATGCCTAATGCTATTTACAGATCAAAAACTAATGTGAATATATGCTTTTTTTTTCATATACTTGTAGGTTTCTTTTTTCTTTCACATACCATACTGCAGAGCATGGGAAAGTTGAGATGTAGTCCATGCCAGTCATAAATGTTGAATCCCCACCTCACCCCAAAAGCTATATAAATATGTGAATATATTTAATAGATACTTAAAAAAATCAGTTTTCTATCATTAAGAGAAATCTTAAATGATATAACAAAAACGGTTTACATTGTTTTACACTATACATTATTTGTATTTTTTGACATTAAATTTGACAATGTGTATTTGGGGCCTCTTAGATGAGGTGCCTGGGCCAAATGGTCCTACTACCTCCCATCCCCCCTAAGTTTCTTGTATGCATTTAAAAATCTAAATTTCAAAACTACAACATAAATGGTGACTTAGTTTTCTTTAATGGATTTCTGTAAATGATCTGCTGATTAGCAATTTTTTTCACTTTCAAATCATATGTAAAAAAATTATTTTTAAATTCCAAATATAACTAGCTAATCTGTGATCTCAAAATTTCATCTAATGTGATAACACATTATTAATTTATATTTAAGGAAGTGTTAAAATTCTTCTATTGCAATAATGTTTTTTTTTCTTTAGCATGATCAAAAAATTGTACATAGAGATATTAAAGGTGATAACGTCTTAGTCAATACCTATACAGGTGTTGTGAAAATATCTGATTTTGGAACTTCAAAGAGGTTAGCTGGAATAAATCCTGCAACTCAGACATTTGCTGGTCAGTTTTATTTCCATAAGAATAAAAAAAATTGATATTGTTTTATTTATGATTTGATTTATTGTTATTGATGTTTGTGTGTCATCATTATGTATCATTGCATATATATATATTGTATCATTACTGTATTTACTTGCTTCACATTTTTATCTTCTCATCCAAATTGGTCGATAACTACATTCATCTATGTAAGTAATAAACTAAATAAAGTTTGATACAAAACTAATTTTTGTTTCTCAACGTGAATTGACTTTAAGCAAATACATCCATGCAAAATCCTCAATTAAACAAAATATACAGAGATTCAATCTCACTAAAATTTTTGTCTTCCCAATATATCTATCCTGAGAGAAGCTCCACAGTAAGCCATCAAAGTCAGTTCTATTAAGGTCTAGTATGATAGTGTCAGCACACCATATTAACTTATTCCTGTTTCTCACATCTTTAAAAATATTACAGTAAAAGCTTTGATATCCAACACGTAGATAATCGGAAAGCTCTAGTAACCAACTTTATCTTCCTATTGCTTTTAGCTTGTCCTTTGTCAGTGGATTTGTCAAAACAGTTGTTCCACCATAACTTTTGAGTGCAAAAACAAACTTAATGATTTATGTGTCAAATGAAAGTTTGTGACATGGATAGTGTCATAGGCTATAAAAAATTGACCCCCTTATGCTTTCTTCACCCCTAAAAAGAGGAATTATGAAAACAATTATTCTGTTATATCTCCAGAAAGTGAGTGCTAAAATTAACTATCTATGCATCAAATGAAAGCTTGTGGCACAAGGAGTGGCATAGGATATAAAAAATCGATTTCCACACTTTCTCCGCCCTCCCCTAAAAAAAATAGAAATATCAAAACAATTGTTCTGTATCTCTGGAAAGTGAGTGATGAAAGTAACATGCTATATGTCAAATGAAGGCTTGTAGTGCAGGGAGTGTTGTGGGCAATAAAAAATATACAACACCCCCTTGATTTCTTCCCCATTAAAAATGTGGAAATGTGAAAGTTTTCTACTATATCTTCTGAATGCGAAGGCCTACAGTTATGCATTAGGTGTCAAATGAAAGCTCATCTAAGGACCATCGTAGACTACTTCAAATTATGCCCCCTGGTATTCTCCCCTCCCCCAAAAGGGAACAAAAATTTAGAGGTTTGACCATAATGTCTCAAATTAAATACAAAAGTTAGTTTTGTATCAAACCTTCTTTAGTTTATTACTTAGCCTGCAACATCTCCAGTATACTACCTCAAAAAAACCTTAGCCTACCTCAAACACGACTCCAAAAAAAGTGGGGGGGGGGGAGAGAAAAAATTTGGTCAATATTTATGAGTCATATATCAAATGAAAATTTTTTAATGTAGTGTTTTTAGTGACAAAAATTATTTAAAAAATACTTATTTTCCTATATGCACCCTAAAAAGGCAAAAATAAACTTAAAACATTTCAATGCTGCAATCAGTCACTGAATTCATATTCACTTCAAAGGAAGATAGGGTGTTGATTTACCTACTCAACAAGATTGCTGGCCCCCTAACTTCCTTTGAAGTGAAATCTCGAATTCAGTGACCGTTTGCACAATCGATATGTTTTAGGTTTATTTTCTGCTTTTTTAGAGCACATATAGAAAGATAAGCATTTTTAAAATTTTTAAATTTATTATTATTATTTTTATATGTTCTATTTCAATTCAACATTCAAATAACCATATGCTTCCCAGGGCTTTCCAGAATCTTCAAGATATTTCTGGGAAGTTTTTGCAGATCGTTGTTTGGTCTGCCATTGTGATATATCTTATAGAACATTCTAGGTAATTTTCACATCATGCCGCATAAAATATAAACAGTCAAGAAGTTTCTGAGGGCTTGTCAGTGCTGCTATATAAACAGTTTGCCATTGGGATTTTGTCATTCAATGGCTTGTGAGAATTGAATAGTTAGCTTCATAATCTGTAGTTTAACCCACCCAAGAAAGATATAAAAAAAGCATCAACAAGTGCTGGACAAAAGAGAAAGAATTTTGTTGACTCTTATTGAAAAAGTGGACATTATATGTCATTTAGAAGATGGGGAAATAGGAAAGTGTTGTTGGGTAAATATAATGTCATCTCTTCCACAATTTATGTTATTAAAGTTCAAAAGGAAGAACCTGTTGTTTTGTATTTGGAGACAAAAATGATAACACTAACTTATGTTGGGATTGAAACTATACCTTCTACATCTACATGAACTAGTGATGTTGATAAGAGAATGAGGAACTGTCAAGTTTGAATTGATGTTACAGTACAATAATTACAGTTTCTTTTAAATAAAATAAGATTAAATTTTGCTTGCTAACACTGTTAAACCCCTATGTTGTGGGCACAAGGTGTGCCACTTCAGCAAACTGTGTCTCTGCACTCTACTTATAGCCTATAAGATAGACATTAAATGTGTATATGTAGTTGTGTTGGAGAAATGGTAAACATGTTGTGTAAGTTCCCTGATAGTAGCCAGATTTTTTGTGTTTTGGTGCTTCATAACTAATGCTGAAGATCACACTGGGGAAGGACTGCAACAGATTTGTGTCAGCGGACACCCATCAGAGACAAGAACAAGCAACCAGCATACCAGCTACAGAATGCAAAACCCCCATAAAGGACATTCAGGTTGTATTGTTTTTTCCTCATCTCTCTGATAGGCTATAAGCAGAGTACACAGACATAGCAATTTGTTGCACCAATAAACCTTTTATCACAATGCAAGGTTTAACAGTGTTAAATATATTTAATATGCTAATACTAGTGTGTGTCTGAATCACATAATTCTAATAGTAAATTTTCCTTGCTTTGATTGTCCTATACTTATTTAGTATAGTGTTTATGTTGGTTACATGTGGCTACATTGGTACAGATCCAAGATTTTTATTTTTATAGTTCTTAGCCATTGGTTTTTCTCCTAGATTGATAGGACATTCAGATAAACGAAATGCCCAAATCCTCATATGTGCCAGATGGCAAAACTTTTCCTGTAATAATTTTTCACTAATCTGCCATCCTGATGTGGGCAACATGGTCAAACTGTATCAGGATTATAATAGACTGATCTATAATAGTTCTAGTAGCAATTCTAGTTCATCTCTTTGCCTTGTGTATGACATTCCTTGGATCATTCCCCAATTCAAGTGCCAATAGGTCAGCACTGAGATTTATATCCACTGACTCTTGCCCTGCCCTCGGTGAGAATGGGGATGCCAGTGGGCTTAGAAATGTCACCATCTGTCAGAAGAAATGTTAAGCTATGGCTCCATTTGCAAGAGACCCATACTCGTGCACATTTAAAGAACACACTAGAAAGTCTTGATGGGAGGCTTTCATCTGTCCACTGCATCACCATCCCCAACTTTCTCTCACCCCTGTATCCTTGTGACCTAGCTATTTTGTCCATTGTATGCAAAATAATCCCATTCAGTGCTTAAACATCCTGTAATTTCATTGTAATTTCATGCAACTCCCAAGGTAATGTTTTTTTAATTAAAAGGAAGAAGGCATTTCCCTGCACAAAAGACAGAGATAACCTAGAAGCTATATTAGGCATGTCCTGGTTTCTCATACAACATACAAATACTTATACAAGAGCATGTCCGCCAGTCTTAGGAGTCAGGTACCTAACCACTAGACCAGGTAGACCAAATATCGTTATATTGCAATCAGAAATAATATTTAATAATGAAGGAAGAAAAAGTCAACAAAAAAAAAGAAGTTTTCAATTATATTTATTTGAAATACCAGAATACACATCATAAATGTGAAATAATCTGATCAGCCTGTATGTTACAAATTTTCATAACAACATGGTAAATTTTAATAGTGCAGATAACAGGCTTTGTAAAATCAATGAGGTATTATAGGGTAGTACTTGTTATTTCTATGTAAGGAAAAGAGGAGAGGTTAATGGGCAACACAAAACATGAGATGGAAATTCATTTGGTACCACACATACATTTATGTTGGCAAGCCATTCCATAAATCATCATCCTCAAGCAGCCATGGGCTACGGAGGTCCAACCAGACCGCGCAGTTTAGTTCTCCAAGCATATCTGTCCTGAGCTACATCTGCTGCATCCGGCCACTGCACACCAATTCTAACAAGGTCCTGTTTGACATTGTCTGCCCACCGCATCCTAGGTCTCCCCCTCCTTCTGAGGCCTCTAGGCACACTGTTCATAACCCTATTCACCAATCTATAATTATCCATACAGGCAACATGGCCAAACCAACGGAGTCTCTCTCTGCACAATATGCTGCTTAAAGGAGGTTGCAGACTCCTTTGCCTAACCTCATCATTAGTTACAAAGTTAAACCATCTAATACCCAAGATACTGTGTAAGCATCTAGAATCAAAAGCATCTAGTTTCCTGTTATCTTGTTTACACAGCGTCCAAGTTTCACTACCATAACTAACCCTAGAAAGAAGCAAACTATTATACAGTCTAATTTTAGTCTTTAGGTGTATACGCCTATTTCTCCACAATCTCCATAGATTCTTAAAAGTCCCAGCAGCAATACCTATTCGTCTGTTAATCTCATGCCGCACATCACCAGTATCTGTTACATAGCTCCCAAGGTAATTAAACTGTGACACCTGCTCAAGACTGCAACCATTCAGATTAACTGAATCACAACCTGCCTGACCAATTTTCATCACTTTAGTTTTCTCTCTGTTTATAACCAAACCTACTCTACTACCAGTCTCATCAACAGCTCGAATGAAAGAGTTCATCTCATCAACATCATTTGCCAAAAGGGCTAAATCATCAGCATAATCTAAATCAGAAATTTTCATATCTCCAGCCCATTTAAGGCCAAAATCTTTCCCTTGCAGTGAATTTCGCATAACATAATCAACAACCAAACTAAAGAGAAAAGGAGACAAAATGCACCCTTGTCGAACACCAGATGTAATGCTAAACCAATTGCTACAAGACTTACCAACTCTCACACATGACTCAGTGTTATTATAGAGAGCTTTCATTATGTTAACTAACTTGACTGGTATACCATATGATTTCACAATCAACCACAAATTATGACGATCAACAGAGTCGAAAGCCTTTTTGAAATCAACAAAGCTAGCAACCAATGGTTTCTGAAACTCTAAACATTTCTCAAGGATCTGCATAAGTGAAAATATCTGATCCACACATCCCCTACCACTTCTGAATCCACATTGCTCATCACGCAATTGCCTGTCAACCAGATTCTTAATTCTATTAAGCACAATCATGGAAAGAACTTTACCTAGAACAGAGAGTACGCTGATACCCCTATAGTTATCACAAGAACTGCGATCACCTTTTTTGAAAATAGGGATAATAATAGCTCTGGTAAAATCTTTAGGAACCATGCCTTTATCATAAAAGTTATTCAAAATTTCAGTCATCCAAGTGGTAACCGAAACATTCCCAGCTCTGAGCATTTCTGTAGTAATTTCATCTACCCCTGGGGATTTATGAAGTTTAAGTTTAGAAATAGCCAAAATAACTTCAGATTGTGTTATAGGGCCAACATTAAAGCTGCCAATGCATCTATCATCATTACAAACAATGGGAGTAGCACTAACCACATTGTTTAGAACATCACTGAAATGCTCAGCCCACCTAGCCATGACAGATCCTCACCTTCTATAACCTTACCTTGTTTATCCTGCAATCCATGTGTGCCTGTCCATTTTCTACCATATAAAACATTAACTATCTGGTACAGCTCTCTGCTGTTGTGCTGCCGAACTGCTTCCTCAGCTTTGTCAGCCAAGCCATCAAGCCAAAGATTCTTATCAGTAGTTAACTGATCTTTTACACATATATTAAGCTCTCTGTAATCCTTTCTATTAGGACTAGTAGGGTACTGATTAAGGACATTTCTGCAGTTCCTTCTTTCTGAAATAATCTCAAGTGCCTTATCACTTAAATAATTCTGCCTCCTCTGCTCCTTTTTCCCTAAAAGAGTACTGTTAGTTTCCAAAAAAGCTGTTTAAAATGGCCCCATTCCATAAATAGGGAATAAAAATGACTTATTAGAATGGAGACCTTTAGGTAAATATGGAGTATATTGTTATGCCAAGAAAATTGGAACATCAGAGCAAATTAAGAAAAGTAGAATAGTCTCAAAAAAATGGGGATGTATGTGTTAACCATGGTGACAAAGTAAAAATATGTGTGATTAACCATGGTGACAAAGTAAAAATATATGTGATGTATAATAAAAGTATTATGCAAGTAATCCATGTTTTAGCAAATTCCATCAATAAAAGCATTTTAATGCTCTTTCTTTAAAATTTAGTGTGACTATTGAATATATTATTCTCAAAAGTTTAAAGTAAAGGAATTTGAATGTGATTGTTATGTGTATAATTTATTACATGAATAAATTCATTGCCTTCCTATCATATCATATAATGAAGTCATTTTCATTGCCTTCATTATTAAAAATATTTATTTTGGGTAAAAAAATTAAGATGCGTATTGATTAAAATATAGAAAGCAACTAATGACGCTCTTGATTTTAAATTTACTGCTGTATCATTGTAATCTGAATTCTTTGCCTTAAGTTTTTCTTTAGGGCTGTTTGTAATTTTTCACTAAAAGTTTATATACCCTCAATTTTTGCTACTGTAACCTTAGTATATTCCAAATTTAATTTCCGTATCCAGTGAAGTTGTCAATATATATTTCTTTTTAAAATTGTGGTCATACAGAAACTTTTCAGAAACATGCTGACAGAATGTGAGCAAAATCTGGTTTATTTGAAAGAGATATTTCACTCTACATCGCATCATTACTGTGATACAGATATCTGATTTAAGAAAAAAAAATTGCAAATAATATGTAAGCAAATATTCCACTTATTCTCAATTTAAGAGGCCACAACTGAATTTCTTTTTTTAATTGTGAATGAAAATATTAATTCATCTGATTGAGTGAGCTCTTGATATATCTCATTTAGTTGAGTAGTATACTAAAGATTAGCCACTGAAGAAAGCTAAAGCAATAACCTCATTACAGCTCTCCTGTGATTTATTAAAAATACAGTTTTAACCATAATTTGCTTTGATCTGAGTAATTAAAAAGGAACAACAGAATCAGTTATAAGAGAGCTTCAATAAGAAAACCATCCATAGCCTTATTATTCACAAGAATTGCATCATCTCATGCCATGAAACTATCAGCAATATAAAGCAGTAAGTCAGGCGATGTGCTGAAGAATAGATGATCAGCTGTGTTGCCTGTAGGAGCTTAAAAACAATTGTATATTAAATTACAAATACATCCAAACAATATGATCATGTAATATATATATAAACAATTATGAATGATTAATGGACAGCTGGTTGGAAAGGGATCACACTAATTCTAATTCTAATCCATATATTGTAGAGCTCTGAAAATTTGCACCTAGAAGTAGTCAAAATCTGGATCATTGATCTTGGGGGGAAAATCTGAAATTTGACCTCTGATGTGTAGTAGAGGTCAAGTCAAACCTTGATCTACCAGTGCTAGAGACAAGAAAATTGGTGTCTGAGGGTATTTCAGGCTGTAGATTTTGGAAACATAAAATTTCAGAACTGGAGGGTCCTTTGAGATTAAATGCCAAATTTCGATATACTAATGGAAACTCAAAAAAGAACACCCAGAAGGAACATGCAAATGTATGCCGTGCATATTTAAGGACTTGGGGCATGAAGAAAGAAGTTAGTTGTCTTGTGTCATGTTGTTCAGTGTTCTTTGAAGAAGCTACCATGCCTGAATGATGCAGGCACACAACATTTCAGTTAGAATAGTTTGAGTGAGATCATATAGTGGGTCTTCAGGAAGCTGGTTGGTCTTTTCGTCAAATTTTTCAAAATTTCACTGCGTTTGACGAGAAGTATTGGTAGTGGTACGATGGTGGCATCAATGGTCAGAAGAGCATTT
The DNA here is from genome assembly GCA_038380435.1 of Ryuthela nishihirai. NCBI lineage: Eukaryota > Metazoa > Arthropoda > Arachnida > Araneae > Heptathelidae > Ryuthela > Ryuthela nishihirai. Next base: position 3,059,388 of record JAWZYU010000032.1, on the reverse strand, counting down.
GCACACTCACAGATGTGGTTCCAGGCAACACAGAGTTATGGATGCACGAGAGGATCAATGTATCAGGAGGGTGGTGGTGGTAAAGTGGATGGCTACGGTGTCATAAATTCGATCCTCTGTCGTACCAAGGATGTCTACAAGAATGATGCATAATCATCTGTTGGAAGCAGGACTACGGGAATGCATGCCGCTGGCATGGTTATCACTGCCACCTCATCACTGTCAGGCACATTTGCAATGGTGTCAAGAACGAGTTCATTGGAGGGAAGAATGGCAGTCTGGTCTTCAGTGATGAAAGTTGATTCTGCTTAGGAGTGTCATGGTCGTTTACACATCTGAAGGCAACAAGGTGAGTGGCTTCTTTTATTATGCATTCACCAGCGACACACAGGGCCACGCCAGGCATCATGGTGTGGGGAGCAATTAGCTATCACTCTCATACATTTCTGGTGTGTGTACAGGGTACACTGAATAGCAATATGTATGTCAGTGACATCATACAGCCGGTCATCCTGCTATATATGAGTGTAATCCCAAATGCAATATTCCAGCAGGATAATGCCTGCCCATACTCCTCTCATGCAACTCAACATGCTCTTCAGGCAGTGCACCAACTCCCTTGGTCAGTATGCTCTCTGGACTTGTCCCCAATCGAGAATGTCTGGAACTGGATCAGACAAAGACTCTTCTGCAAACCACGCAGGCAATGATCATTACTGAATTATGTGTCCAAGTTGAAAGCGCATGTAATGGTATCCCCCAGTGTGATATCCAGCATTTATATGCCAGATTGGAAGCTTGTATTGCTGCTCGAGGAGGTTCAACACCTTATTAAAATGTGCCTCCTGTAAAATGTAATACTCATTAAAAGGTAAAATAAACATTGAATCACTTCACACATGTGATCACTGTCCTTTCTCAACAAGTTGTTTCTACTAAATAAATCTATTGATTACTCTTCAATTATTAATGGCATTCTTTTTTCAATTTCCACCAATGTATCAGTGCTAGAAAGTTAAAAATTGGTTCCTAGTGGTATTTTGGGTAGTAGATGTCGGAAATGTTGTGAAATTTTGTATGCAATGTGTCCTTTGAGGTCAAATCCTGATATACTGATGCTGGAGATGTAAAAATTGGTGAATAGTGCTATTTATTGTAGTAGAATTCAGAAATGAGAGGGATTTTCAGATCCAGTGTCACATTCGAGATCAAATAGGAGTCAGAGTGATGGGTTAGAAATCAAGAGGTGCTGAAGGCACCATTTGATTTGTAGTATAGTCATAAGTTTTAGATACAGAGGGCCATAATCTATGAGTTTATCACAGGATGATGTTTGTGTTCCAAAACAACAGCAATGGTCATTAATATTAAGCTTCCAGAGAAACTCACACATGGAATCATCCTCCTACATGACCAAATCTCCCTATGTGATTTCTGTATATTTGAATCTGTGAAGAAGGCACTCAAAGGATGTCAATTCTGGTTAAACCTGAAGTTCAACAGATTGCATGCGATAGGTTTTTATCAGCAACTGAAGCTTTTCTGTTAAAAAAATACCTAATATTTGTAAGTACTTAGTATTGTAGTTTGGTAACTCAATGGGATACATTATCTAAATGCTTGTGATGACTTGGTGTAACTGGATCAAATAGATCATGGGCTCTTGGATGGTTTATGTTAAGCCATCCATATATAATTTGATATTGTTTTTAACTGTAATAATTTCCAATTTGTTATGAATGGACAATAAATGGTTTCTTAACATTGGGATTGCTGTTGTTAGTGAATTTTTGACAGCTGAGATTAATATAAATGACATGTAGAGTAAAGTTAATTTTCAAAGTTTTACATTTTTTCATATTTCATATTATTTTTTTATTTTTCTTTCACAGGCACTTTGCAATATATGGCTCCTGAAGTAATTGATAAAGGTCAGCGTGGCTATGGAGCCCCTGTAAGTAAGCAACATATTCAGTGTTGAATTCACATGTGCTATACAAGGGAGGATTTATCTCCTGAAATATCTAGGTTTTTATTACATTAGAACCTCAAAGTAAAAAAATGTATAGAAGAAATATTTTTTAAAAATTTTATATACCATATGTAGCATATTAAATGCTGGGGCCTAAATAACAGCCTGTGCTTGAATTGCAGTTGGGTAATAGCAAAGAATTTGTAAATAGTAGTTGTGTCTCAGACAGGAATACTAGATGTTGTTTGGATGCACGAATTTCCTTTTTGTGAAAAGAGAATTGTACAGTTAGTTTAGAGTATTGGATTTGACATGAAAAGTTTTTCTGAAAAAGTTTATAAAAAGCTAGGATAGTTTTATGCACATTTTTAATTTTCATAAATTAATTTTTTAAAAAATGCAATAATTGCACAGGTCTCAGATAATTTTAATTTACAGCCAGATACAAGCAAGAAAGGCAAATTATTGCCCTGGCTGCTACTTGAACATTTATGATATATTTAGCAAAGATACCATTGAACTGACCAAGAAGACAGATATAAACAACTAAGTTCTATGAAGAATACTATGACTGCCTTGCTATCAGACATTCTTCAAATTTCTAGAAGTGTATAGGGCATTGTTGTAACTTGAGGTTTAGGCATTTCTAAAAACTGCCTATTTTATAAGCTATTTGGGAGCTTTAGTAAATCAACAAGTGATATGAATCAGTAGTGCCTGTTAATTTATTTGGGTTTTTAACACATTATCCCATCTATTTTATAAATTCTTCTTGTGATGACAATATGTATCTCAGAAATCAATTCTGTAACTAGTTATAAAGAAACTTAGACTAGAACTATAGAATAATGGTGCTGAGAACCAGAATCCATTTGAAACCATGTTCTACAGTATACACTTCCTCTATCTCAATTTAAATATGAAGAACAATGGGAAAAGAGATATGAATGGCAGTATTTTGCTATATTCTTTGAATTTGCTCTTGCAAATACTATAAAAATTTCATTTAGAAAAAGTTTGAGATCCCTTATATAAAACAAGTATTGCCTTTTCATACCATCCCATTTGCCAACTTTATAATATTGGCTGGAAATGTCAGGAAACCAAGAAATTATATTTGTGGTGCAATATATATACACACCGATCAGCCAAAACATTAAAACCACCCACCTGATATGATGTAGGTCCTCCTCTCTCCACCAAAAGAGCTCTCACCTGATAGGCATAGATTCAAGATATTGGTAGGTGTCACTTGATATTTGGTACCATGACTGTAACAGAAGATCCTGCAGTCATTAATGAAATGTCATTACATGAGATTTCTTCTTTTGTTAAAAAGTATATACTTCTCATAAATTGAGTTAAAGTTTCTCTGCTACAGCTGAACAATGAAGGAGCATCATAAGCTTGACTTCGATTGACATCGTTGACTTATACATCGTAAGCTAAGTATAAATCATTTACGATGCTGCTCTGTACCCATTTCTCCACCTCAAACCACAAATGCTCGATAGGATTCATGTCTGGCGAAATTGGGGGTGATGGCAATAAAAGGAATTCCTCATCATGTTCTATGAACCATTCCTGAACCTTCTTCACAGTGTGACATGGGGCATTGTCTTAGTGAAAGAAGCCATCTCTACCAGGGAATAGAGTCACCATAAAGGGGTGTACTTGATAGCCACAACGTTCAGGTAGGTGATAGCTGTCAGAGTTTGCTCTACAGGGATAATTGATACAAGTGTTCCCCAAGAAAATATTGCTCACACCATCACACTCCCTCCAGCCACCTGGATCCGTCCCACAGTACATCCAAGTGAGAAGCTTCCATGGGTGAATGGTTGTGCACGAGCTTGTCCATCCACATGCTGTAACAAAAAACGGGATTTGTCTGACCATATGACCCTCTTCCAGTCTTCTATGGTCCAATATTAATGTTTCGCCCACTGCAGGCGTTGACGATGGTGAACGGCTGTGAGCATAAGCACATGAAATGGATCTGTGGCTGCAGAGACCCATATCCAAGAGCTTACAATGAACTGTGTGTGCGGACACATTGAACCCTCTACCACAGTTGAAATTATGAGTAATGTTAGCTACAATAGCCCTCCTGTTGCTGCAGACAAGACAAGATGGCCTGCTCTGACCTCTGGCATCAATGAGGCGTGGCTGGCCCACGCCTTGTCGATGGCTCGAAGTCACCTGTTTTGGACCGTCTTTGATAGGTACTAACTACTGCATAGTGTGAGCAGCCTATCAGCTTCACTGTTTTGGAGATGCTCTTACCAAGGCATCTTGCCATAACGATCTGGTGTTTGTCGAAATCAGATAAATCCTTTGCTTTTCCCATGTTGAGATGAAATAAAATACTGCCTGCGACAGCTCCGACTCAGATATATATATATAATATTTCATGGCCTTAGCACATAACACTGATTGGTTGCATGCGCGCTTCTTTGCATAACACAGAGGTGGATTTAATATATTGACTGATCAGTGTATATAGGCTTTATGAAAAGCATCATAAATGACATATTTTGCTCCTTCATTGTTCAGCTGTAGCAGAGAAACTTTAACTCTATGAGAAGTATCTACTTTTTAACAAAAGAAGAAATCTCATGTAATAATCATTATTGACATTTCATTCCGAGCATTTCATTCCTGCAACACTTTATCCCAATGATGATCCACTATGTAATTTGATGACATAAAGCTTTCCTATTTATATATCATATAAATATCATATAATATTATATTAATAAATATCATTTTATATTAATGACATAAGTAGTTTTTGCCATTTTTGGAGGTTTACTTTTGACTGAAAGTCATCTATCAGTTAAGAAAACCGAATGGTTTATTTTCGTCTAAAGAATAGAAATATATTACATAAATACTATAGCAAATTTCATTGAATGTGCTGAAATAATGAAGAATATTTGTGAATCTAGTCAGAATCTCTTACATTTGAAGCTTAATATCTTGTCTTACAATTAAGATACAGATACTTATTCTTATACTGTTGAATAACTCCTATAGAGATCTAAATTTTGAGAAGATTGGACTCTATCTCAGACTTTAATTTTTTGCAAACTTGGCTGAAACCTCTTAACTCTGAAGTTTAATAACTCATGATGTAATTGAAGTATATATATATAAAAATACCCCCTCAAGTAGTTGCTTGCCACAGAGGTCGAACAGGAGCCTGTCAGTTTATATATGCCATAGTGAAGAAAGTGAGACTTCAGTAAAAAAAACACAAAACATCCATGCCTTTCCTGGGGCTCGAACACAGATCCTTTTGATCACTAACCAAACATGCGAACCACTTGGCCACAGGACAATTTAACCCTTCACACCCGAGAGTGTCATCTATATTTTATCATAAAACTCATGAGCGCCATAGCATGACATGCTATGGCCAGTCTGGCACTAATGTCCTTAACGGATGGTTGTGTATCATATCTGTGCTCCGTATTATTTTTTGTGATCATAATTTTTATTCATAAACATGGCAGATAAAATAAATAAGTGATGGATGTTATAGTGTGATTGATAACAGTGATGATGAATTTGTTTTCAACAATTAGTTGGGAATTATCAATGGGATTCTTCTTCAAGAAAACCAACATTTGTGGTGGATGGAGAGGACAGACTAAACAATAAATTATATATCTTGCATAATGGGACCCAAAAAGAAATGTAGTTTGTTCCATTAAGAAATGCCAGGTGGTAGACATGAATCCCACTTTTTTTGTGATACATGCGTGCAAAAACTTCACATGCATGTTAGCGACTGTTTCGAATGTATCACACATTAAAAAATTATAAGTTGTAGTTTTTTGTATATGTATATTTTTTATTGTTTTTTTCGTGATGTTTGTTTTGTATTAGTTTTTATTTATTTTTTTGTAAATCACCATTTGTTTTTGTTCCATAAATTTGTATAAATGTCCTTATCAGTAAAAAAGTTTTTGCAGGCAAGTATTTTGTTGATGTTTATATTTAAAAAATTTTAAGCTACAATGTGAAAAAGCTATTATTTATCAATATTGCTTCTTGCTTCGAGTAACTGGTAACACCTATATAAAAAAAACTTCGAGTGCAAAGTGTTAAACTATAGATCTCCATTTTGACATGAACTGATTTCATATAGGAAGCATTTTATTTTAACCCTTCAAGTGTTCATGTTGTCTGTTATACATTGCAGAATCTGGAATGAGAGGTCGAGGATGACTGATATGTTTTTAATACAATAAAAAAAACGTTTTTTTAAAACAATGAAAATTGCCATTGGAAAATTTTATATATAAATATCTTATAAAAATATAATATTTTGCTTTTTCATTTGATGCATATTTTATTAAACTACAATATAAATCTCTTGTTAAAAACATCTAATTTGCCGTTTCTTCGAAACACTATGCAATATTGCTGATTTATTTGTTAACGTTACTCTATGCTGAAGCATTTACATGATTTAAGCTCACAAGTTTAATTTGAACTATTATCAACAAATTTTTTTTTAGGTTTTGAAAATCTCATGTGAATTAACAAAAATTGCTGTTTTTAAAATTGGAAGATTTTGGAAGTAATTGCAAATTTACTTCCAAAATATATACCACCATATTTCTCTTCCGTTTTACACTCCTTTCTGTCATAAACAGTATTCCCAGAATTTTTTTATCATTTATCCCAGCATTTTATGCATCTTTCCCACTCTTCAGATTGAAACTGTAACTAAAAACGTTTTCTTAGAAAGAAGGAAGCAAACTGTGAAGTTGTTGTTCCAAATTTCAATGCAGTATAAAGTACATCACAGTGGCAGGTGCAGTTGAGTCTTTGGTTGAGTGCAGTGACCTAGTTATTGCTTACACATGCAGTGAAGTGACTCTTAAGTGGATGCTTACAGAAAGAGTTCCTCTCGGATATAGGATAATGTGGCCATGAATCTAGTCAGTATTAACCTTCATTTTCATTCTGTAGATTTATTTCTACAAATTATCTATTTTTTTGTCAGCTGATATATCGATCTTTTGGGGTTATGCTACATCAGATTGATGGCTTTACTGATATTATTTAACATCGCATTAGGTTATATGTTAATATTTCTCTTATTATTTATTTCTTTTCTTGTAAAAAAATTTTGATCTTGTATCATTTCCTGAAAATGAATGAAGTATTGGATATGGAAACATAAAAGGACTTCCTTGACATGGCAAGTTGTTTACATGGATAATTCTTCTCAACAAATTGAATTATAAACTCGCTATTTAAATTGTATTTTATTTATTTATTTTTTTTATAATTAAATCTTAGATTTTATTTCTGTAGATTTACTTTATTTCTATAAATTATCGATTTTTCAGAGTTATGCTGCATTGGGTATCCAGCTTACAACTTGTTGCTGTGGATATTTAATATCACATTAGGTTATCTATTAAATTTCCATTGACCTAACAGGGAATTTCCTTAATTTATGGAAACCAGTATAATAGCAGCGATGATCTAGATTGGTAAATATTTGTAGAACACCCTCTACACTTTGTAGTTTATGCACTAAGCTCAAGGTCAATATCCAGCATAAAAGCAATGAATAAAATAATTATTAACTTTTACACTAGATATTAGTTCAGGTGTCATTGACACATTCTACTTCAAGATGTTACAGTATGATGCAAATGACACCATTTTTTAAAACTTTTAAAAGTAATGATGGTGTCAAAAGAATTTTCAATTAATTGACATTAAAACTACCTACTATTTTATACTCTCATCATCTTTGCTGAATTCTCTATTGCACTTTTACAAGAAAAAGACTAAGTTTAAAGCCAACAGAACAAGGTGGGGAGGGGGGAATGAAACAGAAAATGTGTGCATTTTAATTTTATTGTCTCACTGAACCTGACAAGATTGGCATGCAAGAAACAGCACTAATCCTTTACAGAAAAACTTTTATTTCAATCAGTTCCTTGTTTAAGTCATTGGGGGTTTATATTAAAAGAGTATAATTTTTTATGAGTAGTTTATAGCCAGTAAAATATTACATGATCACAGCAGTGCAAGTAAAACATATAATTGTTTTTCTCTCTTTGCATTCAACTTGAAAGTGAAAGCAAAAAGAGGTAAGTTGGGCAAAATACAATTTAATTTGCTTTTCTTTGCTTGTAAAAACACAGTTCACTGAATGTAAGAAGCGTGATTAGTTTACATATTAATTCCTTTGTTGGCCCAGCATTTCATCTAAGCTGTGAAAGAGGCAACTTAAAGTATTGAAGAGTCAATGGTACAGCAATTTTTGTTATAACTTTTAACATGTATTCATTCAAAATGTATTAATAACGTTACTTCATGAGACATTTACACTGAAATGAACTTTGGAATTTTATTCACCTTTTTTATTTTATTGGTTTTGTTCTAAAATTCTACGGATGATATCAAGTAAATTCAGTATACAGGATTTGGGTTTGGCACTAAGATTTTTTATATGGATATTGCTTTTATATAATATATATATTGTTTATAGTGTTATTATACAAAGATGGTTCAGAAGGTAAAGTGAATTTGAAGAGTTATTTGTATAAATGAACATCAAAATTAAGATATTACCTGACAAAATGTGATTTAATTTTTAAGTAAGTACAAGGTCCATATTTTTATTGAATCAAAATGAACACACCAAATTGTAGCCAGGTTAGTGTATTGTTTTTTAATGCTGAAGGCATTAAATCTTCAGAAATATTCAGGGAAATCTAAGTAATTTATGGGAAATCATGTTTGTCCCAGAAAAATGCTTATAAGTGTTAAAAATGGGAGTAGCAAAGTTGTTGACATAGCATGTCAAGGTCGATCCATTGTTGTTGACCAAGGGGAACGTTTCTGATGTTAATGATCTAATATTAAAGAATTGGCAGATAAGCTTTGTTAACCCTTTCACGACTAAGGGAAACATTTTTCCCATTTTAAAATTGGTGATTGTCGTATTTAATTAAAACCTTATCTGCATTTTTTATACAGAATGTCAAAATAGAACGTATGCCGAATGCAATTATGTAAACGGGAACGTTAGAAAAAAAAACAGAACTGTCAGGACGCATAATATATGTACTATGTGCAATGTCCATCTTTGCCTCACAATCAAAAGAAATTACTTCGCCGAATATCATAATTAGCACATCATTTTGTATAGTAATTTTATTTCATAATTTTGTAATATTTTAGTTAACATTTTGTTCTAATAAACCAATAAATAAAAGACATTGCATAATAAGCCTAACTATAATTTGTGTTACCTTTATAGTCCATTGGGAAAAATATTTCCCATAAAATTCCAAAAGAACTACACATTGTTATGTATTTTTCTTATGATTTTTATTTATTTTACATCTAAACAAACTAAAATAAACAGTTACATACTAATATTTACTCTTAGAAACCTTATGGTCCTGAAAGGGTTAAGATAGATAGCCCACACTTGGTTCCTTATGATTATTTTTGTTTTGGACATTTAAAAAGATTTGTGTGCATTTTAATTATCATTAATATATCATTAATTATCATCAATATATCATTTAAATGGTGCACAAGTGGTAGTACAATCTCCCTAAAGATATTTTAAACTAGGTATTTCAATGCTTCTAAAATGCTGAAGAATTTGTATTGAGAAAGAAGAAGTCTGTGTTAATTTTTAATTAAAAGAAGGTATTTAAAACTTGTTTATTAATATTACCAAATTTTCTTTTTTTAACCATTGTTGCATGTAAAATTCTAGTGCATATATCTTTCTATTGCTCTGTCATTCGATCAGTCTGTAATGCATTGCCTGCAAAACAGTAATCTCACCAACACAAAGTTTTACGTTTTTTTACCTTATTTATTTCTATACTTCTACCTAGTGGCAGCTTCAGTAGATGAATAACTAATGATATTCGTGTAAAATGAAAGTATTAGAGTATGAAGTTCTTCGTTTTTTCATTGAATTTATTAGCTTTGACACTGTTTAAGATGGAACTTTGCCATTTAAAAACATACAAATTGGGCAAATTATCTATTAGCTCTCATGTTGATAACCAAGTTCAGGTCCCATTTAATAGTTTGTTATGATAGTGGCAGCATATTTTGTAAATAAAAATCAGAAATTAAGTTTTGTGCTCACAAGACATGTTGGGTGAAAGGTTTTCCACAACAATGCATCTTACTAATTATTTGCCAAAATTCAATGGCATACACTGGAAGGAGAGATGTGTACCAATCCCCAGTGATGATGCACAGAACCAGCCAGGTCTAGTGCCTAATGTCCTACCCCATCTTCTCGTGGTGAAGGCTGTTAGTACCTTTCAAAAGAGATATTCTCTTTTGGAAGGGTACGGAACAGGAGTGCTGCCAGTTCAGTATGGCCTACTGATCTGGTCATCTATGGCCACTTCTTTCTTTTTTTTTCAACCCTGCTGAGGAGTGGTCAACTTCACAGGGTCCTGGTGCTGACCATTTATACCTACTAGACTGGATTTGTATCAATTTGAGCTTGATTACAGATCCTGGACTTGCTGCACTGGTGGACCTCTGTTGAGGGAGAATCTGCCACTGTGTTTTCTGTTTGCTTCTGGGTTGCCAGCCCTAAGTGAACAAAGGAAAGGGATACCTTATATCAGCTGGTGGATAATCCTGATCAGAGGCCATCGCAGGTACCTGAACCTCATTTAGCTAGTTGAACATCATCAGTCCTAAACTGGAGTAATTTGTCTCAGGCAGGCCATGTGACTCTTGAAAAAGTCCACTTGAAAAGGTGGTGCCTGAAGTTCCTACCAGCATCGGTGACTTCAGCCTTTAGTGGAGGGGGAACAGATCTTTGCCCCATGCCTGCGATCAAGGGGCTGTTTGATATGGTTGGCCCTACCTATCTCAATAAACCTAGTTTCTTTAAAAAACCTACTAATCATTTTCTTTCTGCAGGAATGCAAGGACATTACATAAAGATTATTCTCTTGATGTCCTCATGCAGTAATTCCAGCACTATAACCTACATATTCTAGGCTTGCAAGAAACCAGATGGACAGGTAAAGATGAGCTACTTAAAAATAACTTTAAATTTCTCTTTTTGGGGAGGGATGGTGGAAAGCATCTCCAAGGTGTAGGTTTGCTTCTCAGCAGACACGCCAGTGATGCTCTTCTGGGATATGACTGCATTAATGAAAGATTTCTTAGAGCAAAATTTGAAATAAAAATTAAAGACTTGAATGTCATCTGTTGTTATGCACTCACAGAGGACTGGTGAGAATGAGAAGGATACGTTTTACAGCCAGCTTCAGGATATTTTGAATTCTGTGAAGAAAGGAGATATTTCTCTTGTGCTAGGTGACTTCAATGCTAAAGTTGGTACTGACTCTGATCTTTGAGCAGGAATTTTAGGGCCCTTTTGGCATTGGTAATTCCAATTTCAATGGGGAACAACTCCTACAGGTAAGTAAACTTAATGGTTTATGAATAACTAACACATACTGCAAACACTGGGACATTTATAAATATGCATGGGTTTCACTTGAAGGGTTGCACAGGAATATGATAGATTATATTTTAAATAACAGCAAATGGGCTAGTTCAGTTAGGAATACCAGATCATACAGGGGAGCCAAAATTGTGTCTGACCATTACCTTGTCAAAAGTGTCTTGCAGCTGAAGCTTAAGAAATGTGGTGCTAAGGTTAAGAAAATTGCCTTTAACACTGAAGGTCTGAAAGATCCAGTTGTAACCAAAGCATACCATGATAGGCTACTAGTCATTATGACAATTGTGGTTTGCTTACTGCTGAAGTTGAGAAAGAATGGGATCAGTTTAAACAGACTTTTCTTGAAACCAACAGTACTTTTTTGGGTAAAAGGAAACAGAGGAAACAAAATCATTTGAGTGATAAGGCTATGGAACTTATTTCTGAAAGAAGAAAGTGCAGAATTAATATGAATCAACAGTTTACTAGTCCTACAGAAAGCATTACAACAAGCTTAATAAACTTCTAAAGGATCAGTTAACAGCTGATAAGAATCTTTGGCTTGATAGCTTGGCTGACAAAGCAAAGGAAGCAGTTAGACAGCACAACAGCAGGGGGTTGTACCAGATTGTTAATGTTTATGTGGACGAAACAGGCATACAAGGATTGAGGGATAAATATGGCAAGGTGGTTGAAGGTGGGGATTCTGTGATGGCTAGGTGGGCTGAGCATTTCAGAGATGTTCTAAATAGTGTGATTATTTCTACTCCCATTGTTTGCAATGAGGGTAGATGCATTACTGGCTTTTATGATGGCCCTATATGACTTTCTGAAGTTGCATTGGCTATCTCTAAATTAAAACCAGGGGTGGACGAAATCACCACTGAAATGCTTAGAGCTAGGAATATTGTGCTGTCACATGGCTGACTGAATTTTTGAATATTTTTATGATAATGGTGGTGTTCTTAAGGACTTCACTAGAGCTATCAATGATGAGACTTCACTAGAGCTATCAAATGTCCCAATTTTTTAAAAAAAGGTGATCGCAGTTCTTGTGATAATTATAGGGGAATTAGTTTACTTTCTGTTCCAGCTAAAGTTCTTTGCATGATTATACTTAATAGAATTAAGAATTTGGTTGATGGACAACTACATGAACAGTGTGGATTCAGAAGTGGTAGGGGATGTATCGATAAAATATTTTCACTTAGGCAGATTCTTGAGAAATTTATAGAGTTCCAGTGTAACTCTCCAGAGATTATTAACTTTTCAAGTTATACCTTTGTCTAATCCAAATTTATTCAAAATTCCGGATGGCTTTGTCAGGCGCCAGGCAATATTAACTTGCCAATTAAAGTTGAAATAGGGTTCATTAAGTATTTGTCGAGCATTACTTATTAGTAAGAATTCAAAAAGGATTGTCAAGTTTAATTAAAGTGTAAATCTAATCAAAAATCAATTAACATTGCTCAAGAGAAAAATAGCAAAAATTCAAAAGTTTCTAAAGCAAACAAAGTTTATTTCTAAAACAAATTCAAAAACTCGCCAAACTCCTTTGATGAATACAAATATTGGAGTACTAGCAACTTTCTCCACTAACTCTGACTACACTAATTCCTCACAATACTCATTCTAACTACACTTTTCACAAACTGACTCAGACGTAATGTCACTTAGTTATAACATGCTGCATACAGTCTGGCATGTGTCGGTTGCATGCCGAGAAAACATTTGAATCATCTGACGATTGCACTAGCTATGACGCAAGAGGGGTCGTGTCCTACATTTATGCATTAGCGGCTGACAATCAAAAGGTCAGAATTGCGCATGCATAACTCCTTCGGCTCGGAAACGAGAATTGCAATGTCCAAAAGTAAAATAATAATTCCCAAAATCATAAATATAATGTAAATAAAGTAAAACTGGTTAAGGGAAAGTAAAAATGAATGGGTGGACCATCACAACTCCCTAAACCTTCCTAAAGGGAGTCAAAATTTGACCTAACAGATTTTGACAAGCAAATTTAGAATAATAGGACACTTCTTACGTCATTTAAACATCATTGAACATAAAGTAAAAGCATGCTTATGCAAATTTTGATAAGATGAGCTAATATCACTTCGACACAATTTTCCATCACAACCAAAGGTACCTCCTCCCATTCCTCCTATCAAAATATGTAAAGCTACCTAGTGTAAATATATACCAATGGCTGTGGCTGTTAACTGCATACTAGCGTTATTGGACTAACTAGTATCACATTCTGATGCAAACTTCAAAAGTTGCATGCAATAACCCATACAAAAAGCTGGTTGATATTACTCCTGTCCTACTTAACTTCTAAAAAGGTTAAAGAAAAAAAATCAATTACATCAAATTCTGCTTTTTCACAGAATATAACTACAGACATATCAAGTGGAGTACAGAACTTCCACTTATCCCCTAACCACAATCAAAATATGTGAAATCTAAATCTTCTGTGCCCATCATACATAAAAAAACAGGTATTGGAACACCTTTAAATCCTCCTAACTACATCAAACATGCCAATGTAATAATTTCAAATTTTACAAATAAACGGGAGTGTAATCATCTGCTAAATCTTCACCTAAACACAGAAATCATGAGCTAGCTGAAATAAAATGCATTGGTTACCTCCCTTTATAGAGCTTTACATTCCCCTCCTAAAGGAGTTTGTAATGCTCCAAAGAATTGAAAATACTTTTAAGTTTATTAAGTTTTGGACCCTTTGATCCAATAATTATTCAAGCTCCGGATAGTTGAGTCAGGCACCAGGCAATAATTAACAAATTGCCAAAAATAAAGTTCAAGTAGGGTTCGAATACCAGTGAGCGTTACTTAACGAGTAAGAATTCAAAAATTAAATTATTGTCAATTTTAATGTAAATTCTAATCGAAACAATTAACGTTGCTCAAGAGAAAAATTAGTAAAGATTGAAAGAGGGTTTATATAACAAACAAATTTATTTCCAAAAACATTCACCAAAACTTCAATGAAGAAGATACTACATCATTTCTATCTTACAAACTGACAACAAAACTCTAACTACACTCTGCTACACAACAAAAAACTAACTGATACTAACTGCTTCTCTGATTGTGACTAACATGTCACCAGGTTATAACAAGAGGCTACAAAGCCAGCATGTGTCATGTTGCATGCCAGGAAAGACATTTGCATAAATTGACGAGCGGTGCAAGCTATGACGCAAGAGGGGGCGTGTCCTTGTACACATGCTTTAACGGGTGACAATCGAAAGTTCGGAGTTGCACATGCGCAACTCCTATGCTCTTGAAAACGAGCACTGTGATGCCAAAAATGAAATAAAAATCCCCAAAATGATAAATATAATGTAAATTAAGCAAAACTGGTTAAGGTAAAGTAAAAGTGAATGAGGGGGCATCACAAGTTATGTTGGTGACTGTCTTGGTCACCAGACTATGCCTTTTGGGGACAGCTCTAATAACTCTTCCAAGACATCATGGTCAGCTCATATATATGCAAACAAATGCTGCCAATGTCATCCCTATAATTACGCATCATTGACACATCAATATCACTGATGACACCAAACAGATTTAAACACATATACATACATTGTATTTAAGAGTAAAGAAAAGCTTATAAATAATTTACATGACACTAACATTTCATCTAATCCCATTCACTTTTTGCATGAAAATACACGTTGCAACAAAAATTCACTTCATAATGCAAAATACAGCTCTAAATATTTATTCACTATGTACTAAATTCTCATTCTCCTGATTCGTATCCATAAACATTTTACAATTTCTAAATTCTAACTTAATGTTAATTTACAGTTCAGCTTTCAGTTGGTTGAAATGAAAAAAAACTTCAAAAATACACTTTAAATCATGTTAATAAGCTCACTGGACAAAAAAATTAGTCATCTTCTGCCATAAAAGGGTTATGTCTGTTCGACAGCAATAGAGGGTGCACCAGTAATAAACACATCATACAAATAGCTGTGCCATATGCTACGGGGTTCATACAGTGGCAAGAAGCGGTTGTGTGCCATGTGTGTGTTAGTCGTGCCAAAGATGTGAATGAATGGCAAAAAGATGTTATTGCGTTTGGCCAAGCCAAAGGGCATAGTGTACAAGAAGTTGCTGCCTTTGCAGGTGTCGAAATGTACTGTCCAAAGGGTCTTCCAGCAGTGGCGTACATCGCAGTCCTCCGCTAATCATCACCAGAACCGCGGCAGAAAGATTGTGCTCACCAATAGGGACTGCTGCAATGTGTCACACGCGGTTAGAGCAAACCACTTTGCAACGAGGTAGGAATTGCTCTAGTCAGTCAATGCAGACCTACAACAAACTGTTTCTGAATGAACACTCCGAAAGGAACTTCATGCCATGGATATCTGGAGCAGAGTACTGCGGAAGAGACACATTAACAACTTTGCACAAGGCTGCATGGCTACAGTGGGCATGGTGCCACAAAGACTGAATTGTCGACTGTTGGAAGCATTTGATCTGGTCAGATGAGTCACGTTTTTGCTTGTACTCGAATGATGTGAGGTGACTGGTATATCATAAGCTGCATGAAGCCTTCCATGCAGACTGTGTGCAAGATTCTTTTCAAGCTGGAGGAGGCTCTGTGATGTTCTGAGGTTGTTTCAAGTACGAGGAAATGGGACTTTTGGTTATGGGGATATCACACTTGAACCAGAAGGGCTACTGGATGACCACTTGCTGCCTTTTGTGTAGCATCTCCACAGTGAACACCAGGAAGATACCCGAGTCTTCCAAGATGACAATTGTTGCATACACAGGGATCAAAGTGTGTCGGATTGGCACGACGATCATTCTGAAGCCTTCGAGCATCTCGACCTGGCCCACCAAATCCTCGGATTTGAATCCCATAGAAAACTTGTGGGACTATTTGGGGCAATGAGTGAAATGCTGTCCCAGCCATCCGACCAATCTGGCCGAACTGCGGCATTTGCTGCTGGAAGAGTGGATGAATATTGATGTGCATTACATCCACTCACTGGTGGCATCCATTCCAGACAGGATTTCAGCCGTTCTTTGGTCGCACGGAGGTGTTACATGCTATTAGGTGACATTCAGCCAGGAGTGACGAATTTTTTGTCTGGTGAGCTTACAATATAACAACTAGAACTTCAGATGAACAAGAATACATAAAAAAAGTCTATTCACATCACAGTATAAACTCGAACTATACAACTTGAATAGTAAATTCGCTTTTCAAAAAAATCAATATCGAAACTCCAAAGTTTCAACAAGAAATTAAACATTTCAAAATCTTTAAGTATATAAATCACAATAAATATTGGTTCTCTGTTCTCCATATTCATCTATTACAGAGAAAAGAAATAAAACATCATAAATCATTAGTACCACAGTGGAAAAATAATAATATACTTAAATTTTCATTGTTGGCACTCCGTAGCGATAAATCATCATCCAGTTGTTTGCCAGTGACATCCTTCCCTCATCAATCGATTAGCTAGGTGTAAGCTCTTCTGAAGATCTCATTGGTGATGTCATCTATTCTATGTTGACTACTTCGTTGCTGGTTGTCGCTCTGCAGGCTGTGGTTGTTTCGTTGACATCTCGTCACTACGTGCTTGTCTTTGAAGAGCCTGTCTTTGTGCTTTCCAGGTTTATTGCTGTTTGTTTCTAAATGATGCTTCAACAGTTGAAAATTTATAAACTTGTTAGATTCATCAGGATTATTTGCACTCAAAACACTTTCTGGAATGCTTTTCTCAGTAGCTAATATTTCTTCATTAACATTTTTCTCATCAATAATTTCAACACTATTTTCCTTTAAAAATTCTACTTCAGAAACTTTTTCATCAACTAATTCTGTACTATTTTTCTCTACACCTATATCAACACATTTCTCATTATCAATTTGCTTTGCATTATCAACTTGTTTCTCTAAATTTACATTAATTACACTAATAGGACATTTTATAGGTTCTTCTTGAACATTATGCTTTTGACTACAAGATAACTCGGAAAGTCCACTGGACTGCATTTTCAATTGACCATTGTTGTAGGCACATTCGGTGCAAATTGTTGGGACTATGTAACTTCTGGTCATGCGGGAGTCATTTTGCGAGACTCAACCTGATAGTGCTGCTTTGGCAAGGATTGCATCCATTGCTGATTTAATGCTATTTTTGCAGTCTCTTCTTGCGATGTGCTGCCAAGCTGATTTGACTAAAGTTGAAATTGAATTTACATTTCGTACTTCTAAGAATTCCAGTACAGACAAAAGTAATTGGAACAATATGCAGTGTATAATTTCAATTTCGGTGGCATCAGCATCAACTCTACCCAAGATGAATTTTTCAATATCATCTCCTTCCCTTTGTTTTCATGAAAACAGTTCTGTAGCTAACTGTGTGAAATCATTATGAGCTGGATAGATTTCCAAGAGTTCACTTTTAAAATATTCCCAAAACTCTATCATCCTACGTTATTCCACTATTGCTTAGCACATCCAATTAGACAAGATACTGCTAAAACCACCTTTTTGTTGCTGGGTGCTTCATGTAAACGGAAATCTTCTTCCATGGACTTGACAAATGTCCACGATAAAGGACATTTCAAACCTTCGAACCTTCTCAGGTAAAGGCCAATTAACATAAGGACTATAGTTAATAAATGGATTGGCAACTCGTCATTGCGGCAGTTGATAATACTCTGTTCTATCACTTGCTTCTGATGGAACAAAAAATGAAACTCTGCGTTCAAAGTTTATTGGTTCGTGATTACGTAGCATTATCAGCAAATTTAGTATACGTAGATACGTAGCATTGTCAGCAAATTTAGGGGTGTTGTTGTTCCCCTTTTCTCCAAAGGTTCTTCAAGCAGATTCATTAACACATCTGCTTCTTTCATCATATCCTGTAACCTATCTTTTACTTTTTCTAGTCTTAAATTGGGAGTCATTATGGGGGAATCGGTCATATTACTAGTAGACATGTTTAGCGGTCTGCAAAAATTTTGGAAATTTTGAAACTTTTTTATCTTGAGCAGTGCTTGAAGGTACTGCTATACAACAATACAATACTAAAGCTATATTAAGCTTGCAAATAAACTTACTTATCAAAAAAGTTTATCTATCATGTATCCGGACACTTCTAATCTTTACATACATGCGATAAAGATCTTAACTATCAGCAATAACTATGCTGAACTTCAGTACCTTTGACTAATACACAAAAGTTAAGCTACTTGCTCAACAAGAAATTTTGGCTTAAGCTGTGGTTAAATCTATGAATAGTACATTTAACTAATGAGCTAAAAAATTTGTTAACTTTGACAATCGTGTTAAATAATATACAATTTATACTTATATATACAGTCCCTGTTCTCAGTGTGCCGATTTCTTTACTTCTCTGTAACACTCCAAAGATTAACTTTTCAAGTTGGACCTTTTATCTGATCCAAATTTATTCAAAATTCTGGATAGCTTTGTCAGGCACCAGGCAATATTAACTTGCCAATTAAAGTTGAAATAGGGTTTGTTAGGCATTTGTCAAGCATTACTTATCGAGTAAGAATTCGAAAGGGATTGTCAAGTTTAATTAAAGTTTAAATCTAATCAAAAATCAATTAACATTGCTCAAGAGAAAAATAGCAAAAGTTCAAAAGTTTCTAAAACAAACAAAGTTTATTTCGAAAAAATTCAAAAACTCACCAAAATCCTTTGATGAATACAAAAGCAGAGTTCTAGCAACTCTCTCCACTAACTCTGACTGCATTAATTCCTCATAATACTCATTCTAACTACATTTTTTGCAAAACTGACTCTGTGACCTAATATTTAGTTATAGCATGTTGCGTACAGTCTGGCATATGTCTGTTGCACACCGGGAAAACATTGAATAATCTGGTATCATACTAGCTATGACACAAAGGGGGTTGTGTCCTAAATGTGCACATTAGCGGCTGACAATGAAAAGGTCAGAGTTGTGCATGCACAACTCCTTCAGCTCGGAAATGAGAATCACTATGTCCAAAAATAAAATAATAATCCCCAAAATGATAAATATAATGTAAATAAAGTAAAACTGGTTAAGGAAAAGTAAAAGATAATGGGTGTACCATCACACCAGAAACCTGTGGTTACTAGCTTTATAGATTTCAAAAAGGCTTTTGACCCTGTTGACCGACATAATTTGTGTTTGATTGTTAGATCATATGGAATACTTGATAAGTTAGTTAGCGTGATGAAAGCTCTCTATAATAACATTGAGTCATGTGAGAGTTGGTATGTCTTGCAGTGATTGGTTTAGCATTGCTAGTGAAGTTAGACAAGGGTGCATTTTGTCTCCTTTTCTCTTTAGTTTGGTTATTGATTATGTTATGTGAAATTCATTGCAAGGGAAAGTTTTTGGCCTTAAATGGGCTGGAGATAGGAAAATTTCTGATTTAGATTATGCTGATGATTTAGTCCTTTTGGCAAATGATGTTGATGAGATGAACTCTTTCATTCGAGCTGTTGATGAGACTGGTGGTAGAGTAGGTTTGGTTATAAACAGAGAGAGAACTAAAGTGATGAAAATTGGCCAGGCAGATGGTGCTTCAGTTGCTTTGAATGGCTGTACTATTGAGCAAGTGTCTCAGTTTAATTATGTTGGGAGCTATGGAATGGATACTGGTGATGTGCAGCATGAGATAAATAGAAGAATAGGGATTGCCACTGGGTCTTTTAAGAGTATTTGGAGAGTATGGAAAAATAGATATATACTCCTAAAGACTAAAATTAGGCTGTATAATAGTTTGGTTCTTTCTAAGATTAGTTATGGTATCGAAACCTGGACCCTTTGTAAACAGAACACTATCTAGAATCAAAGGCACAAGAAACTTGATGCCTTTGATTCTAGATGTTTACACAGTATCTTGGGCATTAGGTAGTTTGACTTTGTAAGGTTAGAATGATAAGGTTAGAAGGAGTCATCAACCTCTTTTAAGCAGCATATTGTGCAGAGAGAGACTGTTGATTTGGCTATGTTGCCCGTATGGATAGCTGCAGATTGGCAAAGAGAATTGTGAACATTGTGCCTAAGGGTATCAGAAAAAGGGGGAGAGCTAGGATGCTATGGGTAGACAATGTCAAATAGGGCCTTGCTAGAATTGGCCTAGAATGGCCAAATGCAGCAGTAGTAGCTCAAAAGAGACATGTCTGGGGAGGAAAATTACACAGTCTGGTTGGACCTCCATAACCCATGGCTGCATGAGGATTTTGTATGTATGTATGTGTGCGTGCGTGCTTGCTTGCTTGCTTGCTTTCCAAGTTTTAACCCATCAGGAAGCAAAAAATTAATACATTTTATCAGGTTGTTAAATCTATAGCTTTAATCCTGTTGAGTAACCATTATATGAATCTGATACTCAGAAATTTTTTAAGTTTATGTATATTTTTGGAATTTTACATTTTTTTGCATTTAGTTAAGGAACTAATTTAAGGAAATCAATATAAAACTTGTGACACTAGAATATGGCTGGTTGTTTGGAGTTTTGTGGCACATCAACAATTTTAGTTATAATGTGGCACTAGAATATAACAGTACACTAGTAGTAGGATAAGTAAAAACTTTAGAATTTAGCATTGTGATATTTTATGAAATGTGTTTAATGATCTGTAAATTATATGTTGTTCTTTCACAATATGATAATATTAAATGCATTTTTTCTTATTTATTTTGTAGGCAGACATATGGTCCCTGGGATGCACAGTAGTAGAAATGGCTACTGGAAAACCTCCTTTTGGTGAAGTATGCTAATATATATCACATTAAGCCTTTGATGCTTGAAATATATTCGTACTTATAAGCTATATATCTGATATGTTTTATTGTATTTGTACAATATTTGTTTTGATACTATATTATTACATTTGTAGTTTCCATATTGTGATGCATTTTGGCTGGAGGTATAATAAAATTCTGTATTTGGAGATTTTATATAAAAATTCCATTTTTTTAAATAAAAATTTGTATATAGATTTCATATTTGAAATTGTTATATAATTTATAAATCTGGTAGTAATTGTTTATCAGCCACTACATGAGTACTCATTCTATGGTTGTTAATATAATAAAGGATTTTTTCAGGACCTTTATACAGAGTACCCAAAGCTTTTCAGATGTAAAATATGGAATTTCAGATGTAGTCAGTATGTTTGAATTAGTATACAGACGGAGAATTATAATGGTTACATCATAAAAGATATAAAAAGTAAAAACATTATGAAAGAATATATTAAGGTTCTATATGTTGGGGTATATTGGGGATATATGCCTCAAGGAGCATTTGTCCCCAATATACAGCATCTGAAGTAGCCTGCAGTCAGTATCAAATTTGCATATTTTTATTTATGCTATATATTCCAAAACTAAAAATTTACAAATGAGAATGCAAATTCGTATGGTCTTGAATAAAAATATTATGTATTCAATAAATTTTTTATCATATCACATATTTAGTTTGTTTAAAAAAAGCTATTGTTCTTGCTTTGTTATATATCTATCCATCTGTAAACATTCAGCTTTTTTGTTTTAGGAGATAAATGGAATTTTTTGTTGGATGAGTATTAATAAGATATGATTCCATTTCTGAAAGCTACTAATAGTTTAAATTTCCATTATTAAAGTTGTGAAGGTTGTAAAATGGCAAAGCTAGTTTTTAAGTGAATATTTCATGCAGCCTTGTGCATGCTAGAAATTTTTAATTTAGTTGAAGAAAGGTCAAGAGGTTTGCATTGAAAGCAATGACTTGCTACCTTAGCTCCAGGAGGGGGGAATGGGGAAGCAATTCTTAAGAGATAAAAAAAAAATTCCTGGGTTAAATAAGCACTAATAAAATATTACAATTTGTGATTTTCAAATTTTCAGTTAATTCGAATTTCCACTGTTTTGGATATCAAAATTCCACTAAATTTGGAAAATGTCAAAATATTTCATATTTACCATGATGATTGGACTTTATATTTTGCTTTGTATGTATAATGAAACAGCTAACAAATATTTAATAATGTTCTTTTATATTAAAAATTGTTTGTATGAGTTCCAATTTAAAAACTTCTTCCTGTTTGAAAATAACTAAAATGCCAACTGTGAAATCATTTGTGGACTGAATGCTGGCTGTGACTTTTTTTTTTCTCATGAAAAGTAAAGCTTTTCCCATTTTAATCTCTTTTTCTTTGAAAATGAGATAATAGTTTCACTAAAAATAACTTAAAATTCTATGTGTTGAGCAATAAAATTTTAAAGTTTATCCTTCAAATTATTTGTGTGTTGAAAGTTTTTAGGAGAAAACTCAGAAGCTTTTCGGAGCAATGAGTGTCTCCAAATGAGTCTAGTCTGTCTCCAGTGAAATGACACAATGTCTGTCTATCTATCTGTCCATCTGTAGACATCGAATTTTTTTGTTAGAGATAAATTAAAAATTATTTTTGTGTTGGACTGGTATTGATGAAATATTATGATGATATGCACTATCCAAATCTCTCTAAAGCTATACTTACACCCTCTAGTGGTGGAAAAAGTTGAAAATTCGAAAATTTCAAATGAATATTGCAAATGATGTATTTATGCTAAACATTCAAAATTGTGGTGGTGGAATGTGAAGGTCACAGAATTTTTATTGCCAACAATAAGTTGGTGCCTTAGACCAAGAGGTGGAGGGAACACAATATTTTTTTTTGTTTTAGCAAATAATTATTTGTATTTAGAGTAATATGAAAAATTCATTTTTGATATTAACCTATAAATTACCACTTTAATGTCGATTTAAATTTTAGAAGAAAAATTGTCTTGAGCCAGATGGGATATGAACCCATGACCTCCTGATAACATGTCAGGTGCTCTGTCGAGTTTATTAATTATTTATCAACTGTATTACTTGTAATGGAATACTTTCCATCTATATGGCATGTGCAGTGGTCCAGAGCACCTGACATGTTATTAGGTGGTCGTGGGTTCATATCCCACCCGGCTCAAGACAATTTTCCCTCTAAAACTTAAATCGACATCAAAATGGTAATTTATAGGTTAATACCAAGTATGTCGAGTTTATTAATTATTTATTCTTTTTTGAGTTAGACAGGAATGATAAAATATGATTCGCACTTTTGAAATCTTTCAAACACTGTAATTGTGCCCTCTAATGGTGAAAAAAGTTGAAAATTTCAAATGAATATTACAATGATGTATTAATGATAGAAATTTGAAATTTTGGTGGTGGAATGTGAATGTCATGAAGTTTTCATTGGAAACAATGAAAGTGATAATTAGGAAACTCTATTTTAGTTGGATTGGTACTAATGAAATGTAATTTGCATTTTACAAGTACTTAGGTAGTTTTAATATATATATATCTTTACAGATCACAGCTGCTAATGAGTTTTACAAATAATATGTATATGATAGAAATTTTAAATTTTAGTGGTAGCTTTTCAAGAGATCTACTGACAACAATAATCTACCTACTTTTCTGAGAGAGGTGTGGGAAATACAACTTTTTTAATTTAAGAATTAAAAGATGAATACTTTTTTGTTGTATAATTACTAATAAAATACTATTTGCATTTTCCCATCATCCACTAGTTCAAATTAAAACTTTTAAGGAGTGAAAGAGTAGGTAAAGTAAAAATTTCATTCTGTTTGAAAATGAGATTCTCATATGTGCTAGAGGCAATATGCATTCTTATAGTTTTAACATAATTTGGATCAGAAATTAATGAAAATTTGAAATTTTAAACATCAGTTGGCTATCAATCAAACATTATTTACACCATTATTGTGAGATAAATTTAGAATGATTGATTTTGAATGGTGATATAATTTTTGACATTTACACAGAATGTTATTTTAGTCATATACAGGGTAATTGCAACATAGTTTTACAACTGCAAACTTTTATAATTGTTTGTCACGTGAAAATTAACTAAATGAGGGATATGAGGAAGAAATGCATCAAATTTACGATGCTCAAAATCGGTACCAAGATCATGTGCAGACTTCCCAAAGAATTTGTTTCCATACTCTATGAAGCATCAGGAGTTACTTGAAAGATAATAATCATGTTCTTTTCATTAATAGGTTATGGCAATAGTGGTTGATGAACTACCCTCTCTGTGGTAGCACAGTTTGGTTCATGGTGACACTGCAACTGCTGGGTTCCAAGTTTGAATGCTGGTGATGGGATGGTCATTTGTTCTGTCATAAGCTAGTAGCTTTGTGGGTCTGATCACAAAAAAAAAAATCTATTGAGGTTAGGCCTGATGAATGGTTAGGCTGCCATGGTCAATCCAGCATCTTGGGAATTGCTGATTTTTGTCAATCTTTGGCATGCAGCAGGTAGTAGTGAGTGTGCAATCTTGTTGAAAAATTATTCCTCCAGGTTGTCATTGAATTGGGGTAACGAAACGTTCTTGAGTATATCCTGACAGTGGTAATGTCATGTAATTTAAAAATGAAATCCCCCATAAACTTTTGCAAACTGAGGAAAAACAAATTTGGTGTATTTATTTTCATTGTCATATAATTTTTTTTTTTTTTGAAAAATTGGTTTGAAAAAAAAAATTGATTGTCCTGACTGGGATTTGAACCCAGATCTCGCTGTTTTTTTAATGTGTCAAAATGTCTTTTTGTTTTTTTTTTTTAATGTGTCAAAATGTCTTTTTGTTTTTTTTTTTAATGTGTCAAAATGTCTTTTTGTTTTTTTTTTAATGTGTCAAAATGTCTTTTTGTTTTTTTTAATGTGTCAAAATAATTAAATTGAAGTTGTAAAGCTACTTTGTAATTGCCCCATATTTTTGGATGATAGAGGTGGCAGAAGCAAATAATTAAGTTGTTTTGCATTGTTATATTTAAAAAAAATATTGCAATGCTTGATAACCACAATGTATTACTTATCATTTGAAATTATCATGTAGCCTAAATCACATTATCTATAGAAATTAGCAATAATTATGCATTTTAAATCATTACCATTAGTTTTAATTCATTATGCTTGGATTGAACAACAAATAACCTACAACTAGCAGGTATTAGAAAATTAGTCCTATATCACCATTTAGCAATAAATATACCAAAAGTGGTATACAGTAAAAGTTCATTATAATGACTTATAATGAACATATTTTTTTAAGAATAGCACTTCGTTGTAAGAAACATTAATATGAATCTAAATCTGTTAAATATAACAATAACATTATATTAAAATTTATTTTAAACCAGTTTATTGTAACATGTAGTCGGTTGTAATTAAACAGTAGATCAGTGATTCCAAGTATTTTGGATTTAAGGACCACTTACTGCATGAATTTTTCTTTGGCCAAGTACTTAAATTTCAAACAAAATGTTTTAAGAACTTTGATAAAAAGAAGTGTAAATGCTAGACCTGAAAATGTCTAGCATTTACACTTCTCCCCCTCCCATGACTTTTAAAGGAAAATAATATAAATATTTTGCCATGTAATCACTTAAAAAAATATAGGTACAACTGAATTTGAGCAAAAAATTTTACAAGGTAACAATACACAGACCACCAGAAATTTTTTTTACAGCCCATAAGTTTGAGAACTGCTGCAGTAGGGTCATGCTAAACCCAGTACCCAGGATTGTTTTAGAAAATATAATGGATGAAAAGAAATGACAGGCATTTATATTAAGCAAATTTGTCAGATTATTTTCCTTAAAAAAGGCTATTATAGAATAGATGGGAAAAAAAGCAAATTTGCAGTATTTGGTGAGAATATTTCATAATTAAAAAAATACTGAAAACAGTCCACTCCAATTCAATTACCAATCCAGTGACCTCCAGTATATTTGTTTTTGTGTAGCCCTTGGTATATGTATATATTACGTATATGTTGGTATGGTTTTAATGATTTAAATGTAACAATGGATGAAAAACAGTATGCATTTACTATTTGTGTTGGCCAAAAGAAGTAACTGTGTCGGGATATTAAACTAAAGCATGTAGTTTTCTGCTATAATTGTGTAAAAAAAAATCTGTAAAATAAAACTGGCATTATAATACTTTAAATACCATGGTATATGAAGATATTACAACAAAATAAAACCTATTTCCAGAAAAAATGTGAAGTTACGTGAAATGCATGGTTATCAGAATATTAACTAAATGTATTAATTTTGCTTCATGCTGATCTTATATGCATAAAGATAATATACTTATAACAAAGATATGCATAATATTATTTATAATTTTTAATGATGTAAAATGTCAATTGTGTTTTTATTAAATGCTTATGCTATATATTGCTCTTTTATATCAACAGCAGTAATATATTGAATAACTATTTGTTTCAGCTTGGTTCACCACATGCTGCTATGTTTAAAGTGGGTTATTACAAAATACATCCAGAAATTCCTGAGAGTATGTCAGAAACTGCTAAAGGATTTATTAAAAGGTAAAAGTAGATTTTGCACTGTATAGACCATTTTTTAGCAACTTTTGGGAGCATTAGTTTTTCAGTTTAAATACTGAAAACTGACTTTAAAACAAAGTATTACCAGGAGACATGAAGGTTCTACCAGATTGTACAATTTTACACTTAAACATGTCTAGTCTGAACTGTGTTTTTCACCCTGCCATTCAAGAATAATTTTTAACAGCTTCATATCCCATTTTTTGAAAAACTATCTTCAAGCCTTCAGAATATCTATTCATTATTCTATTGCTAAGTTACCATTTCGCACTAGATAGTGGAATTTCGATTTTCTATTCTTTCATTGGAGTCATATTCAAAAGATCACCTTAACAAACCAAATTTTAGGAAGCAGTCTTCTATCATGCATCCTTGTTTTACACTGCTAGTATTTGCCTTATTCCTGGGTTTGTTACCTCTTAATTTAATCATTGTAAGATCATTTGATTTCCATGTCATTTTAATTTTCCTAATTCCCAGTGGAATATTTTAGTAATTGGGAAACTCTACTCAAGTCTTATTATCAAATAATCCCCCTCCCCCCCCCCCAAAAAAAAATCCTGGGTATGTGCCTGCATCTTTGAACTCAACTGAAAGTAGGAAGCATTCTTCTGAAGATGAGGCTTGACCTGAGTTTATTAAGTCACATGGCTTTTTAAACTTCATTACTAATGGTATTTTATGCAGTGTACTGGTTGTACTAGAGATCCATATGCACTTTAAGTGTACTACTTCATGAGAACACTGCCTACTCAAGTCTATATTTCTGTGTCTGGTATCCACCTTTTCAAGTTCCTGAAAATGCACTGATGTATTTGAAGCTCTTATTGTTATAGTAGCCAGTCTTTGAGTACTACAAAATGATGGAGGTTAGGTATTATGAAACGAGTCTTTACCATGGCTACATTAAGGGTGTTAACCCTTTCCATGTCCAATCTCAATTTACCATATTCACTTTTTCAAAATGAGTGGTACATGAAAGGTCTCAGTGCAAAGTTGTAATTTTTTTTTTCATATAAATTTACCATTTTTAATTCTTTCATATAAATAAATTTAATTATTTTAATTTTAATTAAAAAAGTTCCATTATAAATTATGATTTTTTACTAGTTGATTTTACTTCAAATTTTGCTCCCCCCCCCCCTAAAAAGAGAGAAAATTTATGGAAGTTGACCCTAATGAGTAACATCTTCAAAGTTGTCACGTCTGCAATGTCATGGGCTACCTTAAATCATGTCCTCTCTTTCTTCCCCCTGCTCCAAAGTGGGAATGGGTGTCATTTTTTATGAGTCATGTCAAAGGAAAGCAAGTATACAGTAACATTGTAGCAGTTCTGAAGATAGGTGTTTTAGCAACAAATTAAATATATAAATTTTAAAAATGCCTAACTTATGTTTGCCATAAAAAGTGAAAAATAAAACTAAAACATACCAAAGGTGAATTCATTCACTAAATCATGTTTACTTCAGAGAAAGATAAGGTGCTGATTTTCCTACCCAACAAAAATATTGCTTGTGCCCTATATTCCTTTAAAGTGAATATGAATTCAATGAGTGATTTCACCATTTTTTATGCTTTAGTTTTATTTTTTACTTTTTACAGCTTGCATATGGAGATATAGGTGTTTTTTGATCCATTGTTTTTTGATTTTTCTAAGTAATGTACACATGTACGCAGTTTTTGAAGTTGATTAATTATTTCCAAATTTATAGTCACCAATCTCTCTCTCTCTATATATATATAGAATTTTGAAATAAAATTCTTTTTAAAGCTAGAATGGATCAAAGCAAAAATGGGTTCAATTTCATATTCAAACAGAATGAAAATTTTCTCTTTCTCTTTGCTATATTTAAATTATTTCCTCAGACATGCTAAAAAGGTAATATATGAAAACTGCTTTATATGTTGCCATCTCTAAAATTCCACTTAATTTTTAAATTTAAAAGCAAAAGAATAATATTTAAAAAAATAATAGGTAAAATATTGGGAAAAATTACTAAACTGATACTTTTGGGTAACTAATTGATCATCAGAGATGGTATGTTGAGAGTATTCAGGGAGATGTACCTATCACACCTGGAAATCCTTGGTAGCCTTTTCAATTTAGTTACTGTAGACAGGTGTCTTCTTGACCTGGCTGGGTTGTTTTTCAACTGACTGTGCGTGAGAGTGCGCAGAAGAGTACCTATCTCTGTCTTGTCAGGACATTGATACTACCTAGGTGACTAATGAACGCAAAACTCAGGGTACTATGGATATGTACACTTTATTTACACAATATTACATTTATATTATATATACATACAAATGAGTGACTGCCCACCCGGTACAGTCTCACAGGCTGCAAGGAGCCTCAGTGGTGGGACCACTGCTAGATGACAGAACAAAAGGCTTAATCGTGCCATAGACAATCTTCCTGACATACAGAATGCTTCTCTGTCTGCATGCAAGTTCTGTGTTTTTCCAACTGTCCTCCAGTTTGAATGAACCGCCAGAAGTGGTCACGTTTTTCTTGGGGACGTTAGGGTCTCTCGACCAATGGGACATGATTCATTGTGCCACTTCTACTCTTATTCCCATGTAAGGAGGTCTGGGGCTCTAACCAAATGCACACATGGTATTCCTTCACCCAGCCCTCCAACTGGATCCACTGCTGATGTTCTGTTGCTAGGCAGAAATAGCCCTGCCACCAAAATGGCGAATCTGGCTCTCACTCTTTCTACCCTAGCTGACCTAGTCCCTACAGTTACATAGTCTAGCCAAATTAGTTTTTCTTTAAAACTATTTTTTACAGTTTGCTTATTAAATTCATTAAAACTGAATTTAAATGATTACTACTGTTTTTATTTTAATACTGTAATTTGGTTCTTTCGGATTAAAATTTTTAAGGAAAAAATATCAAATATATGCATCTTGGCTGTTTCAATTTAGAACTATTAGTGGATAATATATATTTGTGATAAATCTTGAGGTATATATTTTTTGTAGATGTTTTGTGGCCGATCCTGACCAGAGAGCTACTGCTGCTGAACTTCTAGAAGATCCATTTTTAGTAGAGTAAGTGTTTTTATTGCTAAGAATAGTGGTGTATTTATTTGTGTAGACTAACAACATGAAAATGGTGTAATTGTAAAGCAATTTTTACATTTTCATATTCAAAAGTATAAATTTTATTTGCATTACTAATGCATTTTATTACTACATGACTATAAAAATGCTTATTAAAATAAAGCTAGTTGTATTTTTGTAAAATATTTTCAGAAAATCCAGAAGTAAATGCTGATTAATTTGGCATGTAACATACCATAAATTCTTTCATTAGTTAACTATTCAATTAAGCAGAAATTAAAATATATTTAATAAGAAAATACGGTACTTTTCAGTTACAAGAAAATACCCACTGACTTAATAGTCAGATTTGCCAGATAAGGTTTTAAAGTCCTTGTATAAGTCCTTGTATAAGTGCTTGTGTATTGTACAAGAAACCAACACAAGGCAAAAGCTTACACGTTATCTCTGTCCTTTGTGTTATTAAAATTAAAAGCTTTGACTAACTCCTTGTCACAGGACATGCAGTTATAATGTTGTTTGCTGAAATAGTGGGAATTATAATTATTCTAAAATGAAATGTATATATAATATTTTCTTAAATTTAAATCAAACTTTAAAATTAAACCTTAAAATATTTCAATTGAGTATATTCTGAACAATTAATGAAGATTCTTGATTCTTTAATATTATTGAATGAGTTGGTGACTTACATTCAGCTCCCTGCTCATTCAATAATATTTTATTGTCGTTGTCATTGTTGTTGATTATTGATTAATGGCAAAAATGCATTTTATTTAGTTCAATATTATTTTTAATATTTGATTTTCAAAATTTTTTGGCTTTAACCTGCATAAATTCTCTGTTGATCAATCACTTGTTTAAATTGGTAACATTGAAGATTAATTAATTTTTGCCTAAATAATATTTCTTTACATGTATTAAGAACAATACACTTTCAGAAAAGTCTTTTTTTTTTCGTTTGATATTAAAATAATTTTTTCCTTCATAATCTCATTTTTGACACTGCTGATGGTATACATATAAACTGTATGTGAAGAACGTTAGTCTTGTTTCATTACTGAGTTACTTTTTACAAAAATTTCTATTACAACAGTATGGAAAAAAAAATCTTAATCCATGTAATGGTAATTCCGCTACATAAGAATAAACACACAATGGATGTCTAAAAAATAATCTAGCTGTGAATTTGAATTTACTATCAATTCTGTAGTGTAAAAACATTTAAAGAGCTATGATTAAGTTGTATTACTGATGATTTCTAAAGAAATATTTTAAACTATGTTGATGAGATCCAAATCAAAATGCAATAATAGATGTCTTAACTGTGTAATATATTAAAGTAATACTAGACAAATTGTAATTTTAGTAAAGTCATACAAGTAAAAAGCTAAAATAGTAATAAAAAGCTTTAAAGTGCAATATTAGTTTGATTCATGAAAATGTTCTTGTTGGATTTGTTAATGGTAATGTTCACAAATGCTAAATTTGCAAGAGAGTTCACTGTCTTTAGTGTGTTAAAAGCATTAGGTCAGTGGTTCACAAGTGCAGCCACCAGAAAATATCAATAATTCAAAAAGAATGTTAATGATAATTTTTATTTATCTCACAAATTCTACACAAAAGGAACATTTTTAACCCTGTCAGCCCTGAATTTTTAATATGAAAAATAAATTTTTTTTGATCATCAATAATTGAATAATAAGACATACAAGGACTCCCCTACTAAGTTTGAGTGGGTTTCCGCCATAGGTTTAGAAACTAGGAAATCATGGCAAATGCCACCATCAGGTCTTAGAGATAAAAATAGAAGCATATTTTTTATTCATTTTAAATAATGCTTTTATACAAAGATCTTATCAAATTATTTCATGTGAAAAAGTTTGAAACAATTTTTAAATTTCGATTTTAAATCGGTAATTGCCAAACATGGTGTTCAGGTTATTAGCATTCATCTTGAATAGTGGAACAATACAGGTCACTCAGATATGTAAACACTCACTTCTTGTTGAACCATGTCATGAAATGTGATTCACATACTTTGTAGAGGTGACATCTAGTGCTTTATGGGGAAACTAGATACTCAGCCAGTAGTTAGAACTCTTTATATATTAAGGTGGCAAATGCCACCGGCAGGGCCGAAAGGGTTAAACAAGTGTCACTATTTATTCATACATAGAATGTTATTTTATTAACATAGCCATATAAAGTATGGTTTCCATATACAGTCTGCAAATATTTCATTATGATTGACTATGTGTTGTTGAAAAGTGAAAGCTTTTATACAAAAAATTGTCAAAAAATTGTTTTTCCTCTTAAGTTCATCATACAATTCTTACATGTATGCTTAAAACTTTATTTACCTTTATTAATGCTGCCACAGTGAATTGCTTCTGCCGGTAATGTAACTACAGAAAATTTCTCTCCTGAACTCGGCTTCTGCTGTCAGGTGAGAATATCATGAGAACATCTACTCTAACTGATAGAGCATATTGATTTGTGAAGCCTTGAAAATAATTCATAAAGAAGAGCACATAATTATATTTATATGTTCTTCAAATTTTATGAAATATTTAGATTTTTATGAATTAACAATATGATATATAACTGTATTATTATGATAAACAAATTTGAGAACTTATAGTATTCCTATATATCATCATCAAAAGAGATTTTCAAATTGCATCATCAGGAGATTGTGAAGGGTAAATTTAATATTCAAGCCATGTTCATATTTTTAAAATTATATTAATAATTTTTCTGCATATAGTATTTATAGTTTTATTTAGTGCAGTTATTGTATAATGATTTTCATAAATTCGTATTTCATCATATGGGATAAATATCAAAAATAAAAGGAAATAAATTCATGCTTAATAAATAACTTTGTTTTAATAAGACATTGTTGAAATGTACTTCTTGGAGAATATAAAAATGTAATATAAAAATCTGATTCAGTTTAATCAAACTAAACAAACATTTTTTGTTGAAGTCAGATAGTAAGATGTAAATGTATATTTGAATAATACTACTATTACATTTCGGTGGATGCTTCAATAAAAATACTTGAGCTTCAGCACAATAGGACTTTCTTCATTGATGTATGTTGGACCATTTTCTTACTGAATGTTATATTATCTCTTGAAATTCACAATATCTACATACTCTTTCAGTATAAAAATGTTCTAATTTAGAGGTTTTCAATGTGGGGTATGCAGTAAAATCTTTTGGGTACGCAGTGAGAGCTCAAAAGTCGCTAGATCTAGTAACAAAGTTGCTAAGTTGGCAACACTGCTACTGGTTTCTCATCTTTAATTGCTTTAAAAAATAAATATAGGAACAGGCTGGA
Source organism: Ryuthela nishihirai (assembly GCA_038380435.1). Taxonomy (NCBI): domain Eukaryota; kingdom Metazoa; phylum Arthropoda; class Arachnida; order Araneae; family Heptathelidae; genus Ryuthela; species Ryuthela nishihirai. The sequence goes on along the minus strand of JAWZYU010000032.1, from coordinate 3,026,027 downwards.
TATTCAAGATGACTTGCTACTCAACCTTAGCAAGATAACCCCGACCATTGATGAACTGTGCAAGCGTAAACAAGCACAACCATTTCACTGATTACCCAGTAAAATGTTTATAATTTTATAAGATTTGTTAAATTGTTTATGTAATTTATGAATACAAAATTTAATGTTTGTGTGTATATATATATGTTTTATTTTATTTCCATTGTTACACTATAACTATAGTTTTATCTATCTATACAAGGGATATACCAGTTACATACACATTTCCAGGGGGGGTATGTGAAGCATAAAAGGTTGAGAACCACTGTTCTAATTGATAGATAATTGCAAAGCTTTGAAAAAACATAATTACTTTTATTCACATGAAATAAAAATCAATGTAAATGAAAAAAATACATCTCGTATATAAAGCTCATTATGGATGTTGAAGGTGATGCAACAAATAACCTAATGAAATTCAACTTCCTCTTACACTGTGGGGAACATTAGGAATTAGCTGAATGATAGACTTCTGATAGTAGTCCTGTCCTGCTCATTTATGGATTTTGGTAATAGCAAGTGATGAACTGCATCTTTGATGAAGCCCAACAAAAGGAAATCAAGTGAGGTTGAGTCCAGTGTGAATAGGAGTCACTTAAAACAGTTGATCTAGTGTCTTGTGAATTTCTGGGTTAAATACTAATTTGCAACAGTGGTGAGGTGTGCCATCATACTGAAAAATAATTTTTCCTTCTGGGTTGTTGTCATTGATCTGTAGCCATTTTTTTGTAGTAATGAAAAAGTTCTTAAGCCTATCCTGATACATTACACTTGTACTGTCTTTTTGTTTGAAATCAGTCTGTAAACTTTTGCAATCGTGACAAACATATGATGTATTTCTTTTCATTGCTGCCACTTGGGCCAGCATTGAGATTTATCTCTACTAAGCTCCCACACTGCCCTTGGTCAGAAAGGTGACACCGTTGAACTTGGAAAGGCCGCTGTCCATCAGATGGGATGTAAAACAATGGCCCATGTGCAGGAGACCCATAACTATGCACATTAACCCTTCCAGTGTCCAGCCTGAAAAACAGGTTTCTATCCTGGGGCCAAGCTATTTTTGCCTATACACAGCCAAAAAAAAACTTTAACTTAGAACTTTTTTGCCAAATAACTAATGAAAGGAATTATGGCATGTTGTATGCAAAATTAATCAAAATTTCATTCTGGATTTTCTGAAATTATAATATTTAACAAAAAAGACTATTTAGACTTTTTCCTATACAAAAAGACCTATACAAAAAGGTATAAGAAAGAAGACCTATACAAAAAGACCTATACAAAAAGGTATAAGAAAGAAGACCTATACAAAAAGACCTATAAGAAAAAGAAAATTCCTATACAAAAAAGACTATTAGGACTTTTTTAGAGTCATGTAGTAAATTATGTATGTCGTATGTCGTGGGTTTCATCTGATGGGCTGCATAAGAATATGATTGATTACACATTAATTAACAGCAGTTCTGTTAGGAATACCAGGGCATATAGGGGAGCTGAAATTGGATCTGACCATTACCTTCTTAAAAGTGTCTTGCAACTTAAACTTAAAAAGTGTTGCGCTAAAGTTAGAAAATTTAGCTATAATACTGAAGCTCTGAAAGACCCTGTTATAGCTAAAGCTTACCATGATAAGTTACTTAGTCATTATGACAGTCATGGTTTGCTTACTAATGAAGTTGAGGAAGAATGGGGCCTTTTTAAACAGGCTTTTTTGAAAACAGTATTCTTTTAGAAAAAAAGGAGCAGAGGAGGCAGAATTATTTAAGTGATAAAGCACTTGAGCGTATTTCAGAAAGAAGGAACTGCAGGAATGTCCTTAATCAGTACCTTACTAGTCCTAATAGAAAGGATTACAGAGAGCTTAATAAACGTGTAAAGGATCAGTTAGCTGCTGATAAGTATCTTTGGCTTGATGGCTTGGCTGACAAAGCCGAGGAAGCAGTCAGACAGCACAACAGCAGAGAGCTGTACCAGATAGTTAAAGTTTTATGTGGTAGAAAACGGACAGGCATACAAGGATTGAAGGATAAACAAGGTAAGGTTATAGAAGGGGAGGATTCTGTCATGGCTAGGTGGACTAAACATTTCAGTGATGTTCTAAACAATGTAGTTAGTTCTACTCCCATTGTTTGCAATGATGATAGATGCATTGGTGGCTTTAATGTTGGCCCTATAACACAGTCTGAAATTATTTTGGCTATTTCTAAACTTAAGACTTCATAAATCCCCAGGGGTAGATGAAATTACAGAAATGCTTAGAGCTGGGAATGTTTCAGTTACCATTTGGATGACTGAAATTTTGAATATCTTTTATGATAAAGGCATGGTTCCTAAGGATTTTACCAGAGCTATTATTATCCCTATTTTCAAAAAAGGTGATCGCAGTTCTTGTGATAACTATAGAGGTATCAGCCTACTCTCTGTTCCAGGTAAAGTTCTTTGCATGATTGTGCTTAATAGAATTAAGAATCTGGTTGACAGTCAATTGCGTGATGAGCAATGTGGATTCAGAAAGAGGTAAGGGATGTGTGGATGAGATATTTTCACTTAGGGAGATTCTTGATAAATGTTTAGAGTTTCAGAAACCTTTCATTGCTAGCTTTCTTGATTTCAAAAAGGCTTTCGACTCTGTTGATCGTCATAATTTGTAGTCGATTGTGAGATCATATGGTATACCAGACAAGTTACTTAACATAATGATAGCTCTCTATAATAACACTGAGTCATGTGTGAGAGTTGGTAAGGCTTGTAGCAATTGGTTTAGCATTACTTCTGGTGTTCGACAAGGGTGCATTTTGTCTCCTTTTCTCATTAGCTTGGTTATTGATTATGTTATGCGAAATTCTCTTCAAGGGAAAGATTTTGGCCTTAAATGGACTGGAGATAAGAAAATTTCTGATTTAGATTATACTGATGATTTAGCCCTTTTGGCAAATGAGGTTGATGAGATGAACTCTTTCATTCGAGCTGTTGATGAGACTGGTAGTAGAGTAGGTTTGGTTATAAACAGAGAGAAAACTAAAGTGATGAAAATTGGTCAGGCAGGTTGTGATTCAGTTCATCTGAATGGTTGCATTCTTGAGCAGGTGTCACAGTTTAATTACCTTGGGAGCTATGTAACAGATACTGGTGATATGCAGCATGAGATTAACAGACGAATAGGGATTGCTGTTGGGGTCTTTAAGAATCTATGGAGATTGTGGAGAAATAGGTGTATACACCTAAAGACTAAAATTAGACTGTATAATAGTTTGGTTCTTTCTAGGGTTAGTTATGGTAGTGAAACTTGGACGCTGTGTAAACTAGATAACAGGAAACTAGATGCTTTAGATTCTAGATGCTTACATAGTATCTTGGGTATTAGGTGGTTTAACTTTGTAACTAATGATGAGGTTAGGCAAAAGAGTCTGCAACCTCCTTTAAGCAGCATATTGTGCAGAGAGATACTCCACTGGTTTGGCCGTGTTGCCCATATGGATAATTATAGATTGGCGAATAGGGTTATGAACAGTGTGCCTAGAGGCCTCAGAAGGAAGGGAAGACCTAGGATGCAGTGGGCAGACAATGTCAAACAGAACCTTTTTAGAATTGGTGTGCGGTGGCTTCATGCAGCAGATGTAGCTCAGAACAGATATGCTTGGAGAATTAAACTGCATGGTCTGGTTGGAGCTCCATAGCCCGTGGCTGCTTGAGGATGATGATGATGATGTAAAAAAAAATACATCTGGCAACATAAATAAAAATTAAAAAAAACCTAATAGACAGAAATGATTATAATGCACATGAATAGAATGACTATATATTTCTGAATAACAAAAAAATTACTTTTTTGGTTTTAAGTAAATATTTTTCTCGTCTTGTAATTTTTATTCTCAGTACCATACTTTGAGAAAATTCCAGGCTTTTAGCCAACTGTATAGAGTCAGATAAACAAGTCAACTTTAGAATTATTTTAAAAAAATAACCAATAAATGGAAATAGGTCATGTTATATACCAAATGAAACAGAATTTAATTATGAATTTTATGAAAATAAATAATATAAACAAATTTGCAAGCATATTGATTTTTAATAAGCCTTTTTCAATGTGATATGGTGAAAAAAAAAAATCACACTATACAATTAGGCTTCATTTTGGAAAACCTGCTGAATAAAAATAGTTAAATTATATATTTATCAAAAGGAAATTTCCTCCTGAATAATCCTGAAATATGATTTATATTTCTTTTAATGATTCTTTTCAGTATCATATATTTTAAACACGGCCAGTGTTATACAACGTGACTTGACCTTCTCACATTCACGGGATTTTCTGAAATGGTTATGAAATAGAAGAAAACATCCTTGGCTGTTTTTTTTTTACTAAACATTATGAATTTTTTCTTTGGGTGTTGAAGTTTGGCGATCTTGGCTAAGTGCCGAAAGGTTTGTGCACCAAGGACCAGCCCTTCCCGAAATTGTCCTCCCAAATGATGGCTGATTTCCGTAGCCAAGATATTCAATTTCAGAAAACGGTAAAAGCTCAAAGTTTTTTATTAAAAAAAACAAGAAATAATAAAGCAAAAATTACATATAACCTAATGGGATGTTAAATAAAATATCCACAGCAACTTTTAAGCTGGCCTCCGATCTAGCATAGCTTGGAAATATCGATAAAGCAGCCGATTAGAGATCACTAACTAATGGAAGTAAATATACAGAAATGAATTTGCTTTCATATCCAAGGCCTCATTTATTTTCAGAAAATGATACTATTTTCAAAGCTTTACTGGAAAAGTAATAAATAATAAAATAAAAATTAACGTATAACCTAATGCGATGTTAAAATATCCACAGCAACAAGTTGTAGGCCGGCCATACGATATAACATAACTATGAAAAAATCAATACTTGTCGATTGGCCAAAAGATCGCTAATTTCCGAAAATAAATCTACTGAAATGAAAACTAAGTCTTAAATATAAAAAAAATACCAACTTGACAAAAAGTTTCCAATATGCTGGACCAAAACTGAAAAAAAAAAAAAGCACATGAAACAATGGAGATATCGTGTCAGCCATCTGCATATTTTTTGCCTCAGTGAAGCATAACTAATTAAATATCATCATCATCCTCAAGCAGCCATGGGCTACGGAGGTCCAACCAGACCACGCAGTTTAATTCTCCAAGCATATCTGTCCTGAGCTACATCTGCTGCATCAGGCCACTGCACACCAATTCTAACAAGGTCCTGTTTGACATTGTCTGCCCACCACATCCTAGGTCTCCCCCTCCTTCTGAGGCCTCTAGGCACACTGTTCATAACGCTATTCGCCAATCTATAATTATCCATACGGGCAACATGGCCAAACCAGCGGAGTCTCTCTCTGCACAATATGATGCTTAAAGGAGGTTGCAGACTCCTTTGCCTAACCTCATCATTAGTTACAAAGTTAAACCACCAAAAATACCCAAGATACTGCGTAAGCATCTAGAATCAAAAGCATCTAGTTTCCTGTTATCTTGTTTACACAGCATCCAAGTTTCACTACCATAACTAACCCTAGAAAGAACCAAACTATTATACAGTCTAATTTTAGTCTTTAGGTGTATACGCCTATTTCTCCACAATCTCCATAGATTCTTAAAAGTCCCAGCGGCAATCCCTATTCGTCTGTTAATCTCATGCCTCACATCACCAGTATCAGTTACATAGCTCCCAAGGTAATTAAATTGTGACACCTGCTCAAGACTGCAACCATTCAGATTAACTGAATCACAACCTGCCTGACCAATTTTCATCACTTTAGTTTTCTCTCTGTTTATAACCAAACCTACTCTACTACCAGTCTCATCAACAGCTCGAATGAAAGAGTTCATCTCATCAACCTCATTTGCCAAAAGGGCTAAATCATCAGCATAATCTAAATCAGAAATTTTCGTATCTCCAGCCCATTTAAGGCCAAAATCTTTCCCTTGAAGTGAATTTCGCATAACATAATCAACAACCAAACTAAAGAGAAAAGACGACAAAATACACCCTTGTCGAACACCAGACGTAATGTTAAACCAATTGCTAGAAGCCTTACCAACTCTCACACATGACTCAGTGTTATTATAGAGAGCTTTCATTATGTTAACTAACTTGTCTGGTATATCATATGATCTCACAATCAACCACAAATTATGACGATCAACAGAGTCGAAAGCCTTTTTTGAAATCAACAAAGCTAGCAACCAAAGGTTTCTGAAACTCTAAACATTTCTCAAGAATCTGCCTAAGTGAAAATATCTGATCTACACATCCCCTACCACTTCTGAATCCACATTGCTCATCACGCAATTGCCTGTCAACAAAGATTCTTAATTCTATTAAGCACAATCATGGAAAGAACTTTACCTGGAACAGAGAGTAGGCTGATACCCCCTATAGTTATCACAAGAACTGCGATCACCTTTTTTGAAGATAGGGATAATAATAGCTCTGGTGAAATCTTTAGGAACCATGCCTTTATCATAAAAGTTATTCAAAATTTCAGTCATCCAAGTGGTAACCAAAACATTCCCAGCTCTGAGCATTTCTGTAGTAATTTCATCTACCCCTGGGGATTTATGAAGTTTAAGTTTAGAGATAGCCAAACTAACTTCAGATTGTGTTATAGGGCCAACATTAAAGCTGCCAATGCATCTATCATCATTACAAACAATGGGAGTAGAACTAACCACATTGTTTAGAACATCACTGAAATGCTCAGCCCACCTAGCCATGACAGAATCCTCACCTTCTACAACCTTACCTTGTTTATCCTTCAATCCCTGTATGCCTGTCCATTTTCTACCACATAAAACATTAACTATCTGGTACAGCTCTCTGCTGTTGTGCTGCCTAACTGCTTCCTCAGCTTTGTCAGCAAGCTATCAAGCCAAAGATTTTTATCAGTAGCTAACTGATCCTTTACACGTTTATTAATTTCTCTGTAATGCTTTCTATTAGGACTAGTAGGGTATTGATTAAGGACATTCCTGCAGTTCCTTCTTTCTGAAATAAGCTCAATTGCCTTATCACTTAAATAATTCTGTCTCCTCTGCTCCTTTTTTCCTAAAAGAGTACTGTTAGTTTCCAAAAAAGCCTGTTTAAAATGGCCCCATTCTTCCTCAACTTCAGTATTAAGCAAACCTTGACTGTCATAATGACTAAGTAACCTATCATGGTAAGCTTTAGCTATAACTGGGTCTTTCAGAGCTTCAGTATTAAAGGTAAATTTTTTAACCCTAGCACAACACTTTTTAAGTTTAAGTTGCAGGACACTTTAACAAGGTAATGGTGAGATCCAATTTCCGCTCCCCTATATGCCCTGGTATTTCTAACAGAACTAGCCCATTTGCTGTTAATTAATATATAATCAATCATATTCCTATGCAGCCCATCAGGTGAAACCCATGTGTATTTATGTATGTTGTGGTGTTTGTAATATGTGTTAGTTATTCTGAAACCATTGAGTTTACTTACCTGTAGGAGACGTTGCCCATTGCCAATTCAGCTACCAATACCAAAAGGGCCTATCACCCCTCCCCAAAGATCAGAGTCAGTACCAACTTTGGCATTGAAGTCACCAAGAACAAGGGTAATATCTCCTTTCTTGACAGAATTCAAAATATCCTGAAGTTGTCCGTAAAACCTATCCTTCTCATCCTCATCAGCATCCTCAGTGGGGGCATAACAGCAGATAACATTCAAGTCTTTAATGCTTGTCTGAAATTTTGCTGTAAGAAACCTTTCATTAATGCACTCATATCCTAGAAGAGCATCATTAGCATGTCTGCTGAACAGCAGACCCACGCCTTGGTGATGCTTTCCATCCTCCCTCCCTGTAAAGAGAAATTTAAAGTTATTTTTAAGTATCTCACCTTTACCTGTCCATCTGGTCTCTTGCAAGCCTAGAATATCTAGGTTATAGCTCTGGAATTCCTGCATGAGGACATCAAGAGAATAATTTCTATGTAATGTCCTCACGTTCCACGTTCCTGCAGAGAGAAAATGATTAGTAGGTTTTTTAAAGAAATTAGGTTTATTGAGATTGGTAGGGCCAACAATATCAAACAGCCCCCTGATCGCAGGCATGGGGCAAAGACCCATTCCTCCTCCGCTAAAGGCTGAAGTCACCGATGCTGGTAGGAACTTCAGGCACCACCTTTTCAAGTGGACTTTTTCAAGAGCCACATGGCCTGCCTGAGACGCATTACTCCAGTTTAGGCTTGACGATGCCCAACTAGCTAAGTAAGGTTCAGGTACCTGCGATGGCCTCTGATTAAGATTATCCATCAGCTGATATAAGGTATCCCATGCCTCTGTTCACTTAGAGCTGGCAACTCAGAAGCAAACAAAAAACACAGCGGCAGACTCTCCCTCAACAGAGGCCCACCAGTGCAGCAAGTCCAGGATCAATAATCAAGCTCAAATCCATAAACAAGTCCAGTCTAGTAGGTATAAATGGTCAGCACCAGGACCCTGTGAAGTTGACCACTGCTCAGCAGAGTTGAAAAAAAAAGAAAAAAAAGAAAAAAGTGGCCATAGATGACCAGATCAGCAGGCCATACTGAACTGGCAGCCCTCCCCTTCCGTTCCCTTCCAAAAGAGAATATCTCTTTTGAAAGTTACTAACGGCCTGCACCACGAGAAGGCGGGGTCGGACATTAGGTGCTAGACCTGGCCAGTTCTGTGCATCATCACTAGGGATTGGTACACAGTTCTCCTTCCAGTTTTAGGTGCAACCAGAATTTCTAAGAAAGATGTGTTTACTTTCAGTTTCGATTTGAAGGCAGGAAAGATGCATAGAATGCTGGGAAAAATGATTAAAATAACTTGGGAATGCTGAAATACGTTTATGACAGAAAAGAGTGTGAAACGGAAAAAAAAAATGACAGTGTGTATTGTGTAATTACTTCCAAATTCTACGGTTTTTAAAAATAGCAGTTTTTTTTGTTAATTTTTAGGAGATTTTCAAAAATAAAGGAAAAATTTGTTGATAATAGCTCAAATCAAACGTGAGCTTAAATCAGAAGATTCCTTCAACAAATAGGAACATTAACATGCAAATCGACAATACCGTGTAGTGCTTCAGATGGCTTTATAAAATTATTTATATTGTAGTTTAATAAAATATGCATCAAATTAAAAAAACAAAATTTTTTTGAAGCCTCAATTATATATTTTTATAAGATATATATAAAAAAAAAATTACAATGGCAATTTTTATTTTCAAAAAATTGATATATTTTTGTTGTACTAAATGCATATACATATGTCATTGGCTCCTCAATTCAGATTCTCCATAGTATACAGACTGGTTGGACACTGGAAGGGTTAAAAACACCCTGGATGGGCTTCATAGGAGGCTTCCATCTGTTTCCTAACTCTCAAGTGGGGGCACTTCCCTCGACCTCCTTTGAGCCCTTTGGGTTCTTGTAACATGTTCATTCAGCCCATTGCATGCAAAAAAGTGCAGCTCAGAGGTAAAATTATTAAATTTAATCATGATTAAAGCTGTATAGACATCAATGCTCTCAAAAACTACACCACAAGGATGATGTGTGCTTAACAAGTTTTGGTACTTAGCCGAAGTATTACGCCTAATTGTCTATATAATCAACTTTCCATTACTTGCGATAATACAGTATTAATTTCATCCTTAACTCTATTATCTCTTTACACCAATATAAAGGAGAATAGAGAAATGACAAAATGTAATTTACCAAAGTCCAATATTAGCTGGTACAACATGCTGGATGGTTTTGTTGCTGAAGATTGTAGTCAGCATAGCTGGTTGTTCATTCAGCCTGAAGAGGTTAAATGAAGGATAGTTCCTTTTCTTTTAATCCATGCTTACCAGTCTTTGTTGGAATTGTACTATCGATGTTAATAACCACTCTGTATGCAAGGTGATGTCAACCTTTTATTTGTAGAAGTAGACACTGTAGAAAGGACTTTTGAATATAACTACAGTGTCTACTTCTACAAATAAAAGATTGACATCACCTTGCATACAGAGTGATTCTTAACATTGATAATGCAACTCCAGCAAAGACTTAGCATGGATTAAAAGAAAAGGAACTATCCTTCATTTAACCTCTTCAGGCTGAATGAACAACCAGCTATGCTGACTACAATCTTCAGCAACAAAACCATCCAGCATGTTGTACCAGCTAATATTGGACTTTGGTAAATTACATTTTGTCATTTCTCTATTCTCCTTTATATTGGTGTAAAGAGATATTAGAGTAAGGATGAAATTAATACTGTATTATAGCAAGTAATGGAAAGCTGATTATATGTATAGCCAATTAGGCATAATACAGGGTGGGGCACAGAAACTTCCTTTTCCTGACAACACATTGTGAAGGGAGGTAAGGTTGTAGAAAAGTGGGGATGGGCTTGGCGAATGCAGCAGTCACGGAAGTTGTTGTCTAGTACCCCTCAGTAGAAAACATGAGGTGGACGAAGGAGCAGCGTGCGTTTGCGGTCGAAGCCTATTTTTCGAACAACCGTTCCTATGTGGCGGGGCAGTGTGCGTTCTGTACTCACTTCGGAATTCAGCCCAGAGGTCCGGTTCCTGACCGGAAATTGATTGTTTTGTGCGTAGAGAGCTTTAGGACAACCGGGAGTGTGGTCAAAAAAAGCTCAGAATGACGACGGACCGTTACGATGCCAGAAAATGTGGAGGCAGTTCGACAGTCGATTTTGAGATCTCCGAGATGCTCCACTCGCAAACATGCAGTCGCCCTAGGAATATCGAATCGATCAATGCGTCGAATTCTTCATGAACATCTTCATTTCCATCCCTACAAGATGTATATTGCACAAGAATTGTCACCAAGGGGTTTCCATAACTGAATAACGGCGTGCAAAACTTTATTGGAAACTGTTCCCCTTGACGCAATTGTTTTCTTTAGTGATGAGGCACATTTTCACCTATCCGGATGTTTCAATAAACAGAATATGCGTTATTGGAGTGGTAACAACCCTAGAGAGCTCCATGAGAGGCCACTTCACGGTGATAAGGTGACAGTATGGCGTGCGTTGTCGAGAGTTGGAATTATTGGTCCTTATTTTTTTGAGGAGGACAATCGAGCAGTTACTGTCAATTCACAGCAGTATGTGGACATGATTCAAAACTTTTTCGAACCAGCTCTTGCAGAAATGAACCTAGGAAATGTCTGGTTCCAACAGGATGGTGCCGCGGCCCACACAGCCCGAGCTTCAATGACACTTTTGAGGGCAATGTTCCCCGGACGGCTCATCACGATTTGAGGTGATATTCCGTGAGCGGCACGCTCACCCGATCTAACGCCCTGTGATTTTTTTTTTATGGGGATACCTAAAGGCAGAGGTTTTTAAGCATCGCCCCACAAACCTGCTTCAGCTGAAGAATGTTATTTGGCAGGAAATAGCCCAAATTTCGCTGGACATGTTGAAACGTGTAGAGGAAAACGTCAGAAATCGGTTGCATCAGTGCATAGAGAACGGTGACCACCACCTTGAAGATATTTTGTTTAAAACAGCATGATTTGAAATTTGAAATTATGTTCTGTCATTATCAAAAAAAAAATTTGTTTATCAGCAACAATTTTTCTTTCATTTGCCTTCAAAAAAAGGAAGTTTTTGCACCCCACCCTGTACTTTGGCTTAGTTCCAAAACTTGTTAAGCACACATCATCCTTGTGGTGTAGTTTTTAAGAGCATTGATATTTATACAGCTTTAATCGTGATTAAATTTAATATATTATTGTAGCTGTGAATTATTACTTAAATGATCAGAGGTAAAAAGAACTGATTTTTTTTATTGTCATGTCATTTGTTTTATTTACATATGATAAATAAATTGGTTATATATGTTTGAAGTCATAAAGTTGCTTTGTACTCAGAATATGTAACGAAAGGTATCATGAAATTAAGAAATTAGGTGTTTTGGAATGCATGAATAAGTATATATGTGGGCTTTTGTAGACTTTTATATCTGAAGTCCTTTGTAGGGTACATAAAGTAGGAAATGTAAGAAAGTACCCATATAGCTCACTCCCAGCTGCATAGTTATGTAAGGGGAATTTAAGATAGAAATAAAATTTTTTAGAATTAATTGAATTCCATAAGAATACTTCTGTGTTTAGCTATCGATGACATGTATACAATTTTCAAAAATTGATGTGTCATATTCAGCAAATCTAATATCTGTGCATTAATATTTGATTAGGTCAGGACGGAAGAAAAAATCACACAGAGCTGCTGGCCCAGATTTCAGTAGAAGCATATCAGGTACTGTTGTAGTTTAACATTTAATAATATTGATTAGGATTAAATTATATGTGATAATAAGTAAGAGCTAATTTCTGTTCAAATCAGCTAAATTGAAGTAGCATAAACATTTTTTTTGCAAACAAAAGAATTCTAAATTTGGAGCATTTTTTTTTATTCTTATGAGGTCCTGCCATCCTCTCAGCTCTTCCACTATGGCATATAAACTGACAGGCTCCTGTCAGACCTCTGTGACAAGCTGCTGCTTGAGGGGGTATTTATTTTTTTTATTTATTTATTTTATGGGATTTAGAAAATGACTAGTCTTTGTGTTTGTATCAAACTCATGAATTTTGCATTGTTTAAAGAGGTTTTTCTTGGATGATTTTCTTGCAGTGAATAGAATATTAATATTCCATCTGTTTCTTTAATTTTAAATACTATATGCTGAAGCAATTTTGGAATAACCAATAGTATGCATATAGTATTTAGTATTTTTAAATGGATATACAGCTTCTTTGATTTCAACAGAGTTAACAGAGGGAACTAAAGCTGTTATTATTGATCATAGATCGAGGGATTTTTTTTTAGCAGATTTGCTAAACGCTACTTAACTGGTATAGTAATTAGTGAACTTAGAATTATTTCTGAATGCATACCTTTTGCATTCTTTTAGTTCTAAAGGGCACAATGGGCAGTGAGCCTTACTACTGTTTCAAGGGACATTCTTCATGTGTGTAAACTTGTTTTAAGTTGTCCATCCTTTATATATCAGTAAAATGCCAACAATGAGCGAAGATCTAGCCATTCAGGCAATTTCAGCATTACCTGGGATTAGCTCAAAATAAAGAGTTATATAATAAAGAGTATATATATCCTGTTGCCTTGTGTGCAAATTATAACAAGCATAGTACATACACAGTAGATTGGTGCAAAGATAATGGCCAAATTTTATTTTGTTCTCTTCCTTATTGTTAATTGTGAAATAATATATATATTTTTGGTTCATGTTATATATCATTTTAAAGCTTATTCTTTTCATAATCTATATACGCTAACATCGCTTTTAGAAAGTTTAATTTTTGTAGTTTTCAGTTGTCTCAAAGTGACGTTGAGAAAAAAGGAATTGCGTACAGTTTTGTTGAATGTTCAAACTTGACCACAAATGCGACCCAAACAACTCATAATGAAGTATGGGCGAGGAAACTACTTCCACACATACAGTGTGGCATTTGTTCAAAAAGTTTCATAGTGGAGATATGAGCTTTGAAGATGAGGAGGATCGAGGACATCCTTCTGCCATTGACAATGGCAATTGAAAACAGTTGTTAAACAGACCCACATAACACCACAATGAGAGATTGTGGAAGAGCTAAATGTTGATCACACAACAATTGCTCGACATCTGAATTAAACTGGAAAAGTGAAGTAGCTTGATAAGTGGACTCTGCATGATTTGAATGAAATAAAAAAAATTGTTGTTATGAAGTGTGTTCACTGCTTTTACATAACAAAAATGATCCATTTCTTGATCGGACTGTGATGTGTGATGAAATATGGATTCTTTACAACAACTACAGATGATCCACACAATTGCTTGATCTTGATGAAGCACCAAAACACTTCCCCAAACTGAAGTTTCATGCTTCAATTCATTGAGGCTTGAAACTTCGGCTTCAAACTTCAGCTTTTTGCATCATTCATGCTTCAATTTCATTCTTCAAGAAAATTATGGTGACTGTTTGATGGTTTGCAGTTGGTATCAGTCATTACAGTTTGTTGAATCCAGGTGAAACCATCACTGCAGAGAAGTATTATCATAAACTCAAGAAATGCAACAGATGTGCGATAAACATCCAGCATTGGTCAATCAAAGAGGTCTTATTCTTCTCCATGATAAGGCTCCACCACATGTTGCACAAATGATGCTCCAGAAGTTGAACGAATTGGGCTATAAAACTCGACCCTATCCACTATATTCACCTGACCTGTGTGAACGATTTGACACTTATTCAAGCATTTGGACAACTTTCTCCAGGAAAAAAATCCCAAACAACCATCAGGAAGAGAAAATATCTTCAAAGAATTTATCGGCTCCAGAACTCTGGATTTTTATCAAATGGCATAGATAAACTTGCTATTTGATAATGCATTGTTTCATATTGGCAAAAAAGTGTAGATTTTGGTGGTTTTTATTTTGATTAATAAAGTGTATTATGAGCTGAGTTATGATTTGTTGAAATTGAAGTTTGAAAATGGGCATTATTTTTCCACCAACATAATATTATAAGACTAATCGCTAATAAACAGTATATTACTAGCCTAATATAAGTACTAAAGAGTATGCACCAATCCCCTGTGATAATGCATAGAACTGGCCAAGCCAAGTACCTAATGTCCAACCCTGCCTTCTCGTGGTACCTTTCAAAAGAGATACTCCCTGTGGAAGAGAATGGAAGTGGAGGACTGCCAGATGAGTGTGGCCTACTGATCTGGACAACTATGGCTACATTTCTTTTTTTACCCTGCTGAGGAGTGGTCAACCATACAAGGTCTGGTGCTGACCATATAAACTTACGAAACCAGACTGGAATAAGGCTCTGATGATTATGGATCCTGAATTTGCTGCACTGGTGGGCTTCTGTGGAGGGAAAATCTTCTGCTGTGTTTTTTGTTTGTTTGTGGATTGACAGCTCCAAGTGAATAGGTTCATAGGATTTGTTTTATCAGCTGGTGGATAATCCTGAGCAGAGATCATCACAGGCACCTGAGCTCTTACTTCTATGGGCATCATCAAATTTTACATTAGAGGAAGTCTTCCAGTGGATGGCTTCAGCCTTTAGTAATGGAAGAATGGTCTTTGCACCATGCCTGTGATTAGGGGGCTGTTTGATATTGTTGGCATTCCCTCTCTCAATAAACATAGTTTCTTTAAACATCCCACTAACCATTTTTTCTCCATAGGTAATTGGAATATGAGGACGCTGCACAGAAATTATTCTCTTGATGCCCTCACAAAAATTTCACCATTATAATTTGATATTCTTAGCTTGCAAGAGACCAGTTGGACAGATAAAGGTCAAATGCTGAAAAATAATCTTAAATTTCCCTTTTCAGGGTGGGAAGATAATAAGCATCTCCAAGGCATAGGAATGCTTCTCAGCAGACATGCTAGTGATGCTCTTCTAGGATATGAATGCATTAATGAATGGTTTCTTACAGCAAAATTTCAGACAAGCATTAAAGACTTTTAAAGGTTATCTGCTGTTTATGCCCTAAAGGTTTTACGGATAACTTCAGGATTATTTAGAATTCTGTCAAGAAAGGAAATATTACCCTTGTTCTAAGTGACTTCAATGCCAAAGTTGGTACTGACTCTGACCTTTGGGGAGGAGTGATAGGCCCTTTTGGTATTGGTAGTTGCAATGACAATGGGCAACGTCTCCTACAGGTAAGTAAACTCAATGGCTTCAGAATAACTAACACATATTACAAACACTGTGACATACATAAATACACATGGGTTTCACCTGATGGGCTGCATAGGAATATGATTGATTATATATTAATTAACAGCAAATGGACTAGTTCTGTTTGGAATACCAGGGCATATAGGGGAGCTGAAATTGGATCTGACCATTACCTTATTAAAAGTGTCTTGCAACTTAAACTAAAAAAGTGTTGTGCTAAGGTTAAAAAATTTTACTTTAATACTGAAGCTCTGAAAGACCCAGTTATAACTAAAGCTTACCATGATAGGTTACTTAGTCATTATGAGAGTCATGGTTTGCTTAAAGTTTTGTTTGTTTTGAAGTTGAGGAAGAATGGGGCCATTTTAAACAGGCTTTTTTGGAAACTAACAGTATTCTTTTAGGAAAAAAGGAGCAGAGGAGGCAGAATTATTTGAGCGATAAGGCACTTAAGTTCATTTCAGAAAGAAGGAAATGCAGGAATGTCCTTAATCAATACCCTATTAGTCCTAATAGAAATGATTACAGAGAGCTTAATAAACATGTAAAGGATCAGTTAACGAATTGATAAGAATCTTTGGCTTGATAGCTTGGCTGGAAAACTGAAGGAAGCAGTTATACAGCAGAGAACTGTACCAGATATTTAATGTTTTGTGTGGTAGAAAATGGACAGGTATACAGGGATTGAAGGATAAACAAGGTAAGGTTATAAAAGATGAGTATTGTCATTGGCTAGACGGGCTGAGCATTTCAGTGATGTTCTAAACAATGTGGTTAGTGCTACTCCCATTGTTTGTAATGATGATAGATGCATTACTGGCTTTAATGTTAGCCCTATAACACAGTCTGAGGTTATTTTGGCTATTTCTAAACTTAAACTACATAAATCCCCAGGGGTAGATGAAATTACTATGGAAATGCTTAGAGCTGGGAATGTTTCGGTTACCACATGAATGACTGAAATTTTGAATATCTTTTATGATAAAGGCATGGTTCCTAAGGATTTTACCAGATCTATTATTATCCCTATTTTTAAAAACGGTGATTGCAGTTCTTATGGTAACTATAGAGGTATCTGGCTACTTGCTGTTCCAGGTAAAGTTCTTTGCATGATTGGGCTTAATAGAATTAAGAATCTGGTTGACAGTCAATTGCATGATGAGTAATATGGATTCAGAAGTGGTTGGGGATGTGTAGATCAGATATTTTGACTTAGGCAGATTCTTGAGAAGTTTAGAGTTTCAGAAACCTTTGATTACTAGCTTTGTTGATTTCAAAAAGGTTTTTGACTCTGTTGATCTACATAATTTATGGTTGATGATCAAAATGCATACCAAAAAAGTTAGTTAACACAATGAAAGCTCTCTATAATAACACTGAGTCATGTGTGAGAGTTGGAAAGGCTTGTAGCAATTGGTTTAGCATTACTTCTGGTGTTTGATAAGGGTGCATTTTGTCTCCTTTTCTCTTTAGTTTGGTTATTGATTATGTAATGCAAAATTCACTGCAAGGGAAAGATTTTGGCCTTAAATGGTCTGAAGATCTGAAAATTTCTGATTTAGATTATGCTGATTATTTAGTTCTTTTGGCAAACGTTGTTGATGAGATGAACTCTTTTATTTGAGCTGTTGTTAATACTGGTAGTACAGTAGGTTTGGTTATAGATAGCGAGAAAAACTAAAGTGATGAAAATTGGTCAGGCAGGCCATGATTCAGTTAATCTGAA
Source organism: Ryuthela nishihirai (assembly GCA_038380435.1). Lineage (NCBI taxonomy): Eukaryota > Metazoa > Arthropoda > Arachnida > Araneae > Heptathelidae > Ryuthela > Ryuthela nishihirai. Next base: position 3,008,525 of record JAWZYU010000032.1, on the reverse strand, counting down.
TAGTTGCAGTCTTGAGCAGGTGTCACAGTTTAATTATCTTCGGAGCTATGTAACAGATACTGGTGATGTGTGGCATGAGATTAACTGACGCATAGGGTTTGCTGCAGGGACTTTTAAGAATGTACGGAGAGTGTGGAGAAATAGGTGTATACACCTAAAGACTAAAATTAGACTGTATGATAGTTTGGTTCTTTCTAGGGTTAGGTATGGTAGTGAAATTTGGATGCTTAGTAAACAAGATAACATGCTTTTGATTATAGATGCTTATGCAGTATCTTGGGCATTAGGTGGTTCAACTTTATAAGTAATGAAGAGGTTAGGCAAAGGAGTCTGCAACCTCCTCTGAACAGTATATTGTGCAGAGATTTCGTTGGCTTGGCCATGCGAATAATCATAGATTTGCGAATAGTGTTATGAAAAATTTATGAATTAAAAATTAAAATGCTTAAAGGCCTCAGAAAGAAGGTGAGATCTAGGATGCGGTGGGCAGACAATGCCAAATAGGACCTTGTTAGAATTGGTGTGCAGTGGCCAGATGCAACAGATGTACCCAGGACAGATATGCTTGGAGAACTAAATTGCACTGTCTGGTTGGACCTCTGTGGCCCATGGCTGTTTGAGGATGATGATGATGAAAGAGTATTCCAACTAGCAATATATATCACCGTTACTAATGTACCATAGACTGTTGCCTAGTTTTATTAGTGTCCACTGCCAATATCAGTATGTAGACGCATAGCTAGTGATGGTGGGGAGTGGCTCAGTCGGTAGTGCACTGGGCTCGTAATCTGCAGTTTCCAGATCGAGTCCCCAGCTGGGATCGCATTGAGATTTATCTCTGCAAAAATTGCCGCCCTGCCCCCAGTCATAGGGAACACTGATAGGCTTGAATAGATCGCCATCCATCAGATGAGACATTAAGCCATGGAACAGTGTGTGGGAGAGGCATACCTTGTGCACATTAAAGAACACATTGTATGGCCTTGATGGGAGGCTACCATCTGTCTCCCAACAGTTGCTCCAGTTGGTCCCCTCCCCTAACCTTCTCTGAGCCTTTCGGGTCCTTGTGACCTGGCCGTTTAGTCCATTGTGTGCAAAAAAAGTGCCTCTCAGAGATTAAACAACCCAAATCATAGCTAGCTGGCTAAAGAAGAGGTGATGTGTAGTCTCACTTTAATGAACAACACTGCTATATACTAAGGCAAGCTCACTTTTATTATACTACACCTACATTATGCATGAAAGTAAAACATTTAAGATTAAACCTAAAAAAGTGTAGATGAGTTTGTGCATTTCATTTGGAACTTCAAGCATTATCAAAGCCTAAGCTGAAAGTCGTAGTTCTGTCAGTCGCATACAAATTATGAGGTAGACATAGCACTTGCATCTAGTTTCCACGGTGGTATTCCATCTGGTGGAAGACAAAAGACTATAGTGCTATGCTTTATCTTCCTTTATTATTTACCCAATAAGATTCACCATGGTGAACAGGAGATTGGCCTTGCCATCATCAATTCAGTGGTTCTTGTGGCTATGTGTAATTATTTGTTCCGCAAATCCTAATTCGAATTTTATATAGGGTTCCATTTCTATGATAACTTGTTTAAATATATATATGTGTATCATCTATGCTGTACATTTTGGGTGAGGATATTATTCTGCTGTACTGAATATCTCCATTGGTGTTCCTTTATTCAAACTTCCATCATATGTTTCATTTTTCCAATGGTGTCAGTTTGTAAGTCTTCATAAGTATTTTATAAATACTGCCAACTGGTGTTTTTTATCTACCTTCCTATTGTTTTTCACTTGTCATTTGTTTGTTTTGTTTTCAAAACAGTTCACCTTATCTTCCAAACTCATTAACCAATCTCCACAAGTTAGATATCAAATGAAGGCTTGTTATGCAGGTAGTATCATGTGATATATAAGAAGAAAGTTTGTTTGTTTCTCTATCTGCTTATGCACTCAGCCCCCAGAAGAGCTAGAGACACCAAACTTTGCATGATTGTTCCCTTCACCCAGGGAAAGAATATAGACTATGTGTGAACTCTCTGGGATCAACCAAAATGGGGTGGATGGGTTTGAATTTCTCAAAATCCCCATAGACTTAATATTAACAGTTTAAAGTTATTCAGCATAACTGTTGCCACCATTAAATTTGAAATAATGAATGCATCAAACTAATTTCTTTCTTATTTCGCATGATAAACTCATTGCTCAGTTTGCTGGGTCAAGAGTGCAAGCATCCATGGATATTGAAGTCATTCTAATTAAGCATTAGAAGAATACGAGATTCAAAAACTAAATTTGTATGGGAAGTTAAAATCATTAACTTAATTTGAAAAAAACGCAAAAGCTAATAAAAGTATATACAAATAATTAATAAATATTATGTTAAGTAATAAATAATTTTGTTTAATAATAATTTTTTGTGCCTTTACACCTCAGACCATAGTTAATTTTTTTTTTGTTATAAAGTTACATAAGCCTGGCAAATTGTATCTGAGGAACTCTGGTGGGTAAGAAGTGATTTGAAACATTTGATTATCTGAGTGAGGAAATTCCGATTTTTGGTTTAGAAACATCTGACTTGGAGAGGATAATAGGCACCACTGAACTATATTCATTTCTTTTCTCCCTTAAAAGAGAGGGAGAAATTTTTAACTGGAGATTTTGGGTTGTTTTTCCTCTGAGCTGTGCTTTTTTGCACATAGTGGGCTAAATGGCCAGGTCACAAGACTGAGAGAAGGTTGGGGGGAGGGGATCCACTGCAAATGCTCCAGTGATGGAGCACTTCCAGTGGATATCCTCCCTGATGTGTTGGGAGACAGATGGTAGCTTCCTTTCAAGGACATCCAATATGTTCTTTAATGTGCACAGGGTATGCCTCTCCCACACACTGTGCCATGGCTTAATGTCCCATCCAACAGATGGCAGCCAATCCAAGCAAGTGTGGCCATCAGTGTTCCCTATGACCATGGGCAGGGTGGGAAGTTTTGTAGAGATAAATCTCAACTCTCAGCTGGATCTCGAACCTGGGAACTACAGATTACATGTCTGGTGTGCTACCAATTGAGCCACCCCTGTTCCTTGGATGAGGAGGAGATCAAGTGTTATTGATATTGATATTTATGCCAAATGAAAGCTTGCAACATAGGGAGTGTCAACTACTCTACATTTTATAAAGTTTCAAACCCGAGCAATGCCAGGTAAATCTGCTAGTTGGCTCTAAAAAATTTCCTCGCATGATTTCTTCCCTGCTAAAAAAGGGAAAATGAATATCATTGTTCTATTTTATCTACCAGTGTAAGTTTGGTATTGACACAATATATTTACTCTTTTGAGGATTCTGTTCAAATGGGGATTCGGAACTGTTGGCTGACTTGTCTTTAGTTTCCTTCTCAAGCTGTTGTAAGAGCCTTGTAGGATATCCTGATTTTTTATCAGTGTTTAAAATATGCTGTTTTGTGGTATAAGGGAGAAGTAAATAATGTACTTACAGTTCCATAAAAAGATTATTCTGAGAACTGGTATTTTATGTATAAGCAGTTTTGCTGAGTGCAGAATTAAATGGTGAGGACACTTGGTTTTTGATACACCCAAAGCTCAATACTTTGAGTGTCATCTGACAATAAAGATATCTAAGGATGCTATACAACCATTAATTTTAGTCCTCTTTCATCATTCTTTATAGTAGGCAAAATGTCCATATATTGTAATTTTTCCATACGAATTCTACACTATATTGAAAGAAGTCGCCGACATCAGAGTGTTTGACAAAATGTTGCATTTATTGAAATTTCAGCAGGGTGTCTGCCCACCTTTGGCCACAATTACACTCTGCACTCTTTTGGGCATACCTTCAATCAGTTTTTGATAATGTGTGGCTGGTATTTTGCTCCATTTGTCCTTCAACGTGGTAGTTAGCGTCAACAGGGAAGTGGGACGTGTTGGTAATGCTCGCAACTATGTTCAACTTCATCCCAAAAGGCCTCTGTTGGATTTAGGTCAGAGCTCTGAGCAGGCCAAAGCATGTTCTCCACACTTGAGTCAGAAAACCACTACTGAACAGACCTTGCAGTATGACATGGTGCGCTATCATGTTGATAGACCTATGGCCTCTCTCCATAGTATTGAAACAGTGTAGATAGCACAGAATTGTCTAGAACATCCATGTACATCTCGGCATTCATGCTACTGGCTATAGGAACCAATGGTTCAAGTCCATTCCCTGATATGCAGCTCCAAACCATCACACTACCACCACCAAACTTCACAGTCCGAACGATACACTGTGGCAGGTAATGTTCACCAGGCATTTGCCATACCCAGCAGCGATCATCGGATTGGAACAGTGTGAAACGTGATTCATCACTCCATAAAATTTGTTTCCATTGGTCCAGTGACTAATTTTGACGAGCTTTGCACCAGGCTAGATGTTGTTGTGCATGTTTAGGAGTTATCAGTGGTTTATGCAGCTGCTTGACCGTGGAAATTCAATGTATGCAGTTCCGTATGAACCGTCCAACTGCAAACACTAACACCTGTTGACTCTTGAAACGTTTTGGTAATGATAGCAGCAGATGAATGACGAGAAGAATGTACCACATGTCAGAGCTGTTCGATCCCTTTCCTTCAGTTTTCGTGGTCTGCCCAACCATTTCATGACTATCGTTTCATCTTCACATTTCCATTTAGTAATCACATCCTGCACAGTTGACCTAGGATGCTCTAATTTAGCTGCAGTCACACACACAGATAAGTCACTTAAATGGCATCCTATAATGACTCCTCTCTGGAAGTCTGTTAACTCAGCACGTTTACTCATGTTTCATATCAACGTCTCCACTGAAGCCTGTTCTGTGCCAATGCTCTTCTTCCCCCCCTCCCCCCGCTAGTATCAATCATGTGACCAGAAATTACGTTTTCCCTTTGCCAATCAGATGTCCGGACACTTTTCAATATAATATATGCAGTTGTAGATCACAATCACATCTTCCATATGCTGCAATATACAATAACATATACAATAAGTAAGTTTCATTATAGGCATTAAGTGAGCATTTCTCAATATTTCTGATGATGATGAAGTACTAAAAGTGGGGACCCTATATACCCAATGTTTGTCTGTACATTTTACCAATGATTTGGAAATTATTATTACACACATACTTAAGGGTGTTCATAATAGACTTGGTAGTATTGTTAGGGCTGCCAGTCACTTTCTCGAGTCTCTGTCAGATTATGTGATACCATCAAGTGTGACAAAGTGCCTGCAAATTAGATTACTAAAGGTTAAAAAATGTAAACTCAAAAACTAATTATTTCCTTAAAATGCAGTTGGAATGAAAGGTTAATATCACTCCTTCCAGCCACAAACAGAGAGTATGACTTCTAATTGAGTAAAAATATGATATGGTGGAAGAGAGGGAAGGAAGAAATTTTGCCAGTGGTAAGTATTAATCTCCCATACACTATACTAAGGGGAAGGAACCTTTTAGTGCAGTGCATAAGAGCTTAATACCTACATTGGTAAAATATCTTCATCCTCTCCCTCTGCCACCATATTTTTATTGAGTCCCAAGTCAAGGAAATATTCATTTCCAAAATCTCAACTAAAAAAAAAAACTATGAAAGATTGTCAGGATGTTTTAAAAGAGATTGGATCAGAATAATGAAAGATGGGGAAAACCGAGAAATTCTTAACATTCAAGTCCCTAAAAGGATAATATCTATTTCTCAGGAGTAACAAGCTATAAGACTTCCACACAAGAAGAAATTGGTTGAGATATAGCCATTAAATAAAAAAATAAAATAAATACCCCCTCAAGCAGCTACTTGCCACAGAGATCTGACAGGAGCCTATCAGTTTATATGCCATAGTAGAAGGTCTATGGATCTCTATGTTGCGATCTTATGCAACCACGGCAATTCCCGGTTCCGCCTGACAGCACTACCTGGTTAAGAAAAGCCATGACCATCTAGAGCTGAGGGCAAGGAATACGCCCTATAGGCACACCTCAACCCCAGCCTCACATGGCAGCAGTCCTATAGAAGGAAAGCTAACCACCGGAAGAAACCTTACTTTAATCTAATCCCCGGTTTGCAAATGTGCAAGGATATAAAGATCCAAGCTCGATCGGCACCCGGGGTGGAGACTCTTAGTAAGACCCAGACTTTTTGGACAGCTCGTGCCTACAGGCGGGTTCAGACCTTTCGGCAGAGCCGTCGAACAGACCACACAGGTCTCCTGAGAGGTGAGGTCTCCAACGCCGTCACCACCCGACCGGCAATCAAGCCGGCCAGCAGCGTCTTCAACCTTGGTTGGCTTCAGCAATGCTCCAGCCGGGGACCACCCCAACCGGCAAAACCTTGGAATGCTCCAGCTGGTGCCCACTACAGCCGGCAAATCCTCTGGCCTGCTCCAGCTAGGGATCATCCCGACTGGCAATGCCTCCTCAGCCGGGTTGCTGGGCCCTAGGCCCCCCCACCACGACAAGGTGGTCCCCTATCGGGGGGGATAGTAGAAGGTCTGTGAGGCTGGCAGGACCTCAGCAGAAAAACGACACATACATCCATGCCTTACCCGGGGCTCGAACCCAGGTCCCTTAGATCAGTAGCCAAGCGAGCTAACCACTCGGCCATGGGACGGCTTCACTCAAAAGAAATTACTCAAATCCCATTAAGCTGCAATATCATCTCTGTTCTTAAAGGTGTAGTGACTTTCCCAGAATCAATTTTAGTTTTATAGTGATCGCTTTTAAAAATATAATTTTGTGAATCAGCAGTGCATATCTAATAAAAATAATTATGGAATAGAAGTGAAGTTAAAGCAGAAAAAGTAATTGTAATAGCAAAATCAGACTATTTATTTGCTGACTGTGATTTTCTTAAATCACTATAAAAAACTTTTTTCAATTGATTAAAAGGCAAGTTGCTGATGTTTCCAAAACATTTAATGGTTACAATTCATAACACTTCTAATCCATGATTTCATTGCAAAATTTTGCCTTTCATAGAAAATTCACATTACCATCAATTTGCTGCATCAGCTCACTGATTTTTTAGCTCGTCTTCATAAAAATATAGTTCTATGTTTTCACTCTATCGTCTGTCCATCTTAAATATTAAACTTTTTTTGCTTTTGAAGATAATTAAAAAAAAATTTGGTTGGATAGATCTTGATGAAATTATAATTTGCATTTTTTGAATATCTAAATAGCTTCAATAGCACCTTCCAATGATAGAAAAAGTTGAAAATACTGAATTTTAAATGAATGTTGGCAATAATCTATTTATGGTAGAAATTTGAAATTTTGATGGTGAAGTGTGAGGGCACAAGAAGTTTACAATTGGCAGCAATGATTTGTCCACTCTTACCTCCAGAGGGGCTGGGAAAACACAAACTTCTGTTTTAAGAGATAAATGAAAAATTCTTTTTGTGTTGTATAGATACTAATAAAATATTACTCTTTACATTTTCTTAATCAACTATTTGTTGGAATTTCCACTGTTAGAGGGTATTTAGGGTGGAAAATAAAAAACTTCATTCTCTTTGAAAATGAACACCCTGTATTTACCAAAGGTGATATATTTTTTTCTAGTTTAATATTTTACAGTTGTGCCAACTTTTTTTTGTCAGATTTTTCTCATATTAATCAGCTAATTGGATAAATTTACGAAAGAGCCAAAACATTATGACAGCATGTCTTCATGCAAATTGAAGCAACTGCAGGTAAATGATGGTGCATGTGAAGTTCATGAAATGGTATAAGTAACACCTGATACTCAGCTCTGTTAATCAGTGTTATTCTTGTTCTTACAGTAGGAAAGGCAACAGACTTAAGTGAGTTTGACAAAGGCCAAATTGTAATGGCCAGACGATTGAGTCAGAGCATTTCTGAGATGGAAGGCTTGTGGGGTGCTCATGATCAGCCATGGTTAGTACCTCCAAAAAGTGGTCCGAGGAGGGATAAACCATGAACCACCAGCAAGGTGTTGGCTGACCATAGCTCATCAATGCTAGAGGTGAGCAAAGGCTATCCCGTATGGTATAAGCCGACAGAAGGCATATTGTGGCATAACTCGCCCGTAATTTGAATACTGGTGATGGGAGTAATGTGTCACAACACACAGTACATCAAACCTTGCTGAAAATAGGGCTGTGTAGCTGCAGGTGCCCTGACTGCCCATGTTAAACTCGATTCACCATCAAAAGTGCCTATAATGGGCACACAAAAATCAAAACTGGACCTTGAATGATTGGAAGAAGGTTGTTTGGTTCGATAAATCTTGTTTCCTGTTGCACCATGTGGACAGCCAGGTACATGTGCATCGTTTACCTGGGGAAGTGTTGGCACAAGGATGCACTGTGGGACTAAATTAAGCTGTTGGGAAAAGTGTAATGCTTTGGGCAATGTTCTTCTGGGAAACTCTGGGTTCAGTCATTCATGTGCAGGAAACTATGACATCTACCACCTTACCTGAACATCATTGTAGACCAGGTATATCCTTTCATGGCAATGGTATATCCCTCTAGTAGTACCTTCTTTCGGCTGGATAATGTGCCATGCCACACTGCCCGGATTATTCGAGAATGATTCGCGGAACATGAGGAAGACTTACAGCTATTGCCCTGGCCTCCAAATTCCCCAGACATCGATCCAATCGAGCATCTGTGTTGGAACAGCATATCTGATCTGCAGCGGCTCAACCACGTAACTTACAAGAGTTAAAGGATCTGCTGGTAATGTGTTGGTACCAGGATACCACAAGACACCTTTAGAAATCTTGTAGTATCCATGTCTCGCCAGGTAAGAGCTGTTTTGGTGGCACATGGAGGACCAACATCATATTACGCAGGTGGTCATAATGTTTTGGCTCTTTGGTGTATATTAAGAGGTAAGTTTTGAATTTAATTAGTTAACTTTCATGATCAAGTAGAAAAAAGATATATATATAAAAAAAGGAATGATTTCATTTGAATTTTTTAAAACATATTACTGTGGAACAAGATTTATTTTACCAGCTGATGTAGTGATTCTTGTTGTACCAGCAAGTTCTAGTACATTGTTGTAGTAATTGTTGTACAAGCATTCTAGTTGTACCAGCTGATGTAGTGACACAAGAAGAAACTATTGCAAAGAAAATTCCTACTTGTATTAAAGCATTGCTTCCAAACCTCTTCAACTCTATGGCAAACTTTTGAGAATTTAAAATTATCATTGCAAACCAGAAAAATAAAATGCATAACTATTTTTTAAGCAATATATTATTAGTTAATATAATCAGCTGTTATTTTACAATCATCAAATTTTCTTCATGTCAAGAAGGCTTGTTGAACTAAAATATATAGGATTATTCATTGATATAAAGTTGAAAAAGCAGAAATTTTAATTTATGCTTTTATTTTTTCAAATTTTAATAAAATCTGCAGTGGAATTGCAGCACACTCACACTGCTGTACATGTTTTTCCTCACAAAGGTCTTTTGTCTCAAACAAATGGAGAAAAGTTTTTTCTTTCAACTTCCTAAATATCAAAAATATAATTTACAATGAAGAGAATAGGGTGATGAAAATTTGAATTAACATAAATATTTTACAGCAGACCTGAAGTTCTTTCATTGCACACTAGTTGGGAAGCATTGTGTTAAAGGATAATTAACTAAATGCAAAATTTAATTTTACATTAGGTTGTAGCTGTGTTTCCTTAAATAGTTATTTGAGAAACCTTGCTCTGAAATATGATTCCTAATATATAGTAGTTGCATTGATAAATATATTATTTAATTAAGTATTGTTTAAATAATGTCCTGCATAAATTGATATTTTTATTACTTTGATCACTATAAATCTTGTTTTTTTTTATCATTGTATATTAGATCTTAAAAGTTATTTTTTTTATTCAGTTTTACATTTTACCATTGCTTTTTTACAATCAAATCTGATGTAATAGGCCCAGCATGTCATGAAATTCTGGCTGTAGTATATTTAAATGATTCATAAAAATTCATTCATTCATCGCATCTTATTCTGTATGCACTCATCATAATTTTTTTAAGTTAAAGCAAATTAATATATTAATTGAATGACAAAACCCAGATGTATCGCAATTCAAGGACTGCATGCCATCTATAGGGATAATGCCAAGATTTTCACTAACTACAGTCGAGGGCAAGACAGTACCATATAGATACAGCTCACCCCATGACTACCTATGGCGAACAGTACTAAAGAAGTAAAGTTCATCCATCAGTCAAAACCTGAATTTAATCTGTGTCCTGGATCGCCACAGACAAGGATATAAAGATCCAAGTTGCCTCAGCTCCCGTAACAGGAGCTCTTAGTCCGGCCCTTCCATCTTGGCCTGTCTGACATGAGCAATTCTAGTCAGCAAAGCCTTCAACTTCACTAAGTCCCTCAAGCCCCCCACTCCCACCCCACCTCAACAAGGTGGCTCCTATTCAGGGGAGGTTGAAGCAAATGCCTATTTAGTAAATATCTCACAGATAATTAGGTTGAGTTGTTTTACCTCTGATTGGCACTTTTTTGCACACAATGGGCTAAATGGCCAGGTCACAAGGACCATGAGGGCTCAGAGAAGGTTGGGGGGGGGGGATTCCACTGGATGGCTGTTAATAGACAGATAGCCTCCTGTCAAGGGCATTTAGCATGTTCTTTAATGTTCACAGAAATCTATCATTACATCTGACAAATGTTGGCTTTTCCAAGCCCATCATTGATGTACCCTACTGACCAAGGACAGGATGGGGAGTTTTGTGGAGATAGGGCCCAACGTTGGCCCAATTGGGACTCAGACCTGGGAACTGCAGATTATGAATGTGATGTGCTACTGACTGAGCCATACAGATAATTGTATAATCTAGCTGGATATTTTTTCTTAGTATGGCTTTTTTTGGGGGTATTTGCTATCAGGCATCAGAAATAAATATTCTTAATTACTCACTGATTTGGTTATAATCCTCTTCTGAACTGCTGATAGCAAGATTCAAAGAAGTTACTTTCTGAATATTCTAGACTACAGGTAAATGCAAACTGTAGCTTTCCACCTTTATATTAATGATTGTTTGCTTTCAAGGATGTTTTTATGCAGCATTCAGAACTGAAAAAACTCAGAGATTGAAGAAAATGCTACCTTATTTTTATTTTAGGAAACTTGAGAAATGAAGTAATGAGCACATGATACACATGCCCAATGCATTCATACTCCAATACTGTTTTATCAACTTTGCCTTATATAGATGAAAGACTGCAAAGAAGTTTGAATATTTGTCTTTTTGTTTGGTGTGACAATAGTGGAGCATTTTTTTTTTACCCCTGGTCAGTTTTCCAATTAATTGTATACAATGCAGAATGACCAGCAAAGGGAAAAGAGAATAGGAAAAAAAAATAGGGTGAAAGCAACCAACTTCATCTCCAATGGTTGTTACAAAATTTTACAGATTGCACAATATGGAAGAACCTTATAAGGGTCATGCCAAATGATAGTGGACAACCTCCACTTCGGGGTAATGGACTAATTTGTATCTACCCTCCACATGGAAATAGATGTACATAGAAGGACTTTATCAACACCAGAATCAGTGGAATGTATTGGATTGAACATCTAAAATGTTGTGAGGATTCCAGACAAACCTCACAGGAAGCACCCAAAGGTGTACAATGTCCGATATCCTGACATTTTAATTTCACTATTAGGATCTGCCGTTGATTGAGTTTCTCGGCCATGGTAATACCATAAACTTGTAACAATGTTTTGAACTTTGCGCATTTGAAGGAAGCTATAAAATTGATGTGCCAGTACTTTTGAGTGAAATGGTTGTTTAATTTTATGGTAACATTCACTCCTATTACTACCCAGCATAGGCTAGGAGGTGGGACTTCCCAACCCCACTCCTGTAAATGCTAGTAAAGGTAAATGGAGGTAAAAAAAAATTATTAAACTTATGCATATTTCACACATTTTTCAAGGAATATTTTAAAGAACTTTAAAATGGAGGGGGGGGGATGTTATATTGCAATGGAAATCCAGTTTATTGTCTCCCTTGATCTGTTTACTTTTTTTCTGGTTCGGTTGCATCAGTTGTCCCCTTTATTTTTTTCTAAAATTACAGATGAATAAATGAATTATTTATGTTTCATTTTCAACCTATCCACTTTTTCCATTGACTTTTATAATTTATGGGTATGAGCACAATTCAACAATTGCAAAAAAATCCAACAACTTAGATTCCACACATATCTCCCATAATTATATTTGATAGCTCTTTCTTAGTTTGGCAGCATTCTAATTAATGTTTTTGAATATTATTTTTGAAAGTAATGTTTCATAAATCCAGTTCTCTTATTGCAATCTCAGCTTCAACAAATGGATTTTTACCAGTCCCACAAGATTCACTGTAATCAGATTTGATTGTATATCATTACCATTTGATAAGTGGTATTTTAAGTGATATTTTAAATGTTATAAAGTATTTGCTTTCCTTATTACGCTCATGACATGTTAACTTTTAAGTGCCTGCAGAAAGAATGTCAAAAACAGATAAGCCTGATAGAGTTGAGAGGTTTGCTAGTACAGGAGATGATGGGTAAGTTCGTTTGTTTTTTATTACAGAAAACAATAATTTACAGTATGATTCAAAAGTGTGGATAAGTTCATCAAAATACATGAAAATTGTAATATGAATAGATATTGATATGTAGAATAAGAAAGTCATTAGTGCTGTGTGAAAAAATATGATATAAATGCAAGGGCTCTTATATATGTATAATGATATAAATGCACATTATCAGAAGAACTTGAAATCATCCTTACACCACTTCTGATTGTATTTGTTCAAACTTTTGACTTGTACAATATTTCAGTTTCAAAATCATAAGAGGTATATTTGTATAAGGTTTAGTGAGTATCTTGCCATTTAATCAATGTGTAAAGATTTAATAAATATGTGAAAATTTTAACTTCTTTGTTTCTGAAAATAGCTTGTGAACATTGCATATAAGAAAGTTAGTTTAGGCTACATACCTGTTTCATGATCTGAAATGCAGAAATGACTATGTTAGATAACAAACATGTAGCCCAATAAAATTCATATCCCTGCATCCAACTCTGATATGAACCCATCATCCTTCCAACCATCCTATTTATTGGATAATGATGGTCAATTACATATTTTTATAAAGGTGTTCATAATAGAATGATAAATGAAGTGTGTATTACAATTTTATTGATTTCAGTGATATGCTTAATGGTGTCTAGCTTCACACCCTATAGTGAGATGGTTGGAGACCTGATTATTCCCTGTAAATAGTTTATTTTAATGACTTTTCACAATTTTTTTTTAATTGAGATTTTTATTAACCCTTTGAGGTGCATACGCAGTATCATGGTTTTTATAATTATTATGAAGTTGGTTATAGTAAATTCCCTTAACTGGAGAGTGCATAATATTAATTACAGAACCCTAAAAATAATTACATAGGAAGGGCATATTGGACAACAGAACTTCGATTAAAGAACATGAATATATCAAAAATCAAATTCAAACTACAGCATTCCAAAATAATCTACCTTCTGCTTTTAACAAATTAAAATAGTTGCAGCATCTAATATTAGATTTCAATTAACTGGAAAATTCACTTATAAAATTTCTTCAGTTTGCAACACAGAAAGGGGGCGGGGGTGGCTCAGTCAGTAGCACGCCTGGCTCATAATCTGCAGTTCCCAGGTTTGAGTTCCAGCTGGAGGTTTCAGCAGTATTATTGTGAAGTGAATTTTAATTAATGTTATTACATTGTGGTTAAACTTAAAAATAATGAAGTAGTACATATATATCTGTAACGTTTTCACTGAGTGAAATTTGAGGACTTTTAACTGACTTTTAGATTAATTTTAGACAGGGTTACTGTTGACTTTTATATTACTAAATCTTCTGCACTGTGATTTCTTCTCTTTTGATTGCATCTTATTATTTGTTATGTGCATTGATTTCTACTGTATTTTATAACTATAAACCTAGTTAAATAATTAGTAATTCGTTTCTTGCTTGTTTTTAACCCTTCGAGTGTCCAGCCTGAAAAACTGGTTTTCATCCATGTGCCAAGCTATTTTCTCCCTATGTTCAGCCAAAAAAAAAACTATAATTTTAAAACTCTTTTCCCAAATACCTAATGAAAGGAATTATGACACGTTATATGCCAAATTAATCAGCATTTAATTCTGGATTTTCCGAAAATATAATATTAAGCAAAAAGACAACTAGTTTTATTTTAATGGGACTTTTTTTAGAGTCATGTCATAAAAAATGCATCTGGCAACACAAATAAAAATTTATTTAAAAAAAAACTAATAGACAGAAATGCTTATAATTTACATAAATAGAAAGACTATTTCTGAATGGCTGAAAAATTAATTTTTTGTTTCAAGTAAATATTTCTCTCGTTTTATAATTTTTTTCTCGTCATCATACTTTGAGAAAATTCCAGGCTTTTAGCCAATTGGGCTGAATCAGATAAACAAGTCAACTTTAGAATTTAAAAAAAAATAACCTGTCAACAGAAATAGTTCATGTCATAAACTAAATTAAATGGAATTTAATTCCGAATTTTATGAAAATAAATAATATTAACAAATTTACAAGCATTTTGATTTTAATAAGCCTTTTTTAATATGATATGTTGAAAAAAAAAGGATCAGACTGTACAATTAAGGCTTAATTTTGGAAAACCTGATGAATAAAAATAGTTAAATTATATATTAATCAAAAGGAAATTTCCTCCCGAATAATATTTAACTTGAAATGTGATTTTTATTTCTTTTAATGATTCCTTTCAGTATCGTATATTTTAAACATGGCCATTGTTATACAAAGTGACATGGAACTTCTCACATTTATGGGATTTTCTGAACTTGTTATGAAATGGAAAAAAACTTTCTTGGCTGCTTTTTTTTATTAAACATTATGAATTTTTTTCTTCAGGTGTTTAAGTTTGGCGATCTTGGCTAAGTGCAGAAAGGTTTGTGCACCAAAGCAAAAAAACTGCGTTATATTGTCAGAGTGTCACAGACAACATGCTAGGGGGTGCTTTTAAAATTATTTAATATAATCATAAAACTCGTAATTTTTTTGCAATGAAATTTTTCTGCTGGGGGGGTGAAATATTCAGTGAGTTTACGGGGGTTAAAAACCTTCCCGAAATTGCCCTCCCATACGAGGACTGATTTCTGTGCCATGGAAGTCCATTTTACTTCCAATATCAAATACCTCATTCGTTTTCAGAAAGGGGCGGGGGTGGCTCAGTTGGTAGCGCGTCAGGCTCGTAATCTGTAGTTCCCAGGTTCGAGTCCCAGCTGGGTCAGCGTTGAGATTTATCTCCGCAAAATTCCCCATCCTGTCCACGGTCAGTAGGGGACACCGATGGGCTTGGAAAGGCCGCCGTCCGTCGGATGGGACGTTAAGCCGTGGCCCCGTGTACGGGAGAGCCATACCCTGTGCACGTTAAAGAACACGCTGGATGGCCTTGACGGGAGGCTACCATCTGTCTCCCAACAGCTGTTCCAGTGGGTCCCCTCCCCTAACCTTCTCTGAGCCTTTGGGGTCCATGTGACCTGGCCATTTAGCCCATGGTGTGCAAAAAAGTGCCGCTCAGAGGTAAAACAACCCAACCCAACGTTTTCAGAAAACGGTACAAGTTCAGTTTTTTTACTAAAAAAAAAGCAAGAAATAATGAAAGAAAAATTACATATAACCTAATGGGATATTAAATAAAATATTTGCAACAACTTTTAAACTGGCCATAAGTAAATTGACAGAAATAAATTTGCTTCAGTATCCAATACCTCATTCCTTTTCAGAAAATTATACCCAGATCAAAGTTTATTTTACTGGAAAAGTAATAAATAATAAAAGAAATTTTAACAGCTAACCTAATGCAATGTTAAATAAAATATCCACAGCAACCCAATGTAGCATAACTCTGAAAAATCGATAATTATCAATGGAGAGAAAGATTGATAATTTATGGAAATAAAGTAAATCTACAGAAATGCAACTAAAGTTTAATTATAAAAAAGGAAGTAAAATACTAAGTTTACATAGGGAGTTTATAATTCAATTTGCTGGAAGGAAGTATTTTGACTTAAATCATCCATATAAACAACTTGCCATGGCAAGGAAGGCCTTTTTGCTCAATATCCAATACCTCATTCATTTTCAGGAAACGATGCAAAATAAAAGTTTTTTTTTACAAGAAAAGAAAGAAATAATAAAAGAAATATTAACACATAACCTAATGCAATGTTAAATAATATCTGCAATGGCTTGTAAAGCCAGAAATCCTATGTAGCTTAACCCCAAAATATTGACAAAAACATCAGTAGGTTGTGGAAATAAAATAAATCTACAGAAATGAAAAAGAAGGTTAATACTGACTTGATAGATGTATGGTCACATTATCCTATATCCAAGAAGAACTCTTTCTGTAAACATTCACTATAGAGTCAGTTTACTGCACATGTGAGCAATAACAAGGTCACGGTACTTGCTATTTGACCTACTTTTTTAGACTGCAGGAAACTTTGGAACTGCAACTCAGCTTGCTTTCTCTAAGAAAGCTTTTGTTAGTTACAGTTTTGATCTGAAAGGTGGGAAAGACATAGAATGCTGCGATAAATGAAAAAAATAATTCTATTAATAGCGAAATAGGTTTGTGGCAGAAAGGAGTGTAAAATGAAAAAAAAATGTTGGTATGTATTTTGCAATTACTTCCAAAATCTTCCGTTTTTAAAAATAGTAATTTTTTTTGTTAATTTATAGGAGATTTTCAAAACTATAAGGAAAAAATTTGTTGATAATAGTTCATATCAAATTTATGAGCTTAAATCAGGTGATTGCTGCAGCGTAGGGTAATGTTAACAAACAAATTGGCAATACCCAATACCTTATAGCGCTTCTAAGAAATGGCAATTAGATGGCTTTAACAAGTGATTTATATTGTAGTTTAATAAAATATGCATCAAATGAAAAAACAAAATATTATTTTTCAAGCCTGGGTTATATATTTTGGTAAGATATATATATATTAAAAGATTTTACAATGGCTATTTTTAAAAAAATCGATTTTATTTTTGTTGTACTAAAAATGTATACAGCCATCCTCAGCGTCTCATTACAGATTTTGCGAACATATACAGATGACATGGACACTAGAAGGGTTAAAAGAATGCTAATATTTTCTGACTATTTGTCTGCATTCAACATTTTTGTGTTTAGAGATTGTTTAGAGATAATAAAAAATTCTTTATCGGCTGGATAGGTATTGATGAAATGCTATGATTTGCACTTTCCAAAACTCTCAATAGCTTTAACAGTACAGTACTGTGCGAATTAGTTGGGACAAGCATCATGAAGCTGCATAAGGAGACAGGGTCCGTGGACATGTCCCGTAAAGGACATTGTGGAAGAAAAAGAAAAACCACCCCCAGAGATGATAGTCTAATTCGAAGAATTAGTATCATAAACCCGAAGAAGACTAGTGGAGACATCAAAAGGGAGATTGCGTCTCATGAGGTTAATATAAATGCTTCCACCGTACGTCGTTGCCTTCTGGAGTGTGGCCACCGGGCTCCTCTAAAAAGCAGCTTTTGACACCCACTATGAAGCAAAAAAGGCTATCCTGGGCAAAGAAACATCGAGACTGGACTGTGGAGAATTGGGAAAAAATTATATTTTCCGACAAAACCCACTTTTGAGGTGCATGGCTACAGGTGAAATTTCGTCTGCCGCTCACCTGGCCACATCCAGCAATCCCCCAAACACCCACCCAAGGTCATGTTTTGGGGATGTTTCACAGTTTCCGGGCCACAGACGCTTCACCCCATTGAAGGAATGATGGACAGCAAAAAAGTACATAGGCGTTCTGGAGGCGAAAATGTTCCCAACACTGCAGAAGCTGTTTCCTAACAGCGATGGGGTATTTCAACAGGATCTGGCTCCATGCCACAATTTTAAGCTTGCCAAGAGCTTCTTTACCCAGCAACATTTGAAGGTATTGGAGTGGCCAGGAAATTCACCCGATCTAAACCCCATTGAAAATTTCTGGGCCATTATTAAAGCGTGCATATCTAAGATGGATTGCACAACAAAAACCAAAATGATAGAAAGTGTCATGAAAGTGTGGTATCACGACCCTGAAGTGAAAGAGATATGTGGAAAGCTAGTGGCATCAATGGTTGAGAGGGTGGAAGAAGTAATCAAAGCTAAGGGGGGTCACATTCACTATTAACTATGTACACTGTTAAACAAATAAATATTTTAGTTGTGTCTTTGTTACTGCATTTTCCTATTGTCCCAACTAATTTGCACAGTACTGTACACTCTAACAGTGGAATAGGAGGAAAATGCTGACTTTAAACAAATATTGCAAATCATTTATTTATTCTAATATTTTTAAATTTTGGTGGTAAATTATTATGGTCAAGCAATTTACATTGACACCAATAATTTGCCTATTTACTCTTGGGGATGGAAAAAAAAAACTTTTGTTTTAAAAGATAAATTACTATTAAAATATTTACATTTTTCCAGTCATCCATTAGTTTGAACTTCGACTGGTAGATTGCGCTAAAAATGCAAAATGAAAAGCCTCATTCTCTTTTATAATGAGCATTTATTCACCAGAGGCAATATGTTATTCTTCTAGTTTCACTCTAAATAGTATAAATAATAAAATAGGCATTAGCATTTTGGTACTTAAGATTAAAAAAATATACATCTACCATACATAGAAGAAAATGTTCTTTGTTTCTTTCTTAAATAAATTGCTTGTTAGCTTTGGACTGTATATTGTTCACAGAATAGACATGTTCATAAGCAATATTTTAAGTTCATTATTATTCAGCTAAAAAAATTATTAGTTTAAATTTTGCTTCTGTAACATGCATAAAGTTTTCATTTTTTAAGGTAGTTGGATATCCTTCAATCTATGAAGATATGATAGTTAACATTTAGTCTGTTTTATAATATGGAAGTTTATTCTTCGTTATTCTTAAGATATGATCTTTAATGTTATATAGGTGTTGTAACATTGTATACTTTATTTGTTTTTTATCGATTTGTAAATTTGCCTTTAAAGAGGGTTGCATGCCATTTATCGTTGCTAGCCAAATTTTGAAGTGCTGCATTTGCTGAATGATATATTGCTGATTTCTTAAGCCATGAATTCATTTGAAAATGTTTTGTTTCTGCTCTATGTTTGTCTGTGTTTTATGGCTTGCTTTTGCTGTGACTGACTGATTGCTTGAGTTTAATTTTCTTATTAATGTATTGTATTCATTTTCTCTACATATGAAGATCCTCACTATTCTTGTGTTGTAAGACAAGTCCATCCAACTCCCTACCACGTTCACCTACACCATTTATATTCAGGTAGGGGGTGCCAGAGGCAAACTATTTACTTTTCTGCAAAATTCACACATTTAAGTTTTTATATAGACATGCATATATAAAATTTTTATTTTGTAATTTTAAATGCAACACTTGTTAAATATTCTATTAACTTATATTGATAAAATATTTATGACACCTTAAAAGTTTACTAAGTAAAAAAAAAAAGTCTGTTCCTGGATTCTTCAAAAATTTCTTGCTAGTAGCTTAATCTTTTACGTTTATATGTCAGGCTGGTTTGTATTTGCTTCATCAGTTTTAAGTTTTGGATGTGTACTAGAACATTCCCATGTAATGTGTCACTTTGTTTTAATTGCTGTGTGGTCTGTATAGCTTTATTGCATATGCTTACCATCTGTTGAAATATGTACTGAACTGTTATTTCAAAGGTGTTTCGGTTTGGAAAGGCCGCCATCCGTCGGATGGGACGTTAAGCCGTGGCCCCGTGTGCAGGAGAGCCATACCCTGTGCACGTTAAAGAACACGCTGGATGGCCTTGACGGGAGGCTACCATCTGTCTCCCAACAGCTGTTCCAGTGGGTCCCCTCCCCCAACCTTCTCTGAGCCTTCGGGGTCCATGTGACCTGGCCATTTAGCCCATGGTGTGCAAAAAAGTGCCGCTCAGAGGTAAAACAACCCAACTCAAAGGTGTTTCATACTGTCATTATGAGAAATGAAGAAATTAATAAATCTGATCACAAAGGGTTAAAGATTCTCACACTTAAGACTAACTCTGTTAGTCTGAAGTTTAATAACAAGCAAAGAGCACATTTGGTTGAAGGTATGAAAACAAGTGTCTCATATGATAGTGTGATAAATTTAATTGTCCTGATCTACATGTCCCTGTTCAAAATATTCATCTTGAAATAGCTTATGTCTTGATTTGTGATTGGAACTCATGGCCTAAGCCATTCTTTCACAACACCTTTAATTGTCTCCTCCATGGACCTTATTTGCATCTCAGTAAAAAATATCAGTCTCTCAGATCTTCAATTCTGGGAAAAAGCGAAAGTCATAAAATGTTTTGGTTGTAGGAAAAGTGTGGTCTGGCTTTAAATCTGAATTATGTGGTAAATTTCCTAACTTTTTCCTGCAGAAAATCAGAAACAGCATGATGCGGGCATACGTTATTATGATGACAGTTGATTACATTTGTACTCGTGTAGGTGCAGTTTAAAGTGTACCAACATTTATCTACAACTGATAGTAACAATAGATAATATTATATCATCTGATTGACCAATACTGTCAGTGCATGTTCTTTGTCATGTTACCATCTCTCTCATCTAAAATATTTAGTATGTACTGAAAGTAGTGCTTGTTAGATAATAATGTCTTTATTATAATAAACAGAAAGTTCTAGTTACACATTATGTACATCCATTGTTTTGCTACACAAAACTACCTTTGTAAGTAATCTCTGATACATGCAATGCATTTGCTCCACAGCTGAACCCAAGGCTGGAATACTGTTTGGAAAAATTGTGAATAGTGTTGCCATCAGTAGTCACAGTTGATGGCCTTCCACTTCATGGTTTGTCTTTGATGGTTTCTCTTTCAGTAAACTTTTTCACCCACTTTTCTATATTGTGACATCAATTGTCTGCTTCCCATTCACCTTGGTTAGTCTGAAATGAATGTTGAAAGCACTGCAGTCCTCCTTTGTCAGGAACTCAATAACACTCTTTGTTTTAACATCATATCCATGGTTAATTAGCCAGGAACTCAATAACGCTCTTTGTTTTAACATCATATCCATGGTTAATTAGCACTGATCTGTTGGAAAGATTATATGAAAGAATTTACACATCTTACAAAGTACTCAGATCTCTTTGGCAAGCAGCTGCTTGAGGGGTAATTTATTTTTTATTTACATAAACACAGCTATTATCCATATTACAGCTCTACAAGCATTACTTTCAGTACAACCCTCGTAATTGATACTGTTCGCAGTCTTATTATTGAAAAATCACCATACTTATGAAAGATGTAATGAACTTTTGACATAAATATATCTATCTCAGTGGTTCTCAACCTTTTATGCTTCACATATCCCTTGGAAATGTGTTGTAACTGGTGTACCCCTTGTATAGATAGATAAAACTATAGTTATAGTATAACAATGGTTATTTTTACTTTGTTACTAGATCTAGCGACTTTTGAGCTCTCACTGCATACCCCAAAAAATTTTACCATGTACCCCACGTTAGGAACCCCAAATCTATCTGATAACTATGTAGACTTCACAAAAATTCCTTGATGTTGTATTGAAAAGTTTGCATCTCTATGAATTAAGTATATCATTCAAAGTGCATTATAAGTAGCCCACTTTTAGCTATCAACAAGGAATACTTGAAGAACTTAGAAGAACGGTGTTGTTAATAAATCTTGCATAGATAGCTTTTAAGTTTAAGAACATGACTATTTAAAATTAAATACAACAGTTTTAAGTATTTTTATTTAAATACAAAGGAAAAACTAAACAAATTAGTTACTATTAGCAGGGAAATATACCTTAAATATATAATTTTTTTATTGTTGTCTTTTGAATATGTAGATGAAATCATTAATTCATAGACTACTTTCTATTTTCAGCTTTTTTTAAAAATATGGTGCAGGGTACTGAACAAAAATAAACGAATTGCTGGAAACTAATGTCATTGTTCATTTATAATTTTGTGTTCATTTCTAAAAAAGTCATACAAGGTCAGAGTGCAACTTTTAACCTCTACAATAAAAAGCTTAAGTGGCAATATTTCTTGATAGTGCTTTTCTTATAAAGGAAATGAACAGCACAATAATTATAATGATTAATGCCAAGGAAATCAGGGTAAATGCCAGTAGTACATTATATTTGACTAAACTTGTCTTTGCAATTTGGCATTTTGTTATTATCCACAAATTATAACCCTGCATGTTATATAAAAATGCCCTACATAAAGATAATGTTCTGTTACATTAATGCATGAATAGAATTGTCCTGTGCATGAAAGTTGCTATTTTTATGTAAGCTGGCTGTAATTGAATGAAAAAAGCAAATATAACTGAAATAAAATATCCAAACCTTAAATGTTTCCTGGATCAAAGCATGCTACGAGTGACTATCCTTTACCTTTTCACACAATATCAGCATATGTTAGTGAAATGTGAAGTAAATTTAAGTTTTTGTATAATTCTTGTCTACTCATCTAATATTATATAATTGCTTAAGTGTGAGGAGAGAGTATTGGTAAAGTGTTTAATTGTATAATGCAAGCATGTGTTTTAAAGAGATTTCAACCCTAATACTGAACCATTCATTCCCAAATTTTGTACACAGGTTTCCTCTGTGTCACACCACATGGTATTAAATATCGAAGTACCTACCTTTAAAATAACATGATTTAGAACCCTTGAATTGCTTTTCTCCCCTGTTTTAAAAGTTGAACAATGGGCGTTTTGCAATTAACACCCAGATACACACAACTTCTTTGGATCATTCTTTGTGAATCTGACCTTAAATTACTTTAATTCTCAACTTGCATTTTTAATCTTGATTTCTCTTTTATCTTCTTTTATTTATCAAACCTTCATTATTCCTTCCTAGTTTTGTCATTCAAACTCTCTGCCTATAATTTCAAAATTTCATTTACATATACTTTTATATCTGTAATCAAATTAACTTCACAATATTCCTTTTGTCTATGCTGCCATGTATTGGCCAAACTTCTTTCTCGATCTCATGTTTCAGTACATCTCTTGTCCATCATGCCATCTAGGTACAGAGTAGGGAACCAATATCTGAATTCAAAAAGTCATAGATTTTGATTAATTAACATTGATAGTATCAGAGAAACCAATCCGAATCTAAAAACATCGCTGCTCACAGCCAAATTAGACATAGGCAGCTCACCTCAAGGGTTGGATTGTTTTACCTCTGAGTGGCACATTTTTGCACACAATGGGCTAAATGGCCAGGTCACAAAGACCCTGAGGGCTTAGAGAAGTTATGGGGAGGGGACCCACTGTACAGCTGTTAGGAGACAGATGGTTGCCTCCCAACAAGACTATTCAGTGTTGTTCTTTAACATGCACAGAATATGGCTCTCCCACACAGAGAGTTGCAACTTAATGTTCCATCCAATAGATGGCATTCTTTTCCAAGCTCTGTTGAAGGGAGAAGGTATCTTGCTCAGATGAGGCTTCCTTACCTAGGATCAAACTGGCAACCTGAGTAAGTCTGTAAGCACCACTGTAAGTACTACCCTAAAAGTTAGCCCATCACAACAGTCAAAGTAAGCTACTTATATGCATTCCCCATCATAACAGTAAACTCTACGTGCTTTTTAATAATATATCTTGCATTTTTGGGCAAAATTTATTCTCTATGAAGTACAATCCATCAAAAGTTATTATTCATTCATTATAAATATTCAGTGCAGCTACATTTTGCAATAGTTAATTAAAGATAAAGAATAAATGGACAGTTAAGTTATAAATATACAAATACCAAGATGTTTTAATAATAAGCAGGATCAATTGCAACTGAATATTTGAATCTTTATTAGATATCATTTTGCTGTTTTCCTTTCTAAGTCTCAATATATTTGGTATTGACCTTTGTTCTATAGTATTTGTGATGTGCATTATGATACTTGTACCATTTTTATGAAACTATGTAGATACAGTACTAATGCTTTGATCTCACAGGCTCATGCTGGTAATTTTTGCAGTTTGTTAGTGTTAATGTATTTAAAATTAATATTGAAATCATGTTTTATAGTAGTAAATTTAATTAATAATATCTTAAATGCTTATTGTAAACCTAAATGATTTTAATAAGAACCTTCCCCTTCAAGCATACTTAAGATTCTAAAATGACAGATAAAATCAAGCCTTAAGTCCAGTAGTAAAAAGATTTATACAGAGGCCCAGCTATTTTTTCATTCTGATCAGTCAAAAAAAATTAACTTTAAAACTTTTTTTTTTGCCAAATAACTAATGAAAGGAATTGTGGCATATTATAAAATAAAATAAATAAATACCTCCTCAAACAGCTGCTTGTCACAGAGGTCTGACAGGAGCCTGTCAGTTTATATGCCAGAGTAGAAGGTCTGAGAGGATGGCAGGACCTTGGCAGAAAAACAACGCATACATCCATGCCTTACCCAGGGCTCAAACTCAGGTCCCTTAGATCAGTAGCCAAGCACGCTAACCACTCAGCCATGGGATGGCCTCAGCATATTATATGCTAAATTAATCAACATTTAATTCTGGATTTTCTGAAAATAAAATATTTTACAAAAAAAGACAACTGATTTTCAGTAATAAATTATCACAGGAAAAGTCCTGTAGACAAGGAATGCCCAATATGCTTCTGCGAGACCTGGGTTCAAATCCCAGTCAGGACAATTTTTTTCAATGCAATTTTACAACTCTTTTATTTTAATTTTTATTTTAATATTTTGTATTATAGTAATGTAGTAAAAAAATGCATCTGGTATGCAAATAAAAATTAATTTGAAAAAAAAAAAAACTAATTGACAGCAATAATTATAATGCATATGAATAGAAAGGCCATTTATTTCTGAATAATAAAAAATATTTACTTGAAGGAGGAAATTACTTCCATTTTGTAATATTTTTTCTCGCTGCCATACTTCGAGAAAAGCCCAGGCTTTTTGCTAACTGTGCCGAGTCATGTAACAAAGTCAACTTTAGAATTTTTTTAAATAACTAATAAACTGAAATAGGTCATGTTATAAACCAAATTAAACAGAATTTAATTCCAAATTTTATAAAAAATAAAAAATAACGAATTTATAAAATGTTGATTTTAATGAGACTGATTTTTTTTTTTTTGTTATATCATATAAAAAAAAAGACTATACAATTAAGGCTTAATTGTGGAAAACCTGACAAATAAAAACATAATCGAAAATAAATTTCTTCCCAAATACTATAATATTTACCTGAAACATGATTTTTATTTCTTTTAACGATTCTTTTTAGTGTCCTATAGATTTTGAAACATGGGCTAGCATTATACAAGGTGACTTGGATTGCTCACACATTAATGGAATTTTCTGTCTTGTTTATGAAATGGTGGAAACACTTATTGGCTGCTTTTTTTACTAAAGGTTATGAATATTTTTCTTTGGGGATTAATTTTGGCTAAGTGCTGAAAAGTGAGTGCACCAAAGGGAAAAAAAAAACATATTGGCAGAGTCGCACAGCCAAAATACTGGGAGGGAAGAATGCTTTTAAAATCATGCAATATAAACATAAAAACTCATAATTAAAAAAAAAATTGCCAGGGGGAGGATGTAAAACATCCTTAGTGAGTTTAGCAGCAGGGGCGGAGGTAAAAACTCTTCCTGAATTTGCTCTCCCGCATGAGGACTGATTTTTGTGCCAAGGAAGTCCTTTTTGCTTTGTATCCAAGACCACATTCATTTTCAG
Source organism: Ryuthela nishihirai (assembly GCA_038380435.1). Classification (NCBI taxonomy): domain Eukaryota; kingdom Metazoa; phylum Arthropoda; class Arachnida; order Araneae; family Heptathelidae; genus Ryuthela; species Ryuthela nishihirai. Next base: position 2,982,617 of record JAWZYU010000032.1, on the reverse strand, counting down.
AAAATGATACAAGATCAGTTTTTTACTGGAATACAAATAAATAACAAAAGAAAAAATAACATATAACCTAATGCAATGTTAAATAAAATATTCACAGCAACCTCCATCCAATATAGCATAATAAATAAATAAAATAAATACCCCCTCAAGCAGCTGCTTGCCACAGAGGTCTGACAGGAGCCTGTCAGTTTATATGCCATAGTAGAAGGTCTGAGAGGATGGCAGGCCCTCAGTAGAAAAATGACACAAATAGCCATGCCTTACCCGTGGCTTGATTAACACTGAAAAATTGATAATTATCGATCAACTGAAAGATCAATAATTTACGTAAATAAAGTAAACCCACAGAAATGAAAACTGAGGTTTAATTATAAAAGGAAATGAAATACTAACTTTACAAAAGGGTAGATCCTACATAAATCATCCATGTAAACAACTTGCCATGCAACACTTAGCAGGATGTGCAGGTAGCTCAGTTGATAGCATGCCAGGCTTGTAATCTTAAGTTCCCAGCTGGACCAGCATTGAGATTTATCTCTGCAAAACTCCCCACCCTACCCTTGGTCAGTAGGAGACACTAATGGGCTTAGAAAGACTGCTGTCCAACTGCTGGGATGTTAAGCCATGGCACTGTGTGTGGGAGAACCATACCCTGTACTGGTTAAAGAACATATTGAATGTCCTTGATTGGAGGCTACCATCTGTCTTCCAACCCTGTTCAGTGGATCCCCTGCCCCCAACCTTCTCTGAGCCATCTGGGTCATTGTAACATGGCCATTTAGTCCATTGTATGCAAAAAAAGGACCACTCAAAGGTAAAACAACCCAACCCAAGCCACTTAGCAGACAGCCCTCCCCACTGTTGCACATGTCTGTGAGCAAGCAATTAGAACACCTGTAACTTCCTCCTTCTACACTGACTGTGCATTGCAGCCAGTCTTCAAGAAGTTCTATGAAAACTATTTTTATTAGTTATAGTTTCGATCTGAAGAGTGGGAAAGATGCATTGAATGCTGAGATAAATGATAAAAATAATTCTAGTAATAATAAAATAGGTTTAAGGTAGAAAAGGGCATAAAATAAAAAAAATAATAAGAGTTGCATACTTTGCAATTACTTCCAAAATCTTACATTTTTTAAAAGTAGCAGTTTTTTTCTTAATTTTCCATAGATTTCTAAAACTAAGGAAAAATTTGTGTCAGGTGTTTGCTTCAGCCTGAGAGTAGCATTAACAAATCGGCAATACCATATGGTGCTTCTAAGAAATGGCAATCAGATGGCTTTAACAAATTATTCATATTGTAGTTTAATAAAATATGCATCAAATAAAGAAAATATTATTTTTCAAGCTTGAATATCATATTTTTAAGAGATGTGTAAGAAAATTTTCAAATGGAAATTTCTATTTTTTTAATCAAATTATTTTTGGTTGTACAAAAGACATCTATGTTCATCTTGTGTCTCATTTCGGATTCTGTCAACATCTATGTTTGTTGGGGACTTGGAAAGGATTAAGAATATGAAAAGATTTTACATAAATCCATAGGGCACATAAAGTGCATATGTGTAAAGTATGGTGAGTTTGGTTCAGACTACAATTAAGAAGATATCACTTATAGAATATATAACATAATAATATGTAAATAATATGTAACAGCTACTTATAACTAATAAAGCTTATATGAAGACCTAATTGTTATTAGTGCTACATGTTCCATGCACAAGCAATGTAGTACATTTTTATTAATTTTCCTGCATGACAATTATTTTGTGACACTCGTGGATTAATTCTCTGTGTTTCTACAAGGTAATCCTAACTACCAATACACTATACAAGTGCCAAATTCTGTTGAAGTATATTTTGCAATGTATTGTCTGTGATCTAGTATTATTCTCCAAACATGCCCTGTGGCTTTCCTTACCATCTTAGTTTTATGGTTCCTCACATAACAAAGCTACATATATTTCTATTCAGCAATCATACTTTAGTGCACTGCTATCCATCAACAACATTCTCACATGCCTTATAATTATTGTGGTTATACATATGTTATTGATTATATATTTCCTTGATGGCCTGCCATTCTATTTCAGTTTTCTGTGCAGTCCTTCAGCTGAAATGTTTGCCCTGGCCTGTCCAAGAGTATAAGTTATGGTTTCGATTCGTACCATCTAAGAGAGCTTTCTTAGCCAATGAGAGTTGTTTTTAATTTTTTCCTTAATTTAACTGTGTCATATACATATATGAAGTTTCTGTATTGTGCATATCTTGATGCAAATGTTTAACAGTAATTTTATATATTTATCCTAAATTTTTTTCTTCATTTCTTTGGATCAGAAGTGTGTAACTTGCTGCACCAGAGGAGTGTAACATTAAAGAACTAAATTCATAATAAGAAAAAATATGCTTTCCACAACAAAATCAAGCTAATTGATTTAATGTAAACTTATATGTCAGTGCATCACCAAAATATACAAAGGAATTTGACCAACTAGTACTATTTAAGTAAAAAAGAAATTCTCCTGTTATAAATAAAACATTTGCATGATGCTGGTGAATTGCCAAACACACATTCGAGGAGTGGCATTGGGGTCCATCTTATTACATTACATAAATATGTAAACCAAGCATTAGATGCCTAATTTAAATATTTTGACTCATGTATTATTTAACTCAGTAATCATTGTTTATTTCTGAAAGCAAATTCACTTAAATTTTTATCACACTTACAGACATTCTAATTAGGTAGCTGTACTCAAATTCTCATCAACAGCCAATATGAAACTGATTAGAGCACCATTTTCTTCTTCATGCAAACATTAATTAGCAGCCAACATGGTTTTTTTGAAGCATTAACACGTAATTTCTCAAACACTAAAATCTCGGTGTTTATTTAAATTGCATAAAATTATTACAATTTTTGAAACAAAGTAAGCTTCATTAATGTAGTACATAACGTTTTAGATGGCTGTTGTTGTGAAGCCATATTGGCAGTGACTCCTTCACATGGTCACTATTAAAATAACTTCAAATTTCCTACTGCATAATAATACTCTCACTAATGGTGACTGAATCAATAATATACACATGATTCAAATGAATATCAATGAATACTACATATATTTTTATTGCATAATAAAATATTACTTACATGAAGGCACTGGTAATGATGCCTCTTCCATCACATATTAATAACTGCTCTGTTTCAGTTAATCACATAGTGGTGGTACTGTAATCAATGATGTGATCTCTACATGTTGATTGCTGTGGGTCCACTTCACAGTTGCCCAATCCTCTCTTTTCCATCTATCAAGCAAAATTTCTCTAATAACAGTTATGAATATTGTACCATGCAGCTAGTCATTAGAAATAAACTGGATTTCCAAAGCCAAATCAACAGATTTCTCCTTTGTTTATTGATCAGAGGAACAGCCAATTAGTGTCATTAGGAATTTATTATAATTATAACAGTTTAATATGGTAACAAATACTCTAACTTGCACATTGTTGTAGGCATTTTTGGCAAATGATTGACACTAGTATGGTAATTGATGGAAATTTCTGGGCACACTTAAAGTTTGCCCTGTAATATCTTGTGCTTATAATTAAGGTAATGCAAGATAATTTTTAATAATTTGTACTACTTCACTAAATGCTTATTTAAATTAAAAATGGGCAAGATGTTTTAGAAAACAAATATCCATGTAAAATATTTATTCAAATTTGGAGTTTAATGGTTTAGTATATATTACAGAAATGTTCGTGGGGTCTTTTTCCCCTGGTCTTAAGGTAACTGCTATGAAATACCCATAAAGTAATGTGAGTAAAATACACAGGTAAACATTTGTAGCATGCATACCTCTGATTTCTTAGTCATTATCATACTCTTTCTTACCTTACTAAACTGCTATTATAATAACATTTTCTAATGACACTAATTGACTGTTCCTTTGGCCAATGAACAAAGGAGAAATCTATTGATCTTGCTTTGGAAATCCAGACTTTTATTACTAATGACTGCTGTGTGGTACAATATTCTTAGCTGTTATTAGAGAAATTTTGCTTGACAGGTGACATTTTAGTAGTAGAGCACCTGGCATGCAGTTCGAAGTTTATGAGTTAATATCCCATTCAGCTCAAGATAACCTTTCCTCTACCCTTAAAAAATTGTTAGTACCATACTGAATCAAAAGTCATCATACCATTTTAACAAATAGTGTTTCATTTGTGAAAAAAATCATTTGTAAATTATATTCATACTCCCTGTAAAATATATTTATATGTCATTGTAATGGTATTGAGAAAGGTTTTTTTTTCCCCCTTGAAGTAAAGTGGATATATAATGCATTTTGCATACAAGCTTTTGTACATGAAAGTACTTTAGTGTCTGCAATTTGGAATGTGTAAAAATATCAATTCTAGCTGCTAGAATAGCATAAATCAAATGATTTATGTTTTGCATACTATGAAGTTCATATTTGCTTTGCTTGATTTATTAATGACATTATATATGTTGTGATATTAGTTTTAATCTTAGTATTGAAACTAATATATATATTTTATAAAGCAAAATGTAACTTTTCCAGCATGACTGAAGAAATATTTTAATATGTATGATGATCTTTAATGTAATTTATTTCATTTTTATGCAGCAGTACTTTTAACTTTTTAGCACTGATTCAGCAGAAATGAGGCGGTCCAGTTCTGGTCTACTAAGTCCACCAATTGATAGTCCACAAATTGATCAAGAGCAGGGAAATTTTTACTTGCTCAAGAAAGATTCTCAACGAAGAGCAACCATTGTTAAAGTCCTTACTGATGATGCTTATAGGGTAGGCTATTCCTTTGGTTATGCTGTTTGTTCTGATAGATGTCTTAAATGGTGTATATCTGTTTAAAACTTCCAATTCCCTGCCTATCCATGTAATAATTTGTTGCACATGGTGTCCCACATAAGACTGAGATTTCAAATAATTTGCTTATTTCAACACTTCAAACACTTTCAAATGCTTCAAATGAAGTTTACACAGTTTCTATTGAGCTGTTTATTAAGCTATAAAATATTAATTATATAATCATTGTCATGAGGATATGAAGGTCAATTTCTTTTCTTTTTTTTTTTTTTCAAATAATAATGATTTCTATTTTAGTAGCAGAACCTATCAATTTTTTGGATAGAATTATAGCCAGATTTAGGATGAGTTCAACAACAATATATTTATTCATTTGTGATGAATTGTTACTGCGATATTACCACTCAAAGTAGATGCAAATTAAGTGTGCATTCATTGCTGACTTTTAAAGTTTTAAAGCTGCTTTGTGATCACCCTGTATGAGAGACAAAATATATCAGATAAATAATGAAATAAACTCGACATATTTGGTGTCAACTAACAAAATTACCACTTTGAATGAAGTTGATTCAAATTTTTAGAGGAAAATTGTCTTGAGCCAGATGGGATGCAAACCCACGAGCTCCTGATAACATATCAGGTGCTCTGGACCACTGAGCTTCTGACGCCGATCAAAATCGCCTCTAACTGATGATATGAACCTTTTCAACCTATATTACTATTATAAACATCATGTGTAGGGAGTGTTCCGGCAATTTCGCCACAAGCGGCAGACAATGTTGTATAGATGGGAAGTATTTCTTACAAGTATAATGATGATAAATAATGTTCGTGATAATCGTTTTCAATGATAATCATTATTTATCATCAGTGTACTTGTAAGAAATACTTTCCATCTATATGGCATTGTCTGCCACTTGTGGCAAAATTGCCGGAACACTCCCTACATATGATGTTTGTAATAGTAATGTAGGTTGAAAAGGTTCATATCATCAATTAGAGGAGATCTTGATCAGCGGCCAGTAGCTCAGTGGCCAGAGCACCTGACATGTTATCAGGAGAAATGTTATGTTATCAGTGGATGCTATATATTCTTCCTCTGCTTCCTTTTCTGTGGGTTCGTATCCCACCCGGCACTAGACAATTTTTCCTCTAAAAATTTGAATCTACTTCAAAGTGGTAATTTGTCAGTTAAAATATATCAGTATTGAACTTTCAAGCATAAAAATAAATAAATACCCCCTCAAGCAGCTGCTTGCCACAGAGGTATGACAGGAGCCTGTCAGTTTATATGCCACAGTAGAAGATCTGAGAGGATGGCAGGACCTCAGCAGAACTGTATATTAAAAGAGGACACTGCATATCAACTGCACTGTTTCCTGTGGTTTAATGTACTTTTACCTTCAGTTGAATGCGGTTCTTAACACAGCTTAATATATAGAGTAAAGATTTATCATTATGTACACTAACCAATTAAAATTGGACATGATTCTCATGGTGAATGCAGAAGAAATGCTGTAAGAGTGATATGCTCTACTGGTAAAGATATCCCGAGTGAAACGGGTGGGGGTGGCTCAGTCGGTAGTGCGTCAGGCTCGTAATCTGTAGTTCCCAGGTTAGAGTCCCAGCTGGGCCAGCGTTGAGATTTATCTCTGCAAAATTCCTCGCCCTGCCCATGGTCAGTAAGGGACACCAATGGGCTTGGAAAGGCCGCCGTCTGCCAGTGGGACATTAAGCCGTGGCCCCATGTGCGGGAGAGCCATACCCTGTGCACGTTAAAGAACACACTTGTTAAGATTGCCTTGACGGGAGGCTACCATCTGTCTCCAAACAGCTGTTCCAGTGGGTCCCCTCCCCCAACCTTCTCTGAACCTTCGGGGTCCTTCCTTGTGACCTGGCCATTTAGCCCATTGTGTGCAAAAAAGTGCCGCTCAGAGGTAAAACAACCCAACCCAAGTGAAACAGTCAATGAACCTGTGCAAATACACAATATTTGTCAGAAGCTCTTGGTATCAGGAGGTTCAAATACACTAAATCTTTGTTGTAGTAATTCTGTAACACTTGAAGCAAATGAGTTGCTGTCCTGGCAGCTATTGCAAACATCTACTCTTAAATATAAAGCAAATTTCATGAGTATTTGGAATCATTTGTTCAAGTATCATGCAATACCACAAATTTCACCATACCACTTTCCTTGGGGATGGCGGTGGCTCAGCCAGTATCACGCCGAGCTCATAATCTGCAATTCCAAGGTTCGAGTGCCAGCTTTGAGATTTATCTTTGCAAAACTTACTGGCCTGCCCTTAATCAGTAGGGGACACTGATGGGCTTGGAAAAGTTTCTGTTCATTGAATGGGATATAATACCATGGCCCCATGTGTGGAAGAGCCATAACCTGTGCAGGTTACGAAACGTTCTGGATGGCTTGACAGGAGGCTACCATCTATCTCCTAACAGCTGTCCAGTGGGTTTCCTCCCCCAACCTCTTCTCAGCCCTTGGGATCTTTCTGACCAGGCCATTTAGCCCATTGTGTGCAAAAAAAAGTGCCACTCAGAGGTGAAACAATCCAACACAACCACTTTGCATCAAGAACTACATGAAAATGACCTCAATGCCTGTGTGGAATTTTATGAGTTTCTAGTTAATCAGTTGTAGAATAATAATGATTTCTTTCAAAACTTTCTATTTGCTGATAAAGCCTCCTTTAGAAACTGCTCAAGTCAATTTGTGGGACATGCATTACTGATCTGTCAAAACCTTCACTAGCTTCAGCAAATTGACTATCAATGGCAATATATAATGAACATCTATATGACATCATTGATGATCATATCATTGGGCCTCATTTCATTCAAGGTTCATTAACAGGATGCACATATGCAGTCTTTATATTAGAGACCTTGCAAACTCTTCAGACAGTATACATTGATGGTTGTCCCACACATAAGCAAATCCCATATGTCGGCGAAAAATTTTTCCGATGAATTTATAGCAAGACCAGTTGGGTTGGGTTGTTTTACCTCTGAGCAGTGCTTTTTTGCACACCATGGGCTAAATGGCCAGGTCACATGGACCCCGAAGGCTCAGAGAAGGTTGGGGGAGGGGACCCACTGGATTGGGTTGTTTTATCTCTGAGCAGCACTTTTTTACACACCATGGGCTAAATGGCCAGGTCACAAGGACCCTGAAGGCTCAGAGAAAGTTGGGGGAGGGGACCCACTGGAACAGATGTTGGGAGACAGATGGTAGCCTCCCGTCAAGGCCATCCAGCGTGTTCTTTAATGTGCACAGGGTATGGCTCTCCCGCACATGGGGCCACGGCTTAATGTCCCATCCAACGGACGGCGGCCTTTCCAAGCCCATTGGTGTCCCCTATTGACCGTGGGCAGGGCGGGGGAATTTTGCGGAGATAAATCGCGATGCTGACCCAGCTGGGACTCGAACCTGGGAACTACAGATTACGAGCCTGGCGCGCTACCGACTGAGCCACCCCCGCCCCAGGGGGACCCACTGGAATAGCTGTTGGGAGACAGAGGATAGCCTCCCATCAAGGCCATCCAACATGTTCTTTAACGTGCACAGGGTATGGCTCTCCTGTACACAGGGCCATGGCTTAACATCCCATCCAACGGACGGCGGCCTTTCCAAGCCCATCGGTGTCCCCTACTGACCGTGGGCAGGGCGGTGGAATTTTGCGGAGATAAATCTCAACGCTGACCCAGCTGGACTCGAACCTGGGAACTACAGATTACGAGCCTGGCGCGCTACCAACTGAGCCACCCCCGCACCATAGCAAGACCAGTACTTAATGAATAGTTTCTTCATAATTGTGTTGGATGTTATTGACCTATGACACTGAACAACAAATTTTGACCTTTGGTGTGTTTTCGAAGTGCAAAGAGCAATTTCTTATGTAAATCGAGGCACTGAACATGAAAATGGCAGCAAAAATGTTTGATTGGCTACAGTTTTCAAGGTAGCGTCTCTTACCTGTATTATGTCATTCACTCAAGGTTGCATATCAGTCTACAGCAAATGCTGCCTTTTCACCTGCCACCTCATATGACATTCCAGCAGTAATATGCTAACATTTATGCTCTCCATCTTCCTCAATATATCTTTTCCATTGTAGCAATATCCTGATATAAATGTTCCCCGAGTTCATTACTCACAGATTTTACTCACATCATTTTCAGAAGGAAATCCATATGAGAACTTAGGAAATGTACCTTCAAAGGCATACTACATCCCAGTTTGTGATATGAGGACAGCAGTTCTTCCACAAATCCTTATAATTCTCTGCTTTTTTATTCCCTAAGAAGTTCATTGGCACCTGTCAGAAGGCATGCCAAGCTTTCTGCTCATCGCCAGTGATGATACAATCAAATACCTCATCATGTAACAGTGAGCAAATATCTGGGCTGGTAAAAACACCCATTTTTATCTTTGCATCACTAAGTCTTGGAAATTTCTGTTGAAGGTACAGATAGGCAGTTTGCATCTGATCCATAGCCTTTACAAAATCTTCGTGGATTTTATCAGTGGATGCTATATAAATGTTGCGGATTACAAAATATGGATAGCACTGAGCGTGAGTTTTAATAACTATATTTTAAAACCAATTGTAATACAATGCAAATCGTTACAAAGAAAATATGGATGTAGTATCTCATAAACAAATTAACTACTAACATGCAAAATCATCAATCTTCCTGCACAGAGTACTCAACAACAGCTCTGTCTATTCTACTAAATACTACCTTTTCAACCTTGTTTACCATGTCATTTGAACATCTTGAGACGTAAACAAATTATCGTCCTCTGCTAGTTCACTAAATTTTCCACATTAGTAAAATAATACGAGGACCGTCCGCGCACACAACACAATAAAGATTCTTCTTGTCTTTTACTTATCGCGCACAGGCACAAACCATCTGAACAACCTTTCAGATCTCAGAACTTTTACACACTGCACTGCTATATTTTCATTCTTCTTCTTCAGAACTGTTCTAAGTTTCAAATCGTTGGCTAATTGAATCTCACGCTGAAGCACACACGAGGGCTACAATCACGTTAACTCGTGAAGTCACTGTAGCGCGTTCATCTGTCGTAACAATATTCTTCCTCTGCTCCAGTGATTGCCGAGAAGGCCAAATCCTCTACATGTAAGAGATGATTTGTATCTGTTATTTCATTTGCAAAGGAAGCAGCATAAATTTGTATATCCAAACTGTAGTCCAAGCAAAAGAACAAATGACTTTTAAGTCTGCACAAATATGCCACTTGTATTTGTCCTAATCTATGTATTGAAGTAATCATTTCATATTATCATAAGTTTCCTTCAAATTAACAGCATGGCCTACTGGAACCGAAGGCAACATGTTCCCATTGTGTAGAAGAATGGCTTCCATACTTAATTTCAAGGAATCTATTAATAACCTCATTCTTCTGGAATATGTGCTGTGTGGAGGGATGTGAATAAACCATCAACATCTTTGCAAGCAACCAGACTACCTACCATGGTAAAGAACAATACCAGGTCTTTTTTGGCAGCTACGATATGCACTTACTTTCACATTTCTATCTAGGAGATTCCACTGTTGCAATCTGGAGCTGGGAATTCTGCCTTGCTCTATGACAGCTCCAGATCTCTAACAAGATCATTCAACTTATTCTGTGTAATCCTGTGTGGTGAATCCAATGTTGTGGGTGTGATGTTGTGATCTATGGATGCTGTTTCCTGTGCTGCTGTTTCTTTCTCTTCCTCTTCTGAGTCCACATTGTAATGTTCTGGTGGCTCTGGGACAGGCAAGTTTTCCTCATGTGGCACTGGGCAGATGGCAGTTTATTTTCTGCTTTTTCTTTTCAATAATACCACTTCCCAGTGGTGGTGTCATGCAAAGTAAGAGTCACTCACTTGGTTGGATGATTCCCTCCATATCATAAGAATAGCGAATGGCATTGACTGCCTCTTGCCATTTAGCCAGCTGCAAAGAAGTGTACAACTATTAACACACTATATGTGTAACCCAGTTCTTCTGTTGATCTCCAGACTTACACCTGAAGTAAAGGTGGTAGGCCTTTTTGATGACAGGTGTTATTTCATACTTCTGTGATGCAAAAGTAACTTTGCCACAAATGTAACAAAAATAGTCTACATTGGTCACACAAGAATGGGGTATATTGCTCACAGACAGCACCTCCGACCTCCGTACAATCGTGAACAGACGATAACTGAGGAAGGGTAACTCCTAAATGATGCTATAGCTATTGGGTATTATGTCATCTTGGCACTTCATACAGCATGTGAAATACTCAAATCAATATACACCATATATGGATGCATCCTCCTGTATTTTCAAAACAAGAGCCAATCACCAATTGATAATGTCATAGTCATGTTAGTGCCTTGAAATTAGTAAAAAAAGGCTGTTTTCATTTCCAAAGCATTTTCAGTGTTGTACAGTGTGATATGGCCAACACATTCACCAGACGGGCCCCATTTGTATCTTTTTCTTTGTGGAAAAATAAAGGATAAAATTTATCAAGAGCCACCAATCACAGAAGATGCTACAATGCATTTTTGCTGTATGTTCTGTATTACTCCAATTACTGCAATCTGTGCTCACTCCTTCAGTCAAGGGTTTGAATGTGTATCAATGCCAATGGTCACCATTTTGAACAATTATTACTCTAAACTTTGCATGAAAATAAAAATTTTCAGTGTAAAATATTAATTCATTTTGTGCAGTTGATACATAGATCTCTATGCTTCTGAATGTATGCATCATAATAAATACCAGATGATTTCAAATCCAGCCCCTCAGCCATATATGAGGTGGCTCATTTATTTCATGGACATACCTTGAACATAACCATTGATTCAGATGTTTTCTCCTTCTCAAAGTGTTCCCCATTGAAAGCTATGCACTTATTCCTAACCCAGGAACTGAATGCTTCCTGCAAGCCATTTTGTGAAAATGTTTGGAACACAGTCATTGTAGCCACTCAAACCTCCACATCTTTTCCAAAGTGATGGCCTTTTAATACTGTTTTCAGATTTGGAAACAGATGAAAATTGGAAGAATAAGGGGATGCTATAGCTTCTCAGCTTCATTGTTGAAGACTATTTGAAGCAAACAGTAGTATGGGGCCATACATAGTTGTAGTATGGATACCATTTTCTCTCTCTGAATTCTGGTTATTTTTCACAAACTGCACAATGAAATTTTGTTTGAAGGATTTCTGTATAAGCTACCTTATTCATTGTTGACCCCCTGTGGCATAAAATATGTTACAAGAATACCTTTGCAATCAAAAAACGCCAGAACCATATGTATCCAGCCAACTTCACAGCTTGAAATTTTGTAGACTGTGATGACGTGAATGCTTCCATTTTCTATATTGGTGTTTTGTTTCTAGATCATAGTGGAAAATTCAAGTCTCATCTTCAGTTACAATATGATGCAAGAATCTTTCCTCTGCCTCATCAAACCTTGACAACCAGTTTCAATACCAATCAACACATTTTTTCTTTTGTTTGGATCTCAGGTTTGTGTGATCCAATGAGCCCAAATTCTTGACATTTCAAAGTACTCCATCACTATTGTGCAAACACTGCCATAAGAAAGGTCATTCTTGCTGCTAGTGTATGCAGAGTTATTCTGCAATCTTCATTGAGAATATCCCAGGCTCAAGTGATTTGCTGTGCATTGATGGAAGGGCTTGGTTGCCCAGATTCTGGATCATCCTTCATGTAATCAGACCCATTTTTGAAGTGTTTGTGCCACTTCAGAGTCACACTTCATTTCAAGCACTGTTCTCCACACACTTAAATCACTTCTGCAACTATCTGTGCATCTCTTAAGTCTTGTTGACAGTAGTTTGTCACATACTGCTGCTCAGTTCCCAGATTGCAAAAAATCATATATAATAATTGCAAAAAATCATATATAATAACGAACACTTTCCGTAGTGAGAAAAATTATAGACTTACTATATATTGTTCTGCTGCTACTTGCAGCCATATCGCAGATGCTTCAACTTGCACACTCTGCTCTGTGCTCTTGAGTTGTGTTGCCACATATTTATTGACTCATGTATGAAAAACTGTTAACTGTTGGTGATCTCAGTCTATGAATTCAATGATCCACCTGCCTAGTAAGGACTAATGATCATAAACTGTGCATTTTTGTATAATTTAGTTGAAATTTAATTATTAAAAATTATCTAAAATATATTTAACTATGTTATTATGTAAAGATCATTCAAGTGAAAAGTGGACAACCTTTATATCTGGGTTAATGGACTGAGTTTACTGGTTAATTTAAACTCAGTTACTCACTGGTTAATGGACTCTCATGCAGGGAAATAGGTATATGTAGAAGTAATTCATCAGCACTGGAATCACTGGCAAGTATCAGCTCGAACATGATATACATTGTGTGGATTCCAGACAAACCCCAGATAGAAGAATCCAAAGTTGGATAATATGCAGTATGCTTAGATTTTGTTTGTCTATCAGGGCTCACTGTTGATTGAGTTTGTGGTTGCTTGAGCAGTAGTATGTAATACATTCTGGTTTGTAGGGACACCATCAACTTTCAAACTATTGTAAAATTATTAGTATTTATATGCAGCCAATAAAATCGAAGCACTCAGGACATTTAAGTAAAATGGATTTTTTTTTGTTGCATAACAGTGTCAATCCTATACGGCCCAAATAACAGCAACAACATTGAATGGATGTGATTGGGAATATCTGGAACATCCTTCCTACATGCCTGGCATCTCCTCTGTTTTTCACATTTCTGGACCTCTAAAAAATGCCATGAAAAGAAGGAAGTTGAAATCAGACAAATAGTTGCAATGTACTGTCACAGACTTCCTCATACAACAGGAAAGAAGGTATAATGTTGCTAATTTAATGCTGGTGTAACACTCCAAAGATTTAAATACTTTTAAAGTTTTGGACCCTTTGTCTGATTCAATATTTATTCAAGCTCCGAATAGCCAAAGTCAGGCTCCAGGCAATAATTAACAAATTGTCAAATAAAGTTCAATTAGGGCTTCAATTCCAGCAGGCATTACTTAGTGAGCAAGAATTCAAAAATTGAATGATTGTCAAACTAATGTAAATTATAATCAAAACTTACCAACTAATGTTGCTCAAGAGAAAAATAGCAAAGATTCAAAAAAGTTTCTATAACAAACAAGTTTATTTCCAAAAAATTATTTTTAAACACTCACCAACATAAATGAAAACGTCGTCTACATCATCACTATTGTGTCTTAACACCAACTTCTGTGACACTACTGACTGACAACTAACAAACACCAACTCCTGTGACTGCTTCCAACTGACTTACTGTCAACTACTACTGTGACTAGATGTCACGGTTATAACAAGCTCGGCAACACGTGGCTGTTGCACTGGTAAAGACATTTGCATAAAATGACAAGCGCGCAAGCTATGACGCAAGAGGGGGCATCCTTGTACACACGCACTTTAGCGGGTGACAATCGAAAATTCGGAGTTGCGCATGCGCAACTCCTATGCTCTTGGAAACGAATGCTGTGATGCCAAAAATGAAATAAAAAACCCCAAAATGATAAATATAATGTAAATTAAGCAAAACTGGTTAAGGTAAAGTAAAAGTGAATGAGGGGGCACCACACTTGGATTAATGTCTAAATAGGCATTGTAAATTTGTAAAAAAAAAATAAATAAATAAATACCCCCTCAAGCAGCTGCTTGCCACAGAGGTCTGACAGGAGCCTGTCAGTTTATATGCCACAGTAGGAGATCTGAGAGGATGGCAGGACCTCAGCAGAAAAACGACACATACATCCATGCCTAATCCGAGGCTTGAACCCAGGTCCCTTAGATCAGAGCATATCAATAAAGGATTTACACTTCATGTCTGACCTTTCCACTTTTCATTTGAAAAACCCTTATAAATGTTTTAAAATTTTGTAGACTTTTGCATTATTTTAAAGTCTGATTATTATGAGTTGTTTTTTTTTTCTTTCAGATATGTGAAACATGGATGAGAGATTTGCAGCAGAAGACGCCTGACTTAGTATTAACAATGGTAATTTAAACTTGCAGTTATATTTTCCAATGGAAATGTTGGCATAAATCACATGGGTTTTCTCTCTCAATACAGCATCACATAAGACACAAATCAAATTAAATTTGAAATTTCCAGCAGTTTTTCCTGTCTCATTTGTTGTTAATTTTATTACAGCAGCCATAGGAAGACTTTCTACTAACCTCAGTGATCACAACTTATTTAAGGGTAGCCAAGTGTGAAATAAAAACACTTCATCCTTCTCTTGGATCTAAACACAGTTCCTCTTGGTTTTGCACCAGTTACTCTACCAGTAAGTTAAGGCAGTGATAATTTCACTCTTGCTTAAGGTTATGAAGGAAGGTTACAGATTTTGAGATGCAGTTCATTGGTTGGGATGCAGATTGCACCATTGATACCAAGTGGGAACTTCCTAATAAATTTGGAGCAGGCAGATATAAAATACACAGGGGCTCAAAAGTGAATAAGAAACAAATGCAAAAATTGGCATATCTTATGTGATAATTGACAATAAATAATAGAAGTAAGATTTTTTACATTAAAAGATGCTGAGTTGAAATCTGCACATGAAAAATTAATTAAACACAGTCATGCATGCATATCAGGTCAGTATAAAAAGCTAATTTGTATGTGCACATCAGTTCGTGTTAGAGTCTTGTTGATGTATGACATCTGAGATATCCAACTGTTAGATAATGGCTGGAAGAAATCTTTTGAGGGAAAAAATTAGGTGGTGAGCAATCAAGAGGCTTGAGGTTAGACAATGTCAGTATTAGGTAGCCAGATGGCTAAATATGAATTGTAGTTTTGTAAGCTACCTTTGAAATCGATTTCAGACAAGCCAAATCATCAGTAGAAGACCTGTTCCAGGACATCAGAGGGTCACATCACCTAGGGATGTCCATTACCTGTTCCTAAATGCAAGACATCACAGAACCCATACATCATGTCAGCTCACTTTCAACCTAATTGCATCCTTGGGACATGCTGTATCCTAGTGAACTGTGTTCAGAAGGATTCATGCAGATCAGCTTTATGCAAGACTACCAGTTGTGTGTGTCCCTTTAATGTCCAACCAGTGTAGAGCCTGATTGAATTGATCTCGACAACATTGCAGCTGGACCCAGTATCAAGCTGTAATGTTCCATTCACCAGTGAATCCCAATTTAGTCTCCAAACCAATCTCCTATTGGTCTGGAGATTGCCTGGAACCAGATATCATCCCATTAACATCCAAGAAAGAGAATTTTGGAGCTGTTGGTGTGGACAGGTATCACTTTCAATGACTGCACAGCCCTTCATGTCTTCCCAGGAAGGACTGTAACAACTATGAGGTATCACAGTGAGATCCTTGAACCTTATGTTTGTCCATTTCTCACAGCAATAAGTTCTGATTCTGTGTTATTGGATGATGATTCTTGCCCTCACAGAGCTTGCTTGGTGGACCAATATCTTTAGGGTAAAACCATAAACTGTATGGACTGGCCTATTCTATCACTTGTCCTAAATCCAATAGAACATGTTTGGGATGCTCTAGGATGATGCTTTGTCAATTACAATTCACCTCCCAGGATCTTACAGGAGCTCTGATCTGCACTTGTACGTGAATGGTAATTATTCCCTCAAACTCTCATTGACACCCTGATTTACAGCATGATGAGTTGTTATGCTGTCTGTATCGTTGTCTGAGGTGATTTCATCATCCTCAAGCAGACATGGGCTACAGAGGTTCCACTTGATTGTGCAATTTAGTTCTCCAAACACATCTGTTCTGAGTTACATCTGCTGCAGCTGGCCACTGTAGACCAGTTCTAATGAGGTCCTGTTTGACATTGGCTGGCTACTGTATTCTAGGTCTCCCCTCTTTCTGAGGCCTTTAGGCACACTGTTCATAACCCTATTCACTAATCTAGTTATGCATACATGCAACATGGCCAAGCCATTGTAGTCTCTCTCTCTATAGTAAGCTGCTTAAAGGAGGTCACCAACACTTTTGTCTAACCTCATCATAACCTTACAAGGGACTGCACAGCCCTTCATGTCTTCCCAGGAGGGACTGTAACAACTATGAGGTATCACAGTGAGATCCTTGAACCTTATGTTTGTCCATTTCTCACAGCAATAAGTTCTGATTCTGTGTTAATGGATGATGATGCTTGCCCTCACAGAGCTTGCTTGGTGGACCAATATCTTTAGGGTAAAACCATAAACTGTATGGACTGGCCTATTCTATCACTTGTCCTAAATCCAATAGAACATGTTTGGGATGCTCTAGGATGATGCTTTGTCAATTACAATTCACCTCCCAGGATCTTACAGGAGCTCTGATCTGCACTCGTACATGAATGGTAATTATTCCCTCAAACTCTCATTGACACCCTGATTTACAGCATGATGAGTTGTTATGCTGTCTGTATCGTTGTCTGAGGTGATTTCATCATCCTCAAGCAGCCATGGGCTACAGAGGTTCCACTTGGTTGTGCAATTTAGTTCTCCAAACACATCTGTCCTGAGTTACATCTGCTGCAGCTGGCCACTGTAGACTAGTTCTAATGAGGTCCTGTTTGACATTGGCTGGCTACTGTATTCTAGGTCTCCCCTCTTTCTGAGGTCTTTAGGCACACTGTTCAGAACCCTATTCACTAATCTAGTTATACATACATGCAACATGGCCAAGCCATTGCAGTCTCTCTCTCTATAGTAAGCTGCTTAAAGGAGGTTACCAACACTTTTGTCTAACCTCATCATAACCTTACAAGGTTGAACCCCCTAATGCCCAAGATACTGCATAAGCATATAGAATCAAAGGCATCAAGTTTCCTGCTTTCTTGTTTACAAAGGTACAGGTTTCACTACCACAGCTAACCCTAGAAAGAATCAAACTATTATACAGCCTAATTTTAGTCTTTATGTATATATATGCTTATTTCCCCACATTCTCCAAAGATCTTAAAAGTCTGAGCAGCAACCCTTATTGTTCTATTTATCTCATGCTGCAAATCACCAATATTTGTTACATAACTCCAAAGATAAACTAAGACACTTGCTCAAGGGTACAACCATTCAGATTAACTGAACCACAACCTGCCTGACCAGTTTTCATCAATTGCCAAAAGGGCCAAATCATCAACATAATCTAAATCAGAAATTTTCAGATCTCTAGACCATTTCAGCCCACAATCTTTCTGTTGCAGTGAATTCCAAAAAACGTAATCAATAAACATACTAAACAGAAAAGTAGACAAATGCACCTTGTCAAACATTAGTAGCAAAGCTAAACCAATTGCCATAAGCCTTACTAATTCTCACACATGATTCAGTGTAATAACACTGAATTTTGGTATCTGAAATAATAACACTGGAACTCCATTAACCGAGTATTAGAAGGCTTTCTTTATGCTAATGCTGCTTGGGCTAGCATCGAGATTGATCTTCGCAAAACTCCCCGCTCTTTCCTGAGTCAGTAGGGGACTCCTATGGGCTTGGAAAGACCATCAGCTGTCAGATGGGACATTAAGCTATGGCCCCATGTATGGGAGAGCCATACCCTGTGCATATTAAATAACACACTGCATGGCCTTCACATGAAGCTACCATTTATCTGCTAAAAGCTGTCTAGTGGGTGCCCTCCCACCACCTTCTCTGAGCCCTTGTAGGGACTCTATGGGCTTGGAAATTGATTGCCATTTCTTAGAAGCACTAAACAGTATTGCCGATTTGCTTGTTAACATTCCTATTTGCTGAAGCAATCTTCTGATTTAAGCTCACAAGTTTGACTTGAACTATTATCAACAAATTTTTCCTTAAATTTTCGAAAATCTCCTAAAAATTAACAAAAAAAAAACTGCTATTTTTAAAAATGATAGATTTTGGAAGTAATTACAAATATGTACCACCTTTTTTTTTCCGTTTCACACTGTTTTCTGTCACAAACTTATTTCATTATTCCCAAGTTATTTTTATTATTTTTCCCAGCATTCTATGCATCTTTCCCACCTTCTAATCGAACCTGAAAGTAAACACATCCTTCTTAGAAATTCTGGTTGCACTTGAATTTAATTAGTTATGCTTCACTGAGTCAAACAAGATGCAGATGGCTGACACATGCTATCTCCGCTCCATGTGCTATAAGTATTTTTTACAGTTTTGGTCCAACATATTGGATATTCTTTGTAAAGTTAGTATATTTTTAATATTTATACCTTAGTTAGTTTTCATTTCAGTAGATTTATTTTTGGAAATTAGTGATCTTTTGGCCAATTGTTGTTAAGTATTGATTTTTTTTTCATAGTTATGTTATCGTATGGCCAGCCTACAACTTGTTGCTGTGAACATTTTAACATCGCATTAGGCTATATGTTAATTTTTATTTTATTATTTATTAGTTTTCCAGTAAAACTTTGATATACTATCATTTTCTGAAAATAAACGAGGTCTTGGATACAAAGGCAGTTCATTTCTGTATATTTACTTCCATTAGTTAACGATCTTCAATCAGCTGATTTATCAATCTTTCCAAGTTATGCTAGATCGGAGGCCAGCTTAAAAGTTGTGCAGATGTTTTATTTAACATCCCATTAGGTTATATGTAATTTTTCTTCTTCTTTTATTATTTCTTGTATTTTTAATAAAAATACTTTGAGCTTGTACTGTTTTATGAAATTGAATGTCTTGGATATGGAAGCAAAATAGACTTCCTTGCTATGAAAATCGGCCATCATTTGGGAGAGCAATTGTGGGAAGGGCTGGAATCCTTGGTGCACAAACAAAGCTCGTGATCACCAAACTTCAACACCCAAAGAAAAAATTCACAATGTTTAGCAAAAAAAAAGCAGCCAAGGAAGTTTTTTTTATTTCATAACCGTTCAGAAAATCCTGTGAATGTGAGAAGGCCAAGTCACATTGTATAACATTGACAGTGTTTAAAATATACAATACTGAAAAGAATCATTAAAAGAAATGAAAATCATATTTCAGGTTGAATATTGCAGGTATGAATATTTGGGGAAGAAATTTTCTTTCAATAAATATATAATTTAATTATTTTTATTCAGCAAGTTTTCTAAAATGAAGCCTTAATTGTATAGTGCAATCTTTTTTTTTTCACCATATCACATTGAAAAAGGCTTATTAAAATCAATATGCTTGCAAATTTGTTTATATTATTTATTTTCATAAAATTTGTAATTAAATTATGTTTCATTTGGTATATAACATGACCTATTTCCATTGATTGGTTATTTTTTTATTTTAAAGTTGATTTGTTTATCTGACTCAGCACAGTTGGGTAAAAGCCTGGAATTTTCTCAAAGTATGGTACCGAGAAAAAAATTACAAAATGAAAAAAATATTTGCTTATAACCAAAAAAGTAATTTTTTTGGTTATTCAGAAATATATAGTCATTATAATCATGTGCTTGTAATTATTTCTGTCTATTAAATAAAATAAACTTTTGTGTTGCCAGATGCATTTTTAATATAACTTTTGTGTTGCCAGATGCATTTTTTACTACATGACTGTAAAAAAAGTCCTATTAAAATAAAACATATCTTTTTTGTTAAATACTTGATTTTCAGAAAATCCAGAATTAAATGCTGATTAATTTGGTATACAACATGTCATAATTCCTTTCATTAGTTATTTGGCAAAAAAAGTTCTAAAGTTGTTTTTTTTTTTGCTGAGCATAGTGAGAAAATAGCTTGACCTGTTTTTCAGCCTGGACACTGAAAGAATTAACAGCCAATAAGAATCTTTGGCTTGATAGCTTGACTGGCAAATCAGAGGTAGCAGTTAGACAGCCCAACAGTAGGAGGTTATACCAGATAGTTAATGTTTTGTGTGGAAAGAAAGAGACAGGTGCACATGGATTGAGGGATGGTAAGGTGGTTGAAGGTGGGGATTCTGTGATGGCTAGGTGGGCTGAGCAGTTCAGAAATGTTCAAAACAATGTAATTATTTCTACGTCCATTGTTTGTAATGACAATAGATGCATTACTAACATTAATGTTGGCCCTATATCACATTCAGAAGTCGCTTTAGCTATCTCTAAATTAAAACTGCATAAATCCCCAGGGGTTGATGAAATCACCACTGAAATGATTAGAGCTGGGAACATTTGTGTTGTCACATGGCTGACTGAAATTTTGAATATTTTTTTTATAATAAAGGTGTTTTTAAGGCTTTTACTAGAGCTATCATTGTTCCAATTTTTAAAAAAGGTGATTCTTTTAATAATTATAGGGGAATTAGTTTACTTTCTGTTACAGGTAAAGTTCTTTGCATGATTATATGTAATAGAATTTGATTGATGGACAACTGCATGATGAACAGTGCAGATTCAGAAGTGGTAGGGTATCAAATATTTTCACTTAGGCAGATTCTTGAGAAATGTTTAGAGTTTCAGAAACCCGTGGTTACCAGCTTGGTAGATTTCGAAAGACTTCTGATTCTGTTGATCAACATAATGTGTGGTCAGTTGTTAGGTCATATGGAATACCTGACAAAGTTAGCATAATGAAAGCTCTCTATAATGACATTGAGTCATGTGTGAGAATTGGTATGTCTTTCAGGAATTGGTTTAGCATTACTAGTGGAGTTAGACAAGGGTTCATTTTGTCATATTTTCTGTTGTTTTTTTTTGGTTATTGATTATGTTATGCAAAATTCTTTGCAAGGGAAAGATTTTGACCTTAAATGGCTGGGAGATCTGAAAATTTCTGATTTAGATTATGCTGATGATTTAGCCCTGTTGGCTACTGATGTTGATGAGATGAATTCTTTCATTAGGGCTGTGATGAGACTAGTAAAGAGTATATTTGGTGATAAACAGAGAGAAAAAACTAAAGTGATGAAAATTGGTCAGGCAGCTGGTGCTTCAATTGCTTTGAATGCCTGCACTCTTGAGCAAGTGTCTCAGTTTAATTATCTTGGGAGCTATGTAACAAATACTACTAGTGATGTGCAGCATAAGATAAATAGAAGAATAGGGATTACCACTGTGACTTTTAAGAATCTATGGAGAGTGTGGAAAAATAGGTGTGTACACCTAAAGACTAAAATTATGCTGTTTAATAGTTTGGTTCTTTTCTAAGATTAGTTATGGTAGTGAAACATGGACCCTTTGTAAGCAAAATAACAAGAAACTTAATACCTTTGATTCTAGATGCTTGCACAGTATCTTGGTTTGACTTTAGCAAGTAATGATGAGGTTAGAAGAAGGAGTCATCAACCTTCTTTAAACAACATTTTATGCAGAGAGAGAAAGAGAGACTGTGTTGGTTTGACCATGTTGCCTGTATGCATAGCAGCAGATTGGCAAACAGTATTATAAACAGCGTGCCTAAAGGCTGCAGGAAAAGGGGAGACCTAGGAAGTGATGGGCAGACAGTCTCAAACAGGACCTTGCTAGAATTGACCTACAGTGGCCAAATGTGGTGCTTTACCACAACATTAACCCTTTGCACTTGAGGGTGCCACAGCGGCACCATCTTGATTTTATTATAAAACTTGTGGGTGCCATAGCGGCAACACACTATGATCAGTCTGGCACTAATGTCCATTGCAGATGGTTGTGTGTCATATGTGTGCTCCATATTATTATTCGTGATCATAATTTTTACCCATAAACGTGGCAGATAAAATAAATACCAGTGATAGAAGTTATAGCGTGATCGATAGCAGTGACGATGAATTTGTTTTCAACAACTGTGGTGAAAGCGGAAAACACGTTAAAAAATTATAGGTTGTAGTTTTTTGTATATGTATATTTTTTATTGTTTTTTCATGATGTTTTGTATTTGTTTTTATTTATTTAATTTTGTTTGTAAATCACTTTTTTTTTGTAATCACGTTATTTTTGTTCCATAAATATGTATAAAGATCCTTATCAATAGAAAAGTTTTTGCAGGCAAGTATTTTGATAATATTTATATTTAAAAAATTTTAACCTACAATGTGAAAGAGCTATTTTTTTTTCAATATTGCTTCAAGTAACTGTAGCACCTATAAAAAAAACTTTGAGTGCAAAGGGTTAAACATCATCAACAGTCAGTTAGTTCAAAGGTTTCTGCCACACCACAGTCAAGAGGAGGATTGCCCTCCATGAAGTTTTAGTTGTGTATTTGGTGGGATATACAGGATAAGTCCATTTTGAAGCAATGAATCCAAATGAAATGATCACAGTTAATGCTTATTGTCAGCAACTGCAATGTTGCAGTTCTTCCTTGCAACAAAAATACCTTGTTTGGTCAATCTAAAGCATTTGTTTTATCAGAAGACTGTGGTCTCATACAGCTTGAATTATGATGGCCAAGATTGAGTAGCTTGATGGGGGAAAAATGGCACACCTGCCACATTTGTCAGACCTTGCACCATCAAACTGCCAATTATTCCGAAGTTTAAAAAATAATTTTCATGAGAAAAAGGTTGCAAGTTTAGAGGCTGTCGAAAGGTGGCAAGAGTTGATAGAAAATGAGAGAAAATATATTCTTGATTAAAAGTTTAATTCACAGAATTGTGTTGCCATTTTGAAACCAAGTGTGAAAAGTGGGCATTATGGGCAATCCAATATTGTTCTAGAATATATAAAATTTGAAACCGATTTTGCAAGGTAAAAATCTTGAGCAGATTTTAGAAGAGACAGATTATTTTTTGAGATAAGTTGAAAGAAAGTGCGTATGATTTTTTTCCCCCATTTTCTCAGGTATTCTGAGGAACAAATGGATCATTTACATTTCTCTATAACATGAATGTGTGTCTGTATAAATATAGTTTATTTACAAAAAAATTACCACTTCCCTTTTTAAAAAACTTCAGTAAGGTATAAAGCAAAGGATTTACCTTCCATCCACATCAGTGAACATAAGCTTTGTCCACCTCCAGCTCCTCCCTCAAATGTGTTTTTTATAATATTTGAATGCCCCTATTGTATATCAATGTAGAAATGAAAGATTCATAGAAGAAACTAACTAAATTTTTGCTTCCATTTATCTAATTAAAATGATTATAAAAATAACTAGCCTGCCAAGGAAAACAAACTGTAAGTTGGTGAAAAGGTTTGATTTGTAGTTTGGTGAGAATGGCATCATAAGTAGATATGCATCCCATCTGCTAAAAATAAAAATTTTCCACTAAAATAATGTGCAATTATTAACATTTTTGTTAAAAATAAAATTATGATGTATATAATGTTCAATTGAACCTACTTATTCCACTTTTAAACATTTCACAAATATCAATACAAAACAAAAAATATGCGTTTTTTTTTATTTTTTTTTTATAAATGAGTATTAGTTTTTTTGGGAAAATGAATGTTCGATTATTGTTTTATGCTCTTATTAAATGTTTACATATATTTAACTTACAGGATCATCTTAATGTTTTGTTGGAAGGACTTAGGGAATATATTCCAGAACAAAATAAAGTACCTCTCCAGCAGGCTATAGGTTAGTATTCTGAAGCTTTATTATTTATTTTTTACCAAGATATTCATTCTTTTATAAATGAGCATACTTTTTAATATCATATGATTATTTTGAAAAAAAAAATTAAAAATTGCAAGTTGGAACTTGCTGATATTTCCAGTGGCTCTAATAGAGACCCAGTTTCAAGCCACCAAAGGCTGTACAAGACCAACCAAAGCATGAAATTTTGCTCTTTGAATTGGTATATCCTGAGCAAAAGCTGTCATTGAAGGCTAATTATAATAAGATCCTTTTTAGTGTTGTTCACTCACCTCATTCTCCATCAACCACTCTTCAGACCTTTAGTACATATTCCTTTTTGCGCTCTATTTCCCTGCATGTTAGCAACATAGATACTCCATTGCAAAATCTTCCTATACAAGATATTTCTCAAAGATTACCTGTTACTCCTTCATGTATTTAGTATTTAATTGTGAATTTCAATCAATTATATCTATTGTATATTTGTCTCACCTCATTTATTTGCTTTGAAATTATTCCTCTTTTTTTATTTGCTCTGAAATCATGAGCCTACTCTTTCTACAGCATTGTCCAAACATCATTCAGAAATTGCTGATATGATGCACTTCTACACATAACTATTCTCACATACTCTTGATTTAGCTAATGGCATATACACTGAGTGACTTTGCATTAGCAACATTTACCTAATATCTCCTAAGGCCACCTTTTGCCTGTAATACAGTCCATACATACCAGTCAGGGCATGGATTCCACAAGGTATTACAGGGTGTCTTGTAGTAGTGTTACCCATGCATTCCACAATGTGTCCTGTAATACCTAGACACATTGCCAGGTGGAAGGTCAAAGCATCGAATTGCTTTTTCCAGTAGATTCCAAACATGCTCATTTTGGTTGTGGTCTGGTGAGTTGGGTGGCCATGGGAGGATGGAAAATGTTCTGCTCATGGAGCACAAGTTAAGTAACACTGATTAGAGTAATGTGTTTGGTAGTTTGTAACATTTCCAATAATGTATTTTTAATTCTGATTGTGCAGTTGAAATTTTTTAATTGGTGTCAATTTTAAATTTATATATTTGCACTTATTTATTACTTATCAAAGCTAATCTCAAAGAAGAAGTAGAATTTGATGATGTTGCTGTGAACCAGATTCAGTTAGCAGTGTATATCTTCCAAGATGCAGTAAGTTATTTTGTTTCTTAGTAAATCATAAAAACTGAAATATAAAATTGAAAAAACCTGCATTTTAGTTAAGGTCCAGTGTTTGCACATTAGATGGAATTTATAGAATTCATATTCTAAAATGCACTGCTTGACAGAATTAAGGTAACACTAACAAAATGCAGCATAACTTTTTTATTGTATGATGTAATTAAATTAAAATATGCTTAGAAATGCCGTCCCATGGCCGAGTGGTTAGCGCGCTTGGCTACTGATCTAAGGGACCTGGGTTCGAGCCCCGGGTAAGGCAGGGATGTGTGTGTCGTTTTTCTGCTGAGGTCTTGCCATCCTCTCAGACCTACTTTGGCATATAAACTGACAGGCTCCTGTCAGACCTCTGTGGCAAGCAGCTGCTTGAGGGGGTATTTATTTTTTTATTTTTTTTAGAAATACATTTTTAGTATAACAAGAAAATGTGTGGAAAACAAGAAACTTCAGACTGGAAATTAATGTATTATAATGACATCCTTAAAACGTTATGCAATCAGAGCAGTCAACTTCAGATGCTCCAGAGTGTTCACATATGATGTTAATATGGAGTATGATCCTCTGTAACAGCTAGACAGTCAATCCATGCTCAATATAAGGTTGTTCAGAAGGACCTGAGGCAACAAATTCCATTCTTCACAAGCGCTAACTTTATTTACCTCACCAAGTTACTGAGAAGATGGCTGATGGTTTGCAATATAAAGCAATATTTGCAAATTGCCCTAAGGCATCCCATACATGTTTGATGGGATTTTGGTCTATAAGCTTGCTAGCCTTGTCATTCATTGGATATCTTCTGTTTCTAAGTATCCTTACACCAGTTATTATGCAGATGGGAATTGTTGTCCATAAACAGAAAATCAGCACCAACTTCACTCCTAAAATGTCCCACATTAGGTTTAATGATCTCTTCTCTGTTCCTCTGAGCAGTTGTGGAACCTCCATCAAATGCTGAAGAGGAATATGGCCACTGATAATTATGCAACTCGAAACCAGCATTCCACCTCCACCTTAAGTATCCCTTTCTCTGATATTGGAGGGATGGTATTGTATTCCTCATTCTCTCCAGATTAAAACTAGAATCTGGCTGTAGGCTAAATTGAGACTCGTCAGAAAACAGAACATTAGCCCACCATTCAAGAGTTCCAACTGACATAGTGGCAGCATCAGTTTAGACCAGCTTTTCAGTGGTTAGCAGAACACAAATTATTTGTCTCCTGGATTAGAACCTACTTGCATTAAACCTTCATAACACTGGAACTGGACACTGTTCTGCTGGAAATCATTCACCTGTGGCTGCAGAAAACTTGAGGGGCAGTTGATGACAAGTCATCATACTGTTCCATATTGCTAACAGAGCCAGATAATGGCCAGTTCAGGTTAAAGTAGCTCTCAAGTGACCTTGACCAGCTCTTGTAGTAGTTCCTGTCTCCTTGAACTGTTTGCAAAGTGTATCAGTACCCCTTTCTTGATACATTGATCATCTGCTGCTCTGCATGTGACTGTCCTACTTCAAGTCTACCAACAGCTTGCCATTGCAAGGAATTATCTAAATGATCAGGCTTTTAATCTTCAGTAGAAATAATGAGATTAACCCTCTTTGCAAGCAACAATTTTGAAATGGAGTGAGCTGGTAGAAATTGTGTTTTTATAGGCATTAGTACGTAGTGTGATCATTTAATTCATGGACAGAAGCAAAAAGTTATATTAAATACCATCCTCTGAATCTTCCTGGCATTTGTCTTTCTCAAAATACTCTCCCTTGAACTTCACACATTTTTGCCATCATTGTACACATGCATTAAAAGTATCTTTGAAGCCATTTTTCAAAAGCGTGCAAAGTGTTGTCATTGTGGCTCTACAGGCTTCATCGTTGGATGCAAAATGTTTCCCTTTCAAAGCTTTCTTCAGTCGCAGAAAGTGGAAAAAATTGCAGTGTGCTAAGTCCGGGGAATATGGAGGATGTGGCAGAACCTCAGCACCTATGGCAGTGATCACTGGCTGCACAATATTAGCTGTATGGGGCCTGGCATTGTCGTGATGGAGAAACTAAGTCACACCAGAAAGTTCTGGACATTTTTCATGAATGGCACACCAATGTTTGGTTCTGAGAACCTTCGAGTAGGCTTCCTTATTTATGGTTGTTCCATGAGGCACAAAGTGAGTAACAAGAACACCTTTGATGTCAAAAAACACAAGCCATTTTTTCCAAGCTGAACTAGAAACCCGAATTTTCTTGGGTCTCTTTGAATCAGGATGCTTCCATTGATTCGACGTTGTTTCGTTTTCGGATCGTAGTGAAAGATCCAAGTTTCATCACAAGTCACAATTCGACTCATGAAGGTTGGGCCCTGGCTTTCAAAATGATTAAACATCTTCTTGCACAGCTGTACCCTTTTTTGTTTTTGTTCTGGAGTCAAACTTTGTGGAATCCATTGAGCATAGATTTGTGACATTTTCAGATGGGTTTTCACAATCGCTTGAGCGCTTCCATATGAAGCTGACATTTTCACAGTCACTTCACAAAGTGTTATTTGTCTGTCTTCATTCAGGATTGCAAGAGCTGTTTCGATTTGCTCAGGAGTTATTTAGGAAGAAGGCTGGCCAGGTCTTGGGTCATCGGCAACAGATTCATGTCCTTCTTTGAATCTCTTATGCCACTTAAAAATGGCAGTCCTACAAAGACAGTCATTACCATAGGCTTCACTCATCTCTTCTACAGTCACAGCAGCTCTTAGGCCTCACCTAACACAATAACGAATGACATGCTGCTGTTCCATCTGAATTTCCGACATTCTGAACTAACGTCTATGACATGCAACTCAAATCACAGTCTTAACTCAGTAGTTGACACCAAATGATCTTCGCATGTAGAGAAGCCTTTTTCACAGTGATCACCCACAGCGCCATCTAGTGTTACTTTGGAAAAAGTGCTACGTACAAGTACTTATGGCATCAGTCCACGAATTAAATGATCACCCCTTGTAATTTGCATGTTTCAAAGAATTGTGGGTTGGTAGATCGATTTCAATTAAATATTCGAAATTTGAATGTAATTTTGCCTATAATAGCATATATTTTCCTTCGAGGATGTTGTTAAAATTTAAATGCCAATATAAAACATTGTGTTGCTTAATTTTATCAACCAGTATATGTTAATATATTTGTACATAGTAAAGTCCAAAAGTTTGCAGCCCAAGGGTATTAAAGAGGTAATAGAATCAAACAATAATTTTTATTTTTCAATATAATCACCCTTTATTTCAATACATTTTTTAGAATGGCTAATTAACTTTTCTATACCACTGGAAAAATAATCTGAATTTTTGCCCTTAAAATGGTCTAAAACTGCAAAAATGACTTCTTCATCACTTGTAAATTTTTTCCCATGCAGATCCGACTTCAATTTTGAAAACGAAAAATAGTTGCTAGGGGCTAGGTCGGGGCTGTATGGTGGGTGATTTAATTCCTAGAAACCACATTGCTGAATAGAAGCCTTCACAGCAATTGAAGTGTGCACTGGCGCATTGTCGTACAATCACCTCACTCCCCGGGACAGCTTTCCTTGTGATTTCTCTTTGATGGTATCCTTCAATTTCTACATTAATGACACATAATATTCACCAGTAACTGTAGTATTTCTTTCCTTAAAGTTGACTAGCAGAATCCCCTGAGAATCTCAAAAAATTTTCAGGGGATTCTGCTAGTAGACAAATTATTACAACAATGAATTGATTAAAGAATGGCCCCATGATCTTTGTTTCTGATTGTGTCACTTTTGCTTTTTTTGGCCATGGAGATCCAGGATGCTGCCACTTCATAGATTTCCGTTTAGACAGGGGATCATGGTACAGGACCATAGTTTCATCTCCTGTGACAATTGAATCAATCACTTCTTTTTCTTGCCCCTCACAGAGTACTAAATATTCAGTACAGCATTCCACACATTGTTTTTGGACAATACCCAAAAGTTTTGGGACCCATCTTGCACTCACTTTGTTCATACCAAGATGGTCGTGTAAAATTCGAAGCACCATGGTTTTTGAAAGTTCATACCTTGCTGATAATTCTTTAGTTTTCATTCGCCTATCCTTTAGCACCTCTTCTTGCACTAGCGCAATTGTTTCCGGAGTGAGTGTTTATGCAGGTCTGCATTGACGAGGTTCATCTTCAATCGAATCTCTCCCTAAGCAAAACTGCTTAGCCCATTCTTTAACTGTCGAATATGATGGGGAAGATTTGTCGTACACAGCATCTAAAGGTTGTTTAATTTCTGCCGGGCTTTCGCCTTTTTTCGTCAAAAATTTAATGACTGCGTGATACTCAAGTTTAAACATTTTTAAATATTGTGCAATGGCACTTCTATCTGCAACACTAGCTGGAGTGCTACTGATGCTAGAGCTGCAAAATTTTAACTGCAGTGCAACAAAACATAGGTGGGGGGGGGGGGGAGTTGACAGAGTTAGACCTGTCAATTCTTGTTCTAACATGTTCAGGCCAGAAACTTTTGGACCTTACTACGTACCTAAGCAAATGATAAATGCTACTTATGGTAATCATGTTATTTACATTCACCTAATGTAATTTTATTAAATTAAAATTTAATTTCATGATTAAGTTGCAGTTGAAAACACTGTAGCTCTGAATGCATCATATTGTCCCTAAGGACCTGCAGAAATCTGCTTAAGATAAGTTTCAGAGTCCTTAGTTCTAACCTTATCCAGTTACTATGCTCCTTTTACTGAGGCTTAATACCTTTCTAGCTCATAAAGGTGAAAATGTCAATTATTTTACAGTACTGTAAATTGTAGGGATGTTAAATACCTGCTAGCACACTCATCATTGCTCCAGTTTTTGTATTTCTGATGGATAGCAGTTCTGGTTATATGTACACGCAATATTATTCCTTGGGTGAATCCTTTGAAGAATCTTGACTCTGTGTTGACAAAGATGTTTTCAATGTCCCATGGCCACTTAACATTATTGATAGATCTGTTGTTGAAGCTGTAAATCTACTCTGATTATGCCAAGATGACTTCATGTCCACTGAATCAATATGGGCCTCCAACTGCTTCTCTTTTTGATGCATTTTGAGCATTTATGCAGATTCTTTTTCATCCTGGGGGTTTTAGGCCACTGTTTAACCAATAACTCTTAAATTTAAAAGTTTTAACACCACACAAACTAAAAGTTAAAAGCATTCAGAAATGTGTTTTGCCCCAATACTTGTAGTACTTCTACAAGCTATGGACCCTGTTAGGATACAGAGTGTGCTATAGAAGCACCACAGGTGTTGGGGCAAAACACATTGCACTTTTAAATTTAAGAGTTGGTGGTTAAACTTTTGCTTGAATACCCCATAATCATCTTAATGTAGTCATAGTGGATTTACAGCTACCACAACAGATTTACCAAGAGTTTTAAGTGCCTGCAGGACATTGAAACCATCTTTAAGTCAACACAAAGTCAAGCTCCATCAGGGCACCCAAGGAATAGCATCGCATTTAACCAGGACTGGTATCCATCAGAAATATAACTGCATAAATGACAAGTGTGCCAGCAGGCATTTAGCATCCTTACAATTTAAAATACTGTAAAATAATAGTTTTTTTCACCTTTCATCATCATTCTCAAGAAGCCATGGGCTACGGAGGTCCACCAGACCATGCAGTTTAATTCTCCAAGCATATCTGTCCTGAGTTACATCTGCTGCATTCTGGCTACTGCACACCAATTGTAACAAGGTCCTGTTTGACATTGTCTGCCCACCGCATCCTAGGTCTCCCCTTCTTTCTGAGGCTTTTAGGCACACTATCATAACCCTATTCACCAATCTATAATTATCCATATGGGCAACATGGCCAAACCAGCGGAGTCTCTCTCTGCACAATATGCTGCTTAAAATTCAATTTAATTCTGTACATAAAATTTAATCATGTGCACTAGCCACGAAGCACCGGACAATATCTGCATATATAATCTCATGGACCGCGACAATTTTCAATAACTATTAAAATAGTATCTATTCTAGATCGCTACACCTCCGGAGGTCTATATACAGTTATTCCGATGTTACTTACACACTACTACTAACTATGAAGTTCATATTTAGTAGTAGCTCATATTTAGTATAACTGGATCTTTCAGAGCTTCAGTATTAAAGGTAAATTTTTTAACCTTAGCACAACACTTTTTAAGTTTAAGTTGCAAGACACTTTTAACAAGGTAATGGTCAGATCCAATGTCAGCTCCCCTATATGCCCTGGTATTCCTAACAGAACTAGTCCATTTGCTGTTAATTAATATATAATCGATCATATTCTTATGCAGCCCATCAGGTGAAACCCATGTGTACTTATGTATGTCGCGGTGTTTGTAATAAGTGTTAGTTGTTCTGAAACCATTAAGTTTACTTACCTATAGGAGATGTTGCCCATTGTCATTGCAGCTACCAATACCAATAGGGCCTATCACCCCTCATCAAAGGTCAGAGTCAGTACCAACTTTGGCATTGAAGTCACCTAGAACAAGGGTAATATCTCCTTTCTTGACAGAATTAAAAATATCCTGAAGTTGTTCATAAAACCTATCCTTCTCATCCTCATTGGCATCCTCAGTGTGGGCATAACAGCAGATAACATTCAAGTCGTTAATGCTTTTCTGAAATTTTGCGTTAAGAAACATTTCATTAATGCACTCATATCCTAGAAGAGCATCACTAGCATGTCTGCTGAGAAGCTGACCTACACCTTGGTGATGCTTTCCATCCTCCCTCCCTGTAAAGAGAAATTTAAAGTTTTTTTAAGTATCACACCTTTACCTGTCCATCTGGTCTCTTGCAAGCCTAGAATATCTAGGTTATAGCACTGGAATTTCTGCATGAGAACATCAAGAGAATATTCATTATGTAATGTCCTCATGTTCTATGTTCCTTCAGAAACCTTTACCAGCTAGAAAAGTATTGAATTAAGTCTCTCAGTAAAAGGAGCAAAGTAACTAGATAATATTAGAACTAAGGGCTCAGAAACAAAAGCTGATTTCTGCAAGTCTTAGTACAAAAATCTTAGGGACTGCAAGTCCTAAGATATGCAGCCCAAAATGATGCATTCAGATGCTATAGTATTTTTAATTGCAGCATAATCATGAAATTAAATTTTAATGTATTAAATTGCTGTGAGTTTGCTAAATATTAAAGTAATTGTATTAGTTAAGTTCATATGTTCCTCAGCAAAATATTTTTACTTATTAAATTTTATTTTTTAGTGTATTTAAAAATTACACAGTATTGAATTGGCAGTACAGTTTAACATAATATAGCTTAAGGGCGACATGAAAATCTATCTACTTTCAAATATATATATATAAGCAACTGATCACAAATGAGAAAGGAAGAAAGTATTTCAGTTAATTTTAAAAAGTTCCAAAATTTTATATTCATAAGAATGCATATATTATAAATAAATGTGTACCACTTTAGAAAACCATAAGGTGATGCTTTATTAAAAATATTAGGAAAAAAAGGGACCCATTTACAAAAATATTCTTAGACAATCAAAGTAACAGAGCCCAGTTAGACAGACGAAATAGTTTTTTTTTCTAGAATGTGTTCTGTGAAAGGCAATCATATTCTGCATTGCAAATCAAAATTTATCATTTCTCATATTATCAACACGTATTGCACATTGCATCTAAGAAAAAAAAAAAACACTATATTTACTGTTAGGACTTAAATTTTAATGGACATATGTTATACTAATACTAATAATTATTTAATATACATATGTTACATTGATAATTCTGATACAAGACATCAGAATATTAAAATGTTAGATATTTTCAATAGATGGGTTCATGAAGCTAAATAAATTATAAAATGATTCTTCTAGGAAATTTTTACTCTGAAAATATATCAACTCAATATAGAATATATTGTTGCAGATTGGTAGCATGAATAATAAGGTGATATGCATTTTTGGTGATAATGCGCAATATACCATATTTCCCCAAAAATAAGACCTGGTCTTATATTAATTTTTGCTCCAAAAGACACATTAGGGCTTATTTTCAGAGGATGTCTTATTTTTTCATGTACAACAATCTACATTTATTCATGTACAAAAATCTACGTTACAACACACGACGTATTGAATTATGAAGATTCATATTAGACACAACCACGTCTGTTTGTTACCAAGTGCGTACGTTATTCATGCGTTGTGTCTGTACTCCGATTGGTCATTCGGCAATGAGTCTCGAGTTCATCTGTTTACATAGGTGTTTACCTCTCGTCCAAAGGTGCCCACTTGGGTATTTATAAATACTTAATTATAATTTATATTATCATTTATTTCAAGTATTAATGTCAATAATATTATTTATTTATATTTAATTATATATTAATATTATTATTTTATAATTCAATACGTCCGTCATGTGTTGCAACGGACATACTAAATGCATCCATCTGGCTGACAATCTTAACTGGAGCTTATTTTTGGGGTACGGCTTATATTACGAGCATTCTGAAAAATCATGCTAGGGCTTATTTTCCAGTTAGGTCTTATTTTCGGGGAAATACGGTAGTAGCATCCAATCAACAAAATTATCCATTGCTTTAAAAGTCACAAGTTTTAGCATTGGTGCAATGATATCCAATACACAGTAATTTCCAATGTAAAAATGTTATAGGGGATATAAGTATTAAAGTCCAGTGTATAATATCCAATAAATATTAGTGTTAAATATACAAAAATATCACTAGACAATAAATGTCTACAATATGCAAAATTTTCTAATGCAGTAATGTACAATATGGGAAAATCTACACGGACAATAATGTTCAAATTACACTGGTTTACAAGTTTTTTATAACATGAACACTTGTAACTGCCTTTAACTATTTTTCAGGTGCTGATTTCAGATCTGGTCTTAAAAAATGGCTAGCACATCCCATTGTTATGTTATTGGTCATTTTAACTCCTATTAAGATCTCCCTATACCAACATCTCCAGGCAACTGGGAGGATACTAGATATTTTACTTTTTGTGGCTGTCAACACTGATTGCTAAGTGGAAGAAAGCATGTAACAGTAACATAACCTCAGACTGCCATTCTTGATGTTTTCATTGTAGGAGGAACACGTGCTTTACGTTGAAGAGTTAATTTTGGTGTTTAAATAGCACAAAGGCAGCATCGCGAATGTGTTAATGTGCCAGATAAGTTTTGTTATGTGTGTGGAAATTATATTTTAAAATCCCAGTGTCCTTCTTTGACAAAAATTGTGAAGAAAGCCTATAACTTGCATTTTGGATGTCATGTTGGAGATCAGGACAAAATATGGGCTCCACATATATGCTGCATTTCATGCTTTGTTGGCCTGAGTGAATGGTTGAAAGGTAAGATAAAATCCATACCCTTTGCAGTTCCAATGGTTTGGCATCAGCCAACTAGTCACTTGCATGATTGTTATTTTTGTTTAACTAAAGTGTCCAGTTTTTCAACAAAGAACAAAAGCAAAATACAATATCCAAACGTACCTTCAGCCATAAGGCCAGTTTCACATGTAGATCTTCCTATACCATCACCTCCAATCAAAGGGAGGAGATGGATTCACATTCATCACAAGAAGACTTTGAGGCAGATCCTGATCCTACATACACCCCTAAAAAGTTAGACGAGCCCCATCTGATTCAGCAAAATGAACTGAATGATCTTTTTCAAGACCTAGAACTTTCCAAACAACAAACTGAGGTTTTAAGTTCAAGACTTCAAGAGTGGAATCTTCTGGCCAAGGGTACCAGAGTTTCTCTGTTCAGAAAGAGAAATTTGGCTGTATCTGCTTATTATGAGATGCAAGATGATTTTTGTTTCTGCACAGATATTTCAGGGCTGATGGAAGAAATTGGAACAACTCACAACCCTAAGGAATGGTGTCTATTTATAGATTAATCAAAATTCAGCTTAAAAGCTGTCCTTTTGCATAAAGGAAACCAAAAAACTTTCCATTCCAGTGACACACACTGTGGGAATGAAGGAAACTTATGAAAGCATGGAAAAAATACTCACTGCTATAAAATATGACCAGTTTAAGTGGACAATATGTGGACCTAAAAATCATACCTCTCTTTCTTGGGATTCAAGGAGGTTTCACAAAATATTGCTATTTTCTGTGTTTGTGGGACAGTAGGGCCAGAAGGGAACACTACAAAAGAAAATACTGGCCCAAAAGAGATGTTTTTATTCCTGGAAAGCGTAATGTGAGTTATAAGTCTCTAGTTGACCCCTCTGATGTTCTGCTCCCACCACTGCAAATCAAACTGGGGCTTATGAAAAACTTTGTAAAGGCTATGTACAAAACTGGTAAAGGGTTTTTGCACTTGAAGGAAAAATTTCCAAAACTAAGTGATTCCAAACTCAAAGAAGGGATCTTTGTTAGTCCTCAGATCAGGAAGCTACTGAATGATCTTGTCTTCAAAGAAAAACTGAATAAGAAGGAGTGCGCTGCATGGAAATCCTTCATGTCTGTGGTCCAGGATTTTCTGGGGAATCACAAAGAGGAAAACTACCATCAGCTCATTCAAGATCTTCTCAAAAACTATGAAAATGGCTGCCAAATGTCTTTGAAGATCTATTTCTTGCACTCCATCTCGACTTCTTTCCCAAGAACTTAGGGGCTGTCAGTGTGATGAGCAAGGGGAAAGATTTCACCAGGATATCCAAACTATGGAGGAGAGATACCAAGGCAGGTGGGACCCAGCAATGATGGGTGACTATTGCTGGTTCTTGCAGAAGAAAGATACCTCAGCACATAAAGGACAAAAATGAATTTCTTGTAAATATAAAAGATATTTACAATATTACAAAATAAGAAAACATGGGTAAAGACCCATGTTTTCTTATTTTGCATTTCAATATCATTTCATTTGTTACTTTATATTCAGTGGTCTATAACCATGATGTTTCTAAATTTTTTTCACTGTAATCATGTAATTAATTAATGAATTTTGAGTTGCAATTTAATGAAATAGTCACATTTATTTTTCATTTCCCAGATATGCATATTCATTGAAATTTGAAATACATCAATCCATAATTTAAAAAAACATTTACAGCCATATTTGAATTCAAGCACCCCAAAATTAGTTAAAAACATCCTATTTGGCCAATGTTATTAAAAAAAAGTTTCAATTTGTTGTCTAGTGTTGTTATTAGGATAGGGGTTATTAGGATAGGTTATTAGGATATGTCCTCAGTCATAGTGTAACAGGCTTGTAATCTGTAGTTCCCATGTTTGAATCTCAGCTGTACCTACATCGAAAATTTTCTCTTCTAACTCCTGAAGGTGCCATCCATCTGATGGGACATTAAGTTCCAGTCCCATGAGCCAGGAGAACTATACTTTGTGCATGTTAAAGAACACACCAGATAGCCTTAAGGGAGTCCTCTATTTGTCTCCTAACAGCTGTCCAGTGGATCTCCTTCTCCAACTTTCTCTGATCCCTTGAGGTACTATGGCCTGGCTCTTTAGCTTATTGGTGCACAAAAGTACTACTCAGAGGCTAACAACTCAACAATATCTAAAATGTGCAAAAAAATTTCAGCTTTCAAAAACCTGGATTGTTTGGTCTTCTTTATTTTGATTGATTCTGAACCTTCTGTAGTAGTAGACGATTGAAGTAGTTGAAGGAGAAAATAAATCTTCCATAAGGAAAGATTTGAGTGAAGAAAATGATAAAATATGTTACATATAGAGAGCTGTTCAATACTCGAAGTAAGCATGCTGGAAAATATACTTGAAGTCCTTTAAAAATGGTGCTTCATGATTCAAGTACTTTAACTTATTTGTGACTAAACTATATAGCACATGGTACTTTTTTATTTATTCATTTTCAGTGTAAAAAGTATATCATGGTCTTTGAAATCTTTTAAGTATTTTCGTATTACCTTTCATTTATAATTTGTGATATTTGTTTGAGCTTTTTTTATATTGCCATATCAGAAGCAGATTGTGTTCTGGTGTTGTAAGGTATGTGCTGAATTTTAGTGAAATGATGTTAAAAATAATTTTTCTATATTCTTGTTTCTTTTGTCATAAATAAAGCACATTTAAATTTTTTTCACCAGCAGAGGAAATTTTTTCCCCCTATATAAACAAAAATTCCTGTCTGAAGGAATTAAAGCTAATTACTCTGTGCTTTGTACATCGTAGCTTTTTTAAACTTAGATTATGCTGATATTGTCATCATCTGGTCTTTTACATTAATTTCATTCTTTCTGCCTTAACTAAAGATGTCCCCAAGTGACTAAAATCATATCTATAGATATTATTTTTCAGGTGATTGCAGTATTAAGAAATCAAAATATTAAGCCACACTGGGTTTTTGCACTTGACAATTTAGTTCGTACTGCAGTTCAAGCAGCAATTAGAATTCTCTCACCAGGTAGGCTGTAACACTTACTTTTTTGTTAAAATTTTCAAGCAAAATAGTTAATTGGGTGTAATTAACTGAATAATCATTATGTAATTAAAAAAAGTGCATATTTAAATTGAAAAAAACTGTTAGTTTTGCCAAGAGTAGATATCCCAAATTAAAAATAAATATAGTTATATCTATAAATACATTCATATGTTATGTATTATATAGCATTATATTACATTTAACTCCTTTTTTTTAACATAAATGATCATCACAGCATTACCTGTTGACTTTTTAATGTTTATAAATCAAATATTTTGTGGAAAATACTCTGGCATGTTTATGGAGAGATGCAGGTTCAAGTCCCATATGTTGGCAAAATTTTTTCCACAGAATATTTAATAACTTTTTTTCACCATGCTCAGCCAAAAAAAACATTATAATCAATAAAACAGAAATAGGTCGTGTTATGTACCAAATTAAGCAGCATGCAATTCTGAATTTTATAAAAATAAAATATTTAACCAAAAAGGAGGAAAGTATTAATTTTAACAAGACTTTTTTTTCCTAAAACTTTTTAAGAAAAGGATCTGGCAAAGAAAAGGAACTGGACTAAAATAGCTATAATACATATGAATATAAAGGAATTTTCTGAATAACAGGAAATTCTTTGCTTAAGAACTGTTTTCTTCTATGTAATTTTTTCTCAGTGATATACTTTGATAAAGGTCCAGCCTTTTTTGTCAACTATGCTCAATCAAATAAAAAAACAACTGGAGAATTTTTTCGGAAGTAATGAATCAACAGAAATGTATCATGATGCATACTAAATTAAACAGCATTAATTCCTAATTTTGTGCAATTAAAATGACAAACATATTAATTTTAATAATCCTTTTCCAGAGTGATATAATGGGAAAAAAAAAGGATCTATCAGTGGAATTAAGCCTTGATGCTGAAAACCTAAGGAGCAAAATAATTATATATCAACAGAAAGAAAATTTATTTTTGTATCATATAAAATAAACCTGAAACAGGAGGGACATTGCTTTTATGTAATTTTCTCTGTTTGGTACAGTTAGCCATCCTGTGACTGAGTGGTTAGTGCACTTGGCTACTGATCTAAGGGACCTGGGTTCGAGCCCCAGGTAAGGCATGGATGTATGTGTCATTTTTCTGCTGAGGTCCTGCCATCCTCTCAAACTTTCTACTATGGCATGTAAACTGACAAGCTCCTGTCAGACCTTTGTGACAAGCAGTTGCTTGTAGGGGTGTTTATTTTATTTATTTTATTTTTTGGTACAGTTAAAATAAGGGCCAGTATTGCATAAGACATCTGTAGAATTTTTTCTTGGTTGTTGTTTTCTTTTGCAATGAATATCACACATTTTCTGTTTGGCTGTTACATTTTGGAAACTATTTTAGCAAAATATTTACATGTTGTATACAAGGCTATAAAATATTTAATATTCTCAGAGTGTCATAGGCAAAACTTTTTGATGGGGGGAAAGGTTAAACTTTTTTTTATCATTTAATATAAATCTCATGAACTAAATGCTTTTTTGAATAAAATTTTCCTGGAAAGAATTTAACACCCTCATCATTGTAATAGAGAAGAAGTCCTCCCTCCTTTCCATACCTGGGGGAAAGATGGGGCTAAATTCCCAGCCAAGGAATCTTATTTCCATTTCCAAAACTGTTTAATTGCAAGATGTGAGAAATGACAAATGATCAGAGGTTTTATTGGAAAACCATGAAATAATAATAAAAATAAGAAACAACCAATGTCAAGCTAAATAAAATTCACAGCAACAAATTATAAAACTTCCTTATACGAACATAAGTAGTAAAGATATAGCCTAACTCTAAAATATTGGTAAAGATAAACAAATCTAAAGGAACAAAAGATTAAAAATATTACTAACTGAACCATATCCAATATGGATCAAGTTGTTCACAATAGACCAACCAACAGCTGATTCCTCAAACTCTACTGATGTTGACTCTAATACACACATTTTCGATTAAGGAAGTTGTGTTAGGTTAGTCATATTGAAAAATGGAAGTTCCCAAAAACTAAGACTTAATAGTTTGTTTCCCTTTTTGGAAGTTACATGGTGAATGTTAAAAATAATTTTAGAAATACTGAAACAGGTTTAAATTAGAAGAAAATAAAGATGGGAAGAAAAAGAATGAAATATTTGGTAACTGCTTTCAAATACTCCAATTTTATCTTCCTTGGGAAAGAAGGTTTTTGCTCTTTTTCAGAAGAATTTCAAAATTTATAAGGAGAATGTATTGGCAAACGTTCAGATGAAATACACGAGTAAAAATTGAAGGCTTTGTGGAATATATTATAATGGAAAAAAGGAATGGCAGTGAAGCCACAAACTGGTGTTTAGAAATAGTGATTACAACTGAAGAACAGATATTTTGTAGTGCATCAAAAATCACATCAGATTGAAAATGTAAGCAATATTTGTTAAGTCAAAACTATTTATATTTTTATTATAAGAGTAAAAAAAAATCAGGAATTTTTTTTTTTAATTGAATTTTTTTGTGTTGTACTAAGTGGTTGTATATGGATGTATGCCATTTGTGAACTCCCATTTCAGAATCAGTAAATAATGCAGATGATGGGGGATCCTGGAAGGGTTAAGCAATAGTTTCTGCATTTTTCCCTAATTAAATCTGTCTGATGAAATGATAGTCTTTTTTACATATGGGCCAGTTATCCAAATTCAGTCGATAGTATTTTTATTTACATCTTTTTCAGAGCAACATTGAAAAAAGAATTTGCCTTTCCTGATCATAGATGGCACCATAGGTGACTAGTTCAAGTAGATTTCTAAATCACATTAGTGGATAAATGATAGAGCCAGTGCCAGTTTAGTGGTTAGGATGCTCTGGCGTGAATCAGGAGAGATGTGGGGTTGAGTCCCGTGCATCAGCAAAGCTAATTTTCCCCACAAAACTGGTCAAGTTTAGTTATTATTTTTTCTGCCAATAAATTAAAAAAATTCCTCAAGCAACTGCTTGCTATAGAGATCTGACAGGAGCCTGTCAGTGTAATACACCATAGGGAAGATCTGTGAGGAACGTGAGACCTCAGCAGATATATGTAATTAATTTTTGCCTTGATAATAAGTTTTAATTATCCATATTCACTCTTTAGGAGGGAATTTACA
Organism: Ryuthela nishihirai; assembly: GCA_038380435.1. Taxonomy (NCBI): domain Eukaryota; kingdom Metazoa; phylum Arthropoda; class Arachnida; order Araneae; family Heptathelidae; genus Ryuthela; species Ryuthela nishihirai. Next base: position 2,941,412 of record JAWZYU010000032.1, on the reverse strand, counting down.
TAGAGTGTGTGAAACAAAATGTACTATATGTTCTCTTACTCTAGATTTTAAAAGGCAAAAGTATCAAAAAGAAGAATCTACACTGCCTAGACAGAGAAAATATGGAATTTACATTTTAGACCAGTAGAAAGCCAAATTTAAAGCTTCATAACTTCTCTGTGTACAATAGTGTATGTAGTAAGATAAATGTTCTTCTGAAACAGAGGATTAAATTTGTAGAGGTGTTTCCATCGTGATATAGATTGCAAAAAATGTCCTCAAAACAGATGGAACTGCATAGCTTAAAAAAAAATTCCTAGTGAAGACCAAAGTAGATTATGTGGATGGTTGGTGAGCCAATGATGTTGAATGTAGAAGTTATTAAGGACAGATATGCTAAGAAATAATAATATTAAGCAGAATAAAGCCTTGATCGTTTGTGAATTGCAGTCATATCCTATTATCTGTTGATATTTTATTCATTGCTGATATATTTATAGCAAACCTTGTTATTTTTTTCACACATTCATTGCTCTGACAAATGGCAAAAACTTTCTGAGACACCCAACTGAACTAAGGCTGATCAGCTGCAGACAATAACACATTTGCATTAACTGCAACAATAAAATAGCATTACTTTATGCCATGCTATATACACAAACTTTCAGTGTTTTACATTTTTATATTGTACCATAAGGTATTTATTTATATTTAAACATATTGTACAGAGTTAGTAACATTCATATGCAGTATTGTAAACAGAAGTTTACAAAACATTAGAGTAGAGTCACATCACATACACATTTTAACTATGTGAATTCAACTATACTGCTCACAAAAATTAGGGGATATTTCAAAATGCAAATGAAACGAAGAAATATCCCCTAATTTTTGTGAGCAGTGTATATGCACTTGGCAAAAAAAAATATCAATTTAAGTAGTGTGAGTGATTCCAGCTGCCATTCCACTCTTAATCGGTGATCCCGGAGTGACCATGAGATGAGAGACATGAATCTGTTGTTCTCATGTACCTCATAGTATGAGCATCTTGCTATTCTGAATGTGATTCTGGTGTTTCAAGATATGTATTTTCATACAACATGGTCCCTAAATGCAAGTCAACTGCTTCATCTAGTGCCCAACTGAAGAAATAGAGATCTGTTCTAACACTGGATGAAAAACTTGCTGTGGAACTTACTTAAGGACGATACATAGGTCTCCAATGTGGAGCATAAATATGGCTGCAATGAATCTAGCATCCATATCAAGAGTCGTGAGAAAGAAATTAGTCAAGCTGTGACATCAAGTGCTCCAATAGCAGCTGAGGTGATAAGCCAAGTATGTCATAAGACCAGTAAAGAGTGAAAAGGAATTAAATATATGGCTGGAAGACATGAACCTTAAATATATGACTATCAATTGAGCATGTTATGAAAAAAGGCTCTTAGTATCTATGCCCTGTTCAAACCTACCCCTATGTTTCAGACCTCCCACCGAAAGGGACAGTCTTCTGATGAGAAGGAATTCAAAGCCAAACAAGGTGGCTTTACAGTTTTAGGAACTACTTCAACCTCACAAACTTCCTTATTTATTCTTTCATTCTTCTGTTTCCCTCTGATGTAATTAAAAATACTGTGAAATTATGTTTTGCATATGTACTCTTTTTTATACATTGTACATTATTGTATATATTTATACATATTACTGTACAGATTTGTATGCACAAAACATATATACTGTGCTCTTTGGGCAATATAAAGGGTTTTCTAGGGTAATTTTGACACTATGCAATTTTTGCTTTACATGCTGATTTTAGAACCTAACACCTGCATATGTGTACCAGTAATATTTCAACAGTATGGTTCCTTATTGCAATGAAGAAAAGTTTTGCATGTTTCTATAAGCACATTCCCTCTATTCCTAAACCTTTTCATCTTTGTTCTGCTCACTTGCATTTAATTCATGGTATCTCTTACATATTTGTACCTGCTATCCATTATTATGGGAAAGCTTTAAAAGTATTAATGTTTCCCACTCAACTTCGATACAAAAAATGCACGTAAAATTAGAAAATATGAAAATAAAAATAATAACCAGCTGTGTACACTTAACCAAATGTTGTGGAAGTCACTTCATTACAATACAAAAGAAAAGATAAGGTTATATTAAAAACCAATATAGGTTTTTTTTTTACATTTATATTTCTTGCTGCATTGTATAGTTCATTTTAGTGCACTCTTATTGAGGAAAGATAAAATGCACAAAAATACTGTACTACTGTTCAAGTTTAAAACTCTTGTAATCTAATCCCAACTCTATTGCATTGTTCCTTATGAGAATGATTTCTTCTTATTCACAGATTCATTATCTGTCATGCTTTTCAAGAACATAACCCCAGAGAATTATAGGGTATGACTGTATTTGAGTTTTGGCCATATTATTGAGGATTTTAATTTCGTAAGGGTGTTTGCCATTCAGAAGAGAAAATGTAGGACAGTGGTCCCCAACTATTTTAAAATTGCTTGTTACCATAGAAACACAAATAAGTGATAGGTACCAATGTGAAATATGAGCACATATAATCAAAAACGGTAAAAGAAAACTTAATATAATAGGGATACTGCAAATTTGTTAATTTTTAATATGAAATTTGTTGCTTAAATATGGTAAAAGTGAGATTGGCTTTAACACCCAATTAGGTCACATTAACCCTTTCAGTCCCATATGCCCATATAGGAACACTAATCCTAAAACTATATTTATTAATGTAAATTTGTTTCCCATTTTAGGATATAATAAATTTACAGTTACTAAAAAAATTTTTATTTTAGTTTACTGAAATTTATTTTTTTTTTCATTTTAAATGTTTTTATGTTTATTTTGGCTTAGAGAGCAAAATATTGTGATCCAATTATAATTTCACAGTGTATATACTATAAATTTATTAAAAAGCACTACAACACTGTATAGGATTAAAACACAGCGGAACACAACAGTGAAGTCAAACAGATAGGACAACACACCTCAAAACCATCCTTCAAGTAGCCATTTTAAGATAACATAAGTGCTGATGTGCCTTAAAGCCTACCATTTTATGTATGATACAATATTGTCATAGAAGAACAAAAAAAATTTATCCACAAGTTACTAAAAGTTATATTTACTACAATTTAACATCAATAATTAGGTAAGTGTTTAGCATACAAATTACAAGCTTATTACTTTTTTATCAACCCATTATATTATTGTCTAAGTGATATGCAATGAAATGTAATAACAAGTAAATGTGGGAGGTAATATCACAGTACAAGGTGAATTGTGCTTTGAGTACAAACAATTCAAAGTCCAATGGGCTAAATCACACTAAAAAGTTCAGAAGTATATCCCAAATTTATGCACAATTTGAAGAAGTTGGTCACCTTTACCTAACCAATAACCTTACCAAGGTTGATAAAAACAACCTAAAGGTCTTTTTACCTGACCAATTACCTTACCTAACCAATGTTCTTTCATGTACCTTGTTAGTTGTAAAGTACAAACACATGGATAAATATATCGATATCAGGTAATGAACTAGGAAGACGGATGTTCAAATTTTAAAGTAATTAATCATACTACTTTTAATGTTGTAATTTTCTAAGTTCAGTTTAATAATCTAAGACAATGTTATCAATGGCACTGAATTAAAGAATCAATAAAGCATTGCCGTTCTCGTCAAACACTGCAGTTCCATTGTGGGCTAATGCATTTCATGACCCAGGAGTTAGGTCACATTATCCAGGCAAGCGAAAGAAGTTATCATCGACTATTTATAGGCCTGACATTCCGCTAATTTACATAGTAGCATGTTTCATTTTCCAGTGGGAGCTGATAGTCTTTAAGTAGTAGTTTCCGTGGCAACAGCAAAAGGGAAATATCGGTATTGCATAACGTATTTTGCTTAATGTTAATAATTAAATTTTCAGTGTACACTAACTGAAATTTGGTGGGTGGGGAAATGATTATTTGAGGGTCATGTACTATAGTGGGTAATTTATATTCCATAATGGTTTGTACTAATGCAGTAGTCAGTTTTTGTTTTTTAATGTCAGAGTTATGTTCTTTAAGTCCAAGTACAATTGGTCTGTAGGTGTTTCCTATTATCAGCTCCCACTGGAAAATGAAGCATGTTACAATGTAAATTAGCAGAGTGCCAGGCCTATAAATAGTCAATAATAACTTCTTTCACTTGCCTTGAAAATGTGACCTAACTCCTGGGTTGTGAAACGCGTTTGCCCACAACGGAACCGGTGTCTGACGAGAACAGTAATGCTTCATTGATTCTTTAATTCAGTGCCATTGATAAGATTGTCTTAGATTATTAAATTGAACTATAGAAAATTGCAACATTAAAAGTAGTATGATGAATTATTTTTGAATATGAACATCCATCTTCCTAATTCATTACCTGATATCGATATATTTATCCATGTGTTTGTACTTTACAACTAACAAGGTACATGAAAGAACATTGATTAGGTAAGGTAATTGGTCAAGTAAAAAGACCTTTAGGTTGTTTTTATCAACCTTGGTAAGGTAATTAGTCAGGTAAAGGTGACCAACTTCTCCAAATTGTGCATAAATTTGGGATATACTTCTGAACTTTTTAGTGTGATTTAGCTCATTGGACTTTGAATCATTTGTACTCAAAGCAGAATTCGCCTTGTATGGTGATATTACCTTCCACATTTACTAGTTACGATCATCATCATCATCCTCAAGCAGCCATGGGCTACGGAGGTCCATCCAGACCGTGCAATTTAGTTCTCCAAGCAAGTCTATCCTGAGCTACATCTACTGCATCTGGCCACTGCACACCAATTCTAACAAGGTCCTGTTTGACATTGTCTGCCCACCGCATCCTAGGTCTCCCCTTCTTTCTGAGGCCTTTAGGCACACTGTTCATAACCCTAATTGCCAATCTATAATTATTCATACGGGCAACATGGCCAAACCAACGGAGTCTCTCTCTGCACAATATGCTGCTCAAAGGAGGTTGCAGACTCCTTTGCCTAACCTCATCATTAGTTACAAAGTTGAACCACCTAATACCCAAGATACTGCGTAAGCATCTAGAATCAAAAGCATCTAGTTTCCTGTTATCTTGTTTACATAGTGTCCAAGTTTCAGTATCATAACTAACCCTAGAAAGAACCAAACTATTATACAGTCTAATTTTAGTCTTTAGGTGTATACGCCTATTTCTCCACAATCTCCATAGATTCTTAAAAGTCCCGGCAGCAATACCTATTCGTCTGTTAATCTCATGCCGCACATCACCAGTATCAGTTACATAGCTCCCAAGGTAATTAAACTGTGACACCTGCTCAAGACTGCAACCATTCAGATTAACTGAATCACAACCTGCCTGACCAATTTTCATCACTTTAGTTTTCTCTGTTTATAACCAAACCTACTCTACTACCAGTCTCATCAACAGCTCGAATGAAAGAGTTCATCTCATCAACATCATTTGCCAAAAGGGCTAAATCATCAGCATAATCTAAATCAGAAATTTTCGTATCTCCAGCCCAATTAAGGCCAAAATCTTTCCCTTGAAGTGAATTTCGCATAACATAATCAACAACCAAACTAAAGAGAAAAGGAGACAAGATGCACCCTTGTCGAACACCAGACATAATGCTAAACCAATTGCTACAAGACTTTACCAACTCTCACACATGACTCAGTGTTATTATAGAGAGCTTTCATTATGTTAACTAACTTGTCAGGTGTACCATATGATCTCACAATCAACCACAAATTATGACGATCAACAGAGTCAAAAGCCTTTTTGAAATCAACAAAGCTAGCAACCAATCTGCCTAAGTGAAAATATCTGATCTACACATCCCCTACCACTTCTGAATCCACATTGCTCATCACGCAATTGCCTGTCAACCAGATTCTTAATTCTATTAAGAACAATCATGGGAAGAACTTTACCTGGAACAGAGAGTAGGTTGATACCCCTATAGTTATCACAAGAACTGCGATCACCTTTTTTGAAAATAGGGATAATAATAGCTCTGGTAAAATCTTTAGGAACCATGCCTTTATCATAAAAGTTATTCAAAATTTCAGTCATCCAAGTGGTAACCAAAACATTCCCAGCTCTGAGCATTTCTGTAGTAATTTCATCTACCCCTGGGGATTTATGAAGTTTAAGTTTAGAAATAGCCAAAATAACTTCAGATTGTGTTATAGGGCCAACATTAAAGCTGCCAATGCATCTATCATCATTGCAAACAATGGGAGTAGAACTAACCACATTGTTTAGAACATCACTGAAATGCTCAGCCCACCTAGTCATGACATAATCCTCACCTTCTATAACCTTACCTTTTTTATCCTTCAATCCTTGTATACCTGTCCGTTTTCTACCACACAAAACATTAACTATCTGGTACAGCTCTGCTGTTGTGCTGTCTAACTGCTTCCTCGGCTTTGTCAGCCAAACCATCAAGCCAAAGATTCTTATCAGTAGCTAACTGATCCTTTACACGTTTATTAAGCTCTCTGTAATCCTTTCTATTAGGACTAGTAGGGTACTGATTAAGGACATTCCTGCAGTTCCTTCTTTCTGAAATAAACTCAAGTGCCTTATCACTTAAATAATTCTGTCTTCTCTGCTCCTTTTTTCCTAAAAGAGTACTGTTAGTTTCCAAAAAAGCCTGTTTAAAATGGCCCCATTCTTCCTCAACTTCAGTATTAAGCAAACCATGACTGTCATAATGACTAAGTAACCTATCATGGTAAGCTTTAGCTATAACTGGGTCTTTCAGAGCTTCGTTATTAAAGGTAAATTTTTTAACCCTAGCACAACACTTTTTAAGTTTAAGTTGCAAGACACTTTTAACAAGGTAATGGTCAGATCCAATTTCAGCTCCCCTATATGCCCTGGTATTTCTAACAGGACTAGCCCATTTGCTGTTAATTAATATATAATCAATCATATTCTTATGCAGCCCATCAGGTGAAACCCATGTGTACTTATGTATGTCGCGGTGTTTGTAATAAGTGTTAGTTGTTCTGAAACCATTGAGTTTACTTATCTGTAGGAGACGTTGCCCATTGCCATTGCAGTTACCAATACCAAAAGGGCCTATTACTCCTCCCCAAAGGTCAGAGTCAGTACCAACTTTGGCATTGAAGTCACCTAGAACAAGGGTAATATCTCCTTTATTGACAGAATTTAAAATATCCTGAAGTTGTCCGTAAAACCTATCCTTCTCATCTTCATCGGCATCCTCAGTGGGGGCATAACAGCAGATAACATTCAAGTCTTTAATGCCTGTCTGAAATTTTGCTGTAAGAAACCTTTCATTAATGCACTCATATCCTAGAAGAGCATCACTAGCATGTCTGCTGAGCAGCAGACCCACACTTTGGTGATGCTTTCCATCCTCCCTCCCTGTAAAGAGAATTTTAAAGTTATTTTTAAGTATCTCACCTTTACCTGTCCATCTGTCTCTTGCAAGCCTAGAATATCTAGGTTATAGCGCTGGAATTCCTGCATGAGGACATCAAGAGAATAATCTCTATGTAATGTCCTCACGTTCCACGTTCCTGCAGAGAGAAAATGATTAGTGGGATTTTTAAAGAAATTAGGTTTATTGAGATTGGTAGGGCCAACAATATCAAACAGTCCCCTGATCGCAGGCATGGGGCAAAGACCTGTTCCTCCCCTGCTAAAGGCTGAAGTCACCGATGCTGGTAGGAACTTCAGGCACCACCTTTTCAAGTGGACTTTTTCAAGAGCCACATGGCCTGCCTGAGACACATTACTCCAGTTTAGGCTTGACAATGCCCAACTAGCTAAGTAAGGTTCAGGTACCTGCGATGGCCTCTGATTAGGATTATCCACCAGCTGATATAAGGTATCCCATGCCTCTGTTCACTTAGAGCTGGCAACCCAGAAGCAAACACAAAACACAGCGGCAGACTCTCCCTCAACAGAGGCCCACCAGTGCAGCCAGTCCAGGATCATATCAAGCTCAAATCCATAAACAAGTCCAGTCTAGTAGATATAAATGGTCAGCACCAGGACCCTGTGAAGTTGACCACTCCTCAGCAGGGTTGAAAAAAGTGGCCATAGATGACCAGATCAGTAGGCCATACTGAACTGGCAGCCCTCCCCTTCCGTTCCCTTCCAAAAGAGAATATCTCTTTTGAAAGGTACTAACGGCCTGCACCACGAGAAGGCGGGGTCGGACATTAGGTGCTAGACCTGGCCGGTTCTGTGCATCGTCACTAGGGATTGGTGCACAGCTCTCCTTCCAGTTTACGCCTAGCTGTATTTCATTGTACATCACTTGGACAATAATATAAATGGCTGATAAAAAAGTAATAAGCTTGTAATTTGCACGCTAAACACTTAACTAATTATTGATGTTAAATTGTAGTAAATATAACTTTTAGTAACTTGTGGATAAATCTTTTTTGTTCTTCTATCACAATATTTTATCATACATAAAATGGTAGGCCTTAAGTCACGTCAGCACCTACGTTATCTTAAAATGGCTACTTGAAGGATGGTCTTGAGGTGTTATCCTATCAGTTCAACTTGGCTGTTGTGTTTCGTTGTGTTTTAATCTTATACAGTGTTATAGAGCTTTTTAATAAATTTATATTGTGCTTCAAATGTTATTAGCCAAATTAATTCAGGACTGAAAGAATATTGGTGCACTAATTTGATCAATGAAACGTGTAGTATCTTATAGCAAGTAGTAATAGTAGTACATATGGATTTCTGTAAGGGCATTTTGTAATTCATGCTGAAGCTGAAATGGAAGAGACCATCTGATGTGTAACTTGTTATTTTTAGGTTTCAGTTTATCCTGTTCAAAAATCAGTTTTCACTTTTAATTCATTGCAAATAAGGCCTACCAACTAATAAGTTGAAATATAGTCTTATCTAAATGAGATGTGAATGTCATTAGTTTAGTTCAAATGGCAGAGCAGCTTCCCACTAAGATCCCAGGTTGAATGTGAGAAATTGCACAGGATAGTTTTTTTACACATATGCCAATTATGCAAATTCATTCATTGTTTTTTTTCTGTGAATATATATATATAATTAATTTTTTCCCCTATCTTTAGAACTTATAGATAACATTGAAGGGCGAGGTGAGGATGAAGAAGGTTCAACTTCAGGTGTTTCTACAATCAATTCAATAAGATCACAGAACCATATATTTATTAATTCACAGCTTTCACAACTTCAGCTAAAGAAAAATACTTTGGTACAGGAAAATATCAGGTATACTCAAAGGTATAATGTGTTTGCAAAAAAACTATGTCAATATTAAAACATTTCACTCTGTTTACTAACAGAATTTCTAAGTTTCTCTGCAAATAAAAGAAAAACTGTATCAAAAGTGTTATTTAAGCATATAACACATTCTTTTTTAGGAATTTTATTTTTTTGTATACTTCAATAAAAAAATCTTTACTTGTCTTATATAAATAATTTAAATGAGTTTGTAAAGGAAATGGAAAATATATATATGTTTCTAGTTAATCAGTAAAAGGTTTAGTAACAAAGGAATAACCCAATTTAAAAGAGATTGGATTAGAACAAATATAATTTCGATGTAGAGTTTAATGAATGTTCTAATACAGTAAAACCTCCCATGGGCAACTCGCCCTTCAATAGGCCACTCACTGAAACTGAATATTTGTTTGGCACATTAGACACTCTTATATCCTTAATACTCCTCTAATTTGAACAATTTTGGTAGAATGGAATTAAATCATTGAGATAAAATACATTTAGAACTTTATATTGTAAACATGTTTCTGACTTGGAAGGTGAACACTATATATCTTCTAAGTTAGACACTTACACTATTTACTGCACATTTTTCTGAAGGAACCTAAAGATTTGCACTGTTCCAAAGGATTAAGAATTTCTTTGGGGAAAGGATGAAAATAAGAGAATGGATAAGTGGTTTATTAAAAGTTAAACAGGAGGAGAAAGCTTGTAGTGTAATTCCTGTTGTGTTTATTTAGGGAATGGGAATAATGAGAAAATTAATGGGAAATATTAAGGAATGAAAATAAATAGTACTGTTTCAGATACTTTTTCATACTATTTCATTGCCTTATTTGATTGCACTAATGCAGTGTTTCCCAATTTAATTTGGCCACGGATTTGTTATAAAAGTTTAGCATAGTAAGTACATAAAAGCTTTTGACTTTTCATACTCAAAAAAATTTGTAGAACCTATAATACAGGGTGGGGCACAGAAACTTCCTTTTCCTGACGGCACATTGTGAAGGGAGGTAAGGTCGTAGAAAAGTGGGGATGGGCTTGGCAAACGCAGCAGTCACGGAAGTTGTCTAGTACTCAGTAGAAAACATGAGGTGGATGAAGGAGCAGCGTGCGTTTGCGGTCGAAGCCTATTTTTCGAACAACCGTTCTTATGTGGTGGAGCAGCGTGCGTTTCGTACTCACTTCGGAATTCAGCCTGGAGGTCCGGTTCCTGACCGGAAATCGATTGTTTTGTGGGTAGAGAGCTTTAGGACAACCGGGAGTGTGGTGAAAAAAAGCCCAGGACGACGACACCAGAAAATGTGGAGGCAGTTCAACAGTCGATTTTGAGATCTCCGAGATGCTCCACTCGCAAACATGCAGTCGCACTAGGAATATCGAATCGATCAATGCGTCGAATTCTTCGTGAACATCTTCATTTCCATCCCTACAAGATGTGTATTGCAAAGAATTGTCACCACGGGGTTTCCATAACCGAATAACGGCGTGCAAAACTTTATTGGAAACTGTTCCCCCTTGACGCAATTGTTTTCTTTAGTGATGAGGCACATTTTCACCTATCCAGATGTGTCAATAAACAGAATATGCGTTAGTGGAGTGGTAACAACCCTAGAGAGCTCCATGAGAGGCCACTTCACAGTGATAAGGTGACAGTAAGGTGTGCGTTGTCGAGAGTTGGAATTATTGGTCCTTATTTTTTTGAGGAGGACAATCGAGCAGTTACTGTCAATTCACAGCAGTGTGTGGACATGATTCAAAACTTTTTCGAACCAGCTCTTGCAGAAATGAACCTAGGAAATGTCTGGTTCCAACAGGATGGTGCCACAGCCCACACAGCCCGAGCTTCAGTGACAGTTTTGAGGACAATGTTCCCCGGATGGCTCATCATGATTTGAGGTGACATCCCATGAGCGGCGCGCTCGCCCGATCTAACGCCCTGTGATTTTTTTTTTTATGGGGATACCTAAAGGCAGAGGTTTTTAAACATCGCCCCACAAACCTGCTTCAGCTGAAGAATGTTATTCGGCAGGAAATAGCCCAAATTTCGCTGGACATGTTGGAACGTGTAGAGGAAAACGTCAGAAATTGGTTGCATCGGTGCATAGAGAATGGTGGCCACCACCTTCAATATATTTTGTTTAAAACAGCATGATTTGAAATTTGAAATTATGTTCTTTTATTATCAAAAAAATTTTGTTTATCAGCAACAATTTTTCTTTCATTCACCTTCAAAAAAAGGAAGTTTTTGCACCCCACCCTGTATAATTTGTATAATATATGAAGCTAAAAAACGACCATAAATAAATATAGAAAATGATAAATGTTGAACAAGGATATGATATCAATATATTATTTATTTGCACTTATTTAGAACCGAATTTCACATTTCATGTATCAAAAATAAAGAAAAGTTTTAATAATTTTTTTTATATTACAATGGTTTTTTTTACAGAACATTATTTGAGAAATGCTGCCCTAATATTCATAGTTGTCAAATGCTTTTCCTGGCAGAACATTGGTCAAGAAAGGATTTAGAATGCTTTGTAGAAAGTCTGGAGTTAGGATGGGGGAGTGGCCCATTGAAAGAAACGCAGGAAAAAGGAGACTTTTACACTAATCTGTGCAAATGTTTACTCTCTGTAGGCATGCAGTTTCACATTGTTTCCTACTTTATCACCCACTCATCTATTCATCCCAATGTCCATTAATTTTGATAGTATGAACACATAAATAGACATTTAAAGTAGTGGAATAGCCATTTCTGTCATTAGTAAGAATAGGTATCAGTGTGTGATTCAAAAGTTCCTAGTGTTGTGCTCATCAAGGTTTTTCAATGGACAAAAGAAATATAAGGGATAACCATAGAAACAATGTTTTTAGATATCTGGAATCAATGAAAAGTCTGCAGTTTTAATCAACCAATTCAATGTGTCAAGTATATGATAGTATTATGATTATGTTGAAATGTTTTCATTTTGTTTTAGCTTTCATGATTTTTTTTCCGAACCCCTTACATACAGGCATATTTTATTTGATCATTCACTTTTACCACCTGTTTTTGCCTTTGTATGATATTACTAGTTCTTTTAACAGACTTTAATTTTATGTCATAGTATGATTTGTTCTCTAATTTTTGCATGGATCTTTTGAACTTGGGTTTATTTTATTTTGTATTTCTATATATATATATCATTATTTTACATTTTATTTCTGTTCTTGTTCTTTGTTTATACTTTTTATCATTCTTGCTCTACATTTTTGTGACTTTTACTTTTTTCGGTGTTTTCTAAATTTTGATTGAGGGTTCCACATATTTTAGTTTTTCTTTTTTGTTTGGCTCATAACTTCAGTTGCTGATGCACCATAAAATTGTACACAGCCAACCAGCCCTCAGTGAATAGGGGAACATTCAGTTGAAAAGGGGAACATTTGGGCTTAGAAGGACAGCTGTACATTAGATAAGATATTAAGACAGGACCTTTGTTCAGGAGATCCATATCTTGTGCATGTTAAAAAAAACAAAACATGGATACTTTAATAGGAATTGACCCTTAACAGCTACCAAGTGGGTGCCCTTCCCCAACCCTATTTGGATTCTTGGGGGGTGAGAGGCTTATTCCTTACTTATCATATCGTGCAGCAAAATGTATTGCCCAAATATAAAACAGCATAACCCTACTCTGTCCTGTTTTAACCAACAAAATGCAGAATGCTCTCATTTTCACATAGTTTTGTCAATTAACTTATTTAAGACAACTTTTGCTTTTGTTTTTTCTTTAAAATAATTTTTGTTTTGTTTTTTATTTAGGTTAATGGAAGAGCTGATTGCAACTAACATGGCATATCAGCAGTTATTAAAAACAACCTTAGAAGAAAAGAAGTTTCAAGTTCAACTTTTGCAGCAAGGGTAGGCCTTAATCCAAAAATGTTTGGTCTTAAAAATTATGTGGCACAAATTGCCCTCTTATTAGCATATATGACTTATACTCTTAAGATTTTTATCAAAATAAATGGATGACACTTTTGCACTAATATATGATATATAACGGTAAAGAGTTGATGATTTAGTGTGTGCATTAAAAGTCATAGTGTGATATGCTGAAAAATATCTACACTCAGTTTTTCTGGAGAATCTTGGACTTTTAATGTTCTTAAATATATATTATATAATATGCAAGGTGTCCCATAAGTCTTTATACATTGGCAAAATATTCAACTGTAGATGTATTCAATTTTTATATTCACTTTATTCAACTGTAATGAATCTAAGATATCAAATGCTCAAACTGAGCACCTCTGTGTTGCTTGCACATGGCAATCCTGTCTCTGAGTGAGTGACACATGATATAGGGAATGGACAGCATTATCTTGTGGCATTTACTGTGGATGGTCTCCTTTAATTCATCTAGTGTTCAAGAGCAATTTTGGTACATGAGATTTTAGGTGGTCCCACAAAAAAAAAAAATCCAAAGGAGTCAAATCTGAGCTTTGAGGTGAAAATTCCACTACCTTACATTAGCCTCTCCATTTGTGGAACTAGATGCTTTTGATTCCAGATGCTTACGCAGTATCTTGGGCATTAGGTGCTTCAACTTTGTAACTATTGATGGGGTTAGGCAAAGGAGTTTGAAACCTCCTTTAAGCAGCATATTGTGCAGAGAGAGACTCCGTTGGTTTGGCCATGTTGCCCGTATGAGTAATTATAGATTGGCGAATAGGGTTATGAACAGTGTGCCTAAAGGCCTCAGAAAGAAGGGGAGACCTAGGATGCGGTGGGCAGACAATGTCAAACAGGACCTTGTTAGAATTGGTGTGCAGTGGCCAGATGCAGTAGATGTAGCTCGGGACAGACTTGCTTGGAGAACTAAATTGCACGGTCTGGTTGGACCTCCGTAGCCCATGGCTGCTTGAGGATTATGATGATGATGTTTCATCCAACTTAATTTGGACAATTATGACATAATGGACAGTACCCCATCCTGCTGAAAGAAAACACTGCAGTAATGTGCAAAGGGTATGTCCTCTAAGTAGGGTATCAAAATGACATTTAACATTTGCAAATAAGAGTTGCCAGTGAATGTGTCAGTATAAAAGGCCCTGTGATGTTGTCACTATGAATTGCTCACCAAACAGATACTCTGGGATCATTCTGTACACATAACAGTTTTGCAATTGGGTACTAGGAAAACTTCAGGAACAACTGTGTCTCTTGATTAACATATAGTCTTCAGTGATGAAGCAAACCTTCACTTGAATGGGATAGTCAACCATCAGAAGTGTCGCTACTGGGTTGGAAGCACGTGTATTCCAACCCAGTAATGACATTTCTGATGATTGACTGTCCCATTCAAGTGAAGGTTTGCTTCATTACTGAAGATTATGTTAATCAAGAGAGACAGTTGTTCCTGAAGTTTTCCTAGTACCCAATTGCAGAACTGTTCTCTGTGGTCCACATTGTCCCCATGCAACTCCTGTACTTTATGCATTTTGTATGGATGGAACCTATTTCTTTTCAGGATTTGGGATACAGATGATTTTTTTTAATTCCCACCTCATGTGCAATTTTTATTAGAGACTGGTGAGGGCTAACTTCAACTTTAGCCAGAACATCTGCAGTGTGGTCATCTGTGGTTACTACTTGGATGACTGCTCTAGGTTTATCTATCACCGAACCAGTCTCCGTCAGTTTCTTCAGAATATTACTGATAGACACGTGACATGACATTGGCTTGTCAAGATGTAGCCTGTGAAATTTCTCACATGCTTCTTGCTGACTTTTTCCAACAATAAGTACCTATTCCACTTTCTCCTGGGGTGTGAGATGATTCATCATTTTTCTGCCATTCATCAACATGTTAACTCGTCTGGAACAACAAAGAAGAAGAACACATTATAATTATTGTTACTTGACCATTTATGTGACCATGTGTACGAATGTGTGGGACATCCATGCCTATGTATAAGGACTTACAGGACACCCTATATATTAAATATCTCACATAAGGATGTTACACTCTGCAACAAGTAGAGCAGAATTGAAACACATAACACTTTCGCTGAAGGAAATTACAACTCACCACAGACATCAATGTTTAATATTAATTGAAGCAAACAATACTTTCATTGAAGGAAATTGCCATTCACCATAGATATCTGTTTAATGGAAAGTTGTAATTTTTTTAGTTTTAAATTTTAATTTTCTATGGTGAGTTGTAATTTCTTTCAGTGAAAGTGTTGTGTGCTTAAGTTCTGTTTTACTTATTGCAAAATGTAACATCTTTATGTGTCATATGCAAGATATTTACAAATGTTGAAAGTTTCGAGATTCTGCTGAAAACCTGACTATTTCAGCACATCAAACTGTGACTTTTAATATACACACTATGATTCACTAACTCTTTGCTATTATATATCAGTGCAAAAGTATCTTATCCTTTTATCTTGCTCTAAGATTTGTAAGTTTGATCTCATCACATTTAATCATTAAACTATGAAGAATTTAAATTAATATGTTTTAATATACATAGTGATGGAAAGTAAGGTATTCTTCCAGTCGAAATTGCAAGCTTTTTTTATTACTACAGATTATTACTGGAACATATGATAATTTTCCTGTATTAGTTTAAATATGCTAAAAATCATCTGTAATGTAGGGATCTGAAAAGTAAGATTCCATAGAACATAAAATGTTTTATAAGCAAGTGTATACATTTTTAAAATCATTCTCTTTATGTTACATTTTGAGCACTGTTTCTCTGAAGTACCATATCTTTTGAGGCACATATCCCATTCTGATAACAGTTATATATATTTTTTCAGTAAAAAACAGGCTTTTGTCAGTCAAGCGATAAAGGAACTGCATTTTTGCTTCAGAATTTAATGAAATCATTGGCTTACTAGGTGTTTTTCAGTGCCTTCAAAAATAGTAGTTAGAGGAAGCAAGGTGCAGATTGCACAGTAGATACTAGAGAACTTCCCACTGAATGACTGCAGCAGTCCTGAAGTTTAACACGTGTTGTGCAGTATTGCAAAATAATCATTCCATCAGAAAGAAGTCCAGGTCATATTTTTTTTACGACTTCTTACATCTGGTTTGTTCTTCCATGAACTCCAAGAGAATCATTCTTCACTGTCTTAAAACACTGTGCCATGACCTTTTCAGCCAATGTACACATTTTAATCTCCTTGGTTTTAGCAGAGATGTGTCTCTCTACTGTCTCCCTATTGTTCCCTTCTTCATTTTGAGAATAAACTGATGGGCCCATGTTTCATCTCCTGTTGTTATGCATTTCACAAACTAGTTTGATTCCAATGCTTACCACTGAAAATGTGAGAGACAAGCTGTGAAATGCCAAGCTTTGTGGCTGTCAATCAAGTATCTTAAAGCCCAACAAGCACAAACTCTATGATATCCCAATTTATCATGCATGGTGTCTGAACTGTTCAACCTGAAATGTTTAATTCAGAGGCAGTGTCTCTAATGACCATCTTCAGTTTTCCCACAATCGGCTTCTCAGTTTGTGCAATATCAGATCAGTTGTTTTGGAAATCTTTGGCCTTCCACTCCAAATCCTCATCGTAAATATTCGATCATTTATTGTCAAATTTTATACCACTTTCTGACATGCCGTAATGCATCATTATTTAAAAATCTATCAGTTTCTGTGGATTTCAGATGAAACTTTTCAGCCTTAGGAAATGAATAATGCTGTGCATTTCTTCAAGTTAACAGGTTTCTAGCCACAGTACCATTTTCTGTGAAGATCAGATCAGCACTTGCTGAATTGCACTTATTCCATTTAGAGCAATGATCCCAACCTTTTCAGTGCCAAAAATCCCATGCAAATTCACATTCTTTCTTCAGACCCCCTACTAAGTTTCAACTTTTTTTTATAAATTCTATTCCCATCATTGTTAGATTATTTTAACTAAAATGTGAATCCTCACGACAAGAACTCTCTAAAAGTTCTGAAGAAAGATCAAATTAGCACTTACCAAATTGCACTTATTCCATTTAGAGCAATGGTTCCCAACATTTTCAGAAAGCTGGTTATGAAAAGGTTGGTTATGATTTTTGGGTTATTTCTCTAGTTCTTTATCTGCTTTTTATTTATTGGCTATTTTGTAATTTGAATTTAAACATTTGCATGAAGAAATTCAATGCTCCAGAAAAACTTATCAACAGTCAATGCATCTTGTAATCAGCCTGAGATAGCCAGTATCGCCATACTGAATTGAAATAATTCCAGCCAAAAGCAATGGAATCTGACATGATTATGCAATCGTGATAAATCATCTATTTCCGTTAGAACTTTCTGAAATATTGAAAATAGAACCCTTTACTGTCTTAGTGGATCCCTAGGGGTCTGAGAACCACTGGTTTTAGAGTATTCACTAGCATGGGTGGTACCATAAAAGGATAAAAGCATCTGCATAACATAAAAGTTACAACATAAGGAATCTTAATTTTTCCCTCATACAACAACTAAATCATATAGCTGCTAAACTAGCAGTGTTCTTATAGAACAGTATGATTCCATGTAGTATAAAATTTATGTTTGCTTCAAATTTCACTCACTTGTGTCATATGTGATTAAACTGGTCCCTCTTCCCTTTTCTGCATTTACTTCTCTTTTACAGGTGAGTGATTTCACATATGTATGCCATATGTCACTATATCAGTATTGCAGAATCGTTTTGCAGATAGATTTCTCCTGTAATTTATTTTGAAGTGTAGTACGTGAAAGTGTTATCATTATTAAAAAAAGGTTGTAATTGTTTATGTATCATTCTGATGAACCTGTTTTCAGTAGGGTATTAGATATATATTTTTTATATTTACTTATTTCTTCACATGAGCAATGAATGTACCTGGGATGGTTATTTTTTTAAGTATTTGTTTGATTATGGATCAGGATATGTAATATGTTCCCTTTAAATCAGTACAAAATGCACAACATAGAAGTATATAAGTGTTTCAATAAAACTTCTATAAAACTTGTTTACTGTCAGACTGTTCAGCAGACTGTTGAAGTATTTAGCCAATTCTGTTATAGATTAGAGGACTTTGCACCATTTCACTCATATATGGATTGTATCCATGAGAAGAATTGTAACATATCCATTGGATCATAACTATAAACTATGAATAACTATTTTGCTTGTGGTTTCGTTAAGTGTAAATGTTTAGCTATTTTTACTGTATCTAGTCCTGACTTAAGCAGCAATTGCTGCTTAAGTCAGGACTAGAAATCAGTCAGGTCAGGAAATCCTGACTTAAGCAGCAATTGCTGCTTAAGTCAGGATTAGATACAGTAAAAATAGAAAATTGGTACAGAGCTAGGAGGCAGATAATTTTCTGAGACTTAGGGGACTTGTAGTTTAGGAGCTCACACTTGAGGTGTTATCTGTCAAAAATTTTTAATAAATAAAAATGCAGTAAAGCTGAAAAATTAGGCATCGCAATGAAGTTTCTAGGCACTGTAGCAACCTGGGGCTCTGTATTTTTTTTAGACCTCAATTAAGTATTCTAATTATATTGGGTTCTTCTTCTTCTGAGCAGCACTTCTGTGCAAACAATGGGCTAAAATGGCCAGATCCAGAAGGACCATAGGGTTCAGAACTAGATAGGAGGACAAATCCTATTGGACAGCTGTTAATGGACAGTTGTAAGCCACCCATTAATGCCACTGTTTTTAACATGCACAGAGCACAGCTTAATGTCTCATCCAATGGATAGTAGCCTTTCCAAGTCCATTAGTGTCCCTCTTCTCAAGGGTAGAAAAGAGTTTGGCAGAAAATATATCAATGCAGATCAGAAGAGGGTTTTATTAGAGGTTTTAATTTAACACTTAAATATTCCATCTTATTTCCCCGATATTAGAAAATTCTTGTCAGACTTTCAAATGCAAATATTTTTGCTGTAGTAATGAATTTATGTGAGAGGTTATTATTAGTTTTAACAAATCTGAGGTGATAATAATAAAGTAAATTTTAAGCCATTTTCAGATTAGATAAAAGGGAATTCAGAGTTGTTGTTTTTTTACACCATACTGAATTTTTAATAAATACTGGAATATCTTAATCATACCCACTAAATAAATATTTTGAATTATTTTGTTTAAAAAATAATTTATCTGAATATATCGGGTTGTTTTTATTGAGAAATCCTTATTTCTGCAATGTTAATAATGTACATTTTAAACTGGTCATGTCATAAAAATATTACTTTATTGATTTCAGTGTCCTTCCATGTGTTGGTGGCAGCAATGAAACTAATACACCTTGTTCAACTCCACAAGGTGCTTATGCACTGACACCACAAGGTAGATTCTTTTAATTGCTTGTTTCATTTTAAAAAACTAAAATACTTGCTCAACACATCAGTGCAACTCTCAATTGAAACATTTGCATATCAATAGTAATATCCTAGTCTTAGATTCATCATCCTCATCCTCAAGCAGCCATGGGCTACAGAGGTCCAACCAGACCGTGCAATTTAGTTCTCCAAGCAAGTCTACGCTGAGCTACATCTACTGCATCTGGCCACTGCACACCAATTCTAACAAGGTCCTGTTTGGCATTGTCTGCCCACTGCATCCTAGGTCTTCCCTTCCTTCTGAGGCCTCTAGGCACACTGTTCATAACCCTATTCGCCAATCTATAATTATCCATACGGGCAACATGGCCAAATCAACGGAGTCTCTCTCTGCACAATATGCTGCTTAAAGGAGGTTGCAGACTCCTTTGCCTAACTTCATCATTAGTTACAAAGTTGAACCACCTAATGCCCAAGATACTGCGTAAGCATCTGGAATCAAAAGCATCTAGTTTCCTGTTATCTTGTTTACAAAGTGTCCAAGTTTCACTACCATAACTAACCCTTGAAAGAAACAAACTATTATACAATCTAATTTTAGTCTTTAGGTGTATACGCCTATTTCTCCACATTCTCCATAGATTCTTAAAAGTCCCGGCAGCAATCCCTATTCATCTGTTAATCTCATGCCGCACATCACCATTATCTGTTTCATAGCTCCCAAGATAATTAAACTGTGACACCTGCTCAAGACTACAACCATTCAGATTAACTGAAACACAGAATGCCTGACAAATTTTCATCACTTTAGTTTTCTCTCTGTTTGTAACCAAACCTACTCTGCTACCAGTCTCATCAACAGCTCGAATGAAAGATTTTGCTAAAAGGGCTAAATCATCAGCATAATCTAAATCAGAAATTTTCGTATCTCCAGCCAATTTAAGGCCAAAATCTTTCCCTTGAAGTGAATTTTGCATTACATAGTCAATAACCAAGCTAAAGAGAAAAGGAGACAAAATGCACCCTTGTCGAACACCAGAAGTAATGCTAAACCAATTGCTACAAGCCTTACCAACTCTCACACACGCCTCAGTGTTATTATAGAGAGCTTTCATTATGTTAACTAACTTGTCTGGTATACCATGTGATCTCACAATCAACCACAAATTATAACGATCAACAGAGTTGAACGCCTTTTTGAAATCAACAAAGCTAACAACCAAAGGTTTCTGAAACTCTAAACATTTCTCAAGAATCTGCCTAAGTGAAAATATCTGATCCACACATCCCCTACCACTTCTGAATCCACATTGCTCATCACACAATTGACTGTCAACCAGATTCTTAATTCTATTAAGCACAATCATGGAAAGAACTTTACCTGGAACAGAAAGTAGGCTGATATCCCTATAGTTATCACAAGAACTGCGATCACCTTTTTTGAAAATAGGGATAGCAATAGCTCTGGTAAAATCCTTAGGAACCATGCCTTTATCATAAAAGATATTCAGAAATTCAGTCATCCAAATGGTAACCAAAAACTTTCCCAGCCCTAAGCATTTCTGTAGTAATTTCATCTACCCCTGGTGATTTATGAAGTTTAAGTTTAGAAACAGCCAAAATAACTTCAGATTGTGTTATAGGGCCAACATTAAAGCCACCAATGCATCTGTCATCATTGCAAACAATGGGAATAAAATTAACCACATTGTTTAGAATATCACAGAAATGCTCAGCCCACCTTACCATGACAGAATCCTCCCCTTCTATAACCTTACCTTGTTTATCCTTCAATCCCTGAATACCTGTCCATTTTCTACCACACAAAACATTAACTATCCGGTACAGTTCTCTTCTGTTGTGCTTTCTAACTGCTTCCTCGGCTTTGTCAGCCAAACCATCAAGCCAAAGATTCTTATCAGCAGCTAACTGATCTTTTACACGTTTATTAAGTTATCTGTAATGCTTTCTATTAGGACTAGTATGGTATTGATTAAGGACATTCCTGCAGTTCTTTCTTTCCGAAATAAGCTCAAGTGCCTTATCACTCAGATAATTCTCTCTTCTGCTCCTTTTTTCCTAAAAGAGTACTGATAGTGTCCAAAAAAGCCTGTTTAAAATGATCCCATTCTTCCTCAACTTCAGTAGTAAGCATACCATGACTGTCATAATGACTAAGTAACCTATCATGGTAAGCTTTGGCTATAACTGGGTCTTTCAGAGCTTCAGTATTAAAAGTAAATTTTTTAACCCTAGCACAACACTTTTTAAGTGTAAGTTGCAAGACACTTTTAACAAGGTAATGGTCAGATCCAATTTCAGCTCCCCTATATGACCTGGTATTCCTAACAGAACTAGCCCATTTGCTATTAATTAATATATAATATAATCTTATGCAGCCCATCAGGTGAAACTCATGTGTACTTATGTATGTCACGGTGTTTATAATAAGTGTTAGTTATTCTGAATCCATTGAGTTTACTTACCTGTAGGAGACGTTGCCCATTGCCATTGCAGCTACCAATACCAAAAGGGCCTATTACTCCTCCCCAAAGGTCAGAGTCAGTACCAACTTTGGCATTGAAGTCACCAAGAACAAGGATAATATCTCCTTTCTTGACAGAATTCAAAATATCCTGAAGTTGTCCATAAAACCTATCCTTCTTATTCTCATCCTCAGTGGGGGCATAACAGCAGATAACATTCAAGTCTTTAACGCTTGTCTGAAATTTCGCTGTAAGAAACCTTTCATTAATGCACTCATATCCTAGAAGAGCATCACTAGCGTGTCTGCTGAGAAACAGACCCACACCTTGGTAATGCTTATTGTCATCCCTCCCTGAAAAGAGAAATTTAAGATTATTTTTAAGAATTTGACCTTTAGCTGTCCATCTGGTCTCTTGCAAGCCGAGAATATCTAAATTATAATGGTGGAATTCTTGTGTGAGGACATCAAGAGAAAAAGCTCTGTGCAGAGTCCTCACATTCCAACTACCTATGGAAAGAAAATGGTTAGTGGGATGTTTAAAGAAACTATGTTTATTGAGAGAGGGAATGCCGACAATATCAAACAGCCCCCTAATTGCAGACATAGGGCAAAGACCCGTTCCCCCACTACTAAAGGCTGAAGCCATCTACACTGGAAGACTTCCTCCAATGTAGAATTTGACGATGCCAATAGAAGCAAAGAATTCAGGTGCCTGCGATGACCTCTGCTCAGGATTATCCACCAGCTGATAAACATATCCTGTGAATTTATTCACTTTGGGCTGTCAACCCACAAACAAATAGAAAACACAGCAGAAGATTTTCCCTCCACAGAAGCCCACCAGTGCAGCAAAATCAGGATCCATAATCAAGCTCAGAGCCATATATCTGTCCAGTGGGTTTATATGGTCAGCACCAGGACCCTGTGTGGTTGACCACTCCTCAGCAGGGTAGAAAAAAAAAGAAAAGTGGCCATAGTTGTCCAGATCAGTAGGCCACACTAATCTGCCCGCCCTCCCCTTCCGTTCACTTCCACAAGAGTATCTCTTTTGAAAGGTACTAACGGTCTGCACCACTAGAAGACAGGGTCGAACATTAGGTGCTAGGCCTGGCCGGTTCTATGCATCATCACAGGGGATTGGTGCATAGCTCTCCTTCCAGTGACTACCTAGCTACCATTGCAAATAAAATACAACCCAAGCATCATAGACAAGCAAGACACTGACGAAGTACTGACATAGATCTAGAATAATTTTAAGTGACATAAATTTTACACTGATGTGACACTGAATTAGAGATAGCAACCTAATAACATGTTGGACCCCCTCTTGCCCTAATAACAGCTGCTACACCATGAGGCAAGGACTCCACAAGCTTGTGTAAATGTTCCACAAGTATGACTCCCCATGCATCCTCCAGAGCTGTCCACAATTCTCTCAATGTCGTCGCTGATGTGAAATTTTTCCAATGGATCCCAATGATAGCTTTTTTGATATTTCATACAATATCGATTTTCCTCGCAATATTAGTTCTTAATACCTGATGATCAACCATAAATTATGGCAGTGAACAAAAGTTGAAAACCTTTTGGAATCTGCAAAGCAAATAACCACAGATTTTATAAAACTGGAACTATTTCTGAATAATCTAAGGGAAAACATTTGGCCTATGCAGCCCCTACCATCTCTGAACCCACACTGTTCATTTTGAAATTGTTCATCAACCAAATGTTTTCTATTAAGCAAATAATGCAAAGAATTGTGCCCAAAATGAAGAGTAGACAGAAGCATTTTAATTATTACAAGAATTGTGATCACCTCTGTTGGAAATAGGAATAATAATAACTTTAGTGAAACCCTTGAAAACAATTTCTTTATGACAGAAAATATTCAAATCATTAATTGGTAATGTGAGAACAGAATCATTCTCCACATTTCAATAATAATTTTATCTATCTTTAATGATCTGTGTAGCTTTAATGCAAAAATAGCCAAAGTAACTTCAAATCATGAAATAGAGCCATTAATACCTCTGTCTTCATTACAAACAATGGGAATGGAATTAACTACATAGTGGTTCTCAACCTTTTATGCTTCCCGTACCCCCAGGAAATGTGTATGTAACTGGCGTACCCCTTGTATAGATAGATAAAACTATAGTTATAGTATAACAATGGGGAAAAAATAAAACATATATCTAGCAACTTTTGAGCTCTCACGGCGTACCCCACATTGAGAACCCCTAAACTATATTGTTCAAAACATTACAGAAATGGTGGTCCATCTTGCCATGATAGCAACCCCTCCTTCAGTAACTTTGCCATCTTTATTCAATTCAAATATGCCATTCTGTTTTTTCCCATACAAAATAATTCCTTAGCAGCTTCCTCTGTTTTGCCAGCCAAGTTACCAAACCAGATATTCTTAACAGCTTTTGACTGATCATTTGCATGTCTGTTAAGCATACTATCTGTTAAAACCAGTAGTGTTTTCATTCAATCGGCCATGCATTACATTCCTTCATAAATAAGTTGCATGTCTTAACATTCAAATGATTCTGTCTCCTATGATTTATTTTACCCAAAACAATACTAATAATATGTTTAAAACAGTCCCATCCATCCTTGACCTCAGTTGTAAACAAACTATGATTGTCATAATGACTGAAAAACTTGTCATGATAAGCATTTGTTTTCTGAGGTTCTTTCAGATTTTTTTGTCAAAGGTGATTCTTTTAACCTTAGCAACAACATTTTGCAAATTTTAGTTTCAGGACATTTTAGCAATGTAATGGTTTAATTTCACCTTCACTATACAATCTGTTTTCCTAACAGAACTAGCCTATTTGCTGTTAATATGTAATCAGTCATACTGTTAAGAAACCCATTAGGTGAAACCCATGAAAAAAAAAATGGGTGCAAATATCCCAATGTTTATAGTAAGTATTATGTGTTCTCAAAAGTTCCCTTCAGCTATTGCAACTACTGATATCAAAAGAACTTATCATTCATGCCCGAGGGTTGGAGTCAGTCCCAATTTTGACACTGAAGTCACCAGCATAAAAATATCTCCTTTTTTGTTAGAATTCAGAACATCCTAAAGTTGTTTGTAAAACCTATCTGTCATTCTCATCCAAATCCTCAGTGGGGGCAAAGCAGTGGGTAACATTTGTGTCTTTAAACCCTGTTTTAAATTTAGCTGCAAGAAATCACTCATTAATACATTGATATTTTAAAAAAGTGTCACTGGCATTTCTGCTGAGAAGCATAGCTACACTTTGTAGGTCTTGCTCTCATAATATTAGGAAGAAAGAGAAATGTAAAATGGTTTCTACATTATATTGTATATCTATTCTCTTGCATGACCAAAATGTCGAGAATCATGGGAATTCCTGTATGAGGACATCCAGATAATAGTCTGTTAGGAGTCCTCATGTTCCAAGTAGATGCGGAAAGAAAATAGTTAATGATAGTTTTAAAGAAACTAAGTTTATTGAGAGAGTTATGGCCAATAGTACATAGCCCCCTAATCACAAACATGGAACAAAGACCTGTTCTCCATCTCTTAGAAGCTGAAGTCACTATGCAGCTAGGAACTCGGACCAACTAATGGAGTTCTTTGCCATCAGCATCCATTAGGCCTATTTGATCATCAGAAAGTTAGCATCTGAAGCACATTCTGTAGTACTTCTGTTCCAGTTTAGGATCAGTTATGCTAACACTAGTTTCTAGGGTTCAGGTACTAATGATGGCTTCTAATCAAGATCATTTTCAGATGATATACAGTAATGGCCCACCAGTGTCACCACAATGGCCCACCAGTCTAAAAAGTCTGTAAAAACAATCAAAATCATAGCCAGTAAGATCGAACAGTTGGTATATTTGGTCAGCATCAGATCTCTGTAAAGTTCACCATTCCTCAGCACAGGTGGGGAAAAAAAGTAAAAGTGGCTGCAGAAGTACAAATCACTAAGGCAAATTCATTTGGCAAACTTTCCCCTTCAGGAGAGAGAATTATCCTGTAAAGGCATTAACTGCCTGCACCACAAGTAGGTGATTGTTAGCTTTCGATTGTATGCCAGGCTGATTCTGTGCATCACCACAGGCAAATAGTACACAGCTCTCCTTCCAGTTATTATGGCCACCATTTATCATAACATAGCTACTACCATAAATGATAGCTGTGTTATGATAATCTAATGACCAAGAATTATATCATTAAACTGAAATATTTTTTATTATGAAAATTCTCAGCATTAAATATAAGGATTTTAGGGGATTTCTAAGAGTTGGTTAACCTGCATTGGGCATGTAATGGCAGAATATTTTTTCATATCAGTTTTCTATAACATTATATAATTATTTTTGTAGAAAAGTTTTCAAAAAATAACAATTGTTGAATTAAACAAATTGTAAAAATTTATTTTTTGACACTGATACAAAATATAAAACTCATAAGCACTTTTTATCAAAACAAGAAAAGTACACGCTATGTTCAAAGAAAAGTATTTGGTAGAGAATATTTTTTTAAGTTCTGAATGCTCAATTTGAATGAAATAATCAAAGGAAAATAAATGTAGTCATCCTCATTTAACTGTTCCCACTATACCTCCACCATCATTTACAGTGTCAGGTTTACTTTCATCTAAATATGCAATTCTTCTGAGGCTCATTATGAAACAGCTAATGAATGAAATAGTTTACATTACTTGTTAAAAGAAGGAGCATTTAATTCTGAACAAAAAATATAAAAATTAAAAGAAAAAAAAGGTTGCATGTTCATTTGCAGTAATTTTCGAAAACTGATTAATCAGCTTCTGACATTTAAAGGGTTAACAACAAAATTCTGCTGGGAGTATTTATTGTCATGTTCTTCTAGGGTTAGTTATGGTAGTGAAACTTGGACGCTGTGTAAACAAGATAACAGGAAACTAGATGCTTTTGATTCTAGATGCTTACGCAGTATCTTGGGTATTAGGTGGTTTAACTTTGTAACTAATGATGAGGTTAGGCAAAGGAGTTTGCAACCTCCTTTAAGCAGCATATTGTGCAGAGAGAGACTCCGCTGGTTTGGCCATGTTGCCCGTATGGATAATTATAGATTGGCGAATAGGGTTATGAACAGTGTTCCTAGAGGCCTCAGAAGGAGGGGGAGACCTAGGATGCGGTGGGCAGACAATGTCAAACAGGACCTTGTTAGAATTGGTGTGCAGTGGCCAGATGCAGCAGATGTAGCTCAGGACAGATATGCTTGGGGAATTAAACTGCGTGGTCTGGTTGGACCTCCGTAGCCCATGCCTGCTTGAGGATGATGATGATGATGATAAAATACATGGAACTGTTGTTAAACTTGCACCCCCATTAACCACCAGATATCGAAGTGGTTCATCAGTACATGTTGCTGTGCTAATATTACAAGGGTAATTTTGCCATTCTTTCCACCTATCAGATAACTGGCTTTTAGCTAGCCTCAAGGAGAAAATCACATTTTTTTCTCATATTGATACTATGGGTGTAATCTTACTCAAAGAGATTGTGTTTTTAGAATATCCTGGCATGTTCTGTGGAAGCTGATGCTTTAACACATGATAATCAACCAGTCATTGAAGTTAGAGAGTAGAAATAATAGAATTAATAATAAATTTGATTGTGAGACAGTGACTGACTAAAAGATCATGATAAAATGTTTATGTGTGTGTGTTACTTATTTTGAGCTTCTATAATTATGAAAAATGTGGTATATCTTTTTTGGGGGCAGAATATTAACTTCATGAAGAAAATTTTGTTTGGATAGCAAGAAAAAATGGAAATGTTATTATGAGATAGGAAACCATTTTGATACTGTTGAGCAAATTAAAGATTTGATTAGGGTGAGTTGTTTTGTATATAAGTGGCACTTTTTCACATACAATGTAAAAGGGAATCCAATGGGCAACTGTTAGGGCAAAGGCAGTCATTAGGGCACCAGGCTGATATCTGCAGTTCCCAGGTTTGAATCCCACCTTTGCCAGCTTTGAGATTTATCTCTGCTAAACCCCCAACCTGCCCTCGATCAGAGGGTACACTGATGGACTTAAAAATGTTGTTGTCTATTGGATGGGGTGTAAAGCCATGGCCCCATATACAAGAGAGCCATACCCTGTGAAATTTAAGAACATATTGGATGGCCTTGATGAGAGGCTACTATCTGTTTCCTAACAACTGTCCAGTGGCTCTGTTTCTCCCAACTTTCTCTGAGCCCTTGGGGTCCTTGTCACTTAGCCCATTGTGTTCAAAAAAAGTGCTGCTCAGAGGTAAAATGACTCAATCCAACAACAACTCTTTTCTCACCCAGGCCAGAGTAAAGGTTAGTGGGGAAATTCCTAATACAGGCACAGCTTTGACTCATCCTTGGAACATCAAATTGCAAGTTCGGTACAATATCAATTCAGCTAATACATCCTAACAAATTAAAAATATTAAACATTTTATTTTTGCAAATAATGTGAACTGTTTGAAAAGTTAGTAATTTCTGTTATTGTCATTATGTTTAAATCATTAATAATGCTAAATAGCATGAAGAGACTATTATTTTTTTCCATCTTACTCAACGCAATATTAAGAAATAGTTGCCAGCCAAGATCATAAATGGTGCCAATGGTAGGCGCCCAAATCCTCGGCAATGAGTTTAAAGTCTAAAATTAGTAGAAAAAAGATGAGTCAGCATTAGTTGAATGGTAGAATACTCTGGCATGTTTCTGTAGAGATGCGGGTTCAAGTCCCGTATGTCAGCAAAAAAAAAAATTTTTCCACAAAATATTTATTAAACATTTAAATTTAACCCAAGTTCTTAAAACATCTAATGAACCAATTTTTTCCCTTTTAATTTTATATACCATCCTTGTTTGGGACCAAATTCTTTTTGATCAAACCTGTGTGGTTTAATGGTGAATGACTATATATTATGCAATTTATAGTAGAGGGTTTTCTTTATAAAATGTTCATATATATATACTCATTAATCCAAATGCTTCACTAGACTCTCCTCTTGCCAGTTTTCTTGTTAAAAATCATATATAAGAGTTTAGTTTTGAATTTAGAATATGATATGTGAAGTCTACATTAAAATAAACTCATTCATATAAAATAGTATGTATATTTAGACTATTAAATCACTCAGGAATCACATGGGAATTACAGGAGAATAATTATCACTATTAACTCTTCTAGAGTCACTGTCGAATATAGACATTAATAGAATCCACAATGAGGGTTCAAAGATATTAATAGACATCTTTTGTACAACACATAATACTTCAATTAAAAAAAATAGAAAGATCTTATTTAAAATTTTTTAATATATATACTCTGAAAACGTATATTTTAGAGATTAATAATAATACTTTTTTAATTTCTGATGAATTTTCTATCCAAAGTGGCATAAAATATTCTTAGAATACTTTCAGTTGCCATTCAGATAGCTCAAATCATGGTATTGCCAGACTCTTTCTGTTGAAATGAAAATGAAACTAAATTAAATGCCACTAAATTTGCAGTTTAGCTTACAATTTAAATTGTTGCAAACCGCAATTTCCTTAAAAGTTTGAAAAACTTACAAAAATAAACCATTTCTTATTTTCTTTTTTGTAGAGCAATTTGGAAGCATTTACCAATCATGTACTTTTACTCATGGTTTTTATTTTACTCTCTTTTCCTGCTTCAAATTTATTTTATTATTCCTATACTTTATCACTTACTGAATATATTACGATGTATGAAAATGATATTTTTTGTATAATCGTAACTGTCAGAGTTTCTGTGCCATGCAGTTCAAAGTGGTTTTAGTTACTGAATCGTTCCTACTAACTGTGCATGAGATAATCATTGATATTTTAGAATCTTTAATATTTTTATTTGTGATATGTAAATATCAATTGTTCAATTTTATATCTAATATATATATTTTTTTAAACTGGAAGTGGCTTCATCATCATCAAAAGTCATTATTGAAAAACTGAGAAAAGTACATTCCCAATAATTGCTAATAATTTGCAATATTTTGGGGAATTGGACTCTGATGAGTTTGAAGGCTTTCCCGAAGCTGAATAACCAAAATTCTGCACCCAAGGGGAAAAAATAATGCTTAGTAAAAATGCAGTCAAGAAGTGTTCCTACATTTCATAAAATGATAGAAAATACCATTAATGTGTGAGCAATACAAGTCACTTTGCATAATGTTGGCCCATGTTTTAAATTATTTAACTGAAAATAATTATTAAAGAAATAAAAATCATGTTTTAATTAAATATTATAGTATTTGGGGGAAAATTTCCTTTCGATTAATATATACTTTAACTGATATTATTTGTCAAGGTTTTCCAAAATTAAGCCTTAATTGCATAGTGTGATCTATTTTTTTCACATTATCACTGTTAAAAAGATATGTTTTAAAATTTTCTTGAATGTTTAATTTGGTAATAACATGACATGTTTCAATTGATTAAATAAATAAAATAAATACCCCCTCAAGCAGCTGCTTGCCACAGAGGTCTGACAGGAGCCTGTCAGTTTATATGCCATAGTAGGAGATCTGAGAGGTTTTTTTAATTCTAAAGTTGATTTCTTCATATGACTCATCACAGTTGGCAA
Source organism: Ryuthela nishihirai (assembly GCA_038380435.1). Classification (NCBI taxonomy): domain Eukaryota; kingdom Metazoa; phylum Arthropoda; class Arachnida; order Araneae; family Heptathelidae; genus Ryuthela; species Ryuthela nishihirai. Next base: position 2,910,686 of record JAWZYU010000032.1, on the reverse strand, counting down.
AAAGCCTGGACCTTTCTCAAAGTATGGTACCGAGAAAAAAAATTACAAAACGTTAGTAATTTTCTTGCTTCAAGTAATTTGTTTTTGTTATTCAGAGAGAATTGCTGTTCTATTCATGTTCATTATAATTAATTCTGTCTATTAGATTTTTTTAAAATAAATTTTTATTTGCATTGCCAGATGCATTTTTATTACATGACTCTAAAAAAACTATTAAAATAAAACGTCCTCTTTTTTTGTAAAATATTTTATTTCCAGAAAATCCAGAATTAAATGCTGATTAATTTGGCATATAACATGTCATAATTCCTTTCATTAGTTATTTGGCAAAAAGTTCTAAGGTTAGTTTTTTTGGAAGATTATAGTGAAAAATAGCTGGATCTCTGGATGTAAATCAGTTTTTCAGACGGGATCCTTGAAGGGTTAATTGACTTTTTTATTTTTATATGTTGTAAATTTTACGTTATTCTGAAAATGAAATGAAATGTTTTGTTTTCAAAGTAAAGTTTAAAAAAGTATTTTTGAAAAATGGTTAGAATGTACCAAAACTTTTGATGTTGGAATGTTACAGCAACTGATATGAAGGGAAAAAAAGATTCAGAGTCTTTAGCTGATCAAATCCTATGTCAGTGAATTTCTTGTATTGGTGGTTGCTTCAAGAACATGAAATATACCTTACTTACTTGTCAAATCTCAATTTGAATATTCTCACTACATTTTAGTTTTGTAGTGAACTCATTCAGTCAACTTTTTATAACTGGTGTCATTTTTTAGAATGATAATTTAAATTTTAATTTTTCCACTTAGGATGAAAATTAAGTCTTCAAAAATATTTCTCTAAAATATATTATACATATTAATTTGCTTGATATATGAAATAAGTAATTTGTAACATTTTAATTTATTCTTATTATTTAGTTTTCAGGCTCTAAAATACTTTTGAAATTATAGTTTGTGATGTTCATATTATTTAATGCATTATAGTATTTTTTTCTTTCTGCCTCAAATTTTTTACATACGAACAATGTATGTTCTAGATTTTCATACTCCTTACACATGTCACATGCCGGGGAGTCTTTTTTTTTTCATTTTATATAATAAAGCCTTTGATATTACCGAATTTGTTTTAATTTTTATTATTAAATTAATTTATTTTTTATTGAAACCAAAGTTATTAAATTTTGAAATTATTGGTGAAATTCTGTATCTATGTGTATGATTAGCATTCCTATCATACCATGTCTGTGTTTCTATTATAATATTTTTTTTATTTTGTTTTTTAATTAGATATAAAAATTGAGGATTATCAAAATTTGGACTGATATTTATTGCTTCTTTAGCTTTTTTGTCTACTATTTCATTATATTTTATGCCAACATGACTTGGGATCCATTGTATATAGATTATATTCTTATTGTTTATATGGTTTTTGGTTAAAATTAATATGTCATTTATGAATGATTTAAAGTTACTTTTTAAAGGATCATTATATATGGTTTCTATAGCAGCTTTGCTATCAGTAGCTGTGAAAATGCTAATTTTTGCCCCCAACAGATACATGAAATAGATTGTTTCCCTTATTTTATTATTCAAGATATAATAGTCCAATATATCAATGTTATAAAAATGACTGCATTTTTTTTTTAATTTAATGAAACTCTATACACTGAATAAGATACATAAGTAAAACAGAGTAGAAATAAGGCAGTATGATCAAATATTAATGGTAAAAATGGCATATCAGGATCTGTGGTAATAAGAGTTTACAATATGGTTGCCAAAATGGCATATTTCAGGTACAGAGATATCTCCTTAATATAGAAAGAACATTTCTATATTTCTATAGAATGAGATTCCTTATGAGAGATAATAACATGATATGATGTTTGTAGGTAAAGGTAAACACCATGCAAGGTGAATTGTTACATATTTAATGTTTTTTACAGTTGAATGGTGCATAGATAGTGCTAACCAAAAAGATCAATAGCTTTGATCTTGTGAAGTCTGATTGCACAGAACTGTTCTAAGTTGGTGTCTATACACCATGCAAGGCAAGTTGTATGTGGTGGATGACCATATATTAATTGCTGATGTTATCATGAGACAGATTGAATCTAATATGTTAAATAACTGTCCCCTTAAACCTATATTTTATTTTCGTTACATTGAAGATTTTTTTTTTTAATTTGGCCTTATGGCCCCACCAAACTCAACCAGTTGATACTATTATTTAATAATGCAATAATATCCATTAACTTTATTCTTGAAGCAGAAACTAATAATAGTTACTGTATTTAGATTTCCTAATACATCATCATCCATATTACATTACTGCTGAAATCTACTACAACCCCACTTAAATGCCCACCTTAATACCCTTTTCATCCTCTCATCCCCATAAGTATAAACTATCCACATAACTCATATTTTCTTCGAGCTCTCACTTATTGTAGCCTTAAGCAACGATTAACTAAATTATATATACCAAATCAGTTTAGATGCAGGATATCCCCTTCACTTAATAAGAAAGCAACACTTTAAAGTCAAATGTCAATTAAATGCTATTTCTCCCCCCCCCCCCCCCAACCAACTAGAAATAACCATATCTGAACAGAAATACACCATTGCATTCTCATAAATCAATATGTTAACATCCACTCTAATTAATATAATGTCCTCTTATGGATATATAGTCCCTACTAGTATGCAACACATTATATTTAATATCATCCATAAGGATCAAGATTTAATTCCACCTTCAGGAGGAATATATTATATAAAACCTCCAATTCAAAGACACTCCACTTACCAGATATGTAGGAAAAACATACTGACCTTTTCCCCTTATACTGAAAGAACATAACACTGATTTCAAAAAATTAGCACCTAACACCACATTAGCTCAGACCATTATTGATAATGAACTACCCAGTGCTCTTACCGAGAGTAAAATAGTTATTTCCCCTCCCACTAAGTTCCAACTATCTTACATGAAAAATTTAATAATTCACATAAATCAACATATACTCTGTAACACAGACATTCATCCATAGTTGTCACCATGGAAACTATTACTGAGACTATCAGATCCCTCTAAAAACTACCTCCAACACATGTAAATTGACACAGCATCTGCCTTATATAAGTCTATAGCAACCCTTCTTCACTTGCCTACCAAAGTTGTGAAGAAATTACTCAATCATAAAATGTGTCGGACCGTAGCAGAGCAGATGCATCCAGCAACAAAGCAGTAAGGCATAAAATCTTTTGTAACTAAATACTTTAAAATACTACATTGAGCAATAATTTAGCTAAAACCATATAATCTAATACATTACCTGATGTTGACATAAGCTCCAATAAATAGCCACTAGTCTAGTCTTGTAAAAATTGATAGTGCAAGTCAAGAAGTGGATAAGGTAAAGTAATAAATCAGATAAGATAATTTGATCAGGTAAAATAGACCACCACTTAGAACAGTTCTGTGCACTCAGACTTCATAATATCATAGCTACTAACCCTTTTGGTTAGCGCTATCTATGCACTAAAAATTAACCATTGAACTGTAAAAAACATTAAATATGTAACAATTCACCTTGCATGGTGTTTACCTTTACCTACAAACCTCATATCATATTATTATCTCTCATAAGGAATCTCATTCTATAGAGATATAGAAATGTTCTTTCTATGTTAAGGAAATATCTCTGTACCTGAAATATGCCATTATTACCATTAATGTTGGATCATACTGCCTTATTTCTGCTATGTTTTACTTTTATATCTTATGTAGTGTTATAGAGTTTTATTAAATTTATGATATGTACACTGTGATTTAATTATATTATTGCATGTTTTTTTTGTATTACTGAGTCTTATGCACAATTTGATGTACGATGTTTTTCTCTATAGTGTCCATTCAATTAGAAGTTGAAACTCCTCGTCAAGATGCAAATTTAGTAGAATGGTTAAAAGAAATGAATGTGGATGAAGAAAGCATTAAAAAGGTTAGTAAAAATGTCATTTGTTTTAGTCTTTGCAGTTTTTTTTAGCTCAATTTCAAAATACAGAAGCCCTTGTTTCTACTTTGCAATTGATTTCATTTGTAGTTATTCAACTGTTTTGCTTTAATAAATAAAAAAATTCGTTTGATTGAATATATACTAATATGATATGATTTGTATTTTTTTAATAATCCAATAAGTTTAAATTTCCACAATTAGAGAGCTCCATATTTGAAAAATGCAAAACTTCAAATTGATATTTCAAATAGTCTGTTCCTGTTAAAAACTTAAAATTTTGATATCAGAATGTAAGGGTTAAGGGGTTTGCATTGGCAGCAGCAACTTGCACATTTACCTCTGAAGGGTGGAGGTGGAAAAAATGTAATTTTGTTTAACGTTACTGGTTTCCCTTGTTTGCAGATGTTGATAGGATCTGAAATGCAATTATGAAATGGATACAGCCATTTTTAATACATACGAAACTTCAGTTTAAAAAAAAATATATAAATTCTTGAATTTTTATATCTTTATATATCTTATAAAATATGCATATATAGTTTATGTCAAAAAAATTTATTTTAAATTTAGTATAAATTTTGATGCATTATACATTAAATTATCTCTGCTGGAATTCTGATTACCCTTCCTTAGTATCTACATTTGACATCATTATTAGTTGAGTTTACAAAACCTTACATTCATGCAGTTCTCTAATTTTAGATCACAATTTTAATCTGAACTGTTGTCGAAGCTTCCATCTGTCTGCTAACAACTGCCCAGTTGGTTCTCTTCCCCAACCTTCTTTGAACAATTAGGATCCTTGTGGCCTGACCATTTAGCCCATTGTGTGCACAAAATTTCTGCTCAGAGGTATGAGAGCCCAACAACTCTCTCTTTGGAAAAGTTTTATTTAAAGAAGTTATTCCTGAGTTTATATTTTGGTTAATAAACAGTTTTCTTTCCCCCTCCCCTTCTTAAAACAGTCTTGACAATTCTAAGCATATTGAAATCTTTCTAGCCTTAGTACACTAACTTCTGGGCACTTTACCAAGATCCCCAAATAAAAATGCACGATATTTCAATAGCAGAGCATCACAGGTGAGATCCTATACACATGAGACACACAAATAATTAACTGGTTTATTGCAGAAAATAAAAAACAATAACTAACAAAGTGTTTCATTTGCATAAAAAGATAAGGAAGTCTCATGCGTGTGAACAGTGTAAAGTGATCTTACGTAATTCTGGCTCATGCTTTAAAGAGTACCACAGGGAAAACATTTTTATTCTATTATTCAGGAACAAATTCCTTTCCTATTGATTTATAACATAATTATTTTTATTCGAGTTTTCTAGAATTAAACCTTGATTGTCTTGCCAGATCCTTTTTTTTTTCACTATATTACTCCAAAAGGTCTTAAGTAAATTAATGCATTTTCCATCATGGTGCAAAAATTTTATTTTCATAAAATCCAAAATTTAATTATGTGTAATTTTTGTGTATAACATGACCTATTTCTGTTCATTTCTTTATTTGGCAAGAAGTTCTGAAGTTAATTTTTTGGATGAGCAGAGTGAAATAATAATGGCCTGTGGGTTCATTCCAGTGTTTCTGGCTGAACCCTGGAAGAGTTAAAAAAAGAAAAAAAGAGATATTCTTTCTGGACTGGATATGTACTAATAAAATATTATTTTATTAGTACATATCCAGTTAGTTTGTGATTTCTGAATCATCCATTAATCTGAAATTCCACTTTAGAGGGTATTAAAGTTGGTAACTGAAAAATCTTTTGAAACAAATGTGTCAGATTTATCAGTAGTTTTTTTTTTTACTTTAAATGGTCCTGAAAAATGCATTTGACCTATAACATGTTGAGTTTCTAACAATTAACTATGCCTGAGGACTGAATTAATATTTACAGTGTTTCCTGAGGTAAAACTTTAGAGCCTTATCCTGGAGTGACAAAGAAACAGAAAATCACATACAGTACTCCCTCAATAACATAGTAGTTGCATTCTAAAAAAAGGTCACATAAGTTAAAATCATCATCATCCTCAAGCAGCCATGGGCTACGGAGGTTCAACCAGACCGTGCAATTTAGTTCTCCAAGCAAGTCTATCCTGAGCTACATCTACTGCATCTGGCCACTGCACACCAATTCTAACAAGGTCCTGTTTCACATTGTCTGCCCACTGCATCCTAGGTCTCCCCTTCTTTCTGAGGCCTTTAGGCACACTGTTCATAACCCTATTCGCCAATCTATAATTATTCATACGGGCAACATGGCCAAACCAATGGAGTCTCTCTCTCTGCACAATATGCTGATTAAAGGAGGTTGCAAACTCCTTTGCCTAACCTCATCATTAGTTACAAAGTGGAACCACCTAATGCCCAAGATACTGTGTAAGCATCTGGAATCAAAAGCATCTAATTTCCTGTTATCTTGTTTGCAAAGTGTCCACGTTTCACTAACATAACTAACCCTAGAAAGAACCAAACTATTATACAACCTAATTTTAGTCTTTAGGTGTATACGCCTATTTCTCCACACTCTCCATAGATTCTTAAAAGTCCCGGCAGCAATCCCTATTTGTCTGTTAATCTCATGCCGCACATCACCAGTATCTGTTTCATAGCTCCCAAGATAATTAAACTGTGACACCTGCTCAAGATTGCAACCATTCAGATTAACTGAAACACAGAATGCCTGACAAATTTTCTTCACTTTAGTTTTCTCTCTGTTTGTAACCAAACCTACTCTGCTACCAGTCTCATCAACAGCTCGAATGAAAGATTTTGCTAAAAGGGCTAAATCATCAGCATAATCTAAATCCGAAATTTTTTTATCTCCAGTTTATTTAAGGCCAAAATCTTTCCCTTGAAGTGAATTTTTGCATTACATAATCAATAACCAAGCTAAAGAGAAAAGGAGACAAAATGCAACCTTGTCGAACACCAGAAGTAATGCTAAACCAATTGCTACAAGCCTTACCAACTCTCACACACGCCTCAGTGTTATTATAGAGAGCCTTCATTATGTTGACTAACTTGTCTGGTATACCATATGATTTCACAATCAACCACAAATTATGACGATCAACAGAGTTGAACGCCTTTTTGAAATCAACAAAGCTGGCAACCAAAGGTTTCTGAAACTCTAAACATTTCTCAAGAATCTGCCTAAGTGAAAATATCTGATCCACACATCCCCTACCACTTCTGAATCCACATTGCTCATGAAGCAATTGACTGTCAACCAGATTTTTAATTCTATTAAGCACAATCATGGAAAGAACTTTACCTGGAACAGAGAGCAGGCTGATACCCCTATAGTTATCACGAGAACTGCTATCACCTTTTTTAAAAATAAGGATAATAATAGCTCTGGTAAAATCCTTAGGAACCGTGCCTTTACCATAAAAGGTATTCAGAATTTCGGTCATCCAAGTGGTAACCGAAACATTCCCAGCTCTAAGCATTTCTGTAGTAATTTCATCTACCCCTGGGGATTTATGAAGTCTTAAGTTTAGAATTAGCCAAAATAACTTCAGATTGTGTGATAGGGCCAATATTAAAGCCGCCAATGCATCTATCATCATTGCAAACAATGGTAGTAGAACTAACCACATTGTTTATAGAACATCACTGAAATGCTCAGTCTACCTTCCTTGTTTATCCTTCAATCCCTGTATACCTGTCTGTTTTCTACCACACAAAACATTAAATATCTGGTACAGTTCTCTGCTGTTGTGCTGTATAACTACTTCCTCGAGTTTGCCAGCCAAGCTATCAAGCCAAAGATTCTTCTCAATTTGTTAACTGATCCTTTACATGTTTATTAAGCTCTCTGTAATCCTTTCTATTAGGACTAATAGGGTATTGATTAAGGATACTCCTGCATTTCCTTCTTTCTGAAATGAACTTAAGTGCCTTATCGCTCAAATAATTCTGCCTCCTCTGCTCCTTTTTTCCTAAAAGAATACTGTTAGTTTCCAAAAAACTTGTTTAAAATGGTTCCATTCTTCTCTACTTCAGTAGTAAACAAACCATGGCTGTCATAATGACTAAGTAACCTATCATGGTAAACTTTAGCTATAACTGGGTCTTTCAGAGCTTCAGTATTAAAAGTAAATTTTTTAACCCTAGCACAACACTTTTTAAGTTGCAAGACACTTTTAATAAGGTAATGGTCAGATCCAATTTCAGCTCCCCTATATGACCTGGTATTCCTAACAGAACTAGCCCATTTGCTATTAATTAATATATAATCGATCATATTCTTATGCAGCCCACCAGGTGAAACCCATGTGTACTTATGTATGTCACGGTGTTTGTAATAAGTGTTAGTTATTCTGAATCCATTGAGTTTACTTACCTATAGGAGATGTTGCCCATTGTCATTGCAGCTACCAACTTTGGCATTGATGTCACCTAGAACTAGGGTATTATCTCCTTTCTTGACAGAATTCAAAATATCCTGAAGTTGTCTGTAAAACCTATCCTTATCATCCTCATCGCCATCCTCAGTGGGGGCATAACAGCAGATAGCATTCAAGTCTTTAATGCTTGTCTGAAATTTTGCTGTAAGTAACCTTTCATTAATGCACTCGTATCCTAGAAGAGCATCACTAGCATGTCTGCTGAGAAGCAGACCCACACCTTGGTGATGTTTATTGTCATCCCTCCCTGAAAAGAGAAATTTAATAGTATTTTTAAGAATCTGACCTTTACCTGTCCATCTTGTCTCGTGCAGGCTGAGAATATCTAAATTATAATGGTGGAATTCATGTGTGAGGATATCAAGAGAAAAAGCTCTGTGCAGAGTCCTCACATTCCAACTACCTATGGAGAGAAAATGGTTAGTGGGATGTTTAAAGAAACTATGTTTATTGAGAGAGGGAATGCCGACAATATCAAACAGCCCCCTAATCGCAGACATGGGGCAAAGACCCGTTCCCCCACCACTAAAGGCTGAAGCCATCTACACTGGAAGACTTTCTCCAATGTAGAATTTGACGATGCCAACAGAAGCAAAGAGTTCATGTGCCTGCGATGACCTCTGCTCAGGATTATCCACCAGCTGATAAACATATCCTGTGAATCTATTCACTTGGGGCTGTCAACCCACAAACAAACAGAAAACACAGCGAATGATTTTCCCTCCACAGAAGCCCACCAGTGCAGCAAATTCAGGATCCATAATCAAGCTCAGAGCCATATATCAGTCCAGTTCAGTAGGTTTATATGGTCAGCAGCAGGACCCTGTGTGTGTTGACCACTCCTCAGCAGGGTAGAAAAAAAAAGAAAAGTGGCCAGAGTTGTCCAGATCAGTAGGCTACATTAATCTGGCAGCCCTCCCCTTCCATTCACTTCCACAAGAGAGTATCTCTTTTGAAAGGTACTAACGGTCTCTGCACCATAAGAAGGCAGGGTCAGACATTAGGTGCTAGGCCTGTCCAGTTCTAAGTAAAAAGAAAATATTACTCTTTGTATTTTAACAAATCATCCATTAGTTCAAATTTCTGCTGTTAGAGTGTGTTAACAGTGGAAAATTAAAACTTCTTTCTCTTTGAAAATAAGCATCCCATATTCACTGGGAGCAATATGGTTTTTCTCTAATTATAAAAATCTGCTGCAGATATAATATTTTCACATTTTTTCCAAAAGGAGAATGGTAATAAAGAGGGAAGATTTGTTTTAATTTTACCTCTTTTAGTATTCAAGATGTTCCTCTGTCCCTGTGTCCTAATCTGTGCTTCATTGTGGGTTCACCTATACGCTAGTGTTCTGCAGGTCAGAAGGAGTATGTATTCCTTCAGCTGACCACTGTGCAAAAGTTGCACCAAAATATTTTTATACAGAGCCAAATCAAAATGTGTATTAGACAACTTGACCTTTTCTCTCACTCACTCTCCACTCTTGACAATTAATCATATGCTTAGAATTGAAGCAGGAATGCATCTCATGCATAACTTAGCATTTTTTGAGTTGGCTTATCAACAGGTCAAGTGTTTTTTTTTCAGTGTTGTAATCAGTGACATAACTAGGAGCTTCCTTGCTGCCGTGGGTTGTGAATAATCCCTTGGAAAATGTTTGAAATTTCTAAGGGTGCTGCTGTCACCTGCCTTGTAAAGGGAGGGCGGGGGTGGCTCAGTCGGTAGCGCGCCAGGCTCGTAATCTGTAGTTCCCAGGTTCGAGTCCCAGCTGGGTCAGCGTTGAGATTTATTCTCCGCAAAATTCCCCGCCTTGCCCATGGTCAGTAGGGGACACCGATGGGCTTGGAAAGGCCGCTGTCCGTCGGATGGGACGTTAAGCCGTGGCCCCGTGTGCGGGAGAGCCATACCCTGTGCACGTTAAAGAACACGCTGGATGGCCTTGATGGGAGGCTACCATCTGTCTCCCAACAGCTGTTCCAGTGGGTCCCCTCCCCCAACCTTCTCTGAGCCTTCGGGGTCCATGTGACCTGGCCATTTAGCCCATGGTGTGCAAAAAAGCGCCGCTCAGAGGTAAAACAACCCAACCCTTGTAAAGGGAGTAGTATGTGTTGAAAACTAGAGCTGAAAACAGTTACCAATGGACATACATTTTGCACCAAACTTTTAACTAGTATTTAAATATAAAATGAAATTTATTGATATGAAATAAAAATCTGTTAAAAGTATTTTTCCTTTCGTTTAGTGCTATTTTTTCTGTATTGTTAACTTTTGCAATATGTTAATTAATCTGTTATTAATCATTAAATGATAGCTACATATTGATTAAGTTAAATTTTGTTAACAACAAGAAGCATGTATGCTGCAGACTTTCTGCACTTTACAAATGAAAAGCATATCTAGTCTTCTTGTTACAGGATAAGAAATATAATATATAATGTGTGCTAAAAGTAATTCCTGCTAAAATCTGATCATTTGAATGGGAAGGCCTATTTTGGTTTCAACTGTAATGGATAAAGGCTCTCAAGACAGTGAGGGACTTCGATTTTCATTACTAAGTTTTTAACATTTATATAGTTCTTTTTGTTTATATTCGTATGTGAAAGTACTAAAATTTATTAACTTCCCATTGAAAAATCGCATCATTTTACTATATGAAACAAAAACTAAAATATAAAGTCCCACAACTGTCTTTTGTTATAGCAAAATATATATTCATATTTTAAAACCTGCACTAAAAATGTTCTTTATTCTGAAAAATATTTGATGCTATTGCTTTGATTGATTAGAAATGGTTACATTGTTGATAAAAATTACATAATAGTAAAAAACTTGTTTAAATTCACACAATTGCCTTTTTCATATCATAGTTTACCGAACAAGAATACTCTAAAGAAGATGTGTTAACATTAATGACTAGAGATGATCTCAGGAGGTTAGGTCTCAGGTATGTAATAGAAGAGTATTAAATTTAATATTTAGATGGAAGAATTTAACGTTTCTTCTGTATTGTTTGTACACTGCCTGGCTAAAAAAACTATACTACTGCTCTATTTACCATAACTGTGATGTGAAACACAGTTTACAAAGGAGATTGTCAGATGTCACTATCATATGATCCTTGTGATAGTGACATCTTAACCCTTCCAGTGTCCATGTTGTCTGTATACATTCGCAGAATATAAAATGTGGGGCCAAAAACGTATGTATCCGTTTTTAGGACAACAAAACCAAAAAACGATTTATTTTTTTTTAATTTTCACTGTGATATATATATTTATCTTATAAAAGTATATAATTCAGGCTTGAAAAATAATATTTTGTTTTTTAATTTGATGTGTATTTTATTAAACTACAATATAAATAATTTCATAAACCATCTGATTGGCATTTCATAGAAGCACTAAATGGTATTGCCAATTTGCTTGTTAACATTCCTATTTGTTGAAGCAACCTTCTGATTTAAGCTCACAAGTTTTATTTGAACTGTGATCAACAAATTTTTTTTCAATTTTCGGAAATCTAAAAATGAACAAAAAAAAAAATGCTATTTTTAAAAATGGTAGGTTTTTGGAAGTAATTACAAAGCATACCGCCATTTTTTTCCCCCGTTTCACACTCGTTTCTGTCATAAACCTATTTCAGTATTCCCAAATTATTTTTATCATTTTCCACATCATTCTATGCATCTTTCCCACTCTTAAAATCGAAACTGGAAGTAAACACATCCTTCTTAGAAATTCTGGTTGCAGCGGCACAATAAATTATGCTGAAAAAATGAAAAACATATTTAGTTGTCTTGTTTGAGAGAGAAAAAATAATTCATAATGCCATAAAATAATAATACTGCTAGGATCATTTTAAGGGGAAGCCTATTTTGGTAATATATGTTTAATCTCATAACAATATGTCATTTATTATGTGTACATTTTATACCTTTTAAATAACAGAAGAAAAAAACATGAAAAATGCAAAATAGGTGGTAGGAACCAGTTGCATCTCATGTTTACAACTGTTGTGAAATAATAATATCATGCAGTTATTTGTTTATTTCTAAATACAAGTACCAGGTTATGGACCACACATTGGGAAATGATGCTTTAGACTGGATTCTTAGTGTTTAATGAGTGCATGAACTTTAATCTTAATGCATAAAATTGCACTAGTATATGCTGTTGTGTCAGTGAAATTTTTCATCTGATATAGCTCCTTAGGACACTGTTTTAGTTATACTTGGTAAAATGATGTTTAACAACAAATTTCTTGACCACTGCCTAAATGTTATAATTATCAGCATTAAGAGAATGCTTGGAATCACAATTTTCTGCTTTCCAGGGGAGGTATGGAACTTCGTATATGGCGTGCCATTGTGGAGTATCGTCAGCAGCATCCGACTCTGTCCATTACTGACAGATAACTGTCGTAGCAGCTTCTCTTTCTCACAGTGCCTTATTGCAGCTAATTTGGCTGCTCTTTGCCATACTGTATATGATGTATACATAGTTACGTAAATACCTGAGCTTTTAACATTGTTGTAAATCTGTTGTTATTAGGTATATTGACAATAAAATTGCTTAATTTCATGAATAATCTGAGCTTTTATTTAATGTAATTTATAAAATAATTATGTTTGGTAATACTAATATTGATTCTAATCTTTGAATTGGAGTGATATTCTTTTTTTGCATTAAGGGTGTAATAGCAATCTTAAAGTAAAAATACTGTGATTCAGCCTCTGTATTCAGCCCTCTATATTCAGCCAACCTGAATAGGTTGGCTGAATATAGTACAGGAAAAAGTCAGATAATATGAATCTGTCCGTTCACTAGGTAATTAATTTTTTTGTGTGTGTGCCAGCACTAATGTACAATAGTAGTGATGACAGTGATAATAGTATGGCTGCCAAATGGCGAATTGTTATGTACATGCATCATAGAGAGAACAAGCTGGGGGATATGCCCCTCTTTCATAATGAAAGTAAGGGGGACCTGGGTTCGAGCCCCGGGTAAGGCATGGCTGTTTGTGTCGTTTTTCTGCTGAGGTCCTGCCATCCTCTCAGATCTTCTACTATGACATATAAACTGACAGGCTCCTGTCAGACCTCTGTGACAAGCAGCTGCTTGAGGGGGTATTTATTTATTATTTATGCATTTTTCAAGAAACTTTTTGAAAACCAATAAAATAGAGGTCGAAATGTTATAGTGCATTGGAAATCGTGTCTCTTGCCCCCCCCCCCCCCCTCTATTTTTTTTTCTGGATCCAGGCCTCATTGTAGGTAATATATGTAGTTTCTGAATAAATATACTCAAGCAGCTGCTTGCCACAAAGGTCTGGTAGAAACTTACAAGTTTACAGACAATGAAAACTGTATAAGCCATTCCATAAATCTTATATGACATTAGTTTAAATTTATAATATAAAATAACACTGAAAATGTTTCAGAAATGAAAACAGCCAGTTTTTACTAATTTCGAGGTGCTAAACCTGATTATGACATTAAAAACTAGTGATTGGCTTATGTTTTGAAAGTGTAGGAGGCTGCATCCGTATACAGTGTATACTGATTGCTACATTTGTGGCGAAGTTACTTTTGCGTCACGGAAGCGTGAAATAACGCTTATCCTCAAAAACGCCTACCACCTTTGGGTGTAAGATTGGAGATGCTGGCTAAATGGTAAGAAGCGATCAATATCATTTGCCATTTCTATTACATAGCAGGAACCGTCCAACTACTTGAGTCTGTTACTTTTGTATGACACCTCCACTGGGAAGTGGTATTATTTAAAAAAAAAAACGGAGAATAAACTACCCCAAAATGCAGTCTGCCATCTACCCAGTGCCACATGGGGAAAATCTACCCTTCACAGAGCCACCAGAACGTTATGATGTGGATTCGGAGAAAGATAAACGGCAGCACAGGAAATAGCATCTGTAGATCCCGGCTTCACACCCACAACATCGTATTCACCACACAAGATCATGCAGAACAAGTTGAATGGGTCTTGTTAGAAATCTGGAGCTATCAAACAGCAAGGTGAAACTCCTAGGATACAGACGGCAACAGTGGAATCTCTTAGAAAGAAATGTGAAAGTGCCTATCATAGCCACCAAAAAGATCTGGTATTGTTCTTTACCATGGTAGGTAGCCTGGTTACTTGTAAATATGTTGACGGTTTATTCACATCCCTCCACATGACACACACACTCCAGAAGAATGGAGGTTATTTATAGATTCCTCAAAATTAAGTATGAAAGTCATTCTTCTACACAACGGGAACATGTTACCTTCTGTTCCAGTAGTCCATGCTGTTAACATGAAGGAAACTTATGATAATATGAAACAATTACTTCAATACATAAATTTTGACAAATTCGGGTGGCATATCCGTGCGGACTTAAAAGCTTGCATTTTCTCTTTTGCTTGGATACAGCTCGATGCACAAAGTTCTGTTGCTTCCTTTGTGAATGAAATAGCAGAGACAAAAGCATCTCATTACCAGAAGATTATATTTTATGCCAAGGAAGGAGAATATACAGCATCATCCACGGTACAATCCACGAAGATTTTGTCTGCATCATCCACGGTACAATCCACGAAGATTTTGTCTGCGTCATCCACAGTACAATCCACAAAGATTTTGTCTGCGTCATCCACGGTACAATCCACGAAGATTTTGTCTGCGTCATCCACGGTACAATCCACGAAGATTTTGCATCATCCACGGTACAATCCACGAAGATTTTGTCTGCATCATCCACGGTACAATCCACGAAGATTTTGCATCATCCACGGTACAATCCACGAAGATTTTGCATCATCCACGGTACAATCCACGAAGATTTTGTCTGCGTCATCCACGGTACAATCCACGAAGATTTTGCATCATCCACGGTACAATCCACGAAGATTTTGTCTGCATCATCCACTGATAATTGAAGAAGAATATACATCATCTGCTGGTACAATCCACGAAGGATTTGGTCAACTTTTCACATAAAATTGAGCCTAATAAAGAATTTTGTCGATGCTATTAATCAGACGCAAACTGCCTTTCTGTATGTTCGACAGAAATTTCCAAGACTTAGTGATGCAAAGATAAAAGGGGGTATTTTTACTGGCCCTGATATTCATTCACTGTTATATGATGAGATATTTGATTGTATCATCTGATGATGAACGGAGAGCTTGGCATACCTCCCGATGGGCTTCTTAGGGAATAAAAAAGCAGAGAAATACAAGGGCCTTGTGGAAGAACTGCTGTCCTCGTATCACAAACTGCGATGTAGTAATATAAGTTTCACATTCCTTCCGTTTTGTTGAAAACCTGCTGCGGTACACTCCTACTTACTTTGGTTGCCACCACAGTAAGGGAGATCTCCTTCTCGGTCTCTGGCACAGATGGCTTGCGGATGTTGTTGGGCAATTGTCTCCTGCGTTTCGTTACGTTTTTCACTACAACCAAAAATTTAATATCGTTTTTCGTTATAGCAAAATTTGAATTTCGTTATATCGAAATACTTTTGGCACAAATTCAAAATAATTAAATATATATTATCATTTTAATTGTATATGTATTCAGTAGTATCTTCCAGCGGTTCACACCAATTCAATCAATCCACTTGTTAAAAAACAAATATTTTGAGAAAAGTAAAAATATTAATAACAATTATTAATAACGAAATAAATCCTGGGCCGGGAGTGGCTCAGTCGGTAGTGCGCCAGGCTCGTAATCTGCAGTTCCCAGGTTTGAGTCCCAGATCGGTCAGCTTCGAGATTAATCTCTGCAAAACCCCCCGCCCTGCCCACGGTCAATAGGACACACCAATGGGCTTGGAAAGACCGCCGTCTGTCGGATGGGACGTTAAGCCATACCCTGTGCACGTTCAAGAACACGCTGGATGGCCTTGATGGGAGGCTACCATCTGTCTCCCAACAGCCGTTCCAGTGGGTCCCTTCCCCCAACCTTCTCTGAGCCTTCAGGGTCCTTGTGACCTCTGCCATTTAGCTCATTGTGTGCAAAAAAGTGCCGCTCAGAGGTAAAACAACCAACCAACGAAATAAATCCATGTATGTAAATGGAATTTGCATACATGGATTAGTACTTTTTCTGCTACATATGCTAATGGAGATTCAGTCAGTACCGTCGACAGGGTGTAGCCTAGAGGCAGCCTGTGCTGGGCCACCCATTCACTTTCAGTTTTGCTTAATTTACGTTATATTTATCATTTTGGGATTATAGTTAACTAATAACCTGTAGAGCAAGCATTTAATTAATATTATTAGATAATTGTTTTGCATTAATGTTTCTCTTGTAATAAAAACAAAATAGCAATTGGAGATTTTCTTATATTTTTGCCTTATAATTCATCAGGGGCTATATTTAATTGCCTCAGGGCGCGATCTAATCTGGCAACGGTCCTGAGTTGCATACATGGATTTTTTTATTAATGTTTCTGCTACTGATTTTTAAACACTGGTTTAAAAATAATGGAATAAAAATTACAGTTAGGAGACCCAGTTATGCCAAAATAGGATGATACCACTGTAAATATTCTAGTAATATAGGTAAGGTTTGCAATTGAAATACTAAAGACAGGCACGTCCCATGATTTAATTTCAGGGGGGGAGTCTGAGAATAAGGCGTAGGGTTTCCTAATTAGTAAAATATTCCACCGGAAAGATTTAAATTGTATTCAATATGGAATAAAATTCTATGATTGGGAAAAAGTATAGGACAAGCCAAGTATGTGTTCACAGACTATATTCCTTTATTTAATTCGTATTACTTTCACGATAATTCAGTGAATCACGAGTAAGAAATATGTTCATGGCTGTCTTAGAGTTATTGTTTTTCAAGTTCTGCTTCAGAAAACTGAAGAGACAAAAAATTCTTTACTAGGTGCGTAATCGAAGGATGGTCTTTGGATTGCTTTCATATTATCATATCCAAAGATCACAGTTCGAGTCATCCCCCCAAAGAATGCCCTAATTAGGGACCGAAATATTAGAACATTTTAATTACAAGTGAATGATTTTTCGTATTTTGATATTTCTGAAGTAGAATATAACCCCATATTTAAATGGTAATAAATTTAAAAATAAAATAAATACCCCCTCAAGCAGCTGCTTGCCACAGAGGTCTGACAGGAGCCTGTCAGTTTATATGCCACAGTAGGAGATCTGAGAGGATGGCAGGACCTCAGCAGAAAAACGACACACACATCCATGCCTAATCCGGGGCTCGAACCCAGGTCCCTTAGATCAGTAGCCAAGCGTGCTAACCACTCGTCCACGGGACGGCTAACATTAATAAAATGCATTTTCTTTGAAAAGCCTTTGATATTTTTTTTTTTGCATAATCTTATTTAAATATTTACAAATGAAGGAGAGTAAAAAAAAAAATTCTTTTTTGTTTGTAATAGCAGAAAAGCTTTAAATTTTTGCCTGAAATATATTTGGGTAAATATTCCTCCGCCCTTCTTTTAAGTGATTAAGTAATTTCCTGAATTTTTCATGAGTCATTCTAAAATAACTGAAAAATTTAGACTCATCATGAACCAAATCTCTGAACAAACAGTGGAATTCCCCAAACGTCATTCGTTTTTGACATATACACCCCAAATGGTTTCTTTCTCTTCTTAACCCTCCTTTCCTCATATATTGATTCCGAAACAAACAATTCTTCATCAGAACTATTCATTTTAAGCTAATTTTATCTCTCAACCCTAAAAATTCATGCATTCAACTCAAGTCATAAGCTTTGAACGAAACGAGGAACCTGTAACTGCCCAACTCCCACTTTCGATGCGCGCGCAACTAGCTGAATCGTAAAATTCCGCTGGAAAATCCTTGCAAGTTAGCGAGATACAGTATTGTACAAATTAGTTGGGACAATAGGAAAATGCAGTAACAGACACAACTAAAATGTTTATTTGTTTAATAGTGTAGTTAATAGTGAATATGACCCCCCTTAGCTTCAATTACTTCTTTCACTCTCTCAACCATTGATGCCACTAGCTTTCCACAATCTCCTTCACTTCTGGGTCGTGGTACCACACTTTCATGACACTTTCTATCATTTTGGTTTTCGTCGTGCAATCCATCTTAGATATGCGCGCTTTAATAATGGCCCACAAATTTCAATGGGGTTTAGACCGGGTGAATTTCCTGGCCACTCCAATACCTTCAAATGTTGCTGGGTAAAGAAGCTCTTAGCAAGCTTAGAATTGTGGCATGGAACCAGATCCTGTTGAAATACCCCATCTCCGTTAGGAAACATCTTCTGCAGTGTTGGGACCATTTTCGTCTCCAGAACCAGAGATTCAAGCAGACTATGCAATTTAGTTCTCTAAATGCATCTATCCTGAGCTACAGTTACTACATTTGGTAACTTCAGACCAATTCTAACAAGATCATGTTTAATGTACTTTTTGCTGTCCATCATTCCTTCAATGCAGTGAAGCGTCTGTGACCCGGAAGCTGCATGCGCAAGTTTAGACTTGCAGCAGAAGGTTATGAACAAGTTTAGACTTGCAGCAGAAGGTTATGAACAAGTTTAGACTTGCAGCAGAAGGTTATGAACAAGTTTAGACTTGCAGCAGAAGGTTATGAGCAAGTTTAGACTTGCAGCAGGTTATGAACAAGTTTAGACTTGCAGCAGAAGGTTATGAACAAGTTTAGACTTGCAGCAGCTGGTTATGAACAAGTTTAGACTTGCAGCAGAAGGTTATGAACAAGTTTAGACTTGCAGCAGAAGGTTATGAACAAGTTTAGACTTGCAGCAGAAGGTTATGAACAAGTTTAGACTTGCAGGCAGAAGGTTATGAACAAGTTTAGACTTGCAGCAGAAGGTTATGAGCAAGTTTAGACTTGCAGCAGGTTATGAACAAGTTTAGACTTGCAGCAGAAGGTTATGAACAAGTTTAGACTTGCAGCAGAAGGTTATGAACAAGTTTAGACTTGCAGCAGAAGGTTATGAACAAGTTTAGACTTGCAGCAGAAGGTTATGAACAAGTTTAGACTTGCAGCAGCTGGTTATGAACAAGTTTAGACTTGCAGCAGCTGGTTATGAACAAGTTTAGACTTGCAGCAGAAGGTTATGAACAAGTTTAGACTTGCAGCAGAAGGTTATGAACAAGTTTAGACTTGCAGCAGAAGGTTATGAACAAGCAGGGCCGTGGAGTAGATTTTCTCATTATGATGCAAGTCTTCGAAATGCCGCCCCTTAAATGTTTGTTCTTTAAAATAACCTTCGATTGTGATTTAAAAAAAAACTGCACAAAATGTACGAATACTATTTTTAATTTGAAAATATAAACTACTTTAAAATAATGATATCAACTACAACAATCTATTACAGTTTTACCCTTCCAACTTTAACTTTAGCAAATTCGTTAATTAGGGATGTGTAGTCTAGAGTGGCAGCCAATGTAGATTCAATAGAAATTAATGACAGATTTCTAAGTTTTGTTTGGCTTATTGAACTTCTTAAGTAGTGTTTTATTAATTTTAATTTGGAAAAACTTCTTTCCCCACTAGCTACAGAGACAGGGAGTGTTAATAAAATTCTCAGAGCTACAACAGTATTCGGATACAAAGTAATTAAGTTATTTTGGCACAGATAATTTAAAACATCCAAAGGTTTCATAGAATATGGTAGCATTCGGGATGCATCACGTAATTCTTCTTGAAGATCATTTGCATTTATATCTGATTCATTTTCGATCGAAAGTATTGACTGGAGACTGGTACAATAATTTTCTAGCGTTTTGTCATCTATATCCTTGAGTTTTAAAATGTCATATAAAAACTGAAATTTTTTGCTATGGTTTTCCAGAAGCGTGAATCGTTCATTCAGAGAATTAAGGGTAATGTCCAGAGTATAATTGAAAAAGTTTATTTTAAATTTATTCTCCTCTGTTAAGGGTTGATCGACAGCTTCTTCATAGTCAAATTGAAGCTTTTTCCTTCTGGCTCTAACTTCAGTTTCGGCAGGAAATTCTGAACTGCATTCAAGATTCTCTGCAATCTCATTAGCAGCAATTTTCATCTAATCATATCCGGATTGTCTATAACTTTTCACTTTTTGTATGGTTTCTGATAACATCCTTACACAATCTGACAAATTTATAGTTACAGATTGCAATAGCTTCGAGACTGAATTTATTTCAAATAAAATATACCAAAGAATTACACCGCATATAAACTTGTAATTTTTATTATTTTTTGCGAACCCTCTTGGTTTAACTTTAATTTCTGCATCTCTGTTGATGTCTTCTATTATTTGGAATAATGCATCATAGATTTCGCAAAGTTGAAATCGTAAAGGTTTTAACGCATCTACTGTGCTTGACCACCTAGTAGCACTCAATGGTTTTAGAGTTAATTGTGAAACATATTTTTCAGCACTTCCCAACGCTTTGTAGAACCAGAAAAAAAAAGTGTAAATTTCTTGTACAATAGAAAAAAAAAGTTGTTTCTGTAGAAGAAGACGTTGCATCATTCACAACTAGGTTTAAAGAATGACATGCGCAGGGCACATAAAACGCCCTTGGATATTTTTCAAGTATTCTATTTTGTACACCCTTTCTTACTCCTTTCATATTAGCTCCGTTGTCATAGCCTTGTCCTCTAAGCCACTTTAACTGAAAACCAAACTTTTCCAAATGTGTCAGAATAAGTTCTGTCAAACCCTCTCCGGTTGAATCACTAGCTTAAAAAACTCCAATAAAGAATTCTTCAATTTCGTATTTATTTTGAATGGAGTTTAAAGCGACAACTCTTATTGTTAATGAGCGCTGTTCAATATGACTTACGCCTGGGGTACAATCGGCGATTATCGAAAAATATTTAGCGATTTTTGTTATTTCGACAATTTTGCTTAAAATTATATTTCCCATCAAATTTATCAATTCATCCTGTATATTATTGCTTAGATAAGTCACAGACCATTTATCAGGCTCGCGTTGAACTCTCCTGATATGTTCTTCCATAACTGGATCAAACTCAGAAAGCAATTCTACCAACTTTAGGAAGTTTCCGTTATTAGGCTGAAACAAACGTTCAGTTGTTCCACGAAAAGCTAAGCATTGTGAGGTCAATAGTCTAATTACTGACATAATTCTTTTTAGAACTCCTCTCCAATGCTGAATTCCCATATCCGTAATTCGTTGATATTCAACGTCAATAGTTTTTTTCTGCTTTAATCGAATGTCCAATTCTTTTCATGCTCTAAAAGCATTTCTGTGATTTACAGACTTTTCGTGTATTGTGAGGGCTCTTATAAGATTTCCCCAGTCAGAATAGCCCTTTTTGGGCCAGTCATTAATAGCAGACGAATTATCAAATAATATACAACAAAAGCAAAAAACGGCGTCATTTGTAACAGAGTAAATCAACCAACTTCTCTCAACGACTTCACTATTGCTCAACACTTTCAAATTATGCGAGGGCGAAAATCTACGCCTTCCTTTATTAATAGGAAACTCGAATTCTTTAATTTGATGTGGACCCCTCTCAACCAGTATTTGACGAGTTTCAGATGACATGCAGAAAGCATTCCATAATGCAGGATAGAAGGAATTTCGTTTAATATCTGCTGGCTGCTACTGCTACCCGACTCTTAATGAACTTCTGATGGTGTTATTTTTTGGCTCTCTTCAACAACTTCTTCTGGAAGTGATTGGGGCGGCACTGAGTTTTTATTTGCCAAATACAAAGTAGTCGCTGTTGATGTGGATGTGGACGGCTCATCTAAACAGGACTTTTGTACTAAGAATTCCTAAATAACATAGCTTAGCTTTCTTCCTTTGTTCCTCTTTCTTTAAGCGTTTCTTTTTATATTGACTTCCAGACAATTTTTTCCTTTTCTGTTCCATACTGTAATAAAAATATTAAATAAAAATTCACAGTCCTTCGCAAAGATGCAACCGGGGGAGGGGGGGGGGGTCATTGAAAATGATTAAATATGATGATGCTTATCATGCTATTAAAATAGGGTAGATAAAATAACGATAGAAATGAGTTGCAAAGCTAGTAAGATTTGTAGGTAACAGAACATAATAAATAGATAACGAATAGCTGTCAAATTGACAGCTAGCAACCGTTTTGACAAATGCCTTTCTTTAACTTGTTATTGTATTGTCTCCACTTCAACGTATATGAATTTGGTAAAAATAGAACAATAAATAACGAACGCAAAAGTAGGCAAATTCAAATATTTCCTAAGCAACTCTCTCTCTATCACACACAGAACGCAAAAGTAGCCCAATATTACCTAAATAAATCTCTATCTATCACACAGAGGCACACGTTCAGCACCTGAGATGTACCCAGTCCATGCAATTGCTACTTTTCAATTCGAGTCTCTATTGTCATAACAATCATTTTCAATGATAATAAGTAACTACAATTGCTGTAAAAAACAATAATTCTCTTACCTGATCTACTTTTTAAACACAAAAACTGAATTAGTATAAATGCACAAATATTATACTGATACAGTTATATTATGTATCTGATTTACTGATTTAAATACAGCACAGCCACTTTGCCACTTCTCATGACAAACTAACATTAAAATCAAATATTGTCAATAATTGTAAGCTCAAAGCAGAACTATCAACACGTAACACGTGCAATTGTCTTTTGTGATAATTGCCGCCTCAGCTTTTAGGAGCGGCCGCTCGAAATATTACAAACAAAAATAATAGCTTCGCGCTGTCATATCAAAAGCCTTTCGGCGAGCGCTCGCCAACGATGCACCTGCACCAGAAACCGAGATCAAAGGGTACCGAAAGCGCTTAGCCAGGGGCGTACGATAAATCATAAATCGTATACATCAATATCGGAATAACATAGACCAATATAGAAAAGCGTTGCGTAAAGATTTTTAATTATTGAATGGTTCAAATTGTATTTTGATTTCCCTGTTTATGCCGCCCCCTTACGGTGCCGCCTGATGCGGCCGCCTCTCTGTATCATAGCACGGCACGGCCCTGTGAACAAGTTTAGACTTGCAGCAGAAGGTTATGAACAAGTTTAGACTTGCAGCAGTTTAGACTCTGCAGCGGAAGGGACTTAGCGTTCCTTCGCTTGTCCCAACTAATTCACACAGTACTGTAGCTGAGGAAATGGCAATGCCGTGCGTCGGTTGCCGGCCAGTGAGACAGGAGACCTTGAGCCAGCTGCTTCTCAAATTCTTTCGGAATTAGGTCATTGAGCAGTCACTGAAGGGCTTTGTACGCTGATCATAAAAGTAAATTGTACATCTGTCTGTTTCACAAAAGTTTCTAAGTATACCTTATGAAAGAAGAGATATGAAACGCATCAACACAAAAACAATGAAAATAATGAAATTATTTTTTCCGTTATTTGTTACGTTATATCGTCATGAATATTTTTAAATTCCGTTAACGTCATACAAAAATCACTTGCTGTTTTGTTACGTTTACAATAACGTTTTCAAACACTATTCTCAGCAGTTCGATGTTATGACAATCAACAAAAGTCGTCTCATACACCACAGACACAAGACAGTAGATCAACTTTTTACTTCATGCTAGGAAATATACAGACGCGTTTCGGATCACTGAATACAAAAGCCTTTGAAGGTACACTTCTTAAGTTCTCATTTGGATTTCTTTGCTGAAAACTGTGGCACGGGGAACGTTTTCATTAGGAAATTGTAACAATTGAAAAGATATCGAGGAAGATGGGGGCCTTCAATGTTAGCAGTTACTTCTGGAATGTGATACGGGATTCTCAAAATTTAGTATAGAAGAGGCGGCGGTTGCTGTAGACCAATATGCAGTCTTCAGCGAATGCGTAATACAGGTAAGTGACCGAATCTCGAAAACCGCAGCCAATCTAACATTTTTGTTGTCATTTTCGTATTCAGCACCTCGATTTACATAAGAAACGACTGATTGCGCTTCCGAAACAGACCATTATTTTTCCTGGTGAAACTTCAAGTTTCTGAAATTTCATCTGGCAAAAATTTTACCAGGTTTTCTTATCAGCAATATAAGCTTGATCAAAAGTTGTTTTGATTTCAGCTATGTTTTTAGTAGACATTTTGGATCTAATATAGATTATTAGGATATATAAAATTGAACTTGGAATTGAGAGCAGAATAAAAAAAAAGTTCAGTGGTTCAAATTTTGTTGGGGGCGGGGGTGGCTCAGTCGGTAGCGCACCAGGCTCGTAATCTGTAGTTCCCAGGTTCGAGTCCCAGCTGGGTCAGCGTTGAGATTTATCTCCGCAAAATTCCCCGCCCTGCCCACGGTCAGTAGGGGACACCGATGGGCTAGGAAAGGCCGCCGTCCGTCGGATGGGACGTTAAGCCGTGGCTCCGTGTGCGGGAGAGCCATACCCTGTGCACGTTAAAGAACACGCTGGATGGCCTTGACGGGAGGCTACCATCTGTCTCCCAACAGCTGTTCCAGTGGGTCCCCTCCCCCAACCTTCTCTGAGCCTTCGGGGTCCATGTGACCTGGCCATTTAGCCCATGGTGTGCAAAAAAGTGCTGTCCGTCGGATGGGACGTTAAGCCGTGGCCCCGTGTGCGGGAGAGCCATACCCTGTGCACGTTGAAGAACACGCTGGATGGCCTTGACGGGAGGCTACCATCTGTCTCCCAACAGCTGTTCCAGTGGGTCCCCTCCCCCAACCTTCTCTGAGCCTTCGGGGTCCATGTGACCTGGCCATTTAGCCCATGGTGTGCAAAAAAGTGCCGCTCAGAGGTAAAACAACCCAACCCAACTCAAATTTTGTTGTTCAGTGTTATTATTGCGCAAATTTTGCGGTACGCCAGCTGGTTATCCCATTGCATGAATACAGTCTTCATGGAGCGATGCAAATTGTTTTCTGCAAGTGATGAAAAAGGACTCCGAGTTATCTGCTGATTCTGGATCAGTAGAACGATAGTTTCAAAAGCAGATTTGTGACGACTGTAATCTACCAACAGTATTTGTTTCAGCTTTGGCATTTCGCGAAAGAAGAAAGCAACAGGGAACTCAAAGGCCATTAGATAAGAAGCATGAGGGTCGTTTTTGATGTTTCTAAATGAGACAGTCGTCACACTGGGCTAGCAGAGAATCCTCGAGCTCTTATCTTTTTCTTACTTTCCTTAGATAATCGCAATAGCATTGATCAATTCTCTAGGCTGCAATCATTTATCTTGAATGAAATGCGTTTCTGGTTAAGTTTCTTTTGAAACATGATTTCGCAAATTTATATACTGAGATAACGTTACAGATCAATCATCGCTCTTCAGATAACATCTTACTTTTGCAGACCCTAGTTTTTTTTTTTCGCCATATAAGTGTGCTTTATGACCAAAGGAACTCGAATGTGCAAAAATATACTTTTTTTAACATCATTTCATTGAAATTCCCCCCTTAGCTTATAACGTACAAACCTTCCCAAAAGCTCCAAAATTATGATTTTCAGAAATCAAATGAAATAAAGAAAAAGAACTAGGATTTATGTGAACTTTTGTGAAAAAAAAATTACCTCAATCAACAGCTTGCCACAGAGGTCTGACATTTAAAACGCCGTAGAGAGATGTGTAAAGGAGGACCTAACACAAACATTCCTTCTATTTGGGGTTCGAACCCAGTTCCCTTTGATCAGTAGCCAAGCACGCTAACCACTCGGCCACCGGGATGTAAACACATTTTGCAAACAAATCTGAAATGTAGCAAAACAATTCTTTAGGGTTTCCTGTGAAATGTAGCAAAACAGGTTTTGTTGTTTACAGTCAGTATCGAATTAAAAAATGGGAGCCCTGAACAGGGTTGCCACCATGGAGTCTGAAAAATTTCGGACATTTTTCCAAAACCGTGGAAGAATTCGGGACTTTTTTTCAAGAGGTGCACAAAATATCAAGACATTTACCGAATAGCCTTTTTTGGCCTCGAAAAATTAAGGGCCTTCAATTGTTTAATCCTCTACTGACTGGCCCGACATGTAACAGAAACTGATTTGCTATATTTCACAGGAAACCACGAAATTGCTAAAATTGGAGAAATTTTCGAATGCGTTTCTTTTTTCCCTCGCACGGTGCACCATATATAATGGTTTCCATAAATTAAGGAGCAACTTGATGTCAATGGGAAGCTGATGTCGCCCCACTGCTCAGGTTGGCTCTCGTCAACCCTGCACAAACGGAATACTACTGCCTTTGGGTTGCACAAGATTGAATTGGTCTTGCACAGTTCGTACTTCACCATAGGTTGGGGGGGGGGGGGTGATCATAATTCGTTGATATTGCATGTTTAAGGAAACATTAAGGCGTCACAGGACTGGATCCAAGGGAGGTAACAAAAGAGGACCAGCCTCCCCCTCCCTATTGGGAATATTACTAAAGGTAATACAGGCAAAAATTTATGAACTTTGTGTATAATTTATGCATTTTGAAGACATTTTTTAAAACTTCTAGAATAGTGGGGAAATCCACACTCCCTTAAAAATTTTACATCTCTATCGAGTATCCCCCCCCCCCCCCCTCATTTTTTATACATCCGGGCCTGTGTGTTCCTAAAGTCTAGTCTTACCTTATGCTGGAAACTTCTTTTACTAAGCAGCTTTCAGTTCAGTAGTAATGTTTTGCAGCTTTTAGAGTTGAAACTGCTTAAAATACATTGAAGAGCGAAAACATTATGACCAGTGCATCTTTATGTAAATCGAAGCAACTGCAGGTAAACGACGGTGCGTGTGAAGGTCATGAAATGCTAAAAATAACACCTGACACTGAGCTCTGTTAATCAGTGTTATTCTTGTTCTTCAGATGGGGAAGGCAGTGGACTGAGTTTGACAAAAGTCAAATTGTAATGGCCAGATAACTGGGTCAGAACATTTCCGAGACGGCAAGGCTTGTGGGGTGCTCACGGTCAGCCGTGGTTACTACCTTCAAAAAGTGGTCCGAGGAGGGAAAAACCACAAACCACCGGCAAGGTATGGGCCAATCACAGCTCATCGAGGCTAGAGGTGAGCGAAGGCTATCCCATATGGTAGAAGCCAATAGAAGGGATACTGTGGTGCAACTCGCCAGCAATTTGAATACTGGTGACCAAGAGTAATGTGTCACAACATAGTACGCCAAACCCTGCTGAAAATGGGAATGCATAGCCGCTCCGATGCCCATGCTAATCTCGGTTCACCTACGAAAACGCTTACATTGGGCACGTGAGCATCAAAACTGGGCCTTGAATTATTGGAATGTCATCCGGTCTGATGAATCTCGTTTCCTGTAGCACCATTTGGACGGTCAGGTACGTGTGCATCGTTAACCTGGGGAAGTGTTGATACAGGATGCACCGTGGGACGAAAATGAGCCGGTGGAGGAAGTGTATTGTTTTGAGCAATGTTCTGCTGGGTAACCCTGGATCCAGTCATTAATGTGCAGGAAATTATGACGCCTACCTAAACATCATTGCAGACCAGGTACATGCTTTCATGGCAATGGTATCTCCCTCTAGTAGTGCCTTCTTTCAGCAGGATAATGCTCCATGCCACACTGCCTGGATTGTTCGAGAATGGTTCGTGGAACATGAGGAAGACTTACAGGTCTTCCTCATGTCCTGGCCTCCAAATTCCCCAGATATCAATCCAATCGAGCATCTGTGGTTTGTGTTGGAACAGCATACCCGATCTGTGGCGGCTCAACCGCATAACTTACAAGAGTTAAATATCTGTTGGTAACATATTGGCACCAGATACCACAAGACACCTTTAGAAACCTTATAGCGTCCATGCATTGCTCAGTGGCGCATGGAGGATCAACATCATGTTAGGCAGGTGGTCATAATGTTTTGGCTCTTCTGTGTATAGTTAATGTATAAGATCGTGAAATTTCATCATGCAAAAATTTCACCAGGTTTTCTTATCAGCAATGTAAGCTTGATCAAAAGTTCTTGCGTTTTTAGTAGACGTTTTAGATCTAATATAGATTATTAGGGTATGTAAAATTGAATTTGTATCTGAGAGCAGAATAGAAAAATGCCACGTTGCCAGATTTTTGCATAAAAAATTTTCATGATCCGAAAAATACTGCACTGAGATTCTTGATTGGATTGTTGTACTACTGAGTGGCCCTTTTTGTCATACAATGGGTTAAATGGCGAGGTCACATGGACCCCAAAAGTTCAGAGAAAATAGAGTAACCACTGGACAGCTGTTAGGAAACTGATGAAAGCCTCTTGTCCATCCAGTGTGCTCTTTTATGTACACGTGGCAATGGCGCTTCCACACAAGTGGCCACGGCTTTACAAGCCCATCTCTAGCCCCTTTCTGACCAAGGGCAGAGTGGAGTTAGTAGAGATAAATGCCAATGCTGATACAGTTGGGAATCGAACCTGGGAACCGCTACCAACAATTCCACCCCAGCTCTTTCGGGATCTCCAAAATAATAAATCCTCTAAAGTGTAGCCTTGAAGCACTTCAGATTTCTGATGCTTAACTACATTTTAAATACATACACTGCTCAAAGTGAAAATCACAGCACCAAGAAGGAATGGAAGTAGAGTTATGTAAATCTCAGGAGGCAATCGACCATTGGAGATATGCAAATGATCAAAGTTCTGCAGCGAATGGACATGTGACACCTAGTTGGGTTGGGTTGTTTTACCTCTTGAGTGGCACTTTTTTGCACACCATGGGCTAAATGGTCAGGTTACATGGACCCCGAAGGCTCAGAGAAGGTTGGTGGAGGGGACCCACTGGAACAGCTGTTGGGAGACAGATGGTAGCCTCCCGTCAAGGCCATCCAGTGTGTTCTTTAACGTGAACAGGGTATGGCTCTCCCGCACACGGGGCCACGGCTTAACGTCCCATCCGACGGACGGCGGCCTTTCCAAGCCCATCGGTGTCCGCTACTGACCATGGGCAGGGTGGGGAATTTTGCGGAGATAAATCTCAACGCTGACCCAGCTTGGACTCGAACCTGGGAAGCTGCTGCCATTGGAGATAACAACTCCAATGGCAGCAGCTTCCCAGGTAAAACTGCAGCTGGGACTCGAACCTGGGAAGTACAGATTACGAGCCTGGCGCACTACCGACTGAGACACCCCCGCCCCCCATGTGACACCTAGCCAAGCCATGGATAAATACTGGGTGCATATATATCATAGCATGACTAGGGCTGAGGTGTCTTAGTTGGTATCCTTCCATGCTTGTAATCTGTACCCAGCTAGATCAGGGTTGATATTTATCTCTGCAAAACTCCCCGCCCTGTCCACAGTGCATAGAGGACACTGCTGGGCTTGGAACGGCCGCCATCCGTCGGATGGGACATTACGCTTGGCCCTGTATGTGGAGAACCCATACCCTGTGCACATTAAAGAACATGTTGGATGGCCTTAATGGGAGACTACCATGTTTTCCAACAGCTGTTTCAGTGGGTCCACTCCCCCAACCTTCTCTGAGTCTTCAGGATCTTTGTGACCTGCCATTTAGCCCATTGTATGCACAACAGTGCTGCTCAGAGGTAAAACAACCCAACCAAAATTATATCATGACCGACAGTGAGGTTGGAGTGCAATGCTGCGAAAATATTCGGAAAATGCCTTGGCGATGTTGGCGGGACACTTCTGCACTCTCTCTGAAGACACTGATGCCTTCTGAGAGAGAGCAATTCATCGTTATTCAGAGAACTCGGATTGAGCCTTCAAACGATCACCGCACACATGGGGCACAGTGCAATGGTGCATCTCGTGCAACATTATTTAATACTACATGGTACGAAGGTGGGGCGGGGGTGGCTCAGTCGGTAGCGCGCCAGGCTCATAATCTGTAGTTCTCAGGTTCGAGTCCCAGCTGGGTCAGCGTTGAGATTTATCTCCGCAAAATTCCCCGCCCTGCCCATGGTCAGTAGGGGACACCGATGGGCTGGAAAGGCCGCCGTCCGTCGGATGGGACGTTAAGCCGTGGCCCCGTGTGCGTGAGAGCCATACCCTGTGCACGTTAAAGAACACGCTGGATGGTCTTGACGGGAGGCTACCATCTGTCTCCCAACAGCTGTTCCAGTGGGTCCCCTCCCCTCCCCCAACCTTCTCTGAGCCTTCGGGGTCCATGTGACCTGGCCATTTAGCCCATGGTGTGCAAAAAAGTGCCGCTCAGAGGTAAAACAACCCAAAGGTACGAAGGACAGGTATAGGACCAGCATGTTGCACCACAGGACGTGAAGATTGCATGCTTTGTAGGAGGGGGTACCCCGTCAAAATAGCCCAAGACTAAATAGCCCCGACAAAATAGCCCAAAACTAAATAGCCCCAAAGAAATAGCTTAGGCTATTTAAAATCCAAAGTAAAAATCCAACTTGCGCGTCGGAAAACGCCCGTAATATGTCTTCCTATACTTTGGTAAAATGAAGGTAACTTTGCAACAAGTTGCGTTGTTTCATCTATAATTAGAAATATTATAGTAACAAACGAGTCACGTGACAGGCATGTGACTCACCGGCAGGCGGAGACACGTGTCATTTTTCCCCCTTTCCTCGGCAACCACAGGTGATGACGTAATCGCTCGTTTTAGTTTAGCTTCTTGTTTGAGTTTTTTGTTCGCACGTGGAGCACGTGTGTCTTTGCGGGAGTCGTTGCAGGAGATCTCTAATGGAAATAAGTAAGTTATTTTAATATCTATTTTACCGGATGCGTTTATTTATTGATATAATATACAACTATTTAATAGATATTAACTGATAATCCGTTATTATTTGTGTTTTGCAAAGAAAAATGGAGAAAATCTCGTCGCAAAAAGGAAAAGATCTGCTGCTGAAAGATGGTCATCGATATCGCAAGGCTAGGGAAAACCGGGATGAAAGTACATCGTGGAGGTGCGTAGTTCCGACTTGTAAAGGGCGTCTAAGAACATTGGGTGCTGACTTCCGGGTCGTGACGGAACACAACCATGCGCCAAATCCAGCTAAAAATCAGGCATTGAAATGCGTTTCTGAAATGAAACATAGAGCACAGAGTGCTGTGGAGAAGCCTAGGCAAATATATCAAGCCTGCACAAGTGGAATATCTTTGGAAACATCGATTCAGCTTCCAAATTATATTGCCTCCCAGAGAACAATAGAACGTATACGAAAAAAAACGAATCTTCCATATCCAAATCCTGCAAGTGTTGCCGATATTGCAATTCCAGTTGATCTTCAAAGTACCACAAGAAACGAAAATTTTATTCTGTGGGATTCTGGAGAAAACGATCCTGATCGAATACTAATGTTCGGCACTGAGGAAAATTTGAGAATATTGGAGCAGAATCATCATTGGTTTGTTGATGGCACGTTTAAAGTATCACCTGAACTGTTTTTTCAATTATACACGATACACGGACTAATAGAAAAGTGTTGTATTCTACTGATATATGTATTGTTAAAAAATAAAAGTGAAGCAAGATATGTACGCGTATTTCAGAAACTATTACAGTTGAAGGAAACTTTAAATCCAACAAGTGTGTTAAGTGATTACGAGAAAGCGATTCAAAACGCCGTGCTACAAGTTGTTAATAACACAGAAGTTGTTGGCTGTTTGTTTCATTTGGGACAGTGCTTATGGCGAAAAGTGCAAGAACTGAATTTGGCGGAACTTTATGTAAATAATGAAAATGTGCGTGTTTATATAAAAATGTTGTTTGCGTTGAGTTTTGTACCGGTACATGATGTTATAGGAGTATCTGAAGAATTAATTGAAAAATGCCCAAACGAACTAGACCCCATTATCGATTACTGGGAAGATACATATACAGGGTGATTCAAAACTTATCGTTCAAATTTCGTGGGGAGATAGGGAATACGTCAGGAAACCGATTTCACATAGGAAAGAATGTCCGCAAATGTACGCATGCGTATGTAGAGGGCGCTGTGTGTACCCAACCAGTGTACAGCTCGCCCGACCACTCCCGCTGTCATCAGTGTACGAGCTGACTTACTAGGGATAAGATGAATCGTTTTACGCATCAAGAGCTAGCGGATATGCATCTCGCATATGCGGCAGCTGGCGAAAGCAGCCGCCGAGCTAGGCAAGTTTACGAAGACCGATACCCCAACAGAAGAATACCGCAGCATCAAATGTTTGCACGTGTGCATCGCAATCTGCGCGAACATGGTTCACTGCGCAGCAACATGCAGGATACGGGGAGAAGACGACTGACACGGACTGTCAACGTCGCAGAACAAGTCCTACAGTCCATCGAAGATAATTCGAATACCAGCACACGAGCTATTGCTCAGCAGCTTGGGGTCTCTCAGTCAGCAGTGTGGCGGATACTGCACGAGGAACGTGTGCATCCTTACCATCTGCAAAGGGTGCAGTTACTGCATCCTGACGATTATCCGAAGCGTGTGGAATTTGCACAATGGTTCATGCAGAAAGGTGCTGTGGACCCCAGTTTTTCAGCTTCTGTCCTTTTTACAGATGAAGCTTCATTCACTCGTGAAGGTGTGTTCAATACACACAATTCACATGTGTGGGCTTACGACAACCCGCATGGTACGAGAAGTCATGCTGTGCAACATCGTTTAGCCGTAAATGTGTGGGCTGGAATCATTGGTGACTGTTTGTTGGGACCTTACTTGCTACCGCCCCGATTGGACGGCCGGAAATACCTAATATTTCTCGAGACAGTGTTACCGACTTTTCTGGGCGCTGTTTTTGCGCATATCCGCCGAGATATGTGGTATCAACATGACAGAGCTCCAGCCCATAGCACAATTGTTTTGCGTGATTACCTGAACCGAACATTCGGAGCTCGATTAATCGGTAGAGGTGGACCGATCGCTTGGCCACCCAGGTCACCTGATTTATCGCCCATGGATTTCTTTTTGTGGGGAGCCATGAAAGACCATGTGTACGAGACCCCTGTCGACAGTGAAATGGACCTTGTTGCACAAATAGTGGCCGCTGCAGGCATTGTCCGTGATATGCCAGGCGTTTTTGAAAATGTTCGGCGGTCAATGCAACGGCGCTGTGAATCCTGTGTCCGTGTAAATGGTCGCAATTTTGAGCACCTACTGTGAACCTGTACTTTACCTTGTTGGAATAAAAGTCACATTCGTTACCACTTAACTGTTTCCTTGTGTTCACTTTACTTGTCCATTTTGTTCATGTAGATGACGTTTGCGGACATACTTTCCTATGTGAAATCGGTTTCCTGACGTATTCCCTACCTCCCCACGAAATTTGAACAATAAGTTTTGAATCACCCTGTAGAACTCATGAAATAATAAGCTGGAAAAAATTTTACAGCTTATTGTTTAATGAGTTCCATGTCTACAGGACACATTCTGTGATTTTTTACTACCGAATTATTGATATGTCACATCAGGTGAAGGAAACGTTAGCCGATGATGGTGTAGTGGTTAGCATAACTGGCATGTTCCCAAGAGACGTGGTTGGGATCCCACTCACGGCATAACCAATATTTTTCAGCTTATTATTTCATAAAAAGGGATATTTAACTAGAATATCCTCGACCACAGATATATGTTCGAAGACAGTACGACGGAAACGATCGTCCACGCATCTGACGTCATTCGTGCTATATCTGGCCGTATTGGTTTGATTGCCCTGGTTTCAATAGCACCACTGGAAATTTTTTTATATATAATTACTGCCCGGAATGGCCAGATTGTAGCATAAGAAATATCCATGTTTTGGGGCTCGAAAATGACCTGGCTTGTCCACCACGTTGGAAATTTCATTGAAAAATATAAAAAAAATTTCATTGAAAAATATAAAAAATTCCCAATATCGGCTTTGAGATTCATTTGCCTTTAATATTTTTATGTTCCAAAATTTTTTTATTCATTTTTGAAATTTTTAGCTTCTACTCACTTGAGAGCAGTATTTCCAATAATTCACAAGCAATAAAATAAGCTAAACTCTAGAAAAGCATTTTGGTATGAAAATAGTTTCTCTAATGGTTGAGAAACAATTTTTTTTAGATAGCAACTTTTGCTCTGCATGAAGCCTGTATTCGAGTTTAGCGTGAAACTTCTCTATTTTTTTTTAACTGAAGCATGATTTAGAAGAGAAATATGACAATAACAGAATAGTGATCGAGGTTGGGTTGTTTTTACCTCTGAGTCACCCTTTTTTCCCACACAATGATTGGTTGTTTAGGATCTTATGGCGCATTAGCATCTAAGTGTATGTGCCACGCACATAATGGACTAAATGGCCAGGTCACAGTGACCCACTGGACAGCTGTTAGGAGACAGATGGTAGCTTCCCGTCAAAACCATTTTGCACATTCTTTAAAGTTCATGAAGTATGGCTTTCCTGTACAATTAGCCATGGCTTAACGTCCCCTCCTACAGAGGGGTCTTTTCAAGCCCAACTGTCGAGGAGTTTTGCAGAGATAAATCTCAACGCTATCCTAGGGAGAACTGCAGATTACGAGCCTGTTCCTCCCAAAAAAACAATGCACGTTGCATTGCATTTATGTAAAAATATTGTGAATGGAATTAAAAAGAGACAAGGTTACGAACCTATACTAAAATGCGACTAAACTCGAACGACCTTGTTCTTTTAAACGTGATTCGAACCTTAGGAGGAGGCAGCATTTCACTGAATTCAAACACTGCGTTTATACGTATGAAACAGATGTTGAAGAGCAGTTATCGGAATGGACTCCGAAATGTAAGCAAAATTTTAATTATAATAGTGATTTAAAAATGCAATAAAAATAAAGCGTAAAGACAGTTGATATAAAAAAAGTCATAAGCATATTGAAGATTTTCCGAGCTAGACTTCTACAAATAAACCAAGTTGACAACATTGCCTGCGAGCGTGTTTCTTTCTCCACCGCCAAGCCACCAGTTTTGAACCAATCGCCTGTTGTTTTCAATGTCTCGGAGAAGGATTTTTGTATTACATGCACTTTCTAGGAGAGATTTAGCATCTTTTCTTATGTAATGTTTACCTGTTATTTACGAAGTGATATCTTTCAGGGTTCAATTTCAGCTTTCTTTTGTTGCATTCATAGAAACTTCAATTAATAATGATTGTGGAATGGTTACTTTTGATGGCTTGCCGATGGGCAACTGAAAAAAAGGACGAATCGATCATTTTAACAAAGATACGTTCCAGATATCTTTTGCCTAACTAGTTCGGCTCCTTTGTAATTAATCTTCTTTTGGAAAGTTTTCTCTAGCATATCAGGACTCTGTGCCTGGATGTAAGAGTACTAGAACTTGTGTGAAATGCAAAAAAGGCTTGAAATGATAAAAGTGATTGTAAGCTCTCACATTGAGGGAACGAGGGGTGCTCAGTTGGTAGATCAGACTCGTAATGTGCAGTTCCCATTTTCGAATTCCAGCTGGGCTAGCATTGAAGTTTATCTCCGCAAAACTTCCAGCTTCGGTTAATAAGGTACACTGGTAAGACAATCGTCCATCAGATGGAACGTTTATCTGTGGTTCCCTGTGCAGGAGAGCTATACCGCACGTAAAGAATTTGCTGGATGACCTTAATGGGAGGCTACCATCTGTTCCCCCCCCCCCCCCCAACCTTCTCCGAGCCCCTGTGACCTGGCAATTTAGTCCGTGGAGAAAACGCTGCTCAGAGGTAAAACACCCAGCTGTGAATACAGAGATAAAATCGGTTTTGATAGTGAGCATTATTCTTTTAGAATATTCAATATTGATATACTGGCCATGAAAAGTTTTGGGCATTCAGTTTAAAATATTTTGCCATAATTTATTTAAATTATGAAAGGTGAAGCGGAAAAATATGGCTCTTAACCTAGATATTGCTGTGGTCAGCAATAAATCTACTCCAAATCCTGCTTTTCATGATGATTATGCAGAAAGGAATAGCACTTTCAAGGATATTAAATCTGCATTAGCTCAGGGAATTTTTTCGCAAAGGCACTTCCTCCCACATATTTGGTTTAGTTCTTGTCAGTTATCGTACGCTGATATTTAAGAAAATTAAACGTTTCGTTCCATGCATCAGTTTAAAATCTTGTCAATAAATATTTAAAAGATGACATGCAAAAGAAATATTTTACACCATAATTCCCTTTCAGTATTTTCTAAATGAGCAACCGATCCTTTGAGCAAATTATTTAACTTGCATTTTACGAAATCGTAGTCTTTTCACATCGTGAAGACCGGAAATTATTGGGCAAATCATTTGAATTATATTTGGAACGTTAGCGAGTTTAACTTTAATCTATTTCCGCTTCACTTAACTAAATTTATTTTTTTTGGTTTGTAGTCCCAAAAGATTTCAGTTGATTTGCTATATGTATGTATTAAAGAAAAATGAGACAATGCTATTGTATAACACCAGAATTTATTTCACTTCAGAATTTCATACATTATTACAAATAAAGCTGAGATTTTGTTTTCAACCTTATGTCCTACTGTAAAGAGAGCTGCAAGAGTAAATAGTACAAAGCAGCTTATCCCCAATAAGAACGACATAGGTTCACAAAGTTCTGATCACAGTGAGACTAGAAAGGGGGAAAACATTACCATGGTAGCTTCCGAAAACAATCCTGATAGACTGCAGATGATGGTCTTTAGCTGCCATGTGTAATCAAATTTCTCATGCATTCTGGCACATTACTTATATCTAACCATTGTTTACATCAACTCCTTTAAAGAGTATGTACGCACTAGCATGCAAAAAGTGCTGACATTTTTGATCATTTCAGTCCTTATGTAAAATACTTTATGGAAAATTCTGAATTTTTTATTCCAAATTCTTAGAACGTATTTATTTCATTTAGTAACAACGCGAGTGGTTCGTGAAAGGCCACTTATGACTTTAAGTTATAGTTATAAATGCAGCTATAATTTGTCACAAAATAATTTTTAGTTCATAAAAAAAATTATATCAAGATGTTTACTTAATTGAAATTCATAAAATGTTTCACTTACAAGTCATCCAACTTTTAAAATACTCAGTAAGAAAAAAAAAGCGAGAACAGTGGCATAAACAATTAATACCTAGATAAATTTCATTTTTCCTTAATGATTCTTTATTGTAAATTATGACGAACCATGTAAATATTTCATAAGCTAACAGTGTGGTTTAATATTCCTTAAATGAAATATTTTGCTGTGAATAGACGTCAAAATGCTAGTTTATGAAATGAAAAAAATCCAGGGGATATTTAAGAATGACTAAGCACGAAATATTAGTCAAGACAGAGAGTTCTGCTAAGTCTACACAAATAATAACACTGTGACCACTTAAGTATAGCATTTGGTAAAAGTTTGGCATAAAAGACAAAAAAAAAAGCCAAATATTCAAATAAGAACATTTAAAACTTCAGTAATAGCAAACAAATCACATTACAAGGATATTTTATGCGAACTAGACAAAACTGACAGTTGTGACTTAACACTGTTACAAATGAGATGACTGTTCAACACATTTATTTGGCTTATTATATTGGAACGTGGCTAATACAGGTAAAATAACTTTGGCTGACTGTTGTCATAAGACAAGAAATTATTCAAAATAATTTTGTTTAAATAACGTACTAATGTTGCATAGCAGGCAGGAAAGTATCTTGCCACTTTCTTTAACAATACAATCATTGTAGTTTAAAATTATTGAAGGGAGTAAAATATGAAATGAAATAAAAAAATTGTTGAAATTTTTGCATGAAAGCAGACTGGCCAACATGGCACCCACATACTGCAGCTAGTCATTACGGCACACAGCCCTAGTCCAGCACAAGGCTGTTGGGAATACCGGTCTGGAAACCATCACAGAAGTAAGCTAAACAGAAGGCACTATCATCAATCACGTCATATATTGCATTATGGCACGAAGAGCATATAAAAGCTCTGCTTGCATCCTTGCTTCGAAAAGCATTAAGTTCACATGCACCTAAAAAATAATAAACATATATTAGCAAAACTTTCATTAAGAATTCTGAAAACAATATAAATTTATATGAGTTAAAGATAGGTAAAATAAAAGAACTTTACACTTTGATATTTAGTCGAAAAAGATCCTATTTTTTTTTTCAACATTTAGATGGTTTAGTACACTGCCTGTCTGATCCTAAACAGGAAATATTTTTTTTGTGTGGATTACAACCTAGGACATTACATACTGGTCATAACGCTGAGAAACACTACTCATATACTTGATGGATATTACAATACGAGATATTTGTATGAAAATATAATGTACTCTTTCGGCAGAAAAAAAGTAACTTTTCTCGCATTTTGATCAAGCATTTGTGAATCCAAAATATAATTTTTGTAATTAAATGCAATTACTTGTTAAAGATACTCAACAAAGGTTAAATTACTACTTTCCATACTTATAGTTTTCTTCGATACTCCATCCTTCATTTTTAAATGTTTTGTTTTTTAACATATCACATGACTTATTTCTCTTCCTCAATTACTTCTAGATATGGTCGACTTTCTTGAATTTCAGTGCATTGACTGTTTAAATCCTTCATAGTTTCTACAATATCCAGTTCCCACTATTAACTGAAAAATTTCCAGCCATTCTGCTAACATTTACCAGCAGAGCTGTACTCTTTACATGAAGAAAAAATGCAAATCAGAATTTGTGAAAAACAATAGCAAACTAACATATTCCATTATTTCACATATTTTATATAATACAAAATAAGTGCTATTAACCATTTCATTTGAAAAACATCAGAAAATTTATAACTAGTTTTTTGGCTGCTGCTTACTGTGTGGAAACAGGAAAAAAAGGGGACATTATTTCTTGTCATTCCTTTTGTAATGTGAATTTATTCAATACTCAGGTCATTTGATTATTGCAGAAAAGTGGTTCACAAACCCCACTGGGTTTATGCTAAAAATTTCATAATGGCACCTTAAGCAGTAAAAAAATTGCCCAATAATGTTACAAATATGCTTTTCCCCTACGACTATAATTATAGGTGGCAAAATTTTAATTTTGAAGCTTTTTTTCCACTTATTATTCAGTGGTTTCACAGAAGAAAAAAAAACTTTGGGGACCACTGTTGT
The DNA here is from genome assembly GCA_038380435.1 of Ryuthela nishihirai. Lineage (NCBI taxonomy): Eukaryota > Metazoa > Arthropoda > Arachnida > Araneae > Heptathelidae > Ryuthela > Ryuthela nishihirai. The sequence continues at coordinate 2,871,263 of JAWZYU010000032.1, read as the reverse complement.
ACAATAATGCATATTACAAAATTTTAGCATTAAATTTACATAATATGAATAGAAGTGTGCTTGCCAAGGGTTTCTCAGTGCCTTGTAAACTTCCATTCACTGTGGGCAAAACTAAAATAGGTCTCCCAAAACTTAATTGTCATTTTACAATACCCATTTACTGATTATTAATTTCATATAGTAATGACTAAATCCGTTTACATTTTTCTAGTGCAGCAAACGTGTAACATTCATTTCACCAGCCCTACCCATCAAAAATTTTAGCAATGCCATTAATTTCTGCATTAAAGAAGTCATTTGACTTTCAAGCTAGAGGATGAAAGCTCTCCCCAATATTTAATCCCTTTTTGATTTTCTCCTGACAAATTTTTAAAAGAATGTCAATTCCAAGCTATATATATACATACACATACAGTGGCCATTCTTTTGAGTAAAATACACTTATTTGAAACTATACGTGTGACCATCATTAATATTACTTGTTCAACTTTTGTCATGCTTTTTAATTTTATGCCAGGACTGTCATCCTGGAAAAATGGGAGATTTCAGAAAATAAAACAATGTACACTTTAATTGTAAAAAGAAATATGAATATTTTTAATTTGTGAACAATTGATACCATTAGATTTGGGTTGTTTTGTCACCGAGTGGCAGCTTCTTTTGCATACAATAGGACAAATGGTCAGATAAGGTCACAGGCCCACTGCACAGTTGCCAAGTGGTAGTCTCCCATAAAGCATTTTTAATGTGTACAGGATATGGCTCTCCCACACATAGGGCTACTTTATATCTCATCCGACTGTGGAAGCCCATTAGTGTATCTTACTAATGGAGGTCAGAGTTTTGCAGAGATAAATATGAACACTGGCCTAGTGCAAGTTGAGCTTGGGAACTGCAGATTAGAAGCCCGACTTGCTACCGAGCTACCTTTGTTCCACTATTAGAATTCTTTAAATTTCAGTTCCTACTTGTCAGAATTTTTTTTTTTCTTTTCTGACAATATTCTTTGTCCATTTGTTTTTTTTAGTGAAGAAAATATGAGGGGTTCAATTTTTTTAAACCTATGACACTCCCCATGGCATGCTTCCATTTGCACACACTTATCATAGAAGTCTGATGGAATCCTGTTTATATGCCATAGATATGAGAATGGTGCAACCTCATCAGGAAAATAATACACACACACATATATATGCCTCTTTCCAGGTCCCTTTTTTATCAGTAGCCAAGCATGTTAACCACCAAGCCAGACTACATCAAAATCGTATAATTTCCTTGTGAAACTGGCACTTAATATTCCGTTTGGTTTACCTCTGAGTGGCACTTTTTTTGCACACCATGGGCTAAATGGCCAGGTCACATGGACCCCAAAGGCTCAGAAAAGGTTGGGGGAGGGGACCCACTGGAACAGCTGTTGGGAGACAGATGGTAGCCTCTCGTCAAGGCCATCCATCGTGTTCTTTAACGTGCACAGGGTATGTCTCTCCCACACACGGGGACACAGCTTAATGTCCCATCCAACAGACGCCAGCTTTTCCAAGCCCATCTGGGTGTCCCCTACTGACCATGGGCAAGGCAGGGAATTTTGCGGAGATAAATCTCAACGCTGACCCAGCTGGGACTTGAACCTGGGAACTACAGATTACGAGCCTGGTGCACTACTGACTGAGCCACCCCCCCCCACCCCTAATATTCCCAGAATTACCGTATTTGCCGGCGTATAGGACGCACTTTTTTCCCCTCAAAATACGACTAAAATATGGGTGCATCTTATGTGCTGGTAATCAAAATTATGAGTTGAAATTTCAGACTAAAACTTTTAGTTTGTATCAATACACATATATAAGTATTCTTTTGCATTTTGTCCTTTTGTGAAAAAGTGGTTTCAAATAAATCATTTCCATATTTTTTTTCTGTACAAATAAAAAGTTGTATGATGTATTTTATGTTTCACTACTGATAGAGGGAGCATTCCAGTAAAATAGTGTTCAGATCCAGACACCTCAAGGTTACGATTCATCCAATGTGCGCATGCGTGATCACATTTCACCGGCATATTTTCTCTGAAAGCGCGAGCATGGTGCGTCGTTACCCGATTACAGCGCCTCAAGGCAACCAAAACATAAACTTTTAGTACCGAAGCTTTCTCATGTTTTTGCTGCGAAACATGGCTCAAAAACAACGCAGATTCTGCTATGATATTGCATTCAAGCTACGAGTGATTGAGTATGCTAAAGAACACGGAAACAGGGCAGCAGAGAATTTCGGATCACCGCCAACAGAAAAGATGATAAGAACTTGGAGAAGACAGGAAGACCTAAAAAAAGCTATGCGTAGTAAACATAATCTGCGACATGGAATTGCAAAATGGCCGGAACTAGAAGAATTAAAAACTTGGTTATTAGTCCACCGAAGCTTGGGATTTTCAGTTTCCACAAAAATGACTATTCAAGAAGCAAGAGTGATAGCTACAGAGGCATCACTGATTTTACAGGATCGACGTCATGGTGTTCTAGATTCATGAAGAGAAATGACTTATGTATGCGGACTAAAACAAAAATAGCACAAAAGATGCCAACAGAATATGAAAACAAGATTATCGAGTTTCATAAAATTGTCATTAATGCAAGAAAAAGTGGAAATTTTCAACTTTTACAAATAGGAAACATGGATGAGGTCCCACTGATGTACCCTCAAACAAAACTAGATTCCAAAGGTGCAAGAAACGTTATTGTTAAAACTTGTGGACATGAGAAAACGCACTACACAGTCGTGTTGTGCCAATGGAACAAAATTGCTGCCTCTTTTGATTTTCAAAAAACCTTGCCCAAGGAAAAACTGCCTAAAGATGTGTTTGTGCACGTTCATCCTAAGGGCTGAATTTGTGGATAGATAATATGTGGTCTAGGCGTCCTGTTAAAGAAACCTGCCTGCTAGTATGGGATCAGTTTCAGAGTCCTAGAACAGAAGCTGTAAAAAATAAAATGAACCAACTGAAAACTCAGTTAGCTGTAATTCCAGGTGGACTAACGAGCCAGCTTCAACCTTTAGATGTCTGCATTAATAAACCATTTAAAGGATTCATGGAGAAATGGAACAGTTGGATGCAGTCTACAGATTTTGAAGTGACACCATCAGGAAGAAACCTAGCATTTTGCAGATTTGTGAATGGGTCAAAACTTCATGGAATGCTGTGAAACATGAGACAGTTGCAAAGTCATTTAAGAAATGTGATATTAGTAACTCACTTGATGGCATAGGGGATGATTTGTTATACAAAGACTCAGTTTCTGAAAAAGAGGCTTCAAGTGGTTTTTCATTTAGTTCTGGAGATGAATTTCTGGGTTTTGAGGATGAACATTAAAAGGTACCTAACTACATTGTTCCCTAGTTACATTTTTGTATACATAAATAACTCTAAAATCAGTACAGTAAATCTTTATGGAAATTCATGAAACAATGTGGAAAATTTTTTTCCCCCTTAAAAATGTCTAAAAAAGGGGGTGCATCCTATACGCTGGCAAATATGGTAACTAAGGTCCAAAATAATAGATAATTCATAAAAATGCTCAAAATTTGTCACCCATGGACATGAACTAGATTGAAATTCAAATGTTATTTTTTTTTTACCAAGTATATGTTGGTTTTTACTGCTGACATGGCTAACTGAATGTTGGTAAAACAAAACTAGTACATATAAAAAAAGAAATGGAGTAAACAAACTATAAAATTTAAAAATCTAGAAAAAAATGAGAAACCTTTCTTAAAAAAAAATTCGTTTTGAAGTGGGGCTAAAATTTTTACTAAATTATATATGAACACTTGGATAAAATTTGTGTAAAATAATGTCATTTGTTCTCTAGCCAATTTTGAAGAGTGCATCAGAACACATTCATGTGGGTACAGCAAACTAGAATTTTTTTCTCAAAGTGAATTTCTTACATTTTTCACATATCAATAACTCTACATTTCCTATTTCTGCAATGCTCAATAATTATACAATCAAATATGGAATTAGGCACAGCAAACTAATTAACCCTCATATCATGCTTAAGCACATTCCATGGTGGGGAAAAAAAACTCACCTTTTCTGAGTGCCTAAATGCACGCATTACACTTTCATAATCTCGTTTAGTAATTCTGTCTGGGAAACAACACACAGTTTTGATATATGTTTTTAAGTTGCGTTCCAATAACTCATTCACTTCCTTGTAGTCATAATCATCATGTCTGATTCCAAACATGCAATGGATGTAATTCCAAACTGCACGACGAAACATTGAAGTATCAACATTATTTTTATGCCCCATTCTGCAAGACATTCAAAATTAGTGGTTAAAGTACAAATTCCACTAAATATATTAACACACACTTTGCAACATAATTCATATTTAAATGCACCCTTTTTTTATTCTCCAAAATATTTTATGAAAAAAAAACTATATTGACAAAAGTACACACACACACATTTCCATGAAACTCATTTTCAAAGCTTCCAAAATCTGAAAATAAGCTTTTAAGGGAAAAAGTCACTAAAATACAATTGAAGATTTTACTAAAAATTTTCAACGGTATTGATATTTAAAAAGCTGAAGCATAATCAGTAGGTGACACTTTTGAGTTTGGAAAGGCCACTATCTGCTGGATGGGACATTAAACCTGGCTCCATGTTCTGAAGACCAATATCCTACGCATGTTAAGGAACACGTGGATGTCCTTGACAGGAGGCTACCATCTCCCAACAGCTGTTCCAGTGGATCCCCTCCCCCTTCTTTGAACCTTTGGGGTCCTTGTCACCTGGCCATTTAGCCTATTATGTGCAAAAGAGTGCCACCTAGAGGAAAAAACAACCTAACCCAATAGATTGTTACAGAGATTTGTTAATTTTTTCTTTTTTCTTCATTTTTTAGTAAAAAAAATGATCTTATATTGTTTCCTGAAAATGGTCTTGGATATGGAATCAAAAAGGACTTTCTTGACATGTAAATCAGTCTTCATGTGGGAGAGCAATTTTAACAAGTGTTTTTACTCCCCCCAACAAAATTGAAAAATAAAGTTTTTAATTTTATATTGAATGGTTTTAAAAGCATTTATCCCCCCCCCCTCAGTACCTTGGCTGTGCAACTCTGACAATACAGACGTTTTTTTTTTGCTTTGGTGCACTAACTTTTTGGCACTTAGCCAAGATCCTCAAAATTTAACACCCAAATAAATGAAATTCATAATGATTATTAAAAAAAAGCAGCCAAAATAGTGCTCCTGTATTTCATAAACAGGACAGAAAATCCCACTAATGTGAGCAACCCAAGTCACTTTGTATAATGCTAAGTTGTATTTTAAAATATATCACACTGAAAAGAATTATAAAAAGAAATATCATATTTCATTAAATATCAGATTATTCAGATAGAAATTTTCTTTCGATTAAAATATAATCAATTTTTATTGATCAGGTTTCTGAAATTATGCTTCAATTACAAAGTAAGATCTATTTTTCACTATCACTATAAAGGCATCTTCTTAAAAATTAATGTTTGCAAATTTGTTCAAATATTTTTTCATAAAATTTAAAATTAAATTCTGTTTGATTTGGTACATAATATGACCTATTTCTGTTGACTGATTTTTTTTTTTAATTCTCAAGTTGGCTTGTTTATCTGAGTTAGCACAATTGGTGAAAAGTTTGGACTTTTCTCAATGTATAGTACCGAGAAAAAATTTTATGAAAAGAGAGTAATTTTTCTTTCTTATTCAAAAAAAAGTACCTTTTCTTTTCATATGCATTATAATTATTTCTGTCTAGTAGCTTTTTAACAAATTTTTATTTGCATTGTCAGATGCAATTTTTTACTCAATGAGTTTAAAAAAGCTCTATTAAAGTAAAATTAGTCATCTTTTTTGTTTAAATCCAGAATTAAATGACTAATTTGGCATAAAACGTGTCACAATTTTTTTCATTAGTTATTTAGCAACAAAGTTCTGAATTTTTTTTTGGCTGAATATATGGAGAAAAAGCTTGGCCTCTGGATGTAAACGTTTTTTAGGCTAGACACTGGATGGGTTAAAGGTAGTTCCCTTCATTTGCATATATCACTGTCCCAAATTTTCATACTAATTTGCATAATTGTAGTTCTGTTCTTTCTGGATGCAGTGATTTGTCATGATTTGCTTGCAATAATTTTGTTTTAATTACAGAAATATGGGTTTCATTTTAATTTTGACACCCAGTGCATAGACACAAATTGGTAGATAAAATAGTTTATATGTTACTGCTAAAGTGTAGAAATCAGTTATTCTACAGATTATCTAGGTATTGTGCAGATTAACTAGGGTGATCCGTTAACGTGCGGAAAATTGTTTCATTTCTCAAATTACCTACGTAATCTGCAAATTACCTGGATAATCTGCATATTACCTACTAGGCACTCGTTAAAGTGAAAATAAGATCTTTGCTGGAATGTTTCTGTACGCTTAAATTAACAAAGTTATTTATCTAGTGTCCGAGAGTAGAGTTGAAACCAGGATCATCCCTCTGTCAACATGAATCAGTCGTCCAAATTATAAAAAATGCCCCCAAAATGAGCAGGCCAAGTGAGAACGAATCATTTTAGTGATTCGTTATCAAGAATGAATCACTTTACCGATTCGTTCTCACTTGGCCTCCGCTCATCCGGGGCGTTTTTTATGATGTGGACGAGTGAATCACGTGACACGAAGATTCATATTCAAGAGATTCACCATTATGAGAGAAACAAACTTTTGAACTTTAACGATATGGAAGCCATTAATGTGAACATTACCTAGGCAAAATGCGGAAAACTCTTGATTCCGCACGTTAACAGAGCAAATCAGTTAATCTGCAGATTAGCTAGGTAATGTGCACATTAACGGCTTTCGAGCTTTAGCGGTAACATATATTTAAATGTTTTAACCCTTCCAATGTCCAGTCTGGAAAATTGGTTTCTATTCAGAGGCCAAACTATTTTCTGCCTATGTTCAGTGAAAAAAAAATTTAACCCTTTGCACTCAAGAGGCGACCCTCAGTTGCCACTTGGTTTGATGCAGCAACTCGAATGAGAGGCTATTTTAACTGTTGTATGAACAGATATCTTTCCTCTTTACATTTTAGATGTTTAACTCCTACATCTTATATAAACTTGTAAAAAAGCAAAGAACTGAACATCCTTTTAGTCATTTGAAATACTTTAAATCACTGGTCAATCAACTAAGAGGTGATTTTTGACACGTTCATATCACTTGTCCTGATAAAACGAGAATGCATCTTGGTGAGTGCTTCCTAAAACATCACGAGGCAAAATTACAAAACTTGATACTCAATATTACATCTTCTATAATGTAAAAATACACGAAATATTGGAATAAAATAGTTCTATTCATTAATTCATGTATGATATATTTTTATTTTAGTTGAAAAAAATTTCAACTTTTCAGCTAAAAAAAAAGCTTAGAGTTGCTACTTCCCTATAGCGAAAAAACCTTTGAGTGAAAAGGGTTAACTTTAAAACTTTTTTACCAAAAAACTAATCGAGGGAATTATGGTGTTATATATCAAATTAATCAGTATCTAATTCTGAACTTTGTGAAAATAAAGTATTTAACATAAAATATGTTTTATTCTAATAGGACTTTTTTAGTCGTGTAGAAAAAAAAATGCATCTGACAATACAAATAAAAATTTATGTAAAAAAAAAACAATAGACAGATATGATTATAATGCACATGATTAGAAACGCTATTTATTTCTGAATAATGAAAAAGTGATTTTTTTGGTCCCAAGTAAATACTTCTCTCGTTTTGTAATTTTTTTCTCAGTACCATACTTTGAGAAAATTCCAGGCATTTAGTCCATTGTGCTGGCAGATAAACAAGGCAACTTTAGAATTAAAATAAAAATAACCAATCAATGGAAATAGGTCGCTATATACCAAATTAAACAGAATTTAATCATGAATTTTACGAAAATAAATAAACAATTTAGAAGCATATTGATTTTTAAAAAAGCCTTTTTCAATGTGATATGGTGAAGAAAAAAAGATGACACTATACAATTAAAAGACTTCATTGTGGAAAACATGATGAACAAAAATGGTTATATATTTAGGGAAAGGAAATTTCCTCCCAAATAATATAATATTCAATCTGAAATACAATTTTTATTTCTGTTAACGATTCTTTTCAGTATCATATATTTTAACACAGTCAATGTTATACAAAGTGACTTGGACTTCTCATATTCATGGAATTTTCTGAACTGGCCATGAAATAGAAAAAAAAAACATCCTTGGCTGCTTTTTTTGCTAAACATTATGAATTTTTTTCTTTGGGTGTTGAAGTTTGGCAATCTTGGTAAGTACAGAAAGGTTTGTGCACCAAAGCAAAAAAAAATGCAGCATTACATCATCTGTGTGGCAAGCCAAAGTACTGAGGGGGGGGGGGGGGGCTTTAAAATCATTCAATATAAACATATTCATTATTTAAAAAAAAATCATATTTTTTCAGAGTGGGGGGGGGGAGGTGAAACTTTTACAGTGAATTTAGCAGAGGGGATACCTTTCCGAAACTGCCCTCCCACAACAGCTGATTTCTGTAGCAAGGAAGTCTGTTTTGCTTCCGTATTCAAGACATTCATTTTCAGAAAACGGTACAAGCTCAAAATTTTTGCACTAAAAAAAACAAGAAATAATAAAAGAAAAGTTACATATAACTAATGGGATGTTAAATAAAATATCTACAACTTTTAAGCTGGCCTCTGATCTAGCGTAACTTGGAAAGATCAATAAATCAGTCAATCGAAAGATTGATAACTAATGGAAATAAATCTACAGAAATGAATGTTTTCATACCCAAAACCTCATTTATTTTCAGAAAATAATATCAGATCAAATTTTTACTGGAAAAGTAACAAAAAATGAAATAAAAATTAACATATAGCCTGATGCAATGTTAAAATATCCACAGCAGGAAGTTGTAAGCTGGCCATACGATGTATTATATGAAAAATCAACATTATGATCAGTCAAAAGATCACAAATTTACGAAAATATATCTACTGAAATGAAAACTAAGGTTTAAATATAAAAACTTTACAGAGGATATCCAATATGTTGGACCCAAACACTATGGGAGCCACTCATAGCACACAGAACAAAGATAGCTTGTGTCAGCCATCTGCCTCTTGTCAGTGAAGAATAACTAATGTTATGAAGCTGCAACTAGAATTTCTAAGGATATGTTTACTTCCAGTTTCAATTTTAAGAGTGGGAAAGATGCATAGAATGTTAGGAAAAATGATAAAAATAATTTTGGGAATACTGAAATAGGTTTGCAACAGAAAAAAAAGAGTGCGAAATGTAAAAAAAAATGGCAGTTCTTACTTTGTAATTACTTTTAAAACTAATGTTTTTAAAAATAGCATTTTTTTGTTAATTTTTAGATTTTCGAAAATTTAAGGAAAAAAGTTGTTGATAATAGTTCAAATTGAACTTGTGAGCTTAAATAAAAGGTTGCTTCAGCAAATAGGAATGTTAACAATGTAACAAGCAAATCAGCAATACCATTTAGTGATAAAAAATAATTAATGAAATAGACTTGAGGTATTTCAAATCAACTCATGATAAATAGGCACTTTAGCATCGATTTAAATTTTAGAGGAAAAATTGTCGTGAGCTGGGTGAGATAGGAACCCATGACCGATAGTATTTATTACGAGTTGATTTGAAATACGTCAAGCCTATTTCATTAATTATCTGCATACTTGTCGTACATGCTTCCATCTATTGGCTAATATAAATGCCGCTTGTGGCAAAAAATATTGCCAGAATAGTGCCTATATGAAACATAAAGGAATGTTCATAGCACTTGTTAGAGGAGATCTTGATCGTCGGCCAGTAGCTCAGTGGTCCAGAGCACCTGACATGTTATCAGGAGGTCATGGGTTTGTATCCCACCTGGCTGAAGACAATTTTTCCTCTAAAATTTAAATCGACACTAAAGTGCGTATCATGAGTTGACCATTTAGTGATTCTAAGAAATAGCAATCAGATGGCTTCATAAAACTATATTGTAGTTTAATAAAATATGTATCAAATTAAAAAACAAAATATTACTTTTCAAGCTGGAATTATATATTTTTTTTTATAATATATAAAAAATTAAAATCAATTTTTATTATTAAAAAATATATTTTTTTTTCTGTTGTATGAAAACAGATATTACATCCTAGGCTCCTCATTTCAGATTCTGCGATGCATACAGATAACGTGGATACTGAAAGGTTAATTAGCTATCTCATCAGATGTAAAAATAATCTTACTAATAAAACTGTAAGTTTAAAAGTGTTTGTGCAATATTATTCGTTAAACTTCACCAGTGAAGATTTTTCACGTTAAAATTACACTGCTAAATTTTACTTTATTATTCAGGATATTCAATCAGTTTTACATATCAAAATTAGGTTATATCTGAATAAATAATATCACAGCTATCTTTCAAAATTAAAAGGTAACAGTTCATAATTTCTAAGACTTGATTTCAGGAAAATATTAAAACTCACGTATAATATGTGAGATCATAGGCAAGTTTAAATTTTTCGTCCAATAATGTTCCTACATCACTGTATAGCCTGTTTAATAAGGAATATGCATGGTCATCCCAAGAGTAGTCCTGAAATAGTAGTATTTATTATTAAGAGCATGTAAAGTGCAAAATTTAAAAGAAACATTTTGGGATTACGTAAAAATTTTACAGCAATATATCAAAAAGTTAAATTTACCTCTCTAACAATACAAAATAAGAAATTGTCAACCCACAATTGCATGAGAACAGTATCTGAATCCAGCTGAAAAATAATTATTTTCAGTTGTTTGAAGGCAAAGTATTAGGAAATAGAATGTCACATCCAAGATAATCCCATAAATTTTCCACAAATATATCTAGTTACTGGAGAGGACAGATGATGTGTTATGTTGTTTCATCTCCGAGTGGCACTGTTTTGCACACAGAGCTAAATCACCAGGTCACAAGAACTCCAAGGCTCAGAGGGTGGCTATTCACTGGACAGATCATAGTCTCATATCAAGGTCATCCAGTGTGTTTTTTAACTGTGACAGTGTCATGGCTCTCCTGCACATGGGACTATGACTTAATGTCCCAGCCAACAGCCATTCCAAGTCTATTGGTGTCCCCTATTGACCAAGGGCAGGGTAGCAAGTTTTGCAGAGATAAATCTCAAAGGTGGCTCAGCTAGTGCACCTGGTGAGCTACCCACTGAGCCACTCCCACCCAAGGACAAATGGATACATCTCACTGTTTAGGTGTTACAAAAATATCTCACACTTTATCATGCAAAATTAACAATAACCCTTACCGTATTCATTAGATCACAGCATATAGTTCCTTGAACTGTTCTTTGAAAGAGACTTAATGTGTCACTTTTCCAAGCTCCACTCTTCACTATAACCCCCACCAAAGTTACAAAACAGATCTGACTCTGCCATTGAATTCCTCCAAATTCTACTGTGGGCAGTACTCTCCTCTCTAGAAGAATGGTAAGCTTAAGATCACTTTCACTACTTCTTTAGGACAAAAGAGAACTCTGACACCTTGGCAATTGTAAATATTTCCACTTCTTTTTTCACTGCTCACTATGATAGTGTAACCAGGTCTACACAGATGAATATGTGACCCAGACTCTTTGAAGCCTCTACATTTTTCATCCTACAAAAGTCTCACCAGATATTTGACTCCTTCACCTCCTCTAAAAATGCTGAACTTCATGCCATCTGGAAGGTGAATTTCAACAGCCTTGGCAGTAGTAACTTATCATTCTTTGCAACTCTAAGTTGGACTTTTAAGTGTCCCAGAAGAGGAGCTCAGGAAATGCAACCCCTTTTTGATATACAGAATATCATTGTGTTCACCAAACTTACCTGTGCACCAGGCAGACCATACATTCTCCAAAAGGAGGACATGAATTACAAAAATACAATTGCTACATTAAAAGAGCAGGTCAATGGAAATATAATGGTTTAAAGTTATTCTACAGTAAGGTTGGATTCACTAGCATAAGTAATTCATCATTTCATAAGAAGGCTGTATTATTTGTACCCAAATTCTACATTACGTACATACCTATTAGTGGAAGAAAAAAAGTAGCTTCAACACACATGGAGGTAAACAAAATTAACATTGATATATAGAATCTATATTGTTCAATGGTTATTTCATTTGATGGTTATCTAATATTCAACTAGTTTTTTTATATATATTATTATCTCATTTTAAAAAAAACAACAAAAAACGAGATAATAGTTTTACTTTGTTGTCTGTCTGTAGTTGTCTGTATAAAACAGTTTTGTTTACAGATATAAATTAAATTTTTTTTTTGCATTAATATTATGATGTGCACTTTCTGAATCTCCCAAAACCTATAATTGCATTCTATAATTGTAGAAAAAATTCAAAACTCAAGCTTTCAAACAAAAAAATTTCCAAAACTTCTACAACAAACAATTTATCCTAGAAAAATAAAATTTTGATAGTGGAATGTGAAGGTTCAAGTTCATTTTTCATTATACACAAAATCTTGTCATATCTATTTAAAGCACATTACAGTTTTAAAAAGTTTATATTATTATGTATTTCATACGTTTTGATCAAAAGTTTTAATGTTTCTTTTCGAAAGGTAGAAACATCCTTGAAAGCATCATATAAAATGCATTTTATTACATCAGCATGCCTAAACATTACATTGAGATATTGATGTTTATATAATGCTTATTATCTCATATCTGGTTTCAGTTATTAAATTTATATCCTATTGTAATCAAATGCTTAGCACATCTGATTACAAGCTAGTGGGCATGTCCCTGTGTGTTTGTATAATTCAGGGCAAGCCAAATAAAGCTTCTAAGTTCTCTTTTGTGCAGGGGGACTACCATCTTCTCTTATTAAAAAAAAATTGCATGAAGCAAAATTTACTTTATGCAGTTGTTACATTGTCCTAGATAGAATTTAAAAAATTCACTGTAAAGATTATTCAATTTCTCAAATCATAAAAATTGGTATAAAACCTCCAAGAGACTTTAACCATGATTTGTAAGGTAAAAGGAAATTTTTCAAGAAATGTTGTAAAGCTCTATAAACATAATTTAACTATGAAAAGTCCTCGAAAGCATCATATAAAATTACATATTTTAAGCACATATAAACAAGACTATTTTAAGCCTATATAAAAATATAATAAATTGTCTGCTATAATACATATAAAGTTATTCAAATTTTGCCACACTACATAGAAAACTGACATAAATATCCATTTACTTGTATTCGAAAGGTAGATATTTCTGTGTGTTCTCCTCTTCTAGCAAAATCCTGATAACTAAAACCAGGATCATCATTAAACCTTAGAACATCTGACTTAACATTTGAAGCTCTTTCTTGTCTTGTGACTAGTTCAGCACTTTGATTTTCAACTTTCTCAAATGTTTTAACTAGTTCTTCATCAGAGGGGTCTTCTATCCTCTGTTCCAAAATACTCTTCATTTTTTCCATTAGCTCTTCAACACCTTCAGTATCATCTGCTACCTAAAAATATAACTAAATTAATCTTTAATCCATTGCAGTGTTTTAAAATATTACTTTATGAAAACAAAGACATATAATTCTTTAAACTCAATGCTACTAATAAAAATATATATGATCAGGGCTGTGAAAATATTCTGTGTCCTATATAAGATAGTGCACTGTTCCATTTATTGATGTAGTCTTGAAGCAAGAAATTAATTTCAGTGGTAAATTTGCCAATGATCACTAATTTTACAGCTGTTTTATGACAAAAAAAAATAGATCTTGGATTTGGTCACCTCTATGAAGTCCAATTTTATTTGGTATTTTGTGCAATTAGAAAGCTGACTTAACGACAATAAGCATATTTATGGACTTTAGATTATAACCAAAGTTAAATTACAATACATATAAATCTATGTGAGATTTCAAATAACACTACAATTACTTTATCAAATTCTTAATTATTAGCTTTAAAAGAAAAACAGAAAATCGTTTTCTTTATAAATTCACTCCTTTGTTGAAACTTTATATTTTTCACCATTTAGATGTTATATTCTGCCACTAAACCTTGTGCTGTTCAATTTTTCTTTTTTGAAAAGTGTCAACTACCTCAGTAAGCTATTTCTAGAATAAGCCACGAATCTTTCAAATAAATAATAAATTACCTCTCAGGCTTCCCATATAGGTCTGAAGGGAGCCTAAGAATAATACACCATAGAAAAGATCTGTGAAGAAGGCAAGACTCAGCAGAAAGAGAACAGAAGAAAACATCCATGCCTTATCCAAAGCTCAAATTCTGGGCACTTTGATCAGTAGCTGAGCATGCTAACCACTCAAGTAGCCACCTGTCATAGAGGTTTGACAGGAGACCATCAGTATAATACACCATAGAGAAAATCTGCGAAGAAGGAAAGACCAAAACAGAGACAACAGAAGAAAGCATTCATGCCATAAGGTTAATTTACACCAACATGGATTATTGGTACCAATTAGTAACTGGCAAGTTATTGGCTCGACCTAAACATCTTATACCCCCTCAAGCAGCTGCTTGCCACAGAGGTCTGACAGGAGCCTATCAGTTTATATGCCAAAGTAGGTCTGTGAGGACGGCAGGACCTCAGCAGAAAAACAACACGAACGTCCATGCCTTACCCGGGGCTCGAACCCAGGTCCCTTAGATCAGTAGCCAAGCGTGCTAACCACTCTGCCACGGGACAGCACATTACATGTATGAAATATTAGAGTTGGAATATTCTAATTTATTGGTGGCAATTGAACTAGTGTCAGTATTCGATGCCAGTGTAAACTAATCTTTATTGAGGACTTGAAACTAGGACACTCTGATCAGCACCCAAGCACATTAACCACTCAGCTATTGGGACATTGAAATCACATACTCCTTTTCAAATTATGGACTATCTGTATAACCATTAATGAATAAATTACAGTATTGAACTTGAACTAATAGCATTAAAAGTGTAGGTCTACTATTTCATATGAAATGGCATTTAAATATTTTTTGTGGCATAGAAAAAAATTTATAGGAATGAACAATGTGAATTGGGAACTGTGACTTTGATTTAAAAATGGGTCAATCATGAAATATATCATAATATTTAGGCAGTCCCATTCAAATGATGCATTAACATTTCAAGGGACAGACCTAGCTTGTATAACACCACTATTTGAGGAGAGGAAAAAAAATTTAAATCTACCATCTGTGTAGTTATCACAAGCTTACTGCTGAAAGAAATAAAGTGGAAAAAATATCATATATTTATGATTATTGGAGTATCGGTGAGAATTACTATTAGTTACTGTTATATACTTTATAAATGTATATGAAACCTTGTTTGCCATTTTCATGCAGATCATATTAGCAGAATTTATTAGTAGGTCTACTTCCAAAAGGCAGCTGATAATGAGTTTTAACATAGATTTTAAAAAGATTGATGTGCCAGATTATAACTTAAGCCCTAATCCTTCCTGGGTTTGGCCTGAAAAACTGTGAACAATCTGGAGGCCAAAAGTTTGTACCAAAGTTTTTGTATGGCATGTTTATAAACTAGCAGTGGTAAATCTAAACTTGGCAAAAAAAACTATTTTTTAGAGCTGCAGAAAAAATTCCTTAATTTAAAAACAGAAACAAATGGAAGAAAAATTATATTTTTAAGGAATCAAGAAAATATCTTGATTTAAGAGCAAAATATATATTTTCAATAAGCATTATGAATTAGCAAAATCATTTAGTTTTGCACCTAAAAAATGCTTGATTAAAAATATTGGAAGAAATGAACCAGATTCAGTACATTGATAGTTTATTTTATGAGCCACAGGTTAGCCAAGCCTATTATAAACCAAAATAAAGAGTATTCAATTCTGCACAATAGAAATTACTAAGGATGGTAAAATCTTTCAAATATTTTCTTCCATGATTTCACTGTATTTTAATATAAATATTCCATAATATTTCTGGCCGTCCCGTGGCTGAGTGGTTAGCACGCTTGGCTACTGATCTAAGGGACCTGGGTACGAGCCCCGGAATTAGGCATGGATGTGTGTGTTGTTTTTCTGCTGAGGTCCTGCCATCCTCTCAGATCTCCTACTGTGGCATATAAACTGACAGGCTCCTGTCAGACCTCTGTGGCAAGCAGCTGCTTGAGGGGGTATTTATTTTTATTTACTTATAATAATTCTATTTTATGCAAATCTTTCAATTTTTACCAAAATATGAATTTATTATATGGTATATTAATCATAATTTAGTTATCCATGATAAGGTAAAATTAAAACCTTAGTGCTACAGAATAGTTTTGAAACAAGAGTCTAGATGCAAAGTAACATACCAGTTGATATATTTTATTACAAAATTAAAAAAACCTTCTTGTTCAAAATTTAATTAAAAAAAGCTTAAAGTTTTCTGTCACTGAGCATAAAATTTTTAAGTTTTTTCTTCAAACTATTTGCATATTAAAAGTTTCTAAGATGAACCCAGAAGCTTTTCAAAGCAAGGACAGTGCTCCATCTTCAGTAAGTGACAGTATGTGGGAACATTATGGCTGTTGAGAACTTCTTTCCACACACTGTGAAAGGTGATTCCACTGTCTCAGTTGCAGATGGAGATGGGCAATGTCATTTTTTCTATAGCCTCATGAATGATGGTTCCATAGTAAGTTGATGCATGTTCTAGCAGGGTGGCATGCTCCCAGTCTATGGTAGGCTGTGTTTTGAATTGCTACTTGGAGTGACAGTCATTGTTTGCTTTGGCTGACATCTGTCTGATGCTCTGTGAACTACTCCTATAGAGCACATACAGTTTTTCTGATATAATAAATAATGGAATTATCCAGCAAATATAGGGAAATATTGGAAAAACCATAAGTCCTCTACAGGAGAGGTTCACTGAGCATCAGACAGATGTCAGCCAAAACAAACTAATGACTACCACTGCCAAGCTGCAACACACCATACCAGAGAGCAATCATAGATTGGGAGCATGCACACTGCTAGCACATGCATCCACTTACTACAAACCATCATCTGCAACTCTATTGAAATAATGACCTCGCTTGTTCCCACTAGCAAATGAGACACTGGAATCACCCCTTCATGACATGTGAAAGAAGTTCTTAACAGCCCTAACGTCCCTACATAGTGTTACTTCACTGAAGACATAGAGTGCTGTTCTTGCTCCAAAAAGCTTCTTGGTTTGATGCTAAAAACTTTTAATATGCAAATAGTTTAAAGGATAACTTAAAAATATTATTGCTCAATGACAGAGATCTTTGAGTTATTTTAATTTATATTTATTGCATAGAACTTTTAAAATCTTGTTGTCTATGTGCCATGATGTCAGGCATTAAAATTTTATGAAGTGCAGCTTATAAATACTTCTGACAAAATCATATTTCTACTGAAATTTTTTTTAAATCAAGGAATGACTTTTTATGATTAATGGCAAGATATGGTAATATGAATTTTATTTTCAAACGTCATACAGGTGGAATTACAGTTAACAGTCTAATATGGTTTTAAAATATAATTCTGAACTTGGTAGTTATGTACTACTCAGCTGAGTATGAATAATAAGAATGTAATAAAGAAAATTTCAAAGTACTGCTGGAAATTAAACTAAATTCTATGGTTTAAAACACTGAATTTTATAAAACCAGCTTTTTAAAGCCTTCTAATGTTAAAAGCAGTCTTTTATATTATATCATTAATGGATAAAAAAAACTGTTGCAAGCCATAATGGAATAATGCATATATAATGCATTAATTTCTAATGCAAAACATTACCTGTGGTGGTGTATGCTCACTTCTTTCATAGCCATTGGCACAGGCTGCATTAGGGTTGTAGGTGTGCCCTTCTTCATGGTCCAGTTCAGCATATATTCCTGACCCAAACACAAAGCTACACAGGGAATGAAAATGGGCTAGAAGTACAACTGCATGAACAACTTCTGACAGTGACCAATTATCTTTACCCTTTGTGAGTTTCTGCAAAATAGTGTATATGCATATGTTAAATACAAAACATGGTTTAAATTTTATTGTTAATTTCCATTTTAAAAAAATTATTTAAACTGAATCATCTTTAAACATAACACATTAAAAATAGCAGCTACTGGGGCAATTAAAAATTAAATTTAGACTGATCTCAAATAACCAAAACTACCACACTAACCCTTTCAGGGTGCAGTTTTTCAGATTGGCTACACTATATATTGCATCCATGGGGCAATATTTTTTTCGCTGTGTTCCATCCCTACCCACAAGAAAACAACAACTCTAAAACTTTAATTTTCTGGAAAAAAAATCTAGCCAAATAAACTGAAGAAAGGAAATAAAGCATGGTAGATACTAAATTAAATATTTAATTCTGGATTTCATTCAATAAAATAGGTGATGTATATTAATTTTAATAAGACTTTTTGAAAGTGAGAGCAACTTATTAATGTTAATGACTTATTCAGAGTGATAAAGTGAAAAAAATATCTGGTAAGATAATTAAAGCTTAATTATGGAAAATGCAATAAATAAAAATAGTTATACTATCAATGAAAAGGAAATTTCATTTTGAATAATATGCTGCTCAAAGTGGAAATCACAACACTGTGAAGGAAATGATGTATGCACCTGAAACTGGCAGGACAGAAGCTAAAGATAGATGTGCAAATGATCAAAAATTAGAATGTGAGAATGCTAGGTATGTGCATTTATTGCAGATTCATCAGTACATAGTAGGCCCACCTCAGGCATTATACAAGCTTGTAGACATCTCAACATTCCATCAATCAGATGGTTAATGGTGTCCTGAGTTGTGTTCCAAACAGCATCCAATTGGGCATGCAACTGTACCAGGTTTACCACCAGAGGGAGCTGGCAAAGGTGGTGGAAAGGTATTTACACTTCTTTGCTTATGGGTCACACATGCTCAATGGGTGACAAGGTTAGGGAGTATGGCAGCCATGGGAGAATGTCCATCATTGCACATTCAATGTGTGAGTCTTGCTGCAGAAACAGTCCAGGCATGGTGGCAAGGAAGGGTAGTGCCACAGGATAATGATGTCATTGATGTAATGCCTCGCCGTTAGCATGCCAGAAACATGGAGCAGAGGTGTCCGGCTCCATATGTGATGCCAACCCATACTCTTGTATCACAGTGAGGAGTCATATGCCAGCTACTAGAATAGACTTCCTAATGTCATTAACACTACCGATGCGATGTGGACAAAGGGCCATCTGGCATGCTGAAACAGAATCAGGACTCATCTGTGAACAACTCTCTCCTCCATTACGTATCCAATGCTGCCTTGCTGGACAGCATAACGAGATGATGACATAATCCTTTGCCAGACAGCATAACGTTATGCTGTCTGGTAAAGACAGCATAACGAGTGATGTCACTGCAATGGCAGATGCCAGACTGGACATCTCATCCTCATTCTCATTCTTGCATCATGCAAATGTTGTTTAATGGTTTGCATGGATAACACAGTACCCATAGCATATATCACTCTGCAACACAGTCACTGCGAAAAAAGGGTCATGAACATGTGATCTTCACATCCTGTGGTGCACAGTGCTGGTCTTGTGCCTGTCCTTCATGTTATTTGGTGCTCCGTGATGTGAGATGTACCATTGCACTGTGCTCACATTGCACCCCATACATGCAGCAATTGCTCAAAGGCACAATCTGAGCTCTCGCATACTGACGATTCCCACTCTCTCAGAAGGTATTGATTGTGCACAAGGATCCTACCACAGCATTGTTCCAAGGCATGTTCTGAACATTTTTGCAGCATGCACCCCAACTGCACTATCAGTCATGCTATGATATGAGCTCGTGGGCACCCAATATTTATCCATGGCTCAACTGGGTATCATGTGTACATTCACTGTGGAACTATGATCATTTGCATATCTCCGATTGCCTCCTGTAGTTTACATACCTCTATGTCCATTCCTTCTTGGTGTTGCGCTTTCCACTTTGAGCAGTGTAAAATAAAAAATTTACCTAACACTAGTTTACTTTTTTTTTTCATTATAATATGTTAAAACATGGGGCAAAAGGTGATTTTTGCACTATTAACACTCATAAAATTTCTGTCCTATTTATGGCAGTATAGGAACACTTTCTTGACTGGTGATTTTTGCAATGAACAGAACACATTTTCAGTTTGAGTGTTGCATTTGGGGATATGAGTAAAGTGCCTACAAGATAGTGCACTAAGCTAAAAAAAAAATTCATTATCCTCAGGGTGGCAAAGCCAAGATTTTGAGGGGAGGTGGGTTATATTTTTTTTTACACGTTAAAAAATATATATATTAAATAAATATGAATGTAAAGCTAACATGTATATAAAAAAGTGCAACATATATGTATATAATATCTTTGTCTTGGATATACTCCTAAGGATCTTGGTTTAACTTAGTTTAATACAGCATAATCGTGTTGAAATTAAAGTTCTTTAAATAAGTGCTCTGTTTTGAAATAATTTAAATTTTTTTAAACTATTCAATATAAACTCATGGATTAATAATTTTTTCTTTTGATTTTGTCAGGGGGTAGGTTAAAATGTCCTTGGTGAAATTGCACTTTCATTTCCCGTTCAATGGTAGGATGACTTATTTCTGAGCCTAAAAAATCCATTTTGCTTCTGTATCCAAAACCTCAATTTTAAAAGGTAAGAGTAAGGGCATCACATTCTTACTCTTAACTTTTAAACAGCTTTTAACATTATCATTCTTATATCATGAATACCTCAGTGGCATATTCTGTACGGAGAAATCATCTATTGTCAAATCATCAGTTACCTATTTCAAGTGATTTCATCATTCTTCAGTGTAGCTCTAAATGCCTCTCAATGTCTAACCTCAGCATCAGCAATTATATCATCAATCTGTGAAATACTGCCAATTTTAATTGTTATGAACTGGTATTACTTCATATCACAACAACAAAGATGGAAAACAGTCAACCCTTTGGCTTACACAGACCTCTCAGGTGAAAGAGCAGCTGCAGTGATTTCTTCAAATATCCTGCCATCAATATGTGGCATAACTGTTATGCATATGACAAATAAGCCATCCCAGAGTGCTTACAGATTGTTTTTATGAATCAGTTGCAATTAACAGATGTAACTGCATTAAAAAAACAGAGAAATCCAGAATATTGCCAAAAAAATTAAGACCATATAGTGTGTATGTGAAGCAAGGGGGGAAAAAGAACAGAGTTCCATACCTAAAAACTTTCAATAGTTAATCACAAAAAACCTTT
Organism: Ryuthela nishihirai; assembly: GCA_038380435.1. NCBI lineage: Eukaryota > Metazoa > Arthropoda > Arachnida > Araneae > Heptathelidae > Ryuthela > Ryuthela nishihirai. The sequence continues at coordinate 2,849,893 of JAWZYU010000032.1, read as the reverse complement.
CAATATTTTGCAAGTAAAAATTCAAGAGCTTTGTACTATTTATTCAACAGTTTAAACTCTGATTGAATAAAATTACATATTATAAAAATTAAGTGAATTCCACTTCATCAAATAGTAATGTGGGGTATTTTATTGCGAAACTATTCATAGGCCAATTGGTTACATCAAGTATCTTACAGTAAGTGAGCCAGCCATTTCATTACTTATAACTTTGGCTGAATGAAGTGACATCTTAAGAGCTCCTATTACAGAGAACTTCATTAAATATAAAATGACCCATAATTATCTCAATGACATACCATGGGTTCAAAGAAACCTTCATTGCAGGACAATGACTTTGAGATCTTGTACTCTATTGTCCATGTCATATGAATGGTTTAAGCATTTTTTTTTAACTTATTGGTAAATGTTTATTAGAACACTGTAATTGTTAATACTAGAATATTTTAATGTGCTATGGTATCCTCTTTTGTTGCAAGATAGCTGCCAGCAATATGCTGATGATTAAAAAATTCTCATTTAGAGTGTTTAGCTTTCTTTGCATATGATACGAATTAGTAATTTATTGAAATCCAAAGTGAATGCACAATATTCCCTGTTAAGAAACAATAATTAATAGATTCTGAAAAACATTCATCGCCGCCACGGCGAAATTCTGAAAATATTCGTTGTCCGACGCGTGGTGCAAATGGTTAGCGCGCTCTGGCATGAATCTGGAGAGATGCGGGTTCGTTTCCCGCCATGGCGGCGATGAATTTTTTTCAGAATCTATTAATTAGTAATTTATTTATTTGAAATTTTGTTTTATCTTTTACTCTTTAAGTACCATATAGAAAAATAAGTTTTTAAATTTATAGCATTTTTATGCTTTGAGTAAAATAAGAATTTTTTGGGGGGAAAACAGGTTGAAGTGATCTGCTGCAGAAAGTAAACATAAATGCATCTACTTTGCATTAAGACAATTTCTATCATTTGTGATTTTAATTAAAAAAATTCTTTATAACTATAATACTTAAATTTTCATAAATATACATAATGGTAGTTTTAGACCACACATTGCTTTTTGTGATACAAAAGTTTTACATTTAAAAGGTAGAGTTTCAAGCATTAACGAAAATATAAATTATATTATAAAGCATTAACTAAAATGAAATATAGAAACTTATAATAAAAATTACTGATATTTAAAAACACTTACTTCTATGTGATTTTTTCGAATCAACCATGGTTTATGAGCAAGAATTTTATTGATTTCTATCAAATCTTGCAATTTTTGAGGTATATGATCTAAGCCTTGTAACCATAACTCATTGCCACCTTGTAAAAGAAATTCTTGTTTCTGTAAATTCACTAGGTATGTGCACTGATGCCTTGCAGCTGCCTAATAGATAAGAAAATAAAAAAGTTAATTTTTAATGAAAAATGTTAAGCAATACAAAAACATTGCTCTGATTCTTAAAATCAGGTGCATGCTACAATTAAATACTTTCAAAAAATCAAGCATAATATCATGCAAGAAAAAAAGAGAATCTTGTACATTGCTCTGATTCTTAAAATCAGGTGCATGCTACAATTAAATACTTTCAAAAAATCAAGCATATTTCATGCAAGAAAAAAAAGAATCTTGTACATTGCTCCGATTCTTAAAATCAGGTGCATGCTACAATTACTTTCAAAAAATCAAGCATATTTCATGCAAGAAAAAAAAAGAATCTTGTATCCCATTCAGGCATTTTTCATCAAAAGAACTCAATTAAAAAGTAACCATAAATATCTACTATTTTGGAAATGATAGCAGCTATTTTTTAGTGAAAATACTTTTCAGATTTAACTAACATTTAAGAAAATTATTGTGTTACAGAATAATCATTGGAAATAAATATATCTGCAAAATATTAGCTTCAGCTTAATTTATAATGCACTGTTTAATATTTTCTTGGCTAACTGGACACTGTCCAAGTTTGTGTTTAAAAAATAATGATGGAAGGCTGCATCAGAGAATCATGCTATTAATGTGTCCCAGCCAGCTCTTTAGGTTCTAATATTAGTTTTGTCAATGTTCAGTACAAATCAGTTTCAATATAATTTATGCCCAAGTTTATGTGTATGTGCACTTGTTTCATTATGTATATATATACTATATTTGTGTGCATTCATTTTCCTTATTCCACAGGTGGTAATAATTTTTATGCTAAATTAATGCTTGTAATGGGGGAATGCTATATACTTTAGGGCAGGGGTAATTTTTTGCTTATTTTTAATTATGAATTGTTGTTAATAGGGGAATTGGCTAATGATAAATGACAGATGGGGAAGAGTGGCTTTCTCAAAAATCAAAAGGAGTGCATGATGCTGCAAAGTTTGGGAACCCCTGCTTTAGAGATTATTAGACCCAAGAAAAGCTGGGTAAAACTGCTAGTATATAATAAAGATTCTTTTCATTTCATCACATCAAAAGTTTAATCATTACAATTTTACTAATATTTTTTAGAAATGCCCATTTCAGTATGGTAATTTAAAATATAATTAATCAGTATTATTTTCAGAGTTACCTATTTACTTTAAAGTCAATAAATCAAATAATTTAGTGGATAGTGGAAAAATAGAATTTTGCTGAACTGTAGGATTCAAACCGAAGTCTCTACAGATTCATGCGTGTTCTAAGACAAGTAAACTATGGCAGTGTGATGCCCCCTCATTCATTTTTACTTTACCTTAACCAGTTTTGCTTAATTTATGTTATATTTATCATTTTGGGGATTTTTATTTCTTTTTTGGCATCACAGCGCTCGTTTCCAAGAGTTAGGAGTTGCGCATGCGCAACTCCGAACTTTCGATTGTCACCCGATAAAGCACGTGCACAAGGACACGTCCACTCTTGCGTCACAGCTTGCACCGCTCATCAATTTATGCAAATGTCTTTCCTGGCGTGCAACATGACACGTGCGGGCTTTGTACCTCTTGTTTTAACCTGGTGACATGTCGTCACAGTAGCACAGAAGTTAGTTGAGCACAGTTAGTGCAGTGTGTATAGTCAGAGTTTTTGGACAGAGTTGAGAAATGATGTAGTATGTTCTTTATTGAAGTTTTGGTGAGTGAATTTTGGAAATAAATTGTTTTGTTATTTAAACCTTTTCGAATCTTTACTAATTTTTTTCTCTTGAGCAACGTTAATTGTTTGATTAGAATTAACCTTTACATTTTAACAATCATTTAACATTTTTGAATTCTTACTCATTAACGCTCGCTGGTATTTCAAACCCTAATTAAACTTTATTTTTGGCAATTTGTTAATTATTGCCTGGCACCCGACTCAGCTATCCGGAGCATAAAAATAATTGGATCAGACAAAGGGTCCAAACTTTAAAAGTATTTCATTTCTTTGGAGCGTTACTGCAGGTTCTGTCATTCATCCACTATGAATGACAGAGAATGACAATAGCTTATTAGATGCTATTTTTTTTTATGAAATTCTCTCATATTTTATTTTCATTTCATCTTAAGTTTACTACCTATGCTTAACAAATTACATTCAAACAACTCCTATGGTTATCTTAGATAGGAAAACATTTGAAAAAGTTCAATTTTCTGAGGGAGGAATTACTGTTTCTTCATTAGAAACTTCTGATGTTGGAATATTGCTTAATGGTCTTAAGAATACTGTGGCATGAATCTGGACAGATGTGTGTTCGAATCCCATACATCAGCAAAATTCATTCTTTTCCACAAAACAATTTATTAAAATATAATTTGAAATTACAAATAGACTATTTCATCTTTTGTTGAGCATATAAGGAATATTTCTTTTAAATAATATATACAATAAGATTTATCATTTAAATAGTGTTAGCAATGGAATAAGCATATGTTTAAAAAATTATATTTTATTCCCTTCCCCAAGGTTTGAAAATTTTAGCTACACCATCAAATATTAATAATATAGTTAGTTCCCCACTGCTTTATCATGTGACAATGATATATACTTGACTACTTCTCAGCGCACATTAGTTTCATATTAACTTGACAAAAATATGTAAGTACAGAAGGATGAAAAAACTCCAGTCAGTTTTCCAGGTAACTAAAATGTTTTCTATATATGATGATTCACTCAATATGTGGCAACTAGGAAGTTAAAAATCTCTTTTATATTTGTATATGCACACAGTTTAATTGCTGTATTACTGATGAGAAAGTAGCAGGGCTTGAAAAATTATTAAAAAATGTACCCATCCTCAAGGATGGGCAGCAAACATTTAATCTGGCCTCCAAAAATTCCTATTCTGTAAAATAAATAAATAAATAAATAAATAAATACCCTCTCAAGCAGCTGCTGCGAAACAGAGGTCTGACAAGAGCCTGTCAGTTTATATGCTATAGTAAAGGTCTGTGAGGATGGCAGGACCTCAGCAGAAAAACAATACACACAACCATGCCTTACCCAGGGCTCAAACCCAGGTCCCTTAGATCTATAGCCAAGCGTGCTAACCACTCGGCCACGGGACAGCCTATTCTGTTCATAAATTCAATATTTTTGCCTCAACAGGACCTTGTTGGAATTGGTGTATAGTGGCCAGATGCAGCAGATGATATATCTGTCCTTAGTATTGTACAGAAAAATATATCTGTCCTTAGTATTGTAAGATTTGAGAGCCAAACTCTTACAATACTAAGGACAGATATATTTTTGGAGAATTCAATTGCACAATCTGGTTGGACCTCCATAACTCATGGATGCTTGACAACAACAATAATGATATGATGCCTTATTCAATATACTTCTTTATTATTCAATTGCAAACAAATCTACTCTAAATGATAATGAAAACTGTATTCAAATAACTTAATACAAAAAAGTACAAACACACACACATATATATATCTTTTCCCTATTTGATTAAAATTCCTAATCAACTTACTTAATATCACATAATATTTATTATTCCAACAATATGATGAGTTCCTATTCCAGCAATGATTTACAACCAGAATTGGGCCAAAGATCTAATGGTATGCAATTTAATTTTATTTCAATAATTATGTTCAGTGGGAAAAACAAATAGTCGTCCCCTTTCTTAGGGTTGATACTACAAGTAGTGATAAATGATAATGAACCATGATAAACGAAAACAACCTCTTTGCTCCCAAGAACTGTTTCTTGCATGTTTGGGTGTAGTGTTAAAAAATTTTGTTTTCTGGTTTATGACTTCATTTACTGTTATGTTGGCAGTCTTATTGAATGTACTTTCACTAAAAAGAGAGTACGAAAGTAAACAAGATGCAAATAAATTTTTAAGAAAAAGGGGAAAATGGGAAAGTTTTTAATGCAAAAAAATTAAAATATATCATTAATTACATTATTACCATTTATGTTAATGTCTATCTTTAATTTTCAGTTGCCTTCCAGTAGATGGCCAATTTTTCAGCCCTGAATTATAGGTATTTTATCATTATTACTAGTGGATTTACCTGCATTGTTTGGACCTTTATATCAATTACATTGTCTCTAAAGTATGTAATAGATGATAAGTCCCAGGATCACAAGCTTTTACTTGACACAAAACTTGTTATGATCAACACCATGAATTAATGGGGATGGCAGAAAGGGAACAAAATTTAATAATAATCCATGATATTTTTCAAGTCAGAAGATTTGAGATATAACTCAATGTGCTTGGCACTCATTTATACATTCTCCTTTTCTTTGTGTGTGGGTGGGGAGAAAATTTGAGGTGCCAAACTCTTACATTGCTTTAAGTTAAAATAAGAGGATGATTTTTGTGGTATTTGGCCATACTAACTCTTACCATTTAGGAAGAGTTATTCCCCTTTTTATGAAGGGAGAAGGGAAGCGACTTGTGTTGCTTTAAATTATATTAAGAGGAAGTTGTATACTGGATTTGTTCAGAAGAAATTCTTCAGTTTTCAGAGAGTGAGGATGAAAGGTTAAAGTTAAGGCTCACAATTTAGGGTGAATTCTTAATTAAACTTTCTAAAATATATAGTAGAGTATATTGGAATTTTAACAACTGCAGCATTTTTATAAATATGATAATGATTATACACAATCTCAGATGTAAGAAAAAAAATCATTGAATCATTTAAATATATTTTTCTAAATTAACTTACCATAATGGCAATATAATGTCGATAGTCATAAGGCAATGGCCCATCACCTTTGAGAATGAAATGTTGAGTTTTTAGAAAGTGATTTAGATAATCTGGGTGGAAGCCAATCAGCTGGGTAATATGATCTAATCTATTGTTTTGTAAAAATGCATCTATGAAAATCATCTGCGTCTGAAAAATAAAATATATACTTTACAATAACTGATTAAGAAAAAATATACAAGTTTAGACAATTTTGGATATGTTGATTTAACAATAAAGCTACAGATTGAAAAACTGTTTTAGATATTGATTATTTCACTTTTCTCTCTAGCCAACCTATCCTATAACCAATCTTATCAATGGCTTTAATAAAAGAGTTATGTCATCAACATATTTGCCAGAGTCAAATCATCAGCATAATTTAAGTAAAATATTTTCATACATATTTAAACTACAAGTAATAACAATTTTGATTTCCACTGGTGGAAATGTTAAAAATTCTGGCTAGCGATGAATTCTTCTGATGAAGACAATAACCATAACCATTAGTCATAAGGTCAGAGCCACACCTAGCCATTTTTGCACCCTTGATAAGAGATATTTGTCCAGAGAAGACTTATTTTTCAACACTTAATAGTAATAGAAATTTGCTTTCCTCAATGACTATTTCTGCAACCTAGGTTGGATTTGCACCTGGGGCAAATACCTCCCTTGCCCCTGTCTTGGCATGGCCCTGGACCTGGCTATAAATAAAGCACATCATATCTAAAAATGTGTATATGATGGAAAATTTTGAATTATTCTTTTAAAATCAACATATTAATATTAGCTATGAAAATGCATTTTAGCCATGAAACAAGCCATCCTGTGGCTGAGTGTCTAGCATGCTTGATGACTGATCAAAGGGACTTGGGTTCGAATCCTGCATAATGCATGAATGCTTAAGATGTTTTTCTGCTGAGGTCTTGCATTCCTCACAGACCTACTCTATGGCATATCAACTGACAGGCTGATATCAGACTTCTGCAGCTGCTTGAGCTTTTTTATTTAATCATAAAATATCTGATTATTGGATAGCATATGCAAGCCTGGGAAATTCATTTACCAATGGAAAGGGAATTTTCTTGTACGACCTGCTCACTTTAAAATCTAGGAAAAAATTACAACATAAAATATTTCCAGGGGTAAGAATATCCGCATTAATTACTAATATTACACTGCCGACTTTTTTTAATTCATTATCAGATCTGGGGACTTTTAAAAATTTACTTCCGAGCTATCAACTATAATGACTGCGCATTCCTATTTTCTGGGGACATCAGGTCACTCGTCTGACAGCTCGCAATTATTAACCTTCATTTTAAAATTCTAGATTAATATTTCAGTCACCTGCATTACTGACTGATTTTTTTTAACAATGTTGTCACTACTATTCTATTATTAAAAAATCTGCTCATGCTCTAAGAGTTAATTCTATATTCAAAATAATATATAAAAATAATCCCAGGAACATTTCCAAGGAAATTTATTTGTTGGGGAGAGAGCTTTCCATCCAGAGACTGTCCCTGGGAAATAGGGATGTCTAGTCACCCTAGTCAGAACTAAAATCCACATCACAGCACTGCAGTGCCATCATGAAATGTGATACTACTGAAGTAGCAAAGGCTATTTAAAGTTTACAGCAATTCATGACTATTTATTAGGTTTAGAGGAGAAAAATTTTTGAGCAGAAAATTTACTTTTTAAGGAAAAAAATTATTTGCACCATTTAAGCTACAATTTATTTTAAACTTATAGAGCAGTTTTAAAAATTCCAAAAACAGTACTTTTTTTAGTATAGAACACTTGATATGTCATCAGGAAGTCATGGGTTCAAGCAGAAGCAGCTTGTAAATTTTGCAGTTCCAGTGCAATTTGTCATCAAAAAGCTTCATCATGTGACAAAGAATAAAAGTTTAGAAATTAAATATGCTATAAACCTACAAAAAAATTTTTAAAATAAAAAAAGTGTGATTTTTGAAAATGGGAAAAGATAGCCTTTACATTTCTATTAATACTATCTCATGTAAAAACTGTCACCACAAATACCTTCTTTTCCTTGAAATAGTTTATAATGTTATTATCAGTGTTGTAGCCACAGCTCTATTAATAGTGTCCCTAGAGTGTGATATCATTGATTGAGATGCTTTGCTTGTCAGCTTTAGTTAACAATCTTCAAAAATCTGCAACATCAGGTGATGCAGATAGGATAGAGACTTAGCATCTGAAAATTTGCCAACTAGAGATTTCATTATATGCATCTTTAGATGACAAAATATAGAAATTTAATGACAGTCAGATAAGGATGGGGGCAAGTCCTCTTTTAAACTGTGTGAATTTACACACACACATTTATAGATTTTGGTTTTAAAATGATATGAAGCACAGTAAATTTTCAATTTATATGGGTCACATGCAGCCCTTATGTTGACTACCCATTTTAAAACATACAATAATACTATCAAATAGTTTTTACTTCTTTGTAGATATTTGTTCTTAAACATTAATGAATGTATCCAGCAATTTTACCTTAATATAATTAATATCTTTAACAATTTACCACTGGAGTTTCAAATGATTGAGGCACAGATTATAGTGATCCAAGATCAGGGAGGTTAACTTTTAATTCTGATATATCACTTAAATTGTTATTGAATTGTGTTATTAGATAAAAAATTTATATAATCTAATATTCTACTAAAATTACATTTTTCAAACAATATATTAAAGGAAACTTGAATTAGTCATACAAACAGGTGGTAGAATCATGCCCCCCCCCCCCCCCTCAAAATTCCACTACAATAACTGCCTGTGTGGAAAAATAGTTAGTGTTCTTGATAACTGATCAAAGGAATCTAGGTTCACGTCTTGGATAAGGTATGAATGTTTCTTTTCTATCTCCTTTATTTAGGTCTTATTTTCCTTACTGATCTTCTCTATCAACATATTATATTGACAAACTTCTGTAAGATCTTTATGGCAAGTGGCTGCTTGAGGAAATATATTTAAAAAAAGTGTAATTAAAATTTAGGAAGCTAATATTTTGTGTATATTAACTTACTTTTAACTCATCTAGTATTGTATTCTGTGCAAATCCATATCTAGCCAGTTTTGTACCCTATCAAATAATAAGCTTTTATATACAGTTATAAACCTGAACATGTAATATTTTGGAATTGTGTCCTGGATTTGACTTGCACTCAGGGCAGATGCACCACTAACCCCTATCTTGTCACGTTCCTGATTTCATGTAATAATACTTTACTAGTGGTATTTGAAAATTATTGTATATATATATATCAAAAATTTTCTATTCATTTTTTTCATTTTTACCTCCTCCCACCAAAAAAAATAATCTACTACTATTTCATCTTACACGTTTATTGTTGCAAATCATTCTTGGATGTACATTATCTCCGACTAATATTTAATTCCCGTTTTCTACGTAACACCAGAACAATTTTTTGAATTTATATTCTGCTTTTTTTCTGCTGAAGTCCTGCCATCCTCTCAGATCTCCTACTGTGGCATAATAAACTGACAGGCTCCTGTCAGACCTCTGTGGCAAGCAGCTGCTTGAGGGGGTATTTATTTTTTTATTTTATTTATATTCTGCTTTGCAAGCAAAAAGATAGCTTCTTTCTTTTAATTTTTAAATTAATTTTAAATTTTTAAATTCTGTGAACACATGGGGGGGGTTGCAGTGACGTATTTAAGGGTGAGGTTTGGGGGTTCTCCCTCCCCAAATGTATACGTTTAAAAAATTATTTTGCATATTTCTGCTTTTGACACTTTTAGCAACTATTAAGTATTGATGCAAAAGGTACCACTGGTTTTTATTTATCTATCAGTTTTTTTTTATATTTACGTATTGACTATCTATGTTTTAATCTTTTGAAAAAAAATCAAATCTCCGCAACATATTTTCAAAATACGCTACAGTGGGAGGGGGTCGAAATTGGCAACTAGAATACAAGATAATTGAGAAAATGTGAACGAGTTATTTAACTATGTCACCTTTGTCATACATACAGTAAAATGGAAAAAACAAATATATAAAAAAAATTAACTGTATCAGTTTCTGTTTTATGCCTGCTCTCAAGGTTTTTATTTTGTTTCAAAAACAGTCCGACTTTTATTAATAAACTATATTTCTCATTTCTCAACGTAAAAGAATTGTAGACAAATAAAAATAGCAAAAAAAAACCCCCTATCCAGTGTTAAACCTAACGAAACAAATTAATTGTTTCGTACCGCACACCTTTCCGTCATAAACAATACCTCTCATGAATAAAAATAGATGAACAAAAACTGTCTAACCGCTCAACCTAGCAGCGGTGGAGTCTTAACGGGCAACAGCGAGACACGGATTCGCGCAGCCAATAGGAGCGAGGCTGCTGTTGCTAGGGTGATAAGAGCCTTGAAAATTCTGACTCATGACCGCTTATGAACTTACAGGTGAAAAAGCAACTTTTTGTTTGTTGAAAACATTTTAATTTAAATCCCAAATTAATTGAAAATACACTTAATCAGTCAAACTTCACTTTGAAATTGTTACAGAAGCAGAAATTGGGTACGATGCTTTGAACGAGTAGCTATGCACGTAGCAACATGCACCGATCTGTCACCTGCAAAGACGCTGATGAAATGATTGCGAGTTCCGTAGGATAATTAAAGAGTAGCAGTTTGTTGGCAAGAGCTTACAAATAGAATTCTAGCATCAAAAACTACACGAATTCTTGTTTCTGGTTAAAGTATAAGGTGAAAGATTTGCTATAAATTGGATTCAAATAAGAAAATTAAATCAAATAGCAGAAATCAGTCATTGTCTGCTTGAGGTTTTGTGAATCACATTTCGTTCACTTCATAAAATTAACAAAATGCCGTTTTCACTCCATCGAAGACAAAAGATTCAGTTTAAAATTATTCACAAAATTGATTTTTAACATATATCATAATGCAGCGAAGTTTCACAAAAAGATTTTTCGTCAACTTTAATTGGCGAATATTTACTGTGTCGTTCGGCTGATACAATAGGTTCGTCAAAAGTGTTTATTTGATGAATTATTGATACTTTCATCAATATCTAAAGGATTTTTCTCTCCAAGTTCTAATTTATACATAGAACCAACACCGTACAAAATCTTGCTCTTACAGATTTCTTCAACAAAAAAATTTCTGTAGAAAATATACAAATTACCTGCAATAAAATTAAAATAAATAATTCTAAAATAGATTTATTTGAAGTACTAAAAACACTAAACTTACATTTTTGTCTCCAATTTGTCCCATTGCAGTGGTGGTACCAGTAGTACTATCCGGTCCGTTTTCTTGACGTTCTGTTGCCGGGGTCGGCAATATCATGAAGCGGTTAAGTACCAAATCAACTTCAATTTTTAAACTTAATCAACAGCAATGACCAAATTTATATGGTGAATACTTTATCAGTGACAGCTAGAGGTAAAAAATTCAATGTTCCCGATATTCCTCTATAGTTAACAGGAATGGCAATCAGCTCAACGGTCTGCTCTGCATCTGGCCAGCTTCTGTCTGCGAACTGTGGTTACCAGCTGAGCGAAAACAGCTGAAGTCAGGAGACCATGTACAGCCAATCAGAACGGATTTTGCACATGACGATTCGTTGCGTCAGCCAAAAGGACGAGTCCACTAAACCTAAACCCATAGCGTTGTACAATTCGCTTTCGCCGGACAGGGAAGTCGCTATCAGATTTACTGAATTTGTTTTTTGACAAGTCTGTATCAGTTATTTCGAAAATTCTGTATCATTTATTTAACTTATTTAAGAGGTGATTCATAAACTAAATGTGGCAAAAGCGGCATGATGCGACAATTTATTTCTAATTATTTGTTTCAACAGAGTGAATCAAATGCTGGAACGAAACAGGATAACAAACGATTGTTATCAAACAATAAATATATCAGTGAATTGTTCGTAGATTTAAGAAAAAAATTGCGATTAACTTCTGTTTTTTAATAAATTTTGCACAATTTGGTCATTTTAAATCAAAACTTGAAATGCATTATTATATATAACTCAAAAATGTCATTTTTTTTCTCTTTCTTTTAGCAACTTAAAAAAAAAAAAGCAACACTTTAATTAAAAGAAAGACCTACAGAATGCAGAAGCCCTCTATGCGAGTCATTAGAGTGGCGTAATTTTAATGGGGACAAATTTTTGCTTAAAGGATTGCTTTCCCGTATATAAATAAAATATTAACTCCTGAAACAGCCCCAGCTGGGTCAGCGTTGAGATTTATCTCCGCAAAAATTCCCCGCCCTGCCCATCGTCAGTAGGGGACACCGATGGGCTTGGAAAGGCCGCCGTCCGTCGGATGGGACGTTAAGCCGTGGCGGCACCCCGTGTGCGGGAGAGCCATACCCTGTGCACGTTAAAGAACACGCTGGATGGCCTTGACGGGAGGCTACCATCTGTTCCAGTGGGTCCCCTCCCCCAACCTTCTCTGACTGAGCCTTCGGGGTCCATGTGACCTAGCGATTTAGCCCATGGTGTGCAAAAAGGTGCCGCTCAGAGGTAAAACAACGCAACCCAAACCCTGAAACAGCTGCTTGCCACTGAGGTGTGACAAGAGACTGTCAATATAATATGACATAAAACCATGGGTATAGCCAATACTTGGTATAGACCCTGCGCGGATAGCGAAAGTCCTATCCGCACCCGCAAAACTTTATCAGCATCCGCGTATATTGCCTATTTAGAAACCGTCGAGATTTGCGAGTAAAAGGAATCAGTCTAATGGTCTATTAATGACTAATTAAACAACCGAAAAAAAAAGGAATAAAAAGAGTCTTGTTCCTAAAAATATGCTTTACTAAATTTAGACAAAAATTTATTTAATTCTAATTTTGCAAATTCTTCTGAATTAATTTTGCTTTTTTAAATGCAGTTATCGGCGATTATGGGAAGTCATTCCTTTTTATTACCCAGTAACTCTCCTCTAAACTTTATGATCTCCCCCGATATTTTCATTCGACTAATATTTAATTCCCGTTTTCTAAGTAACACCAGAGCAATTTTTTTAATTTATATTCTGCTTTGCAAGCAAAAAGATCGCTTCTTTCATATAGGATAACTTTTTTAACTTGTGGCTTTATCCCAATGGATTTCTTTTTTTTCCTTTTTTGGAGTGAATATCATTGAAATTTCAAAACAGGTTTCTTTTAACATTATCTCACGTAGTTTTTTCACTCATGTCAGTCATCAATAATGTTTGCTCATGTTTCTGCATATCATATCAAATACGAGGCTTTATCCGCCATCCTGGTTAACATAAATTTTTTTATCCACGGTTTATTCCGTTGTCCGCGTTAAAGGTTAATCTTCTATCCGCCAAGAGCTTTTAAATGCGGAGAGCATCCGCGCAGCGCTCTACTGATAGGAGCTTGCCAGTATACGTCATATAGATCTGTGAAAAAGGCGAGGTCATCAGAAAGGCAACACATGAAGTGAACCATTCAGTGCCTTATCCAGATCTTTGAACATTCAAGCTAGCAAAATCAAAACACTTTGTATTTGATACTGAAAGTGGGCTTAAACCACAAAACCGTTTTAAATAAACGGAATTTTTCGATATTAACTACTTATTCGAGATAAATGTTATACCAACCTCAGAACAGCAATTCTTTAACATATGTACAATAGGCTAAATGGCCAAGTCAAGGATTCGAAGGACTGAGATCTGGATAGAGGAAGGAAATCCACTGCCCAAATTATGCCATCCAGCTCGTTTTTTTTTAACATGAACGGGGTATGTCTTTCTTCTGTAAATGGAACTATGGCAGAACATTCTGTCTGACAGAGGGCGGTTTCCCAACCCATTGGTGTGCCCTTTTCCACTGAGGGAAGGGGAGGAGTTAAGTGAAGACGATCTGAAATCAGGAACGGTAAGAACTCGAACTTCAGAACGCCAAATAACGAGTCAAAGCACAACAAACTGGACCAACCTCCGCCCCAGGAATCTGAAGAACTTTTAGATAATTTTTGTCAGTACATTATTTCAAAATGGGTTGGGTTGTTTTACCTCAGAGCGGCACTTTTTTGCACACAATGGGCTAAATGGCCAAGTCAAAAGGACCCCGAGGGCTCACAGAAGGTTGCGGGAAGGGCACTCACTGGATAGCTGCTAGGAGACACAGATGGTAGCCTCCCGTCAAAGCCATCCAGTGTTTTTTTTAACGTGCACAGTTTAACGTTTCATGTAGACTCTTCCATACATGGGGCCATGGTTTAACATCCCATCGGACGGACAGAGGCCTTTCCAAGTCCATCAGTGTCCCCTACTGACCGAGGGGGGGGGGGGGAGGTTGCGAAGATAAATCGTAACACTAGTCCAGGAGGGACTCGAACCTGGAAACTGCAGATTACGAGCCTGGCGCGCTACCGTCTGAGCCACCCCTACACATTTTGCCCACTCTGCAGAAAAAATACTGGCTCCGAGGTAAAACAACTCACCTAAACGGAAAGAGCTATACAGTGATCAAGGATCAAGAGTGATCCGAAAAGCGTCTGAATATTTCCTAACATGAAGTAAAAGTTTGTCTACTCTCTTGTGTGTGGTGTATCAGATGACTTTTGTTGATTGTTCATAACATCGAACTGCTGCGGAGCCGTGCCAAGGTTCAAGGTATAGTAAACAACATCCGCAAGCCATCTGTGCCAGAGATCGAGAAGGAGACCTCTAACTGGTTGTAACAAACGTAAGTAGTAGTGTACCACAGCAAGAGAGTAGGAGTTGCCATAGCACGGGAGGATAGCGAACCTTATATTAATATTTAGAGAATCCCATGTTATAAGTTTAATATTACAGTAAGAGTTAGGATTACTAAATTTTGCATAAAACTTCCACTTATCATAACTTAGGCAATGTAAAGATTTGCCTCCTCCTTAACCCTTTTTTCCTCCTAAAAAGAGGTAAAGAAGTTCTAAACTGTAAGAGCTGGGACTACCAAATTCAGAATACAGCTTCTTTTTATTATAACTAAAGCAACAAGAATTAACGCCCCCCCCCCAAAAAAAAAAAAGGAAAACGCAATTTACACTTTTTCCTTGATAATCCAATCTCAAACAAAAGCTTGTGACGTAGATATATCATACTTAAAATTACGTCCCCTTCATGTCCTCCTATACAACAAACGGGGTGGAAATTTTCACGAAGGTCGTCGATTGTAACGGTTGGATATCAAAGGTTGCAACCTGGGAGTGTCATCGACTACATATTTTAAATAGTTTAATCTGAGTTAGCCGTCCCGTGGCCGAGTGGTTAGCGCGCTTCGCTACTGATCTACGGGACCTGGGTTCGAGCCCCGGGTAAAGCATGGATGTTCGTGTTGTTTCCTGCTGAGGTCCTGCCATCCTCTCAGATCTTCTACTGTGGCATATAAACTGATAGGCTCCTGTCAGACCTCTGTGGCAAGCAGCTGCTTGAGGGGGTATTTATTTATTTATTTTATTAATCTGAGTTAAGGACCTGTCAGCACTGGGTAAATCTCTAATAATGAAATATATTTGGAAATATATTTGAAAAGTATTTTATTAAATCCGGCCTGAATTTAGCTAGAGAGGGCCTGGAGAACTCGCGGTTCATTGCAAAAGAACTTGGGTGTCATAAAACAAATCATCTATATATTGGATCTGGCTGATTTAAAGATTTTTTTTTTCCAAACCTCTTCTAAATGCATAACTGAATGAAAATAAAAATTTTAAATCATTTATATATCGTGTTTTGTTCATATGAAATAAAAAAAATATCAATGGTTTGATAATGCGTATGGGGTATGTAAAATTTAAATAAATACTATCACACCGCCCACCAAAGGTTTAGCAGAATGTAAATAAAATTTCTCCTCCAATAGCTTTCTCCATTGATAACTTTTTCCTTCGCGATCTGTAGCTGAGAAAGTCGTGACAGAGTTAGGCCACATCCCCACCGTTGGTAGATCCTCTACAGCACAAGGCCATTCGAAGTTCTAAAGCGCATCCGATTATTCGTAGGGACAGATCCGGATCTAGAAAAAAAATAAGGGCGGGATCGAGTCGAAATGAACCGGAACACCGTTCCGGTATAGTTTTCCCAGTTTTTAGTGTTTTTTTTAGCAAATTTCTTGAAATATACGGGTAATATATATTTTTATTGTCTCGTTCTGATTACTAGCATTTTCATAGATGGGGGGGACATTCCCCCCAACCCAGATCAAGGCCCGAGTTTTTAAAGCAACACAGGGCGGAATAGGAAAACCAGTGTACGAAATTTGAGTCTATTCTACTATCCGAGGAATTACAAGAGACCGATTTCTGCTGAAATTTAGACAAAACTCTTCTAAAAGTTTGTGTATGTATGCCCAACATAGCATGCACTGCCATACCAAAATACTAGAAAATTTCTATGTTACATCTATGGAAATTTGAAGCTCTATACTTCTAAAATATGTATTTAATGGAAAAATATGACCGAGATATTTCATCATACGATAAAATTTTTTAAATATTTTCATCGTCATTTAATATTGGTACCACTTTCACTACAAATGGAAATAACTGATCTCCAGGCAATACTGAATTAAAAGCCATTTTTCCACAATCAGATAAGACAGTTTCTTTTTTTGGCAAAATTTACTAAAAGTATCCAAAATTTGAGAAAAACTGCTGCAAAAAAAGTTAGTGATTTGGTAACATTATATACATTGTTAAAATCTTTTCTTTTTTCAAAATTGAGTTTTGCAAAAGCAGATATTGTGGGTCTAAGTCAAATAAAAAAAAATAATAGTACATAATCAGGTGAGAATAGCAACTTAGGAAATTTAAATTGCTATGGATGATTTGCAAAAAAAATTGAAAATAAATTTCACATTAAAATGATATGTATTACAAAATGAATCAAAATAGAGCAGTAATTATTGTAAAAGTAAAGATTGTTTGAATTAACAATAACTTTGGTTCAATTTTTTGATGTGGTTCAAAATTTTTCACTTTCATTATTTGGCACACAGAAAGTTTGGGTGATCTAAAACCTTCGGCACGTATCAGATATTTGCACTTCATCTGACTCTTAATGAATTATATTCCAACAAACCTAATACTGGTCGTGCCAGTGTTACTTTACAGCAGGCTTATAAATATACTCGAAAATTTTAAGTATTATTTCTAATTGTTTTAACACTGGAAATTCAATATGCCAGTGCTACTATAAATAAATAAATAAATACCCCCTCAAGCAGCTGCTTGCCACAGAGGTCTGACAGGAGCCTGTCAGTTTATATGCCATAGTAGGAGATCTGAGAGGATGGCAGGACCTCAGCAGAAAAACGACACACACATCCATGACTAATCCGGGACTCGAACCCAGGTCCTTTAGATCAGTAGCCAAGCGTGCTAACCACTCGCCCACGGGACTGCTATTAGCTTCATATAAAATGTTTTTTTAGCTTAATTCCTATGCTATTTAACAAGCCCTTGTCGATTGCTGGGATTAATCCATGAGACAAAAGGTCTATGGTAAAAGGGAGTTAGGGACCAACATTGTACATTCTCAATACTATAGAGCAGGGGTGCCTATTAAGGCGACCCTACTCTATAGCGGCACAATTAAGGGTGTGGCGAAAACTCTTGGAACAGCTTTGGTTGGGCCGTTGCTCGGTAAGAACACTCATTGATTTTGTGTAACAATCGGCATGCATGGAAGTCGTCTATCTGCGCTAGCTGCTAAATCTGTGCATCCGACGATGCCTTTCCAAACCACTTATTCCCTCTTCTCATCAAAGACAGAAGAGGCCGGGGGGGGGGGGGGGGGGGCTTGTGGAGAAAATTTCAATGCAAGTGCATTGGGGTTGGAACCTGAAAATGATAGTATTTATTCTGTCTTTGAGGAAGGCTCACCTGAGTGCTTAGTTTGTTTCTAAAAAAAATCTAATAGATGAAATGCGCTAATCATTAATTACAAAGAGAGTAAAGAGGCTAATTCACATTTTAGCAAGCCAAACAGAGAATGAATTACACTTCATAAGAAAATTGCAATTGTAAATACATAGTTCTTTCTCCAAATTTTTAATATAATAAAAACTATATACAAATGATTTTATATAGCTGTTTCGACTGCTTATAAAGCTTTGATGACGTATTTGTCACTGGACAGAGGTACAACAGTGGGTTAGCCCAGGGATGGAAATTGTTTTTTCAGATTTAGATGGACGCACCAGAATCAGTTGAAAAGAGCATGTAGCTGACACGGCGACGTTAAGCAAAACATATAAAATATGTTTAAAAGCCTAGGAATAATACCCACAAATGTAATAGAGTATATACATTGAAGAGCCGAAACATTATGATCACCTGCTTAATATGATGTTGGTCCTCCACGTGCCACCAAAACAGCTCTTACACGGTGAGGCATGGACGTTACAAGATTTCTAAAAGTGTCTTGTGGTATCCTGGTACCAACACGTTACCAGCATATCCTTTACCTTTTGTAAGTTACGTGGTTGAGCCGCCGCAGATCGGATATGCCAGTGGTTCCCAACCTTCTTACACCAGAGGACCACATTCCCAAATCACATTTGAGTTGCGGACACACCACTCAGCCCGGTTTCACATCTTTCATTGTCATCGACATGTTTTCTTTTTTAAAATATCCAATAGTTTAATTTGCTCACTCATTTTCAATGGAAGGGATAAAAAATAACACGTAAAGAAAGAGTCCCTACTAAAACCATCGACAATAACTAAAGTCTACTCATTTGCAAGACGGACTAGATGTTAACAAACATTATTACGTGATAGATGTGTTGTCGTGTTGCGATTGGTCTCCCCAATCTCACACATGCAGCAGTTCGCCTTTCGGTCCCAATTTTATCTTCTCTATGCTCAGTAGTGGGCAGCGGTGGTTGAGAATTAGATTAAAGATGAAAAATTTTATATTATTGGCACCGCAGTCACGGACCACAGGTTGGAAAATACTGGGATATGCTGTTCCAACACAAACCACAAATGCTCGATTGGATCGATGTCTGGGGAAGTATGGCAAACAATCCGGGCAGTATGGCATGGCGCATTATCCTGCTAAAAGAAGGCACTACTAGAGGGATATACCGTTGCATGAAAGGATGAACTGATATTCAATGATGTTTAGGTAGGTGGTAGACGTCATAGTTTCCTACATATAAATGACTGGACCCAGGTTTCTCAGCAGAACATTCCCAAAGAATTACAATTCCTCCACCTGCTTGTTTTCATCCCATGGTGCATCCTGCTGCCAACACTTCCCCAGGTAAACGCACACACATATCTGGCCGTCCACATGGTGCAACAGGAAACGAGATTCATCGGACCTGACGACCTTCTTCCACTCATTCAAGGTCGTTTTGATGCTCGTGTGGCCCATTGTAGTTTTGATGTTCGTGTGCCCATTATAGGCGCTTTCGATGGTGAACCAAGTAGCATGGGCACTCGGAACAGCCTGCGGTTATGCAGCCCCATTTTCAGCAGGGCCCGATGTACTGTGTGTGTTGAATGACACATTACTTCTATCACCAGCATCCAAATTACGGATGAGTTGCACCACAGTATCCCTTCTGTTGGCTCGTACCATACGGAAAATCGATGAACCGTGGTCGGCCCACTTGCTGGCGTTTCGTGGTTTTTCCCTCCTCGGACCACTTTTTGAAGGTACTAACCATGGCTGACTGTGAGCACCCCACAAGCCTTGCAGTCTCGGAAATGCTCTAACCCAGTCGTCTGGCCATTACAATTTGGCCTTTGTCAAACTCACTTAAGTCCGCTGCCTTCCCCATCTGAAGAACAGAGCTCGGTATCAGGTGTTATATATATACCGTTTCATGACCTTCACATGCGCTGTAGTTTACTTGAAGTTGCTTCGATTTGCATAAAGAAGCGCTGGTCATAATGTTTCGGCTTTTCGGTGTTTATATACAATCGATCTATTTCTTATCGTTCATAGTACGGGATAAAAAAAAAACTCTGAAGCTAAGGGAATAGCGTTCCGCTGCTTTCTCCCCTCCTAACCCTTGGCTAGCCTTTAAAGTGTTAAAGTAACGAAAGGTTGCTCTTTTCTTCTTGATGTCAAGCGAGACATATTTCCTTATGCAACAAAAGGATTGCGAAGCCAATCTAATGTTTCTATTGAAGCCGATAATATTTCTTATAACTATGAAAAATGCCTATTTTCATTATTCCCGTCACAAATATCGTATTTGAATGAATGTATTTTAAAGCTTATTCCCAGTTTCCCCCCACCAACCCGGGGCGAGGGTGGCTCAGTCGGTAGTGCGCCAGGCTCGAAATCTGCAATTCCCAGGTTCGAATCCCAGCTGGGTCAGCGTAGAGACTTATCTCCGCAAAACTCCATGCCCTGCCCACGGTCAGTAGGGGACACCGATGGGCTTGGAAAGACCGCCGTCCGTCGGATGGGACGTTAAGCCTTGCCCCCGTGTGCGGGAGAGCCATACCCTGTGAACGTTAAAGAACACGCTGGACGGCCTTGACGGGAGCTACCATCTGTCTCTGAACAGCTGTTCTAGTGGGTCCCCTCCCCCAACCTTCTCTGAGTCTTCGGGGTCCTTGTGACCTAGCCATTTAGATACTGACAGATATCAACACCAGATTGTAACAGATAATACAGATTTGTTATACTGACTGAGATCGGTAGTTCGGAAATGGGCGGGTTGTTCTACTCTGAGCGGTGTGCAAAAAAAGTTCCGCTCAGAGGTAAAACAACCCAACCCACACACCGATGGCCAAGAGAGCAGATATTCGCGACGATCTTGCAGGCACAGTTATCGATGCCGTCACATAAGCATTCGAAGAGATAAGAAGTACGTAGCTCACTCGAGATAACGACGTCAAACACATTATCCCAATGTCGTCAGAGGGATTTGTTATACTGACTTAATTTTTAAAAGTATTCACGCGTAAGTAAAACAAAAAAGTGACTCAAACATAGTTATTATTCCGCATTTTTCACATTTTTTTTTAAGGGTGAGGGTTTAGTTAATAGTGCGTCAGGCTCGTAATATGCAGTTCCCAAATTCGAGTTCCATTTCGGTCAGAATTAAGATTATGCCCTCGGTTAGGAAGGCACACTGATGGGCTCCAAAAGGTCGCCATCCGTCGGATGGGACGCAAAGTAGTGACCCATCGGCTGGGGTGACCTTGTTGGGAGGCTACACTCTTGTCTCCTAACAGCTTTCCAGTAGGTCTCCTTCTCCCAATCTTCTCTGAGCCCTCGGGTTTCTTGTGGCCTGGCCATTAACCCACTGTGTGCAAAAAGAGTGCTGCTCAGAGGTAAAACAGCTCAACCCATTTCCGAACTACCGATCGCTCCAGATAACTGATCAGTATTTATTTATAAAAGAGTCCCGTATCAAAATTAATTTTCGACGGATTCCGAAAATTGCAAATATAAGCCAAGATAAAAAAATATATTTTACTACAAAACATTAAAGGCTAATAACCAATTAATGTATTTTTTAACAGCGAAGAAAGAGTACTCCAGTTTTTCTGCTTACGACCTTCAAACTTTCGGGGGTTGGTTTAGTAGTGCGCCAGATTCGTGTTCCAACTGGACGAGCTTTGAGATTCATCTCTGCCCTGTCCTCGGTAAGAGAGAGGACACCGCTGGGCTGCCGTTCATCGGATGAGACGAAAAGCTATTACCTCGTGTGCAGGAGAGCCATGTGAGCGTTAATAAATACACTGGGTGGCCTTGACGGAAAGTTTTCACCTGTCTGTGGGACTCTGTTATAAATAAATATTGATCATTTATCTGGAGCGATCGGTAGTTCGGAAATGAGTCGGGTTGTTTTACTCTGAATGGCACTTTTTTGCACACCTCGTAGTTCTTGTGGCCAGGCAACAAGGCCCACGAGGGCTCAGAGAAGGTTGGGGGGAAGCGGACCCAGTGGAAAGCTGTTGGGAGAGTTTGAAGCTTCCCATAAAGCGTGTTCTTTAACTTGCACAAGGTATAACTCTCTTGCACATGGTGTCACGGCTTTACGTCCCCCATTCGGCGGATGTCGGCCTTTTCAAGCCCATCAGTGTCCTGTAATGATCGAATGATGGATGAGAGTTTAGCGGAGATAAATCTCAACGCTGGCACAGGTGGGACTCGAACCTGGGAGCTGCAGATGGAAAGCTGGTAATCCTGGCGCTAAGGACTGAGCCAACCCCTGCCCCCATGTAGTTTCGGAAAAATTGTGAATCCGGGAGTGAATAATAATGATGTTTGAGCCACGTTATTTTTTTACTTATATGTATGAACGCTTTTGAAAATTAAACGTAAAATTGAATGTTTCAGTTTCTCTGAGTCCTTGGGGTCCTTGTGACCTAGACATTTAGCTCACTGTGTGCAAAAAACGCCACTCAGAGGTAATAAAATTTGAAATTCGCAATTTCGAGCATCTCTATCGCTCTTTAGCTGTACAAGTGTGTGCCTTAAGAATATTCAGCCACTAGTGCTGCCTCCATCCTTGAAAACTGGCAAAACAAAATTATTAATTCATTCATCCCTTTGTTGTGTGTCCCAAATTCATCATCGAGCAAATCTCCGCAACGAAAATGCTCTTCATAATAAGCTGCATTACATTTCTAGCAATGAAATAAATACACGTATTAAGAAGAAAATTGGAAAACAAATATCGTAGTTTTAATAACAGGAAAACACTGGCAAGCACCTGTAGGCTGTGAACAATCTCAAGTATAAAGGAAAAATTATCCTGAACTGAGTGGGGATAGGAACCGATGATGGGTTCTTAATTAGCCTGCGTTTGCTTGTTATTAAATGTATTATCTTTACTCTTGATGATTATTTGATATGATCGTTTTTTCGCTACTCACTTTTTCGTAAGTGGCTAAAAAAATCATATCAAATAACACTTGAGATGTGGCTGGTCCAGTGAACATACCTGGAGAGCGCTTTGTCGACCGGAAAATTTTCAACTGCAGTCAAGAAAACTTCTAATGATTGATTCCATGCTATAAAGTTTAAGACATAGAGAAGATTTTGATCAGTGGCCAGTAGCTCAGCGGTCAGAGCACTTGACATATGATTTAGGAGGTCGTCGGTTCGTATCCCACCCGGATCAAGACAATTTTTCCTTTTTAGTTAACAAATATCATAGTTCTAGTATTCTAAAAGGCTTTGTATTACGGTGAGTTCGGGTTCAGATTTTCGAGCCCAAGCTCAACATGATTCAATCCTAGCTGGGACCATTTCGATAAGGGCACGAGTCCAGTTAGGGGGAAAAAATATCTGAAATGTCGTTAAAACATAAACAGAAATTACCTCTTTATATAGTTTTCCGTAACTTCTTTTTAAAACTAATTTTGATACAACTTTCTAGAACCATTTTTCAAATATTCGTATTATTGACTATTATTAACTTTAAAAACTTAATGTTGTTTGGAACGAAAAATACTACAAATAAATTATCTAAAATGTAATTTTTGGATACCGTCATTATAAATGCTAAGAGCGTTTCATTAATAAAGGAAATGAAATATGTACTTTGAAAAAATCAAAAAGCTGAATAGTGCTTATTTTTAATCACTATTTCCCAATATTTTTTTTTCATAATTACATGAAAATTTTTAAATTATGACTGTGCTTAAGCCAGGGACCAAACACCTCTACTTTGCACTAAGTAAAAATAATGGATGTCATTATGCCAAGGGGAAAACAGAATATCACCACTGGAATTTGACATATATCTTTTTTTTAAATCATTTATTTATTGAGACAAATTCAAATAAATCATTCCTTATTTACAGATGTCCCCGCAAAGCTAACAGCTTATCTGCAGGAGAGAATAATACATTACATAAAACATAATATCTTCTTTCTTCCTTAACTGCTAATCTTAATATATTTATATCACATTGCATTTATTATGTACTATCTTACTATTTCAGTTGAGAATTTCGACATTCAATAATATGCTCTCTTTACTAAAAATTTTACCTTTTTTCATTTAGAATATTTCAAAATAACATTGAGATTTTTATGTTTACATTCAGCATCACATAATTTGTCAGTAGGTGTTAATATTAATTATCTAATATTTTAATAAAAATCTGTTGAATTCGTGTTTTATTTCTCTGAAAGAATTTACGGCTAGCCTCTCTTGGTAATTGATTGAAAATATATGGAATTTTGTAGCCGCTTGTGCATTTCCCATAGTTATTTGTAAAATTTGGTAGTTGAAAATAATTTTTTTCTTTAAATCTTGTGTTTTTATCGTGCTGGACTTTACTTTTGTGTGTGTTGTCGAAAAAATTACGTGTAACTATGTTATATTTATATAGGCTCTGGTAATGAAAATATCCAAGTAAATAAATCTATCTTGGGCTGTAATTAGATGTGTGTGGTCTTTAATTGGTACAATATTTTTAGCTATTGAGGATTGAATACGTCCTATTTTTTAATATTTAAGTTGGTTGTACCACGTATCGTTATGGCATAATTTAAGAGGGACTCACCGATTACTTTATAAAACATAATACATGTGTTGGTATCCATAATATATCGTAATTCATTTAATTTCAAAGCACAAAGCCTTAATGTGCTGAAGATTTTCTCAGTATGAACGTGTCATTGGAGGGCACTGTCGAAATGTAATCCTAGATATTTTATTGTATGTACTCTGTCAATTAAAAGGTAAATGGTTCCCTTTTTTCTGCAGTTCAATTTGTGTGTTTTAATAATTAAATTATTGCTAATTTTGAAACCAAGTGAATGAAAAGTCATCCATTTGGTTTTATTACTATTTAGATAGTTTATTTGAGTTTAATCATCGTTTAATAACATTAAAGTGTTTTTGTATATGTTTAACCGCATCTTCTTTACTCACAAAAAAGAACAAAAACTGTGAATTTCGAATTCGTTCTTTACTCCCCTCACCCGTCACGGCCAAAATCCTGCGGATGCTCATGGCAGAAGTGCGAAGCTGATGTTGATTTTACGAAAGGCCCACTTACTGCTTTGTGCCCCTGGGCTGCAGCCTAGCGACACCAAAAAGCCAATTTGGTAGCCGGTCCTAGTAGTGGCAGGAAGGCAAAATTTAATATTCTGACATCGATTGCTCCTCGTGACTTGAACAATTCCAGTGAACCCATTTGCTAGCAGATGTCTTTTTTTTCATTCACGCAACGTAAAATTGGTACGGTAAAAGAATACGCATTAACAAAAAAAAAAGACGCTACAATTGCATATCGTTTCATTCCCGTGGAGTCAAGCAAATGGAAAAAAATTCGAAAACTTTTTGGTTCTGTTTCCTTTTCATACATATAGTTAACTCTAACTGAGGTATTTTAACCCTTTGAATATCACTTGAGGTACATGTCATCAGTACACGGCTTTCGTCATTGTGATTGAGGTTGGTAATAATTTAAACTCTGATTCATACAATCTCTAGATTTTAAAATATCACGTTTGAAATACAAAAGATCGATCCTCTCAATTTTAGCAAAGTTTCCCAGCATCGATCTAATCGACCCTGGCATAATAAGGGTTCAAGATTGTTATTTTGAGTTGGATATTAACCTCTGAGTTGCACTCTTCTGAAGAAACTGGGCTAATGGCCCGGTCACAAGAAATCCAGGGATTCAGATTATCCACTGGGTTGTTTTACCTCGGAGCGGCACTTTTTTTGCACACATCCCAAAAACTCGGAGAAGGGGACCCACTAAAGAGCTATTAGGAGACAGATGGAAGCTTCCCATTAAGGCCATTCATCATGTTCTTTAACCTGCACAGAGTTGGATTGTTTTAACTCTGAAATGGCGAGGTCACAAGTGCTCGAAAGTTGAGAGATCCATTGGGCAGCTGTTAGAAGATATATGAAAGCCTCCCGTCAAGGCCATCCAGCGTGTTCTCTAACATGCAGTCTATGGCCCTTCTGCATACAAGGTAGTAACGGCATTATGTCCCTTCCTATGGACAGCGAGATCTACTAGGAGTTATTAGAACATAGATGGAAGGCTTCACGTCAACGCCATCCAGCATGTTTATCAACATGCACAGAGAATGACTCTCTTACACACGGCTTAACATCACATCCGACGAACGGCAGCCTTCCCAAACTCATCGGTGTTTCCTTTCTCACTGATGGCTAGGCATGAGGGGAGGGGGGGGGGACAGAAAATTTTAAAGACAGGCATAGTTAAGACTCGAACCTGAGAACACCATATTACGATTTAACAACCCTCCTTTTAAGGGTTCTCTCTTCATGCATCTCTCTTCGTGTTGGATTGTTTCATCTCTGAGCGGCGCATTTTTGCACACAATGGGTTGGGTTGTTTTACCTCTGAGCGGCACTTTTTTGCACACCATGGGCTAAATGGCCAGGTCACATGGACCCCGAAGGCTCAGAGAAGGTTGGGGGAGGGGACCCACTGGAACAGCTGTTGGGAGACAGATGTAGCCTCCCGTCAAGGCCATCCAGCGTGTTCTTTAACGTGCACAGGGTATGGCTAAATTTAGTAAAGCATATTTTTAGGAACAAGACTCTTTTTATTCCTTTTTTTTTTTTTCGGTTGTTTAATTAGTCATTAATAGACCATTAGACTGATTCCTTTTACTCGCAAATCTCGACGGTTTCTAAATAGGCAATATGCGCGGATGCTGATAAAGTTTTGCGGGTGCGGATAGGACTTTCGCTATCCGCGCAGGGTCTATACCAAGTATTGGCTATACCCATGGTTTTATGTCATATTATATTGACAGTCTCTTGTCACACCTCAGTGGCAAGCAGCTGTTTCAGGGTTTGGGTTGGGTTGTTTTACCTCTGAACGGCACTTTTTTGCACACCATGGGCTAAATCGCCAGGTCACATGGACCCCGAAGGCTCAGAGAAGGTTGGGGGAGGGGACCCACTGGAACAGCTGTTGGGAGACAGACGGTAGCCTCCCGTCAAGGCCATCCAGCATGTTCTTTAACGTGCACAAGGTATGGCTCTCCCGCACACGGGGTCACGGCGTAACGTCCCATCCGACGGACGGCGGCCTTTCCAAGCCCATCGGTGTCCCCTACTGACTGTGGGCAGGGCGGGGAATTTTGCGGAGATAAATCTCAACGCTGACCCAGCTGGGACTCGAACCTGGGAACTACAGATTACGAACCTGGCGCGTTACCGACTGAGCCACCCCCGCCCCTGCACACAATGGGTTAATGGCGGTCACACAAGGACCCCGAAGGATCAGAGGTTAGGGGGAGGCGACCCAATGGATTTAGGAGATAGATAGTAGCTCCTGTCAAGGCCATCCAGAACGCTCTTAATGTGCACAGGGTATGGTTTTCCGAACACGGCGCCACAGCTTAACGTCCCATCCGACGGATGGCAGTCGTTGCAAAATGACCGCGGGCGGGGAATTTTGCGGAGATAAATCTCAACGCTGGACCAGTTGGAACTCGTACCTAGGAAATAAATAAATAATAAATACCCCTCAAGCAGCTGCTTGCCACAGAGGTCTGACAGGAGCCTGTCAGTTTATATGCCATAGTAGAAGGTCTGAGAGGATGGCAGGACCTCAGCAGAAAAACGACACATACATCCATGCCTTAATCCGGGGCTCGAACCCAGGTCCCGTAGATCAGTAGCCAAGCGTGCTAACCACTCGGCCACGGGATGGCTAAACACATTTAATTTTCATGATTTTAGCTGTATTTACAATCTAAGGTTAAACCTGAGTAAGGCCTAAATTACAATTTTTGGCCACTTTCTTTCCATTGTCATAGTGAAATGGAAAGAAAGTAACAAAAAATGGCAATTTAGGCCTTATTCACTGTTTCAGACCAATAATTTCAGATCATTAAGCAGGCTCTTCCAAAATCATAGTGTTGATCCAAGTAAATGAGAGAAGGCTGTCACTTGAGCAGCTGAGTTCTGATAAACATAAATTCAGGGTTGGGTTGTTTCATCCCTGAGCAACATTTCTGGCCTTTTTACTCGTGGTGCCTCTATGATCAGAAACGAAACATCCAATATTGTTCAACATATAGATCTTCTATATCTGTCATTATCTTTTGAAAAGCTCTTATTTTAAAATGATACAAAAATAATACTAAAAACTGTCGCATAGAATAAGATATATTCAAAGGAATCAAAGTCTATGTCCATTCCATAGGCAAGATGCAAAATAGAAGTGATCATAGGAATATGGCAAAAGCTTTACTTAAAAAAATAAATAAATAAATACCCCCTCAAGCAGCTGCTTGCCACAGAGGTCTGACAGGAGTCTGTCAGTTTATATGCCATAGTAGAAGGTCTGAGAGGATGGCAGGACCTCTGCAGAAAAACAACACATACATCCATGCCTTACTCAGGGCTCGAACCCAGGTCCCTTAGATCAGTAGCGTTGCACTTCTTGTAAAATATCTTCCTGCTATTTTTGGAGACTCAGCTTTGATTAGTGACAAGGACTCAAGGTCTCAGAGAAGACTGGGGAAAAGGGACCTACTGGACAGCTGTTAGGAGACACATGGAAGCATCTTGTCAAGGCCACCCAGCATAGTCTTTAATGTACACAAAAAATAGCAATCCTGCGATGTAGCTGCAATTTAATGTTTCATTTGATGGTAACTTTTCCAAGCCCATCAGTGTCCCCCACAGTTGGAACTCAAAGCTAGGCACATCAGATTAAACCTTAGTACCATGCAAACTACACCTTTGGGCTACCAGACTACAGGAACTGCAGATTATTGAGCGTGGCCCGTCACTGACTGAACCATCCCCGCTTTATTCGGTGGTTTAAGTATACAAAACAAAAGTATGTGTATTTATCTTTACACACAAAAAAAAAACTTGCCAATTAAACGTATTATATTTCTAAGGTTGAAAATAAGTTAAGACAAATCCTAAGAAATTCTGGAATTTTTGTAACAGAAATAACATAGGCGAGACAGTATTTAACTCTATGAAATATCAAGGGGATGAATTACTTGATTTTAAAACCGTTAATGATACTTTTGCCGATTATTTTATGTCGGTTTATGTTTCAAGCACTTCCTACAACAGTGATAATTTTGATTCCGTATATAGAAAAATTAATGTTCTCGATCTTGTTACCATTACAAAAATAACCGTTGACATCAGACAGACAATTAAACATTTAAAGGTGTCAAAGTCAAATGGCCTCGATGAGGTTCCTTCTTTCATTATTAAGGGATGTGCTGATAGTTTTGTTTACCCTCTTTTAATATTATTTAATCTCTCAATTATAACTAAAAAGTTTCAACTGTTTGGAAAGAATCGAAAATTATACCCATAATTAAAAAAGGAAACAACTATGGTATCGAAAATTATCGACCTATTGCTATTCTTTCATCATTTTCTAAGATTTTTCAATCCATAATACATACAAAAATTTCACAATTAAAAAATTGGTTTTCTCCAAACCAACATGGATTTTTGCCTAAACGATTACCAATCTACTAAGTAAAAATATTACAGACCTATTTGATTGTGATAGTCAGTTAGCTGTTATTTACACTAACTTTTCAAAAGCGTTTGATAAAATTGATTTCGGATTACTGTTGAACAAGTTAGTTAAAATCGGTTTTAGTTGTAATCTAGTTGAATGGTTTTACTCCTTTTTATACGGTAGATCTCTTTATGTTTGCTATGGTTCTGGAGTTTTCCTAAAAGCTTTTTAGTAACGCTGGAGTGTCCCAAGGCTCTAATCTGGGACCGTTGTACTTCTTGTAGTTGTCTAATGTACGCAGATGATGTAAAATTTTATAGACGTTGCTTCTTCGGTTGTCTGTCTATTGGGATCACTTAGGAATGTCCCTCCGGTTCGATCGCAATACGCGACGGGTGAAAGAGTCTTTCAGAACAAAAATCAAAGATTTTATCACAATTGCAGGGACTCAATACTGAGGCTTTGATTTCGGATTACTGTTGAACAAGTTAGTTAAAATCGATTTTATAGACGTTGCTTCTTCGGTTGTCTGTCTATTGGGATCACTTAGGAATGTCCCTCCGGTTCGATCGCAATACGCGACGGGTGAAAGAGTCTTTCAGAACAAAAATCAAAGATTTTATCACAATTGCAGGGACTCAATACTGAGGCTCCTCCCCAATAAATTGGTTCAACTTCAGCCTTTACTTAAAAATAACAATTATTTATTGAACCTTCCAAACATGCTTGATAGACAAGGACATATGCTCAATTACATAGCATTACAACAACACCAGCTTACTATGTCTGTTCAGCTGTATTCACAGAGCCCAATGCCGTTATTACCAGTTGGCATTTCCCAGCTTTACAATTTTACGTCTTCACGCGTTCGTTCCTCGACTGGCTCTGTTCTCCTCCTCGCTGTTGCCAACCCTTTCTCTTTCTCTCTCTGCCCCGACCACCTGGGAAGTCCGCTAGCCTCCGGGTTAGGAGTCACTTGTCAGCGAACGCTAGCTGTTCCCCAGACACTGCTACTTCAATTAACTTTCCAGATGCTGGGACAGAGGGCCTTCCCCGTAGCATA
Source organism: Ryuthela nishihirai (assembly GCA_038380435.1). Lineage (NCBI taxonomy): Eukaryota > Metazoa > Arthropoda > Arachnida > Araneae > Heptathelidae > Ryuthela > Ryuthela nishihirai. The sequence goes on along the minus strand of JAWZYU010000032.1, from coordinate 2,819,219 downwards.
TGCCTATTTTGGTGAAATCCAAAATAATATACAAAACCCGAACAAAAAAAATATTTAAAAAGGCCTCTAGCCTGACAGACGGATTGACTCAATTAACGACTGTCATTTACTACAGTCAGATATTACTAAATTCCACAACTGGACTATTTTGAATGAACTCCAACTGAATACACCCATTCTGTTTTTAAACAGTAGATATGTTCCCTAAAAAAAAACATGCAAAAAAAAATACAGTGCATATGAAAAAATAGAAGATTGATTCCAGACGTGAAAACCCAGTACAAATAAATAAGTTGTTTTCAAACAAATCATATCAAAATCTTTAAATCTTTATTTGATTTTTATTCATTTAAACACATTTTTTTATTTTATAAACTTACACAGACAATTATATGTACATATATAAAGTAAATTATCCTCCATAAAGAAAATAACATGTCACTAATTTTTGATGATGAAAAAAAAATATGACTTACATATGCTTATTAACTAGATTTAATTCGCTGTCACTTTCTGACAATACACGCATTCGTTTGCGTAAGACTGGAATTAAATCACTTTCATCGCTTGAAACATTTTAGCCGTCGTGTTCATACTCCAATGGTGAAATGCTCTCTGTGGCATGGGAAACCAAATTATCACTTGTTTCCAGTGATTCTTGAGTTTGATTAGTTTTGACAACAAACTGTAATTATTCGTTGAGATCCTGCTTTGACTACATCTTTGTATAATTCTTGATAACGCGCCATACATGACTTCAGTTCACGTTTAAACTACTCAGCAGTTACAATGCGATCATGGGTAAGAAAATGACTTTCCAATTTACTAGCCATTTGACGCCCTTCTTTAATTAAACCTGCAGTAAGTGGAACTTCTTCATCACCATCACTTTTTTCTTTTTCATCAGGAGTCTTAAGGACAACTTCTATTATTTAATGTTCGCTAAGAACTTTGTCATCCAGCAATTCATCTATATCTGCAAACGATAAATCATCGAATCCTTCTGCACCAACTGCATGTGCTAAAGTGATGATATTAGGATATTCAGTCGTATTTCGGTTACAGGATCTTTGCTTTTTACATATTTCGGCCAAATAGCTTTCCAGCATGCGTTTAAAGTTGGTGGTTTTAATTCTGATAACGTCAATACAGCATGTCTGATACAATCTAAAATAGGAAATTTCTTCCACACATGAATAACTGTTAGTGTTTTTATCCTTTTCTAGTTTATCCAAAATGTATTGAAATGTTCATCTTACATAGTAAGTTTCAAATGTGGCAATTATACCCTGGTCTAGTGGTTGTATTAAAGGTGTCGTATTAGGCGGCAGAAAACAAAATTGCACATTTGGGTGTTCCAAAACAGGATGGCCAGACGCATTGTCTATAATGAATAGAACTTTAAATTCGAGATTTTTTCCCTTCAAATAGCGTATAACTTCTGGAACAAAATATTTATGGAACCATTCATTAAAAATTTCTTTTGTAGCCCAGGCTTTTTTGTTTGCCATCCAATACATTGGCAATTTAATAAAATCTACACCTTTCATTGACCGTGGTCTTAGGGATCGATTGATGCGCAGCGGTTTTAACATACGATCTCCTGAAGCGTTGCCGCAAAATATAAAGGTCACACGATCCTTAGCTGCTTTAAAACCACCAACAGTTTTTTGTGATTTTACTACGTAGGTTCTACTCGGAATTTTTTTTTCCAAAAAAGACCAGTTTCAGCTGCATTCCAAACTTGATCAGGAGTGTATCCACCATCTTCAATGATTTGGGCCTATTTTGGACAAAATTCTTTAGCAGCCGGCTCATTTGCAGATGCAAAAAAAGCCTGCAAGTCAACCTGTACTTCAGAAAATTCATAATTTTTAACTGAGCTGATGTGATTGGTTCCATTTCTTGTATCTGCTTATATATTCGTAATGCCATCTGTTTGACGGTACAGGGTGTTTCAAAAAGGACGCAACCCTCTATTGTATTTTTCTATTTAAACTTGACAAAAGACACAAATTTCAAAGGATGCAAGTTAGACATATATCTACTTTTACAACAGATGTTGAAAGTGATTTCTTGCAACCTGGATGCAGGTTCGTACCCGTTTCGTGACATTTGCAGCCACCTTTCGTAATGTTTGTTTTTTATGTTTAAAATCTCTCTTTCAATATCTCGTTCAAGTCTTCAAATGTATGAGGATTGTTTTGAAACACTACACATTTGAGATATCCCCAAAGGAAAAAATCTGGAGAAGTAAGATCTTGGGGGGCCACAAATTTTTTGAAATCAAATGATCACCAAAAAATTCCTGCAACATGATCATTGTGTGATTTGCAGTATGGGCGATCGCGCCATCTTGTTGAAACCAACACTCTCTCTCATTCACATCCAATAGTGCAATAAACTGTTGGATGTGGTCACGATAAACTTCACCAGTTACAGTTGAGTCAAAAAATAAAGGCCCTATCACACGACAACGGGAAATTGTACACCAAACACCAATTTAAGTGTGAAGATTTTCACTGCTCCCCATTCCACTGTTCACATACTCATCCAAGTGAAACCAAGCCTCGTCACTGAAATGAAAACGGTCCAACACCTCAATTCCATTTTCATCAATAAAAGAACGAAACCAACGACAGTACCGTAAACACTTTTCATGATCTGGTTCTTTCAGTTCATGAATGACACCAGTGCAGTAGGCATGAAATTTTAACTTCTTTGTAGCCCTGAAAACAGTATGTGGTGACAGACCAACCTGTGAAGATAACTCTCTAAGAGATTTTCTGGGTGAGCGAGTTAAACGTTGAGACACATCATCAAGAACTTCGGCAGTTAACAGTGATGGCTGACCTGGGCTCTTTCGATCCTATACAGACCCAGTGTCACGAAATTTATCAATCAAACGAGATATTGTCGACTTGTTGGGAACTGCAGACTGAGGAAACTTCAACTCAAACTCCTCTCTCACACGTTTGTAAGATTTGTACGCACAATAAGTCTCAACAATAAATACAAGTTCGTTTTTGGAAAACGACATAGCTGGCACAACACAAAGGAATGAATGCTTGAGTGAGACTAGCGCGTGACAAGGTCATTTCAAGTGATAAAGGCTGTTAATCTTGAGTACAGTAATGCCAAATGATTAATATTATGGCATAAAATGTAATGCGCATAAGTTCTACTCTCTTATATTTAGGGTTGTGTCCTTTTTGAAACGTATTTCCATCTAGAGGTATTCTTTTTTGAGAGTTATCTTCTATACACATTACTAGTGCCTTTTACAATATCTCTCGTGTACAATGACGACTTAGCACTCAATTTTGTTCCAGGAAGCTGATTTTCTAATAGCATCTTCATTTTTCTTGGTGGTTCTTACGGTAGCTTCGTTCAAATCAAAATATTTACCTATGGATGTTGAACCTTCTCCAGTTGCAAGACGATCTAAAATTTGGATCTTAGTATCCAAAGAGATAGCTTTCCTTTTATGCTTTTGTATAGTTGAATTATTCGACATCGTGGTAAGGCTTACGAAAAATATTTGAATTGTACTTAATAAATCAGATGATGAAAAATTGTAAATTACCTATCAGCAAAATTTAATAAATTTATATTACGCGCACAAAACTTCAAAAAACAAAACAAATTTTTTCTCGATTTCTTCTATTAAACATCTAAACACTTCTAACTTTAAACACGAAATGAGAGACTGAGACTAACGTATGTATTAAAGATAAAAATTGAGGGGAATTCCCAGAACTCAATGTTGCCACTTTATTCCGAATAAAGTAGGTTTTGTACAATTTTTTCATAAAATAGAGAATAGAGAAAATTTGTTGTGTAGTTATTTTAGTATAGTTTTTATTTTGGGGATTTTAGTGCACAAAATATGTATCTATAGCACATTTTCAAAGTTAAAATTACTTCGTAAAATGCGACCATAAAAGCATCTTTGTTATAAATGTTAATTCTATGAATTTTTTCTTGAATAGGAATATTTTTTTCCAGAATTAAATTCAAATGGAGATTTAAAATAAACCCGTTTGAACTCTGTTAGATCAAAGTAAATCGTGTAAAAAGAAAATTTGATTTTTTTTCTAAACCGTGTTAAATCAAAATCATGTAAAAAAATCCGTGTAAAAACTGAATTGGGTGTATTTCAAAATGCTTAATTTTAAGCTATTCTCGCAAAAGGATTTTTGTTACGTATCATTATAACATCAACTCTTGTTCTATTCCACGGAATTGTTATCTCCGTGATTTAGGTATTTTGTTTGACTCGAACTTTAATTTTAATATGCATAATCAAGAAATTGTGAAGAAAACTAATAGAAATTTGGATTTTATTGTTAGAAAACAAAATACTTTACTAACACAACGGCTATAATCAATTTATTTAATTCTTTAGTTCGTTCAAACCTAGAATATGGAAGCTTAATATGGATCCTTACTATCAATATAATATTCATAATACTGAAAAAGTTAAAAATAAATTACTAAGATTGCTTTACTACAAGGACACCGGAATTTATCCTCGACATTTTCCTACTGAACGACTTAAATATATGTATAATGTTGCTTATTAAGTAACAGAAGAAAAGTTTTGCATCTAATATTGTTTTATAAATTGTTAAACACGATAGATTGCACTGAACTGGTGTTTTTAATGAGCTTTGAGTTAACGAAGTATCCCATGACAAATACTCCATTTTTTAGTATGGTAAGTATTTCAGTGGTTAGGTTTTTCAACCGTTTTAATTTGTACAACAATATCCTCGATTTGCTTACAATGTCTTTAAAAATTTCAAATCCTATTGTATAATGTTACTTTGTTCTTGATTTTATTTCTAATTATCTGTGTTTATATACATAAAGTATTTTGAAATAACATATACAATACACATACGTTCTCTTTTTGGTACTGATTTGTTTATGTATCTTTATATGTACTAATTTTGAATTATTCTCTTTGTATGTATCCACTGTTATCGAATAATTGATTTGTTGTTCTGTTATTACATTAAATAAATAAATAAATAATCACAAAGTCTGTGCAAAAGTAACATACTTTTCATTAATATCTTTCGCCATTTTTTTCCCGATCGAAATAATTTTGAAAATAACATTTTTATCGTCGTCATCATCATTCTCAAGGAGTCATGGGCTACGGAGGTCCAACCAGACCATGCAATTTAGTTCTCCAAGCATATCTGTCCTGAGCTACATCTGCTGCATCTGGCCACTGCACACCAATTCTAACAAGGTCCTGTTTAACATTGTCTGCCCACCGCATCCTAGGTCTCACCCTCTTTCTGAGGCCTTTAGGCACACTATTCATAACCTATTCACCAATCTATAATTATCCATACGGGCAACATGGCCAAACCAATCTATAATTATCCATACGGGCAACATGGCCAAACCAAGTCTCTCTCTCTCTGCACAATATGCTGCTTAAAGGAGGTTGCCGACTCCTTTCCTTAACCTCATCATTAGTTACAAAGCTGAACTACCTAATGCCCAAGATACTGCGTAAGCATCTGGAATCAAAAGCATCTAGTTTTCTGTTATCTTGTTTACACAGCGTCCAAGTTTCACTACCATAAGTAACCCTAGAAAGAACCAAAATATTATACGGTCTGATTTTAGTCTTTAGGCGTATACGCCTATTTCTCCACACTCTCCATAGATTCTTAAAATTCCCGGCAGCAATCCCTATTCCTCTGTTAATTTCATGCCGCACATCACCAGTATCTCTTACATAGCTCCCAAGATAATTAAACTGTAACACCTGCTCAAGACTACAACCATTCAGATTGACTGAATCACAGTCTGCCTGCCCAATTTTAATCACTTTAGTTTTCTCTCTGTTTATAACCAAACCTACTCTACTACCAGTCTCATCAACAGCTCGAATGAAAGAGTTCATCTCATCAACATCATTTGCCAAAAGGGCTAAATCATCAGCATAATCTAAATCAGAAATTTTCGTATCTCCAGCCCATTTTAGGCCAAAATCTTTCCCTTCAAGTAAATTTCTCATAACATAATCAATAACCAATGAGAAAAGGAGACAAAATGCACCCTTGTCGAACACCAGAAGTAATGCTAAACCAATTGCTACAAGCCTTTACCAACTCTCACACATGACTCAGTGTTATTATAGAGAACTTTCATTATGTTAACTAACTGTCTGGTATACCATATGATCTCACAATCAACCACAAATTATGACGATCAACAGAGTCAAAAGCCTTTTTGAAATCAACAAAGCTAGTAACCAAAGGTTTCAGAAACTCTAAATGTTTCTCAAGTATCTGCCTGAGTGAAAATATCTGATCTACACCTCCCCAACCACTTCTGATTCACACATCACATAATTGTCCATCAACCAGATTCTAAATTCTATTAAGCATAATCATGCAAAAAACTTTACCTGGAACAGAGAGTAGGTTGATACCCCTATAGTTATCACAAGAACTGCAATTACCTTTTTTGAAAGAAGGGATAATAATAGCTCTGGTAAAATCTTAGGAACTATGCCTTTATCATAAAAGATATTTAAAATTTCAGTCATCCAAGTGGTAAACGAAACATTCCCAGCTCTAAGCATTTCTGTAGTAATTTCATCTACCCCTGGGGATTTATGAAGTTTAAGTTTAGAAATAGCCAAAACAATTTTAGATTGTGTTATAGGGCCAACATTAAAACCAGCAATGCATCTATCATCATTACAAACAATGGGAGTAGAACTAACCACATTGTTTAGAACAACACTGAAATACTTAGCCCATCCATCCATGACAGAATCCTCACCTTCTATAACCTTACCTTGTTTATCCTTCAATCCCTGTATACCTGTTCGTTTTCTACCACACAAAATATTAACTATCTGGTACAGCTCTCTACTGTTGTGCTGTCTAACTGCTTCCTCGGCTTTATCAAAGCCGAGGAAGCAGTTAGACAGTTGGCTTGATGCAGTTGGCCAACAGAAGCAGTTGGCTTTGGCTTGATGGCTGACAAGCCAAGCCATCAAGCCAAAGATTCTTATCAGCAGCTAACTGATCCTTTACACGTTTATTAAGTTCTTTGTAATGCTAGAATCTATTAGGACTAGTAGGGTATTGATTAAGGACATCCCTGCATTCTTTCTTTCTGAAATAAGCTCAAGTGCCTTATCACTCAAATAATTCTTCCTCCTCTGCTCCTTATTTTCTAAAAGAGTACAGTTAGTTTCCAAAAAAAGCCTGTTTAAAATGGTCCCATTCTTCCTCAACTTCAGTAGTAAGCAAACCATAACTGTCATAATGACTAAGTAACCTATCATGCTAAGCTTTAGCTATAACTGGATCTTTTAGAGCTCCAGTATTAAAGGTAAAATTTTTAACCTTAGCACAACACTTCTTAAGTTTGTTGCAAGACACTTTTAACACGGTAATGGTCAGATCCAATATCAGCTCCCCTATATGGCCTGCTATTCCTAACAGAACTAGCCCATCTGCTGTTAATTAATATACAATCAATCATGTATGTCGTGGTGTTTGTAATGTGTTAGTTATTCTGAAACCACTGAGTTTACTTACCTGTAGGAGACGCCCATTGCAGCTACCAATACCAAAAGGGCCTATTACTCCTCCCCACAGGTTAGAGTCAGCACCAACTTTGGCATTGAAGTCACCTAAAACAAGGGTAATATCTCCTTTCTTGACAGAATTCAAAATATCCTGAAGTTGTCCGTAAAACCTATCCTTCTTATCCTCATCGGCATCCTCAATGGGGCATAACAGCAGATAACATTCAAGTCTCTAATGCTTGTCTGGCAGCCCACCTCTTTCGTTCACTTCCACAAGTGAACACTCTCTTTGAAACACTTTCTTTTGAAAGGTAGTAACGGCCTGCACCACGAGAAGGTAGGGTCGGACATTAGGTGCTAGGCCTGGCCGGTTCTATGCATCATCACAGGGGATTGGTGCATAGCTCTCCTTCCAGTGACTACCTAGCTACCATTTACAGACACACATTACACTTGCAAAAAATAACTGAATAGTGCCTCACCTTGTCAGACATTTCTACTAGCTTCTAGTTCTGAGTAGAGGATTGAAAAACTGAGTGTAATTTTTCTGCGTGAGTGGCAGAGTGGTTAGCGCGCTTGGCTACTGATCTAAGGATTGATTTTCTTTTTTCAATAAATTATTTGACAGCTAAGTGAGGACATGAGTGCATTAATGAAAGGTTTCTTATAGCAAAATTTCAGACAAGCATTAAAGACTTGAATATTATCTGCTGTTATGCCCCCACTGAAGATGCCTACGAGGATGATGAGAAGGATAGGTTTTACCGACAACTTCAGGATATTTTGAATTCTGTGAAGAAAGGAGATATTACCCTTGTTCTATGTGACTTCTAAGGGACCTGGGTTCGAGCTCTGGGTAAAGCATGGATGTTTGTGATGTTTTTCTGCTAAGGTCCCGCCATCTTCTCAGACCTTCTACTGTGGCGTCTAAACTAACAGGCTCCTGTCAGGCCTCTGTGGCAAACAGCTGCTTGAGGGAGTATTTATTATTTTTTTATTCTTATACAAAGTATTACATCATTTGAAGCAACCTTTACAGAGTACTATTCACTATCGGAAATATTCTCTCCATATAAAATCTGCCGCCTTAGCTGCCTAGTCCTTAATTAAAAGAAGCCCCTGAATTCTGTCACTTAGGCTTTGGGTTTTTGAACGGTAGTTTTTTTGCACATAATGGGCTAAATACCCGGTCACAAGGGCTGAAAGAAAGTTGGGGAAGAGGACCTACGGGACAGCTATAAGGGAACAGATGGATATAGCTCTCCTGTGAATGGTACCCAGCTTTATGTCCAATCCGACGGACGGTCGCCTTTCCCAGTTCATTGGTGTCCCCTTTCTGATCGAGATTTGGGTGGGGAGATAAATCTGGTACAGGTGGGACTCGAAACTGTGAACTTCGGAATTACATAGGCATCCTCGAAACAAATAAATATGCAATTTATAATGATGATATCAACATTTTATGGATTTTTAAAAATATATAACGAAGACGTTATTTTATCTTGATTATGTAGTGATATTTAACTCTGCGCACTACTAACTTATAGGTATGCCCCTCGAAAAGACTAATTACTCTTAAATTTATAGTATTAAAAAAATGATTACATTTAGCAGTGTAAATGAAAAAATAATTTCTTTTTTTTCATTACGCACTAACTATTTGAGAATCTTCTTCCCTATTCATGCTTCTAAGTGATGCAACCTATGTTACAAAATGTAATCTCTTTAAAAACTGCAAACATCAGTATCTTAATACAAAATAAATTTATCAGAAAATGGAGTCTTCAAGAAATGTCGCGTGGAGATTTCTTTCTTTCTTTAATCTCTTCGAACCAAATTTTATAAGAAGTAAATGCGCGTGGAACAATACTTTGAGGAGTGACAATAAAAAACAAGATAAAACTATTTGTTGTGAAAGAAAAAAAAGCATCTGAATTACAGATACATCTTATAAAAGTGATAAGGATTATCTTCTCCTATGATCCACTGAGTTGGAATAACTATCGTGCTAAAATTAGCTTGTAACTTGCAATAATCGTAACACATCATGCCTGTTTTACTGGCTTGTTTGTACAAACACTTAAAACAGAACATGGTGATTCTCAAATTGGAAAACCCGAAGCCTTAATACGTTGACTGCCACAATGTTAAGAATTTTAGGGATCCTCCTAGACCACGCTAATTTTTTTCTTGTATTTGGCTCAAAATATCATAAGATTATTGTTCACGTTGATTTTTTGTCAAAATAAATTTTGCCACCCTCTTTTTCAGTATGAATCACGTGTGCACCGCGTGGCCTATGATACAAAAATTTTCATAATCGGTCGCGCGGTGAATACATGATTCGAGGGTTTGCAAGTTTACATAGGATTTTTCACAAGTTCAAGCGCGGTTTTCTAGTATATAAATCGGGGCCCTCCAGACAAGGATCTTTGGCGGGGGCCCCCTACATATAGTAGGCGGTCCCCCCCCCCCTCACAGTAGTAGCTTATTAAAATTATCAACCGGCAGGGCAATCATTTCAAAAATGAAGATTTTGCTTAGAAGTTAGTCTTTTTATACTGCATGTTTGCGGAAAAATCAAAGAGGGCGGCTAATTTTCTTTGTCGGCAAGCATCATCCGAAAAGCGGTCAAATTATTAAAACAAATATTAAAAATCAATAGTAGTATGGAATAGGCTTCTCTATAAATAAAATAAAACATTTTTTTTTTTACAAATAAAATAAAACTATTACTTCTTTGCATGCATTTCATGATGAATGGATCAATAACATTAAGCGATGCTGAAAATCTTTTGTGGATTAAACTCTTAACTTACAATTGCAATTCGTTGGAAATTCATAAAGTTATCATATTAACGTAACTTAGAATAATAAGAGTATCTACTAAATTTCTTATCAGTACCATGTTTCTACATACGTTAAACAGACACACACACACTTTATGAACTCCAAATCATCAGAATAAACCAACCCGTCTTGTAGAATGTCTATTCCATATATTCGAGCGTGGCAATGAAATGCGTTTTCAAAAGAAGCCGCTAGATACCTGTGTCACAGTCTAAATAAATTGTGTGACATTTATTTAGAAAAAGAAAATCAATCGCATTATGTGCTCTCACTTAGTTGGCCGACCCGCCACGCCGGCTCCCCCCTAACCCGGGCCCCTTGTGGGGTCCATGATATAAATACGGGAACATGTCTATTCATTGTTCAGTACTGTCTGCGCTAAACATGTTGACTTGTTCATGGGGCCACACTTTCCTATCGTTCGTAAACAATTCATTATAGCACGAATCATGGGTGAGCTACGCGGCCCGAACTAAAATCCTAGATGCGAAGCAAATATGAATCGCCCGGCGTACAAGTAAGATTACCATACAGAAAAAAATACATATCAAAAAATAAAAAATTATAAAGATACCAAGTGTTTTCCTTTTTATCTTATGTCTCCCAGAGTTTTGAAAACGCATGAAATGTCCTCCTTTTTGCACAATTCATAATATATTTTAAACTAAAATTAAAGTACTATTTTTGTAGTTTTCTTTTTTAAATTTCTTGAACCCATGACTATAATATAATTTAATGTTAAACTTCAAAATAAATACTGTAAATTCAAATTGTTAATGCTAAATTATTTCTGCTAATGTAAAAGTTACTCTTTTGTGTAATCTCAATATGAGCAAGTTGCATGCCAGATTGAATAAAAGTATGCGCTTCAGAAAATTGCATAAATTTTGCTTCCGCCCACGGGCAAATGGAGCTATGAAACTTGACAGTTTTTCTTTATTTCCAGCATAAAGAAAGGGAAGGAATTACTCCTAGTTTGTACAAGCCTTCTCATATAAGAGTATGCCCTATCAAGACCGAAGCCACTGCTGACCACTACCTCAGTAAGAGTTAATGGAAATCACCTTCTGGAACAATAGCTAGCTCCCTAACTATTATTCCAGTTAAAGACAAATAAATCTTGATTGCTTATCAAGTATGAATAAATATCGGCTATTATCTTATATATTTGAAGAGTACTGAATAATTAGAATTATGACTTTTTCTGACTGAGCTGTTAGTGGTACTTGAAATAAAACTTATTAGGAAACAACATTTCATTTCATAAATTGAAAGCATGTCCTCCATTTCTATTGTTGAAAACAAGTGAGAATCATAAACGATTCATATGGAAGTCAACGTGTTAAAAAAACAGCTAAAATTACTTTTTATATTTAGTTTGAGAATGCCATTATATTTTTTCATAAATCACTTATAGTCGTGACGCAAGGATTACATATGAGAAGAATAAAAATTTATAGAAAGTAACTGCTATAAAAAAAAAGTGTTTTACACAGAGAAACTGCGTAAGACAGCAATCTGGTAAATATGGCTAAGGATTGAAGGGAAAAAATATTTAGAACCACTTCTGTAACAGTTGGGAGAGAATATAAAAACTATCTACTTATATGTGCAGCAATAAATAAAACGAAATGATAATGATAAAATTACTCAATTTACAATAATTTGAAAGTAAAGGTTCCTTTTGTCATGGGCCAAAAAAATTCCATTCCTATGAATTGAGTGAGTTCATCATTTACAATTTGTTCTATTTCTATTTTGAAAATTTTTCGGCACACGTAGGAAAGCATGTTTTGAACGACAATGCCTCCTTTTGAACGACAATGCCTCCTTTAAACTGTTATTAAAAATCAAAATTAAAATATAAAAAAATTATCCTGTTTTAAAATAAATTGCCCCTGAAGCAGCTACTTGCCATAGAAGTCTGACACGAGTCTGCCAGTTTTAACACACTGTAGAGAAAGTCTGTGCAAAAGGCGAGACCTTAGGACTTTGGGTTAACCTCTGAGCGACGTTTCTTTAACATGCACAAAGTACGGCTCTCCTGCACACGGGACCACGATTTAAGGTCCCATACCATGGACTTTCCAAGCTCAATGACCGAGGGCAGGGTAGAGGTGTAGAGGAGAAAAATCTCAATGCTGGCCCGTTTGGGACTCGAACCTGGGAAATGCAAATTACGAGCCTGGCCAGCTACAGACTGACATGACACCCTTCCCACCTCAGAACGACAGCCCAAGAAATGCAACACCCATGGCTTATCCGAGGCTCGAACCCCTTTGAGCAATAGCCAAGCACACTAACCATCGGAAGGAGGAATTATTACATATTCCTATGCGCGTTTCGTGTTTGCATTTGGGAACTTATTTATCGATCCCATTGTTGGGGAGCAGCTTTAAAGTATCACTTATGTATCAAAATATCCTGTATGTAAGGGCTACCATATGCCAGTGTTTTAAATGGAAGGCAAAAAAACTAGAAATGGAGGACATGCTTTCAATTCGTGAAATAAGTTTTTTTTCCTACTATGTTTTATTTCAAGTACCGACTAATAGTTGAGTCAGAAAAAGGTATAATACTTATTAAATATATTTTAAATCATATGATTGGCGATTTTTATTCCGATTTGATAAGCAATCAAGAGTTATGTTGCAAGTGGTATAATGAAATTATCTGCTGTTGCACAAGGTAAGCTTTCTGTTTTTATGAACTCTGACTGAGATATTGGTCAGAAATGATTTCGGTCTTGGTAGGCTCCTACAAACTATGAGTAGTCCTTAATTCCTTCGGTCTGTTATGTTGCAAAAAGCAAACTTTTTGGCAGTTTCCAAGAGCTCATACTTTTCGAATCTGCCATGTAAATTGCACATATTGAGATTACAAGAAATAGTAACTTTTACAGCATTAAAGGGTTAATTTAGCATTCACAATTTGAAAAAATATAAAGATGAGTTTCTTTTTCTGTAAGCATAACTTAATTGTATTCAAGGCTGGAAATGGGGAGGGGGTGGGGGGAATGCGGGAGACAGTCGTTCCCCTAGTTTCAGAGTTTCCTGGACAGGAACTAGATCAAGTTATTATAATACTGTATGTATGCCCGTTCCTTTGCAATATTTTTGGACATAATTCCTAGGCTTTTAAACAGATTTTTTTACGTATTGCTTAACGTCGCCATGCCAACTACGGGGTCTCTTTCTACTGATTCAGGAAGCCATTCCTCCCCCTGATTTTAATAGTGAAACTAATTAGGCTCAGTATTCGAGTAGTTGTATTAGTAACGTACATTCGGCTACAATTTGAGGTCAAACCTAATTACACCTTTCAAATGAAAGAGAGCCAACACTAGGTAAGGAAATGAATTGTACAACTATGCACAGATTACTGTTTCATCTTAAGTAGTACTTAGTGATAACATAATTAAACTAAAACAATAACATATCACCTCCGGAAAATATGGGATGCTGGTTTTAAAAAAATGTTTTTATTTTCCGAATTATGCACCATATTAATAGCAGTAATTCGTATTAACGGATGATTGAAAATTTAAATAGTAATATTTTATTAATACTATACAACCCAAAAAGAATTTTTCATTCTTTAAAATGTAAATGTTGCATTTTCTTATCTCTTTTGGGGCGGGGGTGGCTCAGTCGGTAGCGCGCCAGGCTCGTAATCTGTAGTTCCCAGGTTCGAGTCCCAGCTGGGTCAGCGTTGAGATTTATCTCCGCAAAATTCCCCGCCCTGCCCACGGTCAGTAGGGGACACCGATGGGCTTGGAAAGGCCGCCGTCCGTCGGATGGGACGTTAAGCCGTGGCCCCGTGTGTGGGAGAGCCATACCCTGTGCACGTTAAAGAACACGCTGGATGGCCTTGACGGGAGGCTACCATCTGTCTCCCAACAGCTGTTCCAGTGGGTCCCCTCCCCCAACCTTCTCTGAGCCTTCGGGGTCCATGTGACCTGGCCATTTAGCCCATGGTGTGCAAAAAAGTGCCGCTCAGAGGTAAAACAACCCAACCTTATCTCTTTGAGTTCAGGAGTAACTCAATCAGTGTATATGAAATAATTTATTACTACTTCATTATTACTATGTTAAAATATTGTTGAAAATTTTAAAATTACTACCTTTTTAAAAATAAAGAGTAAGCGGTTGAATTTTTAACCAATAGTTCTGTGACAAGCAGCTGCTTGGGGGGGGGGGGGGTATTTTTTTATATATATTTTAATTAAAAGACATTTCAGAAAGTTTAAGACCCGAGAAACGCTAGGTAAATCTGTTAAATAAAAATAAATACCCCCTCAAGCAGCTGCTTGTCACAAAGGTCTGACAGGAGTTGGTTGTTTGAGGTTTATTGGCGCATCGGCAACTGACACCATAATGCGCCAGACAAAAATAGTAAATAAGAGATAAAAATCATGTAAACCTACAACCAAAGCTAAAAGCAACATCTAAAAGTGATAAAATAAAACACAAATAGACTAACAAGTGTAAAACCTCGAAAGACAAAACCAACAAAATATGATCCGACAGGAGCCTGTCAATTTATATGCCAGAGTAGAAGGTCCAAGAGAATGGCAGTACCTCAGCAGAAAAACGACACATACATCCATATCTTATCCGGGCTCGAACTCAGGTCCCATATATCTGTAGCCAAGCGTGCTAACCACTCGGCCATGGGACAGCTCATACAAAAAAAAATCTGTTATTATCTAATATATGTAAAGAAGAAAGTTTGTATGTTTGTCCGTTTTTCACTTGGCCTCCAGAAGAGCTAGAGGGGAAGAATATAGGCTATTTGCGAACCCGCTGGAGATCAACCAAAATTAGGGTGGGAGGATTTGAATTCTCAAAATCTGCAGAGACAACACGGTTGAAAGTTATTCAAAATAACTGTTGAATCAATAAATCTGAAAAAAAGGAATACATCAAACGAAACTAATTTTTCATTTCGCGTGATTAAACATTAATGGTTGAAAGTTATTAAAAAATAACTGTTGCCACCAATAAATTTGAAATAATGAACGCATCAAACTAATTTCTTTCTGATTTCGCATGATAAACTCATTGTTCAGTTGAACACTTGGGTCAAAGAGCACGAGCGTCCGTAGATATTGAAGTCATTCTAATTTAAGCACGAGCGGAACACGGAATCTTTGTCAAAATGTGAGCTTCAAAAACTAAATTTGTATCGGAAGTTAAAATCATTAACTTAATTATGCAAAAATTAATAAAAGAATGTCTCATAAGATATAATTAATAAATGTTTTAAATATTATGTTAAGTAAAAAATAATTTTGTTAATAATTCTTATATAAAAGTGCTAATAATTCTTATAATAAAGTCTCGAACTTTTTAACCGGAGTGGAAGGAGAGCGATCATAACGATATTTATGCCACATGAAAGCTTGCAACGTGGGGAGTGCCAGCTATCTATATTCTAGTTTCAGGCCCGATAAACGCCGGGTAAATCTGCTAGTAAATAATAAATGCACTTCTCTAAGCTATCTGGGTGTATGTTCTTGATCAATACACACTCCCATCAGAATTTTAAATTTCCAGCATAAATATATCGTTTGCAATATTACTTTAAGTTTTACGTTTTTTACATTTAGCGGCTTCTAACAATGTAAATTAAGGCCTTTTGGAAGATTTAAAAATTATGAATCATCATATTTCTTTAGCACCTTTTCAACTCAAAATTAATTTTTCATCAATCTCTTAAACAAAAAGTTGAGTATTCCCACCCACCATGTAGGTGGAAGGAACAAAATATTGCTATCAATACAAACCCCTTCATTATCACAGTCTAACACCATCATGTCAAATTTCTAATTCATGCAAAGTTTCAAAATTTTAATTTTTTTTTATTTACCGTTAGAGGGAGCAATTAAAACTTTTGGGAATCTCTTAAAACAAGTGATTATCGATCAAAACAAAAAAGTTGGGTTTCTCCACTCCTTGGGGGTAGGGGGGGGGGGAAATCACAGTTGTTTAACGAAAAGTACGTGATCTTCACATTTCATCAAAAATTTCAAATTCCTGTCATTAACACATCGTTTGCAATATTCATATAAAATTTTGCCATTTTAAAATTTATCCACCATTAAAGAGCGCAATTTTTTCTTTTGGGAGAATAGGAAAGTGCGAATTGTAATGTATCATCAATATATATTCAAATGAAAAAGAATTTTTATCTCTAAAAACAAAAAAAAAATTGAATGGCGATAAACGACAAAGTGAAAAACTTTAGCTCGTGTTGTCTGAAAAGGAGCTAAACACAAATAACTTAATTGGTAAATTACAAAGGTACTTAATTAGTAAATTACAATTGTTAAACAGGCTCTGAATGATTAAGTTCTGATATACAATGGTGTTGACAAATCAATTACTTGCAAAAGCACAACAAGAAGGAAAATAGAGAATTATAAGGATAGGATACGTTGTAGCTCAGGACAGATATGCTTGGAGAACTAAATTGCACGGTCTGGTTGGACCTCCGTAGCCCATGGCTGCTTGAGGATGATGATGTAATAAAACAGATGTTAAATCGGAACTTTATGTACTGGTATGCTTAAATTAAAATATAGCGTTGAGATTCATCTCCGCAAAACTCCCCGCTCTTGGCCAGAGTAGGGAGTACCGATGGTCTTAGAAAGGCCGCTGTTCGTCGGATGGGGCATTCAAGTCGTGGCTTCGTGTGCGAGAGATCCATACCCTGTGCACGTTAAAGAATATGATGGATATCCTTGATAGGAGGCTACCATCGATCTCCTAATAGCTATCCAGTGGGTTTCCTTTCCCAGCATTCTCCGAATTTTCAGTGTCCTTGTGACCTGACAATTTAGCCCATTGTGTGCAAAGAGAGTGTCGATCAGAGGTAAAACAACCAAACCCAAATCCGGTCATTCAGTCCTCTGAGGAAATGACTTTGGTCCTAGTAGGGATGTCCTTGCATAACGCCTGTAAAGGAAAGAAGTAGCTTCTAGAATTCTAAATATTGCAAAATGGGGAAAAAAATGAGAATGAGTAGGGTACATAGAAGTTTCGTTTTCCGGGGCAGTCCCTGGATGAAAAGCTCTTTTCCTGACGAATGTCCCGGAATATCGATTTATATTAAGTTTACAGCACAAATAGATCTTTTACTAATAGAATTATAGTGGCAATACTGTTCAAAGAAATTACGGTCGGTAATGCAGGTGACTGGAAAACTGAAGCTAGAATTTTACAATGAAAGTCATTAATTGTGAGCTGTCAAAATACGAATGGTCAGACATCCCTAAAAAACTGGAACGTCTGGTCAATTCTTCAAAAAACTGAATTTTCAAAAATCCCAATCTTTAAATCTGGTCACCCTAATTTTGAGCAATTCTACATAACAAGTCTTAAAATTGATTCAATTTCCAATTCAAAGCTCATAAACTTTTAAATACTGAAAACTTTTGTACAAAATTAACATTCAAAGAGACCTGATTGAGATATTTAATATTGTATCCAATGGCATTTTCTACAAAATGCTTAATTTAAAAGTTACGGAGATTGGAAGATGGACATCTACATAATCTTGACTCTTTAATTGTTTCAAGCAGTCTCGGTAAAGCCACAATATTATTTTTAGTAAGCAAATCACAGTATCTTTCTCAAACAATTTAGACATTACAGGAAGACTAAAGGTTATTTGTAGTGGGTCACTGAAGACTCAAAGTCCAAGGCTCAACTGACTATATACATTTCACACATTCATACTTTCAGGAAAGAGATAGACATTTGAACTTGGAATAGAAGTTTCAATCATTGAATCAGTTACTTTCTATGTTTTATCTATCATCTGGTAAACTAAGAAAATAATTAGTCACTTGTAGTTTGTTCCCAAACTTCTAAAATCAAACATTAGAGTCAGGGTGTGATTACCAGAGGGATGATAAAGAAATCTCTTCCTTGTAACTATGTTGCTCTTTGGGAGCAGGAAAATTATGTTGCCACTGTCACCAAGCTTTACCTAGAGAAAAAGTTTAAACTACACCTGTGATTAACAAGTAGTGACCTGGGAAGATTAAACTGAATGGCACAAAAATATCTCTATTACTACAGAACGTAGTTAACTAAATTTCTATTATGCCTATAATAACAAAATAGGGGTCACTCAGTGTTTAAATTTGTCCCACCAAATTTCATATAAAAGTAAAATTAATTTTGCAAGCATTAAATACTTTTGTTTCCTTCTCTAAATTAAAAAATACCCCTCATATCCAGTTGGTGTGTTGAGAACAATAGTCAAAAGTGTGCCGGGTTCATATATTGAGATTTGTAGATGTGATTTTCTCCATTTGCTCGTCTCCTGTGAAGAAGAAAATAACTATGGTCTTGGAAAGGATGGATCGCCATTGGATGAGATATTAAAAATTGGCCCCTGTGCAATAAAGCCATATTCTGTACATGTTAAAAATACTTGTATGGGCCTTAAGAGACAGTTTCCAATCGCCTGTAACTGTGCAGTGGTCCCTCCTTCCACAATGGAACACTGGGCTTCAGTAGGGTTCCTGTTTTTGAATACCCTGACACAGATATTTAAGTTGGTTAGATGCACCCCCAACTATGGCGGGAGAATTGATTGATTAAAGATACATTTTTATTTGTAATTATAAAAATTATTCAATTACTTTAGAAGTAGACAGCTACTTTATAATATTTAAAAAATTGTTACTTATTTCAGTTAATAATTTGTTAAAAAATAATTTGTTGGAAGAATTATTGAATAATTATCTGCTGCAGAAATGAATCTTCCTCAGACTTAAAGCAATGCAAAAGCTCTGTGCAAATGGCGACACGAAGCGACTTCTGATCAAATGTCAATGCCTTTGGCACCCAATGTACACACACTTTTATGAACAACAGGTACTCATGGATGATTTTTTTACACATTATCAATACAGACGTTCCCTATTGCAGCTATGTCAAGTACCATTACCCTTACCCTCCTGTTTTCCAAAATAACCTGTTACACACAATCAATGTTCACTCCAGTCACAATAGTAGCCAACACGTCCATACGGTTCATTTTCTACTTCTTTTTGGCCCTCGAAAACTTGTTGCACCAATCAGAGACACTTGCCTTTGACAGCGTTTTATTCCCATACTGTGCTTGGAAAATTACAGCAAGTTTCACCTTCTCTTTCACAAGAAATTTAATAATCTTGATTTGATCAGACTGTTCCACACTCACTGACACCTCTACAGACTCCATGCTTCCCACAATATACCTGCTGAATGAATGAATGAAACCACTACTATATATGTGAAGGGAAGTTTCACATATATTTACTGTACAGATTTTGTCACAATCAGAACAGAACATGGAGAGACAATAAAAAGTCTACGTCAACCTTGAACCATCCTTGTACATACAGTGGTTTCCATAAAATAAGGAACAACCTGGAAACTCATGATCTGCTGCATGTGAATGAGAAGTGTATATACAGTGCACGCCACTGAATTTGCCCCACCCAGAAGAAGTGAGGGGATAGGAGTGATATGTAGCACACACATAGCAATACATATTGGTATACCATGATTTAATTTGCAGCCACTTTGTCAATGGATGTGGTCCTGGGAATTGCACACCAAGCAGTGTTGACTTCCTCCCATAATTCATTGAGGTTCCTCGCTGGCCTGTGAGAGGATTGCACACATCATCCAATGTGGTCCCACAGATTTTCTATTGGGGATAAATCTGAAGATAGCAGTGTGTACATGGGAGTTGTCGTGCTGGAAAATGGGCTGCTGCATGCCTCCTAGGAATGCTAACAAAATGGGCTGCAGAATAATACTAACGTATCGTGTAGCTCTCAGTGTTGCTGTGGACAAGAGGTGACTTACTGTGGTATCCAATAGCACCCCATATCATTATGCCTGGCTGACGGGCAGTGTGCCGGTAGCAAACGAAAGCTGGATCCGTTCTCTCACCAGGTTGTCGCCATACACGGACCCATCAATTGTCAGCACCCAAACAAAAACGAGATTCATCACTAAACACAACAGTGTTCCATTTGACTCCAGTTCGCACGACTTCGGCACCAAGCCAGACTACGCTGCGATGGTTTGCAGTCAATCGCAGTCGATGTAATGGTTGCCTAGAGTGCAGGTGTATCTCATGTGACCTTCGGTTCACTATTCAGGTCGTTATGGAGAGGTCCATGGCTACTGACACAGCCTGTCAATATCATCTGCAATGCTCTGTGGTGATGAATGAGCATGTCGAACAATGCACCTATCAAGCCGTGCTGACATCTGTCAGATGACACCACTCCCTCTGCGATGCATACTAGAACCTTCATTTTGCCACTGTTGCCAACAGCATCCAACAGTTCATGCATACCGATGAACATGAACAGTGACACGACGTGTAGTCCATTCAGCTTCAAATAGGCCTATAATTCTTCCTCTCAAAATCGTCTAAATGGCGATAAACCTGCTGATGGCATGTACCAGGCCATCCCTGTTCCTTCTTGCAACTTTTATTTCTTGAGTCACACGTTATTGGTTCCAGATTATCTCATTTGCATATCTCAATTGCGTATACCCACCCTTCTATTTGCATGTTTGTATGACATGTCCTTCTGGGTGGGGAACTTTCAATGTCGAGCAGTGTAAATACGGCATAAGAATAACAGTTGGAAAATGTAATAACAGTTTTAATTCCCAGCATTATAGAAGAATATAATTATGTTCCCAGCATAAAAGAATAGACACATAGTAAAGAAGCTAAAGTTAGCTGAGATAGCCCAAGTTGTTCAATATGGAGTGTGGTAACCTCTTATCACTATGAAGGCCTCACAACGTTGTCCCATCCTGTTGAGAAGACTGTGGGTAGTAATATCCATTGCTCCTGAAAGCACATAGGAGTTCCAGAAGGATTGCAGCAGTGGGATTCAGGGGAGCAACCCATTCTCAAGAGCACACTATGCATGTTCTATCAGAATTAGGTCGGGAGATCATCAGGCTGCCCACTCCATAAGGCTAATAATGCTATTCTCCAGATAGCAACTGACAAGGAGACAACGACGGGTGTTATCGTCCTATAGTATGAAAGTATCGCCTATTGCATATGGTCGCATGAAGGAGACTAAGATTTCATATCTGTACTGGCAAGCAGTTACATAGCCTGTTGGAAGCATATACAGATTGGCGTGGTCACTCAAAGATGTCTCTCCCCAAACCAAGCACCATTAGATTGGTGTGGGTACCCAAAAGCATCCCCTACTATCACTGTATGTATCCCATCGATGGATATTTGGGCATGATAGTAGTCTCCTGGTTCCCTCCATATCAACTGATGCTGCGAATCACTGAGAAGGTCAAATGTTGCCACCATGCTCCTGGATCTGACTGACATGATATATGCACCAGTTTAGACAGTCCTTATCTGTGGTGTGGGGTCAAGAGCATTTGCAACACTGGCTGCCTAATTAATAATGGCAACTCTATTTTTTTACACTGAAAGAACAATTTATTATATACACCCACCTAGTAATGTATGGGTCCACCTTTTGCTCTCACAACACATCAACACGTTTGGATAGTATTGCAGCCTGTGATTCCAGGAGAGCTCCAAGAGTTGCAGGGGCGAGTTTTAGGTTCGAATGCATCGATCTATTTCGACACACAGTGCTCAAATCTAGAGAGTGAGTGGATTATTTAAGGGTTGTGACTTCACTGGAATGTTCCTCCAACTAGTCCTTTGGCAAATGGGAATGATGAGATGAGGTGTTGTCTTGTTGAAAGAAGGCATCATGAAGGGGGAAATGGATGACAATGAGTAGGTGATATTGGACCTTGTGTGGAGAGGGTGGTCTCGATAGGTACAAAGGGTTCCAAGGTGACACCATATAAACATTCCCCAGAACATTACCCTGCCCCCACAGGCCTGTAACACCCCACCTTGACAGTGAGGGGCCATGGCTTTGTGTGGTCTACAGTCACATGCAACCTCCCATTGGTGTTTTCTAGTTGAAACCTCAATTCGTTAGACGCTACCCATTTACAGTCTTCCATGATCCACTGGCTATGTTCCTTCACCCGCTGCAGCCTCATAGCCTGGTGACGTGCTGCTAACAAGGGTATTCACAATGTGGTCATTGGCTCCCATAGCCCAATTGTGACATCATACACCAAATGGTCTTTGCACAAACCTTAATAGCTGCCCCATCATTGAATACTATTATCTATACTGTGACCCTCCATTCTGACATTACAATACAGAGAGGCAGCACTCACCTCGAACATTAAAGGTCTGGTTATAACCACTCTTTCTCCAGTCGGCATTCAATGTATAATGCAGGTTTTGGTGGCTTTGATGTAGTCTTGTACATATGTGTGGCAATCACACATAGAAACCCCAGAAGTTCTGAAGTCGCAGATATGGTGACCCCCTTTTCCTTGCACACCCTGCCCATGATCGAACTCACTCAGTTCACCATATTAATCCATCATAACAGTAGCAGGTACACTATACAGCAGGTAGGTATCTGACCTATTCACGGACTGCAAGAAGTTTTGGCTGGCTGCATTATTGTGGCAGAGTAGGGCAGGTTTGTGGATGGGTGTGGTGTGTAAAATAAATTGCACTTTCAGTGTATAATTTAATATAATAATTGCACTTCACGAAGTCTGTGGCATATGGTGGTAGATATTGTTGTGAGGTCCAATTTCAGTTGATGTGGTATTGACATTCTGCTGTTCTCAGATAGCAGAATAGACACCAGATAGCGGTCCACCCTTGGAGTATTGCCATCATTGTCCACTCTTGAATCATCTGGATATGCTACATCCTTATTGGAATCTTTTGCAAAGCCTATATACCATTGAAAGGCTCAACATTAAACCATCTGGCAGTACACCTGTTTGACTTTGGTCTGTCTTGAGCCAACCTACAGATTGCCACCACACTTTTCCCAATAAATGATGTTAGATACGCTTATCCAATAAATCTGCTATCTTGAGAACTCGACTTTGCACTCAACACGAGAACAGCTTTGAAACGCCCACTTTTAGCACTCAATGCATTTGCAAATACTGCTGCCAGCATCATTCATTTGCATATACCACTGCCATTACCATTCATTTGTATACTACACTGCACTCCTGCATTGTATTTTGCATATTATACATGATTTTCGTGCATTTCTATTGAAGTTTAACAATATTATGTTTTTTCATCTGTTCCTTAATATATGGAAACCAGTGCATATAGTCTTTTCAAATTCTGTGGGATGAGCGAATATTTTTTATGCCTAATATTGCACTCCCAGAGAGACAAGAATTTGGCTTATTGTGTAGCCAAAAATGCTCTGTAAGTTATTAATCAAAATAATTACAATTTGCATATAGAACCAAGATTACCAAGTGATTTCTGCTGTTTACACAATCAAACAAAAAAAAAAGAACAAACAACAGAAACAGAAATGAAAAGAAATAATGGCAACATCAAATTGATTCAATTTTTTTAGCAAATGTCTGGCAATCCTGTATCTTATTCTTTTATTTGTTTTAATCTCTTCCAAATTATGAAATCACTTTAACTAATAAAATTATTTACGATGGTGTGCTAACATCTGCTGATTGATTCTCAAAGATGACTTAATTTGAATACCAACATGTGATATTGAGTAGTTTGCTCATGAAGTGCATCTGAGAGATCACTTGACAGATATACATTTGTCATCATTAATGCAAGTGATATCAGTACAAGGATTAAAACCCATAATTTGAATGCTAAGTCCAAACGAAAGATGTCAAATTTCTGGGAAAACATTTCAGTAAGTTCTGGAAATAACAAGTAAAATGTGTGAAGTTTAGAATAGCACAGAACCAAAAATGTTAAAAAATATAAATATCTTTAAGATAAAACTTGAAATTCAAAACATATTCTTTACCTTTTTGTCAAATCAGAGGTTTCAGATGCCAAATCATACTTAAACTGAATTATTTTATGAACAGAGAACTAAAATTTTTGGTGGTTCACTTAATACGTTATTTCTTAAAATGCAGCCAGATGCACTAAAAAGTCTGACAAACCTGTCTTAGGTCTTAAGCATGCATTGACTTTACATATATATTTTAAATTTATAGCCTAAACTCCATGAGAGTCAAATACTCACCAACACAGACAGGGCCTTTCAGCCTCAAATTCAGAATTTCAATTTTTTGATATTAGATAGAAATATGCCGTCCTGTGGCTGAGTGGTTAGCACGCTTGGCTACTGATCTAAGGGACCTGGGTTCGAGCCCCGGATAAGGCATGGTTGTATGTGTTGTTTTTCTGCTGAGGTCCTGCCATCCTCACAGACCTTCTACTATGGCATATAAACTGACAGGCTCCTGTCAGACCTCTGTGGCAAGCAGCTGCTTGAGGGGGTATTTATTTTATTTTTTTTAGAAATATAAAAGATGTGATTTGGTAAAAGATATGAATTTTTAACTTTGATCCTCAGATAAGGCATAGATGTTTCTTTTCTGGTGTTTTTCTGCTGAGGATTGCCTTACTTATACACATATTAGTGGAGAAAAGATAGAGTCGAAGTTACTTTGTGGTCTTAGAACACTCTGATACATTTCTGGAAAAACATGGGTTCATATCCCTCATATCAGTGAAACTTTTTTTCCACAAAACATTTATTGACCTTCTCTATGGTGTAATTATATGATTATAACATATTGATGCAAAAATAATGGGAAAAAACACGAACCACATGTTTGTCGTTGCCAGTAAATGTGCAGAGGTCTTGTAAAGAACATAAAGACAGCACATGCATAGCTCCAGTATCTAAATGACATTCTGTACTTACATTAAGTCCATACAAGTGGCAACAGGCATTTCACAATGGCAATGCAAGATGTGTGTATTTGTTTCATCATGCTGTAAGAATTTAAAAATAGTGTCAGTGCCTAAGAGGGTATGCGTAACTGTTGAATGATTATGGGAACACAGTTGTCTCTAAAAGTTGTTACTGTTGGTATGAGAACTCTGGTCAGGTTTAAAACCTGTTTAGAATAGGCACTTGTTACCTGTGGATGACAAGTTCCCTTCAGGTGACTTTCACCTCAGAAACAAACCTTGAAGAGGCTGACTCATAGAGCTGAATGATGACTATTCAAAGGCACTGCTGAATGAAAATCCATATCAGACCTACAGAGAATTGGCATAGCACCAATCAATACTGTTGTTTGACATCTGCAAAAGCTGGATTCTGTGTCACAACTGGATACCTGGATCCCACATCAGTTGTCACAGCAAAAACTGTTGGGTTGTTGTTGTTTTACCTCTGAGTGGCACTTTTTTGCACACCATGGGCTAAATGGTCAGGCCACATGGATTCCAAAGACTCAGAGAAGGTTGGAGGAGGGGACCCACTGGAAGAGTTGTTGGGAGACAGATGTATTATTAAGGCCTCCCATCAAGGCCATCCAGCGTGTTCTTTAACGTGCACAGGGTATGGCTCTCTCGCACAAGGAGCCACAGCTTAATGTCCCATTCAATGGACGGTGGCCTTTCTAAGCCCATTGGTGTCCCCTACTGACCATGGGCAGGGTGGGGAATTTTGTGGAGATAAATCTAAATGCTGACCAGCTGGAATTCGAACCTGGGAACTACAGATTACAAGCCTGGCATGCTACTGACTGAGCCACCCCACCTGCAAAAACAGTGGCTTGCTATATTGCATGTGCTTCATTGCTAGTTTGGCAAAAGGCAGATGGTTATCTTGACAGAATACTTACAGGGGATGAAAAATGGATCATTTATGATAATGTTGTCCATAAAAGATCATGGCACCAAGCAGGAGAATTGCCCCAGGCTACAGCAAAACCAGAACTGCATTCCCATAAGGTACTGTTGTTAGTGGGATTGCAGAGGTATCATCCACCCCTATGAGCTTTTTAAACTGGTCCCAAACCATCAACTCAGATGTCTACTGTGAGCAGTTGGATAACTTAAATGCAGAACTGAATGCCAAACACCCAGTATTTGTAAACAGAAAAGGTATTGTATTCCACCAGGACAATGCAAGGCCCCATATTGCATTATGGACACAGCAGAAGTTGCAGCAACTGGGCTGGGAAATAATGATTCATCCCCCATATTTACTGGATTTGGCTCCTTCAGATTTCCATCTGTTCCAATCCCTGAACAATTTTATTTACGATAGAAAGTTTCTGAATGACGATGAGGTGAAAGAGTGCATTGCAGACTTCATTGCTATGAAGGACAAGTTTCTACACGAATGACATCTATAAAATTGTAACATGGTCATATCTATTAACAGTAATTATGCTCTTGATTAAATAACACATTAGCTAATCATGGGAACAATTATTCTTGAAATGCCTTGTGTTTTCTCATTACTTTTGCACCATCCCTATACTAAATAACTTCCACCAAACTTACGTGACAAGCAACTGCTTTAAGAGTAAATTTTTACATAACTTTTGTCAAATTAAAACATTAGTATATAATAATGACAATTTTTATCTTGGCTATGGCATCAAAGTAGGAAGGTGCACTGGCCTCAGAAGTTGAGTGTCCCAAGTATCTCTGAACCTATGAGAGGCCCTGCACACACAAATATATATTTGAAACTTTATACATTTTCAGTTCATCTGCATGCAACAACCATTTTGGATTTCCTTAAATACCATTATTCTATAACTAGCAAATTTCCCACTGAAATTCAACAGGTCCCTTGAACCACGAAGTACAAAAATAAAAATAGTTTAAAAATTAAACTTGGGGTATATCAGAGGTAGACTTAATTTTTAATGCAACACAGGATGGTAGAGGGAAAACCATTGTAATTTGCAACAGGTGGTCATATATTTGGGAAATTTCAGGGATCCCAAATTATAAAAAGCCAAATTTTTTAAACAGTGAATCAAATGGTACATACTTTTATTAGGCATACACCACTGGAAAACTGCAAAGTGTTATGTCAATATTGTCAGAAAATCAGCAGCCTTATTCAATCCACCATCTAATGGGAAACTATTACTTGGATACAAGTCTGGATCGAGAAAAAAATATCGAGGGTGAAGTTGCAAGAATAGAATTGAGTTACAAAAATATAAAAAAAAGGGGGGAAGAGGAAAAAGACTGGATTTCCAATGCACTGTAGCAGCATTTCCCCCTCCGTTACAAAGGTCTTTAATTTTTTTTTTTTTTGAAAAATGCATGAAATAAAAATAATTTTTATTTCTTTTACTCTATTACCCTTACTAGCATTCAGAAAGAGGGGTCATGACCCCCTTGTCCCCCTCCTAGATTCGGTCCTGCTTGGATACATCTATTTATTTGATTAAAAATGAAGAATTTAAAAAAATCTGAAAATATACAGGTTCTGAGAAACTGGACAATAACAGCTAAAATTTACAAAATTTCAAGCTAATCAGTTTAACAATATACAACTTTTGTTGACTACATATATTTCGAAATTTCTACAAAATTTTTGCTAATTTTAAACACAAATATTGAGAACCTTAATCTATAAATTTGCTCAATATTCAGCAATTTTATATACATAAAGTTTCTTCAAGTAATATTTTCTTTTAAAAGTGAGCATTTTGATTACACATTTCGGCATCTGTTCCATTTGTCTTTTTTTTTTCATAATAAAAATCATTTAAGGAACATTTTTATCATTTAAAAATCATTTTTAAAAGAATGAGATAATGTTTTCACTTTGTCATCTGTTCATCTGTAGACATCACACTTTTTGTTTCTACAGATGAAAAATTATTTTTGGGTTGGATACATATTGATGAAATATTATGATTCTCACTTTCAAAAAAAAAAGATATACTAATGGCAGAAAGAGTTGAAAATTGCAAACATTTAAACAAAGTTTACACACCAAAACACTAGAAATTTTGGTGGTGGAATGTGATGGTCATGAGATTGCACTGGAAATAATGAGTTGGCTCCTTACACACAAGATGGGTGGGAAAATGCAACATTTTTGCTTTAAGAAATAATTGTTTATTTTTAAGTTTTTTTTATTGATGAAATATTCTGATTAGCACTTTCTGAACTCAAAAAGTTTAAATTGCATCCTTTACAATCCTTACCATCCTAAGCCTGAAAAGCTGAATCTGTATCCTGTGGCCAGGCATTTTTCAACAGTTTCAGTCAAAAAAAAAGTGATCTTTAAAACTTGTATGCCAAAAAACTAATGAAAGGAATTATGGCATGTTGTGTGCCAAAAAATAAAAAAAATAAAAATGAAATGCTGATTAATTAATCAGCATTTAATTCTGAATTTTCTGGGAATAAAATATTTAACAAAAAAGTAACTAGTTTTGTTTTAATAGGGATTTTATAGAGGCATGTAGTAAAAAAAATGCATCTGGCAATGCAAACAATTTATTTTAAAAAAATAGACAAAATTAACTATAATACATATGAATAGAAAGGCTATTTCTAAATAACAGAAAAATCAATTTAAACAATAATTGACAATTAATTAAATCAATTACTCTCTTTGTCAAATTTTTTTCTCAGTACTACACTTTGAGAAAAGTCCAGGCTTTTCACAAGCTATATCCAGTCAAATAAACAAGTCAACTTTAGAATTTTTATAAAACTAACCAATCCACAGAAATAGGTTGTGTTATATACCAAAAGAAAGAACATTTAATTAAGGTTAAAAAATTATGAAAACTAAAAAAACACAGATAAATAGAATTTTATAAGCATTTTTAAGAAAATTTAAAGTTTTGATTGTATTTTTTTACATTTTAACTTTAAAAAGTTTTTAATAAGAAATAATTTTGCCATATTTTCTGAAGTATTTTGTTACTTACTTTATATAATTCATAATATTTCTCGTATTACTTAAAGCTTTTATTTATTTAACTCTTTCATAATTATTTGGTCATTTATGCAAACAACAGAGTTTGCCATTGAAAAAAGTCACCATTGTAAGACTAAGGTAGTAGTGTTATAAATATAAATTTTGTTTGAAAACAAGATAATATAAATAAGAACTTAAAAAAATATATAATTAAAACTGTATAAAAAGTTGTGAAGATATATTCCACATAATTTCAAAAGTTTTCCTGCTTTACACTTTCTAAACCTTATATTTTTCTCAGCATTCAATCTCAAAAATAAAATTTTCCACACACAATATATTTTTAAAAATAAATATCACTTGTAAAATTTCTTAAAATGGTGTTAATGAATATAAAAAAAAACAGCAGACTATTCTACAAGAGAAGAAAATAATTTGCCATCTGTAATAGAATATAGCACTAATTACTATTTTGCTTTTCCAGCAGTCTAAAGTGGTTTACTTAGAATATGATTTGCTATTCTGCTAAACATTACAGAAAAAGTAAAATGTCAGTGAATTATGCTCAGGGCAGGCACAACAATAAATATGACACCAGGCAAAATGAAAATATTGGACTATCTCCTCCCAAGCTCTTTTTTAATCATAAAAAATTTGTTTTTCTAAATATCACTTACATAACTACAATTTTATACATAGGTAATAGATATTTATACACTTATAAAGAAATAATAAACATATTAAAAAAAGTAGCAAAATTAATTTATTTTCTTACTTTAGCAGCTGCAAATAAATTAATATATTCTGTTTAATCAAGATTTTTAACTGTCATTTATCCATGCTTAGGATGGCAAGAGGAATAAGTCTTTCTTGTGACATGTCAGATCTTAAATAGTTTTTATTAATTTTAACTATTAATTATAATATATATAATATATTTATAATAATTTTAACTTTAATTTCTTGAGTGTTTACCACTAGCAAGAGTCACTAGTATTGTTAATCCTCATGTTGATTCACACTATCTGATCAAAAGTATCTGGACACCCCTTCTAAATAGTGGATTCGCCTATATACACCACAGTCATGGCCCAAACAGGTATTAAACAATGCACGTGGACTGGAAAACCTCATAGACATGTATGCACAGGAGAATGCGCTGTATAACAGAGCTCAGTGAGTTTCAATGTGGCACAGTCATTGGATGCCACCTTAGCAACAAGTCAGTTCAGGACATTTCAGCCCTGCTACAGTTGCCCCGATCAACTGTAAGTGATGTTATTGTGAAGTGGAAATACCTAGGAGCAACAACAGTGCAATCGCAACCTGGTAGGCCAAGTAAAATGACAGAGTGCGACACCAAGTGCTGAAGTAGGTGGTATGACAAAATCGCCTGTCATTTGAAACACTCACCACAGAGTTCTAAAATGCTACTGGAAACAATGTCAGCACCATAATAGTTCATCGCGAGCTGCAGGAAATGGGTTTCCATGGCTGAGAAGCTGCACACAAGCCTAACATCAGCAAGATCAATGCTAAGCATCGGTTGGAGTGGTGAAAAGCACAGCAGCAGTGGACTCTTGAGCAGTGGAACAGTGTTCTCTGGAGTGATGAATTACACTTCACCATCTGGAAGTACGACAGATGAGTCTGTGTGCTGTTTTTCATGGTTTGGGCTGAGCCCCCTGGTTCCAGTGAATAGGACTCTGAATGCCATAGCCTATAAATACATTCTCGACAACTCTGTGCTCTCAACTTTATGGTAACAGTTCAGTGAAGATCCTTTCCTGTACCAATATGACAATGCAACCATCCACAAAGTGAGGACCGTGCAGGAATGGTTTGATGAGATGGGTGTGGAAGAACTTGACTGGTCTGCACAGAGTGTTGATCTCACACCCATGGAACACTTTTGGGATAAACTGGAATGCCGACTTGCAAGACAGGCCAAACCACCCAACATTAGTAACCAGCCTCACTAATGCTCTTGTGACAGAATGGCAGGCAATTCCCACAGCAACATACCGAAAGCTAGTGGAAAGCCTTCCCTACAGAGTGAGGGCTGTGATAGCAGTAAATGGTGGACCAACACAATATTAATTCCTTTCCTATAACTGGGAGATTGTGGATGAGCGAGTGTCCAGATACTTTTTATCATATAGTGTATATGTTAGGGAAAATGTCTTTCAACTTCTTATATTGTACGTACTGTATTTGAGAACTTGCC
The DNA here is from genome assembly GCA_038380435.1 of Ryuthela nishihirai. Lineage (NCBI taxonomy): Eukaryota > Metazoa > Arthropoda > Arachnida > Araneae > Heptathelidae > Ryuthela > Ryuthela nishihirai. The sequence goes on along the minus strand of JAWZYU010000032.1, from coordinate 2,787,734 downwards.
TTATTATGATGGCAATCACAGAAGACACAAAAAACATTTGAATATGTAACAGTTCATCTTTATGCCATCTACATTACAGGATTCTTTGTCTTATATACACTGGTGTCAAATATTACGCATAAACACGTAAATTTTGGATCTCAAAATTTTGGCAATGAAATGCTATGAGCTATAGAGTGTCAATGCATTGTTATATAACACAATAAGTAGGCACAGATCAAACCAATTGCATGATTTCCACAGTTTATTCAAAATGGGTTGTTTCATCTTTGAGAATCCCTTGGGGGTTTTTGTGGCCTGGATATTAAGCCAGGCCACAAAGGACCCCAAGGGATAAAAAAAACTGAGGAAGAGAATACATTGGGCAGCTTTTAGAAGACAAGATGGAAGCCTCTCATCAAGGCTATCCAGCATATTCTTTAATGAAATTAGGGAAATGAATTTATTGAACATACGAAAACTTTAACAACAATGATACAACCACAAATACAATACATACACATAGTAATATATCCATTTTGGCAGGTACGAGATATCAGTCTCTTTCCGTCTTGTAGCAATCATTCATTTATATTCCATTTTTATATGAAAACATAATCTGCAAAGACTGAGAATGCACAGAATATGACTCTCCTGTATAAGGAAAGTATTTAATGCTTTCCTTATACAGGAGTAATTTGGAAGGAGTACTAATTTCAGATAGGATATGAGCAATGGCTTTATATCCCATCTGAAGGTGGGCAGCCTTTCCTAGTCCAATGGTGTCCCTTATCTCCCTGAAAGAACAGGAGTTAGCAGAAATAAAACTCAATACAGGCACAGTTGGCACCTGGAACTGCAGATGACAAGACAAATACACTACTAACTAAGCTAATCCCCATCACTTATGGGTCATGAATTCAGGAGTGTGCATAGCTGAGGGATCTGTTTCAGCAGAACAGAGAGGTTAATACAAAATATGATGGCCCCAAACAATTATAAAATAACTTCTCATATTGTTTACTATGCTTGTCATGAGATATGGTGACAGTTCATCTCACTTTTCCCATAGAGTAGATTGAAGCTTGTGGAGGGTTCTTGGAGGGGAACTAACAACTTCCAACACATCTTCATCTCCAGCACATCCCAACATGCTCTATAGCAGGCTTGTCCAAGACATAGCTTGTAGGCCAGAATGCAGTCTGCCAAAGATTTGAACCAGCTTGGCTAGTGGATATTTTTTTCTTTTTTAGAGCCATCCATTTCTAAAATTATCAATTGTCAGAAATTGACAGTACATAAAATATTATATATGCTGTCAATCTGCCTGGTCAATTTATTAGGAGCACTGCATCATGGGTAAAGTACCATGAAGTGTGGCAATGCATAAAAAATTTATAACTTGTCTTAAGTATTCTACATCACTACAAAGTCATGCAAAATCCATAAAGGCATGGTAGAAAGCAAAGTGCAATACAGTTAAAAAGACTGATATGACTGATTTTGAAAGGGGACTCATCAGTGGAGCATGATGGGCAGGAGCATCCAAACCAGAGGTGATAGAACTCATGGAAAAATTACATGGCAAAATATCCCAAGTGTATAGAGAATGGCAACAATCTAAAAAAAATGTCTGCCATCATGGCAAAGGCAGAAGGGAAAAGGTCCTGATAGACAGGAACAAGTATTCATACAGAACAACATAGTTCAAAATCCATTTCAATAAAAACTATGCATAGAGAACTATAAACTTTGAAATTTGGGAACTGTACCATGATACAACAAAATATTAGATTGGTGTTCATAACAATTTAAACAGGACAATATATGACTATTCAGTACAAATAGTCATATATAGACTGTCTGTCCACTAATTAACATATGGCCCATTACAAAAAAATGTTGGCCAACTCTGCTCTATAGGGTTGAGGTCCAGAGAATATGGTGGCCACTTCATTCACTGAATACTTTTGCTTTCAAGGAATTTATCAGATACCTCAGCCCTATGAGGGCAGCATTATCATCCATCAAAATAAACTGGGAATCAACAGAGGGCCACATAGAGCTGAAGGATATTGTCCTATATCTCCAACCTGTCAGTGTGCATCTAGCAAAGATGCAGAGCAATGTGCATCCATTTGACCCAATACTGACTTAGACCATCACCACTATAGAGTAGTGTTGTTCTCTGATGTTAGTGGGTTAGAACTGTGTTTCTTGCTCTCTCCAGATCAAAACATATTGAGAATCAGTAGGAAGATTGAATCCCAATTCATTAGTGAATAGCATATGTGCTCACTGGTTTGGAGTTGCCATAATGTTGTCTATACCATTTTAATCACGCTCCTGTAGGATGGATTGAGGGGAATACAAACTGTTGGCCGCATGGCATAGAGCCCTCTCTGGTGAAGTTTTCAGTACATAGTTTGCCTTGAAACTGTCCTCTCAATGACTACAGAAACTCCAGAGAGTTGCCTAGCTCACATCGTTCTATGACGTCAGGCTGTTAGCATAAGAGAGGGGTCACCTGCACTACAGTCACTGCTGCATTCATCTATGATTAATGTCTCCTATCTGTAGGAACCATTAACATAGTCTTGAAAGCACTGACTGGGGGGGGGGGATATTTACAGTTTAAGCTTAAACCTACAGCTTCTTGTGAGCAGCAAAAACCGCCTTCATGACCCACAGAAAATTGTGCACTATAAGTAGAAACTTTATATCATCAAATAGAGGAAATCTTGATCAGCGGCAGTTAGCTCAGTGATCAGAGTACTGGACATGTTATCAGGAGTTTGTGGGTTCATATTCCACCCAGCTCCAGACAATTTTCCTTCTAATCTATTTAATATCGAAGGTGAACTAAGAGTGAATATTTCCCTGATAGAACAAAAATGTTAATGTATTTCTTCAATTTACCTAGCCACATCAGTTTGGGATTGACCAGGATTCATTACAGATTGCTCTACCACGTGTGAAAGTATTCATGAGATATCTCTGTGTCATACTGTTATAAAATGCTTTACCAATATGAACATAATGCTTTCTCAACAAGACGTAGTTGCTGCAAAATGAGATCTAGCCTTTATAACATCCCAGATTTATTTTTCAAATCGCATATGCAAATTTTGTCTGGTCAGGTGGTTTTGAGGAGGCTTATGACCTTGTATATATTCCATTTCATCGACACATAAAAATGACACAAAAATTAAATATATCAATTGTTTGCAAGATATTTAATAGTGAATTGTGCTTAACTTTGGACCAAGAGTATATATGTTGACTAACAGGCTAAAGAGCATTGTTGTTGTTTCATGTATTATCTGCTATTTTTGCATATAATCTACAACTAATTACCACTTTGTTAGTTGAATTTCATTTTAGAGGAAAAACTGTCTTCAGCTGGGTGGGATACAAACCCATGACCTCCTGAAAACATGTCGGGTGCTCTGGACCACTGAGCTACCGGCTGCCGATCAAGATCTCCTCTAATAGATGAAATCAACATTCTCAACCTACAGTACATATTCTATTATGTTACATATAGGCACTGTTCGGGTGATCTTAGCCACAGTCGGCAGATAAATGCCATATAGCTGGAAAGTATATCTTACAAGTATACAATTAATTAAATATTGAATAAACTTGACTTTCTTGGTATATACAACTAATTACCACTTTGTACGTTGATTTTCATTTTAGAGGAAAAATTGTCTTGAGCTGGGTGAGATACGAACCCACGACCTCCTAATAATATGTCAGGTGCTCTGGACCACTGAGCTACTGGCCGCAGATCAAGATCTCCTCTAATAGATGATATGAACATTCTCAACCTACAGTACATATTCTATTATGTCACATATAGGCGCTATTTGGCCGATCTTAGCCACAATCGGCAGATAAATGCCATGTATAATGCCATCAAGACAATTTTTCCTCTAAAATGAAAATCGACTTACAAAGTGGTAATTAGTTGTATATACCAAGAAAGTATGTAGAGTTTATTCAATATTTAATTGCATATAATCTCTACAACTATCCAATTAGTTTCAGAGATGCACTATATGCTTGTCTACTATATGTTCATTTTTAAATGCATATATAATAATCGGCATGGGTGTCTTTGACACCCCTTGTGCCATAACATCCCATGCAACTGCTTACTTTGCCTGCCCCTGATTATGTTTTTAAGCCATATTTTCATGGGTCATATCATGGTTTTCTAATACTTCCTGGTTACCTCAAATAAATAAATTAGATTCTGGATGAATTATTCAATTTAGAGTAAAATTTATTTCATGAAGCAAACTAACAATATACATCTACAGAATATATGCATTAGAAGACCATGCTAGAACTAAAGACACTTGAACTTGTGGAGTAGCAAGAAAATAGGATTTAACCTCTTTTCACAAACTCTCAGCAATAATCATCAGATTAGCAGGTAGTTGACTGGACCCTGCTGCCAGCTTCATATGCATCTGGCAAACTTGGGTTATAAAGAAACAATATGTTAACCTTAATCCTGTATGTCCTTTATTTTGAAGTTTCCAAACAGTAAAAAAAAATTAAGATGTCTTGCAGTGTAATTTTTTAGTACTAAAAATTAAAATGTCTTGCAGTGTAATTATTTAATACTGTATTCTGCAAATAAGTGAAGTAACAGGTAAAATGTAAGAAAAGGAATAGGTAAAGTACAATTCCTTTTGTGTATGTTTTCCCAATTTCTACAGAAAAATACTAATTAGTGATTATTTTTCAAGGAATTTATTTGCCATTACAATTTCTCACATTTGCACTTTTACACTGAAAATTAAATCCAGAATATTTTCCCCATATATTCTAAAGGAAAAAAAAACTGATAAAATTGAGGAGAGAAGGAAAAAAAAAGAGATATCACAAAGAGTTGGGAGCGGGGTGAGAAAGTACCTTATTTTTTTACCTTACTATTACTTTTCACTCATCATTTGCCCGTTTATTTTGTGCTTGTCAAAGCACTTGCATCATATTTTATAACCATATTAACTCCCCAATCCAATGACCAGTCACAATGTGTTATGTGTAAAATAAAAGCTTGTCACATGGGAATTGCTATAAAAAATTTACTCCTCCCCACTTCATGTTTTCTTCCGGAGGGAGGTCATTTTTCCACTACGTCTTCAAAACACAAGGGTGAAAAAACACAAAAATGAAAGCTTTCGGTGGACAGACTATTATGGGTTATCTTAAGCTTGCCACCATCCTTCTCCCCCAAAAAACGAGATGGAAATTTTATGATGGTCAATCCCAATGAAATTAATGTCTCAAATTAAGGCTTGTGACATTTATAATGTTGTGGGCTACCTTTTACCTCCCAAAAAATAAGGGTAAGGTATCAGGGGTCAATCTTTACAAGTCATAATAAAAGCAAGTGGTAGTCATTCTAAAGATGTGTTTTTAGTGATAACATAAAGAATATACACTGAAGAGCCAAAACATTATGACCACCTGCCTAATACGATGATGCTCCTCCACGTGCCACCAAATCAATTCTTACCCGGCGAAGCATGGATGCTACAAGATTTCTAAAAGTGTCTTGTGGTATCTGGTACCAACACATTACCAGCGAATGCTTTAACTCTTGTAAGGTACATGGTTGAGCTTCTGCAGATAGGATATGCTGTTCCACAATAAACCACAGATGCTCAATTGGATTGATGTCTGGGGAATTTGGCAGCCAGGACAATACCTGAAAGTCTTTCTCATGTTGCACGAATCATTCTTGAACAATCCTGGCAGTGTGGCATGGTGCATTATCCTGCTGAAAGAAGGCACTACTAGAGGATTATACCATTGCCATGAAAGGATATACCTGATCTGCAATGATATTTTGGTAGGTGGTAGACATCATAGTTTCCTGCACATTAATGACTGGACCCAGGGTTTCCCAGCAGAACATTGCCCAAAGCATTACACTTCGTCTACTGGCTTGTTTTCGTCCCATGGTGCATCCTGTTGCCAACACTTCCCCAGGTAAACAGCACACACATACCTGGCTGTCCACATGATGCAACAGGAAATGAGATTCATTGGACCAGATGACCTTCTTCCAATCACTCAAGGTCCAGTTTGATGCTTGCGTGCCCATTGTAGGCACTTTTGACAGTGAACCGAGGTTAGCATGGGCACTCGAAGTGACCTGTGGCTACGCAGCCCCATTTTCAGCAAGGTTCGATGTACTGTGTTGTGACACATTACTCCCATCACCAGCATTCAAATTACAGGCGAGTTGTGCCACAGTATTCCTTCTGTTGGATTGTAGCATACAGGATAGCCTTCACTCACTTCTAGCATTGATGAGCCTTGGTCGGCCCACACCTTGCCAGTGGTTTGTGGTTTTTCCCTCCTCAGCCACTTTTTAAAGGTACTAACCACAGCTGATCGTGAGCACCCCACAAAGCCTTGCCATCTCAGAAATGTTCTGACCCAGTTATCTAGCTATTACAATTTGGCCCTTTCCCATCTGAAGAACAAGAATAACACTGATTAACAAAGCTCAGTATCAGGTGTTATTTATACCGTTTCATGACCTTCACAAGCGCTGTTGTTTACCTGCAGTTACTTCGATTTGCATAAAGACTCGCTGGTCATAATGTTCCAGCTCTTCGGTGTAAATTCAAAAATTACCTATCTTTCTCCCCCTAAAACATACCAATAGTGAAAACACTATCTGAATTTCTATTCACTTAAAAAGAAGATAAGGTACTGGCAACTTTTGTTGGGCCCTATCTTCCTTTGAAGGGAACATGAATTCAGTAACTGACTTCCCTACCAAAATGCTTTAGTTTTTTGCACTTTTTGGGGCAAGGAATATTGTTTTGTTTCAATTTTTATTTATATTTTTTGTAAAGATCAAAATGCTGGGTGGAAAAAGAGTACCAGTGCAAACACTTGATTGAAATTTTAATCCATAGGCAGAGAGATAATGCACAACTCTACCATGAAAATGCTGCACTTAGGTGAAAATTAATCTGCTCTGATGTGGATGAACCATTGAAAAAAATAAGTCTCCATGTCATTTCTGCTCACAGGCAGAGTTTGGAAATTACAAAGATTGATGTTAAAATATTGCTGATCAGTTAGGTTGCTTGTATTTTACCTGAATAGTAGAGAAAAACAGTACTACAAAGATAAAACAATGACTCAAAGTGAAAGTGACTGTCATCAAATGGCACTATTAATCAAGATAAATTCCATTTGAAGGCCTCAAAACACAACAGAACAATGACACTTGAGCAAATAATTCAATGACTGCAGCAGTTCTGATTATTTAGCATTGCAGGAGGATGCACATTGTTATCAATTTCTTACTTTGAAATAGATTTATTTCCAAAAGTGGAAAGAAAAATGCAAATAAATAAAAAATTACACATTGTTAGTTGTAATGGCATTTCATTAATTGCAAAAAGTTTCTCTTTGCTACTACTTACTCAATGCTTAGGTAATTGCCCTTTATGTCATGTATCTGCACAAAAGGTTGGTTGGTTGTTTTAGGTTTTATGGCACATGGGCAACTAGGCCATAATGCACCAAATAAATGACAATATGATAGATAAAAGTCATGCATATCCACAACCAAATTTAAGATCATAATGCTACAATGTAAAATGGTGAAACAACAAAGAACAAGTGTATAAGTACAATTTAAAACAACTGGAGAAACACAAAATAAAATAATTCCAGGTATAAGAGACCTGGGTGAGATATAGAAAATATAAGGTAAAAATCAAATTCTAGTAAAATAACCACATGTTTTAAAAAGAAAAAAACTGACAATAAAAAGCAATGATCGGATAAAAGATGTCTGAGTGTAAGAGGCTCAGACATAAAATCATGAAAATTAAAATACAATTTATGTTAAAAGTTAAAAGTGGGGCAATGAATTAAAATATGTTTGACAGTTAAAATGGTGTCAAAAAACTCAAATTTAGGTTCGTCGTCGCCCATAAAAAAAACGAATGAGTAATAACTGCACAAAAGGAAACTGATATACTTTAAATTTGCTAATGTTCCTGTTTTATACATCCATACTTGATTACACTTGTCTCCAAATTCCTATAACCTGAGCAACCTTAATTTTAGCTCAGATAATTTATACTCACACTTTCTTAATTATATAAAGACATATATGTAGTTAAAACGTGAAATTTAGCTCATATAACTTTTTATGCTTTTAAACAATGAATTCTATAATAAAATTAAATATAGCTTTATCATACAAAAAAAAAACATACCTCTTGATCATCAGTTCCTGGAATGACTACCTGAAAATACAAAGAAATATTAAGTAGGTAAATTCTTTAATTTAAAAAATTAAACACAAATATTTCTACTTTACTACAATTATTCTGAATCAATAATTTGTGTATAGAACTTATATATCAAAATTTCCTTCAGGCTAGAAATATCTGCACAGAAATTTTTAAGAGAAACTGCAACTTCTAAAATTTAACAGTATTAGTATATATACATTAAAGAATTTAGTATATAACATTAAAGAAACTTCAACTAGAACTACTAAAAAAATAAGCACCCAATTTACAAAGTTAAGCAGCATACACATCAACATTCTACAGCAGACAAAAAACAGTTTAAATGCAAAAAACTAACCCAAAATTTTATTACTCATTTTTTAAACAACACATCTATAATTCAAATGCAACATGAAATGTTATCCTGATACAATTAATGTAGACAGGCCTTAGTTTTAATTAGGAAAATGGTTAGGGGGCTAACTATTGCTCCAGTAGACATATCCTTGTGTGTATTGTGTTATTCTATCTGTGCAGTAATCAGAGAATTTGACTTCTGGATCAAGGGCATGACCTCATGTGAGAAAATCTGCATGAGCTAGGAGTAGCTTCTGTGTATCTTTATCCTTTTTGTTGCATACAAAATATACTCATTTCAACCTCAAAAACTTCAAAAGGTTCAAATGGACCTTTACATAAAAATAGAACTTTATATTGAATACATCTTGAATTCATTAAAAATACATAAATTCATCCTTGAACTTATGATAATCTCTAATATAAGAACTACACTTAGAGCATAACAAATAGTAGCCCTAACAGCTTTTCCTTTCCTGATAAAAATATTTTGTAATAATTAATCTTTTTTGAAAAACTGAATGAATTTTCAATGCAATTAATCTTTTACATTATATATATTACAGTCAAATGCATTTATAAATAAGTTAATAATAATAAATTTATGACTATAATGAAGCAAAGTTTCATTCCCCTTCAATCTAAGTAATTATGTGTGTGTACTTTTATTACAATTACTTTTTCATTATTTACTGACATAATAAACCTTTTCTGTTCTCAAGGCCACTTTAGTCAGAGCATGCAGTGTAGTTTAAATCAACCAATTTCTCTACTTTTCAAAATTAATACTTTTCCAGTAACAAACTTTTCAAGTCTGTCTGACCTCTGTGGAGTGCAGATTTGTCTATAAAACAGAAGACATGTTCTCTCACCTTCCCTAGGTAACAGAATACACGTATATGCTGATCTACAAGAGGAAGATTAAAAATCAAGTCACTGAAGCTCTAAATAACACCCTAGGCACAGGATTAATAAAATTTGAAGAAAAGGAATAAACTAGAATAAAACCAAGGCCTAGTGGAATAACATGGCTTGTAAGGGCCCAAATGCAATTTAGTATGAGGCATGCACAACCCATCACTCTATTATATTTGAAAAAAGGTCCCTTGAGTCCTGGGCATGCAGCACCTTTTTGCTCTACAGTATGGTAGGTATGCTCTTGGTTGATAACAGTCTTAAGGTAGTATTAATTCATATTAATTTAGTCATATACTTAACGATAAGAAAAATAAATTGATATATAATTCAGGATTCTATCATTAGGAGTTCTGAATTTCAACTACATCACTTGTTAGTATTGTAGAAGCAAATTAGTCAGACGATGTGGTTTCCTTGTTCCCATCTACTACAGTTTTTGATGTTGTTATGTAATTTCAAACAAAAATCATTGAAACGCAAATTTTTCCTTCCTGAAATCAACGCATTCATGAAACACTAAATTTATTCACTGAGAAAAATTATTTCCAATTCAGCAACAAAATCTACAGACAAGACTCAGGAGCCCACAGGAGATCATCTCCTTTCCAGCATTCTGTACAAGATTGTCCTTCAAGACCACAAAACAAAATTATTTAACTCAGCAGCATTTTTACCCATCTTCTGGTATTGCTATGTTGATGATATCTTTTTAATTTGGAATGGCAGCAATGAAAAATTAAACTGCCTCATTAGTAGAGCCAACAGTATCCTACAATAAAAAAAAAATAAAAAATAAAAACCACCTCAAGCAGCTGCTTGCCACAGAGGTCTGACAGGAGCCTGCCAGTTTATATGCCATAGTAGAAGGTCTGAGTGGATGGCAGGACCTCAGCAGAAAAACGATACACACATCCATGCTTTATTGGGGCTCGAACCCAGGTCCTTTAGATCAGTAACCAAGTGCGCTAACCACTCTGCCATGGGATGGCGTATCCTACAATACGTTTTTATAAAGGATGATGGAAACAGCAATGATCCCCTATTTAGATGTTTTTATCCAAAAAGATGATACAGGAGCCTTGACGATGTCAATGTACTGAAAGCTTACCTATGTACCCTCCATCCTGTGTGTGAACTTATGCACCCCACGTGTACAGAATTGTGGCCTTCTGTTCTCTCATCCATAGGGCATTCATTGTATCATCAAACAAGTTTTTGCTTAAAAAAGAAATTCAAAACATTCAATCCATTGTTGCATTTCATGGCTTCCATCCAAAAACATTAGAAAAGCTAAACAATAAGTATAGTAATGACAACAGAACAGATTCAGCTTTCCTCCCAATCACCAACTCTGAATGGGTAACCTTTCATCATCATCCTCATCCTCAAGCAGCCATGCACTACGGAGGTCCAACCAGACCGTGCAATTTAGTTCTCCAAGCAAGTCTATCCTGAGCTACATCTACTGCATCTGGCCACTACACACCAATTCTAACAAGGTCCTGTTTTACATTGTCTGCCCACCGCATCCTAGGTCTCCCCTTCTTTCTGAGGCCTTTAGGCACACTGTTCATAACCCTATTCGCCAATCTATAATTATTCATACGGGCAATCATGGCCAAACCAATGGAGTCTCTCTCTGCACAATATGCTGCTTAAAGGAGGTTGCAAACTCCTTTGCCTAACCTCATCATTAGTTACAAAGTTGAACTACCTAATGCCCAAGATACTGCGTAAGCATCTGGAATCAAAAGCATCTAGTTTCCTGTTATCTTGTTTACAAAGTGTACAAGTTTCACTACCATAACTAACCCTAGAAAGAACCAAACTATTATACAGTCTAATTTTAGTCTTTAGGTGTATACGCCTATTTCTCCACAATCTCCATAGATTCTTAAAAGTCCCGGCAGCAATCCCTATTCATCTGTTAATCACATGCCGCACATCACCAGTATCTGTTACATAGCTCCCAAGATAATTAAACTGTGACACCTGCTCAAAATTGCAACCATTCAGATGAACTGAATCACAACCTGCCCGACCAATTTTCATCACTTTAGTTTTCTCTGTTTATAACCAAACCTACTCTACTACCAGTTTCATCAACAGCTCGAATGAAAGAGTTCATCTCATCAACATCATATGCCAAAAGGGCTAAATCATCAGCATAATCTAAATCAGAAATTTTCGTATCTCCAGCCCATTTAAGGCCAAAATCTTTCCCTTGAAGTGAATTTCGCATAACATAATCAATAACCAAGCTAAAGAGAAAAGGAGACAAAATGCACCCTTGTCGAACACCAGAAGTAATGCTAAACCAATTGCTACAAGCCTTACCAACTCTCACACACGACTCAGTGTTATTATAGAGAGCTTTCATTATGTTAACTAACTTGTCTGGTATATCATATGATCTCACAATCAACCACAAATTATGACGATCAACAGAGTCAAAAGCTTTTTTGAAATCAACAAAGCTAGCAACCAAAGGTTTCTGAAACTCTAAACATTTCTGAAGAATCTGCCTAAATGAAAATATCTGATCCACACATCCCCTACCACTTCTGAATCCACATTGCTCATCACGCAATTGATCTGCCTAAGTGAAAATATCTGATCCACACATCCCCTACCACTTCTGAATCCACATTGCTCATCACGCAATTGATCTGCCTAAGTGAAAATATCTGATCCACACATCCCCTACCACTTCTGAATCCACATTGCTCATCACGCAATTGACTGTCAACCAGATTCTTAATTCTATTAAGCACAATCATGGAAAGAATTTTACCTGGAACAGAGAGTAGGCTGATACCCCTATAGTTATCACAAGAACTGCGATCACCTTTTTTGAAAATAGGGATAACAATAGCTCTGGTAAAATCCTTAGGAACCATGCCTTTATCATAAAAGTTATTCAGAATTTCAGTCATCCAAGTGGTAACCGAAACATTCCCAGCTCTAAGCATTTCCATAATAATTTCATGAACCCCTGGGGATTTATGTAATTTAAGTTTAGAAACAGCCACAATAACTTCAGATTGTGTTATAGGGCCAACATTAAAGCCACCAATGCATCTATCATCATTGCAAACAATGGGAGTAGAACTAACTACATTGTTTAGAACATCACTGAAATGCTCAGCCCACCTAGCCATGACAGAATCCTCCCCTTCTATAACCTTACCTTGTTTATCCTTCAATCCTTGTATGCCAGTCCGTTTTCTACCACACAAAACATTAACTATCTGGTACAGCTCTCTGCTGTTGTGCTGTCTAACTGCTTCCTCGGCTTTGTCAGCCAAACTATCAAGCCAAAGATTATCAGCAGCTAACTGATCTTTTACACGTTTATTAAGTTCTCTGTAATGCTTTCTATTAGGACTAGTAGGGTATTGATTGAAGACATTCCTGCAGTTCTTTCTTTCCGAAATAAGCTCAAGTGCCTTATCACTCAGATAATTCTGTCTCTTCTGCTCCTTTTTTCCTAAAAGAGTACTGCTAGTGTCCATAAAAGCCTGTTTAAAATGATCCCATTCTTCCTCAACTTCAGTAGTAAGCAAACCATGACTGTCATAATGACTAAGTAACCTATCATGGTATGCTTTGGCTATAACTGGATCTTTCAGAGCTTCAGTATTAAAAGTAAATTTTTTAACCCTAGCACAACACTTTTTAAGTTTAAGTTGCAACACACTTTTAACAAGGTAATGGTCAGATCCAATTTCAGCTCCCCTATATGCCCTGGTATTCCTAACAGAACTAGCCCATTTGCTGTTAATTAATATGTAATCAATCATATTCTTATGCAGCCCATCAGGTGAAACCCATGTGTACTTATGTATATCGCGGTGTTTGTAATAAGTGTTAGTTATTCTGAATCCATTGAGTTTACTTACCTGTAGGAGACGTTGCCCATTGCCATTGCAGCTACCAATGCCAAAAAGGCCTATTACTCCTCCCCAAAGGTCAGAGTCAGTACCAACTTTGGCATTGAAGTCACCAAGAACAAGGGTAATATCTCCTTTCTTGACAGAATTCAAAATATCCTGAAGTTGTTCATAAAACCTATCCTTCTCATCTTCATCGGCATCCGCAGTGGGGGCATAACAGCAGATAACATTCAAGTCTTTAACGCTTGTCTGAAATTTTGCTGTAAGAAACCTTTCATTAATGCACTCATATCCTAGAAGAGCATCGCTAGCGTGTCTGCTGAGAAGCAGACCCACGCCTTGGTGATGCTTATTGTCGTCCCTCCCTGAAAAGAGAAATTTAAGATTATTTTTAAGAATCTGACCTTTATCTGTCCACTGGTCTCTTGCAAGCCAAGAATATCTAAATTATAATGGTGGAATTCTTGTGTGAGGACATCAAGAGAAAAAGCTCTGTGCAGAGTCCTCACATTCCAACTACCTATGGAGAGAAAATGGTTAGTGGGATGTTTAAAGAAACTATGTTTATTGAGAGAGGGAATGCCGACAATATCAAACAGCCCCCTAATCACAGACATGGGGCAAAGACCCATTCCCCCACTACTAAAGGCTGAAGCCATCTATACTGGAAGACTTCCTCCAATGTAGAATTTGACGATGCCAATAGAAGCAAAGAGTTCAGGTGCCTGCGATGACTTCTGCTCAGGATTATCCACCAGCTGATAAACATATCCTGTGAATCTATTCACTTGGGGCTGTCAACCCACAAACAAACAGAAAACACAGCGGAAGATTTTCCCTCCACAGAAGCCCACCAGTGCAGCAAAATCAGGATCCATAATCAAGATCAGAGCCATATATCTGTCCAGTCCAGTAGGTTTATATGGTCTGCACCAGGACCCTGTGTGGTTGACCACTCCTCAGCAGGGTAGAAAAAAAGAAAAGTAGCCATAGTTGTCCAGATCAGTAGGCCACACTAATCTGGCAGCCCTCCCCTTCCGTTCACTTCCACAAGAGAGTTTCTCTTTTGAAAGTTACTAACGGTCCGCACCACGAGAAGGCGGGGTCGGACATTAGGTGCTAGGCCTGGCCGGTTCTATGCATCATCACAGGGGATTGGTGAATAGCTCTCCTTCCAGTGACTACCTAGCTACCATTTACAGACCGGGGTAACCTTTGCCAGATCCATATCTTACATTCCTGCCTTGTGCAAATCAGTTCACAAATTATTCATAGCCCAAAAAAACAATATTGTTTTCAACCCAGCTCCAAATCTGAAGAAAAACATAAAAAGGGATAAAGAGAAAATTAGCATCCTTCAAAAAACTGACATATACAGATTTTCCCTATATTTGTTAAATAATTCCATTATTTATTATATCAGAATATATGGTTCTCTATATATTCTCTACAAGAGAGGTTCAATGAGCGTTTTGGCAGACAAATGTCAGCCAAAACAAATGACTGCCACTGCTGAGCTAACAATTCAATATACAGCTATCATAGACTAGGAAAATGCCACACTGCTAGAACATGCATGCACTTACTACAGAACCGTCATCCATGAGGCTATGAAATAATGACCTCGCCCATCCCCACCTGCACCAAAGACATTGAATCACCCTTCACAACATATGAAAAGTTCTTAACTATCCTAACGTCATTACATAGTATCACTTTACTGAAGATGGAGTGCTGTCCTTGCTCCGAAAAGTTTCTGAGTTTGAAAAATGAACTAAAAAATTTTAATATGCAAATAGTTTGAAAGATAAAGTTCAAAATTTTATTGCTTAATGATAGAGAACTTTGTCGTTTTAATGAAAGCTTTTGAAATGGAGAGTATTGTTGCTATCTGAAATTAAGTTCTTTCCTACCTAAGTGTGTTTTTCCTGTCTGTGTCTTTGTGTCCCAAAAAAGAAGTAGGGAAATTTTAAGGGCAGGAGGGTCAATCCAAAATCTGCTGCATATTGAATGGAAGCTTGTGACATGGATAGTGTCATCAGTTATACATTTTAGACAGTTTAATCAAATTAATGAATGGAGCAACACCAGATAAATTGGCTATATATGCATACATTTCATAACTTTGATTTTACAGAATTACTTAGCCTTTGTATGCATGTTTGTAATATACAAGAAACAAAGCTAAACAATTAAATGCACCTATGCTTTTCCATCCTTTTTGTTAGGATACTTTGATTGAAAAAAAAACACTTAATTTTACTGGCCAATACAGTTAGTAAAGATCACTTAATGACTACTTCTGATTCTGTATATATATGACTTACATCTTGAGATGATATAAATGAGCTAGGTCCTTGAGTTTTGGATAATGGCACTGGAATACCAACTTCCTGGAAAAAAAGCAAAAAGAAAATTACAAACTTATGGTACAGTATACATTAGACTCATTATTAAACCTGAATATCATAATATTTAGCCATTCCCTCTGGATCTTCTTCCACTTAGTTCCTGAGTTATGATTAAGGATCATACAAGTATCACTCATACATACTAGCCAGTCTGATGACTGGTTTAGTATGAGACAAGCAATTCTGCTGTTCATGTGGAGTAGTAGGAAGTCACTGGGCAAGGGACATGTATAATTTATAAAACTACATATTGGTCATACTTGGGTCATATAAATAATTTTCCCTAGAAATGCATTTATGGAAAAGTGCCCCACAATAACTAGTATAATTTAACTTCTATATCTCTAATTAAACCTTTCTCCTAAAAAAACACCATTTCCAAAAAGTATCATAATTCAAGGTAGATAATAAAAACATTTTCTGTTCAGTTTGATTGCTTTTCTACTTTGTTTCATTTTGATGTTACAATAGTATTGCTTTCTACTATTATACACTGAATAAACAAATTATTATATACAACCCGATAACAATATGTAAAGCAGAAGTATCGCATTGTCATGTGGGATGCTGAAACTGGCAATGTCTATAGAGCAGGTCTCTACACATTGGAAATCAGTCATCTAAAAGTAATCATGGGTAAAGGCAGTGACGTAAGTGAGTTTGACCATGGCCAGATAGTAGGTGCAAGGAAGTTTGGTTGTTCAATCACCAGAACTACTAAACTGCTGGGATTTCCATGTCAGACCATCACATTTATACCAAGACTACGTGAAATATGGCAAAACTTCCACCAGTGGGAGAAATGTGGATGTAAACATGCAATTGACTCTCAAGGTGAGCACAGACTGTCCAGCATGATTACAAGGAATCACACGGCCACCTTGGAGCATCTTTATTATCAACAATGAAGTAATTATTCTGATAACATCAGAATTGAATGAGGGTGCATCTACAAGCTTATGCACAAAGGCTTCATTGTACCATGGAAAAAAAAATAGGCTATGGCAGTCGATGTCCACATCGTGCCATAGCCTATTTTTTTTTATTTGTTGATTGCCTATTTTTTGCCCTGTTGATTGCAAGGCACTGAAAGATTAGGCTGCAGTTTGCAAAGGCCTATCACAACTAGAGTGCGGACGACTGGAAACACGTCATCTGGTCTGATGAATCACGGTTTCAACTCTATCATGCCGATGGGAGGGTGCATGTGTGGAGTAAAACACACAAAGCAATGGACCCAGCTTGCCAAGTTGGGGTCATACAGACAGGTGGAGGCAGTGTAATAGTTTGGGGTGCATTTACATGGGCTTTCTTGGAGCCTCTCATACCCATCAAGACCTCCATCACAGGCACAAGGTAGGTGAACATCCTTTCCAACCATCTACACCCATTCGTAATGATTCTCTTTCCACACCATGATGCCATATTTCAATAGGACATACTTCCATTTACATAGGATTCATACTTGCCAAGTGGCAACCAATTGGCTCCAGGAGCATTCAACTGAGCTTACCACACTCGAATGGACTTCAACCCCATTGAGAATTTGTGGAAAAAATTGGAAAGATCTGTTCAAGCGAGCCAACCATTACTGGCAATTGTGGATGCTCTACACAGAAATACCATATCCATGTTTACAATACCTCATCAGTCCTTACCAAGATGTCTGGCTGCTGTTGTGAGAGCAAAAGGTGGAACTACAGGTTATTAGGTAGGTTTATATAATAATTTTCCCATTCAGTTTATTCCCATTGCACCATATTTCAATCTCAGTTAAATAGTCTACAAGCTATTATGGGTTGTTGGGAACCAACCCACATTTATAACATTTTGTCTATGATAAATTTAGTTTTGAGTTCCAAATATGCGACTTGAGTAAACACTTGGAAACAACCCATTTATTAGTTGGGGACTTCATGGTTGATGATTCCAAAAACGTTTTCTAAAATACTCTTATATTTACCACTTTAATAAAGAAATTGGCAGTTACTATTGTTGTTGAATATTCTAATGGATTTCAACTCTGAAAACGTACATTTCACACTATGTTAAATTTAACTAAAATATATAAGAAGTTACTTCTAAAGAATTAGGAGTGCAATCCAAACTCTGACAATCACTCCAGCTCAATCCAAAAGCAGTGAAATGGTAAATTTTGTTCTCGCTCCAGGATTTGTGTCCAACTTCCCAAGTAGGGATCCCTCAATATATCACTATTCAAGTCAGTGTATGCAATGTCTCCAAATTACTTCTCAGATTTCCACAATTACTACCAAATTT
Organism: Ryuthela nishihirai; assembly: GCA_038380435.1. Classification (NCBI taxonomy): domain Eukaryota; kingdom Metazoa; phylum Arthropoda; class Arachnida; order Araneae; family Heptathelidae; genus Ryuthela; species Ryuthela nishihirai. The sequence goes on along the minus strand of JAWZYU010000032.1, from coordinate 2,769,602 downwards.
CCCTCATCAGTGCTGCTATCTGTAGTCAAGCATTTTACTGCAAATTTTGTAGGAAAAACTTAGTATATTTTCATCTTCACTGATTTTAAACCCCTAATATTTTTATCTAATGCTAATTTCTCATGATGCTTTCATCATTTTCCAAAATATTCTTGGTAGAAAAGTCATGATTTCAGTGCTTGATGATCTTGGAATAGGTTGGGCCCAAGTGAGGTCTATCAGCTTGAAAAGTTAATGACCACTAGACCAAAGAACAAATTTTTCTGGTTGAGTGTAGGTTACAGATAAAAGCTTTGCACATAAGCACTTAACACTAAACCTACCATGACCGGTCAAATTGACCTTTTCAAACTTTTGTGTACAATTTCCAACATACAATGTTATCACATCGCTATTTAACTTTACAACTTTTCTTATAATATATATACAATGATTTTTTCAGTATTTACATCTCCTCTTATTGTCTTTTTTTCCGAGAAATATATGTAGCGTCCTACCGCGACCGGTCAATTTGACCGGTTGAAAGATTTCTGTTATTAAGCCTGGAAACTCAATTCTAAAACTATACAGTCAGTATAAATGAAAGGCTACCAAAGTGTGGCATGACTTCAACTGAAAGCAGAATGAGCCTTTTACACATGATCTGAAGGAGCCACGATCAAGCAATTGCTACGCACGTGCGTACATTGATAACAATGATACATAGCAAATGTGCAAAATTATGAGGTTTATATGATTTGATAAGAAAAGCAAACGAAGCCAGCGTTTGCAAAACCAATAAATTTCCTTTGATATCTGAAATATGGGACCGATTCATTGAGAATAACCAAAATTGTTACAAATTAGGTGCATATCTGACTTTTGATGAGCAGTTGTTTCCATCCTAAGCTAGGTGTAGATTTACACAAAATATGCTGAACTAACCAGACAAGTTTGGAATCAAATTTTGGTTAGCATCTGACGTCAATAGTAAGTATGTAATAAATGGATTTCCATATTTGGGATAGGATGAGAAAAGAGAATCTTCAGTTCCACTTGGGGAGTTCATTGTCCTCAAGCTAATAGAACCATTCACAGGGTGTGGAAGGAACGTAACCACAGATAATTTTTTTACGAGCATATCATTAGCTGCAAAACTGCTAGCAAAAAGAACCACTACTGTTGGAACCATCCGTGAAAACAAGTGAGAATTGCCAAAACTTGCCAAAGAAGTGAAAGATAATATGGAACATTTTACAACAAAACTATATAAATCAGGTAATATTACTCTAACAATTTATAAAAGTAAACTAAATGAAAATGTGGTTCTACTAAGTTCAATGCATAACTCAATAGAAACTGAAAAAAGTGATAAACGTATACCAGAAATGATTAGATTTTATAATAGCACAAAATTTGGTGTAGATGTGACGGATCAAATGGCAAGAAAATACAGCATGAAATCTTGGAAATGGCCCCTCCAAGTGTTTTTCAATATTCGTGACCTAGCTGGAATAAATGCATGGGTTTTATATAAAGAAACAAGGGAAAATTTTCAAGGCAGGAATTTTTATTCCTGTTAGCTGAAGAACTTGCTGCTGAATATCAAGAATCGCAGGAAAAAGAAAAAAGAAACATACTGAAAACATCAACAAATATAAGTTCAGTTTCACATGTACGAAAAACTTGCCAAGTAAGATATTGCAAAGCCAACAAAACTACAAAAATCTGTTTGAAATGCAAAAAATATATGAGCGGCAAATGTACATCGGAGAACTCAATAATTTGTAGAAAATGCATTGAAGATGAATAAGATATACATTATTTATAAATGCAAGAAACTATAGAACTATGATACATTTTTCATTTTCTTTTCATGTTTACAATTGAAATGAAAAAAAAAATAAATTTGTTTTTTAATTTTGTGAAAGTTGTTTCATTTATTATTTAATTCAGTACCAAATTAATTATTATCTGTGTTCAATTGTAAAAAATATAACTTTTTTTAAGGACCGGTCATTTGACGAGTCATGGTAGGAATAGGTATACATGAAGTGTTGGTAGGTTTAGTGTTAATCATTGTCAGCCATAGAAAAATAAATTTTCTTACATTGTAAAAGTTCTAGAAGTAAAATAACTGCATTTTTTCCTTAAGGTAAGTTTTAATACAACAGCTGGAAACAACACATTTATTAAAAATTTTGCAAGATGTGAAGTGGTAGACAAAAAGGATACCGACAAAAATATATAGACAAAAAGGATAAAGGACAAAAGGATATCTGAATCAAAAAATATATCGACAAAAAGGATATAGACAAAAAGGATAAAGGACAAAAGGATATCTGACTTTTGATGAGCAGTTGTTTCCATCCAAAGCTAGGTGTAGATTTACACAAAATATGCTGAACTAACCAGACAAGTTTGGAATCAACTATTCGTTGACAGAGTTAGACCTGTCAATTCCTGTTCTAACATGTTAGGGCCGAAACTTTTGGACCTAACTCATATTTAGTCAGCAACAATGCCCACTCATGGTTAATGAAAAGTAACTAAACTTTAAAATATTATACACTTATTGATTACATAATGGTTGTACACAGTTGTACAATGGAAAAGTTAGTTCTCCCTCGCATTAACAGTTGCATCATGTTTTCACATCAAATTTGGAAAAGTAATCACTATTTTTATAATCAACCTGATTTAGTGTGATATTCCATAATGACCTTGCTTAACCTTGAAAAGGAAGGAGTCATAGGAATTCATAATCCTTTTGAACCCAATGAATGCATATAGTGAATAAGAGATCAGTAACACAAGTGACTTTATGTATAGAAAGGTCCTTTACCAAGTACACCTAGTGCTCTTATTCTTTGTGTATCATAGGTTACAGATATAACTTAGGAAAAGCAGTCAGGCAGTCTTTGCTATATTGTACAAATAAAAATGTTAATACATAACTTATTGGCAGTCTTTCCAGGAAAAAAAATATGAATAAACAAAACAGTTACCAAATTTGAAGTTGATAGTCCATTCAGAAGAAAATGACAACTGAGAGAAGGAAAAACATTTTACTCTCATTCAAAAACTAGTAGGCTACTGGCAAATTCAAGTGAGAGAAACACAGTGATACATTCATCTAATTCCCATATGTAAGAACAAAAATCATTGCATAATGGATCCACCATTTTTTCAGACTGAAAATACCATTTTTTCATTTTCTAACAGTGAAAATTCAAATTAATGAATGATTCTAGAAATGTTTTCCCCTCCCACCCCCCACCCACCCCTGGGGGTGAAAAATCAGTGGTACCACTGTAAATCCTTTAATCACCCACACACTACCATGTCCAAATTTCTCAAAACTGCAGTTCCCAAGTTCAAGTCCCAATTGAGCCAGCATTGAGATTTATCTCTGCAAAATTTCCTGCACTGCACACAGTCAGTAGGTGGCACCAATGGGTTTGGAAAGACCACAATCTGTCGGATGAGATGTTAAGCTTCACCTTGTGCACATTAAAGAACATGCTGGATGGCCTTGATGGGAGGCTACCATCTGTCTCCCAACAGCTGTCAAGAGGGTCTCCTCCCCCAACCTTCACTGAACCTTTGGGGGTAACCTGGCCATTTAGCCCATCATGTGCAAAAAAGTGCCACTCAGAGGTAAAACAACCCCACTCATATTTCTTGCACGAATAGTTACAAGTCATTTAAAGTTTAATATTTTTCCACTTTTTCACCCAAAGGCACTATTAACACTATTCAGAGATTCAAAAAAAAAAAAATATGAATCCTAATATTTCATTAGTACCTATCCATTCCAAAAATATCTGTTTCATTTATCACTAAACACAAAAAGTTGAATTTCTGCAGATAGACTGATGGATGAACAAAAAAATGGATAATTACAATAAATAAAATTATCCACTCAAGTAGCTGCTTGCCACAGAAGTTTGACAGGAGCTTGTCAGTATAATTTACCATAGAAAAAATATATGAAGAAGCATTTTAAAGTTTTTAATATCTTAACATGCAGTTGGGTTTTAACAGTTTTAATTCTTGAGGATGTGCTAAAAAGTGTCAACCAGCTCAAAGAGTAAAAGTCCAGGAGCATAACACTGTGAATAATAAATGACCAACAGAAGTTAGTACACATCAGCAAAGAAGGTTGTAAAGAATATTCATGACTTCGACATTCTGCAAATAAAACCAGGACTGGTAATCACACCTAAAGAGATGTTATCATCAGTGCAACATCCAATCAGCTGAAATAGCGAAAAATAGAGACAAACAACACCTCTGAATCAGCTGTGGACTGTGCCAGCAGGTATACAACCTCCAAGGACTGGAAAATATTCTTCTTTTTTTACTCTTGACAGCCTTTGCAAGAAAATGGCATATGTACAAGAAACTATTCGAAATATCAGTACAAAAAAAAAGAATAAGTGTAGAAGCAATAAGTTGATGCCTCTAGGTGATAATTGATGCTACAGCCTTCCACTAGAGCCATTTAAGCTCTCCTCAAGAATTTTAATTTTGTAACTACAGCTAAAATGGTGAATATTAAGTTGAATATTTATAGCTGTGAGTCTAGTTACTTTTAAGGTTAAACTTCAGAAGGGAAACACAAAAGAGAAAACATTGATATCTTATCCAAGGCTTAAACCCAAATTCCTTTGATCAGTAGTCAATCATGATAATCACTTAGTCACTGGAATGCCAGGTCAATGATGAAGTGAAAATAATTTAAGCTAAAAAAAATTACAATGGTTAATGGTTTAAAGCATATGCAAGATTATTTGTTGAATTAATGTGTGTATTTTTCAATGTGAAGATTCACATATATTCTGGATTGGGTTGTTTTACATCTGGAGCAGCACTTTTTTGCACACAATGGGCTAAAATGGCCAGGTCAAAAAGACCCCGAAGGCTCAGAGGTTGGGGGAGGGGACTCACTGTAACAGCTGTTGGAAGACAGACAGTAGCCTCCCATCAAGGCTATTCAGCATGTTCTTTAACATGCACAGGTATGGCTCTTCTGTTGCTTAACATCCCATCCAACGGACAGCAACCTTTCAAAGCCCATCAGTGTCCTCTACTGACTGTAGGGAGAGTGGGGAGTTTTGAGGAGATTAATCTTAATGCTGGCCCAGCCGAGACTCAAACCTGGGAACTGCAGATTACAAGCTGGGTGCACTACTGAATGAGCCACTCCAGCCCCACATAAATTCAGGTTTCAACTCTCACATTTAAAACTTGAGAATATATAAAAATTGTTAAAAAAACAATTATACTGAAGATCCACTGAATTAATTAGTATTTTGAAACAAACAGAAAAGTTTAACAGCTCCTAATCAGCTTAATAATAATAATAATAATAATAATCTTTATTCATATTCATGTTAGTTATACAAAATTTTAAACAAATGACCCGCAAAGCATTTGCTTATCTGCAGGAGAGAAGAATAATAACGTTACATGAAAATACATAAGATATAGTTTAAAACAATGTCATCAAATTATATGAATTTCAGTGGAAGCTCCATTGTAGTGGTTGAAATTTTTTATTTAAAATTTAGTGCCTAGAAGAAAATTTTTTGTCTTATTTTTGATTTCTTTAAAATTGTTTAATAAAATAATTTCCCTTGGCAGTTGATTGAACACGTAAGGTATTGTGTATGCCCTTGTACATTTCCCGTAATTGTTTAATATTTTTGGAAGTTGGAAATAATTTTTGGATTGTAACCTTGTGTTTTTCCCATGAGAGATTTTATATTTAAATTGATTATCAAAAAAATATTTTAAAGTGATGCTGTATTTGTAAAGGTTGTGAAAAGAGAGTATGCCTAGATAATTTAGTCTTTCTTCGCTATGATAAAATGAATTTCTTAAGTTGTATGGGATTATATTTTTAGCAATGGATGATTGAATAGTTTCTATTTTCTTTATATTTGTGAGGTTAGTTGAGCCGTATATTGTCAAACCATAGGTCAATATAGATTCACAGATAGCTTTGTAAACCAAAATACATGTATGTGTGCTTGCAACAAATTGTAGTTTATAAAGTTTAGATGCACATAGGCGCAATTTCCCTGCTAACTTTTGAATATGTGTATTCCATCGGAAGGTTGTGTCCATGTAGAGTCCAAGATATTTATGGCTCTCAACACGCTCAATAACATCACAGTCGCAGCAGTCAGGGTCATGAGTTATCATGTTGTGGGGACACAAGGGTTCGTGGTTTTTAATTGCATAAGATGAGAGATCATAGTATCCTGGTGAATGAAAGCTCATCCATTTGGTTTTTTCTGAATTTATGTAAATACGATTAATGTTAGACCAGTAAATAATTTTGTTAAAATCATCCTGTGTATCTCGGACTGCGTCTCCTATATTGTGATTCACGTTAACCAAGGCGGTGTCATCAGCATATATATAAAGAGAGCCCTTCAGTTTAAGGTTAGCTAGATCATTAATATAAATAATGAATAAAAGCGGACCTAAAATTGAACCTTGTGGAACACCAGTGTACACTGTTCTCTTCTCACTAAAAACGCCATTAATTTTGGTAACATGCACTCTATTTTTTAAATAATTTTCAAACCATTTAAGGGTAATACCTCGGACACCATAAATATACAATTTTTGAAGCAAAATATCGTGATCCAACGTGTCAAATGCCTTACGAAAGTCCAGAAAGAGAGCTGATGCTTTTTTTCCGTTGTTTAAAGTTCCGTTAATGACGTCAGAAAACTCCGTTAAAAGTGTAATTGTATTTTTACCTTTTTGGAAACCATATTGCTTTTCACTAATAATGTTATGTTTTTTCAAGAAATTGGCTAGAACGTTAGCTACATATCTTTCAAGTATTTTGTGAAGGACGGGTAAGATGGCAATGGGCCTATAGTTAGTGCAATCGGATTTAGTTCCACTTTTGTAAATTGGTCTTAGAATAGCAATTTCGAGTTTATTAGGGATGTTTCCTGTAGATATGCTTTCATTGATAAAGTTTGTCACGAGATCAGTTAAGGAGGTTTTGCATGCTTTAATGTGCTTTATGTGTACCTGATCGTATCCACATGATTTTCTTTCATTTAAGTCACTTAGAATTTTGAAAGTTTCTTGTTTTGAGATGGGAGGAATAAAAATTGAGGGGACAGAAGGTTGGATATGTTTAGGAACTGTAGAGAGATTCTGTATACGGTTATCGTCTCTGAGATTGACAATAATGTCTGCAAAGTTGTTGTTAAATTTCTCTGCTGCTTCAGTTTCAGACATACCTTGTGGCATATTCTTCATGATAAAATCGTCAATGGCAGTTTTAGGTTTATTGTTGATAATTTGGTTGATGAGTTCCCAATTTTGTTTTGGTTTATTTTTACATGACTCAAATTGTTTGAAGTAATATTTTTTCTTTTCCTGCCTAATAACGGACGTGACTGTGTTTCTTAAGTTTGTGTATAGTAATTTAAAATTTCTGTTTCTTTTGTTATTTTTGTAATCAATCCAAGCCGAGTCTCTTTTACGTATTAAGTTTATTATTTCCTGATTTATCCAGTCTTTGCTACAATTTCGTTGTTTCATTTTTGAGCCATCCGATAGTTTATTAATTTTGTTATTGTTGACAATCGCCATATATTTTTTTATGAATGTTTCATAAAGTACGTCTATTAGTTCTGAATTTGGGGTTTCGTTTCCAGTGCCTCTGTCCAGCCAGTCTGTTAGACTTATTTCTTTGCATATGTTTTTATGATCTAAGATAGTTTTCGTGTTAAAATTGCTGTCTAGCTTTTTAGTGTGATTGGACGAATTCCCAAGTTTTTTCCCCCCGCAAATTGCCGCGATTAAGTAGTGGTCTGCGATCCTACTGCCAAAAATCATTGAATTTGTGTCGAGTTTAATGTCAAGTCGGACGTTAATGTGATCAATGCATGTCTGAGAAAGAGAGTCACCAATGATGTCTTCCCTGGTGATACCAGTAATAATAGGTGAGAAACCAAACTCGGTTAACAATTCTACGTATTTGGCAACTCCGTGTTTTTTGATATTTTTGATATCTAAATTAAAGTCTCCAACTAGTATTTGATTGCGATGTTTATCAGTTGTTTCGAACCAATTTTTGAGATTAGAAAGAAAAGTGTTAATGTTCGAGCTTGGTGATCTGTAAATAGCAAGTAAATTGAAAGTTAAATTACCCTTGTAGATATTTATATTCAGTGTTTTAGCAGGGATTACAAGTGAAGGTATCGTTTTGACTAATAATGTGTCGCGGAAGAAAAGTAGAATCCCATGTTCAAACGCACCAGGAGTTCTCGTAAAAAGTTGATTAAAATTTTCTAGATTGAACAATGGAGCATCCGTGCTGAGGATGTTAGTTTCTGTTAATATAATAATATCTAAGAAATTCAAGATATCTTTAAGATAAACACAGAGAGTATCCCAGTTTTTTTTCAGACTTCGAATGTTCACATGCAGAAAGCTTAAATGTTCATCAGATTCATAACATAATTTACTAGTCAAGAACCATTTCTTAACTTCTTCATAGTCGCACAGGACATTTTCGTTGTGATCAAATGTTGGTAAGTCATCAAAATGAAAAGTCGCCATGGCAGAACAAATAAGGTGGAGCAAATAAACAATATATTTCCCGTTTAAAATTCGTCGAAATTCGTTTGCATATCAATTCGAATTACGCTGTCACCATCAGTTTTTTTCATCATGATTTTCCCGTTCCGAAACCAGACGTATTTAAAATTTTTTGATTTGGCCAGGCACCTCGCTTTCCAGAAAAGTTCTCTGTTTATTGGAGTTAAATTTTCATTTATATACACTGGCGTTTTTTTAGCGTCATCAATAACGTTACTGGCAAAGATTTTCGATTTCTTTTTTGACATCCATCGTTCACGTTCGTTTCTAGATTTAAATTGGGCAATAATCGCAGGTGTTTTTTTCTTGTTCCTTGTTGGCAGTCTATGTAAGGCTTCAAGTTGATCAATGTTAAAATTATTTATATCTAGCGCTTTTGCAACGTTGATCATTATCTGATCATAAGGCTATTCTATTTATAATTATCCCAATACATTTGATCATGCATGGCTTTACTGTATAGACACGCAATAAACATATAAACGAAAATTGCCTACTTAACCTAATAATAAAACATGGTATTTAACTACTTTTTATATAATTTCAAACTTACTTTCAACAATCCGAGAATTTTGTTGCATCTTTCTCTTACATCTTTAAATGGACACTGGATGGATAGCATTAATAGGAATGGTAAAACATCCATGATGGCTACTGCATTATTTTGATAAGATAACTGTAGCTGTTTAAGTGAACATTTATTGTTGGCAGATGTTTCTTTTTGTGCACTAACAGCCTTCTGAATTGTTTTTGCTATATTATCTAAACACTGCTTCCTTGCTGCAGATTCACGAGTGCAGAGCGGTGAAAAGAATCTATGTACCGAAAGAAAAGTTTTGTATATTGAGCAACTATCAGATGACATGGTTTCAGTTGTTGTTCACCCACAAATGTTTCATCTATGCACACCTGAAATAAAATTAACAAAATCTCAAATTATTCAGCACTTTTTATTCACAGATTACATTAATTTAAAACAGTGTAAAACCTTTCCAATTAATTTGAACTATACAGCAAAATGTTTAAAAATGTTTAATTTACAATTATGCTGTAATAATATTAATAGCTCCTGAGAAACATTTATTCTATGTTTAGCTTATCACTATTTACATAGTCAAGTCATGAGTATTTTCACCATGGTATAATTTCACTTAAGGATTCTTTTAATCCTTACAAACATTCCCAAGTAAATAGGTGGAAAATATTACCATTTCAGGTTTCTTCACTTCTTATGCTGGTTCAGCTGATCATGTTATCCCTATGTTGTTCTTGCAAGGGCCCTGCGTCAAGGATCTTAATTTGGTTGCCGATGATCTTCTCTTACTGCCACTGTTAATACATATCACTGATGTTTAACACTTGATATTTTGATACTGGATACCAGTCCTCAACTAAGTAGACACCGTCCATAAGGCCATTTTCTACCAATACTGGTTGTGTTATTGCATTTATTTTTTTCACTAACCAATATTGGTTGTGTTATTGCATTTATTTTTTTCACTAACCAATACTGGTTGTGTTATTGCATTCCTTATGACACATATTGTAGAACGTGGTCGTCAAAAAGCTCAACTTACAATTAACTAAGTAGACACCGTCCATAAGGCCATTTATCACTAACCAATACTGGTTGTGTTATTGCATTCCTTATGACACATATTGCAGAACTTGGTCACTCAAAAAGCTCAACTTACAATTAAACATCTTAAAAACATTCAATGAATTAAGTTTTAATTTAAAAACACTAAAATTCACAGACATCAATATTGCAATTTAAAAGATTGACCATCCTCTCCATGTGGCAACCGATTTCTCCTGACACCAGAGGGGCTTTATCTGGCACTATACCACGAGATATAGTGCCAGATGAAGCCCCGAATTGTCCCGACTATATAAATAGTGATAAGCTAAATGTACAATAATGTTGCTCAGGAACTATTAATATTATTACAGCATAATTGTGAATTAAATATTTTTAACCTTTCCAAATACTCAAATGGGGCAGCTTATGACACTTTACAATTTCTCTTATTTGTGCTTATGGCAATACTAAAATCCCCTGATCAAAGATTTAGATCTGTTAGTCTACCACCTGGTATTTTTCTAAACTTTGCAATTCATTTGGCACTCTGAAATCATTAAATATGATTTTTTTAAAGTTTTTTTCTTTTAAAAAATTCTTTAAAAAAATATAAAAGTGTTTTAAGTGTGCATGATGCTTTTTACTTTTACTGCTTATTAGTTAAACTACTTGGCTACAAGAAGCTGAAGTATTTTTTAAACATTATCTATATTGAAGTTAAAAAATAAAATTTACTAAAACTGAAAAATGAGGATAACTTGGGACAGTGTCCCAAGTTACCCTCCATCGATAAATTTAACATATCATAATATTTTGTTACTTTATATTAACCCTTTCACTACCATACCAGCTATTTTAAATGGACTCTCCCAATCAATGCAATTTCTTTGTCTTCATTACCTCCTACTTGTAGTTTGGGTTGCTTTTGGCTGGTATGGTAGTGAAAGGGTTAATGAATAAAACAATATTTCTCATTTGCAGGTAGCAATTCTATTTTATAAATGACCAGGGCTGGGGAAATTCATTTGCCAATGGTGAGTGAATTTTCTGGCATGGCAGAAAGTTTCTTACAAAGCTGTGAAAAATTACAACAATAAAATATTTCCAAGGGAGATTTTCCCTTGTGAATGCAGTGTCATTAATTTCATTCAATGCTTTTTTTAATGCACATAAAAACGGAAAAAATATATTTCCTCTTCCTCCCACATTTGTGTATGCCTTTGTCCTGGTTTATGGTAAAAATTGCTTGCTTGTCAACACATCACCTATGGTTGAGTCCACAGATTTATCAGTTGAACAATTTGTGGCAGTAAAGTTGGTATATGATAAAGGAAATCAAAAATAATGCAAGAAAACTTTATTAGTCAAGTATTAACAAAACTGATGAGAATGTTACTTTCAAAAAAATTACTTTCGAAGAACTAATGAGAAATTCAACAATAATGGCAAATATTTACATTTCCTTTTGTTGATGACATTTCTACAGTTAAATTTTCTGATATTATTTTAGAACCTACATAATTAAACAAATGGAAATTCATATTTAACAATTTTTTTAAGTTGCAGGTTACTTTTTATCCCAACACTACACTGGGTTACCATATTTTAACTACTTAATGCTGTATAAAGTATCCTTATTGACATGGGCATAGAGGAAAAATGCTTCGAGCTAGGTGGGGATGAACCCATGGCCTTCTGATGACATGTCAGGTGCTCTGATCATTGAACTATAGCTGCTGATAAAATCTTTATTGTTAATGGTAATCCCCTCATCATAGGGTGTCACTAGCAGCTGTCTTTTAACCACTAGTGAAAGATCTATTATGACAGTTCTTCCTAGGTATGTGCCCAAGACCAACTGCACTCCATGAGGAACCGACTGGCATTTGTTTTGAGCAAATCTCATTTTGTATGCACTTATTGGTATGTATTACTAGTACATGCACTTTAATATGTATTATTAGTTACATTTTCATCCACAGCACTGCACTGGGTTGCTAAATTTTTAACCATTATTATGTTGTTTAAATATCCTATTGACATGAGTATAGAGAGAAAATTTGTGTTCAGCCAGGTAGGATCTGAACCCCAACCTTTTGATGACATGTCAAGTGCTCTAACCATTGAGCCCCTGGTTGCTTATCAAGATCTCCCCTATAATAATAGAGCCTTCACTAACAATTCTATTTAGAATTATTATTAAACAGAATAATTATTAAACAATTTCTATTTAGGGTACTCCATCCCAGGCAGCTGTAAAAAGAAAACAATTAACTGGATTTTTAGAGAAATTTTTATGCAAAAGGTATGGCCCATAGGAATAAATTTATGTAAAAAATAAGAATCATGCATAAATTTGTGTTATTATTGTATGCTTATAAATAAAAGGTTATGTTTTTAAAGTTTTATTTCTATAACCTGAAAAGTACTTTTTCTATATGTGGGTTCCATAATAAATTAATCATAAAAGTTTAACATGTTAAGAGTTTGAAGACCACAACTCTAAGTCATCAATAAGCTACAACTAGAATATCTCAGGCAGGTGAGTTTCTCTTTCAATACTGATTCTTTAAAAGGTCCATTCGTAAAAGTGGTGTCTGAAGTTTCTACGAGTATTGATGGCTTAGCCTTTAGCAGTGGGGGAAAGAGTCTTCACCCTATGCTCAGAATAGATTTATTTGGAGGATAAAATTACATAGTCTGGATGCCTTTCACAGCCCCTGACAGCTCGAAAATTATGTGTATACGTTGGACCTCAACAGCCAATCTGTAGGCATGCATACATGTGAAGCTATGAAAGAATAACAGCATAAATTTACAGGTCATATTTCAAACCAACAGCACTGATGCAAAAAGGATGTACAAATCAAAGTTAAGTGATAAGGCACTGCAGCTTCTTTCTGGTGGAAGAGAGTACACATTGAAACTTTAAAACCAGCATACTTGTTTAACCCTTTCAGTGTCCACATCGTCTGTATATGTTTGCAGAATCCACAATGAGGAGTCTAGGACATGTATACACAGTCGTATCAGAATAATATGACCACCCACGGAATCACAATGTACCCGCCCAGGAGCGTCACAGAGTGCACATGACAAGGTCAACCACATGGAGATATAATTGGCCGGCCAGGACAGATGAGCCATAGTGTGTAATGTGAGCACAATGGGCAGAGGAATTGATTTGATGGACGTTCAAAAAGGAATGATCATTGGCTACTGCGCCAAGGGTGGAAGCATCTCAGAAACAGCAGACTTTGTGGGCTGTTCGCAAGGTGCTGTAGTAAGGGTGTACCAAGAATGGACCACTGGCACACCGAGTACCTCCAGACATCATAACTGTGGAGCCCCAAAGGCCATCGACCCCAGAGGAAAACGTTGTCTCTATCGACTGGTAAAGGACAATTGACGCGCAACAGTGCAGCAATTGACCACTCAACCGAACGCTGGGGCATTCAGGTACATGTCCCTGATAACAGTAGAGTGAACCCTGTTACACATGGGTCTCCGGAGTCGATGCTGCATAAAGGCACCCATGTTAATCAAGATCCAGCGGCAAAGATGCCTGCAGTTCGCATGGAACTACTGTCATTGGACAATGAAGTAATCATGGCAACCCCGGTGCACCGCAGCACGTTGACTGCATATCACCATAAGGGAGTTGTCACTGAAACCACCATCGACTAAAAAGGTAACTGTCATTTTAAGCTTGCCTTACATTGTACCTGCCTACAGCGGGAGAAGACCTTGTGAAGAGAAAAGCACTGCTTGGGATTTAATAGCCTGCTTGAAGATATAATCATTGAGGTGCAGTGAGAGTGGGATCTTTTAAAATTTTGTGAAGTGCCTAGGAATATGCTCAACACTCACTGAATTTTGTCCAGAAACTTGCCAATATATAAAATAAAAGATGGTATCTTTTGAATTTTGATGCCAAACTGATATATAAAATCCTATCTTTATCAGCAGAGAAACCCGGGCTGTCCTGCCAGCTACGCCTAATCGGCCGGCGCTAAGAACCTTTCAGCGTGACCATTCCAGCCTTGGCCCCTCCATAGTGCCAATTGGAGGCCCCCAGTGAAGCGGACGCCACCCACTTTGGGGCTGTAACCACAACCATCATTAGTGCAGGATAAGTCTGCCTAATCAGGTTGCCCAAGCCCTTTCAGCAGACCCTCCCTGTCTCGGCACCTCCGGGGAGTTACAGGCTGTGCGGACACTAGAGGACCACCCGCCGACACCACTTCAGAGCACCAAAGCTCCCCCACTACGAAAGCCTTAGAGTCCAAGTCAGTTCTGTGGGACTCTTAGTTTGGCTGTTCCATCGATAAGTCCGTTGACCGGGGCAGCTACGCCCAGTTGCGAGCCCTCAACTTCGTCCTCTCCACTGTGAACGGGCTGAAGCCCCCCAGTGAACAATCTTCTGACCCATGTTATCACTGAGACCGCATCAATGAGCCTACTGGACAGACTAGCCAAACCCTATCCGCAGAACCCTCAAGTACGGCCCCTCAACCAGGGCTGTAGCCCCCAGCTTCTCAGGGGAACAAGTCAATAAGCTGACTGAACCTGCCCAAGCGAAAACACATCTGCCGGCCCTCAACAGGCCCCCCTCCACCGGGGGCACAAGATATCATGAACTCCAGAGTGCCAGCGACCCGAGCCCAACTTCTCAGAGGCACTGTAAGCCTCATCAAGGAGGTCCCACTCCAGGGGGGGGACTGTCATTGGACAGTGGAAGAGTGGAAAAAGGTTGCCTTCTCTGATGAATCAAATTTCTACTCCACAGAAGTGACGGGCGATGGCGGATATGGTGTCAGCCACACGAGAACCACCACCAGACACACTTGTCAGTCAAGTACAGGCCAGTGGTGGCAGTGTGCATGTCTGGGGAATGTTTTCATGGTATGACCTGGGATCACTGGTACCACTGGATGGGTCCCTGAATGCCAATGGCTACCTGTCCATTTTCCCTGACCACATGCATCCCTTCATGTTGAACGTTTTCCCTGGTGGTGTCTACCAACAGGACAATGCACGCTGCCATGTAGCTAAGGTGGTGCGTGACTGGTTCCAGGAACATGACAGCCGTTCTCCCTTGGCTGGCGAAATCACCCGACCTCAATCCCATAGAGAACTTGTGGGACCAGTTAGATCGACAGGTTTGCCGTGCGGACCCACAACCACATCATCTCTGGAACCTCCATGCTCTGCTGGAGTCTGAATGGGCATATGTGCCTCTGGCAACCTTCCAGGCCCCATTGCATCCATGCCACGCCATCTTGCCTGTCATTTGGGCCAAGGGTGGTTATTGCCATTATTAGGTAGATGGTTATATTATTCTGATATGACTGTGTACATATATATATATAAATGTGTATGTATGTGTATGAACATCCTTATTTTTGAACATTTAAATTTAGTTAAGTGTAGAAAAATTAAACTACTAAATTAAGAGTGTTATTCATCGACTTCATAATTAAATGGTACTGCATCATCAAAACACACATAGATGAGTTAGTGCATATCATATATACTATGACTCTTGCCGCCGTCATAAGGGCCAAGGGTGGTTATTCCCATTATTAGGTATGTAATCATATTATTCTGATACAACTGTGTACGTTTTTAGTACAGCAAAAAAAAATCGATCTTTTAGAAATAAAAATTGCCATTGTAATATTATATATATATATCTTACAAAAATATATAATTCAGGCCTGAAAAATAATATTTTGTTTTTCGATTTCATGCATATTTTATTTAACTACAATTAAATAATTTTATAAAACCATCTGATTGTCATTTCTTAGAAGCACTAAATGGTATTGTTGCTTTGATTGTTAATGTTCCTATTTCCTGAAGCAGCCTTCCGATTTAAGCTCACAAGTTTGATTTGAACTATTATCAACAAACTTTTCCTTAAATTTTTGAAAATCTCCTAAAATTAAACAAAAAAAACCTGCTGTTTTAAAAAACATTAGATTTTGAAAGTAATTACAAAGTACATACCACCATTTTTTTCCATTTCACACTCTTTTCTGTCATAAACCTATCTCAGTATTCCCAAAAAAATTTTTTTTTTAATTTTTCCCAGCATTCTATGCATCTTTCCCACTCTTAAAATTGAAACTGGAAGTAAACACATCCTTCTTAGAAATTCTGGGTGCAGCTTCATTTAAATACGTATGGCTCACTGAGGCAAACAAGAAATAGATAGCTGACACATACTATCTCTGTTTCATGTGCTATAAGTGTTTTTTACAGTTTTGGTCCAGCATACTGAATACTCTTCGTAAAGTTAGTATTTACTTTTTTTTTACATTTAAACCTTAATTTTCATTTCAGTGGATTTATTTTCATAAATTAGTGAAAAAAAAACACTAACAACTAAAAAACACCAAGGACGATCGATAAGTATTGATTTTTCATAGTTATGCTACATCGGATGGATGGTACATTGCATTAGGCTATATGTTAACTTTTATTTATTATTTATTACTTTTATAGTAAAATTTTGATCTGGTATCATTTTCTAAAAATAAATGAAGTCTTGGATATGGAAGCAAATTCATTTCTGTATATTTATTTCCATAAGTTAGCGATCTTTCAGTCAGCTGATTTATCAATCTTTCTGAGTTATGCTACATCAGAGGCCGGCTTAAAAGTTGTTGCAGATATTTTATTTAATATTCCATTAGGTTACATGTAATTTTTCTTTTATTATTTCTTGTTTTTTTTATTAAAAAACTTTGAGCTTATACTGTTTTCTGAAAATGAATGTCCTTGGATACGGAAGCAAAATAGATTTCCTTGCTACGGAAATCAGCCATCATGTGGGAGGGCAATTTCGGGAAGGTGTCCCCTCCGCTAAACTCACGTAAAAAGTTCCCCCCCCCCCCACACACACACACCTCTAGAAGAATATAATTTTTTTTAAATTGAAAGTTTTCATGTTTATATTGAATGATTTTAAAGGCACCCCCTGCCTCAGTACCTTGGCTGTGCCACACAGGCAATATAATGATGTTTTTTTTTTTGCTTTGGTGTACAAACCTTTCTGCACTTAGCCAAGATCACCAAACTTCAACAGCCAAAGAAAAAATTCAAGTTTAGAAAAAAAAGCAGCCAAGAAAGTTTTTTTTTCCATTTCATAACCAGTTCAGAAAATCCCATGGATGTGAGAAGTCCAAGACACTTTCTATAACACTGGCCATGTTTAAGATATACGATATTGAAAAGAATTATTAAAAGAAATAAAAATCATATTTCAGGTTGAATATTATATTATTCAGGAGGAAATTTCCTTTTGATTATATAATTTAACACTTTTTATTCATCAGGTTTTTCAAAATGAAGCCTTCATCATCATCATCATCATCCTCAAGCAGCCATGGGCTACAGAGGTCCAACCAGACCGCACAGTTTAATTCTCCAAGCATATCTGTCCTGAGCTACATCTGCTGCATCCGGCCACTGTACACCAATTCTAACAAGGTCCTGTTTGACATTGTCTGCCCACCGCATCCTAGGTCTCCCCCTCCTTCTGAGGCCTCTAGGCACACTGTTCATAACCCTATTTGCCAATCTATAATTATCCATACGGGCAACATGGCCAAACCAGCGGAGTCTCTCTCTGCACAATATGCTGCTTAAAGGAGGTTGCAGACTCCTTTGCCTAACCTCATCATTAGTTACAAAGTTAAACCACCTAATACCCAAGATACTGCGTAAGCATCTAGAATCAAAAGCATCTAGTTTCCTGTTATCTTGCTTACACAGCGTCCAAGTTTCACTACCATAACTAACCCTAGAAAGAACCAAACTATTATACAGTCTAATTTTAGTCTTTAGGTGTATACGCCTATTTCTCCACAATCTCCATAGATTCTTAAAAGTCCCGGCAGCAATACCTATTCGTCTGTTAATCTCATGCCGCACATCACCAGTATCAGTTACGCAGCTCCCAAGGTAATTAAACTGACACCTGCTCAAGACTGCAATCATTCAGATTAACTGAATCACAGCCTGCCTGACCAATTTTCATCACTTTAGTTTTCTCTCTGTTTATAACCAAACCTACTGTACTACCAGTCTCATCAACAGTTCGAATGAAAGAGTTCATCTCATCAACATCATTTGCCAAAAGGGCTAAATCATCAGCATAATCTAAATCAGAAATTTTCGTATCTCCAGCCCATTTAAGGCCAAAAGCTTTCCCTTGAAGTGAATTTCGCATAACATAATCAACAACCAAACTAAAGAGAAAAGGAGACAAAATGCACCCTTGTCGAACACCAGAAGTAATGCTAAACCAATTGTTACAAGACTTACCAACTCTCACACATGACTCAGTGTTATTATAGAGAGCTTTCATTATGTTAACTAACTTGTCTGGTATACCATATGATCTCACAATCAACCACAAATTATGACGATCAACAGAGTCGAAAGCCTTTTTGAAATCAACAAAGCTAGCAACCAAAGGTTTCTGAAACTCTAAACATTTCTCAAGAATCTGCCTAAGTGAAAATATCTGATCCACACATCCCCTACCACTTCTGAATCCACATTGCTCATCACGCAATTGCCTGTCAACCAGATTCTTAATTCTATTAAGCACAATCATGGAAAGAACTTTACCTGGAACAGAGAGTAGACTGATACCCCTATAGTTATTACAAGAACTGCGATCACCTTTTTTGAAAATAGGGATAATAATAGCTCTGGTAAAATCTTTAGGAACCATGCCTTTATCATAAAAGTTATTCAAAATTTCAGTCATCCAAATGGTAACTGAAACATTCCCAGCTCTAAGCATTTCCGTAGTAATTTCATCCACCCCTGGGGATTTATGAAGTTTAAGTTTAGAAATAGCCAAACTAACTTCAGATTGTGTTATAGGGCCAACATTAAAGCCAACAATGCATCTATCATCATTGCAAACAATGGGAGTAGAACTAACCACATTGTTTAGAACATCACTGAAATGCTCAGCCCACCTGGCCATGACAGAATCCTCACCTTCTATAACCTTGCCTTGTTTATCCTTCAATCCCTGTATACCTGTTCGTTTTCTACCACACAAAACATTAATTATCTGGTACAGCTCTCTGCTGTTGTGCTGTCTAACTGCTTCCTCAGCTTTGTCAGCAAGGCCATCAAGCCAAAGATTCTTATCAGTAGCTAACTGATCCTTTACACGTTTATTAAGTTCTTTGTAATGCTTTCTATTAGGACTAGTAGGGTACTGATTAAGGACATTCCTGCAGTTCCTTCTTTCTGAAATAAGCTCAAGTGCCTTATCACTTAAATAATTCTGCCTCCTCTGCTCCTTTTTCCCTAAAAGAGTACTGTTAGTTTCCAAAAAAAGCCTGTTTAAAATGGCCCCATTCTTCCTCAACTTCAGTATTAAGCAAACCATGACTGTCATAATGACTAAGTAACCTATCATGGTAAGCTTTAGCTATAACTGGGTCTTTCAGAGCTTCAGTATTAAAGGTAAATTTTTTAACCCTAGCACAACACTTTTTAAGTTTAAGTTGCAAGACACTTTTAACAAGGTAATGGTCAAATCCAATTTCAGCTCCCCTATATGCCCTGGTATTTCTAACAGAACTAGCCCATTTGCTGTTAATTAATATATAATCAATCATATTCTTATGTAGCCCATCAGGTGAAACCAATGTGTATTTATGTATGTCGTGGTGTTTGTAATATGTGTTAGTTATTCTGAAACCATTGAGTTTACTTACCTGTAGGAGACGTTGCCCATTGCCATTGCAGCTACCAATACCAAAAGGGCCTATTACTCCTCCCCAAAGGTCAGAGTCGGTACCAACTTTGGCATTGAAGTCACCAAGAACAAGGGTAATATCTCCTTTCTTGACGGCATTCAAAATATCCTGAAGTTGTCTGTAAAACCTATCCTTCTCATCCTCATCAGCATCCTTAGTGGGGGCATAACAGCAGATAACATTCAAGTCTTTAATGCTTGTCTGAAAT
Organism: Ryuthela nishihirai; assembly: GCA_038380435.1. Taxonomy (NCBI): domain Eukaryota; kingdom Metazoa; phylum Arthropoda; class Arachnida; order Araneae; family Heptathelidae; genus Ryuthela; species Ryuthela nishihirai. The sequence continues at coordinate 2,749,393 of JAWZYU010000032.1, read as the reverse complement.
TTTGCTGTAAGAAACCTTTTATTAATGCACTCATATCCTAGAAGAGCATCACAAGCAAGTCTGCTGAGCAGCAGACCCACGCCTTGGTGGTGCTTTCCATCCTCCCTTCCTATAAAGAGAAATTTAAAGTTATTTTTAAGTATCTCACCTTTACCTGTCCATCTGGTCTCTTGCAAGCCTAGAATATCTAGGTTATAGCGCTGGAATTCCTGCATGAGGACATCAAGAGAATAATCTCTATGTAATGTCCTCACGTTAAACGTTCCTGCAGAGAGAAAATGATTAGTAGGATTTTTAAAGAAATTAGGTTTATTGAGATTGGTAGGGCCAACAATATCAAACAGCCCCCTGATCGCAGGCATGGGGCAAAGACCTGTTCCTCCTCCGCTAAAGGCTGAAGTCACCGATGCTGGTAGGAACTTCAGGCACCACCTTTTCAAGTAGACTTTTTCAAGAACCATATGGCCTGCCTGAGACACATTACTCCAGTTTAGGCTTGACGATGCCCAACTAGCTAAGTAAGGTTCAGGTACCTGCGATGGCCTCTGATTAGGATTATCCACCAGCTGATATAAGGTATCCCATGCCTCTGTTCACTTAGAGCTGGCAACCCAGAAGCAAACAGAAAACACAGCGGCAGACTCTCCCTCAACAGAGGCCCACCAGTGCAGCAAGTCCAGGATCCATAATCAAGCTCAAATCCATAAACAAGTCCAGTCTAGTACGTATAAATGGTCAGCACCAGGACCCTGTGAAGTTGACCACTCCTCAGCAGGGTTGAAAAAAAAGAAAAAAGTGGCCATAGATGACCAGATCAGTAGGCCATACTGAACTGGCAGCCCTCCCCTTCCGTTCCCTTCCAAAAGAGAATATCTCTTTTGAAAGGTACTAACGGCCTGCACCACGAGAAGGCGGGGTCGGACATTAGGTGCTAGACCTGGCCAGTTCTGTGCATCATCACTGGGGATTGGTACACAGCTCTCCTTCCAGTTTACGCCTAGCTACCATTTACAAGCCAATGAAGCCTTAGAATAGTGCTATATTTTATTTCACCATATCACATTGAAAAAGGCTTATTAAAATCAATATACTTGGAAATTTGTTCATATTATTTATTTTCATAAAATTCGCAATTAAATTGTGTTTAATTTGGTATATAATATGACCTGTTTCCATTGATTGGCTATTTTTTTTTTAATTCTAAAGTTGACTTGTTTATCTGACTCAGCACAATTGGATAAAAGCTTGGAATTTTCTCAAGGTATGGCAACAAGAAAAAAATTACAAAAAAAGAGAAATATTTACTTGAAAACAAAAAAAAATTTCGTTATTCAGAAATAATAGCCTTTCGATTCATGTGCATTATAATCATTTCTGTCTATTAGTTTTTTCTAAATAAATTTTTTTTGTCAGATGCATTTTTACTAGACTCTAAAAAAGTCCTATTAAAATAAAACCTGCTGTCTTTTTTGTTAAATATTTTATTTTCAGAAAATCTAGAATTAAATGCTGATTAATTTGGCATATAACATGCCATAATTTCTTTCATTACTTATTTGGCAAAAAAGTTTTAATTTTTTTTTTGGCTCAGCACCTGAGCATAGGGAGAAAATATCCTGGCCTCTGGATGGAAAGCAGTTCTCCAGTCTGGACACTGGAAGGGTTAAGGAGTGCACTACAATCCAATCCTAAATTGAGTGTCATATCTCCCTCCCCTATCCTCATTGTAAAACATTCCTTCTCATACTAAAAAAAACACTATTCATAATTTTATTTACCAACCTGTCATTCTACATCATGAAAAAATATCCAAATTAATGCAATTCATACACATGACAGTGGTTGACCTCTTTCATTAAACTCGTTATTTGCAAAATGAAAACATTTAATACCCAGAATACATTAAGCATCAAAACTCTTGCTATTCTATTTACAGAAAATCAAGTTTCACCACTAAAACATAATTTAGAAAAGGCAAAGTTCTCTGCCGTCCCGTGGCCGAGTGGTTAGCACGCTTGGCTACTGATCTAAGGGACCTGGGTTCGAGCCCCGGATTTAGGCATGGATGTGTGTGTCGTTTTTCTGCTGAGGTCCTGCCATCCTCTCAGATCTTCTACTGTGGCATATAAACTGACAGGCTCCTGTCAGACCTCTGTGGCAAGCAGCTGCTTGAGGGGGTATTTATTATTATTTTATAAAGTTCTCAAAAATCTGAATTTAATTTTTAAGTGCATGTGGCTATTTTTTCCACACTTCCAAAAATTCTTCATTTACATTTTAATAACAATTCTGGTTGTATGTTAAGTTCATGTCTTTAAATTTATTTGGCTTTGTTGTCATAATGTAAATACTAAAACAGGCTTAAAATAATAGAAAAGAATTGTTTTTTCACAAGGAACTCTAATAGCAAAAGCAAATTCATTTGTCTATTGAAATTCAAATAAAAGACTGATATTTACATTACAAAAAATCTTACTATTGCATGTTTATACTTTGGTGTATTCTCAAAGTATTGGTGATTGGATGAAGGAACCTGACATTTCAAAGTTAATTTTAATAATAGTAATACAAAATATACCTATAAAATGATGCAATTCTAGTACAATTGTATTAGAACTGCATTATTTTATAGGTATATTTTATGGATATATCTGATTCAGCCACAGCAAGTAAAGATTTGTTATGATATCAGATATTTCCATTGGTAACAGCCAAACAACAACCATTGATGACTTTTTTACTGTGAGTAAATGTCTCTATTTATAACACATACCTTTGATGATGTCAGATCACAAACCAGAGATACCACACCCTGCAAAAAGAGTAGTGTCATTTTTTTATGAACACACATATATACAAAACAATTTTATTGAACTTAAAATGTACTATCCAATGGACAAATATAAACAGTTCTGTTCCATTATACACATTATGATATCTATGTTTCCAAAATATATTCAATCTACCTATAAAAGATGCTCCTCAAAGTTGGTTGATGACTCATTCTTAGTATACCATGAAAGAAGAATATTTGACATTATGAGTACTGTCATCACTTAACATTTTTTTTTTCGCACTCAATAATTTAAATCCTAAAAACCTGATGGTGAAAAATTATAAATCATACACTGTGATAATAAGTATGAATTAGCAACAACACCTACTGCAATAAGGTTCATAATCTGCAGTTCCCAGGTTCAAATCCCACCTGGACCAGTGTTGAGATTTATCTCTGCAAAACTCCCCACCCTGCCCTTGGTCAGCAGGGGACACTGATGGGCTTGGAAAGTCCACCATCATGGCTAGGATGTAAAGCCATGGCCAGTGCAGGAGAGCCATACCCTGTGCACATTAAAGAACATGCTAGGTGGCCTTGATGGGAAGCTACCATTTGTCTCCAAACAGCTGTCTAGTGGATTCTCTTCCCCCAACCTGCTCTGAGTCCTCAGTTTCTTGTGACTTGGTCATTTAGCACAATGTGTACAAATTATTGTTGCTCAGAGGTACTAATTGATTCGACTAATGGCTAAATAATTCGAACCAACCTACTGCAATAACTAATTATTAAAAATTCAATCAATTAATTATTTTCGAATTCAATAAATTAATAAATTCAAAAATCAGTAAAATTATCAATGGTCTTCAAAGATATTAAGCATATACTGAAATGTATATTGAACAGAAATGCAAGCAATGCAGTGCATGTCTATGCTTGCCTGCACATGGTAAAAACCATTAATATTTTTCCAGTGGTGAAAGTAGATTTTATTTCTTAGTGGTACACTTCAAAGCATAGCTATGTGTGGAAAATCACATACAAACGATCACTCCAGTGAAGTCATCTTACAGAGGTTACTAAATTGAAGTGTGTAGCAACGAAAGTACAGTGCTCTTAGATTTTCTCATTTTCCACATGTTTTCCACAAATAGTGAATGATTTAGGGATTTTTAATGTGACATAAATATTAATATATTCAAATACTTGCTGATTCCATTGTATTCTTGGATTTCAGTCTTATTGAAAAAAAATAATATGATATAGATGTTTTTTAAAAAATTTTAGCATTTAAAGAAATTTTTTTAGAAAGGAAAATTAACGTTAATTTTGAATACTCAACTTATAAATAAATAAATAAATACCCCTCAAGCAGCTGCTTGCCACAGAGGTCTGATAGGAGCCTGTCAGTTTATATGCCACAGTAGGAGATCTGAGAGGATGGCAGGACCTCAGCAGAAAAACGACACACACATCCATGCCTAATCCGGGGCTCGAACCCAGGTCCCTTAGATCAGTAGCCAAGCGTGCTAACCACTCGGCCTACATATTTTAAACTCAGAACCAAATATAGCATTTTATTAGAATAACATTTATCAGAGATTTGGAATAGCCTTAAAATTTATAAAGCTTAATCAATGAATACATGACATACAGAAATTTCCTCTCTGATTTATCCCCGATAATGGATGCAAAATTGCAGAGTTTCTGCATCCAAAATGCAGTAGAAAAAGAGTGACTTTTGTCAAAAAAAAGTTTCGAGATTTTGCTGAGTGCTCCTGTGTGCCAAGCAAATTCATCTAGCTTTCCACTCTTGTTATGGGTATATAGGTTGGCCATTCCTGCAGTAGAAAAATTAATCATTTCACTTTTACACGTGATATATATATATTTGTTGGCATGCTTGACTTTACACATGATTTGACCTCAATATAGACCTTGTCTTCACCTTAATGAAAAATGTTTAGTGATTCAGCAATGCTAATACCATAGAGTGAAAATGGCAACTATTGGCCATACGTGAATGCTTTTACCATTTGGATACCATCGCAGCCCAATATGTAGAAGACCACTGCATTCCAAACTCTCCTCATCTCTCATGCTTGCTCCCTTTCCCCTTTAAGAGGTAGCTGCTAAATGATCAACTGCAATGCCACTCTTCTAGTGGACCTGGCAGAATTATTTCTGTTCTCTCCTAACATTAATCCACTCTGATAAAAGGTTCCAAGAAAAGTAACCTCGCTTTTCTTTAATGCAAAACTGCTGGAGTTTTTCTTTCAGTTCCACAGCATTGTTCGTTAAAGCAGAACCCAAATCATGCTATAGCATTATTTTTATATCAAATTTATTGTTTGGTGTAATTAAAGAGTTGATAATAATTTTATCAATGTTTCTAAGAAAAAACATCTTTATCATAAGTTGATAATCATAATTTCTTTTTATTATAACGATTCTGATATTTGGAACTGAAATGAAATGGACTGAATGAATTTGGAACTGAATGAATTTGGGACTGAAATGAAATGGACTGAATGAATTTGGAACTGAATGAATTTGGGACTGAAATGGCTCAATGTATCAAATATGTATAATAAAAAAAATAAATACCCCCTCAAGCAGCACTTGCCACAGAGGTCTGACAGGAGCCTGTCAGTAGAAGGTCTGAGTAGAATGCCTGTGAGGATGGCAGGACTTCAGCAGAAAAACAACACATACATCCATGCCATACCCGGTACTCGAACCCAGGTCCCCTAGATCAGTAGCCAAGCACGTTAGCCACTCGGTCACAGGACGGCTTAGTATGTATACAAATGCTACAAATTCTGACACTGAAGGTTGAATTCCAAGGGATGAAAATGACGAAAAAAGCATTAGGGAATTAAATTCTTAGTTGATAATTTTTTTACACCTCTCAAACAGCTGTTTATCACTGCTCTGATAAGAGCCTGTAGATTTAAGAGGTCAGATGACCTATTGTGAAGGCGAGATCTCAACAGAAAGAATCAATGGGGTCCCGAATCCAGGTCCCATAAAGTTGAAGCGTGTAAACCACTTGATCACAAGGAGGATATCGAGCTCTATAAATTTGACAAATGTCACAGTTTTCAACAATCATTCAACGACACAGTTTTTAACAATCATTTTGAATCTTCTGTGGGCCTTATTCTTGAACTATCTTCTTTATCGTTAGCTATCCATTATTTTAAACTGTTTTTTTACAGACGACAATGTTGACATGCTGCGGTCAGTACTAACAAATATGCTGAATTCAGTGAAAATGATAGTGGTTATAGGTGTCGAAACTGGTAGTTCAGAATAAACTACTGATGAAATATGAGGAGGATTCATCATTGCAATTGCCTTGAGTATGGGTCTTTTTTGGATGACGAAAATCTCAGACTACAGGTACATATTAAGAGTCAGAAATTTTTCAAAATCATTCATTATTAATATTTAACATCAAACAAAAAAAAAAAACTGGAATATTTACAAAAAGAAAATTTACACAAATCTGAAGTTTTCTCTTCAAACTCTATAATAAATTAACTGCATCGAAATAAAAGTCATTTTCCCAGTAATATATTGGCAACAAGACTCAGGTGGAAAATATTTTTGAAGGGCCTAAAGTTAACTTTATGAGGAGTGACGAGGGAGAAAGTAAAAATTAGATAGAGATATAACACCCTTTATTTAATATTCAAATAAACTTATCTAGAGTAAACAAATATATTTACTTTCTTTTGTTAAAGTCTATAATTAGATTCAAATAAAAAAAATTAAATTAATATACACCAAAATTCTTTTTTTTAAATCTTCCAAATAATTTCAGTCGTAGAATTTAGTAGTTGTGTATTCTCTTCTGTGTGTATGTATATTCTGAATACATATCTGTTTAGAACTCGCAGATGTTTAGAGAGATGACGAAACAGACCACCAGTTTTTAAAATGGCTAGGAAGGACAACTTAATATTTAAAATTCATTGCAAATATTTCCTACCTTAAAATTAAGGGAGTTACGCTAAGCAAAAATTATGTTTAAAAAAAAAATGATGTGCCAACTTTTGTGGAACAATAAAATTAAAAGAACGTGTATTAGTTTTTCGATTATGGTTACTCCAGTAGTGTAATGTAAAGTGATTATAATTGATAAAACTAATTTTTTTTTAAATCTGTTTTTCCATGATTTTTACATTAAAAAATCGCTCTCTTCAAACTCATTACTTAAATTTGGGGAAACATGTGTCCCATCGCCCCCATTAAACTACCTTCCATTATTTCCAGAAAAGTTTTAAAATTTCAATTCAGCAGAATATAAAAAATATATATTTTGAAAACGAAAATTTTGAAACCACAAGTACATGCTGCTTTGCAATGGATTTCAATGTCTAAGTGAGTTCATATCCTTTCTTTGATTTACCACCCATTTTTCCCAGTTCTGACTCTGGTAGTGATTAAGACCGAACCCAGATAGCTATGGCGGATGGGAACGTGCATTGTCCGTGAACTCTTAACGACTCCCTGAAAGACGGCTTTGGTTGGAGTCGTCTTTGTCTAATTCTGCTGTCTATGCCCGATTTCCTTGCTAATCATTCAAAGAGAAAAAGCACTACTTCCAATTTCTAGCACTCCCCCTTGGCACTCCCTGTTCGCTTAAATGGAATCTCAAGTATCTGGTTTCTAAACAGCGTGGTATCTAAAGGGTTAAACTGTAGCAATGAAATTAAAAACCGACAAGCTTTTCTTAAAAGGAATGGTTCGCTTTTAAAAAAAATTAAATTCTCGGTTGAAAAAGCATTAAGGTGAAAAAGAAATCATTAATGGAGCCACTGCTGAAAAATGTCATACTGGTACGGCGTACCAGCGCATACCGACCTACTTTCACCACTGTATTTTTCACAAGAGATATTACACTAGTGATTAGAATTGAAAGATAATATGAAAAGTGTACATAACTCAAAGTTGTCCATAGGATGAAATCAGGGCTGAGAGAAACTCTAAAAACCTCATATAGGGTGCAAGATCATTGTCTCTGTACTACTGAGTCCTTAAGAGATGCGAAACCCTATGCAGTCAAACATTAGGATGTCAGCAAGACCATTATATAGCACTATCAAAATGGCCCTTTTTTATGTTACTATGGTTACAGTGAGTTTCTTTCTCTCCCCAGATGAACACATATCAAGAATCAACTTTTACAAATATAAATAAAATTATGAACAGTGTCCCTACAGACTTAAGAGGGTATGAACAAAATTAGGTAGGCTAGTGATATAATTCACAGCAAGTAGATGTGCAACATATTTACAGCTTGGAGACAGTCATATCAAAAAGTGACAGCACCTGAAGTTTACTAAGAATTATTATACATTTTGTACATTTGTTAGGTAGCTAGTGAAAATTTCAATATTTGCTCTAATTTTTAAATGCCCCATGATCAGCATTAGAATCACTAAAAAGTAAACTGTACCATATAGACTGTTGTTGTTAAATTTAAACTTTGGTGTATTCTCCAAATATTGGTGGCTGTCAGATGAATAAACCTTACATTTTACAGTTAACAGAAATAGAAACAAAGTTTAAGTCATAATAAGAACTTCCAAATTACCCCTATAAGAGTGGTCCAAGTACTATAAGGAGAACTATTATAATATTGTATGTGGGAAGTCAACTTCACAGCCATAATCTTAGCATAATGAATCAATTGTTGATGAATCCAGATATGTTTCAAGAAAAAAAAAACTGTAAATTAGACTTGCTTGAGGGTTGTGTGGGTAAAATATACGAATTTAAATTACACTAAAATATTTCAGTATTTCTTTCATAAGTAAAAAATAATAGGAATAAGGGGCTCAAAAAATGCTGTAGAAAATGAATTCTACAAACCAGAAGATTAAAGCAGCTAGGATTATCTTAAAAAAGAACAGATTTCATTCTAGAAGATTTGTTGATGTGGATCTATTAGATGATCATTTATGTATATAATTGCTTAAAATCAGGGGAGAATTTCGTCTTTAATCTTATCTTTATAAAGGTTGTTCCTTACAAGAATTTTAACAAGTGCATAAATCGCATTTTTCTTACTGCAGTTCATTTCTATCACATTAAAAAAGATGGCAAACTGTATTTAAATAGAATGAAATTTTATTTATCTCCAATTGAAGTGATATTTATGAAAACTGATATATGGAATGCTTTACCTTGAATCTCAATGTTCTTGTCATCTATCTCAGTTAACAACAGCTGTATAGCAGATAAGTTTGCTATCATGAAGCTGATAGAAACCAAGATAAGAAAATGCTAGATATATTCCAGTAGCAAAGGTAACAGAACAGCTTTGATTTATACTTGTAAAATAATTTTAAGCATCCCTTTAAACACTATAAAAAAATTTATACTGCTATCAAGCTTAACTCTGTTGTCCCTTTGTGTGTGTGTGATATCTTTGTTACACTATAATATGTAATGCTCAATAATTTATGAACTATATATTTTTCTGCATTTCTTGCTTTACATTAAAAAAACATTTTATATTATTACATCTTAGTGAACACACACACACACATATATATACATATATTACAAATAGATAAATATATAGTTAAAAAATAGTCATTACAATACATTTTACAAAACAAATCACAATCTCACATTTTCTAGATTCAAATAAAAAGATGCAAAGACATGACAGCTTAACATGACAATGAAAGATTTAAAAAATGCCATATTTATATTAGGCATAAAGTTAAAGCAAGCACCATGACTAAGATCTAAATGTTAGAGCAGACAAATACACCAGTGGCTGTACACTTCATGTCCCACATTAAAAAACTTTCATTACTCAAAATTATTAACATTTTAATTTAAAAATCAACAAAAATTACAGAATGCAATTAAATTTAAGCTTGTTATCAGGTAATATAAAATTCTGCCAAAAAAATTGGGAAATTACCAATGTATAAATACTTGATTTATTTTACCATATATAGCAGATGTCACATTCATCAAAAGCACTCAGATAAACAGATTAAAGTTAACAATGTAGCTATGCTACTTTGTTTGTTGAAAACTAAATTAGAAAAATCAGTCATCTCTGGTGAATACAGAATGTTCACTTTCAAGAAGAAAGTTTGCCATTTTCTAACTTTAATACCCATTGCAGTGGAAATTCAAACTAATGGTCAAATCAGAAAATGCAAACAGTAATTTCATTACTACCTACCTAACAAATAATAATTTTTCATCTATGGTTTGAAAAAAAAGTTTTTTTACCACCCCCTTGGGATAAGAAATCAAACTACTGCTCTCAATGCAGACCACTTGATTATCACATTCTAACACCCAAATTTCTAGCCCAAACAGACTAACTAGAAAATCATTTTAAATTTTGCTATTTTCAACTTTAGAACCCTCTAATGATAGAAGTTAAAACTATTCAAAGATATGGAAAAATGTAAATTATAATACTTCATTAGTATCTATCTAATCTAAAAATCTTTTCATTTATGGCTTAAAAAAGTTTAATGTCCACTGAAGGACAGAAGGATGGACAGAAGACAGTGAAAACATCAGTGTTTTTGTAAATGGGCTAAAAACAGCAACATACAATTAATAATAATATACAAACATAAGCAAATTAATACATTTATGAACAAAATGTTTAATGTTCCTATGATGCTTGTTTCCATTGTGATGAATGTGTCTATGATGATCCAAGTTCAGAGATTTAATATTCCCAGAAAGTGAAAGCCTATAGTTTCAGTGATGTACCCAGGAGTATGTGTGTTTGAGGCTGTTTATGTGCATACATACACACAAACATCCCCCAACTAAAAATCATTCTGCTTAGAAAGCCGAATGAAGGAGTGTAGATCCACTAGAGCCCATACTGCAAAAAAATTAAACATTTTTACTGTTTTATTACTATTATTTAAATCACACTAAGGATACAAAAATTTAAATTTAAAATACACTAAATGTGCATAAATAAAAATATAAATGCTAAAATTTTTATTATAATTTTTACTTATTAAATTTGGTTCCCATAAATTAAAGAACAAATGAGAAATAATGATATAAAACTCCAACAATAGAAATGCATGACTTTCATGCATGTTATGCAAAATACAATGCAGGATTGAGGTATGTTATACAAATGAATACTGCTGGCAGTGGTATATGCAAATATATCGAGTGTTAGAGAGCAGCTTTTTAATTCTCCTGCAAAGTGCGAGGTGGAGTTTTCAAGATGGCAGATTTGCTCAGTAGGTTTACCAGACATCATTTATCATAAGTGCAGTGGCAAGCTATAGGTCAGTTCAAGGCAGGCTAAAGTTAAGCAGACATTGTCAGATACCTGAATGTAATTTTTTATTTTTAATGCGAGTCATTCAGTGGTGCATGGACTTTGGCAGAGATTCCATCAAGGACAGAGCACATCCAGGTGATTCAGTAGTGGCCAACAATGAGCAAACCCCAAGAGATGGCAGCTATCTGATATTATGCAACTAAAGGAGTAAGATGTTAACACCCCATCAATTGTGATCAGAACTCACAGCAGTGAATGGAATGGTAATATCCACTACCACCATACATACTTTGCGAGGTGTGCCCTATTCTAGGAGGCCAGTGGTGTGTGCCCCTGACTCAAGGCCACAGGAGGGACTGTTTAAACTGGTGCACAGATAATGTTTAGCTGAACCCAGGAGCAATGGCAGTGATTAACAGCATCAGTTGATATGGAGGGAATCAGGAGCACGTTATTATGCCACAAATATACACGAATTACACCTATGGTGGTGGTAGTGTCACGGCTTGGGAAGCTGTACAAATATGTGTGTGCTTATGAAAAGGCTATATCACCAGACACAGATACAGGAATGAAATCTTGGACCCCTTTGTGAAACAATATTTGGGTGCAATAGTTGATACCTTCCTCCTACAAGAAGATAACACCCATTCACACCATTGCTGCCTTGTCAATCATTATCTGGAGAATAGCACTATTAACTGTATGGAGTGGCCAGCCCTGTCTCCCAACCTAAATCTATTAAAACATACATAGGATGCTCTTGAGATATAGGTTGCTCCTCTGAATCCCATTTCTGCAAGTCTCCAGGAGTTTCAATGTGCTTCAGAAGAACAATGGAGATTACTACACATTGCGATGCTGGATAGTCTTATCAACAAATTGAGACATAGCTGTGAGGCCTGCATAGCAGTAACATGATCACACTCCATATTGAACCACTTAGACCATCTCAGTTGCTCCTGACTTTTTATCTTGTTTTCAAAGAAAATGAGATAATAGTTTCACTTTGTCGTCTGTCTGTCTGTCCATCTGTAGACATCAAACTTTTTTGTTTACAGAAATAAATCAAAAGTTCTTTTGTGTTGGATAGGTATTGAAGAAATATTACAATATATACTTTCAGAATCTCTCTAAAGCCATAATTACACCCTCTAGCAGTGAGAAAAAGGTGAAAATTTCAAACGAATATTGCAAGCAATGTATTTACAATAGAAATTTTGGTGGTGGAATGTGAAGGTCATGAAGTTTCCATTGCCATCAAATGAGTTGACCCCTTAGACTCAGAAGGGGTGGGAAAACACACCTTTTTAGCTTTAGCAGATAACTGTTTGTTTTTTGAGATAAATGAAAAATTCTTTTTGGGTTAGATAGGAACTGATAAAATATGATTCACACTTTTTAAATCTTCTGAAAACTATAATTGCACTCTCTAACAGTGGAAAAATTTCCAAATTCCAAAAATTTGAACCAAATATTGCAAACGACATATTTAATCTAGAAATTTTAAATTTTGGTGGTGAAATGTGAATGCCATGATGTTTCCATTGGCAACAATGAATTTATCTCTTAGACCCAGCCAGGGTGGGTGGGAAAACACATTTTTTTTTGTTTTAGCAGATAACTGTTTGTATTCAGAGATAAATGAAAAATTCTTTTTAGGGTTAGATAGGAATTGAAAAATATTATGATTTGCACTTTCAAAATCTTTCAAAAACTACAATTGTGCCCTCTAACAGTGAAAAATATTGAAAATTCCAAAAATTCAAATGAATATTGCAAGGTATTAATGACAAAAATGTGAAATTTTGATAGTGGAATGTAAGCATCATGAAGGTTTTATTGGAAACAAATGAAAATGATAATAGAAAACTCTTTTTCAGTTTGATTGGTACTAATGAAATATTATAATTTGCATTTTTCAAATACTCAGCAGTTTTAATAAATACATCTTTACAGATCACTAAAATGATGAAATGGCAGAGCTGTTTTTGAGTTTTACAAATAATATATATATAGGATACAAATTTGAAAAATTAGTGGTAATTTTTATCAGATATTCCACTGACAGCAATAATCTACCCACTTTTCTGAGAGATATGTGGGAAATGCAACTTTTTAGATTTAAGAATCAAAAGATGAATACTTTTATTTGTATAATTACTAGTAAAATACTATTTGCACTTTTATCATCATCTGCAAGCTCAAATTAAAACTTTTAAGAAATGGAACAGTAGATAAAGGAAAAACTTCTTTCTTTTTGAAAATGAGATTCTCATATGTGCCAGAGGCGATATGTGTCCTTCTAGTTTTATCACGTATCTGTATTCATATATAAATTTGGGGATTAAAAGTGATGCCATTTTCTCAATTTTATTCTTATGCATGTATCATCGAATTCACATTCAGCAGATCAACAGGTTTCAGAGAAACACTGGGTTTTTGGGTTGTTCCTTAATTTATTGAAACTGCTGTACTTCAGATGCTGAAATAAATACTATTATGGGCTGATTTAATCTTCAAGTCTTCTTAGTTCACTCATCACTGCATTAGAGCCAAGAATTGGTTCTCCTGATCCACTTTAAAACATTAAACAGTCATAAAGTAGGCTCCATTACACTTTTTGAGGAAATATTTATAAAAATATTGTAATTATTTTAAAATATAAGATTATTTTAAATATAAGCTAAACAACCAGCTAAACAAGAATATGTTTAGGTAGGTTTAAATCTTTGTATTTTTATTCAGTACAAGATTATTATTCAGTTTTGTAAATAAAATATTAAATTACAATTCTTCTCTATTTTTTTTTGAGTTTGTTTCTGTGCCAAAATATTTTTCTATGGGTTGCTAATATTAATTATTCACTATGTTTATTTCACATACACGAAAATTAGTTATCTTGTGTGGATTGCTTATTTAAAACCCATACTTGATTTGTTGAATTGTATAAGTATATATTATACTGTTAAAAACTTTGACTCAACATACAATTTTCTTCCCTATTCTTGTTTAGGTACATCTGTTTCAGATACAGATCCAACTTTTATGATTCATCCAAATAATTACTAAAGAAACAAATTTGGTGATAGAACATATACCTTTAAAAAAAAAACTTTTTTATATCTTGATCCCTTCTGAGAAATATTTCTTTAATATTTCTTAGCATCAAACTTCATTCTCTTTTAATTTTCCCTCCTCTATGTATAAAAAAATTAAAATAAATATCTCTCAAGCAGCTGCTTGCCACAGTGGTCTGATAGGAGCCTCTCAGTATAATAAGCTATAGGGATCTGTGAGGAAGGTGAGACCTCAGCAAAAAGACAACACAAGCATCCATGCCTTAACCAGGGCTCAAACCCTGATCCTTTTGATCAGTAGCTATGCTAACCATTTGGCCATATACACTATATAAATTATTTTTCAAAATTTCAATTAAAAAAAATACATTTCTAGCAGTGGTGTACACAGGATTTTGGAATGGGGGAAGATTTGGCTTACCAGGCAATGGTGAGCTGAATAGAAGTAGGTAAGGTACCTCAAATTTGTAAAAAAACAAATGTCGAAAATGAAAATTATGCATTTTTTTTAGTTGTCAAATCTTGACAAAGGAGGTTTCAACTCCCTAAACAGCCTCAGTAGTTACATCCCTGATTTCTAGAAATAAAATTTTATTATATCATTTTTGATAAATGTACAAAACTTAAAATGCTAATAAAACATACCTGCTATAATATGTAGCTTTGCAAAAGCAGGAACATTTCACAGTATTTTTCATTCTGTACAATTATCCTGTGTAATGATTAAAGTAGAATAATAAAACTATTATACATATGCATATATCTGTTGTTTCAATTTCATATAAGAACTTACAAAAATTTATATTTGTACTTTACAAGGGTGCAAACATAAAATAAAAAGCCTCTTAACAGAGTATGCACAGGCAACTTACAAGTAATAACATATTTAACACAAGCAACATACAACTAAATTAATGACAGCTTAACACAACTGCAAGAACCAATTTCAGCAAAATATATTTCTTAAATAACAAATCTGAATAGGGCATATTGAACTGAAATTGTTATTCAAGAATATTCTGCTTTACAAAAAATTACTTAGCATGTCAGGATGACCATCGCACACTTGTCTCCTTCTTTGAGCCCTTGGGATTTTGTGACCTAGATATTTAGGACATTTATGTGCAGAAAAATGATGCTCAGTGGTAAAACAATCCAGATCTTGAGTGGGGCAACCAAGACTACAAAGGGCCAAGCAAGCAAAAAAAAAAACAGGTAAAAGACAAAGGCATTAAAAACAGCAACAGCAAAACAGGTCTTAAAAAAAAAAGGTGAAAAACAAATAGTACTGTATGTATAATGTAAAAAAGAAAATGGGTATAAAGGACCTGTATATATATATAAAAAAATTATAACATGAAGGTAAAAGATCAATTTCTGTTAGCCAAGGAAATTTTAAATGGAGAAACAGGGTGTAAAAATGAATAATCATAATATACAATAGTGAAATTTTGATGACATAACACTGGTGCACGTGTTTCTGTTTCGGCATGCTGATGTTAGTGTAAGAAGATGGTTTAAGGTAAAATATACTTCTAGACCAGTAGTTCTCAACCCATGTTTCATGACATAGTAGTGTGTCACATCCATGGTCCAGATATGACACAAAAACTGAAGAAAAAGAATACTACTACATAACAATTGCACTTTCAAATTTTTTACAATTTCACTTTTCATAATTTTCATGGGTTCGAGTCCCACAAATCGACAAACTCATTTTTTTACAAAATTTTTTTTACAAAATTTTTTTTACAAAATTACAAATTATTTATTGATTTAATGACTTTTATATCAACAGGTAATCTGTGTATTTATTATTGATTGATCATTTCTTATTATGATTATGTGTTTTGTCAAATGCTGAGTTTAATATGCATTTTTGTTTAAATAAATTGAATTTTAAGCTATAAAATAATCAATAAATGGACTATTTAATAAGTGTATTACCATGAGAAAAGGTTGAAAAACAATGTGCTAAACTATTAACTTTTATGGATGGTTAAATGAAAATTTTTCTGCACAGGCCATAATGATTTAACATCACATTTGATGATTATAATTAAAAGAAATACTTATTATACCTTATTATATAACATACTTATTATATCCCACTAGTATTTCTTTTAAAACCTAGGGTGAACAACACAATAAAATAGCAAAACTAGCAAGGTCAAGAGATCTAACTTGTGAATCTCAGATTGCAAGACTGCATAGCATTTACTAAACTGTCATGCTTGGATACTGATCAAAGGGATCCTGGATAAGACGTGGATGTTTGTGTTGTTTTTCTGCTAATTTAAAATGGAGAAACAGGGTGTAAAAAATAACTGTGAAGGTCTTGACTTCTTCACAGATGTGGCTTATTAAACTGACAGGCTCCAGTCAGACCTCTGTGACAAGCAGCTGCTTGAAGGGTAATTTGTTTCATTTATTTATTTATTTACATCATATTAGCAACAGATTTGGATTACCTAATATCTAATTGGGATCATTCAAGCCATCATTTTTCTGATTTCTTAAGCTATGCTGAAATCAGGAGAAAGAAAAAAAATTCACAAAATATCTCTGACAATAAAACAGATTTTTTTCTACCTTTTAAATTTCTTTCATTTACAGGGAACATTAAATTAAATTCTACACTGAAGTATAATTTTTATTTGTTACTTATTATTTCATACATAATTAAGAATTAAATGTTTAATAAATTACAATCATTGGCTTCAATTGCACAGTTCTGCTAGTTTTTTTGCCTATGACACTTTTAAGTGTGCTCTGAGAATTGAGTTTTTCTTTTTTAAGCTTATGGCATTTTTACTAGTAGTAACAGTGCAACTGATGAAATTTTCAAGCATTAAATCATGGTATGAATCAGAATTAACCTTAATGGGAAAGAGAATTTTCTTAAATGACTTATAGTTATTTAATGTAAATGATTAAAAATATTTGTCCAAATTTTGTTTTCGCCTAAATTTGCTATGATCTATTTGAATATTCAAGGTTTTGCCATTTTCTGAATGATTTTATTTACCAAACAGTAATACACTGTCTCTTTAAATGAAAAATTAACATTTATAAATCACATATTCCTATCTTCATATTCTATAAAGTTTATCACGTTAAAAAAATTACCATAATCGTAAAACCTCAGCCTAAAGAAAATATTCTTTAATAGGCTGTTACTAATATTTGAACTATAACGTTTTATTTTCAGCGATTAAATAAATTCTCACATCAGCATTAGATACATGCAGTGTTTAATTTCAGTTGGCTAAACAGTCAACGTGGATTAATGATCCCCAGTTAGAAAGTATCGTGATGATGTTAAAAAGTTCACATGTGACATCATATAAAAACGCCCATTCGTTGGATATTACAGATATCATATGCTGTAGATGGAATAATTCTGCCTAATGAATAACAACATAACATACGATAACAGATTACAATTCATGTAAAAAGAGCACGTTACATACCAGACAGCTATGTATAATTGCATAGACAATCACATCCACTTCTCTCGACGGCATTACACCGTCTGCTACTCCGTGTGCTACTGCGCAAAAGTCAGCTTCTGAAGTATCACCAGTTACATGTCAGCGTATCGTAAACAAGGTCATGGAACAGTGGTTGGCCCAAAGGTCAGCACGGATAGAGAGATATGTAGCGGGTATTATCGTTATAAACAACCTTCACTATAATTCAGCATGTAAAAGTTTCTAGGAAATCAAATGTAATTTTAACACTCTTACTTTCACAAAAAAATCAAAGATTAAAGAATTTTAAATACTACTGACAAAACAGTAAAATTATATCACGACATAAATGGTAAACATGATTAATTGCTGAAAGCATCTAATCTAGCAGTATGCAGAAACATAGTTAATAGATACAATCATTTACCAACTACAAAGGTTATATCTACCCAACTCCTAATTTGTGGATTCCACATCTAACGGATAGTTGAGTACGCACTTCGACCACAATAAACAGCATGGCAACAGTGCATTGTGAAGCCAAAACAGCCGACTAGTGTGGCACGATGTGGAATTATCGCAATTGTCTCATTTTCCCCACAGAGTTTTATGCATAATAAAGATAACAATTGTATTTCTGCACCATTGGTAGCACGGGTCAGTTTAAACACTATCAAGCTCGAATAAGGGGTATACAGAACCAAAATCGCGATTTACATGAATATGTTTTGACCCACAGAAAAGGGACTCTGCCAATGGTTTTGGCAATATCACAAAATCCTTTATACATTTTTTCTTGAGGTTGAAAAACCTTGAAGCGGTCGATGTTGTTATGATATTGAACCCTCTAATACCATTGCATATTTCACTGTAGAAAACATTTTAATTTTTCTTTGCTAGTTTTCTATTTTTTTTTATATCATTTGTCGATTTGTGAAAGCCATGGTATATCATATTTTCCTAACCACTGGAATTTTAATTCAGCTATGTATACAAATATAATCTTATAACACGGGGAATGAAACAGGATAAAAATAATGCCTCAGTCTTTATCCTCACAAAAACGGGGTAAGTTGCAAAACATTCTTGTTTCTATTTCCTCAAGCATTAACTACTATGGTCAAATTTTGCAACTTCACAGCTCTGGTGGTAGTCAATATGAATCCATACACTTTTCCTCAAAATTATGAGATAGCCCTATGATGAAATACACATTTTTGTTACAATTCATGATTTTCTCATATTTTGATCCCTGTTATTATGTATCAAACATAGGCGCCGATTTTTAGCTTTTCCCACCGGAGCTAAACATTATTATATCCAGGTTGAGATCTAGGGTAGCAAGAGTAAGGGGTCCATGCACTCTCCCCACACTTCCCCATCCCTTTAAGAATCACATTAAGTTGGGTTGGGTTGTTTTACCTCTGAGCGGCAATTTTTTGCACACCATCTCGGACCCCGAAGGCTCAGAGAAGGTTGGGGAAGGCTCAGAGAAGGTTGGGGAATCTGTCTCCCAACAGCTGTTCCAGTGGGGACCCACTGGAACAGCTGTTGGGAGACAGATGATAGCCTCCCGTCAAGGCCATCCAGCGTGTTCTTTAACGTCCACAGGGTATGTCTCTCCAGCACACGGGGCCACGGCTTAACGTCCCATCCGACGGACGGCGGCCTTTCCAAGCCCATCGGTGTCCCCTACTGACCGTGGGCA
This sequence comes from Ryuthela nishihirai, assembly GCA_038380435.1. Classification (NCBI taxonomy): domain Eukaryota; kingdom Metazoa; phylum Arthropoda; class Arachnida; order Araneae; family Heptathelidae; genus Ryuthela; species Ryuthela nishihirai. The sequence goes on along the minus strand of JAWZYU010000032.1, from coordinate 2,730,051 downwards.
GGGCGGGGAATTTTGCGGAGATAAATCTCAACGCTGACCCAGCTGGGACTCGAACCTGGGAACTACAGATTACGAGCCTGGCGCGCTACCGACTGAGCCACCCCCGCCCCTATCACATTAAGGGTAATGGAAGTAAAAAACATTAAACTTCCATGATTTTTTCAAAAACTTTTCTCAAAACCTCTGAAACGGTAGGGGAAAACATTATATATATACCCCCTCAAACAGCTGCTTGCCATAGAGGTCTGACAGGAGCCTGTCAGTTTATATGCCAAAGTAGAAGGTCTGTGAGGATACTGCAATGGAAACCCAGTCTCCTTCCCTCCCTCCACCCATTTTTTTCCGAATTGGTTGCTTCACTTTTTATGACTTTTCCCAATATTTATGACTTTTCGCGAAAAATCATAGAAAAGAAAACATTTTGATGAAAAAAAAAATTTGAGTGAAAGAAAAAAATCAGATAAAATATTTAACTAACTCCTTATGTTCAAAACTACATCTTGAAGCTATTAATAATGTTTCATATCTTCAAATATGATATACACATCTTCAAATATGACCATTTCCTCTCAGCTTTTCCAAGTTTCTTCAGAAATATCTTGGCTTTTACCCAGAGCCTTCACTGCATTAACTGAATAAACGAACCAGTCAAGCACATCTGACACAAAGCTCAGACACTACCTAAAGTGCCACATCCACTTATCAGAATACATGTGTGCTAAAACATGCCATGCATCCTTGCCTGCTGTTTACACCAAGTTTCTACAGTACTTCGTCGAAAGTTTCCAACGAATCGCCATCTGTCAGTTTTCTTGCACGGACAAATTGCTGCCATCTGGTGGCACAATTAATTCATTAACATAAAAAGGCTCCTTTTTCTAATAAGAATAGAATTACATGTTTAAGAATTATTTTTGTCCTAGTGTGTGAAAAAACAAGAAGAGTAAACAGAGATTTTGGTGTGAGGAAATGGCTGCAAGAGAAACAATTATATTAACATATGAATATTTTAAATGAACTGTGATCTAAGGGACCTGTATGTGTCGTTTTTTCTGCTCAGGTCCTGCCATCCTATCAGATCCTCTACTATGGCATATAAACTGACAGGCACCTGTCAGACCTCTGTGGCAAGCAGCTGCTTGAGGGGGATTTTGACGATTCACATAACTATCGCAAATATTTGCAAATGAGTGAAGAAACGTATAATACATTGAAAGGGCCACTGTGCAGTTCAAGGGACAACATGGCTGTAGGAAATAAATGTAACGTAAGAAATGGGAACGTAACGTATGACACACCAGTTAGAGGTTCTAACAGAATTGAAGAGAAAATATCATCTGCTGATGAGATTTGCAGTGAATGTAAATATCACATTTCAATATTTTTTAGGCTTATAAAACGGCTAGGGTATGATCTGAAAGGAATATATATGTTTTTTTTTAACTATCATGTGGAGGTGGGGGTCCCGTGAATTTTAAATGCTGCAAATTAAAAAAAGTTTTTAGTAATGCAGAGTATCTACATATACCTCGTAGGAAGCAAAATTTCTGGATATTTAGGCGTTTACAGGTAAGCCTTTTTATGTGTGTTTATCCTTTGATTTCATGATTTTTTGGGTTTGTTTTTAAGTATGAAACGAAAGTCTGTTGTTTAGTGATATGCTGTAGTCGAAATAGTTGTCTTCGATAAAAATGTTTACTTTGTGGGGGAGGGGGAGCTTTTCTAAAGTGTGCAACCCAAATTTGTTGTTTAGGGAGAAGTTCTGGTTCAAATAGTTACCTCCGATGAGGATTGTTTTTTTTTTTTTGGCGGGGGGTGGGGGGGCTTTTATATGTGTGGAGCGAAAATTCTTTGCTAAGCGATATGTGCAGATTAAAACTGTTGTCTCGTACAATATATATACATATTTTGGGGCTTTGTTTTTTTTCATGTGGAACGAAAATTTGTTGTGTAGCGTTATGATCTAGTTGAAATTATTGTCACCAATGAGATTACATATTTTTAGGGTTCTTTTTAATAGTGTGTAACGAAAGTGTGCTTTTGAGCGATATGCATAGTTGTTAATATATACCCTAGATAAATTTAATTTCGCTATTTTTTTTATATGCTAAGCAAATTTTTACGTTCGTAAATAAGCATTTATCATTAAATTCTTTTTGGTGTATTCTCGTTGTACTGTGCCGAGTTAGCACGTTTTAAACCATTATCTGTACAGCTGTTGAATATTCTTGATAATGTTCTGTTTCTGTGACTTTATTTATTATGTTGTATATTTTGTAATAATTTTCTTTATAGAAGTAAATTAGACTTTTCTTATTAAGTTCAAACACTTTTTCCATTTTCATCGATAGCCGATAGGGGCCGTGAGTTACGTAAAAGTACAACGTAGCAATACGTTGCGTCAAAAACAAAATGGCGGAAGTGAGGTTCGACCACGGAGGTAAGAATGAGAGGTGACGGTCTAATGCGCTTTCCCTGTCCAAGGTCATGATGCCGCCGCAGGTGGGGAGTGGCCATGTTGATGCCTCCAAAACAAACTTTCTACTGCCACAATCAAGCCTACTTTTTGCACCTTTGCTTGCTTCTACTACGATATTTACTGCTTCTAGTATGATATTTATTACTTCTACTATTAATTCTATCTCTAAGAAAAATGCATTTACATTATTTCGATTTAATACATATATATTTTTCGCCAATGAATATTCCTGTATCGAATAGCTATAGCAGAGTATTGTATATCTTTCCGTTACATAACTATTACTTTGATTACCACAAACATTTCATACAAATAGATAAATTTGAATGAATGGAACAATAATAAAAGAAATGATTAAATAATTTTTAAAATTTTACTGATATGTTTCTCCAAAACAGTTTCTGCTTTAAACATTAATGATCTAAACACAGTAAATATAGAGACCGGATCTAGAGGAGGGTAAAGGCCTATGCTCCCCACTTTTTATCCCCTCCCCTTTGACAATGCTACTAAGAGTAAAGGAGCTGAAAAAATGCAAATTTGTGCATATTTCGTGAATTTTTCAAGACAAAACAAAGGGGGAAATGTTATATTACAATGGAATCCAGGGTCATGTCCCCCTTTTACTTTTTCCAGTCTTTTTGCGCGCCCCCCCCCCTGCACTTTTTCCCCCGTATCTTGCCCACCTTTTTTTTTTTTCATTACGTACTTGGTAATATATAATAGCGAAATTGAAATACCAATCAAAAATACAGCATGCTAAGTGTTTCCTATGTTAACTAAATTGTTTCCTTATTCTACAAAAATAAATAAATAAAATGAACGCATTTAACGAAATTAAAACCAATAATCTAGAAATTACAAAAATAGCAATTATAATTTTTTAGTAAATTTTATATAATTCAATTTTTGGTGGAGATAGAATATAAAACGTATCTGCATTTCATGCAACAAAATGTGCTTTCCTCCGAGCCTTCCTCCTGTAAAAGGGGAAATAAACTGAAGAAACCTATTAGTCAACTATAATACTCATTGTTTAAAACAATTTTGATCTTGCTGAATATTTAATTCATATGTCCCAACTGGGCCAACGTTGGGATTTATATGTGCTGAAACTTCACCTGGCCCTCAGTGAGAAAGGGGACTCTTATAGCTTTGGAAAGGTTGCTATAAATCGTATGTGATATTCAGCCATGATCCGTTACGCAGGGGAGTTCTTGGGGTTTTATACATCTGAGAAGCACCTCTTTGCATACAATGAGATAAATGGCCAGGTCACAAGGACCCCAATGCTCAGAGGATGTTAGGAGAAGGGAACCCACTGGATAGCTGTTTGGAGACAGATGGCATCCTCTTGTCAAGGCCATTCAGTGTATTCTTTCATGCGCACAATTTCTGGCTCTCCTGTACAAAGAACCATGACTCAATGTCCCATCTCATGGATGGCAGCCTCTCCAAGCCCATTGGTATCACCTTTCTGGCAGAGGGCAGGTTTGGGATTATCAGATATAAATCTGAGTGCTGGGATATTTGGAACTCATACCAAAGAAGTGTTTCTTTTTTACAATGAATGAATTTTCCTTAGCATTTTATATTCATCTGAGAAGCCCAATCATATAAAGCATATATGAATAATTCAACAATATAAAGGTAAGAAAAGCAAAATTTTTACTCTGTGCATTTTTTTCAAATTTTAATAAAATTTACAAAGGAATTAAATGTAATTTTTCTCAAGAGATATTCTTTATCATAAGATAAAACACACATTACTAATTTTGTGGTAAAAATAATGAAACTAAAATCTATATCGGAATTACTTGCAGAACGAGGTGAAACTGATTAGTGCATTTTTTTTTAAATAAGCTACAATATTAATAATAATAATTGGGGGGAAAACTGGAAGACTGAAGCTAATTTTCTTTTAAGGTTTTTATGGTAGGAAATTTGAGTCCATCAGATGAAACATTAAACCATGGCTTTTGTCGGAAAAGAATCTAACGCTGTGCACGCTAAACAAAATGTCGGATAACCTTGATGGAAAGTTTTCATCTGTTTCCTATAACAGATGGCCCCAGTGGGTCACCTTAACCAATCTTCTTTGAGCCCTTGGAGTCCTTGTGACGTACGATTACCCCATATCTTTAATGCATTATTATAATTTCCTACTTGAAGCAAATATATCTGCCTTAATCAAGATCCTGAACAAAATTTCAGTTATCAAACAAAATTATCTTCATTTTCAGAAATCAAGCATTTACTTAATTTTAAGGTGGAAAAAGAATATTATCATAAAAGCATGTTCATATTTAATCACTGGATTCATTAGTGCATTAAACCTGAAAAAATAGAGAAATCTGCTTAAATTCAGAAAGGTGTCTAAACGGAATTAAAACTCAGATTTCATAACTGCATAATAATACAGTAAATGTTTCCACGTTATATGATTTATTTGATTTTGATTAATTTGATAAATTTAGTAGTGAAATATAATTTCCAGTACCTGCTTTAAAGGGCGATTAATACAACTGAATGCTGAACAGGCAGCTATAATATAAAATTAACAAATCGTCAAATTTTTCAGAGCAGATATCATTCTGTTATTACAGTTAGAGCTAATGTTTTGAATAGAACAACATGGCTGCCGCGCAGTCGCTCTAGCATCAACTTTAACTGCTTAGGGCGTCTCCTCCTCCATGGGTTCGACCACCAAAGCGATCACCAAAGCAAGGCCATCAACTCGATGTATGCTGGGAGTATATGGTTAAAGTAATGGAGACCAAAATTGAGTGACTACGAAGTAAGCATTATTTGGTAAAATAGTAAATGATGTAACTGAAATCTCTTTTTTGTTATGGTAGTAATTTATCATATTGTCCTAAAAACAAAGAAATCGTTGCGTATTACTCTACGTATATTTTCATAGAAATTCCCATATTCTAAAGGTAAAAGCAATTTCAAAATGAAATATGCTGCATCTTTAACAACATTCAAATGAAGACATAAATTGTGAACTGAATTTATAAATGCGTGAAATAAAAATTATGAACAAGATTATGATTAAGAATTAGCTTAATTTGCATCGTAAGGAGACATTTAATGCGGACTTCCAGTTTGCGTTGCTTATGCGCCTTTTTTTCAAGCAAAGTAATCTATATATAGTAGTATTTTTCTTTAATACCAAGCATTCTGTATTTAGCAGTAATTTTTTTTTCATTTTCTTCAAATATTCTGTATCAGTGACTTTTAATTGAAGTGTTAATGTAAAATTGGTTTATCCATTTTTTAACGAATGTGTTTCTAAATATTTGCAATTATGCATGATTCATTATGTGTTTTAACAGCATTATCTACAAATTAAATTTCTTTCCCTTTTTTTAAAATTAGGGTGTTTTCACGCTGGAAGAGAAGTCAACACTGTCATCTACTTTGCAAGTGGCATGTTCATTGGGCTTAGCAATGGTAACTCAAAAATTTCACATTCACTTCTGTGGGAAGAAGTGTATGTCTCCTTAATAATTCTGCTGGAAGAATAATGTAACCTTTCATTGGACAATAACCAAATTTATCAGTTAAGATGCACTAAAATTATAACAGAGGGGTTAAAATTTTCTCATTTCTCTAACATAAGTTCGGACAACTGGTATGCTAAATTTCAGACATAGCAGTCGCAAAATGAAATTGTACTTGTTGTATATTGTTGCAAGTGTGAGAATGACATACTAATTATGAGAAGAATCAGAATATCTTTCATTATTTCTTTAAAATTATGAGTGAAAAGTTTCACTGTAATACAGAGTTTCTCATTTATTTCCTACAAATAAACCCATTATTTTCGAAACAAAAAAAGACAACAAATATTCAGCTAAAGGTGTAACAAAAAATAAATATTGTATGTAAATATGTCCTATTCCTTTTGGTAAGGGGTGGGTGGGGTGGCTCAGTCGGTAGCGCGTCAGGCTCGTAATCTGTAGTTTCCAGGTTCGAGTCCCAGCTGGGTCAGTGTTGAGATTTATCTCCGCAAAATTCCCCGCCTTGCCCACGGTCAGTGGGGGACACCGATGGCCTCGGAAAGGCCGCTGTCCGTCGGATGGGACGTTAAGCCGTAACCCCGTATGCGGGAGAGCCATACCCTGTGCACGTAAAGAACACGCTGGATGGCCTTGATGGGAGGCTACCATCTGTCTCCCAACAGCTATTCCAGTGGGTCCCCTCCCCCAACCTTCTCTGAGCCTTCGGGGTCCATGTGACCTGGCCATTTAGCCCATGGTGTGCACAAAAGTGCCGCTCAGAGGTAAAACAACCCAACTCAACCCTTTCGGTAAAGTTCTTTTTCTTCATATATAGGGGTGGAAGTGATTCAATTGGTAGCACATCAGGCTCATAATCTGCAGTTCCCAGGTTAGAGTCTCACCTTGGATAACATTGAAATTTATCTCTGTAAAACCCCCACCCTCCTTCAGTTAGGTATACCGATGGGTTTTGAAAAGTTGTCATTCATTGGATGGAACACAAAGCAGTAGCCCAATGAACAGGAGAAATATACCCTGTACATGTTAAAGAACACACTGGATGGCGTTCCTGGGAAGTACCATCTGTCTAATGGGTGGCCTGGCCATTTAGCTCATTGTGTGCAAAAACATGCTCAAAGGTAGCAGAATGCAGCCTTCATTATATCCTTTGGGATTTTTATGATATATAAATTACTTAAACGTTTTTCTTTTTTTATTTTGGTGTATATATATGTAAAAAGCTTGACTAATTATAACATATATCAAAAATACTAATATCCATATTGCAAACTTCATAATTTTAATAATAAATAAAATCCCCTCAAGCAGCTACTTCCCACAGAGATCTGACAGGAGACTGTCAGTTTATATGCCATAGTAGAAGGTCTGTGAGGTTGGCAGAACATCAGCAGAAAAATAACATGAACATCCATGCCTTAACCGTGGGTTCGTAGCTAGGTTAAAAAAAAAATAAATAAATACCCCCTCAAGCAGCTGCTTGCCACAGAGGTCTAAATGAAAAAAAAATACACCCCTCAAACAGCTGCTTGTCATACAGGTCTGGCGGGAGCCTGTCATTTTAATATGCGATAGAGAATTTCTGTGAAAATTGTAAATTAAAAGTCAATGATGGACCATTATTGAAATTTTTAATATGAAAAACAAAACAATAGATAGCTGTGTAATATTATTCTACAGTAATCTATTGCATGCCATAGTATCTTGCCAAAAATATACGGGAATGTATGAGAAGTGCTTCAATATTATAAATATTCTGCATATATATTTATAACCCTAGATTAGGGGTTCGCCACATGGGGTACACGGTAAAATTTTTTTGGGGTACGCCGTGAGAGCTCAAAAATTGCTAGATCTAGTAACAAAGTAAAAATAACCATTGTTATACTATAACTATTGTTTTATCTATCTATACAAAGGGTACGCCAGTTACATACCCATTTCCAAGGGGTACGTGAAGCACAAAAGGTTGAGAACCTCTGCCCTAGATCAACAAGGTTAGATCTTCAACTAATGGAAACTGATGCACCTGACTAATATTACTTTAAAGAGATACTCTTCGGACTGCATTATATAAAGGGTAAGTTCGTTTGTATACAAATACATCTATTCGAAAATTTTATTTATTTATATGACAAGTTATCTAAGGTCCAATTATAGTAGTCTTTGTGTTTATATCATTTCTACTTATACATGACAGTATGCAATATATACATTGAATTTGTTGTTAATGTTTCTAAAGTTTGCTGGTCCATAATAACATTTGCAATGAATATAAGGACTAGAAAAAATGGGGTTTCCTACAATGTAAACTTAATTTAAAAATGTTATTTATAGGGGGAAATATACTATTTGATGCAGATTACTTGGTACTAATGAAAAAAAAAATTAATATGCGAAAATAACAAAAACGAAACTATTCAATGCGGTACTTCTGCAGTTTAAATCGCTCAGCTCATTAGATGATACGATTATTATATTTATATATTACATATGAATGCATTACTGCTTTGCTTAAAAAAATGGCGCATAAGCAACGCAAACTGCAAGTCTACGTTAAATGTCTCCTTACGATTCAAACCGCTAATTCTTAATTATAATAATGTTCATAATTTTTATTTCACACCTTTAAAAATCCAGTTCACAATTTATGTCTTCATTTCAATGCTATTAAAGATGTAGCATATTTCATTTTGAAATTGTTTTTACCATTAAAATATGGGAATTTCTACGAAAATATACATAGAATAATGAGTAACAATTTATTTGTTTTTAGGACAGTACGATAAATTACTACGATAACAAAAGAAAAGAAATTTCAGTTACATCATTTACTATCAATTTTTACCAAAAAATGCTTACCTCGTAGTCACTGAATTTTGGTCTTCATTATGTTAACCAAATACTCCCAGAATGCATCACATAGTTTTGATGTCGTCGCTTTGGTGGTGAACGTCACTTCCGCTAACCGAACATTTTTTTTTGTCGCATTTTCCTATAATGTATAAAAACCCAGCATGCACCGAGTCGATCGCCTCGTTTTGGTGGACTACATCACTTCCGCTAACCGAAAGCCTTTTGTGTCGCATGTTCCTATAATGTAGCAGACTACTTTTTTGTAGCATGTTCCTATAATATAATGATGAAATATCAGTTTTTGTATATCAATTCAAAACTCTGCTTCGCTTTACAATGGTGGAGGGGATATTAATGCATTACAAATTAAAAAACAAGGGAGAAGCAAACAGTCTGTTGAAATATTTATGCATTTATATATGATTCAGTTAATATAATCATCATCATCATCATCATCCTCAAGCAGCCATGGGCTACGGAGGACCAACCAGACTGTGCAGTTTAATTCTCCAAGCATATCTGTCCTGAGCTACATCTGCTGCATCCAGCCACTGCACACCAATTCTAACAAGGTCCTGTTTGACATTGTCTGCCCATCGCATCCTAGGTCTCCCCTTCTTTCTGAGGCCTCTAGGCACACCGTTCATAACCCTATTTGCCAATACAGGCAACATTGCAAAACCAGCGGAGTCTCTCTCTGCACAATATGCTGCTTAAAGGAGGTTGCAGACTCCTTTGCCTAACCTCATCATTAGTTACAAAGTTAAACCATCTAATACCCAAGATACTACGTAAGCATCTGGAAACAAAAGCATCTAGTTTCCTGTTATCTTGTTTACACAGCGTCCAAATTTCACCACCATAATTAACCCTAGAAAGAATTCTAGGGTTAATTATGGTAGTGAACAGTCTCCACAATCTCCGTAGATCTTTAAAAGTCCCGGCAGCAATCCCTATTCGTCTGTTAATCTCATGCCGCACATCACCAGTATCTGTTACATAGCTCCCAAGGTAATTAAATTGTGACACCTGCTCAAGACTGCAACAATTCAGATGAACTGAATCACAACCTGCCTGACCAATTTTCATCGCTTTAATTTTCTCTCTGTTTATAACCAAACCTACTCTATTACCATTCTCATCAACAGCTCGAATGAAAGAGTTCATCTCATCAACATCATATGCCAAAAGGGCTAAATCATCAGCATAATCTAAATCAGAAATTTTCGTATCTCCAACCCATTTAAGGCCAAAATCTTTCCCTTGCAGTGAATTTCGCATAACATAATCAATAACCAAGCTAAAGAGAAAAGGACACAAAATGCACCCTTGTCAAACACCAGAAGTAATGCTAAACCAATTGCTACAAGTCGTACCAACTGTCACACACGACTCAGTGTTATTATAGAGAGCTTTCATTATGTTAAGTAACTTGTCTGGTATACCATATGATCTCACAATCAACCACAAATTATGACGATCAACAGAGTCAAAAGCCTTTTTTGAAAAATCAACAAAGCTAGTAACCAAAGGTTTCTGAAACACTGAATATTTCTCAAGAATCTGCCTAAGTGAAAATATTTGATCCACACATCCCCTACACTTCTGAATCCACATTGCTCATCACGCAATTGACTGTCAACCAGATTCTTAATTCTATTAAGAACAATCATGCAAAGAACTTTACCTGGAACAGAGAGTATGCTGATACCCCTATAGTTATCACAAGAACTGCGATCACCTTTTTTGAAAATAGGGATAATAATAGCTCTAGTAAAATCCTTAGGAACCATGCCTTTATCATAAAAGATATTCAAAATTTCAGTCATCCAAGTGGTAACCGAAACATTCCCAGCTCTAAGCATTTCGGTAGTAATTTCATCTACCCCTGGGGAATTAGGAAGTCTAAGTTTAGAAACAGTCAAAATAACTTCAGATTGTGTTATAGGGCCAACATTAAAGCCACTAATGCATCTATAATCATTGCAAACAATGGGAATAGAACTAACCACATTGTTTACAATATCACTGAAATGCTCAGCCCACCTGGCCATGACAGAATCCTAACCTTCTATAACTTACATTGTTTATCCTTCAATCCCTGTATGCCTGTCCATTTTCTACCACACAAAACATTAACTATCTGGTACAGCTCTCTGCTGTTGTGCTTTCTAACTGCTTCCTCGGCTTTGTCAGCCAAACCATCAAGCCAAAGATTCTTATCAGCAGCTAACTGATCTTTTACACGTTTATTAAGTTCTCTGTAATCCTTTCTATTAGGACTAGTAAGGTACTTATTAAGGACATTCTTGCAGTTCTTTCTGAAATAAGCTCAAGTGCCTTATCACTTAAATAATTCTGTCTCCTCTGCTCCTTTTTTCCTAAAACAGTACTGTTAGTTTGCAAAAAAAGGCCTATTTAGAACGGCCCCATTCTTCCTCAACTTCAGTAGTAAAAAACCTATGACTGTCATAATGACTAAGTAATCTATCATGGTAAGCTTTAGCTATAACAGGGTCTTTCAGAGCTTCAGTATTAAAGGTAATTTTTTTAACCCCAGCACAACACTTTTTAAGTTTAAGTTGCAAGACACTTTTAACAAGGTAATGGTCAGATCCAATTTCAGTTTCCCTATATGCCCTGGTATTCCAAACAGGACTAGCCCATTTGCTGTTAATTAATATGTAATCAATCATATTCTTATGCAGCCCATCGGGTGAAACCCATGTGTACTTATGTATGTCGCGGTGTTTGTAATATGTGTTAGTTATTCTGAAACCATTGAGTTTACTTACCTGTAGAAGACGTTGCCCATTGCCATTGCAGCTACCAATACCAAAAGGGTCTATCACTCCCTCCCCAAAGGTCCAACTTTAGCATTGAAGTCACTTAGAACAAGGGTAATATCTCCTTTCTTGACAGAATTCAAATATCCTGAAGTTGTCAGTAAAACCTATCCTTCTCGTCCTCATCGGCATCCTCAGTGGGGCATAACAGCAGATAACATTCAAGTCTTTAACACTTGTCTGAAATTTTGCTGTAAGAAACCTTTCATTAATGCACTCATATCCTAGAAGAGCATCACTAGCGTGTCTGCTGAGAAGCAGACCCACGCCTTGGTGATGCTTATTGTCGTCCCTCCCTGAAAAGAGAAATTTAAGATTATTTTTAAGAATCTGACCTTTATCTGTCCATCTGGTCTCTTGCAAGCCAAGAATATCTAAATTATAAAGGTGGAATTCATGTGTGAGGACATCAAGAGAAAAAGCTCTGTGCAGAGTCCTCACATTCCAACTACCTATGGAGAGAAAATGGTTAGTGGGATGTTTAAAGAAACTATGTTTATTGAGAGAGGGAATGCCGACAATATCAAACAGCCCCTAATCGCAGACATGGGACAAAGACCCGTTCCCCCACCACTAAAGGCTGAAGTCATCTACACTGGAAGACTTCCCCCAATTTAGAATTTGACGATGCCAGTAGAAGCAAAGTGTTCAGGTGCCTGCGATGACCTCTGCTCAGGATTATCCACCAGCTGATAAACATATCCTGTGAATCTATTCACTTGGGGCTGTCAACCCGCAAACAAACATAACACACAGCGGAAGATTTTCCCTCCACAGAAGCCTACCAGTACAGAAAATTCAGGATCCATAATCAAGCTCAGAGCCATATATCTGTCCAGTCCAGTGGGTTTATGTGGTCAGCACCAGGACCCTGTGTGGTTGACCACTCCTCAGCAGGGTAGAAAAAAAAGTAGCCATAGTTGTCCAGATCAGTAGGCCACACTAATCTGGCAGCCCTCCCTTTCCGTTCACTTCCACAAGAGAGTATCTCTTTTGAAAGGTGCTAACGGCCTGCACCACGAGAAGGCGGGGTCGGACATTAGGTGCTAGACCTGGCCGGTTCTGTGCATCATCACTAGGGATTGGTACACAGCTCTCCTTCCAGTTTATGCCTAGCTACCATAACTACTCAGAAAAACAGATATTATTAACAAAAAAAAAACTCATATTTAGTACAGTTCATGTTTGCAATTGACACTTATATTTTGGATAAAGCTTATTGATGTATAAAGCTTATTTTTAAATCTCAAGTGTCTATATATATTTTATAGTACTTTGCTATTATATAGTACTTTGCAGAATAGTTGTTTTTGAAAATGTGTTGTCATTGCGAAATTCCTTACAAGAAACCTTATGTATCCATTGACTTCCATGTTATAAACGGAAACGTTTACCCATAGAAATTTTTTTGGTTAGCGTTTTTAATAAAAACACATATTGCTACCCATCAGAAATAATGAGATATACACGAAAATAAACTAATACATTAATAACTAAAGTATATTTTTAAATAAGAGTCTAAAATGCTGACCTGAAGTAAACTTCAATAGTAGAGTATCCCAGGACATCTCCTGCAAACATGGGACTCATTAATAGTCAGCTTGAAAATTGAGTTTCGCCTTGGGTCCCTTTAATCAGTTGCCAAGCGAGCTAATGACTTTGCCACTGTGATGGGGTTCGAACATAAGCCCCCTTTGATCAGTAGCCAAGCACACTACCGCTTGGCAGCTGAAATGGCTGTTTTTGGCTAGGGATATTTTATTGCTTTAATATACACTGCAGGAAATAAAAAATGCAACACTTGCAAGAAGTTATGCAAATGTGACGAAATTTAGGGGGGCGGTAATATATAGAAATGCATGGAAATGATTAAGTGTGCAGGACAATCAAAACGATTGGACAGGCGCAAGCTGACGTCACAGGTGCGGAGCAGTCAAGCACAGATAAAGTAACCAAAGCTCCCTGGTTGACAAAAAGTTGTGGAAATTGTTTTAAACCGCTAAAGATGCCATTATGCAGATATTAACAGCCGTTAAATTCTTTTAACAGCCGAACAAACTTCTTGGATCCCCTCCTCCTGAAAATAAATCCTGGGTACTTGCCTGCACGGTTGTGCTCAATCTCTCTATTAATGAAATAAAATGTCCGAAAATTTGAATTGTTTTATACGGGCATGCAGAAAAAGTAGTTAGATCAGTATTTTGTAAATTTGTTTGGTTGCAACCCAAGATTAAAATACATATTCACACCTAGACCCAAAAATTATATTCCCGCTCACCTCAATATCTAAATAATAGCGGTACCCAGTGGTGGATAACGCACAGTCACATGAGGCACTTGCCTGAGGTCCCATCTTCCATAGTGGCCTGAAAACCGTCAAACCTCGATTTTTTTTCAACACTATAATAATAAATACCTCCTCAAGCAGCTGCTTGCCACATGGTGGTCTGACAGGAGCCTGTCAGTTTATATGCCACAGTAGAAGGTCTGAGAGGATGGCAGGACCTCAGCAGAAAAACAACACACACAACCATGTCTTCACCCGGGGCTCGAACCCAGGTCACTTAGATCAGTAGCCAAGCGCGCTAATCACTCGGTCATGGGATGGCTACCTTTTTCAACACTACTTAGTAAAATATTTAACATTTAGTATAATCTTACTACGTATACATCTCGTGATTTTGATTTTATTTAGGTTAATAAAAAATATTATTGCCCGGCGTTGCCAGGGCCTCAATGATTAAGAGTAGCGAGTTTTCAGGCGTAAGATTACACAGGAAACTCGTTTACGTCCTGAAGTAACGTCACAGATTGCAGATGTTTTCGGCTCCCTGTAATTTTGCAAGTACGCAACGAATGAGTTCCGAATTTTATGTGGTGGTCCCACTTACGTCTTGACGTATCTGATTTAAAGATCAGGTTGTAAGCTGCGGTGGGGCAGGATTAATCCCGCCTCAATTGCCCAAAATCTTTGAGGACGATGCAGTCGCTTACCTTATGAATGGAGAGTTGAATGTTATGAACGACATAGTACATTATCGCTTCCTAGAGTTAGCAATGAACAGGCGTTTCGGTGCCAACTTTTGAGGATCTAATTTTTTGGGTTCAGAAACCTTACAGTGCACCAAGTTACGGTGAAATGAAACTGTAGACGAAGTTCTGTGGTCCTAGATTAATTGTAGACGTAACTGTAGACGAAGTAATGTGGTCCTAGAAGATTCTGTGGTCCTAGACGAAGTTCTGTGGTTCTGCCGGTCTAGGAGGAGTTAGTGACCAAATAGATAGAGTTGGGTTGGGTTGTTTTACCTCTGAGCGGCACTTTTTTGCACACCATGGGCTAAATGTCCAGGTCACATGGACCCCGAAGGCTCAGAGAAGGTTGAGGGAGGGGACCCACTGGAACAGCTGTTGGGAGACAGATGGTAGCCTCCCGTCAAGGCCATCCAGCGAGTTCTTTAACGTGCACAGGGTATGGCTCTCCCGCACACATGGCCACGGCATAACGTCCCATCCGACGGACGGCGGCCTTTTCAAGCCCATCGGTGTCCCCTACTGACCGTGCGCAGGGCGGGGAATTTTGCGAAGATAAATCTCAAAGTCTGACCCAGCTGGGACTCGAACCTGGGAACTACAGATTACGAGCCTGGCGCGCTACCAACTGAGCCCCCCCCCCCCCCCTCCAAATAGATAGACAGAACGGTTCAGAATTATAACTAAAATACATAACAGATAACCTGATTTCTATTCACTGCATTAAAAAGAACAGATTTATCATACATTGTTTATCATTTGATTGGTATTTTTCAGTATGTCCAAGTGATTTGCCCTTAATGATTATTTATATTGTTATGAATTGAACGGATGGAAACTGAGCTTGAGTTAAAAAAAAATAGTATTTAACAATTATAATTCTAAAATAATGTAATTTATTACAAAAGTATGAATAGAAAGATTTAAATAAACTAAAGTTAACCAACACAAATCTTTATCATTATAAAAATAAATCTTCGGAAGAACTTAGTACTTATTACCATTCGTACAAAGAAATGTTTCTCCTATAATTCCTACTATATATGTTACCGCTAAAGCGCAGAAATCAGTTATTCTACATATTATTTAGGTATTGTGCAGATTAACTAGGGTGATCCGTTAACGTGCGGAAAATAGTTTCATTTCTCAAATTACCTAGGTAATCTGCAAATTACCTGGATAATCTGCACATTACCTACTAGGCACTCGTTAAAGTGAAAATAAGATCTTTGCTGGAACGTTTCTGTACGCTTAAATTAACATAATGTTATTTATCTAGTGTCCGAGAGTAGAGTTGAAACCAGGGTCATCCCTCTGTCAACATGAATCAGTCGTCCGAATTATAAAAAACGCCCCCAAAATGAGCAGGCCAAGTGAGAACGAATCATTTTAGTGATTCGTTATCAAGAATGAATCACTTTCCCGATTCGTTCTCACTTGGCCTCCGCTCATCCGGGGCGTTTTTAATAATGCGGACGAGTGAATCACGTGACACGAAGATTCATATTCAAGAGATTCACCACTATGAGAGAAACAAACTTTTGAACTTTAACGATACGAAAGTCGTTAATGTGCACATTACCTAGGTAAAATGCGGAAAACTATTGATTCCGCACGTTAACGAAGCAAATCAGTTATTCTGAGATTAGCTAGGTAATGTGCACATTAACGGCTTTCGAGCTTTAGCGGTAACATATACACTCAAAGCATATAATTAAGGCTTTTTAGAAAAGGTGATAAGTGGTAGAATCATATTTGTGAACAATCAGCAATATATCGATAACAACCTTACCAATTCATGTAAACAAACTAAAGATAATTATGCATGATGAACTCTTCCTACAGAAAAGTTGAGATCAGCTCTGCTTGTTCGACTAACATAAAACCTCCTCAGCCACAGTGTTAAGTGTCTTAAGCATCATTCTTTTTCTTGCCAGTCCGCTAACAGGATCAACACTAAAACTTAATTAACTTCCAGCGAACACACTAAATAAAAAAGTTTCTTCTTTACACTATACCGGACAGACTAAAACAAACTACGTTTTCCTTCACACTCTAATTACTCTTAATTCAACTCTCCTATACTTTTTTTAAGTTACGTTCGTTCGAAGTTATTCGTCACGTAATTAGCGCGCTGAAGCACATGAGAGCATCAAAATGATACATCAAATCACAAGTTCATTTTAGCACGTTCATTTGTCGTAACAACATTTTAGTACAGTGGTTCTCAATCTTTTATGCTCCATGTACCCCCTGGAAATGTGTATGTAACTGACATTCCCCTTATACATATATATAAAACTATAGTTATAGTATAATAATGCCAACTTAGCGACTTTGTTACCAGATCTAGCGACCTTTGACCGCTCACGGCGTACCCCAAAACTTTTTACTGCGAACCCCACGTTGATAACCCTTGTTTTAGTATATCCAAGTCTATATAATACATATTTAATATGTGTATAAAATTTTCAGTTTATTTCTGTAATTCAATTTGTTTAGTATGCAGCATACATTTGTTTCATTTGTCAGTTTTAAATATTTTTATAGATTGAGTAACCCCTACCTACATCTTGAACAGTTGAAAGTCATCCGATACTTTTGCCACTGGGGCCTTAATATTTTAATCCGCCACTTGTCATACTTACAGGCTAACGGACATGGCAAAGAGTATTTCGCAATCCAACAAAAGATACTCACTACCCTGGATTGTAGACGAACAACTGAATAAATTACTAATAAAGATTATCAAAGTCTTATTATAAATAACGAAAGTTGCCTCTTAACCCTTTCACGACTAAGGGAAACATTTTTCCCATTTTATAATTGGTGATTGTCGTATTTAATTATAACCTTATCCGAATTTTTTATACAGAATGTCAAAATAGAACGTATGCCGAACGCAATTACGTAAACGGGAACGTTTAGAAAACAGAAACAGAACTGTCAGGACGCATAATATATGTACTATGTGCAATGTCCATCTTTGCCTCACTACCAAAAGAAATTGCTTCGCAGAATATCATAATTAGCACATCATTTTGTATAGTAATTTTATTTCATAATTTTGTATTATTTTAGTTAACATTTTGTTCTAATAAACCAACAAATAAAAGACATTGCATAATAAGCCTAACTATAATTTGTGTTACCTTTATAGTCCATTGGGAAAAATATTTCACATAAAATTCCAAAAAAACTATACATTGTTATGTATTTTTCTTATGATTTTTATTTATTTTACGTCTAAACAAACTAAAATAAACAGTTACATACTACTATTTACTCTTAGAAACCTTATGGTCCTGAAAGGGTTAACTGGAAGCCAATTTGTTACAATATGAGATGCATGGGGAAGAAATAGCTCAGTCGGTAGTACACCAGGCTCAAAATCTGTAGTTCTCAAACAATAGACTCAAATGCCAGTTGCGCCATCGTTTTGTCCCTCCCCCTGCCCTAGGTTAGAAAGGGGACACTAATGGGCTTCGTAAGGCCGCTGGCTGTCAGACGAGAAGTGTGACCCCGTATGTAGGAGAGCAATGTCCTGTGTATGTTAAAAAGCATGCTGGATGGCTTTGATCCATCTGTCTCCTAACAGCTGTCCAGTAGGTATCATTCCCCAAATTCCTTTAAGCTATTAGGTTCCTTGTAACCTGGTCATGAAGTCCACTGAATGCAAAACAGAACCGTTCAGAGATAAAACATTTAACCAGTCACGAGAACTGGGATATGTATCAAGTTGTAGCACTTGCTTCGGCAAAAACAGAAAACCACCAGAGGTTTTTTGGAAAAAATGATTGCATTTTCGATTACTTTCCTGAGCTGACAATGATTACATTTTTGAGATTTTTTCCCTAGCCACAGGAGCTTCTACGTCAGGAGTGGCGATCCTTTCTGAGCTGTCGTGCCAAATTACAGAATTAAGAGAACATTTTCCAGCTCCTGTGCCAAATTACAGAAATACGAGAACAATTTTGAGCTCGTGTGACAAAATACAGAAAAAAAGAAAATATGTTCGATCTCGCGTGCCAAATTACAGACGAGTTAAAAAATTTTTTTCTGTAATTTGGCACGCGAGATCGAACATGTTTTCTTATTTCTGTATTTTGTCACACGAGCTCAAAATTATTCTCGTATTTCTGTAAATGAGCACGCGAGTTCGAAATGTTCTCTTATTTCTGTAATTTGACAGGCGAGTCAAAAAATGCTTTCTGTCAATTTACAGAAATAAGAGAGCATTTTCGAGCTCGCGTGCTAAATTACAGAACCACGAGAACATTTTTGAACTCGCATGCCAAATTGTAGAAATAAAAGAACATGTTCGATCTCGTATGGCAAATCACAGAAAACCTTTTTTGAACTCGCGTGTCATTTATGGAAATAAAGGAACATTTTCGAGCTCACGTGACAAATTACAGAATTAAGAGATTTTCCAGCTCGCTTGCCAAATTACAGAACTGTGAAACATTTTTGAGCTCGTAAGCCAAATTACAGAAATAAAAGAATGTGTTCGATCTCGTGTGGCAAATCACAGAAAACGTTTCTGAACTCGCGCGCCAAATTACAAAAGAGAACGTTTTCGAGCTCGCGTGCTAAATTACAGAAATAAGAGAAATGTTTAGAGTCGCGTGTCATATTACAGGAAACATTTTTGAGCTCTACTGCCAAATTGCAGAATTAAGAGAACATTTTTGACGGTATTTTCAGAGAAATCTATTAAAATAACTCGTTTCATTCCGTATCATTTAAAGCCTAGAACCAGAAATGTTTGTACCACGGATGATTGAGTGATTCATATAGAGATTACAATAGACGTGTTACCACCAGGGGCGTAGCGAAGGACTATTGGTTGGGGGGGTGGAGAAATCAAATATTTTCCAACTCGAAAATCAAATTTTGTCAACTGAGCAAATAATGTCTAGATTTTCGCTCCGTGGGTGGGTGGGGGGGAGGCAATTTTTCGCAATTCTCCTACATTTTATTTTGCACATTTCACTTCCAATTTTGCCAACTAGCCATATTTTCACGGAAATTATCCCAATATTTACATCTCGTCTGAAATGTACCAATTCAGTGTTTGAATTTTCCGTTGATTTGGCCAACTCTCCTTAATTTCACAACCGAATCCCAATCCCAATTCGAATTTTACCACCTACCCTAGTTTTGCCAACTCGTCTATATTTTACCAAGTGCATTCGAATTTTCCCAACTCCCCTAGATTTTGCCAACTAGCTATAATTTCAAAGAAAGAATCGTAATTTTTACATCTTCTCTGAATTTGCCAAATCTTTTCCAATTTTATCAACTCTCCTTAATTGCACAAGAAAGACACAATTTTCACAACTTCCCAGTATTTAACCAAGTGGCTTCGAATTTTGCCAACACCCTACATTTTATTAAGTTTACTAGATTTGTTCTTTAATTTCACAAAATAAATCACAATTTTCACAAATCGCCTATAGTTTACCAAGTGGATTCGAATTTTGCCAACTCCCCTAGATTTTGCAAAGAGTTCTCGGTTTTTCCAACTCTCCTTATTTTCACAAAACCAATCCCAATTTTTGCAACTCACCTGTACTTTACCAAGTGGTTTTCAGTTTTGCCAACTTCCCTAGATTTTGTCAAGTTTCCTCGATTTTACCGCCTCTCCTTAATTTCGCAAAACAATCCCAATTTTTATATCTCTCCTGAATTTGCCAAGCCACTTCAAATTTTTCAAACTCTTTGCAAAAATCAGGTGAGATGTAAAAATCGTTTTTTTTTTCCTGTAAAATTGTGGCGAGATGGCAGAACTCGAATCCACTTGGTAAAATACGGGCAAGTTGTGAAAATTGGGATCGTTTTTGTAAAATCAACAGCTAATATGATGGAAATAATATTTCTCACTCACGCTCACAGAATTATATAAATAATTCAGTAATAAAGTATCACTGGATCCGGTTAGATTGTTTTACCT
Source organism: Ryuthela nishihirai (assembly GCA_038380435.1). Classification (NCBI taxonomy): domain Eukaryota; kingdom Metazoa; phylum Arthropoda; class Arachnida; order Araneae; family Heptathelidae; genus Ryuthela; species Ryuthela nishihirai. The sequence goes on along the minus strand of JAWZYU010000032.1, from coordinate 2,709,357 downwards.
CTAAATGGCACTTTTTTGCTCACAATGGGCTAAATGGCCAGGTCACAAAGACCCTAAGGGTTCAGAGAAGAATGGAGGGAGGAGAAGCCACGAGCATCTGTTAGGAGACAGATGGTAGTCTCCCGTCCAGGTCATTCAGCATGTTTTTTAACGTGCACAGGGTATGGCTCTCTCGCACACGGAGCCACGGCTTTAAGCCCATCCACGGATAGCAGCTGTTCCAAGCCCATCGGTTTTGCAGTGATAAATCTGAATGCTGGGACTCGAACTTGGGAACTGCAGATTACAAGACCTGTTGTACTATCGAATGAGCTACCTCTGTACTCCTGTACACAAGAAACACTTGAAATAATTAACTGAAAAAATTTTGTTTTTGTTCTGAGTTGGATTCGAACCGATGTTTCCCAGAAACATGCCTGGTCTGATAACCACTATATCACCAGTGGCTAACATTTTTCAGCAATGCGACATATAGATATATATGTTGATTACATATATATTACATACATATGTTGATTCGCTCCTGGCGACATCTATGTCGGAAATAGGGCAACCAGCTGCTCCTATGATGGAAATAACATTGCCACTCAGGCTCAGAGCGTTATATAGGGGCGGGGGTGGCTCAGTCGGTAGCGCGCCAGGCTCGTAATCTGTAGTTCCCAGGTTCGAGTCCCAGCTGAGTCAGCGTTGAGATTTATCTCCGCAAATTCCCCGCCCTGCCCACGGTCAGTAGGGGATACCGATGGGCTTGGAAAGGCCGCCGTCCGTCGGATGGGACGTTAAGCCGTGGCCCCGTGTGCGGGAGAGCCATACCCTGTGCACGTTAAAGAACACACTGGATGGCCTTGACGGGAGGCTACCATCTGTCTCCCAACAGCTGTTCCAGTGGGTCCCCTCCCCCAACCTTCTCTGAGCCTTCGGGGTCCATGTGACCTGGCCATTTAGCCCATGGTGTGCAAAAAAGTGCCGCTCAGAGGTAAAACAACCCAACCCAACCCAGAGCGTTATATGAATAATTCAGCAATGAAGTATCAGAGTACATTGTCCTGTGGGCAAGAAACGTTTGAAATAATTAGCTGATAAAAATTTGGTTTTAGTGGTAAAACTCAGTCGAGCCGGGAGGAAAGCAAAAGAAGAGACCGACATCCCCCCCCCCAAAAAAAAATCCGATATTATTATAGTGAATATTATATCTAAAAAGTAAAACTAGAGAGGAGGTAATTTTAAAATACATCTCTTTTCCGAATCTAAATTTTATGTTAGAACCCAACTGATAAATGTTTTAAAATTCTGTCTCTTCAGACAAAGATAATGAACCCTGATAACTCTATACCACAGCTGTAAACAAGCTGTATGTTTCAAACAGGCACAAACAGGTGTAATCCACTATGAATTAGTACACAAAAAATTTTCAGAGTGTTCTATGCTTAAAAATTCTGGCAGTTGTTTTACGCTTTAACATATTACTCGATAATTTTTTTTCTCAATACTTGTTTCTATATATTAAACAGGGCATGATCTAGGCAAGGGGGGGGGGGGGGGGAACTATTGAAGTATTTTATTTATGAAAAATCTTCCGATAAAAAAAGATTAGGTAATCATTACAACTTTCAGAATGGAATCAGGAACGAATTTCCCATAAAGCGCGTTAAGCACTTGCCTAGGGACGCCCACGGTTCAAACTTTGCATTGTTTTTTTAAGCAACAATTGAAATATATTATGCTCTATAAGCCCAGCATGTTAAGATTAAGCAACAATAAATTCTTGTCTTGGAATAAAAAACTAGCTACAAATATCCATTGTTCAAATTACAGTTCAAAGAACTAGAGCCCGGCGCCAATGAAAATAATAATAAAAATTTAATAAAAAATGAAAAAAAAAACATATAATACAAACTATTTAAAAAAATAAAAAAATAACAATAATAAAAATTAGCAATGAGCGGGGGAGGGGGGGATGCACCCCTCCAAAATCGGGATTGAAAAAATCTAAATGAGTTGAGAACGTTTGAAGCTACTTGATAAAATCTAGATGAGTTGTAAAACAAAGGTTGTTTTCGTAAAATTAAAATTAATCGAATAAATTCAATAATCCGCGCAGAAAGGAGGAAAAAAAATGATGAATTAGAATGCTGACCCTGGACACACCTGCAGATGGTAGTCAGTTCTTCGTCGCCGTTCAAACTTTCAAGATGATGTTAGTGTTGAGAAATTATTTTGCATTATTTTGCGGTGTTTCACGGAATAGCTAAAATTGTAGACACAGCTGCGAAAATAGATGAGAGCAAGTATATTCTAGAAATCCTTCCTGCCTGAAAGGAAACAATGAAGATGAATCACTGATCAAAATCCCATTTCGGCAACAGATACCAAGCGTTATCTTATTAAAAGAAAATTAGATTTAAGATAAGTGAACGAAATAATACGAATGATTCATCATTAGGAAATGAATACGTTATCAATTGCAAAAAGTTAGTGCATTTGTCCTGAGAAGGCACGATACCCAGGATTCAGTTCCGGGAGGAGGTGGTGGTGGGGGGGGTCCCATAACAAAAAGACGAGTAGGGTTTCTCTATTATTATAATATTTCACCGCACAAAAATGGAAATAATATTCTACATGGAAAAAGACTTTACAGTTTTCTCTTTTTAATCTATTTTTGTGTCTGACACGTAATATGGGTTAAAATAAAATTGTGTAGAGGTACCTGTTTTGAATTCCAAAGCAAGTAAACAAGTATGAGACTTCTTGTAAGACTACGGGATTTCGGGAGGGAGGGGGTCACACGCCCTCCCCAGGGTACGTCCTTGGTCCTGTGAATATTAACTATGACAATTTCTTATTAAACTTCACATTGTTTTTTATATATTTCCTAATTGTGTGTTCGAATGCATTTTTAACAAGTTGGGCACATTAACGATTTCGGAAAGATTCATATTACTAATTATTTTCCTTACGGTTAATGTTATATAGCTTTTCTAAACTACTTCGGATAACGACAAATATTTAAAAATAAGTGAATCACATGCTCTCTGAAATGCCCTTCATATAATGAATGTTCTGAGAGCACGAGAGAGGTGCGATGTGCCATTCTACTTCGAAAGCCATATAAATATATCGATATATTTAATAAATACTTTAAAAAATCAGTTTTTTTATCATTTATTAAAAGAAATATTAGATTATATAATATAATCATGGTGATTTACAGTTTACACATTATTTACATTTAAGCAAATGTAAATAATATGCAAATTTTAAATGTGTGATGATATGTACTAATGTGACAATGACATGTACGTTTTTTGAGGCCCCCCAGTTTGACAATGACATGTATATTTTGGTATTTTAAGCCAGTGGCTGGATATTTGGGCCTGCTGGTCTTCTCTATCTCGGCCTGGTTCTAACCATAAAATGATGAAATTTAATTCCGATCTGGGCTGAAGTTGCGAAGATATTTCTCCCAGTTTCGAATATACTAAGTGATCCCAATGGCATAATAGCATAGAGTGACCAGCTTTTTCGAAAGGAAAATAAGGGGCATTTTCTGAGTTTTTTAAACATCGACTCTTTCTCTAAAACACGGGATTCTTAACCTTTCTCAGACAAGCGATGCATGCGATGTCCCCTTTGCAAGCGATGTATGGAAGCCTTGCACTCCCATTTATATGTGCTCTTGTTTGGTTTATTTTTGAAAATGAAAATAATTCGATTTCCAAATTTTACTCCCACACACCCTGGACCCAGGGCCCGATCTAATGGGGGAAGTGCATCACCCCAACTTTTGAGGTTCTATTACTAGTAAGAGTGATAGAGGCAAATAATTATGAAACATGTACACAGTCGTATCAGAATAATATGACCACCTATTATGTGGTCATATTATTCTGATACGACCGTGTATATATCATACATTTTTCGAAAAATTTTTAAAACCTCTAAAATGGAAGGAGAAATATTATACATGCAATAGAAATCCAGTCTCATTTTCTCCCCCCCCCCCCATTTATTTCATCCGGGCCTGCCTGTACTCCTTCCCAAACCCCTGTTTAAAAACTATTTTAGTGGCTTAAAAGTTAAAATAAGTATAACCCCCCCCCCCCCCATTTATTTCATCCGGGCCTGCCTGTACTCCTTCCCATACCCCTGTTTAAAAACTATTTTAGTGGCTTAAAAGTTAAAATAAGTATAAAATAAGTATTAAATATTAAAAAAATGTACTAAAGTATTATTAAGTTTATGCTACGTTAAGTTCATACAAATAATAAATTTTCCATTTAAATAATAATCTTGTTACAAGCAACCGCACTTGTCTATAAAAGTAATACTTCGTATCGCAATTAGTTTTTTTTATTTGATCTTAATGTCTCATATCCCAACTAGGCATAATTCTCGTGTATTAAAATAATACTTTGCATTAAAATCAGTCTTTTCCTAGTACAAAAGAAATCACTCCCGAAGCAGCTCACTTCTCATGGAGGTTTGAGTAGCTTGACAGTATAATCTACCACACAGAGACCAGTGAGGAAGAGAATACCTCAGCAGAAAGACATCATATAAAGGGCGTCAAAAAACAACTGAGAATGTTTTAACTGCAAATTGGCAACACTGTTTATAAGCCACGCGAATGTATTCATAGGTTAATTATACTGTCTCGTAACCATGACAATCATCGTTTAGTTTCTCACAGTGTTCTATTACGCTTAGAAATAGTTTGAAATGGAGAATCTTCTTAACCGCCTATCATGGCGTTTTTTGTGACTGTTTCAAGTTTTGTATCTTATGAATATTAAAAATGAGAAATGTTGTTGATACAGGTCTGTTGCCATGTGACTTCTGTTTATTTTCTTTAAATGAGGGGATATAAATTGAGCACGGCGTTTTCTAAGGCCGTTCCAAATAGAGAGTTCCAGGAAATATTTAACAAGTGGAGTAACGCTGGGACAGGTTTTTAAATAATTGCAGTTTCCGAAACACTTTTCCCAAGTCGCAACAAAATATTATCGCACTACGTTGGTTTGATATCCATAACCTAAAAAAACTTGAAGGAAAGACACAAAAATGCGTTTAACAGACGCCTACGAAGAAACCTCGCTTCAAACGATTTCTAAGGGCAACAAAACACTGCAAGAAACTAAACGACGGTTTTCATGGTTGAGACCACGGAGATATGAATGACAGGAGACGCCCTAACGCGCTTTCCCTGTCCAAGGAAAATGATGCTGACGCAGCAGGGCGGTAGCCATGCTGTTGGATTCAAAACAAACCGTCTGCCGCTGCAATCAGGCCTACTTTTCACGTGCTATACTCAGTTTTACTGTGCGTTATATACGAGAAGATTATTTTTTTACGACTAAGAGAAAGCCCATTTAAGCTATTTGGAATTTATATTGCTTTTTTTAATGCAATGAATATTTCCATACAGAATTACTGTATAGCAGAACTATTTATGTATTTCGTTGAATACGACAAAAACAAACAATTACCAGATTTTGAAAGTTTATTTATATTGCACTCATAATAGCAGAAAACATTTTATGGATAAAACACTAAACATTATATGCAATAGCAGCATTTAAACTGCAAAAAAAATCACATTTGTAAGATTCAGAAAAGCCTGCAGAAGGGATTCTCAAATAAGTGCAACGTAAAATCAATCAATCAATCAATCAATCAATATAAGAAGAACATCTTCACATTTATCACCGAGTACAATCCGAAGAAAATAAAAAAAAAATCTGGTGAAGAATCGAGGTTTGTAACTCGAAATAAAACCGATTTCATAGCGGCGTAATTTCAACACGAAGTTGCTTGTATCATTATATAATTATTTAAACTTTTATAAAAATGACAAACTTACCGATGAAAGGTAATTCCTGGTATCTTTTTTGAAGGTCGATTCGTTCAGCCGTAAGCTGAACAGGCTGCCATAATACAAATGTCGAAAAAAATTACATTTTTATAGCGCAACACTTCGTTACTCACCTATACTACTGATCAATGTTTTGAATAGAACAATATGGCTGCCGCGCAGTCGCCGAAGCATCATTTTCAAGTGCTTAGGGCTCCTCCTCTTATCTTCCTACCTCCATGGTTTAGACAGTATAATTAGCCCAATTCTTTGGATTAATCAATTAGTACACTCGCAGGGCTTCTGAAGTGTTGACAATTTACAGTAAAAATATTCTTGGTGAATTTGGGACGCCCTTTGTATAACAGAAAGTATTCTTGATTTATCTGTGACGCGACCGTAGTTTCCCATATATAATTCTCTTTTGCTATAAAGTTACTTATATACGTTATCTCTTTGTTCGCCTGTAGACATTTGGATTACCTACGATGGGCACTTTTTATGCATACAATGGGATAAATGACCAGATCCCAAGAACCCTCAGGGCTCAGAGGATGGGGGAAGGGGACCTACTGGACAGCTCTTTGGAGAGATGGCAGCCTCCTATTGAGGCCATCCAATATTCGTTAATGTGCACAAGATATCGCTTTCCCACACATGGGGGGGCGGGGGGGGGGCTCAGTCGGTAGCGCGCCAGGCTCGTAATCTGTAGTTCCCAGGTTCGAGTCCCAGCTGGGTCAGCGTTGAGATTTATCTCCGCAAAACTCTCCACCCTGCCCACGGTCAGTAGGGGACACTGATGGGCTTGGAAAGGCCGCCGTCCATCGGATGAGACGTTAAGCCGTAGCTCCGTGTGCGGGAGAGCCATACCCTGTGCACGTTAAAGAACACGCTGGATGGCCTTGACGGGAGGCTACCATCTGTCTCCCAACAGCTGTTCCAGTGGGTCCCCTCCCCCAACCTTCTCTGAGCCTTCGGGGTCCATGTGACCTGGCCATTTAGCCCATGGTGTGCAAAAAAGTGCCGCTCAGAGGTAAAACAACCCAACCCATCCCACATATGGGCCACGGTTTAAAGTCCCATTGATGGATAACAGCCTTTCCAAGCCCTCGGTGTCTCCTACTGACCAAAGACAGGTTGGTAAGTTTTGTGAGGATAAATCTCAACACCAGCTCTGGTGGGACTAGAAACCTGGAACTGCAGCTTCTAAGCCTGGCACGCTACCAACTTTTTTTTCGTTTTCAGAGAGCAATGAAAAATTCTTTTTGTGTTGGATAGGTATTGACGAAATATTATGATTCGCATTTTCCAAATTTCGCAATCAGGACTTTTAAAACGTTCTTGACACGTCTGTAGATTTGCATTCGTTCCTCAGAAGTTAATGAGATACGACTTGCTTAAAAGCTTATCTAAACTTCTCATTAATATGTAATTTTGACATGTTTTTGGCATGTAAATTTCAGTCTGTGTTGTTGCTATGGAGCTTATTAAAGACGGGGAAAATTTTACATTTTCACGAGGATGCAGCTTGAGGACGATGAGGAAAAAATTCATGTTGATTTATCACAAGCATATGGGGACTTAACTATTCATATGGCACTGTTATGAGTTGGATAGCAAGTTCAGAGGTTGGGTTGGGTTGTTTTACCTCTGAGCGGCACTTTTTTGCACACCATGGACTAAATGGCCAGGTCACATGGACCCCGAAGGCTCAGAGAAGGTTGGGGGAGGGGACCCACTGGAATAGCTGTTGGGAGACAGATGGTAGCCTCCCATCAAGGCCATCCAGCGTGTTCTTTAACGTGCACAGGGTATGGCTCTCCTGCATACAGGGTCATGGCTTAACGTCCCATCCGACGGACAGCGGCCTTTCCAAGGCCATCGGTGTCCCCCACTGACCGTGGGCAAGGCGGGGAATTTTGCGGAGATAAATCTCAACACTGACCCAGCTGGGACTCGAACCTGGGAACTACAGATTACGAGCCTGGCGCGCTACCGACTGAGCCACCCCCGCCCCAAGTTCAGAGGCCGGCAGGGCTTCAAATACTTCCCTCGTGCATGAAGATCGGAGACCGCGAACGAGAAAACCATCGCTGCTGTTTGTGAAGTCATTAAGAAAAACCCACACACCACCATTCAGGCAATAAGTTTAGATGTCAATGTATCGATTGGCAGTGTGGAAACAATTATTCATCAAAATATAAAGTTCCGAAAGATCTGTGCAAGGAAATGCTGGCAATGTTTGAACCTAGTGACCCCAAAGAATTATCAGACATTGTCACAGGTTTTATTTAAAAAAAAAAACAAAAAAAAGTCTTCTTTTAAGTTTTATTTTCTTTTTCTTTGAAAAAAAAAAGTCCCCCTTTTTTTTTTTTCAAAGTTTCTGTTTACTTTTAAAACAGAAACATGGTTTTATTACAACTCCAACAAAGATTGATAACTATGTTTCGGTTGCTGAATGTGAACCAGAATGTGAACCGCATCCTCAAATCCTCCGACAAGACTTTCGATCAAGGAAGAGAATGTTTACAATTTTTTTCAATTCCCAAGGAGTGATAGGGTAGTCATGGACACCTTACCTGAAAATATTACTATAAATAGCCAATATTATACCATTTGCTTGCTCGAAATGGTTGAGCAGCGTCCTACAACAGGCATCAAGGGTTCTTCGTGACAATACCAGTGCTCACAAAACCTGGCAAGTTATGGCCTATCTGGAGCATGTAAAAATCAAACAGTCACCCCCATCCAGAGTGTATTCATCCGATCGCGCATCATAAGATTTTTGGTTATCCCAAAAATTAAAAAGGAACTTGCTGGAAGCCTTTTTTAAGGGAGCAAGACCTTGCAAAATACGTTCAGAGTATTCCCCAACAGGAGTACTACCGAGCATTCCAGAATTGGTGTACACTTTTGCAACTTTGCATAGATGCTGGAGAGTACTTTGAAGGACAATAAAACTTTTGTTAAGTGCAATGGTTTTTGTTATGCAGATGCATGTGAACTTTTTGAATGGCCCTCGTATCTGTATTAGGCTCTCTAATGGTGGAAAAAGGTTCAAAATTTTAAATATTGCAAATGATTAATTTATGCTAGAAATTTTGTTGGTAGAGTGTTATGGCCAAGAAGTTTACATTGGGGGCAATACTTTAACCTTTACTCCCATGGGTGGATAACAAAACGCTTTATTTTTAAAATTCTTTTTTGGTTTCATTCTGTGTAATTCTTGTCACTCCTGTGCTTATTTTGGATAGTATTAATTAACTTTGCAGTGATCATAGGAACACAAAGGAAAATTTCATTGTGGGGGACACGCATTTTCCTGAAGCTTGCATATACAGTATATGTACAAATTAAATACAAAGAGGTGTGATTCAGGTAGTGTATTCATACCGTATTCAACCCATTCCCATCCTCACGGCCCATTAAGAAATGTTAAGGCAGCATGCAGAAAACCTAATTATCAGTTCCCTCCATCCCAAACTTGTCTTAATTTAAATTTTTTTTAAAAAAACCCTCAGCAGCTGCTTGCCACAGAGGTCTAACAGGAGCCTGTCAGTTTATATGCCATAGTAGGAGATCTGAGAGGATGGCAGGACCTCAACAGAAAAACGACACACGCATCCATGCCTAATACCGGGGCTCGAACCCAGGTCCCTTAGATCAGTAGCCAAGCGTGCTAACCACTGGGCCACGGGACGGCTACCTGCTTTGAAATCCAAAGCAAGTCTTTTTTTCATTTTAGCCTCATATTATGCAAAGAACGTAAGGAGAAGAATGAACGGCTTTTGTATCCAGAGCTGAATCGCTTCTACCGCCTCAGTTCCAGATACACGCTCCGCTGTGAAATGTGCTTACAGGGGATATGCAGCAAACCGGTTGTTCGTAGTTTAGGATTGAACTGTCTCTGTGCATGCGCGATCTGTGGCTTTTTAGCACGTTGCTTCTGAACGACAGCGGATATGATCTCGAATTTCAGATATGTTGATTCCAGCCCCGGGTAAGGCATGAATGTGTGTGTCGTTTTTCTGCTGAGGTCCTGCCAACCTCTCAGACCTACTTTAGCATATAAACTGACCTGTCAGGTTCCTGTCAGACCTCTGGCAAGCAGCTGCTTGAGGGGGTATATTGAACGTTTGTTTTTTCTCCTTCAGCACTTTTGATATATTGGCTACTCCAAAAAAATGTTAGTAAAAGCTTGATTTGTAACAATAGAGATGTACTTTTCCAAACGCAATCTTCCTTACCAGATGCACCTGGTTTACCTTAAACTGTGCCGCTATGTTGGCAGTTATAGCAGGCGATGACTTGTACGTGTCAAGCAGTACTTGTTGCTATTCCATCTACAATTATAGGGTTAATTCCAAAGCATATATATCATTAATAGGTAACTGATGCTTACAGATTGATTATGTTTTTCATAACTATCGATTAAGTAGACTTCGTTATCATAAAGCTCAGTTTGTGGCGGACTTCGGTCCTGTTCCTGCTGCAGAACAGTGCTTGCCGGGCAGCATAGTAAGTGCCGGCATGCTGTGATTCCAAGGAGTCATCCTCACCACAATCGCAAAGCAGCAAGGAATATGTATTTTATTTTCAGCAAATTTGCAATTCACATGAAAAGTGCATGATTTTACTATCTTACCATTTCTTCTTAATTGAGGAGCTTGCAGCAAAAAGGAGGCAGATTCAATTGTTACTCATTTTCAGTTATATGTGCTATCCTGTAAAGAAAAATATGGTCTTTTAGTTGGTGCAAGAAGGAGCCAGCTCTGAGTGATAAGTTACCTTGGTTCTCATTTAATAGCATGTTTCAAAAAACTTGAATTTTAAATAGTATTTTTTTGTTTACTTAAAATTGGCAGAAAGTGGAGCTGATTCGTTATTGCTGCAAGCCCTTCAATTACAAAATTTGAAAGACAGGTTTGATATTTTACAAACGTTGCAAATAAAATTTATACCTATTGGCATAATCTGTTATAGTCAACTTCTCATGCTGTAACCTCAGTTGAAAATGTATGATATATATAAATAAATAAATACCCCCTCAAGCAGCTGTTTGCCACAGAGGTCTGACAGGAGACTGTCAGTTTATATGCCATAGTAGAAGGTCTGAGAGGATGGCAGGACCTCAGCAGAAAAACGACACAAACAGCCATGCCTTACCCGGGGCTCGAACCCAGGTCCCTTAGATCAGTAGCCAAGCGCGCTAACCACTCGGCCATGATATATTAATAAATTTTCTTAAGCTCACTTCTTAAAATGCCTTTGCTTTTTAATTTTAATTACATTCACTGTATATGTAAACAATTTATAAAAACTCGGTGATGTTAAAATTCTAAAAGGGTGAAAGATTTACGCAGATATTTTAGTGTTCAGTTTGTATACATAGAATGAAGATTTACTAAATAAATATAAAACAAATTCGGGAAGGATTGTATGACACAACAAAAAATTAATCATCATGTCAAAAATCTTTTATCAGATAAATTTTATTAACATGGCAAAAAAAAAGTGGAGTGAGGGAGATGGAGGGGTTAGTAAAGAATGCAGTGCATTTGAAAACTATCTATATTAAAAATTGCATTAATCAAGATTTTACTAATATTATTTGCTTCGGCAGTACATATACTAAAATTGGAACGATACAGAGAAGATTAGCATGGCCCCTGCGCAAGGATGACACGCAAAATCGTGAAGCGTTCCACTTTTTTTTTGTGGCCGAGTGGTTAGCGCGCTTGGCTACTGATCTACGGGACCTAGGTTCGAGCCCCGGATAAGGCATGGATGTTCGTGTTGTTTTCTGCTGAGGTCCTGCCATCCTCTCAGATCTTCTACTGTGGCATATAAACTGACAGGCTCCTGTCAGACCTCTGTGGCAAGCAGCTGCTTGGGGGGGTATTTTTTTTTTTCAAGAATATATGTAAAAGTGCTGAAGAAAAAAAATCATTTTATGTGATGTGAAAACATTCCCAGATGCTTATAATAAATAAAAATAAATACCTCCTCAAGCAGCTGCTTGCCTCAGAGGTCTGACAGGAGCCTGTCAGTTTATATGCCAGAGTAGAAGATCTGAGAGGATGGCAGGACCTCAGCAGAAAACAACACGAACATCCCTGCCTTATCCGGGGCTCGAACCCAGATCCCTTAGATCAGTAGCCAAGCGCGCTAACCACTCGGCCACGGGATGGCCATGCTTATAACACATATATATATAAAAAAACTAATACATATTAAAAAAAAAAACTTATAAACGATACAACACTAACAGCCGCCGAACCTAAAAGTTCTAAAGAAACAAATATGCAACCTTATATATAAATAAATATGCAACCTTTATATTATATACCTTAGCCCCTGAGATCACGAATAGCAGCTTCTCTGTAGCACAGCACGTGTATCTGCTGCCTTATGGTGCTGCAGTCAAAAGTGTCTTGCATTACGCCTATGGAAGCTTTTGTTCTTTTCCTTATATTTTCTTTGATATTATGTACCAGGCACTAAAAATAAACTAATTTTATCATACAGAATATCATTTTAAGCTTTGTTGTCAAATGGGGAATTTTTGGTAATTGGAAAACCTGACCAATTTTCTCGAACCCCCGAAATTAAATCATAAGTATGTGCCTGACTCTCTCTTACAGCGTTGCAACAGCACATACACCAAAGACTTAACATTTGACCAACAGTAGTACAGTCAGGGGCGTAGCCATGGGGGGAATGGGGGAGGCTCCCCTCAAAGTAACTCGGAGTTGGTAAAATTCGAAGCAACTTCGTGAAATCTAGGCGAGTTGTGAAAATTTGTAATTTTTTTTTGGAAAAATAAGCGGAGTTGTCAAAATCGAGGCAACTTGGCAAATCTAAGGCAGTTTGGAAAATGGAGAGACGGCAAAATTTAGAGCAGTTGGCAAAATTCGAAGTCACTTGGTTAAATACAAATGAGTTGGCAGTTTGGAAAAATCGGGACAAATTGGCAAAATCTTGGAGAGTTGGCAAAATTCAGAGTGACTTGGTAAAATCTTGGTGACTTGGCAAAATCGTAGAAGTTGGCAAAAATTAAAGTAAGATGTAAAAATTAGGATTATTTCTGTAAAACTATGGCGAGTTGGCAATACGTAGGGAGTTGGCAAAATCTAGGGACAGTTGGCAAAATTCGGAATGACTTGGCAAAATCGTGGGGAGTTGGGAAAAAACAGGTGAGATGTGAAAATTTTGACTTTTTTCTGTAAAATTATGGCGAGTTGGCAAAATCTAGGGGTAGTTGGAAAAATTAGGGGCAATTGGCAAAATTCGGAGCGACTTGGCAAAATCGTGGAGAGTTGACAAAATTCAGGTGAGATGTAAAAATTGCAATCTTTTTTTCTGTAAAATTATGACGAGTTGGCAAAAATCTAGGGGTAGTTGGAAAAACTAGGGGTGTATACGTAGGGAGTTGAAATTTTGCCCATCCAAGGTCATGTTTTGGGGACGTTTCACAGCTTCTGTGCCACAGATGCTTCACCCCATTGAAGTAATGATGAACAGAAAAAAGTATATAGGCGTTTTAGAGGCGAAAATGGTCCCAACACTGCAGAAGTTGTTTCCTAAATTCTAGGGAAAAAATATATAAAAAACACATATATAAAATAATTATATATGTGTTTCCTGAAATCTAGGGTAAAAACTTTCAGTTGGCAAAATTCGGAGTGACTTGGCAAAATCGTGGAGTTGACAAAATTCAGGTGAGATGTAAAAATTGCAATCTTTTTTTCTGTAAAATTATGGCGAGTTGGCAAAATCTAGGAGAGTTGGCAAAACGTAGGGAGTTGGCAAAATCTAGGGGTAGTTGGGAAAAACTAGGGGCAGTTGGCAAAATCTAGGGGTAGTTGGAAAAACTAGGGGCAGTTGGCAAAATTCGGAGTGACTTGGCAAAATCGTGGAGAGTTGACAAAATTCAGGTGAGATGTAAAAATTTCAATCTTTTTTCTGTAAAATTATGGCGTGATGGAAAAATCGAGGCAACTTCGCAATATCTAGGAGAGTTGGCAAAATTCAGTGACTTTGCAAGAATCAGGTGTGATGTAAAATTGGGATTTTTTTTTCTGTAAAATTGTGGCGAGATGGCAAAATCTAGGGCAGTTGGGAAAATTCGAACCCACTTGATAAAATACGGGCGATTTGAGAAAATTGGGATTGCTTTTGTGAAATTAAAGAGAGTTGACAAAATCGAGAAAACTTGACAAAATCTAGGGAAGCTGGCAAAACTGGAAACCACTTGGTAAAGTACAGGCGAGTTGTAAAAATTGGGATTGGTTTTGTGAAATTAAGGAGAGTTGGAAAAACCGAGGACTCTTGGCAAAATTCGAAGCCACTTGGTAAAATACAGGAGAGTTGTGAAAATTGTGCCTTTCTTGTGCAATTAAGGAGAGTTGATAAAATTCGAAGTGACTTGGCAAATTCAAAGATGTGAAAATTGCGATTTTTTCTGTAAAACACGGCGAGTTGGCAAAATCTAGAGTAGTTGGCAAAATTCGATTTCACTTGGTAAAATACAAGCGAGTTGTGAAAACTGAGATTTTTGTGAAATTAAGGAGTGTTGAACAAATTGAGGAAACTTAACCAAATGTAGGGCAGTTGGCAAAATTCGAATCCACTTGGAAAATACGGGCGAGTTGTGATGATTGGGATTGGGTTTGTGAAATTCAGGATAGTTGACTGAAATCGAGAAAACTTTGCAAAATCTTGTGGAGTTTCAAAAGTTTGAAGTGATTTGGCAAATTTAGGAGAGATTTAAAGATTGGAATTGGTTTTGTGAAATTAAGGAGAGTTGACCAAATCAAGGGAAAATTCACACTGACTTGCTATAATTCAGACGAGATGTAAATATTTGTGAAATTATGGCTAGTTGGCAAAATTGTAGGTCAAATGGCAAAATGCATGATAGTTGTGAAAATTGCCGTCCCCCCCACGGAGCGAAAATCTAGGGTAAAAACGTGACAGACATTTGCTCAGTTGGCAAAATTTGATTTTAGAGTTTAAAAATTTTTGATTTCTCTCCCCCCCCCCCCCTACCAACCATAGTTCTTCGCTACGCTCTTGAGTACAGTACTGTGCAAATTGGTTGGGACAATAGGAAAATGCAGTAACAAAGACACAACTAAAATATTTATTTGTTTAATAGTGTAGCTAATAATGAATGTAACCATCCTTAGCTTTAATTACTTCTTCCACCCTCTCAACCATTGATGCCACTAGCTTTCCACACATCTTCACTTCTGGGTCGTGGTACCACACTTTCTATCCTTTTGGTTTTCATCGTGCAATCCATCTTAGATATGGGCGCTTTAATAATGGTCCAGAAATTTTCAATGGGGTTTAGATCGGGTGAATTTCCTGGCCACTCCAATACCTTCAAATGCTGCAGGGTAAAGAAGCTCTTAGCAAGCTTAGAATTGTGGCATGGAGCCAGATCCTGTTGAAATACCCTATCGTCGTTAGGAAACAGCTTCTGCAGTGTTGGGACCATTTTCGCCTCCAGAATGCCCATGTACTTTTTGCTGTCCATCATTCCTTCAATGGGGTGAAGCGTCTGTGGCCCAGAAGCTGTGAAACGTCCCCAAAACATGACCTTGGATGGGTGTTTGGGAGATTGCTGGATGTGGCCAGATCGAAGAGGTTCTCCATGCGAGTGGCAGACGAAATTTGACCTGTAGCCATGCACCTCAAAGTGAGTTTCGTCGGAAAATATCTTTTTCCCAATTCTCCACAGTCCAGTCTCGACGTTTCTTTGCCCAGGATAGCCTTTTTTGCTTCATAGCGGGTGTCAAAAGCTGATTTTTGGAGGGGTGTCGAGCCCGGTGGACACACTACAGAAGGCGACGACATATGGTGAAATCATCTACATTAACCCCATGAGACGCAATCTCCCTTTTGATGTCTCCACTGGTCTTCTTCGGGTCTATAATACTAATTCTTCGAATTAGACTATCATCTCTAGGGGTGGTTTTTCTCTTTCTTCCACAATGTCCTTTGCGGGACGTGTCCACGGACCCTGTCTCCTTATGCAGCTTCATGATGCTTGTCCCTACTAATTCGCACAGTACTGTATGCCTACGAGTGTTCAAAAACATTTCAAATTCAATAGTTAATATACAGCCCAAACCTTTTCCATGTTTACCTTCTTGAAATACACTTATTTATCGGACTCGCCATTCCTCAAAACCCAAGATCGGCATGTTAGGAACTTGTTTAGGGGCAGAGCATTCAAGGATTATATTTTGCTTATTTAAATATCAACAAAATTATCTTTTTCAATTCTTAGAAAGAATAAAAACTACTTGCAAATATTCATGGTTCAAAAAACTCTCCCGCCAAGTGGGGGCAAAAAAAGCGAACTTTGGGTGGATATAGTTTCCCTCTTATGCGAATAGAAAATCACACTTAATATCTTTTTTTTTAAGAAAAAGAACTACAGTACTCTCTCTCTTATACATCCGGTCCCGTCGGATGAACGAATGGCCGGTTAATCCGAAAACTGTATCAGAAAAATAAATAAAAACGTCAAATGACAAAAATACTAACTATATTGTATTTTAATTAATAATTTGTTGCGCAATATTAACAATTTATTCTCACTTGAAAAAGTCAGTGATTTCCTTTCGTTTCTTTGAACACTTTTTTACCTTCAAAATCTTGCCATTTTTTAATGAACATCACATCAATCGCAGATGAGGCCTGTTGTTCATTGTTATCTTACTGCAACATCAAAAGCTTCTCCGTTCTCTTCTTGGCAGACTGAATTGATAATGTCGTCATCAGTGCTTCATTTTCCAACTGTTCATCACCTTTTAACAATTTTTCAATGTTACCTTCAAGTGTGTCACATCAAGGCAGCAGTTTAAAGTTATTAAACAGCGAAATATTGTCATTATCCGTTGTATCTTCTGCAAGCGCAGGCTCATTCGATACTTTCGTGTTGTCGTCTTTGGTACTTTCTGCACAAGTTTTCAACTTCGGGCCATAGTTTTCTCCACGACTTCACAAACGCTGTACGAGACATTTCTTCAAAAGCTCTTGCCAACATGTAAGATCATATCCTTGATATTTATTGTTTTCAAAGCATTTAAAAGTCCCATTCCGTCATTTTCGGTTCGCTGTAGAATTTCTGAAAGTAACTTTCTCCTGTATCGCCTTTTTAAACTTGCATGGCTTGATCCGTTGGCTGCAAAAATTAGGTGGCAAAAACATGGCTTTTATGTTGTCAGAAATGAGTTCGTTCTTGGGTGTGTTGGGGGCACTGTCGAGAATAAGTAGGGCCTTTACAGGCATTTTAAGACTTGTTTTTTTTTTACTTTTGGAACAAATTCTGTAAAGAACCACTCTTTAAACAAATACGAGTCTATCCAAGCTGACTTTTGAGTTTTGTAGTAAACTGGCACAGCAGTCAAATTTAAATGCTTCAATGCTGGGGGTTTTGCTGATTTCCCAATTACAAAAGAGGAAGTTTATGTGTACCTGCGGCATTTGTACACACAGCCACAGTGATTCTTTCTTTGTTTTAAATCCTGATGCTGAGGTTTCTTTCGCTGTCACAAACGTTTTCGTTGGAAGTTTAAAATTTAACCCAGTCTCATCTACATTGTAGATTTGTTCTGCGCATAAGCCTTCTTATAAGTACTAAAAGTTTTTCTGAAAATTCCTATGCTGTTAAAGGATCAGCTGACAATTTCTCACCACAAACACCAAGGCAATGAATACCATGCCGTTTTTTCCAGCGAGAAAGCCATCCCTCGCTTGCAGAAACAAAAATCATAGTTCTATAGAAATAAAAACGGAAGTTTTAACTATAGAAGCTCAAATAAAATACTAACTAAATTGAAAGGTTATCCAATGTTGATGCTACATGCAGCACACAGTGTACATGGCTGAGACTTGCTACTAATTAGTCCCATCTGCACAATGCTGGGCATGATCTATTTACCACTACTTTTGCATAAAATAATTTTTACTTGTGGTTTTGGTTTCAGTAGCCAGAGAGCACAGTTGAATGCTTGGATAAACGATAAAAATAATTCTAAGCATATTGAAATACAGTAGAACTTGGTTATAACGAGCACAAGGGGGCCGTTAAAATTTCCTCATTATTCACCATATCAGTGATGAGTTAGATCTACCATCTATATTTTGAATTCTCAATAGATTCAAAAAACAAAAATATTAGAGAAAGAAAAAATATATTTAGATACCTACATATTATTTGTATTAATATACTTGTATAAACTACAATACACTTAATATTAAACAATTTATTTCTCCATAATTAAAAACAACATTAATAACAGAATTTCAATTAGTCCTTTTATTTATGAATCGAAAAATTTAGGTTTTAAAGATTTCACTTTGATATTCCTCCAGTTTCCCCTTAAAACACTCAGCACATTAAAAGTCCCGTTTTTTCTGATTTTAGTCATGGTAGTGTTCGGGTAAAGTGAGGGAACAGGGCCGCAGGCCAGACACTGTAGAAGTAGAGTAGGGACAGTCTGCAAGGACAAGATTAGGTCATAAACCGGTCCGTAATCCGATGCAGGTGTCATAAAAACTAAGTCACCTATTTCATTTTTGTCTATTCCAAGATTTGGGTACTATTTCAGATTACCCGAGCAATTAAAAATATTTGCATGTTTCCATAGTTACAAACATTTGTACAGTAATCAGTGTAGTTACGCTCGTTATAAAAGCAAGCAATTATATGGGAATATGCGAAAACTAAAATCCTTATGGCTTTTTGCTCATATCTCGTTATTTCCATGCTTGTTACAACCAAGTTCGATTGTAGTTTTAAGAAAAAAAAAAAGTATTAAAAATGAAAACAAAAGAGGTAAATACTTGGTAATTACTTCCAAAATCTTATTTCAAAGTAGTGTTTTTTTGGTTTTCAGTACACTTTTATAACTTTAAGAAAATAAATTGTTCATAATAGTTCAAATCAAACTTCTGAGCTTTAATCAGGGGGCTGCTTCAGCACAGAGTGATGTTAACAAACAGATCGGGAATATCATATATTGCTACTAAGAAATGCAGATCAGAATGCAACATTATTTATATCCTAGCTCAGTGGTTCTCAACCTTTTATGCTTCATGTACCCCCTGGAAATGTGTATGTAACTGGAATACACCTTATATAAAATTATAGTTATAGTATAACAATTGTTATTTTTACTTTGTTACTAGATCTGGCGACTTTTGAGCTCTCACAGCATACCCCAAAAAATTTTACCATGTACCCCACGTCGAGAACCCCTGTATAAATATGCTTAAAATAAAAGAACGTATTTTTTAAGCTTGAATTATATCTTGTAAAAAAAAATACATATGTAAGAAAATTTTCAAATGGCAAGTAGTCTTTAAAAAAAATATTTTTTTATTGTACTAAAAACAATGACGTCTTGGGTCTCTCATTTCGGATTCGGTCAAGGTGTATGATCAATGGGAACCCTGGAAGGGTTAA
Organism: Ryuthela nishihirai; assembly: GCA_038380435.1. Taxonomy (NCBI): domain Eukaryota; kingdom Metazoa; phylum Arthropoda; class Arachnida; order Araneae; family Heptathelidae; genus Ryuthela; species Ryuthela nishihirai. The sequence goes on along the minus strand of JAWZYU010000032.1, from coordinate 2,690,020 downwards.
AGGCATCAGTCATCAATCTCCTCCCCCCCGCTTGGAAATCGTAAGTTTAATGTGTAAAAATGAGATCAATTTTGCAGTTCCATATGGATATCATTTTGTTTTCCGAATATTTTATTTCACTAAAATGTTTCACATAATAATTTAGATTGATTTCTTTTTTCTTAAACTTTATTCATTTTTAAATCATAGACATAAAAATGGCTACATGTGCCTCAAGATTACATTTGATCCAAACCATATACTTTCTGTACATTCAAGGGCAAGCAAAAAGTGAGGCATAAAGATACGAAATATTTGTGATGCAATGACATTACACAACTTACTTCCCATCTTCAGATATGATGTCATAGTTTACTTGTAACTCTGTGGAAGCATATCTTAATGCTTGCCCTCTGCCAGCAACCAAGAAGTCCTGCACTCTCACAATATCCCAAAATGGCACGTCACAGGACAACACAACTGCAGCATCTTCAAGTTCTGAAATTTTGATCTTATTCTACATGGGGAAAATATGAGAGCAAAAATGGTAGCAAGAATGTATTAAGATGCTTGTTGTAAAGATAATTTGTGGGCTATCAACAGCAATTCTTAATTATCTCTGTATAAAGCACTGTCAATTGTTTTGGTTACACATAAATGAACGTGTTTAAATCTTTAAAGCACTTAAAGAATGTATTTACCATTTATTTAATAATTACTAATCTACTGACCTACATTGATTTTGTTTTGTTATGTATATAAAAAATGTGTGCTGCTGATGTAAACTCAGATTTAGTTCAACTGTTCTGTTATGCACACAAAAATCAAAAGTGATGACCCACGCTTATCTGTAATCCTTAGGGTCACAATAATAAAGGCAACTTAGTTCATGTCATATATTTAATGTTGCATTTCTTTATTAAGATGGCTTGTACCAATTTTTTATGCCTTCATCTTGGGTCCTCCTCAAATCATTGGGTGTTTTATGAAAGATCTGGAAAGTAAATGTTTATTAGAAAAATATGCAAAATAAGACAAATGCATTAAAAGAAAAATTATTCTACATTTTTAAAGTTCAATTATCTGTCTCAAAACACTGTATTGTTAACATTCAATATACTTTGAAGTTATACTAGAAAATTTACAATACTTAACTGCCTACACCAAAGGTTCTCAAATCTTCGCACAAAACACTTCTTGAAAATTTTGCCAATATGTTATATCCCACTTCTTACAAACTTTACCAACAAAAATTGACAGCTCATTGTATTTAAGATGTGTAAAGTTATAATTGAATAACACTTCCTTTATTAGTGTGTTGTATAGGGTTTTTTTTTTCTTTATGATATAAATATTCAATTGCAATTCCACTGAATTTAATGCAACAGGAAGGAAGAAGGTATTTCTCTACACAAAAAATGGAGATAACTTAGAAGCTGTATTAGGCTTGTCCTGGTTTCTCATACAACATACAAAAACTTACACAAAGACACACCTACTGGTCTTAGTAGTCAGGTATGCAAACCACAAGACCAAGTAGGGCTTAACAAATTCAAGCAATTTGTGAATTCACTATACGCACTGTACCAAGTGTGTGTAGTGGGCACCTTGGAAGGGTTAACAATGCCATAAAATAAATGGCAACATCAAAAATATAAAAAAACTGGACACAGTTGCAACAGTGTCCTGGAAAGTATGGGACACCTTGCAGAAATTTCTGCACAGTTCTGAACAACTCTGTCGCAGCATCTAACCTTTTCAGGTTGCAAGCGACATCATGTAGTCTGAAACTTGAAGTACTTTCAGTCTGTGCCACATAAGCAGCACATGTGCCATATGTCCCTCTTTATCAGTCTACACATGCTCTTCAGCACCTCTGATGAAGGGGCAGTGTAAGAGGGAAAGAAGTTCACTGATGTGTGATCCTGTGTGCAAAGGAAAGTTACAGTTAAGACCAAATGACAGAAATGAATCAACTATGATCCATGTAACATTCATTTAATGAAGCAAAAATTTCGTATGTAACTTGCAGCACTGCATCAACATAATTTTAAGATTTTCCATATTAGCTATATTTTAGAGTATGCTAACCTGGGGATTGCTTAAACATCACACTATATGGTCAGGGTTGCAGAATGTGAAGGATCGGGCCAAAGATCAGACATGACCCAGGCTCATTACAACAGGTGTTTCCAACTTAAGTGATGTACCAAGAGTAATAACATAAATCCCCCTTCAAGCTGCTTGCCACAGAGGCCTGACAAGAGACTGACAGTTTATATGCCATAGTAGAATGTCTGAGGATGGCAGGATCTCAGCATAAAAACATCCCAAACAGCAATGACTTATACAGGGTTTGAACCCTGGTAGTAGTTAATTCAGTAGACAAGTGTGCTAAACACACAGCCACAGTGACGGGTTCTAAGTGTACTGGATTAAAAAAACATAGCAAGTCTGGATCTTGAAAACGAAGTGTATATGTAGAGGGCGGGAGGACAATATTAAACTGAAACAAACAAGCCACGTTTTTTCACCAGAATTTTTTGTCAAATAGTGCAATATATAATTTTTCCACTCTTTTCTAATGGACTTCAAAACACATTTTGAAAAATATGTGTAATAAATATTATTACTTGTATTTTCAACAATCTTTTTTTTTTCTTAACCTTTTTTTCAGTTCAAGGGAGCATGTCATTCCCCCATTTTAGAATTTTTCATAACCAGAATAAAGGGGGGGGGGGGAGAAGGGAAATTGTAAATATCATCATCATCCTCAAGCAGCCATGGGCTACGGAGGTCCAACCAGACTGTGCAATTTAGTTCTCCACATATATCTGACCTGAGCTATATCTGCTGCATCTGGCCACTGCACACCAATTCTAACAAGGTCCTGTTTGACATTGTCTGCCCACTGCATCCTAGGTCTCCCCCTCTTTCTGAGGCCTTTAGGCAAACTGTTCATAACCCTATTTACCAATCTAAAATTATCCATACGGGCAACATGGCCAAACCAACGGAGTCTCTCTCTGCACAATATGCTGCTTAAAGGAGGTTGCAGACTCCTTTGCCTAACCTCATCATTAGTTACAAAGTTGAACCACCTAATACCCAAGATACTGCGTAAGCATCTAGTTTCCTGTTATTTTGTTTACAAAGTGTCCAAGCTTCACTACCATAGCTAACCCTAGAAAGAACCAAATTATTATACAGTCAAATTTTAGTGTTTAGGTGTATACGCCTATTTATCCACACTCTCCATAGATTCTTAAAAGTCCCGGCACCAATCCATATTCGTCTGTTAATCTCATGCTGCACATCACCAGTATCTGTTACATAGCTCCCAAGGTAATTAAACTGTGACACCCGGTGAAGACTGCAACTATTCAGATTTAACTAAATCACAGCCTGCCTGACCAATTTTCATCACTTTAGTTTTCTCTCTGTTTATAACCAAACCTACTCTACTACCAATCTCATCAACAGCTCGAATGAAAGAGTTTATCTCATCAACATCATTTGCCAATAGGGCTAAATCATCAGCATAATCTAAATCAGAAATTTTAGTATCTCCAGACCATTTAAGGCCAAAATCTTTCCCTTGAAGTGAATTTCGCATAACATAATCAATAGCCAAACTAAAGAGAAAAAAATATTTTGAGTAAAAAAAATTTTGTAAGGAGTTCTAATCGTTTAACCTAAGGGAAAATATACAAATTATGACTAAACATTTTTCTTTTTCTTTGCTTCTATGGTAGATGAGAAGACCAAACCTGTTGCACTGATGTAAATTTGGTTTATAAATTCGTTAAAAAAATCAAATTTAAAAAATGTAATATGGTTTTGAAAAAAAAATTGAAAAAAACTGATAATTTTAAAATGTAAAAAAATGTGATGTGGCACAATACATAAAAAATTAAAACTGACATATGTTGTATATTATGCTCCATAAAAACGTACAAAATTTGAAGTATGGTCATTTCTTTGATAACAAGTAAAAAAATATTGAAATTTTAATAATGTTACAGTTAAGGATATTGCCGTGTGTGCTGCTTGCAATCAAGCTCATTTTTCTAACTCCAACTAGCATTCTGCTGCTACTTACAGCTATAGCGCTACTATCGATAAAAGTTCATATCCTTTATTTGCAATACGAGAAAACAGAAAAGCCCAGTATTTAGAGGCAACAAATTTAGCAATACGACTGATAAAAACAGGGACAGGTTATTAGATGTTCCGACTTCAGATCGTGTAATTTGAAAACGGTAAATTTGCTTTATTTTTGATCAATTGTTCTATAATAATTAAGAAAGTGCTTAATGGGCTAGTATAGTCCAAATAAGCAAAGAACTAGTATAGTTTAAGAAATAGCTCTTTTGGTGCCCTGGGAAAGAAAAAGGATGCTCCTTCAAATTTAATGAGTAGAAAAAATTGCACAGTCACAAGTTTGCATTTAATTCATTTTAAAGAAGTCATTAATTGTTAACAAAATAAACGCTATCGTAAAATATGTTGATAATAAAGAATTTAGTCATAAATACTTAGAATATATGAAAATTTAAACTGAAAAGGGCTTCGTTACCTACAGTTATCATGAGAATTGATTTTATATTTTAATACATTTAAGAAGTACCAAGTATGAGTAGTATGCAACTTGAATTAATTTTGTGAAGTCTAGTAAATGAAAACAATTACAGTTTCTATTATTGAATTAACCCTTCCAGTGTCCATGTCGTCTGTATACATTCGGAGAATCTGAATTGAGAGGCCAAGGACATATGTATCTCTTTTTAGGACAACACAAAAATACCGTTTTTTTAAAAATAAAAATTGCCATTGTAATTTTTATATACATTTTGTAAAAATATGTTTCAGGCTTCAAAAATAATATTTTGTTTTTTTAATTTGATGCATATTTTATTAAATTACAATATAAATAATTTTATAAAGCCATCTGATTGCCATTTCTTAGAAGCATTGTTGATTGACAGATGGATATTGTCGATTTGCTTGTTAACCTTCTGATTTAAGCTCAAAAGTTTGATTTAAACTATTATCAACAAATTTTTCTTTAAATTTTCGAAAATCTCCTTAAAATTAACAAAAATTATATTTTGTTAAGGAAAAATTATATTTGTTTTGGAAGTAATTACATAATACGTACCACCATTTTTTTTTCTGTTTCACACTCTTTCTGTCAAACCTATTTCAGTGTTTCCAAGTTATTTTTATAATTTTTTTTCCAGCATTCTATTCACCTTTCCTGCACTTAAAATCGAAACTGGAAGTCAACACATCCTTCTTAGAAATTCTGGTTGCAGCTGTATTTAATTAGTTATACTTCACTGAGGCAAACAAGACACAGATGGCCGACACATGCAATCTCCATTACGTGTGCTATAAGTGTTTTTTTACAGTTTTGGTCCAGCATACCGGATACCCTTTGTGAAGTTAGTATTTACTTTTTTTATATTTAAACTTTAGTTTTCATTTCAGTAGTTTATTTTTGGAAATTAGCAATCTTTTGGCTGATTGATAAGTATTGATTTTTTTCATAGTTATGCTACATCATATGACCGACCTACAAGTTGCTGTGAATATTTTTACATCGCATTAGGCTATGTGTTAATTTTCATTTTATTATTTATTACTTTTCGAGTAAAACTTTGATCTAGTATCACTTTCTGAAAATAAATGAGGTCTTGGATATGGAAGTCCTGCCATCCTCACAGTGGCATATAAACTGGCAGGCTCCTGTCAGACCTCTGTGGCAAAGCAGCTGCTTGAGGGGGTATTTATTTTTTTATTTGGAAGCAAATTCATTTCTGCAGATTTACTTCCATTAGTTAGCGATCTTTCGATCGGCTGATTTATTGATCTTTCCGAGCTATGCTAGATCAGAGGCCTGCTTAAAAGTTGTTGTGGATATTTTATTTAACATCCTATTAGATTATATGTATTTTTTTCTTTATTATTCTTGTTTATTTAGTAAAAAAAAACTTTTGAGCTTGCATTGTTTTGTGAAAATGAATGGTTTGGATACAAAGGGAAAATAGACTTCCTTGCTATGGAAATCAGCTGTCATGTGGAAGGGCAATTCCGGAAAAGTGTCCCCTCCGCTAAACTCACATAGAAAGTTTCACCCCCATCTCAGAAAAATAATTTTTTTTTTAAAATGCGAGTTTTTACATGTTTATATTGAATGACACCTGGCTATGCCACATGGCCATGAACCATGAACCTTGGCTATGCCACATGGCCATGAACCTTGGCTATGCCACATGGACAACATAGCGCTGGATTTTTTTTTTTGCTTTGGTGCACAAACCTTTCTGCACTTAGCCAAGATCGGCAAACTTCAACACTCAAAGAAAAAAAAAAATCAATATTTAGTAAAAATAGCAGCCAAGGAAGTTTTTTTCAATTTCATAACCAGTTCAGAAAATCATGTGAATGTGAGAAGTCCAAGTCATGTTGTATAACACTGGCCGTGTTTATATGATACTGAAAAGAATCATTAAAAATAAATAAAAATCACATTTCAGGTTGCATATATTATTATTCAGGAGGAAAATTCCGTTCAATAAATATATAATTTAACTATTTTTATTCATCACGTTTCCCAAAACGAAGCCTTAGTTGTATTGTGCGATCTTTTTTTTCACCATATCACATTGAGAAAGGCTTATTAAAATCAATATGCTTGCCAATTTGTTTATATCATAAAATTTTTTGGTATATTTTTTGTATCATAAAATTTGTAATTAAATTCTGCTTAATTGGCATATAACATGACCTATTTCCATTGATTGGTTATTTTAAAAAAAATTCTAAACTTGACTTGTTTATGTGACTCAGCACAATTGGCTAAAAGTATCTATCTTCTCAAAGTATGGTACGGAGAAAAAAATTACAAAATGAGAAAAATATTTACTTAAAACCAAAAAAATCATTTTTTTGTTATTCAGAAATATATATAGTCATTCTATTCATGTGCATTGTAATCATTTTTATGTATTTTTTTTTTTTTAAAATAAATATTTGTGTTGCAAGCTACATTTTTTTTACTACATGACTCTAAAAACAGTCCTATTAAAATAAAACAGTCTTTTTGGTTAAATACTTCGTTTTCAGAGAATCCAGATTTAAATACTGATTAATTTGGCATACAACATGCCATAATTCCTTTCATTAGTTATTTGGCAAAAAAGTTCTAAAGTTTTTTTTTTTGGCTGAGTATAGGGAGAAAATAGCTTGGCCTCTGGATGAAAACCTATTTTTCAGGCTGGACACTGGAAGGGTTAACAGTCTGGTGCCCGCTTCTGCCTTTGCACTGCTCTTAAGATAATAATATCAGCAAAGAAATATTTTTGCTCAATGATTAAAAAATGGAGGTAATCATGATTACACCATCAGTTTTCATGTTTCGGAATAAATTTTTTCCCCTTGATTATAATAGAACACTTGATCAAAAATAAAGCATAATTTACCATTTTCAAGTTATATGAACTGAAGTTGGAACATTTAATAACCTGTCCCGGTTTTTACCGATCATATTGCTAAATTTGTTGCCTCTTAATACTGGGCTTCGTTTGATCATCTGTAAAATAAGAATATGAACTTTTATCAATAGCAGCATTATAGCTGTAAGTAGCAGCAGAATGCTAGTTGGAGTGGTTGGAGTTACAAAGTCATGTTTGAGTGCAAGCAGCACACATGTCAGTAGCCTCTCCATGTGTCTCCTCTAGTGCATATGCACAAGAGCGTCAATGCAGTCGTCTGAAGTGCATCATTAACCATAACATTAGTAAAATTTCAATATTTTTTTTACTCGCTATCAAAGAAATGACCATAACATATCACTTTTTTTCACATTTTAAAATTTTTTTCAAAACCATATTACATTTTTTAAATTTGATTTTTTAAACAAATTTATAATCCAAATCTACATCCGTATACCAAATTTAGTCTTCTCAAAGAAAAAAAAAAAGAAAAACATTTAGTCACAATTACAATATGTATATTTTCCCCTAGGCTAAATGATTATAACTCCTTAGAAAATTTTTTTGACTCAAAATATTTCAGCAATTAGACTTCTTATAATATTCACTAACATTTATGCCAAAGATAATTGAAGTCTGTGATGGGCAGTGAACTGGCCTGGTTGAATTCACATGGAATGACCCTATTTAATGTATGCATATCATATCCAATCACTTAAAAGAAGGTAGCATCGTATTTCTTGCACAAATTCTATGCTATGTATGGCTCTGGGTACAACTGCTGGGATTAATATGTTAGTGAATATATAATGAACCAATAATAAAGTCAGAGCAAATTTCTAAAACTGCAACAACTTTCTTAAAAAGCAATAATCACAACATATTTAACTTCACATTTACAATAGTTATTAATATGTATTACTTAAATGCTTTTATTCTTCATTATTTCGAAATATATTCTACAACAAAAATTCCTATATGTTTTATGCTTTTTAAAACAATGGAAATATTTATAATACAAATTATTTTCCACCTAAGACATCACCACACCAAGTCACAGCTGTTTGATCTTTCCACAAAAACCCAACATTTGAAGAATAAAATAGTTTTGGTTAGAAACCATAGTTAGTGAACATTGTAATTACTATGTATTATGACTACCATATTAACAAAAAAAAAATGCTTCATCTATGAAGGGACACCAAACCATTGCTTTTATGTGTAAGAGAGCTAACATACTCCATGCATATTAAAGACATGACAGCACATTGATAGTTTGGACTGGAAGCTACACCACTGATATCACAACCAATGAGTTATCAAATGAATTAGCCAGTTATCTAACATATCAATTCTCATTGTCCATTAGGCAAAAAATAGAGTAAAACAACCAAGTCTAATTTATGCTACATGTAGAGTGCACAACTGTTTACCTAGTCCACTCATTTGATTCAAAAGCTTATAAAACACACTTAAAATTGAACTTGATGATACAAACAGTGTACCAACTGATTTGCACTTATCATTTTATAACATCACAGAATTTTTAAAATTATAATTATAAAAATGAGCTTATTAGGAAATAAGCAACTCAGCTTAACTTCAGTATTCACTACATCTGAAATTTATGTTCCTGATGACAAAGTCAGATTGATCAATATTCGCAGTCTCGAACCGTTTGAGGAGCAGCGAATCTGTTTAAATTGCGACAGACAGCAGGCACCGGGCCCACTACAGCGCCACCTGTTGGTGACAAACTAACTATTCTGGCAATAAAATTTTTTGTTATTAAAAAAAATCCCGTCTTTCTGTGCATTTCTGTGAAAACCGCATCGTGTTACTGTCTATACTTTTCGAATTATTGCATTTTTACTTTTTCTGTTACTTTTGGATCACCTGGTATATATAAATTGTATGCTATTTAACGTGATTGTCAAAGTTAACAAGTTTTTGAGCTCATTAGTTATTTGTACTAATCATAAATTTAACGGCAGTTTAAGCCAAAATTTTTGTTGAGCAAGAAGCTTAACTTTTGTATTAGTCAAAGACACTGAAGTTTCAGCTCAGTTATTGCTGATAGTTAAGATCTTTATTGTATGTATATAAAGATTAGAAGTGTCTGGACATAAGATAGATAACTTTTTGATACGCAAATTTATTTCAAGCTTAGTATACCTTTAGTATTGTACTGTTGTACAGCAGTACCTTTGAGCACTGCTCAAGATAAAAGTTTTAAAATTAAAAATTTTTGCAGACCGCTAAACATGTCTGCCATAATGATTCGATTCGACCACCCGATTCTGCCATAATGACTCCCGACTTAGAAAAAGTAAAGGATAGGTTGCAGGATGTGATGAAAGAAGTAGAAGTGTTAATGAATCTGCTTAAGGAGCCTGGGGAAAAAGGGGAACGACAATAACCCCTAAATTTGCTGACAATGCTACATCAGTTCACGAACCAATAAACTTTGAACTTTGAACGTAAGGTTCCATTTTTTGTTCCGCCAGAAGCAAGCGATAGAACAAAGTATTATCAATCACCTCAACAATGAGTTGCCAATCCATTTATTAACTATAGTCCTTATATTAATTGGCCTTTACCTGAGATAGGTTCGAAACGTCCGTCATCATCAACATTTGCCAAGTCCATGGAAAAGCATTTCCGTTTACATGAAGTGCCCAACAACAAAAAGGTGGTTTTCACAGTATCTTGTTGAATTGGATGTGCTCAGCAATGGTAGAATAACATAGGATGTCGTCATGAAGTAGAACTTTAGGAAGACTTTAAAAACGAACTTTTGGAAATCTACCCACCTTATGACGAGTTTGCACATCCTTACAAAACTTTTTTTCATGAAGACAAAGGGAAGGAGATGATATCGAAAAATTCATCTGGGGTACAGTAGAGTTATACCAGCTGTATGATGCTGATGCCGATGAAATTGACGTAATTAACTGTATTATGTCCCAATTACTTCTGCCCTTAAGAGAGTTTTTAGAAGTCAGAAATGCAAATTCAATTTCAACTTTAGTCAAATTCGCTTGGCAACACACCATAAGAAGAGAATCTGCAAAAACAGCATTAAATCAACAATGGATGTAATCCTCACCAAATTAGAGATATCAGGTTGAGTCTTGCAAAGTGATACCTGCACGACCGGAAGTTACATGGTCCCGACAATTTGCACCGAATGCACCTACAACGATGCAGAACGAATGAGGAAGAGATTATGTTCCACGTCGAGCTTCCAACATTGACTCTAGACCAAAAACTTTTGCTAATAATAAGAGAGAAAACTTGAGATGTAATTTTGGGGCCAACTAGGGAACACGAAGCAATATTGCTACAGACAAAATGGCAATTCAGGAAACTTAAATTAGGATCTTTGAAGCGAGAGGCCAAAGTTCCTCAAGAAAAGCCCTCTCATGAGTTAAGTCTTGCCACTGTTGTTTTACCTTTTGTTAAACCTTGTCACAAAGAAACTGAATTAATAGATCACAACGATACAGAGGCCGATCTTCCGTGTTCAAATGAGCACGTTTTAGATGATATTTATGACAATTGTCAATTGGAATTACAGCCACAGTCCAGTGGACTTTTTGAGTTATCTTGTAGCCAAAGTATAATGTTCAAGAAGAACCTATAAAATGTCATATTTGTGTAATTAATGTAAATTTAGAGAAACAAGTTGATGACACAAAGCAAATAGATAATGAGAAATGGGTTGATATAGTCTTAAAGGAAAATAGTACAAAATTAGTAAATGAAAAAGTTTTTGAAGTAGAAGTTTCAAATGAAAATAGTGCTGAAATTGTTAATGAGAAACGTTTTGAAATAGAGGTTTTAAAAGAAAGTGATGTTAATAAAGAAGATGAAAACTAAGCTAAGCAACCCAGAAATTGTCTTGAGTTCAAGTAATTCTGATGAATCTAACAAGTTTAGAAGTTTTAAACTGTTGAAGCATCATTTAAATGCAGACAGCAATAAACCTGGAAAGCACAATGCCAGGCTCTTCAAAGACAAGCATGTAGTGATGAGATGTCAATGAAATGACCAGTCTGTAGAGTGACAACTGGCAACGAAGTAGTCAACATAGATGACATCACTAACGAGATCTTCAGAAGCGCTTACACCTATGTTTATCGATAGATGAGGGAAGGACATCACTGGGAAATGACTGGATGATGATTTATCACAACGGAGTGCCAATAATGAAAATTAAAGTATATTATTATTCTTCCACTATGGCACTAACGATTTATAATGTTTCATTTCTATAGAGAATGAAAAGTGGACACAGCACGACAAATTGAGTTGGAGGCTTGGCTTCCCCATAAATCGGTGACGTTATTGGATGGAAAAATCTTGAAGAGAACAAGTTCCTCCTTACGGAATGGTTCTCTCATAAAGTTTTTGTTGGAACATAAGGTACAAATTGTCAACAGTCGTTTACTTCTGAGAAGAAGGAAGAAAAAATATCAAGTCAAGTAATCAAAGCTAAAATATCAAAACTTAATTTTCCCACCAAATTTGCAAAAAAATGTTACACCTATTTTCCATTAAGACATAAAACATTAAGGAAATATAGCAATAAAAATCTCCTTGTATGTTTCAAAATACTTTGTACATTTCACAATTTTTGGTCAAATACTTGTTTAAAACAATAGAACTGCACAAAATGGAAAAACAAACCTACATGACAATTTTTTCACAATTTTTCCCTTCATCTCAGCACAGACAAGCAATAAGCTAAGAAATGCAGACAAAATAACATAAAACTGCATGGCAGCAATACAGATTGGACTATTTCAGAGTGGTATGTTGATGCACACAATGGTCTGGTCATCAGAGTTGGGTAAGGGGGATCCAACTAGAATGCTATTAGAATACAGATGGATGCTACACCACTGATATCACAACCAATGAGTTATCAAATGAATTAGAATCCCATTAAATCATCAATGAGTTATCAAATGAAGCCTCCCATCAAAGTTGTACATGTATTAACTTACTATGCCAGGCCTGAAAAACAAAATTGTACCCTATGGTTAGGCTTTTTTTTTAACTATGCTGAGGTAAAAAAAGTTAACTTCAGAATTTTTTTGTCCAATAACTACTGAAAGGATTTATGGCAATATTCTATGCATTAACCAAGTTTGTAATGTTTCATAAAACTAGAAGAAACTGCTTTTTAAAGGTTATTTTATAGAACTCTTTACACCCTGAATTTTACTATTATATAAAGTTATTTCATTTCTGATGAAATATTTATGTAGCCTGGGGAGATACAAAAACGTTTTTTTTTTTTTCGCATTGAGAATACATTTGCTGTGGGCTAATAGTTGAGAGGTAAAATGGTTGATACGTAGTCACTGGAAGGAGAGCTATGCACCAATCCCCTGTGATGGTGCATAGAACCGGCCAGGCCTAGCACCTAATGTCTGACCCCACCTTCTTGTGGTGCAGCCATTAGTACCTTTCAAAAAAGATACTCTCTTGTGGAAGTGAATGGAAAGGGAGAGCTGTCAGATTAGCATGGCCTACTGATCTGGACAACTATGGCTATTTTTTTTTCTACCCTGCTGAGGAGTGGTCAACCACACAGGGTCCTGGTGCTGACCATATGAACTGACTGGATTGAAATAAGGCACTGATCTTGATTATGGATCCTGAATTAGCTGCACTGGTGGGCTTCTGTGGAAGGAAAATCTTCTGCTGTGTTTTCTGTTTGCTTGTGGGTTGACAGCCCCAAGTGAATAGATTCACAGGATATGTTTATCAGTCGGTGGATAATCCTAAGCAGAGGTCATCGCAGGCACCTGAATTCTTTGCTTCTATTGGCATCGTCAAATTCTACACTGGAGGAAGTCTTTCAGTGTAGATGGCTTCAGCCTTTAGTGGTGGGGGAACGGGTCTTTGGTCCATGTCTGCGATTAGGGGGCTGTTTGATATTGTCGGCATTCCCTCTCTCAATAAACATAGTTTCTTTAAACATCCCACTAACCATTTACTTCCCAAGGTAGTTGGAATGTGAGGACTCTGCACAGAGCTTTTTCTCTTGATGTCCTCATGCAGGAATTCCACCATTATAATTTAGATATTCTCAGCTTGCAAGAGACCAGATGGTCAGATAAAGGTCAGATTCTTAAAAATAATCTTAAATTTCTCTTTTCAGGGAGGTAAGATAATAAACATCACCAAGGCATGGATCTGCATCTCAGCAGACACACTAGTGATGCTCTTCTAGGATACGAGTGCATTAATGAAAGGTTACTTGCAGCAAGATTTCAGACAAGCATTAAAGACTTGAATGTTATCTGCTGTATGCCCCCACTGAGGATGTCGATGAGAAGGATAGGTTTTACAGGCAACTTCAGGATATTTTGAATTCTGTCAAGAAAGGAGATATTACCCTTGTTCTAGGTGACTTCAATGCCAAAGTTGGTACTGACCTTTGGGGAGTGATAGGCACTTTTAGTATTGGTAGTTGAAATGGCAATGGGCAACATCTCCTACAGGTAAGTAAACTCAATGGATTCAGAATAACTAACACTTCCGTGGCCGAGTGGTTAACGCACTTGGCTACTGATCTACAGGACCTGGGTTCGAGTCCCGGGTAAGGCATGGCTGTTTGTGTCGTTTTTCTGCTGAGGTACTGCCATCCTCTCAGACCTTCTACTGTGGCATACAAACTGACAGGCTCCTGTCAGACCTCTGTGGCAAGCAGCTGCTTGAGGGGGTATTTATTTTATTACAAACACTGCAACATACATAAGTACACGTGGGTTCACCTGATGGGCTACATAAGAATATGATTGATTATATATTAATTAACAGCAAATGGGCTAGTTCTGTTAGGAATACCAGGTCTTATAGGGGAGCTGAAACTGGATCTGAACACTACCTTGTCAAAAGTGTCTTGCAACTGAAACTTAAAAAGTGTTGTGCTAGGATTAATAATTTTACCTTTAATTCTAAAGTTCTGAAAGACCCAGTTACAGCTATAGCTTACTATGATAGGTTACTTAAGTCATTATGACAGTCATGGTTTGCTTACTACTGAAGTTCAGGAAGAATGGAACCATTTTAAACAGGCTTTTTTTGGAAATTAACTGTACTCTTTTAGAAAATAAGGAGCAGAGAAGGCAGAATTATTTGAGTGATAAGGCAGTTGAACTTATTTCAGAAAGAAAGAACTGCAGGAATGTCCTTAATCAATACCTACTAATCCTAATAGAAAGCATTACAGAGAGCTTAATAAACATGTAAAGGATCAGTTAGCTGCTGCTAAGAATCTTTGGCTTGATGGCTTGGCTGACAAAGCTGAGGAAGCAGACAGCACAACAGCAGAGAGCTGTACCAGATAGTTAATGTTTCGTGTGGAGTTAATGTTTCGTGTGGTAGAGAATGGATCGGTATACAGGGATTGAAGGATAAACAAGGTAAGGTTACAGAAGGAGAAGATTCTGTCATGGCTAGGTGGGCTGAGCATTTCAGTGATGTTCTAAACAATGTGGTTAGTTCTACTCCCATTGTTTGCAATGATGATAGATGCATTACTTGCTTTAATGTTGGCCCTATAACACAATCTGAAGTTATTTTGGCTATTTCTATACTTAAACCTCACAAATCCCCAGGGGTAGATGAAATTACTATGGAAATGCTTAGAGCTGGGAATGTTTCTGTTACCACTTGGATGACTGAAATTTTGAATATCTGTTATGATAAAGGCATGGTTCCTAAGATTTTTACCAGAGCTATTATTATCCTTATTTTCAAAAAAGGTAATTGCAGTTCTTGTGATAACTATAGGGGTATCAACCTACTCTCTGCTCCAGGGAAAGTTCTTTGCATGATTGTGCTTAATAGAATTAAGAATCTGGTTGACATGCAATTGCGTGATGAGCAATGTAGATTCAGATATTTTCACTTAGGCAGATTCTTGAGAAATGTTAAGGGTTTCAGAAACCTTTGGTTGCTAGCTTTGTAGATTTCAAAAAGGCTTTCGACTCTATTCATCATAATTTGTGGTTGATTGTGAGATCATATGGCATACCAGACAAGTTAGTTAACATAATGTAAGCTCTCTACAATAACATTGAGTCATGTGTGAGAGTTGGTAAGGCTTGTAGCAATTGGTTTAGCATTACTTCTGGTGTTCAACAAGGGTGCATTCTGTCTCCTTTTCTCTTTGATTATTGATTATGTTATGCAAAATTCACTTCAAGGGAAAGATTTTGGCCTTAAATGGGCTGGAGATTCGAAAATTTCTGATTTAGATTATGCTGATGATTTAACCCTTTTGGCATATGATGTTGATGAGATGAACTCTTTCATTCGAGCTGTTGATGAAATTGGTAGTAGAGTAGGTTTGGTTATAAACAGAGAGAAAACTAAAGTGATGAAAATTGGTCAGGCAGGCTGTGATTCAGTTAATCTGAATGGTTGCAGTCTTGAGCAGGTGTCACAGTTTAATTATCTTGGGAGCTATGTAACAGATAATGGTGATGTGCGGTATGAGATTAACAGACGAACATGGATTGCTGCCAATATAACACAATCTGAAGGTTAAGTATAGAAATAACTGCTGCCAATATAACACAATCTGAAGGTTAAGTATAGAAATAGCCAAAATAACTTGCTGCCAAGATATCCATGTTCATGAATCCATGATTTTAAGAATCTATGGAGAGTGTGGAGAAATAGATGTATACACCTAAAGACTAAAATTAGACTGCAACCATTCAGGATTTCTAGGATTAGTTATGGTAGTGAAACTTGGACACTTCGTAAACAACAGGAAACTAGATGGTTATGCAATATTTTGGGCATTATGTGGTTCAACTTTGTTACTAATGATGAGGTTAGGCAAAGGAGTCGGCAACCTCCTTTAAGCAGCATATTGTACAGAGAGAGACTCCACTGGTTGCCCGTATGGTTACTGGCTGGCTGCCATATTGCCCATATGGATATTTATAGATTGGTGAACAGGGTTATGAAGAGTATGCCTAAAAGCCTCAGAAAGAGGGGGAGACCTAGGATGCGGTGGGCAGACAATGTCAAACAGGACCTTATTAGAATTGGTGTGCAGTGGCCAGATGCAGCAGATGTAGCTCAGGACAGACTTGGTTGGAGAACTAAATTTCACAGTCTGGTTGGACCTCCATAGCCCATGGTTGCTTGATGATGATGAGTGGGGAGGGCAATAGAACAAGAAAACATTCAATTTTGCTTATTATATTTTACTTGTTCATACACATAAATACAATTTAATAAGACAAAAATTAAATATTAACATGAAACTTAATTCAACATCAAAACTGAAGTTAGCTTGTCGATGTAGTATGCAATGGTGGATCCCAGAAATGAACTGCTGAACATTTAACTTCAATGACATAGGTGTACAATGTTATTCAAATTTCCTTCTTTTGTAACCTTTAAGCCAGATTTTAAAAAAATATATATTTTCCAATTTTCACATGTGTCCAAGTTTGTGCATGCCTGATATAGTCAGTTCATAAACAGTCAACAAAATATTTTACAATTTTCCGAATCCCTACAAATGGACTTGAAACATATTTTTTCATCTTTAGTTACCTCTTCCCCTTCGATTTTCTGAACTTTATTTTTCAGCATTAGATGCTTTTTCCTTTGTATATAGTATATTTCTCTTCATTAAATATTTCAAAATTCTGAATCAGGAAAAAAAATCGTCAAAAAATGAAAAATAAAAACCATGGTAAGACACTACAGCTAAATGCATGATGAACTAACAATAACAAGTCTCATTGGAGAGCTATCGTGAATAAACAAGACCAGTTCTTTAACATTTCCTAGTTATGGTTTTCCTGTGGATGAGACTCTGGCTTAATGCAGTATTCTTCATTTGTGCTCTGCAAGCTGTGATTAGCACCACCCACTCTCAGCAAGATTGGTTGTTTGTGGTTTTATGATGCAAGGGCAACTAAGACCATGTTGTGTCCTCTTAGCAAGAAAAATGATTTAAGATTCACTTTATTACATTCAGATGACAAAAACAAATGGTAAAAATATCATCAATCAGTAACTAAAAACTTTTTAGGTGCTTTAAATGAGAAATGTAAAAGAAAAATGCAAGTAATTGACAAACCAAATAAAATGAAAGATATTAGAAATGGCTTCCTTCCATTGCATATATAACACTGGCATGCATATGTGAAAATGTGACAAAAATTAATTTTTCCTCCAGTCATATGTAACTATAATCTCTTTTAAAACCTTGACTTTTTTTTAGCTTTGTTTCATTTACAAAATTCTTTATTTCAGAAGATTCAATGGCAAGAGTTAGTGCTAAAGTGTACATTTGACAAAACCACCTTGCCAAGTCAAAAAGTGAGATAATTGGCATAATTCAATCAATATGATGCATGCTACTGGATTAGACATGATGGTTTCATTAAATGTCCATTTCATTGCCCTGAACTAACATCTCCTTTTCTTCTGAAATCAAATATCTTATGAGAATCCCACTCACCTCAGACAAATTTTGAATGCTCATTAAAAAAGAAAAGAAAAAATTTGTGTGTGTGTGTGTGTGGTTTTCCAACTTTAGCACCATGTACCACTGGAAATTAAAACAATAGTTTGGAAAATGCCAATTTCAACATGCTGGTGGTAGGTTTCGGGCTTGAATGCATTGCTCCACTTCATCCCACAGATGTTCAAGAGGGTACAAATACAGAGAGTGAGAGGGCCATTCTAAGGTTGTAAACTCAATGGAAATGTTCCTCCAGCCAGGAGCAGTGGGGTAAAGCATTGTCTTGTTGAAAGAAGGCATCCTGTATGGGAAATGGATAGCCATGAATGGGTGTAAGGTTGTCTGAGTATGTTAACATATATTGTGCAAGATGGTGGTCTCAATAAATACAAGGAGCCCCAAGGTGGTCCACATAAACATGCCCCAGAACATTACACCACCTCCACAGCCCTGTAACACCCTGACTTGACAGTGGGGGGTCAATGGCCTTATGTGGTCCACAGCACATGCACAACCTCTCATCGGTGTGCTGTAGTTGGAACTTTGATTCATTGGACCAAGCTTCCCATTTCCAGTCTTCCACAGTCCACTGACTGTTCCTTCACCCACTGCAGCCTCACAGCATCGTGATGTGCTGTTAATAAGGCTACTCAATGTGGGTATCGGCTGCCATAGTCAAGTTGTGCCATCATATACTGGTTTCCATAAATTAAGGAAAACTCAGAAATATTATTATAAACAAAATTATTTTAATGAAAGTTGATGAAAACATGAATTACAATGCTAGCTAGTTTCAGAATGGCATAAAATATTTCACACTAGAAATATTTTTCATAAAAAAGTAACAGGAACTTGTCCAAAAATGAGATGTCAGAATGCAATGGGCAAAGTTCTTTAATAAGGAGTGTGGTAAACTCCTTATTAAAGGCATGACAGCGATGTTCCATGCTGTTTATGATGTGAATCAGCTTAGTAGGGAGTAATGACCATTGTTCCTTTATAGCAGTAATAAGCTCTCCCTTTGTTTCAGGTGGCGAGTTGAGGGCAGCAACATGTCTCTCTAGAGCATTCCTATACATGCTCAGTCAGATTTAGGCTGCGAGATCAAACTGGCCACTCCATGCACATAATGGTCTCCTCTTGAAGGTATTGTTCCACTAGTTCAGCTCTGTGTGGAAGAGCATTATCATCTTGTAAGATGTTTCACCTATTGCACCAGTGTAAGGATGTACATAAGGGACAAAGATATCTCTATACCATTGAGGTTCCCACTCATCAACAGAGATCTGTGCGTTCATCTAAGGAAATGCCACCCCAAACACACACGCTAGCTCCACCATAACTGTCCCTTTGACGGATTTACCAATTCAACTGCTCTCTCGTGTGACATGAGGGGTATACAAATTACTGGCCTTCTACAGCATACAGACCTCCCTCATGAAGCCTTCTATGCACAGAAGCTGATACAACCCTCCCAGTGGCTGCTGCAAGAGAGGATCATAGCTGAGAGGGAGTAGACATCCTTCGTGCTGTTAATCGCAGATATCAGTCTTGTACAACAGCGGTCATAACTCTAGCCCTTCCACGGCTAAACCTCCGAGACACATAAACCATGCTAAGAAATTGATTCTAGTCTATGGACCACAGGACTCACATTCAGCCATTGTGCCATGTCTTGAAGCAGGCCATTTTGGCCTGCTTCAATGCCAGCCAAAATGGCAAATGTCTCGAGGTCATTCCTACAGAATGGCTATTTCGAATTTCTTTACTCACATTTACAACACAAAATAACAATCCACTCCAAAACAAGCATTTTTATGCTGTTATCCAACTATGCAAATTGAAGCAACCTAGACTAATTTGCATACAATATGCTTACTGGGCATTACTTTACTGGTTACACGAACAAGCTTGGTGAGGATTGCAGTTTTTTTGGCGAATTACTGCGATTTTTCTCATTTTTCTTTAATTTATGGAAACCAGTGTACATCGAATGGTCTTTGCACAAACCTTATAGCCTTCCCATTGCTGAATGCCGATGTCATTATCCACACTGTGGCTCTCCGTTTCAGTTACAATCTGGAATAGGTGGCGCTTGCATCGAACATCAAAGGCCCAGTTAAGACCACGTTTTCCCCAATGGTTGCAGGTTTGCCAGTTTTGACAGTCTTAGTATACATGAGCACTGGCTATATGTGAAAATTCGATATTCTGCAGTCACAGATGTGGAGCACTTAATCTTTCGATTGTGGACAGATAGTAAGGGCTACTGTCCACAATCGAACTCGCTCAGTTGCCATGTTAACCCATTACAACAGTCACAGGTACACTATACAGCATGTAAGTATCTGGCCTATTTATAGCCAGCAATGGGTTTCAGCTGGCCACATTATTGTGGTAGAGTAGAGCAGGTTTGAGATAGGTGTGGTGTGTATAATAAATTGTGCTTTCAGTGTATTTTATTAGTACCTATCCACCTCAGAAGAAATTTTTCATTTATCTATTAAAACAAAATCTACATATGAAAAAAGGAAAGCGTATTTTTTTTTAAAATGAGATGAAAAAGAGTAAAAATTGACTTCCAGATTGTCAGTGATTTTTAAAAATTCTGTTTTAATACCTAAGACACAAAATTCCCTTTGTGATTAATAAAGTTTAAATATTTTGATTATATGCTAGGATCTTTTTCGGAGGATGTTGAAATTGTAACTGGAATATTTAGGTCATGCAATGCATCTGACTTATAAAAATAATTGAGGAAATAGATTAAAAATAAAACATTTAATGTTTAGAGAAAAATGGAGGGGAGACTCAAGCATATTCATAAAAAAACATAAAACCATCAACAAAATGCATTTATCAGAAAGATTTTTAATACAGGCAAAAGATGATACCATGAACAATTTGCAAGGTTACAACAGTAACCATTCTTGGAAGCTGTTTATTATGGCATGACCTAGAGATTCTAGCTCCAATTACAGCAATTTCTGAAGATGATCAAAGCAAATATTTGAAAAACTGGGACTTTATTAATTGCAAGTAAATGAATTTCATGTCTTAAGTTTTGAGGCAGAATTTGAAAATAACAAAATGCTATATTTGCATTTTGAATGGGAAAATAATTTACTTCTTCACACTTAGATTCATAGTCAGCATATCATCTCAGAAATTCCACTTGATTATGTAAAACATTTAGCAAAGTCATATAATCGACATTCATAAAAAAGGGCGAGAAGCACTGACTTTTAGTGTTATTTAATGAAAACAACTACCGAATATTTTTCTATTTTACAATTTATCTTTTTAAATAATATGTCTCAAATTTCTTTAAAATTTTTTTTGCAACATTATAACAGGATTTAATAATAGCAACAAAAGTAGTTTGCACTCATAGCTACATTAATATATTTATTACATTAAAATTATTATGAATTTTATTTTAAATGTATCATTGGCTTTTAAAAACTACAAGAGAAAACACTGCATTAAATATATAGCAAAGTAGTTTAAATGAATATATCCTGTTTTGAAAAAGTTTAATAAAATATAAAAAATTATGCATGTAAGTGCTAGAATTATATAACAGAGCAGATACAGAAGTACTTACAACTTGGTGTTCCATTTTCAAACCTCTTCTGAATTTGGTCATAAGTAAACTTCACAAATGTGTCATATTGTTCTAGAACAGAGAAAATATGAATAACTGCAGAGTTATGTACACATTAATACTTCACATATTTAAATTTTTAAAAGTATACAGCATAAGCTAAAGGTATACAACCAGTTATGCAAAACATGTCAAATCATTATTTACTAATTTCCCTTTTAGGACAGATTTTTTAAACTATGAGTGTTCAGTTCTTAAAGTGTTAATTTAATATACAAGCAAAATTACAGTTGTTAATGTTATTTTAACTCTTCTGTTGCCTCCATTGCATCTATGCACCACCATACATTCTGTAGCATGTGTATGTCACAATAATGCAACACAGATATTCAATGTGAAAGCCGCATTTTTGCAATTGGTTTTAAAAAAGTGAATTGTGGTGCCATGAGGATAAGTGATTTAGTCTCAAATACACAATTGATTTCAAATCTTTTTCTCTGTGAAAAGTTCATCCACAAAATTATATTCCAAATATAGCTGTCATCTTAACAAAACCCATGTTAGTGGTCAAGTACAATCAACGCAAGCTAGGAGTGAGCAAATTTGATCAATATTCAATAACTTAAAAATATAGGCATAAGAACTAAGTGTGTACTTTGTGATCTTGAACTTCTTTATTAAATCTGCCATGATGAATGGAAAAATTGTTTATTAATGGAAATAAGAAAAAAAAATAAGTACCAAATCACAAACATTCAGTTATACAGGAGCTGATAGACCCTATAACACTGGGCAACAAACATTTGCATAATCTTGTGTTCGATATGATGCAAAAGGGGACTTGTCCTTAAATCGTGCATTAGAGGCTGTAAATCAAAAGGCGGAGTTGTGCATGCGCAACTCCTTTAGCGGATCAGAATGTGGAAAAATGAGGGCCAATAAAAATAATCCCCAAAATGATAAATATAACATAAATACAGTAAAACTGGTTAAGAAAAAGTAAAAGTGAATGGGTGGACTATCACAACTCCCCTTCCAAAGGAAGCCAAAATTTGACCTAACAGATTTTGATGAGCAATTTTGATTAAAAGGACACATTCTATGTCATTTACATATCACTGAACATAAAAAATGTAATAAGTATGCATACACAAATTTGATAAGATGAGTTACTCTCACTTAGACACAATCTTCCATCACAACCAAAGGTACCTTCTCCCATTCCTCCTAGCATGTATATAGCTACCTATTGGCTGTTGCAGTTAACTACATACTAGTATTAACCAGTCTAACTAGTATCATATTCTGATACAATTTCAAAAGTTGCATACTATAACCTTTACGAAAAAGTTTGTTAATATCACTCTTAATTTGCTTAACTTCTACAAAGGTTAAAGAAAAATTCAATTACATCAAATTCTTTCTTTCACAGAATATAAATAAAAGTGCATCAAGTGGGGTACATAACATCCACTTATTCCCCTAACATCAATTCAAGTGGGGTACATAACATCCACTTATTCCCCTAACAGCAATCAAATAGGCAAAATCTAATCTTCTTTCCTGCTGCCATACATAAAAAAATGGGTATTGGTACTCCGTTAAATCCTCCTAACCGCAATCAAATATGAGAAGCTAATAATTTCATTTTACAAACAAGAGGGAGTGTAATCATCCACTAAAACTTCATCTAAACACAATAAATTGTGAGCTAGCTTAAATAAAAAATAGCATTAATTACCTCCCCTCATCAAGCTTTATTTCTTTTAATCTCTAACTATAAACAACAATAATCTTCAATCATCTCTATCTTCATCTGTTCAGAGAAAAGAAATAAAGCATCACAAATAATTAATGCCACAGTGGAAGAATAATAATATACTTAAATATTCATTGTTGGCACTCCGTTGCAATAAATCATCATCCAGTCATTTCCCAGCAACTTCATTTCTGCATCGATCAATAAGCTAGGTGTAGGTGATTCTGAAGGTCTCATTGGTGACGTCATATATTCTATGTTGACTACTTTGTTGCCAGTTGTCGCTCTGCAGGCTATCATCGTCTCATTGACATCTCATTGCTACATGCTTGTCTTTGAAGAGCCTGGCTGTTTGCTTTCCATGGTTATTGATGCCTGCTTCTAAATGATGCTTTAATAGTTGAAAATTTCTTAACTTGTTCGATTCACCATGATTATTTACATTCAAAACAATTTCTGAGATGCTTGGCTTATTGTCTATAAATTCAGTAGCAATATTTTCCTTCAAAACCTCTATTTCTACTCTTTCTTTTTTTCATCAACTAATTTGGCACTATTTTTCTTTAAAACTTCTGTTTCAACACTTTTCTCACTATCAACTTCCTTTGCATCATCAACTTGTTACTCTAATTCACATTAATTAAACTGATAGAACATTTTACAATATCTTCTTGAACATTCTGCTTTGGACTACAAGATAAATTAGAAAGTCCACTGGACAGCAGCTGCAATTTCAATTCACGATTGTCATTAATATTTAAAACCGTCTCATTTGGACATGAAAGATCAGCTTCTGTATTGTTGCGATCTATTAATTGTTTTTTCATGACAAGGCTTCACAAAAGGTAAATCTAAAATATTACGTGTACCAAAAGTGGCAAGACATAACTCATGAGAGGAACTTTGGCCTCTCACTACAAAGATCCTAATTTAAGTTTCCCGAGTTGTTTTTTCTCTATAGCAATATTGCTCCATGTGCCCTAGTTGGCCACAAAAATGACATCTGAAAGTTTCTCTATTATTCGTAGCAAAATTTTTGGTCTAATTTTCATTGTTTGAGGTTTGACGCGGAACATAATCTATGCTTCGTTTGTTCTGCATCATTGAAGGTGCATCTAGCACAAATTGTTGGCACCGTGTAACCTCCGGTCGTGTGGGAGTCATTTTGCGAGACTCAACCTGTATCTCTACTTTGGTGAGGATTGCATCCATTGTTGATTTAATGCTGTTTTTGCAGATTCTCTTCTTATGGTGTATTGCCAAGTGAATTTGACTAAAGTTGAAATTGAAGTTGCATTTCTGACTTCTAAAAACTCTCTTAAGGGCAGAAGTAATTGGGACATAATACAGTTTATTACGTCAATTTTAGTGGCATCAGCATTGTACAGCTGGTATAACTCTACTGTACCCCAGAGATGAATTTTTGCAATATCATCTCCTTCCCTTTGTCTTCATGAAAAAAGTTTAGTAGAATGTACAAACTCATTATAAGGTGGGTAGATTTTGAAAAGTTCGTTTTTAAAGTCTTCCCAAAGTTCCACTCCATGACAACATCCTATGTTATTCCACCATTGCTTAACACATCCAATTAAACAACTGTAAAAACCACTTTTTTTATTGTTGGGTACTTCGTGTAAATGGAAATGCTCTTCCATGGACTTGACAAATGTCCACGATGATGGACGATTTGAACCATCGAATCTTATCTCGGGTAAAGGCCAATTAATATAAGGACTACAGTTAGTAAATTGATTGCCAACTTGTCGTTGAGAGTTGATAATACCCTGTTCTATCACTTGTTTCTGATGGAATAAAAGATGGAACTTTACATTCAAAGTTTATATGTTCGTGAGCTGATGTAGCATTGTCAGCAAATTTAGAGGTTGTTGTCGTTGTGCTTTTCTCCCGAGGATCTTTAAGGAGATTCATTATCACTTCTGCTTCTTTCATCATATTTTACAACCTACTTTTTATTTTTACTAAATCGGGAGTCATAATGGCAGAATCGGCCATATTACTAGCAGACATGTTTAGCAATCTGCAAAAATTTGAAACTTTTTTTATATCTTGGGCAGGACTCAAAGGTACTGCTGTACAACAATACAATACTAAAACTATACTAAGTTTGCAATAAACTTGCTTATCAAAAAGTTTATTGTGTGTCAGGACACTTCTATTAATCTCTACATACATACATACAATAAAGATCTTAATTCTCAATAAAAATTTTGGCTTAAGCTGCAGTTAAATCTATGATTAGTACAAATAACTAATGAGCTCAAAAATTTGTTAACTTTGACAATCACATTAATAACATACAATTTATACATATATTTATACAATCCCTATGTTCAGTTTGCCACATTCTTTATTGGCTCTGCAATGCTCCAAAACATTTTTACTTTTTCTCTTTGGACCGATTCAGATTAAATTAAAACTCCAGATACCATATCGGGCACCAGGCAATATTAACTTGCCAAATAAAGTTAAATAAGGGTTAGTTAAGCATATGGGCATTACTTATTGAGTAAGAAATCAAAGGGTGGTCAAATTTTTAAAATTTATATCTTAATCAAAATCAATTATCGTTGCTCAAGAGAAAAAATAGCAAAGTCAAAATATTCATATAACACAGTTTAGTTCCAAAAAATTCACAACTCACCATATAAACTGATGAATACAAAAGTAGTCTGAGAAAATAAAACTCACTTCAAATTTAAAATCTCCAAAACTAACAAACTTTTCAGTTAACATCATTCTCATTCTCCACTATCATTACTACCTCCCATCACTGTCTGACTCTGTGACCTAACATCACTTAGTATACATGTGACGTACAACTGACACGTGTTGCATGCTGGGAAAAACATTTGCATAATATTGCGATCGCTTTGATGCAAGAGGGGGGGTCCTTAAAGTGTGTATTAGTGGCTGTAAATCAAAAGTCGAAGTTGCGCATACGCAACTCCTTTAGCAGATCGGAATGAGGAAAAATGATGGCCAACTAAAAAAATATTCCCCAAATTGATAAATATAATGTATTTAAAACTGTTTAAGAAAATCTAAAATTGAATGGGTGGTCCATCACAACTGACAAATGCCAAAACAGCAAGCAGGATAATGGGCAGCCATTGTACAACAAGAATTTATCATGGTTAGATCTGATAAATATTCCAATCCTTAGCAAATAGCAGTAACCTTTGAGTAAAAGAGGCTCAGTTCTTTTAATATAAGTAAAATTGGTAAACTGAAACTACCTTAAGATATCATAATCTGAAAACATGTTACTGATTTAACCCTTCCAGTGTCTAGCCTGAAAAACCGATTTCTATTCAAAGGCCAAGCTATTTTCTCCCTATGCTCAGTCAAAAAAAATTTCAATTTAGAACTTTTTGCCAATACTGATGAAAGGAATTATGGCATGTTATATGCCAAATTAATCAGCATTAAATTCTTGATTCTCTGAAAATAAAATATTTAACAAAAAAGACAAGTTTTATTTTAGTAAAACAGTTTTAGAGTCTTGTAGTAAAAAATGCATTTGGCAACACAAATAAAAATTTATTTAAAAAGCACTAATAGATAACAAAAATTAGAGTAGAGATACACAGAGCGGTAATTAAAATTAAAGCTATTTAATTCTCTATGACACTGTTAAATGTTTTTAAGCACTTCAACACATGGACTATGCTATCAAGTACCAATAATCATTAAGGAGAGATTTACGTACCATGCCGTAGAGGATGGGTAGTAACAGGAACTTCAGAGATGTTTTCGGTGACTAATTTAATAATCAATGTTCTTGCCAGCAAGTGACGTCTCAGTAGAGATTAAAAAAAGGATAATGGCTGCCAATGTTCTACCCACCTAGGTGAAGGAAATAACCATTTATACCTTTGATAGTATTTGAAGTGAGGAGCTTAAAGCTAATGCAGGAGAGACAGTTGGTCAACAACCAACTGCCTCTACTGCATTAGCCTTAAGCTCTTCACTTCCTACCTGACGATGCACCGAAAGGAAGGGCGCAAAACGTACATTGTGGAAAAAACGTTTTTAAGCACTCTATGCTATCAAAGGTATAAATGGTTATTTCCTTTGGCAAGGCGGGTAGACAATTGGCAGCCGTTATCCATCTTTTAATCTCCACTGAGACGTCACCTGCTGGCAAGAATGTCGATTATTAAACTTGCCACTGAAAGTATCCTGGAAGTTCCTGTTACTACCCATCCTCTATGGCATGGTACGTAAATCTCTTTAATAATTGTTGATACTTGATAGCATAGCCAATGCGTTGAAGTGCTTAAAAACATTTAACAGTGTCATAGAGAATTAAATAGCTTTAACACTAATAGATAGAAATGATTATAATGCACATGAATAGAAGGGCTATTTATTTCTGAATAATAAAAAAACATTTCTCCCATTTTGCAATTTTTTCTTCATACCTACTTTGAGAAAAGTCCAGGCTTGTTAGAGAGTCCAATAAATAAGTCAACATTAGAATATTTTTAATAAATAACTAATCAACAGAAATAGGGCATGTTATATACCAAATTAAAGAGAATTTAATTCTGAATTTTATTAAAGTAAAAAATTTGAGCATTGTAGAAACAGATTAATATTAATCAGACTTTTTATAGTGACATACCCAAAAAATAGGTACATATTTCATAATTACTTTTAAAATCTTCCATTTTCAAAAATAGCAGTATTTTTTAACTATCGAGATTTTAGAAACTTTAAGGAAAAATTTGTTGATAATAATTCAAATCAAACTTCTGAGCTTAAATTAAGGGATTGCTTCAGCATAGAGTTATGTTAACAAACAAATTGGCAATACCTTATATTGCTTCTAAGATATGGCAATCAGATGGTTTTAACAAATTATTTATGTCATAGTTTAATAAAATATGCATCAAATGAAAAAAGAAAATATTATTTATTAAGCCTGAATTATACATTTTTATAAGGTATGTATAAAAAAATTTAAACAGTAAAGTTTATTTTTTTAAAATCAATCTTTTTTTGGTTATACTAAAAATAGATATATACGTCCTTGGCCTCTTAATTCATGTTTTGTGAATGAATACAGACGTCCTGGACACTGTATTCAGGGGTTAACAATGAATTAAAAGTAACTGTTACACTTTTAATTCACAAAATTATAAATACAATGTACTTAAGATTAATTACCGCTGATGAAGCCATCAGGTGACAGTGGAAACACATCCATCATGTGCTTTTAACTTGTTTTTTAACTTATGTGTTCCTTTTAAGCTAGTTAAAAATTACAGTTAAAGATGAGTTCTCAGAGGATGATTGTGAGTAATTGTGAATTAAATATAATAGTTAGTGTTTTAAAAACTTGCTTATTCACCAAGAATTTAAACATTCATGAATTTACTAATTTACTATATTGATCAGTAGTTTAAACTTGCATGAATTCTAAAAAATATTGACAGTAAAATGGCCTATTTGTCAAATAAGAAGTTTTCTTGAAGAATGTGCATAGCACACAACATGGTATTAAAAAAAGTTAAAATATATTTATTCATAGCAATATAGAGTACGTTTTATTTTCCACGATTTTTGTTGCATTTATAATAGAAGGTTATTTTACTTGAGTAAGGCCTAAATTGATATTACCATTCACTTTGATGTTGATAGATGGCTCAGATGTTGCATCTCGGCTCTTGGATTCTTTTCTCTTGCGCTGGTATTGAAACTGTTTTACAGATTGGTATACAATGCAAAAATGACATTGGACTTTTCCCAGTCTTTTTTTAACTAGTTTCAACCTGTACCATCTTGGGGCTTCTTCAGACTACTGCTTTCACGTCGATGTTAAGCTATTTTATAGGAGTGTGCGTTATTGTTAGCGTCACTTGTGAGGTCAACAAGGTTGCTCATTAGTAATGTGTTCCCTGACATCATTGCGCAACAGGAGATTCCACTCTGCAGACAGGGATTGAATCTCAGTGTTGCAGCCACTTTCAATATTTAAATTAATTAGCAATTGTTCTGCATATTGTAATTGAAACTTTGTGACCAAGTGCAGCATAGGTGTATGTTTCATATGATTTATTTCAAGTTTATTTTCTAAAGTGGTTTATGTTAGGGCTGTGTGAGGTTTATAGATTTTTATATCGTATTCACTGGTATATGAAGCAGAAATGACAGACTGCTTCCCAATCTGCAAAACAGTCTCAATACCGGCACAAGAGAAAAGATAATTACCAAGATCTGAGAATGCAATGTCTGAGCCAGCTATCAACATCAAAGTTAACGGTAATTTCAATTTAGGCCTTGCTCAAGTAAAATAACTATTGTAAATACAGCAAAAATCATGGAAATAAAAAACATACAAGCATGGATGCATAAATCCACAGTAAGGTATGTGGACCTACTGAAATTCAGTCAACAAGTATTGTCATATAGTCATAAATAAATGCTTTTATGCTTAATCATCTAATTCCTATCTTACAGTTCAAAGAGCTCAAACTATCACATGAAAAGTTATACTTTGTAGCAATGTCTAATGCTAATATTGATGAACTCTCCATGAGGGAAAAATAAAGATTCTTTTCCAGTAAGCATACAAATTAACATTGATTAAATTCGACCTGAAATCACAAACTCTGTCATCTTGGCTATCTCGCACAACCATTCACTAGCATAATTTTAGCTACCTATGCTCAAAACAAAACCTGTGCCACTTTTTAAAATCTGTTCCTATTGTGAACTATTAGCAATTAGAATTCCATAACACTAAAATATTTGTGTACCTAAAGAATGATAAACGTATGCCACATTGACATGACTGAAATATAAGTCTTAATTTTAAAGGTATGTGCTTATTTTATTATAACTGGCACAATAATAATTATGTTTATGGTGAAATATTTTTTTTCATCTTTCATACAAAATCAAGCAAAACATCCAAATAGATCACTTCATTTGAGGAGAAGAGTACAAAAATTACAAAACATCTAAACTTAAATGAATTTTCACTAATTATCTTTTGACTCATTTTTTACATAATTACCTGCCAATTTTGTAGTAAGCACACGATCATATTCTTCACGAATTTGATTTTCACGTTCCTTCATCATGCGTTCACAAATCAAACCAACTTGGCGAAATGTAAAAAGTGGCTGATCACGCCGTGAGGGGGATAGAAGACCACTGTCAGTGGTTCCTCCAGGTGGTCCCGAAGATAATCCAGAAGTAGTTGGAGATGTTGGCTCAGGGCTGGAAGGCTCATGAGACACATAACGAAGCTGCTTTCTTCTCTGTAGCCTCTTAATTTCTTCCCGAATATTGACAGCAATTTGTTCTAAAAAATATTTTGAATTACAAAATGACAAAAAACTTTAATAATCAACATATCTTTGAGAATATTATAATAAACTTAATAAAACAATAAATTATTCTTTGAAGGTCTGTAAATGGTAGCTAGGCATAAACTGAAAGGAGAGCTGTGTACCAATCCCCAGTAACGATGCACAGAACCGGCCAGGTCTAGCACCTAATGTCTGACCCTGCCTTCTCATGGTGCAGGCCATTAGTACCTTTCAAAAGAGATATTGTTTTGGAAGGGAACAGAAATGGAGATGAGCTCAGTGTGGACTACTGATCTGGTCATTTATGGTCATTTTTTCTTTTTTCAACCCTGCTGAGGAGTGGTCAACTTCACAGGGTCCTGGTGCTGACCATTCATACCCACTAGACTGGTTTATGGATTTGAGCTTGATTACGGATCCTGGACTTACTGCACTGATGGGCCTCTGTTGAAGGAGAATCTACAGCTGTGCTTTCTGTTTGCTTGTGGGTTGCCAGCCCTAAGTGAACAGAGGCATGGGATACCTTATTTCAGCTGGTGGATAATCCTGATCAGAGGCCATTGCAGGTACCTGAACCCTCACTTAGCTAGTTGGGCATCATCAATCCTAAACTGGAGTAACGTGTCTCAGGCAGGCCCTATGGCTCTTGAAAAGATCCACTTGAAAAGGTGGTGCCTAAAGTTCTACCAACATCAGTGACTTCACCCTTTAGCAGAGGAGGGACGGGTCTTTGCCCCTTGCCTGTGATCAGGGGGCTGTTTGATATTGTTGGCCATACCTCTCTCAACAAACCTAATTTCTTTAAAAAAAAAACCTACTAATCATTTTCCCTCTGCAGGTACATGGAACATGAGGACATTAGAGTTCTCTTGATGTCTTCATGTAGGAATTACGGCATTATAACCTAGATATTCTAGGCTTGCAAGAGACCAGATGGACAGGTAAAGGTGAGATACTTAAAAATAACTTTAAATTTTTCTTTTCTGGTAGGGAGGATGGAAAGCATCTCCAAGGTGTAGGTTTGCTTCTCAGCAGATTGCCTGTGATGGTCTTCTAGGATATGACTGCAAGACTTCTTAAAGCAAAATTTAAAACAAAAATTAGACTTCAATGTCATCTGTTGTTATGCCCACACAGAGAACTCTGATGAGAACAAGAAAGATACATTTTACAGCCAGCTTCATGATATTTTGAAGATATATATTTCATGATATTTATTCTGTGAAGGAGATATTCTCTTGTGCTAGGTGGCTTCAATGCTAAGTTGGTACTGACTTAATCTTTGAGCAGTAGTTTTAGGTCCCTTTGGCATTGGTTGTTCCAATGGCAATGAGTAATGTCTCCTACAGGTAAGTAAACTTAATGGTTTGCAAATAATTAACACATACTACAAACACTGGGACATTTATAAATATATATGAGTTTCACCTGATGGGCTACACAGGAATATGAAAGATTATATTTTAATTAACAGCAAATGGGCTAGTTCAGTTAAGAAGACCAGATTATACATGGGATCCAAAATTGGGTCTGACCATTACCCGGTAGAAACCCAAAACTTGCTAGAATTGGTCTAGAGTGGCCAAATGCAGCAGCAGTAGCTCAGAACAGACTTGTCTGGAGATGAAAATTACTGTCTGGTTGGACCTTCATAGTCCATGGCTGCATGAGGATTTTGTATATATGTATGTGTATATGTGTGTGTCTGTGTGTGTATATGCATATATATCCTTTGGAAGCTGCCAATTTTCAATTGAAAATATTTGTGGAAAAGGCTATTCATGACTTGGGTTGAAAGCATACATTAAAATAACTTCAAGTTCTCTGTCATTGAGATATAAAATTTTGAAATGTTCCCAGTCTATGGTAGCTGCATATTTTATTGCTGGCTCGGCAATGGCAGTCATTAGTTTGTCTTGGCTAACATCTGTCTGATGCTCTGTGAACTTCTTTAGAGAACTTATATTCTGAGTAACTTATGGCTCTGAGTAATTTGAGGACTGATACATCTGCAATCCATTCACAAATTACTCAGAGCCCAAAAAATATTGTTTTCAGCCCAGCTCCAAATCTGAAGAAAATTATAAAAAAGGGACAGATACAAATTAGGCTCCTTCAAAAATCTGGCATATATAGATTTTCCCTACATTTGCCAAATAATTCGGTTATTTATTAATCGTATAAAACCAAAGTTCTCTAAAGGAGAGATTCACAGAGCATCAGACAGATGCCAGCCAAGACAAACTAACGACTGCCACTGCCAAGCTGGCAATACAACATGCAGCGACCATAGATTGGGAAAACACCACACTACTCAGATATACATGCACTTACTATGGAACCATCGTCCACAAGGCTATTGAAAATATGACCTCGCCCATCCCCACCTGCAACTGAGACACTGGAATCACACTTGGATAACTTCTGAAATCACTGTCATGGTCCCAGAACCATTCCTGAAAGATCCTAGCCATACGACATGGAGTATTGTCAGAAGAATCCATTTGCAAATGGATACACTGTTACCATGAAGGAATAAACCTGGCAGCATTGATGTTCAGATATTCTATGGCATTTAAATATTGCTCCAGTGGTATCAACTGCCAATAAAAAAAAAACATCATTATACTGCCACTGTTAGCCTGCAATGTTGACACCTGGAAGGATAAATCCATGGACTCATGGTTTTTACCATATCCTGATGTTTCCATTAGCATGAGACAACAGGAACCAGGATTCATTAGACCAGTGGTTCTCAACCTTTTATGCTTTACATACCCCCTGGAAATGTGTATGTAACTGGCGTACCCCTTGTATAGATAGACAAAACTATAGTTATAGTATAACAATGATTATTTTTACTTTGTTACTAGATCTAGTGACTTTTGAGCTCTCATGGCATTACCCAAAAAAATTTTATTGCGTTCCCCACATTGAGAACTCCTACATTAGACAATGTTTTTCCAATCCTCCAGGGTTTTTATTCCACAGCCCACTGCAACTCTGTTTTCTTGTTTTTTGGTGACAGGAATGGAACCCAGTTAAATCATCAGCTGTCATACCCCATACATGATGAGGTACAATGAATGTTTTTTGACTAGTCTGTGTGTGACTCTGCACAAGCTGTGTCAGCCTCTTTCATCAATAGGATGCTACCAACCACAGACTGCCTTTCGGCTGGATTTTTTGGGTGTTGGACCATTCTCAATAAACCCAAGACTCTTGTGTAAAACCACTGGAGGCTTACTGCTTCTGAGGTGCTCATACTAGCAGGTCTGGTGCCAACTGCTATGTCACATTCAAAGTTGCTTAAATCTTTCCTCTTGCCCCTATCTCGCAATGAATTGTACATGCACAGTTCCTAGCCATTGCCTTCTGCTTTAAATGATCATGTTGTCACTGAAGGAAGAACAGATTGTTTTACAAAAATGGGAGATGTCTGTAATAAAGTCCACTCAGTGTATTTCTTAATTAATCTGCTATAGGAATTTGTCTATAAAAGTGTTATATCAAGAAGTCCTAAACTATAAGTGTAGGACAACTATATTTGGCATACAACTTCCTTTAATTTCGACTTAGAGCAACATAAGTGTTTGATGCCCCAATATTTTGTCTTCAAAAAAAGGGGAAAGAATTATCTTAATGGTAAGAGCAGACCACCAAATATGTTATACATTTTCCTCTGACCATAACTTAAAGCAACAAGATTTTGGTCCCCAATTTTCCTCCCCTCCAAAAAAGGAGGGAGGGAAGAATTTCTCTTAAATGGTATAAGTTAGGAATACCAAATTTGGTGTACACTGCCATTTATAATTTACAGCAACATAAATTCTTGGTTGTACGTTTAGTATTTTGAAGAGAAAATGACAGCTAATTGGCAGATTAATCATTTTTGCCTGTTAGTATTAGGTTGTACAATACAGGTGGCAAAAAAAGTTGTTTCTCATTCCACCAGATAACACAAAAACCAAAGTTGCCGGAATATGGTTATGCAAGCAGAAGGCTGTAAATGCATTTTAGAGGTTCAACTCCTACAAGCATAAATAAATATGTCAATGTTTCTCAACAGTTGGGCCTATCCATGCCCCTCTCAACATTTTTGTTTTGAGTAAAGTAGTTTTTGAGTAAAGTCACATGTTTTGAGTAATATACTCAAGAACATTTTCAAGATATTAATGTCAATTTTTTTTAGCATTATCATTCAGTTAGAAAAGTAAGCATTTTTTAAAATGTGACTGAAGTGTTTGGTGTGTAAAATAATGCATTGATTCATATGAATGTTGAGGAGAGGCATGGATAAAGAATACTAAAAATACTACTAGCTAAAAAAATACCTGTTCAGTTTTTTAAGGCATTAAGATGAGCGAATTTTAGAATCACTGCTCAATGCAACTGTATCCTTTAGAAAATTAATATCCGCACATATTATATCTATTTTTGCATGATAATAATGCAACATTAGATTTAGAAGATTACAGTTTTTGAATAAAGTATTTTATTGAATACTGACAGCAAGTTTAATCAAATGAGAAAAATTGCTGTTTCAATGGACTTAATTGCTAGAGTTTAAATAAATACAATTCATATTTGCATCTCATTCATTTGATAGTCAATGGCATTATTTAAGAAAGAATTTCCTAAGTGTTCTTTAAATTTAGATAACTTTGCTTGAGGGGGTATTTATTTTAGGCCGTCCCGTGGCCGAGTGGTTGGCGCACTTGGCTACTGATCTACGGGACCTGGGTTCGAGCCCCGGATAAGGCATGGATGTATGTGTCGTTTTTCTGCTGAGGTCCTGCCATCCTCACAGACCTTCTACTATGGCATATAAACTGACAGGCTCCTGTCAGACCTCTGTGGCAAGCAGCTGCTTGAGGGGGTATTTATTTTATTTTTTTATTACGAAGGAATGACTGTCCTAACAAATGGCACTAACCCTTTCAGGCTCTAGTCTAAAAAACAAATGAATACAGAGGTTCAGCTATTTTTTTTCACTGTGCTTGGTAACCAAAAAAATTAACTTTATAACTTTTTTGCAAAGTAACCAATAAGCAGAAATGTTACATTCCAAAATAAACAGCATTTCATTCTGAATTTGATGCAAATAAAATCAAACCACTAAAATGCTTATTCTGTCTTTTGGCCATTAACATATAACACTATAATATATATAACACATATAACACTCTATATCTCAGCCATTTTTAATCCTGTAAACTTATTTTTTTTCATTGGCTCTCATTATAGTCCTCACAAAGATATATAAATTTTGTGTTCACTCACAGGTTTTTTTATTCTTTGAATAATTTCTTTTCCTACACAGTTGAAAGGCTGAAAAACAAAGAACCAAGGGACACTTTTGAATGATCAGAGAAAGAGAGCTTTTATGATTAGAGAAGTTTTGCATATTTTGCATGATGATAATGTGATATTAGATTTAGAAGATTACAGATTTTGAATAAAGTTTCATAAAAGCAAAAAAAGTATTTTATTAAATACTGACTGCAAGTTGAATCAAATGAGAAAAATTGCCCTGTTTCAATGGACTTAATTGCTAGAGTTTAAATAAAACACAAACTTAATTTTAACAAGTCTTTTTCAGAGCGATGGTAAAAAAAGATGAAATAAGTCAAGGCTGCATTTTGAAAAGTCTAATGAACTGAAATAGTTTTAATAAATTCCAATAGAACCTGAATATTAAAATATAAACTGCACGGTCTGGTTGGACCTCCGTAGCCCATGGCTGCTTGAGGATGATGATGATGAAACTGAAATACCAGTTTATTAGGTACACCACTCCTTGTCACATAAATGGTTCATTCCAACACGTAACACATCACATGACCACAGCATGCAGTATAATAAATCAGGAGACATGGGTTCGAAATCCACTCACGGCAAAACAATTTTTTTACAGCTTATTATTTCAAGAGTACTTAAGTGACTTTCAACATGGCATGATAGTTGGTGCTAGGCATGCCAGTTCTAGCATCTCCCAAAAGACTGCCCTCCTGGGCTTTTCACACACAACCATTTCAAGGGTTTACCAAGAATGGTGCGAAAAGCATAAAGCTACCAGTAATCGGTGAAGCTGTGGAAGAAAACAGGCTTGTGGAACAGAGAGATCAAAGCAGACTAGTGAGAATTGTGCAGGTGAACAGACAGGTCACAAATCACAATAGAATTAACCCTTTGCACTCGAAGGTTTTTTGCTATAGGGAAGTAGCAACTCGTAAGTTTTTTTGCTAAAAAATTGATGAAATTTTTTACAACTAACATAAAAATAAA
This sequence comes from Ryuthela nishihirai, assembly GCA_038380435.1. NCBI lineage: Eukaryota > Metazoa > Arthropoda > Arachnida > Araneae > Heptathelidae > Ryuthela > Ryuthela nishihirai. Next base: position 2,653,029 of record JAWZYU010000032.1, on the reverse strand, counting down.
TCATACATAAACAACATAAAATCAAACTCATCTTCACTGCTACTAATTTCATCATTTGGTTCCATTTTTATAACCACTTAAAACAGACTAACTTTAAAATAATTTTAATTAAACACAATGCTGTACTATGAACTGCACATAAACAATATATTTACACATCTAAAATGTAAAGAGGAAAGATATCTGTTTATAAAACAGTTATTGTTGCCTCTCAGTCACCATTCGAGTTTCTGCATAAAAATAAGTGGTGACTGAGGGTCACCTCTCGAGTGCAAAGAGTTAAACATTGTTGCGCAAAAGATAATCTCTGAACACATCATGTATTGGACCTTATTGTGGATGGGTTACAATTGCTGACCCTGTTGAGTGTTGATGTCAGCAAAGAACACAAAAGTGCATCTCCAGTGGGCACAGGAGTATTGTCAAGATCTTTCTTATTTATATGAGAGATTTGTTGGCTTAATGTCTCTACTAAACTTGGCACACTACAAGTAATGTGTTCCTAGATATAACATTTAATATCACACACGTCACCTTATACCATCCCCCCCCCCCCCCAAGCAGCTTGCTTGCCACAGAGGTCTGACAGGAGCCTGTCAGTTTATATGCCACAGACATAAACATATATAAATACTTTACCTGGACACAGCCTTATTCCACTGCCCCACTGATACAATAAAGTCAAGTATTCCCTGAACGCTGACACCAGATTTTACTACAAAATTCCTTCAATATGTTGGCTCCCAGAGTCAATGTCCCATTCTCCCTCTGACCCATTCAGCAGTCAAGGGAGAAGTGTTCCCTCTTTGCTCTCCCCTCTGCACACAGAGCTGCAGACCTCATTAGGGATCCTTCTGTTCACGACACCCTGTGGCACCCAGGTCTGAGTTCTGCAGTCCAGCATACCCTTGGCAAGTCATATGTGCAGCACATGTCTCTTGCCTAACCAAATGTAGTATCATGGGATGCATGCAAACTCCAAGATGGGAACATCCTTGACAAATATTGATACTGAACTGCTAAGGACTGGAAAAAGGTAGCCTGGTTGGACAAATCAAGGTATGGGTAGCAAGGTTGGACAAATCAACTTAGTATCATGGGATGCATGCAAACTCCAAGATGGGAACATCCTTGACAAATATTGATACTGAACCGCTAAGGACTGGAAAAAGGTAGCCTGGTTGGACAAATCAAGGTTTCTTTTGCATCAGGCTGATGGAAGGATTAGAATTTGACACAAATAACACGAGGTCATGGAGCCATCATCTGCACATTACAGGCCAGTGGTGGTGGTGTGATGTGGGGATTGCTTCCCTGGCACACATTAGGCCATGCCATATTTGAACATCGTTGCTGACCCAATTCATCATTTCATGACTAGTTTATCCTCACTCAGATGGGCACATTCAGCATGATAATGCACCTGCTTACAAGGCAAGTATTGCCACCAAATGTTTCCAGGAATTTGTCAACAAATTTTCCTAGCTTCATTGACCTGTATAGTCCCTTGATCAAAACACTATTGAGCACCTTTAGGATGAGGCAGTAAGGACTTTTCGCAGCGAGACTGTACTACCATCCAATTGCAGCGAGTGTGTGACACAATCATTTCTGCATGATGTAACATTCCTGCACAACACATCCAGCATCTTGTAAGTTTCATGCCCCAAAGAACTTGGGCTGTTCTGAAGGCCACAAGGAGGTGCAACATGCTACTATGTAGGTGTACTTAATAAACTGGCATCTTAGTCTATATATAACAAATGTAATTTTCTATTCATATTTACATATTACTAAAATATGGATTACTAAGAAATCAACTAGTTTAATATATAAGAAAAAATCTCAATGATAATCCTGTGCCCCTTATAGCAGGACCATTTACATCTCTTTGCTGCAGCAACTACAGCAGTTACATTAAAAAAAAAAAAGATTTTCAGCATTTCAATGTACATTCAATATGTGCAAAAAATGATTATATAAAAATAAAAAGTTTAATTCAAGAATGTATATAAATTCATGCAAAATTCTACAATAAGAGAGTAATTTAATTTTCAAATGCTTTTCAAAACTTTAGGGAAAAACTAGTGGCAATAATTCAGATCAAATTCATATCCACAAAATTGGGAAACTTCAATGGAAAGCAAAGAAATAAGGTGAAGCCATGATTGTGGACTTAGAATGGTGGTACAGGTGATACATGATTTGTGGAAAGAAGTTCTTAGCAATCCTAATATCACCACATAGTGTCATTTCACTGAAGATAAAGTGCTGTTATTGCTCCAAAAAGCTTCACTTTACCCCTAAAAACATTTTAATAAGCAAATAGTTTGAAGGATAAAACTTCTAAATTTTATTGCTCAATGACAGAGAACTTTGTGATTTTGATTATTTTCTCAGCAAGAAGGTTTTTTTTTTTAAATTATCTTGAATGATGGTTGTAATTAAGGATAGTAGTTTTTCATCTTGAAAAATTTCTTAACCTTTTGAGTTTCATGCCTAAGTATACTTGGGCTATTGGAATTTTCATTGTCATGCCTGTGTGTTTACTTTGGTGATATATGCAGGTGCCCCATAAGTCTGGCATCATAGGGAAAATACTAAAATAAGGCAAAACAAAAGATTTTATTCACAGAACTTGCTCATTATGTCCACCATTGTTTTCAATACACAAATTCAGACATGATACCCAGTCAGCAAGCACACAGTGAATGATGTCAGGAGTAATGGTGTTAAATCTCTCAATAATGCACTGCTGGAAATGTTCATCACTCCTAATTTTCTCTGCATATACCAGTGCTTCAAGTGGCCAAAGAAAAAAAAATTAATCAAGCAATTGGCATGTAGAAATGAAAATTGTGAATTTTTCCTATGATGCCAGACTTATGTGACATTGTATATAATTATTAAGTCTATTTGAATTGCAGATTAACTAGCTAGCACAGACAGATGACCAAGCACCACTGTTTGCAGCATTATCTTTACTAGCCAAACATAATTCTCATTTTTCTGCCAGCTTTCAAAGTATGTGGACAACTTGATTGCAGTTCCATATCTGGACAGTTATTTGTTTTCTTCATTTACCTTTCTTCTTACTTAACTTCTTTCATTATGTTTTTGGATATGCCTAACAACTGGTATTCATCATTGTGATGCAGAACTTTGACAGAATATATCACTTAATTGTTTCACCTAACTTGAGACCTAACGTAGACAAACAGCTCTTTGCCTGTTTACTAAAGACCTCATCATTACTTATAAGAGTACTTGTCTGTGTAAAAAAAAATAGAGATTTCTCTGATTTCAATGAAGCAGTGGTGATGAAAAACTGATTTAATCTACTTTATTTGAGTGTTAGATGATCACTAAGATTTATGAATTTCGACAGTAAAACAAAACTAAAACCAACAACTCTCGAAGACAAGATGGCTATAGTTGTGTGCAACACTAGAGAAGCTCATTATAAATCAAGTTTTAATTGAATATTGAGGAAACTCCAATATAGGAAATCGCAAGTGGAAGTCAGGCTTCTAAAAGTTTCATATTTAAAATTTGATTCAAGCCAGATACTCCTTACTACAGGTAAGCATTGGCAAATAATTAAAAGACAACAAAAATGTGATTAACCTTGATGGCTATCAGAAAAAGGGTTCAAGAATTATTCATGAGAAATATACTACTGGATTTAAACAAAGTATTAATCTCAATTTACCTAATTTTATTCTAGCATTACGTAGATACAGATTTAGATTTTCAATTCACAAACACGTAGCTTTAAGTTCCATCCAATAATAGAAGGCAATCAGTTGCTTTCAATTATTAATGTTTTTCAATTGTTGTGAATACATGCGATTGTTGACTTTTCATGTTAAGCAACTGGAAATTAGCTTTGACACTGAGATGTAATTTATGTTAGAAACATTTTGTGCATGAAAACATACATTCACAAGTGTGAGCACACAAAATCAAAAGAGTTGGATGGGCTGTGCCATTAAGTGTATGGCAAAAAAGTCTTGGAATAGCTTTGGTTCTGCCATTGCTCCATTTCAAATTGAGGTAATTTCTGATCAGTACTGGATTAGCACACAGGCTACTTAGGCCCCACCACAGATTGTAAATTGAATGCATGAAATGTTGATGCCTAAGTATAAGTAGAATGAACTAAATGATTTTAGAGAGTATGAGATACTCCAAATATTACTCGGGACCACCATCAACCCTTAATTCAGTCTGCTTCTGATATACACAGTGCAGCAAGCAAGTAATGAGACTGAAAAAAAACAAACAACAATGCATAGGGTAACACATTTATTAACTGTTTCCTTTTAAAATAGGGGTTGAGGATGGCTCAGTCAGTAGCGTGCCAGGCTTGTAATCTGCAGTTCCCAGACTCAAGTTCTGCATGGGCCAGAATTCAGATTTACCTCTGCAAAACTCGCCACCTTGCCCTTGGTCAGTAGGGGACACTGATGGGTTTGGAAAGGCCACTGTCCATTGCATGGACCATTAAGTCATAGTTCTGTGTGTGGGAGAGCCATACCCTATGCACACTAAAGAATATGCTGGATGACCTTTATGGGAGGCTACCATCTATCTCTTAACAGCTGTCCAGTGGGTCCCCTCCTCCTAACCTTCTATGAGCCCGTGGGGTCCTTGTGACCTGTCCATTTAGCCTATTGTGTGCAAAAAGGGGCCTCTCAAGTTTAAAACAATTCAACCTTTAAAATAGTCCCTGAGAGACCAAATACCATTTTTTTCTATTTGCAATATATAGGAAGAATATATAGAAGGGTCTAGAAACTACTTATTTGTACAGACTTTCACATATTTGGAAATGCTTCACTAAGAGTGAACCCTGCCTCAATTAGAGCTAACAGCACACAAACAGTCATGCCATCATGGGACTTGAACCCCCTTCCCCCTAGACTCCAGCAGTTGCATCATTGTGAACCAATGTGCAGCCACTGCACCACCAAGTGGCTATTTATTGCAGCTACTTATTACAGCCCTTGTGTAAACTTTTGAAAGATGTGGAATACTTGTCTGCTGTGATGGTATTCAGTTCTGCCATCTTGTTCCTCCAAATCTCATTGACCATATCAAGTCAATGACATTTCAATCTCAATTTCAACTTGGGAAACAGAAAAAAGTCTGCTGGAGCCAGGGTGAGAGGAATAAGAGGAGTGATTAAGCACTTAAACCTTTTTTTTTATATATTTTTTTTTTTACTTCATACAAATTTTCGCCTAACCTCCAAGTCTGTGATAATTATAAACCATATCAATTCCTTATTTCCATTTAGTTAAACATTTCAAAAATTATTCACCAACCAGAGCGAGTTTCTTAGAAAACCAATATTGTAAAGGTTAATAAATTCAGTTTCACATCACTTAAGTAAGTTGTTTTCTCTTAGTAATTCACAAGATTGCTATTGATCTAACTGCTAATAGTTCATACATGTAATATGATAGTTCCTTTTTCCTATCTTGTTACACTTCTTTAACATATAGAACAAATTTTTTTTTTGAACAAAGATGTAGAACAATCACCACTTTTACATATTTTTCATGTGGTTCAGTAAGAGTTTCCTTAGCTTTACATAAAACTTGATGTTGACAGGTTGTTCCATTGATGAGTTTCAGATTGTGCAATAATACATGATACACAAAACAATGCAATTATAAAGATAATACGATTGCTAAGGTAATGATACTTGTACTGGATATTTTTATTTTATTCCACTCTCATTATTTCTTTGCCACACTGTGTATGCTTTTATAATTAAAAAGACCTTCTTGCTCAGAAAATAATTAAAATAATTTAAAGTTCTTTGTTGTGGAGCATTAATATTTTGAAGGTTATCCTCAAAATATTTGCATATTAAAAAGTTTTTAGGAGCAAACTCAGAAGCTTTTTGAAGAACAGCAATTCAGTCTTCAGTGAAGTAACACAATGTGGGGACATTATGGCTCCTAATAACTTCTTTACTTGGCTTCTAAGTTATAAGCTTTCAATCCAATCGAGCACATGTAGGATGAGATGACATAAGCTATTGTTTCCTAGCTATTTCATCAAATTGGCTGGTGTGGATCACTATACCAGCCAACTTGCATCATATGGGAAGTTGGGGAGATGACATGGGCAGCATCTTTTTGACACCCCAATGAGTCCATGCTCTTGACAATTTCAAGCTTTCTGTGGGCAAAAGGGGGGAGCTACTAATTTTATATTAGGTAGGTGTACCTAACAAGTGCCACTCAATGTATATAATTATGAGGTAATTTAACTATAGCATACATGGCATCATTAGAAAAAAAATTTCAATTCTTAGGTTAACTGGTATTTTATATATTGAGTTATGTTGTCAGACTTACTTCTCAATTACTATGAAATAGTAAAATATACTGTCTTTACTGTATATTTCAGCAATGTTGATTCTCAGTACCACCATGGATAACATAACTTGTATCATGTTCTCTAGCAATTATCCCATAAGATGTGTGCAGAACAGAAAAAAATCCATACATTAACTGCATGATAGCATCACAAAATTTTTTGACATGATTGAAATTTCACTGTTGCTGCTCCTTTAAACAATGATAGGTATGTCATGCCCCCCCCCCCCCCCCAAAAAAAAAAAAAAAAAAAGTATACTTACAGCCAAATATGTGAAATTACATGTTATCTATATTGCATATTTCTTTAAATTTTTTGTTTGCATGGAATGTGATTCATTACTTGTCATTGATATATAATAATAGCAAGATTTGCCTGGTGTTGCTTGGACTTTAATAAAATGACTCAGAGTAGCAAGCTTCTAAGCATATTCTGAACACATGAACAGACACTTGTTTATATCCAGGGTGACATCACTGGTGGTTGAAGTTTTTGACTCCCCATAGTTCTGGAGATACTTGACTGACTGGTCCTGAATTTGGTGTGGTGAATCCACTTGTCTTGCTGCACAGGGTTTAACAATTGGGTCCTAGCTATACTGGGTAGGGATTAAACTGCAAATATCCAAAATCTCTGGGGTGCTAAGTCATCTACCTTATGGAGAGTTGAAAGTTATGGAGTAGTACATTATTGATGTACAAAGCTATCAATGGACAAAGTTTTGCAGCCAAATTTTTGGGGGAAAGCCTAATTTTCTGGGGTTGAAACCTTACAGTGCACTAAGTTACAGTGAGAGAAGCTGTAGACAAAGTTTAGTGCTCCTTCTCTTATTATCTAGGAGTGTTGAACAGACAGAGAAAATATATAATACATGTTATCAATATCAGTGTTCATTGGGGTTCTTGTAATTTTTCTTGAATTGCTACTTGTGGTCACTTAAAAAAGTTGAAAGACACTTAAATGGATAATTTTAGTATTGTGTGTTGACAATACTTGTTTAAAAAATTATTCTGGCAAACAACTGTCAAAGGTGACCTCCTTATCACTGAAAAAGATATGATTCATATTGACAGCCACATTATGGAAGAGGTGAATACTGAGAATTAAATCTTTTTTTAAAGCTCAAAATCATTTTTAAGTAGCCAAATAAATGCCCACATCTAGGAATTTCACAAAATCCAGTCAGAAGATATATTGAATAATTGAGAGGTTAAGCAAGGCTGTCCTCTCTCATCTCTCCTATTCCTGATTGATCTTTAACCTTTAGAGGACAGGTACTTCAATCTAATCTTGGTCTAAGGTTCCCCAATATCATGCATCTTGGTTCTACATTTTGTTCCATCTAGCTTCTTTCCAGGTGATATAATGCTTTCAAAGGCACTGGAAGATAATTAGGGTCCATCTTTGAAAAGATCTACCAGTATGGAGTTAAACCTACTATTGAATTAGTGCTCATAAAATGGCAGTTTTGTCTTACAATTGCACAAAAATGTTTGATATTTCAGTTTGGTCCAAAAACAGTTAATTGTGTTTCAGAAATGAAATATCCTGGAGTTACTTGAATACAGAAAATTTTTTATCATTATTTCTGCTAGAACCTACAAACAAAACTGCAAACATGTGGGGATTATATAAAAAAAAAATATTTCTTGTATAATTGATTTCTTATGAATAAATATTCCCAAAAACACTATAGAAATGAGTTGCAGTGCAACTTTGATATAATTCAATGCAGCTTTTGTTCTAATTGAGCTAAATTCTTTTTGGACAGCTCAAAAGCATATTAGTCAATTTGCTTTCAATTGCAGTTTTTTAGTACTAATTGTGTAATTAACAGAGACTAACTGGAGCACATTTAAACATTAGAGAGCCAAGAGTAAGTTACTATATTATAGGAGGTTGATATAGGAAGGAAGGAAATGCTTGTCAGTAGTCTTCAAATTTGAAAGGTTTTTTGGAACAGAGTTAGAAACATGTACCATTTCCAGCAATTAAAATGACACTTCAGATTCAAAAACTAGAAAATGCAATGTCACCTCTGGCACATATGGTAATCTCGTTTTCAAAGAGAATTAAATTTTTCATTTACCTACTTTTTACTCCTTAAAAGTTTTACTTTAAACTAATGAATATTGTAGGAAATTGCACACAAGAGTATTTTATTAGTACTTATACAACAGAAAAAGCATTTGTCTTTTATCCTTCAATTAAAAAAAGCTGCTTTTCACACACCCCTTTAAGAAAAAGGAACAGTTTTTTGCTGTTGTGGAGCATCTCTTGACACTATAACCGAAATTTCAAATTTCTACCATAAATAGCAAACTGCTATTCAGTTATGCAAGTCTTTTGAACTGGACGGGTGTAAAACTCCTTGGCTCAAAATAGTTTTGACCAAAGTTCTGGTTTCTTTCTATTATCAGTTGTTTTTACTGTATTTATACTGTATATGTATTTAGCATTATGTTTGTAAACTGAAGTGCCATTGAATTAATAGTAGCAACCTAGTAACATGTTGGATCCTCTCTGGCCATGGTAACGGCCGCTACACGATAAGGCAAGGACTCCACAAGCTTGTGTAAATGTTTCACAGGTAGTACAACCCATGCATCCTCCAGAGCTGTCCACAATTCTTTCAAGGTCGTCGCTGATGGGACATGGGCCCGAACACTCTCCTCAACAGTATCCCAAAGATTTTAGATGGGATTTAAATCTGGGTTTCTAGGTGGCCAATGCATTATTTCAAAGTCAGCAGAATGCTCCTGCAACCATGCAGTAGCCAATCTGGACCTGTGAAACAAACAGTTGTTTGCTGGTAAATGCCATCTCCATTGGGATGTATGATGGCCATAAATGGTGCAAATGGTCAGTCATGAGTTCCACATACCGGGGTGCATTGAGAGTCGTCAGTACATGTACCAAAGGTCCCACACATGTCCAACTGAAGACACCCCAGGCCATCACTGAGCCACCACCAGCTTGTACTGTTCCGACCTGATATGCAGGATCCATGGCTTCATGGGGTTGCACCATACCCTCAGTCTCCCATAAGAGTGATGAAGTTGAAATTGGGATTTATCACTCCTGGCTATCCTTGCCAATTTTCAATGGTCCAGGTTTGATGTTCTTTAGGCCAGGCAAGGAGTCTGTTAGAAGTTGGGACTCTTGTTGTTAGAAGTTGGGTTAGAAGTGGGACTCTTGTAGGTCGGTGACTCCCAAAGTTGAGACGATGAAGTAAGCGTTGCATGATACGTACACTGACTTCCCAGCTGGAATCCGCATTCAGATGGGAGGTGATATCAGATAATGTCTGGCCCCTATTTTTCCATATGATGCAGGTCAGACGGTGAAGCCCATGATCATTCAAGATTAGTTGTCCTTTGCAGTTTGTCCAGAATTTTCATATTCCTGGAACACTCTTGAAACTGTCGTACGAGAAAATCCAAGTTCATTGACAATTTCGGAGATAGAGGGTCCCATCTGTCGGGCACCTACAATCTGCTCTCTGTCAAATGCATCTAAATCCTCCATCTCTCCCATTATGCTTCTCACAACGAATGCTTGGGGAAGCCAAAGCTAACAGCTATATATGACCCATGTTTCAGCCATGCATGAGTGCAAATGTGATACTGAATTTGGATAACGTCTCCTATCCCTAATTCAATGGCACTTCAGTGTATTGCATTGTGATGTATTAATTATTATTATGTATCAAAGTAAACAGATCACTTGCAATAAATGTTAAAAATTTTGCTGTTCCTATATTGAGCGATTTACACTGATATTCAGGGTCATAATTAAACTGACAGTACTCAGAGTGATGTAGAGAAGGATCTACTTGACGGATCACAGCGAAAAGTGGTGGATACCTTAATAAGAACATGGAGTAGAGAATTTGTGACTAAAAAAATTAGTATTAGTGCCACTGGGTGGCATGTGTGTGCTAAAATAAAGAAAATACCAAGTTGAACAAACATAACCTTTATTTTACAAATCGAGATTCTCAATATGTGAACCCTGGGTTAGGTTGTTTTACCTCTGAGCAGCACTTTTTTGCACACCATGGGCTAAATGGCCAGGTCACATGGACCTCAAAGGCTCAGACATGGTTGGGGGAGGTGACCCACTGGAACAGCTGTTGGGAGACAGATGGTAGCCTCCCATCAAGGCCATCCAGCGTGTTCTTTAACATGCACAGGGTATGGCTCTCCCACACACAGGGACACGGCTTAACGTCCCATCCAACGGATGACAGCCTTTCCAAGCCCATCGGTGTCCCCTACTGACCACAGGCAGAATATGTGAATCATTCGTATGCAAAATGTGCTGAGAATGTAATATGGCATGGTCCACAATTGCTTGAAACATGTCTCGTGGAATGGCTGCAACATGCTGTGTTATTCTTGCCTTCAGTTCAGCAAGCAATTCAACATTGCCTTGATAAATTCTGCTTTTCAAATAACTCCATAACCAAAAATGGCATGGGTTTAGGGTAGGGGGGACATGGTGGCTAAGCACTGGAAAATGTTCGAGAAATTATTCTGTCCTCATCAATTGCATTGCCGTACATGCAATATGGGGTTGTGCCTCATCCTGCATGAAGGTTATGGAGTCTAAGCAATTTCTTTCTTGCAAAGTCAGAATACTCTTATGGTGGAGATCTGTGTAACACATGGATCCCATGTGTCCATTCACAGGTCAACACACAGGGCACTGAGGTATGATCTCAACGAAAAATGGTCCAGTTATAAAGTTTGCGATAAACCCGCAACATACAGTTAATCAGAATGTAGTGCACATCATGTGGATGTGTTGGTCTCCGTATTCAGCAGCTGTACGTATTCACTGCTCGGTGCAGGGAAAAATGCACCTCATAGGACTTTTAAAGGCCACATGTCGAGCTGCATCCTCGCCAGAAATTACAAAGCGAAGTCAGTGTGCTGTTCAGGTTTATGTGATTGCAGGTGCTGCACCCTATGAATTTTATAAGGATATCATTTCAGGATAGACTACATAATTTTACAGACAATTGACCACAAAAGTTGCTGTTGCCAGGACCATCTCACACTAACTATGGGTAGCTCTGATTGCAACTGGATTTCTGTAATGGTGTGACGTTTTCCGCATTGCATTCTGCAACAGGCTGCTGGCCTCTACCCAGAGCCACACCCAACTCGCCTGTTTCTTCGAATTTCTGTGTCATATTCTTCAATCCATTTAGCGACAGAGATCCTTTCCTTATCTTTCAGACAATGATATTCGCATAATACAGCAGTGGCATTACTGCCACTTTGGTAAAAGAATTCCACTAGCAAAGTTTCAGTCCTTCTTGCAATTACAATGAAGACATCACATTTTATAGTGCACCTCATGTGACTCACTTGTGATTGCCTACAATTTCACGAGAAATTACATGTTCTACCACATTTTAAGCACACCAACGTCACCTGGTGGCACTAACATTAATTTTTTTAATTGCAAATTCTATACCACATGTTCTTATTAAGGTATCCACCTCTTTTCACTGTAACCCGTCGAGTCGATCCTTCTCTACATCGCTCTGAGTACTGTCAGTTTAATTATTTATAACCACTTGTAGATTAAAACTCTTCCCTAGTGATGATGCACAGAACCGGCCAGGTCTAGCACCTAATGTCCAACGCCGCCTTCTCGTGGTGCAGGCCGTTAGTACCTTTCAAAAGAGATATTCTCTTTTGGAAGGGAACGGAAGGGCTGCCAGTTCAGTATGGCCTACTGATCTGGTCATCTATGGCCACTTTTTTCTTTTTTTTCAACCCTGCTGAGGAGTGGTCAACTTCACAGGGTCCTGGTGCTGACCATTTATACCTACTAGACTGGACTTGTTTATGGATTTGAGCTTGATTATGGATCCTGGACTTGCTGCACTGGTGGGCCTCTGTTGAGGGAGAATCTGCCGCTGTGTTTTCTGTTTGCTTCTGGGTTGCCAGCTCTAAGTGAACAGAGGCATGGGATACCTTATATCAGCTGGTGGATAATCCTAATCAGAGGCCATCACAGGTACCTGAACCTTACTTAGCTAGTTGGGCATCGTCAAGCCTAAACTGGAGTAATGCGTCTCAGGCAGGCCATGTGGCTCTCGAAAAAGCCCACTTGAAAAGGTGGTGCCTGAAGTTCCTACCATCATCGGTAACTTCAGCCTTTCGCGAAGGAGGAACAGGTCTTTGCCCCATGCCTGCGATCAGGGGGCTGTTTGATATTGTTGGCCCTACCAATCTCAATAAACCTAATTTCTTTAAAAATCCTACTAATCATTTTCTCTCTGCAGGAACGTGGAACGTGAGGACATTACACAGAGATTATTCTCTTGATGTCCCCATGCAGGAATTCCAGTGCTATAACCTAGATATTCTAGGCTTGCAAGAGACCAGATGGACAGGTAAAGGCGAGATACTTAAAAATAACTTTAAATTTCTCTTTACAGGGAGGGAGGATGGAAAGCATCACCAAGGCGTGGGTCTGCTGCTCAGCAGACATGCTAGTGATGCTCTTCTAGAATATGAGTGCATTAATGAAAGGTTTTTTACAGCAAAATTTCAGACAAGCATTAAACACTTGAATGTTATCTGCTGTTATGCCCCCACTGAGGATTCTGATGAGGATGAGAAGGATAGGTTTTACGGACAACTTCAGGATATTTTGAATTCTGTCAAGAAAGGAGATATTACCCTTGTTCTTGGTGACCAATGCCAAAGTTGGTACTGACTCTGACCTTTGGGGAGGAGTAATAGGCCCTTTTGGTATTGGTAGCTGCAATGGCAATGGGCAACGTCTCCTACAGGTAAGTAAACTCAATGGTTTCAGAATAACTAACACATATTACAAACACCACGACATACATAAATACACATGGGTTTCACCTGATGGGCTGCATAGGAATATGATTGATTATATATTAATTAACAGCAAATGGGCTAGTTCTGTTAGAAATACCAGGGCATTAGGGGAGCTGAAATTGGATCTGACCATTACCTAGTTAAAAGTATCTTGCAACTTAAACTTAAAAAGTGTTGTGCTAGGGTTAAAAATTTTACCTTTAATACTGAAGCTCTGAAAGACCCAGTTATAGCTAAAGCTTACCATGATAGGTTACTTGTCATTATGACAGTCATGGTTTGCTTAATACTGAAGTTGAGGAAGAATGGGGAGATTTTAAACAGGCTTTTTTGGAAAGTAACAGTACTCTTTTAGGGAAAAAGGGGCAGAGGAGGCAGAATTATTTAAGTGATAAAGCACTTGAGCTTATTTCAGAAAGAAGGAACTGCAGGAATGTCCTTAATCAGTACCCTACTAGTCCTAATAGAAAGCATTACAAAGAACTTAATAAACGTGTAAAGGATCAGTTAGCTACTGATAAGAATCTTTGGCTTGATGGCCTGGCTGACAAAGCTGAGGAAGCAGTTAGACAGCACAACAGCAGAGAGCTGTACCAGATAGTTAATGTTTTGTGTGGTAAAAAATGAACAGGTATACAGGGATTGAAGGATAAACAAGGTAAGGTTATAGAAAGGGAGGATTCTGTCATGGCTAGGTAGGCTGAGCATTTCAGTGATGTTCTAAACAATGTGGTTAATTCTACTCCCATTGTTTGCAATGATGATAGATGCATTGTTGGCTTTAATGTTGGCCCTATAACACAATCTGAAGTTAGTTTGGCTATTTCTAAACTTAAACTTCATAAAGCCCCAGGGGTGGATGAAATTACTACGGAGCTGGGAATGTTTCAGTTACCACTTGGATGACTTTTATGATAAAGGCATGGTTCCTAAAGATTTTACCAGAGCTATTATTATCCCTATTTTCAAAAAAGGTGATTGCAGTTCTTGTGATAACTATAGGGGTATCAGCCTACTCTCTGTTCCAGGTAAAGTTCTTTCCATGATTGTGCTTAATAGAATTAAAGGCAATTGCGTGATGAGCAATGTGGATTCAGAAGTGGTAGGGGATGTGTAGATCAGATATTTTCACTTAGGCAGATTCTTGAGAAATGTTTAGAGCATCAGAAACCTTTGGTTGCTAGCTTTGTTGATTTCAAAAAGGCTTTCGACTCTGTTGATCGTCATAATTTGTGGTTGATTGTGAGATCATATGGTATACCAGACAAGTTAGTTAACATAATGAAAGCTCTCTATAATAACACCGAGTCATGTGTGAGAGTTGGTAAGTCTTGTAGCAATTGGTTTAGCATTACTTCTGGTGTTCGACAAGGGTGCATTTTGTCTCCTTTTCTCTTTAGTTTGGCTGTTGATTATGTTATGCGAAATTCACTTCAAGGGAAAGCTTTTGGCCTTAAATGGGCTGGAGATACGAAAATTTCTGATTTAGATTATGCTGATGATTTAGCCCTTTTGGCAAATGATGTTGATGAGATGAACTCTTTCATTCGAGCTGTTGATGAGACTGGTAGTAGAGTAGGTTTGGTTATAAACGGAGAGAAAACTAAAGTGATGAAAATTGGTCAGGCAGGTTGTGATTCAGTTACTCTGAATGGTTGCAGTCTTGAGCAGGTGTCACAGTTTAATTACCTTGGGAGCTCCGTAACAGATACTGGTGATGTGCGGCATGAGATTAACAGACGAATAGGTATTGCTGCCGGGACTTTTAAGAATCTATGGAGATTGTGGAGAAATAGGCGTTTACACCTAAAGACTAAAATTAGACTGTATAATAGTTTGGTTCTTTCTAGGGTTAGTTATAGTAGTGAAACTTGGACGCTGTGTAAACAAGATAATAGGAAACTAGATGCTTTTGATTCTAGATGCTTACGCAGTATCTTGGGTATTAGGTGGTTTAACTTTGTAACTAATGATGAGGTTAGGCAAAGGAGTCTGCAACCTCCTTTAAGCAGCATATTGTGCAGAGAGAGACTCCGCTGGTTTGGCCATGTTGTCCGTATGGATAATTATAGATTGGAGGAATAGGGTTATGAACAGTGTGCCTAGAGGCCTCAGAAGGAGGGGGAGACCTAGGATGCGGTGGGCAGACAATGTCAAACAGGATCTTGTTAGAATTGGTGTACAGTGGCCGGATGCAGCAGATGTAGCTCAGGACAGATATGCTTGGAGAATTAAACTGCGCAGTCTGGTTGGACCTCCATAGCCCATGGCTGTTTGAGGATGATGATGATGATGATGATGAGCACCAATCCTACTAAAAAATTAACAAATCTCATAAAACAGTTGTTTCCCACCCATCCTGGGCATAATGGGCCAACTCATTGTTGCCAATAAAACCTTCATGGCCTTCACATTCTATCACCAAAACTTCAAATTTCTAGAATATGCTTTCAATATTCGCTTAAATGTTTGGAATTTTCAAACATTTTCACCATTAGAGGGTGCAATTACAGCCTTTGGGTTGTTTTACTTCTGAGAAGCACTTTTTTGCATGCAATGGCCAGATCACAAGGACCCCAAAGGCTCAGAGCAGGTTTGGGAAGAGGACCCAAAAATAAAAACTGGAACAGCCCTTGGGAAACAGACGATAGCCTCCCATCAATTGTTCTTTAATGTGCACATGGTATGGCTCTCCCGCCCACAGCTTAACATTCTATCCAATGGACATCGGATTGGATGTTAAGCTGTAGCCCCGTGTGGCCTACTGACCATGGGCAGGGCGGGAATTCTGTGGAGATAAATCTCAATGCTGGCCCAGATGGGACTCAAACCTGGGAACTGCAGATTATGAGCCTGGCACATTACCGACTGAGCCACCTCCACCTCGCAGCCTTTGAGAGATTCCAAAAGTGCAAATTATAATATTGCATCAACACATATTCAATCGAAAAAAGAGTATTTCTCTCTAAAAAACAAAAGTGTTCACTCTCTACAGACAGACAGATGACAAAGTCATCTCTTTTATTTTGAAAATGAGATAAAAAGAAATTCTTGTTTGAAAACTTTTTTACGTAGTGTACAAAAATATATGTATTTCAGGCTTAAAAAAAAATTTTTTTTTTGAATTTGGTGCACATTTTATTAAGCTATTAAAACAAATGTTTTCTAGCTGTCAGATTGCTATTACCCCAACTTTAGTCTAAAGTAGACAGTTTCCAACTTACATTAGGGTTTGCGGAGTGAACGTTTTTGTAAGTTGGAAATTGTTCACCCCCACCCATCAATCAACCCTTAGATCTTATGTTGTTTCTTAGTAATGAATGCATTTGAAGCATGTTATTTTAGTATGAAACACAACTAGGATGCAGATCCTTTCATTGTTCTTTTATACAATCAGCATCCTTTACTATTTATTAATAGATTCTGAAAAAAAATTCATCGCCGCCAGCATTCACTTTGGATTGATTTTAATCCTTTACTATCACATTTGCTGCTAATACTGAAAGAAAGTTCATGCACTGTGACCAATAAGCTTTCTATAGCTTTATATTTCTTTAACATTTTCATCTCCAAATCAATTTTAGTGCATTTATAAATGGATTCAGCACTCTTACCATCTTCTTTCCTCTTTCCAGTCATGATTATGGCACTAAACAAATCAACAATAAAACAAACTTTTCAAAAAGTTTGAGAGTATTCCGTGGGTCTGCTATAGAAACAGTACATTATATTACACCATAAAATTATTCTATCTTGAAAATTTAACAATGGACTTATGGGAAAATTTGCACAAGTTTAAGTTTATGCAAGTTGAGTATTACTTTACATAGGTCAATATGTCGAGGAGTGCCTGTAATCACCAGATTTTGAGCACATGAGTTCGTTCAGAACTGCTGTCAACTTATTTTTTTTATCAGGTTTGGAAATTCTCTAAGAAGTTAACCAAAAGCCACTTTTTTAAAAAACAAAACAGGGAATTTTGGATGCAGTTGTCACGTACGTCAATTTTTGATTTCCTAAGTTTTTCAGAATTAAGCCTCATCTTACCAAATTCTTTTTTGTCACTCATTGCATCTCCTGGAAAAATTACTAAAAAGGAATGAATTTTTTTTTTGTTCCAAATAAAATTTTATTTTTTCAAATATTTAAGAAGAAATTTATTTTCTATTCATATGGATTATAAATTATTTTGATGCTTTATTTTTTAAAAACCTTGTCAGATTTTTCTGTCATTGCTATTGAACACTTTATTTTCACTAAATCCAGAATTAAATGCTGCTTAATATGATATTAACACACCATATTTCTGTTTATTTGTAATTTCACAAAAATGTTCCAAAGTTATTTGACTAAGCATAGTGAAAAAACAGCTTGCTCTGTCATTTCTTTCCAGTTTTTCCTGCTGGGTACTTCAAGTTAATAGAATATTACTTTCTTAAGTACAAAGTGATACAAAATGTTTGGAATTCCTTTTTGATTTCTGGATGGTAAAAAAGTTGTTTAAGCAAGATCTCAATAAATCTTAAAAAAAAATATTGGAAAACAAGTCCTGCAGGAACTTATAAAGAAAAGCAACTAAAATTGAATACTTTGATAATACCCCAGGTAGTTTCCTTTTGTGCGAAGCAAGAGACTTGGTAATGGAAACAAGCCTCCATTTAAGCAAATTCCTTCATATATAACACATTTGTGGTGTGTGTGTGTGGATTGGTTGCAGATTCTGTCAAACACATTGTACTATAGTATCATGTATTTGCACTCTTCATATTAAATTGTCAGTGGCTGCAAATAGCTTCATCCTTGAATTCTGAAACGAAACTTATTGGCACTTAGATTTTGGAATTGATGACGAATTAAAAAACTTACAAAAGGTTAAAATTTTGTTAAAATACTAGTACAGAACATTCAAAATAATAATAATTAATACATAAATTTAGTAGTAACTTTCAAAAAAATTTGCAATGGTACATTTTATGGTTGTTATTTTATTGAACATTGATTTTTTGACATTTATTGAACATTTTATTGAACAACATATACCAGTTGAATTACAAAACATATCAGAAGGAAATAAATTACTTAGTTCTGGGTTGAGTTTTTTTTATAGCATCATAGTTGGCAACCAAGATGATGATACTGTCAATTAAATTATAAATTCACAGCAATGTAGTTAAAACAATATTTAATACATGATTCATGCTGTTTAAAGGGAGTGAGCCTAGGAGCAATCACATATACACTTTGACTATCTCATGTATAGTCATAGTAACCAACGGGGGGAGTATATGAAATTGAAATACCTGATGAGAATAAAATATTGGGGGAGGGGGGAATTTCTATACTGAGAGTTAGGAACACTAAATGGTTTAAGAAAACTTTATCTCTTAATCATAAGTACAATGTGGTACCTAATGTTTGGAATTCCTTTTTGATTTCTGGTTGGGGAAGAACTGTTAAGAAAGGAGTAAAAAGAATTCCCAAGAAATCTGGAAAAGTCAGGTTGGAAAGAAATCAAGCCTGTGAGAACCTGAGGAAGTAGAAAGGAAAAAAATGCAAAAGTTACCTATTTTGATAATACCCCAGATAGCTTCCTTCTGTGTAAAGCCAGAGCCAGATTGGCATTTAAGCAAATTCTTTCAGATCTCAGAAAGTTGTGGTGTATGTGGTTTGGTTGCAGACTCTGCTGAACATATTATTTTGAAATACCATAAGTTGGCTCATACAAGATCCAATTGGTGGTGGCCACAAGAAGCCTGATCATGGAGTTCCGAGGTGAAAATTTGTTGGCGTTTAGGTTTTGGAATTGAAGGCAATATTATCTACGATGAAGAACTCAGTAAAGTTAAACACCTGTTAGAATATTGACAGAGAGAATTCAAAAGAAATGAAATTTGCAAAATTTTTCTTCAGAGAATAAGGGAGTCCTACAACTAAGATCACTATTGTTCTGAGGATGTCAAAAAATCAAATAAAGCAGAGCTGTATCTCGCACACTCCACAACGAAATTATGCTGCTACATGCCATTAATATTTCATTAATCTCAAGTTCCACTGATCAATTTTGGAGATTTTCTGAAAAATTGTGGTAATAAGATTATGAGCAATTTTTAACGCTACACTTTATCAATTCACTCCCTGTATGATATTTTTGGTGACTTTTTCTACAATGTGGCCAGCAGATTCATACAAAACAAGAATTTATAACTGTACATTTCAATACTGATTATAAAATAATTATAAAAATTCATTATTCTGCTTGCTCATGCTGGCTAGAAAAAGTCACCATTTTCACAGCTGCTATTTTTCAGACAATGGTAATGTGAAGTATGCATGTTATGGGTTTGGATTCCACCCAGCTAATGACAATTTTTCCTCTAAATTTATGCAACATACTACCAAGAGGTGCATATCTGTGATTTCCTATTACTGCACCATTTGTGTTAATAAGTTTATATTAAAATTTCCTAAATATTTAATCGTATAATCATGAATTCTCATTTCACATAATTTGCATTATGAAAATAAGCCCCTTAAAAATATAAGGTCACAGAGAGAGTAATCAGTAAAGTGTGAAGAAAAAAAACATCACTTATAACCTTGTTAGTGTTTTTCTAAAATCACAAAAATTGCCCAGTGGGAGTCTGTGGAACTTGGGCCTTTTTGCTTGTAAAAAAAAATATCTCAAAAACAACTTATATTATCCTAATAATAACCCACAAGATATATTCACTTCTCTTCAGTACTTTGCTTCTGTCAACAATGCATGAAAATAGTAAATAAATCAGTTTTCAATGCCCAGCACTGGAAATCAAAAGAGGCTGAAAGTTTTTTTTATCTGAACTTTGAGACATGTAGTAGTTCAGATTTACCAGCCTCCTTTCACAAAGGGTTAACAAGCTAAAAAAAGTCAAGCATAGGCATTTATTGGGGAACTACCTGCATTTTCTTCTAAATTTCCTGAAACAAAGCAGAGTTGGGAGTAATAAAATGTATTTAGTACAAAGAACCTCCCCCCCATAAATTTTGCTGTTATGGGGGGGGGGGAGTTGAAGCCTTTAAAAACTTGCTATGATAATACCATTGAAATGAATTTAATACCATCATTAAGCCCATTTATTATTTTGCCTCTATTCGATTGGTTTTGCAGCTATGTGTCAAAAATTTGATAAATGTTACAATTATCACAAATGCATTTGCATATCACAAACTTAAATCGAAACTAAATTTCTGGTAATTTAAGCTTTAATGAAATGACATAATTTTGACAAAAGCCATAATTTTACTAATGAAACTCTGACTGTAAAAGTGTGCTTTGTTTTGTAGATAAGCCTTGGTAACTACTGCTATTGTTCTGGGTCCATCAAACATCACTTGGTAATAAATAAGTGGAAACAATACTGGTTAAAGTTTTACACAACTCAGTTTTTTTTACTATGTAATCTATGCCCAAATTTTAATATTTTCAATAAAATTCACATTTCTTGTCTAACTACCGATACGATCTTGAAATTTACTTACATGAGTCAAGTCAACTAAAAATAACTAAATCAATTACGTTTAGTATTTAGCTTTATATATATAAAAAATGTTTACCTGAGGTTAGTTTTGAAGAAACTTCCCCGAACGGCGACGGATACACATCATGCGATCTCGTAATGTTAGAGGTAGGAGATAAAATCACTGGTGTACATCTGCGCCTTTTTGGCGACCTACCATTAGGGCTATGTAAAGGATCCCATTCACAGGTCCTTTTGAGTGTTGCGCAAGCCATATCTTTGAATTACTGTTTAATATATAAGATGTAGAAACAATTCAGTTTTTTCTGAAAGTCCAAGTATTTCTATATAGAGAGCCCTCTTTATAATACCAGCCGAATATACGAAATTATCCACAAAATAAAAGCCACTCAAACATACCACGGCAATCACAATTGAAATAATTTCTTTCTGTACAGTGCTGCTTGAAAGCAAAATTTCTACGCAAAATATTTACACAAAGCTTAATGGCTCAGTAGATTTCTACCATAACTAAGCAATTCACAGATGAATTAACCTCAAAGCATCACTTAGCATTTGTCTTTGAATTACCATTAAAAGCAGCACTATGCATCCAGTAGCCAATATGGCTGCTCGAATGAACTATTCGAAAGAGTGAAAGGAGCATGCGCGTATACAACAACTAAATAATGGAAGAGTACATCTTGCTGAGGGACAACGAAATAACCAGGTTTATGAAATCGCAGCCACATTGAACACTATAATAAAATAAAGTTTTTTTAAATAGGAATTTTTAGTTGTTAGTACTTTGAAAACAAATATTCAAAATGAAAACAATAAATTATTTTTTCACTTCTACATTAGCTGTACGTACAATTAGCAATCAATAGTAAAAATATTATTACAAAGTATTCATTAAATGCAAATTAAAGTTGTTTTTTTCTGCAGAAATAATAAAAAAGTAACCTGTTCCATTGAAAAAAATATGTATATTTTTATATAAATATATTTATTTTTTAGGTATTATCCAAATGCTAAATATGTAAAATTTCAAACTTTTAACTTCCGAACAAAATTACTAATCAAATAAAAAATATTTCAAAATATTAAACAACACTGAAATGAAAAAAAAGAAGAGTGTTATAAATATAAGAAACGCAAACCAACTTAACTAGAAAGTTGTGAAATAATATAAATAAATCCCCCCTCAAGTAGGATTACCAAAAGGCATAATTTTAACTATTCAGTACATTTCAAAATATATGACGTGCCATTTTTATTCATACTTATTACGCAATCTAGGGTTATTTGGCCTTAGGTGGCATAAAAAAATACCCCCTCAAGTAACTGCTTGCTATAGAGGTCTGACAGGAGCAGTCAGTTTATACGCCATAGTAGAAGGTCTGTGATGATGTTTTAGCAGGAAGGCAACACAAACATCCATGCCTTACTGGTGCCCAAACCCAGGTCCCGTTGGTTAGTAGCCAAGAACTTAACCACTTGGCAGTAATTAGTAACAATCTGCTGTTGCACGAGGTAAACTTTGTGTGTTTCTATGGTTTCTATTAACTACAGGGTGATTCAGAATTCATCATCAATATTTAGTGGGGAGGAAGGGAATAAGAAAAGAAAGAGATTTCACATAGGAAAGTATGGGGGCAGACGAATGCATGGTGGTGTAGAGGGCGCTGTGTGTACACACCTCTCATACAGAAGCACAGCTGTTTGACGAGTGCAGTCAGTTGTCATTCGACAAGGTGAATTTGCAGAAGTAACATGAACCGGTATACGTGGAATGAATGTGCAGATATGCATGTAACTTACGGTGCGGCAGGAGAAAGATGTCTTCGAGCCAGGCAATTGTATGCAGCGCGCTTCCCAAACCGCCGTCTGCCACAGCATCAAATGTTTTCACGTATTCATCGCCAACTGTGTGAAACAGGATCGTTTGCTGCTAGTAATGTTAATTGAGGGAGGCGCAGATCGGCACGGTCAGTAGCAGTAGAGGAAGCTGTCCTACAGGAAATCGAGGAACAACCTGGTGCTAGCACACGAGGTATGGCTAGGCAGTTTGGAATTTCGCAAGCAACAGCGTGGCGGATATTACACGATGAAGGGTTACATCCGTTTCATCTGCAAAGAGTGCAATTATTGGCAGCAGACGACCATCCCAAGCGTGTTATTTTTTGTCAGTGGTTCATGCAGAGAACAGCCGTTGATCCCAATTTCCCAACGTATGTTCTTTTCACCGATGAGGCGTTGTTCACTCGAGAGGGTGTCTTCAACACACACAATTGGCATGTGTGGGCTCATCAGAACCCACACGGTACAAGACCTGGAGCTGCGCAACAACGTTTTGCTGTCAATGTGTGGACTGGGATTGTTGGTGACTGTTTGTTGGGCCCGTATTTACTACCATCCCGTTTGGACGGTGCCAAGTACCTAACATTTCTTCAGACTGTGTTACCGGATCTTCTGAACGAGGTTCCTGATGGTAGTCTCCGGCGAATGTGGTTCCAGCATGACGGCGCTCCTGCACATTTCGCAAATGCTGTGCGTGCTTCCCTACGCAGACAGTTTGGTGGTCAATGGATTGGCCGCGGTGGACCGGTTTCTTGGCCACCACGTTCACCGGATTTATCTCCAATCGATTTCTTTGTATGGGGTGCTATGAAAAACATGGTGTACGAGACCCCTGTTGATAGTGCTATGGATCTTGTAGCACGCATATCAGTTGCTGCCTCAAACATCCGGGAAATGCCAGGCATCTTCCACAGGGTCCGGCTGTCCATGCAACGCCGTTGTGAGTCATGCATTCTAGCACATGGTCGGCAGTTCGAGCACCTCTTGTAAGAGTGTACAACCAATGCAAAGAAATGTTACATGTAAGATAATAAATGTTTTTTCTTTACCACTTCCTTCTTATGTGTTCTTTCCATCATTGAACTGTAGTCATTTTGCCCTACTACATGGCATATGCGCCCATGCTTTCCTATGTGAAATCTCCTTCGTTTCTTATTACCTACCTCCCCCCCAAATATTGATGATGAATTCTGAATCACCCTGTATAACTGAGGAAGTATTCAGCAGTGACTTCGATTTTGCGAGAAGGCTTGTACAAACTAGGAGTAGTTCCTTGATTCCTTCTCTGTCCTATTATGTTGAAAATAAAAAATAAAACAGCTGTCAACGTAATAGCAACAATTATCAGAGGAAGGACAGAAGCATAATTTTACACAGTTTTATAAAGTGCATCTATTTTTCATGTTGTTTTATTCAAACATTGGAGAAAATACTAACTTTGATGATTAATTAAGAACTCATGATTTGCATTTACAGTATATTATTTCATGGTTAACAAATAAATACATAAATAAATAATAAAAAATAAATATCCTCTCTAGCAGCTGCTTACTACATAGGTCTGACAGGAGCGGCCATAGCGGAAAGTCAGTGAAGATGGCGGGACCTAGGAGAAAACAACACAACATCCATGCCTTACCCGGGGCTCAAACCCAGGTCCCTTTGATCAATAGCGAAGTGCACTAATCACTCGGCCAAGAGACGGCATATTTTCAAGTCATGGGTTCAAAAACTTGAAAAAAAGGAAAAAAGTCCCAAATGATAGAAGGTGAATGCAAATGAAAACATTAATTTGGATTTATATTCCTTGTTTAGAAGCTCTTCCGCTTTATTTAAATTTTCATTGGTTACGTCAGGTGCTGACTGGAAAGCTTGCGGGAGCCCCTAGGACCTTATAAGAATATAATTTCTTAAATAATAATCACTCCGGAAGGTTTATAAGGTCATATAAGCTGAGAAAAGGTTAGCCATTGGTGGTGTAGTGGTAGCATAACAGGCACATTTCCTAGAGACGTGGGTTCGAATCCCACTCATGGCAAAACCAAATAATTTTCAGCTCATCATTTATGAGTTCCATGTCTACAGACTTATCCTGTGATTATTTACTACTGAATCACTGCTATTTTACAAAAAATGCACAGAATTGAGACTACCTATTTTAAACTTCACTTACCAACTCTCCAACGAATAAGTATAGAAATCTTGAAAAAGAAATTAAATTTTTTTTATCGCAGCTCTGGCCTTCCTGCTAGAGCTGTGTCCTTGAAAAAAAAATGCTACTCCACCTCTGCTTACTGCTTATAAAGTTCTTTAAAGGTGGAGGGCAACGAAGTTGTCAGAGATCTCATTTATACTTTTAAAATGCATTTCAGTACCATAATGGCTCTGACAAATTAACTTTGAATACCTCGATATTGAAGTCCTTCTGTTCAGTCTTAAACCTCTGATAGTTGCATAGCTCATTATATATATATATGCTTGATTTCAGGCACGCGAGAAATCTATAATCTTCGTTCTACACCCGACATTAACGCCATCCTTTGTGCACTTTCGCTGAAATTATTTAAAATGTTCTCCTATTCCTACAAGCCTTCTAATAGAGTGTGAAGCAATGCGAGGATTTTTAAAGGTCAACATCAAGAGATGGCAGAAATTTAGAGATAACTTCTATTGATTGCAAAAAATTCTATAGTATTTCTAGGATGAAACTACAGAATATATGTACCTTTTCCTTAAATTCTGTTTTCTGTACACCACCTGTGTTGCTTAATCGATCTTCGCTATTTCTTTCATACAGTGGAAATATAAAATTACTACCTTTTCTTTGGCGAATATTTACTCTGCTCTAAAAACTGAAATGTTGAAAGATATTTGCTCTCAATGCTTGTAAAAAATGAAAAAAATATTAAATAAGTAACCCCTCAAGCAGCTGCTAACCACAGAGGTCTGACAGGAACCTGTTAGTTTACACGCAATAGTAGAAGGTCTGTGACGATGGCTGGACCTGAACAGAAAAATTACACAAACATTCATGCCTTACCCAGGGCTTGAACCCAGGTCCCTTTGATAAGTAGCTAAGCACCCTAACTACTCAGCCATATCTGTAGTTTTTTTTAAGTAAACTGCCTTTTTTACTTTTTGGGCCACCCTTAGCTAAAAACCCTGGTGCTGCTGCAACATCTGCACCATTGGATGAGAAGACTCTGGGTGTACCCAGAACGAATGGGTGGGAAAATGGAATATAATCCTTGTCCATGAGTTTTGGTGAATTCCTCAAATATTAAATTTTCCAGAAATATATTTCCTAAATATTTCAAACACTTGACGAAGGTTTCTCATGTTTCTCAAAAGTCTTTCCAAAAACGTTGATGTCATCCAAGTAAACCAGGCAGACCTCCCAAGACAAACCTTTGAGCACCGACTCCATTAATCGTTCAAACGTTGCAGGTGCGTTGCAAAGTTCAAATGGCATCACTTTAAACTACCGAAGATCATTTCCTGCAGTAAAAGCTGTTTTCTCACGATCTTCAGGATGTATACCAACTTTCCAATAGCCACTCCTCAAATCTAACGTTGAGAACCATTCTGTCCCAGATAGAGTGTCAAGTGTATCATCAATCCTGGGTAAAGGAAAGCAGGCTTTCTTTGTTATATCATTCAATCTGCGGTAATCCACACAAAATCGGTAGATCCATCCTTTTTCTTGACAATAAGCATTTGTGATATTCAGAAATTCGATGATGGTTCTATAATGCCTTGAGCTTCCATGTCCCTTATGAGTTGCTCAGTCTCCTCCCTTTTAGCTAAATTTCATTACTCTTCTGCATGCGATATTTAAGTTGAGTCATATAATATAGTTTTAAATAAGTGTGAGTTATAATACTGCCCCCTCCCAAACAATTCTGGATTCTGAAGCCTATGTTTCTTCACTTCTTCGAATAAATGGGGCCAAGCGATCCATGTGGACTACCTTGCACTTTATAGTTGGGCATCGACGAATGCGATACACCACGTCGCTAATCCTATTAAGTACTGCATATGGACGTTCCCAAGGTTTCTGAAGTTTCGGAGAAAGTCTCTTCTTTCTATGTGGATTGTACAGCCAGACAAGATCTCCTTGATTCAAAACAGTTCCTTTTGTTTTACTGTCATATCTTTTTTTGGTCCTCTCGCTTGCCAAGTTGATGTTATGTCTGACGGAGTGGTGAATTTCTTCTAGTCGTTGTTGTAATTCCTGTATTTATTGTGGAGTGGGCACAGGCATTTCTTTGGGCCGAACATATAAAAGGTCACAAGGAAGACGTAATTCTCTTAAAGAGCATGATGGAAGGTGTCTGTCCAGTTGTTTCATGCACTACTGTCTGTATGCCAAAAAAAGAGTGGCGATCCCAGTCACGTTGTATGGTCGTCAACAAATAATGATAGATGTGCAATTGTCCGATTGAATCTCTCAACCATACCATCCGACTGATACCACCGTTTCTGAATGTCAGAAAAGTTTTAACTTCGCTCCTTAATAGTAGAAAATTTTGAAATTTACAAAATTTTAAACGAGTTCTGCAAACATAGGTATAATAAAAGGGAATTATATAGTGCATTGACAACGAAACAGTCACCTTCCTACCTCCATGACCCCAGCCTATCTTGATACCGACTTCCGTTTTGGTGTCATGAAAACTCATTCTTACAAGCAATTCGCATTTATTGGACTAGTTTAAATGTTACGGAATTGGCATTAAATCGAAATATACCTGATTGCTGATAAATCTAGATAATATTAGAATTCAGGGGTAGGCAAATAGCGGCCCGCGGGCCACATTCTGCCCGCTAAGAGTTTTTTGTGGCCCGCCAAGACAGTCAGAAAAATCCGCCTTGAACCGAGATTTCCTTCCTGTGCGCGACCGAAGATTCGTCTCGCATTTTCCACTAGGACGGCCACGTCAATACGCATGCGCAGTGTAGATACGAAAAGTAATTAGATCAAAAGAAGCGTCTTCCACTTTCAATCTTAAATATTTTCTATTGCTTTTTATTTAAACTTTGAATGTAAAATTGCCAAAAAAAGTGATTCACAATATGTTTTTACGACATTATAAGCAGATGGGGATGTATTAAATGCATCAATAGTAAAGGGATGAAATTATGGCAAATGGAAATGTTTGCGTATTCCTACAATATAGTTTTACTGGCGAGATGCTTTCAAAGAGAACCCTCACTAGGTATCTCCTATTTGTATTGGTATATCCTATTGTATACAAATATCCTATTTGTATTTATTGTATCTTCTATATGCAATATACAATTTTTACATAGGCTTTATCCTATTTAATATAACTAAAATAAAAAAACTCTAAATAGCAAAAAATGTATTTCTACACAACAAAATATAGCAAATACTTGCAAAAGTTTTATTGCTTCTCTTTAAAGTTCTATTGGAGGAATTAGGAAATGAAAATTTTTACCATATTTGTATATCTTGCTGACGAAACAAAATATAAAAAGTCATTTTATCAACAATGCTGAAATGAAACTTGCAAAATCTAATGTAAATGCGTACTCTAATACCAGTTAAAACCACGATTTTGGTGGGGAACTTTGCTCCTTGTTATCAAATTTTAGTTCGAAGTTACCAGCTGGATAGTGCTTAAAAAAAATCAATGATAATGGCATAAGGCATGGATTTGCATTGTTAAAGAGAGCTATATGGGGAAAGTATAAAATTTCAAATACTATTATATACATCTTTGACCATGCATAGGATAGAATGTGCGTACTCCATCGTTGTTGCAACAAATTGATTTCAAACTGAGAGATGCAGTCTATAATCAGATGTGAGGATTCAAAACAAACACGTGTACAGATCCGAACTCATTTTAACTGATGTCACTTTATTGCAAACTAGTTTTATGCATTTCAAAAAATGCTTTTTTTCCATTACTACACTAGCTGTGAACTTTCTAAGCAGCGCATTTGCTAATAATAAATATACAGATTATCAGATATTGAACTAATCCTCTGTCACATTTTCTCACAAAACGTTTAGTTTAGAAGTCAAAGAGCTTTGAAATTAGCTTTTGGATTTATCAGTAATTAAATAGTTATAATAATGTCTTAGTACTATTAAAAAGCATTTAATGAACAGCATTAAATTATTAGTACACCAATTAAAGTTTATAATAAAGAAATTAGCAGAGGGGATCACGCAAATACTATCTGTGATGTGGAAATGGAGAAGTCTTAAAATTTACCCCAGGGGATAATCAGGTCATAGATATCAGGAAAAATTTGACCTCAGACGTATGCTTAAAGGTAAAATATAGGTCAAATCTTCTTCCACAATTTCTAGAAACTTGAAATTTGGTATCTTACAACGTTTGGTTGTAAGTGTTGGAAACATTACAATTCGGATTTAAATGTACTTAATGGGCAAAGGTCAAATTTAGATAAAACAGTACTAGACAGCAATAAATTGGTACCTGCAGTAATTTTTGATCATAGATCTCAGAAATGTTCTGAAATTTTTGATGCAATGTGTCCTTTGAGGTGAAAGACCAAATGTATGTGTAATCAGTGCTGGAGAGCTAAAATTGGTGAATATGGCTATTACAGAGAGTAAAACTCAGAAATAAGAGGAATTTTCAGATCTGCTATCGTATTTATGACCAATTTGGGGTCGGAGTGATGCCTAGAAATCAATAGGTGCCCATTGGCTACACAGGTACAGTCAAAATGTTTAATTTAGCTCTTGAACTAAGTTCATAAACTACAAGCCGTTATATTTGTTCACTCTTGGCCAATACTAACAAGGTCCTGTTTGGCACTGTCTTCCCATTGCAATCTAGGATTCTCACTTTTTCTTAGGCTTTAGGCACACCGTGAAGAATTCTATTTACAAATCTTATTTTTATACATGTGATTAGTTATGCATATGAGCAATGTGACCAACTGAACACAATCTCTCTGTCACCCCAATATTTTACTCAAAGGAAATTGCTGACTCTTTTGCCTAACATCATCATTGCTTAGGAACCAAAAATCCTTTAATTCACACGTGAAATTGTGTAAGTATATACAGGGTGTCTCAGAAATATAGGTACAAACTTTTTAACAACATCTAAAGTAGTCGGATTACGAAGAGCATGCGAAGGTATTCGAACAGGGAGCTGGCAGATATGCACTTAGTGTATGGAATAGCTGAGGGCAGTGGACGAGCCGCTCAACGAATGTATCAAGAACGCTTCCCACACAGACATGCACCGGGCCACCGTTTGTTTGCACATGCACATCAAAATTTGTGTGATTATGGGTCATTAAGAGGTAGCAGAAGTGAGGGCAGGCCACAAAATAATCATCTAGTACGCCATTTGTAATAATTATGTCCAATAAATGTTTTCCCATTAATCACTCTCTTGTGTCCTTTCAGATCTTGATGCAATCAGATCTGATCTTTTCAGATCTTGATGCAATTCTCATTCCTTTAGATGTTATCTACCTCCCCTAAAAGTTTGTACCTATATTTTTGAGACACCCTGTAGAATCAAATTCTTCATATTTCCTGTTAACTTTGTTACAGATGGTCCATGTTTCATTACTATAACCAACTTTAGAAAACACTACACTATAGTGTTTAAATTTAATTTTTAAAGATATATGGTTATATTTCCACACTTTCCAAAAAATCTTTTAGGTCCCAGCAGCGTTCTCTATTCTACTTTTTATCTTATGCCACACATCGCCAGCATCTGTAACATAGTTCTTGAGATAATTAAATTGAGACACTCTACAGCGGAATTATTCAAAATAATGGAAGCACTACACAAGACTCCTTGTCATCACTTTCGTTGTTCTTTCTAGTTATCATGAAATCTATCTACCAGGGTTAGGAATTGGGGGGTGGGATTGAGACTGTCTCCCTAATTATAGTTCGTTTACCCCCTTAACTCCAGAAATAGCTCTGCATATTTAATAAGGCTATTTTGAGCACTAGAACTCATAAATATTAAGGATATTCAGATTCGGTGTTGCATTCAAGATTAAATGGGAGTCGATGTGGTGGGCTAGAAATCAAGAGAAGGCACTGATTGATTTCTAGTTTTAGATATAAATAGCATTTTATCACATATGGAATACGAAATAGTATTTCATTTTTTACCGTAACATGGGTATACTTACTGAATTCTGGTGTTAAATATTTTTTTATTTGATTTTAAAAATATTCCATTTCCAAATTTATTTTCAACTTGTTCAAAATCTCTTTTGTCACATATCTTTCAGTTGGTTTGTACGTTGTTGCAAACAATATATTATATGGAAACGAAAGAAAAGTTAGTTATCCCATTATTTACAAATACGTTGCATATTGAAATTCGAATTTGCACATTTTGTGTAATTTTAATCATCTATGTTCTGTTCAGATTTTGAAAGTGGCTTTTAAAATATTAATAAAATTTAGAACCACTGATCATATTTGCTAATATACAGCAACTATAAAAATTCAGCATTTTATTAAATTTGAATGATACAGAGCCTACCAAAAAATTAGAATACAGTGAACCTTCATTATAGTGCTGCTCACTATACTGCGCACTCGGTTATAGCGCGGGCGATGTTCGTGATAAATTCAAATATGTTTATACAGGTCCGTGCGGCGTTAGTGAGTATCGCATTTTATTGTTACTGCGTATTGAGTAATTGTGTATGTATTGAGTTCCTGCATGTATTTTGAATAGTGTTTAATTATTGTATGCATGATGAGTAAAAGAAAAGCTTACAGTGTGAAATTTATTGTGTCGCCACCGCGCCACTCGGTATAACGCGGTTCACCTTATAACGCTGGTGTTGTTTCCCGCCCGACATGCGCGTTATATCGGGGGTTAACTGTATTTCTTTTTATATATCATGGAAAGAAAAATTTCAACAAGTTTTTTATAGAAAACCTGAAAAAGTTAAAGATCTTTGTCAAATCTATGGAAATCTTCATTAAGCAAAGTTTTGTGTTTATAGAGTTGTGACAGCTGGAAAATCTAATGATAACAGCTCGTTGTTAAAATCGTTCAAAACTGGCAAAACCTTAATAATTACTTGAACTTTGAAAAAAAAATATTTCACTAAATGACTTAATATAACTTATTCTTTATGTTTTCATCAATTTGTGAGGAACATTTTAAATACTGTTAGGGTTCTTATTCAGGGCCAGCCCAAGAGCACAAGTAAAGGTGGATCTAAGGGTGGACAAGGCAAGGGGGCCATGGCTCCCCTCCCACCACCCAAGAGTGCCAGTTAAGGTAATGGAGGCAAAAATTATTAAACAAGTATATCATGCATGCTGTCCAATGGCAGAGTGCTTAGCACTCTAGGTTACTGATCAAAGGGACCTGGGTAAGGCATGGGTGTTTGGGTTGTTTTTCTGCTAATGTCCCACCATTCTCACAGACCTTCTACAATGGCGTATTAAACTGGCAGGGTCTTGTCAGTCCTCTGTGGAAAACAGCTGCTTAAGCAACATTATTATTATTATTATCATATTTTGCAAAAAAATTATAATAATTTTAAAAACCTTTAAAACAGAGTGCAAAATATTATACTGGATTAAAAATCTAGTCTCTTGCCCTCCTCTTTTCCGTTATTTCTTTCCCCATATAACAAACTAAACACAGGTATTCCAAGCTGTCCCTTGGGGTAGCATACTTTATTCCCAACTCAAAATGAAAGAGCCATGAATACAAAGTACTAAAGTTTTAACTTGGCGAGCATAATATTTCTGAAACCCTTTTACTAATGATTTTGAATGGATTTTATTTTCAATGTGAAGACAGAAAAATAAACTTAATTACATATCCAAAAATGGTATGATCACTTGAGCAAGAAGAATTAAAACTGGAATGATAATGTATCACTGCTGGAAAATATGGTATGCTGGTTTTCAGAGAAAATGAAATTTTTAATTTTCTGAATTTTGCACCCTTTAACAGTAGTAATTCGCACTAATGGGCAGACTCGGACTGATAAGGAGCGTTGAGCACTGTAGCGTCTTGGCCTTTTACTGTCACAGGTCCATCAGACCTCAACGAGGCTGGATTTTTTTAAATAATAATAATTGTTTTAAGGAAAATCCACAGAACCAATTTTAAGCTTCACGTATGAACTCCGAAAAAATTAAGTATTGAAATATTGAAAAAACCCAAATATTTTATAGCAGCACAGGACCCTACTGCAACTACTTCACTGAAAAAAAGTGCTATCCCGCCCCTGCTAATGGGTGATTGGAAGATGTAAATAATAATATATTATTAATCCTGTAAAATTCAAAAAGCGCATATCCTTTATCCCTTAATATGAAAATTTTGGATTTTTGTTGACCCCTAAGTTTAAAGGACAAATCATCTAGTGCACCTAAAATAAAATATCTTATTTATTAATATCCTATTGAAATATTATTGAAAATTTTTAAAATTTAGTTTAAATTTATAAAAGTATGGAGCAGTTGCTCCTTATTTCATCATCAACACATTTTATCACCAGATTTTCTCATTTCTAGCATAAATATATCGTTTGCAATATTTCTTCAAGTTTTACATTTTCTACATTCAAGCACCCTCTAACGATGATAAATTAAGGCTATTTGGAGAATTTCAGTGAATCATCACATTTCATTAGTCTATCCAACTGACAAGCAATTTTTTTACTAATCTCTCAAACCGAAAAGTTGCGTTTTCGCAGCCACCCTTGGGATGAAGGAACAAATTGTTTCTGGCAACGTAAATTCCTTGATCATTTACACTGTACCCATAAATTATCAAATTTCCAGTCCAAATAGATTGTTTGCAGTACTCATTTCAAAATTTTAAATTTTCGAAAATTTCTACCATCAGAAAGTACAATTAAAGTTTTTGGGAGATGCTGAAAATGTGAATTGTAATAGTTTATCAGAACTGCCAAACTAAAAGCAATTTTCCATTTATCTCTAAAAATAAACAATTATCTCTTATAAGACAAAAATTGTGTATTCACACCCTTTTTTTTCCCCGCAAGATAAAGAGAAAAATAATTTTTATCAGTACAAACGTCATGGCATTGATATTTTACAACCAAAATTTCAAATTTGTAACGTAACATCCGTTACATCTCTTGCAATGTTAGTTTGAAATTTTGCAATTTTCAAATTTTTAACCTTTAGAGGGTGCTGTTATAGCTAAAGGAAAATTTCCGAAAGTGTGAATCATGTTATTTTATTAATACCTATATCAATACTTATCCAACCCGAAACGAATTTTTAATTTAACAGAAAATTTCAGTGCCTACAGATTTTCAAGATCAATATAACAGATATTCAAGAAGGTATTAAATAAATAATCAATCATCTGCGATTTATGTTCACAGTAATGGAAACCATCAGTACATTTCTTCCATGGACTTGTAAAAGAATGCATTCTGAAGTTCTAGAATTAAATGAAAATATCTTTGATGCAAATATTATATGTTCTTTAACCAAGAAGAGCAGCAAAAATCTCAATTAATGAATAACTAGGAAAATGCATATCCCCTTTGGTATATGTGGGAATCTCGTTTACAAAATGCAAGAAGTTTTTCATTTACCTACTCTTTCACTTCTGAAAAGTTTTAATTTGAGCTAATAGATAACGTGGAAAATGCAAATAGTGTTTTATTAGTATTTATACAACATAAAAAGGATAAAACTTTTATTTCTTAAATTCGAAAAGTAACATTTCACATACGCCTCTGAGAAAAGTGGGGGAGATTATTGCTGTCAGTGGAATATCTTTTCTAAAGCTATATCAAAATTTCAGATTTGTATCATATAGTATCATATGCAAATCATTTGCAAAAGTTATTAACAATTTTGTAATTTCCATATTTAGTGATCCGTAACGATATAAATTAAAACTTTCTACACATTTGAAAAACGTGAATTATAATATTTGAATAGTACCAATCCAACTAAAAGTCTTTTCCAATTATCACGTCAAAAAATGGATCTGTGTTTTCCACCCCTGGCATTAAGGGGTCAAGCCATTTTTCTCAATAGAAACTTGATAAACTTCATATTAAACCATCAAAATTTCAAAATTCTAGCATTAACACACAGTTTGCAATATTCGTTTAAAATTAGGAATTTTTTTAAAATTTTTTCACTATTAGAGGGCCCAATAAAGTTTTTGTTACATTCGGAATAGGCAAATCGTAATATTTCATCAATACCTATTCAACCTAAGGATAATTTTTGGTTGATCCTTATAAACAAACAATTATCTTTAAAAAAAAAGTCACATTTTTCTACCTACCCTGGGTTTAAGGTGTCAATTCATTGTTGCCAATGGAAATCTCGTGACGTTCACATTCCAACACCAAATTTTCAAATTTCCAGCTTGACTACAACGTATATAATATTCGTTTAAAATTTTAGAATTTTAAAATTTTTCCACCTTTAAAGGGCGCAACTATAGTTTTTGGAAGATTCATCAATTCCAGTGTAACCCATAAACAGAAAAGCCTATAAAAAATTTTTTTATCACTAAAAACCAGTGAGAAACTGTTTTTTATCACTAAAAACCTCCTTAGAACAGTCCCTCCAGTGCTCTAAGGAGAATGAGTCAGGACTCTTATCGATTATATTTTCCTACTGGAAAATGAGACGCACCATAATGCACAGCTGCATTAATGATAATATATTGGGAAACTCAGGATTTAATCAGAAAAATCATAAATCGTAATGACTTTCTTTCGTGTTCCCACTGGCTGCATGAATAAGGTAGACTATAAAGGATATCCTTCAGAAGAGTTTTACCTAAAACAATTATCAAAATGTTTTTTTTCCGCAATCAAATAATGCTATGTTTTCAGATCCGGGATCAGTCATTAACACTCAACAGAAGAAAATGCTTTAAAGTTTTCAAAGCTTGAACTACCAGTAAAATATGCATCTTTCTTGTGAGAAATCAAAAATAATAAGACTGATATATATATATACAGTCGTATCAGAATAATATTACCACTTACCATACATATACTGTGGTAGGTAGTCATATTATTCTGACACAACTGTGTACATAGATATGTATAACTTCATGCAGTTAAGCATAAGACCCAACATATTTTCGCATTTGGAAGACGTTGAATTTCGAATTAATATTTCTCTGTTAATAAATATTTTGAACCAAAAATAAAGAAATTCTAGGATTATATTCTTAATACTAATCAATTAAGACCTTCTGTCGTTTTTTAAACTCCTATCTTATTTGTATCATTTTGCCTAACATTGATACATTTCCTTATAGGCAAAAAAACATATATATATTGTGATTACATGCGAAATATTATTAATTCACAGTCTTTTTTGCAATGATTGGTAGAGTCGAAATCAACAAAATCTTCTCCCATAATTAAATTTTACTACGAATAAATCTAACATAAAATGCGACGATTTTACGTAGGTTAACACGTAGAGACCTGTTTTGCCACCTGGGCTCGGAAAAACTAAGCGATATCCCAAGCCACACTTTTACACCGGCAAATCATTAGAGGCAGTCTCTCCAGTTCCGTATATAGCGTAATGCTGAAAACAAACAATTATCTGCTAAAATAAAAAAAATTGTGTTTTCCCAACCCTCTGGGTCTAAGGGACCAACTCGCTGTTGGCAATGGAAACTTTGTAACCTTCACATTTCACCACCAAAATTTCAAATTTCTAGAATAAAAACGTCGTTTTCAACATTCCTTTGCAATTTTAGAATTTTCAACCTTTTTCAGAGTTAGAGGGCGCAATTATAGTTTTAAGGAATTTCGAAAGTACAAATTGTAATCATTGAGGTGATTGTAATATTTGATACACCTCGTGTAAAATCGTATCGGAACCACCGATTAGTACTTGGTAACCACCTCAATCTGAAGCTACAGCGAACGTGCATCCGACTTGTAACCACAGATTAGTTCTGTGACTTGTAACTTCTTTCAGAACACTGGCCTATTCTACAAGGTCTAATATTTCGTTTTCTTCTTCTTCGAGATTTTTCTATTAATAGTTCTCCTGTTGTGACTGGTATAGGGAGCCCATCATTGGAGGCTAATTTCACCATGAACTTACAATACCTAGAACCTTTCAATATATAAAGCACCTTCAAAAAAATATCCCTTTCAATATATCCAACACAAAAAGCACTTTTAATTTATTTTATCGAGAGATTTCTAGACATACACGTCAATCAAAGAGAAAGAACCAGTTCATGGCTCATCCTCGTGTATCTCCTTTAATTTAAAATAATATCACAACATCATGTAAATATTTAATCATTGGATTTTATGATGATTGTTAATAGCTTGCAACGCTATTAGATATAAGATTTATTTTAAAACTAAAATATAATTTTGAATAGAACTGCTCAACGCTTTAATGGAAATTTCGTTTCTTCTAATGCTTCATTTCTAATGTGTTAAGCAGTTCTATTTAATATTTACCCAACCGTAACTGAAGAGCATACAGTGTGATACGGCTTTGGTCTCCGGCACATATGACAGCGGTGTAAAGTTATTGTGAATTTTAAATCTGTGTAGAAATGAGTTATTGAAGTGTTTTCTTATTGAAGAAATATGGTTCGAGAAAAACCGAACACACCGAAGAAAATTAGTTTTTGTGAGAGAACTTTGTCTTCATGGTCTCTGGGAGATTCTGGGGAGCAAAGAGATAGCTATCGTGTGCAGGATGATGCATCCCAATCATCAGGAAGCGTTTTAACTCCTTTGTTTACTACAACTTCATCATTTGAAGAAATCGTGATAGACAGCGAAAGTAACCAAAGTGTAATAGAATGTAGCAATTCATCAACAGAATCAAGAACTTTGTTTGTTGTTTCTAAAGATGCTAAATTATCAAGGTCAAAGAAAAGAACATCAAGCACAACCAGAAATAGTAAGTGTAATAGTGAAATGATCATTTAAAAAATTGTTGCCATCCTCTCAGACCTTCTACTATGGCATATAAACTGGCAGGCTCCTGTCAGACCTCTGTGGCAAGCAGCTGCTTGAGGGGATATTTTTTTTTGCTCCAAAGTAAACATGAACTTTATTTTTTAAATTTTGCAGATTAAATCAATTTTTTCCCCTACCTTCAAAACGAACCCAGATGTGCAAATATTCGGTTGAACTATTTATTTTACACTATCTTTTCCTCATATTTCACCGTTTTATGGTTACTGTTGTAGTAGTTTTTTTTAGATGTTTTTTTTACCTAATTGCTTAAAGTAGTTGGTTTTTAAATCTACAAGTGTAGGGGACTAAATATCTTCTACCTGCTTGTAAATAGAGTGTTAAATATTTTGTTTAGAAAGCATGCATATCAGCCATCCTAAATAAACTCAACCAACTGAATTAGTACTTGGGATCATAGGATACATGCAAAAAAAAATGCATTCAGACTTCTGCAGTTTAAATAGCTCAGCTTACTAGATGGAGCAGTAGTATAGATCACGGTCCTCAGCCACCATTTTTTTTGACGGAATGTAACAAAATGATCCTTTTTATTGATTCCCACAACCCCCTATATCCTAACCCAAACAGGGGTTCCTAGAAAAAAAATTGTTTTTTTCGTTACCATGGTAACGATAACTCGAGTTTACGTCAAACCAAAGAACCGTTATACCATGGTAATGGTAATTTTCACCATAAACAATCACAACATAAAAAAAAAGTGATTCCACTAAAAAAAAAAAACTCACAACCAGTAATTATTAAAAAAATTAAAATTATCAAAAAAAAGCAACAAAAAAACCCATAAAAAAAAGAAACTTGGACAACACATTTGCCTTCCCATATACTACAAATTCTTGAAATAAATCCCCTCTTTTCCCAATAGTTAAAACACTCCACAAATATATTTCACAAACTAAACTAATAAATCTAGTCACACATCACACATACAATAATTAACCTAAATAAATCACCAGAATAAATGAAATCGAACACCATTCTCAAAACCAAGAACATCATCAACAATGCATTGCCAGTTGGCATTATAAGAAAGCCCCCAAAACTAAATAATCTCAATGGTGATAATACATACCAAAACACATAAAAAAATGTGCACCTCCGACCGAATTACAAAAAAGCACCCAAAACTAAATGTCCTCGCAAACAATACAAACAAAAAACATGAAAATCTTAAACAGTGCACTGCCAGCCGAATTATAAAAAAGCCCCCAAAACTAAATAATGTCCTTGCAGACAACATAAACTGAAAAACGTGAAAGTCGGAAACAGTGCACCACTGACTGAATTATAAAAAATATCCTCAAAGCTAAATAATGTCCTCGCAAGTAACACAAACAGAAAAACATGAAAATCAGAAATAGTGCACTGCTGACTGAATTATAAAAAAAGCCTCTGAAACTAATAATGTCCTCACAGACAACACAAACCGAAAACATGAAAATCGGAAACATTGCACCACCGACCAAATTATAAAAAAGCCCCCCGAAATAAAATGTCCTCGCAGACAATACAAACCGAAAAACTTGAAAATCGGAAACAGTGCACTGCCGACTGAATTATAAAAAAAACCCTGAAACTAAAGTCATCAGAGACAAAAAAAAAAAAATTACAGCTCTAATAACCCACCTCTAAATTATTCATTAACTTTCCTGACTCCATCAAAAACTCATTTTTTTCCACATCGACAATTCTACAATACCATATAATTTCTATATATATATACAATACCCATAATAACTCTTCCACATATTAACAATAAATCATATAAGTAACTTTAAAAGACTCCAAAATATATAACAAAATTAATAAATCACTATAATACACTAATTACCATATTACACGTAACTACTAAAAATCACTCATTTCATCCCAGACTACTATACTACCAATATTACACGTGTTTGTTACTACCACAATGTTCAGTCCCACACGAAAAAACTTCCAACGTTCTTTCACCCAACCATACTCCACCATCCCCACTACATTAGAATCCTCTGAAAACTCACTTTATATGTTTCACTAAAAACTATCTCCTAAAACTAAACTTTTGCCATTTTCTTCCATTCACAACAAAACACATACTAGTACACTATACTAAACGCAAAAAAAATATTTAAAATAATTCTCTCTGGTTAACCACTCTTTCCTTCCCTTTCAAATGCCCCTCACTCCAAACAACTTACAAAAACATTCCCCCCTACACAGCCATAAAAAACTACTGAACTCCTACTTCCAAATGTCGTGGCCATAACATTACAAAACAGTTCACTAACACTTTCACCAACAACCCTCCTAATATTAAATAATTTCAATTCTGTAATATCTTAAATAACTTATTATTAATTACAAAACTTAATGAAATTACAAAAAAAACAGGAACATATTAATTATATGTATTCTAGCTATCACAAAAAAACTCATTAAATATATGATACATACGCACTTACCTCTAACCGAATATGCATGTTATCCAAATGAATTATAAAGCAAAAATGGCAAAAAAAATCAACGTAACTTCACACTCCCGTCAAATCACACACATAACATATGATCCCACATTACCCACCCAAAAGAAACAAGTCAAAGAGCCATAGGACACCAACAACCAACAGTTATATTTCTACATCATACTCTACACTTCGACATCATACTTTACATTTTGACGTCATACGCCACTTGAGCACTGCCATCTGTTGGCTAAGGACCGAGTAAACTACGCTAACCCTGGATGGTGCTATGAGTTATCACTCATGACAAATGAAACATACTAAGCATAAAGTAAGTGAAAAGCAATCAGTATGACTGTGCCATAGTATGTTTTCATGGTATGGATGGTTTATTGGATTGTTTTGAACAGCCAGGGTTTTTTTTAGGTCTAAAGTGAATAGCCATCCCTTGGCTACTGATCTAAGGGACCTGGGTTCGAGTCCCGGGTAAGGCATGGATGTATGTGTTGTTTTTCTGCTGAGATCCTGCCATCCTCACAGACCTACTGTGGCATATAAACTGACAGGCTCCTCTCAGACCTCTGTGGCAAGCAGCTGCTTGAGGGGGTATTTTTGTTTAAAGTGAATATATAAAAGAGGTAAATACTCACGGGATGGATAGGCAGAAATTTGTATTGTTTTCTATGCAATTTAGATTTTTTTCTTTATGTGTAGCCTAAAGGTATAATTATGTTTTTTAGGTAATTGTATAAAATTGCAGATTTTAAAAAAAAAAATAAAGATGTTGTTTATCTGCTGTGATGGTGAGATTTCTAATATGCACATCTGTGCTTTAGTTGTACTTATTTGGACTTATTTTTTTCTTGGGTACTTTGATGATATTATCATAGTTTTTTCTTGAGGGCGGGAGGGGTATTGCTTGTTTTGACCCATGTATTGTTGAAATTAGTTTGTGATTTGTTTCATGTGATTTTTTTTCTTTTTTCTTTTACAATATGGATCATTGTGGTATTGTTTATGATATTTGTGTTTTATAGGTTTGTCATTTCTGATCAAATTATTTAATTTCAGGGGCTTTTTTTTTTATAATGTGAATTGGCAGTCAATTGTGTACAATTTTCTTGTTTTCTTTGGTGTAATTATTTAGTTCTGGAGGCTTTTTAATATACAGATTGGTAGTTAATTGTTTTTGAAATTCTTATTTTTTAGGTTTGTTGTTCCTAATGGCAATATTTAGCTTCTGGGGCCCTTTTATGCTGCAGATCAGCTATATATATATATTTGTTTTTTAGACTTCTTGGATGAGATTATTTTATTCCAGGGGCTTTTTTACATTGTAGATTGGCTGAATTGCTAGAAATGCACTTTATGGTCATTGGATGCCCTTTATTTTTTACACAATGTAACAAAATGGTACCTTTTGATTAGATCCTAAACACCTGCTACATCCCACTAAACAAAAATGCACAATTAAAAAGAGTTATTTACACTCCCCCCTCAAACCCTCATTCCAAAGAACAATAAAACATTCCCCTGCACCTACAAGATGATACCCAATTCCCACTTTCAAATGATTTGGCCATAGCATTGCAAAACAATCCACTAACACTTTCAACAACAACATACCTAAAAATTAAGTAATTTCAATTCCTAAATACCTATAATGTTATATATTATAGTAACACCTATTATAGTAACACCTAGTAACCTATTAATGTAACATATATAATTTATATATGTTATACCAACAAGCTTTGACCTTAAATAACATATGCCATATTTTAACCACATTTAAAAAAAAGGGGGAAAGGGATTAATTACAACTTTTCTGCCTATCATAAAATCTCATAAAATATATATTATACATATCCACTTCACATGTGACCTTACCAAAATTTATCCAAGCAAGAATTACAAAATATCCATACAGTAATATCAACATTCACATTAAATCCCACACATGACATGACTTCACATTACCCACCCAAAAGACACAAATCATGAAACCTTACCCTCCAACAATCCTCAGTTACTCTAATGGCTGGTAGCTCAGTGGTCCGAGCACCTGACATGTTATCAGGAGGTCATGGGTTTGTATCCCACCCAGCTCA
Source organism: Ryuthela nishihirai (assembly GCA_038380435.1). Lineage (NCBI taxonomy): Eukaryota > Metazoa > Arthropoda > Arachnida > Araneae > Heptathelidae > Ryuthela > Ryuthela nishihirai. The sequence continues at coordinate 2,610,844 of JAWZYU010000032.1, read as the reverse complement.
AGACAATTTTTCCTCTAAAATTTTAAATTGACGCTAAAGTGCCTATTTATTATGAGTTGATTTGAAATACGTCGAGCCTATTTCATTAATTATTTATTATCTGCATACTTGTCGTACATGCTTCCATCTATTGGCTAATATAAATGCCACTTGTGACTAAAAAATATTGCCAGAATAGCGCCTTTATGAAACATAAAGGAATGTTCATAGCGCTTGTTAGAGGAGATCTTGATTGGCAGCCGGTAGCTCAGTGATCCAGAGCACTGACATGTTATCAGGAGGTCGTGGGTTCATATCCCACCCGGCTCCAGACAATTTTTCCTCTAAATTTAAATCGACGCTAAAGTGCCTATTTATTATGAGTTGATAATTAACAAAATATTGATTTTTTTAAATGGAAGATTTTTGGAAAAAATACGAAATATGTTTCTATTTTTTTGGTGTACCACTGTAAAAAGGTTTATTAAAATTAATCTGTTTCTACAATGTTCAAATATTTTATTTTAAGAAATTCACAATTAAATTATTTTTAATTTGGTATATAACATGACCTATTTCTGTTGATTAGTTATTTATTAAAAATATTCTAAAGTTGACTTGTTTATGGACTCTGCAACAAGCTTTGACTTTTCTCAAAGTATGGTAAGGAGAAAAAAATTACAAAACAGGAGAAATATTTACCTTAAACAAGAAAATTATTTGTTTTTGTTATTCAAAAATAAATAGCCTTTCCATTCATGTGCCTTATAATCATTTCTATTAGTTTTTTTTAAATAAATTTTTATTTGTATTGCCAGATGCATTTTTTTACTACATGACTGAAAAAAGTCCTATTAAAATAAAAAAGCCTTTTTTGTTAAATATTTTATTTTCAGAAAATCTAGAATTAACCCTTCCAGTGTCCAGGACATCTGTATATGTTCACAAGAATTCAAAATGAGAGGCCAAGGATGTATATATCCATTTTTACAGCAAAAAGCAACAGCAAAACAGCAAAAAAAAAAACACAACAAAGTTTTTTTTCAAACAAAGCAAAACAGCAAAAAAAAATCAAATTTTTAAAAATAAAAATTAATTGTTTTAAAATTTTTTTAATTCATATCTTATAAAAATATATAATTCAGGTTTGATAAATAATATTTTATTTTTTTTATTTGGTGCATATTTTATTAAACTATGACATAAATAATTTGTTAAAGCCATCTGATTGATATTTCTTAGAAGTTAGTTGTAGACTTCCTTCTTCTCGGAAGAAAAAATTTGGCAGTTAAATTTAATTTCTTTTGCATTCTCTCTGCCAATATTCTAAGCATTATCATTTTTTTTAATTTTAGGCATTTAAATTTGCCAAGTTCTTCATCGTAGAATAACATTGCTTTCAATTTCAAAGCCTAAGCACCAACAAAGTTTCACTTCAGAACTCCATGATGAGGCTTCTTATGGCCACCACCAATTTGATCTCATACGAGCCAGCTTATAACACTCCAAAATAATGTGCTCAATAGAGTCTGCAACCGAACCACCTACACCATAACTGTCTGAGATCTGAAGTAATTTGCTTAAATGAAGGTTTGTTTCCAATTCTGCAGCTCTGGCTTTACAGAGCTACCTGGGGTATTATCAAAATAGGTAACTTTCTATTGTAGGTTCCCACAAGGCTCGATTTCTTTCCAACCTGACCTTTCCATATTTCTTGGGATCTTCTTTTTACTCCTTTTCTAACAGTTCTTTTCCAACCAGAAATCAAAAAGTAATTCCAAACATTAGATACCGCATTGTACTTATGATTAAGAGATAAACCATTTGATGTTCCTAACTCTTAGTGCCAAATACCTTTCAAATTCAAAGACCTTCTTGACTAGCATTTCTCTTAAGTTAGACAACCTCCCATAGAAGAGCAATTGACTATCTGCTTCGTGCCATTCAAAGGTGCTCCAGACAGTCTCCTCTTCGATAACACAATTTGGTACCAAGAAACTTGAATTTATGACAAATCAACCAATATGTTTTTGAGCTGCCTCAAAAGAGTTCCTAAACTCTTGGCTTAATACTAAAACTGCATAAGCATTTGTCAAGTCTGCTATTGCAACACTTTTCCAAAGTATTCTTGAGACTTCAAAATGATTGTAGGAGAAAATTGCCTTATTTTTAATAATTCCGGTATATCTTTTCAGTTTCATTTTAAGGATCTGCTCATGTCAATAAAGAAAATATTTCCATGTGTTAAATAACACACCAAGGTATTTTATTCTGACACCAGATTAATTGTATTTGGATCAAACTGAAAACTCCCAATCATCTCTGTACAACTGAAGGCTAATACCGAACTTTTATGAGGACTAAATCTCAGGAAGGATTCAACTTCAAACTGGTATATGTCTTCAAAAATGGACTCTAAATTAACCCTAGACTCTTCAAAGACAATAACATCTGCAAAGAAAATAGCAGGAACACAAAATGTGGAAATAGCAGGATTCAAAATATCTTGGAACTTTAGTTCAAGATTAGTTTGCAAAAGCTTGTGTTCTAATGGCCAAAGATAAATCAAGAACAGAAGAGGTGAAAGAGGACAACTTTTTTAACACCACGATTGCTCATTATTTTGTCCGATTGAATTTTATTAAATTCATAGATATATGAGTATTTATATGGGGTATATATATTTTTCAAGAGCTGAACAAATTCATTTGGAATTCCCTGTATTCTCATCTTTTTCCATAATGTTAATCTGTCAATTGAATCATGTCATTTCAATGTCAAGACCAAATAATTATTATTAAACTCAACTTATTAAGTATCCACTAATAATTTCCGCTCTGTAAATTGATTCAAATATTTAGAGGAAAAATTGTCTTGAGCCGGGTGGGTACAAACCCACAACCTCCTGATAACATGTCAGGTGCTCTGGACCACCGAGCTACCAGCCACTGATCAAGATTTCCTCTAACTGATGTTATGAACGTTCTCAACCTACTTTCCTAATATGTAGGGAGTGTTCAGGTAATCCCACCTCAAGCGACTTTTTAATGCCTTTTCTTAGATGCAATGCATGTCTTACGAGTATGCAATCCACAAATAATTATTATTAAACTCAACTCATTAAGTATTCACTAATAATTTCCACTCTGTAAATTGATTCAAATATTTAGAGGAAAAATTGTCTTGAGCCAAGTGCGATACGAACCCATGATCTCCTGATAACATGTCAGGTGCTCTGGACCACTGAGCTACCTGCTGCTGACAATTTTATTTTCAGAAAATCAAGAATTAAATGCTGATTGATTTGGCTATAACATTCCATAATTCCTTTCATTAGTTATTTGGCAAAAAAAGTTCTAAATTGAAATTTTTTTTTAGTTGAACATATGGAGAAAATTGCTTGGCCTCTGGATGTAAACCAGTTTTTCAGGCTGGACACTGGAAGTGTTAATATAGTTGAATCCGATGAAATTATATTATTATATTTTTTTTTAATTGTTGTAAAATCAGTTCATTGTGTAGTGGTAAATACTTTTTGAAAATCTGACAAAGAGGTTGTTTTTTTCAAACTGTGAAGCAAACATTCATTAGCAGTAATATGCCATCCAGAAAAACAACTTTTTTTCACATCCATTCAGTGGTCATTAGGAGTCCAAAAGGTCAGCATTACATCAAAGCACAATGTATCATTATATTGCATCAAAAACAATGTGGCGCCTGTGTGATGAAACTGCAGGTCTGCCAATTCTCTTATCTCCTTGTTTGTTTCTTTGGTATTCATCTATTGATGACAGTTTTTTTAAATGTTGTGACAGGAACAAAGTACTAAAGACTAATAAATATTTTACAATCGCTAGTCAGTGTAGGAATGAGAGCTATAGTTAGGGTTTACTTGGATTTAATTAAAGCATTTTTTTGGAATAACTTGGTCACTATATTTATGCCTTTTTGAAAATTTATGTGAACTTTGTGTGTGTGGAATAATGTGGTTTGCATTGAGAACAAATAATCTGTGCATGCTGGCGGCATAGTTAAGTGTTGTCAGCAAGATACAAATTATACTGAAAGCATCGCACATGAGGGCTTCAGATTAGCTGTGCCACACTCCAACATGCTCCCATCAACAATAAAAGTCACATCTTTGTGAAACATAGGCTTACCATCAATTTATGCAGATATAACTATGCATTCTGCACGTGATGTGTTTAGAATGGATGAATTATTGCTCCTCCCACCTACCGTGGATTGTCTCTCAATCATTCATCATGCCCATTGTCTCCGTTATACAACTGCCTTAGTTAAAATTTCTGTGGGATTACACTTCTGAGAAAAACTCCCAGTTTCAATAAACTGAAATTGTAACATTTACTAAATTGTCCCAGTTTTAGCTTTTTGAAACCGGGACATTCACTGAAATGTCTCGTGTTTTTATCAGTTGAAATCTGCACACCATAAATATAAATAATTAAAGCTAAGAACTGCTTTGATTTTTTTTTTCTGATTTCATCCAAATTTTGGTTTAAAATCCAAATATCCAGATTGATCGGCATGTCAGCAAATCTCTTTCAGAGCATAAAACCTTACTTTACATTTGGTTGTAAGAAATTTTCATTTAAGCAGACATTTCCCAAAAGAGCATTACCAACTTTCCTGCTCAGTAATCTGCACACTGCTTCATGATCATCATGACTTGGAAAAGAAAAGAACTTTATTATCATCCAGTCTGGGTGGTTTCAAGCTCAGAATATATGCTTACTGGTTGCAAGCTCAGAATGTTTGCTTATTTTTTAGAATTCTGTGTGAGGTCAAGAAAAGTAGTCTTCATTTTTCTCACATTTTATCTACCTGTGTAAAGAGTATGTATTTTAATTGTTTTTTTAAAGTTAATTTGGGGCACAAAACAATATTGGGCACTCTCAGATTGTAAACTTGAGGCAAAGACCCATTCTTCAATTTTTGAGGAAATCGCCATTAACCCTTGCCGGACCTGGAATACTGAATTGTACTCTATGGCCAGGCTTTTTTTTTTTCAACTGTCTTCAGTCAGAAAAGAAGTGAACTTTAGAACTTTTTTCACCAATTATATGGCTGAGTGGTTAGTGCACTTGGCTACTGACTGCTCTAAGGGATCTGGGTTCAAGCTCGGGTAAGGCATTAATGTTCATGTTTTTCTGCTGAGATCCTGCCATCCTCACAGACCTTCTACTGTGGCATATAAACTGAAAGGCTCCTGTCAGACTTCTGTGGCAAGCACCTGCTTGAGGGTGTATTTATTTATTTTAATGAAAGGAATTATGGCATGTTGTTTGCCAAATTAATTAGCATTTAATTCTGGATTTTCTGAAAATAAAACATTTAACAAAAAAAAGACTAGTCTCATTTTAATAGGGTTTTGATAGAGGCAAATAGTAAAAAAAATGCATCTGGCAGTACAAATAAAAATTTATTTAAAAAAAAGGAAAAACAATAATTTTATTATATATGAATAGAAAGGCTACGTGTTTCTGAATAACAAAAGAATAAATTTTTATTTAAATCAAGAAAATTACTTTTTTGTCAAATTTTTTTCTCAGTATTCTACTTTGAGAAAAACCTAAGCGTTTCACCACAAGTGACCAGTTAAATAAACAACACAATTTTAGAATTTAAAAAAAAAATCAATCAAAAGAAATAGGTCATGTTATATACCAGACCTATTTCTGGTATATAACATTTTCTTAATTGGCTTGTTGGTGTGTCCTCTACACCAACTTGCTTAGCTCGCTTCAGGTTTTAATCTTGGTGAGGCATCAGCCTCATCCTGTTCTCTCCAAGATTTGCCAGGAGCTCAATCATGTGGCAGCCACAACCCTCATTCTCTTCTGTTGGGTGCCCAGTCATGTTTTCCAAATTAATTAGCATTTAATTCTGGATTTTCTGAAAATAAAACATTTAACAAAAAAAGAGACTAGTCTCATTTTAATAGGGTTTTGATAGAGGCATGTAGTAAAAAAAATGCATCTGGCAGTACAAATAAAAATTTATTTAAAAAAAAAAAAGGAAAAACAATAATTATATTACATATGAATAGAAAGGCTACGTGTTTCTGAATAACAGAAGAATAAATTTTTACTTAAATCAAGAAAATTACTTTTTTGTCAAATTTTTTTCTCAATACTCTACTTTGAGAAAAGCCTAAGCGTTTCACCACTTGTGACCAGTTAAATAAACAAGACAATTTTAGAATTAAAAAAAAATCAATCAACTTATAAATAGGTCATGTTATATACCAGACCTATTTCTGGTATATAACATTTTCTTAATTGGCTTGTTGGTGTGTCCTCTACACCAACTTGCTTAGCTCGCTTCAGGTTTTAATCTTGGTGAGGCATCAGCCTCATCCTGTTCTCTCCAAGATTTGCCAGGAGCTCCATCGTGTGGCAGCCACGACCCTCATTCTCTTCTGTTGGGTGCCCAGTCATGTCGGGATCAGGGGCAATGACTTGGCAGATGCTGCTGCCAAGTCAGCCATGCCCTGTCTGACTCTCCACTGCCGGTTCCATGTGGACTTCTGGTAGTGTTTTTTTTATCGATCTCTGAGCACAGTGGCAGAGATCTTGGTGTGAACAGGTTGGTAGAAAGCTCTTTGCAATCAAGCCCATTATCAAACCATGGCACGTTTAACATTAAACGCTTTCACATAAATTGCAAGGGGGAAGTTGTCATTGACTGGCTTCGCTTAGGTCATTCGTTTATCAAACATTATTTTCTTCTAAGGGCAGACAACGAATCTAAGTGCAAGTTTTGTAATACCATTTTTACCATTCATCATATTTTAATTGATTGTATTGCTTTTAATCTTGAATATAGTTTATATTTTAGCCATCGTGATTTTACAGCCGAGCCTCTTACACTTGGTCATCTTTTATCTAATAATTCCTTTTTACCACTTTTGACTTTTTACAATTTACTGGATATTTAAACATAGATGACAATCACAGCATTACCGTTTTAGTGTCAATATATCAATAAATATTTTGTGGAAAAAAATTCGCTGACATTGTGATGCCCCTTCATTCACTTTTACTTTACCTTAACCAGTTTTGCTTAATTTACGTTATATTTATCATTTTGGGGATTTTTATTTCATTTTTGGCATCACAATGCTCATTTCCAAGAGTTAGGAGTTGCACATGCGCAACTCCAAACTTTCGATTGTCACCCGCTAAAGCGCATGTACAAGGACATGCCCACTCTTGCGTCATAGCTTGCGCTGCTCGTCAATTTATGCAAATGTCTTTCCCAGCATGCAACATGACACGTGCAGGCTTTGTACCTCTTGTTATAACCTGGTGACATGTTGTCACAGTAGCACAGAAGATAGTAGAGTAGAGAGCACAGCACAGTTTAGAGATCAGTTTTAGTTTGGAGTTTGTTGAAGATGTTTGTAGTAAGAAATGATGTAGTATCTTCTTTATTGAAGTTTTGGTGAGTGCTTTTTGGAAATAAATTGTTTGTTATTTAAACCTTTTGAATCTTTACTAATTTTTTTCTATTGAGCAGCTTTAGTTTGTTTTGATTAGCATTAACATAAAATTTTGACAATCATTTAATATTTTTGAATTCTTACTCATTAATGTTCGCTGGTATTTTAAACCCTAATTAAACTTTATTTTTGGCAAATTGTCAGTTATTGCCTGGTGCCCAACTCAGCTATCCAGAGCATAAAAATAATTGGATCAAACAAAGGGTCCAAACTTTAAAAGTATTTCATTTCTTTGGAGCATTACAACATATGGGACTTGAACCCGCATCTCTCCAGAAACATGCCAGAGTATTCTACCATTGAACTAATGCCAGCTCATCTTTTTTCCACGAATTTTAAGACTTTAAACCATTCAATATAATGTTTGCACTAAAATTTTCAATCAAAACCAAATGTTTGCCGATTGATATCACTCTCCTATGACATTTCCGATCACATAATCAAAGAATATAAATTTTTCTCATCGTATTCTTTTCATAAAAAATAGCCAATAATGTAAAAAATAATTTTGAAACACCAAATTTTTCACAAAATAGATTAAAATGGAGCAAAAATGTATAAGTTTATTTTACATGCAATTATAGAAATTTTCAACAAAAAAATTGTACTCTTGGCATCTGACATCATTTTATTGAAAACACATAGTCAGATCTCTAGTAAACAACTCAATTTGCTGGAGCTCTCTATCAGCTAGTGCAGGAGTAGTAGGAGTGTAAACTTAGCCAGTAGCAATCCTGTTTCCTGTACTGTGCTAATGGCAGTTTGAGCAAGAGAAAAAGCTTTTTGCTCTTTGATACATCAAGTTGAGGAATAAATTGAAAACAACTGGCATTATTTAGGACTCCTTAAATGTATATTTTACACACACTATATATATAAATAATAAAGTTAGTTCAAATGTTAATATTTTTAGAAAATTTTAATTTTTTACCATATTAACAATGGGTTTTATTGTTTATGACTGTATATGCAGGCTTTGTAAACCAGATTTTCAAGTTCATGGTAGCATAAGGTTTAAAGTAGGATTTTTAGACATCCACAAGTTTCAAAGTGTCACACCAAGTTGAACACTAGCAAAAATTGCTTATATGTGATATACAAAGGGCAACCCAGCAAACTGATGGATTTTAAATTTTTATAACTAAATAAAATTCCCAGTAATTTTATTAGAATCAGCTGTTGCTCTTATTCAAGCTTTTGTTTTTGCTATCCTATCCCTTTTGTATAGAACCGAATAATGCCAAACCATACTCATCCATTTCATATGGTAAATCAAAGCCCTAGTTATTTTGACACATTTTGTTTAAATACTGCAAAATAGCATTTTAAAAGATGGTGGTAATAGTCACAGTACTGATTTAAAATGATTAAATTTTCTCTATATCACTGTAATTGTTGGAAACACTTAAATGGACACTTAAAGACACTTAAATGGAATTATTATCTACAATTTACCCTGGTTTCCTTTCTTGTGACGATAATCAATGGGTAGATGAGTCTATTGTCCTTTGGTGGGTAGTACACTAACTTTGGTGGGTAGTACAGTCCAGATATCATTTCACATGTTCATGGTTTTTGTTGTTATTGATGGGAATGCTGGTGCTCGGTTGACATGGATTTGGTGCACACATTAACTAATGTATTTGTAGATTTCCAGCTTATGTCCAAACTTTTTCAGAAGTGCAAATAGTGTATTTTAATGCATAATTGCTATGTGTTTTGTGTTGTTGCTCCAATGCATCATCAGACAAAATAATTGTTTTTGCAGCAGGCACAGATGTGCCTGCCACAAAACAACTATTTCACCTGATGATGTATTGGAGCAACAATGTAGGTTTTGTAAACAAACAGAATTTTCAGTACTGGCTCAAGAGGCAACAGAATCCATCATATATGTGGAAACTGAGAGCATCAGTCATTAAAAATCAATTTTTGCAAATATTGAAATTATTGACAAAAGGGAAGACATTATGCCTTGTCACACTCACTCAACTTGCCAAATATCTGCATTTTATAAGGATGACAATGTAATTCTCAATGCAAAATTTGCCAAACTGATCAGTTAGATATATGAGTGCTTTAGAATATCTCTGTGCTGAGTAACATGGGCTCTTTCAAATTTAATTTCTAGCAGCTTCTGTATTATTAGTCACACAGGGGTTTATCAAAATAAAGAAAACACCGATGGCGACTGGAGTACATGCAATGCGCTGTATGCATATCACAGGATGACGTCACCTATGATGTGAGGTATATAAAGGGGAGAAGTATGCTGTCAGCTATCATGCAGCACTGCCACAGGTGCAGGTGAAACAGCTGTTGTGATGTAATTGTCAACAATGTCAGATCTCAGTGACCTCCAAAAAGACCTGATCATTGGTGCATGTCTTGCAGGAGCTGTAACCAGAATGGCAAAAATAGTAGGTGTAACATAAGGAACTGTATCGAAGATTATGACTATCTATCAAAAAGGCCAGGCATTGCCACCAAATGTGCAAATTGTGGACACCATACGAGGTTGTCAGGTAGAAATAGGCAAACGTTGGCACAGATTGTACAACAGAAGCACAAGACCATGGCACCTCAAATAGCAGCAGAGTTGAACACCAGTTGGAATGATCCCATTTCCGTCATAACAATTCTCCTGGAACTTCATCGTACTGGTATTTATGGTGTGCTGCAATCCACAAACCTCTGACTACCAACATCAATATGTAAGTTGATGCAAAGCACATAAAAACTGGGATTCTAAAGACTAACAACATGTCATCAGTCTGACAAATCATGCTATATATTGTTTCCCACCACTGATAGAGTATACATCTGGCGAAAATTTGCAGAAGCATACCACCCGACTGTTTGGTTCTGACTGTGGATCCCTGATGCTGTGGCGTGCCATGTCATGGTATTCCTTAGGGCCAATAGCTATTCTGCAGGGTAGTGTCACATCCACAACATACGAATCCATTCTTGGGGACCGCTTGCACCCAATGTTGCGGGCATTGTTCCCTAATGACTGCCCCTGGTTTCAAGCAGATAATACGCCCATGCATTTTGTGAAATGTGTCAAGTTGTGGTTTGCAGAGCATGAGAATGAGGTACAGCAGCTATCCTGGCCACCTCAATAATATTGAACATTTGTGGGAATATCTGGAGTGCAAGGTCAGATCACCCTTTCACCTCCAGTATCACTGGCACAGTTGGGCCACATTTTACACGAAGAATGGTCTCACATTCCATTACCATATGTTCATGACTTGTATAAGCCTATTCCATGTCAAATTGTGTCTGTTCTGAATGCCTGATTGTGGGCCTACAGCTTATTAATAAAATATTCTCCACAAACAGTAGATGTTTCCATTATTTTGACAAACCCCTGTATGTACTGTTTCTTTGATCCTACTGATTTCGTAAAAAAGAAAGATCTGATTTTCTTTCTTTGGTTTAACCATGAGATGATTTTGTTTTGTGAAGAAACATTACCTCTATGTTAAGGATCAAATTTTGTGCAAAAACTGTGTTACATTTGAATGATAGATTCAGTTTTGACATAACAGTTAACAGTAAAGATGTTGCAGTTTACACCACCATGACTATATATGACTGTTCACAATATTACCCTGGTAAAAAATAAATATCCTTGAATTGCTGAATACTAAGCTGTTCAATACCACCTGTCCATCATAACAGTAGCTACTACAAAATGAAATCTGTCAGTTTGTTATGTCACACTGCACCATCTATTACCAAGTTGAAGATGATACAACCAAGTGCAGAAGGATTCTGATTAGAATCAGGATACCAGCTGATATAGTGTCCAATTATATGTCTACTTGAATCTATTCACAAAATGAATGGAAAACAGTAATAGTTTCTCATCTAATAGAAACACGTGCATCAGTTGAGAATTTAAAAATCAAGTTGAAAGGCAATAAAGATTGCATGCAGTTTAAATAGCACTGAGATGGTGAGCAATGGGAAGCTGACAAATCAGTAGAGTTAAAAAAAGTAGAAATTTCCATTTATATACATTTAAATATTAAAAATTGTTTTATGAAAATGTTCAAATTTCATTTATAGTTTCATGAAATAAAAATATTAATAAAATAACATGCTTTTATTGTAGGAAAAAGACCTACCTCACATCAGAATTATGAGAATGATAAGCTGCTCCAAGAGTACTTGAATTTGTATGATTTTTATATTGTAATTAATAATAATATAAGAAACAACCAGTATAAACTTGGGCATATTGATGTGAAAGTGATAGAAGAACTACCTAATTATCCTTTTGGAAAAATTTTATATTTATATGTGGGCAGTACTTCGTCTAAATGTCTACTGTATTGGGAAGAAACAGATTCTGAAGGACAATTTCAGGTATGTTTTTCATAAATAAAATAAAAGTAAACTGTTTAAGGCAAATTAATCTGCATTATAAATTTTTTTAACTATATATATATATTACATACGTTTATATATAGGGAAAATAAACTACATCCAGATCACCAGAATACTTGTCAATCTAGTTGTAGTTTACTTAAACATCTTGCACAGTGATTTGACTTATGTATTTAATATATATAAGTATGTGTGCCATTCCTTTGTAAAGCAAGAGCCTGGAAACTGTTAATGCTAGGACAATATTTTTTTGACCAATCATTTTAAAATTTTGCTTAGACTGGGCCCATATTTAGTTTTCAAAAATGTCCATGTGTTCAAGTCCAGTCCAGAAAATTGAGCTCACAACAGTGTGTCCTGTAGGAAATGCCCTAGACTAGGGATCTCCAAACTATGAGCTGTAGGTAAGATTTGCTTATAAAGATTGGCAGTCTGTCCCTCAGAGCAAATGATGGACTAGAAAATTCAAATTATAAAAAAAAATAAAATAAATACCCCCTCAAGCAGCTGCTTGCCACAGAGGTCTGACAGGAGCCTGTCAGTTTATATGCCAAAGTAGAAGATCTGAGAGGATGGCAGGACCTCAGCAGAAAACAACACATACAACCATGCCTTATCCGGGGCTCGAACCCAGGTCCCTTAGATCAGTAGCCAAGCGCACTAACCACTCGGCCATGGGACGGCTAATTCAAATTAATGTCTGACAAATTATATTGTTGGAGTTGCTGTGTAAGAACCATGCACACAGTTTTTATTTCAATCTGAAATGTATGTGATCATGCTTTATTTTGAACAATAATGTTTTCTGCTTATTAATGTAGTCACTATTATTTATGTATTATTTTCAATTCTCAGATACTTATATTTATACAACAATTGACTTCAGTTAATCAATTTTACCTCTTGGCAAAAGAAATGAGCTTTTCTTATATATTAACTTTTTAGTGCTGATTTTACTGCTAATTGTTTGTAAGATGGTAGATAGCAAAGTCTCATTATAGTCACTGTCCTTTTGTGTGATGGCTGGCACACTCCTTTCTGGATTACTGTTCAGCATCCGGTATTCCATATCTCGTGCACATCAAATTTGCCACTGTTGTGTTAACTTACACTTAGTTGATAGTCCTTCTCATTGAAGATTCCAGTCTATTATATAGCACTAATGGGACATTTAGTGCTATCTGCACTAAATGACTGCAGTTGTTTCTTTGTTACTCTGATTTGCAGTTGTTTCTTTGTTACTCTGACTTGCAGTTGTTTCTTTGTTAGCACAGCCTTTTTGGTAGATATGAATTTCATATCACTCTTTGAGAATGTGAACCTCTGTTTCAACTTTTACTACTTCTAGTTTAAAACATGAATTAAAAGCAAGTTTAAAAAGCTTAGAAGTAGTTAAAGTTGTAACAGAGGTTAAGGAAGCACATTCTCAAAGAGTGATATGAAACTTCACATCTACCAAAAAGTGCTGTGCTCACAAAGAAACAACTGCAAGTCAGAGAAATTGAGACGAATTCTTTCATTAGGGCTGTTGATGAGACTGGTAATAGAGTTGGTTTGGTGATAAACAGAGATAAAATTAAGTGATGAAAATTGGTCAGGCAGATGGTTCTTCTGTCACTTTGAATGGTTGGTCCCTTGAGCAAGTGTCTCAGTTTAATTATCTTGAAAGCTATGTAACAGATACTAGTGATGTGTGGCATGAGATAAATAGAAGAATAGGGATTGTCACTGAAACTATTAAGAATCAATGAAGTGTGTGGAAAATAGGTGTGTACACCTAAAGATAAAATTAGATTGTATAATAGTTTGGTTCTTTCTAGGATTAGTTATGATAGTGAAACATGGACATGATAACAGGAAACTTGATGCTTTTGATATTAGATGCTTACACAGTATCTTGGGTATTTTATTGTGCAGAGAGGGATTCTGTTGGTTTGGCCATGTTGCCCATGTGGATAATTATAGATTAGCAAATAGAGTTATGAATAGTGTACCTAAAGGCCTGAGAAAGAGGGTGAGATCTAGGATGCGGTGGGCAGACAATGTAAAGCAGGACCTTATTAGAATTGGTGTACAGTGGACAGATGCAACAGATGTAGCTCAGGGCAGATATGCTTGGAGAACTAAATTGCACAGTCTGGTTGGACCTCTGTAGCCCATGGCTGCTTGAGATGAGGATGACTGTAAATTGTAATATATTTGAGTATTATTTCCCAATAATGTTTTTTTTTCCTCTATATTTATTCCAGTAAATAATATTTTTGAAATGATCAAATTAACATTTTTATTCTAATTTTACAGTAATTTTTAATGTCACATGTAACCATTTCGTGTAAGTGTTATGTACTCCTGATGTAAACTGTATTATTTATATCTTGAAATGAGATCTATTAAAATAACCATTTTGCTTGCCATCCTTTAGAAATAGTTCCCATCCTTACACACCCTAGAGGGCATTTGGTTTGTCAAACCAATAACTGGATACTATTACCATCTAGTTTTCAATAAGTTTTATACTGGAAAAATTAGTTTTATTTCCATGAAGAGGTCATTAGAAAGCAATTCTTGCTAAAGGAATTGGAAAGGAGGGTATTAGAAATAATGTTAGATTTAAAAAAAAAAGGATGGTATTAGAAAATCATGCATGGTAAAAGAGGGATATTAGAAAATAATGCTTGGTAAAAGAGAGCATTGTGTTCAAAAAGGTTGGGAATTGCCAATGTCTGGGGCCACACAACTAGCCAATGTATGGCCTACAAATGAAAAATATATTAAGACCTCTGTTATAGACAATGCATGTTGATATAGTGTTGGCAAGTTTCCCATAGCACATGCAGAGCAGAAGTGAATGCCACATCCTTGATCATTAAAAGATACCTTTTTTTTTTAACAGATTTGAATACTCTGCAATTTCCTAAATGCTTGTTCACTTGGTCCAGAATTTCATATACAGATTTTCTCCCATGCCTCTATTTTTTGCTATAAAAATTCAAATCCCTGCCTACAGTACAAATCAATTTAGAACTTCAAACCTCATACTAGCTTTGATTTATTGTTTGGAGTATTAATTTAACATTTCACACCACACCATGCAACTTCTCAGATGCTTGACTGACCAGTCCTAAATTTCTCATGTGGTTTTTTTCCCCTTTGCCACCAAATGTTGCATAAAAATTCAGACCTCTATCTATGATGTAATCTGAGTTCAAATTTAAAACCCACTTTTATTTTACCACTTGATTTCAAAATCTGCAGTCATTCTTTTTTATTCCCCATTTCAAAATTTCAGTTATCAATTTCAATTTTTGATATAATAGTAACTAGTTAGTTTTTCCATATTGGGATTTATATATTTTAATTGTTAATTAATAATTTAGGCAGATAACCTGTCATTCCTAGAAAAGTATCTGTTATAATAGTAGCCATTGAATCCAGGTTTTTAAAATGACAAATATTCTGTTATACCCAACTGGCCATTTATTTTGCTTAATGTTGCACTTTTTTAGAAGTTCTGAAAAATTATATTCATTATCTTGGGATGTAATCCTCTAACTGGATGTCATCTTTTAGAATAATTCCCCTGTGGCTGAGTGGTTAGTGTGCTTGGCTACTGATCTAAGGGACCTGGGGTTGAACCCCAGATAAGACATGGTTGTTTGTGTCGTTCTTTCTACCAAAGTCCTGCCATCCTTACAGACCTTCTACTATGGCATATAAACTGACAGGCTCCTGTCAGACCTCTGTGGCAAGCAGCTGTTTGAAGGGGTATTCATTTATTTTTATTATAAATTTATTGACTTTAAAATAATTTAAAATTCTCTGTCATTGAGCAATAAAATTTCAGAGTTTATCCTTCAAACTATTTGGATGTTGAAAGTTCTTAGGAGAAAACTCTCAGAAGCTTTTCGGAGCAAAGACAGTGCTCCATCTTCAGTGAAGTGACAACATCCAAATAGTTTGAAGGATAAACTCTGAAATTTTATTGCTCAATGACAGAGAATTTTAAATTATTTTAAATTAATTTTTGAGCAAGAAGGTCTTTTAATTGTATACTTATTGACTTTGTTGGACTGCTGTCTTTTTCCTTTAGAACCATTACTTTTGAGTCCCTATCTTAAAGTAAACTTCTCTTAAGCTGCAAAATGTGTGCATTATCCCTGTAAAAATATTAGCACTTAAGGGTTGAGCCCATTATTTCTTCTTTTTGATAACTTTGATCTGCATTCAAACCAAACTAATGTTCAATCTATGGCTATGAGGTAATAAGAAAGATATGTTTCATCCAGGCATCTGTGTCTGGACATCAAAGATATAAACTCTAAAAATTATAAATCAGGTAAAACTAAATAAATTTCACAAAAACTTTATGTGAACAGTTTGAGCAAATCACCTTTATGGTGGTAGGGGGGCTCAGTCGGTAGCACTCCAGTATCTGTAATCTGCAGTTCACAGGTTTGAGTCCCAGCTGGGCCAGCATTGAGATTAAACTTTGGGCCTGGAACCGATGGGCCTGAAAAGGTCATCATCAGCTGCCAGATGGGATGTTAAGCCACAGTCCAATGTGCAGGAGAGCCATACATTGTACATGTTAAACAGCACACTGAATGGCCTTGATGGGAGGTTACATCTGTTTCTTAACAACAATACAGTGAGTCAACTCCCACCCAACCTTCTCTGAGCCCTTTTAGGTCCTTTGTGACCTGGTCATTTTGCCTGTTGTGGGCAAAAAAGTGTCACTCAGAAGTGAAACAAATCAAGCCACCTTTATGGTGATACAATTCTTAGATGCTAATGTCATTGGTAATGTATTATTTTAACTTCATGCAGTAGAAGAATGAGCACAAAGATAAAAATAATGAAGCACCAATGTCCATATTTGAAATTTTACTAATTAAATTGAACTGATAACTTTTTGGGCCTCAGACAATAAAACAATGTCAGAAATTAATTTCTATCAATCAATGTTTTGATTAAATTAAAATCCAGTAGGTGGTGAATATTGTGAGGTTTACACTTGGTCCAGTTCTTTTGAGGAAAAAATCCCACTCTGGACAAAACCAAAAATTTTTAGCTAATTATTTCAAATCTTTTGAGGAATATACAATTGATCTTCTAC
Source organism: Ryuthela nishihirai (assembly GCA_038380435.1). Classification (NCBI taxonomy): domain Eukaryota; kingdom Metazoa; phylum Arthropoda; class Arachnida; order Araneae; family Heptathelidae; genus Ryuthela; species Ryuthela nishihirai. Next base: position 2,593,823 of record JAWZYU010000032.1, on the reverse strand, counting down.
TTCTGCCTTATGAGCCTTCAAAACCCATGCTGTGATTTTCATTTAGAAGCAAAAGTATGAATTTCTGAAATAAAAATGACAATCAATTTTTTTTGTTAGCATATTTGTGTTTTTTGATAAATTATAAATAAAGAAAAAATGTCAATATTGTATCTAATATTTTGAAAATTTTTTATAAATAATGGTTGGGAATTCCATAAAACTCAGGTCACCATAATTGTCACAAAAATAAACCCAGCAGTGCAGGATTAACCCTCAGCATGCCAGGCCTAAAACTTTTCTCTTCATATTCCTTTCATAAAAGATATCCGATAATAGATTTAAATAGTTTAGAAATACTAAAATAGTTTTTAATCACAAGATACAGTGGGATCCTAATATCCAATGGTAATTCATTCCTCAAAACCCATTGTGTGTTGAAAATATCGTAAGCTGGAATAAACAATATATTGATTTCCTGTAATTCATTCCAAACCCTTGACAGGTGACCCCAACAACACATAAAATAGGTATTATTTACCTTAGAATTCAAATGCAGGACTGATGAAATCAATCATGGCATGGTAAAAATTAAAATTGACATTTAATAATAGCCCTAATTAAAATTATAATTTACAAAAATGACTCTGTTTACACTGAACAATCACATCAAAAGCAAAAAATAACAGTGCCCTTTATATATTACAAAACAAAGAGGGGATGTTGCACTGAACAATAGCAAAGACACTGATTGGTTGAGAACAATCATACGAGAAAGTACAAGTGATGTTACACCTGCTGATTGGCCAAGACTCCACTCACATGGCTGAAAATTTCCACCCATTCTTTGTTCCAAGCTGTATCGGAAAAACATCAGTTCCTGCAAATATCATTGGTTGTTTGAATGAAAACTCTTATGGAAAGTAAATCAGCTCCCAAGAATATCGGATGCTTATGTTAATGGAAGTCAAGGCCCCACTGTATACTAAAATGATGCTACAGACTGAAATTTTGAATATCGTTTATTATAAAAGCATTGTTCCTAATGATTTTACCAGAGCTATTTTTATCCATATATAAAAAAATGTGATCACAGTTCTTTCATAATCTTGAACATAAAGTAGGCTGATACCTCTATAACAAATATAGGGGTATCAGCCTACTTTCTGTTCCAGGTAAAGTTCTTTGCATAATTGTGCTTAATAGAATTAAGAATCTGGTTGATTGACTATTGCATGATGAGCAGTGTGGATTTAGAAGTGGTAGGGGATATATTGATTAGAATTTTTTGCTTATGCAGATTCTTGAAAAAAATATTAAATTTACAGAAACCTTTGTAGAATTTTATAAGGACTTTTGACTCTGTTAACCATCATAATTTGTGGTTGATTGTGAAGTCGTATGACATACCAGACAAGTTAGTTACCATAATGAAAGCTCTATAATAATAATACTGAGTCGTGTGTGAGAGAATGTAAGGCTTCAAGTGATTGGTTTATCATTGCTTGTGTTGTTTGACAAGGGTGGATTTTGCCTCTTTTTCTCTTTAGCTTGGTTATTGATTATGTTATGTGGAATTCACTGCAAGGGGAAGTTGTCGACTTCAAATGGTATAGAGATCTGAAAATTTCTGATTTAGGTTATGCTGATGATATTGATGAATATAATATTGATGAGATTGGCAAATAATATTGATGAGATGAACTCTTTCATTAGAGCTGTTGATGAGACTGGCAGTAGAGTAGGTATGGTGATAAACAGAGACAAAACTTAAGTGATGAAAGGCAGGTTGTGGTTCAGTTAATCTGAATGGTTGCATCCTTGAGAAAGTGTCTCAGATTAATTATCTTGGGAGCTATGTAACAGATACTAGTGATATAAGGCATGAGAAAAACAGAATAATAGAGATTGCTGCTGGGACATTTAAGAATATATGGAGAGTGTGGAGAAATATGGATGTACACCTAAAGACTAAAATTAGACTGTGTAATAGTAGTTTGGTTCTTTCTAGGGTTAGTTATGGTAGTGAAACTTGGGCTCTTTGTGAGCAAGATAAAAGGAAACTTGATGCCTTTGATTCTAGATGCTTGTGCAGTATCTTGGTCATCAAGCATTTCAACTTTGTAAGTAATAATGAGGTTTGGCAAAGGAGTCAGCAATCTTCTTCAAGCAACATATTGTGGAGAGAGATTCCATTGATTCAGCCATGTTGCCTGTATACATAACTATAGTTAGTGAATATGGTTATGAACAGTGTGACTAAAGGCCTCAGAAGGAGGGGAGACCTGAGATGCGATGAACAGTGTCAAACATGACCTTGTTAGAATTGGTCTGCAGTGGCCAGATGCAGCATATGTAGCTTAGAACAAGTGCATTTGGAGAACTAAATTTCACAATCTGGATGGACCTCCAATAATCTCTCTTGATTAAAAAAATAATCTAATAGTCCGATAATCTCTCTTGGTGCTAAACCACTTCTTTGTCGTAATATTGGGTGAGGGTGGCTCAGTCGGTAGCGTGTCTGGCTTGTAATCTGTAGTTCCCAGGTTCGAGTCCAGCTGGGTCAGTGTTGAGATTTATTTCCACAAAATTCCCCTCCCTACCCAAGGTCAGTAGGGGACATCGATGGACTTGAAAAGGCTGCCATCCGTCAGATGGGATGTTAAGCTGTGGTCCCGTGTGTGGGAGAGCCATACCCTGTGCACATTAAAGAACAAGCTGGATGGCCTTGACGGGAGGCTACCATCTGTCTCCCAATAGCTGTTCCAGTGGATCCCCTCCCCCAACCTTCTTTGAGCCTTTGGGGTTCTTGTGACCTGGCCATTTAGCCCATGGTGTGCAAAAAAGTGCTGCTCAGAGGTAAAACAACCCAACAACATAATATTTGTTGTATAAACATACATTTAAAAAAATTCAATCCACATCATGTAAAGCTGAGTTTATAATCATGCAAAAAGAAATTCATGGTATTTTCTTTAACTGTGTAAAACAGTTTATCGCTATGTAAATCGAAACTGTTTTCCTTTTTTTTTGACTGTGTAAAACTGAAACCATATAATTCAAGTACTATGTAATTTTAGGGATAGGGGTATGTAATTCAAAATATTTCTATCATTACATAAAGCTTTTGTTTATTTAATTTTTTAAAAATTATATGGTTATTTATGAAAAAATGTATAATGGTGTTTTATTTTCTGATCAGCAAACTCTAAGACAAATGTAGTAGTATTACAAAAATTTATTTTGCTTTAAAAACAAAATAATTTAAATAAAAACTGAAAAATATATGATTAAAAATGGATAAAGTGCTCTGAAAAAATTAAATAAAAATATTTCAAAGCAAATGTAGTTTAATTTAAACACTGAAATTGAGGTCAAACCCTTTCAAGATCAGTGTGCATTAGATACCGATTACTATGGAAAAGTTGAACTTTACGACAATGGAAAAAATGACTTAAAAATTACAAATTCTGATTGCTAGTTATTAGATTACTTCCATTTAGTTAAAAATAGTATTAAACTAAGTCTTATCATTTAAAGTTTCATTTTTTGTTATGCCTTCTAATGTAGCTACCATTTAAAGTCATATATACCTAATGATTTAATTTTTGGTCAGGCATCAAATAATTATTCTTTTTAATTATGGTATATATTTGAAAAGCAATATAATAATTATAGCAGTAGTGGAATCAATATTCCCCTTCAGAATCTGAGAAAAGTCAAAATTGATCTGAATCACTCTCAGAGTTAATGAAATATTATAGTTTAGAAGAAAACACTGATTTTCTAGTTCAATGATAATATCCATTATGATTAATATCTATATTTCTATTATAAGGCAGAAGAAAGCAAATTGAATAGGTGCTTTATGATCTATGTGAAATTATATTTATTTATAAAGGTGTTTACCCATGAGGAAATGTCATTGGTATGTAAAGTCCAGAACAGTCTTCAGGTTTGGGATATTGAGGACTTTCACCTGAAATCTGTAAAGTGATTTTGGCAAGAGATCTGAATATGGTGATCATGTTAGATTCCTTCTTTAAAATGTGTTACAGTAAATAATAGTCCTTTAGAAATATCAGCTGAGCAGTTTCAGCTCCAATAAATATTATTATTAGAAATTTTGAAAATTTTGTGGGGACTATTTTTATTTTATTAGGGGTATGAATAAGCTTTCAAGTAAATTGAGTAGGAATATTGTTAAAATTTATGGTTTGTTGTGATATAAATACATTTTAAATTATGAATATCTACAAAATTAATTTTCCTTTAAAAATATTTTTAAGCACTTATATAGTAATATGTTTAAAAAAATAGATAAATGAAGAACTAGCAGAAGAATTGAGTTTTGTTAGGGAATGTTACTCAGTTTCATTCACATGAAAACTTTTTATTCACTAGTTTTTCATTTGTTCTAAGTATAATTGCTTGCAGATTATTATAATTGAATGTAACATATTTTCATTTTATGATGCAGATAAAATACCATTTAGTTGACTGTGTAACTCCTTATGAAACACTGAAAGGCTTGGAAATAAAGAAGATATTCACCATAGTCATGGACTCCAAACAATTGAACTATGGAATATTAAGCTTAGATGTCTACCTTAACAATGAAGCCTTTTATGATATAGATTATTCAAGTGAACCTCCACAAAGTGGTGTGAATGCTCATGTGAAGAATGTCATAAAGTATTTTTTTGGATTGAGTTTTAAAAGTAAGGAACTAACAATAGATGTATCAGTGTTATTACATTATTTAAAAAATACATTTATTTAATTCCATTATTAAAATAAACAGTCTTCAAATAGCTTAAAATTTTCTTTTGTTGATCAATGAAATTTTAAAGTTTCATACTTTTGAAATGCAAATAGTTTGAAGAATAAACTTAAAAATTTTATTGCTCAATGACAGAAAATGTTAAGTTATTTAAATTAATTTTTGAGCAAGAAGGTCTTTTAAATTGTGTAAATACAGTCTTGTTTCTTTTGGAACAAATCTTGTAGTATTATTTTTTTTTACCAAGAATGCAATAATGTATGAGAACATATTAATTGAAATCTTATTCACTTTAATTCTGTAACATGATCACAATTATGCACATTGTTATAACATTAATTGTACAGCATACTTTAAAATCATTTTATCATGCTAGGCCACAGCATTTTGTCTAAACTAGCTATGAGGTCAAGCAGCTTATCAGATGCAGTGTGTATATGATTGGAACCATCATTTCAAGAAACTGTCTTTTCCAGTCTTGTCATACTTTGGTTCAAGGTTCAAGGTATAGTAAGATTATGGTGAAATTAGCCTCCAATAAGGGGCTTCCTACACCACTTTGCTGATAGCTGCCAGATATTTTATAAACATCCCCAAACTATTACTTTCTCATGACTATACTATTCACTGACTCCACTGCTATGTATGGACAACTAAGCATCCAAAAGTATTATTAATGTTCACCCTTGTATGATTTAAAATTTATTCAATATTGGGTTTGATTCGGATGGATAATAGTGTATATATATAAAATAACTCCAATATAGTCTTATCCAGTTCAATCAATCAATATTTGTCAACTTCAGTGAGATAAGGTAGTGTCTAGTGTGCTCTCAGTGCCATAACTAGATAAATCTTCCTTAACCTCAGTGACATAGTCCAATGTGCATCACTGATAGAAACAAAAGAACCTATGTAATAATTTTTAATCCATTCTGTAGAATGTAGAAATGTAATAATATTTTCTTTTTACTTCACTCACAAACAATGCAGCCACCAAAATATGATAAAAGTTTCAATGAATGAATCTACCATGATAAATACAAGTAATCCTCACTGGGAATACATATAACTGTAATAATTAACTGCAAGGCATATGATGGATTGTTGTGCAACTGTGTAAGCAAACAGCCCAAGGGTGTTCTACCTTTTCATTGCAGGGACATTTTTAAGTAAGCAAAATACAGCCCAAAACAAAATGAATGATAATGATTAAGTGATATAATATTCTTTAAATAACAGCCCATCTTCACTTTTGCATATAGTTATCATGTACCATAAGCAAAACTGCTTTTGCCTAAAATAAAGAGATTAAGTTTGGAAATTCTTCTACATTTTCTCTGTAAGAATAAACTTAAAGTGCTCTAAACTGAGTGTCAGTTCCCAACAGTGCAGAAATAGTAATACCTATCCACATTAATTTAGAAGATGAGTCCATCTTGCAAGGAAATTCGCTTTGTGGCCATTGATTGCATGTTCCTGCTTTAGAGTAAACAGTTCCCCATCTATCCTGTTATAAAAACACATACTTAAATAAGTAAAAATGAAGGAGAAATTATTGGATAATGGATAAGTGTACAAAACTCAAAATTATTTTCATCAAATGCAATAAAAATTGTGTGGAAAAATATTGAAATATGATTGAGTAATAAAAGTAATAAGAACAAACAGCAAGTGGGTTGACAAAAATGGTTGGGTTGGGTTGTTTTACCTCTGAGCAGCACTTTTTTGCACAAAATGGGTGACAAAAATGGGGAATATGCATATGCTGCATATGAGAGCATAAGTGGAAATTCTGGAATTACAGGACAGGTGTTAATTTGGCATATGATCATCCATGACAGCCATATAACTCATGCAACAGGTTCTTATACTGTTGATGAGGTTCAGTGGTAATAAATGCCAATCCTGTACAGGAGTAGTCCTTAGCTCATAGAGGGTTCTAGTTATGGGGCTAGCATTCTGCAGCTCGCCTTCCAAAGCAATTGGCTAGCCACTCCATCCTTTGGGTGCATTCACTTTCAAGGAAATCATGACCACATGAGCTCTATGGAGATAAACACTGTCATCTGTAAAGATGGAATCAGGGCTAAGAGAACTATGAAAATTCTCACATTGCAGCATTGAAGGGACATTTTCTACCCTTTCATTGAAGGAACATTTTTAAATAGGCAAAATACAGCCCAAAGCAAAATGAACAATAATGATTAAGTGATATAAATGTAGAAGAATTTCCAAAGTTAATCTCTTCATTTTAGGCAAAAGCAGTTTTGTTTATGGTATATGATAACTATGTGCAAAAGTGAAGATGGGCTGTTATTTAAAGAAAGCTAGCAAATGTCCCTTCAATGAAAAGGTAGAATCAGGGCCAAGAGAACTATGAAAAATCATAGCACATGAAAATCCTCACATTGGTGCAAGAATTTTGTATCTGTATTGCTTGAGTAGTCAAAGTGCCTCCTTGAAAGGGTTGAAGCTCTGTGTGGCAAGTCACCACAATGGACTAGCATGCTATCACCACTAAATAGTCCTTTTTCTGATGTTATAGCTGTTGTGGTGAGTTCCTTGTTCTTTCCAGATGAACACATTTTGAGGGTGATACAAACCATTGACCATCATACATCCTCATTCGTGCACCCTCCTGTACAGAGTATATTAAGGCCCACTTTACGACATTTTTCTTTACAACAATCCGCTCCTACAACGATTTTCAATTACGACCAATGCCCATTCATATGACAACGCATTTGCTCATACAATGGTTTTAGCAACACGATGCTGCTGTGAATCAGCTGAAGTTGTTAAAGGGTAAAGCGGGATAGCTGCATAGTAAAAATGTGCACCATGTTAGTGACCAACAGCAATGCCATGAGCTACATTTCTTGGAGCAATACTTTGCTTTCATCATACTTTCAATAATTTTTCATTTCTTAATTTTACATTCATTAGTCCCTATAAGCAAAAGAGGAATAAATTGAGACCAAGTAAAGTATATCACTTATTTAATTGTAAATGCTTATTTACATCAGTGTACTGCTTAAAAATGGTATTAAACCATTACATGCATCTGCAAACGAGAAAAAAAGGCAATAATTCAATATATGATGGTGGTCTGGGACCTAATGTTTGTATGACCAGGGTATGCCTGTATATCATAAAACTGTCATCTTTGCTGCTTCTGGCAGCTTACAAGGCACTTGTCTAGATGACATTTTCTTATATGGTTTTGCAGAAGACAGATATGGTTGTCCTGAGTAGTTGTGATGCCAGATGACATTGCTCTGGTCTATTACTGACTTTGTTTCTGAAAACTGTCTCCATTTTGTGGTACGTTTAAGGTCTTTGATACTTTGGTCTGGATTTGACCTATTTCTATCCTACCTATTGCTCTCCACCCTAATCACCTGTATGCTATCTTTGTAACATTTGGAAATCAAACTTTTAGCTCAGTCAGGGTTGTAATCGAAATAAGTTGCAATGCAGCTACATATTCTTTTGTAGCAATCATAATTTGTGTGTGTGTGTGACCATGTCAGTCAAATGTGCATCTGTATTCTCCCACATTGGAAAATTTCCAATGCATAGCATTTCACATCATTCCTTTATATTTTTTTAAAGATAAAACATTATTCTTTAATTTTGAGCACCAACATATATAAGCATCAACCATAATGCTAAAAAGGAATTTCTTTTAATAGAATGGGTTTTCATTCGTTTTTGGAAGAGATGGAAACTTAGCTACTTCCAAGCAGTTATACCCTTCTTATTGAGTATTTACTTATCATGTTTGAAATTAACAAGTGCTCAAATAGAAGATGCCATGAATTTGCAAACAATATTTTTTATCTTTCAGTAAAGGTAAACTTAAATGGTCTGCTTCACAGATCATTCTGCTATGTACTTTCCTGATGAGATAGGTAACTTCCAATGTTACCATATAATTTTCAAGCAAATGTTTTTGTGTTTTTACGAATTTCAAAATTTTTAACAAGGAAGCATAATCATTAGTAGAATTGGAAATTACAATGAACTAAGCTGTGTATTAAAATGTTTTTTAAATTAAATACCCCTCAAGCAGCTGCTTGCTACAGAGGTCTGACAGGAATCTGTAAGTTATACTGGGTAATCCAAAAGTAAAAATGCAATAATTTGAAATGTATAGACAGTAGCACAATGCAGTTTTCACAAAAAGGTACAGAAAGACATGGGATTTTTTTTAATATGAAAAATTTTATTACAAGAATATTTCCATTTGCCACCGACAGGTGGCGCTTCAGTTGTGTTAGTAGTTTGTACAGTGGCACAGCACAGTTCGCAATGCAGCTAGGATTACAAATGTTCAATGTGACGGCCATCATTCATGAGAATGGCCGTCAGACGTGGCACGACACTCTGCACAGCATCAAAGAGGGTTTCAGCTGTAATTCCTTTCACATGATGGTGAATAGCTTCTTTCAACATGGCTAATGGCGTCGGCCGCCCTCTGTACACCTGTGACTTCAAATAGCCCCATAACCAAAAGTCACAAGGTGTAAGGTCTGGAGACCTTGGTGGCCATTCGTGTGGGAAAGGGCGACTGAGGACACAGTCATTGCCAAATGTCGATCGCAGCAGGTGCTGGACAGGACCTGTGATGTGCGGAGGCACTCCATCCTGCATGAATGTTACACTATGGAGCGCTTGCCTCTCTTGCAAGGAGGGAATGATGCTGTCTCTTAAAAGTTTTGTGACACCATTTTAACCATCAAACACATTTTAATATCGTGTCCATGTTTTAACTTTGAATGGCGTTTGTTTTTTAATTTTCATGATTTTACGTCCGATCCCCTTACACTCGGACATTTGTTAGCTGATCATTGTTGTTTTAACGCTGTCTTTCAATTTTTACAATTTACAGGTTATTTTACTCGTCTATAATTTTACTCTACTGATTGTTTACACCTGGTTACTTTTATTTTTACAAAATATTTCTACATTTGTTTATTGTTATTCACTGCTTGTTATTTTATTATTCTACATTTGTCTCGTTAAATTTCTAGTTTATTTTTAAAAATTGGTTGAGGGTTCCATGACTTTTATCTTTTTTACATCTTGGACATTCGTTTGGCGCATTATAGCCTTAGTTGCTAATGCGCCATTAAACCCTAAACAACCAACCAACCAACAGCTGTCTCTTAAAAGCGCTGCATAACACTCGCCTGTGACAGTAACAGTTCGAAATGTACCACTGTGGACTTCCTCAAATAAAAAGGGGCCTATAATGAATGATGCAGTGAACCCGCACCACTCTGTCACCTTTGGCTGATGCAAAAGGGTTTCCACAATTGCGTGTGGGTTCTCTCTCATCCAGATGCGGCAGTTGTGTGCATTTACACTTCCATTAAGCGAAAAGTGCACCTCGTCAGTTGTGTGCATTTACACTTCCATTAAGCAAAAAGTGCTCCTCGTCAGTCCACATTGTTTTCCATCTGTTGAAAAGCTCAATTTGCAAATTCATGATGTCTCTCGAAATCGGTTGGTTTCAGTTCCTGTATGTGTTGGATTTTGTAAGGATACCTCTTGAGGATGATCCTGAGTGATCACACACAGTCTCGTACGAAATGCCAGTTTGTCTTGAAATTTCACGCGCACTGCATTCCCCATGTGCGGAAGCTGCCGATTGTGTCGGCCTTGTATTTGACCTCGTGCACCACTGCAATAGTTTTTTTGGGTCTCCCGCTTCTTGCATGTGCTTCCATACTGCCAGTGTCCTCAAACCTTTTCATCATAGCTATCAGTGAGCAACAAGACATTGGTCCCTTTCCACTTCTGATACCCCGCATAGAACGATAGGTGCGCAAAGCCGCACTTGCACATTCAGAGTTCTGATAATACAACTTAACTAAAAGTGTTTTATCTCATAATGATAACATGCCTCACCTTGGCAGACATTTAACTTCGGTAATAAACGTTAAATGCTGAAAGTTTAACTTCAGTATTCACTACATCTGAAATTTACGTACCTCACGGCAAAGTCAGATTGATCAATGTTCGCAGTCTCGCACTGTTTGAGGAGCGGTGACCAGCGGATCTGTTTAAATAGCAACAGGCAGCAGCTCTGGGACCGCTACAGCACCACCTGTCAGTGACAAATGTAACTATTCTGACAATAAAATTTTTCATGATTTAAAAAAAAATCCCATGTCTTTCTCTGCATTTCTGTGAAAATTACATCGGGCTACTGTCTATACTTTTCGAATTATTGCATTTTTACTTTTTCTGTTACTTTTGGATCTGATTTTTTCATTCTTTTTGATCTTTTTGATTTTTTTGGATCACCTGGTATATACATCATAGTTGAAGGTCAATTAAAAGTAATAAGGCAGAGTATAATGTTTTTTCTGTTACTGAAATTAGACATTTATTCACAGGCTATCCAGAAGTGCAGATGTCTATGAGACAAGATATTGAAGACTTATATACAACATTGCAGAAATATCAGCAGATCATCAGGTATGGTAATGCATCTGTAAACAACTATCAACACCCAAGTCTTATACCACAATTAAGGCAATACCAAGCAGATGCTGTTCGATGGATGCTAGAAAGAGAAAAAGCGACACATGCAGAAGGGAAAGGTAGTCATTTGCATCCATTATTTGTTGAGATTCAGAGTATTGATGGAATGACAGTATACTACAACAAATATGGAGGATTGTAAGTATTTTTTAGTGTTTATTTTTAAAATGGAGTAAAGTGATTGTTAGAGAAAACTGCTATATATGTAATTTTCTAAGGATAAAAAATAATTGACATTATTTATATCCATATCGATTCACTGGTTTTACAGTATATTTAAGCCATTTTCTTCACTATTAACCCTTCCAGCATCCAACCTGAAAAACTGGTTTTCATCCAGAGGTCAAGCTATTTTCTCCCTATGCTCAGCCAAAAAAAAAATAACTTTAGAACTTTTTTTGCCAAATAACTAATGAAGGGAATTACGGCATGTTATATGCCAAATTAATCAATATTTAATCTGGATTTTTTGAAAATAAAATATTTAACAAGAAAAAAAGACTAGTTTAATTTTAATAGGACTTTTTTTAGAGTCATGTAGTAAAAAAATGCATAAATAAAAAAGTTATTTAAAAAACAAATAGATAGAAATGATTATAATGCACATGAATAGAAAGACTATTTATTACTGAATAATAAAAAAACATTTTTTTTTTGGTTTCAAGTAAATATTTCTCCCATTTTGTAATTTTTTTCTTGGTACCATATTATGAGGAAAATTCCAGGTTTTAGCCAATTATGCTAAGTCAGATAAACAAGTCAACTTTAGAATTTTTATAAAAAATAACCAATCAACAGAAATAGGTCATGTTATGTATATCAAATTAAATAGAATTTAATTACGAATTTTATGAAAATAAATAATATAAACAAATTTACAAGCATATTGATTTTAATAAGCCTTTTTTAATGTGATATGGTGAAAAAAAATTGCACTGTACAATTAAGGCTTCATTTTGGAAAACCTGATGAATAAAAATAGTTAAATTATATATTAATTGAAAGGAAATTTCCTCCCGAATAATATAATATTCAACCTGAAATATGATTTTTATTTCTTTTAATGATTCTTTTCAATATTGTATATTTTAAACACAACTAGTGTTATATAAAATGACATGGACTTCTCACATTAACAGGATTTGTTGAACTGGTTATGAAATAGAAAAAATATTTCCTTGGGTGCTTTTTTCGCTAAACATTATGAATTTTTTTTCTTTGGGTGTTGAAGTTTGGCAATCTTGGCTAAGTGCAGAAAGGTTTGTGCACCAAAGCAAAAAAAAAAAATGGCATTATATTGTGTATGTGGCACAGCCAAGGTACTGAGGGGGAGAGGGTTGCCTTTAAAAACATTCAATATAAACATAAAAATTCATACTTTTAAAAAATATATATTTTTCCTTTCCAAAATTGCCCTCCTACATGACAGCTGATTTCCATAGCAAGGAAGTTATTTTGCTTCTGTATCCAAGACATTCATTTTCAGAAAATGGTATAAGCTCAAAGATTTTTTACTAAAAAAACAAGAAATAATAAAAGAAAAGTTACATATAACCTAATGGAATGTTAAATAAAATATCTGCAACAACTTTTAAACTGGTCTCCGATTTAGCATAACTTAGAAAGATCAATGAATCAGTCGATCGAAAGATTGATAACTAACGGAAATAAATCTACAGATATGAATTTGTTTCCATATCCAAGACCTCATTTATTTTTAGAAAATGATACCAGATCAAAGTTTTACTGGAAAAGTAATATATAATAATTAATGTATAGCCTGATGCAATGTTAAAATATCCACAGCAACAAGTTGTAGGCCGGCCATACAATGAAAATCAATATTATCGATTGGCCAAAAGATCACAAATTTATGAAAATAAATTTACTGAAATGAAATCTAAGGTTAAATATAAAAAAGTAAATACTAACTTTACAAAGGATATCCAATATGCTGGACCCAAACACTATGGGAGCCACTTATAGCACATGGAACAGAGATAGCATGTGTCAGCCATCTGCCTCTTGTTTGCCTCAGTGAAGAATAACTAATTAAATGCAGCTGCAAATAGAATTTCGAAGAAGGATATGTTTACTTCCAATTTTGATTAAGAGTGAGAAAGATGCATAGAATGCTGGGAAAAATGATAAAAATAATTTGGGAATGCTAAAATAGGTTTATGATAGAAAAGAGTGTGAAATGGGAAAAAAATGGTGGTACACTTTGTAATTACTTCCAAAATATGCCGTTTTTAAAAATATAATTTTTTTGTTAATTTTTAGATTTTCGAAAATTTAAGGAAAAATTTGTTGATGATAGTTAAAATCAAACTTGTGAGCTTAAATCAGAAGGTTGCTTCAGCAAATAGGAATGTTAACAAGCAAATTGGCAATACTGTTTAGTGCTTCTAAGAAATGGCAATCAGATGGCGTTATGAAATTATTTATATTGTAATTTAATAAAATATGCATCAAATTGAAAAAACAAAATATTATTTTTCAAGCCTGAATTGTATATTTTTATAAATTATATTTATATAAATTACAATGGCATTTTTTATTTCTAAAAAAAAAATCGAATTTTTTATTTTGTTGTTGTACTAAAAATGGATACATACATCCTTGGCCCCTCAATTCAGATTCTGCAAATGTATACAGACAACATGGACACTGGAAGGGTTAAGAGTCCACAAAGATCATGTGATAGTGACATCTGACAATCTCCTTTGCAAACTGTATTTCACAGCTATGCTAAATAGAGCAGTAATATAGTTTTTTAGCCAGGCAGTGTACAAACAATGCAGAAAAAAATGTTAAATTCTTTCATCTAAATATTAAATTTAATACTCTTCTATTACATACCTGAGACCTAATCTCCTGAAATCATCCCTAGTCATTAATGTTAACACATCTTTAGAGTATTCTTGTTCAGTAAACTGATACAAAAAAAGGCAATTTTGTGAATTTAAACAAGTTTTTTTATTATTAAGTATTTTTTTTTCAACAATGTAACCATTTCTAATTAATCAAAGCAATAATATCAAATATTTAGGAATAAAGAACATTTTTAGTGCAGGTATACAGACAACGTGGATACTGGAAGGGTTAAGTGTCTTAACAAGACAAAGTAAAGAGAAAAATTTGTCTTGAGCTTAGTGCAATCTGAATCCATGACCTCTTGATGATGTGTCAGATGCTCTGACCATATTACCAACCACTATATCAATATTTAACCTATTGATGTTAAGTCTTCATACTATTGTCACAAGCAGCTATCTTGATTGCAGTCAAAGCTATTCATCAGAAACCAGACAGTTTTCCTTTGTATCCTGTATTGTCAGCTAAGTTGGTGGCTTAAATATTGGTAAAAGTAATTGTTTTAAAACTATTATTTTTTATTAACCCTTAAACTGTAGGGTTTCTGAAACAACTTCTCTGGTAGCCAAGTTAATTTGAAGTTTCAATGGTGAAAAAACTTTAGAATATTATCTTGAGGTAATAAAGATATAAAGGTACAAGAGCATTTAATTAACAACAAAGGAATAAAACTTCAAAACAAAACAATAATTAAGATAATTATAATAATAGAAGTTAAGGTAAATAATAAATAAATGATATTAATGTGGTATGATCATTCACAGTGTACGTTAATAATTGCATTTTTTCATTGCAGTCTTTTATTTTTCTCTCTTTTATATGATAGTTATAAGCATTAGTCCAGGAAGTTTTATAGATACAGTGTGATTAGAAAAAAAAAATCAAAATTATCCCTCAAGCCACTGCTTTCAAAAAAAAAAAAAAATCATGTCTGGTACATATGATTTCAGTAGGTGATCAATCTATTGAGTAAAATAAGATTTTTTTTTCACCATCAAAGAGATACTTTATATTGTAGGAAGATGTCAGACTTTTTTACCCAGATCCAAGTACTTAATTACTCTAATCTACTGATATCAGCTCTTAACTGATATAGGATGGAGTCAATCAGACCTCAATTATTATATTTTACTGTTTATCCAGTAGATCATACCATTTAAGGATTAACTTTGTTTGAGAATTTTTTTTAACTCTACTAGGTGATATTTAGATTGAATGATATAATTAGCATTTGGTTTTGGTCATTGTTTAAAACATTTCATTACACAAAAGCATTTTAAATTATGTGTTGCACAGATCTGCATCTTGCACAAAAGGCAAGTACAGAAGTGTTAACCATTTTAAAAAATTTTGTTCTGGAAAAATCTATGGTATTGAAGGTTAAATATAATGACTTAGCAAGCATATAAGAGACCTATATTTTTTACTGTCCAAGAGATACATCAATACTATTTGAGTGACATTTATTATGGCATTAATTATGGCATTCATTTGCTAAGGTATGAGAATCTGCATTTTTACTAGCAGAATGTCATATTTTTTATAGTGCTTTTCCAGTGTCAACCATTTAGATGACCCATTTTTTTGCTATCTAGCCAGTGGTTGTTAGCGAATTTGAAAAACTTGTTTAAAGAAAAAGGAAAATGTAACTGTTACATGGAATAATTCCATGGAAGAGCTGCATTTTTCTTTTTTTTACTTGTGACATTTTTGACTTGTTACTGTGTAAGTGGTTATATTGCATAAAATATAGCAGAACAAACCATATTCCCCACCAAATACATAATGTGCTGGATGCCTAATTTTTTTTAGAAATGATGTTCTTATTCTTTTGAATGGCATTATTTCATTTGTAATGTGAAATTTGCAAAAAATATTGAGTGAAGCAGAATTTTTCATCTTAATACAGAGAGCAACAATCAGAGTTTGGAACATTATTTTCTTGCGAGTATGGAGTGATTAGCTAATATTTTAACCCCCTGAATATTATACTCTTTATTATACCACATTGCATGCAGATTCTAATTATCATTAACATGTTTGTTTGGTTATCATAAAATAATTTTTTCAAACATGAAATAAATTTGGTAAGTTTGGATAGAAAAGTATATTATTTGAATCCTATTACTTTTCCTTTTTTTTTCAATTTTTAAGTGTTAAAAAAATGGATGATTAAATGCCATTTTGCAAGGAAGTTTTTTATTTGTAGTAATCAGAAGGAGTGCCTCCCGTGGCCGAGTGGTTAATGCATCTGGCTATTAATCTTAGGGACCTAGATTCAAGCCCCAGATAAGGCATGGATGTTCGTGTTGTTTTTCTGCTTAGGTCCCACCATCCTCACAGACCTACTATGGTGTAGTATAAACTGACAGGCTCCTGTGAGACCTGTGGCAAGCAGCTGCATGAGAGGATATTTATATATTGAATTTTTTATTTAATCAGGAGGAAGTAGGGCTCATTTGTAATGGCTCAATAGATTTATTGAAAACAGAGCCAAACTGATTGTACATGAAATTAGGCAGAAAAATATTACATTATTTGTACTAAATTTCAGATATGAAATTGCATGAAAAAAGTGAAAGCAGGATGTGACTCTTATGTATGTGTATGGAAGGTGGTGGTGGGAAGACTAGGTCTTCTGTCTTAAAAACAAAATACACCCATTAAGGAGGAAAATATAATGATGGAAAAAGAATCCTACCATTTGAGTGAGTTATTTTTTCTTTTTTTCATTCTCAACTTCTGCATGAGCTTGGAGAGCTCCAGTGGATGAAGACTTCATCTGCAGTCATGCATCTATTTGGAACTAGGGAATGAGAACAACAAATAGGGAAATCTTGATTGGTGACCAGTAGCTCAGCAGTCAGAGTACCTGACATGTTTTCAGGAAGTCATAGGTTTGGATCCCACCTAGCTCAAGACAGTTTTTCACTTATACCCAATATTAGCAGGATATACTGAAGATAATAGCTTAAATATAAAAAGTTAATTACTGATATTTACAAATTATGTATCTGTCCAGTATGATATTTTTTATCAGTTTCTAAAGGTATTTATAAAGAAAATTTAATCAAATATAAATTTAATTGTATAGTTTTACAAAGCAAAGACCTAATCCTCAATTGATATGCACTGGTGGAATCTTGGCAGATGAAATGGGCTTAGGGAAAACAGTTGAAGTTTTAGCATGCATTCTTTGGAATCCCCGACATGAACATGAGGAACATTCAATGGTAAACCTTGCACAACAAGTAAGTGTAGTGAAATTTTCTAATAGTGTTAAAGTGTATAATGTGTGATAATTTTGCAAAGAAAGATGGTTTATTGATTTACTTTTATCATGTCAACTCTACATTTTAAATTATATAAAGACTTTGTTTGCATCAGGAATAGGTTTCTGAAATCCATGATACAACAGAGGTGACATAAATCAATATACTGTTTCTGATAAGAAGTAACTTAAATATCTAAGATAGTTCTTTCCCTGAAATATTTCCTACTTAACCCTTTGAGCAGTATGAATGTATATTTACATCATACCTTAGCCAACCTACTGTAGTACAAACGTACATACACACTTTGAATTTTGCACCAAAGCAGTACTGCTGTTAAGTGACATCTGGTCTGACATTTTAACACATTACTCTTTGGTCATTTGTTTGTTGCACATTGGGACATTGTTCTTAGTTTTATGACGTTTTGGTAGTGACGTTTGATGTTTTTTGTGCAAGTGGTTTTAAACACATTTGTTCATGTGAATAATAATTTGCAGAAAAGCTAACATTTCTAAGTGTATCATTGTTAATCAACTATTAAATCAGCACTCTAGCGTCGATTTAAATATTAGAGGAAAAATTGTCTTGAGCCGGTCCCACCCGGCTCAAGACAATTTTTCCTCTAATATTTAAATCGACGCTAGAGTGCTGATTTAATAGTTGATTTGGAATACATCGAGCTTATTTCATTGTTTATGTATCATTGTTTATTCTTATTTCTGAGTATTATTTATTGGTTATTTTATTGTTATAAATAGATTATTCAGATATAGGTATTTTTTATAGTATCACACCCTGAAGACATTTTAAAGACAACTTTGATAATAGAAATTATTCTGAAGAATTGTGTTTGTATTCCACATTATAACTCTTTTTAATGTTTATTATGTTTCATTGTTTTCAAAAAGGTAGATAAATAAATGAAATGATACTGTATCTACCCAAAAACATGTAACTATAACATTTTATATCATTACTAATAAAAATAATACTTAGAACAGTAAATGGAACTCCTTGTAATCTGATTTTAAAAGTGCAAATATGAAAAAAAAACTCAATTTAGGTGGCCAGCCATCTCTATGAAAATTCACTGCTCATAGGGTTAAACTATTACAAAATCCGAATTCGACACCATAGAATTAAATATTTCAACCTTAATAATAATCATTATTAGAAGAAAATTAAGCAAAATAGAATTGAAAATACAAAATGGTACATATTTATGAAATTTTTATATAAAAATAGCGTGCATTATTCCTTTGTGATGATGCATAGAACTCATCAGGCAAAGCACTAATGTCTGATCTTGCCTTCTTGTGGTGCAAGCCATTAGTAATTTTCATGTGGCTATTCTCTCTCTTGGAGGGGATGGAAGGGAAGGGCTGTTAAATTAATGTAGTATATTGATCTGTATTTCAGTGGCCACTTTTTCCCTCTTTACCCTTTCTTAGGAGGATCTATTTCAAAAGGTCTTGATGCTGATCATTACATTAATTGAACTGGCTACTAGCTATGAGTTCGATTTTGGAGCCTTGGCATGTTGCACTGCTGGGTTTCTGTTGAAGGATCATCTGCTGTTGTATTTTCTGTTTGTGGATTGCCAGTCTCAACTGAACAGATGCACAGAATATATCAGCTGGCAGATGATCCTAATCATAAGCCATTATAGCTACTGGAACCTTTGAAATTAGTTTTATCATTGTTGATCCTAAACTGGAGCAATGTATCTTAGACTTGTTGGTGTGTGAAAGAGACTGATAGATTCTAATAGTTAAGAATTCTATTAGATATCAGAACTTCTACCAGCATGGCAACAAGCTTCTAGCAGATGAATAAGTCTTTGAAGAGGGTTTGATATTGTTGGCTATACCTCTCTTAATAAATATAGTATCTTTAAAAATATTGCTGATAGTTTTCTTTTCACAGCTACCTGAAAAGTGAGGACTCTATTAGAAGTTTTATTTTTGTTCAGTTAATGGTAAATGTAATTTCTTTTGCATATATGAAGAAAAAAGATATTGTAGATATTAAGATCTTTGCACTACTTTAATACTTTTAGTAAAAATACAAATAGTAATATTTTATAATAATTGTGAATAAATGTGTTTATATTTTAAATTCAATGTAGTTTTGTTATTTTTTTGAAATTATGAAATATACATCTGATAATGTTCTAACACTGAGGTAATATTATTTTTCAGGTTCAACATGAAACTGTTATGAAACCACAAGAAAGTAATGTTACCAATTTGTCTCTAACTAATAGTGGCAAGCTTCCTGATAAAATTAATAATGGTGATCTTTCTGTAGAAACATTTAATAATGTGCATGAATCAGAAATCACTGAAAATATATCCCAAAAGGAAATGAGTTGTATAGACTCCCTGGGTAATGTCATGATAAACGGTTATAAAGATGCAGAACAAGATATTATTAAGGAAGATACCATATTAAGTGCAGAAGAAGCTATTGAATCAGGAACTAAGATAAAAATAATTAGCAGTATGCCATTTTCTGTCAAAGATGACAATGCACATGACATAAATGAAAAGCCAATTAGGGGAAAAAGGAAAGCAGGAAGTTGCAAGCTGCAAAAAAGACTTCGCATTGACAGGAAATACTTTTCATCATCTGTTCAACCAAAAGATTATTTCGAGTGCATTTGTGGATCATATAGTGGAAAGTATGATACAAAAAACAAAGTACAGTGTAAAAAATGCAGATTATGGCAGCATGCAAAATGTGTAAAGTATGACTCAGAAACTTCAAAGCAAGCATACTATTGTCCACATTGCTGGGTAGATACATCTATGGTAAGTATGAGACTTTGATTACTTAAGAATTATATTAATTTTTTAGTGCCTAATAATACAGATTTCTCATTATGTTCAGATAGAATTAAATAATTATTCCACCTAGTTGTGTTATATGATGTGAAGTTATAGGGTTGATGATATGACATGATGTCAAGTAGGAGGGAAGATATATCTTCTCTCCTACTTGATTTCTATGATAGTGCTTTTTGTTAATTACCCAGTAGTATACAAGTTT
Organism: Ryuthela nishihirai; assembly: GCA_038380435.1. Classification (NCBI taxonomy): domain Eukaryota; kingdom Metazoa; phylum Arthropoda; class Arachnida; order Araneae; family Heptathelidae; genus Ryuthela; species Ryuthela nishihirai. The sequence continues at coordinate 2,573,300 of JAWZYU010000032.1, read as the reverse complement.
ATTTCATTAGTAGAATGAATGCTGTGACTCCTGTTGCAGTTCCTCTATTAGGTGCAGCCAAAGAAAAAATTGTTTGCAAAAAAATGCTTGACAGTTGTTAATAATATACCTTATAAATCAAAGGACATTTTTTTAAAATAAAAATGTAATGGATTTTATTCCATTAAAATCACAAGTGTTAAACATTACTCTCAGTAAACGTTCTCAAACACATTACATACAATACACTTTTAATTGGCTTTACAACACAGAACTTTGTTTTTCACATAAAATTATTTTTGTCACATATTTTCTCTTTTTACCTCTGCTGTTTTCTGACTGAAAAGAATCAGATGAATGCTCAGAAAAATCGCATTTTTGCCAATATTTGCTTCCATGTCACTATTAAGATTCTCATTCTTACAGTAGCTTTTATTTTGATATCAAAACTCAGATAACTGTCATGAAGATTAAAGTTTTTGATTTTCTTGCCATAATTATCCACACTCAAAAAATGATAGGAGCAAAGAAAAATTTTTTTAGTCTTTATTTAAAAAAACTGCCTAAACAGCATTGCAGAGTGTGTTATGGAGAGACCACAATTTACTATAATAATTCAAATTATAGACTGAAAATGAAAACATTAATACCATCTGGTATGAAAAAGTTGGAGTTAACATCATTCGAGATGAACAACAAGTGCAAATGAAATCAAAGAGGCTGTGGTTTTACTGACCTCATATCACCAGTATATAATTATGTGATAGGTTATAAAATGGTAGAAGTGTTGGAAAAGAGAGAGACTGCTGAAATTATTTTGGAACTTAAAAATATTAGAAAATAGGTACCCTTGGCAGAAGCTGATTTTTAGAAAATGAGCATTTACAACTTGCACATTTAATTAATTTAGAGCTGAAGAAAATTGATTTCCTGCAGTGTTTATCCAGTGGCAATTACAGTTTCTTCATATTCAGTTCCTCTTGAAGAATCAAGTTACAATGTTAGGAAATACTCTAATGAACTTTTTTTTGAAAAAGTGAACTAAATTTTTTGACACAGCTGTTGTGCATTTTCTGGTTCATGAGTTCTAGTTTCTTCTGTTATTGTGATTTGCTTCTGTCCATGGTAGGCAAATGCAATTTTTACTCATTTACTCCAGTTAATTTTCATTGGAGGGTGTTCTTCCTTTAGGATTTTTCTTGTTGTTGCTGGGGAGGAGGAGGGGGGGGGGGGGTTGAGATATTATTATTAGAGTGAAATTATCAAATTTCAAGGATACAGTGCAAGATTCAATTAAAAGTTTACTTCACAATTTTCACTCTATAAATACTTTAAAAATAAACAATTGCTGTCAAATAATGGTTGCTTGCAATGGTGGCTGCTAGATAATAATCTTGCCTTCCAGCAAAAGTTCCAAGTTTTCCATTGCAACTTCATAGTTTTTAATTGTGCATGTAGCAGATTAAAAGCAAGTTCTCACCATAGATGCTGTTGTGTTTATTGTGCAAGGCTGGTGCACTCCATTGTTTCATTGTCGTTTCAGTTTCCAGTTATTTGTCGCTGTCATCTGTTGTTTCATCACTGCTTTCCACCGGGACTTTTTTGCATTGGAGATATCACTCTTTTTGCATGTGATGTTTTTGGCGGTCAGTGTGGCCGGCTTTCTCTACTTTTCACTATATCACTGATCTTTGGACACAAGTACATGATCTTATTCCATTCCTTGAGAGCTTCAGTGTCTTAAAAAAAACTGATCAATAGTTATTATGGAAAAAGCAGAGTATAAAAATAAAATTAAAGATATATTGCAAAAATTGAAACGTAAACCTTTACATTTCAATTATTTTGTTTTCCATGTAAAATTTAACTTTAACTAAAATTCCAGTTTCTAAAGCCTTATGAAGATTAAGCACTTTAAAAAATGATCCATTCTTACCTTTAGCTGTAGCAAATGCACGTGCACCATCTATGTATCCAACTATACTACCTTTATTTGTGAAAGTTAAATTGCATAAAGAAAACTATCCATTCAGACCCCTAGTTTCAAAAAGCCCGAACTTATAGATTAGAGAGAGCCCTGTATGATTTTTTTTTTTACCCCTTTCCAAATAATAATTATATTTTAAAATCCTGTCATGAAGCTGTTGAAATAATTCAAACTACACCTATTCGGCCTACAATCACACTCCATTCTTTTAATATTGTATCCCTATATCCAAGCACACCGGTGCTGCTTGCAGCTGAAGGCAAAATGGTTACAGGAGGGGCGGATGACCCAAGAGTATTTTAGTGTACATGAGGCCCTGGACGTGGCACCTCAACCAATTGGTTTGTGGTTGATGGTAGAACCTGGAAACAGATGGAGGGCATCCCAATGGGATCCTCCCTCTTTGGGCTTATGACCAATGTTGTAGTTCACCATATTGAGAACACTGTGTTAAGTCAAACTAAAACCAACACTGTATTTGCAGTATGTTGATATATTAATTTTCAGGGACCACAGATTTAACGAATTACAAGAATTATTAAATCAATTTAATAATTTAATGCTACAAATTCAATTTACACACCAAATAGGGTAATTTTCCATCTTTTTCTATCTTGACATTTTAATAGAGAGAAAATAAAACAACTGCAAAACTGAAGTATATTGAAAACCCACATATACCCCAAATTTAATAGCACAAAATTCAGCACACCCAGTCAGGTATAAAAAAGCTGCCTTCAACACTTATTTTAGCAGAGCTTTAATGCATTGCAATAAAAGCTCAACCCTGGAAAGAGAATTACACTATATATACCAGATAGGACAACAGACAGGTTACAGCAGGAAATATATGGAAAGAATCTATAGATTGAATAAATATAAATATGAACTAGGAACACAAACCCAGCACAAAATAACACAGAGCAAACCAAATATTCTACACCATTTCTGCATCTCAGCTCATCAATTAATACTCTTACCACAATTATGCAAAAATATGATACACAATTATCTACAATAATTCAAATTAATGTAAAAATATTAGCCATTAATGACAGAGATAGAGTGGAGTATATCAAATTAAAATTGAAGATCCTAATGATGTACTAGAAAATAAGAAATAAGTATATTGGTAAAACATATAGACAAATAGAAGAACGACAAAAGGAACACGAAACAAATCTTAAAAAACAACAAGGAAACACAGCCCTAACTCAGAATATAATTGAAAATAAATTGCCAATAACTAATATAAAACCCAGATTATAGCAACTTCACCCAGTAAGTTTCAACTTGACTACATGGAAAACTTACTCATCAGTATGCAAAGTAACAATGTATTCAATACTGACATAGCCCCCCTACCATTGGCATGGAAACTCCTACTACATCTTTGTCTTGTCTGGTGTATTATGGCCTTAGTTGCCAATGTGCCATTGAACCCCAAACAACAAAACCAACCTAATACGTCAAAAAGAAGCAGAACTGCAGCACCACCACCAGAGGGTGAGTACTATAAATACAACCACAGCACTAACAGCAGTCATTGCTAAAGAAGCCTCAGTCAGACGGATGAAACATGTCCAGTTAAAACTTTTAATTTCTTTCTTCCACACATGTCAGCTCAAGTTGGAGGAAAAGTTTTTTAAGAACCTGAAGCTCTCAAGGAATGGGATAAGATCATCTAATTGTGTCCAAAGTCATCTAATTGTGATCAAGATCACAATTAGATGGAGTGATCAAGATCATCTAATTGTGTCTAGTCCAGTAATATAGTGAAAAGTAGAGAAAGCCCACCAAGCTGACCATCAAGAACATCACACTCCGATGAAAAAAATTCCCTGCGGAAAGCAGTGATGAAACAACAGCTGACAGCAACAAAAACCAGAAACTGAAATGACAATGAAAAAATGGAGTGCACCAGCCTCACACAATAAACAATACAGCATCTATGGGGAGAACTTACTTGCTTTCAATCTAATATGTGCGGAATTAAAAACTATGAAGTTGCAATGGAAAACTCAGAACTTTTGCTGGAAGGTACAATTATTATCTAATAGCCACCATTGCAAACAACCATTATCTGAGAGCAATCATTTATTTTCAAAGTATTTATACAGTGAAAATTGTGAAGTTAACTTTTACTATAGTGAAATTCTTCTTTCAGATGAGTTGTTATCATTTCTGTGTATTCTGAGTGGAATTTAGTTTTTCATGCTTTGATAAATGATTGGTCAAATTGAAGAGTAATTTTTTCTGTTAGGGCAATTTGTGACCATGCTGTTCTTGGTTCTTTCTTAATAATTTTGTTCTGGCATTCTTCAAGGGATTCTCTTTTTGTACTGTATCTTTTTACATTGTTATAAATTAAATGGATGTAAACTGAGTGTGAGTTCAAAAAAAATATTTAACAATTATAATCTAAAATAATGTAATTTATTACAAAGGTTTGAATGAAAACACTTATATAAACTAAATTCAACCAACACAAATCTTATCAGTATAAAAATAAACTTTCAGAAGAACATAGCACTTTTACTACTGTAAAAAAAATACCTTTACAATTGCAAAAATTACTATTCCTACAAAGAGTTGTTTCCTCTATAATTTTACTATCTCCACACAAAGCATAAAATAAGGATTTTTGCAACACCCGATAAGTGGCACAATCATATTTATGAATAAATCTACAATCTATCAAGAATAACCTTACCAATTCCTAAACAAACTAAATAACTATACACTAAATGACTTCCATCTAAGGTTTTAGTCATCAAGTACTCCAAAACTGCAGCTAAGTATACTGGTTTCTCAGAACCAATTCTTTTCAGACGTTGATCACCACACACAAGATTCTTCTTTTTCTTACTCGTTCACTAACAAGATTCACACCAATAAACTTATTTAATCTCCTTTGCACACACCAAATAAAAACATTTCTTCTTTATACTATGGTGCACAGACTAAGACAAACTATGTTTTTCTTCACACAAATTCTTCCTAATTATAACTCTCTTGTTCTTTATTTCTAAGTTGAATTCATTCGAAGTGGTTAGTGATGTAATTCTCATGCTGAAGTAAATGTAAGCATCAAAATGATACATTATGATTTCATTATTGCCTGTTCATTTGTCATAACAATATTTTGTAGCATATATATGTAGCAGGTGTCTTCAATAAAATTCTTTTATCTCTGATTTGATATGCTTTAAGCTGTTTTTTGTTGCTCTGCATGAGAGTTTTAGTTATATTTTTGGGGTGTTGTTCATGGTGTGGACTTTGATTGTATAGTACAGTAGGATCACGACTTATATGAGAGTTCAGTGTTGTGAACTTTCATTTAAGTGGAATTTGATGAATAATGTTTAATGGACTGATAAACATTATTCATCAAATGACCCCCCCCCCCCTTTAACTTTCCAATACAGTGGGTGAAAAACCTTAATACAGTAATAATTTTAAATATATAATAAATATAATTTCAGATAAAATTTGGGAAGTTGGGACAATTTGTGAGAGTTAAATCCACATAAGTTGTGGCTACTATTTTGCTTATTTGTCTTGGTTGTTTGTGTTTGTTGACATTACGGTTAACATTTTCTAACGTTGATCTTTTGAACTCGTGTGAGTGTCCTGCATCTTTCCCTATTTGGTAAATGAACTAAATTTCTTTTTTATTGCATATGAATTTGATGAAAATCTGAAAACTCTGTAAAATATTGAGATGTAGGCTGCTTTATTATTTGTAATGGGTTGGTAGGAATTTTCAGGAATAATGTTAGTGCTGAAGATGTTTTTTTCTACAAACATTTGTATCTAATATGTATTTTGCTTTGTGTAATGAGAATATCCAGAAAAAATTATGGATATTTTTTTTCCAATACTGTGAAAGCATTGGAGTTATAGAAATTATTAAGTTGTTATGAAATGCTTGGTCTATAAATTCAAAGTTTGTCATCAACATGCCTTATCCAAAAAAGTGGTTTTTGTACAGTGGGAAAAATTGAAGTCTTAAAAGTGCCTCCTCTTGCTAGACTCTTCACATTAGACATAATTTAACACTTCCCTAACACAAATATATTTGTAACAAAAATATTAATATTAAAATTTTGTAAAGTAAAATTATTACCCAAAAAACCAACTTTGCTTTTAATTTAACACATCTGTTGTCATGAAAAAAATTACTCTTTAGCAACAGTGAATGACATGGTTGCCATTTTGCATCCCTACATAAATTTTTGTTTTTCAGTGTTTATTCAGACTAACAAAGATAATAATGTATTTGCAGGTTATGGGAAGTGGGGGGGGGGGAAGGGAGACATGCCATTAACTTGAGACTCAAACTTAGCCTCCAGTAATTGTAGGGTCACCAGATGCTAACATGACAGGACTGTGCCATGAAGATGTCTTTTAAATTAGTGCTGTTTAGAAAGGGACAGCAAAAGTTCAAGACTATGCCAAGGATATGATATTTTTATTTGATTACATAGGTCTCATTCATCAGCTTAGCCAGGTTTTTGGACTTAGGTGGTGCTGGATTAAAAATCTTTTTAATGTTTTTATTAGTGAAAATTGATAAACTAATGGTTTCTTAAAAATAAAAGTTATCCAAATGGGGAAGGGGCTTATCTTAACCACCTGGCTTATTCATTTTATCACTGTTAAACTGTTAAACCCTTTCAGTACCATGATAGCCAAGATTTTAAATGGACTCATCCAATCATTGGCATTTCTACCCTTTCACTACTTTCTACTTGCAAAAACTTTCTATCTGCAGTTTGGGCTTTTTGGGCTGGTGTTGTAGAGAAAGGGTTAAAGGCTGTTGCCAAACTTTTCAGATTTCCTTTAATCATCTTGTTTTTTATTGAATTTGTATTCTTTTGTGCAGAGAATAAGCATCATATCAAGCTCTAAGAACATGTCAATTGTAAAAACAGCCTGCAGACAAGCCATAAACTGCATTAACAAACTATTCGTTGTTTCCAAGGCTAAACCAAATAAATTATGTTTGCCATGTCTTCTTTTGTGGGTTGGGTTGTTTTACCTCTGAGAGCACTTTTTTGTACATATTGGGCTAAATGGCCTGGTCACAAGAATCCCATTGGATCAGAGAATGCTTGGGGTGAGGGAGACTCACTGGACAGCTGTTAGGAGACATGCAGTCTCCCATCAAGGCCATCCACTGTGTTTTTAATGGGCACAGGTTGTGGCCCACCCACACACGGGGCCAGGCCGTGACTTAATGTGCCATCTGACAGACAATGGCCCTTCCCAGTCAATCACTGTCCCCTATTGACCAAGGGCAATGTGGGGTTTTTGTGGATATAAACCTCAATGCTTGCCCAGGTGGATTTGAACTTGGGAACTGCAGATTACAAGCTTGACATGCTACTGACTGAGCCATCCACACACCACTGTGTCTGTTGTAACAAATAATAAATAAATAATAAATAAATACCCCCTCAAGCAGCTGTTTGCCACATAGGAGACTGACCAGTTTATATGCTATAGTAGGTCTGTGCTGATGGCGGGACCTCAGCAGAAAAATGATACAAACATTCATGCTTTATCCAGGGCTCAAACCCAGGTCCCTCTGATCAGTAGCCAAGCATGCTAACCATGTTCTGTTCAAATTGTGAACTATCATGGATCTTATTTTTTTCCCCACGTTATCAACCCATGGGTTGTGCAAAGAATTTCAGCTGAAATAAAAAAATATGCATTAAAATTTAGTTATCAAATGAATTGATATAGTTTTGTAAATTATTTTTCTAGCTGAAGGTTTGTATTGATTTTTATGCAAATCAAATTAATTATCCATTTGTTTTATTAATTTAGGAACCAGTGCCATCTCGTGCAACTTTGATTGTCTCACCCTCACCTATTAGTCATCAGTGGAAAGAAGAAATTGAAAAGCACATCAAAGAAAAATCACTCAAAGTTTTACAGTACAGAGGAGTACAACACCATGGATTCATTCAACCCCCAGATTTAGCAGATTATGACATAATTCTTACCACTTATAAAACTTTGAGGAAAGAGATCAATTATGTTGATCTGCCACATAGCAATAGTAAGTTTTTGACTTTCTATTAATTTTATTAGAATTCTCACTTACCATTTTACTCTGTGCTACTTTGGAGATTATAAATGCAGAAACTATACATATATCTGTATTATAAAAATTCTTGACTTGATTATGTGTATTGTATAAGTAGGTATGTATACTGATCCTTTTTAGTGTGAGATCTCAGAAAGTATTAGTGGTAGGATGCTGATTCTTGGACCAATCATTTCACAATTTTGTGTAGATTAGGTTATTGTTTTCAAAGAGTTAAAAAAGTAACACTTTTGAATGATATGTAAATATATCCAAGAGAATTTTTGTGTCCCAGAAAATTGCACCTACAAGTAGCTTGTTGCTGCAATGATATTGATTAGTCAATGCATATTGATTAGCACTTGGCAGATTTCCTTACTTTTAGTAGAATTTGATTTCGAACCTCAAACCTCTTTTTTTGCCTGTTTTTATAGTTTATTATTAGGAATTTTAATGCATTTAGAATACTTGACAGTCTGGTCCCTTTTTCTTTTACTGGTTTACTGGTTTCCTTCTTGCCTCCTGTGTTACAAATTCAGTTGTGTTAAAAATTCAAGTCTTTACTTGTGATAGAACCTAAGTTGAAGTTAAAAATAATTTTTATATTCATCAGGGGTAGAAGTTTCAAGGGCCTACTGAATTCTAAAAGAAAATTTTTTGGTGTTAAAATTCCAAATCCTTACCTATAACAAAACCAGATTTGGAAAGTTGGAATTGCTTTTTTCTTTTTTGGGGTTGCCATTTTGAATATTTAGCTTTGACAGACCATGCAGTAATATTATTTAATTTATCTAATATCATTAGAATTCAAAAAATGTAAAAAGTGAAATAATTTGAAAATATTAAGATTTAAATCTAAAAACATTTCAAAACCAGAAATGCAAAATGCAGAACTTGGAAAAATATAAGTTCTAGACTTTATAAAAGTAGATTGAAATGATGTATCAAACATTTCACATAACTAATTCTGACATTTTTTTTGCATAGCAGATATTATAATAGAAGCTATGTAACGAATGTAAAAATTAATATGTGAACTATTTGAAATCTTTGACAGTTATGTTGTACCTGTGATTGTTGTTTTAGGAGTTCTATTTCATAATTAGGTGTTTGTGCAATTTTAAGTGTTAATTCCATTTACATATTCCATATCAAAATCACAGTGTGACTGAATATCCGCTGATTAAACAGTATCTATTGATTTATCATGTAATTTTGAAGACTTAGTAAGTGAGAGCAGTGCTCCATTTCCCTCAGAAGATGCATGGAATTGCCAAGTTTAGTACATAAAGTCCAATAATGCGTGTTTGGAGTGATTGCTATATACTATTGAAAAGAGATATTCACTCTCTTTAAAGGATAACAGAAAGTAGGGCTTCCAGATGAGTTTTGCTTATTAATCTGTCCTTTTTATGATCACATTTTTATTATTTTGCATAGGAATAGGTATCCAAGTAAGGGTGAAATTACTTGCATTTGCAAATAAAAACAAATTCATTGATTTTCAGAATACAAACAACTTTAATATGGTGTATGATTCTCATGTACGGTAATACACACTGATATATATCATATATATAGCTAGCCAACAAGAGTTGGATTGTTTTACCTCTGAGCAGCACTTTTTTACATACAGTGAGCTAAATGTCATTGGCAGGTCACAAGGAACCCAAAAGCTCAAAGAAAATTTGGGGTGAGGGGACCCATGGGACAGCCGTTAGGAGACAGATGGAAGTCTTCCAGTGTTCTTTAACGTGCACAGAGTATGTAGCTCTTCCATGCACAGGGCCATAGCTTTATGTCCCATCCAAAAATGGCAGCATTTTCAACCCCATCGACATCCCCTACTGACTAAGGGCAGGGTGGAGGTTAATCAAAATAGTGAATATTATCCTCTGGGATATCTCTCTAGGTTTACTGTACTTGTGTTGTAAATTGGGCTGCGATTGATCTGCTGAGTTGGCAATAAGTATGCATTCAGACTTTGACATATTTGGGTGACCTTGCAGGCTGGAGAAACACTTGTAGAACCTTATAGTGCAGCAATTAAGAATATCTGTAATAGATATATTTTATAAAATGGTGATTTTGCTAAATAAAAAATGTTATATCTGACTTCACTATTCTCACTAAGTTGTGTGACTGTGTATAAAAGTTCATTTTACTCAATACTGAGACATTTTGCAACAGTTTTTTCAGTGAAGCTTCAGTGGTTTGAATTTAACTTCCCATTGATTTAACGTGTAATGTAGCAATTGTAACCTAGCCTTTGTTCTCCAGTGTAGTTGAAGTTTACATATGGCTTTTTCATCTTAGAAAGACAAATATAAGCAAGCCTAGCAGACTCGTGAAAAACTTCCTCTGTTAATGTCATGCATGCCTTGATTCATTTCACAGATTTAGCTTCTTAAGTTTTCATAGTATTCACAAAAATGCAATTTGATAGCTTGAAGTTTCAATCTCATCTTGTGTTCTGTTTCTTTAATATATTTGTCCAGAAAGTTCAGTAACCAATTTAAATCAATGAAAGATTTTGTATATGGTAAATCCAAAATATGACATGTTTAATTTCCAAATAATAATGTTTTCAATTACTGGTTTGCTGCACTGACAAAAAGTTTATTATACAAACTGTTTTATTCATTTCATAATGAAAAAAAAAACTTCAATCAAAAAAATAGGGGCAGAATTAATATTTGTTATGCAAGTATTTTTTTTTGTTCATTTAACAGTACTGTTTTGTTCATATTTATGACCTTTTATTAATGTGCTGTTTGATTTACAATTCATAAGAGAAACAAAATACACTATATGTTAAATCAGAATTATCTCATTATTTTATAACAATTCCTTAAATATATTTTAATTATATCACATTTTTGGATCTGAATATTTAATACTTAATTTTTGCATATATTTTATATATGCAAATAGTTAATGTGATTTTTCTTTATAGGTGAACTTGGACGTCGTTTCCGTCATCCTAAAAGGTTTATGTCCCTTCCTTCTCCATTGATAGCTGTTCAGTGGTGGCGCATATGCTTAGATGAAGCACAGATGGTGGAAAGTACTACGACTAAAACAGCAGAAATGGCATTGAGATTAACTGCCATTAATCGTTGGTGTGTAACAGGGACTCCTATTCAGAAAACTGTTGATGGTAATGTTTTAATATATATTACTTATTATATTATTAAAAGAACTTATTGCCATGTAAGTTGAATAAAATTTACTCATAGGAACAGGCAGTATGTTTACTGCCTTACTACTATCACATATTTTCAGTGTGATATGCAAAAGGACAGCAAAAGTTACCAAAAATAATTGAAAAATTAAGGAACAAAAGTGGAAAATGTTTATTGTGAAATAAGTAGAACCACTTAATATGTATGCATTTTAAATAACTCCAATCTATAAGTTGGTGTTTTCTAAAATTTTTTTGCATTTCATTTCTTTTTAGAAATAGCACTAACAAAGTCATTGCTTTCACCATATTTGTAGCAAGGTGCTAAAATATGGAGGAGAAATGGCTATGAAATATAAAACAAAAATATTTCAATTAGTTTAAGTTATTGCTTTGGTAAAATTTTACATTATTTGTACATATAAAAATAATAATTTTTTCAAGTTTTTTGTAAATTAATATTTCAGCTAATTTATTTAAAAAAGTTTTTATATTTGCCCTTAAATACAAATCCTAAAATTTTGAAAAATCATAACATCATTCACTGCGTTGATAATGCTTCAATATTTTATATTCCAGTGGTGGAAATTTGTTGTCTTCATAGGAAATGTTTGTTTTCAGCAATATGCTTCCCATCTAAATAAGTTTTCTTGTTATATTTACATCAACAATAATAACTACTTGCATATAATGGTGCTAACCAGGTTTTGCAATATTCTGAGCAACTGGCCAAATTTTGCACTTCAAATCTCATCTAATCAATAAATACTATTCATGGTATGGGAGATCAAGTACAGTCTGCTCCTTAGTGATGATTATAACAAGTGATTTTTATCATTAAGTGCAATAATAATATTGACTTTCATTTGATGAGCAATTCTATAAGTAAGCTCCCAGGAAACCATTGCCAATCCTAGACATCACATACCTTGATTCCAACTCTTTGGAAATATTTTACTCAAAAAAGTAAATGTGCACATTGTGTATAATAATAACAGACTTAGTAGGTTGCTCCACAGAAAAATAAAAGCATCACAGCCACATTATGACTTACAAAATTATTGATACTTTATTTTTATCCTGGATCATTGTATTAAATAAAATTTAATCACAATCTACACTGTTAAAATCAAATGCCTTAATGCTCTAAAGCATATTCTACACTACATTGTTGTATTCAACAACATGTATGAGCTATTATCTTATTGCTATAATCACATAGGATGTTCCACTAGGGAAGATCTAAGTGCTATATCATCATCATCATCCTCAAGCAGCCATTGGCTATGGAGGTCCAACCAGACCATGCAACATAGTTCTCCAAGCATATCTGCCCTGAGCTATATCTGTTGCATCTCGCCACTGCACACCAATTCTAACAAGGTTCTGCTTGACATTGTCTGCCCACCTCGTCCTAGGTCTCCCCCTCTTTCTGAGGCCTTTAGGCACACTGTTCATAACCTTATTATTCCCCGCCCTGCCCACGGTCAGTAGGGGACACCGATGGGTTTGGAAAGGCCGCTGTTCGTCGGATGGAACATTAAGCCGTGGCCCCGTGTGTGGGAGAGCCCTGTGCACGTTAAAGAACACGTTGGATGGCCTTGACGGGAGGCTACCATCTGTCTCTCAACAGCTGTTCCAGTGGGTCCCCTCCCCCAACCTTCTCTGAGCCTTTGGGGTCCATGTGACATGGCCATTTAGCCCATGGTGTGCAAAAAAGTGCCGCTCAGAGGAAAAACAACCCAACCCAACTCATAACCTTATTCGCCAATCTATAATTATCCATACGGGCAACATGGCCAAACCAACAGAGTCTCTCTCTGCACAATATGCTGCTTAAAAGAGGTTGCAGACTCCTTTGCCTAACTTCATCATTAGTTACAAAGTTAAACCACTTACCGTATATGCCGGCGTATAGGACACACTTTTTCCCCCTCAAAATACGCCTAAAATATGGGGTGCATCTTATGCGCCGGTAATCAAAATTAGGAGTTGAAATTTCAGTCTAAAACTTTTGGTTTATATCAATATACATATATAAGTATTCTTTTGCATTTTGTCCTTTTGTGAAAGAGTGGTTTCAAATAAATTGTTTCCATATTTTTTTTTTGTTCTGTAAAAATAATAAGTTGTGTGATGTATTTTATGCTTCACTACTGACAGAGGCAGCATTCCAGTAAAATAGAGTTCAGATCCACTGACATCTCAAAGTTACGATTCATCCAATGTGTGATCACATTTCACCGGCATATTTTTTCGAAAAGCACGAGCATGGTGCTTCGTTACCGATTACAGCACCTCAAGGCAACCAAAACGTAAACTTTTAGTACCGAAGAAGCTTTCTCGTGTTTTTGCTGTGAAACATTTCTCAAAAACAACGCAGATTCTGCTATGATATTGCATTCAAGCTACGAGTGATTGAGTATGCTAAAGAACACGGAAACAGGGCAGCAGAGAGGAATTTCGGATCACCGCCAACAGAAAAGATGAAAGAACTTGGAGAAGACAGGAAGAAGACCTAAAAAAAGCTATGTGTAGTAAACATAATCTGCGACATGGAATTGCAAAATGGCCGGAACTAGAAGAAGAATTAAAAACTTGGTTATTAGTCCACCGAAGCTCGGGATTTTCAGTTTCCACAAAAATGACTATTCAACATGCAAGAGTGATAGCTACTAACAGAGGCATCGCTGATTTTATAGGATCAATGTCATGGTGTTCTAGATTCATGAAGAGAAATGACTTACGTATCGGACTAAAACAAAAATAGCACAAAAGATGCCAACAGAATATGAAGACAAGATTATCGAGTTTCATAAAATTGCCATTAATGCAAGAAAAAGTGGAAATTTTGAACTTTCACAAATAGGAAACATGTATGAGGTCCCACCGACGTTTGATGTACCCTCAAACGAAACAGTAGATTCCAAAGGTGCAAGAAGTGTTATTGTTAAAACTTGTGGACATGAGAAAGTGCACTACACAGTCGTGTTGTCTTGTTGTGCCAATGGAACAAAATTGCCGCCTCTTTTGATTTTCAAAAGGAAAACCTTGCCCAAGGAAAAACTGGCTAAAGGTGTGTTTGTGCACGTTCATCCTAAGGGCTGGATGGATGAAGGGGGGATGAAGTTGTGGATAGACAATGTGTGGTCTAGGCGTTCTGGTGGACTGTTACAGAAACCTGCCTTGCTAGTATGGGATCAGTTTCGGAGTCATAGAACAGAAGCTGTAAAAATTAAAATCAACCAACTGAAAACTCAGTTAGCTGTAATTCCAGGTGGACTAATGAGCCAGCTTCAACCTTTAGATGTCTGCATTAATAAACCATTTAAAGGATTAATGAAGGAGAAATGGAACAGTTGGATGCAGTCCACAGATTTTGAACTGACACCATCAGGAAGAAGGAAGAGACCTAGCATTTTGCAGATTTGTGAATGGGTCAAAACTTCATGGAATGCTGTGAAACATGAGACAGTTGTAAAGTCATTTAAGAAATGTGGTATTAGTAACTCACTTGATGGCACAGAGGATGATTTGTTATACGAAGACTCAGTTTCTGAAAAAGAGGCTTCAAGTGGTTTTTCATTTAGTTCTGGAGATGAATTTCTGGGTTTTGAGGATGAACATTAAAAGGTACCTAACTACAATGTTCCCTAGTTACATTTTTTGTATACATAAATAACTATAAAATGTGTACAGTAAATCTTTGTGGAAATTCATGAAACAATGTGGAAATTTTTTTTCCCCTTAAAAATGTATCTAAAAAAGGGGGTGTGTCTTATATGCTGGTGCGTCCTATACACCGGCAAATACGGTAATACCCAAGATACTGTGTACACATCTAGTTTTCTGTTATCTTGTTTACAAAGTGTCCAAGTTTCACTACCATAACTAACTCTAGAAAGAACCAAACTATTATACAGTCTAATTTTAGTCTTTAGGTGTATATGCCTATTTCTCCACACTCTCCATAGTTTCTTAAAAGTAATGGCAGCAATCACTATCCGTCTGTTAATCTCATGCTGCACATCACCGGTATCTATTACATAGATCCCAAGATAATTAAACTGTGACACCTACTCAAGATTGCAACCATTCAGATTAACTGAATCACAGCCTGCCTGACCAATTTTCATCACATTAGTTTTCTTTCTGTTTATAACCAAACCTACTCTAGTACCAGTTTCATCAACAGCTCGAATTAAAGAGTTCATCTCACCAACATCATTTGCCAAAAGGGCTAAATCATCAGCATAATCTAAATCAGAAATTTTCGTATCTCCAGTCCATTTAAGGCCAAAATCTTTCCCTCGAAGTGAATTTCGCATAACATAATCAATAACCAAGCTAAAGAGAAAAGGAGACAAAATGCACCCTTGTCGAACACCAGAAGTAATGCTAAACCAATTGCTACAAGCCTTACCAACTCTCACACACGACTCAGTGTTATTATAGAGAGCTTTCATTATGTTAACTAACTTGTCTAGTATACCATATGATCTCACAATCAACCACAAATTATGACAATCAACAGAGTCGAAAGCCTTTTTGAAATCAACAAAGCTAGCAACCAAAGGTTTCTGAAACTCTAAACATTTCTCAAGAATCTGCCTAAGTGAAAATATCTGATCCACACATCCCCTACCACTTCTGAATCCACATTGCTCATCACGCAATTGCCTGTCAACCAGATTCTTAATTCTATTAAGCACAATCATGGAAAGAACTTTACCTGGAACAGAGAGTAGGCTGATACCCCTATAGTTATAACAAGAACTGTAATCACCTTTGTTGAAAATAGGGATAGTAATAGCTCGGGTAAAATCCTTAGGAACCATGCCTTTATCATAAAAGATATTTAAAATTTCAGTCATCCAAGTGGTAAACGAAACATTCCCAGCTCTAAGCATTTCCGTAGTAATTTCATCTACCCCTGGGGATTTATGAAGTTTAAGTTTAGAAGTAGCCACAATAACTTCAGATTGTGTTATAGGGCCAACATTAAAGCCAGTAATGCATCTATCATCATTACAAACAATAGGAGTAGAACTAACCACATTAAAACATCACTGAAAGGCTCACTCCACCTAGCCATGACGGAATCCTCACCTTCTATAACCTTACCATGTTTATCCTTCAATGCCTGTGTGTTTTCTACCACACAAAACATTAACTATCTGGTACAGCTCTCTGCTGTTGTGCTGCCTAACTGCTTCCTCGGCTTTGTCAGCCAAGCCATCAAGCCAAAGATTCTTTCAGCAGCTAACTGATCTTTTACATGTTTATTAAGCTCTCTGTATTCCTTCTTATTAGGACTAGTAGGGTATTGATTAAGGACATTTCTGCATTTCCGTCTTTCTGAAATGAACTCAAGTGCCTTATCATTTAAATAATTGTGCCTCCTCTGCTCCTTTTTTTCCTAAAAGAATACTGTTACTTTCCAAAAAACCCTGTTTAAAATGCCCCATTCTTCCTCAACTTCAGTAGTAAGCAAATTATGACTGTCATAATTACTAAGTAACCTATCATGGTAAGCTTTAGCTATAACTGGGTCTTTCAGAGCTTCAGTATTAAAGGTAAATTTTTTAACCTTAGCACAACACTTTTTAAGTTTAAGTTGCAAGACACTTTTAACAAGGTAATGGTCAGATCCAATTTCAGCTCCCCTGTATGATCTGGTATTCCTAACAGAACTAGCCCATTTGCTGTTAATTAATATATAATCAATCATATTCTTATGCAGCCCATCGGGTGAAACCCATCTGTACTTATGTATGTCATGGTGTTTGTAATAAGTGTTAGTTATTCTGAAACCTTTGAATTTACTCCCTGTAGAGAGACGTTGACCATTGTCTGTAAAGTGCTATATTCTGCTTATAATTCAAGTATTTAAAGTTCTTAGTTATATACTCACAAGTAGGTTACATTTAGGTGGTATATTGTGCAATAGACATCTTGCAAAGGCAGGCTGGTACACTCGACACACTTGATGGAGAAACACAGTCCTCTAATTTGCAGTGCATTGTTGATGTTGAATTCTTGTTGTCTTAAATCCTTGCTGTTGACTCATATTGCAGTTGGGCCACTATTCCATTTTCAGGATCTGTAGACACTGATGGTCAAGTTGTTACTCAAGTCCAAGTTTTAAGTTTGCAACTTCTTACTTAATGGATTATCAATAGTAGAATTTACTTCAAGCAGTTTTAATTTAAGAGCACATTTCAAAATTTTAAAGTCATTGAAATGCTAGTTTAAATGTATTAGGTTGAAGTATCAACTTAATACACATAAACTAGCATTTAAAATAATATTTACAGTTAAAAACCACTTTCCCCACTGCTACATGTTTCAACATATCTCATCTTATGTCTTCATCAGGCAGCAACGAACTGAAGTGAGTGAGTTGTATATAAAAGGCTGGCCCTCTAGTGGTGAGTGACATTTCCCAGCCGGTAATTATGCATGAGAATGTTCCGTGCAGCCAGCAGGGAGGTCACTTCTGTGTTACATAATGTTTCATAATGCAAATTTATCAACAGATTTTCCATAAAATTTAACTGAAATTTTATAGCTGGGGAGGCAATTATTTTATAGTTTATTTATAGTTAATTGGTTTTGAATAATAGTTTGATCTATGCCGTGTGACTGTGTTGATGCTGAATATCTTTTTCATGTTCAGAAATTCTTTCTTCTGTTGTCCTACATATTTATTTTTATTTCCCAAGATATTGGAAGGGTCATTTAATTGAATTAAGTATATTCCCCAGGAGGGGTTGGCAATGTAACATAAATAACCCCTTCTGGGGGAATATACTTAATTAGATGACTCTTCCAATATCTTGGAAAATAAAAATAAATATATAGGATTTCAGTTAAATTTTATGGAGAATCTGTTGATAAATTTGCATCATGAAACATTATGCACAGATGTGACCTCACTGCCCGCTTCATGGAACATTCTCATGCATAATTACCAGCTGGAAAACAGCACTCACTGCTAAAGAACCAGCCTTATATATAGCTCACTCACTGCAGTTCGTTGCTGCCTGACGAAGACATGAGATATGTTGAAACACATAGCAGTGGGAAAAGTATTTTTTAAGTGTAAATATGATTTTAAATGCTAGTTTAAATGTATTAAGTTGAAACTTCAACCTATTTTTATTTAATTCAAATGACTTTAAAATTTTAAAATGTGCTCTTAAATTAAAACTGCTTGAAGTAAGTTCTGCTATTGATAATCCATCAAGTAAGAAGTTGCAAACTTAAAACTTGGACTTGAGTAACAACTTGACCATCAGTGACTACAGATTCTGAAAATGGAATAGTGGCCCAACTGCAATATGAGTCAACAGAAAGGATTTAAGACAAGAATTCAACATCATCAAGTGCACTGCAAATAAGAGGACTGTATTTCTCCACCAAGTGTGTCGAGTGTACCAGCCTGCTTATGTGAGATGTCTATTACACGATATACCATCTAAATGCAACCTTCTTGTGAGTATATAGTAACTAAGAACTTTAAATATTCGAATTATAAGCAGAATATAGCACTTAGATCTTCCCTAGTGGAACATCCTATGTGATTATAGCAATACGCTAATAGCTCATACATGTTGTTGAATACTACGATGTAGTGTAGAATATTCTTTAAAGCATTAAGAGCATTTAATTTTAACAGTGTAGATTGTAATTAAATTTTATTTAATATACTGTATCACTGTGTCATTAAGACCTTTAACCTGGATCATTGTATTTATATATCTAATAAAGTGTTCTGCTTATTCATTTTGAGATGATACTGATATGCCATAGAAGTTATGTAAAGGGCATATTTCTTTGTTTTACAGATTTGTATGGATTATTGCTCTTTCTTGGGTATGATCCATACTGGGTGAAGCTCTGGTGGAAGGAACTAATATATAAACCTTTTTGTAACAATGAACCAAAGTTTCTGCTTGATGCCATTAAACATATTTTGTGGAGGACTGCAAAGAAGAATGTATTGGATCAGGTGCAGTGTTGAGTTTACTATAGAGAAATATGTGAGGAAGTTTTTAAATTGGCAATGCAACATTTTCACAATACAATATGTATTTTATTTTCTGTTCAGTTATATAACTAAAAATATAACATATAATTAAAAATTATCAGAAAAAGGAGGAACATGTTAAGATACTTATTCCCAGTGTTGCATATATGCTGGGGGACAAACATTATAGAAATGTAAATTCAAAGCTCTGTAATTTTTAAAATAACTATCTAATGAGAAAAATGTATGAAGGTATTAAAGATCTTAATGAAATCTATCCAAATTGTGGTTTTCAAAAATATTTAGTAATAAAATATTCACTGAAGCTTAAACATTTAACAAAGTTACTATTCTAGTCAAAACATTTTCTTAACTGTTAATTAAAGCAGAAATAATAACTATTAAACTGTTTATTAAAATAAGAGAATGTTTATAAGTTCTATTGATAAATCTCTCAGTTTTGTTTAATTTTGAAGAATATTGATAAGGACAACTGGAATAGCAGCATATGGTGTTCAATTTTGCAACTTTCATAATATTTTAATACCCAAACAGTATCATTGAAGATCGAAATTTTGAATAGATTTCATTAAGACTGTTAATACTTTTGGCAGATTTTTCAATAAAGTTTATTTTTAATGAAGCTTCAGATGATCGAATTTAACTTACTATTGACCTAATATGGATCATAACTTAACTTTTGTCCTCTAGTGTAGTTAAAGTTTGTGTGTATGTATTTTTTCATCCTAGAAAGACAAATATAAGCAAACCTAGCAGCCTCGTAGAAAACTTCCCCTTTTTTGTATTATGCCTTGATTCATTTCACAGATTTAGCTTCTTAAATTCTGACAGTAGACATATAGAAAAGTTCCATTACTCAACATTTCAAGATGTCATTTTATCCTGCAAATTTTGCTAGTAATTATAATCTTAAGTAGTCAGCAATAAAAATATCTATTCTAAGTACTACAGTAAATATACACAATATTTTCTGTTCACTTACTATTTACTTTTTTCTACCTTAAATCATTTTATAGATTGAACTCTTGAAAATGTGCCACATAACTGCCCATGGATGAACTTGTTCAGAATTTTTAGGTAGTCCATGCTTAATCCTAATTGAATTCTCAATTTTTCAACAACCAATCTTGTCTTTATTTAGATTCAGATATGTATATTGTCCTAGTCTACTTCACATGCCATTCTATTTGATCTTTTTTTTCTTCAATAGATTTTATTGCAATTGAAAAGGAGCCAAAAAAAAAAACTGGTTTCAGTTTCACTTCTTGACAAATTATGTGATGAATGAATAAAAATAATTCTAGAAATATTGACATAGATTTAAATGGGAAATGATAGCAAATTGAAGGGAGGAATAAACTAGAATGCATATCACCTCTGGTGAATATGGAATGCTCATTTTCAAAGAGAATGAAATATGAAAATTTTTTACTTTACAGTCTCTAATGAGGAAAATTCAAAGTAATGAATGATTCAGAAATTGTAAGTAGTAATATTTCATTAGTACTTATCCAGTGCAGAAAATGGTTTCATTTACCTCTTAAAACAAAAATGTTGAATTTTTACCACCTCTCTGAGGATAAAAGATTAATTTGCTGATGTTAATATGAACCCCTCAACCACTGTACTCCACTATTCAAATTGAAGATTTCAAATTATAGTCATTGAAGTTTTGAAATTTAAATTCACTGTGGTTCAAAATGATATGTTTTATACTTTCCATGAGCTTGAATTTCTGATACAGGTTTGAGTGAATGTTTAGGATAATTACTCTGAAGGGGTCACAGTAGAATTGCTTAAAGTGCTCTTATTAAAAAAAAGTTCAAATGCAGTATGATTATTTAAAATGTTATTGTCACTATGGAATTGCTTAAAATAATGCTTGGCAAAGTTCCTTATTTCTGAGAAACTTTAGACTATTGAGCAATGAAGGTCTGCTAATTTTTTTCAATAAAACCTGATTACATAGCAGTTATACAGTTCCTGAAACTTTGCATAAACAGAAGATCATTCTAATTGCAATATTCAATAGTAAAGTAGCACAGGAACTATATCTATAAATATGGAACTCATGAATAGTTATCTGAAAAAAAAATTGAGTTTCACTGTGAGAGGGACATGAATCCATGACCTCCTAATAACATGTCAGGTGTTCTGCTCATTGAGCTATCATTGCTAACTCATTTTCCAGCTATTTGTGGCTATAAACTTACCCATTGCAGTGGCTTAAGGTGTCATTTATGATCAGGAATAGTTAGCCCAGATGCTACGTGACATTGAAATAAATATATATGATCAAACATGCTCTTGACATTTTATTAATACAATATTCAATAATGGAGTAGCGCAGGAAATATACTGTAAACATGAGACTCGTGTAAAGTTATGTGAAAAATTTTAAGCTGGAATGTGATACAAACTCATGATCCCTTGATAACATATCAGGTGCTCTGAGCTATTCTGCTAACTCAATAGTTGGAAAATAAGTTAGTGGCAATAGCTTAGTGGTTAAAGCACCTGAAGTTATTTATTTTACTTTTTGAAAATACTTCAAAATTAATTCTGCCACAAGAGTTAGTTTAGTTTCAGAAACCCGACACAATAAAGTCATGAGACACTCATTTGCTGAACTTCGGTAGCAGGAAGGCAATGTAATTTCAATGTCCAGCATGAAGTTCTGTTTAATAAAATTGAGTACAATGTAAGATTGGCACAGCCTTGGTTATAAATTTTGAAACTTACTTGTAATTAATTTTCCAGTATCTTTAAATATATTCATAGTGGGGTTCATCCAATGAGGAATCATCATTGGAGGCAACTATTATAGTTCAATGGGTAGATGCTTTTTGAGCTGAGCAGGTGCACTGAGTTGTTGGTACTTGTTTATGAGTTTGTACCCTGATGACATATTCAGGTACTTCCATTTCATGAGATAGGATCCACTATATCTTGAAGTGTCAGCCATCATGCTGCCAATGGAAGGGGGTACAGCAATTGCAAATGATCTCCAATAGTATTTTTCCATATTAATGAAATAAAAGTGAGAAAACTACTAGGGCATGCGGTTGCTGTTATGTCCATATCATTTTGTGTAAGTCTTGATGTGGATCAGTGTAAAATAAGTTTGGTCCTGAGCAATTCAGATACAGGAGCATTTACTGTATACGTCCTAGTTTATAAGTAGTGTGTGTATATATATATATAATAAAATTATTTAAGCTTGTAAATGTTAGTTTTCTGTTAAAATGCTTATTTGCATAACTGTGTTATTGTTTTATTTTATATAAACAATTGTTTTATTAATCATAGATTGGAATTCCATCTCAAGATGATAAAATTCATTGGCTTACATTTTCTCCTGTTGAAGAACATTTTTATCAGAGACAACACCAGGAATGTTCCAGAGAAGTTTTGGAGAAATTAAGAAAATTAAGGAATTTAGATGTCAAACTGAATTCTTTAGATCGACATACAATGAGCAAAGTAAATACATGTTTTTCAAATACAACTGCAATATAAAGAATGAAATTTGTAGAATGCCCCATATGTATCAACTGTAAAGAAACTTCTTAAAATTTGGAATGTAAGGAGAAGGTAATGCACATTAAATATGCAATTTCTTCTCTCTATATTCTTAATTTAACAAACTTCAGTCTGTGCTGCTATTTTTGAGCTTATGACAAGCAATCATGATGCACTGCTTTTTTTATGATTAGCCACTCAAAAACTTTAACACCTATCTGATATTTTAGGAAAACATTAAGTACATTCAATAACTGGGAGTGGAAATAATGTAAAAAAAAACTTGCAAACATCATTAACATTAGTTACTCTAACTTATTCATGACTGAGGTTTATGTACTCTCCTACACATTTCAACTTTTATTTACAGAAAGATTAGTTAATTTCATTAATTGTAATATACGGGGTTCTTAGGAAAGTCACTAACTCCTCATATCCACCACCAATAGCACTACAGTTGAGCTCATTCAATCAGGACAGTTAAAACTCTTAAAATACCCAAAGAAGTGGAAAATGGAAATGCTATGACTAAAATGGATAACTATAAGAAAAAGACTGTTCCCATTGAATGATCTCAACTCTAATGCTATTGGTGGTGAATATAGGGAGTTAGTGACTGTTACCCAAGAACTATGAGTAGTGAAATGGATTAAATTACAAAGTTTTAGAGTTGCACTGAAATAGTAGATGACATATTGTGTGTATAAAATGAGCAGATAAGGCTGTAAACACTGGTGCTTTAAAAGTACATGTCAGGAACAAGCTGTGCATGGATCTTAGGTATTATGCACAAACATCAAACATATTCCATAACTGATCACACGCTTGTCATCATAGGAAGTTAGTAGAGCACATACATGTCACTATCAATGAAAATGATTGTACATTTGGTGTATTCAGTTATATGACTCTTTATATATGTACACCAGCTAACAATGTAAAGGGTGGAAAATATACACAGAAGAGAGAGAGAGAGCCATGTCAAAATGATTTATTTCACTCACCTGTGATTACAGAAAGCAACTTCCATTACAAAGATCTGTAGAACAACAATGAAATATGTTGTGCTATTGTAGAACATGGTCAATGTTCCCATCATCTTCCACGATGCATGTCTAGATGTTATAAAAAATGGTTCTACAAAGAGCAGCCAACATTGAATGAATCATACTGTCAGACATTGTTGATCTAACATCAACAAATCTATAATCTCCTCATTTCATACATTTGATATATTGTTATCTACTATTTCAATGATGCTCTTCAACTTTGTTTCACATCTCATAATTCACGAGTTGCAGCTGCTAACTCCTTATATTTGCTACCAGGGTTGTTATGCATAATAATGCTCATTTAATTGGGCAGTCTTATATAGGTATCCATTACTTTTTCAGTTATATACACTCACCATTCACCACTTATTTAGGTGTTGATGGACTTTCCTATAAACCCTGTATGCTATATCATGATACAGTTCAATGACCATTTGAACCATATGTTAACCCTCAACTTCTGATCTCTGTGTAGGTCCTTAGGCCCCACTATCATGATGATTTTTAATGAAAAGCAAAGAGGGAGGAAGTTTTTCAATAAAAATGACTATGCAAATTTTTTTCAGTTAGTTACTTTTCTTGTGTTTTCAGATTAAATATAGAGAATATTAGTAACTTTTTTGGGGGTGGGTGGAGGTGGCTCATTCGGTAGTATGTCAGGCTTGTAATCTGCAGTTCCCAGGTTAGAGTCCCATCTGGGCCAGCACTGAGATTTATCTCTACAAAACTCCCACCCTGCCCACAGTCAGTAGGGGATACCAGTGGGCTTGGAAAGAAGAATCATTTCAAGGCCAAGGCTTAGATGAAATCTTAAGCCTTGACCTCGTGTGGGGGAGAGCCATATCCTGTGCATGTTAAAGAACACTCTGGATGGCCTTGATGGGAGGCTACCATCGGTCTCCTAACAGCTATTCCAGTGAATCCCTTCCCCCAACTTTCCCTGAGCCTTTGGGGTCCTTGTGGCCTTGCCATTTAGCAAATGTTGTGCAAAAAAGTGCCACTCAGAGGTAAAACAACCAACCCTTTTTTTATTAGAAAATCTATGGGCCTCAGGATCAATGTTGTCATTAATGACACTGAAGAATAAGGCCAGTAGTGGCTATGACAAGCAATTTGACTTTCATAAGAAGGACTCTGGAGGTTTATCCAGTGGCTTTCCATTCAAACAATAAGTAACAATCACAGAGTTATTTGTAAACTTTTCTAACATCTATAAATCAATAAATATTTTGTGGAAAATATTTTGTCACCTTACAAGGCAAAAATTTTCTTTACAAAATATTCATTGCCTTTTCATTTATTAAACCTGAGGAATAGCTGTAATCAATAAAAGGTGTATGGCATTATTACTAATCAGAAAAGTAGAGCTGACTGGATAATTTTAACTTTTTATTTAAAAATTTATCCTGTTTAGTATTACTGGAATTGCATTCCATTTGATGTGAAAACCTCATTAAACGGAAATATTTCTCAGTCCCACTGGTGTCCATTTTAGATAGTTTTCAGTATATCCTTGGTAAATTACCCCTCAACTTTTAAAATCCCTTTTCTCATATTGAACAGAAGTGGAATCGAAATTTTCATCTCTGGATCTAATGAGGATCTCATATTAGAACAGGAAATGTATATTAGAAAATGTGATTAACTAGAAATGTAATTCTCAATGATAAATTATGGGTTAAAATAGACATTAGTTCAATTTTCAGTTTTACAACCCAAGTGTTTGTTTTAATGAATTTTTACTTATGTATTAATTAGTTATTAGTAAATTACAAAACTATATAAAAAATTGTATTTTTCAGATAATGCACCCTCTTCGGAAATTGCGACAGGCATGCTGTCATCCACAAGCTGTTAGAGGACAATTTATACCTTTACATAAATCGTATGTAAAAATTATCAAAATTTCTTTCATTCAAAATTTTTATCTATGTCTTTACAGTTATATGAAATTGCACAAAGTGTATAATACCTGTATTTATTTTTTGTAAGCATTTGGCCATCTTGCATTCAGAACTTCTATATATTAGAATCTTATGAGTTTTGAGCTGACAAACTGTTTTCTCCTAGAAAAGAATATCACCATGCTATATATATATATTACTTTTAAGGTTTTGCCTGTAGATCACAAGGAAACCATCATCATTTTGAACAGCAATAAACATAACATATTAAAGAAAAACTTGCAGCAGGAAGACCTACTCTGTACCCACTCTGTAGATTCTAGCTTTGGCTGTCAAAGGAATCTAATTTTTCTGTAGGAATTATATGGTTAACTTTATAACCAGCCATTGTTACTATGGTTGGGAATTATTGGGTTATGCAAAACTTCATCCTGTTTTTGCCACTTGGTGGCATCGTGTCACAAAATTGACCTGTTAACTTCAAATATATAACATTTATACGTCATTTGCAGATGACATTCACCGAGCATTTAAAGCAAAAACTTGTTGTGATTAGTTGTGTGTTGTGCATTTTATGAAATTGTGAAGGTGACAGAAAATAAGGGGCGTTTTTGGCATATCATGCTCTTTTATTTCTGGATAGGCAAGAACATGTCGCATAATCAAAGAAAGATATGCGCTGTATACAGAGAGGGTGCTGTTGATGATTCCACATGTTGTAAGTGGTTCAGACGTTTTTGTGAAGAAAATTTTTACCTTGGCAATGCGCAATGTTCTGGACAGCCGACTGAGAATGACAGCGATGAAATCTCAGCTTTGATTGAAAGCAACTGACACCAAATGATTCAAGAGATTGCAGAAACACTCAGCATTAATCAACCATTTTGAGACAATTATGACAGCTTGGGATGGCCAGCAAGGCCGGTGTATGGGTGGCGCATAACTTGTCGGAAAAAAATTTGATAGACAATTTCTGCTTGCAATTCCCTGCTGAAATGAAACGACATCGATCCAATTTTTGAAGTGGATGATCATGGATGAAGAAAAGTGGATCGTGTATAACAACATCAAGCGAAACAGATCACGGTTTAAGTGTGGTGAAGCTCCTTTAACCACAGCAAAAGCCAGTTTACACCCAAAAATGGTCATGTTGTGTATCTGGTGGGACTGAAAGAGAATTGTATATATTATGAGCTGCTGGCAGAAAATCAAACTATTAATTTGGACAAATACTGCTCACAACTGGGAAAAATGGAGGAAGCAATCAACCAGAAATGACCAGAATTAGTGAACAGAAAAGGTGTTGTGTCCCATCATGACAACACTAGACCACACATATCTTGGACAACTTGGCAAAAACTTCTAGAACTTGGCTGAGATGTTTTGGTCTATTCACCCTATTCACCAGACTTTGCACCCTCTGATTACCATTTATTCAGATCTCTGCTGAATAGTTTAAATGGTAAGAATTTCACTTATGTGGAAGCCTGCAAAAACCATCTAGATCAGTTCTTTGTCTAGAAATCCCAGAATTTCTGCGAGTGCGGGATCATGCAGTTACTGGAGAGATAGCAGAAGGTCATCGAACAAAACAGCACATACTTCATTGATTAATGGTATGTTGAAATAAATAATTTTTTATGTGAATTTTGGTAAAAAAAAAAGGGACAAATTTTTGCATCAACCTGATACAAGGGTGGGTTTTTTAATTCATGGGCTGAATTTGCTATTATTGACAATTAGCAGCTTTTTGTATGAGTTAAAACATGTGGCAACACAGCAACTCTTCAATGGCACTGAGCAGTGTGTGCAAGTTGAAACACATCACAATATAGTCTCAAGTAAACCAGAACAGTATACATTCTGTCATTTTCTCACTCTGGAAAGGAGTTTGTTTTGTGTGTATGTAATTTTTTGCAGGCTATTGCCGATCTGGAAATTGAGCAGTAGTATATGATACATTACTGCATTCAGTGAGTCCTAAGTGATGCACAGACAGTCACAAAAATGACTCGAGGGTAAGAACAGTATTTGGTTACCCAGATCTTGAATTATTCTCTATAGAATCATGCACATCTGGGAAGTGTTTGTGCCACTTGAAAATCATGCTTTGTTTCAACACTATTTTCCATATGCTTGAGCCATTTCTGCAACTGTCAATACACCACTTAAGCCTCACTGAACACAGTAATGTATCCCATACCACTGCTCAGTTTCCAGATCAGCCATAGCTTACAAAAAAAACACACAAAAAGCAAACACCTGTCCAAAGTAAGAAAATGACAGAGTTCTGCTGTTACAACTGTATTGTACTGCAACATGCTTCAACTTGAACACCCTGCTCCATGCCTAGAAAAGTCACTGTTGTCATATATCATGTATTAACTTGTATAAAAAGCTGCTAATTTTTGGTGATGGCAGTCCATGAATTAAATGATCTACCTACGTATTTTCCAATATATATTTTTTTGAATACCAATTATTCTGCAGGGAAAACAAGCATATAGACTTTAAAAAAATATTGATTATACTATATAAAAGGAGGAATTTTTCAAATATAATAGAATTTATTATATTTGAAATTTTTATAAATATAATAGAATTTATCTAGTGGAGTATAAAAGAGCACAATGAACCTATCATTTTTATAATTATACCTGAACAATGTAAGGCAGTATTTTTTCAAATTGGGTACCACAAACTTTTACTTTTTACGAGTGTTATAAGACGTTAGAAAATAATAAAATGTTACAAATATATATATACACGGGTTTCCATAAATTAAAGAACAATATGAAACCCATTCGATATGCTGCATGATTTGGAGGATAGGTATATATAAACACTGTGCATAAGAATAACAGTTAAAAAATGGAGTAACACTTTTCCCAAAATTATGTATGGATACAGAGACATGTTTAAAAAGAGAAGGTCAACTGGTTGGTTGATTGGTTGTTTGAGGTTTTGTGGCGCATGAGCTACTGAGGCTATAATGTGCCAAACGAGATGAATAGAAGCTAAAAGTCAAGTACCCCTGAACCAAAGTTAAAACCAAGTTCTGTAAAAGTCAAAATATAAAGCCAACTAGATGTATAGATATATAACAGAAAAACAATAAAAACAAGATGTAAATGTAACAAAACAACAAGATGTAAATATAACAAAAACAACAAGATGTATATAGTACAAAAACAACCCAGGTGTAAAGCCTGGGTTAGACATAAAAATACAAGGTAAAATCAAAGTCAATTAAAATAACCACAATGTTTCAAAAAGAAGGTCAACTGAGATAACCCAAGTGTTGGGTTGGGTTGTTTTACCTCTGAGCAGCACCTTTTTGCACACCATGGGCTAAATGGCCAGGTCACATGGACCCCGAAGGCTCAGAGAAGGTTGGGGGAGGGGACCCACTGGAACAGCTGTTGGGAGACAGATGGTAGCCTCCCATCAAGGCCATCCAGCCTGTTCTTTAACGTGCACAGGGTATGGCTCTCCCACACATGGGGCTACGGCTTAATGTCCCATCCGACGGACGGCAGCCTTTCCAAGCCCATCGGTGTCCCCTACTGACCGTGGGCAGGGCGGGGAATTTTGCGGAGATAAAGATAACCCAAGTGATTCAATATAGAGTATAGTACCCTCCCCTCCACATCCCACTTGAGAATACTAGTAACTGAAATGGAGGTAAAAAAAATATATATATGTAAATTTTTCATATTTTTAAGACATTTTGAAAATAATTGAAATGGAGGGGGGGGGGATGTATACTATAATGGCATTCCAATTCATTCCAGTTACATCTTTGCCACTCCACTTTATGCTAGATCACTCCCCCCCCCCCTTTTTTTTTTCCCTACTGGCATATAGTAAAAGAGACTTCAGAGTAAGAATAATGAGGTTGCTCATTTGAACTAGCAAAAAGATTCATACATGACAAACTAACTGCTAAGTTATTTAGCTTTTATATGAAGGTGTTTTAATATATGATTTTTTAATAGTTTATTGAAATTAAGCCTTAATTTGGCATAATAGTTAGGAACTAGTGACTCTTCCAGCAAGGCAAACTTTGTCGTGTTAGCTCTAACTGTGAGGCAGTGGTCAGCAGCAACTTCAGTCTTAGTGGAGCATGTCCCATGTATGAGAAGGCCTTTAAAAGCTAGGACTACCTTCGAGGATTTTGTACCCTATATTCAAAAAAAAAGAAAAAATTTAAATTACTTTTCAGTCGCTCAAAGTGCAAATTCCATAAAATATGTTCTCTACATTGAAAATGTTATTGATTTTGATGTATAAGTTTACGTTATTAACTTTTTTGTTTTTATTACACATTTTTTGTAAGTGTTTTAAAAAAATACAGTAACATTTTATAGTATTTCAACATTTGCAGCACACTTACAATGGAAGAGCTACTTACTTCTCTCACAAAGAAAGCAAAGAAAGAATGTGAAGAGGCTCATCGACAGAATATTGCAGCTGTTAATGGTAAAATGTGTTTTGTTATTTTTTGTTAATCCTTCAATGTCTTCTGTTCATGATACCAATCAGTATAGCAGTTTATTCAAGCTTCCTCTAAACAGCATAATTTCCGAAACAATCTAAACCTGTTTTGCATTAGAAATTCTGTTTCTTTGGGAAATTCTATGCTTTGTCTATTTTGTAACTGGACACTCTGTCAGAGAACAGGCCACATTCAAACATACGTTTTACATGCTCACTTGTTCATTTGTGTTAATTAATTACATAAAGTTACTCAATGTTGAAATGTTTTTAAACTGGGATCATGAGATGTTTATTGTTGTAGAGTTGGATAAGTTCACATAAACAAAATTATAAATTATATTTAAAAAAGCACAAAAATACATGCAAAATCCATGCATATCCTGAGTAAAAGGAATAACTGTCATTTATTCAGAATATTTTCATGGTGCAAGAGATGACTATCTCTGTAGCCAAGTGGTTAGTATGTTTCTCTGTGGATCAAAGGGACTTGAGTTTGAGGCCCATAAAAGACATGCGTGTGTGTTTGCAAGCTGTCTTTCTGCTAAGTCTCACCTTCACACATCTTTCTATGGCATATTGGCAGGCAGTTGCTTGAGGGTTAATTTATTTTTAATGAAATCCCATATTTAGGGAATATTTTTTTCTGGTTCTAGTCAAGGTGTTATTTTCATGTACACTGGTTTCCATAAATTAAGGAAAATCCTATGTTAAGTTAATGGGAAGCTAATGTCAAAACTCTGTAACTTCTAAAATAAGTTTTTTTTTTTTATTTTGAAAAATGTGGTTTCAGTTAAAGATCTTGGTCAAATAAATCAATATCTCGATTTTTAATAATATTCGTTCAGTATTTAATGAGTTATGGAAGTTGGAATATTTAGCAATAACAATGCTAGCTATAAAAATGACTTCAGAAGTTAATTAAAACTTAGTAATAAGTATTGTATCAAAGTGTTTAATGAAATAAGTTTGCATTTTAGAACTTTGTGTAAAGAATTCTTTCACTATACTTCAGTTTTCTATAAGTTTCTTAAGATTGGCATTGCTATTGTTAAATATTCAAGTTTCCATAACTCATTAAATGCTGAACGAATATTGTTGAAAATTGAGATATTGATTTATTTGATTGAGATCTTTATCTGCAATTGCATTTTTCGAAACAAAAAAAAAAATCTTATTTTAGAAGTTATAGAGTTTGATGTTAGCTTTCCATTGACTTAACATAGGGATTTTCCTTAATTTATGGAAACCAGTGTATTTAGTGAATTTCATTTTAGTAAATTATCCACGTTTAGTGTAAGGAATTTTCGACCTTCCAGAACTTCTACTTCCATTTAGTGTAATTATGGTGGAAATAGCCAATATTCACAAACTCTTCTGGAAATAGTTTTGCACCACCATAAATTTTGGCAGGTGATGTCACATAATGAACATGCATTGACGCTGTTCTGTGTATGACATTGTAGTTTTTCTGCTTTTCAACTGATGTGGTTGTGTTTCAGGTATATAGTAAATTTCCTTACTAATTTTATGTTTTTTAATTCCTTTTCAGTATGATTATTAAAAAAAAATAATGATTTTTTTTAAACCCAAATATCCAGTAATAGAAATTGATTCTATTATCTGTTTGTGGATTCCACTAAATGTTCAATTTTCACAGTAATATTTTCTTCTACACAGAAGACTGTCAGAGCTGTTCAAGAAAGAAAATTGCATACACATTATGCTTGTTTAATGTTTTAGTTATTTTAGAAATTATTTGGTATTGAGCATGTAACTGTATTTGTTTTGTGTTGAAACAGTTTCTTTAATTACTTATGTAAATAAACTGTTTTATCATAAATATATTCAGTAAGTTATATAAAGAGAAGAACAGTTTTTTAATGTAATTTTGCACTACCACAATTCAGTTTAGTGCAGAAAAAGCTGTTCCAACAGAGATTCAATGAATCAGAACTTCACTGTATTTATTATTTTGCAGTATATTTTATTGGGGAAAAGCAAAATTTCCAATATTGAGGATTATTATAAAGATGTGCAATTGATTTTACACATAAAAGAGATGTGCAAATTGTACATCTTTATAATCTTATTTAGTTATGATGCATCCTTATTAGTTATGATGCAAATGCTGAATTTAGGATAAAGTTCTTTGCGGGTCTCATTTACCAGTGATCTAAATCAAATATTTTAAGGTTATGGTAAATTTTAAAATGCATTTTTTGCTCTTTACTTTAAATCTTTACAAATTATAATGTTTAATGCAGTATTATATTGTATTAATATATATTTTTAGATAAATGAAAGAAATTATTTATTCCAAAGTTAAAATGAAAAAAATATATAATAAAACCTCAACAATCTGACACTTGATTATTCAGTTTTCAGCTTGAAAAAAAAACAATGATTCGATAAGGAATGGTTGGTTACATCCTACTTTAAATCTTTGAAGTTGATTCAGACACAGGGTCACATGGTATGACCAAGCATCTCTTAGAGAGTCAGTTGTTTATGCTGTATTTCATGCTAGCGAGACTAGGAAACAACAAATTGCATTCTCTTTTTGTATTGAACTTACCATTGGTATGATGCATTGCACTGTGTTTAATTTCACATACATTCAGTTCCATTGTTTTTGCTTCTTCATTACAACTTTGTATTTTTCATTTCACTCATAGTGCAGTGCATCACTAATTCTGCTTATGCTTGTCAACTCTGATACAGGTTTCACAACGTTAATGTTATGAACAAAGGACTAACTTCTTTTAAACGATTAAACATCTTCAAAGCACAAGTTTTTCTCATTGCAATAGTCTCTCTTTCAGATGTTTAATTACTGTGAGACTGTTATTGTTTCAAGGTGAGAAACTCAAACCTTAACTTTTATTGCAAGACAATGATTCAAATCTGAGCATTGAACTTTTAGGACTTTATATGCATCAATTGCAAATTAAACTGAATTCTCACAGTGAACTTAAATTTTTAAATTTCAATAATTCACAAAATCATTGAATAAAAATTAAAAAGTATATTCAACCACAGTAATATGAAACACTTTTAATTCTCACGAATTTTGCTGTATTTACAATCTGAAGTTAAACTTGAGTAAGGCATAATATAGCATTTTCACTACTTTCTGTCCATTACCACAGTGCAATGTGCATAGCTATTCTTAGTTTACAACATTCAAAACTTAGTCTCTTTTCTATACACAAAAAGAATACCAAAGTAAATATACACAAAGTTTCCCATATCAAATTGGAATATCTAAAACATTAAGTAATATTATGAAAAAATATGACTGTAAAGTCCCATGTAACATAAATAATAATATTAAAACCCTAATAATTAATGACCGAGGTAAGTTCCCCCCCCCCCCCCCCCCCCCCCCCTCACATACACACAGGAGGCATTTATAACATTCAGATAGATGACCCTGAGAATAAACTATATGGAAAGAATACCTACATAGGAAAAACATCGTACATATGATCAGCACATAAAAGAGCATGAATACAATATAAAAACCAATAGACCTAACACAGCACTGACACAGGCCATATTAGAAAACAAACTTAAAATAAACTATTTAAAACATACACCTTTGGTTACACCTACCAAATTTCAACTGCATAATATGCAGAACAGCTATTGAGTAATTTAAATAAACATTGTTTGCAACACAGAGATTCCACCCCGGTCTGCAGCATGGAATCTCCTGTTGTGTGATGACATCAGTATCGAAAGAAAACATGACACAATTGAGCGACACTAACACTAGGGGAGATTTTTATAAATAGTCGAACATCAGCACAAAGCAGTAGTCTGAAGAAGCCCCAAGATGGTGAGGGGTGAAACTAGTAGCAACAATGAAGGTTTTAACTTCTTAAATGTTACTTTTAGAGATTCCTTTAAGAAATTTTAGATGTTTAAATGTTAGTAAAGTCTGGGAAGAAATTTGAGTATAGTACCTATTTAGGTAAAAATATTGTTAGCAGTGAAAAAAGTGTTTACCTATGCAATTCCTGACTGTAGGGAATGACCAACTAATGTGTATGGAACAACAGTGGCCAAGGTGTAATATGCCTTCACAGACAAGCAATAGTAACAATAGTAGCAACAGTATGCCAACTAAAGGCAAGTTCTACAGTAATGCATGGACTGGTATATGAAGCAATGATAACATTGAACTGCTCCAAAAATGAGAAACAATTTTAATACTATCACATGAATGGCATCATTATCCATAGCCGAGAATGCATTGTCTGAGCCAGCTGTCACCATTGCAAAGAATGGTAATATCAAACTGTTCTTTACTTTGGTATTCTTTTTGTGTGTAGAAAAGACACTTTAAGTTTTGAATGTTGTAAACCAAGAATAGCTCTACACATTGCACTACGGCAATGGTAAGAAAGTAGCAAAACTGCTATATTAGTCCTTAATCAAGTTTAACTTTAGATTGTAAATACAGCAAAAATCATGAGAATTAAAAAAAAAAACATTGTTAAAAATTCAACTTTAAATCTTCATTCTTCTACATTATATTAAATAAAGGGGATGAAAAATATTTGGTCATTTTGACCTGCAAGTTAACATTTATCTAGCAAAATAAAATCTCACTCAATTACGGAGCACATCTTGCTGCTGGTTACCTGCAAGATGATATTGTAGAGGTCTGTGCTGATGATAGTCACTCTGATTCTCTCCACTATGATATGATATTCATAATAAGATGCCAGTCCAATTAACTTTGATGGTTGACCTTGTATGCCTTGTAAACTCATTTTTTCCTTCAATGTAAATATTAGCTGATGATTTAGTGATGAACCACCAAACATATTGTTCATACTTAATACATCAAAAGATAAATGCAATAAAATCTTATCAACTTAACATAGTGGCATCAAACCATTGCAATGCATTTCATCTATAAAACATCCTTAGGTAATGAGAAATCAGCCAATATAAAAAGTATGTGTGAAATAAACTTCCCAAGAACTGGTAACAATCTTGAAACATCCTGTCAATGCAAAGCAACTACAACTTTAATATTTGAAGTTTTTCATCCCCCTACTAGCACGCTTGGCTACTGATCTAAGGGACCTGGGTTTGAGCCCCGGATTAGGCATGGATGTGTGTGTGTCGTTTTTCTGCTGAGGTCCTGCCATCCTCTCAGATATCTTACTGTGGCATATAAACTGACAGGCTCCTGTTAGACCTCTGTGGCAAGCAGCTGCTTGAGGGGGTATTTATTTTATTATTTTATTTTACATAATATTAGGTATAGGAATGAGAT
Source organism: Ryuthela nishihirai (assembly GCA_038380435.1). NCBI lineage: Eukaryota > Metazoa > Arthropoda > Arachnida > Araneae > Heptathelidae > Ryuthela > Ryuthela nishihirai. Next base: position 2,537,726 of record JAWZYU010000032.1, on the reverse strand, counting down.
TTAAATTGAATTTTTAATTTCAGTGTAATCTACTGAATATTTGGTTTAATTTATACAGTGGTTTTGTGAATTGTTAAATTTTAAATGATTTTAATATTGTAATATTTACGTGTTCATTGCATTTTTGTTTTCTCTACATGTAGTGGGTAACATGATAATCTTCCTAAATGTGCATTGTTTTATTATTTACATATTTTTACATTATTTATTAATATTTTCCAATGAACTTCTCCTCTATCTAGGTTGGATAATTGAGGCTTTACTGTAGTAAAATTTTTTTATTAAAAAGAAGTAGATAAAAATATTCATTTGTCTCTTATTTCCTTTGAATTTCTATTGAGTTCATATCTTTTCACATTGCTTTCCAAGCCTCTGCAGTGTTCTTTCAACTTATGTAAATAGTGCTTAGTGAACTCTGAATTTTTGTTGTTTCATTATATAGAATTAAGTGTTTTTTTCAACATTACTTATTTGTTGTTTCTTAGTTATTTCAGAATAAATTTCTAAAGGACATTTTTTGTAGAAAACAGTTCAAAATTAGTAAGATAATCAAATTCAGGTGATTATTGGAAGCCTTGCTTGTTAAACCCTCAATGTTGCTAGTAACTTAATCCTTCCAAAATCTCTGACAATCATAGACATTGACAGAATTTAAAATGAGAGACTGAAGATGAACATAGACATCTTTTGTACAACACATGAAACTTCAATTTTAAAAAAAATAAAATTGCCATTTCAAAAATTTTTTTAGATATATCTTTTAAAAATATGCAATTCAAGTTTGAAAAATAATATTTTCTATTTTCATTTGATACATATTTTATTAAACTATGATAAAATAATTTGTTAAAGCCACCTGGTTGCCATTTCTTAGAAGTGCTAAACAATAACTAATTTGCTTTTAATGTTCCTCTTTGCTGAAGCAACCTTCTTATTTAAGGTCATAAGTTTGATTTGAAATTTTATCAACAAATTTTTCTTTAAAATTTCAAAAATCCCTTAAAAATTAACAAAAAACTGCTGTTTTTAAAAATGGCAGTTTTGAAAACCATGGTTTCTTATTAGTTGTTTGGCTGAAAAAGTTCTAAAGTAAATTTTTATTTTTGCTCATCATAGTGAAAAAATAGCTAGGCCTCTGGATGTAAACTAGTGTTTCAGGCTGGAAGGGTTAAGATACCATCTTTCCAGCAGCCTTTTCAAGAACTAAATAGACTAGACTTTTGCAACATATTACTCCAGTTTATGATTGGCAGTTCTTAGAGCCAGATCAAGTAATATTGGAGTCTCGGGCACTTAAACCTTAAAGTGACAGATTATATTTTGTTTCTGTTCATATGAAATTCATAGAACTGTAGAATTTTATTCTCAAGTGAGTAACTGACAGAACTTGGTCATATTACTGTGCACAACTAATTTGTGTTCAGTAATATATTGCAATATGTATTAATTTGCTAATTTTCATGTTTAATTTAAAAGAAATTTTAAAAGAAATTTCTTTTAATAAAATTATAAAAAGTTGCAGCAAAATTCTCTGGGAACTAGAGTATTTTTTGACACTTTAAGGGTTAAGAATTATGGTAACTCTCATGCTATCAGAAATGAATCATAAATAAGTTTAATAATAGATAATTAAAAAGGCTAATTTTCTTTGTGTGCCACCTTTTTTTTTAAATAATGTAACTTTTTTATGTCATTACATTTTGAGTGACTACTAAATCACTTAAAACTTTAAATAGCTAATTAAAAAAAGCAACAAACCTATAATTACTAACTAGTTGGTCTTTATAAAATTTTTAATGATTTCATAAATTTTATTAATGTTGCAGATGTCACATGTTGTATAAGTTCAAAACTATGCAAGTTTAATGCTCTGAATAATAATTTATAAAAACAATATTAATTATGTAATTAATGTAATTTTTTTGTTATATTAAATTTATTTGTTATGCTTGTACCATGAGTGAATTATTACAGTTATTACTTTGATTTATAATTTATATACATAGTGACTTATTTTTATTACAGGCTTGGCAGGCATTCATATAATCCACAGTGAATATGCAGAAGCTGTTAATATGTATAGGGAAGTTTTGCGTTCTGTTGAGGAGCATCGGAAACATCTTAAAACTGACAAACTTCAACAAATTCATACTTTGCACAATTTAGCAGAAGTATTAAACATCAATAATGATTCAGAAAATGAAAAACATAGTATGTCGGCAGAAGAAAATTTAACTAGAGATGCCAGTATGTCAAAAAGCAGTGAAGGAGAAATGTGTGATTTTGAAGAATCAAGAGATGACAAATCCATGAATACATCTTTCGATTCTTTATTTAGTTCATCAAATCAAAGTCAGCAAAGAGCGAATTTTCAAGCTACTGTTGGGCATACTCTACGTGATAGCTCACTAAAAGAGGAAGCATCCAAATTACGAACTTCATATCTTGCAAAACATACATCTCTAATAACAAGTGCTCTGGATCAGCTAGCTCAAGCTGCAGCTCTAGTGAAGGAAACCAAGAAGCAGTTTTCTTGTCAGCAGATGAAATCGTGGTTGTTTGGAATTATTGAACACTGTATAGACATTGGGGAAGATGAAATGCTTGTTCAAAAAGTGAAGGACGACTTACTAAGTATAGGTGGACAAGCTAAAGTGATTGCTATACATAGGTAATATATATATGTGTTTTAATTAAGTTCGATAATACTGTTATTAGTTTTTTAGCGAGAGATGTTCATTATTATTATATTTTTCATGTTTAGAAGTATTTAAAATTTGTATGCAATCAATATAAGTGATAAAAATGTAATCTATGTTATAATAATTGTGTTGATTTGCATTATAAGAGAAATGGTATAAGCATGGATTTCTGTAAAAAGTGAAAAAAAATCACTGTGTAAGAAAAAAATTGTTTTAATTAACATTTATTTAATTTCCAAGTGGTTTATGATTTTTTTTTTCCAGTGGATATTTTTGTATTTGAGTCACAAACTATTTGGTTGAAGCAATTCCAATTTATGCACATCTGAATGTACCAAAAGGAAATCATCAATCAGATGTTTTTTGTTCTGAAGTTAAGCCATCGTGTTTTTTTTTTCTTTTTTCCCCAAATGGGTAACAAAAATAGAGTTAAAACTGTTTTACTTTTGTAATTCATAGTGTTGAACAATGTTTACTTTTTAGGAGCTCAAAAAGTAGTGAATAATATGGCAATGGCACTTTTGAACTGTGTTCTATGTAGACAAACTATCTTGTTGCATTGTTAACTTCTATTTATAAGTGGTTGGGCCACTTTATAATACTGGCAAGACCCTGTGCAAGGAGCTAGCATAGTGGGCAGTCACCCAAGACATAACACATGGGACTCCAAAGGTTGCCGTGCTATATATTACACATTTATTTAAAAATATGTGTAATAAGCAAACTACATTTCAGGCAATACCCTTTACCACATTCATCAGTACTTTATGACACATTCAATTCTCTACTGTACTTTTGCTATTGAAGCATCTAAAGGAATTCTATTGAATTGTGACTACTTCAGTTCCTTTAATATTGGCTTCATAATTACCTCTGAAATACAAGAAATAAATTCATTACAAGCATCTCTGTTTACTTACTGAGTTTGTATATCAACTTTCTGTCTAACTTTGAGAATAAGATGGTAAAAGGTTCAATAACTAACATTGGCTTTTAAATAAATCCAGTGGTATACACAGGTGGAGGTCTCACAGGATCTGGACCTGCTAAATATGTTTAAATAAAGAATGGTAAAAATTTTGATAAGATAAAGAATGAATTAAAAAAAAAGTATTTCAAAATTTAAAAGATGAATACTTTTGATTACTTATATTAATCAATTTTTTCTTCTGATATCTCCTGTTTGGATTGTTATCAATTTTAAATTCCTGGCATGCTCTCTAATTTTTTGCTTCCCCTCCCCCATCCCAAGTAAGAAAATCCAGCACACACCACTGGTTCAATCAGAATATTACCTTTTAGTTGATTGAATATTTCATCTTCAATTTTATAATACATTTTTGTCACTGGTATGTTAATAAAAGGTGTGACGAATTTTTGATACTGTTAACTAATTTTTAATACTGTAATATTTTTTCAGTGCTGTGTGAATTTAGCACAATATTTAAGAGTTTCATATTTAAAATGATCACTAATCTGTGACAATGCATCATGTTTCATATCTGAATTGCAGCAAAATTGATATTTTGCAAGACCATCTTCACAAGTGATTGAGAGAAAATTTGATTTCTACTTCTCAAAATATCCTTTTCCATTTTAAACTCTTTTTCATCATTTTTGCTTTAGAATAAAACTTTTTTAATATCAAAATTGCACTGCAGTGATCCATTGATATCAGCTGAATTAAATTGAAAAAACTTGAATAAAGCTGATTGCTTAGAGTTGCATGAATTCACTTTAAAACTCAAAAGTTACCAGTATTGGTATTTTGTAGATGTAGGACCCTAATTAATGAAAGGAAGACTTTTTATGTAGATCTAGGAGATGATATTACTATTGCAGGCTTCTTTGCCCCACATTTTTCGTAATGATTATTTGTGACTCAAGTAGGTCATGCTTCCCAAGTCTGCTGAGTATGGAACTGATAAAAGGCTAGTTCATGGCACAGAGTGATGAGATGCTTAAAGGAATTTTTTCTTAGTTCAAGGAATTGGGGGGAATATTTTTCAACAAGATATAGGACAATAGAGTGACTTAAATTTTATGTTTTTATTTTTAAAACTTATAGTTCCCATTTTTTTAATTTTTTACAAGAAGTCAAATTTATTCATATATATATATGCCTTATAAATTTCATTTGATTCTTTTTATAATTTCAGCAGTTCCCTTTTTCTAAAAAAAATAATCTTTATGTCCATTCTCCTCTTAAAAAGAAAAATTAAATATCTTACATGTATTTCAGAAAGTATTTGACCAATCTACATGAAATTTGTAAAATCTGCATAAATCTGTATAATATGAAAAGTGCAAAAAATTAATTAAATCTATTTTAAAAATGGAAAAAAATTAATTTCCAAGTTATTTATTTCAATATCCTTTTCACATTGCTGGAAATGAACTCATAAAGAGAGTGGACCCCATGCTAGGTTAGGGAAAGTTCCCTAGCCCTCCAAGGTACTGATATTCTTAAAGACCGGTCAGAGTTGTCATACACTTCAATTTTTAGATTTTTTTCAGTTTTATCCTTACGAAAAATTGCTCCCAAATTTTATAGTATTTTTTTCCTTTTCCCCTTTTTTTATAGTATTTTTTAAATAGTAGGGTTTTTTTTTCCTTTTTTTTTTATAGTATTTTTTTCCAAAAGTAGGATGTTAATGAAATGGAATAAATTGTTTTCGATTTAGCCCTTTTGCTGTGCTAAGCTGTGTCTTTACTCACTAATCTGTGCTTGCTTATGGGCCCATTTGCACACCAATCAGAAGAAATCTATAAAATTTCAGCTGACCATTTCCAAACAGAATACATGGCAAAGTTCACACCTAAATTCTTTTACACAGTTGAAGATAAATGGTAGTTAAGTAGTCACTGGAAGGAGAGCTATGCACCAATCCCCTGTAATGATGCATAGAACCAGCCAGGCCTATCACCTAATGTCTGACCCTGCTTCTTGTGGTGCAGACTGTTAGTACTATTCGAAAGAGAATACTCTCTTGTGGAAGTGAATGGAAGGGGAAGGCTGCCAGATCAGTGTGGCCTACTGATCTGGACAACTATGACTACTTTTTTTTTCTACCTTGCTGAGGAGTGGTCAACCACACAGGGTCCTGGTGTTGACAATATACACTAATGAGAATGGAATAAGGCTCTGAGCATGATTCTGGATCCTGAATTTGCTGCACTGGTGGGCTTCTATGGAGGGAAAATCTTCCGGTGTGTTTTCTGTTTGTTTGTGGGTTGACAGCCCCAAGTGAATAGATTCACAGGACACATTTTATCAGCTGGTGGATAATCCTGAGCAGAGACCATCATAGGTACCTGATCTCTTGCTTCTACGGGCATTGTCAAATCCTACATTGGAGGAAGTCTTCTAGTGTAGATGGCTTCAGCCTTTAGTAGTAGAGGAACTGGTCTTTGCCCCATGCCTGCAATGAGGGACATGGGGCTGTTTGATATTGTCAACATTCCCTCTCTCAATAAACATAGTTTCTTTAAACGTCCCACTAATCATTTGCTCTCCATAGGCAGTTGGAATATGAGAACTCTGCACAGAGAGGACATCAAAAGATTTTTCTCTTGATGTCCTCACACAAGAATTTCACCATTATAACCTTGATATTCTCAACTTGTAAGAGAACAGATAAAGGTCAGATTCTTAAAAATAATCTTAAATTTCTCTTTTCAGGGAGGGAAGATAAAATGCATCTCTAAGGTGTAGGTTTGCTTCTGATCAGACATGTTAGTGATGCTCTTCTAGGATATGAATGCATTAATGAAAGGTTTCTTACAGCTAAATAGATATGCTGACCACAGACCCTATCTGGTCTAGTGGTTAGTGTACTTGATGACTAAGACCATCATGGCATGTCCTTGTGTAAGTGTGTTTATGTCATTTTTAGTAGAAGTATTTTTAGTAGGAAGAATTCACTGTTAGATGAGAAACCAGGACAAGCCTAATGTAGCTTCTAGGTTATATCTGTCCTTTGTGTAGGGAAGCACCTTCTTCCTTTTTAATAAATAAATAAAAATCGAAAAAAAATTTTTTTTCAGACAAGCATTAAAGACTTTAATGTTATTTGTTGTTATACTCCCCACTGTGGATGCTGATGAGGTTTTACAGACAACCTCAGAATATTTTGAATTCTGTCAAGAAAGGAGATTTACCCTTGTTTTAGGTGACTTCAATGCCAAAGTTGGTACTGATTCTGACCTATGGGGAGGGGTGGTAGGCCCTTTTGGTATTGGTAGCTGCAATGGCAATGCATCCTACAGGTAGGTGAACTTAATGGCTTGAGAATAACTAACACTTATTACAAACACCACAGCATACATAAGCACACATGGGTTTCACCAGATTGGGCTGTACAAGAATATGGTTGATTATATATTAGTTAAAAGCAAATGGGCTAGTTCTGTTAGGAATACCAGGTCATATAAGGGAGGCTGAAATTGGATCTGACCATTACCTTTTTAAAAGTGTCTTGCAACTGAAACTTAAGAAATGTTGTGGTTTAATATCAAAAAGTATGCATGCCATGAATTTTCTGCACTGCAAAAATGTAACTAAACTGATTTAAGCTTTTTGCTGTAAGATAAGAAATTTAATTTATAATCAGTTAATGAATGCCATAAAATGATTATTGCTAAACTCAGATTGTTTGAATGAGAAAGCTAATTTGTTTCATCTGTAATTGATTGAGCCTCATCAGGTACTGATGCTTTTTTTTTATATTATGTAAGTTTATTTTAATTGCTAATAACCAGTAACTAATAATCAATACATATTGATGCATTGGTTAATAACTGATATATTACAAAAATGCAAAATATGGGAATTTATTAGAAAAAAATGGGAATTTATTAGTTTTCATAATTTTGATATCCTCTGATCTTTTATTCTTCCAAATCATGATTTTAGTTTCGAAAACATGACAAAGTTTTCTATTTTCTTGATTTATTTTTGTGTGTTGCAATTTTAATATGTGGATTTTTAAATATAAACAAAGGATTTTTATAAATATATAATTACATTAAATCCAACAAGAATTGTGATTCCTGTGTAGTTGGCATGCAATACTGGCAGCCTTACATGCCAAGTACATTTTATTTTATTTATTATATTAAACCAAGTACACATGAATCACACTTCTTGTTGACTTGGAAGAGTGAAACAACATAAGTCAGCCCACTCTAATGAAAACTGTCCTTTTCCAAAATGAATATTTTTTTATGTATAGTATTTTATTTTTTACTCTATTAAATGAATTTTGATATATTTTTAAGCACTTATGTACAAAGGAACCTCAGTCAAAAATGCATGTTATTGATGAAATAGTTTTGATTCTAACAATGAAGGAAAGGAAATTAAGAGACTCCCCATTATGATAGAGATGTTAGGTTCCTCATATGATAGAGATGTTGGGAGCTGATAATATTTCATGTAGGTTTTGGATTGAATACCAATACTGAAATTTGAGACAGTGGAATGTGACTGAAACTTTGAGGCTGATGCCCACAAGCACAATGTAGGAACATCTGAGAAGATTACCTCGCAGTCAGATAAGCACTGGGATTGTGCCTTGCCTTCTCCTACCAATCTGATGTAAACTACAATGGAATTCACTACTACACATCGGATGAGAAGTTAGGCCATGACCCTGTGTGTGGGAGAACCATACCCTGTGCATGTTAAAGAACACACTTGATGGGAGGCTACCATCTGTCTCCCAACAGCTGTTACAATGGGGCCCCTTCCCTAACTTTCTCTGAGCCTTTGTAGTCCTTGTGACCTAGTCATTTAGCCCATTGTGTGCAAAAAAGTGCTGCTCAGAAGTAAAACAGCACAAGCCAAGCATATAATGCAGATTTTTTTCAATGTGGTAATATTATTATCAGGCATACTGTTTACTAATTTAGAATGATCAAATAAAGTTTTTTGTTTTCTTATTTGACATAAGGCTAAGACCTATTTTCTACCAATTATCTTAAAAACTTGTATTCTACTTTGTCTTTAGATTCCGTGATGTAAATGGGCTTCAGTATGTAGTAACAAGTCTTCTGGATGAGCTTCAAAAGTCTCGTGATGATGTTGATGTTGCTGTAAGAAAATTACCTACATTTCCAACCATAACTGATGTAAATGGTGCTGTAGATTGTCATTTGAGACCACTTGGGAGAAACAAAAAAAAGTATGTTTCTTTTCAAATGTGAACATTCACTTATTAGTAGAAGGATTGTATTCTTAAAAACTAGATTCAATTTACTCTCTCTCTAAATAACTATAGAAATCCCTTTTTTATGTAGACTTTCTAATATTGTTGAATATTTAATAGATACTTTTTTTTTATTGTATACCTTGAATTATTAAGTGAAAATTATCAGCAAATTGATTTATCCCTCCTTGGATGAATGTGGGATGCTTATTTCTTCAAAGAGAATGAAGTTTGAAGTTTGTCATTTTCTGACTTTTGTGCCATCTAATGGTAGAAATATGTTTTAATGGCCATATATAATACATAATAAAGCACAATAAGTATAAGATGCATAATACTTATACATAAATAACAGGATAAAATATACATATAGACAATTAAATATGAACAATTATACGCAATTCAACATGAAGACACGTCTATATATGAAAAAAAAATATCACTGTGAAATGAAATGCATTTAAATGCATTGAAATAGAAGCCATATAAGAATGAGGATCAATCAATTACAGGTTGTCAAATTACATTATTTATTATTAATAATATGCATTTTTATTTTACACTCCAACTAATCCTAATGATATTTATTCAAAAGTTTAAGAGTAGAAATAAGATTTTAAAAATTAGTAATTTCAGATTCGTTTATTAATGACATATAAAATGAGGTAATTCACTTAATGATTTGAAATAATGACTCAGTATTGTTTATGTTTAGCAATCGTTGTCTAATTTTGATTTTAAACATATATATTTGTTTTAAACATATTCTAATTTTCTTGTTCCCTTATATTTCTTGGTGATTTATTAAAAATTTTTGGAGCTAGAATCATGAAATGTCTATGAATAATTTCTTGAAAAAAAGAAAAAATAGCACATAACAAAGTTTTCCCTTTTCTTGATTTATTTCTATATGTTGCAATTTTAATATATGTGGATTTTTAAATATAAACAAAGGATTTTTATAAATATATGGCCGAGTGGTTAGCACACTTGGCTACTGATCTAAGGGACCTGGGTTCGAGCCCCGGGTAAGGCATGGCTGTTTGTGTCGTTTTTCTGCTGAGGGCCTGCCATCCTCTCAGATCTTCTACTGTGGCATATAAACTGACAGGCTCCTGTCAGACCTCTGTGGCAAGCAGCTGCTTGAGGGGGTATTTATTTTATTTATTTTTTATAATTGTATTAGATCCAAAATTTTATTTTCTCTAATCATATTTTTTAATTTAATATTATAATTTTTCATAAATAACCTTTTGTAGTTTTGTAATGTTATTAATTTATTTAAAGAGTTTAAATATGTTCTTTCCCAATTAATTAAACAATATTGTAAAGTTGATTGTATCCATGAATAGTAAAGAGTTATGATAAAGGAAGTATCTGCAATTTTCTTTAGAATATATTGTATATTTTAATTAACAAACACTTTAATTATTTTGCAGTCATGTTTGTATAACTATTCTATTTTAAATTATTATCACTATTAATCCCCAAATATTTGAATGTTTTAATTTGTGTAATTTCTACACATGTACATTGGATTGTTTTACCTCTGTGCAGTACTTTCTCACACACATTGGGCTAAATGGCCAAGTTAGATGAACCCCAAAGGCTTAGAAAAGGTTGTGGGGAGGGGACCCATTGGACAGCTGTTAGGAGACAGGCTAGCCTCCCATCAAGGCCACTCTGTGTGTTCTTTAATCTGCACAGGGTGTGGATCTCCTGCACATGGGGCCACAGCTTAACATCCCATCTAATGGATGATGGCCATTCCAAGCCCATCAGTGTCTTCTACTGACAAAGGACAGGGCAGTGAGTTTTGCAGAGATAAATCTCAATGCTGCCAAGTTGGGACTTGAACCTGGGAACTGCAGATTATGAGCCTATCATGTTACCAATAAATAATTTTGACACAGCTAAATAGGTATTATTTAATTTCACGATGAAAGCTGTTACAAAGATTTTAAAAAAATTTTCAAACACACAAGGATTGAAGGTGTATTAAGAAATATGGGTGAATAGAACAAATATGCCCTAAGGCCTAGTATCATTACTTTTCACACCTCTCATATTAATTTTCCCTAATTATCAATAACTCTTATAATTATCCTTAGTTATCAATCACCAAGGGAATCTAGAGTAGATAACTTTAAAGGAATTACCAGTGATGTGTCGGCTGGTACAACGGCAATGGAGTTAAACTACAGCATGGCAGTCTATCCAGCTGATTAACATTCTTTTGTTGAAGGTGTTGACACTTTCCATGGCATACCAGTCCTTTTTTGAAGCATTCCTTGATGTTCTGTAGTTTGCAAGAATGCCATTCTATTGCACACACAAGATGGTCGATGATGTTTTTAAAGTCTTGTAGTAATCCCACAATGGATGCTGCATTGCTGTTATTTTGGCTATGTGGGCAGTTCCTTACTACTTTTTAAGAGGTATTATTCTCTTTCAATTTGACTTGAAAGGCAATACTTTTTGTGCTTGCACTGGTGTAGTATAAAATTACATTGCACATCACTCAAAACTTATGTTTAAAAACCTTTAAAATAGTTTTGAAAAACATCATGCACATTGCATATCAACTGTTTAAAACATTTGAACTAAAATTGTGCAGGCTCCACAATGTTAAAAGTGAGCAACACGCTTTGCCATCTATACTTTACATGGCTTCTTCAGGCTCAGCTCTTTAACAACCGATTCCCTTGCTTTATACCTATTTTGCCTATTACGTTATTAGTCATATGTTCTTATGTATTTGTGTGTGCGCAATTTGATTGATGCAACAGGAGATTCCATGTGGCAGGTAGGGGTGGAATGTTCGTGTTGCATACTTAATTTAAATTCTTATAACATTTTTCAGCATATAGTAATTGAAACTTTGATTTTGGTGCTATTAAAGGTGTAAATTCTATTTTATTTCCAAGTTATTATTTAATATAATTTGGGCTAATGTGATATTCTGAATACTTTTAACTAAATCATTTTGATGTTCTTACATTCTTATATTGAATTGCCTAAATGTTTTCCCAATGTATTTGTCTTTTCCTTGCAATATTTTTGAGGGGTCTAGGATAGTTATCTCATACACACCTCCAGTGGATGCATTCCTGTCTCTATCGTGGGTGCATCCTGTCTATATATATTAATTTAGCAGTAAAATTCCACGAGGAAGTTTCTTGATGGTCATTCGCTAGACATTTTGATGTCACAGTGGGGAGGTGATGGTAAACAAAGTTCATAAGAAGCATACAGTAAGATAGATTTCTGTTGGCAGAAAAAGTGTAAAATTACAATTTCAGGTTTTTTTAAGTGTTTGAGGTGTGTTTAGCTATCAGGAAAATACTTATTGTTATAAATACACACTCAGCAACCGATTTATTAGGTACAGTTCTGTGTTATGTCAATATTAACTGAGATGCAAAACTCGGGAACATCTCAAATAATAATTTTTTTTTAATGTGACTGAAGACTATTTAAAGATCTGAAATCTGTTTCAACCTAGATTTTTAGTATTGTTTGTTCAGTATTTAAAGTTAAGGAAATTGGACTGTTTAACAGCAATAATTCCATTTTGATTAATTGCTCTCAAAAGTTAATAAAATCAAGTTAAAACTAAAGCAATAACTGTTATGCTAAACTTTACTAATTACGTCTAAGAGTGTTTTCAGCAGTTCATATAAAAATTAGGTTAATTTAGGTTATTTCTGATTGATATTTTGCAGAAAGACTAACTTATTAAATGTTTCAGCTTCCATAGCTCACATTTCCATAATTCTTGAAACACTGAATGCATATTATTGGAAATCAAGATTTAAATGAATTTGACCATGTTCCTAAAATTATTTTCAGTTATATATTTTTATAAAAATCTTATTTAAGGAGTTAATAAGGCCCATGTCTGTGTTACTATTAACATAATGTGGAACTTTACCTAATAGTATGGCTCTTTGAATATATGTTTATGTTATGGATATCATAATTCATCAATTATCCTCAAGCAGCCGTGGGCTACGGAGGTCCAACCAGACCACACAGTTTAGTTCTCCAAGCATATCTGCCCTGAACTGTATCTACTGCATCTCTCCACTGCACACCAATTCTAACAATGTACTGTTTGACATTGTCTGCCCACTGCATCGTAGGTTTCCCCCCTCTTTCTGAGGCCTTTAGGCACACTGTTCATAATCCTATTCGCTAATCTATAATTATCCATACGGGCAACATGGCCAAATCAACTGAGTCTTTCTCTGCACAATATAGTGCTCAGAGGAGGTTGCAAACTTCTTTTGCCTAACATCTTCATTACTTACAAAGTTGAATCACCTAATACCCAAGATACTGTGTAAACATCTAGAATCAAAAGCATCAAGTTTCCTGTTATCTTGTTTACAAAGCATTCAAGTTTCACTACCTTAACTAACCCTAGAAAGAACCAAACTATTATACAGTTTAATTTTAGTCTTTAGATGTATACACCTATTTCTCCACACACACCATAGATTCCTAAAAGTCCCAGAGGCAATCCTTATTCGCCTTTTAATCTCATGCCGCACATCACCTGTATCTGTTACATAACTCCTAAGATAATTAAACTGAGACACTTACTCAAGGGTGCAACCATTCAGAGTGACTGAAGCACCAACTTCCTGACCAATTTTCATCACTTTAGTTTTCTTTTTGTTTATCAACAAACCAACTCTATTACAAGTCTCATCAATAGCCCTAATGAAAGAATTAATATCATCAACATCAGTAGCCAACAGGGCCAAATCATCTGAGTAATCTAAATCAGAAATTTTGAAATCTCTAGACCATTTAAGGCCAAAATCTTTCCCTTGCAAAGAATTTCACATTACATAATCAATAACCAAACTAAAAAGAAAAGGACTCTGAATGCACCCTTGTCTAATTCCACTAGCAATGTTAAACCAATCGCTACAAGCCTTACCAACTCTCACACATGGCTCAGTGTTATTATAGAAAACTTATATTACACTAACTTGCCAGGTATTCCATATGATCTAACAATCAACCACAAATTATGTTGATCAAAGAGTCGAAAGCCTTTTTAAAATCAACAAAGCTAGCAACCAAAGGTTCTGAAACTCTAAATATTTCTCAAGAATCTGCCTGAGTGAAAATATCTGATCTACACATCCCCTACCACTTCTGAACCCACATTGCTCATCACGCAATTGACTGTCAACCAGATACTTAATTCTATTAAGCACATCTGCAAAGAACTTTAAAAAAATAAAATAAATAAATACCCCCTCAAGCAGCTGCTTGCCACAGAGGTCTGACAGGAGACTGTCAGTTAATATACCATAGTAGAAGGTCTGTGAGGATGGCAGGCCCTCAGCAGAAAAACGACACAAACAGCCATGCCTTACCCGGGGCTCGAACCCAGGTCCCGTAGATCAGTAGCCAAGCGCGCTAACCACTCGGCCAACCTGTAAAAAAGTAAGTAGGTTGATACCCCTATAGTTATCACAAGAATGCAATCACCTTTTTTGCAATGCATGACACTTTTAACAAGGTAATGGTCAGATCCAATTTCAACTTACCTGTAGGAGACGTTGCCCATTGCCATTGCAGCTACCAATATCAAAAGGGCCTATCACCCCTCCCCAAAGGGCAGAGTCAGTACCAACTTTGGCATTGAAGTCACCTAGAACAAGGGTAATATCTCCTTTTTTGACAGAATTCAAAATATCCTTAAGCTGTCTGTAAAACCTATCCTTCTCATCCTCATTAGCATCCTCAGTTGGGGCATAACAGCAGATAATATTCAAGTCTTTAATGCTTATCTGAAATTTTGCTGTAAGAAACCATTCATTAATGCACTCATATCCTAGAAGAGCATCACTAGCGTGTCTGCTGAGAAGCAGACCCACACCTTGGTGATGCTTATTGTCGTCCCTCCCTGAAAAGAGAAATTTAAGATTATTTTTAAGAATCTGACCTTTATCTGTCCATCTGGTCTCTTGCAGGCCGAGAATATCTAAATTATAATGGTGGAATTCTTGTGTGAGGACATCAAGAGAATAAGCTCTGTGCAGAGTCCTCACATTCCAACTATCTATGGAGAGAAAATGGTTAGTGGGATGTTTAAAGAAACTATGTTTATTTAGAGAGGGAATGCCAGCAATATCAAAGAGCCCACTAATTGCAAGCATGGGGCAAAGACCCATTCCTCCACCTCTAAAGGCTGAAGCCATCTACACTGAAAGACTTCCTCCAATGTAGAATTTGATGATGCCAGTAGAAGCAAGAGTTCAGGTGCCTATGATGGTCTCTGCTCAGGATTATCCACCAGCTGATAAACATATCCTGGGAATCTATTTACTTGGGGCTGTCAACCCACAAACAAACTGAAAACACAGTGGAAGATTCTCCCTCCTCAAAAGCCCACCAGTGCATTAAATTCAGGATCCATAGTCAAGCTCAGAGTCGTAATTCTGTTCAGGTTGATATATATGGTCAGTACCAGGACCCTGTGTGATTGACCACTCCTTAGCAGAGTAGAAAAAAAAGAAAAGTAGCCATAGCTGTCCAGATCAGCAGAAGGGGAGGGCTGCCAGATCACACTGATCTGGCAGCCCTCCCCTTCTGCTCCCTTTCACAAGGGAGTATCACTTTTGAAAGGTACTAATGTAATTCATATCGAGTTACTATAGAATTTCTATTAGATGATTCTGAGAAATCATTCTGATCTTGTGCTTAAATTTAAATACAATTGAATTAAAACATCAGATCTTTATTTCCACATATCTTTCTACCAACTATGTTAATAATCAATGAAAACAATAAAAATATATTTTTTATCCACCATGAGTAGTGGTTTAAATTTTATTCCTTCCAAAAGACATTTAATGTGACCTTGGGGTAAATACATTTATCGATTTATTAAGAAATGTTTTCCTGGAGTTATCCAATGAAAAGTCTGCATTTTTTTCTTGTTTTAATTAATTCTGAAATTTTTATTCTGCTGTTTCAATTTTTATATCCCCTCAAACTGCTGCTTGCCACAAAGGTGTAACAGGAGCCTGTTAGTTTATTAGGCCATAGTAGAAGGTCTGTGAGGATGGCAGACCTCAACAGAAAGACAACACAAACATTCATGCCTTACCCAGGGCTCAAACCCAGATTCCATTCATCAGTAACCAAGTGCACTAACCACTCGGCCACAGGACGGTGTTTAAATTTTTATTAATGTTTATTCCATTGTTTTTGCCTTAATCTCAATCGTGTTTGCAATGCAGAGATTTTTCCCTCTGGTTTATTTAGTAATATTATCAATTACCTGAAATAATGCTGCTTTGTTATTGGCTACACTGTTGGTAGTTTTCAGAGCAATCGGTTTCTTATTCCAACAGTGATTTCATTGTTTCCTGAGATAGCATTCGTTTGGTCAGAGTAGAATTGGTCGTGATAACAAGACTGATTTTTTTATGTGACAGGTTTTTTTTTATAATCTGCAATGACATTATCATTTAGTTTACATTTAATAGGAAGTCCTAAGAGTTCCCCTTCATAAATCTTATAGGCGATCGATCTTAACAGGCATCTGAAAAATGTTTACCACTTATCTTAGCATGTGGCCATCAGATTTATTTGCATGCTAACACTGCACCACCTACTTCATACTCATTTTTGCTTCTAATGGGAATGCATGCAAAATATTACTTTTCTTATTCTTCGAAAGATTACACATGTAGTTTGCTACTGCACAGTTTGGCATGATAAAAAAATTACCTGAAAGACTTCAAACAGAGAGATTTATCAAGTGGAGAACAAAGAAAGACACGAAAGAACAGATGGTTATGTAAATACTTTAGCTGTGCTCTCCTTGTTGTGACATCATGGGAGCACGCCCTCACACCGACACTTGAATGACCTTGATGAAACATAGCCTTATGGCACAACCTTATATATACTCACTTTGGCTATGGAGGTCCAACCATATTATGCAGTTTAGTTCTCCAAAACATCTCTCCTGAGCTATATCTGCTGCATCTCACAATGATGGCTTAGAACAGCTTTTAATATTAGTAATATTTATAACATTCATGGACACAAAAATTGCAGCACCATAAAGCAAGTCTCAAACCATGGTGAAACTGAGTAGAGTGGTAGAGCATATTGCAAGGTAGTAATGATTGATTTCACAATTGCCTGCATGCATATTAGGAGTGGAGATCCTCCAAATGGAGATACAGTTGTCCTTGTAACACTATCAGAGATATCAACCCAGAACATCTCATATCTGCTGTATAGGGGAGAAATCTGGGAACATAGCAAGCCAAAGTAGGGTGCTGAAATCCCATAGACACTGTTGGACAATGCATGCTGTATGGGGACATGCATTATCCTATTGAAAAATGGTATCAGGAACACTCTTCAGGAAAGGTAGACAATGGGGCACCAAAATGTTCAGCTGAAATGATGAATCATTGAACTGTTAAACTTCCCTGGACAAAAACAAAGGTATTCTGAAGTTATAACTGATGGCATCCCACCCAGAATGCTGGGTGTTTGGGCACTGTGATGATACATACAGCCAGTCTGTTTGGAAAGATTCCCCTTCACAATATAGTCATGCAAAGCACTCCCGGATGTGTGCAGGATCCTGATGCGACCATTATCTGCACCCAAACTGAAGCATGACTCACAACACATGTTGATGCACTACAGGTGGCATGACTGGCAATGATTAGCAATCAGAGGCAACCTGCACAGGGGATACCACTCCTGTAATTCAGCTTCATTCAGACATAAATAAACATAATGCACTGATCAGATATCAGTGCTTCATTCAGACATAATGCACTGATACATGCATTACAGGTGCCACATTGTGCTGAATTGCTGTAGATGTATAGGGATCAGAGGTTTCTTGCCAGTAGATGATGTGATCTTCTTTTAGTGTGGCAACATGAAGCAGTACATGTTCTCATACATTGCTTCACACAGCATGTTACAATGCTCACTACAAGATTGAGATGGTTGGCTATATGACGGACAAACTAATCTGCCTTGTGCATCCCCATGATATGGCCCTGTTCAAACAGGCCTAACTGCTGATAACACACTCACATTTGTTGCCTTGGCATAACTGAAACACCTGCACTGTTTCACTTCCACTGACTTCCATCTGCTACCAGTGGCTTTTATTCAGGACTCAGGACTGATGGCACCTCCTCTATTTTTGAAGTCATTTATTATGATTACATAAATATTCTCAATCATCACTGAAATCATTTGCATAGGACCTCTGGTATTATATGTGGTAATAATTTGATGTTACTGCATTCACCCTTTATGGGTGTTGCAATTTTTGTGTCCATTAGTGTATTTTACATGGCTGTTGTTTGATGTGTTAACTACTAAAACTAATAAATCTTTTTTTTTGCACAGTTATGATCAATAAAATTTTGGAGGCTAATTTCACCATGATCTTACAACACCTTGAATCTTGAACCAATAAAATTAAAAATTTACTTTGTGGACAGTGCTAAAGCAGTAGAGGTTATATAAACTATTTTTTTTACTCAGGCAAATACTTGATAAATGTCCTGAAGTTTAAAAGTATTGTTACCAGTTTTGTGCATTTCAAGTAGCTTCCTATTCTATCCATGGGCATAGTTTGAGGGTTATCATAATGCTTTTTATAGGAGTGATATCCTAACTAAATATTATCAACTTTCCCCTTTCAATGTATTGGTCATCATTACATCCTTTTCATTCCTGAGTTGGATTTTTTAAAACAATTCAGATATAAAGCATACCTGAAAGTTCAGCTAACTTAAGGATGGTCTTCATTATGCTAATAATTGGGTTTTAACCAATCTGATATTTGGTGACATCTGCAATGATTTATTCAGTCTTTACATGATCTTCCAAGTTATTGTTTACTGCATAGGAAATATAATGAATTCTAAGCAATTTATGAAATTAAAGTTTATAATTTTTATTTTCCTTAGATGTGCTTACTGTACTACTCATGAGCTGTTTAATCGCTATGAACATAAACTTTTTCGCTTCAATGAAGATGTAATGGTAGAAGAGCCTATAGATAAGGATGATGCACTGCTTTCTACCTCGCGATTTAGAACTTGGGCTGACAGTGAATTAGAAAGTATTCTTAAAGCAATACTTAATTTTGGAAAGATTCATGGAGGTAAGTTGGTATAAATTTTTTAATATTGTAACAATGTAATTTACATCAGAATTTTATTATGACGTTCTTCATTATAGTAACACTTTAAAATATCTCCTACAGCAATAGCCAACCCAAATTTAGTAAAGAGCTACTTTGTATTTAAAAGGTATTGTTAGAAAAAATTCTTTGTATATTTAGATGCACTTGTTTAGAAATTTATAAAATATTAAAATAATCCCTTTTTAGTTGGTCATTTTTATTTTCTTATTGAAACATAAGCTCACCGGACAAAAAATTAGTAACACCTCTGTGCGACTGAAGAATAGCCGAAATCCTGTCTGGCATGGATGCCACCAGTGTGTGGGTGTAGTGCACATCAATATTCATCCACTCTTCCAGCAGCAAATGTCGCAGTTCGGCCAGATTGGCCGGATGGCTAGGACGATGCTTCACTCTTTGTCCCATATAGTCCCACAAGTTTTCTATGGGATTCAAATTCGGGGATTTAGTGGGCCAGGTTGAGATGTTCAAAGTCTTCAGAATGCTCGTCATGCCAATCCGACACACTTCGAGCCCTGTGCATGCGACAATTGTTGTCTTGGAAGTCTCATGTATCCTTCTGGTGTTCACTGTGGTGCTGCACAAAAGACAATGTGGTTGTCCAGTAGCTCCATATTGCCCTTCTAGTTCAAGTGTGACTTCACCACAACCAAAGAACCCATTTCCTTTGTAAGTGAAACACCCCCAGAACACCACAGAGCCTCCTCCAGCTTGAACAGAACCTTGCACACAATCCACATGGAAGGCTTCATGTAGCTTACAATGTACCCATCGTCTCGCATCATTCAAGTACAAGCAAAAACGTGACTCATCCGACCAGATCACATGCTTCCAAGAGTCAACAGTCCAGTCTTTGTGGCACTGTGCCCACCGTAGCCATGCAGCCTTGTGCAGAGCTGTTAACATGGGTCTCTTCTGCAGTACTCTGCTCCAGATATCCATGGCATGCAGTTCCCTTCGGAATGTTCATTCAAAAACAGCTTGTTGTAGGCCTGCATTGACTGACTGGAGCAATTCCTACCTTGTTGCAAAGCGGTTTGCCCTAACAGTGCGTGACACACTGCAGCGGTCCCTATTGGTGAGCAGTCTTTCTGCCACAGTTCTGCTGACAATTAGTGGAGGACTGTGATGTACGCCACTTCTGGAAGACCCTTTGGACAGTAAGTTTCAATACACCTGCAAAAGCAGCAACTTCTTGTACACTATGCCTTTTGGCTCGGCCAAACTCAATAACACCTTTATGCCACTCATTCACATCTTTGACATGACCCATGTTTCACGGAGCAACTAACACACATGTGGCACACACTTCTTGTCACTGTATAAACCCTGTAGCACATGGCACAGCTGTTTGTAGGATACATTTGTTACTGGTGCACCCTCTGTTGCTGTCGAACGGATGTAACCCTCATACTGTGGGAGATGACTAATTTTTTGTCTGGTGAGCTTATATTATATATATATATATACATACCGATCAGATAATACATTAAAACCTCTGCATTATGCAAAGAAGCATGCATGCAGCCAATCAGTGTCATGTGCCAAGGTCATGAATGATATATGTAATACCTGGATCGGAGCTCTTGCAGGCAGTATTTCGTTTTGTCTCATCATGGATAAATCAAAGGATTTATCTGATTTCAACAAAGGCCAAATCATTATGACAAGATGCATTGGTAAGAGCATCTCCGAATTAGCGACACCGATAGGCTGCTCACGCTATGTAGTAGTGTGATGTATGTGACACTTCGAGCCATCGACAAGGTGTGAGCCGGCCATACGTCATTGATGCCAGAGGTCAGCGCAGGCTATCTCATCTTGTCCACAGCAACAGGAGGGCTACTGTGGCTGACATTACCCATAATTTCAATTGTGGTAAAGGGCCCAATGTGTCCAAACACACAGTTCATTGTAAGCTCTTGGATATGGTCTCTGCAGCCGCAGACTAATTTGTGTGCTTATGCTCAGAGCTGTTCATTGTCATCAATGCTTACAGTGGTCACGTAATCATCGACATTGGACCATAAAAGACTGGAAGAGGGTCACATGGTCAGACAAATCCCATTTTCTATTACACCATGTGGATGAATGAGCTCATGTGCGGCGTTTACCCATGGAAGCCGTGTCACCTGGATGCACTGTGGGACAGATCCAGGCGGCTGGAGGGAATGTGATGGTCTGGGTAATATTTTCTTGGGGAACACTTGACCAATTATTCCTGTAAAGCAAACTCTGACAGCTGTCACCTACCTGAACATCCTGGCTAACCAAGTACACCCCTTTATGGTGACTGTATTCCCTGGCGGAGATGGTGTCTTTCAACAAGACAGTGTCCAAAATGTCACACTATGAAGAAGGTTCAGGAGTAGTTCATAGAACATAATGAGGAATTCCATTTAAGGCCATGGCCCCCAAATTCGCCGGATGTGAATCCTATCAAGCATTTGTGGTTTGAGTTAGAGAAATGGGTACGAGCAGCATCACCCCAACCACATAATTTATGGGAACTGTGGGATCTGCTGTTGCAGTTGTGGTACCAAATATCAAGCAACACCTACCAACATCTCATTGAATCTATGGCTCATCAGGTGAGAGCTCTTTTGGTGGCGAGAGGAGGACCTACATCATATTAGGTAGGTGGTTTTAATGTTTTGGCTGATCGATGTGTGTGCGCGTGTGCTCTTCCCCCATATGTATATAAGGATTCAAAAAGGCAAAATGCTGTATTTTTTCAAAGGAATAATGGAGTAAACAAAAGAGAGGTAAAATTCAGATAACCTTTCAGTATCCATTATGTTACTAATTGAGGTCTTTGGTTTTTTACTTTATGTTATGCTTATAAATCTAGAAGTGCTTATAAGTATTCTGTTATTATCATATTGTGAATTTACTGCTTTTACCAAATGACATGATTGGTTTAAATAATTAATTTACATGTAAAAAACCGATCGTGACATTTGACAAAAAGAGTACACATAGAGGGATTTGTCAAAATAATGGAAACATCTACTGTTCGTGGAGAACATTTTTTTAATGAGCTGTAGGCCCGCAATCAGGCATTCAGAACAGACACAATTTGACATGGAATAGGCTTATACAAGTCATGAACATATGGTTATGGAATGTGAGACCATTCTTCGTGTAAAATGTGGCCCAACTGTGCCAGTGATACTGGAGATGAAAGGGTGAATTGACCTTGCGCTCCAGATATTCCCACAAATGTTCAATATTATTGAGGTCTGGAGATTGAGGTGGCCAAGGTAGCTATTGTACCTCATTCTCATGCTCTGCAAACCACAACTTGACACGTTTCACAAAATGCATGGGCGTGTGATCTGCTTGAAACCAGGGACAGTCATTAGGGAACAATGCCCGCAACATTGGGTGCAAGTGGTCCCCAAGAATGGATTTGTTTGTTGCGGATGTGACACAACCCTGCATAATAGCTAATGGCCCTAAGGAATACCATGACATGGCACGCCACAGCATCAGGGATCCACAGTCAGAACCAAACAGTCGGGTGGTATGCTTCTGCAGATCGCTTTCGCCAGATGTATACTTTACCAGTGGTGAAAAACAATGTATAGCACGATTTGTCAGACCAGATGACATGTTGTCAGTCTTTAGCATCCCCGTTTTTATGTGCTTTGCACCATCTTACACATTTTTTGCATTTCTGCTGCTATTTGTGGGTCGTGGTCTTGTGCTTCCATTGTACAATCCGGCCAACATTCGCACCTCCCTATCTGACATCTTCACATGGCGTCCACAATTTGCACATTTAGAGGCAATGCTCTGTCCTTTTTGATAGGTAGTCATAATCTTCGATACAGTTTCTCGTGTTACACCTACTGTTTGTGCCGTTCTGGTTACTGAAGCTCCTGCAAGATACGCACCAATGATCATGCCTTTTTGAAGGTCACTGAGATCTGACATTGTCGGCAACATGTCATCACATTGTTGGCATGTTGTTGTACACCACAACTGCTGTTTCACCTGCACCTGTAGCAGTGCTACATGATAGCAGACATCGTACTTATCCCCTTCATATACCTCACATTGCAGATGACGTCGTCCCTGTGATATGCATATGGCACATTGCATGTACTCCAGTCATCGTCAGTGTTTCCATTATTTTGATAAACCCTTGTCTGTATAGCTCATGTTTCAGTATTTTGTGATTAAAATTAAAGTGCCATGTAATGTCTTATATAAGTCAACTTTTCATTGTTATTCCATTTAAAAAAAGACAATGAATACTGGAATAATACAGTGATAATTTATTGTGAGTAATTCAGTATAAAATAACACTCAACAAAATTTTCATAAAAGTCATGCCTATGAGATAAAAGTAGCCATTTTCTTAAAATTAAAAAAAAAAACTTTCAAAAAAGTTTAATTAAAAAACATTCTTGTCATATTTGTGTTCAAGGTGCTGAACACAAATATGACAATGAAAATGCGAAATTGGCTATGATTTCTGAGAAATCCACAATAGCTCCTTATATAATAGAGTAATACATACATATGACATGTATCAGTAAAACTCCGCTTCTACTTCTGACGTCACTTTGCCTATCGCTTGTACAGCTGCTCAGGATCATCTCTGGTGAGCGTCCAACAATAGTTAGCCAACATTGAAGTGAAACAGTTTCCCTGATATCTTTTATCCCTCATTGCAATGTCCTATTGAAAACGTTCACTGTGCTCATCACTAACTATGCCGCAGTTGTCAGGGAAGAAATCCAAGTGGGAATGGAGAAAGTGGATCTTTAAGGACATATTGCAGCCAAGTTTGTGATACAGAGACAACGTGTCTTTAACCAGTTTCTGACATTCCCCAGGAATTTATTTGACACCAGATGAAATGCATCCCAAGCCTTTTTCTCATCACCCTGAAGCAGGTTGTCGAACATCTGGTCTCTGAACAACTTTTGGATCTGAGGACCCACAAAAATTCCCTTTTTAATTTTCACTTCGCTGAGTCTAGGGAATTTTTCAGCCAAGTACTTGAAAGCTGATGTAGTCTGGTCCATGGCTTTCGAGTTTGATGTGTAGGGAGGGTAGCAGGATTTTGTGCGTTTCTGCCAGTGCTCGGTGTTCCACATTCTTCTCTCTGACCTTCAGAGATTTCCTCTGATGCCAGTTTCTTTTCATGTAATGCAAAGTCTTTGCTTGGCTGTCCCATTCACATAATAAACAGCAGTACTTCGTATATCCCAGCTGCAGACCCATCAACAGAGCCACAACTTGGAGTCACAACAGAGATGCCAGCCATACTTGCTGTATTGAAGACAATTCAACAACTGTTTTAGGTTGTCGTAGGTTTCTTTCATGTAGACAGCATGTCCAAGCAGAGTGGATGGAAGTCGATTTCCATTATGCAGCAACACCGCCTTGAGACTCAGTTTCAAGGAGTCTGAATAGTCGCCATTCTTGAGGGTCATGTTTGATTCCAAGAGCATTCATCAGGCCATTTACATCGGAGCAGAACACAAGGTCATCTTCCTTTCTGATGTAAGGTGCAAACTGCTCATGACGAGTTTGAAACGAAGTCATTCAGACATTTTCCTTGAGAAGATTCCATTGTTTAAGTCTTGATCCAAGTAACTCCACTTTGGCCTTGGACAGCTCCAGATCACGAACAAGATCATTCATTTCTTTGGTGAGAATGTGTGGCGCAGATGATGCACCGTGGCAGACGTATGGATCATCATTAGAAATCAAAGGCTGCTGAGAACCTGACTTCAGTTTGCCTCCCTCCTCATTGCCTGAATTGATGAAAATTCTTGTGGAGGTTCGGGAATGGGAAGGCCTTTGCCGTGCGGAACTGGTCAGAGAGCAGATTGTATATTTAGGTATGCTATTGTCTACTTCTTTTTCTTTGTGATGCCTCCAGAAACAGGTGGAACCATGCAGAAATAGCAGTCATTTTTGTGATTGCTTGGCTCTCTCCAAAACATAGGAACAGCAAACGGCATCACCACTTTTTCGCGTTTCAGCCACTTTGGAAGATTTCTTGCACACGTACTGCAGCACATATATGGGGCCCAGGCCTTATCCTGGTTCCCAATCTTGCATCCAAAATAAAACTCATTCACTGCTTTCTCTATTGGAGTGATGCCCCTTTTCTGCCTTGCAAATGTAACAAAATGTATCTGCACTATTAACACAGTTACGAGGCATCACTACTGCTGGATTAAAACTACAAAGATCACTTATGTTGTACTTATGACTCAGGGATAAATGGGAGTCGTTCAAAAGACTTACAAACTAACGATTGCATCATCTTTTGTCTGCAATCGTAAAGCCGCGATGGCATGACAACTACATTGCATCAATCAATGATGCAATACCTCCAGGGGTTGTGTGTATGGTGGGCTGATGCAATACAATGCAATATGTTGCAATCTGGAGTTTAAAATACAGCATTGTGAAATGGTTACCTATGTACTCAATGCAGACTGAGTCATTTATACAAGATCATCTCTGTCTCTCCTAAACAAGAGTCAATCGACAAATTTTATTGTCATTTTCACGTTCAACACCTCGAAATCAGTGAAGATTGGCTATTTTCATTTCAAAGCCTTTTTGTGTGTTGCCCAGTGTAATAAATATAAATTCATATTTGGAATGGAGTGTAAAAAACTAAACTCATATTTTGCAGAAATAGTTTTTAAAATGCCAATGGAGAAGAAAATACACACATATATATATAGATAAATATTATAAGGGAGGAGCAAGATAATGAATTGATCCACAGAGGACCAATATGTTTTCTGACATTTTCTCCAAATTTATCACTAAATAGTGCATTTGGAGAACAGCTAAAAAAAAGTATATGCATTATGGAACTTTGTTCCAGTTCAGTATCAGACATCTCCCCAAAAAATTTTCTACTTTCTTGCCCTGCTTCCACTAGTCAAAATGCTCCATGAAATATTTTGGACATGAGCCCCCAATGTGGATATATATAGGTGTTTATCATATCTGCATCCATTCACAGGCTGCAGAGATCTAATCAAACTGCAGTTTTCTTACATAAACTGAGCAGCAGCTGCTGACATTTACCATTATAGGCCAACTTTTTTTTTATCAACCTACTAAATTCTTAGCCTTCCTTTTTTCTCAAACCTATAGGAACAAGGTTCATTATTCAGTTCACTAATATGTAGGTCTGAATGCACTTAACGTGATCAAACCAACACAGTCTCTCCTTAAACAAGATGCTGCTCAGAGGTGATTAATGACATTTTTATCTAACATTATTTGCACAAAAACCCTGATATCTTAAGGCATTCTGCAAACACCTGGTGTCAAAATCATCAGTCCAACTGTTATTTACAAAAAAAGTCAAATGTACCATAACATATTTTAGAGAGGACCAAATTGTTATAAAGCCTTAGTTTAGCTTTTAGAGTTAGCTGTCTATTTTATCTCCACTCCTTGCAGATTTTTAAGAGTTCCATCACCAAAGCTTCTTTTTCTATTTACTTCATGTCTCACATTTCTAGGATTAATACATAATAACTTGGAATTAATACATAATAATTCCCAAGGTAAACATACTTCGGTTCTTATTTTATCAATGAATAGTGCACTAAATGTTCAGGTTATAAAGGCTTAGAGTTTGGGAGGGAAAGGGGAATCATTTGACAGCTGTTAAGAAGACATAAATAGAAACTTCCCATCAAGGCATTCTAGCATATACATCATATGCCTTGATTTAACAGACAAAGTCTTTCTGAGCCCATCAGTAACCCCTTTCTCACCTGAGACAGCATGGAAGCTAGCAAATATATATATGTATATCATTATATGTTAGCTTGGACTCTCCCTTGCAAAGCTTCACTTGCAATCAGTTCACAAAGCTTATTCATTTACTAATATGATAACATACATAGTTGTATCAGAATAATATGACCACTCACAGAATCACAGCGTACCTTCCCAGGCGCGTCACAGAGTGCACATGACAAAGTCGACCACATGGAGATATAAGCAGCCTATTAATTATTAGTACAGATGAGCCATAGTGTGTAATGTGAGCACAATAGGCAGAGGTGTTGATTTAACGGATGTTCAAAAAGGAATGACCATTGGCTATCACGCTAAGGATGGAAGCATCTTGGAAACAGCAGACTTCGTGGGCTGTTCGTGAGGTGCTATAGTAAGGGTGTACTAAGAATGGACTGCTGGCACACCTAGTACCTACAGATGTCATAACTGTGGAACCCCAAAGGTCACTACCATCATTTTACAGTGGAAGAGTAGAAAAAGGTTGCTTTCTCCAACAAATCAAGGTTTCTACTCCACAGAAGTGACAGGTGGTGGTGGATACGGCGTCAGACACACGAGAACCAACACCCAGACACGCTTGTCGGTCAAGTACAGGCCGGTGGTGGCAGTGTGCATGTCTGGGGAATGTTTTCCTGGTATGACCTGGGGACCGCTGGCACCACTGGATGGGTCCCTGAATGCCAATGGCTATCTGTCCATCCTCGCTGACCACATGTCCCTTCATGTTGGATGTTTACCCTGTGATGATGGTGCCTACCAACAGGACAGGGCGCCCTGCCATGTCACTAAGGTAGTGCGTGACTGGTTCCAGGAATACAACAACGGTGTCTCCATTCTCCCTTAGCCAGCAAAATTGCCCGACCTCAATCACATAGAGCAGTGGTTCCCAACCTTTTTACACCAGAGGACCACATTCCCAAATCATATTTGAGTTGCAGACACTCATTACACATTTAACAGTTTAGTGACTTAAATTAAAATCTTTAAATGCTGGCCAATGAAGGAATAGGCCTGTATTCAATAATATAAGTTGTTATTTACTGTAACATAACAAGTAAAATGCATGGATGTAGAAAAAAGAACTAAATTATTTTTCATACAATTTATTAGTCACAATAAAATTACAAATATATTCAATGGGAGCCTTGTGCTTGAATTTCACTCACTAGTTTTTCAATATTAGGCCTCAAAGAAGTTAAAGATAATCTCAATGCTGGTTTAATTTCCGAACAGTTTCTCTGTTTTGTTTAAATAGCACTAAATGCAGAAAATGCAGTTTCACATGTACGTTGAGTGGAAAGAAAGAAGTACTTTAAGTGCTTTTTTGCTCAGTGCTGAATATTCTTCACGAATTTTAATGCAAAAACTAAACATATTATTGTAGTTACTTTTCATTGCCTTTAGATGTGAATCCAAAGATAGTTCAATTAGTTGTTCCTGTTGTGAAAGGGATAGGTTGTGATTTTCACAGGGTAAAAATGGATCAATTACCCACAAGTTTCCAGATCTAGCATCAGAGCTCTCTGGAAAATATCCTTCAAAATGCATTTGAAGAACTTTGATGTAAAGTTTGACACATGAAAATACTTCTTGTGTATTTAAGTCTGCTGTGTCGGAAATGAATTCTGAAAATAAAGAGAACATATCAAAATAGTCTTCTTGTGTTTTTCTCCTCCATAGTTTTAGTTTTCTTTTGAAGGATTCAATTTTATTTCCCAAATCAAAAACTGTTTTTGATGGTCCCTGAAGAGATTTAGCTCATTTATCAACTGGAAAATATCAGACAAAAAGGCTAATTTTACCAACCATTGAGGATCTCGAAAATTACCAGTCAAATCCAATTTACTATTATTAAGAAATATATGTACTTCTCTGAGCTCATAAAGTCTACTCAAAACTCATCCTCGAGAAAGCCAGCGAACCTCTATATGCAGCAAACAGCTTTGTGTGAAATGATCCCATTTCCTCAAATAGAATTGAAAATAATCTCGAATTAAGGGCATGACTTTTAATAAAGTTTACCACTTTCACAGCAGTTAATAGCACGTCATGGAGTTCTGAACTCATCCATTTTGAAGCAAGCATTTCCCTATGAATAATGCAATGGGTTATTTGTAATTTATCACCCGCTTCTTTCTTTACTAAGCTGCAAGTCCAGATTTTCGTCCTGTCATTTCAGCTGCACCATCAGTGCACAAACCAACACAATTCATCCAGGGTTCGAGCACCGGGTAAGGCATGGATGTATGTGTCGTTTTCTGCTGAGGTCCTGCCATCCTCTAAGACAATTCATTAACTGACAGGCTCCTGTCAGACCTCTGTGGCAAGCAGCTGCTTGAGGGGGTATTTATTTATTTATTTATTTTTATTATATAGCCATTGAAGGTTTTGAAGATTTCATCTCCAGTTGTATGACCTGGTACTTCCAGACAAGCCATAAATTCTTCACAAGCATTACTTTTTTCAAAGTCAATATTTTTAACATAAACTAGTAACATAGCTTTTTTGCTACATCAGTGGACTCATCTATTTGGAGGGAAAACCATTTAGATTGGTGCACTTTTGATATCAATTGATTTTCTACATCTGAAGCCATGGCCTCAATCTTCCATGTGACTGTATTGTTATAGGTATGGATGTCATTTTTTGGGAAAACTTTTCACCTAATATTTTCCTAGTTGCATCAGCGATACAGGTTAAAATTAAATGTTCACCTATAGTGAAAGGTTTGTTTGCTTGAGCAATTCTTAATGATATAATAAAAGATGCTTTCAAAGCTGCTTTATTATGGGCTAAAAATGTTTCCATGCATTTTTTGTCTGACTTCAGCTTGGTCTGTTTGTTTAAAAAAATCAACAGACTTACCTTCAAAATCATTATGTTTAGAGCCAAAATGATGGAACAATTTGGCCAGCTTCATTGCTTAGAATTTCAGCACATATTATACATTGATGCAGCTGAATGTTTGCATCTTCAACATATGTGGAACCATACTTAATGTATTCTGAGCTGTATTTGCAGTTTGCAGCTTTCCTACATTTTTGTCTAGTTGCTACACTCTCAACTTCAATACCACTCGGCCCGGTTTCACATCTTTCATTGTCATCAACAATTTTTCTTTTTAAAATATCCAACAGTTTAATTTATATACTCATTTTCAATGGAAGGGATAAAAAATAACATGTAAAGAAAGAGTCCCTACTAAAACCATCCACAATAACTAAAGTCTACTCATTTGCAAGACGGACTAGATGTTAACAAACATTATTACGTGATAGATGTGTTGTTGTGTTGCGATTGGTCTCTCCACTCTCACACATGCAGCAGTTCGCCTTTCGGTTTTGGTCCAAACTTCATCTTCTCTATGCTCAGTAATTGACAGCGGTAGTTGAGAATTAGATTAAAGATGAAAATTTTTATATTATTGGCACCACATTCACAGACCAAAGGTTGGGAAACATAGAGCACTTGTAAGACCATTTGGATCGACGGGTTCGGCATGCAGACCCACAACCATGTCATCTCCGGAACCTCCATGCTCTGCTGGAGACCGAATGGGCATGTGTGCCTCTGGCTACCTTCCAGGGCCACATTGTGTCCATGCTACGCCGTCTCACTGCTTGTCATCAGGGCCAAGGGTGGTTATTCCCATTATTAGGTAGGTGGTCATGTTATTCTGATATGACTGTGTACTTTTCTCACTGAATTATGACCACCTCCCTCCATGTTATGTCAGTGGAAGCTAAGTTCAAAGCTCTATATCTTCTAAAAAAGAGTTTTGTGACAGAATGGGACTGAAGATAAGTTAAAGATCTCAATCAAATGTATCTAAATCTCAGTTTTTCAACAAATTCCCTTAGTATTTAAAGAGTTATGAGAGTGTGAATGTTTTAAAACAGCAAAGCCTAATGTTAGAATTTAACTCAGAAGTTAATTACAATTTGAATAAGAAGTATTATTTCACACCATTTAATACAACAGATGTATACTATTTGAAAAGTTAATATAAATAATTTTTTGATATTTTTCAATGTTCCTGACTTGCATTATTGCTGTTAAATGTTCAAAATCCATAGCACTTTAAGTACAAAATGAACATTATTAAAAATTGAGATTTAGATAGATTTTATTGAGATTTTCAATTTATCTTCCGTTACCTTTTAAAATGCTTAGTTTAGAAGTTATAAAGCTTTGAAAGCTTCCATTTATATAACATGGAGGGAGGTTGTCATAATTTAGTGTGTACTAAGTGTATATCAATTTAAATAACTCCCAGGTAACTAACTATGTCATTACATAGATACAAATGACCTTGCAGGTTATTGATATGCCAATTACAGCTTCATTTCTTGCCAACAGTAATGGATGAGAAAACTTGTCTTATTTTCAGCCTCTCCAACTTACATACTCACGCTGTGCCACTGATCCCCTGAATATTTCATGAAATGTTTAATAATTCCCCTTAGCAAATTTAATATTTCATCTGGGCCTTTCCCTTATGACTGTCAACAATGAGTAAAAAATAAATAAATAAATACCCCCTCAAGCAGCTTCTTGACACAGAGATCTGACAGGAGCCTGTCAGTTTATATGCCATAATAGAAGATCTGTAAGGATGGCAGGACCTCAGCAGAAAAACAGCACAAACATCCATGCCTTAACCTGGGGCTCGAACCCAGGTCCCTTAGATCAGTAGCCAAGTGTGCTAACCACTCGGCCACAGAATGGCTCAACAATGAGTATTGTAATTAATTCAAGGTTTTATTTACCATTTAATTTGCTGAAAATTTCTCAGTAAGAGAGGTTCCATTGGTTAATATTGGTTTAATAGCTGATATTAAGGATATAATAGTTAAAAGAGTTATTTACTGCACTTATCTTTATTGTTATGAATTTATGATATGCATTATTAGCCTGATAATGTGTCTGATGTGACATTAAATGCAGATGATTAGATTAGTGTGTATTAAAATGTATTATGATGTGTTTGTTGTATTACATGCTAGAATTGAATTTATTTGGCAGATAATATAATCAGAAAAAAAATTATTCTGTTTCAGTTGCACATGCATATTTAGAAGATGGGAACCAAAATATTAAACTTTTTGAAGCTTTGAAGAAAGAATTTAGAGTATGTTATGATTTGACTTCACTTATATAGTTCTTCATATGAGTTATTTTTAAACAACATTATTAAGCAGTTTTCAAAAATACATTATGACTGTAATGAGGCTCAGATCTTTTTATATTTGGAGGCTTTTACAAATTAAACTATCATCTCTGATTTCTGGATTCTCTACTAAAAGCCTTACATTTTTACTGATGATCATAAGTAATGCCTTTATATGATACCACCCTCATGACTGGAAATCATTATAACCCCTTAACCACTTATGTGAGTTTTTTTTTTTTGTTGTTGTTGTTGTTGTTTTTGTTTGAAATTACATTTCAAAAATTGCACATATTTTTAATTGCATATTTCAAATATTGGTTCAGCCAATAATACCCTTTGCTGGTAAAAATAATTTTTTTTTTAGTAGTATCAATGAAAAATATGATAGTAGAGAAATGTGATATTTTAATGAAAAATCATTATTAGAAAATATCCATACTTGCAAATTTAACTTATTCTAATATAAATCAGTATATAATAAATAAATAAAAAGCATAAAAATTAAATGAAAGT
The DNA here is from genome assembly GCA_038380435.1 of Ryuthela nishihirai. Lineage (NCBI taxonomy): Eukaryota > Metazoa > Arthropoda > Arachnida > Araneae > Heptathelidae > Ryuthela > Ryuthela nishihirai. The sequence continues at coordinate 2,505,098 of JAWZYU010000032.1, read as the reverse complement.
GTCCAAACTAATGCAAAACAACAACAACAACAAAAATATATGAATAGCATCTGCTACACACTACACTAATCTTTTCTTTGTCAGCTGCATAAACAGAAATGTAAACAACCATATTCAGGTTGAGAACTAATATAGAAATGTTACAATTTAGGTCTCCAATCTAGTAAAGAGCTTTTAAATAAAAAGGGGAAGAAAAAAAGATTTTTCATGCTTTAAGAATTGAATAAAGTGTCACTGTTTTGCTGAGCCTAACTGTGGTGTTGCAGTTTTGAAATGAGTTGCCCAAATCCAGTTCAAGAGAAAGATGGAAGGGGTTAAATTATTGGGTCTAAATATATAGAAGAACTTCCTCTGGTAGTCAAATTGATTTTGAAATGTTTAAAGTCATTGTGTTTTTTTATATTCTTTAGCAAAAGTGCAGGTTTGTGGATAGGATACAGCTACACAGAGGCCACAAAATAAAATTAATTGCAAATTTAAAAAAAATCATTGAACAATTAAACATTACAACATATAAAACCTTTAATTATATTTAAAATGAGGATTATGGCTGATGAAACAGAATGGGATTAGATAGTTGTGCATTAAAGGTGCAATTTATGAAAAAGTATGTCATGATTGACCAGTAGCTTGTGGCTGACAGGTTGAAAGTATTGTACCTAAATGTAATGAATAGAGAAACAATACTGTAAGTGATAAACACTTTGACATTCCCTACCTCATTGAAGTGTGCACGTACAGATTTAATTTTTTTATCAGCAGGAAAGCATGGTCCAAATCATGACCATGGTTGAGTAATTTGAAAAAAAATTGTACCTTAATCAAAGTATTTAGAGTCCCATGAAATTTTCAGAAATAAAGTAAGGACCAATCAATTTTAATGGAACCTCAGTGCGGTTGTATTTTATTTAAAACATTTATAGTTTTTAAGCATGTTTAAAAATTGTTCAGTTTTTTTTAATAACAATATTTCTATAATTCAGTGATGTTAAAATTTGTAAATAGTAATTATTCTAAATCTTCTAGGCTCTGAGAGGTGTGTGGATGAAGCTAAATGATTGTGCTTCTGCTCTTGATGAACTGGATATGGCAACAAGCCGTCTTCGTCTACGTTTTCCAGATGAACCAGTTCTAGATCCCCCAGTTTTATACGTTTTGTCTCCTCAGGAGGTAAGAATAGTCATTTAGATTTCAGCATGTAAAATAAAACTATTACCATCAACAAACCATATTTTAAAAAAAGAAGACTGACAGAAATTATTATTCTGTTTTTAACTATTTTGTTTTAGCCGTAATGTTATTTTTTATTTTGTTTTTGCCAATGCTTGTGTACAGATTGTAGCTTACACCTGAGACAGTTGAAATAAGACCCTAAATTCAGCTAATAGGTCATGAAGTCACTCTTGTGACCAGTATAGTAGCTGTCTTATGCCTTTTTTCAACAATATATTTTTCCCCATCCAATTTTAGGTATATATTGTTTTGAAACATTTTTACTAATATTTCACAAGAGTGTTTCATCAGTTTAGTGTTTTCAAGCTTCCTTTCAAAGGGCAGAATGCCCCATCATTTCTTACCTCTTCAATAAGTAACAGAGGAGACAGTTATTTTCAAGATGGTATATGCATTTTGTCAAGCTCAACAATTGTGAATTATTTCTGAAACTCTTTTCAGGCTGTTTCTGTGCATCACTACCATGAATTTTTGGATGATTTATAACTTACTTTCTCGATGTAAGCTTGTATTATATTATTAAGGACTGAATATTCCATACTGCTTGTTTTTAAATCATAAAGGCAATGCTGCACTTTAAAAATCTTACTCTTCTACAGAGCTTTTGAAGTTTTTAAGTGAATTGATTTGAGAACAACTAAAAAAGCTGCTCTCTCAGTTCTTCATCTTAACTTTTAAGTACTTGTTTTATATTATCTCTCTGTTATATACTTATTATTGTGCTTTTATGGTAAAATGAAAGAAAATAGTGGTAATCTTAAACACTTTGTTCAAAGCTAACATAACTGATTTTATTTTCAAAATGAAAAATTTCAGATCTTAGTCTGAGACACGTGTCTGAGCTCTCAATACAATGTTTAGTCAATATAGGGAAGGAAGAGATCACCTCAATTCATTAATTTACAACATGCTTATGAGGAATATGAACTAAACAGTTGTTCTGTGATGTATATTTTGATGGAATGCTCAGAAAGGGTGATTCTGAATAATGTATCTCAGCATGATGCCAAAAATTTGCACTTACCCAATAGAAACGATGCAAAAAATCACCAAATAATGTAGAAGGCCTTCCTCTTAAAAATCCATTTGAAATACTAACATAGGTTGACTGTGAACAATCTACATCTCCAGACAAAAACAGTTCTTCCTAAAAATAATAGAACACATGGTACAGACAAGACTTTAACACCAATTGTCATTCTGTAGGTTGGTGTATTGTCCAAAAGTTTATTCTGATGAATAATAGTGCCAGACTACATATAACACAGCTTATTGCATTCATCTGCTGATGGTATTTGATATTAATATTAACATTTTTGTTGGTAGTAACAATATTAACATTTTTGTTGGTAGTCATTCCAAATTCCAGTATTCAGTTCCTTTAGCTATGATTACGGTGACCATACATCCTTTATTTAAGAGCTAGTCCTTTATTTCACTGCTCTGTGCTTTAGATTTATTTTTTTCTTCTAAAATTGCCATTTTGTCCTTTATTTTGTGAATTAAAATAGTAAAGTGAATATTGGTGCGCAGCACAGGGCCCAAAGAAACATGAAACTGTCATTTCACCGGCACTCACTACTATTGGTGCGGCATCTATGGCTGCGTCATTGATGTGTGTGTGTACATATTGCACTTGACTGTGTGTGTAGTGTAGAAGCTGTGGTAGGAGTGAGTGGATGTCTTGAAGTTGCGTTGTCACTGGTGCACTTTGGCTCAACATTAATTATTTACGTAGGAGTTCATTCAAAACTTATTGTATGTTCAAGTAGGTAAAGCTTAATATTGTTTTTGTAATTACATATTAATTTTTATTTTATAGACTCATTGTCATGGCACCCAAAAGAAATGTATTTTCAACCAAACATTGGAGGAAGAATTTCCTTTCGTTAAAAGAGGAATAGTGGATAGTGACATCAAATGTAATAAATGTTCAGCAAATTTTTATATCGCAAATAGTGGCAGATCAGCAATTGCACAGCATTTACAAACATCAAAACAAAGAAGCTAAAGTCAGGGCTTCATCGATTAAATCATTAAACTCGTTCCTTGTTAGCAAAATTTTCGATGACAAAGTAAAACAGTTAGCTCTAAAAGAAGCATCTTGATGTTATCATTCTGTACAACATAATCACTCATTTCGGTCAAATGACTGCCCTTCGAAATTAATCAAGACATGTTTTGACGAAAAGTATTCTTGTGCCAGAACAAAAACAGAAGTGATCATTTGTAATGTTTTTGGTCCATATTCTGTTGCCTCAGTTAAAGCTGATTTATGTAAAGCAAATTATATTACTATTTATTTGAACTGTTCTAATCATGGAAATATTAAATTGTGCCCGATTCTGGTCAGGTATTTTTTACCCAATCACGGTGTCAAAGTAAAAGTTTTAGATTTAAAGAATACCCAGAGAAAATTCTAATATATTAACAGCTTGCATCAAGCTATTGTTAAACAGATATGAATTTATTGATAAATTATGTACTTTGTGTGCTGACAACACCAACTGCAATTTGGTGGTTCCCAGAGAAAAGGAGAAAATAATGTTTTCTTTAAAATGCAAAATTTATGTGGAAATAAACTGATTGGTGTTAATTGTGCTGCCCACATATCCAATAACTGCATAAGCACTGATGTCGATTGTTTTCTGGTAGATATTGAAGTGATATTAGTAAAGATTTATTCACATTTTTATATCTATACAATCAGAGTGGAAAAACTGAAATAATTTTGTGATGATGTAGATGTTCAATATAAAAAACTGTTAGGTCACAGCAAAACACGATGGCTAACTCTTCTACCAGCTTTAGAGAGAATATTAAAACTATTTAAGCCACTAAAATCGTACTTTTTGGAACTGGAAAAATGTCCCATGATTCTGGAAAACTTTTTTAATGATGTGTTAGCAGAGGCATGGTTATTTTTTATTCACAGCCAAGCTTCATCATTTCAAAAATATATTCTGAAAATTGAATCACGAGAAATCTCAATGTATGAAGCTTCCATGCATTTAAAAGAATTGAAGCTAAATCTTTCATAAACGACTATACAAGAATTTCTAATCACTCTAAAAGTTGCATTGATCATATCTTTATTAGAGAAAATAAGATATATGATTACAAATGTGCACTATTTCTAAATGATATAACAGATCATTATACTTTAATTTTAAAAATTCTTAAACCTAATACGAAAATGAAACAGAAACATGAAATATCTCAAAGAACTAGTATCAAGTTTAAAAAGTTGTAATCTAAGATTAAATATATAAATTTTTAATTAGATGTAATTGATAATTCAAATATTAATGATATATATCAAACTTTTATACAATTAGTTAATAATGCAATGTTAAACAGCATACAAACACATGATATTGATGATAGAAACATAAAAATTAATGGTAATCCTTGAATAACTAATGAAATAATTATTTTGATTAAAAAAAAAGAAAAAGCATTTTTAAGACACAAAAAATATTTATTTATATTGCAATGTAATGATGATTATAAAACAATTAGAAATAACATAGTTTCAAAAATAAAAAATTTAAAAAATAAATATTATGAAACTGAATTTAAAAAATGCAAAAAAAGATACAAGAAAACAATGGAAATGTATAAAGAAAATTTTGAATGAAAAAACTCCTGATTCAACATTACCAGTGTATACTGATGTAGTAAAATTAACTAATGACTTTAATTATCATTTCATTAATCTTAATAATTATAATGATGACAGCAAAAATTCCATGTTTTTAAAAAAGACAGGTGAAGCTGAATTGAATGATATTATAAACAATTTAGATGAAAATAAAGCTTATGGATTTGATAATATAAGTCCAAAAATATTAAAAATCATTAATAAATACCATGCAGCATTTTTAACACAAGTCATAAATATATCGTTTAATTTTGGTATTTTTACAAACCAATTGAATACTGAAGTTTGTTATTTTCCAAATTTTCCATTCTCTAATGGTAAAAATTTAAACTAATGGATAATTGGGAAATTGCAAATGATATTTTATTCACATCTATCAAACCCAAAATGAATATTTAAATATCTCTTAAAACAAAAGAATTGCAAGAGGACAAATGACTGCTCTCAATATAAATCCATGACTTCTAACTCTGCCACCAAAACTACAAATTTTTAGTAAAAATTGTTCATTTATAATGTTTGTTTAAACTTTTGTCATTTTCCAACTTTAATGACTTCTAATGATAGAAATTAAAACTATGGAGAGATTCAGAACATATGAATCCTAATATTTCATTAGCACCTATCCAACCAAAGGATAATTTTTTCATTTATTTCTAAAAACAAAAAAACATTGAATTTCTGTGATTGACAGATGATGAAATGAAAAAGCTTGTTTCTTGAAAATGGGTTTAAAAATTGTCAACAGAAAAAAGCTGTGGAAATCAAATCCAAATCTTGATTTCTAATAATATTCATTCCATTATTTAAAGTTGATAAAACTGGGATATTTAATGTGTTGTTATCTTCAAGTTTTAATCCATATTCCATTGAACTTAAATATTCTTTATTCACAATGATCAAAATTATGTATGTGAAGCAAATAATTAGTTTGATGTAAGAACTATTTCATAGGCTTTAATAAGTTTTTAAGAAAATTCTTTATGATGAACAATGTTGATGTTCATTGTTTCCATAACTCCTTAATTCTGAATATAATTAGAAAATGCAATTTAAATAAATTTGAACTAAATCTGTAAAATGCAGAATTTGGACTTTCCCTTTAACATAATATGGAGGTATTGTATTCTATTATTCCTTTTCATAAGTGTAAAGTTTGCTGACAAATTAATATTATTTTTTCAGGAATTCTTTTGATGCATTTTGCAACATTGTTGTCTTCTTACTATTCAAGGTTGATTCAACAAGACTGAAATTGCTGTCAGATAGAGCTGTGAGCCAGAGTGAATTAAGAAAAAAAATGGGGCAGTTATTTTACTTGCAGAACTTAGCTAAAGTAAGAATATTTAACTATTATATTCTGTACTTATTCTCTATATTTTAACCATAAACTGTTATAGGTTGTGTGCATCATATTGCAATACTTTATGACTTGTTAAAAGAGTTTTACTATTTATATTCTTATCTGACATGCTTTTAAAACTTAATAATTTTTTTTCATTAATGTGGATAGTAATAAAAAAAAAGACTTCTGGCTGGAATTATGTACAATACCTTGCACTTTAAAGGAAATTTCAGGAATTTTGAAATAATTCAAGATGTCAGTAAAATGTAATCAAAATATGCTTCATTAGGCATGTAAAGTCATTGAATGTGATGGCCATGTGTAAATGAATGTCCTGCACATGCACGATGCATATTTCCCTGATAAGTGCTCCAAAATCATCACTGCACTATTCACCAATTAGCTAGCATCCTGGGGTGGGGGTGGCTTAGTCGGTAGCGCGCCAGGCTCGTAATCTGTAGTTCCCAGGTTCGAGTCCCAGCTGGGTCAGCGTTGAGATTTATCTCTGCAAAATTCCCCGCCCTGCCCACGGTCAGTAGGGGACACCGATGGGCTTAGAAAGGCTGTCGTCCGTCGGATGGGACGTTAAGCCATGGCCCCGTGTGCGGGAGAGCCGTACCCTGTGCACATTAAAGAACACGCTGGATGGCCTTGACGGGAGGCTACCATCTGTCTCCCAACAGCTGTTCCAGTGGGTCCCCTTCCCCAACCTTCTCTGAGCCTTCAGGGTCCATGTGACCTGGCCATTTAGCCCATGGTGTGCAAAAAATTGCAGCTCACAGGTAAAAGAACCCAACCCAAAGTTAGCATCCTGTTTGCTAAAACATGATTTTCTGTTACATAATGAGACACTGGAGGGCAATTATCAAGTAGAAGTTGTGAGATGCTCAGTGTGAGCCCTTCTTTAGTCAATGGGCTGTGACAGTGGTTTGTGAAATGTGTTCACTAATGTTTCTATCACAGAATCACAACAGCAGATAAGGACAGATATCTTTGATTTACGGTTCAGTGACATAATAACACAACATTGATTCAACTGCATTCTCATCTCCATTTGACTACTGGAAGCCTTGTTTTAATTTCATCATTAGCAGTAGGCTTCACAAAAGTGGTGTGTGTCTCTTATCCCATGCTACAGAAAGGAGCTACTGAATTGGGCCAGACAACATTGTGATTGAATCAATATTGATGGTGCTCAGTGCTGTTGACTGATGAGTCCAGATTTCCTCAGCAGTGCACCTGAAGATGGATATTGATCTGGATCAATCATCAAGCTTCATTGAGAGAGGCACTTATGAAATGAGCAGTATCATGGTCTGGGCAGTATTTCATTGGGGTCATACAGATCTCTATGTGATCTTTACTGGCACAATGATGACTCAGAAGTATAGGATGATAAAGTCCTTCACCCATAAGGGTGAAGGACTTGACCTTTCTTAAGAATCTTACTAGAACTTTATTATTTCCATTTTTGAAAGAAGTGATTGTAGTTAGTGCAATAGCTACAAGGAGAAAAGTCTTGTTCTCTGTTCCAGGCAGTTCAAAAGTTATTTGCATTATTGTGCTTAATAGAAATAATTTAGTTCATAGACAATTTTGTGATGAACAGTGTGGGTTCAGAAATGGTAGGGGATGCATAGATTGAATATTTTCACTTAGCACATTCTTAGAAATATTTAGTCTAAAAAAACTAGTTACTAGCTTGTAGATTCAAAAAACTTTGTTTATTGACTCTTTTGATTGCCATGTGATTGGATTGATTATGTATTAATTAAAAGCAAATGGACTAGCTCTGAGCAGTAGACTGTATAGAGGAGAAGAAATTGGGTGTGATGATTTCTTTGTTAAACATGTCTTATAACTGAAACTTGAAAAAAAAATGTGCCAAGATTGAAAGAATTTCCTTTAACACTGAAACTCTTAAAAACCCAAAAACTATGGTTGATTGTGAGACTGTATAGCATACCTGATATCTTAGTTAACATACAAGGGCTCTCTATAATAACACTGAGTCATGTGAGAGTTGGTAAAATTTGTAGCAATTGTTTTAACAATACTACTGGAGCTCAATGCAGGAGCTCAACACATTAATAATAATTAAAAAAAATAAATATCCCCTCAAGCAGCTGCTTGCTACAGAGGTCTATGAGGATGGTAGGTCTTCAACAGCAAAACAACAAATGTCATGCCTTACCTGAAGCTCGAACCCAGGTTCCTTTTATTGTGATTATTTTTTTAATTTATTTACTATTATTTTATTGTTCTGAGTTAAATGCTTTTTTCTTGTGATGTATAACCTATTTCTACACAATAGTTGTTACAGTTGAAATTTATAAAATTGGCAATCAGAATAAGTTTATTATTAACTCTTCGTACTGGAACAGTTTAGGCATCATCTATAATGATAAAACAAGATGTCTGTCTGTCTATGGCAGCTATGACTCATCAGGAAATCATGGTAGAAGCTTCAAAATTTGACAAAGTGTTTTTTGGCTGTCATTCAAGTTGAAATTCAAAAAGGAGGGATTGATACAAGAAAAAAATATAATCATGCTATTGTTATGGGAAACAGTAATTGCTGCTGAATCCATCGTTACCATTTTCTGCTTCCTAACTGTGAACCTGAGTTATAACAACATGTAAATCTGCAGCTGTTGTCAGATCCTCACATTCCCATTGGCATTATTATATTAAGGTATCCCATTGCAGGTAGGAACCTGATTTTGTTAACAAAGGGAACCCCACCTATGAAATATCAGAGCATTCAGTCAGGTATCTTGGAAATTACTGGTATCAAAATATGTCAAAACAGGAATAAAAATCTCGATAATTTGCATAGAAATGAAGTCATGGGTACAAGATATTGTGCTGATGACTGCAATGACCTGAGCAATGGCAAACAATTCTTCATGTTGAATGTGCTTAAGGGGTTGAGAGAGAGGATATTCACAAAATGAACCTTTAGTGTAGAGAAAAATCATAATATACAGGTTGCATTATAAAAGTGAGCCCAGGCAGGGTACAGCTAGTTATTTTATAAAATATTCTTTCATCAGCAGGCTTCTCAAAGTTTTAATGTTTAATTTATTTATAATTTCGAATAATATGATTGGTTATAAAGCTCACATCAACCTAGTGATATTGGATGTGTCCTAAATGTCCTGATTATCAGGTGAAGTCTTGTCAATTAGATTTCTTCCTAGTCACTTTTAATGAAAAGCTCAGTTAACTGCTGATAACCCCAGAATTTAGACCATCGTGCATATCAAGACGTCTTATATTTCACCCAACGGAAAAAAGGATTGTATTTTGCCTAGCTGAAAAATTTTATAAATTACATCTAGGAATTTTTTAGGCTGAGTTCATTGATATTTAAAAACTATATTCATTGCAGACTTCATCAGCAACAAAAGCTAATTGTCATCATAGAAATAGGCCTTTTTTAAAAACTTGTTATCTCAATGACACAGAACTTGTGATGCCCCCTCCCTTCATTCACTTTTACTTTACCTTAACCAGTTTTGCTTAATTTACATTATATTTATCATTTTGGGGATTTTTATTTCCTTTTTGGCATCACAGCACTCGTTTCCAAGAGTTAGGAGTTGCGCATGCGCAACTCCGATCTTCTGACTGTCACCCCCTAAAGCGCGTGCACAAGGACACGCCCCCTCTTGCATCATAGCTTGCGTCACTCATCAGTTTATGCAAATGTCTTTCCCGGCATGGAACATGACACGTGCCAGCTTTGTACCTCTTGTTAAAACCTGATGACATGTTGTCACAGGGGAGTAGTAAGTGAGCGTAGCTCAGTTGAGTGCACTGTAGCGCAGAGAGAAGTAAGGATGGAGGAGCACAGTTAGTTCAGTGTGTGTAATCAGAATTGATGTATCTTCTTCATTGAAGTTTTGGTGAATGTTTTATGGAAATAAATTGTTTGTTATTTAAAAATTAGTAAAGATTCAAAAGGTTTTCTCTTGAGCAACGTGAATTAAGTTTTGATTGTATTTAGATATTTAAATTTGACAATCATTTTTGAATTCTTACTCATTAACGCTCGCTGGTATTTTGAACCCTAATTTAACTTTATTTTTGGGGGGGGGGGGGCAATTTGTTAATTATTGCCTGGCGCCCGTCTCAGCTATCCGGAGCATAAACTATTTGGATCAGAAAAAAGGGTCCAAACTTAAAAGTATTTTGCATTTCTTTGGAGCATTACAAACTGTGATGTGAGATTATGATGATTTGTATCTGGTTTAATTTTTTGGGAGATATAATTTATCAGTAGATCAGTGTCCATTTAAAAAAAGTAATACATTTTGACTAAAAGCAGAATGTGTATATACATATACACACATGTTTCCATGAATTGGTTAGTTGCTGCAATTTCAGTAGCAGCTTTGTACATCATTTGTAACCTTATCAGTGAAAGTGTTTAATGCTAGTGCCTTTATCACATGTATTATATTCTTGATCCAAGTTTTGAAAACCTGAACCTTAAAGTGTCAAGTTTCCAAAACTTAACATTTTAATTTAATGGCCAAGTAGTTTTGAAATGCATTCAACATGAAAACAAAAATGTATTTGTCCTGAAGTAAATGACCTACAAAAATACGGCCTTTTAATACCAAATCCAAATGAAATTTCTAAATTTCAGAGTTTCAGTAAGCCATCAAATATCAGCAATTGTCAGGGTTATTTTTTAAAGGGGCAATTTCCTTTGAATAAATGAACCAATTAATTGAATTAACAAAAGTACAATTTAATTCTTGAGAACTGTGGGATCATGAGGGCAAAAAGCTGAATGCACTTTAATTCAGCAGTAGCCTCCTACCCTTTTTGTCCATATTATTAATTGCATTTGGTCTTTTGTCTTTTAGCTTGCCATTCCAGTTAAACACTCATTATTTAAAATGTCTCTAAAATGTTTGTCTTTTTTTTTTCTTACTCTAGTTTTCGTAATTTTATATCTTACATTTTTTAAAAAATATGCAAATATAATATTTTATGCTTTATGTTTAGGCAAAAGTAGAAAGAAAAATAATTAAGAAATTAGCATTTATTAATACTGTTAATTTTTTTCTCTTTGTTCTATTTTTCACAATTATATATCTTACATTTTAAAAAAATATGCAAATATAATATTTTATGCTTTGTGTTTAGGCAAAAGTAGAAAGAAAAAGTATTAAGAAATTTACATTTTTCTATATATATATATACATACACACATATGCAAAACTTAATATGGCTTTTGCACCCCTGGTTTGACAAAACATATTTTGAATAGTCATCTGCAAGAAAAAAACATACTAAAATATGGTAGAAAGTTACAAACATCCATAGCTTTTCCAGTGTTCAGCCTGATAAATTGGAATGAATCTGAAGTTTGTTTTTTGTTTGTTCAGCAGAAAGACATTTATCTATCATTTTTTTTATCATAAATTAAAATGTGATGTTATTTAAATTAAATAATGCAATGAAAACATCTGTGATTTCATAATTTATTAACATCTACAGATGATGAAGATCCATGAAGAGTTAATTGCACTATTGTCTTTTGGACGAACCATGAGTTTGTCACACAACCACAGCAAAGTGCACGTTCAGGTGGTAAACTCTTTTGATATATATGTTACCGGCAATGTATGAAAAGCCGGCATTCTATAGAATACCCAGTGTTTTTAGGCAATGTATGAAATATGAGAATTATTACATACTTTCCCTAGGCATTGTATAGAATACCTAGGCATTATATAGAATGACAAATACTATTTCGGCAAAGTATGAAAAAGGCTTTTATTGAAAAGATGCATGTGAAAATGTAAGAAGTACAAAATATAAGATACGGGATTTTTCTAGAAAAAGAGAAAAATACCATTGCTGAACTACCGCCAGAAATATTAACATCATAACCTGTAATGAATCTGTCGTCCGCATTATAAAAAACGCCCCAAATGAGGTAAAGCCAAGTGAGAACGAATCAGTAAAGTGTTGAATATTCGAAGTTTGCAATTCTAGTTAGAATACTCGTATTTCACTTTACTACTTGTCAAATCTATTTCAGTGGTGTTCCGAGATGCTTGTGATATGTCGTTTTTTGATGACTTTTTTTAATCTGTTTTTTTACCTTAACTCTCTTTCTATGGAAGCTAGGGTTCTCAAACTTTGGGATCCCTATTGAGGCAACCCTCTTTTACACTCTTACAACGCTAGGGGGCGCTTTTCCGAATGGAAGGGTATCTTTTTGGTGTCCAAAGTGACCAAATACGGCGCTCTTTCTTACCGAAACTAGGGACTGGCGGATCTGGCAATCAGGGTGAGCCTATAGGGGACCCAGGGGAACATTTACTGGTCAATTCGAATTGGACTGAGTGCTCTGGCTCTCTGTTTGAGGTGAACGTCGAGAGTCACGTGACTCGCATTGCGACATTAAACATCACTGCCGGGAGTATTTTATACTTTGCTGATTTGCCTTTTGGCATTCTATAGAATGCCTAGGAAATGTGTGAAATATGAATCGTTTCATACATTGCCGGCTAGTTTTAGGCATTATATACAATGCTTAGGCATTCTATAGAATGCCGGATTTCAAACTTTGCCGGTGACATATACACTGGTGCTTAAAATTAAAGGATAATCAACGAAAACATAAATAGCTGCTTATATATGTAAAATAAAAATACACTTAAAATGGGCAGATATGGAAAATACACTACACAGAAAACTATTCTGCATTTACAGTTGCCACACTTAAGCCAGAATATGCAAATTAGGAATGTGTTAAAAAGATGCATGAGTCTACTCGCAGCTTGTAGCTGTTCTAGGCAACTCTTGCTTTCATTTCAGTGGCATGTTCAGCTGATTATGTCCCAAAGATATCGTATGGATGATTTTCAGTGGTGGAGAGTGATTGGAAGGGATGGAAGCAGGTCAGCCCCAGACAGAAGTTCCAGCACTTTAATTCCACAAAATGTCCTGTCAAGACTCTGGAGATAGTTTCAACAGATGTTCGCTGTTGAAGGATAAGCCTGCCCCAGATCCACAACTGCTACAAACGATTGCAATATGAATCTTACTGCCAGACGGAACAAAGTGATGACCGCTAGGCAACTGTCTTTGGAGCTTGCAGCAGCTACAAGAACGGGGGTTTCAAGGCATACTGTTTACAAGAGACTTCGGGAGCAATGTCTTTATGCCAGGAGACCTGTTATTTGTGTCCCTCTAACTCCCGCCGCCCAGCAAGCTGATTTAACGTGGAGTCTCCAGATCACACTTGGAGTCCAGACCAGTGGGCTCATGTTATGTTCACAGATGAATTGCGATTCAGCTTAAGTACTGATTTGTGACATATTTGCATTTGGAGAGAACCAGGGACCCGCAATAGTCTCTCGAACATCAGAGAAAGAGACTACTCTGATGGCCATGGCATGATGGTTGGGGCAGGAAGCATGACAAATTGTGTACAGACATGCACATCTTTCTAATTAGCTCTTTTGCTGCCCTGTAGTACAGAGATGAGTTCCTGAACCCATACACAGTCTTATCAGAATAATATGACCACCTACCATAGTATATGTATGGTAGGTGGTCATATTCTGATACAACTGTGTATGTCAGGCCATTCCAGGGAACTGTCAGTCCAGATATTATTCTTATAGACGATAACTCCCACCCTCCTCGAGCTCATGTGGTTGATGATTTTCTCAAAGTGGAAGATATTTGCTGAAGGAGTCACCACCCAGATCTCCTGACCTCAATCACATTGAGCATGTATGGGATGCTCTTAGAATATGCATTGGAGCTCACCATCCCCCTCCTAGAACACTCCATGAACTCAGAACAGCACTTGTCCAGGAGTAGTCATTAATCCCTCAAGACCTTATCAATACCCTCATAAACAGTATAAGGAGTCATTGCTTGAACTGCATTGGCTCTCTGGGGTGATCATACTCCATATTAACATACTGCATGTTGTATGTAACAGACTTTAAGTATTGTTCCATGGACTGCTCCTTGTCAATTGCATGATTATGATCTTAACACATGCACATTATACGATTATGAATTTCTTCTGCTTGATTTGCATTTGTAATGTAATAATAAACCTCTTTACCAAATTTCATTGCATTCCTTTAAAAATACTTTAAGTTACGTATGAATTTATATATTATCCTCTAATTTTAAGCACCAGTGTAGTAGCAGGAACATTTAAGACCAGTTAGATGAGTGGACACATGCAGTTGAAGAACTCATTTGTAGCCATCAAATATTCACATAAGGCATATAAAAACCAACTTGTGATTTATCATAAGTTAAGGGCTAAAGTTGACAATTTTGGTGCACTTTATCAAATTTTGCTGTAGTTAAATTTGTTTTTAATGACAAACATTTTAAGTTTTAATGAAATTGCAACCAATTATGATTTATTATTTTACTTGCTTCTGTCTTGTTTTTTTTTTTAATTTGTTGTATGAAATATTTATTTTTACATTGTAGGCTGATTTTGGACAGAAGGGTGGAGTTAACCCTGACCCTTGCCCTGTTTGTCAGCGACAACTAGGTGCTCAGGTAATTAACCTTTTTTAAATAGTTTTTATTTTTAGTGAACTTGGTGAATTTAATATTCAATAAAATTGTAATATTAATTTTTTACCTCAAAATATTTACATACATTTTAGTGTTTTTAAAGGTAATTAATTTTTTTTCATTGTCAATTATAACTTCTCATTACATCATACCCAAGGAAACTGTTTATCTTTCTGCTTATTTTTATATTGTACAACTCATTTTCATATATGTTCTTTTCAGTCTTGTTTTAAATTTCTTATCATTCTCTTCATTAAACTTATATAATTTCTATTTCTACATTTTTTGAGGATTTATTTGAACATATTTCAATTGTATCCAGAATCATGGACCTCTGTGGGTTGGGAGTGACTCAGTCAGTAGCGTGCCAGGATTGTAATCTGCAATTCCTAGGTTTGAGTCTCACCTAGGCCAGTGTTCATATTTATCTCTGAAAATCCCTCCCCTGCTCTCAGTCAGTAGGGGACATCAGTGGTACTCTGTGGTTTTGGTTTCATTCTCAGGAAATAATGTGATGAATGATAATTAAGTAAGTACTATTTGTTCCTATTTTACTCTCTCTTTTTTGGTTTAAATCTATTTCATCATTTTAAAATTATTTGCATTATTCATTACATTATTTCCTGAGAATGAAACCAAAACTACAGAGTACCTCAGTCAGTAAAGGGATTAATGGGCTTGGAAAGGCTGTTAGATGGAATGTAAAGCCATGGCTCCTTGTGTGAGAGAGCATGCTGAATGGCCTTGATGGGAAGCTATCATCTGTGTTCTAAAAGCTGTTCAGTATGTCACCTCGCTCACCTTGTCTGAGCCCTAGGGATCCTTGTGACCTGGCCATTTAAACCACATTGTGTGCAAAAAAGTGCATCTCAGATGTAAAACAACCCAACTCTTCATTCAAATTTTCCTTGTGTTAAATGGCTTTGACCACATCTATTTATGGAAAGATCCCAGTGCCCATGTTGAGTGCATTTTTAAGTGACATGAGTTTCATGAGGGGCTTTTTTTAGTCAGATGAGGGTATTGGTGTCAGTTGTTGATCTAAGGTATTAGAGATGAGTTTGGGCTCAGGCAAACTCAGCTCAATCATGCTCTTAAATATCTACTTTCTTTTTGTAATTGTGGAAAAAAAAATTAAATATAATAAAAAAATTTAGAATATAATTTTAACCTTTTATCCATTCTTTAATATTTAAAAGTAAGTGCCATTCAGTATTTAATAACTTCTTAGGTACTATATGTCTTACATTAATGAACAACATTTATAATTATATTATTCAAGAATTTACAATTTTTATTATTTATTTTTAATATATTTTATCCCAAATAACATTAAGATTTTGTTATGTAATTATAATTGTTTTGAAATTTGTAATAATATACAGCATGTTTCATGACTGGTCTGTCATATTTTGGGAAAGGATTTTGAAGGTAAATGCTAGTAAAAAAGTTACTATATCAAATTAGTGGTCCTATTTCCAGCTGTTGAAGAATTTTTTAAATGTGCAATGCTGTAATGGTGATACTGACTTATATTTCAATATAACTACCACCAGGGTCAGATCTAGGGGGGGGGGGGGGGCTCAAAAGGACCATGCCCCCTTCAGAATACTAGTAAGGATAATAGAAGCAAAAAAAATTAAACTTATATTTCATTCAATTTTCAAGACATTTTTAAATAGCTGTAAAACAGAGGGGAAAATGTTATACTGCATTGGAAATCCAGTCTCTTTCCCCCCACCTCACTGATTATTTTTCTAAATCTGAGCCTGACTACCACTGATTTTCAGTTTCTTGCTTCACTTGCTTCTGACCCATGCTCAGGTTTGCATGAGAGACAGTTTTGCAATAAGACCAAAATTAGGATTTCATCTTGTATTTTATCACAAAATTGATCAACAATACTCCCAGTGAATGCACTTATATCCATTGCATTTATGGATTCTGTGATGGTAACAACAGGGCAGTGGTTGAAGAATATACACATTTTCAAAACTGTTAATTTCCAAACAACTAAGTGTTTAGTGATACACATCACAGAATATGGGAAACAGAGTTAGTTGTTCCATATAATCTTGAATGTGTAGCATAATGGCCCATTGCTGTGGAAGAATGCAAACTGGATCTAGTATAACGTACAATACCCTAGGTGTATTTTAATTGTATCCTGACCCACTGACTCATCTTTTAGCATAAATTCAAATAAGGAATTTTATATCTTTTGTAGTTTATTAATATTACTGATTAATGAAAACAATCATGAACTGTATTGTTAATTAATTCTTTTTCTCTTAGCTCCTATTTTTTTTTTTACTGCATATTTGTTAAAACTGCAAAATAGATTAATGTTAAACAAGAAAGACTGTAAATGTTAAATGTGAAATATCATATACATATACCATGAAATTCACTTTTGAATTAGAAATTTTATTTTACTATCAATGTTTTATGTTAGTTTCATTAAAATATTTGTTAAATATTATAAATGTCACATTTCAGTGTCAGTATTGCATTCATCATGTATCAATGTCAAACAATATTAATGTCACTTCAAAAGAAAGAAGGCTAATCATACTGTTGCAACAAATTAAAATTTTAATTATTCTATATCCTGTAGATAAGCTTTAAGCTTTGTGGGTCACCTGTAATGATAAGATTTACTTGTAGTATGATAAAAGAATAATAAACAAACAAACAACCAAAAACTTTCAGGACCATCAGCATACCACATGTCAAATTTCTGCAGATAATGAGCACAAGTGCTGGTCAGTGTTGCTAGCACAACAACTAAAACTTTGATTTTTTTAACAGAATTTTTCATTTGAAATTTTTTTCCATGTATCATAGAGAATTTTATATTTCAGGATTGAAAAATAATACTTTTCTCATTTGGTGCACATTTTATTTAGCTATAAAAAAGAATATCTTCTAGCTATCAGATCTCCATTCCTTAATTGTGATAACATTATCACTGCCACTAAGTTAACATTACTCTTTGCTAAAGAAATCACCTGATTTCACCTCGTGAGTTTCATTCAATCTGTTGTCAGCAATTTATTTTTTCAAATTTCCAAATTCTTAAAATTAACCAAAAAGTTTTTTTTTTTAATCTGATAATTTTGGAAACAGTTATCAAGTAAGTACTATTATTCCCTGTTTTACTCTCTCTTTTTTGGTTTAAACCTATTTCATCATTTTAAAATTATTTTTATTGTTCATCACATTATTTCCTGAGAACGAAACCAAAACCACAGATTATGTCTCTGAGAACTTCCATTTTCCATTACAATGACAAAACATAAGATAGAATTTTGACTAATTGAATACATCTGAGTTACAATCTATGCTTTTATTTAAACTTTCATTTTTCTTTCCATAGATAGTTTTTTTTATAGTAGAGTTGTTTATAAATAAATACCTCCTCAAGCATCTGCTTGCCACAGTGGTCTGACAAGGAACTTGTAAGTTTAATACACCATAGTAGAAGGTCTGTGAGGAAGGCAAGACCTCAGCAGAAAAACAATGCAAACATCCATGCCTTACCCGGGGCTCAAATCTAGATCCCTTTGATCAGTAGCCAAGCGTGCTGACCACTTGGCTACGCCATAGAACAACTACAAACAGTTGTGGTAAAAATGGCTAAAACACGTGATATATCAAAGGTCTAACTTCTAAAATTATTGGAGGGACAATTGAAACCTGTCAGTGAAAGAAGAATACTTCCCTGTCATTCATTTGCACTGACATTCCAAAATGTGTTTTTGTGAAACTATGAGGAGCAGTTGGTGCTTATTATCCCCTCCTTTTATTTAAAAATAATTTTAGACTTTATTTTTTAAAACCAATTTTTAGATCAACGTAATTTTTTTTGTATAAAAAAAAAAGAAAAGATGATACTTTAAAAGAGCTGTTACACAATTGAACTTAAACATTTAATTTATAGTTTAATATTTATTGGTGTTTTTATAATTTATATAACTTTACAACTTTATTTTCATAAATTTTGAATTATTCCATCTTATCATTAGGTTAGTATAGTAATATTATTATTAGTAGAAAAAATTCCCATCTTATTTTGTAGGGTATTTGCCTCTTCTCACCCTATAGTTGACAGCTCTTCCTTTATTAATTTGAAACTTAAAAAGCCAATATTGTGTATTACATAAAATTGTGCAGATATCAATAAAATCAGAGGCTTTCTTGAAAGACATAGAATCCACAAACATTAAGCCAATATACAAACTACATTAAATCAAAATAAGTGTTGCTATAATGTATAACAGTCACAATCAAAAATAAATATTTTATTTTTAATGTAATCAAATTATTTGTACTAATGTTCAGTTTAATCTGTTTTTAGTGGAGTGTTCTACAATGTGGCCATAGTTTGTGTGTAGACTGCATTCGTATTATGATGACAAATTATGTAGTAGGCAGCAGAAATCCTTCAGTGAAATGTCCTATTTGCCGTCAACTAACATTACATTCAGAGATATCCTATATTGACACTCAAGCAGCGAATGTATCAGAAAATGAAATCACAGTGAAGGTTGGTATTTTTTTTTTCTTTTTTCATATCATATATGTTACACGGGATTTGAAACAGGCCCCCAGCAGTTGCAGTGTCACTGGGAACCAATGTGCGATACCACTATGCCCACAAGGTAGCAGTTAGTACTGAAAAAAAGTAAAGCACTAATACATTTTGTGTTTGTGATTAATCTCTTACATCCATAAATCAATAAATGTTTTGTGGAAAAGATTTCACTGACATATGGGACTCGAACCAACATCAAGGTTCAAGGTGTTGTAAGTATTGGTGAAATTAGCCTCCAATAAGGGGTTCCCTACACCAGAACCAACATCTCTCCAGAAACATACCTGAGTATTCTAACCATTGAACTAATACCAGCTCTGTCTTTTTTCCACTAAGTATGACTTTCACTCTTCCTGTGATTTTGGCACCTACATTTGGTGCCATCTATGATCTCGGGTGGCAATATTTCATTTTAGTGCAATAAAGTTACATCATATTATTTAGTATTATTAATGATTTAAACAATAATTGACAACTCAGAGTTACCTGTTGACTTTTAAACATCTATAAATCAATAAATGTTTTGTGGAAAACATTTCACCGACATACGGGACTCAAACCCCACATCTCTCTAGAAATATGCCAGAGTATTCTAAGCATTGAATTAATTAATGCCAGCTCTGTCTTTTTTTCCACTAAGTGTGATATTTGGCATCTCAACATTATTGATACAAAACATTTATTGATTTATAGACGTTTAAAAGTCAACAGATAATTCTGAGATTGTCAATTATTATTTACATCATTAATAACACAAAATAGCATGATGTGACTTCATTATTTATTTTAATCTTACTCAGCACACTAGAAATAAATAGTTGCCACCCAAGATCATAAAATGGTACCAGGTGTAGGTGCCGAATATCTTGGGAAAGAGTGAAAAGTCATAGTGGGTAAAAAGACAGAGCTGGTATTAGTTCAATGGTTAGACTACTCTGGCATGTTTCTGAAGAGATGTGGATTCAAGTCCTGTATGTTGGCAAAATTTTTTCCTAAAACATTTACTGATATATAGATGTTTAAAAGTCAACAGATAACTCTGAGAATGTCAATTATTGTTTAAATCTCTTACATGTTTTACAGCAGCCTCTCACCTAATCATAAGTCAAGGGTACTGACGATTCCATGTTAACTGATAGAGTTTTCATATCTATTCCATGTGATATGTAATGTAAACTGAGTTGCTGATACTGCAATATTTTATTGGTGCATATTTTCCATTTTACAGACAAATGGACATTACAGTAAATTAAGTTTAATACATCATGGTTTCATACACTTTTGGTTTCCAAAAGAGCTGATGGTTTTCCATTCGTTATTACCATTACAGTTGCCATTGTCCTTAAGCAATATTCCATCCTATTCATATATAACTGGGATTCATGCATTAATATATAGGAAAGAATCTTTTCTGTCAGAGGTTTTGTTTCCATTTTAATATTTTAAGTGAAAGTGGTAATACTAATAATTCAGTTAGCGCTGTAGATATACATTATTCTGTGGTAAGGATAATTTTACTATTGTCAAAAAATTAGAAAATAGGCAAAAAAAAATTGCTGAAAAGAGGATAGCTTTATCATTTTTTAAATCAACTAGGGTGAAATACCAGATGTACTTCAGCTACTTTTGGCTACATAATGTAGCTACCTACACCAAAGAGTCAAAACATTATGAGCACATCTTACTCAGAATCAAAGCAACTGCAGGTAAATGATGGCACGTGTGAAGGTCATGAAATGGTATAAATAACACCTGCTACTGAGCTCTGTTAATCAGTGTTATTCTTGTTCTTCAGATGGGAAAGGCAGCAAACTTAAGTGAGTTTGACAGAAACCAAATTGTAGTGGCATGATGACTGGGTCAGAGCATTTCCTAGACTGCAATGCTTGTGGGGTGTTCATGGTCAGCCATGGTTAATACATTCAAAAAGTGGTGCAAGGAGGGGAAAATCATGAACCGTTGGCAAGGTGTGGGCCGACCACAACTCATCGATGCTAGAGGTCAGCGAAGGCTATCCCATATGATACAAGCCAACAGAAGTGATACTCTGTGCAACTCTCCCATAATTTGAATGCTGGTGACGGGAATAATGTGTCACGTCGAACCCTGCTGAAAATGGGGCTGCGTAGCCGCAGGCTGCTTCAAGTGCCCATGCTAATCTTGGTTCACTGTCGAAAGTGCCTACAATGGGTACATGAGCATCAAAACTGGACCGTGAATGATTGGAAGAAGATCATCTAGTCTGATGAATCTCATTTCTTGTTGCACCATGTGGACGGCCAAGTATGTGTGCATCGTTTACCTGGGGAAGTGTTGGCACTAGGATGCACCGTGGGATGAAAACAAGCCAGTGGAGGAAGTGTAATGCTTTGGGCAATGTTTTGCTGGGAAACCCTGGGTCCAGTCATTCATGTGCAGGAAACTATGATGTCTACCACCTACCTAAACATCATAGCAGATCAGGTACATCCTTTCATGGCAACAGTATTCCCCCTCTAGTAGTACCTTCTTTCATCAGGATGATGCATCATGCCATACTGACCGGATTGTTCAAGAATGGTTTGTGGAACATGAAGAATACTTCCAGTATTGCCCTGGCCTCCAAATTCCCCAGACATCAATCCAGTTGAATATCTGTGGTTTGTGTTGGAACAGCATATCTGATCTGCAGTGGCTCAACCACATAACTACAAGAATTAAAGGCTCTGCTGGTAACATGCTGGTGCCACATACCACAAGTAACATGCTGGTGCCAGATACCACCTTTAGAAATCTTGTAGCGTCCATGCCTTGCCAGGTAAAGCAGTTTTGGCAGCATGTGGAGGATCAACATCATATTAGGCAGGTGGTCATAATGTTTTGGCTCTTCAGTGTATTTTTATGTGTAATTTTTTAATAGTAATTAAATTAACATAAACTTTTAGGCAACATTTGCTCTGTATTCAGTATATGCTATTTTTTCAGGGTAGTCATTCCACTAAAGTTGAAGGAATAGTCCGATGTTTGCTTGAAATTCATAAGAATGATGCCAAAGCCAAAGCATTAGTTTTTTCATCTGTAAGTATACCATTTTTATTGGAATTTTATGTTGCCTATACTGTAACACCATCAGGTTTGGCTTCAGTTTCCACAAGAATTTGAATTATTCTGTTTACTTTTCAGTTAGCCTGTTTAATGCAGAAGTCATAAAAAAAAGTCATCAAAATTCATGCTTCTCAAGTGTTTGTCGCATTTGCTGTTCATTTATCTGTTGCATACAGAGCTTTTTTGTCACATGCTGCTTTAATGTATCAAAGCAATGTGTATCTGTGAAGCACTGGATCACTCGGTGATGGTCCAATGCTTCATAAATACGCATTACTGTGAAGCAGCAGATGATAAATTAATTGAAGCAAATAAAGTTAAATTTCAATACATTTTGGCACATTAATTTCAGTAATAATGATGAAAATGCATTGGTTATTTTCTGATAAACAAGTTTCTAGACTTTTATAACATTGAGCAAACAACATTTTTGCTAGAGCAAATTTTTTATTAACCCATTCCCTTAACAGTGCTGATTAGGAAAGCAAGCTATTTTTCATGATTTTCCCAATTCGCTGGGTGGCAGTTGGCTCAATCAGTAGCATACCAAATTTGTAGTCTGCAATTCCCAGTTCAAGTTCCAATTGTGTCATCATTAAGATTCTTTCCAGCAAATCCCCACCTTGTCCTCATGCAGAAAGGAGACACCAGAACTAGGCTGCTGTCTGTTGAATGAAAAATTAAGCCATTTCTTCATGTGCAGGAAAGCCACACACTGTCCCAGCTGGGTCAGCGTTGAGATTTATCTCCGCAAAATTCCCCACCTTGCCCACGGTCAGTAGGGGACACCGATGGGCTTGGAAAGGCTGCCATCCGTTGGATGGGACATTAAGCCGTGGCCTCGTGTGCGGGTGAGCCATACCCTGTGCACGTTAAAGAACACGCTGGATGGCCTTGATGGGAGGCTACCATCTGTCTCCCAACAGCTGTTCCAGTGGGTCCCCTCCCCCAACCTTCTCTGAGCCTTCGTCATGTGACCTGGCCATTTAGCCCATGGTGTGCAAAAAAGTGCCACTCAGAGGTAAAACAACCCAACCCAGCCACACACTGTTGATGCTAAAGAACATGCTGGATGGTATAATGGGAGGCTTCCATCTGTCTGGTAACATATATCCAGTAATTAATCCCCTTTCCCAAACTTCTCTGAGTCCTTTGTGACCTTGCCATTACTCCATTGTGTACACAAAAGCACCATTCAGAAGTAAAACAACCCAATTCACCTGAAATGGGTAAATTTGCATGTAATCTGGCCAAAATAAAATTTTATTACTCAAGATCTTTCTACCAGTTATTCAGAAAAGCTTATTAGTGTTATAAAGACTTTTTCATACTCTGGTGCCACCAACTACAGTAAAAATTCTGATGACAAATATATCATCTGGTAGTAATATACCATGATTAAGACTCAAAAAAGTGAATTGCAGCTTTTATCTTTACAATGCTTGGAGACTGGTGGAACTAGAGAAAATAATGGCAATTTGATGTTTTCTGAGTTCAAGTCTATAGCCACTTTATGGTTAAATTGTGTTTTCAAATCATTTTTAGAAAGATAAAAGGAGTAAGAGCAATCTCATTTAATTGTCTTAGGTTGCCTATAATTACTTTTCTTCTTGCATAAATGTAAATAAATAGATATAATCTCTTTGTTATTAGAAAAAAAATATTAATTCACAATCTATAAATGGTAATTGAGTTTAGGAAGTAATTTGCAGAAGAGCTACAAATGTAATGTTATGTAAATTTATAAGCTGTTATTTATATTTGCTCAAAACATGGCATTATTTTTCCCTAGTAGTAAGCTTAGAGATAGACTTTTGCAAGAAAAAAAATATATTTTATTCTTCCACATTAGAAACTGTATAACTTCTAAAATAAGCTTATTATGGAAAAATTAGTCTGAAGTTTATTAAATATCTGAATCGAAAATGTTGGGTTGGGTTGTTTTACCTCTGAGTGGCACTTTTTTGCACACCATGGGCTAAATGGCCAGGTCACATGGACCCCGAAGGCTCAGAGAAGGTTGGGGGAGGGGACCCACTGGAACAGCTGTTGGGAGACAGATGGTAGCCTCCCTTCAAGGCCATCCAGCATGTTCTTTAACGTGCACAGGGTATGGCTCTCCTGCACACGGGGCCACGGCTTAACGTCCCATCCGACAGACGGCGGCCTTTCCAAGCCCATCGGTGTCCCCTACTGACCGTGGGCAGGGCGGGGAATTTTGCGGAGATAAATCTCAACGCTGACCCAGCTGGGAATCGAAAATGTTAATTTGTATTTTGTTTGAAATATGTGTGTATTATTATCATTACTTCGTGTATGAAAAGAAACCCTGCAATTATACATGGTTTTATCTGTTTCAGTGGCAGGATGTTTTAGATATTATATCCAGAGCTTTAGATGAAAATAACATCCCTTACACCAGTCTGATGAACAATAATAAATTTCAGGTAAACTGTGTACCAATTATTTTCTCCACATTAACCTACTGCTTTACTGTTTTACATATAGTAGTAAACAAGACATACAGGTAATGACAGAAAATGGAAACACCGAGGTTTGCAGAAAGCTTTTGATTTATATTAAACAATTTCCTCTACGTGCCACTGATGAAAGCATGAATGTGCAAATGACATACTAGCATGCTTAGCGATATGTCTATAAAAGCAAACCCGGGGTAACTATGTAATTATTGGTACCATGTGATGATGAGAAGATCTTAGCAATTTCAAAAGGGGATGATTGTTGGAACACATTTGGCAGGAGCTTTAGTCACTAAGATAGCTGAACTCATTAATGTATCACAAAAAACAGTTTCCAAGGTCATGCCTGCATAGGAATCTAAAGGGAAGACGTCATTTGCAAAAGGCAACAGTGGGTGAAAGTGCATACTCAAGAATCGGGACTTTCGAGCATTAGTGCAATGTGCAAAGCATAACCAGTGAGCTACAGATGATCATTGGGTACAGATTTCAATATAGGATGTAAGAGGCCAGTTTCATCGAAAACAGTATGTCAAAAATTCCATAGAGATGGTTATCATGGTTGAGTCGCACTTCACAAGCCACTCATCATACCTATCAATGCATTATCATCATGCCCAGTGGTGCAAAGAGTGCAAATAGTGAAGACTTCAGCAGTGGAGAAATGTGATATGGTCTGAAGAATTATCCTACACTTTGTTTCTAACATTGGACGAATGCACGTGTGACCCAACTGAAGGAAGCCTACCACTCTGATAGCTTGTTTCCTATTTTTAAGGGTTCTGACAGTTCCATAATGATGTGGGGTGCTTTCTTGTGGCCTGGTTTGGGTGCACTCATTCTGTTGGAAGGCAAGATTAATGCCAATCACTATTTGACAGTCCTGAGTGATCATCTTCATCCAATGGTATGGCATTTCTTTCATGAAGAGAGAGCTGTTTTTCAGGATGACAATGCTCCCATCCACAGAGTACATGTGGTCACCCAGTGGTTTGAGGAGCAAGAGACTTAACTTTTTCACCTACCACGGCCACCGCAGTCACCAGATATCAACCCACTGGAAAATTCTAAAGAAATTCTGGAACAATGTCTCTGCCAGCATTTTCCAGCTCCATCGAACAAGCAGGAATTGATCATATTTCTTGTGGATGAATGGTGTCGTATCTCTCCTGCTGACACCGGCAGATTCTATGCCACAACATATACAAGCTGTACTGGACTCGCATGGTGGTTAAACACCATATTAGTAAATTTGCATTGCTGTTTTTTTTTTCCACAACCTGTATGTCCCAGATGTTTGTGAAGAAGAAACAGCACAAAATAAACCTCATTTCAGGCAAAGTACTCTACTTACAGTATGACTATAAGATAGTAACTCTTAATAATGTTTTATTTACTCAAGATGGCTTAGAAACATCTCTATATCATAAAATTGCTAAGAAGGTGAAATTTACTAACGTTGAACCATCAGATCATATCTCTCTAAGGCAAATTTTATTTGTTAAAGTAGTGAAACTGATAAATGAAGCATTTGAGTTGGAATATCATACAGATGACAAATGGATATCTGAGCAAATATTTCAGGAGCAGATAACTCTAGTTGTGATAACAGTTGGACATAGCAAAGCCATAGCGACCAATTTAACTGTCAAGTTTTCAGCTCATCTGGGATGATTTTCAAGAATTAACAATTGTAAGTTCCATGACTACTATGAAAGGTAGTTGAAAAAGTCAATTACTAAAATGTATGTGGCCTGACTGATTTTTTTTTTTTTAAGAAATAATAACTTTTGGAAGAAATAAAATAGAAAATAATACTGGGCATTAGCAGAATATAACAATGAAAATAGGGGTTTCAAATGAACCTGAGGATCACTCAAATGAGTAGAGACTATCTGCAATCATAACATCTACTTGATACTCGGTATGAAACTTAACAACAACTAGGGAAATCTTGATCAGTGGTTAGAGCACCTGACATGTTATCAGGAGGTTGTGAGTTCAGATCCCACCTGGCTCAAGACAGTTTTTCTTCTATACCCAATATTAGCAGAATACAGCAGAGAAGCTAGTGGCTTCAAATAATCCTAATGATTGCTGTGAATACAAAAAGAAAACTTTGTGTTCATGCGTTTTGTGTAAATTGGAAAATTCTGTATCTGTTTATAATTTACTTATAAGCTCACTGGACAAAAAATTAGTCACCCCTAACTGAATGTCACCTAATAGCGCATAACACTTCTGTGCGACCGAAAAACAGCTAAAATCCTGTTTGGCATGTATGCCACCAGTGTGTGGATGTAGTGCACATCAATATTCATCCACTCTTCCAACAGCAAATACAACAGTTCAGCCAGATTGGCCGGATGGCTGAAATGGTGCTTCATTCGTTGCCCCAAATAGCCCCTCAAGTTTTCTATGGGGATTCAAATCCATGGATTTGGCGGGCCAGTCTAGATGTTTGAAGTCGAAGAATGCTCGTCGTGCCAATCCGACACTCTTGGATCCCTGTGCATGCGACAATTATTGTCTTGGAAGACTGGGGTATCCTTCTGGTGTTCACTGTGGAGATGCTGCTCAAAAGGCAACATGTGGTCAACCAGTAGCTTCATATAGCCCTTCTGGTTAAAGTGTGACATCGCTGCAACCAAAGGACCCATTTCCTCATAAATGAAACACCCCCAGAACATCACAGAGCCTCCTCCAGCTTGAACAGAACATTGCATACAGTCCCCCATGGAAGGCTTCTTGCAGTTTACAATGTACCCATCGCCTCACATCATTCAAGTACAAGCAAAATCATGACATCCGACCAGATCACATGCTTCCAAGATTCGACAATCCAGTCTTTGTGATGCCGCTCCCACTAACCATGCAGCCTTGTGCAGAGCTGTTAACATGGGTCTCTTCAGCAGTACTCTGCTCCAGATATCCATGGCATGCAGTTCCCTTCAGAGTGTTCATTCGGAAACAGCTTGTTCTAGGCCTGCTTTGTTGCAAACCGATTTGCCTTAACAGTGCGTGATACACTGCAGCAGTCCCTATTGCTGAACACAGTCATTCTGCCGCAGTCCTGGTGACAATTAGAAGTGGACTGTGATGTACGCCACTGCTGGAAGACCCTTTGGACAGTATGTTTCAACACACCTGCAAAGGCAGCAACTTCTTGTACACTATGCCCTTTGGCTCGGCCAAACGCAATAACACCTTTTTGCCACTCATTCACATCTTTGGCGCGACCCATGTTTCACAGAGCAATTAACACACATGTGGCATACAACTACTTCTTGTCACTTATGAACCCTGTAATGCATGGCACAACTATTTGTCACTATATGAACCTTGTAAACTTTCTAAATTGTCACTATATGAACCCTATAATGCACGGCCCAGCTATTTGTAGGATTCGTTTATTACTGGTGCACCCTCTGTTGCTGTCGAACGAACGTAACCCTCCTACAGCAGGAGATGACTAATTTTTTGTCCGGTTAGCGTAATATCAAATGTGAAATGAAAATTTTCTTACCTATTCATTGATATTCAAAATATATTAGAGTTTCGGTATGCACAGTGTCCATATTTTGCAAATGGCAGTTCTTAACATTTTAAGTCTGGCCATTTGCAAGATGTAAATGTGAAAATTTTCTTTTGTTGATAAACATTATTAATTATTATTAAATTACATGTTACATGTCGTACTATCTCAAATCAGGATTTAGTCATATCAATTTTATTTCAGTAGCAGTATATAAACTAGAAAACCATTTATTGTAGAAGTCAAAAGAGTTTTTTTGACACTTGTCATTATTCATTACTAAACTGTGCATTCATATAGTTCAAATGCTATAAGCAAAATATTAATGATATAATTAAAATAACTGTTTCCAATCAAAACTTTCTTTTCAGAGTAATTTGATGAAATTCAAGTATGATTCTAGTATTACAACCCTGCTGCTTCCAGTGCATTCTGGAGCAAATGGTCTTAACATCATTGAAGCATCTCATGTTCTTCTGGTGGAACCTTTACTAAATACTGCCAGTGAGCAGCAAGCAATTGGTCGAATTCATCGAATTGGACAGACAAGGTATATAATTACTCTGTTCATAAAATGGCTATTGATATTTGTAGTTAAAACTTAATATTAAAATTTAATTAGATTTAAATATCACTGTACAATTTTTAAACTTTAACTTAGTTGGTACTTACTCTTATTTATAGCTCTTTTATTGCTATACAGGCATACTAAACTATTTAATAATTTCCATGATATGCATGTCTAAAACTCCATAACCTCTAAATATTTTATAGGGAAACATGACTAAAGATAAATATTTAAATCTAGTTTTTTTTAAAGCAATATTCCATTCAGTATTTAAAGAGTTATGGAAACGAGGATATTTATTCCTTTTAGTACCAGCAATGATATTGTTTCAACTGCATACAAAAG
The DNA here is from genome assembly GCA_038380435.1 of Ryuthela nishihirai. Lineage (NCBI taxonomy): Eukaryota > Metazoa > Arthropoda > Arachnida > Araneae > Heptathelidae > Ryuthela > Ryuthela nishihirai. The sequence continues at coordinate 2,475,661 of JAWZYU010000032.1, read as the reverse complement.
TTCCAACAAGATAAATCATTTTTGTGACATCAGTTTGCAGAAATGCTTGGAATATTGTCCAATATATCAGGGTTTAAACAAAAACATTTAAGCATTAAAGTTTTATACAAAATTCAGGGAAACTGAAAATATTATAAATAAAAATAAATAGCCCCCTCCCTCAGGCAGCTGCTGCTTGCCACAGAGGTCTGACAGGAGCCTGTCAGTTTATATATGCTATGATAGGTCTGTGAGAATGGCAGGACCTCAGCAGAAAAACAAAACAAATACACGTGCATTACCCAGGCTACAGTCTTCTAACAATACATGTATTTTAGCAAATGTTTTGATATAACCTTAATTATTTAGGTTGTAATTAATTTCTGAGGTAAATTCTTATAACTTGTAATATTACTGTTAAATTACTCCAACTTTTACAACTCTTTAAATACAGAATGAATATTATTAAAAGCCAAATTGAGTAAGATATGATTTATCTTCAGTCTTATTTTTCCGCTGAGAGCATATTTTAAAAGATATGGAGATTTTTTCTTTCCACTAATGTAATATTAAAGCTATGAACAGTGTGCCTAAAGGCCTCAGAAAGAAGGGGAGACGTAGGATGAGGTGGGCAGACAATGTCAAACAAGACCTTGTTAGAATTGGTGTGCAGTGGCCAGATGCAGTAGATGTAGCTCAGGATAGACTTGCTTGGAGAACTAAATTGCACAGTCTGGTTGGACCTCCGTAGCCCATGGCTGCTTGAGTGAGGATGATGATGATGATGTAATTATTTACTCCTGCTGAGGGCCTGCCATCCTCTCAGACCTTCTACTATGGCATATAAACTGACAGGCTCCTGTCAGACCTCTGTGGCAAGCAGCTGCTTGAGGGGGTATTTATTTTTTTTATTTAATTATTTATGCTCTGCACACATATCAAGTAGCTTCATATATGTGTACTGCATTATCATATTTCTATTCCATATTAATTTTTATAACGTGTGGTTTATGATTAATTTTTTGTTTTTTGTTTTTTCCAGTATATGGTACTTTAATTATGATCATCTTGTTAATGTTTTTTAATTCAAGAGAATTTTTTAAAATAAGGATTTTTTCATTATACATGAACTTCTTAGATATTTATGTTAGCTACTGCATAGTTACCTCTTACCTTTCAGCTGTATTAGCGTGTTGTACATGATTTACAGAATGTCAGAGTTGTATTTTTTTTCCAGTAAATTTTTGAAGCATATTTTAAGCAGATTTTTATGAAATACATAGAGAATGAAGTTTGACAACAAAATATTCATTATGAGCATAGCTGGCGCATCCCATTTTCGCCTGAAACTTGTTCCTTTACTCCTCTATCCATATCCTGATAGCATGTAATGCACAAAAGTTGTGTTTTTTAATGAGAGAAGTATCTAGTTTTTGTTAACATTTTTTAAATCTGTATGTACAGTGTACCACACCCAGTAGAAATGTTTCTTCAGTGGATAATAGGAAAACTAATATTGATTATGTCATAAGAAATTACGAATAATTGGTGATTTTTATTCTGAAAATGTCAGTTTTAAGCTTCAGTTGATGGTTTGAAAATTTATTCATGTTATTTGTTTTTATAAAATTCGTAATTAAATTCTGTTTAATTTGGTATATAGCATGACCTATTTCTGTTGATTGGTTATTTTTTTTTAATTCTAAAGTTCACTTATTTATCTGATTCAGCACAGTTTGCTAAAAGCCTGGAATTTTCTCAAAGTGTGGCCGAGTGGTTAGTGCGCTTGGCTACTGATCTACGGGACCTGGGTTCCAGCCCTGGGTAAGGCATGGCTGTTTGTGTCGTTTTTCTGCTGAGGTCCTACCATCCTCTCAGATCTTCTACTGTTGTATATAAAATGACAGGCTCCTGTCAGACCTCTGTGGCAAGCAGCTGCTTGAGGAGGTATTTATTTTTTTATGATACCGAGAAAAAAAATTACGAAATGAGAAAAATATTTACTTAAAACCAAAAAAAGTAATTTTTTTGTTATTCAGAAATATATAGTCATTCTATTCACGTGCTTTGCAATCATTTGTGTCTATTGTTTTTTTTTTTATTAATTTTTATTTGTGTTGCCAGATGCATTTTTTTTTGCTACATGACTCAAAAAAAGTCCTATTAAAATAAAACATATGGTCTTTTTTGCTAAATATTATAATTTCAGAAAATCCAGAATGAAATGCTGATTAATTTGGCATACAACATGCCATAATTCCTTTCATTAGTTATTTGGCAAAAAAGTTCTAAAGTTAAAATTTTTTTGGCTGAGCATAGGCAGCAAATAGCTTGGCCCTTGGATAGAAACCTGTTTTTCAGGCTGGACACTGGAAGGGTTAAATGACAGAGCTGGTGATATCTAGTGGTTAAAGCACCTGACGTAACTGGGAGGTGTGGATTCAAATCTCACTCCTTGGCAAAACTCATTTTTTTCCACAAAAATATTTCTTGAGTTATATGTCGACAGGTGATCTACGAATTTATTACTGATTAACTCTTTTCATAAATATTTGAGTTGTATATTGCAGTGCAAATAGCAAAATTTGTATCGTTATGTATAGGAGATCTCGATCAATGATTGATAACTCAATTATTAGAACACCTCAGATATCATGAGATTGTGGAATCATATTCCATCCAGCTCAAGACAATTTTTTTTTCTCTAAATTTGATATCACTGTATGCGTTCATGAACTTTCAACTGAATCAATATTGAGAACTTTACTAAGCAATCTTAATTGTTAGTATATTTGAGACATACATTATTATCAATATCAAAATGCTATTTAGAAGTGAGAACCTTCAAGGGACAAGAATATTTAAGTTGAGTATTTCAGGTAGATATATATACCTGATATATATACTTTATAGTCCATATCATTAGAGGAGATTTTGATTGACAGTCAGTTAGTAATTAGAGTGCCTGACATGTTGAGGTAATGGCTGATTGTGCAAGATATTTTTTATCTGGATTTGATATTGATTATATAAGAGGGCCTTCATGATCTTTTTGTTACTTTTTCTGGGATTCTCTGTCATTAATGAACTGCCTTTAGTGCATACATTGCTGTTACTCAAAAATTTTCGTTTTTGTACAAATTATTTTTACTTGTTTTAGCTCAAATAATTTTCATCTTCAAATAATTATAATAATTTTAAAGTTTGTATGAGCATAATTGTTAAAATGTTTAGCTACAGGCATTTCTGTATATATTTTACAATTGTGTCAAGATGTTTTTTTTTATTTAAGCAAGCTTGAGCTCGAAAATTTAAGTCCAACTTATTAGTATTTACACTGTCTATGTGTGCAGGCTTTTAAAATATTTGTGAAGTGTTAATATTTCGAACACTAAACCTCATAAGTATTCAGTAATGTATAAATCTTAAATATCAACCAATATTATTTTTTAGACCAACAACAGTCCACAGATTTATCGTTAAAAGTACAATTGAAGAAAGAATTCATCATATGCTTCAGCCACATCAGCCAACAATGAACAAACTGAAGGTAGAAGATCATTCCATAACTTTAAAAGAATTGCAACAATTGTTTGAGAAGTGAATGTTTCAAATTTCATGTAAATTTTCATTGTACATACATTTTCATAATAAAAAGACTTTTTTTGTACTTTGTTGTGGATGTTCCATTAGGAAAAATATGGCATGTTAAGTTGCGTCGAATATTTCGCTCATTGCACAACTAATCAAATCATGGTTTTTTTAGGAATGGGCATGTAATTGATGAAATTAAGTGACAGTCTGCTTGCATTCATGTCATGCATGTTGATGGCACAATAGATTCACAAACTGGCTACTGCTGAGCAGAGTTATACTCAATATGTTGCATTTCAAATTTTAATGACACAGAGTGTCATTGCTGATGGATATTTTCTCTCAGTGCATATGCTTCTCTGGTGGTTTCCTAACTCTGATCTCGTTGAAAAAAGCTCACATGCTTTATTATTAATTTTTACATCATTTAATTCCATTGATTTTCATTTACATTTCTAAAAACTACAGGCAGTTTGATGAGTAATGAAGCTGGCACCTTGTATAACAATAACCATTCAAATGCATAAACATTTAACATGTATTACATAGAATTCTCAAAGTAGTATTATCCTGCTTGTACACCAAATACATAAGAGAATAATATATTGATCATCAATCATGTTAGATGGCATAATAGTAGTATATTTAACCTTATATATTGCCTAGCCAAATTATTATAATCACCTACTTAATACTTCATCATATGCTCCCAAATCTCAAAGTTTTCAATTCTCTGAGCATAGTTATGACTGAAATGGGTTTTGAAGTACTCTTATTAGCCATTTCTCTTGGCTGATGAAGTGTAGCTCTATTTTATCATAGAGTTCATGCAAATAAATACTTGTCCCTGTCTGTCAATGCCTTTTTCCTCCTACATTATTTGCGGGGCGGGGGTGGCTCAGTCGGTAGCGCGCCAGGCTCGTGATCTGTAGTTCCCAGGTTCGAGTCCCAGCTGGGTCAGCATTGAGATTTATCTCCGCAAAATTCCCCGCCCTGCCCACGGTCAGTAGGGGACACCGATGGGGTTGGAAAGGCCGCCGTCCGTCGGATGGGACGTTAAGCCGTGGCCCCGTGTGCGGGAGAGCCATACCCTGTGCACGTTAAAGAACACACTGGATGGCCTTGACGGGAGGCTACCATCTGTCTCCCAACAGCTGTTCCAGTGGGTCCCCTCCCCCAACCTTCTCTGAGCTTTCGGGGTCCATGTGACCTGGCCATTTAGCCCATGGTGTGCAAAAAAGTGCCGCTCAGAGGTAAAACAACCAACCAACGCCTACATTATTTGCCATGGTTGTCTGACATTTATGATACTGTTGCCATTCTCTTGAAATGGTGTATCCCTTGATTTTTTACTGAGTTCGTTATCCTCCATTAGAGATCCCACTGTGCTTCAGTGATGAGCTCCTTACAAGTGGTTCAGATCAGCCTGGCACAGAATGGCCCAGTTGGTAGTGGCCCAAGCTCGTAATCTGCAGTTCCCAGGTTCGAATGCCATCTGGGCAAACAAGATTTATCTCCGCCAGTGGCAGCTCGTAGATAAAATTAGTGGGGGTGCTGCTCCATAAATTTTTTAGCCTTTGTTTTAAAATTGTGTAAAAGGAAACAAACATGTATAAAAAGAAAATTTATTCAGAAACTTGATAAAATCCTAAAAGAACAAAATCAAACATTTTTTATTTTAACCTAGATTGTTACAGTTCAAGCTTAATCTATTCATTTAAAAATGAAATCCATTCTACCTTCAACCAGCACGCCAGGGTCGGCACTGCGGGAACGACAGTGCTCTCTCTCCCTTGCAGCCTCGCGTGTAGTTTCCTATGTGCGCATGCGCACAACAAACACCTCGCCGCTAGTACTGTGAAGCGCATAGTTCCATACAAAGATTGCATCTTTTTCATAAACTGGGGGATGGCTACTAACATTAAGCATAAGGATTATATATTGTACAAGTATAAAGAAAGAATTAAAGAAACAAGGACTCATTATATTAAATGTTATCGATAATATCAAGTTGAAATGGGGGGTGCTGCAATTCCACAGTGCCTATACGCGAGCCGCCACTGCAAGGGTTGCTGGCTTGAGTGCCACATTTACTCTGTATCATTTCTACTTCTCGCTGAAATTTATCAATGTGCTGCACCATAGGCAATTTCCTGTTTTATGTTAACATAGGGGGCGAGATAATAAACGTGTTGGAACCAAGCAGTAAAATTAGAATTGCAGATTAGCAGCCGGGCACGCTATTAACTGAGAGTATTAACGAACCAGTTAATTGATACGTGGCGCTGATATCAGAAGCTATTGCAATGGCAAAGCGAAGTGGAAGCAGTTGAGACAATGAGCCTGCGCAGTTGATGAAACGATGATTCTCGTAGAACATTGCCTGATTAAACTGTCAGTCCCTTTTCAGTCAACCAATGATCTATGACGCAACCGATTCATGATACTATTGACTTATTGAAAAGTCACTGATAATTCTGTAAATCAATCACCTGTAAGAATCATAGATGTCTGAACTGCACAGTTTCAAGGTCTCATTACTTACGGTTCGCGCCTCAGCTAGTGGAATATCAGATACCTTTATATCACTATCGATCTGGTGTCCCCGTAATAATTGCCTTGTGGCATACCTACGGTGGTATTTGGTTTTGCGAAGTTCTGTCATGTCTAATCAGTTCCAATCACAGACTATTGATGGACTTTTTATAATCCAATAGTCTGTAATTGTTTACCTAGAACCCGTTTCAATAGTTCATGGGAAAATCCAGTGACTTCAAATGAAAGGTAGAGCGTAGATTCCAGTTTGTCATCCATTCGATATGTGCGTAGTTGATGAGGTATGACTTGAAACTTTGTTTTGACGCAACCACAATGTTGACATCTGTACCATAAAAGGCAGATAATTCGTCCCAGTACATTGAGCTCCAGGACGTTTGTTGATAGTAGAGGTAGTTTATTTTGATGTTCTTTTCCACCCAACGTAGTTGTAACGTCCCGTTATATCTGTACCTGCAATGAACATGTAACCTAGGGAAAATTTTCGGCCAGTATCTGTATTACTTATGACAGACTATTTGGTCGGCAATATTTTGACCGGGACTTGCTGCAGTTTATATAGACGTATCCCTCATCCAATGTGGCCACTATCATCCTATTGCTTCGACCTTTGTTGGTTTGTGGATTTGACAAAAAGTTGTTCCACCATCTTTCAAACGTGATGGAGAAATTTAATGATTTATGTGCTAAATGAAAGCTTGCGAAGCTGGGTGGCCATAGACTATAAAAAATTGACCCCCGTGCTTTCTTCCACTCCTAAAACGGGAAATGTGAAAATTATTCAGAACGCGAAGACCGAAAGTAACAAGCTATAGGTCGAATGAAATCTTCTGAACCGGGGAATATCGTAGGCTATTAAAAATCCCCCCCCCCCCCCTCCGTGCTTTTTCCCGCTAAGTGGACAATGCAATAATTGTACCTCTACATCTCCTGAACGCGAATGCAGTGTAAGAGCTGTCGAACGAAAGCTTGTGACACGGAGGGTGTCGTAGGCTATAAAAATGACCCCCCATGCTCACCTCCCCCTAAAAATGGGAGTCGTTTTATTATATCATCAGAATTTGAGAGCCTAGTTACGAGTTAGGTGTCAAATGAAAGCTCGTATAATGACGGTCATAAACTATTTAGAATTTTGCTCTCACTATTCTCTCTGAGAGAATGGGGGGACGTACTTTCACGGGAGTCGACTTTAACGCGTTGTATCTCAAATTAACCCTTTAACTACCACGGGCCTTGGAAAACGAAGTACCTCAGAATACCAAACCGGCCGAGTTTTGAAATGGACTCTTTCTGGTTTGTCGTTCCCCCCCCCCCCCCCCCGTCCTTCACCCGAAGGGAGAACGGAGTTAACCGCAGCCGAGCCAGGCAGAGCTCCCCTCCACTCCGTAAATTGACTCTCATTAAGCTGAGCCTCCCTTCACCTCGAAACCCATATGGTCATACATAAACCCATTGAACATGAGATATCAGACTCCTGTGACTTTTGCTCTTAATTCCTTTCCCAAAGCAGTTTTTAAAACACATGCATGTGTCAATTTTTGAAAAGTTTTTTTATTATTATTTTTAATAACAACTTTTAAAAGCTATTTAAATTTGTTTTTCTACTTAAAAACTGACATAAGATTGCAATTACTTGGATTATATCTTTTTACATAAAATAGATATCATAATTAGAAATTTTTCAAAGAAAAAAGTTTCCAATGTTTCCATTTTTTGGATTCTGATGTCGGTTTTTTAACACCCAACAAAGAGAAAGCTGTTATTAATAGTGGAATGTATGATGAAAAAAATTTAAAGAAAGATTATTAAAATAAGAGGACCAAAAATAGAAAGCAGTAAGAGTGCTGAATTGATTTTTAAAGAATAGATTTTAATACAATTGTAGAGAGTACTCTAACATAAGAATCAAAAATGATTTTGTGAGAAAGGTTTGCATCTGAGATAAAAGTAATTGAAGTGGATATTGCAAAAGATATCCGAGGAAGCAAAGAGTAGATAAAATGAGAAATAAAGAAACTAAAGCAATCAGAGATTACATAAAAATATTGGAGGTGTAAAAAATATTATCAAAATGAGAAAGACTTATGAATATGATGGATAAAGGAAGATGGATAAATTTAATATGGAAATGAGAACCCGCTGGAAGAAGACGGTGAAAGAGATGGAAAAATGGTATGAAAAAAAGAATGCCGAAAAGAGGACTTCAAGAGCAAGATTGCAAAGATAAAAATAAGTTGATAGAGAGAGCTGACTGGGACCACACAACTTAAACTTTGGAGGGTGAAAAGAATAAAATTTTGTATCTAAGTTTTATAGAATACATTGTTAAGTAATTGAGTAAGTGATTCAATTCGGCAAATGATTAAATCAAAAGTAGTCTGTTCTATTTTACATTTCAGATCATCAGTAATGTGACTAAAAAAGTCTTATGGGTGGAGGGTTACATACTCGAGTCCAAGGACAAGATCTAGGGAGGGGGGGGGGGCATCTCCTATTCCTTTTCAGAGTCCTAATAGAAATAAATATTACTAAACTTATTTTGTTTCATGGATTTTTCAAGAAATATAAAAAAATTTATAAAACGAGGGGAAAATGATATATTGCATTGGAAATACAGCCTCTTGCCCCCCCCCCCCTTACGTTTTTTCGGCTCGATTGTGTTTCTTGTTTCCCTCCCTTTTTTTTTCAGATCCGGGCTTGCTCGTGTCTATTGGGGTGAGGAGGATGGAATGATGCTTGAGTTAACACATTTCGTCTGAGCGGCTCTGTTTTCTGCACAATGGGCTAAATGTCCTGGTTACAGCAAAGACCCACTGTACAGCTGTTAGGAGAAAGATGGAAGCCTGCCTCAATCTTACTGTTTTAATGGCACAGGCTATAGTTATCCTGCACACAAAGCTAAAATTTTACTTCCCATTTAACTGACGTCGTCCTTCCCAATCCCCTCAGTGTCATATTTTCTCCCCGAGGGCAGGGTAGATATTATCTATATACCCTCGTCAAACAGCTGCTTGTCACAGAAGTCTGACAGGAATCTTTCAGTTTAATACGCCATAGTAGAAGGGATTTGTGAGGATGGCTGGTCCTCAGCAGAAGAACAACGCAAACATCCATGCCTTATCCGGGGCTCTAAACCTAGGTCCCTTTGATTAGTAGACAAACATGCTAATAAATAATAATAAATTTTTTTAGTTTTTTTTTAATCTACTTTTAGTATTCCAAATGTAACTCTATTTTTAGTTCCAAATACAAATGTTTTGGATTTCAAAGCAGGTAGAGAAGTCTGAGATATGAATAAGACAAGACCAAGATTGCAAAGATAAATATAAGTGGAGAGAGAGAGTTGATCTGTACAACACAGCCTGAACTTGGGAGGGTGAAAAGAATGAAATTGTGTATCATTACTTATGAATTACATTGGAAAGTAATTCAGTAAGTGATTCAATTAAGCAAATGACTAAAACAAGCAGAGAGGATGGAAAAGGACAAGAGCATGGCCCATGCCTAAAGCCGGTAACCATGGCAGAGTGTGTGTGTGTGTGGGGGGGGGGGGAGAGTAAGCGTATACCAACCTAAGACCAGGAAGCATGGAAAACAGAATGGGTGGATAACAATACAAATTTGTGCGCACAAAACAATACAATATTCCGGGCCCCCTGGGTACGTCCTGTCTCTCTCGTTACACAAGAAGCTAGTCAAAAGTTGTTGATGTCTCCATCTGCTAAACACATCAGTAGTGTAGTGTCAACCTGGGGCACCACCACGCACTGTGCTTTCCCCCCCTATGACGTCACCGACCGGAAATTGACCCGTGTTGCAATCGTCCACGCTGCCTTCTCAGATTGAAATTTGACCCCTATGTCGCAATCGACCGGAAATTGACCCGTGTTGCAACTGTCCACGTTGCCTTCTCAGATTGAACTTTGACCCCTATGACGTCACCGACCGGAAATTGACCCCTGTGTCGCAACTGTCCACGTTGCCTTCTCAGATTGAACTTTGACCATTATGTCTCAACCGACCATATTTTAAGCCCTCTTCATAGACCCCCTGGTCGACCTATATTTTAAGCCCCCCTTCTCGAATAGTCTCGATTTTCCCCTGATTAACCCATATTTTAAGCCCACCCATCTTCATAGACCCCCTGGTTGACCCACCTATATTTTAAGCCCTCCCCTCTTTAAAGCAAATCAGTTTTCTCTATACACGTTTAATCGGTCTCATCCAGCGTCCATCATCATCATCATCATCATCATCCTCAAGCAGCCATGGGCTACGGAGGTCCAACCAAACCGTGCAATTTAGTTCTCCAAGCAAGTCTATCCTGAGCTACATCTACTGCATCTGGCCACTGCACACCAATTCTAACAAGGTCCTGTTTGACATTGTCTGCCCACCGCATCCTAGGTCTCCCCTTCTTTCTGAGGCCTTTAGGCACACTGTTCATAACCCTATTCGCCAATCTATAATTATTCATACGGGCAACATTGCCAAACCAACGGAGTCTCTCTCTGCACAATATGCTGCTTAAAGGAGGTTGCAGACTCCTTTGCCTAACCTCATCATTAGTTACAAAGTTGAACCACCTAATGCCCAAGATACTACGTAAGCATCTGGAATCAAAAGCATCTAGTTTCCTGTTATCTTGTTTACAAAGTGTCCAAGTTTCACTACCATAACTAACCCTAGAAAGAACCAAACTATTATACAGTCTAATTTTAGTCTTTAGGTGTATACGCCTATTTCTCCACACTCTCCATAGGTTCTTAAAAGTCCCAGCAGCAATCCCTATTCGTCTGTTAATCTCATGCCGCACATCACCATTATCTGTTACATAGCTCCCAAGATAATTAAACTGTGATACCTGCTCAAGACTGCAACCCTTCAGATTAACTGAATCACAGCCTGCCTGACCAATTTTCATCACTTTAGTTTTCTCTCTGTTTATAACCAAACCTACTCTACTAACAGTCTCATCAACAGCTCGAATGAAAGAGTTCATCTCATCAACATCATTTGCCAAAAGGGCTAAATCATCAGCATAATCTAAATCAGAAATTTTCGTATCTCCAGCCCATTTAAGGCCAAAATCTTTCCCTTGAAGTGAATTTCGCATAACATAATCAATAACCAAGCTAAAAAGAAAAGGAGACAAAATGCACCCTTGTCGAACACCAGAAGTAATGCTAAACCAATTGCTACAAGCCTTACCAACTCTCACACACGACTCAGTGTTATTATAGAGAGCTTTCATAATGTTAACTAACTTGTCTGGTATACCATATGATCTCACAATCAACCACAAATTATGACGATCAACAGAGTCAAAAGCCTTTTTGAAATCAACAAAGCTAGCAACCAAAGGTTTCTGAAACTCTAAACATTTCTCAAGAATCTGCCTAAGTGAAAATATCTGATCCACACATCCCCTACCACTTCTGAATCCACATTGCTCATCACGCAATTGACTGTCAACCAGATTCTTAATTCTATTAAGCACAATCATGGAAAGAACTTTACCTGGAACAGAGAGTAGGCTGATACCCCTATAGTTATCACAATAACTGCGATCACCTTTTTTAAAAATAGGGATAACAATAGCTCTGGTAAAATCCTTAGGAACCATGCCTTTATCATAAAAGATATTCAGAATTTCAGTCATCCAAGTGGTAACCGAAACATTCCCAGCTCTAAGCATTTCCGTAGTAATTTCATCTACCCCTGGGGATTTATGAAGTTTAAGTTTAGAAACAGCCAAAATAACTTCAGATTGTGTTATAGGACCAACATTAAAGCCACCAATGCATCTATCATCATTGCAAACAATGGGAGTAGAACTAACTACATTGTTTAGAACATCACTGAAATGCTCAGCCCACCTAGCCATGACAGAATCCTCCCCTTCTATAACCTTACCTTGTTTATCCTTCAATCCTTGTATGCCTGTCCGTTTTCTACCACACAAAACATTAACTATCTGGTACAGCTCTCTGCTGTTGTGCTGTCTAACTGCTTCCTCGGCTTTGTCAGCCAAACCATCAAGCCAAAGATTCTTATCAGCAGCTAACTGATCCTTTACAAGTTTATTAAGGTCTCTGTAATGCTTTCTATTAGGACTAGTAGGGTATTGATTAAGGGCATTCCTGCAGTTCTTTCTTTCCGAAATAAGCTCAAGTGCCTTATCACTCAGATAATTCTGTCTCTTCTGCTCCTTTTTTCCTAAAAGAGTACTGTTAGTGTCCAAAAAAGCCTGTTTAAAATGATCCCATTCTTCCTCAACTTCAGTAGTAAGCAAACCATGACTGTCATAATGACTAAGTAACCTATCATGGTAAGCTTTGGCTATAACTGGATCTTTCAGAGCTTCAGTATTAAAAGTAAATTTTTTAACCCTAGCACAACACTTTTTAAGTTTAAGTTGCAACACACTTTTAACAAGGTAATGGTCAGATCCAATTTCAGCTCCCCTATATGCCCTGGTATTCCTAACAGAACTAGCCCATTTGCTGTTAATTAATATGTAATCAATCATATTCTTATGCAGCCCATCAGGTGAAACCCATGTGTACTTATGTATGTTGCGGTGTTTGTAATAAGTGTTAGTTATTCTGAATCCATTGAGTTTACTTATCTGTAGGAGACGTTGCCCATTGCCATTGCAGCAACCAATACCAAAAGGGCCTATTACTCCTCCCCAAAGGTCAGAGTCAGTACCAACTTTGGCATTGAAGTCACCAAGAACAAGGGTAATATCTCCTTTCTTGACAGAATTCAAAATATCCTGAAGTTGTTCATAAAACCTATCCTTCTCATCCTCATCGGCATCCTCAGTGGGGGCATAACAGCAGATAACATTCAAGTCTTTAACGCTTGTCTGAAATTTTGCTGTAATAAACCTTTCATTAATGCACTCATATCCTAGAAGAGCATCGCTAGCGTGTCTACTGAGAAGCAGACCCACGCCTTGGTGATGCTTATTGTCGTCCCTCCCTGAAAAGAGAAATTTAAGATTATTTTTAAGAATCTGACCTTTATCTGTCCATCTGGTCTCTTGCAAGCCAAGAATATCTAAATTGTAACGGTGGAATTCTTGTGTGAGGACATCAAGAGAAAAAGCTCTGTGCAGAGTCCTCACATTCCAACTACCTATGGAGAGAAAATGGTTAGTGGGATGTTTAAAGAAACTATGTTTATTGAGAGAGGGAATGCCGACAATATCAAACAGCCCCCTAATCGCAGACATGGGGCAAAGACCCGTTCCCCCACTACTAAAGGCTGAAGCCATCTACACTGGAAGACTTCCTCCAATGTAGAATTTGACGATGCCAATAGAAGCAAAGAGTTCAGGTGCCTGCGATGACTTCTGCTCAGGATTATCCACCAGCTGATAAACATATCCTGTGAATCTATTCACTTGGGGCTGTCAACCCACAAACAAAAAGAAAACACAGTGGAAAATTTTCCCTCCACAGAAGCCCACCAGTGCAGCAAAATCAGGATCCATAATCAAGCTCAGAGCCATATATCTGTCCAGTCCAGTAGGTTTATATGGTCAGCACCAGGACCCTGTGTGGTTGACCACTCCTCAGCAGGGTAGAAAAAAAGAAAAGTAGCCATAGTTGTCCAGATCAGTAGGCCACACTAATCTGGCAGCCCTCCCCTTCCGTTCACTTCCACAAGAGAGTATCTCTTTTGAAAGTTACTAACGGTCCGCACCACGAGAAGGCGGGGTTGGACATTAGGTGCTAGGCCTGGCCGGTTCTATGCATCATCACAGGGGATTGGTGCATAGCTCTCCTTCCAGTAACTACCTAGTCCTTCCGACAGCGTGATTTGAACCCTCTACCTCAGTGCCGATAGCGTCATTGCTTTCGGCTATGCCTTGTTACTTGATGGTGTGGTTTAGATGTGTCTCAAACGGGTATAGCCATATAAATCACGTATCTCTTTATTAAGCTTGAGTTTTATATTTCAGATATTAACCTAGGTTTTTTATTATCCTACGTTTTTTCACAACCTTCGTATTCTTTATAACTAACTTTTTTCAGCGTATTTCTTATAATGAACTCCATGACTAGAAGAAGGACAAATCTACAGTTTTAAAAGACTGTCCCACAGAAAATACCAATGGGCAAAAAATTAATAAAAGGAAAAAAAAACTTAAAAACTTATTCGTCATTATGTAAAAAGGGATAATATGGTGACCTATAACTTTAGTACGTCTCCTGTATTAAAAAATTTGCTTCCAACGCAGTGATTTGAACCCTCTACCCCAGTGCTGATAGTGTCATCGCGCGCGGCTATCCCTTGTTACTTGATGACGTGGCTTAGATGTGTCTCAAACGGGGTATAAATCACGTATCTCTTTATTATAGCTTGAGTTTTATATTTCAGATATTAACCTAGGTTTTTTATTATCCTACGTTTTTTCACAACTTTCGTATTCTTTATAACTAGCTTTATTTCTGTGTAACCTTCGTTTATAACCTACGTATTTCTTTTAACTCCGTGACTAGAAGGACTATTCTACAGTAAGACTGTACCTCAGAAAATGTCATTGGGTAAAAAAATTTAATAAAAGGAAAAACTTATTCCTCATTATGTATGATATGGATTGACCTGTATGGGTGTCATAAAAGTCCCGCTTTAGAATACGTGTTCGGTACCGGACCACGTTTTTATTCACGGATGTCCTGTGAAATTAAAAGATATTAAACGGTGAATCACAATGGGACCACGATTTACTGATTTACTGTTCCATCTTCACTAGATATGAACGTTGCTGTAAGAAATTGTAACATGAACGCCCTAATACTTAAAAATGGATGGTTAAACCATTGTTACCAACCTTCTTGCTGCCTTTCAAGCTGGCACATGGCGTTCTCTGTCTTAGTTGTTTTGAGGCGATGAATGCTTACGTTTTCCTTTAATGTGAGAATGCTGGGTAGGGCACTTTTCTTATGCTTCTCTATCACTTCTCCTTTCATTTTCAATCCTCTTTCTTTCTGAAATGTGATGATTGAGTTTGAAGTGTGAAAGACTTTATGCGTTAGGTCCTGTAAATGCAAAGTATTGTCTATCAGTTATGGGGGCCTCAGAATCGCGAAGCATTATTCTTATGGAATTTACAGGAGTAATGCTCCATAGACAGTGTTCTTTCCAAACAGGGTGCATAACATTATCAAAAAACGTGTGCTTGCCAGAACCACTTTCACACGAACATAGTACCACTTGTTCTAAGAATTCCACACTAGTATAGAAATATGCAGGGAAAAATAACTAAACTGATTCTTAGACGTGAAAATGCGTGTGTTAGATTGTAGTGAAACATCCTATCTTTGTCGAAAAACTTGTGTTTGCAGCGAAAAATAGTCACCTTCACACACGTATGCGCTTATTGAAACGTAGTAGGGGGACCAGGAACTCTGAAAAGAGCGCGTGAAAGCGCTTTGGAATAACCGCTGAGAGAGGTTACGTTACGTTTTATCGGTGGTTGAAGTCAGAGAATGCAAAGTTAGGTCTAGCGGATCAATTCTGGGACCCAACTTTTCATGGAAATACTGAAAATATTGTTGTTTTCTTATAAACAACGAGTTTTCAGATTTTAAATTTCCAAACTTCTGTGGTTCTTTACTGATGTTTTCTATATGCAAAGTATTTTGTGATATTCATCCATCCGTGTGTACGCAGTGGACCGTGATTTACTAGAGTGGGACCTTAATATTTTATGATTTTCCTGTATTACTCCTTCCGCTAAAGAGTGACTTTTATCACTTACTCCTTAGGTTCACTTATTTTACACACTAGATGGCGCTTGTTAATAGTCGTTTTTTCTATCTTACAGTATTTGCGCTGTAATTTGCTGTTTCGAAGCGATTTTTACAACCATCCCACTGCATTTTTATACTTTCTCTCTCGTCACTGTATGTTTTAGAGTTATTGTGTCTTCCACTTCCAAACAATTGTGAAAATATTCACCTATCCACTGAAATGTGTGTGCATTTACAGATATTCCAACGCCCTTTACATTTTAGTGATTCTCATTGAAAATACCAACCATTTCGTTGTTTTTCTAATTTTCGTTTATGCATGTAATTTGATTAAAGACCTAGTCACATGCTGTGTCGTAGGTAAAGTACTGTCCATTTCAGGCTATTGTGAGATTTTCGTCGTAATGAATTAGCAGATATATGGAATCAGATCTGACGCATATGATACTTGCGATTTATCTACTTTGGTCGTATGGTTTATTAGAAAGATACACATAGGGAAGATGTATTAGTGTTTGAACTTTAATTATCTTGTCAGATGTGTGAGAGAAAGCAAAGAATACATAATGAGTTTTACGAATCTATGGAGAAACGTGCATCTGAAGAATTAGTTTAAACAAACTTGCAATCGGTCTTTCTTTCTAAATGCTTGTTGCTTGCCGTGCTAAAACAATTCACTGAAATTCCCCCTCGTATGCCTCCCAAAAGGTACATATTTGTCATCTTCAGGTATGAAGGCAGGAGTTGTGTAAACATGACAGGAATGAATTTCATAGTATCTGACACATAGTTTTAGCACTTCTCCGAGGAGGCGCTCATAATACGTGTCATCCCAATTTTCAAGCTCCTAATAATGTTCCAGTTATATTTCATAACCTAAAGGACAGCCATCTTATTACGCAAGGAATGATCAAAAATAAGATTAATTGTGTTCCCAATAATACGGAAAACAGCATTCTCCCTTGGAACTTTGAATTTCATAGATTCTTATCAATTTTTAATGGAACAATAATGCTGCTTTTCATCATCTGATAACAGTAGGAGATTTGCGTGCGCTTTAAATCTGAATGGTGTGATGTAGAGTGGGAACACCTCTTTCTCGTGTCCAAAAACATTGACAGAAATGTTGTTCATTTTTACGAATTTAAATATATTTTTCTTCTAAATGTATGTAGTTGTTAAGGCATTCAATTTATTACAGGCTCATTCACAGTTAATACAGGATTTACATATGTGGAAAGTAGTCCCAGTGGTAATGAAAAAAAAGAGTTAATTCCTAGTTCATTGGTAGCAAAATATCCCGTGCTTTTCCCGGTTGGTGCCGTAGAAGCTTCTAATAGCATGCTCAGGGTAGGAGATCATTTGACAGTCGAGGTAAACACAAGACGGCCATGTGTAAAGCAGAGAAAAAAAACTAACAAGAATTGTGTGTACTAAATGTAACTCTTTGAAAAAAATTTGTTTTGCACTGTTTCATCAATATTCATGTTACTGCATTCATTCCAATAAATAATTCAGCGAAACATTAATATATACATCAACTATTGATTTTTCTTGGCTGATTAACTGGTTTTCCATGGTACAAAATAATAATAGACCGTAGATATGTAACTTTTTGAGGGTACTGAAGATGTAAAATGAAAACATTCATTCTCTTTGGAAACGAACATCCCATATTCCACCGATATGTTATTTTTCTCAGTCTGCAAATCTCCTACTTCTCGCCTTCCTAACGGCTACTAAAGGACTCATTGAACTATGCAGAATCACACCCTGCTTGTCACTTTGAATGAATTTTCATACCTTGACCTTAGTTCTCGTACCTTTTACAGTTTTCATCCTTACGAATCTTTTGAATAATGTCGTGTGTTTCTTCTCATCAGTTCTGGAAGACTATGTTTTAGCACGAAATCAGTTTGTGTTCTTAATGAATGCTGTGGAATTATTTACCAAGTTTCTATTTTTAATGAAGGAAATCGTGTTATCAGTAGCAGATGCAAATATTGTTGAGTGCATAGCAACAGATCTGTCTGCAATCACCCGTTAAGAAAGTGACCTTGTCACGAACACATCCTGCTTGTTGCGAAATGCATGATGAAAGGTCGAACTCGCAAAATACGGATAAAAGAATTGCAACACCCTCGTTGCCATTCAAAAAAAAGTTTAGTGGAAAAATTTCAGATGAGAGTGGAAGTTAAAATTTTTTAATTGCGCAGGACTTAACCATCCGTCAGTAAAACGTGATCCGTGGTGTGGAACAATTTACGGTCACCATATCACACATAATGACGAATAAGTTTTTAAAACAGATTTTTTTTCATTAAATTTTTTTACCCAATGGCATTTTTTTTATGAAAACAGTTACTGCAGGCTAGTCCTTGAAAGGGGGGTGGAACTGTTAATGAGGGGGACTTTGATAAGAGTTTTAATTAATGTAGGGTTTTTAAGAAAGGAGGACTTTTTGATGATTAACGAGTTTATCGAAGAGGATAGTCAAAGGATCAGTAAATCGTGGTCCCATTGTGATTCACCGTTTAATATCTTTTAATTTCACAGGACATCCGTGAATAAAAATGTGGTCCGGTACCGAACACGTATTCTAAAGCGGGACTTTTATGACACCCATACAGGTCAATCCATATCATACATAATGAGGAATAAGTTTTTCCTTTTATTAAATTTTTTTACCCAATGACATTTTCTGAGGTACAGTCTTACTGTAGAATAGTCCTTCTAGTCACGGAGTTAAAAGAAATACGTAGGTTATAAACGAAGGTTACACAGAAATAAAGCTAGTTATAAAGAATACGAAAGTTGTGAAAAAACGTAGGATAATAAAAAACCTAGGTTAATATCTGAAATATAAAACTCAAGCTATAATAAAGAGATACGTGATTTATACCCCGCTTGAGACACATCTAAGCCACGTCATCAAGTAACAAGGGATAGCCGCGCGCGATGACTATCAGCACTGGGGTAGAGGGTTCAAATCACTGCGTTGGAAGCAAATTTTTTTAAAATACAGGAGACGTACTAAAGTTATAGGTCACCATATTATCCCTTTTTACATAATGACGAATAAGTTTTAAAGTTTTTTTTTCCTTTTATTAATTTTTTGCCCATTGGTATTTTCTGTGGGACAGTCTTTTAAAACTGTAGATTTGTCCTTCTTCTAGTCATGGAGTTCATTATAAGAAATACGCTGAAAAAAGTTAGTTATAAAGAATACGAAGGTTGTAAAAAAACGTAGGATAATAAAAAAACCTAGGTTAATATCTGAAATGTAAAACTCAAGCTTAATAAAGAGATACGTGATTTATATGGCTATACCCGTTTGAGACACATCTAAACCACACCATCAAGTAACAAGGCATAGCCGAGAGCAATGACGCTATCGGCACTCAGGTAAGAGGGTTCAAATCACGCTGTCGGAAGGAATTTTTTTTAAAATACAGGAGACGTACTAAAAATAGTATGGACGCTGGATGAGACCGATTAAACGTGTATAGAGAAAACTGATTTGCTTTAAAGAGGGGAGGGCTTAAAATATAGGTGGGTCAACCAGGGGGTCTATGAAGATGGGTGGGCTTAAAATATGGGTTAATCAGGGGGAAAATCGAGACTATTCGAGAAGGGGGGCTTAAAATATAGGTCGACCAGGGGGTCTATGAAGAGGGCTTAAAATATGGTCGGTTGAGACATAATGGTCAAAGTTCAATCTGAGAAGGCAACGTGGACGATTGCAACACAGGTCAATTTCCGGTCGATTGCGACATAGGGGTCAGAGTTCAATCTGAGAAGGCAACGTGGACAGTTGCGACACAGGGGTCAATTTCCGGTCGGTGACGTCATAGGGGTCAAAGTTCAATCTGAGAAGGCAACGTAGACAGTTGCAACACGGGTCAATTTCCGGTCGATTGCGACATAGGGGTCAAATTTCAATCTGAGAAGGCAGGGTGGACGATTGTAACACGGGTCAATTTCTGGTCGGTGACGTCATAGGGGGAAAGCACAGTGCGTGGGGGCGTCCCAGGTTGGCACCACACTACTCATATCATTATTTGCTTAGTCAAACCACCGACACTTCAGCATCTAGAATACACCTATCCCTCGATTTACACTGAAGATAGGTTCCGCACAAAACCGTGTAAATCGAAATCTTGGATTTTGCTATGTAAAACCGTGTAAAACGAAAAAAACTCCAAAATGTGCATAATTCAGTTTCGATTTACACGGTTTTGATTTCGATTACACGGATTTCGATTTACACGGTTTTGTGCGGAACCTATCTTCAGTGTAAATCGAGGGATAGGTGTAGTAGTCAACAGGAGATATTTTCTCGTTGTAGCATTACAGCGCGACAACAAATGAGCTGCAGCAAAATTAAGAGGAAAACGAATAAAATTGCATGGTAAACTCAAATAGAAAAAGAAATTCAGATAACTAAAGCTTCTATTTTTTCTTCTGATCCATAATTCAATCCCCTCATCAAATAGTTACGTACTGTGTCGGCCAATACACTTAACAATACGGTTTTGGTTGAAGTAAATGTTTTCATAATTAAATAACAAATGCTATAAATTTGAATCTGAAAACACCGTCCGATTGCCGAAGTTAAGCAGCTTTTGGCGCGTTCGGTAACGGGGAGGGTGACCATTTGTGAACACCGCGTGCAGTAGGGAAAAAATCTGCTGAGAGCCCGCCATCCTCACATATCCCTCTATTATGGCGAATTTAACTAACAGGCTCCTGTCAGACCTCTGTGGCAAGCATCTGCTTGAGGAGGTATTTATTTTTATTTTATTTATTAATGCGCTTATTTTAAATTGTTCTTTTGATGGCGAACTTGTATCATAAATAAAAAGTATCATTAATTTCTTTTGTTATTTCAATTATCAGTAGCCTCACTTCAGAGCCTTTGATCTAGAATAAAAGACGTTAAGTTTCTTACTATCTTGTCACAAAAGAATTATTTTTCATTTAATAATTAGTTTATTGCAGAGCTCCTAACATGCCAGTCGTGCAGTATAGGAACTAACAACCCCAAATTTGCTGTGAGGAAAATAAGAACCCCCTCTCCCCCCACCCGAAATTTTAGGATGATTATGTAATAATATCAGATAATGATTGAACTTATAAAAGTTAAGTGTTCTGTGTATTAATTTGTTTTCAAACCACTTAGTATTATATTACGTGAAATTATATGTTTTATGGGAATTAAAATTATGCATCGATATCTATATTTTTTCAGTTCCACCAATTTTTAAAAGTTTTGCAAACCATTCTTCCGGTAAATATTCCGCTCTGAATTCTTTTCTAAAAATTAAATATTCCCTCAAGCAGTCGCCCTGAAGCAGATTACGAGCCTGCCGGGTTATCGACTAGGCCATACCCGCCCCTCTCGCCGAAGAAACAATGGATATGCATATGTTATCGTATGTCAATAATAAAATTATTACCTTATATCTGAATATTTCAATTATTTTTATTTCAACACAAATTGAAAAAAAAGAGGATTTTTCCCCCGATAATTATTCATCTAATGGAGTTATTTTTAACCTGAAAAAAAGTCGTACCCTATGTATAGATGTGTCTTTCTGCTGCGGTCTCGCCTTCCTCACAAATTTTGTCTGTAGCGTATTATACTGACAGGTTCCTGTCAGACTTCTCTGAGAAGGAGATGTTTGAGAGATAATTTATTTTTATTTTCATTTTATTGCATAAACTGATTATTTTCCTAAGAAACCGAATTCAGTTTCGTGAATTGAAACAAATATTTGTTCTCAGTGAAAAATTTTAGAGTCGAAAAGCCATTTTACTGGCTGCATCTTATCTCTAGAAACTATCCTTCAGATTGTCACTAGAACGCAACCAGTTGATGAGAATGTGACCTTCAGCTGCGGGAAACAATGGAGGTGCGACTTTGGCTGGACTGTGCATGGAGCGAATATCTATGCTTTGCAGTGGTCAGCAGCATGCATATTACCATTCTCTGTAACCCATCCTAACCTGGGCGGGGGTGGCTCAGTCGGTAGCGGGCCAGGCTCGTAATCTGTAGTTCCCAGGTTCGAGTCCCAGCTGGGTCAGTGTTGAGATTTATCTCCGCAAGATTCCCCGCCCTGCCCACGGTCAGTAGGGGACACCGATGGGCTTGGAAAGGCCGCCGTCCGTCGGATGGGACGTTAAGCCGTGGCCCCGTGTGCGGGAGAGCCATACCCTGTGCACGTTAAAGAACACGCTGGATGGCCTTGACGGGAGGCTACCATCTGTCTCCCAACAGCTCTTCCAGTGGGTCCCCTCCCCCAACCTTCTCTGAGCCTTCGGGGTCCATGTGATCTGGCCATTTAGCCCATGGTGTGCAAAAAAGTGCCGCTCAGAGGTAAAACAACCCATCCTAACCTGCAGGGTACTGCAGCAGTAAGCGGGGTCATACCTCTAGGGCAGGGGTGGGCAATTGTTTTGGCTCGGGGGGCCACTTTGTGGAAGCGGAGGTTAGCGGAGGGCCGCACTTTTTAAAATGATTGCATTCATTAGTTAACTTTGCATTTCAGAAAAGGTATAAATTGTACCATAAAAATCAATAAATATAAATTAAATAAAATAGTGGCAGTTTTATTCACTTTATTTATTGTGCTAATTTCATATCATCTGTAGATGCAAGCACATTTAATTTTAGAATCAGTTTAATGAGACAAATGTACCCTATCACACTTTTCTACAATTTTTTTGAAATCAGGAGTGAGATTGCTTGTTAAGATTCTCATCACAGCCTGCAAGTTAATGTCTGTCAAAGAGCATCTATATTTACTCTTGATGATCTTCAAGCAGGAAAAACTTTGCTCACAAATATATGTAGACCCAAATATAGAGAACATTTTCCCAGCAAATTTCTTCATACATGGAAATTTTTCAGCAGACAAAGATTTGTAAAAGTCAACTAATGTTACAGCATTAAACATTTCTTTCACAGTGTGATCTGACTGCATGTCAATAAGTTCAAGCTGCAGCTCCTCAGGTGCTGTGTCAATATCAGCAGTGATGGGATAAGAGAGCAAATTGAATTTAGGCTCAATTTTCTTAAAGTCCTGAAATCTGCTTGTGACCTCGTCCTCCAAACTCTGCAGATGATCCCTTATCTTAGCAAAAACACTTTCAGGCACTTTCTGTTTTCCTAATAAAAGGAAATGACAAAAATTGCCTTCACCTGCTTGCCTTGCAAATAGACCTAGTTTTGCTTTGAATGATTTTACATGCTTCCACATTTCATGTGCAAACAACCCCTTTCCCTGCAATGTCACATTCAGTTCATTCAATTTCTCAAATACATCAGCTGCAAACATCGTCTCATATCTCCACTCCTCACATCCTATTTTTGTAACAAAATCATGAGATATCTGCTTCGTGTCCAGAAATAAGAGGATTTCATTCTGCAATGCCCAGACTCTTTTTTTACCACTTTGCCCAGGCTCAACCACCTCACACTGTTGTGGTAAATTACGTCTTCATACTCTGCCTCCACATCCTCAAGAAAAGATTGGAACTGTCGATGGTGGAGTGCCCTTGCTCTGATTGTGTTCACCACACTAACAATAGGATCTACCACATGCTTTAAGTCCAGTGCAGCTTTACAAAGGCTCTCCTGATGCAAAATGCAATGAAAAGACAAGATATCACTGTCTGTGTCTTGTGCTTGTAACTTGTTTTTTAAAAGCTTAACCATACCTACATTTTTTCCACTGAAAGCTCTGGCCCCATCTGCTGTTGTAATGCTTGCCATTTTGTTCCAGGACAAGCCACTTTTCTCTACACAATTCACAGCACACTCAAGCAAGTCCTGACCAGTGGTTCTATCTTTCATTGATTCTAGGCCAAGTAATTCCTCTGTGATAACGAAATTTTCATTAATTCCACGGATAAAGATGAGTAATTGTGCAGTGTCTTCGTTATCTGTGCTCTCATCCAGTGCCAAAGAAAACCAAACAAAATCTTTGCTCGCAGTCTTCAGCTGTTCTTTGAGATCGTCACTAATTGAGTCAATGCACCGCACTACAGTATAGTCCTTCTTGACAATGAAATGCTTTCAAATTTGCTTCTAACATCAGGACACAATACGCTTGCACACTCTACCATACACTGCTTAATAAACTCGCCATCCGAAAAAGGGGTGGGTTGGGTTGTTTTACCTCTGAGCGGCACTTTTTTGCACACCATGGGCTAAATGGCCAGGTCACATGGACCCCGAAGGCTCAGAGAAGGTTGGGGGAGGGGACCCACTGGAACAGCTGTTGGGAGACAGATGGTAGCCTCCCGTCAAGGCCATCCAGCGTGTTCTTTAACGTGCACAGGGTATGTCTCTCCCGCACACGGGGCCACGGCTTAACGTCCCATCCGACGGACGGCGGCCTTTCCAAGCCCATCGGTGTCCCCTACTGACCGTGGGCAGGGCGGGGAATTTTGCGGAGATAAATCTCAACGCTGACCCAGCTGGGACTCGAACCTGGGAACTACAGATTACGAGCCTGGCGCGCTGCCGACTGAGCCACCCCTGCCCCCCATCCGAAAAAGACTTGTTGTGTTTAGCAAGGTTGTAGGCTACCATGAAACTTGCTTCTGTAGCGCTATTTTGAAGTGTTGATTGCTTTGTAAATAATGTTTGTTGCTTCTTCAGCCTTTTCACACACTCCGCAGCTTTTATTTTGCGTTCTTCCTTGGAAAGTTTGCAGCCAAATTCGCTATGATTTGTTTCGTAATGTCGTTTCAGATTGTACTCCTTAAATACGGTTATCGTTTCATGACACAATAAACACACTGCTTTATTCCCTGTATTACCAAAGAAATATTTGTTTGTCCATTCTTCATTAAACACACGACATTCATCACCGATTTTACGTTTTTTCGGAGGGTTCATGGTTTCACTAAAGTTGGAAATTTATATATTTACTGTTGCCAAGATCAACCGGAAAATCACTGCGTATCGTATCTATACTGCGCATGCGTATTGATGTGGCCGTCCTAGTGGAAAATACGAGACGAAACTTCGGTCGCGCACGGGAAGGAAATCTCGGTTCAAGGCGGATTTTTCTGACTGTCTTGGAGGGCCACAAAAAACTCTTAGCGGGCCGCTATTTTCCCACCCCTGATCTAGAAAATCAATGAGAACTATTTAACGTCATCTCAGACAGTTTTCCAGCTCCATTGAACAAGCGGGATTTTATCATGTTTCTTTTTTAGAGTTGTATTTTTTTTTTATCCTTCCTGCTGATTTTCAGACACTCGTAGACTCTATGGAGCTACGAATACAGGCTGTACTGGAAACAAGTGTTAGTCCAACACGATGTTAATGATTACGTTGCCCTTTCGTTTTTCCCCCCATTACCTGTAGATGTTAATAATCTAAAAAAAATCGAAAAACATCTGATAGTGCTGTTACTATTATTACTACCATTTTGTTGTAGTTATTATTATTACGTTGTTGTAGTAGTTGGGTCGCTTTACCTCTGAGCGGCACTTTTTTTGCACTCAACAGAGAAAATGGCCAGGCCATAAGGATCTCAAAGTCTCAGAGAAGGTGGGGGAAGGGGACCCACTGGAACAGCTGTTGGGAGACAGATGGTAGCTTCCCGTCAATACCATCCAGCATTTTCGTTAAGGTGTACAGGGTATGGCTCTCCCACACATGCGGACTACGGCTTAACGACCCATCCGGTGGACGGCGGCCTTTCCAAGTTCATCTGTGCCATGTAATAACTGAGGCAAGGAGATTTGCGTACATAACTCTTAATGTTGGCCCAGCTGGGACCCCAACCAGAGAACTGCAGATTACGAGCGTAGTGCGCTACCGACTGAGCCACCCTGTCCCCTACAGACAGAGTTGGGTTGGGTTGTTTTACCTCTGAGCGGCACTTTTGTGCACACCATGGGCTAAATGGCCAGGTCACATGGACCCCGAAGGCTCAGAGAAGGTTGGGGGAGGGGACCCACTGGAAGAGCTGTTGGGAGACAGATGGTAGCCTCCCGTCAAGGCCATCCAGCGTGTTCTTTAACGTGCACAGGGTATGGCTCTCCCGCACACGGGGCCACGGCTTAACGTCCCATCCGACGGACGGCGGCCTTTCCAAGCACATCGGTGTCCCCTACTGACCGTGGGCAGGGCGGGGAATTTTTGCGGAGATAAATCTCAACGCTGACCCAGCTGGGACTCGAACCTGGGAACTACAGATTACGAGCCTGGCGCGCTACCGACTGAGCCATCCCCGCCCCACCCTACAGACAGAGACCTCCTATTGACTGAACCGTTACATGATGCCTTGAAAGAATTCCTCTTTTTACGAATCCACTAAACACATGGACAAAAGAGATAAATAAGCAGACAGCACTTCCTCAACATTTAGCGGAAAAAGTACATGAGAAAATGTTTATATTGGGTCTCACCAATTGTTCGTAAACTCTAGATCAGCTGACATTGACTTTCAGTGTATTATAATCTCGAAATGAGAAAGAACTTTTCATAACATTTGTTCAGCTTCTGAAAGAAATAGCCTGAAGTGCAAATCCTACGTATCATCGAACATGCATAAGCTAAAGTTGTGAAAAAATATATTTTCTGGTGTCGAGGTAGATATGGTCTACGTCCGTTTAGGTGTTCAAAACTTTAACAAAGTTCGTGATGCTAGAGTTTAAAGTTTAGAGTTTATAATTTAGTCAGAATCCTGGTTATCAAATGTATCAGCAGGTAAAACGTTCTGACATTATGAAAGAGCTGTTTCAATTTTTACCCAACAAAGAAGACTTTAAATTGTCCGTGAGGTGTATTAAACTGTGGGCTAAAAGGCGTGGTGTGTATTCCAATATACTTGGATACAAAAATGGCCTCTCATGGGGATTATTAGTCGCAAGAAAATGCCAATTTTATCCAAATGCGAGCTGTTCAAAATTAGTTAATAGGTTCTTTATGATGGACATGAAGTTCCATGCGTTCGAGGAAACGGGTTGGGTCATTCCACAACAGATTTTTTTTTAAATCTCGTATCTTGTACTTGAATGGAGATATGCGTTATGAAGATAAGACGGTGTTAAGATGGGAACTTAATGGTTAGCTAACCATTTAGTAACGATCGTAATATTTTCTTATCTTTATCAGTATTCTTTTGTTAATGAAACAAGTGAGTAATAAAAGATTAATTTGTGACAGGTTTTTCCTTAACAAATGATATAATGTGACGAATATTCAAATGGAATGAATTATTTGAACCAATTAACTTTTACCACTTATGGAAGCATTCTCTTGTTTTGATTGCAACCTCCTATTCGGAAGAGACATATTTGGAATTGTGCTGTTTGGTTGAATGAGGGATTGGTTTTATTTTCTTAAGCTTAGAATCTCATTGGAAATATTTATGAATGAAATACTAATTTTCTCTGTCAAAAAGGAAAACTTGAGTGTACTAGCCAATCGTTCTGATTAATTGGATTTGGTTTTAAAGTGAAGAATGTTAATCTAATCTTAGATATTAATAACTTTATCCACATTATTACCAAGCATGCTGTTGCATATAAGTTGGGTTGTTTTACCTCTGAGCGGCACTTTTTTGCACACAATGGGCTAAATGGCCAGGTCACATGGACCCCGAAGGCTCAGAGAAGGTTGGAGGAGGGGACCCACTGGAACAGCTGTTGGGAGACAGATGGTAGCCTCCCGTCAAGGCCATCCAGCGTGTTCTTTAACGTGCACAGGGTATGGCTCTCCCGCACACGGGGCCACGGCTTAACGTCCCATCCGACGGACGGCGGCCTTTCCAAGCCCATCGGTGTCCCCTACTGACCGTGGGCAGGGCGGGGAATTTTGCGGAGATAAATCTCAACGCTGACCCAGCTGGGACTCGAACCTGGGAACTACAGATTACGAGCCTGGCGCGCTACCGACTGAGCCACCCCCTCCCCTGTTGCATATAAGAGGAAGGGAACTATCTAAGAAGAAACCAACTAGGAACTATTTATTTGGAAGTATTCTGCATGCAAGAAGAAACAATGATCAGTAAATATACCCGTTTCCAAGAAAATCTTTCAGGAATTAGACGTTTCTGATGCGTATTACGTCCGGCAAAATATTTTCCTTCAAAGGATATATATTTTCGTTTAATTTCATTCATTTTGAGAAACTGGAAACACGTTTTAATACAATGTTCACTGTTGTGGTGTATTGTCAATGTTTTTCCATTTGAAAGGGAAAACAACAACAGTTTAGCTTTCTTATTTTCGTTGATATCAGTTTTGAGTTATTGTACTAGGAATTTATTTCAAATGTTGAAAAAAAAGTTTTTTTCTACTTTGTTTTTGTAGAGTTTAGTAGATTTTGCAGAATAGTAATTAAGAGTTCTTGAAGAATATCATATACTTGAAACATTACGAAATGAAAAAAATATTTTCTCAGAAAGGAAAATTGACGAACGGTGTTGTATCCCTCCTGCTGATTTTCAGAAGCTGGTAAACTCTGTGCAACTACGTATACAGGCTGTACAGAAAACAAGTGTTAGTGCAACACGATGTTAATGATTTTACGTTGGTCTTCGGGTTGGGTTGTTTTACCTCTGAGCGGCACTTTTTTTTGCACACCATGGGCTAAATGGCCAGGTCACATGGACCCCGAAGGCTCAGAGAAGGTTGGGGGAGGGAACCCACTGGAACAGCTGTTGGGAGACAGATGGTAGCCTCCCGTCAAGGCCATCCAGCGTGTTCTTTAACGTGCACAGGGTATGGCTCTCCCACACACGGGGCCACGGCTTAACGTCCCATCCGACGGACGGCGGTATTTCCAAGCCCATCGGTGTCCCCTACTGACCGTGGGCAGGGCGGGGGAATTTTGCGGAGATAAATCTCAACGCTGACCCAGCTGGGACTCGAACCTGGGAACTACAGATTACGAGCCTGGCGCGCTACCGACTGAGCCACCCCCGCCCCCTCTAAGGCAAGCAGCTGCTTTAGGGTGTGTTTATTATTATTACAGATAACAGAAATAAGAAAACAGCCCTTCCCCAACATTTATAGGAAAAAGAACATGCGAAAATGTTTAAGTTTGGTCTCACGAAATGCGCATAATCTCTAGAACAGCTGACATTGTCTTTCTGTGTATTACATCTCGAAATGTGTTGAGAAAGGACTTTT
This sequence comes from Ryuthela nishihirai, assembly GCA_038380435.1. NCBI lineage: Eukaryota > Metazoa > Arthropoda > Arachnida > Araneae > Heptathelidae > Ryuthela > Ryuthela nishihirai. The sequence continues at coordinate 2,446,601 of JAWZYU010000032.1, read as the reverse complement.
CACAACATTTGTTCAGTTTGTCCTGAAATGTAAAGTCTACGTACCATCAGATATGCATAAGTTCCAGTTGTGATTATTGTATTTTCTGGTGTCGAGAAAGATATGGTCTACGCTCGTTTTGCTCTTCATAGCGTTAACAAACTTCGAGATTTCAGAAATCACAATCTACTCAGAAACCTGCATATCAAGTGTATCCGCAACTTAAACTGTTCTCGGATTACAGAAGGGCTATTCCTATTTTTAAACAACAAAGAAGGTTTTAAATTATCCATGAAGTGTATTAAACTGTGGGCTAAAATGCGTGGTGTGTATTGCAATATACTTGGAGGCAAAGGAGGCTTTTCCTCCTGTGTAATATTAGTCGCAAGATTTTGTCAATTTTATCCAAATGGGAACTGTTCAAAAGTAGTTAATAGGTTCTTTATGGTGGTCAGAAATTCGTAGTCGAAGATACCAGAGCGTTTGAAAAACTTTCTGCCTTCAACTACCGCACTTTTTTTTAAATCTCGGATCCCGTACTTGAATGGAGATATGCATTATGAAGATAAGACGGTGTTACGATGGGTATTAAATAGTAAGCTAACCATTGCTAACCGTTGTTAATTTAGCACCTATCGTAACATCATCTTCTCTTTATCACTATTAGTGTGTTAATGTAACAATGTCAGCAATAATTGTAATAAAAGATGAATTTAAGAAAGGTTTTTCCTTAACAAATGACATAATGATAGGAAAATACAAATGACATGAATTATTGAACCGATTAACTTTTACCACTTGTACAAGCATTGCATTATTTTGATTATAACTTCTTATCAGGTGGTGACATTTTTGGAATTACGCGTTTGGCTGGCTTTCTTTAGAAATTTAGTTTTCTTCTTTGAAGCTTAGAATCTCATTCAGAAATATCCGTTAACTTAATGTAATAGTAATTTTTATTGTTCAAAAGAAAATATTCAAGATACTAGCCAAATTGGGTTGGTTTGTTTTTCCTCTGAGCGGCATTTTTTTTTGCACACCATGGGTAAATGTCCAGGTCACAATGACCCCGAAGCCGAAGATTTAGGGAGGGAACCCAATGGAATTGCTTATGAGAAATAGATAAAAGCCTCCCGTCAAGGCCTTCCAGTGTGTTCTTTAACGTGCACAGGGTATGGCTCTTCCGCACATGGTGCCACCCACTTAACGTCCCATCCGACGGACGGCTGTCTTCCCAAGCCCATCGGTGTCCCCTACTGACCGTGGTCAGGGCAAAGTATTAGCCAATCACTTTCGTTATTTAGATTAGGATTCAAAGAAAAGAAAGTTAATGTTGTTTATCTAATGTTAAATATTAATAACTTTTTCTCATTGTTACAAAGCAAGTTGTTTCATGTAAGCAGAAGTGAAGTATGGAACGAAAAACAAAATAATTCCATGAAAGTGTTCCGCATGCAAGATGAAACAAGGAAATGTGCCTGTTTCTAAAAAATTCCCTCATGATCCCGAGGTTTCTGATGCGAGGTTTCTGATGCGTACTATGTTCTGAGAAATGTTTTCATTTGAAGAAAAATAGTTTCGTTGTATTTTTCGTTGATTTTAAAAAACGGAACACGTTTGAATACCCTATTCACTGTTGTGGTTAAGTGTTAATTATATTTAATTAGCAGGAAAACAATTACATTTTAAATTTTTTATTTCCGTTGATATCAAGTTCGAATCTATTGTACAAGGAATATTTTTGAAATGTGGGGAGAAAACTTTATTTTACTTTGTTTTTGTAAATATTAGTAGATATTGCATAATAATAATTAAGGGTTCTTAAAACAAACTACGGTAGATTCTCTCTTATCCGGTCTTGGCTCAACAGGCCTGCGCTTTAACCGGTCGTTGCAAGAAGCGGATTGGATTGTTTTACCTCTGAGCGGCACTTTTTTGCACACCATGGTCTAAATGGCCAGGCTACAAGGACCCCGAAGGCTCAGAGAAGGTTGGGGGAGGGGACCCACTGGAACAGCTGTTGGGAGACAGATGGTAGCCTCCCGTCAAAGCCATCCAGCGTGTTCTTTAACGTGCACAGGGTATAGCTCCCCCGCACACGGGGCCACGGCTTAACGTCCCATCCGACGGACGGCGGCCTTTTCAAGCCCATCGGTGTCCCCTACTGACCGTGGGCAGGGCGGGAAATTTTTGCGGAGATAAATCTCAACGCTGACCCAGCTGGGACTCGAACCTGGGAACTACAGATTACGAGCCTGGCGCGCTACCGACTGAGCCACCCCCGCCCCAGCAAGAAGCGGAAGCAAGTCGCCGAGTGTTTTGTTTATAGTAGAGTTCATATTTTCTTCAGTTCCTCGCTGTGAATATTGCAGTGCACAATGTACTGTGCGTATACAGGAGTATGTGTTGTGATCTATTAATTATTGTGTGGTACAAAATGAATGGGTGCAAACGTAAGCGTAATGTCGTTACGATGGAGATGAAATTAAAAGCGTTAGAACATATATACAAAGGTGATCCAGTAATGCATATTTGTGATGAACTAGGTGTTGGTAAAAGCACGATGAATGGCTGCAGAAAGGGATGGAAAATCTTTACACTCAAGTCATTTTCATTCAAGTCGAGTCTGAAAAAACGCTTTCTTCTCGGTGCACTCTTAAAAAGCCAAAAAATGAAATTGTCGGTGATGCACTGTGGTTATGGTTCATACAAGAGCTTTGAAAAGAAATGACAATCAGTGGGCCAATCTTGAAAGAAAAAACATTAATCTTTCATTCTGAAATCGCTAATGGGGGAGATTTTTCAGCAAGCGTGAGACGGCTCTCTCGCTGGAAAAAATGGCATGGTGTTCATTACCTTGGCGTTTGTTGTGAGAAATTGTCAGGTGATCCTTTAGCAGCAAATGAATTTTCAGAGAAACTTTTACTGCTTATTAAAGAAGAAGCAGAACAAATCTACAATGTAGACGAGACTGGGTTAAATTTTAAACTTCTTCTAACGAAAACGTTTCTGACAGCGCAAGAAACCTCATCATCCTCATCATCAGGAAACAAACAAAGAAAGGATCATTGTGGCTGTGTATAGAAATGCTGCAGGTATGCACAAACTTCCTCTTTTTGTAATTGGGAAATCAGCAAAACCTCGAGCATTCAAGCATTTAAATTTAGCTGATCAGCTAGTTTACTACAAAGCTAAAAAATCTGCTTCGATGGACTCGTATTTTTTTAAGGAATGATTCTTTGCACAATTTGTTCCAAAAGTAAAACACCACTTGACAGGTCTTAAAATGCCTGTAAAGGCCCTACTCATTCTCGACAATGCCCCAACACACCCAAGCGAACTCATTTCTGACAAATGAAAGCCATGTTTTGCCACCTAATGTAACGTCTTTAGGGCAACCAATGGATCAAGGCGTGCTTGTAAGTTTAAAAAGGCGATACAGGAGAAAGCTTCTTTCAGAAATTCTACAGCGAACCGAAAATGACAGAATAGGACTTTTAAATGCTTTGAAACTTTGTCAACTAATGATTAACGACTTCAAGGAACCATTTTGTGATGCATTTAATATGGGTATATACGTTGTCGATGCCCAAATCTTTATGAAGTTGTCTGTTAGTAACAAACCAAGCGACATCAACAGCATATCTCAATATTTTTTTTTGCAAGAACTAAATGTTTTGTATATTCGTGGACAACTAATCTCAGCAAAATTTGTTTTTCTTATAAAGGATGGACATATTGTTGAAATACATCCGTGATATACCGCTTCATGTCTGCTACCCTGTCGGTGGGATTGAAGGAACTAAAATTAATTTAATCAAATAGTTTTATTTAAATAGGTGGTAGTTAATTGTCAAATTTCATTTCTCTTTTTAACTTATTTTCTTATTGTCCTTCACTCGTAATTTGTGGGGCGGGGGTGGCTCAGTCGGTAGCGCGCCAGGCTCGTAATCTGTAGTTCCCAGGTTCGAGTCCCAGCTGTGTCAGCGTTGAGATTTATCTCCGCAAAATTCCCCGTCCTGCCCACGGTCAGTAGGGGACACCGAAGGGCTTGGAAAGGCCGCCGTCCGTCGGATGGGACGTTAAGCCGTGGCCCCGTGTGCGGGAGAGCCATACCCTGTGCACGTTAAAGAACACGCTGGATGGCCTTGACGGGAGGCTACCATCTGTCTCCCAACAGCTGTTCCAGTGGGTCCCCTCCCCCCAACCTTCTCTGAGCCATCGGGGTCCATGTGACCTGGCCATTTAGCCCATGGTGTGCAAAAAAGTGCCGCTCAGAGGTAAAACAACCCAACCCAACCCAACTCGTAATTTGTTGTGGTTGCAATTTGTTTTAATAATTCGTAATTTGTCAAATCACTAGATTAAATAAAGAAATTAAACGCCGTATCAGTTCTATCTTCTGTTGAAAGCTACGAATGGAGACAGATTAATGGCGGTCTTAAAATGACGAGAGCAGAGAGAAAATGAGTAATTCGGACCTTACGTTAGGTGGCGCTGCACTACAATTTCAGTTCGGTACTTCTATGTCTTCCCCTTTGTTTGTGAACTTTACAGTTCTCTTCTTCGTGAACCACTTGCCCAAAGGGACATCACCCGATGGGATCTTGACCTAGTGGCGTGACTTGCCGTACACGTGGCAAGAACAGCATTCGTATGCAGATGGAAATGGAGAGCGGGAGCGGTGCTAGGGAACTTTCGAGAAGTCTGCCTAGCTCCTCTTCTTTTTTTTTCTTATGGAAACAGGTCAGGAGGGAGAAACAAAAGATCGAGAGAGGGGAAAAGGCAAAAGGAGGCATTTCATTTCGAAATGGGGCCAGTTGGAGGATGTAGACAAAAATGGCGAAACCGGATCCGAAGGCATACGGGTTGGGTTGTTTTACCTCTGAGCGGCACTTTTTTGCACACCATGGGCTAAATGGCCAGGTTACAAGGACCCCGAAGGCTCAGAGAAGATTGGGGGAGGGGACCCACTGGAACAGCTGTTGGGAGACAGATGGTAGCCTCCCGTCAAGGCCATCCAGCGTGTTCTTTAACGTGCACAGGGTATGGCTCTCCCGCACACGGGGCCACGGCTTAACGTCCCATCCGACGGACGGCGGTCTTTCCAAGCCCATCGGTGTCCCCTACTGACCGTGGGCAGGGCGGGGAATTTTTGCGGAGATAAATCTCAACGCTGACTCAGCTGGGACTCGAACCTGGGAACTACAGATTACGAGCCTGGCGCGCTACCGACTGAGCCCCCCCCCCCGCCCCCCCAAAGGCATACGATTACGACACTCCCCACAAGATAAGCTTTCATTTGACAACCTAACTGTGGATGCTCATATTCGGAAGATGGAAGAACGATTTGCATATATCTCCTTTTTTATGGGTAGAAAATTGGGGGGGGGGGATTTTTGCATTCCATAACGCTTCTGACACCCAAGTATTCATTTAATGCAGAATGTAGTACGTTTGGTGGAACAATTGCCTTGAGAAGAACACAAAGAGACACATGAAATAATAAGCTGAAAAAAATTGTCACGAATGACAAATATTAAAATTCAGCTTTAAGAGACAACATAGTTACCAAGTTCCGATAGATGGCGCCACTATTGGAATCAAATAAAAATGCGGGAAAGCTAAATCATATTAGGTGAAGAAGAAACGTTAGTAGTTGATGGTGTAATTGTTAGCATACCTTGCCGGTTACTGGAAGATGTGGGTTCGAATCCGACTCATAGCACAACTAGTATTTCTCAGCTTATTATTTTGTTTTACATATGTACAGGAAATTTGTGAGACTTTACCACGCAAAGTAACATCATTTGTCGGTTTGTGTGTTTGTCACATAATCGATAAACAAACAGACATATCACAAGGAAAAACAATAAGAAAATAGCTTCAACAAAACAAAATAGGATCAACATATACCAAAAAGACGTGAAATGATCATTAAGGTGAAGAATTTGGTTGTGACATATTGATTTTAAAATATCAAATATTCTCGTTAAGATGTGTAACAAATGCTGAAATAGTAATTAAAATGAGATTATAATTAAATAATTCACAAATATTTAGTTTTTTTCAATTTATCAGTAAGCCATATTCTCATACAATTTCTAGTTGAATGCTTTCAGGTAATTCATAACAAAAAATAAAATTTTGAAATCTGATTAAAAATACTTTAGAATGAATATTAAAATTAATACATGTTTAATTAATTCTTGGCTTGAAATCCACAGAACAGATAAACATTCGAAAACAAAGGTGTGTTTAGGACATTCTATCCCCCCCTAAATATTTCTTAATAATATTAACAATTTATTCAACAACAAAACGACATATACTTTTACAATGAATTTGCTATTACATGTCATATAAAGTTCATAAGGTTTTGAAATAAATGGGAAAAGAAGCAAAATTGTTAACACTAAAATTTCATAACTCCCACTCGAGAAGTTCTCGCGTGTGAGAATAATGAAGAGTTGCGTTATAGATTATCGTAACATTGTGAAAACCGTAACTTGTAATGATAAGGAAAGAACAAATTAACCTTAACCAGTTCCTTGACTCAGAACTCCGACAAGAGCCTTTAGGGATTAATACATCATAGTTAAATAATAACATCATAGTAAGTTAATTTAATACACCATAGAAATCTGAGCAAGCCGAGAACTCAGGAAAATAAATTTTCAGTAGTGGTTTGAACCCAGTCACTTTTATCCATAGACAAGCACTGTAACCACTTGGCCATATGCATATATCATATCATAATCGTTTAATGAAGTACTTGGGAATTATTCTATACTTTCGTGCTCAAGATATGAATTGTTTACCGAACATAACACATTTTTCTATTATATTTTGCATTTTTCACGGTTATAAGCAAATTCAGAATTTAAATTGCCACTGAGACTGACCTGAACACTGTAAATGTTATTTCAATCCCGATCATGAACCAAGTGTGCTGGGCAACCAAGCGATGAATAATAATAGCTTGGGAAAGCCGCAGTCCATAAATCAGACTTTAAGCCTTGACTCTGTGTACAAGAGAGCCATATCCTGTGCGCCTTAAAGAGCATGAGGATTTAAATCACCAGGGCCTGATCTAGGGGGAAGCATGCCCCCCCCCTCACTTTCAGAATGCTTGTAATGGTAACAGAGGCAAACATTATTAAACATATTTATATTTCATGCATTTTTCGAGAAATATTTAAGGAAGATCTCAAAAATTGAGGGAGAATGTTATGATGCATTGGAAATCCAGTCTCTTGCATTCCCCCATCCTTTACATTATTTCGATTTGATTGTGTTTAAGATCTCTCCCCCTTTATTATTTCTGGATCCGGTCCTGTTAACTATCATCTCTTCGCTAACAGCTATCCAGTCAGTCCTCTTCCCACAACATTCTCTCAGCCTTCCGGGATCTTGTTACCTGTCTATACACTGAAAAAATAAAAATGTTTTACGCTTTAAGAAGAAAATTGAGTTCGAAATTTCGAATGAATACGGAAAGGTTCATCCATCGCATGATAGCGTAATGAAATGGGTCAACGATAATTGAGTGGGAGTCAACTGCACTGATCATATGAACAATTTTATGACAATTGAGTGGACTACAATTGGGTGGATTGCAATTCAATGGATACGACAACTGGGAAGATACGACAATTGGGTGGATTGCAATACAATGGATACGACAACTGGGAAAATACGACAATTGGGTGGATTGCAATTCAATGGATACGACAACTGGGAAGATACGACAATTGGGTGTATTGCAATACAATGGATACGACAACTGGGAAGATACGACAATTGGATGGATAATGACAACTAGGGGGATACGACAATTGGGATCTGGGGTGTAGGATCTGAGTACATGAGAACTCTTTGGGGGGTCTTGGGGAGGATCTGAGTACATGAGTACTCTTTGGGGGATCTGAGGGGAGGATCTGAGTACATGAGAACTCTTTGGGGGGATCTGGGGGGAGGAGAGAGAGGAAGAGATGGCAGAGAGGAGGGGAGAGAGATAGGAAGAGAGGGCAGAGGGGAGGAGGAGACAGAGACAGGAAGAGAGGGCAGAGGGGAGGAGGAGACAGAGACAAGAAGAGAGGGCAGAGGGGAGGAGGGGACAGAGAGAGGAAGAGAGGGGAGGAGGAGACAGAGACAGGAAGAGAGGGCAGAGGGGAGGAGGCGACAGAGAGAGGAAGAGAGGGCAGAGGGGAGGAGGAGACAGAGACAGGAAGAGAGGGCAGAGGGGAGGAGGGGACAGAGAGAGGAAGAGGGGGTAGAGGGGAGGAGGGGACAGAGAGAGGAAGAGAGGGCAGAGGGGAGGAGGTGACAAAGAGAGAGGAAGAGAGGGCAGAGGGGAGGAGGGGACAGAGAGAGGAAGAGAGAGCAGAGGGGAGGAGGGGACAGAGAGAGGAAGAGAGGGCAGAGGGGAGGAGGGGACAGAGAGAGAAAAGGGGGCAGAGGGGAGGAGGAGACAGAGACAGGAAGAGAGGGCAGAGGGGAGGAGGGGACAGAGAGAGGAAGAGCGGGAAGAGGGGACAGAGAGAGGAAGAGGGGGTAGAGGGGAGGAGGGGACAGAGAGAGGAAGAGAGGGCAGAGGGGAGGAGGTGACAAAGAGAGAGGAAGAGAGGGCAGAGGGGAGGAGGGGACAGAGAGAGGAAGAGAGAGCAGAGGGGAGGAGGGGACAGAGAGAGGAAGAGAGGGCAGAGGGGAGGAGGGGACAGAGAGAGGAAGAGAGAGCAGAGGGGAGGAGGGGACAGAGAGAGGAAGAGAGGGCAGAGGGGAGGAGGGGACAGAGAGAGGAAGAGAGGGCAGAGGTTAGGAGGGGACAGAGAGAAAGAGGGGGCAGAGGGGAGGAGGGGAGAGAGAGGGCAGGGGGGAGGGGGGACAGAGAGGGCAGAGGGGAGGGGGGACAGAGAGAGGAAGAGAGGGCAGAGGTTAGGAGGGGACAGAGAGAGGAAGAGAGGGCAGAGGGGAGGAGGGGAGAGAGGGAGAGGGGGCAGAGGGGAGGAGGTGACAGAGAGGAAGAGAGGGCAGAGGGGAGGAGGGGACAGAGGGAGGAAGAGAGGGCAGAGGGGAGGAGGGAACAGAGAGAGGAAGAGAGGGCAGAGGGGAGGAAGGGACAGAGAGAGGAAGAGAGGGCATAGGGGAGGAGGGGACAGAGAGAGGAAGAGGGGGCAGAGGGGAGGAGGGGAGAGAGAGAGGAAGAGAGGGCATAGGGGAGGAGGGGACAGAGAGAGGAAGAGAGGGCATAGGGGAGGAGGGGACAGAGAGAGAAAAGGGGGCAGAGGGGAGGAGGGGAGAGAGAGAGGAAGAGAGGGCAGAGGGGAGGAGGGGACAGAGAGAGGAAGAGAGGGCATAGGGGAGGAGGGGACAGAGAGAGAAAAGGGGGCAGAGGGGAGGAGGAGACAGAGACAGGAAGAGAGGGCAGAGGGGAGGAGGGGACAGAGAGAGGAAGAGCGGGAAGAGGGGACAGAGAGAGGAAGAGGGGGTAGAGGGGAGGAGGGGACAGAGAGAGGAAGAGAGGGCAGAGGGGAGGAGGTGACAAAGAGAGAGGAAGAGAGGGCAGAGGGGAGGAGGGGACAGAGAGAGGAAGAGAGAGCAGAGGGGAGGAGGGGACAGAGAGAGGAAGAGAGGGCAGAGGGGAGGAGGGGACAGAGAGAGGAAGAGAGAGCAGAGGGGAGGAGGGGACAGAGAGAGGAAGAGAGGGCAGAGGGGAGGAGGGGACAGAGAGAGGAAGAGAGGGCAGAGGTTAGGAGGGGACAGAGAGAAAGAGGGGGCAGAGGGGAGGAGGGGAGAGAGAGGGCAGGGGGGAGGGGGGACAGAGAGGGCAGAGGGGAGGGGGGACAGAGAGAGGAAGAGAGGGCAGAGGTTAGGAGGGGACAGAGAGAGGAAGAGAGGGCAGAGGGGAGGAGGGGACAGAGAGAGGAAGAGAGAGCAGAGGGGAGGAGGGGACAGAGAGAGGAAGAGAGGGCAGAGGGGAGGAGGGGACAGAGAGAGAAAAGGGGGCAGAGGGGAGGAGGAGACAGAGAGGAAGAGAGGGCAGAGGGGAGGAGGGGACAGAGGGAGGAAGAGAGGGCAGAGGGGAGGAGGGGACAGAGAGAGGAAGAGAGAGCAGAGGGGAGGGGGGACAGAGAGAGGAAGAGAGGGCAGAGGGGAGGAGGGGAGAGAGGGAGAGGGGGCAGAGGGGAGGAGGTGACAGAGAGGAAGAGAGGGCAGAGGGAGGAGGGGACAGAGGGAGGAAGAGAGGGCAGAGGGGAGGAGGGAACAGAGAGAGGAAGAGAGGGCAGAGGGGAGGAAGGGACAGAGAGAGGAAGAGAGGGCATAGGGGAGGAGGGGACAGAGAGAGGAAGAGGGGGCAGAGGGGAGGAGGGGAGAGAGAGAGGAAGAGAGGGCAGAGGGGAGGAGGGAACAGAGAGAGGAAGAGAGGGCAGAGGGGAGGAAGGGACAGAGAGAGGAAGAGAGGGCATAGGGGAGGAGGGGACAGAGAGAGGAAGAGGGGGCAGAGGGGAGGAGGGGACAGAGAGAGGAAGAGAGGGTAGAGGGGAGGAGGGGAGAGAGGGAGAGGGGGCAGAGGGGAGGAGGTGAGAGAGGGAGGAAGAGAGGGCAGAGGGGAGGAGGGAACAGAGAGAGGAAGAGGGGGCAGAGGGGAGGAGGTGACAGAGAGGAAGAGAGGGCAGAGGTTAGGAGGGGACAGAGAGAGGAAGAGAGGGCAGAGGTTAGGTGGGGACAGAGAGAGGAAGAGAGGGCAGAGGGGAGGGGGGACAGAGAGAGGAAGAGAGGGCAGAGGTTAGGAGGGGACAGAGAGAGGAAGAGAGGGCAGAGGGGAGGGGGGACAGAGAGAGGAAGAGAGGGCAGAGGTTAGGAGGGGACAGAGAGAGGAAGAGAGGGCAGAGGGGAGGAGGGGAGAGAGGGAGAGGGGCAGAGGGGAGGAGGTGACAGAGAGGAAGAGAGGGCAGAGGGGAGGAGGGGACAGAGGGAGGAAGAGAGGGCAGAGGGGAGGAGGGAACAGAGAGAGGAAGAGAGGGGAGGAGGGGACAGAGAGAGGAAGAGAGGGCATAGGGGAGGAGGGGACAGAGAGAGGAAGAGGGGGCAAAGGGGAGGAGGTGACAGAGAGAGAAAGGGGGCAGAGGGGAGGAGGGGAGAGAGAGAGAGGGAGAGGGGCAGAGGGGAGGAGGTGACAGAGAGGAAGAGAGGGCAGAGGAGAGGAGGGGACAGAGGGAGGAAGAGAGGGCAGAGGGGAGGAGAGAGGAAGAGAGGGGAGGAGGGGACAGAGAGAGGAAGAGAGGGCATAGGGGAGGAGGGGACAGAGAGAGGAAGAGGGGGCAAAGAGGAGGAGGTGACAGAGAGAGAAAGGGGGCAGAGGGGAGGAGGGGACAGAGAGAGGAAGAGGGGGCAAAGAGGAGGAGGTGACAGAGAGAGAAAGGGGGCAGAGGGGAGGAGGGGACAGAGAGAGGAAGAGAGGGCATAGGGGAGGAGGGGACAGAGAGAGGAAGAGGGGGCAAAGAGGAGGAGGTGACAGAGAGAGAAAGGGGGCAGAGGGGAGGAGGGGAGAGAGAGAGGAAGAGAGAACATAGGGGAGGAGGGGACAGAGAGAGGAAGAGAGGGCAGAGGGGAGGAGGGGACAGAGGGAGGAAGAGAGGGCAGAGGGGAGGAGGGAACAGAGAGAGGAAGAGAGGGGAGGAGGGGACAGAGAGAGGAAGAGAGGGCATAGGGGAGGAGGGGACAGAGAGAGGAAGAGGGGGCAAAGGGGAGGAGGTGACAGAGAGAGAAAGGGGGCAGAGGGGAGGAGGGGAGAGAGAGAGAGGGAGAGGGGCAGAGGGGAGGAGGTGACAGAGAGGAAGAGAGGGCAGAGGAGAGGAGGGGACAGAGGGAGGAAGAGAGGGCAGAGGGGAGGAGAGAGGAAGAGAGGGGAGGAGGGGACAGAGAGAGGAAGAGAGGGCATAGGGGAGGAGGGGACAGAGAGAGGAAGAGGGGGCAAAGAGGAGGAGGTGACAGAGAGAGAAAGGGGGCAGAGGGGAGGAGGGGACAGAGAGAGGAAGAGGGGGCAAAGAGGAGGAGGTGACAGAGAGAGAAAGGGGGCAGAGGGGAGGAGGGGACAGAGAGAGGAAGAGAGGGCATAGGGGAGGAGGGGACAGAGAGAGGAAGAGGGGGCAAAGAGGAGGAGGTGACAGAGAGAGAAAGGGGGCAGAGGGGAGGAGGGGAGAGAGAGAGGAAGAGAGAACATAGGGGAGGAGGGGACAGAGAGAGGAAGAGAGGGCAGAGGGGAGGAGGGGACAGAGGGAGGAAGAGAGGGCAGAGGGGAGGAGGGAACAGAGAGAGGAAGAGAGGGGAGGAGGGGACAGAGAGAGGAAGAGAGGGCATAGGGGAGGAGGGGACAGAGAGAGGAAGAGGGGGCAAAGGGGAGGAGGTGACAGAGAGAGAAAGGGGGCAGAGGGGAGGAGGGGAGAGAGAGAGAGGGAGAGGGGCAGAGGGGAGGAGGTGACAGAGAGGAAGAGAGGGCAGAGGGGAGGAGGGGACAGAGGGAGGAAGAGAGGGCAGAGGGGAGGAGAGAGGAAGAGAGGGGAGGAGGGGACAGAGAGAGGAAGAGAGGGCATAGGGGAGGAGGGGACAGAGAGAGGAAGAGGGGGCAAAGAGGAGGAGGTGACAGAGAGAGAAAGGGGGCAGAGGGGAGGAGGGGACAGAGAGAGGAAGAGGGGGCAAAGAGGAGGAGGTGACAGAGAGAGAAAGGGGGCAGAGGGGAGGAGGGGACAGAGAGAGGAAGAGAGGGCATAGGGGAGGAGGGGACAGAGAGAGGAAGAGGGGGCAAAGAGGAGGAGGTGACAGAGAGAGAAAGGGGGCAGAGGGGAGGAGGGGAGAGAGAGAGGAAGAGAGAACATAGGGGAGGAGGGGACAGAGAGAGGAAGAGAGGGCAGAGGGGAGGAGGGAACAGAGAGGAAGAGAGGGCAGAAGGAAGGAGGGGACAGAGAGAGAAAAGGGGGCAGAGGGGAGGAGGGGACAGAGAGAGGAAGAGAGGGCATAGGGGAGGAGGGGACAGAGAGAGAAAAGGGGGCAGAGGGGAGGAGGGGAGAGAGAGAGGAAGAGAGGGCATAGGGGAGGAGGGGACAGAGGGAGAAGGGCCGTGCATCGAACCGAATAAGATATTCGGAATAAATACTCGTTCGAAGTGCAACTTCTCGAACCATTTAGTTCAATGAAGGTAAATCTCGACCCCGTTGTTCTTTTGTAGAGATCGAGACTGATTTCCATTTAGCACGATAACATAAAACTCTTCTCTCTCTTTGCAAACTTCATACATGTTCAAAATTATTCTAACCTACATTTTTTTTTTTATTTGCGACATATAGGACAGAGAAGAATCCTGGAAGCTACTCCTAGCTTAATACAGGCCTTCTCATACAAGGACATGCCCTACTAAGACCGAAGTCACTGTTGACCACTGCCTTAGTTAGAGCTAACACAACACACAAAGTGTATCTTGCTGGAACAGTCGCTAGCTGCCTAACCACTATGCCAGTTAAGGCATCACTTTTCACTTCAAATTCTTTCCGACTATTTAAAAAAAGTAACCTAAATTACTTTTCACTTTAAAAAATTTTTTTTCCATCTAGTACCCTCTCTTCATACATTCACAGATATTCAAAGTCTATCTTTTCAACAGACCCTGTCCCCGAAAATGTCATTTTACCGGTTGATTTTGTCATATGTTTCAAACAAATTTCTCAAAACTTTCTCGATTTGTCAAATTCTCCGATTTACCTGGCTTTCTACAACCGAATAATCCAGTGAAGTGTATGATAACTCAACAAACCACATCATTTTTTATCTCTTTCACACACACACACCTCATTTTTGTGAAAATTTGTAAATATCTCGTCTGCTCGAAAAACTTAAATTACCTTTTTTTCACATGAAACATCCCGGTTTTTTCTGATTTTCACATATATTTTCCCAAAAAACAACACCGATTTCCATGGCGTTTTACAATCGAATAATCCACTGAAGTGTATGATAACTCAACAAACCACATCAATTTTATCTCATATACACACACCTCATTTCAAACTAATCCATTTAAACTAATTCACAAATTAATTTAAACCTCATCTTTAAAAAAAACTTAAATTAGTTTTTCACATGCTAAAAACTACCCCCGTTTTTTCTAATTTTCACACATATTTTCACAAAAACCCACAAAAAACATACTTTTTTCCTCATCCCCCATAACTTTTCCCATGGATTTTCACAGAATTCTCTGGACCCATTTACTGGCTCAGAACACTCATTTATGCTACTACTATCAGGAGCCAAACGTGATAACCGCTTGGCTACAAAGAAATCCAAAGGACAAGCTTTCCAGAAATGAGGTTTCCCATATTTCTTCCTCTGAATTTTCGTTTAACAAGACCAAGATACTAGAGATGTTTCAAAAGGTTTCACATGTGAGGTAACGCATCTGTGTCTACTTTAAATTCTTAGTAAAGCAATTTTTTTGTGATTCAAAGTAGCAAATGAGTACTCTCTAGAGCTACATTAAACCATACCAGTTCTTACAGTAATCTACAATAAATATGGGAGTAAAAATAGACCAAATTGCAAGACAGTAAGAAATATTTCCATGGGTTTCCCTTATTAGTGCTTTATAAGAAATTTCTACCTTTAGAATCATTATAAAATTATTTTGAAACTATTTGTAATAATTCAGTAGATAATATTTGTTTCTTTATGACCACTACCGAATCGTGTCTGGATAGAAATTGTAAAGGAATGCGTCTAGATGTAAAGAAAAATCACCAGAACACCTTTTCGAAATATTTTTTTAGAAACCTTTGTTCTGCATCGGTATAGAAAAAATGTATTTGTTACCACCTTACTTGCATGCAATAAGCATATGGAGATAATTGCTTATTTAGTGTGTTGTCTTATTTCCGAAAGGCTATTTTGTACGTATATTGGATTGGATTGTTTTACCTCGCTGCGGTACTTTTTTCAACACAATGGACTAAATGTCTAAGTTACAAGGACCCCGAAGGCTCAAAGAAGGTTGGGGGAGGGACCCACTGGACAGCTGTTTGGAGATAGAGGGTAGCCTCCTGTCAAGGCCATCAAATGTGTTATTGAATGTGCACAGAGTATGACTCTTCCTCACACTGGGCCACGGCTTTACGTCCCATCCAACGGAAAGCACCGTTTCCAAGCCCATCAGTAACCCCTAATGACCGTTTGCAGGGTGGGATGTTTTACCCAGCTGGGACTCGAAACTAGGAACTGCAGTTTACGAGCCTGGCTGGCTACGACTGAGCCACTCCCGCCCCCTGGATTTTTGCCATTGAAACAGTGACATTTAGTGGTGATTCTCAAAATTAAGTTTGCAGTATTCTTCTAAACTTTCGAAATCATAATAAACAATTCTAGAGTCAAAGCCAAGCACAATGCGATCTCTTCTTCCAAAGTCAAAATATAATATCCTTATCCCCGACTTTCATGTTGCCTCTCCGATGTATGTCTATTAGGCGAGAATGTTGTGTGACCCAGATGATCTGCGGAACTCTGACGGCGCATCGTGTAACACCGTGACGCGGGATTTGCTGCGTGCTTACAGCGGAAAGTAAATGGGGAGTGCAGCACATTTAAAAAAAGCAACTTCTTTCCTGACCATTGAAAGAGTCGGAAGTAAAATGGTTTACTATGCTCTTGGAGCTAGAACATTTGTTAGACTTTTCAATAAAGTCGGGTCAACGCTCTTGGAGCTAGAACATTTGTTAGACTTTTCAATAAAGTCGGGTCAACGCTCTTGGAGCGTGTCACTGGATATTATTGGTGGGGCAGTGGATTAAAGCTGCGCCCTTATTAAATATGTATGTAGGTAACGTAAAATGCTATTCATTAAACGTATTATTTAACCAAGAGGTACCGAGTTGATGGGTTTATTGAGTACCTTAACTACTGTGTGATTAAGATCGAGAAAAGACATTTGGCTAACAGATCTCTCAAATAAATAAAATCAATCTTGACAGAGATCTTTAAAATATTACTGAAAAAATGCACGAGAAATTCATAATAATAATAGTAATAATATTTCTTCGCTCAATTACCATTAAAAGCATTCTCAAATGGTTGGTGGATGACACCCCTTGGACCCCTTGGATTCACAGCTGGAAACAAATGAATTTTAATTTATTTTCTTACGTGATTTTAGTCTAATGAAATAAGAAAAGTCATAAATTTTAGAGTCACATTGTTTTCAGACAGACAAATAATATCTAATACCGAAACAAAACACGTAACCATGGAAACCATAAGCTTCCTTGTTTAGAAAGGTGACCATTACTATTATACGTTGATTTTAAAGATTCACATTCACTGAAGGTTCTCGAAATAAAATTTCCCTTACTTTCATTTTTGATTTGTTAATTAACAAGCCCATGGTCTTTAGCTATCGATATTTTAAAAATATCTGTAGGGTGGATATAACCAACATCTTGCCAGTCAGTAGAATGCCAGTTCTACTGAATGGTAAGAAAAGATAAACATGAAGCAAAAACTAATCAGAAAGCAAATAAAATATCAGTTATTTTCTACAATATTTGTTTTCTGAGCCACCTGCGGAGCTAGCGTTGTTTAAGCATAAACCTCTTAGGTTCAGCATCCCTCACCCATAAAAAAACTTAGGTTCAGCATTCCTCACCCATAAAAGAACTTAGGTTCAGCATCCCTCACCCATAAAAGAACTTAGGTTCAGCATCCTTCACCCATAAGAGAACTTAGGTTCAGCATCCCTCACCCATAAAAGAACTTGGGTTCATCATCCCTCACCCATAAAAGAACTTAGGTTCAGCATCCCTCACCCATAAAAGAACTTAGGTTCAGCATCCCTCACCCATAAAAGAACTTAGGTTCAGCATCCCTCACCCATAAAAGAACTTAGGTTCAGCATCCCTCACCCATAAAAGAACTTTGGTTCAGAAACCCACTAAAATATTTTGATTCAACAACCCACTAAAAAAATTTGGGTTCAGCAACCTCCTAAAAATAATCCTTCATGGGGCCATGCCAAACGTTACGATTATTGCTGATTGTACAACTGCCTTTGTTAATTTTTTTCTGTGCGTTTACAACTTCCAAGGGAAAATGACACTAATTCGTTTAAATTAAATAGGAATCATAACTAAACTGTACTAGTTTAAGCTTTCTAATGTTTGGATATTTACTTAAATATCCTGGTTGATACTATTATGCTTAAATATCCTGGCTTTTATTACTTACTTAAATATCCTGGTATTTATTAAGTGAAATCTGGACACCCTAGGTATAACAGAATATTAGTTACTCATGCTATAATAGATTAAGATATGCAGTATATTTCAGTGGAACCATTATTATGTGATTTAGAAATTGCATTTTCGTAAAACCCTTTCTCTCCATTTGCACCATCTTCAACAAATATGTAACAAACTGTAATCCTCATCATCCTCAATCAGCCATGGGGTACGAAGGTTCAACTAGAACGTGCAATTTAGTTCTCCAAGCATATCTGTCCTGAGCTACAGCTGTTGCATCTGGCCACAACACAACAATTCTAATAAGGTCCTGTTTGACATTGTCTGCCCACAGCATCCTAGCTCTCACCCTCTTTCTGAGGCCTTTAGTCACACTGTTCATAACCTTATTCACCAATCTATAATTATTCATACGGGCAACATGGACAAACCAACGGAGTCTCTCGCTGCACAATATGCTGCTTAAAGGAGGTTGCAAACTCCTTTGCCTAACCTCATCATTAGTTACAAAGTTGAACCACCTAATGCCCAAAATACTACGTAAGCATCTAAAATCAAAAGCATCTAGTTTCCTGTTATCTTGTTTACACAGCGTCCAAGTTATCTTGTTTACACAGCGTCCAAGTTTCACTACCATAACTAACTTCTTGTGATTTTGTTTACAAAAGCGTCCACGGTCACTACCATAATTAACCCTAGAAAGAATCAAACTATTATACAGTCTAATTTTAGTCTTTAGATGTATACGCCTATTTCTCCACACTCTCCACAGATTCTTAAAAGTCGCGACAACATTCCCTATTCGTCTGTTTATCTCATGCCGCACATCACCGATATCTGTTACATAGCTCCCAAGATAATTAAACTGTGATACCTGCTCAAGACTGCAACCATTCAGAATAACTAAATCGCAGCCTGCCTGACCAATTTTCATCACTTTAGTTTTCTCTCTGTTTATAACCAAACCTACTCTACTACCAGTCTCATCAACAGCTCGAATGAAAGAGTTCGTCTCATCAACATCATTTGCCAAAAGAGCTAAATCATCAGCATAATCTAAATCAGAAACGTTCGCATCTCTAGACCATTTAAGGCCAAAATCTTTTCCTTGCAGTGAATTTCACATAACATAATCAATAACCAAGCTAAAGAGAAAAGGAGACAAAATGCACCCTTGTCGAACACCAGAAGTAATGCTAAACCAATTGCTACAAGCCTTACCAACTCTCACACACGACTCAGTGTTATTATAGAGAGCTTTCATTATGTTAACTAACTAACCATATGATCTCACAATCAACCACAAATTATGACGATCAACAGAGTCGAAAGCCTTTTTGAAGTCAACAAAGCTAGCAACCAAAGGTTTCTGAAACTCTAAGCATTTCTCAAGAATCTGCCTAAGTGAAAATATCTGACCTACACATCCCCTACCACTTCTGAATCCACATTGGTCTTTATGCAATTGCCTGTCAACCAGATTCTTCGTTCTATTAAATAGAATCATGCAGAGAACTTTACCTGGAACAGAGAGTAGGCTGATACCCCTATAGTTATCACAAGAACTACGATCACCTTTTTTGCAGATAGGGATAATGATAGCTCTGAAAAAATCCTAAGGAAACATGCCTTTATCATAAAAAACAAATAAATAAATATATAAATACCCCCTCAAGCAGCTGCTTGCCACAGAGATCTGACAGAAGCTTGTCAGTTTATATGGCATAGTAGATGGTCTGAGAGGATGGCAGGACCTCAGCAGAAAAACAACACAAACAGCCATGCCTTACCCGGGGCTCGAACCCAGGTCCCTTAGATCAGTAGCCAAGCACTGTAACCACTCGGCAGACTGTTATGGGTGCCTATTCGTGGGGAGGGTGCTAAAGCATTTCCACTAAAAAATCTTTGAAAGCTCAATTCATTTGAAAAGCTCAATTCATTGAAAGCTCAATTCATTGAAAAATGATAAAATTATTTATAGGCACAGTTCATTGTTTTGGGAAAAACTCTATGTTATTTGAAAGTGCGTATGAAAGAAAACAAAGAAGTTGCAGCTTGTCAGCTGGGGCGGCGTTGTTCCACGGGTTGCACTTTTTAGGGGCGGCAAATTTGCATGCAAATTAATGACCATAGCTGTAGTAAGATTAAACAGAATGAGTAAGACCTATTTTTTAGAGAAAATTTTCAGTCTGTTAAAAAATCACATTAAAATTAATTAAACTAAACTTTCATGTCTAAGATGAGATCTGGAGAAAGGGGCGGCAGAGTCCAAGCAAGAGAATTGATTTCCATTGCAATAGAAAGTTTTCCCATTCCCATTTGATTAGAGGATTTGAAAAACTTTCTTGAAATACATGTGAAATATGCACGATTTTAATAATATTTTGCTTCCATCAGACTTACTACATTTTAAAGGGAGAGGCATGCCCCCTACACTCGACCCTGATTGATCACAATGTCAGTTGTTTTCCCCAAACCCTTCGGTTCAATATTTTACTACCACAAGGCAGGACATAACTCGATTTGGAATATCAAACAGATAAGCATTATACATGGAACTGATATTCGTAAACAATGACCGAAACTGCTTTTATATATAAGCAATCAAATTTCCATTTTAGTCATAATTTTTAATATCTTCAAGACGTTGCAATCCAAATTATGTGTAAAAACAAATTGTTTGAGAAAGATGCACTTGAGTATTAAAAAGTTCAAAGTTTAAATACTGGAAATTCTACCTCAGTTGCATTTTAATTCGAAGTACCAAATTTATTACTTTTCCAGTAATCTTTGCTCCTTTTAGTTTTTGTGGAAGGCATGGGGATTAGCAAGGGAACTGTTTCATAATGCCATTCAAAGACGCAGGTCGCTTGTGTATTAAAATTTATTATTTGAAGTTTTGCAATTATCAGTAAGTAATTATCAGTATTTAGGAGTGCAGTGGCTAAGAAAGTTTAATAAACTTTCTTAGCCACTGCACTCCTAAATGCATTATCTGAGCAATAACTAACATTTTACCATTTAGTCCTTTGTGCATTATGCTTCATTCAAATCTATAAAAACTAATAATTTCAGAAACTGGCTTTAATGCTGTTTTTCGTAGCAAGTGCAAATGTACATTAAAAAAATCACGATGTATTTAAATGTAAAAGTGCTACTTTTTAAAAAGTACACGATTATTTACTTCTCATAAAGTTTAATCTAAACACTATTTTAGTTTAAAATATATTAAGGAGAAAGTTTAACCAAGCGAAGTGCAAAGAAAGGAACGAAAGAACAGACGATAATGTAAATCCTTTAGCTCAGCTGTCCCCTGCTGGCCATGGGTAGCTCCGGGTGACGTTAAGGTAATATTATTTCCTCGTTCATGGTTGGGCGCATGGGCAGCGGCCTGAAGTAGGTTGCCCAACAGTGCATGGTTTTCCCACATGGTGATGTAACTTTTTGAAGTTTTCCAACGTGCACTAGCTTCGAATATTATCAGTGAGAGGTCAATAACTATACAAACTGTCGAAACATATTTACCTTTTTTAAACAGAATTCGGCCCTTCCAATACCTAAAATACTTGATCTCTTGTCAGCAATTTTGCAATTTTTTTTCCTTCTTCCACCCCGTGTTGAATTAATATTCATTGTCTTTATCTGTAGCAGTATGCGATTTAGATTCAATAATACTTTTTTTTTTTACCCCTTTTGTACATTTGTTTGATTAAACATTTTAATTCGCTCTTTTCCTAACCTTGTAGCTACACAGAAACTTGTCAGTGCCTCCCCCAAATTTCTTCTATGATATCCTCTCTGCCATCCCATATTGCATTATAACAATTGTGCTTCTATCATAAAACCCGAGTTCAAGACAGCTAATATTTCTGCAATTCAAGAATGCGTTGTAAATAAAAAAAAAATACCCCCTCAAGCAGCTGCTTGCCACAGAGGTCTGACAGGAGCCTGTCAGTTTATATGCAATAGTACAAGGTCTGAGAGGATGGCAGGACCTCAGCAGAAAAACGACACATACATCCATGCCTTACCCGGGGCTCGAACCCAGGTCCCTTATATCAGTAGCCAAGAGCGCTAACCACTCGGCTATGGGACGGCGTTGTACAGTCGCTGAAAAAAATATCCGAACACTATGGTTGATTACAGAATTCAGGAAAAATATGTAGCAACGATTTTTTTAGAAATTAGTGATCTGACAACCTTCGTGTATTGTACACGAAGGTTGCCAGATCACTAATTTCTAAATAAAATAGTTGCCAGATACTTTTCCTGAATTCTGTAATCAACTATAGTGTTCGGATATTTTTTTGTGCGACTGTACTTCAACGGAAGAGATCCTAGTATGTATCCAACCCTGAGATACATTGAGGAAGTGAAAAGGCTACATTTTAATGAATGAAATATACATTTATTCCAAAATATCGTATTGTACAACACTATTACACTTAATAAGTTGTCGGTGTCGGTTCGTTGAGGTATCCGCTTGCTTCAAATGTGGAAAATACAGAAGATTCACATGAAATTGAGTGTTGAAACAAACGTACGCAGGGTTAGGGCGAGAAATGGATTCAGAAATGTTGAATAATCTCTTTGGCATCAGAACACTAAAGGATCTCTTCAAAGATGTAGAAAAGGCTTTCTCTGCTTTATTTTCTAGCTTCATTGCGAATTCATTGTTGCCGATGGAATAAAGCTCCAAGTCACAAAACTCCAATGCTCAGAAAAGAATATGGAAATGGAAGAATGACATTGAAATTAATTATATGCTTATAATTTACTAAACTATGTTAGTTATTATTATGGTTATGAAAACAAAGGCTATTGAAATACTTTGCTTATTACAGTTTAAGCATAAATCCCTGGATAGAAAAAATGAGAAAAGTTTTATGATAACAGTGGGAACGAAGAAAAGTCTATTATGTCGCGTATGCCTCAGCTTTGGAGTATGTTGAAGCACGTTAAGTGATTTGATGTGGAAGCGTAATAGACGTTATCAATAAAATCGAAAGCGAGGTTTATAGTTATAGAGAAAACTACAAACAAGGAAATTACCATTAAAAAACTTGCATAAAAGAATGAAAAGCGACATTGCATAGCTGTTATAGTACTTTTAGTGTAAAAAGAATATTTACTCTACGATAAACGACTTTGCATCGTTATATTGCTTTGTAACGGGTGGTGTCTTCAAAGACGTAAAGAGAATCCATTGTATATGGGTTTTGTTTTTGAAATATATTATTTTCGTGTTTACATATCAACAATTTGATGTTTAAATCGGAGATAACCTTTATATTCATTGTAAACACATATTATATATAATATTCTCCGAATCAATTATTTTGTTATCTCAAACAGCTGAATATATATTTTTATCACCTTCACCTAAAAAGTATATAGACATTAAGAGTGTTAGTTCGAATTAACCTACCTATAGTCACATCATACGGAAAAGGAAACGGTGGTCACGGCATCTGATTTTGGTCGTCATTTGACTACACTAACCTACTTAAACCCTACACTCATTTATTTTAGACAATGAGTGCTTTATCTATATCTAAGCAATGTTAATTGCAATAGCAGTTACCCATAGACCCTCGCTAATACAGGTCCAAAACGAAACTTGTTAAACCAGATGCTCTGCTACCTAACGATTAATTATCTTTTATCTCTAAAGTCACATACACGGAGAACGACTCCCAATCAATTATTTTGTTATCGCAAACAGCTGAATATATATTTCTATCACCTTCACCTAAAAAGTATATAGACATTAAGAGCGTTATAGTTCGAATTAACCTACCTATAGTCACATCATAGGGAAAAGGAAACGGTGGTCACCGCATCTGATTTTGACCATGATTTGACTACACTAACCAACTTAAACCCTACACTCATTTATTTTAGACAATGAGTGCCTTATCTATATCTAAGCAATGTTAATTGCAAGAGCAGTTACCCATAGACCCTCGCTAATACAGGTCCGAAACGAAACTTGTTAAACCAGATGCTGTGCTACCTAACGATTCATTATCTTTTATTTCTAAAGTGATATACACGGAAAACGACTCCCAATCAATTATTCTGTTATCGCAAACAGCTGAATATATATTTCTATCACATTCACCTAAAAAGTACATAGACATTAAGAGTGTTAGTTCGAATTAACCTACGTATAGTCACATCATAGGGAAAAGGAAACGGTGGTCACGGCATCTGATTTTGGCCATCATTTGACTACACTAACCTACTTAAACCCTACACTCATTTATTTTAGACAATGAGTGCCTTATCTATATCTAAGCAATGTTAATTGCAATAGCAGTTACCCATAGACCCTCGCTAACACAGATCCGAAACGAAACTTGTTAAACCAGATGCTGTGCTAACTAACGATTAATTATCTTTTATTTCTAAAGTGACAGAACGACTCCGAATCAATTATTTTGTTATCGCAAACAGCTGGATATATATTTTTACCACCTTCACCTAAAACGTATATAGACATTAAGAGCGTTAGTTCGAATTAACCTACCTATAGTCACATCATAGAAAAAAGGAAACGGTGGTCACGGCATCTGATTTTGGCCATCATTTGACTACACTAACCTACTTAAACCCTACACTCATTTATTTTAGACAATGAGTGCCTTATCTATATCTAAGCAATGTTAATTGCAATAGCAGTTACCCATAGACCCTCGCTAATACAGGTCCGAAAGGAAACTTGTTAAACCAGATGCTGTGCTATCTGACGATTCATTATCTTTTATTTCCAAAGTGACATACACGGAGAACGACTCCCAATCAATTATTTTGTTATCGTAACAGCTCAATATATATTTTTATCACCTTCACCTAAAAGGTATATAGACATTAAGAATGTTAGTTCGAATTAACCTACCTATAGTCACACAAGAAGGAAAAGGAAACGGTTTTCACGGCATCTGATTTTGGCCATCATTTGACTACACTAACCTACTTAAAACCTACACTCATTTATTTTAGACGATGAGTACCTTATCCTATCTAAACAATGTTAATTGCAATAGCAGTTACCCATAGACCCTCGCTAATACAGGTCCGAAACGAAACTTGTTAAACCAGATGCTGTGATACCTAACGATTCATTACCTTTTATTTCTAAAGTGACATACACGGAGAACGATTCCCAATCAATTATTTTGTTATCGTAACAGCTGAATATATATTTTTATCACCTTCACCAAAAAGGTATATAGACATTAAGAGTGTTAGTTCGAATTAACCTACCTATAGTCACGTCATAGGGAAAAGGAAACGGTCGTCACGGCATCTGATTTTGGCCATCATTTGACTACACTAAGTTACTTAAACCCTACACTCATTTATTTTAGACAATGAGTGCCTTATCCTATCTAAACAATGTTAATTGCAATAGCAGTTACCCATAGACCCTCGCTAACACAGATCCGAAACGAAACTTGTTAAACCAGATGCTGTGCTAACTAACGATTAATTATCTTTTATTTCTAAAGTGACAGAACGACTCCGAATCAATTATTTTGTTATCGCAAACAGCTGGATATATATTTTTACCACCTTCACCTAAAACGTATATAGACATTAAGAGCGTTAGTTCGAATTAACCTACCTATAGTCACATCATAGGAAAAAGGAAACGGTGGTCACGGCATCTGATTTTGGCCATCATTTGACTACACTAACCTACTTAAACCCTACACTCATTTATTTTAGACAATGAGTGCCTTATCTATATCTAAGCAATGTTAATTGCAATAGCAGTTACCCATAGACCCTCGCTAATACAGGTCCGAAAGGAAACTTGTTAAACCAGATGCTGTGCTATCTGACGATTCATTATCTTTTATTTCCAAAGTGACATACACGGAGAACGACTCCCAATCAATTATTTTGTTATCGTAACAGCTCAATATATATTTTCATCACATTCACCTAAAACGTATATAGACATTAAGAGTGTTAGTTCGAATTAACCTACCTATAGTCACATCATAGGGAAAAGGAAACGGTCGTCACGGCATCTGATTTTGGCCATCATTTGACTACACTAACCTACTTAAACCCTACACTCATTTATTTTAGACAATGAGTGCCTTATCTATATCTAAGCAATGTTAATTGCAAGAGCAGTTACCCATAGACCCTCGCTGATACAGGTCCGAAAGGAAACTTGTTAAACCAGATGCTGTGCTACCTAACGATTCATTATCTTTTATTTCTAAAGTGACATACACGGAGAACGACTCCCAATCAATTATTTTGTTATCGTAACAGCTGAATATATATTTTTATCACCTTCACGTAAAAGGTATATAGACATTAAGAGTGTTAGTTCGAATTAACCTACCTATAGTCACACAAGAAGGAAAAGGAAACGGTTGTCACGGCATCTGATTTTGGCCATCATTTGACTACACTAACCTACTTAAAACCTACACTCATTTATTTTAGACAATGAGTACCTTATCGTATCTAAACAATGTTAATTGCAATAGCAGTTACCCATAGACCCTCGCTAATACAGGTCCGAAACGAAATTTGTTAAACCAGATGCTGTGCTACCTAACGATTCATTACCTTTTATTTCTAAAATGACATACACAGAGAACGACTCCCAATCAATTATTTTGTTATCGTAACAGCTGAATATATATTTTTATCACCTTCACCTAAAAGGTATATAGACATTAAGAGTGTTAGTTCGAATTAACCTACCTATAGTCACATAATAAGGAAAGGAAACGGTCGTCACGGCATCTGATTTTGGCCATCATTTGACTACACTAACCTACTTAAGCCCTCCACTCATTTATTTTAGACAATGAGTACCTTATCCTATCTAAACAATGTTAATTGTAATAGCAGCTACCCATAGACCCTCGCTAATACAGGTCCGAAAGGAAACTTGTTAAACCAGATGCTGTGCTACCTAACGATTCATTATCTTTTATTTCTAAAGTGACATACACGGAGAACGACTCCGAATCAATTATTTTGTTATCGCAAACAGCTGAATATATATTTTTTATCACCTTCACCTAAAAAGTATATAGACATTAAGAGTGTTAGTTCGAATTAACCTACCTTTATTCACATCATAGGGAAAAGGAAACGGTGGTCACGGCATCTGATTTTGGCCGTCATTTGACTACACTAACCTACTTAAACCCTACACTCATTTATTTTAGACAATGAGTGCCTTATCCTATCTAAGCAATGTTAATTACAATAGCAGTTACCCATAGGCCCTCGCTAATACTGGTCCGAAACGACACATGTTAAACCACATGCTGTGCTATCTAACGATTCATTATCTTTTATTTCTAAAGTGACATACACGGAGAACGACTCACAATCAATTAGTTTGTTATCGTAACAGCTGAATATATATTTTTATCACCTTCACCTAAAAGGTATAGAGACATTAAGAGTGTTAGTTCGAATTAACCTACCTATAGTCACATCATAGGGAAAAGGAAAAGGTCGTCACGGCATCTGATTTTGGCCATCATTTGACTACACTAACCTACTTAAACCCTACACTCATTTATTTTAGACAATGAGTGCCTTATGCTATCTAAACAATGTTAATTGCAATAGCAGTTACCCATAGACCCTCGCTAATACAGGTCCGAAAGGAAACTTGTTAAACCAGATGCTGTGCTACCTGACGATTCATTATCTTTTATTTCCAAAGTGACATACACGGACAACGACTCCCAATCAATTATTTTGTTATCGTAAGAGCTGAATATATATTTTTGTCACCTTCACCTAAAAGGTATATAGACATGAAGAGTGTTAGTTCGAATTAACCTACCTATAGTCACATCATAGAGAAAAGGAAACGGTCGTCACGGCATCTGATTTTGGCCATGATTTGACTACACTAATCTACCTAAACCTTCCACTCATTTATTTTAGACAATGAGTGCCTTATCTTTATCTAAGCAATGTTAATTGCAATAGCAGTTACCCATAGACCCTCGCTAATACAGGTCCCAAACGAAACTTGTTAAACTAGATGCTCTGCTACCTGACGATTCATTATCTTTTATTTCCAAAATGACATACACGGAGAACGACTCCCAATCAATTATTTTGATATCGTAACAGCTGAATATATATTTTTATCACCTTCACCTAAAAGGTATATAGACATTAAGAGTGTTAGTTCGAATTAACCTACCTATAGTCACATCATAGGGAAAAGGAAACGGTTGTCACGGCATCTGATTTTGGCCATCATTTGACTACACTAACCTACTTAACCCTACACTCATTTATTTTAGACAATGAGTGCCTTATCCTATCTAAACAATGTTAATTGCAATAGCAGTTACCCATAGACCCTCGCTAATACAGGTCCGAAACGAAACTTGTTAAATCAGATGCTGTGCTACCTGACGATTCATTATCTTTTATTTCCAAAGTGACATACACGGACAACGACTCCCAATCAATTATTTTGTTATCGTAAGAGCTGAATATATATTTTTATCACCTTCACCTAAAAGGTATATAGACATGAAGAGTGTTAGTTCGAATTAACCTACCTATAGTCACATCATAGAGAAAAGGAAACGGTCGTCACGGCATCTGATTTTGGCCATCATTTGACTACACTAACCTACTTAAACCCTACACTCATTTATTTTAGACAATGAGTGCCTTATCCTATCTAAACAATGTTAATTGCAATAGCAGTTACCCATAGACCCTCGCTAATACAGGTCCGAAACGAAACTTGTTAAACCAGATGCTGTGCTACCTAACGATTCATTACCTTTTATTTCTAAAGTGACATACACGGAGAACGACTCCCAATCAATTATTTTGTTATCTTAACAGCTGAATATATATTTTTATCACCTTCACCTAAAAGGTATATAGACATTAAAAGTGTTAGTTCGAATTAACCTACCTATAGTCACACAATAAGGAAAAGGAAACGGTTGTCACGGCATCTGATTTTGGCCATCATTTGACTACACTAACCTACTTAACCCTACACTCATTTATTTTAGACAATGAGTGCCTTATCCTATCTAAACAATGTTAATTGCAATAGCAGTTACCCATAGACCCTCGCTAATACAGGTTCGAAACGAAACTTGTTAAACCAGATGCTGTGCTACCTAACGATTCATTACCTTTTATTTCTAAAGTGACATACACGGAGAACGACTCCCAATCAATTATTTTGTTATCGTAACACCTGAATATATATTTTTATCACCTTCACCTAAAAGGTGTATAGACATTAAGAGTGTCAGTTCGAATTAACCTACCTATAGTCACACAATATTGAAAAGGAAACGGTCGTCACGGCATCTGATATTGGCCGTCATTTGACTACACTAACCTACTTAAACCCTACACTCATTTATTTTAGACAATGAGTGCCTTATCCTATCTAAGCAATGTTAATTACAATAGCAGTTACCCATAGGCCCTCGCTAATACTGGTCCGAAACGAAACTTGTTAAACCAGATGCTGTGCTATCTAACGATTCATTATCTTTTATTCCTAAAGTGACAGAACGACTCCGAATCAATTATTTTGTTATCGCAAACAGCTGGATATATATTTTTACCACCTTCACCTAAAACGTATATAGACATTAAGAGTGTTAGTTCGAATTAACCTACCTATAGTCACATCATAGGAAAAAGGAAACGGTGGTCACGGCATCTGATTTTGGCCATCATTTGACTACACTAACCTACTTAAACCCTACACTCATTTATTTTAGACAATGAGTGCCTTATCTATATCTAAGCAATGTTAATTGCAATAGCAGTTACCCATAGACCCTCGCTAATACAGGTCCGTAAGGAAACTTGTAAAACCAGATGCTGTGCTACCTGACGATTCATTATCTTTTATTTCCAAAGTGACATACACGAAGAACGACTCCCAATCAATTATTTTGTTATCGTAACAGCTGAATATATATTTTTATCACATTCACCTAAAATGTATGTAGACATTAAGAGTGTTAGTTCGAATTAACCTACCTATAGTCACATCATAGGGAAAAGGAAACGGTGGTCACGGCATCTGATTTTGGCCATCATTTGACTACACTAACCTAGTTAAACCCTACACTCATTTATTTTAGACAATGAGTGCCTTATCTATATCTAAACAATGTTAATTGCAATAGCAGTTACCCATAGACCCTCGCTAATACAGGTCCGAAAGGAAACTTGTTAAACCAGATGCTGTGCTACCTGACGATTCATTATCTTTTATTTCCAAAGTGACATACACGGAGAACGACTCCCAATCAATTATTTTGTTATCGTAACAGCTGAATATATATTTTTATCACATTCACCTAAAACGTATATAGACATTAAGAGTGTTAGTTCGAATTAACCTACCTATAGTCACATCATAGGGAAAAGGAAACGGTGGTCACTGCATCTGATTTTGGCCATCATTTGACTACACTAACCTACTTAAACCCTACACTCATTTATTTTAGACAATGAGTGCCTTATCTATATCTAAGCAATGTTAATTGCAATAGCAGTTACCCATAGACCCTCGCTAATACAGGTCCGAAACGAAACTTGTTAAACCAGATGCTGTGCTACCTGACGATTCATTATCTTTTATTTTCAAAGTGACATACACGGAGAACGACTCCCAATCACTTATTATGTTATCGTAACAGCTGAATATATATTTTTATCACATTCACCTAAAAGGTATATAGACATTAAAAGTGTTAGTTCGAATTAACCTACCTATAGTCACACAATAAGGAAAAGGAAACGGTTGTCACGGCATCTGATTTTGGCCATCATTTGACTACACTAACCTACTTAATTCTACACTCATTTATTTTAGACAATGAGTACCTTATCCTATCTAAACAATGTTAATTGTAATAGCAGTTACCCATAGACCCTCGCTAATACAGGTCCGAAACGAAACTTGTTAAACCAGATGCTGTGCTACCTAACGATTGATTACCTTTTATTTCTAAAGTGACATACACGGAGAACGACTCCCAATCAATTATTTTGTTATCGTAACACCTGAATATATATTTTTATCACCTTCACCTAAAAGATGTATAGACATTAAGAATGTAAGTTCGAATTAACCTACCTATAGTCACATCATAGGGAAAAGGAAACGGTCGTCACGGCATCTGATTTTGGCCGTCATTTGACTACACTAACCTACTTAAACCCTACACTCATTTATTTTAGACAATGAGTGCCTTATCCTATCTAAGCAATGTTAATTACAATAGCAGTTACCCATAGGCCCTCGCTAATACTGGTCCGAAACGAAACTTGTTAAACCAGATGCTGTGCTATCTAACGATTCATTATCTTTTATTTCTAAAGTGACAGAACGACTCCGAATCAATTATTTTGTAATCGCAAACAGCTGGATATATATTTTTACCACCTTCACCTAAAACGTATATAGACATTAAGAGTGTTAGTTCGAATTAACCTACCTATAGTCACAAACGGTGGTCACGGCATCTGATTTTGGCCATCATTTGACTACACTAACCTACTTAAACCCTACACTCATTTATTTTAGACAATGAGTGCCTTATCTATATCTAAGCAATGTTAATTGCAATAGCAGTTTCCCATAGACCCTCGCTAATACAGGTCCGAAAGGAAACTTGTAAAACCAGATGCTGTGCTACCTGACGATTCATTATCTTTTATTTCCAAAGTGACATACACGGAGAACGACTCCCAATCAATTAATTGGTTATCGTAACAGCTGAATATATATTTTTATCACATTCACCTAAAACGTATATAGACATGAAGAGTGTTAGTTCGAATTAACCTACCTATAGTCACATCATAGGGAAAAGGAAACGGTGGTCACGGCATCTGATTTTGGCCATCATTTGACTACACTAACCTACTGAAACCCTACACTCATTTATTTTAGACAATGAGTGCCTTATCTATATCTAAGCAATGTTAATTGCAATAGCAGTTACCCATAGACCCTCGCTAATACAGGTCCGAAAGAAAACTTGTTAAACCAGATGCTGTGCTACCTGACGATTCATTATCTTTTATTTCCAAAGTGACATACACGGAGAACGACTCCCAATCTCTTATTTTGTTATCTTAACAGCTGAATATATATTTTTATCACATTCACCTAAAACGTATATAGACATTAAGAGTGTTAGTTCGAATTAACCTACCTATAGTCACATCATAGGGAAAAGGAAACGGTCGCCACGGCATCTGATTTTGGCCATCATTTGACTACACTAACCTACTTAAACCCTACACTCATTTATTTTAGATAATGAGTGCCTTATCTATATCTAAGCAATGTTAATTGCAAGAGCAGTTACCCATAGACCCTCGCTAATACAGGTCCGAAAGGAAACTTGTTAAACCAGATGCTGTGCTACCTAACGATTCATTATCTTTTATTTCCAAAGTGACATACACGGAGAACGACTCCCAATCAATTATTTTGTTATCGTAACAGCTGAATATATATTTTTATCACCTTCACCTAAAAGGTATATAGACATTAGAAGTGTTAGTTCGAATTAACCTACCTATAGTCACACAATAAGGAAAAGGAAACGGTTGTCACGGCATCTGATTTTCGCCATCATTTGACTACACTAACCTACTTAACCCTACACTCATTTATTTTAGACAATGAGTACCTTATCCTATCTAAACAATGTTAATTGTAATAGCAGCTACCCATAGACCTTCGCTAATACAGGTCCGAAACGAAACTTGTTAAACCAGATGCTGTGCTACCTAACGATTCATTATCTTTTATTTCTAAAGTGACATACACGGAGAACGACTCCGAATCAATTATTTTTTTATAGCAAACAGCTGAATATATATTTTTTATCACCTTCACCTAAAAAGTATATAGACATTAAGAGTGTTAGTTCGAATTAACCTACCTTTATTCACATCATAGGGAAAAGGAAATGGTGGTCATGGCATCTGATTTTGGCCGTCATTTGACTACACTAACCTACTTAAACCCTACACTCATTTATTTTAGACAATGAGTGCCTTATCTATATCTAAGCAATGTTAATTGCAATAGCAGTTACCCATAGACCCTCGCTAATACAGGTCCGAAAGGAAACTTGTTAAACCAGATGCTGTGCTACCTGACGATTCATTATCTTTTATTTCCAAAGTGACATACACGGAGAACGACTCCCAATCAATTATTTTGTTATCGTAACAGCTGAATATATATTTTTATCACCTTCACCTAAAAGGTATATAGACATTAAGAGTGTTAGTTCGAATTAACCTACCTATAGTCACATCATAGGGAAAAGGAAAAGGTCGTCACGGCATCTGATTTTGGCCATCATTTGACTACACTAACCTACTTATCCTACACTCATTTATTTTAGACAATGAGTGCCTTATGCTATCTAAACAATGTTAATTGCAATAGCAGTTACCCATAAACCCTCGCTAATACAGGTCCGAAAGGAAACTTGTTAAACCAGATGCTGTGCTACCTGACGATTCATTATCTTTTATTTCCAAAGTGACATAGACGGACAACGACTCCCAATCAATTATTTTGTTATCGTAAGAGCTGAATATATATTTTTATCACCTTCACCTAAAAGGTATATAGACGTGAAGAGTGTTAGTTCGAATTAACCTACCTATAGTCACATCATAGGGGAAAGGAAACGGTCGTCACGGCATCTGATTTTGGCCATGATTTGACTACACTAACCTACCTAAACCCTCCACTCATTTATTTTAGACAATGAGTGCCTTATCTATATCTAAGCAATGTTAATTGCAATAGCAGTTACCCATAGGCCCTCGCTAATACAGGTCCGAAAGGAAACTTGTTAAACCAGATGCTGTGCTACCTGACGATTCATTATCTTTTATTTCCAAAGTGACATACACGGAGAACGACTCCTAATCAATTATTTTGTTATCGTAAGAGCTGAATATATATTTTTATCACCTTCACCTAAAAGGTATATAGACATGAAGAGTGTTAGTTCGAATTAACCTACCTATAATCACATCATAGGGAAAAGGAAACGGTCGTCACGGCATCTGATTTTGGCCATGATTTGACTACACTAATCTACCTAAACCCTGCACTCATTTATTTTAGACAATGAGTGCCTTATCTATATCTAAGCAATGTTAATTGCAATAGCAGTTACCCATAGAACCTCGCTAATACTGCTCCGAAACGAAACTTGTTAAACCAGATGCTGTGCTACCTAACGATTCATTATCTTTTATTTCTAAAGTGACATACACGGAGAACGACTCCCAATCAATTATTTTTTTTATCGTAACAGCTGAATATATATTTTTATCACCTTCACCTAAAAGGTGTATAGACATTAAGAGTGTTAGTTCGAATTAACCTATCTATAGTCACATCATAGGGAAAAGGAAACGGTCGTCACGGCATCTGATTTTCGCCATCATTTGACTACACTAACCTACTTAAACCCTACACTCATTTATTTTAGACAATGAGTGCCTTATCCTATCTAAACAATGTTAATTGCAATAGCAGTTACCCATAGACCCTCGCTAATACAGGTCCGAAACGAAACTTGTTAAACCAGATGCTGTGCTACCTAACGATTCATTATCTTTTATTTCTAAAGTGACAGAACGACTCCGAATCAATTATTTTGTTATCGCAAACAGCTGGATATATATTTTTAGCACCTTCACCAAAACGTATATAGACATTAAGAGTGTTAGTTCAAATTAACCTACCTATAGTCACATCATAGGAAAAAGGAAACGGTGGTCACGGCATCTGATTTTGGCCATCATTTGACTACACTAACCTACTTAAACCCTACACTCATTTATTTTAGACAATGAGTGCCTTATCTATATCTAGGCAATGTTCATTGCAATAGCAGTTACCCATAGACCCTCGCTAATACAGGACCGAAAGGAAACTTGTTAAACCAGATGCTGTGCTACCTGACGATTCATTATCTTTTATTTCCAAAGTGACATACACGGAGAACGACTCCCAATCAATTATTTTGTTATTGTAACAGCTGAATATATATTTTTATCACATTCACCTAAAACGTATATAGACATTAAGAGTGTTAGTTCGAATTAACCTACCTATAGTCACATCATAGGGAAAAGGAAACGGTCGTCACGGCATCTGATTTTGGCCATCATTTGACTACACTAACCTACCTAAACACTCCACTCATTTATTTTAGACAATGAGTGCCTTATCTATATCTAAGCAATGTTAATTGCAATAGCAATTACCCATAGACCCTCGCTAATACAGGTCCGAAAGGAAACTTGTTAAACCAGATGCTGTGCTACCTGACGATTCATTACCTTTTATTTCTAAAGTGATATACACGGAGAACGACTCCTAATCAAAGTGGGAAATCAGATTAATACGTATTTTAATCTGTTAACATATATCTGGGGAGTCACTGGTTGAATAAATGACTGCGTTCAGCCCTTTCGACGAACACCAATCACCCTCAACAGAAGATATAGAACGCGTGCAGCCATTATAGCCACAACGGAATAATTAATTTACTCTATTATTTGGCGATTTAGTGTCTTGTTTTGTACGTAGTGGAGAAGGTTAAAACTCTTATTCAAAGTGTGAAATCAGACAAATACATATTTTAATCTGTTAATATGTACCTGGGGTTCACTGGTGGAATAAGCGACTACGTTCAACCCTTTGGACGAACAGCAATCACCCTCAACAGAAAATATAGAACGCGTGCAACCATTACAGCGCACAGCGGAATAATTAATTTTTCCCTATTGATTGGCCTTTAAGTGTGTTGATGTGTACCTAATGGAAAAAGTTAAAGCTGATAATCATAGTGTGAAATCAGACAAATGCGTATTTTAATCTGTTAATATGTACCTGGGGGTCACTGGTTGAATAAGTGACTGCGTTCAGCCTTTTGGAAGAACAGCAATCACCCTCAGCAGAAGATATAGAACGCGTGCAGCCATTATAGCGCACAGCGGAATAATTAAATTATCCCAATTAATTGGCGTTTTAGTGTGTTGTTATGTACCTAGTGGAGAAGGTTAATGCTCTTAATCAAAGTGTGAAATCAGACAAATACCTATTTTAATCTTTTAATATGTACTTGGGGGTCACTGGTTGAATAAGTGACTGCGTTCAGCCCTTTGGACGAACAGTAATCACCCTCAACAGAATATACAGAACGCGTGCAGCCATTATAGCGCACAGCGGAATAATTAAGTTACTCTATTAATTGGCGTTTTAGTGTGATGTTATGTACCTTTTGGAGAAGGTTAAAGCTGTTAATCAAAGTGTGAAATCAGACAAATACCTATTTTATTCTGTTAATGTGTTCCTGGGTTATTGGTTGAATAAGTGACTGCGTTCAGCCTTTTGGACATACAGCAATCACCCTCAACAGAAGATATAGAACGCATGCAGCCATTATATCGCACTGCAGAATAATAAATTTACTCTATTAATTGGCGTTTTAGTGTGTTGTTATGTACCTAGGGGACAAGGTTAAAGCTGTTAATCAAAATGAAATCAGACAAATACGTATTCTAATCTGTTAATATGTACCTGGGGGTCACTGGTTGAAAAGGTGACTGCGTTCAGCACTTTGGACGAACAGCAATCACCCACAACAGAAGATATAGAAAGCGTGCAGCCATTAGAGCGCACAGCGGAATAATTAAGTTATCCCTATTAATTGGCGTTTTAGTGTGATGTTATGTACCTAATGGAGAAGGTTAAAGCTGTTAATCAAAGTGTGAAATCAGACAAATACGTATTTTATTCTGTTAATATGTACCTGGGGTTACTGGTTGAATAAGTGACTGCGTTCAGCCTTTTGGACGAACAGCAACCACCCTCAACAGAAGATATAGAACGCGTGCAGCCATTATATCGCACAGCGGAATAATTAAATTACTTTATTAATTGGCGTTTTAGTACGTTGTTATGTACCTAGTGGACAATTTTAAAGCTGTTAATCAAAGTGCGAAATCCGACAAATAGTTATTTTAATCTTTAAATATGTACCTGGGGGTCACTGGTTGAATAAGTGACTGCGTTCAGCCCTTTAGACGAAGAGCAATCACGCTCAACAGAAGATATAGAACGCGTGCAGCAATTATAAAGCACAGGGGAATAATTAAGTTATCCCTATTAATTGGTGGTTTAGTGTATTGATATGTACCTACTGGAAAAGTTTAAAGCTGTTAATGAAAGTGTGAAATCAGACAAATATATATTTTAATCTGTTAACACATATCTGGGGGTCACTGGTTGAATAAGTGACTGCGTTCAGCCCTTTGGACGAACAGCAATCTCTCTCAACAGAAGATATAGAACGCATGCAGCCATTATAGCGCACAGCGGAATAATTACGTTATCCCTATTCATTGGCGTTTAACCGTGTTGTTGTGTATCTAGTGGAAAATGTTAGATCTGTTAATCAAAGGGTGAAAGCAGACAAATACATATTTTAAACTGTTAATATGTAGGTGAGGGTCACTGGTTGAATAGGTGACTGCGTTCAGCCCTTTGGGCGAACAGCAATCTCCTACCGCAAATCTTATAGAAAACGTGCAGTAATAAGAGCGCACAAAGGAATAGTTATTTTGTCCGTTTGGATTAGCGTCGGAAGTGTGTTGTTTTGCATATAGTGCAAAGTGTGAGAGGTTATTAATAGGAAAGTGAAATGAGTCAAATACCTATTTGAGTCTGTGAATGGATTTGTTATTCGAGAGACACTGGTTGAATAGTTGTCTGCATTCAGCCATTTCAGCAAATGGCAATCATTCTCATCAGAAGCAATAGATCACATTCAGTCATTAGATCACAGAGCGGATTAATTACTCTGCTTCTTTCGATTACGTCATCTATTGTGTTTAGTGTGTAGAGTGTTATTGTGTTTAGTGTTTAGTGTGTTTGTGTTTAGTGTGTAGAGTGTTAAAAGTTGTGTATTTAGAAAGCTGAAACGGTCGGAATATGTACTTGAATATATTCTCCCTCCACTTCTCTAGGTTGGACCCTCAGCCGTAAGTGGTGCAGTGTGATATTTGTGTCAGTGCCGAATTATTGTGTGTTATCCGTTGTATTTGAGTGTGTTTCTTGTCTCAGTGTGTAGAGCTATATCTTGGATCGCCCTATACGTCTTTTGGAGTTTTCCTGATATTTTACAATAAAATGTTGAAATTTTAATCAATCATGTTTCGAAACGTAGGCCTAAAAGGCAAAGGAATAGAGTGAAATGTAAAATAGAAGTTAGAATTAATTGAAAATTTAGAACCAATAGATCCGCTGGACGTGTTTGTAAATACGCCTGGTTACGTAAATACATAATTAATTACTTTGAACTCATTATTTCGAATAATATTATCAAATATAAGTAGTAAATGTTTATTATTCTGATTTGTATAGAATTCAGAAAAAATATCTGACAACGAGTTTTTAGAAATTAATATTCTGGCAACCTTCGTGAACTGTACACGAAGGTTGCCAGATCACTAATTTCTAAAAAAACTCGTTGCAGATATTTTTTCTGAATTCTCTAATCAACCATAGTGTTCGGATACTTTTTTGAGCGACTGTACATGGTCACTTTTGTTATCGGTGATGTTTTTAATTTAGAGTAAAAAACTAATGCGCAGACATTTCACTAATATATTATGCATGCTTTAATAGGAAAATATGTGTTTAGCTAAAGATTTAATTGCAGTAATAAACTACTTAAATCTTGATTTTATAAAAGTTTTTGTTCAGTATTTAAAGAGTCTTTGAAACTGAAACGTTTAGCAAGTTATCTCGTTCTGCAAAAAAAATTCTAAATTGGGGAAAATTTAACTAATCAGTACTCGATCTACTGAAAATACAGCTACATATCTAGGTAAGGTTTCTATACCGCTTCTTTCTTTCGTTTAACCTGTTTAAATTCTCTCTCCAAATGAATTATTTGCGTACAATAGCTCAAAAAAATATCCGAACACTATGGTTGATTACAGAATTCAGAAAAATATCTGGCAGCGATTTTTTTAGAATAGTGATCTGGCAACCGTCGCGTCACGTGACACGACGGTTCCCAGATCACTATTCTAAAAAAATCGCTGCCAGATATTTTTTCTGAATGCTGTAATCAACCATAGTGTTCGGATATTTTTTTGAGCGACTGTACATGGTCACTTTTATTATTGGTGATGTTTTTAGTTTAGAGTAAAAAAATAATGTGCGGACATTTCACTCATATATCATGCATGCTTTAATAGGAAAATGTGTGTTTAGCTAAAGATTTAATTGCAGTAATAAACTACTTGAATCTTGATTTTATAGAAGCTTTTGTTCAATATTTAAAGAGTCTTTGAAACTGAAACGTTAGCAAGTTATCTCGTTCTGCAAAAAAAATTCCAAATTGGGGAAAATTTAACTAATTAGTACTCGATCTACTGAAAATATTGCTACATATCTTGTTAAAGTTTCCATAGCGGTTATTGCTTTCGTTTAACCTTTTTAAATTCTCACCCAAATCAATTATTTTCGTATTAATTATTTTCGAATTCAAATTAATTATTTTCGTAATTGCATTGCTGCTGTTAAGTATTCGCATTTCCGTAACTACCCAAAGAATGCTGTTGAAAACCGAGATTTTACGAGATTTGATTGCTATCTCATTATAAATATATTTTTTCGTTTTTTCCTTGTTAAATTCTTTCATACAAATCTTATTTAAGAAGTTACTTAACTGTGTATATGAGTTACTCTTGCCCTGCCGTTCAGTGTATAATACTAATGCATAGAGCATTGTTCAACATTTTTTAACATGGCGAGATAGATTTTTCCATTATAAACCCACGATTTACTATCATTTTGAATCAAGTAACATTTCTTTTAGCATTCCATGACAAAAATTAAAACTCTGGCCACGATACTATATAATCATATATATTCAGGCCACAAAACAAAATTAATTACAAGAAGAATTTATTGAACGATTGAACATTATAACAAATGAAAACCTATATTATTTCAAAATCTAATGGACGAAACCTATCAGTTCCTCATACAATGCAAATCAAATAGTTCAAATAACGGTTCAAATATAAGGATACGGAACACTAAGTTTTAGGCTCGCCATTACACAAGTGAAAATCAAAATCATTCCTTCACACGCACAAACTCACATACTACTTTCAACTACTGTGCTCAACGCATCACTGATATTTCGATACCTTTAATAGAATGAAGAGAATTTTTATAAGTGACAGAGTACAACCTCTCTCTGAAGCAAAAACAGAAACCTTAACTAAATTTTAAGTTCTACAGAAGTGCTTTAAAGGAAATTAATGAACAGTTGATAGCTTTAATTCGTCTGTTTTTGATGCAGCTTTTTGATAAAAATTATGTAATCAGTTATTTGGCGAGATATTTTAAACATGTGAATGCACAATTGAAATTCGTAATGAATAAGTAACTAATTATAACAACCTAGTCATCATCTTGCTACCAATGATTTCATCCATAAACATGTACTGAATTGCTGTGGCCATTATTTCTAATTCTCTAAACTAGCCGTAGTCACTATTTCTCTTCACCTCTCAAGGGAGTGCCAACAAAAATCATCGTGCATGTTACCTTTGGCACGCGTGTCATAAGATCGCCATCGCTACTATGAAGGCATCAACCTGAGTTTTGTTGTTAAAGGTATTGGGTTGGTGGTGGCTCAGTCTGTGAAGTGCCAGGCTCATAATCTGAATTTACCAGGTTCGAGTCCTACCTGGGTCAGCGTTGAGATTTATTTCCGTAAAACTCCCCGCCCTGCCCTTTGTCAATAGGGGGACACCGATCGGCTTGGAAAGGCCGCCGTCCGTCAAATGACATAACATTTGTTATGTTATTCTATAGCATGCACAGTGTATGGCTTTCATGCACATGGGTATATGCATGAAAAGCCATACACTGTGCATGCTATAGAATAACAGAACAAATGTTATAGACCATGTTGGATGGCCTTGACGGGAGCTACCATCTGTATCCTAACAGCTATCTAGTGGTTTCCCTTCATCCAACCTTCTCTGAACCTTTGCGGTCCTTATCATCTGATCACTAAGTACATTGTATGTAAAAAAAGTTGCAGCTCCTAGTACAACAGTTTGTACTTATTTACATACCTGTAATAAGCATCAGAAGGAACTTCAGGTCATGGTCCGTGTGAAGCCACGGTCGCACGTCAGAGGACACGTCAAGGCACGGTCGCACGTCAGAGGACACGTCAAGGCACGGTCGCACGTCAGAGGACACGTCAAGGCACGGTCGCACGGCAGAGGACACGTCAAGGCACGGTTGCACGTCAGCGGACACGTCAAGGCACGGTCGCACGGCAGAGGACACGTCAAGGCACGGTCGCACGTCAGAGGACACGTCAAGGCACGGTCGCACGTCAGAGGACACGTCAAGGCACGGTCGCACGTCAGAGGATACGTCAAGGCACGGTCCCCCCAGATCCAGCCCTAGGTCTTCTGACCTGATCATTTAGCTCATTACGCGAACTAAAGTGCCGTTGACAGGTAAAACAACCAAAGTAGACCAACGGCTCGGGTCACGTTAGGGTTGGCGAAGAGTGCTCAGTTCAACGTCTTGAAAATTCTCATAGGTCATATAGGTCGACACGATCGCTTTTCCTGTTAGTGAACCAATGATATACGAGAATTTTCGAAAGCATCAACTGCGCAGTCTCATCTTAGGCTGAATGATTGCCGCCGCTCTGAAAACGGATATTCTCTGATTGTAATTCTTGCGTTACGACACAGTGTGATCGCATTCTAATAATGGATCTGTTGGCTGTTACGTGACATTGTTCTACACTGATATTGTTGGTCAATTGCGTGAATTAGAATATTCGTGTTTTTGAATTATTCGGGCTTCCGTATGATTTGAAGAAATCAATTGAAATATTTAGATTAACGTTGGAATCAAAATAATAAATAAAAAAAACATTTTTTCGAAATTTTTTTTCTAAAAACTTTCAAAATGGAAACAAATCGTTAAATTATTATTATATCATTCATATCCTATTGATTTCAAAATGAAAGGTCTTAATTATTATTTTTTGGTTGGGTTGTATTAATTGTCAGCATGATTTTTTTTTTTACCTTCACTGGCCAAATGAAGTCACTAGGACTTAATGGCTCAGATGTAGATACAGGAAAGGGTTGAATTGTTTTATCTCTGAGCGGCACTTTTTTTGCTCACAATGGTCCAAATGGTCAGGTCGCAAGGACTCCGAGGGTTCAGAGCAGGTTTGGAGGGAGGGAAATCATTGGACAGTTGTTACGAGACAGATGGTCGTTTCTCGTAAAGTTCACCTAACGTGCTCTTTAACGTGCACAGGTTATGGCTCTCAGGTTCACTTGGCTACGGCTTAACGTCCCATCCGACGGACAGTTGCCTTTCCAAGCCCATCAGTGTCCCCTCCTGACCGAGGGAAGTGTGGGAAGTTTTGCGGACATAAGTCTCAACATTCGCCCAGCTGGGACTCCAATTTGGGAACTGCAGATTACGATCCAGGTGGGATATCCACCATCAACACCACCTCCGAGTGGCACTATTTTTTTTGGCTCACAACTGAAATTCTAGGTCCCAAAAAACCAGTTTTTTAGAATTGAACAGTGGAAAAGTAGGCCCATGACGCTGTTTAGGGGACATTAAAACGGATTTTTCTTTTTGGTTTAATTAGGATCACAGGAATTTCTTTCCAAATAAGAAAAGGATCGCAGAAATTCGCTAGATTTTGCCTTATTTTCAGCGATCATTCTCGATCGGAATACTTTAATTGGATATGTTTTTTTACCTATATATTTTCTTATAGACATCTATTTCGTGAATTTCAGTTGACAATTAAAAATTAGCTGATTGTGAGTTAGTGCGTGACAAAGGATGACGCTAATTACGACCATCATGCAGAAGTTGTAAAGCTCTGAAAATCTGCACTTAGGGGTAATTCAGATCGTAGTTCTCGGGAGAAAAAATCCGAAATTCGATCTTCGACCTGTCCTTCAAAGTCAGAGAGAAGTGAAGCAGAGATCAAAGCTTGACGTAAAAGTGCTAGAAATGTGAATATTGGTATATAGGAGTACTTCGGATCACAGATCCCAGAAGCTTTAAAAATCTCGGATTCTTTGTGTGTTGGGGCTTCGAGATCAAAAATTAAATTTTAATTTACCACTTTTAGAGAGTTAATTTGATGCATACGGGCAAGGACGTACCTAGAATTTATTTCGGGGCGGTCTGAGAATAAGCCTTGAGTAGGGTTTCCCAGTTACTAAAACATTCCACCGAACAGGAAAGATTAAAATGATATTCTATATGAGATTTTATAATTGTTGTTTTAACATATTTTTAGTGTCAGAATAACTTATGGGGGGCTAAGATAAAGTTGTATAAAACTTCCAACTGTTATTGTTCAATTTCTTTTTAATATTTTTAAACTGAACGAAATAAAGACAATTGTTTTGGAGTTCAAAGCAGATAGACGAGTTCGATATTTAGTAGAAGACGACAGGGTTCTCAGCGGGCTTATTTTTATTGAGGGAGGGTGGGTTAATGAAAACCCAGAGATAATGAAAAAGGAAATTCTACACAATTCATTAATAATATTATTTCACAAATATTTTTGCAATTTTTTTTTTGTAGTTCGTTTTTCAAACGAACTAATGTCATTTTGTTTGTTTTATCTGTCTGTACACTTTCATCTTTTTAGTTTTAACAGATTAATTTAAATTCCTGTTGAATTGGATGGGTATTGATGACACCCCGTAGGCAGGGACGTACAGTCGCTCAAAAAAGTATCCGAACGCTATGGCTGATTACAGAATTCAGAAAAAATATCTGGCAACAATTTTTTTTAGAAATTAGTGGTCTGGCAACTTTCGTGTACGTACACGAAGGTTGCCAGATTTTTAATTTCGAAAAAAATCGTTGCCAGATATTTTTTCTAAATTCTGTAATCAAACAGAGTGTTCGGATATTTTTTGAGCGGCTGTACCTCCCCTGCCTACGAGGATATTTCTTGTCGTAGATCTTAGAAAGCTTATGAAAAATTGGATCCGACGTCTCCATTTAGAGGTCATATTTCAGTCAAACTGTAATAATAATAATAATAACTTCACCTAACAGAAATGTGGAACATCATGTACAGGGGTATTCGAGTCCTGCATCTCTGAAGAGTTGTGAAATTCTGGATACACCAATCCGTTGAAGTCGACCAGAGGTCGAATTTCGATCCACGTGGGAGTTTGAAATTCCAAATGATGTCTGCTGGTTTCTACATCTTGGAAACGGCACTGTATTTCTGATCCTTCGAATACCTCGAGTTTGTCTATGTATCTATCTGCTAGTAAGTGAATTGGTGTGTCGAGTTATTTATGGTCGTAGAACTCAGGACGGTCAAGAAATTTCCGTTACGGTTTTGTGTTCAAGGTCACATAAGGGTCGATTGGGTTGTTTTACCTATGATCGGAACTTTTGCGCGGCCTATTTAACGGCCTCTAACGATAGAAATTCAAACTACGAAAATTCAAAAACTTTTCACAGTTCGCGGGCACTATAACACCTTTGGAAGATTCTGAAAGGCGAATCGTATGATTTACCTATCCAATTCAAAAAGAATTTTAAATTTATCTCTTAAAACAAAAAAGTTGAATGTCTACAGACGGAGAAAACAAACAACAAAACGATGACATGAGCTCGCTTTTTAAAAGAACTACAAAAAAAATTGTGAAATATTTTTTTAAATAATATTTTTACTGAATTGTAGAATTTTCTATTTCATTATCTCAGTTTTTATTAACCCACCCTCCCCCAACAAAAATAAGTTTCCATTCTTATTGTAATAATCTAGTCCCAATTTTCTCCTTATTTCTATTATAGATATATTAAAATAGTAAAATAATATTATATAAAAATGTATAAAAATATATTTTATTACATATATATATATATTATTTTGGCAGGGCAGTGTATATCAAAGAATTTCCAGGTTATGTCAATGGGAATCTAACTGCGAAGTTCTGTAACTTCTAAAATGTGTAATGGAAAAAATGTGACTGAGAATAAAATAAAGAACATGATCAAATCTGCATATTTAAATCTCGATTTTCAACACTATTCGTTCATTACTTAAATAGAAGATGTAATATTTCAAAACAGTAATAAATAAAACTAAACTAATAAATATTGTTCCAAACCAAGGAATAAAATAAATCTTCATTT
Source organism: Ryuthela nishihirai (assembly GCA_038380435.1). NCBI lineage: Eukaryota > Metazoa > Arthropoda > Arachnida > Araneae > Heptathelidae > Ryuthela > Ryuthela nishihirai. The sequence continues at coordinate 2,402,012 of JAWZYU010000032.1, read as the reverse complement.
TTAAAAGTTTGCGTAATGATTTAATTAATATTTAATTCTTTTATAGGGCAGTATAATATCCTTATTAAACTGCACCGAATTGGTTGCTTCATTTTCTCTGGACTTCCCAAATAAAAACAAATCCCTTCTTATCCTAAGACCTAGTTCCCGTTTTACTCTTACACATGTTCGCTTTCAAAAATGCAGCACTTGTGCTGCAAATGCTTTTTTGGTTTATATATAATAAACTTAATTAATTATTAATAATTTTTTGGTTTATATTTAATAAACCAAAAAACCGCAACCGTATCTTCCAACCCACTATCCTTTCAGAAGTAGATGACACCCAATAATAAGTTGGTCCTCTGGTTCACTTTCAGCCGTATTGCGTCTGGCCGTCTTCTCCATAGCTGGCCAAGTTCGGGCAGGGCAATCTCATTTCCTTTCTCGTAATAGAGACCTACGTTATTTCCGCTTCTGGCGCAGTCTACTTTTAAGTCAATTCTTACCGGGATTTTTCAGTGTTCCAATGACTTGCGGCTGCAAACAAGCAGTAGAAATGGTTTAATGTAATGTTACAATAGAAGCGCAAATAAGAATGCACAAGGAAAAAAATGGATGTGAGGATTGGAAAAGTAGCAGCTGGAAAAAAATATCCACAGGCGATATGTTATCCTTCTATAGTTTTCAAAGAGAAAGCAGTTCGTAATTGTTCGATTTTAGTTTTCTTCAAAAGCGAATGGACATTCCAACTAATGTGAGGGAGGGATTGGCTCAGTGGGTAGAGAGCCGTAATCGGCAGTTCGCACGTTCGACTCCCACCTGGGTCAGCGTTGATATTTATCTCCGCAAAATTCCCCCGCCCTGCCCAAGGTCAGTAGGGTACACCGATGGCCTTGGAAAGGAATTCAGCTATCCGTCGGGTAGGACGTTAAGCCGTGGCCCCATCTGCGGGAGATCTGTGGCTGGCCATGACGGGGCTACCATCTGTGGCCATCACGGGGTCTACCCCATCTGTGGCTGGCCATGACGGGGCTACCATCTGTCTCCCAAAACAGCTGTTCCAATGGGTCCCCCCATTTAGCCCATCGCGTGCAAAAAAAAAGTGGCGCTCAGTTGTAATAAGATCAAACCAACCGTTTCTTCCAACTAGTGAGAGCTTTTAACCTCTGGGTTTTACTAACTAATATCAGAAGGGCCTGTCGCTGGAATCACAGGACTCAACTCATATTATGGAGCACCCATTTCTGATCGACACTTTTTTGCACACAATGAGCTAAACAGCCAGGTCACAAGGACCCTAAAGGCTCAGGGAAGGTTGGGGGAAGGGCGTGCACTAAACAGCTGTTAGGAGGCAGGTGGAAGCCTCCCGTCATGACCATCCAGTGTGTTGTTTCACGTGCACAAGGTATGGATCTCCCGCATGCGATGCCATGGCTTAACGTCCCATCCGACGGACGGCTGCCTTTCTTTGACTATCGGTGTCCGCTACTGACCAGGAAAGGGAGGAGAGTTTCGAGGCTGTAAATCTCAACGCTTGACCAAGGTAGAGCTCGAACCGGGAACTGACGATTAGGAGCTTGGTGCGCTACCGACTCAGCACCCCCCCCCCCCGGCCCTCGTAACTAAAATAAAAGTATTCTATGCTCCAAAACGTTTTCCTGACACTTCCATATTATTATGTGAATAGAAAGTAACATGCAGAGCTCCCTAAATTTGAATCAATTTCTTTTTTTTTTATCAAGTATTATTTTCTAATGCCTTCTTTGTGTAAGTAAAACTAGTTGAAAATTAGATGGCGGCAATGCCATCATTATCGGTTTGGCAAACCAAATGTCCCCATTGGGAACCACTGGTGCAACCAGTACAGAAACGCTTTTATGTTACCAGATACATAAAAACTCGAACATGATAATTTCATATTTGTTTGTACAACTTCTGTTGAAATCTATAGTTTGAAGTTAATCGCACACTATGAACACTTAAAGCAAAGTTTATTTAAAATATTATACATTTATACAATTTATTTTAAAGAACAATTCAATAAATTATCATTCATTTTCAAATTAGGCAAAATTTAAGCATAGATCATGTCATTTGTTCAAAAACTATTATTTTCATATTTGTACAATGTAACAAGTGATAAAATTAGTAATTGATCCTGTCAAGCTTCCAAATGCAGTATGCAACTTCATATTCCAAATATAACATATCTACCACGTAGCCCATAGATTAAATGTGCCTAAAAACCAATCTCTATCTTCGAATTATGAAAATTTTCTTAGGCAGAATAAGTTTGTAGAAATAGGCAGGAGATAATACTACTAATGGCCAATGATTGAATGATTCGACTATGGCCAGATGATTGGATTTTCTTTGTTATTTTTTATAACTATTTCAATATAAAAATAATGCATTTCTAAAATTACTTACATGATCTTTTGTTTTTGTAGATATATATAATATATATTATATGGTTTGTAAATGGTAGCTAGGTAGTCATTGGAAGGAGAGCTATGCACCAATCCCCTGTGATAGGCCTAGCACCTAATGTCCGACCCCGCCTTCTCGTGGTGCAGACCGTTAGTACCTTTCAAAAGAGATACTCTCTTGTGGAAGTGAACGGAAGGGGAGGGCTGCCAGATTAGTGTGGCCTACTGATCTGGACAACTATGGCTACTTTTCTTTTTTTTTTCTACCCTGCTGAGGAGTGGTCAACCACACAGGGTCCTGACCATATAAACCCACTAGACTGAATTAAAACTCTGAGGTTGATTATGGATCCTGATTTTGCTGTACTGGTGGGCTTCTGTGGAGGGAAAATCTTCCGCTGTGTTTTCTGTTTGTTTGTGGGTTGACAGCCCCAAGTGAATAGATTCTCAGGATATGTTTATCAGCTGGTGGATAATCCTGAGCAGAGGTCATTGCAGGCACCTGAACTCATTGCTTCTATTGGCATCGTCAAATTCTACATTGGAGGAAGTCTTCCAGTGTAGATGGCTTCAGCCTTTAGTGGTGGGGGAACGGGTCTTTGCCCCATGTCTGCGATTAGGGGGCTGTTTGATATTGTCGGCATTCCCTCTCTCAATAAACATAGTTTCTTTAAACATCCCACTAACCATTTTCTCTCCATGGGTAGTTGGAATGTGAGGATTCTGCACAGAGCTTTTTCTCTTGATGTCCTCAAACAAGAATTCCACCATTATAATTTAGATATTCTCGGCTTGCAAGAGACCAGATGGACAGATAAAGGTCAGATTCTTAAAAATAATCTTAAATTTCTCTTTTCAGGGAGGGACAACAATAAGCATCACCAAGGTGTGGGTCTGCTTCTCAGCAGACACGCTAGTGATGCTCTTCTAGGATATGAATGCATTAATGAAAAGTTTCTTCTAGCAAAATTTCAGACAAGCATTACAGACCTGAATGTTATCTGCTGTTATGCCCCCACTGAGGATGGCGATGAGGATGAGAAGGATAGGTTTTATGAACAACTTCATGATATCTTGAATTCTGTCAAGAAAGGAGATATTACCCTTGTTCTTGGTGACTTCAATGCCAAAGTTGGTACTGACTCTGACCTGTGGGGAGGAGTAATAGGCCTTTTTGGTATTGGTAGCTGCAATGGGCAACATCTCCTACAGGTAAGTAAATTCAACGGATTCCGAATAACTAACACATATTACAAACACCGCGACATACATAAGTACACATGGGTTTCACCCGATGGGCTGCATAAGAATATGATTGATTATATATTAATTAACAGCAAATGGGCTAGTTCTGTTAGGAATACCAGGTCATATAGAAGAGCTGAAATTGGATCTGACCATTACTTTGTTAAAAGTGTCTTGCAACTTAAACTTAAAAAGTGTTGTGCTAGAGTTAAAAAATTTACTTTTAATACTGAAGCTCTGAAAGACCCAGTTATAGCCAAAGCTTACCATGATAGGTTACTTAGTTATTATGACAGTCATGGTATGCTTACTACTGAAGTTGAGGAAGAATGGGATCATTTTAAACAGGCTTTTTTGGACACTAACAGTACTCTTTTAGGAAAAAAGGAGCAGAAGAGACAGAATTATCTGAGTGATAAGGCACTCGAGTTTATTCCGGAAAGAAAGAACTGCAGGAATGTCCTTAATCAATACCCTACTAGTCCTAATAGAAAGCATTACAGAGAACTTAATAAACGTGTAAAAGATCAATTAGCTGCTGATAAGAATCTTTGGCTTGATGGCTTGGCTGACAAAGCCGAGGAAGCAGTTAGACAGCACAACACCAGAGAGCTGTACCAGATAGTTAATGTTTCGTGTGGTAAAAAACGGACAGGTATACAGGGATTGAAGGATAACCAAGGTAAGGTTATAGAAGGTGAGGATTCTGTCATGGCTAGGTGGGCTGAGCATTTCAGTGATAATCTAAACAATGCGGTTAGTTCTATTCCTATTGTTTGCAATGATGATAGATGCATTGGTGACTTTAATGTTGGCCCTATAACACAATCTGCACTTATTTTGGCTGTTTCTAAACTTAAACTTCATAAATCCCCAGGGGTAGATGAAATTACTACAGAAATGCTCAGAGCTGGGAAGGTTTCGGGTGCCACTTGGATGACTGAAATTCTGAAAATCTTTTATGATAAAGGCATGTTTCCTAAGGATTTTACCAGAGCTATTGTTATCCCTATTTTCAAAAAAGGTGATCGCAGTTCTTGTGATAACTATAGGGGTATCAGCCTACTCTCTGTTCCAGGTAAAGTTCTTTCCATGATTGTGCTTAATAGAATTAAAAATCTGGTTGACAGTCAATTGCGTGATGAGCAATGTGGATTCAGAAGTGGTAGGGGATGTGTGGATCAGATATTTTCACTTAGGCAGATTCTTGAGAAATGCTTAGAGTTTCAGAAACCTTTGGTTGCTAGCTTTGTTGATTTCAAAAAGGCTTTCAACTCTGTTGATCGTCATAATTTGTGGTTGATTGTGAAATCATATTGTATACCAGATAAGTTAGTTAACATAATGAAAACTCTCTATAATAATACTGAGTCGTGTGTGAGAGTTGGTAAGGCTTGTAGCAATTGGTTTAGCATTACTTCTGGTGTTCGACAAGGGTGCATTTTGTCTCCTTTTCTCTTTAGCTTGCTTATTGATTATGTTATGCAAAATTCACTTCAAGGAAAAGATTTTGGCCTTAAATAGTCTGGAGATACTAAAATTTCTGATTTAGATTATGCTGATGATTTAGCCCTTTTGGCAAATGATGTTGATGAGATGAACTCTTTCATTTGAGCTGTTTATGAGACTGATAGTACAGTAGGTTTGGTTATAAACAGAGAGAAAACTAAAGTGATGAAAATTGGTCAGGAAGGCTGTGATTCAGCTCATCTGAATGGTTGCAGTCTTGAGCAGGTGTCGGAGTTTAATTACCTTGGGAGCTATGTAACAGATATTGGTGATGTGCACCATGAGATTAACAGGCGAATAGGGATTGACTCTGGGACTTTTAGGAATCTATGGAGAGTGTGGAGAAATAGGCGCATACACCTAAAGACTAAAATTAGACTGTATAATAGTTTGGTTCTTTCTAGGGTTAGTTATGGTAGTGAAACTTGGACACTTTGTAAACAAGATAACAGGAAACTAGATGCTTTTGATTCCAGATGTTTATGCAGTATCTTGGGCATTAGGTGGTTCAACTTTGTAACTAATGATGAGGTTAGGCAAAGGAGTTTGCAACCTCCTTTAAGCAGCATATTGTGTAGAGAGAGACTCCATTGGTTTGGCCATGTTGCCCGTATGAATAATTATAGATTGGCGAATAGGATTATGAACAGTGTGCCTAGAGGCCTCAGAAAGAAGGGGAGACCTAGGATGCAGTGGGCAGACAATGTCAAACAGGACCTTGTTAGAATTGGTGTGCAGTGGCCAGATGCAGTAGATGTAGCTCAGGATAGACTTGCTTGGAGAACTAAATTGCACAGTCTGGTTGGACCTCCATAGCCCATGGCTGCTTGAGGATGATGAGGATGATATATTACAAGATTTAGTTTTAATTATTTTTTCCACCTCAGAAAAATCTTCTGTAACTATGTTTCTGAGCTAATCTAACTCAACCACCTACAATTTCCTAAGTTTGAGTTGATGAATTCTAACTGTAATTAAAAAAAAAAATGTGTTTTTCCCAAATTTTCAACTTTACATTTCAAATATAACTTGCATTTTTCAATTTTGATGCATCGAATTTGCTTATAACTATGCAAAATAAAACAATTTATATCTTGAAGTATTCTTTTAACACAACTATTTAGTGCATTAGTCAGTGACACAAGCATTCCAAACAGTTGCTTGAAGTGGCCTATTTTCAGCTTAAAGAAATATTTCTTATATCATTATATATTTCAGTATTCATTCAAAAATATGAATGATCAACTACACGTGCACTGTTCTTATTCCAAACTGTAGTTGTTTCTTTTCCCTGAAGTATGATATTTTAAGGATAAATGCAAGTTCATTTGGAGGCACAAAAAAGTAAATTTTCTTGAGGTGAGAAAAATAGTTAATTTGGAGCAGCAAAAGGGGAAAATCACTTATGTTGGCAAAAAAGCAAATTCACTCGGGGAGGCAAAAAAAAGGGAAATTTATATAGGGCATCTAAAAGCCATGGGCTACATTGAAGCCAAGCTGCAACAACATATGTAAAACAAATTTAGTGAATAAAACAGTTTCCCAGATCCAAAAGACATTTTTCACATGGATATAAATAATTATTAAGCATCACAGTCTTGGAAAGAGAGATTTAAGAATATTGTTAGCAGTTATAAATAATGGATAGATGATGAATTGGATATATTATTAATTTTTAATATGAAAAAAATTTTATGTGAAATGTCAAGAAAAATGTTTTGGTGATAATGCTGTGTCTTTCGATACTTAAAACTATATTGGCACTGTGGTTGCATAAACATAATTGCATTAGAAACAGTGTAGATATCTTAAACAAGTATATTACATACCATCTATATATGTACAAAAAATACTTTAGCTACTTAACATTTCAGAAAATATAGCATTTTAAAATATGGGCATTCTTTTATAATGACCTTATATAGTATATGTATTATAGAAATCAAAACTGATGAAAAGTCTTTGTAAATCTGTTATATACCAATTGTTTCTTATTTTTTGTATACTGCTTCCAAGTTTGATTATTTTCTGCATATTAAAATCTTATAAAAATGTTAAGTCATTATACTGCATATTTAGAGAGAATGTTATTCACATTAAGTGCATCAGATACAAATACTGCCACTTCTCTTCAAGCAACATTCACAAATATGTACATTTTACTCAAGGTTCAAACTTAAGTAAATTCAACAACTGTCAAAAATGCTATGTTCAGCCACTGTATAATAAATCAGCATATTGTCTTTAAGCAGTTATGTATTCAATAAATCTTAAAAACTATTTTAAATTTATAAAAACAACTAATCATATTTAATCTTCAGAAGATTAAATGTCTTGAATCAACCATGTTACAGACAGTTAAAGGTAATCTACACCGCATGTGCGATTTGCTGAAGTGTTAGCTTGTCTTGGTTAACATTACGGCCAAAGAAACCTCTAGTGAAACTTGTTTTCTGCATTCTATCTTTAAAACAATATATATGTACATAAAGTATTCAATACTTATTTGACTTCTTCTAAATTATCTAAAAAAAAGAGAGAAAAAGAATCAGAAAAAATTATATATATAAAGATACTTTATAACATAAATATTAAGATAAAAATTATACAGGTTTAAACATTATTCCACAATTCAAGACATTTTGGTGATAACATTAATTATAACATAACTTAATTGTTTCAAATATTAACTTCTACTTATTCAAGTAAACTCAAAGTGTATAATAGAGTAATCCATCAGTTTACGAGCTTAATTCATTCCTTCAAAACTGTTTGTAATGAAAAAACACATAAAGCAAAAATAATTTTCCATTACTTCCCATGTTATAAATTTTAATTGGTCCCAGAGTTCAAAGGTTTTTGCCCTAAACATATACAAAGTTCCCTTTTGTACAACACAGAATAGCACCTAAGCATGAAAAAAATGGGTTGGGTTGTTTTACCTCTGAGTGACATTTTTTTTGCATACACTGGCTAAATGGCCTGTCAAAAGGACCCCAAAGGCTCAGAGAATGTTGGGGGAGAGGACCCACTGGAACAGCTGTTGAAAGATAGATGGTAGCCTCTCTTCAAAGCCACCCAGTGTGTTCTTTAACATGCACAGAGAGTGGTCTTTCCAAGCCCATTGGTGTCCCCTACTGGCCATGGCCATTTGTAGAGATAAATCTCAACATTGGCCCAGCTGGGATTCAAACCTGGGAACTACAGATTACGAGCCTGGCATGCTACTGACTGAGCCATCCCCGCCCCTGAAAAAATGAATGGCCAATTACTGTATTTAAATATTATTTTTACTCATTAGCATATGCATGAACAATAGTTACAATATTAAAGTTGCATAGAAAATGCCTAAACATTAATAACATCCTTATTATAAATATGGGATACAAAAAACTTTTTCCCGGGCTAAACTAAATTTTCACTTATATAAGCTCCTTCTTCTCATTAACTATCAATTTGCATGAGGAAGGAGGTTGCATAAGCGTAAATTGCAAAATAGGCATTAATTTGTGCATCTCATATAAGCAAAAATGTGTAAACTGATAGCTCCTATACTGAGGGATTACTACATTCTTCAAAGTCAATAAATATATAACAATCAGAGATACTCTCTGACAAATATGCTTTAACTACTGATACTTCATATCCAGCAACAATTTGCTATTTTTGCCATTTTTACTCTGCTAAGGTTTACTGGCAGATAAAAAAAAATACCCATTTCAAATAGCTGCTTGGCAGAGGTCTGACAAGAGCTTGTCAGTTTATACACCAGAGTAGAAGGTCTAGGAGGATGGTGAGACCTCAGCAGAAAAGCAACACAAACATCCATGCCTTACCTGGAGCTCGAGCCCAGGTCCCTTTGATCAATAGCCAAGCATGCTAACCACTGGGCCCATAATAGATTTAGGGGTATTTAAGAAAAAAGGCAGGCATTTTGGAGTTTCCACAAAGAAAGTCTAAGTTTTATTGTTTTTGACACCCACTCCTTCATGTAACATTACATGAACTCTCCTCCATATGCAAAGAAATCAAGCTACACTGGTGTTCAAATGTAAAGCATAATATGCAAATTCTGGAAGATTTAAAAAAACATGAGAATGAAATGGTATGAGATCTGGAATGACACAATAAACAGTGCATTATAGAGAAAACCAATAGTATGATTTCAGTGGGTTATGCAAATGAATACAGGAGTATCCATAGTTAAGGGACTTGTTTCAGCAGAATGGATAGGTTAATATCACGACCCTGCAGCTACACAGGTATCTCAATAATTACTTGTATTGTTTATCAGGCTGGTCATGAGATCTTGTGGCAATATAGCCCACACTTCCTGGAGAGCAGATCAACACTCATAGAAAGTTCTTGAAGGGGGTTGATGACCTCCATTGTGTCTCCCCAGTGCATCGCATACATGCTCTATAGGATACACTGGCCAGTCCAGCAACTAAATATTCTCAAGTTTGAGGAATTCATTGACTGAGACCTACAAGGAGTGGCATTATCATCCATCAAAATAAACTGAAGGTGAACAATGCCCTTGAAAAGTCTCACATAGGATCAGTCACCTCTGACCAGTCAGAGTACCTCTGATAAAGCTTTGCATTGGAAAATCCCAATTTACAAAAAATTGCAGCGTAAAAAAAATGCACAACAAATATCAGTTTGAGTCATTTGAATTGGTGTCTAATGGCACCATACGAAAACCCTTTCATACTTTAATTATATATGATCACTCAAGCCAGAATAAGGCACCATAACTGACTACAAAGGCTGCACTACACCCAAAGATCATGCTCATCCTAGTGGAATAGGAAAGAATTAATACATTTTCAGTTGTTTCCCAAAAACCAAACAATTACTAGTATCATAATGCTAGGCCACCCACTTCTGGTTTTGTTAAACAAGAACTAAAGAAAAAGAAACTAGGGAACTCCAATGGGAAACTTTGGCCCATTCCTCACTCTCTCCAAACTTATCAGATATAATGACTATCTGTTTCATTCATTATAGTACTATTAGATGGGAAAAACTTTTCAAAACAAGGATCTCAGAAATAATATAGCTGTCTATTTCACATGACAACCAGATTTCTATGCAGATAAATCCAGAAACTACAAAAAAAAAATGTTAATATATATTTTTCAATTTATGATCACACCAGCAAAGCTACTAGCTTATCTGCAGGCTACGACAGAACAAATAACCATGCTATCCTGGAACTAGAACCTGGATCCATGCAGTTGCAGCGTGACCAGGACAGTCATAAATCTCAATCCTGGAGGGGGCCATTTAGGGACATACAAAGGTTTTTGTAGTGAAAAATGTCATTTCTGAAGTGCAAAATCTTTCATATTTCCTTACATTTGCCTTCATATGGGTACTGAAGGCATCAAGGATTTGCCTCCATGGAAAAGAAAATGGCTGGTTGTTGAAATTAAAAAAATGAAACACTTGCGGATATCTTGGAGGGGGGCAATAGCCCCCGTTGTCCCCTCCTTATGACTGCCACTGAGTGTGACTGTAGATCAACGTGATACCACTGTGCCAGTGAGGCACATTTCTGTTTGTTATTATAAGATTCTTTTTAAGAGAACCTAATAAAAAGCCATTTCAAATCAGCCTGATAATTCCAAATGTCACTAATTACTAAATCGATCTTAATATAATCAGTATGGACATCATTTGAAATATCTTAAATATACATAATTCTCTAGAATTATAATTTATGGTATAATATTATGGATTATATTATTTACAAAAAATACAATGGAATATAAAAAAAAATTTTAGGTTAGTGCAAAAACTTTATTTTACTGAGTCAGTTTTTTTATATTAAAAATTGAATAGTGATATGCTTTTATTTACCTAATATGGTATCCATAACAAATTTCAGATCATCTTCAGTGTTATAACAAGGTAAGTTTCTAGGACTAATGTGAAGTTCATAATCTGGTCCATAAGCCAGCAGAAACTAAAACAAAATCATTCATTGTTATACATGGCATCACCAATAAATTACATTTTCTGCTTAACCCTTTCACGACTAAGGGAAACATTTTTCCCATTTTAAAATTGGTGATTGTCGTATTTAATTATAACCTTATCTGCATTTTTTATACAGAATGTCAAAATAGAACATATGCCGAACGCAATTACGTAAACGGGAACGTTTAGAAAACAAAAACAGAACTGTCAGGACGCATAATATATGTACTATGTGCAATGTCCATCTTTGCCTCACTACCAAAAGAAATTGCTTCGCCGAATATCATAATTAGCACATCATTTTGTATAGTAATTTTATTTCATAATTTTGTATTATTTTAGTTAACATTTTGTTCTAATAAACCAATAAATAAAAGACATTGCATAATAAGCCTAACTATAATTTGTGTTACCTTTATAGTCCATTGGGAAAAATATTTCCCATAAAATTCCAAAAAAACTACATACATATTGTTATGTATTTTTCTTATGATTTTTATTTATTTTACGTCTAAACAAACTAAAATAAACAATTACATACTAATATTTACTCTTAGAAACCTTATGGTCCTGAAAGGGTTAACTATTTAACCTGGGATTAGTTGCATATTAACCGTTTAGCTACCTCACATGCATTTTTGGTGGCCATAACTTCATTTTTCGTCATTTGCATATATCTATTCATTTAGCTGACCTAAAAAGTTCCTGCTTTGTCAACATAAAACGATGTTACCATTTGGACAATGTTTTATTATGTGATGTGAAAACCTCATAGTGAGTCCAAAGATCCATTAACGATTTTTGCTGCTTTTCACCATATTTAGTATTATGTTGTTCCATAAAAACATTTTTCTTGCAGATGAACATTTAAAGTATGTTTTGATAAATAATAGATGCAATACATATAAAATTTAAAAAAATCTCCATTTCTTACTATTTTATTTCTTTATACTTTTACACAAATATTACGTGCTTTATATTTATGTATTTTTCAAAATATGTACAATTAAGGAAAATAATATAAAAATAAAGAAAAAGTACACAAAATATTTTAGAAAAAGAGTAACTGGAACAGCAAGTTGGGAGGTAGCTAGAAGACTAAATGAGACTATTAATGTTAAAAAGATGACTACTTCCAAGTACAGTCGGCTCTCAACATTCACGGGGGTTAGGGGCGCAGGACAGCCATGAATGTGGAAAAACCATGAATATCTCTGGGCCCCTCCCAAACCTTAACTCCTAATACTGTTAAACATATTTAACACATAAAAAAGTAAAGCAATATACTGTACTGCAACAATATGTTTTATAAATTTAAAATTATAGTATGAACAATGTAGGCTAACACACACAGAGAGAGTAAGAGAGAGGTAATACAATACACATACATGCATTACACAGTATGTGATGCAATACATGTACAGTATTTAGATACCAGTAAAATTATTAAAGTTTATAAAACACAGTTATATACAGTACAGTACAACACAGTTATATACAGTACAGTACAATACAGTATTGTGTTTTATAAACTTTAATAATTTGATGCTTTTAAATTTTTCTTCGTCTTTCACATGATGGCTAGGCTAGCGATGACTATGTATAGATGATGATGAAATACGAACACTTCTGACACACAATTCTTGCTGTACAGTTATGAGACTTACAGTACACACAAACACACATTCAAACAATGTTCATTTTAACTGTGCTGCATTATTGTCATTTATTCGAACAGTGGAAGTGGATCGTCAGGTTCTTCATCCACATCATCTTCTACGTGTCCCGTATGAGGAGGAGGAGAAGGGGGGTGGCTCAGGGGCGGCAGAAGTGGAAGGGGTAGAAGGGTTGGGTTGTTTGACCTCTGAGCGGCACTTTTTTGCACACCATGGGCTAAATGGCCAGGTCACATGGACCCCGAAGGCTCAGAGAAGGTTGGGGGAGGGGACCCACTGGAACAGCTGTTGGGAGACAGATGGTAGCCTCCCGTCAAGGCCATCCAGCGTGTTCTTTAACGTGCACAGGGTATGGCTCTCCCGCACACGGGGCCACGGCTTAACGTCCCATCCGACGGACGGCGGCCTTTCCAAGCCCATCGGTGTCCCCTACTGACCGTGGGCAGGGCGGGGAATTTTGCGGAGATAACTCTCAACGCTGACCCAGCTGGGACTCGAACCTGGGAACTACAGATTACGAGCCTGGCGCACTACCGACTGAGCCACCCAGGAACGGGTAGAAGGAGAAGCAGGGATATTCAGTGCTATCTTCTTCAAATACATTGTGATTCAGTGTGGCTTTTTTGCCTCTTCATTTCTTTAAAAATGTTGGTATACGTAGACAATGCCTCTTCTACTAATTCCTTCAACTTCAAGGAACATATCATAGATAGGTCGATGTCATAAAAATAATCATCGCAGTTCTTTTAGCGTACTGAAACTTTTTTCAAAATTTAACTTTTTATAATAAATTTGTGTACATATTTATGGTAGTAAATGATAAAATAGATTAATAATGCATATATTTTATACATTTATGACTTACTGAACTTTTTTTAGTTTTCTTTACATTTTCTAGTATACGCGCATCGCCTGCGATTTTCCGAAGTAGGGAGCAAATAAAAAATAAATACCCCCTCAAGCAGCTGCTTGCCACAGAGGTCTGACAGGAGCCTGTCAGTTTATATGCCACAGAAGGAGATCTGAGAGGATGGCAGGACCTCAGCAGAAAAACGACACACACATCCATGCCTAATCCGGGGCTCGAACCCAGGTCCCTTAGATCAGTAGCCAAACTCCAAAAAAATTCCCATTTAATTATTGATGGTAAACTCTTGAATAATTAAATCCACAAAAGTTAAACCTGCGAAAATCAAGGGCAGACTGTACATGATTATATGATTCAATTTCCATTTATAATTCACTTTGAACGTTTCATGACTATAGTGTGTTCCAAAGTGTGGTCTGTAACACTGTACGTGTGTGTGCGTGTGTGCGCGCGTGCATACGTGCGTGTGTGATAGTCTTTAGAAAATATACAAATAATCACATGATCCTATTACCAGACCACATTCATAAATGCTACAAGTTTCACCATACATTTTGTGTTTCCTTTTTAGCTTTCTTAGATATTTAAAAGCTATAAAGTGCACACATAATAAATAACATATTATTATTATATATTAAAAAAAAGAACAAATATTTATACGTTTTTGGGATGCATAAACGGTATTGAAAAAAAAAAAAAATCTCCAGATACATAAAGTTTGGGAAACCCTGCTCTGTAGTATTACCAAATGGCATGGCCAAGCACAGGATTTAAATCGCACCATATCTTGTCATTTAGATATCCAAAGCTTGGTGTTATTTTTTCACAGATATTTTCAAATGCTATGACAAAAGACAAATCTAACTATATGACTCCACTTTTTATGAAAACTAATTTAAAAAAAGTACATTTAAATTTTTTTATTCAATAGTTTATAGAATGAAAAAAACAAAAACACTCATAGTTATCTATTGGGAAAAGCCCATTTTTATGTTGCATTTCAAAGAACACTAAAATGCTAATTGGTGAAAATATGATACAAGGTATACGACATATTAAATGTCAGGGCCTAAATAGCAGCCTGTGCTTGAATGGTAATAGTGCAGAATTTGCAAATAGTGGCGAGTTTCAGACAGGGATGCCACACACACGGTAATCTGTGCCCAGTCAGTAGGGGAACCGATGGGATTGGAAAGGATGCGTCCATCAGATGGGCATTAAGCCATGGCCCCCCATTTGCTGGAGAGCCATAACCCTGTGTATATTAAAGAACATGTTGGATGGCCTTTACAGGAGGTTACCGTCTGTCTCCCAACAGCTTTCCAGTGGGTCCCTCCCCCCAACTTTCTCTGAAACCTCTGGGTCCTTGTGACCTGGCCATTTAGCCCATTGTGTGCAAAAAAGTGTCACTTAGAGGTAAAACAATCCAACCCTACCCTGGTGAGAAAGGGGACAACAATGGACTTGAATAGGATACCATCCATCAGATTAAATGTTAGGCTGTGGTCTTGTGTACAAGAGAGCCATACCCTGTGCATTTTAAAGAACATGCCAGATAGCTTTGATGGTAGGTTTCCATCTGTCTCCTAACAGTTAACTAATCCAAATGAGCAGTCAGAATTATCATGATCTTTCCCCCAATCTACTCTGAACCTTTGGGGTCTTTGTGACATGGTCATTTTGCCTACAATAAAAAAATTGTTGCTCAGAGGTAAAACAACCCAACTTAACTACATCTTGGGTCACATTCTTCATATCTCATTCTTACTTTTTCTGCAGTGCAGGAGTAAATTTCAAAGACTCACAGAGAAGTAGTTTAACCCCTTTACTCAATGGGGTAACTATTTTCAAGTTTGCTCATTAACTACTCCAAGAGGTACTTTGTGGCAGGTGAGAGTCAGAAAGTGGAATACTGATAACACTCTCCACTGCCATGGAAGTGGTGGCTATAGAAAGTTTACCCATTAAATCAAGTAACAAATCAGCACTTTAGTGTCGATTTAAATCTTAGAGGAAAAATTGTCTTGAGCCGGGTGGGATACGAACCCATGACCTCCTGATAACATGTCAGGTGCTCTGGACCACTGAGCTACCGGCCGCCGATCAAGATCTTCTCTAATTAGCGCTATGAACATTCCTTTTATGTTTCATATGGGCGCTAGTCTGGCACTCTTTTAGCCACAAGCGGCATTTATATTTGCCAATAGATGGAAGCATATATTACAAGTATGCAGATAATAAATAATGATATAAACTCAATTGAATCTGTCGAGTTTATATCATTATTTATTATCTGCATACTTGTAATATATGCTTCCATTGATTGGCAAATATAAATGCTGCTTGTGGCTAAAAAGGTGCCAGACTAGCACCCATATGAAACATAAAAGGAATGTTCATAGCGCTAATTAAAGATCTTGATCGGTGGCCGGTAGCTCAGCGGTCCAGAGCACCTGACATGTTATCAGGAGGTCGTGGGTTCGTATCCCACCCGGCTCAAGACAGTTTTTCCCTCTAAGATTTAAATCAATGCTAAAGTGCTGATTTGTTACTTGATTGAATCTGTCGAGTTTATATCATTATTTATGTTTACCAATTACCAATCTGATGCTTGTGAATGTCTGGTAGCCCTTGAAGCTTTTTCCAGACACCCATAAAAGATTTATGTAGTTTTCTCCCAGTTAAAACCCTTCACAAAATTATGGGAAGGAAAGGGCCTATCATGAGTTTTGGACATGCCAAGTAGCCCCTGAGCCCAAAATGGTTGGACACCATTAGTGTAGGGGATCTTGCCAGGGAGGTACAAACTGATTTTACTAATTTAAATATGGTTAAGGCAGCTAACTTTCGTGTCTTAGGATAGGAAATGTTATTTACCTTTTTGAGATATATATTTCTCATCACCCCACTGGTGAGTTGCAGGAGAATGCCATATAGTTGCCAATACAGTTCACACAGCTTGCTGACTTGGCTTGGAAGTCCCCGATGAATTTGAAAAGGCTGCTATCCATTGGACAGGATGTAAAGCCATTTCTCTACGTGCAGAAGAACCACACCCTGTGCATGTTAAAGAACAAAATCGATGGCCACGATGGAAGGCTTCCATATTTGTCATTCAGTGGATTCCTTTTCCTATTTAATTCTGAGCCCCTGGAATCATTGTGAACTAACCATTTAGCTCAGTGCTGTCCAACTAGCGGCCCACACAAGGATTTTTGTGGCCTGCGAACAAAATCAAGTTTTTACTTGAAAATTTAAATAAATATCTGTAATCCACTTTATAATTTTTTGTCAACTTATATTACTTTACTTGATATGCAGTATTCAACTTACTCATTCTATTTGCAATTATTATTGCATTATTTCAACTTTCTCATTCTATTCTTATTGCCTGAAAACTACGATCACAATGCTCCCATTAAATTTATTAAATATTTGATAAGGTTTAGAAAATTCATGTTGGTTTATTATTACTTATTATTTTTCGTATAAATAAAATAATTTTTTGAGGTTTTTGAGGCTTATTATTACTTATTATTTTTTGTATAAATAATTTTTTGAGGTTTTTGAGGTTTATCCTCTCAGATCTTCTACTGTGGCATATAAACTGACAGGCTCCTGTCAGACCTCTGTGGCAAGCAGCTACTTGAGGGGGTATTTATTTATTTTATTTATTTTATTATTACTTATTATTTTTTGTATAAATAATTTTTTGAGGTTTTTGAGGTTTATCCTCTCAGATCTTCTACTGTGGCATATAAACTGACAGGCTCCTGTCAGACCTCTGTGGCAAGCAGCTGCTTGAGGGGGTATTTATTTATTTTATTTATTTTATTATTACTTATTATTTTTTGTATAAATAATATTTTGAGGTTTATTATTACTTATTATTTTTCATATAAATAAAATAAATTTTTGAGGTGACATGAACTGACTTTTCAATTACGTATCCTATTCTTTTTTTTGGTCCGCAAATTATTCGAAAAAGAAAAAATGGCCCGCGGTCTTAGATAAGTTGGACAGCACTGATTTAGCTCACTGTGTATACCAAAGTACTGCTCAGAGGTGAAACAACCCAAACCAGAGATTGGCAGTCAAGATCAGCATGATCTTTACTGTCACAGTGAATGTATGTGGGTACACCACTTTTAGTAAACCTGGCATGGCAGCAGTAGAAATGTCAACTAGCAATTTTATTTGATTTTGATACTGTAATACATTTAGCTCAGTGCTGTCCAACTAGCGGCCCACACAAGGATTTTTGTGGCCTGTTTATCCATATTAATTTTACTTGTAAAGTTAAAAAAAAAGGCACTTACCCTATGATCAGGAATGTCAGGTTCTAATTCTTTTTCTATTAAAACTGAAAGTAAATATGTCCAGCACCTTGAAGTATTAGCTATATTGTATCCACCTATAAAATATTATTTAACCACTGTAATACAATTAATAACACTGTAATAAAAATAAATGGTGACAGATCCACTATATTAACACCACCACTCTAGACAATTAAATATATACACTGAAAGCACAATTTATTATACACACTGCAACCACCTACTAACCTGCTCTACTCCACCAAAATAATGCAGCCAGTTGAAACACCTTGCAGACTATAAATAGGTCAGATACTTACCTGCTGTATAGTGTATCTGTGACTGTTATGATGGGTAAATATGGCAACCTGAGTGAGTTTGATTGTGGGCAGATAGTTGGTGCGAGGAAGATGGAGTGTCCCTATCAGCAACTGCAGAATGTCTGGAATTTCCATGTGTGATTGTTGCACATGTATACCAGGTCTATCAAAACCTGCAGCTGGCACTAAAAATATGGATGCAACAGGGCCATTGATTTTCAAGGTGAGTACCACCTCTCCATCATAACATCAGAAAAGAAAGTCACAGTGCAGATGATAATGTCAGCATTAAACAAAGAAGTGGCTAGGAAGGTTTGTGCAAAAACCATTTGATGTATGATGGCCCATCTGAGCTATGGCAGCTGATGCCCACATTGAGTACCCTCATTAACAGCATGTTACTGGGCTATGAGGTTGCAGTGGGTGAAGGAACATTGGATGTGAAATGACTGGAAACAGGTAGCTTAGTCTGACAAATTGAGGTTCCAACTACAACATGCCAACAAGAAATTGTGTGTGTGATATAGACCACACAAGGCCATGGACCTCTACTGTCAAGTCAGGGCTTACGGTGGAGGTAGTATAATGTTCTACGGCATGCTTACATGGGCCACCTTGATGACTCTTTTACCTATTGAGACCACCATCACCACACAAGGCTATGTTGACACACTTGGTGACCACCTACACCCATTCATGATTATCCATCTCCCGCAGCAGGATGCCTTCTTCCAATAAGACAACATCCTATCACATTGCTCCTTTTGCTGAAGGACTGGTTGCAAGAGCATTACTTGCAACTAACTTAGAGTAATAAAAAATGCAGGTAATACAAGTTTTAAATACATCACAGTTATTAAATTATTTCATGTGGGGGAAATTAATGTCTAATTCCTACTAAAAAAATTGTCAAACTTAAAATCATCTCTGGAACAAATTAAGGTTGAGAAGCAGCAACATATGAGTCACTAATATTCGCTAAAATAATCATAAACATACAGTGCCATCTACAGTACTGTGAAAATTAATTGGGACAATAGGGGGGTTTAATTGGGTTGGGTTGTTTTACCTATGAGCGGCACTTTTTTGCACACCATGGGTTTAATTGGGACAATAGGAAAATGCAGTAACAAAGACAAAACTAAAATATTCCACTGAGTTCTCAATCCTCGAAAGGGCTTCTCACTCTCTGGATCTGAACCCTATTGAGCATCTGTGTGATGAAGTGGAGTGATGCATTTGAACCTGAAATCCACCACTGGCAACTATCATCACTTTGCAGATGGCTGTCCTGGAATCAAGCTGTATTACCACCTGAATGTTTCCAACACCTGGTAGAGTACATGATGTTTTGCTGCTGTTGCAAAGGCAAAAAGTGGACCCATGTTATTAGATGGGCGTGTATAATAAATATAATAATTCCAGTATTAAAAATGGTTTGTCAGATATAACAAATTATATTTGCATTATTAGACAAAGCTCCCCCCCATAAAACATTTACTATATGAATTTAACAAACACGAGAGGCATTAAAAAGTTCTTGGCATGCATCTGCAGAATTAAAAACACTGCACTCACCTTAACAAAAATTTTGCCGTCCTTCAAAGTACTCCTCTCCAGCATCTATGCAAAGTTTCAGATATCTACGTCAATTCTGGAATGCTTGGTGATATTCCGGTTGGGGAATACTTTGCAACTCTGAATGAATGCACTTTGCAAGATCTTGCACCCTTGAAAAAGGTTTCCCAGCATTCTTTTATTATTTTTGGAACCAAAATTTGCATGGTGCAAGATTGGGTGAATGTGCAGGATGGAGTAGCTGTTTGATTTTTTCCTGCTCCAGATATGCAGTTTTGTGAGCACTGGCATTGTCATGGACAACCCCTGATGTGCCTATTGTTGGAGGTTGCTCCTTCATCTCCTTAACGATTATGGAGTAGCTGTTTGTTTTTTCCCCTGCTCCAGATATGCAGGTTTGTGAGCACTGGCATTGTCATGGACAACCCCTGATGTGCCTATTGTTGGAGGTTGCTCCTTCATCTCCTTAACGATTTTCCCAAAAAAAAGTATCAGTGTAATATTGGGCAATTACATTCTTTTTTTTAGGTAAGGTGTCCACAGCTACCACTCTTTGGGAATTGAAAAAAATTGTGAACATCCTCTTCCTAGAGCCAAAGTGTTGTCGGAGGATTTTGTGATGAGGTTCATCTTCTGCAACCCAAACATAACTGTTGATCTTTCTGGGAGTTGTATAGTAACGAAACTACGTCTCATCACCTGTGATCATTTGGAGCCTCAAGGCTCAAACATTGCCAGCATCACTTTGCATCAGTCGACACTTGCCCTTTTTTGTTGTGTCAGTTTATGGGGTGCCAAATGGGTATACACTGATATCTAAACTTATTACCTGAATAGTGATGTGTGGGTTTTCCTTAATTAGTTCACAAACAGCAGAATGGTTCTCTCATTCACAGCCTCCATCAGTCTTCCTGCATGAGAGAGGTCTCTGAAGCCCTGGCATCCTTCTCTGAATTTGCACATCCATCCCATAACAGTGCCTTATGAAGGAGGCATGCTACCCATATACTCGTGATAAATCAGCATAAATATTTTTCATGTTGTCCCCAAGCTACATCCTTGTGAAAATGTAAATTCTTTCCCAATCTTCAGTAGGCTCGGGGAACAACAAACAGATTTCGCAAACTACACTTTACGCACCGCCAGTAAAAAGAGAAATGATGATGTGGCTTTTGTTTTTAACACATAATGACAAGTCTATATAAGCTTTCAAACTAATCATAGCTGGTTAACTATGGTGGAATGAGTACAAATCTACAGACGAAAAAGAAATTTTTGAATGCCCCCTATAACTTTAATCCTAGTATTAAAAAAGTTTTATCAGATATAACAAATCATGTTTGCATTATTTGACTAAAATTGTATTTAGCAATTTAATATTATCTCCCTCACAACATTTAACAAAATAACAATGGCTAAGTATCTGGAGTGGAGTGTAAAGTAGCAAAGTTCAGAAAATTCTGCAATAGATGCAATGAAAGCTAGGTTCAATGTATTGCTGGAAACCAGAAAAAAAATGCTAACTGGTTATTGGAGCAATTGAATTTCTTTGCATATTCAAAAACTTTTGTGTAAAATTTTCAGAATTCAATTAAAGTAATGCTGCTTAAAAAAGTTACTAATCACCATTACATTTCTTAGCAAATCCAACCATTCTAAATTACCTTTACAGAATAAGTATTTATTATATGCATATATACTGACTTAAGTGGTTGTGAAGTCAATTAAACCAATGGCTTTTTTGTACTTTTAGCTTAGCACAAGTTAGTTTCACAATAAGTAGAACCTTTTGTAAATGGTAATATTAATCTTTTCCACTCCAATGTCTAGATGTACATATTGTAATGTTTGATGAAATTATCAGTATTAAGTAATCTGCTGATGCAAAAAGTTCAACATGTTACTGATGTTGATCTCTTTTTCTTTTGAGAGAATTTCTACATTTTGTTCTAAAACTTAGCTACTTTGTTATATATCCGGCAAATTTAAAACATACCTGGATTGTAATGTAATTGATTTTGATTAACATACCAGTTTGAATGTTGCAGTCTTGCTTGTTGTTAATATGGTGATTGCAGTTGCATTTCTGGGCAATAGTAATGGATGTATTTTTGCAATCAAAATTACAGAGTTAATGATCTGGTTTATTTTGCTGAAGTGTCAAATAAGCATAGACATTAAGCTGAATTTCTACTTAAAATGACTTTTTTGGCATTGTTCTATGAAATGAATTATAAGTTAACATATATATACATATTTTGACTTATAATTCATTTTGCAGGACTTTTTTTTTTATTTTGCAGGACAAGTGACTTATAATTCATTTTGACTTATAATTCATTTTGCAGGACAAGCAGAGTTCTTTGATAAATTTTTTTTAAATTAAAATCTATGCTTCAAAGGTTAATTATGAGAGGTTATTTTAAATATATATATATATTTGAAAATTTATATTACCTCCTCCCAAAATCATCAGTGGAATTTTCCATGACTTCAAAAGCTTAATGCACTCTCCAGGAGCTTTCAAAGTAAGGTTAAATGATTCCATTGGATCCCCTGCAAGAGTGTCTGCACCACATTGACATACAACCACCTCTGGATGAAATTTCTCATAAGCTCTGGTTAATAACCTGAATTAATAAGATGCATATTATGAATTGAAACATCTGCTACATTTCCAAACAACAGTGGAGAGAAAAAATTCAATATCACAAATAAAACATATAAATACATAAAAAAAAACTAAGCATAAACCTGTTTCAAATCTGTATACAATTGGTAATGCAACTAACTTGGAGAAATAAAAAATGCAGGAAAAACTAAGCATAAACCTGTTTCAAATCTGTATACAATTGGTAATGCAACTAACTTGGAGAAATAAAAAATGCAGGTAAATTATTTCATGTGGGGGAAATTAATGTCTAATTCCTACTAAAAAAAATTGTCAAACTTAAAATCATCTCTGGAACAAATTAAGGTTGAGAAGCAGCAACATATGAGTCACTAATATTCACTAAAATAATCATAAACGTACAGTGCCGTCTACAGTATTGTGCAAATTAATTGGGACAATAGGGGGGTTTAATTGGGACAATAGGAAAATGCAGTAACAAAGACACAACTAAAATATTTATTTGTTTAATAGTGTAGTTAATAGTGAATATGACCCCCCTTAGCTTCAATTACTTCTTTCACCCTCTCAACCATTGATGCCACTAGCTTTCCACAATCTCCTTCACTTCAGGGTCGTGGTACCACACTTTCATGACACTTTCTATCATTTTGGTTTTCGTCGTGCAATCCATCTTAGATATGCACGCTTTAATAATGGCCCACAAATTTTCAATGGGGTTTAGATTGGGTGAATTTCCTGGCCACTCCAATACCTTCAAATGTTGCTGAGTAAAGAAGCTCTTAGCAAGCTTAGAATTGTGGCATGGAGCCAGATCCTGTTGAAATACCATATCATCGTTAGGAAACAGCTTCTGCAGTGTCGGGATCATTTTCGCCTCCAGAATGCCTATGTACTTTTTGCTGTCCATCATTCCTTCAATGGGGTGAAGCGTCTGTGGCCCGGAAGCTGCACATGAAAGTTTAGACTTGCAGCAGAAGGTTACGAACAAGTTTAGACTTGCAGCAGAAGGTTACAAACAAGTTTAGACTTGCAGCGGAGGGGACTTAGCGTTCCTTTGCTTGTCCCAACTAATTTGCACAGTACTGTACTTCATGAAGCAACAATTTCCAAATCAGTTCTGCATGTTGTATGCATATATATATATAAATGTGTGTGTATGTGTGTGAACATCCTTATTTTTGAACATTTAAATTTAGTTAAGTGTAGAAAAATTAAACTACTAAATTAAGAGTGTGTTATTCATCAACTTCATAATTAAATGGTACTGCATCATCAAAACAAGCACATACAGATGAGTTAGTGCATATCATATATACTATGACTTTTGGAAAAGGTAAATATGTATAAAAATGTATCCCCTGCCCACATTTACTGGGGCAGGGGTGGCTCTGTTGAGAGCGTGCCTGACTCATAATCTGCAGTTCCCAGGTTCGAGTCCCAGCTGCAGCATTGAGATTTATCTCTGGAAAACTCTCTGTCCTGCTCATGGTCAGTAGGGGAAACCGATGGGCTTGGAAAGGCCACCGTCCATCAGATGGGACATTAAGCAGTGGTCCCATGTGTGGGAGAGCCATACCCTGTGCACATTAAAGAATACGCTGGATGTCCTTGATAGGAGGTTGCCATCTGTCTCCCAACAGCTGTTTCAGTGGGTTTCCTTCCCCAAACCTTCTCTGAGCCTTCGGGGTCCTTGTAATCTGGCCATTTAGCCCATTGTGTGCAAAAAAAGTGTTACTCAGAGGTAAAACAAACCATCCCCACATTTACTGCAAATTACATTTGTAAAATATTCTTTAACCCTTTAATGCCCATTTTTTGTTGTTGTTGTTCTTTCACTCTTCAGATTTCTTTCATTTCTTATAAGTGAGCTATATAAATTGATTTCCTAATCAGTGATGTAGAATTTCTTTCAAAATATTTCTATATTTCATTTCATATAATGAATGGGGTGACAATTCTCCCTCAAAGAGTTTTCTTCTTTTATGTCCAATCATGGCTTTCTTTCCTCATCCAATCACAACTTATTACACTTAACCATGAAAGTCAAAGAAATGTAAGATGTAATGTCTGAAAAATGTATCAATCCTCAAGTGTCTCTGTGTATGATTGCTATCTTCACATAAAGGGGCTAGGAAACTGAAATTTGTCATAACATTAAGAGGTTGTGCAGTCAAATTATTAATTCAGTAGGTTCACTAAAAATGGTATTTTGAATAAAATATATATCTCCTCTACATTCACAATTTCTAATTGCAAAAGCCACTAATCATTGTCAGATCCCTCACATTCCCAAAGATGTAATTATATTAAGCATCCCATTGCAGATATAAACCTAATTTTTTCATCCAATATGGGGTCAGATAAGGGGAATCCGCATGCAAAATTTGGGTCCATTCGATCAAGTATCTCAGGAATTGCAGAGTGTCAAAATCGAAATGAAACTTATAATTAGCATAGAAATGAAGCAATGGGCTAAGAGAGTATGCACTGACATCAACAATGACCTGAATAACACCAGACAATTCTTCTAGTTGTTAATATACTGGTGTAAAAGGGGCGGGGGTGGCTCAGTCGGTAGCGTGCCAGGCTCGTAATCTGTAGTTCCCAGGTTCGAGTCCCAGCTGGGTCAGCGTTGAGATTTATCTCCACAAAATTCCCTGCCCTGCCCACGGTCAGTAGGGGACACCGATGGGCTTGGAAAGGCCGCCATCCGTCGGATGGGCGTTAAACTGTGGCCCCATGTGCGGGAGAGCCATACCCTGTGCACGTTAAAGAACACGCTGGATGGCCTTGATGGGAGGCTACCATCTGTCTCCCAACAGCTGTTCCAGTGGGTCCCCTCCCCCAACCTTCTCTGAGCCTTCGGGGTCCTTGTGACCTCGCCATTTAGCCCATGGTGTGCAAAAAAGTGCCACTCAGAGGTAAAACAACCCAACCCAACTGGTGTAAAATTATGCTTCATTGTACATTTTACAGTGTTCCATAACAATAAACAGCATTTTTAATTGCTCATTCCCATAATAATAATGCACATTAGAAAAAGGACTTATTTCCACATAACGTGTGGAACTATTTGCTGTGGCAGAATTACATCTGCAAGTTGTTCTTGCTAGAACTCATATGGGTATGGCATCTTTTCATTGGTTGTTATATTCATTGATCTTCAGATTTTGCTGTTCCACTCTTTATCTGAAACAGAGTATAGTAGTTTCTAGGCTCCAAGCTATGACCATATGGACAGACTGCAGAGTGCAGTGAAAGTATTGAGTAGAATAATTAAATAATTGATTTCATTATTTTTTTCCAATAAAAATAAAATGTGACCTTTTCTGACATTCATATATCAGCTTTTGATTTTGACATTATTTTCATTTCACAGATTGATAAATTATTTAACTATGGATTACAGCATTAACCCATTTACCATCATTGTCATTATTTATAAAAGATAGTTCAAATACTTTTTAACATTCACACATGTATTTATAACTTTGAAACCCATCATAATTTTTAAATATTAATCTGAAACTTTATTACTATTTTAATTAGGCTAACATTAGCCTTTGGCATTGCATCCATTAGTTTCATTATTATTGCATATTTGTATATATATCCATGCATTTTTGTTTTGTCTGGTATGGTAAAAAATACTGTGGGTCTAAGAATAGAGTTTATCATTTTAAATTTTTAGTTCTTTGATCACTTGGGTTGCCCATTCCTGCAATAATGCTTATTGAACAAATTTATAAGTGGATCAAATATATTGAAATAAAATGAATACATAAATGATGTCCTATGAGATTTGCAGAATAATTTAGAGCTTAATCAAAATCCTATTTTATCTTTTTCAAAAAGTCAACGAAACTGCTATGACAATGGACATGATAGTGGACTAATAGCAAATAAATAAATAATTACTGGTGACAGAAACCCCTTTCTTTTGAATTATTCATTCTAATGGTTTATTAAATAGAAATTCACACAAATGTAATTGAGCTATTGACACTAGAACATGGTAAATGTGAAAGGAAATTGATTTCTAATAAAAGAACTTAATAATTTACTACATTAATACTGCTAATCATAATAGTTACAATATTATGCTAATTTACTACATTAATGTCCAGTGTGACAATAAGGTCACAATCAAATTAATGGCAATCATATGAGTATCTTAAGATATATACCGTATATTTCCGCAGATAAGACGATAGTTGAATCATAAAAAAAGGCCCCCAAAATCTGGGTCGTCTTATAGGACAGATACAAAAAAAAAACGTAACAATGCTAAAGGAGGCTTTTCCTTTATGCGTGCAACCACCGACTGCGACTAATCTTGAAAATTACTACAACTTATCGAAAAATCTATCATATTATTTAAATACACTATATGATAATACATTGCATTGTAATAGTAAATAATACATTACATTGTAATAGTAAAACAATACTAAAACAAAATAAATATTAAAAGTTATGTTTATTGAGCTACTGAGGAAAAAACGGACAAACCGTAATTATTTACTAGTACAGAGTAGGGTATGTCCACAAAATAGAATAGCCCATATGACACTTTTGTGAATAGTCAATGTCATTACCCGAATCAGTGCGAATGTTTGCAAATAGGACATAATTCCGTATACGCTATACGGTATTATTATCCAGATGATGATCGCCGATGTAAACTAAATTCATAGGCCGTTGATAGTTTGGGGTCGTCTTATAGGACAGATATATGCTAAAACTATAAAACTTTGACGAAAATTTATACCTCATCTTATCTGAAGGTCGTCTTATCTGCGGAAATATACGGTAATTAAATCAGCAAGTTTCTGGCCAAAGATTGGTACATATGATTCTATTTTCAGTTTTGAGTGATATAGCACAAACTGTGACCATATGGTTACCATGTGCAGTAGAGCATTAATTAATTTTTTTTCATAAAAATATTTTATATGTAAAGTTTATTGCAATAATCATCCCAGATTTAAATGATTCAAGCATATAAGGAGAAATCTTACAGTACTAATATAATATGATGATTACTGGTTTATAGAATTTTTTTAACGAGAAGTTATGCTGAGGGAACATTTATTGGAGTTTTTGTTAAGGATTTAAACATAGATGATAATCACAGCATTACCTGCTGCTCTTTTAGCGTTGATAAATCAATAAGTATTTTGCGGAAAAAATTTTCGCCAACGTACAGGATTCGAAACCCATGGCATGTTTCTGGAGAGATGTGGGTTTGAATCCCATAATAAAAAAATAAATAAATACCCCCTCAAGCAGCTGCTTGCCACAGAGGTCTGACAGGAGCCTGTCAGTTTATATGCCACAGTAGGAGATCTGAGAGGATGGCAGGACCTCAGCAGAAAAACGACACACACATCCATGCCTATGTCAGCAAAAATATTTTCCACAAAATATTTATTGATTTTGTTAAGGATTTGTATGAAAGTACAGTTCTTTCTTCATTTTGGTATAATTTATGATTTTAAACTTTTTTTATGTTTGTAGCGGTCCCGTGGCCAAGTGGTTAGTGCGCTTGGCTACTGATCTAAGAGACCTGCGTTCGAGCCCTAGATAAGGCATGGCCGTTTATGTTGGTTTTCTGCTGAGGTCCTGCCATCTTCACAGACCTTCTACTATGGTATATAAACTGACAGGCTCCTGTAAGATCTCTGTGGCAAGCAGCTGTTTGAGGGGGTATTTATTTATTATTTTTATTATTTTATGTTTGTAAATTATTTTATTATCAAACATATTTTACAAAATGAATATGAAGAGGGGGATTTTTTTAACACGATTGGAACATAATGGCAAACATTTGGTTTGAAATTTTTAGTGTGCATTTCAGTCTTAATGACATGTCCCCGCTTCGCACTGCAGATACTGGCTTTTTTGTGTGTGTGTTTTTTTTCTCATTAATTTCTTATTTTCTAAAATCTAATTGTTAAGATTTTAAGTTAGTGGTTACTAAATCTTCCAACAAATGTTTTGGATAAAGTAAATCCAGAAAAATCACCATTTCTTCTTGAAATATATCCTTGATTCCAATAGAAAAATATTTAGCCTTGCTGGATTTAGAAGTGGGATATCATTTCCAAATGACTATAATATTAGTGAAAAACTGTTTCCTATGCCAACTTCTAGAATCACTTATATTGCTTCTCAAATATATACTGTTTTTAGAAAGAGTAATTAACTTGAAACCTGACCAAAAATGAAATCATCAGGTATAAATGACCTCAAATAGTATTTACCTCGGGAGGTATCAGATTAAAACATTATACTGAAAAGTTCAATTTTAAAAGATGACTTATTTTAGTACTATTTTTAACTAAATTGAAATAATTTTATAACTAGAATTAAGAAATTGTGATTTTTAAATTAAATTTCTGTTTTTTGTTTCGAAAGGAAATTTTCCTGTACTTGTATTTAATGCAAGCTATACTAAATAAATCCAATCCAAATTTTAGCAGTTAAATTAAGCTTTATTTGCTGTTGGTTAGTTGGTTGGGGTTTTATGGCACAAAGGCAACTAAGGTCATCATGCACCAAATGAGGTGTAAAGGATAAAAAGAAGGATGTAAAAGTTAAGTAAACCCACATCCAAAGTTAAAAGCACATGACAATAAGATAAATGACACAAATTGTAAACACTAAAACAAAAGAAAAAAATCCAGATAAAATACAAACACCAACAATAACAAATATGCAAAATAAGAATGGTGTAAAGGAACACATAAAACTACAAAGCTGAAAGGTAAAAATCAGAGACAATTAAAATATCCTGTAAAACATAAAAAGGCAAACATGGGTGCTAAAAAGGAGTCATCAGATAAAAGATGTCTGAGTGTAAGGAGATCACAAAAAATCATGAAAGTTAAAATGTGATCAACATTTAAAGTTAAAAGCAGGACAAGTGATTAAATATGCTTGATGGTTAAAATGGCATTGCAAAATTCGCACTTAGGTTTGCAGTCTGCCCATAGAAGAAATAAATGTGTGAGTAACAAATGATCTAAGTGAAGCTGAGCAAGTATAACTTCTTCCTTGTGATTCCTGCAAAAACATGACTGCAATGGTTTGACAATAGGCTTGATCTTGAAAAGTTTATTACCTACATGTTCAGAAAGAGCTCTGCCACTGTGTCCAGGGCTCGGTAAAAAAACACTGCCAGAAGCCTATGAATGGAATTGGCAGTGGAGTATCGGACAGGGGTGTTGCAGACATGGCAGTGATGTCTGCAAAGTCATTGCCACAGCTTTATTTGCTTTCAAACATATTTAATCTTTTCTCAGCTCTTTATCATAAGTTATATATCTTTAATTTTTTTTATGTCTTGTTTTTAACACAAAATAAATATTTGTGACACTACTGTGTTAGTCTTAGAGTTTGCTGATACCAAAAAACTCCAAGCATATGTATTATGCCCTAAATAAATATTTGTGACACTACTGTGTTAGTCTTAGAGTTTGTTGATATCAAAAAACTCCAAGCATATGTATTATGCACTAAATAAATATTTGTGACACTACTGTGTTAGTCTTAGAGTTTGCTGATATCAAAAAACTCCAAGCATATGTATTATGCCCTAAATAAATATTTGTGACACTACTGTGTTAGTCTTAGAGTTTGTTGATATCAAAAAACTCCAAGCATATGTATTATGCCCTAAATAAATATTTGTGACACTACTGTGTTAGTCTTAGAGTTTGCTGATACCAAAAAACTCCAAGCATATGTATTATGCCCCTAGGTTGGGTTGTTTTACCGCTAGTGGCACTTTTTTGCTCACAATGGGCTAAATGGTCAGGACACAAAGACCCTGAAGGCTCAGAGAAGGATGACCCACTAGAACAGATGTTGGGAGACAAATGATAGCCTCCCATCAAGACCATTCAGCGATTCAGCGTGTACTTTAACATGCACAGGGTATGGCTCTCTCACATAATAGGGCCATGGCTTTATGTCCCATCTGAAGGACATCAGATGCCCCCTACATGGTCATCAGTGACCACCTACTTACCATGGGCAGGGAGGGGTGTTTTGCTGAAATAAACTCAACACCGATCAATTGGGACTCGAACCTGGGAGTTGGTAAGGCTTGTAGCAATTGGTTTAGCATTACTTCTGGTGTTCGACAAGGGTGCATTTTGTCTCCTTTTCTCTTTAGCTTGGTTATTTATTACGTTATGCGAAATTCACTTCAAGGGAAAGATTTTGGCCTTAAATGGACTGGAGAAACGAAAATTTCTGATTTAGATTATGCTGATGATTTAGCCCTTTTGGCAAATGATGTTGGTGAGATGAACTCTTTCATTCGAGCTGTTGATGAAACTGGTACTAGAGTAGGTTTGGTTACAAACAGAGAGAAAACTAGTGACGAAAATTGGTCAGACAGGCTGTGATTCAGTTAATCTGGTTGCAATCTTGAGCAGATGTCACAGTTTAATTATCTTGGGAGCTATGTAACAGATACTGGTGATGTGCGGCATGAGATTAACAGACGGATAGTGATTGCTGCTGGGACTTTTAAGAATCTCTGGAGAGTTTTGGCATATACACCTAAAGACTAAAATTAGACTGTATAATAATTTGGTTCTTTCTAGGGTTAGTCATGGTAGTGAAACTTGGACACTTTGTAAACAAGATAACAGGAAACTAGATGCTTTTGATTCTAGATGCTTACACAGCATCTTGGGCATTAGGTGGTTCAACTTTGTAACTAATGATGAGGTTAGGCAAAGGAGTCAGCAACTTCCTTTAAGCAGCATATTGTGCAGAGAGAGACTCCATTGGTTTGGCCATTTGCCCGTATGGATAATTGTAGAGTAGCAAAAAGTGTTATGAACAGTGTGCCTAAAGGATTCAGAAAGAGGGGGAGACCTAGGATGCAGTGGGCAGACAATGTCAAACAGGACCTTATTAGAATTGGTGTGCAGTGGCCAGATGCAGCAGATGTAGCTCGGGACAGACTTGCTTGGAGAACTAAATTGCATGGTCTAGTTGGACCTCTGTAGCCCATGGCTGCTTGAGGATGATGATGATGAATATGTCATGTTTACTTTAAAAAAAGAAGTTTTTCATTTTCCCGACTTTTGCATCCTCCAAAAATGGAAATTAGAACTAATGGATGATTGAAAAAATATAAACATTAATATTCATTACTGCACATAAACTACAAAAAGAATTTCTCATTTAGTTCCTAAAATGAAAAAAAATTGCATTTTTCCACCTCCCTGGGATTACAGGATTTACCCCCTAACCATTTTTCTCTGCTGCCAAAATTTTATATTTCTAGCACACATAGATTATTTGCAATATTAACTTAAAGTTTTGCTACTTTTAACTTTTTTCCATATTAATAAAGGCCTGTATTAAAACTTTTCAGAGATTCTGAAGATGAAAATCCTAATATTTCAACAATATCTATTGAATCCAAAAGGAATTTTTAATTTATCTCTAAAAGAAGGAAAAGAGTTAAATATCTACAGATGACAAGTGGAAGTTTTCTTCAAACTGACTAAAAAATAACTTTCTAGAAAGTAATCCATGGTAAAGTTTTGATAAATATGAAATTTATATAAAACTTTCTAAAAAAAAAAACTCCAACAAGTCAATTAAGCGAAACTTACGGCAAAATTAGTTCTGAATATTGAGTATCCTGCATGCCATCACAAAGAGGTATATTTACTGTATAAAACTCTCCTTTCCCAAAACCTATATCATCAAGAACTCCAGAACCTTAAAATAAATAAACAGATGAAAATAAACAAATAAATAAATAGGCAAACCAATAGATACACAAATAAATTAGAATAAATAAAATAAATAAATAAATAGTATCCACAGAGTTACCTGTTGACTTTGAAGTCAATAAATCAATAAGTAGTTCTGTGTGTGTGGGGGGGGGGGGGGAATTGCTGGTGTGCAGGATTCGAACCCCCATTTCTCCAGAGTGTTCTAAATGCCAGAGTGTTCTAAGACTACTAAACAATTTTTTTTCTATAACATTATTTATTGACCTCAAAGTCAACAGGTAACTCCGTGGATACTATTTATTGATTAAATCATTAATAATGCTGTTAGCATGAGTGAGCGACTTATTTATTTACATCTTACTTAGAGCAATATTAAAAAGAATAGTTGCCATTCCCGACCATAGACGGTGCCTAGTCCAGGTGCAACAATCATGGGTTGGGTTGTTTTACCTCTGAGCGGCACTTTTTTGCACACCATGGGCTAAATGGCCAGGTCACATGGACCCCGAAGGCTCAGAGAAGGTTGGGGGAGGGCAAACACTGGAACAGCTGTTGGGAGCAGATGGTAGCCTCCCGTCAAGGCCATTCAGCGTGTTCTTTAACGTGCACAGGGTATGGCTCTCCTGCACACGGGACCACGGCTTAACGTCCCATCCGACAGACGGCGGCCTTTCCAAGCCCATCAGTGTCCCCTACTGACTGTGGGGAGGGCGGGGAATTTTGCGTAGATAAATCTCAATGCTGACCCAACTGGGACTCGAACCTGGGAACTACAGATTACGAGCCTGGCGCGCTACCGACTGAGCCACCCCCGCCCCACAACAATCATGGGAGATTGTAAATCACACCAGTGGAAAAAAGATAAAGCCAGTGTTAGTTTAGTGGTCTTAGAACACCCTGGCATGTATCTGGAGAGACATGGGTACGAATCCTGCACATCAGCAAAACATTTTTCCACAAAACTATTTATTAACAAATAAAAAAATAAATAAATAGCCTTAAAAAAATATATACATAGCAGCCATATTTTCAAGAAATTTTTAACTATCAATAAGAGGGGTCAATCAATGGGCTAAATAGCCAGATCATAAGGACCCAAAGGGTGGGGGAGGGAACCCATTGGACAGCTGTTAGGAGACAGATAATAGCCTCCCATCAAGGCCATCCAGATTCTGGATTTTCTGAAAATAAAATATTTAACAAAAAAAAGCAACAAGTTTTATTTTAATATGACTTTTTTAGAGTCATGTAGTAAAAAAATGCATCTGGCAACACAAAAATTTATTTAAAAAACACTAATAGACAGAAATGATTATATGTACATGAATAGAAGGGCTATTTATTTCTACTAACCAATCAACAGAAATAGGTCATGTTATATACCAAATTATAGAGAATTTAATTCTGAATTTTATTAAAGTAAAATATCTGAACACTGCACAAACAGATTAATTTTAATAAGACTGTTTACAGTGGTATACTAAAAAAAGTATCTATTTCATAATTACTTCCAAAATCTTCCATTTTTAAAAATAGCAGCATTTTGTTAATTATCAGTAGATTTTAAACACTTTAAGGAAAAATTAGTTGATAATAGCTCAAATCAAACTTCTGAGCTTAAATTAGGGGACTGCTTCAGCATAGAGTAATGTTAACAAACAAATTGGCAATATCTTACATCACTTCTAAGAAATGGCAATCAGATGGCTTTAACAAATTATTTATGCCATAGTTTAATAAAATATGCATCAAATGAAAAACATAAAATTATTATAAGATATGTATAAAAAAATTTAAAACAATAATTTTAATTTAAAAAAAAAACGATTTTTTTGTGTTGTACTAAAAAACAGATATATTATGTCTTTGGCCACTCATTTCGAATTCTGTGAACATATAGACATCCTGGACATTGGAAGGGTTAATGTGCACAGGGTATGGCTCTCCCATACAAGGTGCCATGGCTTAATTAGAGTCCCATTGAATGGAGGTGACCTTTCTATGCCCATCAGTGTCCCCTACTGACTAAGGGCAAGGCGGGGAGTATTGAAGAAATAAATCTCAATGTTGAGCCAGCTGTGACTAGAACTTGGGAACTGCATATTAAATGACTGGCCCACTACTAAATGAGCCACCCTCTCTGCAAAGATCACTGAAACAGAAGGAAAAATTATATGCCAGAATGGTGTTCAGTTAAACTGATCATGCCACATACTTTTTTTTTCACTTGGATCACTTACTTCTTCCCCCTATATTTTTTAGATAGTCGAGATAGTAACATTTGATTTGAGTGGATGTGTGTTAAAAAAAAGTACTGGAAATAAATATTTAGAGCTGTAGAATGGAAGAAAGGCTTTTGATAAGCTAGGTGCTATTCAGGAATGCCACTCTACATGCATTTGTTAGTGTCTTGAGCAGTAGTGGTTGTAAATTTAACATTAACTACTTATATCATTACATAATGCATTCTTGAACCCTTCTAAAAATTACAAGAATATATTAGCTTCAATAGGATCACAGAATTCAGTACACAGTTTCCCCTTATCATAATTTAAAGCAAGTGTTTGGCCCTCAAAAAACTGATACCTCAAAAAAGAAAAAGGGAAATAACTTATCCTAAATGGTAAGAGCTGTGATCACAAAATTCAGTAAGAGGTAAAATATATATATGGTAAACCCCACAAAACCATAATGAAACATAGATGGCATAACTATTATGGAAAAAAAAATAGCAATAGTACTTCTGAAATGGCACAGAGGGAATCAAGGCATTTTCAAATTATTTATTATTCTAGTTAATGAATTGTAGTCAACAGGTTGACATTTTAATTTTTTTATTGTTTCTTCTATTTTTATATCATATTGTTCTTTATCTAATTTAACAATTTGATTAGTTTTAACCGCCAGAATAATTTTGATCTCTTGATTAGTTTTTAATCATTTTAATGTTTTGATATCTTGATCATTATTATTGTTATTATTATGTTGTTTAAATCATATTGCTCTATATAATCTGAAATGTTCCATATCTTTGTATCTATTTGGTATTTTATTTATAGATTGCTCTATTTGTGGTATTATTTGTATTATATTATTTGGGGTATTATCATATGCAAATTTAGGTCCATGTTGTAATATACTTTGTTGTTTATCTTTTGAGGTCAAATGGCAATTATTTGTGTCTCTGTTGGTGCTCTTGACAAGTCATGCAACATCTAATTGTTACTAGATTTTTAACATATCATACAAACGTTCTGAGCATTATATCATTTAATGCTAACTGCATTCAAAATGTTTTGGGGATCATTCTGAAGGTTTAGCTTTCCTTAAATATCAGTAGTGTCAAGTGAGGCTTGAAAATTTAGAGACGTGAACTGAAACCTGATCTTTAAAGGCTAAATATAACCAAACCTCCATATACAATAATATCAGTTTTACTTAACTCTGGATGCTAAAAGAATCAAAATTAAAAAAGGAGAAAAATGTAGCCAGTTGAAAAATGCAATTAAGTACCCTTTTGATACCTCAAAAGCCACAAATTGTAGAACCAAAGTCTATTGTATGGAAATTATAGATCTTCAGAATTAACATAATTTTGTGAGAACTTTATGAGTTGGATTGTTTTAACTTTGAGCAGCATTTTTCTTACACACAATGGGCTAAATGACCATGTCACAAGTGCTAAAGATTGGGTTGGGATTTACTTGACAGCTGTTACAGACAGATGGAAGCTTCCCAACAAGGCTGTCCAATGCATTCCTTAATGTGCACAAGATACGGCTCTCCTGCACATACAGACACAGAACTTTATGTCGATGATGACAAACAAAAAATAGTAAGCTGTATTTTAAAATCATAGACTTGAGACAAGTGTGCAAAAAAAACAAGTAAAAGATATTAATACATACAATTAGCAGTTGTACTGCTAAAATAAGATATTTATTGAATTCTTAATGAAGGAAAATTTCCCTAAATAATGAGCATATACAAATGAAATAATAAGAGCACTTTCATGATTCTGTTTAGAACATTTTAGTATTGATTATGCAAAGTACACAATACTTATTAATTCCACATTGCTTATGTTTTATGTCATTTACCTTTCAAGGATATAAGCAATAATTCTTTAGGCAGACAGTAGAAATGATCTAACTTTATAAGTTATTCAATAAAAATAATATGATAACTTTCCCAGTTGAATTTAATTACTTGCCTGGATAGAAACCATTTTCATATTTATGAGCAGATACACACATAACTCGAGCTGTATGCGCAAAAGCGTCTTCTACACCTGACCAAAATAAACATTGATAAGACTATAAGTCATTAATGGAACATTTCACATAATTGTTTGCATTTTAAATATCTTTTAAATATACACACACTGGCCACTGAATTAGAAACCTTTATTCAGTATCGAGTTGGACCTCCTTTAGCCCGAATTACAGCACATATGCAGTTTGGCACAGATTCCACAAAGTTTTGCAGTGTTTTTATATACCAGACAGTCCCAACCCCATCCTTTAACTGGCTCAAATTTGACAGAAAAGGACTTTTCTCCCGGATCTGTTTTTCTAACATGTCCCATACATTCTCAATGGGGTTCAGATCCGGGTTTTGTGGTGGTCAGGGAAGATGATGGAAGTCACTGCCATGCTCGCTGAACCACTGCTGAATACATCTTGCCAATGGACAATAGCATTGTCATCCATGGAACAGCAGTCACCTGCTGGATAAAAAGTCAACATTGCAGGATAGGCTTGATCAGCAACAATGTTCAGATAATACTTGGAGGACACCTGACCTTCTAGTAATATCAAGGGACTCCTTACGTACCAACAGAATGTGCCCCACACCATAACACTGCCTCCAGAACCTTGAGTTGTGTTTACAAGGCATGCTGGGTCCGTTACTTCATGGGGCCCCTGCCAAACTCTGCCTATCATCAGTATAGAACAAGGTGTGCCACGACTCATTGGACCACATGACTTTTTTCAGTCTTCCAGCGTCCAGTCATGGTGTTCCTGACACCACTGTAGACAAGCTTTCTGGTTCTTCACAGAAATCAGTGGTTTCCATATAGGCATGTGACTGCTAATACTGATCCTCTTCAATTCCCTGCACATAGTTCGTTGAGATATGGGTCAGGAACAGACTTCATTGAATGCTTCAGTCAATTGATGCACACGGGAAGTCCTGTTTATCCATACAAGACTTCTCAGATGCTGGCGATCTCATTCCTGACAGGTTATCATCGCACTACGCCTCTTAGACAAGCAATGTGGATTATTTTTCCACTGATTAACCAGAAATATCTGACCTTTTGAAAAACCAGTCAGCTCTGCTGTTTTTAAAATTGTCGCTCCAGCCAAACAGGCACCCACAATAAGCCCTTTATCGAACCCTGAAAGATCCTTTGTTTTTCCCATTGTGATCAACACTACTGACGAGCAGCAGTCTTAAATTCTTGCCTATATCACGTGATGCATGTGACCAAGTATTTTGTATCTATGTGCGCAAGTGATATTTATATACATCTGCATAAAGGTTTCTAATTCAGTGGCTCGTGTGTGTACATTTAAATGCAGAAATTCACTTCAGTAAATCATACAAGAAACTGTGTTTATGCTTCTAAATTTACCTATTATATATATTTTACAGAGTTTGTCTAGGTCACTCTATTTGATTAAGAATTCCTTCTGAACAGCAAGAGTTAGAATCACAAAAAACAGTATGCAGTTTTCTCTTATCACATGTTTTATTCCCATTGTTATACTATAACTACAGTCTTATCTATCTATACAAGGTTGGGTTGGGTTGTTTTACCTCTGAGCGGCACTTTTTTGCACACCATGGGCTAAATGGCCAGGTCACATGGACCCCGAAGGCTCAGAGAAGGTTGGGGGAGGGGACCCACTGGAACAGCTGTTGGGAGACAGATGGTAGCCTCCCGTCAAGGCCATCCAGCGTGTTCTTTAACGTGCACAGGGTATGGCTCTCCCGCACACGGGGCCACGGCTTAACATCCCATCCGACGGACGGCGGCCTTTCCGAGCCCATCGGTGTCCCCTACTGACTGTGGGCAGGGCAGGGAGTTTTGCGGAGATAAATCTCAATGCTGACCCAGCTGGGACTCGAACCTGGGAACTACAGATTACGAGCCTGGCGCGCTACCGACTGAGCCACCCCTGCCCCCTATCTATACAAGGAGTATGCCAGTTACATACACATTTCCAGGGGGTATGTGAAGCATAAAAGGCTGAGAACCACTGCTCTAAAGAATAAATGAAGAAATGATAAGAGCATCATGACTTTAAAAAGTGGGCATGCAGTTCAGAACTTAATCTAGGGAAAAGAGGGAAGAAGGTAAATGGTGAATGGGTGTCAAAAGGACTTCTTGATGAAAAAATTTAACATCCAAAATGGCAGCTAAAGTATATTGAGCAATGAATGTAGTGTTTGCAGAATTTAAGTAAAATAAAATTTTAACCTGGCTTTTCACATATTTGGCACAACTCATTTTTTAAAAACATTCTCTCTCACAAAAGGGTGGGATATCTATCTGGTTGATCCTCTTTGCTGGCTGATACTTTGTATTGCAATCTCAATACTGCTATGCATTCATGCAGTTGCTAAACTACAATAGAAAAGAGAAATGTAAGAAATTTGCATTTCATTTTTTGCACATTATATTGCCATTATTCCATTGTTTCTCAGAGTTCAATCATTATTTTGCATCTGCATTACAATTATTCAAAATTATAAAAAAACTAAATATCTAATCCATTTAATTGGCAAGGGTTGGGTTGGGTTGTTTTACCTCTGAGAGGCACTTTTTTGCACACCATGGGCTAAATGGCCAGGTCACATGAACCCCGAAGGCTCAGAAAAGGTTGGGGGGAGGGGACCCACTGGAACAGCTGTTGGGAGATGGATAGCCTCCCATCAAGGCCATCCAGCGTGTTCTTTAACGTGCACAGCATATGGCTCTCC
This sequence comes from Ryuthela nishihirai, assembly GCA_038380435.1. Classification (NCBI taxonomy): domain Eukaryota; kingdom Metazoa; phylum Arthropoda; class Arachnida; order Araneae; family Heptathelidae; genus Ryuthela; species Ryuthela nishihirai. The sequence continues at coordinate 2,362,700 of JAWZYU010000032.1, read as the reverse complement.
CGCACAAGGGGCCATGGCTTAACGTCCCATCCAATGGACAGCGGCCTTTCTAAGTCCATCAGTGTCCCCTACTGACCGTGGGCAGGGTGGGGAATTTTGCAGAGATAAATCTCAACGCTGACCAAGCTGGGACTCGAACCTGGGAACTACAGATTACGAGCCTGGCACGCTACCGACTGAGCCACCCCCGCCCCTAATTGGCAAGGTAGATTTCTCGCAACATAAATGGTGAAGTGCAATCTCTGAGTCCATTATCTATATTTTGCAACAGGTCAAACATTTAACTCCTTAAATATCCAAAGCCAGATAACCATGGCACGTAGTACTAAACCATTTCAATTTCTTATTTGAGGGCATTGGAATGTCACATGAAATCCTGTCATTTAGCTTTAACAAATACAGCTGGTAACTTATTAAAGATCTAATTTTTCAGGAAATGATATTAAACAGCTCAGATACTGGTAATTTGGTTCTATGTAAATAGAATTATGCAGGGAGGATACAAAAAAAAAAAAATATTATACACATCAAACTTTCATCCCATAGGCCAAAATGTTTGGGAAAACACATTTAAAATTAAACTACTTTAACATAACTATTTATAGTACTATCACTACTATAGCTGTTGTACATATTCATGCCTTTGCTAGCTATTTTGTCTAATTTAGTGGCATGACAAGATGGGTAGGTGAGTTAAAGGGATTGTTCCATTAATTTCTTCCAAGTCAGTAGTTGAGGTGTTTTAATATAAAAAAAATTTAAACAAGCAAAAATCATCAGAAATAATTTTTGCATTTGATTTCATCCTTTCTTATTTCTTTTTGTATTTTCTTTAGAAATGTTTTATATGTTCTTTTTTTCTGTTATATAGAAAATTATTTATATATATTAGAGAAGTTAATATTTTTGAGAAGAATGCTAATTATCTAATTACATTAATATTAAAATTAAGAATTAAGATTTAAGAGTAAGTAAATTAAGAATTATGAATATTATATTAGAAAAGTTAATATTTACCATACATTATTCTGAGAATAACTTTAGGTTGGGTTGTTTTACCTCTGAGGGGCACTTTTTTGCACTCAATGGGCTAAATGGCCAGGTCACAAGGACCCAAAAGGTTCAGAGAAGTTGGGGGAGAGGACCCACTGGGACAGCTGTTGAGAGACATATGGTAGCCTCTCAACAAGACCATCCAGTGTGTTCTTTAATGTGCAGAGGGTATGGCTCTCCTGCACACAGGGCTACGGTTTAACATCCCATTCAACAGACAGCAGCCTTTCCAAGCCCATCGGTGTACCCTACTGACCATGGGCCACAGCGGAATAACTTTAGGTGTATGGTACATATTAAGCATGCTTTGAAGGTAAACCAATAGTAAATGATTGTTGAGCATTATCAATTATATCTCAAATGAAAGATTCTAACTATGGACTACCACAAATTATGTTCCCTTCTTTTTGCATCCCCCACTTTCAAAAAAATTAAAAAGCCAATTTTATGAGGCATCACTTGTAATGAGTTGTATATCAAATGAAAGCCTGTAATATAAGGGTATCATTTACTACATATTTTAAGGTGTTATATAATACTAAGAATATTCACAGTGTATTAATTATAGAATAAATTAAGTGTTTTGCTATTAGGGTAATACATAAACAGCATTAAAATGAATAAATTGTTTATGCATTAAGAGAAAAAATATTGCTACAAAAATATATAAAAATAATAAAATATTTCAAATTACCATCACCATGATGAAGATCCAAGTCAATATATAGAACTTTTTGAAATTTCTTTAATAAGTGCAGTATCCCAAGAACAACATCATTAACATAGCAAAAACCTGCTGCTTCGTCTCTGCAAAAAATCCAATTCAGTTCATATTAAGAATGTAAATGAAATAGTCAAGAAACATCAATGTATAATGAACATATGCAGACAAAAATCAATGAATCGAAATGCTGTTCTGGTTCCATAATTTGGAAATGAAAGCACCAGAATAGTATTCTTATTTAATTTCAGCAATGCCTTTGAGTAATTGGCTTTTTCAAAAAGTCACACATCACAACCAATATACAAATTACCAAACATTGTTCAAGAAAAATGTGCATTTTTAAAATAAAAATGCAAAAATTCATCTACTAGATAATGTGTTGGATTTAAGTGTTGTTCCTTGAAATTGTGTTTTTTCATAGAATTGAACTGTTCTGCTCATGAGTCACATTTGTTTTGATTCCACAAGATCTGTCTTGGACAAAGAGAATAAACCATAAATGAAGCAAATGTATAATGCCAAATAAATAAAGATAATCTCTAAAGAAGTTTCATATTATATAATAGCCATAATTCTGGGAGAACAAACAGGCAGGCAGACTTGCATGATGTCATCAGTGGCAGAAACTGTGTTTCCTAGTGGTTCCGAAGTTACTAGAGCAATTGTTCTCAAATTTGGTGGTGTGATCTCACTTAGTTCTAACTATGTTGGTGTAACAGATCAGGCTCATAGTTTCTGTTGGTTGGGAGTGATCCTTCGGAAAGCATCCAAAATTTCTGAAAGCGCTGCCATTGCCTACCATGTGAATGGACGTGTGGAAAGCTGTGGATAAAGTTATCAATGGACATACTTTCGGTGGGATTTAATTGTGACTGGAGTAGTGCGTTAATGGTGGAAAGCTATGAATGAACTTATCGATGGGAAGAGTTATCAATGGACATAGAATTTGGACCAAACTTTATGCATATATTTCTTGTTAGCTTGTAACTTCAAAAAAAAAAGTGATTTTAACTTCCAACAATTTTTAAATGCTCTTTTTCCCAAGCAATGATATGTACTTTGGATAGTAAAAAATAAACTTTTTCAGCCTAATCTCGTAAATTTCTGTTTCACACATAGGCCCTTGTTAATTATTATTAATGTGTTATTTATTGTGTATTAGCACCATCAAAAATTAAATGAATATGTTTTAAATGAATTGGGTATTATTCTTTAAGTTTTGATAGTAATTTTTTTTTATTAGGTATCATTATACAAAATGAATAATGAAACAACTGAAGAGGAAAATCTTTGCCATTGTATGCATTATGAATTTTTGTCTAAATAAAACTGAAACAATGACTACCAAAAATATTTGCCATGCTCCTTATAAACATTGGATGTCCACATATGCCAATGTTGATTCACCAGATTCCTATCAGGAAAATTTAACCTCTTCAGTGCATTGGACATTGGGAAGGCCAGTAGAGTTAAACAATGATCTGCTGCACTCAGTTGTTGAGCTAGATTCTCATCAAAACATCAAAGAATTATCAACTAAACGTAATTTATCGTGTTTTGCTGCATAAGAGCATCTTCAGTAGTCAGGAAGGTCAACAGGACAAGGAATTTTGGTCCCACACAAACCTTCAGCTGAAAACAGCCCAATTTTCAACAATATGCAAATTTTTGCTGAGCTCACAGGAAATGGAATGGTTTCTTCATTGAACTGTTACTGGAGATGAAAAATGGGTTCTGCATGTTAATATAAAGTGCAAGAACCAAATCTTTTTCATAGCCATTATTAGTGTTACCCTGACATAATTCATAGAACATACACTGAATATGGCTCTTTTTTCAGCTATTTCACGAGTTCTGTGTCTACAGGACATCTCCTGCGATACTTTACTGGTGAATGGCTCTCATTTGTTACTCATTTGTATAGTGATACCTGGAAACTATCAAAATTTAAATAACACCCAATTGATCTGGAAGCCGTCCCATAGCCAAGTGGTTAGCATGCTTGGCTACTGATCAAAGGGACCTGGGTTCGAGCCCTGGATTAGGCATGGATGTGTGTGTCGTTTTTCTGCTGAGGTCCTGCCATCCTCTCAGATCTCCTACTATGGCATATAAACTGACAGGCTCCTGTCAGACCTCTGTGGCAAGCAGCTGCTTGAGGGGGTATTTATTTATTTATTTTTTATTTATTTGATCTGGAAGCATATTTAATTTTTTTTCATGTTACACAATAAATAACATCTAAAGTCAGGTTACATAAAAATAATTACTTTCTGATACTCTGATAGTAGATTTACCTAACGTCCTTCGGGTCTTTAACTCAGTTACCCTCTCTGCAATATATTGTACGTGACACTCTAAATGTCATAAGTATATTACACATACCTTTTAGCATGATGCCATCCTCCACCCCAATTTACTGCAATTTCACAACTTCCTTCAACTAAAGCCTTAGCAGCAGTCAGAGTAGCACCTCCAATGCTACATACAAAATCAAGTAAATGTGGGATCAAGGGACAATCATATCCTGTTTAGAAAAAATAAAAAATTGATATATTTAAATAAAGTGCAGTAGGCCATCAGCAACAGAAAGTGAATGCAAAGGAACATATTATAGCAATTCAATGGATTGCAAGATCACTATGCAAACATAGCATGAACAGTTATGCACCAATCACTGTGTATTTATACCTGTAAGCAAGAAGAAGAAAAAACTTGGGAAATACACCAATTTTCCATTGAGAGAATTATGACTTATAAATCATCAAAATTATGAACACTGCTAGTGAATGTTGGATGAGTGCATTCATTTTAAGCTATTTTATATATAATATATAGGATAATAAAGAAATGCATTAAGCAGAGGAATTCCAAAAGAATATTGCAATCTATTTATGCAAGAAATCTGAAATTTTGGAGATAACACTATATCTGTAAATCTCTATTTGTAATCTATCTCTAATTTGTAATAATCTAAATTTCCTTTGACTTTGATGGTAAAAATTTTCATTGGCAGCAGTGATTTGACCCCTTACTACCAGGGGATAGTTAAATGCAACTTTTTTAGGAGATGAATGGGCAATTATTTTTGTTTTAAACAATATTAATAAAATATCACTATTTGTATTTAATTATCAATTAGTTCTAATTTCCATGGTTAGAGTGTGTTATGACATAAAATAAAAAACTACACTCTTTCTGAAAATGAACATCCCACATTTACGAGACAAAATTACACACTACCATATTCTTCTACTTTCAACTAAATTGTTTTGGTACTCACATCTACTATATTTTATGTGCAGTGTATTCCTGAAACATTAGGCAACATTTTGACTACAATAACAAACATTTAAATGCAACTACTTACACAAACACGCCACAATTTAAATTATTTTTAGAATATTCACTGTTTTGCATCATTTATGTAGTTTTCCTCTCTATTATTTTGAATAATCAATAATCTACTATATCTTGATATATTAGTTCTTTATAAATTTTCTTGATAATGGCAGAGTGAAAAAAAAAAGCGTATCCTTTGAAATTTGTATCTTCAAATTTCTACACCTACTCAAAGTATAGCTGTTCAGTTTTCATGCTTTCAGTACATTACTATCCTATAGGCCGGCACTTTTGAAATCAGGGTTCAAGGTGTTGTAAGTTCACTATGAAATTAGCCTCCAATGAGGGGAGTCTAATACTGGTGTACTGTGTGGCTGCGCACGAGTCTGGAGCTTCTGGCCACATGTTGACTCAAGAAACAAGGTATGTCTATGCGCATGATACTTTCCTCATCCCGCATGAGATGTTTCCTGGAGTTTTGGAATGTACACACTATGGCATATCAATATTATGCTTCTGAAAACACATTTCTTTCTTTTCTGGCAGCTTGTTGCAGACTGGCAACAGATGGCTCACAGCCATCACTTTCAGAAGCACTACAATGCTGCAGCAAAGTACATATAGGTGATCATGATGCTGTTGCCAAAAGCCTCTAGTATCTATAGAACTCTGTGTTGTGTGTGTTTCAACTATATACTTATCAACCAATTATTGCAGAATGTTTATTCTAACACAATACAATTACACTGGTTTCAAAAAATTAAGGAAAATCCCTATGTTAAGTCAATGGGAAGCTAACATCAAAGCTCTATAACTTCTAGAATAAGTTTTTTTGCTTTGAAAAATGTGATTGAAAATGGATCTCAATCAAATAAATCAATACCTCGATTTTCAAAAATATTCATTCAGTATTTAATGAGTTATGGAAGTTTGAATATTTAACAACAGCAATGCCAATATTATGAAGCTTATACAAAATTAAAGAATAGTGAAAGAATTCTTTACACAAAGTTCTAAAATACAAACTTATTTTATTAAACACTTTGATCCAATACTTATTACTAAGTTTTAATTAACTTCTGAAGTTAATTTTTGTGCCTGGCATTGTTATTGCTAACTCATAACTGTTTAATTAAATGAAATTACTTCTGGAATCAACAATCAGTGTGGCTAAGTGGTTATCATGCTTCGCTATTGATCAAAGGGACCTGGGTTTGAGTCCTGGGTAAGGCATGAATGTTTATGTTACTTTTCTGTTGAGGTCTGGCTATCCTCACAGACCTTCTACTATTAAACTTGCAGGCTCCTGTCTGATCTCTGTGGCAAGCAGCTGATTGAAAGGATATTTATTATTATTTCTCTAAGCAAGCAACATTAGACCACTTACCAAGTCCATACTGTTGGGCTTCATCATACGAATCATCAAGTTCTTCATCATTCATGTCATTAAGTTTGTGAAGATAGTCAATATATTCTTCAGAATGAAATGATTTCAGCTCTTGTATAGAAGCAACCTCAGGTGAAAAAACTTTCACGTGACTTAGTAAACCATAAGCTTTTATAAGTTCATGAACAGCATTAGCCTACAAGAACAGAAATAATATAAAATAAAAGAAATTTGCAGATGAATTTTTTTTTTCACTTAGACTGAAAAACAAATTTCTAAAACATTTACTCTTTTTTTTTTCAATTTAAAAAGTTAAAATATATTTATTCACAGCAATATAGAATAAGTTTTATTTTTCATGATTTTTTGCTGTACTTACAATGAGGGTTTTAACTGAGTAAGGCCTAAATTAGCATTTTTCCTACATTCTTTTCATTGCTACAATGCAATGTGTTTGGTGATTTTTAAATTCCAATATTCAAAAATTTTAAGTGCTAAACAGAGTACCACAGTTCTAAAATTTGATTCATATTACCATTCACTTTAATGATGATAGCTGGTTCAGACATTGCATTCTCGGCTCTGGGTAATGATGCTTTCTCCTACGCTGGTATTAAGACTGTTTTATAGGATGGGAATAGTCCAATATTATGCTCCTTTATATACCAGTATACCTTTGCAGAAAAGAATGGCTGTCATCATCAATGTGAACAGTAATATCAGTCAAATTTTAAAACTTCGGTACTCTGTTTAGCACTTAAAATTTTTGAATATTGGAAATTAAAAATTGTTAAATACATTGTAGCAATAGGAAGAATGTAGCAAAAATGCTAATTTAGGCCTTACTCAGTTAAAACCCTCTGTGGCCGAGTGGTTAGTGCGCTTGACTACTAATCTAAGGCACTTGGGTTCGAGCCCTGGGTAAGGCATGGATGCTTGTGTTGTTTTTCTACTGAGGCCCTGCCATCCTCACACATCCTTCTATTATGGCATATGAACTGACAGGATCCTGCCAGACCTCTGTGGCAAGCAGCTGCTTGAGGGGGTATTTTTTTTTTTTATTGTAAATACAGCAAAAATAATGGAAAATAAAACCTTTTTTGTTTCAATGAAGTAGATATTTATGTGACAGTGGGAAAAAATATTATAATAATGCACTGATAAAATTCTAAACAAATAATAGTATAACATACAAATTTTTATGAAAATATAATTAATAGAAATTCTCTTCTTTGAACAAAATTACACTAATACTTGTACCATGCAGACAGACTAGTGTCTGCAAAGAATGAGTTGTTTTACCTCTGAGCAGGATTTTTTTGCATACAATGGGCTAAATGGCCAGGTCACAAAGACTTCAGGGCTCAGAGAAGGTTGGAGTGAGGGGACCTATTGGACAATTGTTAAGAAACAGATGGTAGCCTGCCATCAAGGCAATCAAACAAGTTTTTTAATGTGCATAGAGTATCGCACTCCCACATACAGGCATCAACTTTATGTCCCATCCGATTCATGGTGGCTTTTCCAAGCACACATTGGTGTTCCCACACTGACGGAGTGCAAGGGGGGGGGGGGGTAGCAGAGATAATTCTCAACACTGGCCCAAGTGGTACTTTAACCTGAGAACTGCAGGTTACGAGCCTGGTGAGCTACCACAGTGTGGAATGAAGGTTTTTCATTAACTATAATCATTATTTAAAATAACTGTCTGCAATGAAGGTATTATTTTTTTTATAAGAGTGAAACAAAAGTTCTATTTAAGCAATTGGAAATATTAAATAGCTGTTATGGGGATTTTGCCTGTTTTTCTATTCCAAAACTGAGCATCTACTTTTTTTAAATTTGCATTTGTCTTGGCTAAATCATTTTTGCTAATATTGGTGGAGTAATTATTTATATACTATTATTACTACTAGTCATAATTTGTTATTTACAGGATTAATTGTTTCAAAGTCTCTCTTAACAATATTGTTGTCATATGTATTACATGTTTTGCAAAAACGTTTTTTAAAAGACTACTGGAACGAAAGAAAAATATATATATATTGGGTAATTTTTTTTTCGAATTGCTAATTGTAGTTTGTAACACTTTTACAAATTTACCTATTGTGTTGTTTGGATAACAAAATTTCCAAAAATAAAAAATCTGTTTCGTTTCGATTACCATCTGTAAAGCTCGTTTTAGATCTGGCTTACTCCCTTAATTTCAAAACTTAAAATTAGCATTATTAAAACTTAAAATATGCTTATTTATCTGCCCTAGAATACTATGATATAGAATTCAAAGTAACTCTATATCTTAACTGCTAAATACAATTTTACAAATTAAAATCTAGTGAAATAACTACATAAACAAAATGCAGATAATATACATCGTTTATTAGAATAGAGGTCTAAATTTAGGATTACTTACTCTAGAAGGTAATTTTGGTAGTTTGGTAAGTTGTTTAAGATAATCTTCACTATAAATATAAACAACATTTTTGTGAGCACAACTGTCTAGTTGCTGGCTAAAGTTAGCTGATAAATTATCAGTGTTGGTGATTTTTGGTGTTCCTGAATTCATGTTGTCATAATCACAATCTTCCATTATCAAGTGATTTAAACATTGGCGCAAAACACATCTAACCAAAGGAGTATAGAACAGAGACGCGGTTTGAACGATTTCGTGAAGCATTTGCGCAAAGTCGACAGCCATTTTTTTTGTGCCCGTCACCGCAGCCGCGCCAACGAGTTTCTATGGAATTTGTGCAGTAAAGATATTAGATTTCCTAAGAATAGTTAATCTGTGTCTAACAAATCTTTCCGCAGATCGCCCACAAAGATACAAAGAATATCGTGCAATACGTTAATAAACGTATAATCTGTTTCATTTATTTAAAATAATCGATCATTTATACAGGTTAACTCATATTTGTAAAATCAATTTAGAAAATTTAATGGCGATTTTCAGTGTTGCTAAATTTAACTTTAAAGGACCCCATCCACTTATCAAAATGCATGTCTAGTATGGCAAAGGTAAGTTTACTCTAATGTCCTGTATAGTTAGAGTCTGGCCTTCTTCTTCTTATACATCCTTCTTTCTACATTTCTTCATCTCGGTGATTCACTGCAATTGGTTCATTGAGTCACGTGGTTTATGGACGCCATGTTTTGTCGTACGGTGAGACGAAATCCTATGAGTTAGTGTATGTACGGCCTGTAAATAGTAGCTAGACATAAACTGGAAGGAGAGCTGTGTACCAATCCCTAGTGATGATCCACAGAACCGGCCAGGTCTAGCACCTAATGTCCGACCCCGCCTTCTAATGGTGCAGGCCGTTAGTACCTTTCAAAAGCGAACAGAAGGGGAGGGCTTCTAGTTCAGTATGGCCTACTGATCTGGTCATCTATGGCCACTTTTTTCTTTTTTTTTTCAACCCTTCTGAGGAGTTGTCAACTTCACAGGGTCATGGTGATGACCATTTATACCTACTAGACTGGACTTTTTTATGGATTTGAGCTGGATTATTGATCCTGGACTTGCTGCACTGGTGGGCCTATATTGAGGGAGAATCTGCCGCTGTGTTTTCTGTATGCTTCTGGGTGCCAGCCCTAAGTGAACAGAGGCATGGGATACCTTATATCAGCTGGTGGATAATCCTGATCAGAGGCAATTGCAGGTACCTAAACCCTCACTTAGCTAGTTGGGCATCGTCAAGCCTAAACTGGAGTAATGTGTCTCAGGCAGACCATATGGCTCTTGAAAAAGTCCACTTGAAAAGGTGGTGCCTGAAGTTCCTACCAGCATCGGTGGCTTCAGCCTTTAGCGGAGGAGAAACAGGTCTTTGCACCATGCCTGCGATCAGGGGGGCTGTTTGATATTGTTGGTCCTACCAATCTCAATAAACCTAATTTCTTTAAAAATCCTACTAATCATTTCTCTCAGCAGGAACGTGGAATGTGAGGACATTTACATAGAGATTATTCTCTTGATGTCCTCACACAGCAATTCCAGCGCTAGATTTTCTAGGCTTGCAAGAGACCAGATGGACAGGTAAAGGTGAGATACTTAAAAATAACTTTAAATTTCTCTTTACAGGAAGGGATGATGGACAGCATCACCAAGGCGTGGGTCTGCTGCTCAGCAGGCATGTTAGTGATGCTCTTCTAGGATATGAGTGCATTAATGAAAGGTTTCTTACAGCAAAATTTCAGACAATCATTAAAGTCTTGAATGTTATCTGCTGTTATGCCCCCACAAGGATGCTGATGAGGATGTGAAGGATAGGTTTTACAGAAAACTTCAGAATATTTTAAATTTTGTCAAGAAAGAAGATATTACCATTGTTAAAAGTGACTTCAATGCCAAAGTTGGTACTGACTCTAACCTTTGGGGAGGGGTGATAGGCCTTTTTGACAACGTCTCCTACAGGTAACTAAACTCAATGGTTTCAGAATAACTAACACATATTACAAACACCACGACATACATAAATACACGTGGGTTTCACCTGATGGGCTGCATAAGAATATGATTGATTACATATTAATCAACAGCAAATTGGCTAGTTCTGTTACGAATACCAGGGCATATAGGGGAGCTAAAATTGGATCTGACCATTACCTTATTAAAAGTGTCTTGCAACTTAAACTTAAAAAGTGTTGTGCTAAAGTTAAAATATTTACCTTTAATGCTGAAGCTCTGAAAGACCCTGTTATAGCTAAAGCCTACCATGATAGGTTACTCAGTCATTATGACAGTCATGGTTTGCTTACTACTGAAGTTGAGGAAGAATGGGCCATTTTAAACAGGCTTTTATGGAAACTAACAGTACTCTTTTAGGAAAAAAGGAGCAGAAGGGGCAGAATTATCTGAGTGATAAGGCACTTGAGCTTATTTCGGAAAGAAAGAACTGCAGGAATGTCTTTAATCAATACCCTACTAGTCCTAATAGAAAGCATTACAGAGAACTTAATAAACGTGTAAAAGATCAGTTAGCTGCTGATAAGAATCTTTGGTTTGATGACTTGACTGACACAGTTGAGGAAGCAGTTAGGCAGCACAACAGTACAGAGCTGTACCAAATAGTTAATGTTTTATGTGGTAGAAAACGGATAGTTATACAGGGATTGAAGGATAAACAAGGTAAGGTTATAGAAGGGGAGGATTCTGTCATGGCTAGGTGGGCTGAGCATTTCAGTGATGTTCTAAACAATGTTGTTAGTTCTACTTCCATTGTTTGCAATGATTACAAATGCATTGGTGGCCCTATAACACAATCTGAAGTTATTTTGGATATTTCTAAACTTAAACTTCATAAATCCCCAGGAGTAGATAAAATTACTACAGAAATGTTCAGAGCTGGGAATGTTTCGGTTACCACTTGGATGACTGAAATTCTGAATATCTTTTATGATAAGGGCATGGTTCCTAAGGATTTTACCAGAGCTATTGTGATCCCTATTTTCAAAAAAAATGATCGCAATTCTTGTGATAACTACAGGGGTATCAGCCTACTCTCTGTTCCAGGTAAAGTTCTTTCCATGATTGTGCTTAATAGAATTAAGAATCTGGTTGACAGGCAATTGAGTGATGAGCAATGTGGATTCAGAAGTGGTAGGGGATGTGTGGATTTTTTCACATATAATCAAAATTTTCTCACATATAATCAAAATTTTCTCACATATAATCAAAATGAACCATGCAGAAAACAGTACTGCTACAGAGCTAGCTGCAATACATATGGCTTTGGAATGGTCCTCCACACAAAATACACACAGCATACATATTATATCACTGACTCAAAATCTGCCTTACACAGCATCAACAAACATACATACAACCTATCACAAAATTACTCTCTTTTTCATATTCACAGAATTTCACACAATATAATTGCCACTCACAAAGCACTAACATTCCACTGGATACCCTCTCATTGTAACATAACCCATAATGACACTGCTTACCACCTTGCTAAACAAGGACACAATATCCCTACACCTAATTATCACACCCCTGAGATATATAATCATCACCTAATAGAAATCATCAAATTCTTCCACTCCACATGGACACAAAACTGGATCCAACAGGACAGAATTAAAAATACATTCAGAGCCACCATTGCTGCCATCCCACACACACTACATCTCAACTATCTATCAAGAAGGGCCCAAACAGCAATTCATCAACTACGCACTGGGAGAACAAATCTCAACAAGGACCTTTTCATGATACAAAAGGTACCACTGCTCTTTGCACTACATTACAAGTAATAGAAGACATTCCACACTACCTTCTACACTGTACCAAATACACAATACATAGAATTACCCTCTTCCAGACACTCACCACACTGGGAACCACTTATTTCTCAGCCCAAACAATTCTTGGTCCTACTCAATAATATAAAAAGCCACTATAGGGCCTTGGCCCTATATATCAACAACACTGGAAGATTCCCCTAAAGCCTCCCTGCCTCTCCAAAGGCCTCTACCTCACTTTTAAAAGATCCTTGGGACACTAAAAGATCCAGATGCTAAAAAAAGATCCCCATAGGACATCAAAAGACGCATTTTGGACAACTTATTCGATAGAAACTATCTCAAAATAAAAATATATATATATAGTATAAAATCATCAATAAAAAATCAATCTAACTATCAAAAATAAAGTCACATAAAGGAAAACTTTATTTCTATATTGGAAATTTTTATTTCTCTTTAACCCAATAACTTATATGGAATCTCTCCCAGAGCATAACATCTCTATACACATTATCATACCTAATATACATATGGAATCTCACCACATCTCCCACTACCCTTTGATGGGAACCTTAAACTGCACTCCTGCCACACACCCCAAGCTCATGGCTGACCTTCCACTGGCTCTACAAAAATAAACACTGACCACCACACACTGAACACATAAATTTGATTTCCAACTCATATAACGTAGCTATATCATTTTCCTCCTTCTTCTCCTAAAAAAAAATTATCTTTATCATACTCCTTCCCATATATAAGGCTGTCACTGAGCTAAGACTTTTCCCAGATCCACCCCTGCGCAACATTTCACTGCATGGCAGGGGCAACCCAATGATAACCTCTGGAGTTAGATAAGCAACCATAAATATTTCCTCCCACATCTTCCTGACACAGGAGTATTACCTATCTCACCGTTTCAGCTCCCCCACCAAATATTTCATCCCCCTCCATGCTCTGCAACCCATCTTGGGATGACTTTAAAGACGAGAAAAAAAATTATTTTCTCTTCGCCCCCCCCCCCAAAGAGATTTCTTCCTAACATTCCAAGTCTCATCTATTCCATGGACATGACCACCCTCGCCCATCCCCCATTTACCTCCCCCCATGAGTAGGGGTCAATTTTGATTGACTCAAATCTACCATACTGGTAACCAACCATGGCCACAACTTCAAAAAATAACATAACATTCGCCACTCGGAAAATTATAAAAAAATATATATATATATACACTACTTCTTCCTCCATCTCTCTCCATCCCCTTCCCCCCTTCACATGACATGCACCTGGTATTTATTCTCCTTCACCCTTCAACATCAGCCTCTCCACCACTGGGCGACCTGTGGCCTAAAGCCCAATTGCCAATATGTACGATTGCCAGCCTTCACTGTGCTGGCCAGTCTTTGCCGTTTTCATCCACACCCACTGCCCTTTATGCCTATGGACCTGATGATAAGGGGGCCGAGGCCCCCTTTACAAAAAGGTCCAGCTTAGAAAGAAGGATGTATAAGAAGAAGAAGGCCAGCCTCTAACTATACAGGACCTCTAGTATACCCTAATAGTGATTTGTCCTGTTGGTAAAATGCAACTTTTCTGTTTTAAGAGATAAATGAAATACTTTTTTTGTGTTTTACAGGTAGTAATAAAATATTAATAGTTTATTTCCTCAATTTTACAGTAGTTCAGGGTACTGAAAGTGTAAAATAACTAGAAGAACGTATATCGCCTCTGGCTCATCTCATTTTCAAAGAGAATGGAGTTCTTCCTTTGCCTCCTTTTTAAAGTTTTAATTATGGATGTTTGTGTTGTTTTTCTACTGAGATCCATCCATCCTCGTGGACCTTCTACTATGGCATATAAACTGACAGTCTCCGGTCAGACCTCTGTTGCAAGCAGCTGCTTGAGGGGGTGTTTATGTATTTTTCAATGTACGATGGGGGAAATATACATATTAACATTTTATTAAAAATTATAAAATATAAAAAGTATTTGACTTTTAGTTTTTAAATTTAAAAAAGTTACCTTTCCCTCGCTCCTCTGAAAATAGTGGGCAGATCATTGCTGTCAGTGGAATTTCTACCATAACAGAACTCTACACACCGAAATATCTACCATAAGCAAATCACTTGAAACATTCGTTAAAAGTTTTGCAGTTTCGATATTTAGTGATCTTTAATGATATAAATTAAAACTACCTTTGAAAATGCAAATTACATTTCATTAGCAACCAACTTAAAAAGACATTTCCAATTATCTCTTAAAACAAAACCGTTTCATTTGTTACCTACCTTGGGCTTAGGGTCAACTCACTGTTGTCAATGGAATTTTCAAGACTGTCAGATTCGATGACCAAAATTTCAAATTTTTAACATATCTAAATCATTTGCAATATTCGTTTTAAATTTTGGGAGTTTTCGATTTTTTTTCCACTGTTAGAGGGGAAATTTTAGCTTTTGGGAAATTCGCAAATGCAAAATGTAATATTGTATCAATACCTGTCCAACCTAAAAAGAATTTTTAATTTATCTCTAAAAACATACTTTTCTGTGAAAAGTAAAAAAAAGTTGCATTCACCTCCCCCTGAGTCTATAGGGTCAAGTTTTTGTTACCAATGGTAATTTCGTAACCTTCATATTTCAACACCAAAATTTCAAATTTCTAACATAATTACATCGTTTGGAATATTCCTTTGATATTTTGGAATTTCCAACTTTTTCCACCGTTAGAGGGCGCAGTTATAGAGTGTTTAGTCGTTTCGAAAAATGCAAATCGTAATATATCGTTAATATCTATCTAACACAAAAAGAATTTTTTATTTATCTGTATAAACAAAATATTTCGATGTCTACAGATGGACAGGAAAAAAATGAAATTATATGTTTTTTTTAAAAAAACCTAAAATTACTTTTCTTTTTTTAGCCGTTTTCTAAACTTCTTCCAATCATGAACACTGAAATCTGTATCCAATATTACCCTACTCTTTTCCAGAATACATAAATACCGTGCAATACCATTCAGCTACACGCACTAAACAATTCGAGCGACGACAAAACATGGCGTCCAATTTTGAGATGGCCAACCTCTACCTATATAGGTCCTCTAGTTTACTCCAACCTAAACTATGCGTGAATGGCAACAAGAACAAGCTCGCTCAGTGCTGCTCGCCGAGAACTTACATGATGTGTCTTGTGATCAACAACATAGATAATTTAGCTGAAGGGCTCCTGGATCTGACTAGTGCGCTTGCGCGAACTATAGTGCCTATAAGTAATAGTGTGTCAATCGTCAATAGCCTAGTCATTAAAAAGTTTGCCAAATAATGGTCCCCTACCGAAAGGGGGACTAGAGTCGCATCATAACTTCGTACATGCGCAGTGAAAAGATATTGATATAGTACCGTTTTACGCCAAATTACTCTGCCACAAGTAGTTCTACATAAAAAAAATGATATCGCGAAACATTATAGGCATGAAAAAGCATGATGATCTATAATCAGCTGAAATGTTTCGTTAGTTTCCTCCAGAAATTTAAATATTAAGAATTAGCTTACATAATAAAAAATTGTTTTATTGGGATGGCATCCTCAGAAATCCCGTTTTTCGTTTTAATTTGGTAAGTATAAAGTGAATAACCTTTAATTTGTTTGATTTATTTAGCATAATTGATCGTTTATAGAAGTTTCAGGGCAGTTGTAAATTTCAATGTTGCTATGTTTAACGTTATGAAAAGGAGAGAATTATATAGTTTATATTTGCTCGTATTTAACCTCACGTGACATTTAATACAATTTCAAGTACAACTTGTTGAATACTGTGTCGCCGTAAGAAATTCAGTCGTAGATCGTAGATCGGTCATTGATTTACAGAGTACCAGGTACATAGTACCCATAACTTCTTCCATCGGAGTTTGTGCCTAATAGGCATCAGTGTTAGAACACAATATCAGATAAACCACCACTGGTGGGTCCCGAGGGACAGTATACATAAAAGTTACAAACTGTAGGGATGCACATGAGACCTGAAATGGATGACTATCCGTGCTAAAAGCCATCATTCTAGGTCTCTTGTATTTGTTCAATACTTCGTGGTCGTAGTCAAACAAGTTGGAAATAATCTCGTTTGGATTACTCTGGACCTTTTCAAAGAATTCACGAGATATAATTTTGAAGTAAGTAAAAATATGGTCGATACCCCAGATCTTTGTGGATTTGTTTGTTTGTTACAAACCAAGGGGCATCGACCGCACATCTTAGAATTTTGTTCTGCAAGACCTGTATCTTGTGGATATTAGTTGCCGTGGTGTTCGCTCATATAGGGGACGCATATGAGATGATG
Organism: Ryuthela nishihirai; assembly: GCA_038380435.1. Lineage (NCBI taxonomy): Eukaryota > Metazoa > Arthropoda > Arachnida > Araneae > Heptathelidae > Ryuthela > Ryuthela nishihirai. Next base: position 2,345,607 of record JAWZYU010000032.1, on the reverse strand, counting down.
GGACGAATGACCATCTTATATAGCAGAAGCTTATGTCAATCGAGAGGATGGAGTTCCTTCTGAGAAGGGGTCCCAGCTGGCATCGGACGGCGTTCACCTTCGTAATAATCCCGTGAATATGGGGATCCCATCTTAGTTTCTTCTGTAAGGTGACTCCAAGATATTTTACAGTGTCTTGCCATCTGATGTCTTGATCCATGAATTGTAAGGGCTCGGGGTTGTTGATCCTCTTGGAGCTGAAGAGTATAGCATTGCTCTTGTCGGTGTTGATCTTCAATTTCCAGGTATCGTACCAGGAGTCTAATTCATCCAGGCTATTCTGGAGTCTTCTGATACCATACTTAACTCCCAATGAGGGGGAAAGGAGAGCAATATCATCAGCGTATTGGGCCATGATAATCCGATCAAAAGAGGGGATGTCGTAGAGGTACAATGAAAAGAGAGTGGGGCCTAGGAGAGAGCCTTGAGGAACTCCGGCTGCCACCACTCTTTTTGTAGAGGTAGATGATTTAATACGAACCTGGAAGATTCTGTCAGAAAGGTAAGATTGCAGAATACCCGTCAGGCCTGAAGGAATCCTAATTTTGATTAGCTTATAGATGAGGCCGTCCATCCAGACACGGTCAAAGACCTTGGCCACGTCTAGAAAGACGGCGGCAACAATCTCCTTTTTGTTCAGGGCCTCAGCAATGGTCTCCACAACTCTGAGGACTTGGTGTTCAGTGGATCTTTTACTTCTGAATCCAAACTGTGACTCAGGTAAAATAGGGTGGTGTAATAGGTAATCCTCTAGTCGATTTAGCAGAACTCGCTCAAATAATTTCCCTAAACAAGACGAGAGACTAATTGGGCGATAGCTGTCAGCCAAAGAAGAGTCTTTGCCTGGTTTATGTATGAGTCTCACGTAAGCATTTTTCCAGACTTTCGGAAAGATGTTATGTCGAAGAAGGAAATTAAAAATATTGCAGAGATGTGCGATAGCTTTAATCGGAAGGTTCTTCAGCATCCTGTTGGAGATATCATCAGGGCCTGAAGCCTTCTTCATTTTCAATTTGCGGATGGCCTGAGTCAGTTCTGTTGGAGAAGTAAAATGGATTCTTGATCTATCAGCTTGGGAGAAACGGAAAAGAGTTCGCTCCACTTTGTCGCAGATGTTATCATTGGATAGCTCGCCGTGGCTAAAATATAAAGCGGCAAGGCATGATCGCGTCCGTTGTACTTTTAAGGTAGTAAGGTGTGCTTTGCATCCCGTATCTTGAAGCAATAGGAACCGCTAGCCTCACGATTGCAACTAACAGTTTTAAAAGTATTTTTCTCAGTATAACAACTTTCTTTTGCACAGTGCAGTTGAGATGAGAATTTTTAAGAGTAATATTTAGAATTTTAGATTCTACTGAAATATAAATAAATTACTATGGTTTCGTTTTTACTTTTAAGAACATTCAAGTCTCATATGCATTCTGGGTACAGTAAAGCTGTTATTGGTTCCTGTCAACTCCATGACCTATATTTCCAGTACTTAACGGTAATAAAATGCTGTGGCATTCAGCACGGGAAGCGATGGTAACAGCAGTTATATTCAAGAATGTGAACTTAGGATCGTTGTAAAATTGCGTGGATTACATAAGAAAAAATCGTACACAATAACTAATAAATCCTCCCAATCTATTTATACAGAACTTTATGTTTTAGAATTTTTTTAAATCCTTAAACAGCTTTCAAAAGTTTCCCTCTGCTCTGCAATGAAATATGTTTTGTGAATGATATTATACATATATGCATATGCTATTTTTTTACATATTATTTAATTCTACAATTATCATAATCATTTAATGATATTTCAACAAGAATTGTACCCCATCGAATTATTTCGTTAAGTTTGTCAGATGATATTCAGGTGCACAAATGTGTTAACAATTATAGGAATATGTAATTGCACAATGTTTAAGTTCCAGACATCCAATTTAATGGGAAAATATAGGTTGGAAAAAGAATGCTGGAACGTGTTACGATAGAACACGTTCCAGCATTCTGTAATATACAGGGTGAATCTGAAAAAGTGGGCAAAACTTTACTGGGTGGTAGAACGCAGCTACACGAGCAATATTCGTCATAGAATGTATGGTCGGAACGCAAGCGGTGAAAAGTTAAAAGGTAGTTTTCCACTGTCACATTTAAAGAATGAACACAAGAAGGAGAGGAGATACTTCAGAAAACATTTTATTAACAGGAATGTAATTGAGGTGATGCAATTGAATGTATTCCCGTCCGCCGCACGGTACACAAAGTGCATATCCGCCATTTCGTGGTTAGTATAACCAGCCATCCTCTCGGCAATCACGGTAGAAATGCCGTTGGGTGCGAGGACCGAATCTTTTATACTATTTCCAACGCCACCTAGCGGCTCGCCGTTTGCGTTCCGCCCATACTTTCTATGACGAATATTGCTCGTATAGCTGCGTTCTACCACTCCGTAAAGTTTTGCCCACTTTTTCAGATTCACCCTGTATACTTCCGACAATTGCTTTAGTATTTTAATGTTAATTCATATGCAATCGATTAGTAATTGATGAATGATGACTACATGTAGGTTGTTAGTCATTCATTGTTGTGATTAAGGTTAATTTTGCAAGCGGGAAACTTGATTGTGATTATGGTAACCCACCGCTTTCCATGCCACCATACCGAGATTGGCTGCTACCGGCAGTTAGTTTTAATTGCACCACTCGTGCCCAAAAAGGAAAAGATATTGCATTTCACAAGTAAGAAATTAGTTAAAGTTTGATTTCATGAAAGAAAAATTTCTAATATTAACTGTTACAATCTTTTAGCAAATAATAATCATAGCAAATATGATATGTAATAAAGAGAATAAACACTACCCGTTTGAACAACTGGAATCACTGCTAATGTTCATGTAATAAAGTACAATCAATCATAAAATATGATTTATAAATATGTAGTCTTCAGTCTTCATTACTCTTAGATTATAATTTTGAGGGTTGTTGTTCTAATAGCTATCTGCAAAATCTGAAGAATGAATAAAAAACAAGTGATTTTTTATTAATATATATATGGAGAGAATTGGAAAATAAAATACCAAGCATGTACTAGTTAATTATAGCCGAGAATGCCTGGTTTATTTTGAACATGTTTTCTGAACACTTCAAGTGAAGAGTGATATACATATAAAATAAACATCATAAGAATGATAATTCCATAAGGCAAATATAGATCATGTTGTATGAATGGCATGTATTGGGGACAATATCTGTCAGCAGAATTTTTTTAAATATATATGGTAACTAATATTTCTCGGTGGTCAGTATGCTCATGGTTTTCTATTGTATTGTTTTGCTGTGTTGCCATTCTGCTGAGGTCTTCCTCACAGATCTTTTCTGTGGCAAAATCTGACAGAATTCTGTTAAAAACAGAATTTGAATGTGAAGGGTATATTTTGATTTTTTTTTAAATTCAGTTTAATAAACGTTGGGGGGGGGGATGTTTGAATCTGCCACCACATAGTCAAGTGAAAGTTAACACAACTTTCATTTTAACCCTGGATGACTAACATAGGGTACTATAGTACCCCTGCAATTTTGCCAAGAAAGTTACACAGCAAAATTTTGAACTCTCACCAATTAAAGTCAATTAACCCTTCAAAGTTTCCTTATGAACTAATGATATGCCTGATATCTTGATTTATTTATGACACTTGGGAACTCTGAGAAGTTTCACCTTGATCTACATTTCTTTCGTACTTAAGTAATCTGTTTTCCACACCACTTATTTATCAGTATCAGGTCCAGATGTAAATGGGGGGTCATTTTTGTGGTGGACCATTGTCCCATCCCCCCTGAGAATAATCAGAATGGAGGCCAACTTGGTCACCACTACAGATTGTTTGGTGTGGTCTTTGGATGGATAAGAACTTCATGTTACATGAACCGACTCAATCATTTGTATTTCTGAAGCTGGATTATTGCACATAGATATATATGCATAGATTATATTGCATATAGATTTTTTTCCTAATTTTTGTGGTCAGATGACAAATTTTAGAACAGGCTTATGAATGTTTTTGTGTATGATCAATTCTGCTTGCTGAAATATTCATATTAGATAAAAAAAAACACACACACACACATAATCTGGTGTGCCATCAGAATCTCAGAGATATTTTTGCTCTGTTCTGCAGGTATGACTCTGATTACTACACAGATACCAAGCAGGCCCAGATCTGGAAAAAAAAAACGTAGGGAAGTTGCCAAATGAGTAAATTGAACGAGGAAGATAAAGCAGGCCAAGAGAGTGTATCACCATTCTTAACAAATTTACCTCCATTTTAGTGGTCTAAAAAATGTGTCTTGGAAGGTGTCGAACCATACAGATGTTTAATAATATTTGGCCTCCATTCTGGTTATCATTCTCAGATGTCTGAGGCAATGGTCCATCACAAAAATGATGACACCTCCCATTCACATCTGGATCTGATAAGAATAAATGAGTGCTGTGGAAAAGAGAGCAAATATTGCAGTAAATGATGCACATAAAAGAAATGTGATTTTGATGGAATTTAGATGTGTCTGCTAAAAAAATTTTCACCTCTATCAGTCTACACATTTCTCTCAGAAGCCACGAATATGCTCAGTCAGCACCAGACTTCTAACCTGCTACTTTCAATTTCCACCAAATGTCGGTATTGTGCTTGCATTCAGATTGTTTTCTATAAAAAATTTCCCATAAAACTCCTACTATGCCCTCACTGGAAAATACAATAATAATAGTATATGTTGTAGGCAACATCAAGAAACAATTGTATATAATGATAATTGTATATTGTATTGTATATAATATTAGAAAAATACATATAGTTATTCTTCGTTGAAAGGTTAAATTTGAAGAATTACTGTGACATCACTTTAACACAAGATTTTTAGGTAGTTTAAATGCCCACATAACAGATTAATAGTATGACCAACATGGTTACTCTGAGATTCACTCTAATTCAAATGGAGAATATATCATTATTGATAACAGTGTAGTGGCTTTTTGACTGAACTGTCTTCAGTATTCACCAAATCACATTCTTAGATTTTGATGAAAATGAGAAGATAAAATAGCTTGGTCACTATATATTCTGATTTAAGTATAAGAGGTTATATATGTGTCATGTATTAGAGCACATTAATTTTTTTTTTCATTTTTAAACCTAGAAATCACCTTGGTTAGTATATGTCCATCAAAGAAAAGCATATTTTGGCTGGTCAGTGCACTTGCAAACCTTTTGTGCAGAAACGTATTTGTTTCACAGCTTTTCTGCTTTACCTGAAGGCCTTCAAATGAGCAACATTTTCTGAAAGAATTAAGATTAGTTTTAAAAATATACAGTAAACTCGATATTATTTTAAAATATTTACTTTCTAGAATTTATTTTTATTTTTTCCATTATTGCTTTTATTATGAGAGTGGGGGGGAAGCTCATTTGGATTATTCATTTTTTCCCTATAAATGTTTGTTATTGAATGAAAATAGATGCATGATAATCTTTTTTACACATTTCTGTGATTTATTAATGAGACCTCGACAAGTAAGTTTAAGTTCTCACGAAAGTTGAGGTTCCTCTGAGGGATATTCTTTATTTTTTACAGCTTGGGCTAAAAGGTCAAATCTCAAGGACTCTGAGAAGGTAGACGAAGGGGATCTACTGGACAGATGGTAGGAAATAATGATAGCCTCCCATCAAAGCAATCCAGTGTGTTCTTTAGTTATACATAAGGTGTGGCTGTAACACACAGGGTTGCAAATTAACTTCCCATCTGACAGACAACAGCTTTTCCAAGCCCATCAGTATCCCTTTTCTCAATGAAGGCAAAATGGGATAAATTCTCAGTTCAGACACATTTGGGACTCAAACCTCTTAACTGCAGATTACAAGACTGGCAAATTGGGCTTCTATGTCATTGAGGCTCAATTTGTTATATCTATATTATATGAATTATATTCATATTGCTAAGAATTTTTGTGATAAAATTGCATTGTCTATTGTTATAATGATGAGAAGAAATAGTTAAGAAATAATAGGAAATCAAATTCCTGTTGGTGATATGTTGACAATTTTCTCCTTTATTTATTCATTAGTTGGGTGGGATTTGAGCCTACAACCTTCTGATAACAAGTCAGGTGCTCTGATCACTAAGCTACCAGCCACCAAACAACTAATCCTTATGCTTGATACAAAGTATGTTGACTTAAAAGAAAATCAATGCATCTTGACATGTGCTGATTGTGTGCACTAACTAGGAAAGTACCTTCTAGACAGAACCAGTCTTCAATTACAGTCAGACACATCCCCAATGACCAGACCCAGATCTAGGAAAATTTGAAAGGGAAGCAAGACACTTGATTTCTAATGCAATATAACACTTCCCCTTTTAGGGGAGGTAGATGTTATCTACCTCCCCTAAAAGTTTGTACTTATATTTTTGAGACACCCTGTATATATATGAACATTGAATTGTAAATCTGTAAGTTCACAAACTGAAAATAATCAGAAATATTCAGCGTTTTGTACTTTTATCCATTTAAGCCTTGAAATATCCATGAAAGCGACAGGCCTGAATAAATTATTTGCTACCGTTCATAGCGTACAACGTAATAAAAATTTGAATTAATCGATAGGTTAGAGCATTTTAATACAGAATAATCGTGATACTAATAATTTGCAGTATTAAAATGATCTAACCTATCTCTTAATTCAATTCAACGTCCCAATATCTGACGTTTGGACTCGCCAATTGTAATAGAAGTCCTGGTGTAGATATCCTTGTAAACTGCAAAAGCAATTTAAAACGTTATAAATGGCTAAACAAGAAAAAATAACCATGATACTAATAACTTACATTCTTGTTTAGCCAATTACAACGTTTTAAATTCTTTCGCAATTTCCAAGGATCTCTACACCATAAGACTTCTATTACAATTGCAAGTTCAAACGTCACATGTTAGAACATATGTTACATCCCGTGTGTCATTCGAAGAGTTTACCAAAGAGCGAATCAAAACGATCACTTCAGCGCTCTGATACATAAAGAGGAATGCAGTTTGTTTTGATCGAACGACCACTTCGTTTTAAAGAAATATACTTGCTCAAGCGTTCTCTAAGTTTTACTAGTTCAGTTAAAATACTTAGGAATAATGTGCATTTGAAGAGTAAAATCATTGCATAAATGCTTCTATGTTTAAAAGTCATTGAAAAGCGAAATGTCCGTAGAGCAGTCTAGAAAAGAATATGTAGTTGTGATATGTAATTGTTAGATATGTGGAGCGAAGTCGAACCCAAACCGATAACATATTTCGTAGTGGAAAAAAAAATTCGTTCTGGCTACCTTACATAAAGAACACAGGAGAGTGACTGTTACTGGAAGATGATATTTATACTCCAATATTGTGATATTACAATATATGTTGTAGTTGCAGTTCGCGGCATAATGGTCGCCATTTTGTTTTTGACGCAACATATTGCTACGTTGTACTTTTACTAACTCATGGCCCCTACCGGCTGCCAATGAAAACGGAAAAAGTTTTCGCATTTAAAAAAAATCTAATTTACTTCAATAAAGAAAATTATTACTAAATATACAGCATAATAAATAAACTCACAGAAATAAAACATTATCAAGAATATTCAACTAATACAGATAATGGCTTAAAACACAGGCACAGTACAACGAGAATACACCAAAAAGAATTTAAAGATAAATGATTATTTACGAAGGTAAATTTTGCCTAGCATACAAAAAAATAACTAAATTAACTATCTAGTTATCTAATAATTAACTTTATTTAATTTCCACAGACATGGTTGGAAACATGAGTTAGTAAAAGACATCTAGGCTATATATTAACAACTATGCATATCGCTCAACAGCAAACTTTCATTATACACTATTAAAAAAATATTTCAAGGGGTCTTCTTTACCACAATCACAAAGCAACAAAGAATATGGATTACAATTTCAGCACATTTGCAATTCACATGAAAATTGCATAATTTTACTAGCGTATCATTTCTTTACAATTACAAAATTTGAAAAAGAGATTTGATGTTTTGCAAACGTTGCAAGTAAAACTTAAACCCTTTGACATAATCTGTTGTAGCCAATTTCCCATGCTGTGACCTCAGTTGAAAATACACCAAAGAGACACAACATTTGACCAGCACATCTTTATGCAAATCAAAGCAACTGCAGGTAAACGACGGCAAGTGTGAAGATCATGAAACGGTATAAATAACACATGATACTGAGTTACAGTATACTGCGAATTAGTTGGGACAAGCGAAGGAACGCTAAGTCCCTTACGCTGCAGAGTCTAAACTGCTGCAAGTCTAAACTTGCGCGTGCAGCTTCCGGGCCACAGACGCTTCACCCCATTAAAGGAATGATGGAGAGCAAAAAGTACATAGGCGTTCTGGAGGCGAAAATGGTCCCAACACTGCAGAAGCTGTTTCCTAAAAGCGATGGGGTATTTCAACAGGATCTAGCTCCATGCGACAATTCTAAGCTTGCTAAGAGCTTCTTTACCCAGCAACATTTGAAGGTATTGGAGTGGCCAGGAAATTCACCCGATCTAAGCCACATTGAAAATTTGTGGGCCATTATTAACGTGCGCATATCTAAGATGGATTGCACGACGAAAACCAAAATGATAAAAAGTGTCATGAAAGTGTGGTACCACGACCCAGAAGTGAAGGAGATGTGTGGAAAACTAGTGGCATCAATGGTTGAGAAGGTGAAAGAAGTATTTAAAGCTAAGGGAGGTCACATTCACTATTAACTACACTATTAAACAAATAATTTAGTTGTGTCTTTGTTATTGCATTTTCCTATTGTCCCAACTAATTTGCACAGTACTGTAATCAGTGTTATTCATGTTCTTCAGATGGACAGGGATGAAGGGAAAGGCAGTGGACTTAAGTGAGTTTGACAAAGGCCAAATTGTAATTGCCAGATGACTGGGTCAGAGCATTTCTGAGACGGCAAGGCTTGTGGGATGCTCATGGTCAACTGTGGTTAGTACCTTCAAAAAGTGGTCTGAGGAGGGAAAAAACCACTGGCAAGGTGTGGGTCACACATGGCTTCTCAATGTTAGAGGTTAGCGAAGGCTATCCCATATACTACAAGCCAACAGAAGTGATCCTGTGGTGCAACTTGCCTGTAATTTGAATGCTGGTGACAAGAGTAATGTGTCAGAACACAGAGGGTGTGTCGGACCCTGCTGAAAATAGGGCTGGGTAGTCGCAGTCCACTCCGAGTGCCTGTGCTAACCTCGGTTCACCATTGAATGTGCCTGCAATGAACATGCGAGCATCAAAACTGGACCTTGAACGATTGGAAGGTCGTCTGGTCTGATGAATCTCGTTTCCTGTTGCACCATGTGGACGGCTGGATATATGTGTGTCGTTTACCTAAGGAAGTGTTGGCACCAAAATGCACTGTGGGACGAAAAGAAGCCAGTGGAAGAAGTGTAATGCTTTGGGCAACGTTCTGCTGGGAAACCCTGGGTTCAGTCATTCATGTGCAAGACATTATGATGTCTACTACTTACCTAAACATCATTGCAGACCAGGTACATCCTTTCATGACAAGGGTATTCCCCCTCTATTAGTTCCTTCTTTCAGCAGGATAATGCGCCATGCCACGCTGCCCGGATTGTTTGAGAATGATTCATGGAACATGAGAAAGATTCCAGGTATTGCCCTGGCCTCCAAATTTCCTAGACATCAATCGAGCATCTGTGGTTTGTGTTGGAACAGCATATCCAATCTGAAGTGGCTCAACCACTTAACTTACAAGAGTAAAGGATCTGATGGTAATGTTGATACCAGATACGAACCTTTAGAAATCTTGTAGCATCCATGCCTCAACGGGTCAGAGCTGTTTTGGCTGCATGTGGAGAACCAACATAATATTAGGCAGGTGGTCATACTGCGTTGGCTCTTTGGTGTATATGATGTTAACTAAATTTTCTTAGCCCACTTCTTAAAATTTCTATTTTTTTAAATTTAATTACATTCATTATATATGCAAACAATTTATAAAAACTCGGTAATGTTAAAATTCTAAAAACGAGAAAGATTTACGTAGACATTTTACAGTGTTCAACTTGTTATAAAAAAAAAAAATAAATACCCCCTCAAGCAGCTGCTTGCCACAGAGGTCTGACAGGAGCCTGTCAGTTTATATGCCACAGTAGGAGATCTGAGAGGATGGCAGGACCTCAGCAGAAAAACGACACACACATCCATGCCTAAATTCCGGGGCTCGAACCCAGGTCCCTTAGATATAAAGATAAAACAAATCCGGTAAATAAAATAGCACAGTAGAAGCGAGCAAAGTATGTGGAAACTAGGGGTCTGCTACATTATAGGAAAATGCGAAGCAAAAGGTGTTCGGTTAGCGGAAGTGACGTTTGCCCATCAAAGCGAGGCCATCAACTCGGTGCATGCTGGCAGTAATTTCTTGTTTACCACTTTCTTAAAACGAACATTGTTTACTTTTCTATAGTATGATGTAAATTTTGTCTATTTTTAATTTGGAAATTATAAACTAATCATCTAAATTTTTGTCTATTCCACAAAACAGGCGAGAATAGCGTTTCATTCCCAGCATGCACCGAGCTGATGATCTCGCTTTGGTGGTCGAACGTCATTTCCGCTAACCGACCACTTTTTTTTGTTGTATTTTCCTATAATATGTAAAAACCAGTTAATAGAGTAGCATTTAAATCTACTGCTGTTGCCATATTCTCCACATTTTTAAAGGCATTATTGAGGTGTTACACTGCAGCTAGGGACCTGATTTACTAACTGATTGGGCAGGGGGGCCCCGCCTACGAAATCTGGGACCTTTCGGTGAAGTACGTCGGGAATTACAAAATGCCAAAGTCTGACGAAATAAATATCTCGATCGTTTGCCACGAGCTCTGAGAGCGTGCGCTGAGTCAGCAATTACCTTTACAACACCGAAATTCTTCGTGTTCAAACTGTGATAAAATGTTGGGGGGGGGGAGATACTCATTAACCTTTAGTGCATACGAGCTGTCAAAATTTGTATAGAAAAGAAGCCACTGGCCAAGTGGGAACCTGATTTTTAAACCAATCACTGGGGCACAATATGCAGGAAATTTGAACCGTGTGGATGAATATCACGGGAGGCATAAAGGCGCAAAATTGGAGGTAACAGAATTGAAAATCTGGATAGCTTACACAGAAATAAGCCATGGGCTATGAGAGAGCTGATTGACGTCAACAACAATCCAATTTCATTCCCAGCATCTAAATCTATTGGTCCCAGCATCAAATCTATTGGTTTAAAATGTATTTACACAGAAATAAGCTATGGGCTATGAGAGAGCTGATTCACGTCGACAACGATCCAATTTCATTCCCAGCATCTAAATCTATTGGTCCCAGCATCAAATCTATTGGTTTAAAAAGTATTTAAAAGTATTTACGCAGAAATAAGCCATGGGCTACGAGAGAGCTGATTCACGTCAACAACGATCCAATTTCATTCCCAGCATCTAAATCTATTGGTCCCAGCATCAAATCTATTGGTTTAAAAAGTATTTAAAAGTATTTACGCAGAAATAAGCCATGGGCTACGAGAGAGCTGATTGACGTCAACAACGATCCAAGCCAACACAGGGCGAATTTCTTCCTGTTGAAAATCTGTGCTGAAGTGTCGAGGTGGGTGGGTTTACTTACAAAACTTACCTTTAGTGCAGTGAAAATAAGAATACACAGATTAAAAGTGACACCCAGGCACATTCAGCTGACATGAAACAAATTAGTGGCTGCCTACTCAGTATAGTCACTCGCTATACTAAGAACAGGCTACAAGGGGCTTCAGCGGTCCCACTGATTGATGAAAGAACGAAATGGCTAAATCAAGCCTCAGACAATCTGCCTGACATGCGGGTTTCATTGTCAACACACAACTCTCAGTTCTGAAACTGTTTGCTCATTTGAAAGAATCGCCACATGGTTTTCTTTGGGGGACGTTAGGGTATCTTGGCCAATGGGATATGGACAAGATTTCCCGTGTCACATGGACTCTTATTCCCATGTAAGAAGGCGCTGGGGCTTTAGCCAAATGCACATACTGCATTTCTTCACCAATCCCCCCAAACTGGAACTACTGCTGGCAGTAGTAGATGCGCCACTTTGGGGGCAAATGACCTTTTGACCTTGAAGGTCACGCAGCAGTCAGATGACCTCCAAAAGTCCCTCGATTTTCCCGCCATTTTGTATTCTGACGTCATATTCTCGAAAGGTCCCTCGATTTTCCCGCCATTTTGTATACTGACGTCATATTCTCGAAAGGTCCCGTGATTTTTCCGCCATTTTGGATTCTTGCATAGTTGAGTCATCATCCCCTGGTTGACACAAACCCATCGTGAAGCAACCGTCCCAAATATTTTTATTGCAGCGCCATCTAGTATTTCTAGTGTTTAACTATATTTATAAAAAAAAGTCTCCCCACCGGTGGATTCGATCTCACAACCTCACGCTTACCAGCGCGTTTTATCCATTACGCCAGCGGTAATATGTAAAAGCGATGCTTAAAGGTAGATGCTGTCAGTGAAGAATCGATCATTTTAACCTACGAATAAATGTATTTCTTGTAAATAAGAGTATTTTTTTTCTTTATAAATCGGAATTGAACATTGGGAATTAATTTGATTATTTTTTGTATGTCACATTGGAAATTATTTTTTTTATTCCTTGTCTACGAAATAAATTCGTTATACCTTGTAAACCACATTTAACTTGGTAATAAATTTTTATTTCTGGTATATTAGGAACATATATATTTTTATTCTTTGTTAATCACATTGAATGCGATGTCTACTGAAGAGAGATCCAAGTTCATAGAGTGGTATGGGGAGCGGCGTAAGGAACCATTCAATTTCCGGGAGGAAATGTACAAATATTGCAAGTAAGTCATTTATTTTTTTTACTCTATTATTTCACGAAATGTTAAAATTGTATTTTAGAAAAAAATTTTCAGTGTAAAAAATATATAAAAAATTGTTTTTTTAATTTGGTTCAAAAATGTAAAAACTGTTTTAACTGCTGTTTTAGAAAAAATATTTTACAGAATATAATTTTTTCAAAGCTTAAACATTTTTTTCTACAGAAAATTAATTTACGAAATGTAAATTTGTAAAAAATTTCAAAATTGTGTTTTAGAAAAATTTTTAAAAGCTTGAACTTTTTTACAGAAAATTAATTTACGAAAAGTAAAATTACAAAAAAAAAAATTCAGATTGTGTTTCAGAAAATAATTATTTTAGAAAATGTAAAACTGTTTTGTGAATCTTAATAAGAAAATGGTATTTCATAAAATCAAAAATTTTTTTTATGAAAATATTTATGAATAATATTTTTTTACGTTATGTCAAAAAATGTGTTTTATTGATTGGGTGGCAATAAAAATTTGTAGACATGTTTATAGTAACGAAAAAGTTTAATTGTTTTTTCTAATCCTGCTTCCTTTGCAGATCAGATGTGGATATCTTACGACGCTCCTGCTTGAAATTCCGGGAGGAATTTTTGAGCATCAACGAGGTGGACCCCTTCCAGTATACAACGATCGCCTCAGCTTGCATGGGTACCTACAGGTCTAAGCACATCCCTGATAATTCTTTAGCCCTCATCCCCATTCATGGCTACGTTAAAAACATCAATTCAAGTCTTGGCTGTATTCAGTGGCTAGATTTTGTTAGCCACACGACAGGTGATAAAATCTGCCATGGCCTTAACGAGGATGGGGAACAAAAAATTCTAGGGAAGTTTGTGGACGGCTACTGCAAGGAGAGTCATAGCATTTATCAGTATTTAGGCTGTTTTTGGCACGGCTGCAAAAAATGTTATGATGAGGATACCATTAACCCTGTGAATGGGACCCCATTTTGGGCACTCTTTCGCAAAACCCAAGAGCAGGAGGAAATGTTGAAGCAGGCTGGGTACAAGTACATCAGTATCTGGGAGCACGAGTTTCAGGAAATGAAAAAGAGAGATCCTAAACTACAGGAGTTTTTGAGTACCCACGAGGCAGTCTCCAGACTTAACCCCAGAGATGCATTTTTTGGAGGCAGGACGAATGCTTCCAAACTACAGTATACGGTAAAGGGTTGTGAAAAGATAAAGTACATCGATTTCACATCCCTTTACCCTACAGTCACTAGCGTCAGATCTCGACCAATGGAAGGCTATGACAGGATGACGTCACAGGTTTAAGGTATAAGTATTACCGCTTGACAGCTGATAAGACATTAGTTGTTCAGTATCGTAACCATGGCCTGTGTTAAGCGTTCCCTGACCGGTGGCGAACTTCCTGCGAAGCGACTTGCTCTTAGAGATGATGATCAGCATATGTTTCCGTTAGGCTCTGATTTGTTTGCGAATGTTTGTGAGTACAAGAACTATCCCAAAGTGCACATACGTCTGTTCAAGAGGTTTAGTGATAATTCGTTAAAACTGTATCCTACAAAAGACGGTGTGATGTTGTCTGAAGAACAGTGGCATGGACTGGTTTCTTATGTACCTACAATCGTCGAAGCATTCAAAGATATCGAATACGGCGAGTATGAACTGGACTCTACGGTTTGTTGCGTCGTGCTCAAGGGTAGACACGGGGTGCTCATTACAAAAACTATTCCCCGTGATGGTGCTCCAATGTCTTCATCGATTCGTCTCAGCGTCGAGCAGTGGGAGAGGCTAACAGATTCGTGTGACTCAATCACCTACAGTTTGATGGCCATGAAGTTTGAAAATGGTAAATTTTCGAATGCCGTGTGGAATGCAGAATTAGCTGCAAACCTTCCTCGAAGAAGCCTATCTAATGATCAGCCCCACGAGCAAGACAGCGGTGATTCAGTAAAGCTTATGGACTGTTTAAAGCAGACTTTGAATACAATCGTCAGAAAAGAACTTTTTACGATTCTACGTAAGAACTGTATCGGGTGCGAAGTGGATTATCCGAGTCAACTACGTCATTCGTGCCTTACCCTAACCGATGAATCAATTGTTGACTATTTCACAGAAGCAGTAAGAAACATTCATTTAACGGATATTGCTGAACGTTTTGTAGAAGAATCAGGTATTGAATTAAATCGACCAGCTAATATCTCATTTATGTCTGAATTGAACTTTCCAACGTTACTAAAAGAGCTGCACGACGAACTGGTACGTACATCTGAATACGTACTAACTAAATATTAATGTAACCTTAATGGTATTCTATTGTAAAAATAAGTGTTAATATTTTATGTCAATAAATATGATTGTCTCTCTGATATTTATGTCATTGTGATTTCTTTCTTCGTGTAGTTAACATGAATTTTAAGGTTAGCATTGAAAGTGTTAATATCGTTTGCTGTAATGAACGTTCTCAAATCTCTGTATCAAGACCCAGCACAGCCCGCAAGTTATGCTGGGGTGGATGCTTTATATCGTGCTGTAAAAGAAAGGGACGGGAAACTGAAGAAGGCAAAAATAGCGGAATGGTTGAGGGGGAAGGAAGCTTACACTATTCACAAACCCGTGAAACATCGGTTTCTCAAGAACAGAGTGATAGTGGGGTGTAAAGATGAACAATTTCAGGCAGATCTGGTAGATTTGTCATCTCTTAGTAAACATAATGGCGACTACAAATATTTACTGACATGTATAGACGTGCTTTCGAAATACGCATGGGCAGTTCCTTTAAAACAGAAATCGGGGCAACTGATCACAAAAGCCTTTCAAAAAATATTTCACGAAAGAAAGCCTCAGAAATTACAAACAGATAAGGGGACAGAATTCACTAACCGAGTGTTTCAAAAGTATCTAAAAGCACAGGGGGTTGAATTTTTCACTACTCATAACGAAACCAAAGCTAGCATAGTAGAACGATTCAATCGTACGTTGAAAACAAAAATGTGGAAATATTTCACAGATAAAAATACGAATCGCTACGTCGATGTGATAGACCAGCTATTGCACAGTTATAATCACACCTATCACCGTAGCATAAAAATGAAACCCGTTTTGGTATCACGTGAAAACGAGAGTCGCGTGTGGAAGACTCTGTATGACAATGTGTGGTCTCCGCAAAACCCCAATTATAAATTTCAGGTGGGGGATACCGTACGCATTGTGAAATCTAAACTGCATTTTTCGAAAGGGTACGAGGCTAACTGGACAGAAGAAATCTTTGTCGTTGACAAACGACTACCCAGAACACAACCAGTCTACAGAATTAAGGATCTTATGGGAGACGTGATAAAAGGAACGTTTTACGAACAGGAATTACAAAAAATAAAGAAAAATCTTTATTATCCAGTGGAGAAAATAATTAAAAAGAGGCGTCGTAAAGGAAAAGTGGAATACTTCGTCAAATTCAAAGGATATCCAATCAAATTCAACACTTGGATACCTGCCCGTGATATGGCACCCCTATAAATAGAGAGGTATCGAGAATCATTCACCATAAATTATGTCTTTTTACGTAACGCTACCCAGCGACAGTTCGCTGAAATATTTTCCCGAAAATAAGACGTCTCATTATATCACTAGACTCCCTAAACCCATAACATTAGAGGGTCAATGGGAAGTTGCCCTGGCAGAAATCATTTACCCTCATACTTGGTATAATGTTACTCCGTTTAATAATTTATTTGGATTTCACTTGGGAACAGGGGATATGTACGGTAGGCGGATACCTCCAGGAATGTATGAAACAGTCCCCGACCTGCTACGGGCTATGATTGTACCGTCGCTTAGCGGAAAAATCAACGTGACATATCATAAAGTCACCAAAAGAGTGAAAGTAGAAATTGTCAACAATGCCAAATTGGAACTTTATACAGGCTTAGCCGAAATGTTAGGTTTTGAGGCAGGTACTATTGTTCAAACGATGGAAGCACCCTACGTGGCAGACATGCAAGCAGTTTACCCAGCGCTATTCGTTTACACTGATCTCGTAGAAACTCAGATAGTAGGGGACGTCTTGGCTCCTTTATTACGCATCGTGAAGGTGAACGGTAAAGACGGAGAAATCATCAGTGCGCAGTACGATCGACCTCACTATCTGCCTTTAATCAGAAACAATTTCCAAACTGTAGAAATCGTTATAAGGTCGAACACAGGTCATCTGATACCATTTGAACGAGGGAGAGTGTTGGTGAAACTTCATTTCCGACTGAAGCAGCTGTTTTAAAAAAAATGCACGTTCCTTACAAGTGTTGCACTAAACATTATGAGGACTATTACGCAGCCCAAGTAGGTAATAGTCTGTCGTATTATCAAGGTCATCCATTACAGAGGGGATATGGTTTAGGAGGATTTTTTGGAGCTCTCTTTAAAGCGGCTGTGCCGTTATTAAAACAAGGAGCTAAAACTGTCGGTAAAGAAGCATTGCGAACAGGTATGAAGATAGCTGATGATGTTTTACGGGGTCAAAATCCCAAAAATGCTGCTAGACAGAGAATCAAGGAAGCTGGAAGGAAACTGGGGGAAAAAGCTTACATCAAAGCTAAAGAGATGATGGGGGCAGGCGTTAAAAGGAAACGGGGTCAGCCGAAACGTGTCATTTCTTCAAAGGCGAGAAGAGTGTTAGGACGTGACATATTCGATCCGTAATGGCTTTTATTCATCGTGATTCGCTGGAGTGTGCTAAATCAGAACTCGACTTATTTGCTTTACCTCCCACACAGACCATCATTGAAGCGGGACAATGGGTTGAATATCACCCCCTGGCTAACATCTACGATGGAGGACCCTTAGAATTTCATGTATCTGGAAGCGGCGAGGAATACATTGATCTTTCCCAGACTATGCTCTATGTGAAAGCCAAGATAGTGAAAGCTCCCAATCTACCTCTAAAGAAAGATGAACTCGTCGGTCCAACAAACCTGTTTTTACATTCGCTCTTTGCCCAAATTGATGTATCGCTCAACGACCGCCTCGTATCCAGCTCCAATAATACTTATCCTTACCGAGCTATGATTGAAACGCTACTGAACCACGGTGAAGACAGTAAGAAATCTCAGCTGACGTGTGAACTGTTTTACAAAGATTCAGCCGGATGTATGAGTGAGACAAACCCATCAGAAGCAGGAAAACCAAATAAGGGTTTGCAACAGAGATGTCAATTAACAGATCAGAGTGCTATCGTCGATATGATAGGTACGCCACACTGCGATATATTCTTTCAAAACCGCCTGCTTTTAAATCTAGTGGATATAAAAATCAAACTGATCCGCAGCAAAGACCCCTTTTGTCTACTGTCATCTTCTGCCACTCCAGAGTACAAAGTCATGCTAGAACATGCATCGCTTTTCATACGCAAAGTAAAAGTCAGTCCAGGTGTGTCGCTAGGACATGCAAAAGCCTTAGAGAAAGGCTCAGCGAAATATCCCATAGACCGTGTTCTTTGTAAAACGTATTCTGTACCCCAAGGTAATATGTCAATGATACAAGACAATGTATTCCTGGGTCAGATGCCTAATCGCATAGTCATTGGTTGCGTGGATAACGATGCTTTTAATGGTACTTATAGCAAAAATCCTTTCGAATTCAAACATTATCATCTGAACTTTATAGGCGTATACGTGGACGGCCACCCAGTTCCCTACAAAGCACTAGAACCCAACTTTAAAGAAGGAAATTGGATACGAGCTTATCATAGTTTATTTCTGGGGACGGAAAAAGCAGGCCAAGACCGAGGTATTCAAATAAGTCGCGACGAATATTCTCAAGGTTACACGTTGTATGCTTTCGATCTTTCCCCAGATCTCTGCGACGGAGGGCACATGAACTTATTACGGCAAGGAAATTTAAGACTCGAATTGAAATTCGCAGTACCGCTGCAACAAACTATTTCCATCGTTGTCTATGCAGAATTTCAGAACATCATAGAAATAAATAAATCAAGAAATATCTTATTTGATTTTTCGTCATGAATGCCCTCCAACTCAACAGAATCCTGAAGAGAGATCCTTACGTGAGAACGACATTTCTCGGCGTATTTCCAGCAGACGGTTTAAAGAGAAGATTACCCTATTACCCAGCATCCCTCATTGTGAATGTAGATCCTCGGAATAAGCCTGGAAGTCATTGGATGGCTCTATATTTTCCCAATCCTTATACAGTAGAATTCTTTGATTCATTTGGAAATCCTCCTAATTATTTTAATGGACCTATTTTAAACTATGTATCGCGGTTCCAGACTATTGTATTTAATGATGTTATCCTGCAAAGTGACGAAACTGGTGTGTGTGGTCAATATTGTATATTTTTCTTAACCCACCGTTGTCGTGGAAAATCAATGTTTTCTATCATAACTTTGTTTAATGTAAATCGTCATTGGAACGATAGACAAGTTTATCGCTATGTAAAAAAAACATATCCTTTAAATGTACCTTTCTATATGCCAAAATAAAAAATTTTTAAGTGTAAAATAATTTGACAGACTCCTATTTTTTAATACACAAACATATATTTTATTCGGAAGAAAATCTTAAAAACTAGTTACAGTTCATCACATGGTGAGCCAAATCGGAGAAACATTCACAGATTTATAATATTTATTTTTGATGAGGGTTTTTGGAAAATTTATATCTTTTAACACATTATCAAACTCAGCATAACCTATGGGTTTTACACTTTTTTTATTCCGCAATAGGTTATCTATTAAATCCACAATATTCGAACCCTTCACAGTCCTATCTCTAATTTTTAACTCTCCATTAGGAGTCCAACTCACAACATTACTTTTATCTAAAATACTCATAATATGTGAAGCATTTTTTTTGAAGTTTTTAGGAACAGTATCCGTTACTAATTTTAATACATCGTTCTCGACGTTCTGAAGTGAATCTAACTGTACAGTAAAATCTGGAACATGACTTATATCGTGAGTGACATTTATATATTTCTGCAATACTTGATTGTATAAGACGATTTTTTCAGAATCGTTTATTTTACGATTTAAAATATCTTTCATTTCGCGGTCCAATTGCGATAACTGTTCCTCAGACGGGGAATGACGCGATAACCTTTCTTCAGGCACCAACACAAGTTTTCTACTATACTCCATTTCTACTGAGTAAGGAAGTGATAACGGATAATGCAGCTGGCACTAATACGCTAAGGAATCCCCCTTTCTGTACTAATAATCTACGCTTCTTATAGAGGGGAACTGTCTTATCAGCCAGTTTTCTTATAGACCTCTTATGCGGCTGCAATTTTATCTTCTGATTCCTAGTTAACTTAACATTCCCTTTTAAAACGTTTAAACAACATTCACATAGAGTTTTAATGACCCCGTTTGGCGTCTTTCTCAACATTTCCGTGCGCATGCGCGGTTTACAAATGCCTAACAGCCGTAGCTGTTCTAAATGAGCCTGCCAGGCTCGTAATCTGTAGTTCCCAGGTTCGAGTCCCAGCTGGGTCAGCGTTGAGATTTATCTCCGCAAAATTCCCCGCCCTGCCCACGGTCAGTAGGGGACACCGATGGGCTTGGAAAGGCCGCCGTCCGTCGGATGGGACGTTAAGCCGTGGCCCCGTGTGCGGGAGAGCCATACCCTGTGCACGTTAAAGAACACGCTGGATGGCCTTGACGGGAGACTACCATCTGTCTCCCAACAGCTGTTCCAGTGGGTCCCCTCCCCCAACCTTCTCTGAGCCTTCGGGGTCCATGTGACCTGGCCATTTAGCCCATGGTGTGCAAAAAAGTGCCGCTCAGAGGTAAAACAACCCAACCCAACTCTAAATGAGCCTCTGTACACTTGGCCATTCTCTCTCTGAATGATTAATCTTAACTATGGATTAATCTTAAATAGCCTCCTTTAGATTAAATATTTTCTAAACAGCAAAAATTAGAATGTTACACAGTAAAATAACTGAGTCTTTACAAGTCCTTAGAAGAATGACGCTCTAACCACTTAGACAGCAATAAAACTTTTCGTGCAGCACAATGAGCAGTATCGTGATATCTGCACTCGTATTCATAACAACGGCCTAAATCGTTTATATTAGGGACCCCCAGACATTCTAAATTATAACAATTTTTGTTGATATACCGCTCAAACATTTTACATTTGCTCAAACCTTTGGCATAAAACACGTCATAGGTTAAACTGAGTTGAGTCATAAGGGTATACATTTCAGTATAAGGCCTATTACCCTGATTCCAATACAAATGATGCAAATTTTCGGTCGTCCAGTCACATGTTATCCTATCTTTAAATAACAATTCATTCCAATTATAGGGAGGTTTAAAAAGAAAATTTTCCATCCATTGTACATCTGATACACAAAAACTAAATTCTTTTACAATAAATTTACCGTCCTGAAGCTGAAAGCCTTCTGCATCTAATATAACTGACATATTGACTGGGGATCAGAAAAGAATGACGTCTTTATATATTTTACAATGGACTGGTAGTCTGATCTAACCAATGAAAAACTTTACCTTGGTTGATAGACATAATTTACTTCCCCGTGGAATATATTTGTTCTCAGACGCATATCCTCTGGAGTTTCCATGCGAAGATCCACAAATAAATAATGATAAGGACGTCGGGTGGCATCAGCATAGACTTCCATGAAGAATTTGGTTTTACCGGGATACAGCTGCCTCGCAAGGTGATTAATCTGACTGATATCTCTCCTGGAATTAAATAAACATAAATAATGAGCGTTGAGTGAAATATCGCGCATCTCTTTACCTTTATGAAAAATATTTTGCACTATGAAAATAACAGACAGATTTTTATGATGGCTACCCTTTGTAAAGAGATGGGTTAGCCTCTTATCACTACCACATTCACTCATTAAATCATCAATCACAAAAACAGTACTATCTCCTAAATAGTCATTATAGTTAGTAGGTAATCCTTCCACGAACGTCACTTCAGGCATCTCGTCGTATAGAGGTTGATACATGCCGTAAAACCACACAATTTTTTCAGGTTGGGGCTTCATGAGCTTACTGTGTAATAATTTAGAAACAAAACGTGATTTTCCACTGCCAGTAGGACCTGCAACAAGAGCTGTAAAAGGATGATGTAAATGAGGCAACTCCATCTTTCACACTGATACAGAAAAATAGAAACAGTTTAATAAATACCTTCTTAATAGCCGAAGGGGATGGTGTCCAGATCCGGAAGGATACAGCGCTTGTCGTACACAACTCTGTAATCCTTCTTCTCCTCCCGGTTAATCACCTTGCGGCGCTTGGCATCCCTGGTAATCTTTCTAGGATTGACGGTTGTGAGCACTTGTGACATATCCAGGTTCTTTACCAGTTGGGTCAAGTTGTCGAAATTCAGAATCAGGGAGTTTGTATAATTTAAGGTAAACCCCCTGATTTTGCAGCAGGTCTTTCCTTTAGCCGTCTTGTACGCATAATTTTTTGCTCCTCCACTGATAAAGCCGATGATGTGGTCTCCTTCATCTAATTCATTTGTGAATTCCCCTAGGTAATTACCAATAGGGGGATCGTTTGTACCATCACTAATGTATATGATGGAAACAGTGTCGTAGTAGCAGACAGCCTGACCCAACTTCTCCAGCTCTCTGTACAACCTCAGTCTGGCATGGGCTGTGGTAAAAGCAGCTATAAAAACATTTGTCTGGTCCCTCTGGTTGACGAATTCCTGCTTATACTTCCAACTAATGGCTGCTAACTCCTCAGTTGGAAGATACATCTCCTTAACCTGTATAAAAATAAAAAATAATTTTTTTTACCAAACACAAGAAACAAACTTTTTTTAAGAAAACTTTTCCTTAACAAAAATGAAATTTTTGTCAAACACTAAACACAAAAAACTTTTTTTTAAAGAAACCTTTCCTTAACAAAAATAAATTTTTTATCAAACACAAGAAAAAAATTTTTTTTTAAATAAAAACTTTTTTAAGAAAACTTTTCCTTAACAAAAAATGAAATTTTTGTCAAACACTAAACACAAAAAACTTTTTTAAAGAAAACTTTTCCTTAACAAAAAATTAAATTTCTATCAAACTCTAAGTACAAGAAAAATACTTTTTTTCAATAAAACTTTTCTTACCTCTACTGTAGGATTTGTTAGCAACTTGTTGAAGGAAGCAAGGTCGGCGACGAAGGTTATCTGGTGCTTATTTTCCTTCATGCCAAAACGTCCCCAAAAACTGTTCAGGCACGTCTTGGCACATTGGCGTCGTCCTTTATTTATTTCAATGCAGCCAGGGTCCAGTTGCACTCCTTCTCGTCGAGAATAATTTTGGATGTAGGCGGATTTTTCTTCATCAGAATGGCAATCCACAGGCCAACCAGATGACTCCTGCTTCAACTTGAGGAATGTATTTATATAGCTTTTAAAGAGCTCAGTGGATTGCTCTTTAAAATGGTAAACTTCGTATAATTGCACGATAGTATACCCTACTGACACTGCTTTTTTCACTTCCTCAGACACCCACGTACCCGTCAAGGCTCTTTCAGCATTTGTATGTTCACAAGGAGGAGCTTGGCGTGTTTCCACACAAGTACGGCACAAAGGGAAATTTAATTTGTTGTTGGCTCTGTAAGGGAGGACTGGATGATAGAGGCCTCTTGGAGGAAGAATGCTGCACTTCACGATGTCGAAATATTGGGTGATGTCGCCAAAATCTGAAGTGATGATTTCTGGGTGACCCATGGGGTAAGGATCATACTTATTGACTGTAGGGTAAAGGGATGTGAAATCGATGTACTTTATCTTTTCACAACCCTTTACCGTATACTGTAGTTTGGAAGCATTCGTCCTGCCTCCAAAAAATGCATCTCTGGGGTTAAGTCTGGAGACTGCCTCGTGGGTACTCAAAAACTCCTGTAGTTTAGGATCTCTCTTTTTCATTTCCTGAAACTCGTGCTCCCAGATACTGATGTACTTGTACCCAGCCTGCTTCAACATTTCCTCCTGCTCTTGGGTTTTGCGAAAGAGTGCCCAAAATGGGGTCCCATTCACAGGGTTAATGGTATCCTCATCATAACATTTTTTGCAGCCGTGCCAAAAACAGCCTAAATACTGATAAATGCTATGACTCTCCTTGCAGTAGCCGTCCACAAACTTCCCTAGAATTTTTTGTTCCCCATCCTCGTTAAGGCCATGGCAGATTTTATCACCTGTCGTGTGGCTAACAAAATCTAGCCACTGAATACAGCCAAGACTTGAATTGATGTTTTTAACGTAGCCATGAATGGGGATGAGGGCTAAAGAATTATCAGGGATGTGCTTAGACCTGTAGGTACCCATGCAAGCTGAGGCGATCGTTGTATACTGGAAGGGGTCCACCTCGTTGATGCTCAAAAATTCCTCCCGGAATTTCAAGCAGGAGCGTCGTAAGATATCCACATCTGATCTGCAAAGGAAGCAGGATTAGAAAAAACAATTAAACTTTTTCGTTACTATAAACATGTCTACAAATTTTTATTGCCACCCAATCAATAAAACACATTTTTTGACATAACGTAAAAAAATATTATTCATAAATATTTTCATAAAAAAAATTTTTGATTTTATGAAATACCATTTTCTTATTAAGATTCACAAAACAGTTTTACATTTTCTAAAATAATTATTTTCTGAAACACAATCTGAATTTTTTTTTTTTTTTTTTTGTAATTTTACTTTTCGTAAATTAATTTTCTGTAAAAAAGTTCAAGCTTTTAAAAATTTTTCTAAAACACAATTTTGAAATTTTTTACAAATTTACATTTCGTAAATTAATTTTCTGTAGAAAAAAATGTTTAAGCTTTGAAAAAATTATATTCTGTAAAATATTTTTTCTAAAACAGCAGTTAAAACAGTTTTTACATTTTTGAACCAAATTAAAAAAACAATTTTTTATATATTTTTTACACTGAAAATTTTTTTCTAAAATACAATTTTAACATTTCGTGAAATAATAGAGTAAAAAAAATAAATGACTTACTTGCAATATTTGTACATTTCCTCCCGGAAATTGAATGGTTCCTTACGCCGCTCCCCATACCACTCTATGAACTTGGATCTCTCTTCAGTAGACATCGCATTCAATGTGATTAACAAAGAATAAAAATATATATGTTCCTAATATACCAGAAATAAAAATTTATTACCAAGTTAAATGTGGTTTACAAGGTATAACGAATTTATTCGTAGACAAGGAATAAAAAAAATAATTTCCAATGTGACATACAAAAAATAATCAAATTAATTCCCAATGTTCAATTCCGATTTATAAAGAAAAAAAATACTCTTATTTACAAGAAATACATTTATTCGTAGGTTAAAATGATCGATTCTTCACTGACAGCATCTACCTTTAAGCATCACTTTTTACATATTACCGCTGGCGTAATGGATAAAACGCGCTGGTAAGCGTGAGGTTGTGAGATCGAATCCACCGGTGGGGAGACTTTTTTTTATAAATATAGTTAAACACTAGAAATACTAGATGGCGCTGCAATAAAAATATTTGGGACGGTTGCTTCACGATGGGTTTGTGTCAACCAGGGGATGATGACTCAACTATGCAAGAATCCAAAATGGCGGAAAAATCACGGGACCTTTCGAGAATATGACGTCAGTATACAAAATGGCGGGAAAATCGAGGGACCTTTCGAGAATATGACGTCAGAATACAAAATGGCGGGAAAATCGAGGGACTTTTGGAAGTCATCTGACTGCTGCGTGACCTTCAAGGTCAAAAGGTCATTTGCCCCCAAAGTGGCGCATCTACTACTGCTGGCACTGTTACTGAGATTCTGGCTATCACCCTTTCCACCGTAGCTCACAGAGTCCCTCTAATATGAAAACATAGGCACCTGACAAGAGATCGAGTAACAGTTAAAATAAGAAAACAGAAATCCATTTTCCCAGTTCTGCCTCTGTTGGTAATTAAGACCGAACCCAGACACCTGGAGCGGATGTAAACGAATGTTCTCTTGCCTCCCTGAAAGAGAGCTTTGTTTGGAATCGCCTTTGTCTAAGTCATTTCTCTTTAGTATCTCCTTACTAATCATTTAAAGAAAGCACTACTTTATTCCCCCTTGGTACTCCCTGTCGTCAGAAATAGAACCTCAAGTATGGAGTTTTCAAACGGCTTGATATCTACAGGGGTAAAATACAATAGTGCAATCAAAAAATTTCTGTTAAGACTAAAAATTCACATTTTTTAATAAAATGCGCAGCTGTAAAAGCATTAAAGTGCTTTGTTTGTTTTACCTCTGAGCGGCATATTTTTGCACATCATGAGCTATATGGCCAGATCACATGGTCCCTGAAGGCTCAGAGAAGGTTGGGGGAGGGGTTGTTTTAAATCTGAGCAGCACTTTTTTGCACACCATGGGCTAAATGGCCAGGTCACATGGACCCTGAAGACTCAGAGAAGGTTGGGGGTGGGGACCCACTGGAACAGCTGTTGGGTGACAAATGGTAGCCTCCCGTCAAGGCCATCCAGCGTGTTCTTTAACGTGCACAGGGTATGGCTCTCCCGTACATGGAGCCACGGCTTAATGTCCCATCCGATGGGGGAGGAGACCCACTGGAATAGCTGTTGGGAGACAGATGCTAGTCTCCCATCAAGCGTGTTCTTTAACGTGCACAGGATATGGCTCTCCCACACATGGGGTCACGGCTTAACATCCCATCCAACGGATGGCGTTCTTTCCAAGCCCATTGGTGTCCCCTACTGACCGTGGGCAGGGCAGGGAGTTTTGCGGAGATAAATCTCGACACTGATCCAGCTGGGACTCGAACTTGGGAAATACAGATTACGAGCCCCCCCCCCCCCCCGCATTAAAGTGCAAATAATTAACTGCAACACTACTGAAAAATGTCTTACTGATACAGCCTCATTATCATCATCCTCAAGCAGCCATGGGCTACGGAGGTCCAACCAGATTATGCAATTTAGTTCTCCAAGCAAGTCTATCCTGAACTACATCTATTGCATCTGGCCACTGCACACCAATTCTAACAAGGTCCTGTTTGACATTGTCTGCCCACCGCATCCAAGGTCTCCCCTTCTTTCTGAGGCCTTTAGGCACACTGTTCATAACCATATTCGCCAATCTATAATTATTCATACGGGCAACATGGCCAAACCAACGGTCTCTCTCTGCACAATATGCTGCTTAAAGGAGGTTGCAAACTCCTTTGCCTAACCTCATCATTAGTTACAAAGTTGAACCACCTAATGCCCAAGATACTGGGTAAGCATCTGGAATCAAAAGCATCTAGTTTCCTGCTATCCTGTTTACAAAGTGTCCATGTTTCACTACCATAACTAACCCTAGAAAGAACCAAACTATTATACAGTCTAATTTTAGTCTTTAGGTGAATACACTTATTTCTCCACACTCTCCATAGGTTCTTAAAAGTCCCGGTAGCAATCCTTATTCGTCTGTTAATCTCATGCCACACATCACCATTATCTGTTAAATAGCTCCTAAGATAATTAAACTGTGACACCTGCTCAAGACTGCAACCATTCAGATTAACTGAATCACAGCCTGCCTGACCAATTTTCATTACTTTAATTTTCTCTCTGTTTATAACCAAACCTACTCTACTACCAGTCTCATCAACAGCTCGAATGAAAGAGTTCATCTCATCATCATTTGCCAAAAGGGCTAAATCATCAGCATAATCTAAATCAGAAATTTTAGTATCTCCAGTCCATTTAAGGCAAAAAACTTTCCCTTGAAGTGAATTTCGCATAACATAATCAATAACAAAGCTAAAGAGAAAAGGAAACAAAATGCACCCTTGTCGAACACCAGAAGTAATGCTAAACCAATTGCTACAAGCATTACCAACTCTCATACACGACTCAGTGTTATTATAGAGCTGGTATACCATATGATCTCACAATCAACCACAAATATTGACGATCAACAGAGTCGAAAGCCTTTTTGAAATCAACAAAGCTAGCAACCAATGGTTTCTGAAACTCTAAACATTTCTCAAGAATTGCCTAAGTGAAAATATCTGATCTGCACATCCCCTATCACTTCTGAATCAACATAGCTCATCACGCAATTGCCTGTCAACCAGATTCTTAATTCTATTAAGCACAATCATCAAAGCACTTTACCTGGAACTGAAAGTAAGCTGATACCCCTATAGTTATCACAAGAACTGTTATCACCTTTTTTAAAAATAAGGATAATAATATCTTTGGTAAAATCCTTAGGAACCATGCCTTCATCTTAAAAGATATTCAAAATTTCAGTCATCCATGTGGTAACCAAAACATTCCCAGCTCTAAGCATTTCTGCAGTAATTTCATCTACCCCTGGGGATTTATGTAGTTTAAGTTTAGAAAGAGACAAAATAACTTCGCACTGTGTTATAGGGCCAACATTAAAGCCAGTAATGCATCTATCATCATTACAAACAATGGGAGTAGAACTAACCACATTGTTTAGAACGTTACTAAAATGCTCAGCCCTCCTAGCCATGACAGAATCCTCACCTTCTATAACCTTACCTTGTTTATCCTTCAATCCCTGTATACCTGTCCGTTTTCTACCACAGAAAACATTAACTATCTGGTACAGCTCTCTGCTATTGTGCTGTCTAACTGCTTCCTCGGCTTTGTCAGCCAAGCCAAAGATTATCAGCAGCTAACTGATCTCTTACACGTTTATTACGTGTAAGAGATCAGTTAGCTGCTGATAATCTTTGGCTTTTCGTTTATTACGTTCTCTGTAATGCTTTCTATTAGGACTAGTAGGGTATTGATTAAGGACATTCCTGCAGTTCTCTTTCTTTCCGAAATAAGCTCAAGTGCCTTATCACTCAGATTATTCTGTCTGTTCTGCTCCTTTTTTCCTAAAAGAGTACTTTTAGCTTCCAAAAAAGCCTGTTTAAAACGGCCCCCATTCTTACTCAACTTCAGTAGTAAGCAAACCATGACTGTCATAATGACTAAGTAACCTATCATGGTAAGCTTTAGCTATAACAGGGTCTTTCAGAGCTTTAGTATTAAAGGTAAATTTTTTAACCCTAGCACAACACTTTTTAAGTTTAAGTTGCAAGACACTTTTAAAAAGGTAATGGCCAGATCCAATTTCAGCTCCCCTATATGACCTGGTATTCCTAACAGAACTAGCCCATGTGCTGTTAATTAATATATAATCAATCATAATCTTATGCAGCACATCGGATGAAACCCACGTGTACTTATGTATGTTGCGGTGTTTGTAATAAGTGTTAATTATTCTGAATCCATCGAGTTTACTTACCTGTAGGAGATGTTGCCCATTGCCATTGCAGCTACCAATACCAAAAGGGCCTATTACTCCTTCCCACAGGTCAGAGTCAGTACCAACTTTGGCACTGAAGTCACCAAGAACAAGGGTAATATCCCCTTTCGTGACAGACTTCCTCCAATGTAGAATTTGACGATGCCAATAGAAGCAAAGAGTTCAGGTGCCTGGGATGACTTCTGCTCAGGATTATCCACCAGCTGATCAACATATCCTGTGAATCTATTCACTTGGGGCTGTCAACCCACAAACAAACAGAAAACACAGCGGAAGATTTTCCGTCCTCAGATGCCCACCAGTGCAGCAAAATCAGGATCCGTCATCAAGCTCAGAGCCATAATTCCATTCAAGTTGGTATATATGGTCAGCACCAGGACCCTGTATGGTTGACCAATCCTCAGCAGGGTAGAAAAAAAAAAGTAGCCATAGATGTCCAGATCAGTAGGCCACACTAATCTGGCAGCCCTCCCTTTCCGTTCACTCCCACAAGAGAGTATCTCTTTTGAAAGGTACTAACGGTCTGCACCACGAGAAGGCGGGGTCGGACATTAGGTGCTAGGCCTGGCCGGTTCTATGCATCATCACAGGGGATTGGTGCATAGCTCTCCTTCCAGTGACTACCTAGCTACCATTTACAGACATACAGCCTACCTGTACGAAAATTTCTTGCCGGCTGGCTCTCAGATGAGTCGGTAAACAGGAAGCACAGTCTCTTCTATCAAGTTTTTAGTCGGAGTTTTTCAAGTGTCATTTACATTAGGAATGCCTATGCATAGAATTTGGGAACACTGGTAGCATACATATAAGAATTAATGTATAACTACATCATTACTACATTGAAAAAAAAAAAACATTTTCACCCCTTTTTCTAAACCATGTTTGTGTCAGTTGCGAGGGTGACACAAACATGGATGAATGCTTGATTTTACAGAGATTATTAGGGCTATGCCTAAGATTCATTGTACCTTAATCCAGTGCTGCTACTAAGTGACGACAGCATCGGCCTTGTACATAAAACTCTAACACTTTGCTAACCAGTATACCTCTAGTTGAATATTCACTATATTTGGGTTTTATGACCACTTTGTATATCCTATGCATTTGTGGTAACTGCTTATTGTTAACATGAAATCGAGATGATCTGTTCAACATTTCTTGTTTCTCTCTTGTGGTGTCCGATACAAATTTTAGGATTATTCTCTGGCCTATTACAGAAAAAAGAAACATTCAATCCTATCAGATATGAAATTGCTTTTACTTGATCGCCTGTCAGCCTCACCATGTGTGAAACAGTTTCCTATTGAGAAACCATTCTCTGTGGGGGGGGGGGGGATAATGCATTTGATTTTTTGGTATCATTATGCTTACGATGTAGTTGTAAGAAATTCTCTAAAGTTTTATGGACTGATAAAAAAAACTGATTCTTCAAAAGTCTGGTTTTAAAACTGCAATGGAGCAAAGGCATACCAAATCACATGAAAACTGCCATAAAGGTCAATGGAGGGATAAACCAAACACTGACCATTAACTTCTTCTTTGCTCTATAAGCTTGATATCCTCTGTTGATCTGGCACTCTCTTCAGCCAACTCATACGAATCTTCACGTCTTAAAAACCTAATCACATTTTCATTGCAGAACGTAAAATCATGTGCATAACTGTACATTTGCATGGTGCAAAAATTACTGTTTTTCAATTATTTGTACGTTTTCTTGCTAAAACAACACTCAGCTAGAAGTGATTACCTTTCTGTTATGTTGACCCATTCCATTTGAGTCCCCCCCCCCACCTCGGCAGTGGATTAACACCTCATGCACCCCGAAACATACGAAGTGGTAGTAAGCTCTTATGTGCAGTAATTCTTTTCTCATTTAAAGTCTTTTTTTTTTGCCTTCACAATGAAAAAAGAAAAATGGTAATGTAACAAATGCAGGTATTTGAAAGCAGTTTTGCTAATAAATAACAAAATGAATATAGTAAATTTATAATAAAATATAATGTGTAAACTTACAATATATTGCAAGTAGTATAGTAGGCAGTAATATTTAAAATTTAAACATTTTTCATCCTTGCTATTTTGTCTCTGAGAATGAACAAATTACACTAAATTATCAAAAGTATTGGGGCATTCCCATGTTGTGCAAATAGAAAACTGTGTTCAAAGCTCCATAACTTGATGAATTTTGCTGCAAAATGTCAAAAAAAATTCCAAAATCTAGATCTTTGGGCAGGGTTTGTTTATTACATAATTGTGGAAACATTTAACATCACTGCTGTTTCTCATAATTACCTTAAAATTATAACGAATAATTTAAGGAAAAAAATGTAATTTTGAGTACCATTTTTCACTTTGCATTGTCCTGAGTGTTTTGGGCAAGCATAACAGCATTATCTGCTGTGAAATATTTCAGCTTCAATAACAGTTGAATTAAAAATATTTTCCAAAATCGAAATTTGGATAAATTTGACTAAATTGTACCATATCTTCTGCAACATTTTCCTGTAAAAAATAGTTAATTTTAAAGTCGAGTTTTGAATATCGTTTTCCATTCACAGAACATGGATGTATTCTAATATATTTGGAAATATCATATATGCCCCACAATCCACATTAAGAGTTCGTTTTTGATAGTCAGGTAAGAGAGTACTTTGAAAAGAGAGTAATTACTCTCCATAGATACTTGCAACTAATTAAGATATTTTGTTGTTTTTGTAAATAAGATTCATTGTCTCATGTCATTTCACCATATGCATAACTGTACATCTGGCATGGTGCAAAAGGAAATGCAACTGATTAGACCAGTGGTTCTCAACCCTTTATGTTTCACGTACCCCTTGTATAGATAGATAAAACTATAGTTATAGTATAACAAGGGTTATTTTTACTTTGTTACTAGATCTAGCGACTTTTGAGCTCTCACGGCATATCCCAAAAAATTTTACCGCATTGAGAATCCCTACGTTAGACCAAAAATGCTTTTCCAATTATCCATGGTCTATGCCTGGTGTTCCTGGTGCCATGTTAGTTACAATTTTTGGTGTTGTGTGATTAAAAAGTATAAGCTTTTGTAGAATTTACCCTGATTTCATAAATGCTGAAGAGTTTGATACATGTGCTGTAAAATGAAGTATAAGAAACAGGAAGAATAACAAGCACAGAAAATTTAGTTTCAAAAAGAGAAAAATATAATCTTTTTAAGTGGCAAAGAGAAGGAAAATGGTGAAGAAAAAAAATTGAAATTTGATAACACCAAAAGGCCTATACTTAATTGAATAACTATGTTCAACAAAATTTGTAAATTTAAAACAAGCACTATAATATAAAATTTTATTTAAATTCATTTGACAATATTTCTTTTGTACAGTCGTTGAGTGAACAACGTTTATAATTAAAAGAAAACAAGGCATTTGATGCATAAACTTAATTTGCAGTTAGATATTCAATCTTTCATAAAAAAATTACATATATATGTCATTTACATTTTTAACACTTTCTTAAACTGTATAGTCTTAGAGCCTTAATGAAACAAGCTTGTAGCATACTTAATATATTACACATCACAGTCTGATGCCAAACTCTGTCTCTCATCTGTGCTATAAATATTAAAATATATAAAATTAGCTTATATAAATATTTGCACCACATTAATCTTAAATTTGTTAAACAATAAACAAAGTGAAATGCATGATTATACTTGGCTGTACAGTATTATAAAACAAAACTATATCATTAGTATGAAAATATAATGAAAATAAATATACTAGTAAAACAATATATCATCTTTTATGTGCATGAGCAAAGTTAATAAAACCTATCAGACATATGCTGAATTGGGCAAAATTTGAAAAGAAAAAAGAATTGATAATAATATGTAACAATAAATAAATGTGATTAATCTATAATTATTATATATATAAAGATTATATATATATGTTATAATAATTATAAATATAAAGATAAACTGACAGGCTCCTGTCAGACCTCTGTGGCAAGAAGCTGCTTGAGGTGTTTTTTTTTTTAATTTTGGAAACAAAAAAAATTTTACACATAGTGCTAACTCTAGTTTGGAGATTACCCAGCCTTTTCATTCAGTTTGGAAAGTGTTCCAAGTCTGTATAAGGAAACGAGCTGGACCAGATTGCTTTAAATATAAGATGAAATCTAGTTACAACTGAAATCTTAATCTTCAATCGCATTTTTCTGTAAAAAGTTTATTTAGGAAGTTAGGGAATTCTAAATCTGATTTCCAATTGAAAATCTTGTGAATTGTGAATAATAAGCTCAATGGACTAAACTTCTGTGACGAAAAAGGAAATAAGCAACTAAAAATTTATGAAGAAAAAGCATCTTCCTCTAGTTTAAAAAGTCACAGAAATCAATTTTAACAAGGCAGAAATATTACTTTCTAATATATATATTAAAAATTTATTTATGGTACACAATCTTGTATATGAACAAAGTGTCAGGTTTCTACAACTGATCTCATTCTGGTGGCCAATTTAATTTTGAAGTGGTTTCAGAAAATAAGAAAAAACAACTTTAGAATCTTATCCTGAAATAGCTTATCAATTGAAACAGGTCATGCTATATATCAAAAGAAAAACATTTAATTGTGATTAATAAAATGGCAAAAATTAAAAAAAGGGTAAATGAGTACTTTTTTAGGTTTCTTTTCTTAAAAAATGTGCTTTACTTCAGTAAAATATTTTTAAATTTCTTTATTTTATTGTGTTTTTTAAACTGTTTTACTCTAAATGGTTCATAATTTTCCATTACAACTAAAATCTTTATTTACTTAGTTTTATCAATTTTTTTGCAGTCATTTAAAAACACATAATGCATATGCTTAAATTTTTGGCTATCACCAAACTCAGACTCCTAAACTAGTGCTACCAAAAATTTTTGTTTTAAAAACAAGATAATAGCTATAAAAACTGAAAAGTACACAACTAAAAAATATAAAAAACTACGCAAAAATCGAAAGCACCATAAAGGTTAATTTAAATGCAAAATTTAGATCAAACCATTTCCAGTTTACTGCTACAGAAAAGTCGAATTTCAAAATGATAAAAATAGCATTTTAAAATTACAATTTCTTAATGATGGTTGATACTACTCTCAATTAAAAATAGCACTATATTCTATCTTTTAAAAATCGAATTTTCCAATTAAATCAGTAATCTGATTTTTCATGATGCAGCAGAAAATTGAAGTTGCATACATCATAGTGGTTTTGTTTCTGTTCAAGTTTCAAATTATTATTCTTATCACAGTATATATTTGAGGAGCAAAAAAATAATTTTAGAAGTAGCAAAGTAAAAAAAAAATGCTTTTTTGAAATTAAATATACTACAACACTGTACAAAAAGAGATATATACAGTTGTTGAACAACGCAGCTTCTGACAGCAATAAAAATCACTATCTTATGTTAAAAGTTGTGAAAGCACATCAATGTGAAAAACAGAAACAATTAATAATCTAAGTAGAGAAATGCAGAGGAAAGGTATACACTTATGCATTGCTACTTAAAGTTATTCAAGCATGTGAATGCAACTGCTTATTTTTAAAATTTATCAGTCAAGTACAGAGTGATTCAAAATTCATGCAACACATATTAGAAACTTTCATTTATTCTAAATTTACATTTACAAATTGTTAATAAAGGGTTACAATAGATGTTGAAAGTAAATTGGGAAACTGTTCATTGAAGTCAGCTTGAACAGTTAAAAATTATTTGGTTGTTAAATAATGTTCGACTATGTATATACAGCTGTCCCGTGGCTGAGTGGTTAGCACGCTTGACTACTGATCTAAGGGACCTGGGTTCGAGCCCCGGATTAGGCATGGATGTATGTGTGTCGTTTTTCTGCTGAGGTCCTGCCATCCTCTCAGATCTCCTACTGTGGCATATAAACTGACAGGCTCCTGTCAGACCTCTGTGGCAAGCAGCTGCTTGAGGGGGTATTTATTTATTTTATTTTATGTATATACATTCAGCCTGAGAAAATTTCATTATGGATAACTAGTAGAATACATGTCATTAACAAAAGAACTGGCAGTGTGAGAACTAAACAGTGTTGCATATGTCAGCGACTGCAGGGTTGCCAATGTCAGAATCAGTATTTAATTCTGTTCAGGGTGTGAAATAATAAGCATTGCATTTTGGGTTGCCCAAATTTTGATTCACTCTGTAGGATCAACAGCTAAAATACTTTTTAAACAAATTTAAATCACAATATTTCAGAGTATTATATAGTGAACTACTTTCAATGTGAACATGAACCTTATGTTTTGACAATCTACCAAAGTGGCAAGTGAATGGCAGTGATGGCTACATAAATGCTACCCTATTTTATAAACATAAATGCTACCATATTTCCTATTTTAGCTGACAAAAAAAAATTAAAACAGTTAATATTGTACTTAAGAATACCACTAGGATTTAAAATAATATATTTATCAGAAATAACATTCTCATTGAATTCATCATCCTTAACAGCAGACAAATATTCATTTACTGCTAAATAATTTTAAAATGCATACTTTTATTTGTTATTAAAATTTAATTTCTATCAAATTACATCCCCTTATGAGAAATTTTGGATAACACATAAATCTGAAATTAAATGTTTTCTAAACAAATATCATTTTCTGTGGTGGCCTTAGAATTTATTTCACAATTTCTCTTTACTAATTCCTATAATTTTGCATGTTTCAATTTGGTACCATTTTGATCTTGTACCGTTTTGCCCTTATATCATGTCTTTTCCTATTTTACAGCACTAGTATGTCTCACTGTTTCACCCCATGATTAAAAGATAATCCAAAAACAAGCAATACTTGAGTAAAATTGATCCTAAAAATTCTTTGAAAAAAATATATACACTTGCTTTTGGGAATCTTACCTGTTTGCTTTCCAACTTGGATTAAAATGCTTTTTGAGGTCCTGCCAACATTTGTAATAATTATAATCCAGTTTTTGACATCGTTTCTCACCCCATGTTGTAACAGCAAGACTTAATGATGTTTCAAACATGAAAGCCTAAACAGAAAAAGAAAATACTTTGCATGAAGAGAATTAACAAAAAGGGGAAAATATTCTGCCAATTTTATATTGAGAGCATTAATTAGTACAATTAAACATAAAAAATACAACGAATAATTTTATTATCCTAAGAGTAAGTGTACAATGGTCTTTTAGTCTATCCATTTTTGCATTTTTGGATTAAACCAAATGAATTATTGGCCATCTGCATGTGTCCCTTTTATCTTGCTGAACTTGGATGTTAGAACTAAAGAGAAATACATAGTATTGCCATTTGCACAACACAGTTTGCTGTGAGGGTGTGAAAATATGATGGGCTGTAAAAAGGATCATAGTGCCACTAATGTTAGTCTTTAATGGACAGTCCAAAGGCCCATAGTCGACTAATGCTAGTAATATTTTTCGCATATATTTTGGCATTTTCCATTGCATCCTCTTATGTTATTGCAGATGAAAATTTAGTATGTTTTGATAAATTATGGATTCAAAAGTCATATTAAAAATTGCAAATACATACAAAATTGAAAAAAGGGTCTTAATTTTTAACTTAAAATTTTGTAAAAACATAAAGCATATACATTTGATTGTTACACACAATCATTGTAAATATGCCTAAAGTCTTAGGCTTTAACCTTTCTTAATTACTCTCAACTTAAGTACTAATTTTCATGAGAGAGGAGACAGTTAATTATTTTATGATTGTATACACTTTACAATTACTAAAGTGAGAAGAAAGATATTTTACCCTTTCTTCCTTCCAAGTAGCTGTTAAAGTCCTTGGGTAGAAGTTTCATGTTATTTCTTCTAAGTTGATGTTAAGTGGCTCAGAAGTATTACAGGCTGACGCACTCCAAGAACTGCCTTGATTACCTGTATTTCATTGATGACTTAGTGCTGCTGTTCACTGTGCACTCACTTGTACATCTCTCCTTCTACTATTCAACCATCAAATTGCTGTTGCTTAACTCTTTGACATGCCCAAAACATAAACTCAAATATAAACTACCTCCCTGTTAAAAAAGTTTACATTTCACTGTAACATAGGAACATCAAAATTGAAACACAGGTATTAAAACATATGACCACTGCAACATGCATATTACATCATTTAACAGTCCCTCTAGCAGGATCCATTGCATAACCTATTAAGTGATTTGTAATTAATTTCCAGGTGGCCAGTAATGGTTTTATATTGGTATTACATAATTATTTTGGTTCAGATTTAAAATTAAAATTTACATGCAATTTAGTTTAGTTTTTGTTTGTAGAGCTGCAATTATTTTAGATATTAGTGTACAGTTATGCAAATCTGTTTGAAACATGGTCTGTGCCAGAGCTGTTTTACCTAATTGGTTTTCTAAGTCATATTGATGTTCTGCCATTCGTGCTGCCATCTGTCGGTATGTTTTTCCCACATACTTTTATCTCTATCATTAATTACTAGTGTTTTAACAGTATTAATTATTTTTAACAGTAATCTTATATCATATTTACTTAATGCTTTACCTAATATGTCTGAAAAACCCGGAATATATGGAAATGCTATTGTATATTTTGCGTTTAGCTGCTGTATTTGTGCTGGTTCGATCTGTATACTAGTGTAAATAATTTTTTGCTCAATTTCTCTAGATAATTCTTATGATAACCTGCCTGAATTCCTATTATATATGTGTAAATTAATTCCGTTTTTAATGCTTTTTTTTGGTAGAATAGTATCTGTAAGCTCTAAGAAAATGTGAATTAAAAACTGATTTTTTATAATGGTTTGGGTGGATTGAATTCTCAGGGATTATGTTGGATATGTATGTAGGTTGTCTATATACAGTTGTTTCCATTTAGTTTTATTATGGGTAGTAAAGCCTATAATATTTCTGAGCCACTTAACATAACCAGCCAATGTGATAACGTATGTCTGAACTTATGGCCAACGTTATCCTCCAACATGTTGAGGGGGAGACATTGCGGTTGGCTAAATTTAAACCTCATCTTTACTTGTGGTAGTTTTCAAATAGAAGCAGTACTTTTCAAATATCAATGACATTTTTGGGACCATGTAATCTCGATCAGTTACAAAATTTACTTGACACATTTAATACACTGGCAGAAATTGAAAAAAGAACACCTAAAAGGAATTCCTTTAGGAATGTCATATTATTATATGTTAATAGTTAAGGGCAGCAGAAACCATGATCCAAGATTGAAAGTCATTGGATGACATAATGACGTTACTGAGGACGATGACATGCAAATGTACACAGCGCGTATTCAAGGACTAGGGCATGAAGAAAGAAATTATTAGTCTTATGTCGTATTGTTCAGTGCTCTTTGAAGAAGCTACCATGCCTGGACAACACAGGCATGCAACATTTGTTCAGTTAGTGGAGTTTGAGCAAGGTCGTATAGTGGGTCTTTGGGAAGCAGGTTGATGTTTTCGTCAAATTGCACACCGCATTGGACAAGAGTTATCGGCAGTGGTAAGATGGTGGTGTCAATGGTCAGAAGAATATTCGCACACTCGCAGACGTGGTTCCAGTCAACACAAAATTGAACACGAGAGGATCGGCATATCAAGAGGGCAGCAGTGGCAGAGCGGATGGCTATGGCATCACAAATTCAATCCTCTGTCATACCAAGGGTGTCTACAAGAATGATACACAATCGTCTTTTGGAAGCAGGACTATGGGCAAGCATGCTGCTGGCATGATTACCACTGTCATCTCATCACTGTTGAGCACATTTGCAGTGTTGTCAAGAACGAGTTTATTGGAGGGAAGAATGGCAGTCTTCAGTGATGAAAGCCGATTCTGCTTAGGAGCATCTGAAGGCGACAAGGTGAGTAGCTTCTTCCATCATGCATCTGCCAGCGACAAACAGGGCCAATGCCGGACATCATGGTGTGGGGAGTGTACAAACACCTGTGTCCTGTACAAACACCAGACACTTACAAGAGTGATAGCATTAGCTATCACTCTTGTAAGTGTCTGGTGTTTGTACAGGATACACTGAATAAAATAAAAATAAAATAAATACCCCCTCAAGCAGCTGCTTGCCACAGAGGTCTGACAGGAGCCTGTCAGTTTATATGCCACAGTAGAAGATCTGAGAGGATGGCAGGACCTCAGCAGAAAAACGACACACACATCCATGCCTAAATCCGGGGCTCGAACCCAGGTCCCTTAGATCAGTAGCCAAGCGTGTTAACTACTCGGCCACGGGACGGCTAGCAATATGTATATCAGTGACATCGTACAGCTGGTCGTGCTGCCATATTTGAGTGTAATCCCAAATGCAATATTCTGGCAGGATAATGTCCTCCCACACTTTGCCCAGGCAAATCAACATGCTCTTCAGGCAGTGCACCAACTCCCTTGGCCAGCATGCTCTTCAAACTTGTCTTCAATCACACATGTCTGGGACTGGATCGGACAAAGTCTCTTCCATGGACCGCAGCAGGCAACGGTTATCACTGAATTACGCGTCCAAGTTGAAAGCACATGGAATGGTATCCCTTACCGTGATATCCAGCATTTGTACGATCAATTGCATGCCAGATTGGAAGTTTATATTGCTGCTCAAGAAGGTTCAACACCTTATTAATATGTAATACTCATTAAAAGGTACAATAAACATTGAATCACTTCACACATGTGATCACTGTCCTTTCTCAACAAGTTGTTTCTACTAAATAAATCTCATAGATTACACTTCAATTGTTAATGGTGTCCTTTTTTCAATTTCGTCAGTGTAGTATTCTCCTAACCATTACGTTTACGCAAGAAACTGAAATAGATAAACAACTTCCATATCTGGATATTTTGAATACCCGTAATAACAATAAATGTGAAACAACTGTATATAGGAAACCTATATACATACCCAGCATAATCCCTGAGAATTCAACCTATCCAAACCATTATAAAAAAAATAAGTTTTTAATTCACATTTTCTTAGAGCTTACAGACACCGTTCTACCAAAAAAAAAAAAGCATTAAAAACAGAATTAGTTTACACATATATAATAGGAATTCAGGTGGGTTATCATAAGAATTATCTAGAGAAAATTGAGAAAAAAATTAAATATAAATATTATGCCAGTACACAAATCGAACCAGCACAAATACAGCAGCTG
Organism: Ryuthela nishihirai; assembly: GCA_038380435.1. Taxonomy (NCBI): domain Eukaryota; kingdom Metazoa; phylum Arthropoda; class Arachnida; order Araneae; family Heptathelidae; genus Ryuthela; species Ryuthela nishihirai. Next base: position 2,305,102 of record JAWZYU010000032.1, on the reverse strand, counting down.
AATGCGAAATATAAAATAGCATTTCCATTTATTCCAGGTTTTTCAGACGTATTAGGTAAAACATTAAGTAAATATGATATAAGATTACCATTAAAAATAATTAATAACGTTAAAACACTAGTAATTAATGATAGAGATAAAAGTACACCAACAGGGGGGGGGGGTATATTTAATTGAAATCAAAAATGAAAATAAGGAAGCATAAAGTATGTTGGAAAAACATACCGACAGATGGCAGCACGAATGGCAGAACATCAATATGACTTAGAAAACCAATTAGGTAAAACAGCTCTGGCACAGACCATGTTGCAAACAGATTTGCATAACTGTACACTAATATCTAAAATAATTGCAGCTCTACAAACAAAAACTAAATTGCATGGAAATTTTAATTTTAAATCTGAACCAAAATAATTATGTAATACCAATATAAAACCATTACTGGCCACCTGGAAATTAATTACAAATCACTTAATAGGTTATGCAATGGATCCTGCCCAAGGGACTGTTAAATGATGTAATATGCATGTTGCAGTGGTCATATGTTTTAATACCAGTGTTTCAATTTTGATGTTCCTATGTTACAGTGAAATGTAAACTTTTTTTAACAGGGAGGTAGTTTATATTTGAGTTTATGTTTTGGGCATGTCAAAGAGTTAAGTAACAGCAATTTGATGGTTGAATAGTAGAAGGAGAGATGTACAAGTGAACAGCAGCACTAAGTCATCAATGAAATACAGGTAATCAAGGCAGTTCTTGGAGTGCGTCAGCCTGTAATACTTCTGAGCCACTTAACATCAACTTAGAAGAAATAACATGAAACTTCTACCCAAGGACTTTAATAGCTACTTGGAAGGAAGAATGGGTAAAATATCTTTCTTCTCACTTTAGTAATTGTAAAGTGTATACAATCATAAGATAATTAACTGTCTCCTGTCTCATGAAAATTAGTACTTAAGTTGAGAGTAATTAAGAAAGGTTAAAGCCTAAGACTTTAGGCATATTTACAATGATTATGTGTAACAATCAAATGTAACAACTTGTCATTGTGCTTTTAATAAGAATTTTAATAAAGCATATAATATTTTCAAACGGCAAAATTTTTTTAAAAAATTGGAAAAGTTTTTAAACATTATTATTTAGAATATATACTCATGGGCCAGATCATTATGGCCACCATCTCCACAAGTGGATGTGTCCCACAGCACATAGGACTGATGTCACTGACCAGAACAGAATATATATTGACTTGTCAGAGTTTGAACAGTGAATTATCAGCATGAGGAAGGCAGGTACAAGCAGCTCAGCAACTGCAGACATTTTGGCTGTTTGAGAGCAATCATAGTGAAGGTGTGGTAGGAATGCTCTGAAGAGTGTCACACATCCACCCAATATGCTATGAAGGAGAGACCATTATTGGTTGACAGTCAAGATGAATGCCAATTGGCACATGCAGTCTGGGACAATAGACAGCTCGTGATCTCTTAATTAATGGCAGACTACAACCAGGGCACACAGAGAAATGTTTATAAGCACATAATCCAATGGAATCTCTTACATATGGGTCTCTGGAGTCAGTATATTGTGGAGTTCATGTGCCATGTTGACTGATCGTCATTGACAGCTCTGCCTGCAGTGAACACAGAGTTGGGTTGTTTTACCTCTGAGTGGCACTTTTTTGCACACAATGGGCTAAATGACCAGGCCACAAAGGATCCCAAAGGCTCAGAGAAGATTGGGGGGAGGGGACCCACTGGAACAGCTGTTGGGAGACAGATGGTAGCCTCCCATCAAGGTTATCCAGTGTGTTCTTTAACGAACACAGGGTGTGGCTCTCCCATACACGGGGCCACTGCTTAATGTCCCATCCAACTGCAGTCTTTCCAAGCCCATCGGTATCCCCTACTGATCATGGACAGGGCAGGGAGTTTTGCAGAGATAAATCTCAATGCTGACCCAGCTAGGACTTGAACCTGGGAACTGCAGATTACAAGCCTGGCACGCTACCGACTGAGCCACCCCTGCCCCTGGTGAACACAGAAGAACAGTGACAGGACATTGGACGATTGGAAAAAGTTTCTGGTCCAAAGAGTCTAGGTTCCAACTCCACCATGCTGATAGATGGGTTTGTAGTTGATGCCGCATAAGTGAACAGTTGCAACCAGACTGCATAATTGGATGGAAACAGACTGATAGTATCATGATACATGGTGACCACATATCTGAATAGCATTGGACTCTTTCAGAACACCTGATGTCACAAGACCCATATAATGCAGGAATGGTTTGAGGATCGTATCCAAAAATTTTGTGTGCTTTCCTAGCTGCCAAATTTACTCGACATAAAACCCATTGAACATTTGTGGACAGTGAAACTCAGCATTCACTAGTCCATGCCAGTACCCTGCCCTGTTGCTGAACTCCGGGATGTTCTTCTGTCCAGCTGGTACAGAATACCTGCCACCTTCTGCAGGTCTAGTGGAGTGGATGCCATACTGGGTGCAAGCAGTTATTGTGGCAAAAGACAGCCCAATAGGCTATTAGGCAGGTGGCCATTATGTTATGGGCTCATGAGTGTATATAACACAACTTTCTGTTAACTATTATTTCAGGATAACATTCTAAAGTTCTTAATTTCATTTTATAAGAATAATTCAAAATAAAATTTGTCAGAATGAGTTAGTTAAGTTTCAGAAACCTAACATTTTAAAATTTAATGATATGCAGGGTATTACCATTCCATGAAAGGTACAAATAAAAACGTTGAGATACAAACCATGTATCATAGGATATTCACAAAGAGTGACACAGGCTTGAGAAACATTTCAGATTATATTGAGATGACATTAATACATTCTATACATAACTGCTATATAATATTGGTTGAATAAGATACAATACTAACCATAGTATTATCAGCAACTCTGTGAGGACTTAGTTTAGCAGTGGATGCTTTCAAGAAGCATTCTGCATCAGGTCCATGAGGAGTCATCATATTATGTAAACTTGCACCACCTGGGAGAAATCCTGTTTCCTTGGAACAAAAATTAGGCATAATTATATTAAATTCATGAACAAAAATATAAAAATTCAAAATTCATTAAAATATAATTGACATAATTATAATGACATAATTATGTATATAATACACTAAGAAACAAAAAGCTCCAGCAATGACAATATAAAGAGAATGGAATTGCAATTTTTAATTATGATGCATATTAAAACCTGAACTGTGAATTTTTCAGCAAGTTAAAATATGAGTTGGTCATGAAAACTTGCAGTATGTTGAATTACTGTCATTATATAACAAAAAGTGATGGTGCAGTTTGTGGGCTACACCCATCATACAATTTAGCAAAAAGACTTAGGTAGTCACAGTGTGGTGTGTCATAATAGATTAAAGGGTAAAATGCAAGAGCTAGTGAAAAATCCAAATGTTTTCATTAAATACACTTTGCCATTCTTCAGGAGGTTGATGATTAACATTTTTAACAATGCACACTGATGGTTGGAGAGATGGTTTACCAAGCCACTTTAGCCTTCTGTTTCAGAGTCAAAAATTTTACTTTGTGTATTTTGGAGATAATTAGTTGAACTTTTATTAGATTACAAAACTGTTAATTGCAACAGGACATCAAACAGTGTTGTTAGACCATTTTTGTGAAGCATAAGACTAAATTAGCTTTTCTACAAAAATGAGAAGTGCATGAGATTATGTTTTGAAATTTGAATATGAGGAACTAAGCCAACCCCACCTCTTTTCATCTAAAAGTTGACATGACTCAGCACAGTTGGTAAAACACCTGGATTTCTTTTTTGAAGTATAATACCAAGAACAAAATCATTAAAAGAGAGCAATTTTCTCATTTGAAGCAAAAATTTATTTTTCTGTTATTCAGAAATAGCTTTTCTATTCATATGCATTATAATTAATTTAGTCTATTTTTTGGTTTGCATTGCCGATTCTTTTTTTTATTACATCACTCTAATAAAAATAAACTTATTTTTTTGTTAAATATTTCATTTTTCTAAAATCCAGAATTAAATGTTGATTAATATAGCATATAACATGACAAATTCTTTCATTAGTTATTTAGCAAAAAATTCTAAAGTTAATTTTTTTGGCTGAACATAGTGAAAAATAGCTTGAACCCCAGAAGCAACCGGTTTTTCATGTTGAAGGATGTAAACTAGTTTTCTGTCAAATATTTTATTTCCTAAAAATTTGCAATTAAATGCTCTTTATTTTGCTATATGAACTGATTAATTTCTATTTATTAGTTACTTCATAATGTTTTAAAGTTGCCCCTTTTTGTGGCTGGAAGAACTCAAAATTAAGCCTGCCATCAGAGTAATTCTGTTTTTATAAACCCAGCACTTTAAAGGTTAAAAATTCACATTTGTTTTTTTTAAGGATTTTATGCACTATTCCACAGTACCTTCAAATACTATATGCTTAGTTAAAATTTTGGAATCCCAATACCTATTATGTCCAGAAATTAGCATATATTATGCCTGACCGATGGAGAATCAAGCCTCTATTTCACATTTTTAAAAAGGACTCTCAGAAATTTAAAATTTAAGAATATATAAAATCAAGAAAATAGAAATTCTCTATCATAAAGAAAAATTACACTATACCTTACACTGTACTAATTTCCATTCACTATTAGTTCACTGTTTTCCACACATACCTTTCAATGTCTAACTGCCTAATTTCTACCTTTCCCTTAGCTATAATTTTCCAATTTTAATGGTAATGGTTATCATATCATCTAAATCAATTTCGCTTTAAAAATATTTCAGCACTTTTCCAAATTCACCAGTGCAAGTAAATGCAGTAGGCATTTGCCATGTAAGCACACCAGACAAAAAATTAGTCACCCCTGACTGAATGTCACCTAATAGCGTGTAACGTTTCCATGTGACTGAAGAACAGCTGAAATCCTGTCTGGCATGGATGCCACCAGTGTGCGGATGTAGTGCACATCAATATTCATCCACTCTTCCAGCAGCAAATGCCACAGTTCGGCCAGATGGCTGAGATGGTGCTTCACTCATTGCCCTAAATAGTCTCACAATTTTTCTATGGGATTCAAACCTGGGGATTTGGCAGGCCAGTCGAGATGTTCGAAAGCTTCAGAATGCTCATCGTGCCAATCTGACACACTTCGAGACCTGTGCATGCAACAATTGTCATCCTGGAAGACTGGGGTATCCTTCTGGTGTTCACTGTGGATATGCTGCACAAAAGGCAACATGTGGTCATCCAGTAGCTCCATATAGCCCTTCTGGTTCAAATGTGATGTCACCGCAACCAAAGGACCCATTTCCTTGTATGTGAAACATCCCCAGAACATCAGAGCCTCCTCCAGCAACAGAACCTTGCACACACTCCGTATGGAAGGCTTAATGCGGCTTATGATGTACCTGTAGCCTTGCATCATTCAATTACAAGCTAAAACATGACTCATCTGACAAGATCACATGCTTCCAAGAGTCACAGTCCAGTCTTTGTGGCACCGTGCCCACTGTAGCCATGCAGCCTTGTGGAGAGCTGTTAACATGGGTCTCTTCCGCAGTATTCTGTTCCAGATATCCATGGCATGCAGTTCCCTTTAGAGTGTTCATTCAGAAACAGCTTGTTGTAGGCCTACATTTACTGACTGGAGCAATTCCTGCCTTGTTGCAAAGCGGTTTGCCCTAACAGTGCGTGACACACTGTGGAGGTCCCTACTGGTGAGCCGTCTTTCTGCCGCAGTTCTGGTGACAATTAGTGGTGGACTGTGAATTACACCACTGCTGGAAGACCCTTTGGACAGCCGCAGTTCTGGTGATGATTAGTGGTAGTCTGTGATGTATGCCACTGCTGGAAGACCCTTTTGGACAGTACGTTTCGACACACCTGCAAAGGCAGCAACTTCTTGTACACTATACCCTTTGGCTTGGCCAAACACAATAACACCTTTTTGCCACTCATTCACATCTTTGCCGCGACCCATGTTTCACGGAGCGTTTAACACACACATGGCACATAACCACTTCTTGTCACTGTATGCACCCAGTGACATATGGCACAACTATTTGTAGGACATGTTTATTACTGGTGCACCCTCTGTTGCTGTCAAACGGACGTAACACTCTTATGGCAGGAGATGACTAATTTTTTTGTTCAGTGAGCTTATCATACTTCGTTTTGACTTTATTTAGCATTTGACAAATAGTCAGCATTCAAATAGCCAATAACAGAATCCTATTCTTCCAGAGGTGATTGTTTCATTTTCCATAAGCTTGAGAAATACCCTCACTATGCCAAACATTTCTCAACATTTTCTGTTGTATACTACAGTGTCCCTTGCTGAATATAGAAGTTCTAGTCACATCCTCAATGTTGCATACATCACAGTAAAGGCATCAAATTGTTCGAAAACGTTTTTTAACAGGAAACTTTTTTAATTTTTTAGTAACCCTCATTGTGATTATAATCTATATTAAATTGTGATATTGCACTTAACACATAATTTTAGATCTCTTAATTCTCATCTATATCAAGTGTGCTTCTCTACTATCAGGCACATACCAGTACTCTACACAGAAGCAGCAAGCAAGTGTGGGAAATGACTATATATATATATGGCAGTATGTCTTCACAAATGGATAAATGTGTGGGATGTTAAATATTAGCTTTAATGCAATAAATGCAACATTGAGGTTACTGGTAGTTCCAGAAACAAAATTCCAAGTATATACTGCTTTTAAGGCATTTCCTTCAGGACTATTAAAACACAGATATCAAATGAAGGAAAAATGCAAAACAGAGATTCATAAAACTAATACTTTACTGTATCATACATTATTGCTAACACATTTTCATTTCACTTAAAATACATAATCTTATGCAATTTCAGAATTACATCATTAAATCATTATTGTTACCTTTGCTTCATAAGCACCATATACAAGTCCCATAAACTCACTCATGCAATTACCTGAAATACAGGAGAAAATTATTGACAAAATAATTAATATTCTTGCAATAAAATTGGAATGAAAGAGCATACAATTTGTTTACCTAATATTTACATAAAAATATGAAGAAATATGACTGAAGCTAAAACAAATACATTGAATGGACAAATTATTATATACACCCTGATAACAATATGTAAAGCAGAAGTATCGCATCCAGTCATGTGGGATGTTGAAACTGGGAATGCCTATAAATAGAGCAGGTCTCTATGCATTGGAAACCAGTTACAGAAAAGTAATCATGGGTAAAAGTAGTGACATAAGTGAGTTTGACCATGTCCAGATAGTAGGTGCGAGGAAGGTTGTTCAGCCACCGCAACTGCTGAACTGTTGGGATTTCCATGTGAGACCATCGCACACGTATACCAAAATTACGTGAAATATGGTAAACCTCCAACCAGCAGGAGAAATGTAGACATAATGTGCAATTGATTCTCGAGGTAAGTACGGACTGTCCCATATCGTTACAAGGAATTGCATGGTTACTGTGGAGAAAATAACATTGGAATTGAATGAGGGTGTATCCACAAGCTTATGCATACCATGGAAAAAACTCTCTGCCATACCATGGAAAAAATAGGTTATGGCAGTCGACATCCACCTCATGTCCCCTTGTTGACTGCAAGGCACCAAAAGATTAGGCTACAGTTTGCAAAGGCCTATTGCAACTGGAGTGTGGAGGACTAGAAACACATTGCCAGTTCTGATGAATCACGGTTTCAACCCTGTCATGCTGATGGGAGGGTGAATGTGAGGTGTAAATCACATGAAGCGATGGACCCAGCTTCCCAAGTTGGGGTCATACAGGTAGGTGGAGGCAGTGTAACGGTTTGGAATGCATTTGCATGGGCTTCCTTGGGGGCCCTTGTACCTGTCGAGACCTCTGTCACCAGCACAAGGTATGTGAACATTCTCGCCAATCATCTACACCAATTCGTAATGATTCTCTTTCTCTATCATGACACCATCTTTCAATAGGATAATGCCACACTACATACTTTCTGAGTGACGACCAATTGGATATAGGCATTCAAGTCAGCTTACCACACTTGAATGGTCCCCTCTCAATCACCGGAACTCAACCCCGTTAAGAATTTGTGGGACAAATTGAAAAGGCCTGTTCGAGCCCACCAACCCCCACTGGCAACTGTGGCTGCTCTATGACAGGCAATCCTCACTTCATGGACAACAATACCACCTTCATGTTTTCAACACCTCACTGAGTCCTTATCAAAATGTCTGGCTGCTTTTGTGAGGGCAAAAGTTGGAGTAACAGGCTATTAGCTGTATATAACAATTTGTCCATTCAGTGTATTTGGCTGCAATAAACTTGGAAAGTGAAATGTACCTGTAACATAAACATTCTGCTGAAGTCAGATATTTATACCAGGTACACATTTTGAAAACAACAAACTTCTACAATTAAATTTCAAGGGAAATAAAAAATATAGCAAACTTGCATACAATTTAAAGAGGAATCTTTAGTGGTGAGTGGAACAATTTTTAAATTTGGTGCAAGTGGCCAATATGAGTAATAACAGATTATTTTGGTTTACAATGGAATAATGAAAGTAATTTAAAAAAACTAATAAAAGGTTATTCTTATTAGAATTAGAAAAAGGAACATAATATATTGCTTTGAATTTTTATTATCACATTGCTGAGAATTAAATGTTATTTCTTTTGGTATGTAACACAACCTATTTATATTTGCTAACAATAATAAATAACTGTTAAAATATATTTAGATTTATCTACAATTATTATGGATTCCCCCCTTTTCAAAATAAATATTAATATTTTAGTATATTTTTTCCCATTACTTTGCCTGTAACAATGTACCACACATAATATATTTTGCATAACATTTGAAAGACTTAAGCAATGCACCAAAGTTTCAAAATCTATGTTTTACAACAATGACAGTAATATAATAAGTGTTTGATGTTTTGATTATTAATATAATAGTTTAAATCTATCAGTATAGGTCATTTTTACCCAACATGGAAAATACATGTAAATATGACATAGTTGGTTTATGCAATAGTTTTGTCTGACTGATTTTATCTGTCACATTCATGTGCTTTATGCAACTTGCAAAAGTAGTGTGAATGTAGTATCTAATGGTATTAATTTATGGTAAAAGCTAGAACTCAATCCAGTAGTTTCATTGCACAGTGCATTTCAACAGGTTCAGAATAGAAGGTGACAAATTGCACTTAAGTCATGTGATACTTTAAGACAGGGCTCAGCAATCTTTTCTCATCAGCAGACCAGATGAGGAATCTTCAGAGTGTAGCAGGCCAGAACCTTACTTAGGGTATTAAACATTCTAAACTTATACCCCCCCCCCCCCCCCCCCGACTTTCAATGCCCTCAGTAGACAATATGAGTAAGCAATTAAATTTAAATATATATCTATTTTTTTAATGTAATTTCTATAATTTTAATGAAAAAAACTATTATTTTTAATTAAAATTAGAATTAAATATAAAAGACATTGAAAGTGAACAGCATAATTAAATCATAAATGAAATGCATTTTAATAGAAATTAACATTGACTCCATATACAAATACCACAAATTAAGCAGTGTAAGAAACATCAGTACTTTCATCAAAAGCCAAAGAAAAATATTTAAATTTGATGCAATCTCTGTAAAAGGTGTTTTCAATATATTGGAGTCCTGAGACCTTTGGGTAAATAAATTTTTGCATGTTTAATGAAGACAAAAATTTTTCAAATGCTTCTTTTCTATAATAGCCTCAAAAACTTTCAAAATTAGAATTATTACTGATGTAGTATATGAGTGAGAGCTGAGCTCTTTAATTGGGAGCTGAACACTACATTCAGAAAACTCAATTTACCCCTTTGTACAGAGTCTGATATGTGGGTCGCTGTTGTCATAAATTAAATTTAGACTATTAAAGAGCACTTTCAAAAATAGTGTAAAGGTCAATTAGGGAAAAAAGAAAAATTTATATTCCACAACATACTTTAAGAATAAGATAAAAAAAAGTTAAAAATTTTCTCGGTAATATTCGTAGGCCACTTGAAAAATGTCAGAGGGCCAGTGTGGCCTGAGTACTTGCTCTAAGAGTTATAAAAAGAGGAAAGTGCATCGGCTGCATCTACAAACATTGGTTGTAAAATATTTAGCACTGATGCAGCAGTAAACATGTCACCATTGGTTTGAAAACTATCATTTCAACAACTTAGATAATAAGCAGTCTTCTGGATAACTTTCAGTAGTTAATTATTGGCCATAACTGAAGAGGATCCATGTCAGAAACAAGAAGAGATTGCAGAAAAGTTTGGAGTTCATCAGCCAACTGCATCTAAGAACATTGAGGAATGTCAATCTGCATCTAAGAACATTGGCTGGAAATTAATGAGAAACATTTGGATATCAACAATCAATGTCACAAATAATTTGCTAGACAGATTAGCAGTTTGTCCCATCATGCCCAGAGATTGTAGAACCTTTTTTCGGATTGATTTGTTACTGATGACAAAAAAACAACAACATATGCTATAGTAATTTGAAGAGCAACAAACAATACTGTAAAAGAGGTCAAAATCCTGTTCAAATTCCAAAGCCAGGATTACATCAAAGGAAGTTTATGTTGTGTGTTTGGCAGATGGCTTCATCTTTTATGAGCTGCTCCAATATGGACAAACTGCTAATGCAGAATGGTAAAATAGGCAGCTGGATAAATTAAATCAAGCACTCTTTTGCTTGTTGGCCTTTTTTAAAGCAGGCAATTTGAAAGAAGCAAATGAATTACTAAGAACTTTGAGTATCAGATAAAATACCAGTTGTTTCATTTTGTGCAAGTGGTATGTAATTGGTTACACAGAGAAGCAGATAAAAATAAATGAAAATGTGCATTATGTACAATAGCAATACAAGCAGAAGTACATTCATTCTTACAGGATGTTTCTGGAGCAATAGGCATTTCACTACTAAAAAAAGCCATGGAAATATAGATGCAAAGTGATTTCTTTACAGGGGCAATTGATCAGTAGGCTCTTATATATTACTAATAACAATGAAACATTCTGAAAATAAATTTTCATGATTATAAATGAAATACATATTAAAAAAAAAAACCTACGGTGGTAATATGGTGGCCTGAAAGTTCCTTCAGCTACAGCCCATCGAGGTGGAAAGATGACAAAATCTGCTATAGCCACACCAGGTCGCACTGATGGGCAGGTCAAAACTGTAAAAATGGATGGATCCTTGAAAGACAGAATTATATTTTAAGTATTTAGGCACATTATTTTTATATTTACTTTTATACGTATAAAATACCATCTGTTAAATAATTTTAATGACACATATTTTCAATCTATGAATTGTACATGTGAAAAAAACAAACTATGTAGTAAAAATATATATTGCACCTCCCTCACACACAAAAAAAGTGCCACGGGTAAAAAAAATCCAATTCCAAAAAATGGTTTAAGGGAATGATGCTCTCTATTGAAAGTGGAAAAGTGTTAAAAATGCAAGTATATTATCAGCTACTAGACAAAAATTTTATCTCTTATAGACGGAGCACTCTTTAACTCTTCCAGGGCCCCATCTAAAAAAAAAGTTTACATCTAAAAGCCTAGCTATTTTTTCACTGTAATCAGCCAAAATAAAATTAATTTTAGAACTTTATGCCAAATTACTTATGAAAGGAATTATGCATGCTATATGCCAAATTAATCAGTATTTAATTCCGAATTTTCTTAAAATAAAATATTTTATGAAAAAGATAACATTTTAATAGGGCATTTTTAGAGTCATGTAATAAATATGCATCTGGCAACACAAATAAAAAACTAATAGGCAGCAATGATTATAATGCACATGAATAGAAAAGCTATTTCTTTCTATAAATTACCTAAAACAAGAAAAATAATCCTGTTTTGTAATTTTTTTTGTGGGACCTCTGTGGCAAGCAGCTGCTTGAGGGGGTATTTATTTTATTTTTTTTTTACCATATTTTGAGAAAAGTCCAAGCTTTCTACCAACTATGCTGAATCATATCAACAGGTCAATTTAAAAAATAATTAAAAAAAAAAGATTTTGAAAACCAATCAATTGAAATAGGTCATATTATACATCAAATTAAACAGAATTTAATTCTGAATTCTATAAAAATAAAAGATTTAAAGAAATTTGCAAACATACTAATTTTAATAAGACTTTACCACTGTGACATAATGGAAAAATAGATCAAAATATGCAATTAAGGTTTAATTTTGGAAAACCTGATGAATAAAAACAGTTAAATAATATATTAATTGAAAGAAAACTTCTTCCCGAATACTATAATATTTGCTGGAAACATGATTTTTATTTCTTTTAATGATTCTTTTCAGTGTGGTATATTTTAAAATACGGGCCAATGTTATACAAGGTGGTTGGATTGCTCACGTTAATAGGATGTCCCGTCCTCTTTATGAAATGGAAAAACACATTATTGTTTGCTACTTTTTTACTCAACGTCATGAATTTTTTCAATTTTTCTTTGGGTTTTGAATTTTGGGAATCTTGGCTAAGTGCAGAAAAATAAGTACATGAAAGCAAAAAAGAAAATGTGTATTGTCAGAGTGGCATAGCCAAGATATTGAGGTAAGTCGAGGGGAGGTTTAATTATTTTAAAACCATTCAATATGAACTTAAAATCTTGTGAAATAATGAGGTGAAAAAAAAAAACAGTTTTGCTGTGAGTGGAATTCGAACCCAGTCTCCTAGTAACTTGCCACATATGCTAACCACTACACCATCAACAGCTAACTTTTTTTCTTCAGCAAATGTGACATAAATTTTCCCATGGGAAAGTCATGAGGATTGTGCAAAAAAAGATATCATTGTCAACATGTGTACTAAAACATATCTTTTCAATTTTAATTAAAACTTCCCAAAAAATATTTAGTATTATTACAAGTGATAAATCAACAAATTGTCTTCAATGACAGGTTATCTATTGAGGAAGGAAAGGACTTACATTGATACTGCATTCATTTTAGTGTGAAAGGATGCACATAACATTCGACTGACACCATGCAAAATATTTTATGGGTTGGGTTGTTTTACCTCTGAACGGCACTTTTTTGCACAACATGGGCTAAATGGCCAGGTCACATGGACCCCGAAGGCTCAGAGAAGGTTGGGGGAGGGGACCCAGTGGAACAGCTGTTGGGAGACAGATGGTAGCCTCCCGTCAAGGCCACCCAGCGTGTTCTTTAATGTGCACAGGGTATGGCTCTCCCACACACGGGGCCACGGCTTAATGTCCCATCTGACGGACGGTGGCCTTTCCAAGCCCATCGGTGTCCCCTACTGACCGTGGGCAGGGCGGGCAATTTTGCAGAGATAAATCTCAACGCTGACCCAGCTGGGACTCGAACCTGGGAACTACAGATTACAAGCCTGGCGCGCTACCGACTGAGCCACCCCCGCCCCCCAAAATATTTCATGTGTTCATTTATTTATATATTCAATGGAGTTTTAATAAAATTTTATCTTAGATGTGAAACAATTTTTATGGTATTGAAATTTAATAAAAACTAATGAAAATACTAGGGTTAATTGATTAAGGTAGTGGAATTGAATACAAAGAGGCTGAATATCTGATAACTGCCAAAATATTATTGCAATTCTAATTTCAATACAGTTTATTCTACTCAAGGATAAAACTGATATACTTACTGGATGATCAAAAGACACAGTATTAACAGCCATAAAATTTGAAAGATTGTATTTATATGGTACATAGTTGCCATGCCAAGCAACAACATCAAATGGAGAATGTCCCTAGAATAAAATTTCAAAAATATATAATTAATATTATGCTCATTTTACAGCTAAATGCTACAGAATACAAATAAGCAGTTCAATTATGCTACCTTAAAAATGAAAGTGTTAAAAACTTAATAACTATAATAATAGAAGGAACTTCTGTTAAAAATGCAATATTGATAACCACAATACAGCAAAAGATGTCTACTAATAAATCAGCACTTTGGAGTCAATTCAAAAATTGTCTTGAGCCAGGTGAGATACGAACCCATGACCTTCTGATAACATGTCAGGTGCTCTGAACCACTGAGCTACCGGCTGCTGAGCAAGATTTCCTCTAATTAATGCTATGAACATTTCTATGATGTCACATATATATTGATATTGATCGGCGGCCCATAGCTCAGTGGTCCAGAGCACCTGACATGTTATCAGGAGGTCGTGGGTTCGTATCCTAGCCGGCTCAAGACAATTTTTCCTCTAAAATTTGAATCGACTTCAAAGTGGTGATTTATTAGTAGATATTGAATACGTCGAATTTATTTCACTATTTATCACTAGCATACTTGTAAGACATACTTTCCATCTATATGGCCAATAGAAAGCTGCTTGTGGCTAGATTGCCTGAATATCGCCTATATGTGACGTAATAGAAATGTTCATAGCGTTAATTAGAGGAAATCTTGATTGGCAGCCAGTAGCTCAGTGATCCAGAGCACCTGACATATTATCAGGAGGTCGTGAGTTCATATCGTATCGCACTCGGCTCAAGACAAATTTTCCACTAAAATTTGAATTGACTTCAAAATGCTGATTCATTAGTAGATATTGAATATGTAGAGTTTCACTATTTAGCAAAAGATGTACTTGTAACTGGAATGAAGAACAGATATTATTTAGTAATATATTTTTAAACATCAGGATAAACTACTTTTCAACTTCCTATATAGCATTTAAGCAGAGCAGAACTTGGATATAATGGTTTGGCTATTACATTATTTCAATTATTAAGTCGATAATGGCATTTTCCAGGCCAACAACAGTAAACACTATGTATAACAACCTCCCTTACTATGTCATACTTCTGGGTTAAACACAGTTTTTTTCCCTACTATCAAGAATATGGATTTTCTTCGAAACACTAAAGTTGACATTCTTTAATAAAAGCTCTATGAATCAATATGGAAATTTCTTAATGATGGAAGAGAGACAGTTTTATTTTAATCTTTCACTAAAAATGCATGGGAACATGCCATCATCTTTTTTTTTACTTCAATTGACACTAATTTTTCAAGGTTACAATATGTACACTTACAAATGGGTATACTCTATTACCAAACAGATTCAATGACCATGAGAATTGGCTACTTAGCTAGCAGCAAAGACATAGCTATTATAAAAAATTGCAACTTTCAGTCACTGTGTTGCCTAGAAAAGTTGTGTTGTAAGATCTTCATTTTGTGTATTATCTGTACACTACACTAAAGCAAAAATCTCTGGTAATATAGAAATGGAATAACTTAATTTGATATGTATCAAAAATGCATTTATATGGCTGCTCTAAATATGGTTGCCAACTTTTTATTTTATGAAAAAAAAAAAAAGACATTTAGATTCCATTTATTTTCTAAAATTTTTGCTTTTCTTTTACTCACAATGCATAAATATATGTAAATATTTGATGTATTATCACCTGCAAAGTATTTTTTTCTATAATTCACTGTATTATAAAAAAAACTTTATATTGTATTGATACTAAACAGAAATAGTGTATGGCTCTTTGGAATGCTCTTGAATGCTCACACATGAAGCAGTTGCACCAAACACTTGTGGTAAAACAGACGTGCTCTCTATAATAACACAGAATCGTGTGAGATTGGTAAGGCTTATAGCAATTGGTTTAGCATTGCTTCTGGTGTTCAACAAAGGTCCATTTTGTCCCCTTTTCTCTTTAGTTTGGCTATTGATTATGTTATGCGAAATTCACTGAAAGGGAAAGATTTTGATTGGTGTAGGGAACCCCTCATTATTGGAGGCTAATTTTACCATAAACTTACAACACCTTGAACCTTGAACCTAAATTCAAGTGAGCTTGTATTATTTTATACTGTATGAGAAACCAGGACAAGCCCAACATGCTTCACACATGTGATTCATTAGGGGGCAACAGTTGGGGTTTCCCTAATGGGAATGCAGGCAGCATCCCAGCATGTTCCAGTCATGCATGGTTGGTGGCAAATCCAGGAATATTGCTGACTACGGCATAATCTTTACATTACACAGGCACTCTCTAGAGATGATCACAAGTAGTGGCCAGACACATTTGCTATGAGAAGTGTCCAGTAAAGAGTGAATGGGTATCAGGATTTCATTAGCATACCTACAAGCAGTTACACTTTCTGTGATGAACACTACAGGTGATTGGAATCATAACAGATGTTGCCTCTAGACATATCATCTCTACATTTGAGTTTAATGATTGTCTGCATTCACACAAAATGGGAGCTGCCATTGAACATGGTATGACAGTTATCCCTCCAGACAATTTTAGTGTGACACCATTACAATTCCATTCACCAAAGACATGGAGTAAGAGGTGCAATGGATTGGACAAGTTGTCTGCTAATTGTCTTCCTTGCTAAGAGCAACCTTAAGGGTGGTATTGCAGTTTTCTGATTAGTCAATAGCATTGATTCAGCAAGAGCCTGTTTTCTAATCATGCAATTTTCCCATTATCTGGTTGCTCCAGAGCCTGCCAAGATGGGTGTAGATATCATTCTGTAATCAGTTACCATCACTAGCCAACTGTTGTCATATTATGCCCAATATTCACATTGGTATGATGGTTGATGATCCAGACTCACAGAGCAACTATTCACCTTCTCTCAAATAATGATACTACTGGTGTACAGTGTCCTTGCATTTTTTGATGATGTGCCATTAAAACTCTTCCCAGACCAATGGTGCTTGTGTTTTTACTTACCTCTCTTTAAAATTTATATTAATTTATTGTGAAAAATAAATGTATTGGTACATAACATAGCATACTTGTATTTATTAATAATCTCAGGATACTCTGTGTTTTGGTGAGGTTTTGAATTTTTGTTATTGATATTTTAAAGACATGATTCAGTGTCAGAGGCAGCAATTTCCTGAAATTCAAAAGTAATTTGTTACTTCCAAAACAGATCCAGAGAAAGGTAATTAAAAAAATATACTATGTATGCAATGTTAATAATTTTTAGATTAATGAACTCAGGGTAAGATTGTAACATCCACTTTCTTTTGCTGAATACAGCTTAAAAAAAAAGAGTTGGACCTTGAGTGAGTCCAATTTTTCTCTGAGCAGAGAAGCCTTTTTTTTGCCTACTGGAAAGTAAATGGTTTTAAAATTAACTATCACTTACTACAATGGGATATCTACAAATACAAGGGGAGTTCACATGACGAGTTGCAACTGAAAATGATGTATAAAATTTAAACTAGTACTAATGTCAAAAATGTTTAAAACTATATAAATTATAATTTTATCTCATTTAAAAAAAAATTGAGATAAAAGTGTTTACTTTGTTGTCTGTCTGTCTGTCTGTCTGAAGACATTGAACTTTTCCTTTTTGAAGAAAAATTAAAAATTCTTTTTGGGTTGGCTAATATTTTTGGTACTGATGAAATAATATGATTTGCACTTAACTGAATATCCCCAAAGCTATTGCTTCCTCTAATATTGGACAAAAAACAAATATTCTAAATTTTTAACAAATATTCCAAATGATATATTTATGCTAGAAATTTGAAATTTTGGTGGTGGAATGTGAAGGTCGTGAAGTTTTCACTGGTAACAATCAGTTGACCTCTTACAGCTAGGGTAGGTGGGAGATGCAATTGTTTTAAGAGATAATTGGGGAACTCGTCTTTATTTGGACTGGTACTAATGATATATTATAATTCCCAGTTTTCAAATCCTTAAGTTTTAATTTATATTGATAGAGATTGCTAATTATGGAAATGGTGAATTTTAACAAATATTGCAAGTGAACTGTTTATGGTAGAAATTTGAAATTTCAGTGGTAGAGTATCAAGAAATATTCCACTGACAGCTTGCCCCTTTTTCTCAGAGGGCTGTGAGGAAAACAACTTTCTAAATTTAAGAAATAAAAGACAAATTTAACTCCATTTGCATTTTCTCCCATCATCCATTAGAAAATTAAAACTTTAAAGAAGAGAAAAAGTAGGTAAATGAAAAACTTCATTTTCTTTGAAAACAGGATTCCCATATGCATCAGAGATGATATGCATTTTCTAGTTTAATTTAAAGCTTGAAATTCATTAATATTTTTATCACTTTGTCGAATTCAGAGTTTTTGAGTGCCAAATAGGCTTAAAATGAGTGAAATAAAAAAAAAAGTTTTAAAATTATTGATCACTTGCTTGAAATGTTTACATTATTTAAATGCAGTTTGATGTATCTAGTCCAAAGCTTTGTATATTGTTTTTAGGTCTAATCACTGCAGTTTTTACTCATAGTTGAATTTTGAAAAAGACACTATAATATTCCAGAAGTGGTTTCGTATTACAACTTGTAAAATAATCCTGTAATAATGATTGTAAAGTTAAGTTGAAACACAGCTCTATATTTGAAAATTAATTCATTATGCTGAAATAGTGAATAAATTTTGAAGTTCATTAATCTAAAAATTAACACTGCAAACAGAATAATTTTAAATTTTTTTTCCTCTGGATCTATTTTGAGGTAGCAAATTATTTTCAAATTTCAGGACAACTTCCTGTCTCTGTCACTGAAGCATGTCTTTAAAATCTCAATAACAAAATTATAAACTTGACACAAACACAGAGTAAACCATTTAATACTACACTTGAAGATACTAATACAATATTAATATGGTTCAGCTACTTAAAGTAAGAAATATACAAATACCAACCTGATGGGCAGCAAACAATTTGCCCTGAAATTTATTTACAACTGTAAACCTTGGAACTTCTTTGTCTTCAAAACAAGCTACAGGTGTCAAAAAGTCCCTTGGATTTGCAAGTCCATTGGCACCTTAAAAAGCAAGATTTAACATTACAGAAAATGCAAAGAGATATATCTAATAAACTGCTAAAAAAAATTCAAAGATGTGCAAAGTTAATACCTTCAAAGAAATAACACCTAACTGTGAGCTTTTCAAACAGTTTAATTTGTGATTTTGGTAAGAGATGCCATTTTATTAAATATGTAAGTGATTATACTGTTAAAAATATGCAATTATCAAATGATCTGTATAAATTAAATCTAGTTACCGAATTCCCATGTCTTTAAACTTCCTAAGAGATGCTATTTTTATTTATGCAGTGAGAAAGCAATATTTAAAGTGTTTAAGGGAAAAAATATTTTCTACAAATATAGGTAGAATTACATATCAATGTTAGTCAAGTATGAAAAACAACTCCACAAACTGCCTCCCATATTTGAACACTGATTCAAATTTAGAAGGTGGTTTGGCAGTTTTTTTCATACTTGCCTAGTATTGAATCTACTGCCTCCATAGGATTTGGGTTGTTTTACCTCTGAGCAGCACTTTTTTGCACACACTGGGCTAAATGACCAGGTCACTAGGACCCTGAAGGCTCAGAGAAGATTGGGGGAGGGGACCCACTGGACAACTCTTAGGAGAAAGATGGTAGGCTCTCATCGAGGTCATCCAGTGTGTTCTTTAATGTGTACAGGATATGGCTCTCCTGCACACAGAGCCACTGCTTAACATCCCATCTAAGGGATGGTGGCCTTTCCAAGCCCATTGGTGCCCCCTACTGACTGAGGACAGGCCAGAGAGTTTTGCAGAGATAAATCTCAATGAATTTTACTGTGGTGGGATTCCTTTATTCCAGATTCCACTGTCCAGGTGGGATTTGAACTTGGGAAATGCAGATTATGAGTCTGGCACACTACCAACTGAGCCACTCCCATCCCACTAGCATAGGAACATCATAATATTAGTGTTGTTGCTTAGCTCAAGATGTCCCCAAGTATATCAGAAGAGTACTTCTGTGTGCAAAGTGTCCACTGATTAGGTTCTTCAATTACTGGCAGCAGAATGCAAAATCATAAGGGTTTGAGGAACACTAAATTGTTTCTTGACTGATATTAAAAGCCAAGTAATGCTTCTCTTGAGACCTCTTCACAGCTCATTACCAAAAAACTTTATCAGCAGCTGATTGGCTAGAGCAAATCAGCTGCTGATATTATCAGGTCTCAGGACAAAATTATCAGGTCTCAGGACAATTTTTCTATTAATTTTCATAAATTTTTAATCATGAATACACTACAATTTTAATAAATCTGAACAATAAAGGATAAGAAACATTATAATCTATTTGAAATGACAGGTTTCTCAGTCATTATATAATGAAGGAGAAAGGAGGGGAGGAAAAGGTCATTTCTGACCCATTATTTTAAAAAAATTTCAGCCATTTAAAATCACTCAGCTAATAAATCATCCCTCTTCAGAGAATCAGAAAACAATGGAAATAATATATTTGAGAAGCTAGGGTCAGGGTAAATCTACTGCTGATATGAGCATTAGCTTCACAATCATTACTTTACTTGCAGATTTATTCAACAATGATTCTAAAGTTATACTTCAATTAACAGAAACTGCAAGTTCAAAAAATTTATGAATTAATATTTGTTACTTTATGTCTGTTATTCTGTAAAGTTTTTTTAAAAAAAAATATAAGCTAACATTTGTTAAGTGGTATATTATCTGTGAAATAATTTGAATGCTCTGTTAATGATTTCTGATGCTTTTTTTTTTACAAACCAATTTTTGAAACAAAGTGCACCAAAAGTTTGAGAGGGAATTCAGGTAAAAAAGTTTTCTTTAAGAATTTCAAATTACCTTTAGCTTTCTTTGGAATCACTTTAAACATTTTATTTGCTTCATTGGCATTTTCTAATGGTAACAGTAACATACAGATGATACCAAATTACTTTTCAACAAAATAGAAAAATTATTTTTATTACCTATGGGTCCCAAGTAAGGCAAAATGAAATGAGCATCAAAAACCTCAAGGATGTAGCCTCGACTTGGTCCTTCTAAACTGACACTAAATTTCATGCCTTGCTATGATAAAAATACAAATATGAAACTAATATAGTTTTACCTAATTTCATAAAAATGACAAAAAAAAAAATACTCTTCAAAAAAATACTACTTTACATCATTCACCAATTTTTGAATCATGCTTATTACAAAATATATATTTTAAAATTCTCATGATTTTTAAATTTAAAAACTTGAAAAATATAACAAAGCTGAATATAACTAAAAGAACATTGCAAATTATTTAAAGAGCATTCATTACAGATTTAAATTGAATGTCAGAAGCAAAACTGCACACTTGGTATTAAGCAGAAGATGAAAGTTACTTGACTTTTGAAAACCCTAATCTACATGAAAAGGGAAATACCCTGACCAATACAAATGAGTGCATCCCAAAGATATTAGCACAAAAACTGCAAGATCACATTCAGAAACAAACATATAGACTAATCATACATTAATATCACAAATCCATTGCTCATGATTAGGTTTAGTTAATGTAATAAAAATAATATTTCTAGCTTCTAAAATTAAGGAATAATTTCAGTTATGTTACAGGAAAGCAAAATTCCACATTCTGTAATATCTAAAATAAGATTTTTTAAGGAAAAATAACAGAAGTGTATGACTGATGTAAAATAGCAAAATTGCTGCAGATTCAAATGTTCAAATCACTGTATATACCAAATAAATATTGCTGCCATAGGCAGTGCTAGACTACTGGTTCATGGCAGTGAAGTGTAAAGGGATCTGACTTTCAATACTAACTGTACAAATAGAAAGGAGCAGGTAAGCATTATGAACTTCTAAGGCTTTACAACTAAAGTACAAGAAATACACATAGTATATCAGTGGTATTTGAACAATTACAATTCAATCCTTTGCATTTCAATGTAATCAGATGTATTATGTGTTAAGAAATAAAATATTATTATATGTACAACTGAATAAATTAAAAATATAATGATTGCTTATGTCCTACATGTTTCACGGTAACACAATTACTGCTTTAACCCTTTTATACCATACTGGCCCAATATACAGAATATATATATATATGAAAGTGTTAAAAACTTATATATTCATTTAATTTTAGACATTTGTTTAAAAACTGGTCTGATCAAAATATAAAATTTGCAAATTATAACACAAGATACAGTAACTCTGTTAATCTCGTTGAATTCTTACCTAGGAAAACTGTGGCTAAAAAACATTATAACTTATTTACCTTGCACCAAAATTATTTAATTTTTTGACAAACAATATAAAAATGGAAACAAATTTACATAGCTTTACTTCAAATCTTCATAAATGGCTACTACATATTGATAATATTGAGGTTTTTTTTTCTCTTGTAATATAATTTCACATTTTTTTGATCATTCATCAAACTTTTTTCTTTCCATTGGTTCAAATTATTTTGCTCTTCAATTACTTTAAAAATGCTTAGAGTTTAGACTATTTGTTGCCAAAAATGATTAATCAGATATTGAGTTTAATAAATTCCACAGGCGAGTTTTTAAACTCTTATGGATTTCTGTAAATTCCAATTGAAATAGTTGTGCCCACTGGGCAGACCAATGTAATCAGGTGTATTATATGTTAAGAAATAAAATAAAACATTATTATTATATGTACAACTGAATAAATTAAAAAAGATTGCATATGTCCTACATGTTTTATGGTAACACAATTGCTGCTTTAACCCTTTTATACCATACTGGCCCAAAAAGGCCAAGATTTCAAATAGACTCATCCAAGCAATTCTATTCCTTCCTCTTCCCTACCTCCTACCTGCAGTTTGAGCTGGTATAATAGTGAAAGGGTTAACAGGTAGGCTTATATATTTCATTACAGATATTTAGTAATACATGATTATGGATGATTGGACTTTCCATCATATAATTCATATGTACTTTTGATCTCAGTTCCCAGAGTGCAACTTAAATGGTATTTGTAGTAACAACCTGTTGAATTTAAAATATTTTAATTGCATATAGATACCATTGAGTAATTTTTATACAATGAAATAGTTTTTATTAAATTACTGTAATAGCAGAATGTACTATTAAATGTTCAACCTTCAACAATTCCTTAAATACCAAACAGTGCTGTTGAAATCAATATGTATATAAATTTGATTTAAACCCTTAATATATATTCAGCATAATTTTTTTTATAAAAAGTTAGATGTTATGGAGATTTGAATTTGGCTCTCAACACATAATGAGTCTACTCCTGAATTTTGAAAACCAATATAATAATAACGGTTAAAATGAAAATATAGTAAACCTACATTCACAACTTCATCATTCATGAGATCTGCAATTTATTTTTAATTTGTATTTGAACAATTTAACTCTAATTGCAAATCATCTGTGAAATATCTTTTATGAAATGGGCATAGTTCGAAATATAAAAATATATCTCACACCTCATGATCATTTATTACAATAATTGAATCAGTATTTTAGACCATAAGGGTAGGAAATGAGATTAACAGGAAAATTTTGTACCTTCCAATATGTAAGAATGTACGGGCCTCATGAACATAATTTTGTAACAGCTTTGGTTTGAAACCAAACTGTTTGGCACTTTGTTACTTGTACATTAGAGGGTACTTGGCTTCTGATGACAAGGCCTCCTGATACAAATCTCTCATCTAACCCTGAAATGAAGGTGTTATTGTGACATACATTCAAGATTCACAGTCACACTTTCAAGCACAGTTTGGATGCAATTGAGAAAGGCTTCACAGTAGAACAAACTACAGTGCATGAGCTACTGATGATAAATAAAATTTGTAAAAGAGAAAAAGAATGTACAGGACAAAAATTTAAACTTCAAGGGAGCAAATTCTCATTAAAATAATTAATTCTAATAAAATTATATTGTTTATGCTTAACTTTGGATATTTTCCCCAATGGTTACACATACATTATTGATTATATATTTCATTGGTGGCCAGTCCACCCTTCCATTTCAGTTTTACATGCAGCCCACCATTCAGTCTCAGTTTTCTATGTGGCCCTTCAGCTTAAATGTTTGCTCAGGCCTGCACTAGATGTTATTCTTGTTGGAAGATGTTCAATGAAGCAGACTCCATCACCGACATCCAAAAGTAACTAAATGTAATCAAGCCATCTATGATTGTGTTGTGTTGTTTTACCTCTGAGCGGCACTTTTTTGCACACCATGGGCTAAATGGACAGGTCACATGGACCCCGAAGGCTCAGAGAAGGTTGGGGGAGGGGACCCACTGGAACAGCTGTTGGGAGACAGATGGTAGCCTCCTGTCAAGGCCATCCAGCGTGTTCTTTAACGTGCACAGGGTATGGCTCTCCCGCATACGGGGCCACGGCTTAACGTCTCATCCGACGGACGGCGGCCTTTCCAAGCCCATCGGTGTCCCCTACTGACCGTGGGCAGGGCGGGGAATCTTGCGGAGATAAATCTCAACACTGACCCAGCTGGGACTCGAACCTGGGAACTACAGATTACGAGCCTGGCCCGCTACCGACTGAGCCACCCCCGCCCACCATCTATGATCAATGCTTGCTGGAGGCCATCAGTGAATTCAGTAGATTTCCTTCCATTAATGATCTCCAAGATTAATTTTACTAACTTAAGCCACAGTGTATCAAAATTAAACAGTTAAAAACACACTAATACTGTCTGCCCTATATAATCATTTAACTAGATGACATAGAACAGGATGGAGTGACATACCTATCAACTTCTTATACTATTACTATCTATTAGCCATGACAGTGGAGGTAGTTTTTTTAATATTATCAGCAATCTTTAGGTGCTAAAGTATCTTGGCTAGCTTTAAAATAGCAACTGAGTAGTGTAATATCACTGATGAACTGTCTGTTGAAAACTGCAGTGCATACTCCTGACTTCAAATGAACGATCACCTGCATTTACTACATATTCATCAGACAATTAATTGGTAACAACATGCTATTCAGTGCTTGGTAGTTGTTTTTAATATTCTGAATTTAAAATAAAGGATTTCACTAATTCTTAGAAGCACTGGTAACAGTTCAGATAAAACACACAAGCAGAAATTAGGTTGGGTTGTTTTACCTCTGAGTGGGACTTTTTTTTGCACACCATGGGCTAAATGGCCAGGTCACAAGAACCCCAAAGGCTCAGAGAAGGTTGGGGAAGGGTACCCACTGGAACAGCTGTTGAGAGACAAATGGTAGCCTCCTGTCAAGGCCATCCAGTGAGTTCTTTAACACGCACAGGATATGGTTCTCCCGCACACGGGGCCATGGCTTAACGTCCCATCCGATGGGTGGCGGCCTTTCCAAGCCCATCGGTGTCCCCTACTGACAGTGGGGAGGATGGGGAGTTTTGCTGAGATAAATCTTAACGCTGACCCAGCTGGGACTCGAACCTGGGAACTGCAGATTACGAGCCTGGTGCGCTACCGACTGAGCCACCCCCGTCCCCAAGCAGAAATTAGGGAATTGAAAGAACATGGTATTCAATAAATAAAAATAGTGGTAAAGCCATACGTTGGCATTTAGAAATATAATCATAATAAGGATATTTTATAAATTCATATCAAATTGGAAATGTACACCATGTTTGTTACATCTAAACTACATATATTTATATGATATAGCATAAGAAATTCAAATGGAATTTACATTAAAAGAATTAAGTTTCACTTGTCATACTAAGAATGAGTGTATTTTTGCAGTCATTTCAGAATCTGTCAAAATCTGCAGCTGATGGAGATCTGAAATGGTTAAGCAGGCAGCAAGTTATGGAAAGTTGGCCATGCATATAAAAACATAATATCCATTTGGGTTAAAAAAAAATGTGGCCATCTTAAGCAGGTGGCAACTTACAGAGATGGTCAACATCACAAGTTTTACTGTAACTCATATCATCAGTGATTAAAGTTCCAGTTACAATTAGAATGTGGGAAACTAGATTTTGAAAACAATTTTCAATTAAGCACTAAATATGCAAAACAGTTTCAGTGATA
Source organism: Ryuthela nishihirai (assembly GCA_038380435.1). Taxonomy (NCBI): domain Eukaryota; kingdom Metazoa; phylum Arthropoda; class Arachnida; order Araneae; family Heptathelidae; genus Ryuthela; species Ryuthela nishihirai. The sequence goes on along the minus strand of JAWZYU010000032.1, from coordinate 2,279,158 downwards.
CAAAAGTGTGAAAATTTTACTTCCTTCTCCTCTTTAATAATAAGGTCTAATTAAGGGATCTAGATTAAAACTCCTCAAAATGAAACATATCTTGATCCTTTGCACTTCAATTTTGTTATTACATTTATTGTAATGTTCAATAGAATTCTTGCTCCTTAAATAATTTTATCTTGTCAAATCACCCTTGTCTTTCAAAATAACACACCATAATTTATATGTAGAAATGTTTGTTATATATCTTTGACTTTTGCAAAAGAGTATAATTCTTTACATCAAGTTATAAATTCTACAACTATGAATATGTTCAATTATTTTCTTTCAGTATAGATGAAGTTAATAAGACTCTAAGAGTTATTTAACTTTTCGAATCTATGAAGTGATTGTGATTTATGTCTTTCACGGGAACACTGTATTTATATTTATTAACCATTGTCAATGTTTATTTTTATAATTAGCATTTTTTAAATGTAAATTACATATCAAATTATTGATAGTTTAACAGCAATGACAAATACTTGGTTCAATTATAATAGCATTGTTTCATAAACTGTGATGGAAAAACATAAATTACTGAAACTGCTAACATAGTTAAGCTAGAAAATTTTTTTTAAATAAATGACAGCATAAATATGAACATTTCAGAAGTTTTAATAACTAACATGCTTACCTGTATTATGCATATTTCATTTGGATCAACTACCATTCTGCCAAATTCTGTATTGATGGATAATCTCCCTTGTTGTGGAACTGCAAATAATTTATAGAAGCATAATGTGCATTCTACTTGATTACTAAAAATGTTGACTATATTTAATATGCACTATGTATTATAAAAGTATATTATATATTTATATATATATATATATATAAAAGTATATTATATATATACATGTATTATAAAAGTTTATACAATACTGATAATAAGAAATAGTATGCTATATACCTGTGGTCAGTAACTGATAGCACTTTGATGATGATGGTTTAATTGGCATACAGCATTATCAACAATGATTAACAAATTTTTTGACATAGCTTACAATAAGAGTAGGTCCTTTGGTTGATAATATATACAGGGTGAATCTGAAAAAGTGGGCAAAACTTTACGGGGTGGTAGAACGCAGCTATACGAGCAATATTCGTCATAGAATGTATGGTCGGAACGCAAACGGCGAGCCGCTAGGTGGCATTGGAAATGGTATAAAAGGGTCGGTCCTCGCACCCAACGGCATTTCTACTGTGGATTGCCGAGAGGATGGCTGGTTATATTAACCACGAAATGGCGGATATGCACTTTGTGTACGGTGCGGCGGACGGGAATGCAAGTGAGGCACAGAGACGTTACCGCGACCGGTTTCCGATTTGCCTGGTGTCTTCGCAAATGTGCGTCGGTCCCTATCCTGCAGGTGTGAAGCCTGCATTACAGCTGGCAGCAGCTCTTTTGAGCAATTTCTTGGAGCATGTACCTCAATTACATTCCTGTTAATAAAATGCTTTCTGAAGTATCTCCTCTCCTTCTTGTGTTCATTCTTTAAATGTGACAGTGGAAAACTACCTTTTAACTTCTCACCGCTTGCGTTCTGACCATACATTCTATGACGAATATTGCTCGTATAGCTGCGTTCTACCACCCCGTAAAGTTTTGCCCACTTTTTCAGATTCACCCTGTATATATCTTGTAAAGTTACATTCTGACTACCCCTCACATGTTTTTTAGCTGCACTCTGCCTACATTTGCCCCATTTCCAGTGAGAAAAAATCACAGGTTTTAAAATGATTACAATATGGATAGGTTGGGTTGTTTTACCTTCTGAGCAGCACTTTTTTGCACACCATGGGCTAAATGGCCAGGTCACATGGACCCTGAAGGCTCAGAGAAGGTTGGGGGAGGGGACCCACTGGAACAGCTGTTAGGAAACAGATGGTAGCCTCCCGTCAAGGCCATCCAGCGTGTTCTTTAACGTGCACAGGGTATGGCTCTCCCGCACACGGAGCCATGGCTTAACATCCCATCCGACGGACGGTGGCCTTTCCAAGCCCATCGGTGTCCCCTACTGACCGTGGGCAGGGCGGGGAATTTTGCGGAGTACAATAAGGATAAAGCAGTAAAACAATAGCTGAACGAAAAAAAAGAATGACTTCAACCAACAAAGAACAGAAAAACTCATTCCACAATATGGTGTCACAATCTTTTCAGAGACTATGTCAAAAAGTACACAGATGAATAGAATTACCCTATATTTTCATAATAGGGATTTGAATTAAAAAACTTAAATTATATGTGTTGCTTTCTGATGATATTTTGACTATTTTTATTTACAAATCAGTGTACTAGTTTAAAATTATACACTAATTCAAAATGTATAACAATTATTTTTTTTTTTGGAATTAATGGAAGAAGTGGGACACTACTGGTGTCCCACTCTATATGTGTACATTTATTTTTCCCTTTCTTATGTAAGAGGGTGCAGACATTATAAACTTGTTACAAAATGGGTATGTGAGATACAAAAATAATTAAAAACTACTGGATTAGAAAGTATGTGACATAAAAAAAATCTGCATTAAGGGGTACATCACATAATAAGATTGAGAAACATTGATGTAGATTTTTTTTTTTTTTTTTGGGGGGGGGGGAGGTATGATGCATCAACAACTAAGGCTATTATGCACCAAATAGGCAAAGGTCAAGGAACCCAGAAGCAAAATTAAAAAACGAGAGGCAAAAAATATTACAACAACAGAAAAAGCATTGGGTGATAAGAATTTGGGTAAAACAATCTTATAAAAGCACACATGGTATTTTCTGCCTGTTTGTGGAAGTGGAGGAACCCTTTTTGGTTTGTTTTATTTGCTGAGCACTATGGATTGTTTTCTTTGGGTGGTGCATTTTGGGGATCTTGACAAGGCACAAAAAAGGTTAGAAAGCACCAGGGAAAAAAAATTCAATATTCTCAGAGTGCACAGCCAAGAACTTAGGGGGGGGGGGGAATTATTTTAAAATCATTTAATATAAACTAAGATTTTCTTTTTTTAACATAAAATTTTGACAAGATGAGAAGGGGGGTTTTGATGAAATTTGCCCTCCCAATCATAGAACTGATTTCTGTGCCAAAGAAATTCCTTTTGCTTCTGTTGGGTTGTTTTACCTCTGAGCGGCACTTTTTTGCACACCATGGGCTAAATGGCCAGGTCACATGGACCCCGAAGGCTCAGAGGTTTGGGGAGGGGACCCACTGGAACAGCTGTTGGGAGACAGACGGTAGCCTCCTGTCAAGGCCATCCAGCGTGTTTTTAACGTGCACAGGGTATGGCTCTCCTGCACACGGGGCCATGGCTTAACGTCTCATCCGATGGATGGCGGCCTTTCCAAGCCCATTGGTGTCCCCTACTGACCGTGGGCAGGGCGGGGAATTTTGCGGACCTTTTGCTTCTGTATCCAAGATCTCATTCATTCTCAAGAAACAATGAAACATCAGACTTTTTGACTGGAAAACAATGAATAAAAGAAATTAACAAATAACCTATGTTTAAAAAATCTGTAGCAACAAGTTGTAAGACTTCCTTACAAAAAAGGGAGGTAGCATAAATTGAATCCAAAAGATCAATAACAATATATGAACCTACAGAAATAAAGTCAAAATATATCTATAGAAATGAAGCTTTATCAAAGAAGCATAAATAAAATACTAACTGAACAAATGGAGCTGATATCCAGAGTGTCAAGAAATCAAACTGATACTGCAAACAATCCATTTCACACACAATGCACAAGTAACCAATTAATGACATCTGCTTGTTGCTGGATGTGACCTAGTTTACACAGCACATTGCTGGAACAAGTGGTTTAGGTTTCAATCACAGGAAATTATGCACTGAATGCTGGGATAAATGACAAAAAAGTAACTCTAGAAGTAATGAAATGGGTTTAAATCAGAAGAGTAAAATAGAAAAAACAAAACAAAAAAAAAACAAAAACAGATGTACTTTTACTTGGTAACTGTTTCTCAAAATTCTCTGATTAAAAAAAAATTGGATAATTTTTAGGAGAATTCTGAGACTAAGAAAAATGAGTTTGCAATAGTTCAGATTAAACTCATGAGCTTAAAATCAGGAGGTTGCTCCAACACTAAATGTATCTTTTTTTTATTGTCATTTCAGAATCTATTGTCTGCAGATGATGTGGACCCTGGAAAAGTTATAGATCAGTTATAAATAAATCCATAGAGATGAATATAGAAGTTAAATGAAAGTATAAAGTTTCACTAACTTAGCAAATGCAACTGTATCCAATTATCATGGACTTGTTTATAACAGACAAGCCAGTGTTGCAAAGGCATATACTGTACATTCAGTTAGGGCAGTTGCATCTTTGCTTTATTGAACAACATAAATTGCCAGAACCTAAGATTCAGAAAGATTTCAGTTTACCTTTTGGGAAACTATGCAATAAATGATAGGAATAATTCTAGAAATATTAAAATAAGTTTAAATATGAAAATTGATATACTTACTTGGCACTGATTTTTTAAAGGTTTTTAGTTAATTTTTAGAAGAATTTCAAAACTTTATGGAAATATTTATTGATAATAAGTTCAGATCAAACTCATGAATAGAAATCAGAGGTTTGATAGAACATGTATAAAGCAAATAGAAATGATGGTTGATGCTGAAAATGGGGTTATGAATGGTGATAACAACAGTAGTTTTTTTTATTTCATAGTGCATAAAAATTTCCCACCTAATTGAAAAGGAAAACAATATTTATCAAATTTAATCTATATAGTTTTAATAAGATATATTAAATCAAATGTGAATTTATAATTGAAAAAAAGTGAAGTTTCATATATTGTAGTAGGGATCCATAGTACCATCATACTAGGAATATCTGTTTCTGGACTGTGATTTCAGAATCTGTCAATGGCTGCAGATGATGGAGCCTGTGTTTTTAAATTACTACTTATTTGTTGCATACAAGTGCAATTTTTTCTATCACACCTTGTGGCACATTTGTTAACTACTCACAACCTACTAGCTAAGAACACTTCTAAAAAAAATGCAAAATTTGTTAATTTTCATGAAAAAAAATGAATACAAAATAAACTTACCTACCTATAAGAAAATCCCCATCAGAATTGTACAAGCACCTATGATACAGAATATATATATATAAACATTTAGTAAAATTCATAAGAACAAATGCAATAACTACATTAAAGCATAACTAAGTTGAAGAATTTTATTTAAAGATAGTGCTTTATTTTCAATTTCTATTAATTTTAATTTTTTAATGAAATTCATAAAGAAAAATAATTTAAGTGCGTAATAAAGAAAAATCAATCATTTATGAATTAAGAAAAAATATTACAAAAGGAAATCTGAATCAGTTTTAAATTTTTTAAACATATTATGTGGACTTTTACCACAAAACTCAACAGTTGAAAATTCCATTGAATCTGTTATGTGGGCTTTTCTTAACCCCTTCCCTATGATGGTTCCACAGTTGAAGTTAAACAATACTATACTGACAGCTGCAATGACTCCACGGTTGAAGCCATCACAATTAAGTTGCTTTTGGGGCATATATATAATTCGAAATGCTCACTTATGAGTTCTTGGAGGCTTTTATAATGCTTATCAGTGATGACATTATATATTTTTTGACCAATCAAAATTTACCATACAATATAAGGCCTAAGGGAGGGAAGCTAAAAATCAGTTGCCAATGGGCATTCAGGCAAATGTGATGTGTGCTAATTTGCAGCTAATTGCAATTTGATTTTCATATTTGACTGTATAAAAATACAATAAATATGTCATGAAGAGGAATCTAGTGATAGTGTTGGGTTGGGTTGTTTTACCTCTGAGCGGCACTTTTTTGCACACCATGGGCTAAATGGCCAGGTCACATGGACCCCGAAGGCTCAGAGAAGGTTGGGGGAGGGGACCCACTGGAACAGCTGTTAGGAGACAGATGGTAGCCTCCCGTCAAGGCCATCCAGCGTGTTCTTTAACGTGCACAGGGTATGGCTCTCCCGCACACGGGGCCACGGCTTAACGTCCCATCCGACGGACGGCGGCCTTTCCAAGCCCATCGGTGTCCCCTACTGACCGTGGGCAGGGCGGGGAATTTTTTGGAGATAAATCCTAGTGATAGTGAAAGTGAATATATTCCTGATGAAAGTGATATGGATTGGAGTGGTACTGACTTTTCTGACCTTACTAATGAATTTGAGGATGAAGAGCAAGAACCTCAGGAAATGGTGGGAGGATGGAAGTGTATTCCTGAAGTACTTGATAATGTCAGACCTCAACAAAAGCCATAATTATCAGATATGCTATTTGTGAAAAGTTCAATAAAATTCGCATTATGCAGAATGGCACTAATAGCAAGACTCATACGGAAAGGGTTAAATGCTCTGTTGAGAACAGCGAAGAATTGTTGCTATTATATAATGGTATGATAACATCACATCATCACTTGGAATCATGAATATAAAAATTATAATGTATAATATATCTATAATTAGTAATTATTATAAATCCATTACAGCAAAAAGTGTAATTGTAAGTAACAATACATACAAAATAATGACTGAAATAAAAGTTTTTTTTTTATGAATAACGTGGAATTTTGTTATACTAAAATTAATTTTTTCAACTTGCTTTTACAAAGTGCGTATCTTGTGTAGGGGTGTACAGAATGCAATTAAATGTAACAATGGTATAATAGTTATTTATCATGGCCATAAAAAGAGACTACAAATGATGCAAAAGTTTGCTTTTCAGTCACCATCTAGTAAAAATATTTTACACTTAAATCAGCTTTCTTAACAAATTTTTAAGAATTTTTTTTTTTGAAACATTACAAAGAGCTCTTTAAAACAATGTTTCATTTTCATCATGCACTATGTGATTTGTCACTGGAATTACAAATTCCTACTGGTAAAAACATTTTAAATAATTTTTAGTACTTATATAATGATTTCACTATCAGCAGATGACTATTTTGAGTATATTCTAATCATGTTACAATAATCTTAATTGTGTAAACATTTTTCATGTATAACAACACTATTTACCCAGCATGGATTATTCATAATGCAATGCTAAAAATATTCATTTCTTTTCCATCAAATTTTTAAAATACAAAATTTTTTAATCCAATGAATATCTTATGCACAGCATAAATGACACATAGTTGTTGAAGCATCTATCTATAATGCATTGTTGCCTTCAGTTAGAGGTCTCATGAAAGTGTATACAATTTAAGCATTTTATTTCTGCATTTAGTAAATGATTCTGACTGAGGGGAACAACTATTACTTAAAATGGGGAAGAGTGCTATGAAAACTAGTTGTGATGTGCTGCCTGGGCACTACTAGTTGTATGTACTAAGAGCAAATATTATGCACAAAGAAAAAATACAACTAAGTAGTCAATCCTGAGCTCCTTTTTCACTTCATCATACTTGAAAAGAAAAAGTTCCATGGACCACTATTTTTCCTTCATTAAAAGTTAAGCTTTTTCTCACAGAGCCCTGCATTTTAGCAACTCACAAACCACATACTGGCAAATCTGAGGTCATCATCATCCTCAAGCAGAACATGGGCTACGGAGGTCCAACCAGACCGCACAGTTTCGTTCTCCAAGTATATCTGTCCTGAGCTATATCTGCTGCATCTGGCCACTGCACACCAATTCTAACAAGGTCCTGTTTGACATTGTCTTTCCACTACATCCTAGGTCTCTCCCTCTTTCTGAGGCCTTCAGGCACAGTGTTCATAACCCTATTCGCTATTCTATAATTATCCACATGGCCAACATGGCCAAACCAACGGAGTCTCTCTCTGCACAATATATAGCTAAGAGGAGGTTGCTGACTCCTTTGACTAACCTCTTCATTACTTACAAAGTTGAACCACCTAATACCCAAAATATTGTGTTAGAATAAAAAGCATCATTTCCTGTTATCTTGTTTACAAAGTGTCCAAGTTTCACTACCATAACTAACCCTAGAAAGAACCAAACTATTGTACAGTCTAATTTTAGTCTTTAAGTTTATACGCCTATTTCTCAAGTCTCCATAGATTCCTAAAAGTCCCGGCAGCAATCCCTATTTGTCTGTTAATCTCATGCCACACATCATTAGTATTTGTTGCATAACTCCCAAGATTATTAAACTGAGACACTTGCTTAAGGGTGCAACCATTCAAAGTGATTGAAGCATCATCTGCCTGACCAATTTTCATCACTTTAGTTTTATCTCTGTTTAACCAAACTAAAGAAAAAAGGAGACAAAATGCATCCTTGTTGAACACCAGAAGAAATGCTAACTCAATTGCCACAAGCCTTACCAAAACTCACAAACAAACTCAAGTGTTATTATAGAAAGCTTTCATTATGCTAACTAACTTGTCTGGTATGACATATGATCTCACAATCAACCACAAATTATGATGATTAACAGAGTTGAAAGCCTTTTTGAAATCAACAAAGCTAGCAACCAATGGTTTCTGAAACTCTAAACATTTCTCAAGAATCTGATTGAGTGAAAATATCTTATCTACACATCTCCTACCACTTCTGAATCCACATTTTGTTTGGGAGAGTTGGTAAGACTTGTAGTAATTGGTCATGTAATTAATCACTTAATTCTATTAAGCACAATCATGCAAAGAACTTTACCTGGAATAGAAAGTAAGTTGATACCCTTATAGTTATCACAAGAACTGTAATCACCTTTGTTGAAAATAGGGATAGTAATAGCTCGGGTAAAATCCTTAGGAACCATGCCTTTATCATAAAAGATATTTAAAATTTCAGTCATCCAAGTGGTAAATGAAACATTCCCAGCTCTAAGCATTTCCGTAGTAATTTTATCTACCCCTGGGGATTTATGAAGTTTAAGTTTAGAAATAGCCAAAATAACTTCAGATTGTATTATAGAGCCAACATTAAAGCCACCAATGTATCTATCATCATTGCAAACAATGGGAGAAGAACTAACCACATTGTTTAGAACATAATTGAAATGCTCAGCCCACCTAGTTATGACAGAATCATCACCTTCTATAACCTTACCTTGTTTATCCTTCAATCCCTGTATAACTGTCCTTTTTCTACCACACAAAACATTAACTATCTGGTACAGCTCTCTGCTGTTGTGCTGCCTAACTGCTTCCTCGGCTTTGTCAGCCAAGCCATCAAGCCAAAGATTCTTATCAGCAGACAACTGATACTTTACACATCTATTAAGCTCTCTGTAACGTTTTCTATTAGGACTAATAGGGTATTGATTAAGGACATTCCTGCAGTTCTTTCTTTCTGAAATAAGTTCAAGTGCCTTATCATTCAAATAATTCTGCGTCCTCCTCCTTTTTTCCTAAAAGAGTACTGTTAGGGTCCAAAAAAGTCTGTTTAAAATGATCCCATTCTTCCTCAACTTCAGTAGTAAGTGAACCATGACTGTCATAATGACTAAGTAACCTATCATGGTAAGCTTTAGCTATAACTGGGTCTTTCAGAGCTACAGTATTAAAAGTAAATTTTTTAACCTTAGCACAACACTTCTTAAGTTTAAGTTGCAAGACACTTTTAACAAAGTAATGGTCAGATCCAATTTCATCTCCCCTAGGTGACCTGGTATTCCTAATAGAACTAGCTCATTTGCTGTTAATTAATATATAATCTGTCATATTCTTATGCAGCCCATCTGGTGAAACCCATGTGTACTTATGTATGTTATTTGCAGTGTTTATAATAAGTGTTAGTTATTCTGAATCCATTGAGTTTACTTACCTGTAGGAGACGTTGCCCATTGCCATTGTAGCTACCAATACCAAAAGGGCCTATTACTCCTCCCCAAAGGTCAGAGTCACTACCAACTTTGGCATTGAAGTCACCAAGAACAAGGGTAATATCTCCTTTCTTGACAGAATTCAAAATATCCTGAAGTTGTCTGTAAAACCTATCCTTCTCATCCTCATCAGAATCCTCAGTGGGGGCATAACAGCAGATAACATTCAAGTCTTTAATGCTTGTCTGAAATTTTGCTGTAAGAAACCTTTCATTAATGCACTCATATCCTAGAAGAGCATCACTAGCATGTCTGATGAGAAGCAGACCCATGCCTTGGTTTATGTTTATTATCTTGCCTCCCTGAAAAAGAGAAATTTAAGATTATTTTTAAGAATCTGACCTTTATCTGTCCATCTGGTCTCTTGCAAGTCGAGAATATCTAAATTATAACGGTGGAATTCTTGTGTGAGGACATCAAGAGGATAAGCTCTGTGCAGAGTCCTCACATTCCAATTACCTATGGAGAGAAAATGTTTAATGGGATGTTAAAGAAACTGTTTATTGAAAGAGAGAATGCCTACAATATCAAACAGTCCCACTGAAGGTTGAAAGCCATCTACACTGGAAGATTTCCTCCAATGTAGAATTTCATGATGCCCATAGAAGCAAACGTTCAGGTGCCTGCGATGACCTCTGCTCAGGATTAACCATCAGCTGATAAAACATATCTTGTGAATCTATTCACTTGGGGCTGTCAACCCACAAACAGTAAACACTGCCAAAGATTCTTCCTCCACAGAAGCCCACCAGTGAAGCAAATTCAGGAGCCATAATCAAGCTCAGAGCGTTAATCCAATCCAGTCCAGTAAGTTTACATGGTCAGCACCAGGACCCTGTGTGGTTGACCACTCCTCAGCAGGGTAGAAAAAAAGAAAAGTAGCCATAGTTGTCTAGATCAGTAGGCCACACTAATCTGGCAGCCCTCCCCTTTCTTTCACTTCCACAAGAGAGTATCTCTTTTGAAAGGTGCTAATGGCCTGCACCACGAGAAGGCAGGGTTGGACATTAGGTGCTAGACTTGGCCTGTTCTATGTATCATCACAAACTAGATATTAGATATTAAAAGGGATAGTAGATATTAATAATGATGGCCATGACTAGGGCAGTTAATTTGGTTAAGCAGCAAGCTCTGAGAGATTTCGTGGTGTTTCTTTTATATTTAGTTTTCATTTCATTTACAAGCAAAAATTTTACTTTTTTTACATTTTTTTCCACTGTATGTATCTTTGTGCTTAGATTTTATGAATTACAATCTTACTTGCTACCTTGGAGTTGGGGCTCATCCCTATTTCATTAAAATAAGTTATAATACCACTGGTGAATGCAAATTTCTCTTAACACTGAGTTGCCAGGAATGAATTCACCATGTAATGGTTTTGAATAGAATTGAATGGTAAGACATCATTTGATCTGTATGATAAATTTAACTTGTCCTCAATATTATCTACCACTGCACCCAATTTATCTTCTCCTCTTTTGTCACATATAGCTACTATTGTAACGGGCCAATGAATTTACAATACTTTTAAAGTTTTGGACTCTCTGTCTGATCCAATATTTATTCAAGCTCCGGATAGCTTAATCGGGCGCCAGGCAATAATAACAATTTGCCAAATAAGTCGAAATTAGGGTTCTTATTAATTACCAGCAGGCATTACTTAGCGAGTAAGAAATCAAAAATAAATGATTTTCAATCTAATTTAAATTACAATTAAAAAATTATCAATTAACATTGTTCAAGAAAAAAATAGCAAAGATTCAAAAAGTTTCTATAACAAACAAATTTATTTCCAAAATCATTTCAACTCACCAACAGTTGATGAAAATGTCAACATCATCACTATCTCACTGCTACTAACAACTCTGTGACAACATACACCTCTGCTACAACTCACTTCTACTCCTCTACTACCAATTCTACTCTGTGACCACGTCACTGCTATATCATGCGTTGCAAAAAAGGCCTGCACGTGTCATGTTGCACGCCAGGAAAGACATTTACATAAAGTGACGAGCACGCAAGCTATGATGCAAGAGAGGGTGTGTCCTTGAACATGTGCACTTTAGCGGGTGACAATCGAAAGTTCGGAGTTGCGCATGTGCAACTCCTATGCTCTCGGAAACGAGCGCTGTAATGCCAAAAATGAAATTAAAATCCCCAAAATGATAAATATAATGCAAATTAAGCAAAACTGGTTAAGGTATAGTAAAAGTGAATGAGGGGGCATCACACTATGGCAATATACACTGCCTGGCCATATTATTAGAATACCTACCCAATACTTTATTGTATATCTCATGATACCATTCCCAAATTACAAAGTTTTCAATTCTCTGTACATAGTTCTCACTGATATGAGTTTTGATGTACTGCTACGGATCATCTCACTCAGCTAATGAAAATGTAGCAGATGTTTTGTGATACGGTTCATGCCAACAAATGCCTGTCCATCTGTCAGATTAGTTTTCCTCCCACATGTGCTGCAATTAGCAGATTTATTTTTTTTTTGAGGGGGGGGGGGGTGCTGTTGTTATTTTCACATGCTTGAGATATTGTACTCTCTGGTTTTCCATTAAGTTAAATCATCTTCATTATGAATGATCTTACCCATCATGTTCCAATGATGAGCCTTCTTTCAAGTTGGTCAGATCAGCCTATTTATACATGTTGCAGTTGGCTTTGCTTTCTGCCAGGTCTTGACAGCTTTTATATGACTTTGTAGTGATAAAGAATAGTTACATCAATAAGAAATTTTGCATACATTGTCTTGTTTCATGGTACTTTGCACATAATGCAGTGTTCATAATAACTTGGCTAGACAGTGTAGAAGGCATGTGTATAAAACTTATTTATCCCCCAACAAAAATGGAGGACTGGGGATGGCTCAGTTGATAGTGCACAAGGCTTGCAATTTGCAGTTCCCAGGTTCAAGTCCCAGCTGGGTCAGCATTGAGATTTATCTTCACAAAACTTCCCACGCTGCCCATGGTCAGTAGGGGACACCGATGGGCTTGGAAAGGCTGCAGTCTGTCGGATGGAATATTAAGCAGTGTCCCCGTATGCAGGAGAGCCATACTCTGTGCAAGTTAAAGAACACACTGGATGGCTTTGATGGGAGGCTATTATCTGTCTTCCAACAGCTATTCCAGTGGGTCCCCTCCCCTAAACCTTTGGAGTCCTTGTGACCTGACCATTTTGCCCATTGTGTGCAAAAAAGTGCTGCTCAGAGGTAAGACAACCAAAAAACGAGTTTTAAAAGAAAGGCAGTAAATTTTTCCTATGGCATGAAATAAATAAGCTGATGCATAAACAGAACTACAGAGACCATTCTTTATTCCAACCACAACTATTCACCTAGTGTTAAGTTATATTCCTGACTGAATAAATAAAGATATACAACTTTCTCATAGATAAATCCTATCTCTACTTTAGGAGAGGCCCATCTTCTAGTTGAGAACTTGAGCATCAACAAATGGTAGGAAACTTATTACACAAGACATTCAGAACAAATCTTTATCATCATTTTTTACCAAAGATACTTTTACTACTTTTAATACATATCAGCACAGAGATTTTTAATTTTACACTTAATTGTAGGATCTGATTTCAAAATTTCAATATGTTATTATTTTTGCCACTGAAAACTAATCAATTTTCATATTATATTGACAAATTAGGTAGAAATAAAGACATAGAAATATTAAGAATACTGTTATTAATATTTATTAAGGTTTTTTACTTAAGGTTTAGTTTTCATCATTGGAAGAACAATTAGAGTTGCCTTGAATGAACGAGTTTTTGCATGGCTAAACATCGTGTTATAAAAAATATAACTTACTTGTCTTCCATGGACATATTGCAGACATATATATGTATAGCTACACCATGCCTGGTTTTGGGATCTCCAGCTCCACATATTGTATTCAAGCCCTAATTTTAAAAGATCAAACCACATTTTCTAAAACATTTGTATTTTAGGAAAAGTTATTTTACGTTACTGATGAATAAAAATGAACATACTGTTGTTTACATAATGAGTTATATGGTATATAAAACATAACAGGTATGAACTAGACACATATAGTACATTTTTTAAATCTAAATACCTGATTTAATAATCTGGCTTTTAAATGTACTGAAACAGTCTAAAAACTAATATCTTACATGCAATACCATGGGAATGTGATCTTAAAATATTCATAGGAACAAGGTGGTGTTGCCTCTTTCACTCACCTAGAAATGCCCTTAATGCATTTGCTCTATATACATAAAAAACACATTCATTAACATGACTCCACTGGCAATAGCTAGAGATAAGTTTTCTGCCTCTCTCCTTGAATAAGAGCCCCCATTGATGGGATGTACTGGATAAACTCACTGGAGAGATGCAGATGTTATATTCATTAATGGTGGAGGATATAACTTACATTTTTGTTTTCTGTTGTTCCATTTATTTGAATAATTTCCTTCTTTATCTTGAATGACATAGTCAATTCTTACAGATATCAAATACATTTCACAGACACAAAAATACATCATCAGTTATTTATTACCAAACAGGAATATTCTTTTCATCATTTTCTCACTTCAATATTTAGATGCAAATATCCCTAGATACTTCTGATATTTGATGCCTCTTATCAGATATATCATGAGTGCATATTAAAAAAATTATTTTGCTTGATCATATGCATTGGTTGGGTTGTTTTACCTCTGAGCGGCACTTTTTTGCACACCATGGGCTAAATGGCCAGGTCACAAGGACCCCGAAGGCTCAGAGAAGGTTGGGGGAGGGGACCCACTGGAACAGCTGTTGGGAGACAGATGGTAGCCTCCAGTCAAGGCCATCCAGCGTGTTCTTTAACGTGCACAGGGTATGGCTCTCCCGCACACAGGCCACGGCTTAACGTTCCATCCGACGGACGGCGGCCTTTCCAATCGGTGTCCCCTACTGACCGTGGGCAGGGCGGGGAATTTTGCGGAGATAAATCTCAATGCTGACCTAGCTGGGACTCAAACCTGGAAACTACAGATTACGAGCCTGGCGCGCTACCGACTGAGCCACCCCCGCCCCTTGATCATATGCTCCTAGCTTCTTGGAGTAATATACAAGGTACAAAATATGGCATTAAAATTTATTAACAGAAAACATTTTGATGCTCCTTTAATCATTACACTAGAGATAATTACAGTGTAAATATTTTGATACCTCAACAAAATCTACTTGGTTTCTTTCCAGATCAGGAATATCAAAAGGGAGCCATCTCATCTAAAATAAAACGAAAGAGCATTTTAAAATTTTACACAAATTACTTTACAAAAGGCAAATAACAAACAAATTTCACAAACACACTACTTTTCAAAAGGCAAATAAACAATTGACAAAAATTTTAAATACATGTGCATAATTAGACTTAGTTTCTGTAAAATGTTTTCATAACTTATAGTGCAGTCATTCTGCTTTGATTAGTTTATAAAGGAAAATAATGCTAATGAAACTATTGTACATAATATACGAGTCAAGCCTGCACTGCAGCTGATAAGGACCACTTTGAATCGACGTTTTGGTAAATATATGCTTGTCCCCCTCTCCCATGATTTTGAGCTGTGTTCTTTAATTTTACATCTTGTAAGTTTTGTTTCTTGCTAAATCAATTATGCTCTACAACTTGTTCTAAATACAATAATAGCCCACAATTTAAGAAGAAGATAAATTATTATTATCTATCACTATCCTGGTGATTGAGTGGTTAGTGCATTTGACTACTGATCAAAAGGATCAGGGTTTAAGCTCCAGGTAAGGTATGGATGTTTCTTTTCTGTGTTGTCTTTCTGCTGAGATTTTACCTTTCTCACAGTTCTACTCTATGATCTGACAGGCTCCTGTTACACTTCTGTGGCAAGCAACTGATTGAGGAATATTTTTTTTTGCTTTCAAATATATCACCAGGGTGTTTCAGTCATGTCAATCTTAGTGACCACTACCAGCTTCCTATGTGCTCCTATTATTAGTATTCATGTAGTACTCATGTGCTTATGAAATATTACCTTGGTTATGCGGCAGAGTGGTTAGATTGCTTGGCTACTGATCAAAGGGACCTGGGATCAAGTGCCGGGTAAGGCATGGATGTTTATGTTGTTTTTCTGCTGAGGTCCTGCCATCCTCACAGACCTTCTACTATAGTGCATAAACTGATAGGCTCCCATCAGACCTCTGTGGAAAGCAGCTGCTTGAGGGGGGTATTTCTTTTAATGGAAATTCCTTACCATCATATAACATATTGGCCAGATTATAAGCTGCACTTCTTTTCAAAATCTGAATTTCATAAAATTGCACTGAACTTAAATTTGTGTCTTAACTGAGAAATGTTTGACACATCATAATTAATAATGAGTTATATACCAGTAGTTAATGATATATATATATAATGAAAGTGATGAAGGCTGCTATGTGCATAATTAAATATATTTGTAGTATGATTATTAACTGTGTACAAATGTCTGTATGATAACTATAGAGTATTAGTATTATCACTAATTCTAGGTTATCATGTCATGAGTTTGCATCTGATCCAGCTCAAAACAATTTTCCCTCTAAAGAATTCTAGGAGTTTCCAATAAAAACGTTTTTCTCTTGAGTACATTAATTTTTGAAGTTGCAACATAATTTGGAGAATATAGTAGCCTATGAACTATTTGATATTGTTTACACAAGGACTGATTATCAGTTATATACACTATGTTGAAAAAGGTGTCCGGACACTTCCATGTTATGTGAATGGAAAGCCACTTTCAAAGCTCCCTAACATTAAAAATAAACCTTTTACGCAAAAACTGTTATTGGCGATAAATTGTAGATGTCACTCAAATCTCTCTAAATATATTTCCCACAATATTCGTTTAATATTTAAAGAATGAATGAAAGCTAAAGCATTTATTTTCAACTTTTGACACTTGTGAAAAAAATACTTCAACAGATAAAACACATCTCTTGTAACAATTTGTTCACTAACCTTAATTAAATATCTGAAGTTTGTATGAAGATTTTTTAAGATTTCATCAATTTGAAGGCAACATGACAGTGTCAATTTTCAACAATCTTTGATCAATATTTAAAGTCATTGAAGAGGACCATTTAACAGCAGACAACACTATCACATTGCCTCCAAATTGATGAAATCTTAAAAAATTGTCATACAAACCTGATATTTATGTTAGTGAACAAATTGTTACAAGAGTTGTGTTTTGTCTATTGAAGTATTTTTTCACAAGTGTCAAAAGTTGAAGATAAATGCTCCAGATTTCATTCATTCTTTAAATATTAAACGAATATTGTGGGAAATATATTTAGAGGGATTTGAGTGACATCTACAATTTATAGCCAATAACAGTTTTGTGTAAAAGGTTTATTTTCAATGTTAGGGAGCTTTGAAAGTGGCTTTCCATTCACATAGCAAGGAAGTGTCCGGACACTTTTTTCAACATAGTGTAGGTATGGATGTGAAATGAATTAAATTACCACTAAAAATAAATATAGATCTGCACTAGTCAGAAATCTTACATTTTTAATTAAATGCTGTGCACATACTTGGATTATTTTTAATGATCCAGAACATTCATTTCAACAGTTCAATGGTAGCTACAGTGATAACTGAAAAGCAATCCTTATGCTCTAAAGAATGTACCATTTTTCCTTAATACTGTATACTTTCGATCAAGAAAGCTTACTGTGGCTTAAAATAGTAATTTTAGAATATATATAATATGAACTTTGAACAAAATATAACAATTATAACTTGTTATTAATTTTGTTAACATAATAATATTAAACAAATTGAATACCTGATTTGGATTAGGATCATTGTCATTCCAATCATGAGTCAAATTCTCAATATTTATCCTTTGGAATGGTAAATGCACAACTGATGGTCTGATACGATAAAACCAGCTGTGAGCAAGAAAAATAATTTCTTTGAAATATCAAAATAATTAAATTAAAATATATCCAGATATATTTATTTAGTAAAAATTTTGCATTGACATACTTAGGCAGCCAATTCACTTATTTCCTAAGGGCCAGTTTCATTACCAAAGCAGTAAACCTTAAAAAAGAGCAAACTTAGAGATTTAATTAATAGCAACACTGTTAAGTAATCATATAAGTAACATTTAAATTCTATAAACACCTAAAAATTATTTAAATGTCACTATGACTCATGATTTTACAATACATACCAAAACAGCTCTATAACAACCCAAATTTATTGGTAACAAACTGTGATATCAATCTACAGTTAGTTTGTATATTGGGCTTCACATTGTAATGCTTCAAAGATCATTAACTTTTCAAGTTGGACCTTTTGTCTGATCCAAATTTATTCAAAATTCCTGATAGTTTTGTTGGGTACTAGGCAATTATAACTTGCCAATTTAAGTTGAAATAGGGTTCGTTAGGTATATAGCATTACTTATTGAGTAAGAATTTAAAAAAGATTGTCAAGTTTAATTAAAGTTTAAATTTATCAAAAATCAATTAACGCTGCTCAAGAAAAAAATAGCAAAAATTCAAAAGTATCTAAAACAAAGTTTATTTCCAAAAAATTCAAAGACTCACCAAATTCAATGGAAGAATACAAAAGTTGGAGTACTAGCAACTCACATCTATCTACACAACACATACTTCTCACAATACTTCTGATTCCTAGATCTCTACTACTCACTACACACTTCTACCTCTATCTTTGTGACTTAATGTCACTTAGCTATAACATGCTGTGTACAAATCCGGCATGTGTCTGTTGCACGCGGGAAAACATTTGAATAATCTGATGATCACGCTAGCTATGATGCAAGAGGGGTCATGTCTTACACACATGCATTAGCGGTTGGCAATCAAAAGTCAGAGTTGTGCATGAGCAACTCCTTCGGCTCGGAAACGAGAATTGCAATGTACAAAAAATGAAATAATCCCCAAAATATTTTATAACGTAAATAAAGCAAAACTGATTAAGGAAAAGTAAAAGTGAATGGGTGGACCATCAACAACAACATTCACCAACTTTGACACCACTAGAGCTGACACAAGTAACACCAAGACCTTTCCAGAAGAACAGCAAAGTGCTGCTTAAGGCTGCTCTATTATTATCTGAAAGCAGTAGTACAATCAGAACTTTTGGAGGGAGATGGGGTTGGGTGAAAAGTTTCTGCATGTTTTGTTACTTAAATTGATGAAGTAATGATTAAGAAAAAAAATCCCCAAAAGGAAGGATTTAAACCACAATCCCTCCCCCATTGGCCTCCCCCTTGGCTACACAACTGCCTGCAAGACAGCTAAGCAGATTCACTGTTCTATCCACAGTGAGACTTATCAGTCCATATTCCCTTATTCCAGTATTTTCTGATCTCTGCAGTTGCATGCCCAAATACAGTTCATTGCATCTAATACTATATATAGCAAGTGATATCTACCATTGAATGGATACATAATGAATAGTGTATTCAGTCATCATATGCATTGTAAGATCGTATGTGACTATGATGCTCAAATAATATTTTAGACGTTTATAGAATTTTAAGTAATGTGCTTTCAAATACTAACAGTGTTACTGTCAATTAAATCTTTAAGTCAGATCTCAATGCAAATTCTTCACCTTTATAGAAAAAGAGAGCTGCAACATTCTATGGTGAAATGAGTAAATATGTTCAGGGACATTTTAAACATCAGAGAAAAAAAACATAATCAATGTTCCAACAAACTAGTGTGTGCAACCAGAGCTCAACAAACAATTTCACTGACAATCTAACAAAACTGTTCCCACAGATAGGAAATGCATTATCTGTCTCCACTCAGAAATCCATTTTTCTACATAATTAATTTGGAAATGCTTATACTATATATATCTTAAAAATGTTTCAAATTATTAGTATGTATTCAGACTCAATCTAGTTTGTTATTATCAATAATTCACTAGAAATTATACACCAAAGAGCCAAAACATTATGACCAGTGCATCTTTATGCAAATCAAGCAACTGCAGGTAAGCGATGGCACATATGAAGGTCATGAAACGGTATAAATAACACCTGATACTGAGCTCTTTAATCAATGTTATATTTGTTCTTCAGATGAGAAAGGTAATGGACTTAAGTGAGTTTGACACAGGCCAAATTGTAATGGCCAGATGACTGGGTCAGAGCATTTCTGAGATGGAAAGGCTTGTGGGGTGCTCACAGTCAGTTGTGGTTAGTACCTTCAAAACATTCATTTCCCCCTGAGGAGGGAAAAACCATGAACCACCGGCAAAGTGTGGATTGGCCACAGCTCATCAATGCTAGAGGTGAGCAAAGGCTATCCCATATGGTACAAGCCAACAGAAGGGATACTGTACATATATGGAGGCCAGGGTAGTATCTGGAAGTCTTCCTCATGCTCTGCAAACCATTCTAGAACAATCTGGGCAGTGTGGCATGGTGCATTATCCTGCTGAAAGAAGGCACTACTAGAGGGGAATATTGTTGCCATGTAAAAATGTACCTGGTCTACTGTACATATAACATTCATTTCCCCCTGAGGAGGGAAAAACCATGAACCACCAGAAAAGTGTGGATTGACCACAGCTCATCGATGCTAGAGGTGAGCGAAGGCTATCCCTTATGGTACAAGCCAACAGAAGTGATACTGTGGGGCAACTCGCCCATAATTTGAATGCTGGAGATGGGAGTAGTGTCACAATGCACAGTATGTCGAACCCTGCTGAAAATGGGGCTGTATAGCAGCTGGCCACTACAAGTTCTCATGCTAACCTCGGTTCACTGTTGAAAGCACCTAAAATGGACATGCAAGCATCAAAACTGAACCTTGAATGATTGGAAGAAAGTTGTCTGGTCTGATGAATCTCGTTTCCTGTTGCACCATATAGATAGAGGATAGCTGGGTATGCGTGTGTCATTCACCTGGGGAAATGTTGGCACCAGGATGCAGCATCGGACAAAAGCAAGCTGGTGGAGGAAGTGTAATGCTTTGGGCAATGCTCTGCTGGGAAACCCTGGGTCCAGTCATTCATGTGCAGGAAACTACGACATCTACCATAAACCTAAACATCATCAGACCAGGTACATCTTTTCATGGCAACAATATCCCCCTCTAGTAGTGCCTTCTTTCAGCAGGATAATGCACCATGCCACACTGCCCAGATTGTTCGAGAATGGTTTGCAGAGCATGAGGAAGACTTCCAGATATTGCCTGGCCTCCAAATTCTGCAGACATCAATCCAATCGAGCATCTGTGGTTTGTGTTGGAACAGTATATCTGATCTGTGGCAGCTCAACCATGTAACTTACAAGAGTTAAAGGATCTGATGGTAACATGTTGGAACCAGATACCACAAGACACCTTTAGAAATCTTGAAGCATCGATACCTTGCCAGGTAAGAGCTGTTTTGGCAGTATGTGGAGGATCAACATCACATTAGGCAGAGATTGAAGAACAATTTTTATATTAGCAGAAAAACAGACTTTGGCTTAGTGGTATAAAAACCCATGATCTTCTATCATGTCAGGTGCTCTGACTACTGGAGTTAACAGGCACTGAACGAAAACTCCAGTAACAAGGGCCATGAAGAAATACAAATGGCAGAAGCATCATGTGACTTTACATATTAATTGAGAAGCACAAGACAGATCCAGTTTTAAAAATTCATATTTGCCTGATATCAGATTGAAATTCAGTGTCATTTTTTTCTTGTGCTTCCTAACACACAAAGCCAAACAATGTTTCACTCTTTCAGATTTCTTCAAAGCCTTCATTAGCTGAGATCTTGATCAATTACTGGTAACTTAACAATCAGAGCACTTGGCAAGTTCTTAGGAGGTGATGTGTTCACATCCCACCCTTTCTAAAGTCAATTTTTCCTTCTAATTTAAAAATTGCTTTTAAATATACATGTGATAATAATCTGTGATCTATTAATAATGATTTTCTTCATTCTAATGATGGATTGATATGGTATGCTATAAAATTGAAATCAAACACTGAAAGTAAATAATTAACACATAAGCATGACAGTTTAGGATTGTGGAAGAGAAAATGGAATTGCATTCCAGCCCATTTCAATCACTGTATTCCCTAAATATTATAAACAATGCAATTAACTTGACTATTCAATATCCACTAATAAATCAGCACTTTGATGTCGAATCAAATTTTAGAGAAAAAATTGTCTTGAGCCAGGTGGGATGCAAACCCACAACCTCTTGATAACATGCCAGGTGCTCTTGATCAGTGGCCGGTGGCTCAGAGCACCTGACATGTTATCAGGAGGTCATGGGTTCGTATCCCACCCAGCTCAAGCCAATTTTTCCTCTAAAATTTGAATCGACATCAAAGCGCTGATTTATTAGTGGATACTGAATAGTCAAGTTAATTTCATTGTTTATCATTAGCATACTTGTAAGATATGCTTTCCATCTATATGACAAATAGAAAGCCACTCGTAGCTAAAATTGCCTGAATAGCGCCTATATGTGACATAATAGGATTGTTCA
This sequence comes from Ryuthela nishihirai, assembly GCA_038380435.1. Classification (NCBI taxonomy): domain Eukaryota; kingdom Metazoa; phylum Arthropoda; class Arachnida; order Araneae; family Heptathelidae; genus Ryuthela; species Ryuthela nishihirai. The sequence continues at coordinate 2,256,756 of JAWZYU010000032.1, read as the reverse complement.
TAACGTTAATTAGAGGAGATCTTGATCGTCAGCCGGTAGCTCAGTGGCCCAGAGCACCTGACATGTTATTAGGAGGTCATGGGTTCGTATCCCACCCAGCTCAAGACAATTTTTCCTCTAAAATTTAAATCGACATCAAAGTGCTGATTTATTAGTGCCTAAATATTAGGCCGTATACTTATTTTGCTGAACATTATTCATACATAATTTTAGTGGCATAACGTATTTTTCAGAAGGTAACTCACCCTTATCTGTGATGACTATAAGTTCATTTGACAAACACCCACTGTAAGATGTAAATGTACTCTTTCTGGTGGAAATCATTTCATTTATTATCAAAAGATATCAAACAATAAGTTTTAATAATTTTTTTATTGAATCAAGCTAGACTTACCCCCTGGATTTCTAGATAATTCCACTATTTGATTGTTTGAAGTTGTGTTGATCAGATGGCAACTGCCAGTGTTAATTGTTATTCCACCTATGAAGACCTCATGGCAACAAAAAACAGGAAATTTTGTGATTTTATGTTTATTTTCTGCATTATGATCGTGGTCCACACTTACTTCAGTACTTTATGCAATAATAAAAATATTTTCAATAAATATTTTAATCATATATTAGTAAATAAATAAGTTAACATTGATGTCACATTAATTAATGAACACATTTCTGTTTCTCCTATCAGTGTATGATTTTGAAGCTTAACTTTTCTCACACCTCATGAAAGAGCAATCCTTTAGCAAAGTATGAAGCACTAAATTCTGAAAAGTGTTTAGATACTTTCATGTTAGAAGAATGGAAAATGACATTCAAAGCTTCGTATTTTATTAAGCCTTAACGATTTAACAAAAAGAATCTAATAGTAAGATTTTTATGGGAAAAAGGCACTAGAGATAAATTGAAGATATCAGATAATTCTAATCTCAATTATCAATAATAGTCATTTAATATTTAGAGTTACGGAAGCTGAAACATTTAGCAGCAACACTGCTAGTCATAAGAATTCATCTCAAACATTAAGAGACAAATAATAATTGTTACAACAATTTGTTCACTAAAAGTCATTTTAGAAGTCTGTGTAATGTTTCTTTCAGTTTTTCTTAATTAAAAGAAAATATTATGGACAAGCATTATCAAGAGCATTTGGTGTTAAATGTTCCTGCTTTAATAACTCTTTAAATATTAAATATTGTTAAAAACTAAGATTTAGGTACAATTTAGTGAGATCTTCAATTTATCTCCAGTGACAATTTCCTATTAAAAAAGCTTCTTTTCAGAGTTAGGGAGCTTTAAATGTGGCTTTTCATTTATATAACATGATTGTCTGAATCCCTTTGGTAGAAACATAAATGGTAATCACAGTGCTACCTCTAGACCTTTTAACATCTATATATCAATAAATATTTTGTGGAAAACATTTTGCTGCCATACAGGAGTTAACCCGTATCTCTCTAGAAACATGCCAGAGTATTCCTACCATTGAAGAAATGCCAGCTCTGCCTTTCTTACACTATGTACGACTTTAAAACTCTTCAGCGTGATTTCTGCACTTACCGTTTGTTTGTGTGTGGTGTGTGTGTCTGTCTGTCTGTACAAACAATAAAAAAAAAAGCATTAAATTCAAAAATAACACTTCCATCAAATTTAATAAACAAAATTAAATAAAAGAACTTACGTTCTTCTATTACTTTCTCTAGGGGCTGTAAATGCAGTACCAGAAAGTTGTTCTGCATATAAACCATATGGGCAAACTTGTGGACTATTCTGAAATTAATACAAATTTTCATTTTTTGCTTTGTCAGTAAAAATACTATGAAAAAACTACATTATTAAGATTAGGCATAAATGTTATGTTTTAACCTTATTACATAGCATGGAATAAAACACTGACTTTTTCTCCTCAGATAAATATTTAAAAATAATTGTTCAGTAGAGAGTAACTTGTTATAGTCAATATCCGAAAATTTTAATGATAAATATTATATTCTGCTATAAAAAATTACCACAGATAAATTGATTTAATTATTATAGAACATGAGAAACATCTAATTTGTGATATTCAGGAGGAAAGAAATGATTACTTTAGCAAGAAATATCAGTGACAGAAAGCTTATATCAATAAAATTATTCGTTGCTTTCCTGGAATAGTTGTGCATTTTGAAAATTAAAGGTTATTCAAGTCCTTTAATGTTTATTCTAAAGAAGTTTTAAAAAAAAACCAATAATAGTAGCAAAAATGGGATAAAGGGTTTAGTGGAAAGGGGTTGGGTTATTTTACTTCCGAGTGGCACTCTTTTGCACACAATGGGCTAAATGGCCAGGTCACAAGGATCCCGAAGGCTCAAAGAAGGTTGGGGGAGGGGATCTACTGGAACAGCTGTTAGGAGACAGATGGTAGCCTCCCATCAAGGCCATCCAGCATGTTCTTTAACATGTGCAGGGTATATAGCTCTCCCACACATGGAGCCAAGGCTTAACATCCCATCCGACAGACTGCAGCCTTTCCAAGCCCATCGGTGTCCCCTACTGACCATGGGTAGGGCAAGGAGTTTTGTGGTGATAAATCTCAATGCTGACCCAACTGGGACTCGAACCTGGGAACTTCAGATTACGAGCCTTGCACACTACCGACTGAACCACCCCTGTCCCAGTGGAATAGGTGAAAAGTGGCTTTTTAAACATGTCTGACAAACTCTTGTTGGACATCACTTTGAGACAAGCATAATTTTTGGCTTGCTACAATGCAAAATATTTGCAAAGCCGTTCAATGTTCTAAACCTTACTCCATAACAGGTTGGGACTCAATTTTTTAATCCAACATAAGTTATATAGGGGGAACCTGTGTTCCAAGTTTGAGATCCATTGGTCAAGTATCTGCAGAACTACAAGATATCGAAATCTGTTAAAACATAAAGAAAACTTGCATAGTAATTAAGCTATCAGCAACCATCATGCATGCGATGGTGTCAGTAAGAGAGAAGAAAGATATGCATTCTCTACTGTGTCCATGTGGATACCACTATCATTGTGATGATTATTCTAGCCCCAATTTTTTCGGCCAGCTATATTGCAATTGAAATATTTTTCTATAACAGTGTTGTCATTATTATTCTATTAGTAAAAATCTGCTCAAGCTGCAGTCAATTTAATATTTAAAAAATACCTAAAACCGATTTCTGGAGACACTTCCAGAGACATTTATTTATCGGGGATAGAGCCTTTAATCCAGGGACAGAGCCTTTAATACAGAGACTAGCCATAGAGTTGGGTTGGGTTGTTTTACCTCTGAGCAGCACTTTTTTGCACACCATGGGCTAGATGGCCAGGTCACATGGACCCCGAAGGCTCAGAGAAGGTTGGGGGAGGGGACCCACTGGAACAGCTGTTGGGAGACAGATGGTAGCCTCCCGTCAAGGCCATCCAGAGTGTTCTTTAACGTGCGCAGGGTATGGCTCTCCCGCACACGAGGCCACGGCTTAACGTCCCATCCGACGGACGGCGGCCTTTCCAAGCCCATTGGTGTCCCCTACTGACCATGGGCAGGGCAGGGAATTTTGCGAAGATAAATCTCAACGCTGACCCAGCTGGGACTCGAACCTGGGAACTACAGATTACAAGCCTGGCGCGCTACCGACTGAGCCACCCCGCCCCCCTAGCCACAGGAAACAAGGATGTATGGTCAACCTACTTTGATCTAAACAAATTAACTATTTGACCACTGAGTACCTAAAAACATTAAAATCAAATTTTCACTCGGTTTTATTTTGAACACTCATAGTGCTACTATTTTTATAGCTGACCTAGCACTTAATGTCCGACCCCGCCTTCTCGTGGTGCAAACCGTTAGTACCTTTCAAAAGAGATACTCTCTTGTAGAAGTGAATGGAAGGGGAGGTCTGCCAGATAAGTGTGGCCTACTGATCTGGACAACTATGGCTACTTTTCTTTTTTTCTACCCTGCTGAGGAGTGTCACCACACAGAGTCCTGGTGCTGACCACATAAACCCACTGGACTGGACAGATATATGGCTCTGAGCTTGATTATGGATCCTGATTTTGCTGCACTGGTGGCTTCTGTGGAGGGAAAATCTTCCACTGTGTTTTCTGTTTGTGGGTTGACAGCCCCAAGTGAATAGATTCACAGGATATGTTTATCAGCTGGTGGATAATCCTGAGCAGAGATCATCACAGGCACCTGAACCCTTTGCTTCTATTGGCATCGTCAAATTCTACATTGGAGGAAGTCTTCCAGTGTAGATGGCTTCAGCCTTTAGTGGTGGTGGAATGGGTCTTTGCCCCATGTCTGCGATTAGGGGGCTGTTTCATATTGTCGCCATTCCCTCTCTCAACAAACATAGTTTCTTTAAACATCCCACCAACCATTTCTCTCCATAGGTAGTTGGAATGTGAGGTCTCTGCACAGAGCTTTTTCTCTTGATTTCCTCACACAAGAATTCCACCATTATAATTTAGATATTCTCGGCTTGCAAGACCAAATGGACAGATAAAGGTCAGATTCTTAAAAATAATCTTAAATTTCTCTTTTCAGGAAGGGACGACAATAAGCATCACCAAGGCGTGGGTCTGCTTCTCAGCAGACATGCTAGTGATGCTCTTCTAGGATATGAGTGCATTAATGAAAGCTTTCTTACAGCAAAATTTCAGACAAGCGTTAAAGATTTGAATGTTATCTGCTATTATGCCCCCACCGATGATGCCGATGAGGATGAGAAGGATAGGTTTTATGGACAACTTCAGGATATTTTGAATTCTGTCAAGAAAGGAGATATTACCCTTGTTCTTGGTGACTTCAATGCCAAAGTTGGTACTGACTGACCTTTGGGGAGGAGTAATAGGCTCTTTTGGTATTGGTAGCTAATATGGCAATGGGCAACATCTCCTACAGGTAAGTAAACTCAATGGGTTTAAGAATAACTAACACTTAATACAAACACTGTGACATAATAAGTACACAAGGGTTTCACCAGATGGGCTGCATAAGAATATGACAGATTATATATTAATTAACAGCAAATGAGCTAGTTCTATTAGGAATACCAGGTCACCTAGGGGAGCTGAAATTGGATCTGACCATTACTTTGTTAAAAGTGTCTTGCAACTTAAACTTAAGAAGTGTTGTGCTAAGGTTAAAAAATTTACTTTTAATACTGAAGCTCTGAAAGACCCAGTTATAGCCAAAGCTTACCATGATAGGTTACTTAGTCATTATGACAGTCATGGTATGCCGACTACTGAAGTTGAGGAAGAATGGGATCATTTTAAACAGGCTTTTTTGGACACTAACAGTACTCTTTTAGGAAAAAAGGAGCAGAAGAGGCAGAATTATCTGAGTGATAAGGCACTTGAGCTTATTTCGGAAAGAAAGAACTGCAGGAATGTCCTTAATCAATACCCTACTAGTCCTAATAGAAAGCATTACAGAGAACTTAATAAACGTGTAAAAGATCAGTTAGCTGCTGATAAGAATCTTTGGCTAATGGTTTGGCTGACAAAGCCGAGGAAGCAGTTAGACAGCACAACAGCAGAGAGCTGTACCAGATAGTTAATGTTTTGTGTGGTAGAAAACGGACAGGTATACAGGGTTTGAAGGATAAACAAGATAAGGTTATAGAAGGTGAGGATCTATCATGGCTAGGTGGGCTGAGCATTTCAGTGATGTTCTAAACAATGTGGTTAGTTCTATTCCCATTGTTTGCAATGATGATAGATGCATTGGTGGCTTTAATGTTGGCCCTATAACACAATCTGAAGTTATTTTGGTTATTTCTAAACTTAAATTTCATAAATCCCCAGGGGTAGATGAAATTACTACGGAAATGCTTAGAGCTGGGAATGTTTCGGTTACCACTTGGATGACTGAAATTCTGAATATCTTTTATGATAAGGGAATGGTTCCTAAGGATTTTTCCAGAGCTATTGTTATCCCTATTTTCAAAAAAGGTGATCGCAGTTCTTGTGATAACTATAGGGGTATCAGCCTACTCTCTGTTCCAGGTAAAGTTCTTTCCATGATTGTGCTTAATAGAATTAAGAATCTGGTTGACAGTCAATTGCGTGATGAGCAATGTGGATTCAGAAGTGGTAGGGGATGTGTAGATCAGATATTTTCACTTAGGCAGATTCTTGAGAAATGTTTAGAGTTTCAGAAACCTTTGATTGCTAGCTTTGTTGATTTCAAAAAGGCTTTCGACTCTGTTGATCATCATAATTTGTGGTTGATTGCGAGATCATATGGTATACCTGACAAGTTAGTTAACATAATGAAAGCTCTCTATAATAACACTGAGTCATGTGTGAGAATTGGTAAGGCTTGTAGCAATTGGTTTAGCATTACTTCTGGTGTTCGACAAGGGTGCATTTTGCCTCCTTTTCTCTTTAGCTTGGTTATTGATTATGTTATGCAAAATTCACTTTAAGGGAAAATTTTTGGCCTTAAATGGTCTGGAGATACTAAAATTTCTGATTTAGATTATGCTGATGATTTAGTCCTTTTGGCAAATGATGTTGATGAGATGAACTCTTTCATTCGAGTTGTTGATGAGTAGGCTTGGTTATAAACAGAGAGAGAAAGCTAAAGGATGAAAATTGGTCAGGCAGGTTGTGATTCGGTTCATCTGAATGGTTGCAGTCTTGAACAGGTGTCACAGTTTAATTACCTTGGGAGATATGTAACAGATACTGATGATGTGCGCCATGAGATTAACAGATGAATATGAATTGCTGCCGGGACTTTTAAGAATCTATGGAGATTGTGGAGAAATAGACGTATACACCTAAAGACTAAAATTAGACTGTATAATAGTTTGGTTCTTTCTAGGGTTAGTTATGGCAGTGAAACCTGGACACTTTGTAAACAAGATAACAGGAAACTAGATGCTTTTGATTCTAGATGCTTACGCAGTATCTTGGGCATTAGGTGGTTCAACTTTGTAACTAATGATGAGGTTAGGCAAAGGAGTTTGCAACCTCCTTTAAGCAGGATATTGTGCAGAGAGAGACTCCATTGGTTTGGCCATGTTGCCCGTATGAATAATTATAGATTGGCGAATAGGGTTATGAACAATGTGCCTAAAGGCCTCAGAAAGATGGAGAGACCTAGGATACAGTGGGCAGACAATGTCAAACAGGACCTTATTAGAATTGGTGTGCAGTGGCCAGATGCAGTAGATGTAGCTCAGGACAGACTTGCTTGGAGAACTAAATTGCATGGTCTGGTTGGACGTCCATAGCCCATGGCTGCTTGATGATGATGATGATAAAAACCAGCAAATCTAAACTGAACAATTAAAAATCAGACATTCACAGGCATTATGCACATGTAGAAATACTCAGCTTCACAAATAAGAAAAAAATGAGTGAAGAATTAATGGAATTAAACTTTGGTGTAAAAACTTGAGACCTTAGTACTACCAGTATTCTTTCTCACAAAATGAGATGCTTCTTTTTAAGATAAAAATACACTAAAAAAACAACAGCAGCATTCGTGGAGCTACAATTAGAAATTACTGCCGATATGTCATATGCAGTTCCTAATTAACCCTTCCACAGTCCAGCCTGAAAAACAGGTTTCCATCCAGTGCCCAAGCTATTTTCTCCGTATGCTCAGTCAAAAAAAAAACCCCTTTAACTTTAGAACTTTTTTTGCTAAATAACTAATGAAAGGAATTATGGCATGTTATATGCCAAATTAATAAGCATTTAATTCTGGATTTTCTGAAAATAAAGCATTTAACAAAAAAGACGATATGTTTTATTTTAATAGGGCTTTTTTTTAGTCATGTAGTAAAAAAAATGCATCTGTCAACAAAAATAAAAATTTATTTTAAAAAAACCTAATAGACGGAAATGATTACAATGCACATGAATAGAATGACTATATATTTATGAATAACAAAAAATTATTTTCTTGGTTTTAAGTAAATAATTTTCTCATTTTGTAATTTTTTTTCTCAGTATCATACTTTGAGAAAATTCCAGGCTTTTAGCCAATTGTGCTGTCACATAAACAAGTCAACTTTAGAATTAAAAAAAGTAAGCAATCAACAGAAATAGGTCACATTATATACCAAATTAAACAGAATTTAATTACAAAATTTATGAAAATAAATAATACAAACAAATTTACAAGCACATTGATTTTAATATGCCTTTTTAATGTGATATGGTGAAAAAAAGTATCGCATTATACAATTAAGGCTCCATTCTGGAAAACCTGATGAATAAAAATAGTTAAATTATATATTTATTGAAAGGAAATTTCCTTCCAAATAATATAATATTCAACCTGATATATGATTTTTATTTCTTTTAATGATTCTTTTCAGTATCGTATATTTTAAACACAGCCATTGTTATACAACATGACTTGGACTTCTCAAATTCACGGGATTTTCTGAACTGGTTATGAAATAGAAAAAAACTTCCTTAGCTTTTTTTTTTTACCTAACATTATGTAATTTTTCTTTGGGTGTTGAAGTTTGGCAGTAAATATTTTGTGGAAAAAATTTCGCTGACATACGGGACTTGAACCCGCATCTCTCCAGAAATACGCCAGAGTATTCTTACTGATTGAACTAATGCCGGCTCATTTTTTGCCCACAAATTTAAGACTGGAATCTTCACCGATGATTTTGGTGCCCATTGGCACCATCTATGATCAACGGCATCTATGGCATCAATTATATATCTATCTATGGCAACAATTCCTTTTTTATATTGCGTTTAGTGAGATGGTAATAATAAAGGCTCTTCATATAATTTAGTGTTATTAATGATTTAAACATAAGTGACAATCACAGTGTTACCTGGGTGACATTTTAACGTCAATATATCAATAAAATATTTTGTGGAAAAAATTTCGGCGACATGCGGGACTTGAAGCCGCATTTCTCCAGAAACTAAAATGTCACCCAGGTAACACTGTGATTGTCACCTATGTTTAAATCATTAATAAGACTAAAGAGTGTGAAGAGACTTTATTATTACCATCTCACTCAGCGCAATATAAAAAGGAATTGTTGCCATCCGTTGATCATAGATGACGCCAATGATTGGTGCTGAAATCATCAGTGAAATATTTAAGTCTTAAATTAGTGGAAAAAAGATAAGCCGGCATTAGTTCAATTGGTAAGAATACTCTGGCATGTTTCTGCAGAGATGTGGGTTCAAGTCCCATATGTCAGCGAAATTTTTTTCACAAAATATTTATTGATATATTGATGTTAAAATGTCACCCAGGTAATGCTGTGATTGTCACCTCTGTTTAAGTTCAAAAAGGTTGGTGCACCAAAGCAAAAAAAAACTGTCAAGCCAAGGTACTGAGAGGGGGGGGGGGGGGCTTTAAAATCTTTCAAAATAAACATAAAAACTCGAATTTTAAAAAAATCATAATTTTCTAGAGGGGGTGGGGGATGAAACTTTCTACGTGAGTTTAGCGAAGGGGACACCTTCCCGAAACTGCCCTCCCACATGACAGCTGATTCTGTAGCAAGGAAGTCTATTTTGTTTCCGTATCCAAGACATTCATTTTCAGAAAACAGTACAAGCTCAAAGTTTTTTTACTAAAAAACAAGAAATAATAATAGAAAAATTACATATAACCTAATCGCATGTTAAATAAAATATCTGCAACAACTTTTAAGCCGACCTAAGATCTAGCATAACTGCAGAAAGATCGATAAATCAACCGCTCAAAGATCGCTAACTAATGGTAGTAAATATACAGAAACGAATTTGCTTCCATATCCAATACCTCATTTATTTTCATAAAATGATATTAGGTCAGTTTTACTGGAAAACTAATATATAATAAAATAAAAATTAACTATATCCTAATGCGATGTTAAAATATCCACAGCAATAAGTTGTAGGCTGACCATATGGTGTATCATAACTATGAAAAAAATCAATACTTATCGATTGGCCAAAAGATCACTAATTTCCGAAACTAAATCTATTGAAATGAAAATTAAGGTTTAAATGTGAAAAAAGCAAATACTAACTTTACAAAGGGTATCCAATGTGCTGGACCAAAATTGTAAAAAACACTTATAGCACACAGAATGGAGATAGTATGTGTCAGCCATCCATTGATCATATGTCTTGTTTGCCTCAGTGAAGCATAACTAATTAAATGCAGCTGCAACCAGAATTTCTAAGAAGGATGTGTTTACTTCCAGTTTCTATTTTAAGAGTGGGAAAGATGCATAGAATGCTGGGAAAAATGATAAACTTGGGAATACTGAAATAGGTTTAAGACAGAAAAAGAGTGTGAAAGGGGGAAAAAATGGCGGTACGTATTTTGCAATTACTTCCAAAATCTACGGTTTTTAAAAATAGCAGTTTTTTTTTGTTAATTTTTAGGGAATTTTCGAAAATTTAAGGAAAAATTTGTTGATAATAGCTCAAATCAAACTTCTGAGCTTAAATCAGAAGGTTGCTTCAGCAAATAGCAACATTAACAAGCAAATTGGCAACACCGTTTAGTGCTTCTAAAAAATGGCAATCAGATGGCTTTATAAAATTATTTATATTGTAGTTTAGTAAAATATGCATCAAATTAAAGAACAAAATACTTTGAAGCCCAAATTATATATTTTTTATAAAATGTATATAAAAATTACACCAATTTTAATTTTTTTAAAATCGATATTTTTGTGTTGTACTAAAAACAGATACATACGTCCTTGGCCTCTCAATTCAGATTCTCTGAATGTATACAGACAATGTGGACACTGGAAGGGTTAATATCTAATTTACTTTAGTTACTTGTGCTTATTACTTATTTAATTAATTCACATTGATAATCTAAATTTCTCATACATTCCTAAAATTAGAAATCATGCATAAAAAATCTTTAAGATCCTCTAATAAAGCAAAAAAAAAAATCCACATAGTTAGCAATGGACAAATTCTCTGTAGCTGCTTACAGCTATAAGGAAATATACTGGATTGCCAATTTGATTTCCATTTTTGCTAAAGATAAATAATTGCAAGGAATAACTAAAAGTAATAAAATCATTAGAACAGTACCTGACCCCAAGGAAGAGCATTTGGGCACCGTGGATCTTCTGAAGATAATTCACTTCCAAATCCAGACAGATACTTGTAAAAGAAAATAGTTATAAAATACTTTTTTACAATGCATATATTATGGAAAGTGAATTGTAGAAATATAAAACTTTTATTTTTGAGTTATTATGATATTATGATAGCTTAAAATTTAAGAAAATAAATTCTAGTAAACTTCTATATAAGAAACAGATGTTCTGTTATCTGACTGGCTATCTAAAGAAACAATTACATTATAATCTAGTATAAAACTGAATCATATATATTAGCCACAGAGTATACAAAACTGCAAAAATGATACATGATTCAATTAGGATACTTGAAGCTAGCTGTAGTGTGTTGATGACTTCTTTTTTTTTATCACTGTTCTAGAATTAGTACATTCATTCATTAGGGTTGGGTTGTTTTACCTCTGAGTGGCACTTTTTGCACATAATGAGCTAAATGGCCAGGTCACAAGGACTCCAAAGGCTCAGAGAAGATTGGGGAGGTGACCCAATGGACAGCTGTTAGGAAACAGATGGTAGCCTCCCATCAAGACCATCCAGCATTTTCTTTAATGTGTATAGGATATGGCTCTCTCTCTCACACACACACAGGTCCATGACTTAAAGTCCCATCTAATGGATGGCAGCCTTTCCAAGCTCACTGGTGCCCCTCACTAACCAGAAGCTGGGTGGTGAACTTTGCAGATAAATCTGAATGCTGGTCCAACTGGGAATCGTACCTGGGAACTCAGACTATCAACTGAGCCACCCCCACCCCACATTGATTCATTAATATTTTATGTCTGTATTAAATAATCATATGTGATATATATGTATTATTACAGAATTGCAATGATATGCAACATCTCTATTTTCCTATACAAGCATAAGTAATATCTCTGTGTAAGGTGACCTAGTTTGGGGCCTGGAACCAATTCTCCCAAAACTTTACACACAATGAGGTTTCAAAAGGGTCAAACAATTCAGAATAAATTATTGAAGGAACAGCTGGCCTAACCTATTAAGTATACATTGAAAGCACAACTTATTATACACACTGCACCCATTCACATAATGAAGCCAGCCAAAATCAATTGAAGGTGGCTACTTGCTTCAGATACCTATCTGCTGTATTTCATACCTGCAACTGCAATCTCAGTGAGTTCGATCACGAGCAGATAGTCAGTGCGAGGAAGAAGGGATCTCCATATCCACAACTGCAAAACGTCTGTGATTTCCATGTGTGACTGTCACATATATGTATCAGAACTAAATCAAAACTGGCAAAACCTGCAGTCATCAACAAAAATGTAGTCAAAACCAAGCCATTAATGTTCGAAGTGAGTACAGCATCTCCTGTATTGTAACATTGGAATGGAGGGCCACAGTGCAGGTGATAACATTGGCATTCAATGAAGGTTTAAGCAAAAACCATTCGCCACATGATGGCATGACTGAGCCATGACAGCTGATGCCCACATATAGTACCTTTGTTAACAGCACATCAACTGAGGGTGTAGTGGGTGAAGAAACATTGTCAATGGACCATGGAACACTGGAAATGGATGTCTAGTCACACCAATTTGGCAAAGGACTGGTTGGAGGAGCATTCCAATGAGTTCACAACCCTCGAATGGCAGTCACATTCTCTGGATTTGAACTCTATTGAGCATATGTGAGATGAAGTGGAGCGATGCAGTTGAGCCCGAAAAGATTGGAAACTATCAGATCTTTATGGATGGCTGCCCTGGAATCATGGGCCACAATACCACCGGAATTTTTCCAAGGCCTGGTAGAGTCCATACCATGACATGCTGCTGTTGTGAGGGTGAACCCACAAGCTATTAGGTGGGTGTGTATAATAAATGGTCCTTTCAGTATTTATCTCCTATAATACCATGATCCACGACAATGGAATCTTTTACACAGGAGCTAAGTCCAAAATTAACTTGATCGAACAAAATCCTAAACTTTGAAGTGCTGCTATCTATTGCTAGCACGAAACTATGTATCCCCCTATCTATAATCCAGCTTTTATAAAATACTACATTCTCAATACATTGCTTTAATACACTCAAATTTCTTGTAAGGTTTCAAAAAATTTATTCTAACATTTTCAAGCTAGAACAAACCCAAGAGAATCAGGATTGACATTAGTGCAACAGACAGCTTTTTTTACGGGCAGCAGATTTGTCAATAAACTAATGACCCCAGCTAAATTAATCATTAATAGCTAAGAACAGACTGGGAAGGGGCTGCAGATATCCCTGGCAGACAAGTAGCTAGCACCAGTCCTGGGATCATCAGCTTAAATAGTCCAACATCCTAACTATTAGGCCAAACAACTATCTAGTTCATCCTAGCAGGTTAAGGATTGGATGTTAGGTGCTGAACAGTGTGGTGACTACAAGAATACCATACATATATAAAAATCACAAATAAAACTAAAATATTTAATGAAATTGAAAAAAACATAACATTTTTATATCAATTATTAAGCATCTAAAACATATTTTTACATTGCAGGCTATTTGGATCTGACACTTGCAATTTTGGGAGTTCTTATAAAATTACTGTTCACTACTGTTATATTGCTGATAAGCTAAAAGAATAACACAAGTTGTACTTTTCTATATTCAGAGAAAAAACAAACTTACTTCAGTGAAAGAACAGTGCAACTTATATTTCTGATAGCATGCATTTTGATCAACAAATCCTTAATAAACAAAAGTTTAGAACAAGATATACATAGTTGCCGCATGTCAGGCGGATTGTCTGTGGCTTTATTAAGCCTTTTGTTCTGTCATCCAGCAGTGGGACTGCTGAATGACAGAATAAAAGTGGAACAGCAGTGGAAGCGAAAGTGGAACAGCAGTGGGACTGCTGGATGACAGGATGTAGCATGTGCATAATGAGTGACTGTACCAGGTGGGAAGTAACTGCTGTGTATATATATATAATATAAAGTGTAAAATTGTATAAATAAAGTGTACATATCCATAGTACATCTGTGTTTTGCAATCATCGGCCACCTAGGTAGATCAACATCCTGATGAAATAGTGATAGGTACCTTTCTGCACACATTCTCACACCCAGTCAGTAGAAAAACAAACCAGCCCAGACAAGTCGAGAAGACATCTGTCCACAGGCATCTCAATAATAATATCTCTTATATCAACATTTTTTTAAATATACCTTCTCACAAAATAATTTAATACAGAAACTACCACCATTTTTCTGAAGAAGAACATATTGTATGTTTCAAAATCTAGATTCTTTTACTACGTTATATGATGTACTTTAAAAATTCCTTGTTAATATTGTGCACAATTCTACAATGACGCAATTCTACAATGTTCTTGAAATATTACCATCATGTTCGTCAATCAAGAAGCCACTTTTTATTTCCATCCATTTGAATTGTAAGTGTGAATACTACTTCGTTAAACCGAACTTTACCGACTTGTCTTCAGCGTATCTCATCTGTGCACTTCTATTGACAAGAAACTTTCACAGTGTACATCAGTCTTTACCAGCATTTTTCAAGGTATTATTATTCTTGTATTATACATTTTGCACACTAAGGCTTTTAAACTATTAACATACTAGAAAAAAAAATATGTACAATAATTCTTAATCATAACAGTTTATAAATTAGACAACTCAACATTATATAAAGGCACTGCTTTACCTTCATCGATTGTTTCAAGGAAGGAACAAAGTACTGATAAATACAAAACATAGCAATAAAGACATTACAAACACACATATGAGGTGAGTGTATATGTGTGGGAGATGATGCAATATCTAGAAAGAAATATAATAAGCAAAAAGACAATTTTTATTAACAGAAATATAATGCATTATAATTAAAACCATCTGGTGGCTGAGTGATTAGTCAACTTAGTTGCCAATCAAAGGAAATGGGGTTCAAGCTCTGGATGAGTTATGAATGTTTCTTTTCTGTGGTATTTCTGCTGAGGTTTTGCCTCCTCACAGACCCATCTGTGTAGTATATTATACAAATAGACTCCTGTCAGACCTTTGTAGAAAAGCTACTTGAGGGTAGTTTGTTATATTATTTTATTACCTACCATTAGGATATTTAGGGTAAAAAAAAATATAATTTATGGAAACACTGAAATATTAAATATATTAAAATATGAGACAATTTATTGCTTTTACACCTCAAGTAGGTGTTTACTACAAAAATCTGAGCATAAAAAGCCAGAGAGAAGGCATATAAGGAAGGCGAGACTTCAGCGGATAGACAACATAAGAAAAGAAACAAACACCAATGCCTTATCTAGGTTCCAAAACAAGGTGTGTCTGATTTGCAGCAGAGCATACTAACCACTTGGCTACTGAGATAGTCCAATTTACTTTATTTCCATACTTATTATTATTATTTTACTGTTATCAAAAACTGTTCAGAGGGAACTAATTATTAACAAAAAATAAATTTTTGTCATTTATTACTAGTTTATTTCATTTCAGCTGACATTTTTTAAAACTCAAATTCACTCTTTTCATTCAAAATCTCCAAAAAACAAGTGGAGTTTTTTTTTAATTAATGAACTGTTGCATCACTAAATACACATATGCTCAAAGGACAAAGAAGTAGGAGCAGAACATTATTGAGTCAATGGAAAATCAGATTCTGAGCTAAATAATTTCTTAAACAAGCTTTTCTTGGGAAAATGTAACTATAATTTAAAATCTTAAATCTAATTAAATATCCATTCAGCAATTAAAGTCATGAAACTAAAACATTCTCAATAGTTTATATCATTCTAGAAAAAACTTTAGAAATATGTGAAAATTAATACTAATGAATATTGCTGAAAAAGTGAGATAGATCTATTATTTTCTTTTTGTCACATTCTTCCATAAAGAGATTATGTAAGTAGTTCAACGTGAGATTGTTCCTAATGGAGAGCCATTGAAAATATTGTAATAAAATCGTTTTTCCTCATTTTTACTTCAGAAAAATCTATTTAAATCTTGTTACTTTGAATCAATCCATAGTAATACATAGATTACTTGTAGATATAAAATTCAATATATAAATATTTGGAAAAAATCTAAATATTTATTTATTGAAATATATATTTACTATGGATTATTTTTTCATTAATAATGATTAAGCATGCCTCATTAACAGCTGATATTTTAGCAACAATTGGAAAATAGAGTTGCTTTCAATGATTATATATATTGCGCAAGGTCCACTACATTCGCCAAAAGATATAAAGGTCACATTCTGGAAGCAAATTATCATGATAGTTGGTTTAGCTGGTAGAGTTCTTTGGCAATGCATCTGTAGAGTCATGGGTTTGGATCCTGCACCCTTGGAAATAATATTTTTTCAATATTTAATTATTTTGAATATTATCTATATACCAATATGCTAAATAAAATGGTTTCATATTTTGTTGCTTACTGTAAATAGTTGCATATTGAATAATTCACAATAAATTATATCATCATCATCATCAAGCAGCCATTGGGCTACGGAGGTCCAACCAGACAGTGCAATTTAGTTCTCCAAGCAAGTCTATCCTGAGCTACATCTACTGCATCTGGCCAGTGCACACCAATTCTAACAAGGTCCTGTTTGACATTGTCTGCCCACCGCATCCTAGGTCTCCCCTTCTTTCTCAGGCCTTTAGGCACACTGTTCATAACCCTATTCGCCAATCTATAATTATTCATACGGGCAACATGGCCAAACCAACGGAGTCTCTCTCTGCACAATATGCTGCTTAAAGGAGGTTGCAAACTCCTTTGCCTAACCTCATCATTAGTTATAAAGTTGAACCACCTAATACCCAAGATACTGCGTAAGCATCTGGAATCAAAAGCATCTAGTTTCCTGTTATCTTGTTTACAAAGTGTCCAGGTTTCACTACCATAACTAACCCTAGAAAGAACCAAACTATTATACAGTCTAATTTTAGTCTTTAGGTGTATACGCCTATTTCTCCACAATCTCCATAGATTCTTAAAAGTCCCGGCAGCAATCCGTATTCATCTGTTAATCTCATGGCGCACATCACCAGTATCTGTTACATATCTCCCAAGGTAATTAAACTGTGACACCTGCTCAAGACTGCAACCATTCAGATGAACCGAATCACAACCTGCCTGACCAATTTTCATCCTTTAGCTTTCTCTCTCTGTTTATAACCAAGCCTACTCATCAACAGCTCGAATGAAAGAGTTCATCTCATCAACATCATTTGTCAAAAGGGCTAAATCCATCAGCCTAATCTAAATCAGAAATTTTAGTATCTCCAGACCATTTAAGGCCAAAATCTTTCCCTTAAAGTGAATTTTGCATAACATAATCAATAACCAAGCTAAAGAGAAAAGGAGACAAAATGCACCCTTGTCGAACACCAGAAGTAATGCTAAACCAATTGCTACAAGCCTTACCAACTCTCACACACAACTCAGTGTTATTATAGAGAGCTTTCATTATGTTAACTAATTTGCCTGGTATGCCATACGATCTCACAATCAACCATAAATTATGACATTCAACAGAGTTGAAAGCCTTTTTGAAATCAACAAAGCTAGCAACCAAAGGTTTCTGAAACTCTAAACATTTCTCAAGAATCTGCCTAAGTGAAAATATCTGATCCACACATCCCCTACCACTTCTGAATCCACATTGCTCATCATGCAATTGACTGTCAACCAGATTCTTAATTCTATTAAGCACAGTCATGGAAAGAACTTTACCTGGAACAGAGAGTAGGCTGATACCCCTATAGTTATCACAAGAACTGCGATCACCTTTTTTTGAAAATAGGGATAACAATAGCTCTGGTAAAATCCTTAGGAACCATTCCCTTATCATAAAAGATATTCAGAATTTCAGTCATCCAAGTGGTAACCGAAACATTCCCAGCTCTAAGCATTTCCGTAGTAATTTCATCTACCCCTGGGGATTTATGAAATTTAAGTTTAGAAATAGCCAAAATAACTTCAGATTGTGTTATAGGGCCAACATTAAAGCCACCAATGCATCTATCATCATTGCAAACAATGGGAATAGAACTAACCACATTGTTTAGAACATCACTGAAATGCTCAGCCCACCTAGCCATGATAGAATCCTCACCTTCTATAACCTTATCTTGTTTATCCTTCAAACCCTGTATACCTGTCCGTTTTCTACCACACAAAACATTAACTATCTGGTACAGCTCTCTGGTGTTGTGCTGTCTAACTGCTTCCTCGGCTTTGTCAGCCAAACCATCAAGCCAAAGATTCTTATCAGCAGCTAACTGATCTTTTACACGTTTATTAAGTTCTCTGTAATGCTTTCTATTAGGACTAGTAGGGTATTGATTAAGGACATTCCTGCAGTTCTTTCTTTCCGAAATAAGCTCAAGTGCCTTATCACTCAGATAATTCTGCCTCTTCTGCTCCTTTTTTCAAATGTGAGAAATAAAGCATTTCCTGGTTCCATTAGCACATAACAGGGGATGTGCTTATTGGTAAGAATGGTATATTCTGTTCACCAATATCATATTCTATGGCAACATCATAAAATATTATTGCATAAAGATGATACATTGTTATAATTTTAAGATGGGAAGAATTAATTTCTGAAAGAACTTAGCAGTCTCAACTTTACAGAAAAAAACACTTTAATATATAAGTCAAGAAAGAAGTGATTAACTCTATTTCAAAATCATTACTAAAGGCCAAAGAAAATTGCAAAAATCAAAGGAAAATCGAGCCAGAAAAATGCAAAAAAAGGGGGAAGGGGGCAGCAGACTGTATTTTCAATGCAGTATAACATTTCCTTCTCTGTTTTACAGGTCTTTAAAATTTTATTGAAAAAAATGTATGAAATCTAAACAAGTTGAATAATATTTTCCTCTATTACCCTTACTAGCATTCTGAAAGAAGGGGGTCATGTCTCCTTGTCCCTTTAGTTCCAGCATTGGATATAGCCGACATATTTCATGGACCCAAGCATAAAACAGAGCTTTGATGATTCATTATTTTGTGTTTCTTTCAGGTAGCTTTGTGCTGTTCCATTAGTTTATAGCTTTCATCTATTATTACTATGCTAAATGAAAATATTAATAATTTTTGCCACCACATATTTCTGGTTTTATATTTAGAGGACCAGCATTTAAGCATGCTGTTATTACTCTTCAAAGGAAAATGCAATTTCCCATTTTTTTTTTACATTGTTCTTCACAATCCTAGTTGCCTCTCCAACACCACCATTTCCTTAGCTATGACTTCTCATGCTTTTCATGGTGAATCAATGCAAAGTACACAGGGTTCCATAAATTAAGGAAAAATCCCTGTGTTAAGTCAATGAGAAGCTAACATAAAGCTCTATAACTTCTAAAATAAGTTTTTTTGTTTTGAAAAATATGATTGCAGATAAAGATCTCAATCAAATAAATCAATATCTCGATTTTCAAAACTATTTGTTCAGTATTTCATGAGTTATGGAAGTCTGAATGCTTAACAACAGCAATGCCAGTCTCTTAAGTATTAATGCCATCTCATTACTTATACAAAACTGAAGAATAGTAAAAGAATTCTTTACACAAAGTTCTAAAATACAAACTTATTTTATTAAACACTTTGATACAATACTTATTACTAAGTTTTAATTAACTTCTGAAGTCAATTTTTGTGGCTGGCATTATCGCTAAATATTCAAATTTCCATAACTCATTAAATACTGAGCGAATATTGTTGAAAATCGAGATATTCATTTATTTGATTGAGATTTTTATCTGCAATCACATTTTTCAACTAAAAAAAAAACTTATTTTAGAAGTTATAGAGCTTTGACGTTAGCTTCCCATTGACTTAACAAAGGGATTTTCCTTAATTTATGGAAACCAGTGTAGCTTGTTTGCCATTGTGCATCATTTATGAGGTGATCAGAACATTTGAAAAGAAATGTAGCTAATATTAAGTATGATACAGTCAACTCTCGTTAACTCAAACCTCTATATCTTGAATTTCTCACTAATTTTTTTAAAATTCCGACCCAAATCTTTATACATTTATTGTATCTTTCTCTTTAATTAAAACTAATTTTTCATCACCTTGATATTTTGTGAAGAATATTTTTTAAAATGTCCCTTTCTGATATGTTTTTTTTTCCAAAAATGTTTGTTTTGTTACTTATGATGTTAAGTTGCTGAAATCCTTGCTAGGTGGACAAAGTGATTTTCACTAAGCGTTGTTGGCACTGCTTGCAGATGGATAGAGGTGATTTTTATTCACTATGCACTGCTCCCCCCCCTCCTTGCATGGTAGAGAGATAGCAAAGCATTCCTGCAATTCCTCTTAGAACATGCTAGTTTAATTTGAGTTGAAAGCTAGTTTCTCTTCTTATAAAGTACTACAATGGCAGCAAAGTGCAAGTTGAATGCATTTTCATTAAGTCATAAAGCAAAAGTGATCATAGCTGTTGAAAGAAGCAGAAAGAAAAGATATTGCATTTCCTTTGAGTACTCTATCAACCATTTTGAAGAAAATGATATGGTATTGAAACAGTTAGATGGCAATATAGGAAATGATGAACCCTGATGTTGAGTAGTAAAGTTGCTAAAATGGTTTACTCAATGTATTCCTATTGGAATGAAAAACATTCCAATAAGTGGGACTCTATTGTGGGTTCTGTATCTAGTTTTTAAACTGCTTATGTGTATTTTTAGCACAGATTCAATAACTCAGTGTTGTTTTTTGTTTCCTTTGGCTTTTGAGTTAACAAGAGTTGACTGTACTACATTAGTTTCAATTTTCATTATTGTCAAGTACATCAATTAAAAAGGGGCCAAACGAAACATAAAATTCAGAAGTATAATGTCACAGGAGATATCCTGCACACATGGGACTCATGAAATGGTTAGCTGAACAAATGACTTTTACTGTGAGTGGGATTTAAAACCATGCTTCCCAGATCTCACTCACAGCAAAATTCATTTTTTCAGCTAACCATTTCATCAGAAACATGAAATAATAATTCACATTTTGGATGTAAGAATCAATACACAGTAAATAGATACTGCAGAATGGCTTCACATTTAATGATGAATCTTGCATACATTTTAAAATACACATCTGAAAAATAATATAATCTCTTATGTGAAAGGATAATTTTTTTTAACAATGCACTTTAATTCACCTTGATTTCAGTAGAGGTAGTTGTACCTTCCTGTTCACCACTCACAACCCAAACAAGCAAAGGTTGGTTTGATCTTGGTGAATTAAGAGTGAAATCTAAATCCAAACCTTTTACTGATTTTGTATGTTTTCGCGTTTGTGAATGTTTAATCAGTTCACTTTTCCCAGCTACTAGAACTTGGCAACATGTAATGCATTTTGCTAATGTAGGGTCTTCAGGATGCCTTGTTAACCATCCCCTGAATCTTTCATCAGCCAACCACTTTTCACTGAACTTCTGTTTTCGCCAGGGTTTTTCATCAGTTGGAAGAAGTTTGCCTCTCCATGCTTTTTTTCTGCACACTGTTCCTTTGCCATCAGTACAACTTTCATCTAGTGTTGAAACTTCCACACTGCAAGGAAAAAGAAGATAATACATATATGCACATATTAATAAAATCTGACATCAAATGCCTTCTTTATAGTGGAAAACTTAATCAGTTATAGAAACTAATACTAACCAAGAAATAATTTTTCAGAAAAAATTAGTTTTGCTGATGAGTGGGACTCAAACCCATGCCTCCCAGTTACATGATACTGGGTGCAGCTCAAGATTTTTGCATTCAGTTGGGAACTCTTATCATTTTAATTCTTAAAGTGTCAGGTAAATGTATGCAATTGTGGCCAAGGTAATTTTTAATTTTTTTCAGCAGGAAAACAACTGAGCTTTACAACTTTATCCTGAGTGACTAATATATATAGGTCACTATCAAAGAGCACTTCATTTTGAATAATAAAATAACAGACACTAAAAATGATGACTGCTTATGCCTAATTTAAAAAAAAATGGTAAATCTTCTTTGGACACTTTAATGATTAAGTCTCAAACTGAAAAACTGTACAAGGGCACAATTTCCAAGGAGGTGGGGGTAAAAGGCTATTTTTTAAAACTTGCTACGTTTCTATTGTTATTAAGTGTACAAGAGAGACACCGATTCTATTTCCTGCTGGTACCTACATGCTAGTGAGTATATTGGCTAATTTTGATGTTCCCTTAGATGGAATAAAATATTAATATTATACAATCATTTATTAACATTGTTGGCTGACTATAAATGCTTTGAAGTTGTTGGTTAGTCAGTTTAAGTTCTTGTTAGTTTTACATTGTCATTGGGGACAAGACTTGGGTCATCACCATACCCTGGAGAAAAATTCTCCAGGGAGGGGGGGGGGGGAGGCATGCCAGGCATGTAATCTGCAGTTCCCAAGTTCAAGTCCCAGCTAGGCCAGCATTGAGATTTATCACTACAAAGCTCCCTGCCCATGGTCAGTAGGGGACACTGACAGGCTTGGAAAGGCTGCTGTCTGTTGGATGAGACATTAAGCCATAGCCCCTTGTGAAGGAGCCTCATACTCTGTGCACGTTAAAGAACATACTGGATGGCTTTAATGGGAGGCTACCATCTGTCTCACAACAGTTGTTCCAGTCGGTCCCTTCTCTGAACCTTTGGGGTCCTTGTGACCTGGCCATTTAGCCCATTGTGTGAAAAAAATGCCACTCAGAGGTAAAACAACCCAACCCTAAACCTTCAGGCATGAAGTGGAAACATTCTGGATCCCCTATGATCAAAGAAACTCAAGGTTGAGAAGTCGGCTAGCAAATTGATGCTACCATGTTTTGGGACCATAAAAGTGCATTGTTGGTAGACTTCATGAAAAAGGGAGCAACAGTCCATGCAGCTGCATACAGTACAATGGAACAGTTAAGAGAACCATTAAATAAAAATGCCCTGTGATACTAGGAGGGTGTTCAAAACATTCTTAACACTCATTAACCCTTCCATTGTCCAACTCATCTGTATATGTACGGAAAATCTGAACTGAAGCACCAATGATGTATGTATACGCATTTAGTACAAAAAAAAATATCGATTTTTAAGAAATAAAAATAGCCATTGTAATTTTTATATATATATCTTATAAAAAATATATAATTCAGGATTCAAAAATAACATTCTGTTTTTAATTTGATGCATATTTTACTAAACTATAATATAAATAATTTTATAAAGCCATCTGACTGCCATTATTTAGAAGCACTAAACGGTATTACCGATTTGCTTGTTAACATTCCTATTTGCTGAAGCAACCTTCTGATTTAAGCTCACAGGTTTGATTTGAGATATTATCGACAAATTTTTCCTTAAATTTTCAAAAATCTCCTAAAATTTAACAAAAAAACTGCTATTTTTAAAAACTGTAGATTTTGGAAATAATTACAAAATACGTACTGCCATTTTTTTTTCCATTTCACACTCTTTTCTGTCATAAACGTATTTCAGTATTCCCAAGTTATTTTTATCATTTTTCCCAGCATTCTATGCACCTTTCCGACCTTTAAAATCGAAACTAGAAGTAAACACATCCTTCTTAGAAGATTGCAGCTGCATTTAATTAGTTATGCTTCACTGAGTCAACAAGATGTAGGTGGCTGATACAAGATATCTCCATTGTTTCAGTGTGCTTAGTATGTTTTTTATATTTAAACCTTAGTTAGTTTTCATTTCAGTAGATTTATTTTCAGAAATTAGCAATCTTTTGGCCGATCGATAAGTATTGATTTTTTTTCATGCTACATCGTATGGATGGCCACAACTTGTTGCTATGCATATTTTAACATCCCATTAGGCTATATGTTAATTTTTATTTTATTACTTATTACTTTTCCAACAAAACTTTGATTTAGTATCATTTTCTGAAAATAAATGAAATCTTGGATATGGAAGCAAATTTATTTCTGTAGATTTACTTCCGTTAGTTAGCGATTTTTAGATCAGCTGATTTATCGATTTTTGATCGATCTTTAAGAGTTATGTTAGATCGGAGGCCGGCTTAAAAATTGCTGTGAATTTTTTATTTAATATCCCATTAGGTTATATGTAATTTTTATTTTATTATTTCTTGTTCGTTTAGTAAAAAAAACTGAGCTTGTACCGTTTTCTGAAAATGAATGTCTTGGATACGGAAGCAAAATAGACTTCTTGCTATGGAAATCGGCCATCATTTGGGAGGGCAATTTCATGAAGGGCTGGTTCTTGGTGAACAAACCTTTCTGCACTTAGCCAGGATCGCCAAACTTCAACACCAAAGAAAAAATTCTTAATGTTTAGTAAAAAAAAAGCAGCCAAGGAAACTATTTTTCTATTTCATAACCATTTCAGAAAATCCTGTGAATGTGAGAAAGCCAAGTCATATCATATAACACTGGCCATGTTTAAAATATAAATAAAATAAATAAATACCCCCTCAAGCAGCTACTTGCCACAGAGGTCTGACAGGAGCCTGTCAGTTTATATGCCACAGTAGAAGATCCGAGAGGATGGCAGGACCTCAGCAGAAAACAACACGAACATCCATGCCTTACCCGGGGCTCGAACCCAGGTCCCGTAGATCAGTAACCAAGTGCGCTAGCCACTTGGCCACGGGACGGCTAAATATATATATATATATACGACACTGAAAAGAATCATTAAAAGAAATAAAAAATCATATTTCAGGTGGAATATTATATTATTCGGGAGGAAATTTCCTTTCGATAAATATATATTTTAACTATTTTTATTCAGCAGGTTTTCCAAAATGAAGCCTTAATTGTATAGTGCAATCTTTTTTTTTACCATATCACACTGAAAAAGGCTTATTAAAATCAATATACTTGCAAATTTGCTTTATATTATTTATTTTCATAAAATTCGTAATTAAAATCTGTTTCATTTGGTATATAACATGACCTATTTCCATTAATTGGTTATTTTTTTAAAAAATTTACTTGTTTATCTGATTCAGCACAGTTGGCTAAAAGCCTGGAATTTTCTCAAAGTATGGTACCGAGAAAAAAATTACAAAACAAGAAAAATATTTACTTAAAACCAAAAAAGTAATTTTTTTTGTTATTCAGAAATATATATATATACTCATTCTATGCATGTGCTTTGCAGTAATTTCTATTAGTTTTTTTAAATAAATTTTTATTTGTGTTGCCAGATGCATTTTGTTACTACATGACTCTAAAAAAGTCCTATTAAAGTAAAACATATGGTCTTTTTTGTTAAATATTATAATTTCAGAAAATCCAGAATGAAATGCTGATTAATTTGGCATACAACATGCCATAATTCCTTTCATTAGTTATTTGGCAAAAAAGTTCTAAAGTTAAAATTTTTTTTGGCTGAGTATAGGCAGAAAACAGCTTGGCCCCTAGATAGAAACCTGTTTTTCAGGCTGGACAATGGAAGGGTTAAGGAAAACCCACCCTGCACTGTTCAGATAATAAGTTTAGATGTCAGTATATTGATTGGCAGTGTGGAAACAATTATTCATCAACAATTAAAGTTCCAAAAGATCTGTGCCAAATGATTATTCCACAAAATGACAAAATAGAAAAAAAGGGCTAGAATCAACTCTTGCAAGGAGATGCTGGCAATGCTAGAACCTAGTGACTCCAAAAGGTTAGCAGACATTGTCACAGATAATGAGATGTGATTTTATTGCTATAAAACTCCAAGAAAGATCGATTAACTATGTTTGGGTTGTAGAAGATGAACTGAATCCACAAATCCTCTGACAAAGACTTTCACTCAAGGAAGAGGATGTTCACAATTTTTTTCCATTCCCAAGGAGTAGTAGCTGTGGATACCTTACCTAATAAATTGACTATAAATGGCCAATACTAAGTCAATATTATTTTGCCCAAAATGGTTAAGGAGATGAAGGAGCAGCATCCAACAATATTCACGTCAAGGGTTCTCCTTCTTCGTGACAATATCAGTGCTCACAAAATCTTGCAAGTTACGCCTATCTGGAGCAGGAAAAACCCCACCTGCTTATATACTCATTCTTGTGCCATGCAATTTTTGGTTGTTTCCAAAAATTAAAAAGGAACTTGCAGGAAAGCCTTTGTCCAGGATGCAAGACATTGCAAAATTCGTTCATTCAGAGTTGTGGAGTATTCCCCAACAGGAGTACCACCAAGTGTTCTAGAATTGGTGTAGATGTCTGCAACTTTGCATAGATACTGGAGGGGAATACTTTGGACAGTAAAAATTTTGTTGATGTAAGTGCAATGGTTTTTGTTCTACAGATGCATGTCAAGAACATTTTGAATGCCACTCATATGAAAAGTTTTTTGCTTCTGTACAATATTTGGCTGCACAGTGCCAATGCAACTTGACAACTTCTGGAGCACTTCCAGTGGGATATCATGGAACATTCGGCACACATCCTGATCTGGGACTGAGTGACTACCATGTCTTTCCTGCTCTAAAAGCTCATCTTGGTGGCCACAAATTTCAAAGTGATGATGACATGAAGACAGTAGTGATACAGTGGTTGAAACTGCAGGACACAAACTTCTATCAACAGGGAAATGAAAATCTATTCCACGATATGATAAATGCCTCAATCGTGGTGGTGACTAAGTTTAAAAGTAAAGTGGCAATAATGAAACTGCGTGTGTATCTTTTTAGAACTAGAAATAAATAGTGCATAATATATGATTTATAAACTTAATTTTTGGACTATGCCTTGTATTTGCTCTTTGTCTGTGAATTTAAGAATCTGAAAACTACCATAATATAAAAACATACAAGTTGACGTTTTTTTCCTTTTGGTACATAAAATATGTATTTAAATTATATTACATTCTCATATTTATTACACAATATACATTTTAGTAAAACTTTCAGTCTTGCAAGTATTATACATGACTTATTTCTGTTTGTTCTGGGAGATCTGGGTTCGAATCCCAGTCAGGACAACCAATTTTTCCGAATCATTATTTCAAGTGTTCCTCGTCTACAGAACTTTTCTTCTGATAGTTTATTACTGAATCTGTTTGCTAAGTCAAGAAAAACTTCAGTAGTTGAGTTACTTTCTCTGAACAAAAGTTCAATGTTTTAAGAGTTAAGAATGCTTAAGGCCAGCTCCAATGGATATTCACTGATTTCATGAGAAATTTGCTAAGCATCCACACTCCTGCAAGCAGATAATGAGTGATAACTATTTAGAAGCAAAAAAAAAAGTAGTGGCTTCAGTATCACCTTTTCTTCCTGCCAAATAAATATCAGATACCATCAAGTTTTTCAAAAACACTAAATATTTGACAGCTGAGGTTGTAGAATCTATCAGTGTTAAAAGGTTCAAGGTGTCTATTAATAAGTGGCTTTGAAGAACTGATTGTGAATGAGTATGCAAATCAGTGTTAATTTTTATCTTGTTTTCTTTGAAAATGAGATAATAATAAAGGAAACGAGATAATGTCTGTCCATCTGTAGATATTGAACTTTTTTATTTACAGAGAAAAATTAAAAATTCCTTTTGTGCTGGATAGATATTCATGAAATATTGTGATATGCACTTTCCAAACCTCTCTAAAGCTAAAATTACACCCTCTAGCTATGAAAAATTTAAAAAATTCAAAAATTTCAAAAGAATACTGCAAAGATGTATTTATTCTAGAAATTTGAAATTTTGGTAGTGGAATGTGAAGGTCACCAAATTTCCACTGGCAATAATGAGTGGTCACTTTAGATCTGGGGAGACACAACTTTTTTTTTGTTTTAGCAGATAATTGTTTGTTTTTAGAGATAAATGAAAAATTCTTTTTGAGATTTGATAGGAATTGATGAAATATTATTATTCACTCTTTTGAAATCTTCCAAAAACTATAATTATACCCTCTAGTGGTGGAAAATTTGAAAATTCCAAAATTTCAAATGAATATTGCAACAATGCATTAATGATAGAAATTTTGGTAGTGGAATTTGAACATCTAAAGTTTCCATTGGGAACAATGAAAGTGATAATTAGAAAACTCTATTTTAGTTGTATCGGTATTAACGAAATATTATAATTCTTATTTTTCCAATACTTAGGTAGTTTTAATATATATATTTCACAGATCACTAAATTCGAAAATGGCAGAGTTGTTGCAAGTTTTACAAATAATATGTATATAATCGAAATTTTAATGGGAGCTTTTCAAGAGATATTCCACTGACAGCAATAATCTATCCACTTTTCTGAGGTGTGGGAAATGAAACATTTTAAATTTAAGAATTAAAAGACAAATAGTTTTATGTTGTATAATTACTAATAAAATACTATTTGCATTATTCCCATCATCCGCTAGCTCAAATTAAAACTTTTAAGAAATGAAAGAGTAGGTAAAGGAAAAACTTAATTTGCTTTGAAAATGAGATTTTCATACGTGCCAGAGGCGATATGCATTCTTCTGGTCTTTATTTGCTTCCTCTACACTGTTAGCTTACTGTTCAGAGTGTGATGTAAAACAGACTAAGAGTCTAACTCTAGATTTCAGCAAACTTCAAGCTCTAGAAAGCTTATTATTTGATCAGTATTTAAACTTGATGGCATTAACTAAATATCATAAATCATCTACATCTGATATATATATATACTTGAGGCAAAATTGATATCTTTATGCTACATATATAGGGGATTATATCCAAATTGCATTAAAAGATTACAATTATATGATAAACCTGTCCCTTTCCAAAATTTTGACCTTAGAAGATCAGACATGAAAAAAAAAACATCGAGCACAGAGGCCAAACAAAACATAACTGACAATTCAATAAATTGTTCATACGACACTATACCTTATTCACTTACATTACTTTACACATCTTATGTTCAGTTACCACTTGTGAAACCATCTAGTGAGCTGAGCACCATAAACTGCAGGTGTACTACTGAAACTACAACACATAGACAACACTATGTACAACTACATACACATAGTACTGGATGACAGTAAGTCAAGCTGCAAGCAAAATGTTTTTCATTGTAGTAAGTTTTATAGATGTTAATCACTTTAGGCTGTTATTATAGTCCTTTAATATAAATACTTAAATTTAGACTGATTTGCTTAATTAAAAAGGTTATGATGATAGGGTTAAAATTAAAGTAACAGCCAAAAATTGCTAGAAATAAAAGAAAAAGACGAAATGAATGGCTAATATGATTTGATATTTTTGCAATGAAAACTGTTGTTTATGTGAACAATTAGAGTGAAATAAAACATAATTTTCTCCTACCCTAGATAACACTGAACTTTGAGTAATCTTAACTCATTAATCACGATTATACCATATACTCATACTTTAATGTTACATTCTAAACTGTCTTGCAAAACACATCAAAATAAACAAGAAATTTACAGCAATTAGATAAATCCCATTTATAATTGAGCTTTCTACAAACAACTAAAATAGTATAAAGCAACTTACCTCGTATTGGTTTGGCCAGAAACATCTTGTGAGCCGGTTTCATTAAGAACAGCTAACGTTACAACGACAGGGTCATCGGAATCAATACTACTACTTGTAGTAGTAATTACATCCATCTCAAACCAGGCGATGTAGGAACTGCATAAAATTTATCTACTACAAAATTTAATAACATTATCATGATTAAATAGTTAAAATTAAGCATCAAATATCAATTTGACCACCACCTTCAGCCGCCTCCACCGCCATGTTTATATAAATTCAATTGCCATTCATGAGCAAAAAACTCTCTACTAAAAATGTGTAATTTAAATTTTCCGCTAAAAGTTAGCAGTCTGTTGTCAGTCTCAGGGAAATCAGAAGAATAATCACTAGGTTTATGCATATTTCTTTGAAGTCCATATTTATCTAATACCTTGATAAAAAAATTCCATATTTCAACGACTAAGTTTACGTGGTAGTTTTCAATGATACAGTTTTAAAAGAGGAACTAACATTATCTCAATTATAAGGTGACAACCAGGATTGGTTGATGGTAAAAGTTCCGTAACCAAACTTAAATGGAGGAATGAGATAATATGTAAGAATAGGAATATGTATCCATAGTAAATGCACAGATTACCTATAGAAATAGACTTCAACAATAGTTCTTTAACGATAACAATAGCTCCCCACCAAAGTAACTCGGAGTTGGCAAAATTCGAAGCAAATTGTAGATTGATTTCGCAACTCATCTAGATTTGTAAAATCTAGATGAGTTGCGAAAATTTGTAATCTTTTTTTGCAAAATTAAGGGGAGTTGTCAAAATCTAGGACAGTTTGGAAAATGGAGAGTCAAAATTTAGAGCAGTTGGCAAAATTCGAAGCCACTTAGTAAAATACAGGTGAGTTGGTAAAATTGGGACAATTTGGCAAAATCTTGGGGAGTTGGGAAAATTCAGTTGAGATGTAAAAATTGGGATTTTTTTCTGTAAAATTATGGCGAGTTGGCAAAACTTAGGGAGTTGGAAAAATTCGGAGTGACTTGGCAAGGCAGTTGACAAAAGGGCAGTCCAGGGCAGTTGACAAAATTCGAATCCACTTGGTAAAATAAGGGCGAGTTGTGAAAATTGGGGTTGTTTTTGTGAAATTAAGGAGAATTGAGAAAATCGAGAAAACTTGGCAAAATTTTGGGGAGTTTGAAAAATTTGAAGTGACTTCGCAAATTAGGAGAGATACAAAAATTGGGATTGTTTTGCGAAATTAAAGAGAGGTGGTAAAATCGAGGTAACTTGGCAAAATCTAAGGAAGTTGGCAAACTGGAAACCACTTGGTAAAGTACAGGTGAGTTGCAAAAATTGGGATTGGTTTTGTGAAATTAAGGAGAGTTGAAGAAACCGAGAACTCTTGGCAAAATTCGAATCCACTTAGTAAAAATAGGCGATTTCTGAAAATTGGAATTTTGTGAAATTAAGGAGTGTTGGACAAATCGAGGAAATTTAACAAAATGTAGGGCAGTTGGCAAAATTCGAAGCCATTTGCTAAAATACAGGGAGTTGTGAAAATTGTGCCTTTCTTGTGCAATTAAGGAGAGTTGATAAAATTCGAAGTGACTTGCCAAATTCAGGGAAGATGTAAAAATTGCGATTTTTTCTGAAAAATTATGGCGAGTTCGCAAAATTAGAATCCACTGGGTAAAATATAGCCGAGTTGACAAAAATTCGAATCCACTTGGCTAAATATAGGCTACGTGTGATAATTGGATTGGGTTTGTGAAATTAAGGATAGTTGACAAAATCGATAAAACATGGCACAATATTGGGGAGCTTGAAAATTTTGAAGTGACAACAAATAAGGAGAGATGTAAAGACTCGATTGGGATTGGTTTTGTGAAATTAAGGAGCGTTGGCTAAACGTAGGAAAAATTCACACTTACTTGCTACAATTCAGACAAGATTTAAATATTAGGATAATTCTGTGAAATTATGGCAAGTTGGCAAAATCGGAAGTGAAATGGCAAACTCCAAGAGAGTTGTGAAAATTGCCTCAACCTCCCCCTGGAGCGAAAATCTAGACATTATTTGCTCAGTTGGCAAAATTTGATTTTCGAGTTGGAAAATATTTGATTTCTCCCCCCCCCCCCCCCCCCAACCATAGTCCTTCGCTACGCCCCTCTGTCCATTATATACTGTTTCGGATGTAATTTGGATAGCAGATGGTAAAGCAAAATCCAAATATTATATATCACAAAAAAGTTTCTCTGAAGACAAAAATTGAAAATTTCATTTAAAAAAATTCTGAATTTCTTGTTGATCAAGAGTAGATCTAATAGCAAATGTTTAGAATTTTGCACTTAACGTCATTGGGCTGTTTTTATTATGTGCTCCCCCTGTCAAATTTTCAGGATCCGCCACTGCTTTACATCCATGATTAACGTGCAGTTTTTATGGTTAAGAGTATTTTTTTTATACTTAATGGCCTTAGATTTATCTCACTTCAAGGTTCCAAAAGCTAATACGAAATCGAGATATTCCACTAAACGTTCTGTTTCCATCACTGATGTGTGTAAAAAAGATAAATCTTGTGCATATTCAAAATTCCACTTTTTAGAAAAAAATTATTGTGGATACTTTATAGTAATATTTTGATTGTTTATTATTTTGGTACTATAAAATGCATACTTCTAAAATTCTAAAAGAACATTGTTATATATAAAAAGGCTCTGGCTTTAAATTCTGCAATTTAACGAAATTCGGGCAACATCTTCTTCAGAAGAATCATGTAGGATCCTCAGAGCCTCCATTCTGTTATAAATGTTCGCTTCTGCATCTGTTTTAAATTACTCATGAACCATCTTCATTATGTGAGTACAAACGTTATAGGCTACATTATATTGGCATATATAGCGCCAATAACTGACTGACAAACTATTACTCAAAGTAAATGTCAAACCAATCTATGCATGCATGAAAAGATCATGTTGGAAAGTCCCAACTTATTAGCGCCAGTTCAACTGGCCTAGCAGATGCGGATCTAGAAAAAAAATCGAGATAGGTGGGATGAAAGAAACGCAAACGACCTTAAAAAATGTAAAGGGGATTGTAAGAGACGGGATCTTCCAATTCAGCATATCTCCCCATGCGTTTTAAAGGGCTTTAAAAATTTCTTTCAAATATGCATGTAATATAGGTTTAATACATTATGACTATATACTATTACTATTACTAGTATTCTCAAGGACAGGGGAGGGCATGGCCTCCTTGCCCTACTCTCTTAAATCCGGCCCTGGGCAGCATTAATACATGCCAATGTAAATAGGAGCAGGGGTGGCTCAGTCGGTAGCATGCCAGGCTCATAATCTACAGTTCCCTGGTTCGAGTCCCAGCTGGGTTAGCGTTGAGATTTATCTCTGCAAAATTCCCCACCGTGCCCACAGTCAGTAGGGGACACCTATGGACTTGCAAAGGCCGCCGTCCTTCGGATGGGACATTAAACCGTGGCCCCGTATGCAAGAGAGCCATACCCTGTGCACGTTAAAGAACCCACTGGACGGCTTTGATGGGAGTCTACCATCTGTCTCCCAACAGCTGTTCCAGTGGATCCCCTCTCCAAACATTCTCTGAGCCCTCGGGGTCCTTGGGACCTGGCCATTTACCCATTATGTGCAAAAAGTGCCGCTCAGAGGTAAAACAAACCACACAAACCAAACCAAAGAAAATACAAACTAGACTTAAGCCTATCTAAGAGTACAAAAAGTAGGGTTTTCAAGAGTGTAAAG
This sequence comes from Ryuthela nishihirai, assembly GCA_038380435.1. Lineage (NCBI taxonomy): Eukaryota > Metazoa > Arthropoda > Arachnida > Araneae > Heptathelidae > Ryuthela > Ryuthela nishihirai. Next base: position 2,223,450 of record JAWZYU010000032.1, on the reverse strand, counting down.
TGTTTCAATCATGCTCAAATAAAATTAACTTTCAACAGGGGAATACCTTATCACTTAATAAAAGAAGATGAATGCTTTAAATTTGTCTCCTTATAAAGTGTTCAGGCCTAAAACATAAACACAATATCATTTCCTAATTGATGCAACGTCACGTAACAGCAGTAGTATTCAGATATGAAAATAAACATTGTTTAAAGGGTATTTTGTCAGCAATTTTACTAAATTCTTCTCTGCATTGATTACAAATAGAGTTTGTGATTCGGCTCCCCCTACTTAAAAAATTCAGCCGAGTAAATTGCAAATAATTATTAGAATTTCAAAATTATTCAGTAAATAAAAGTTAATTCAAAATATAAATTAAGTTTTGTGATGCATTACATAATGTAAAGAACATGTAATATAATAATTCAATAAATATTCCCTCAAGGTCTGACAGAGGTTTGACAAAAGCCTCATTTCTGAGAAATCCGCAATAGTTTCTTATATAATAGGGTAATACGTATATATGACATGTATCGGTATAGCCAGATTCTATGCTGAGATTGGGGCGGAGGTGGCTCAGTCAGTGGCGCGCCAGGCTCGTAATCTGTAGTTCCCAGGTTCGAGTCCCAGCTGGGTCAGCGTTGAGATTTATCTCCGCAAAATTCCCCGCCCTGCCCACAGTCAGTAGGGGACACCGATGGGCTTGGAAAGGCCGCCGTCCGTCGGATGGGACGTTAAGCCGTGGCCCCGTGTGCGGGAGAGCCATACCCTGGGTACGTTAAAGAACACGCTGGATGGCCTTGACGGGAGACTACCATCCGTCTCCCAGCAGCTGTTCCAGTGGGTCCCCTCCCCCAACCTTCTCTGAGCCTTTGGGGTCCACGTGACCTGGCCATTTAGCATATGGTGTGCAAAAAAGTGCCGCTCAGAGGTAAAACAACCCAACCCTATGCTGAGATTGATTACACTCGGCAGCAAATTTTCATAAAAAGCATGCCTCTGAGATAAAAGTAGCCATTTCTGAACGATTTCATGGTGCTGAACACGAATATGACAGTAAAAATGCAAAATTGGCTATGATTTCTGAGAAATCCGCAGTAGTTTCTTATATAATAGAGTAATATATACATATGACGTATCAGTAAAACCCCGCTTCTACTTCCGACGTCACTTTGCCCGTCGCTTGTACAGTTGCTCAGGATCATCTCTGGCGAGCGTCCGACAGTTGTCAGCCAAAATTGAAGTTACCAGTATCCCTGGTATCGTTTCTCCATCGTTGCAATATCCTGGGGAAAACGTTCACGTGCTCATCACTAATCATATTGCAGTTCTTGGGGAAGAAATCTAAGTGTGAATGGAGAAAGTGAATCTTTAAGGACACGTTGCAGACTAGTTTGTGATACAGAGACATGTCCGTAACCAGTTTCTTGTAGTTGTCTGCCCTAACATTCCCAAGGAATTTAGTTGACACCAGATGAAACGCGTCCCAAGCCTTTTTCTCGTCACCCTGAAGCAGGTTGTTGAACATCTGGTCTCTGAACAGCTCGCGGATCTAAGGACCCACAGAAATTCCTTCTTTAATTTTCGCTTCCCTGAGTCGAGGGAATTTTTCAGCCAAGTACTTGAAAGCTGATGTAGTCCTGTCCATGGCTTTTACGAAGTTTTTCATCACACCGAGTTTGATGTGTAGGGAGGGTAGCAGGATTTTGTGCGTTTCTGCCAGTGCTGGGTGTTCCACATTCTTCTCTCTGACCTTCAGAGATTTCCTCTGATGCCAGTTTCTCTTTATGTAATGCAAAGTCTTTGCTCGGCTGTCCCATTCACATAAGAAACAGCAGTACTTCTTATATCCCAGCTGCAGACCCATCAACAGAGCCACAACTTAGAGTCACAACAGAGATGCCAGCCATACTTGCTGTGTTCAAGACAGTTCAACAGCTGTTTTAGGTTGTCGTAGGTTTCAAGTAGACAGCATGTCCGATCAGAATGGATGGGAGTCGATTTCCATATGCAGCAATAATGCCTTGAGACTAAATTTCGAGGAGTCTATGAATAATCGCCATTCTTGAGGATCATGTTTGATTCCGAGGGCATTCATCAGGCCATCTACATCGAAGTAGAACACAAGGTCATCTTCCTTTCTGAAGTAAGGCACAAATTGCTCATGACGAATTCGAAATGAAGCCACTAGGACATTTTCCTTGGGAAAATTCCATTGTTTAAGTCTTGATCCAAGTAACTCTGCTTTGGCCTTGACAGCTCCAGGTCACGAACTAGATCGTTCATTTCTTCTTCAGTGAGAATGTGTGACGTAGATGACGCACCGTGGAAGACGTGTGGATAATCATTAGACACTGAAGGCTGCGGAGAAACCGACGCCAGTTTGCCTCCCTTCTCATCATCTGAATCAATGGAAAATTCTTTTGGAGGTTTGGGAACGGGAAGGCCTTCGCTGTGCGAACTGGTCGGACAGCAGATTGTATATTCAGGTATGCTATTGTCCATTTCTTTTTCGTTCTGATGCCTCTAGAAACAGGTGGAACCATGCAGAAGTAGCAGTCATTTGCGTGATTGCTTGGCTCACTCCAAACCATAGGAACAGCAAACGGCATCGCCACTTTTTCGTCTTTCATCCACTTTGGAAGATTTCTTGCACAAGTACTGCAGCATATGTGTGGGGGCCAGGCCTTATCCTGGTGCCCAATCTTGCATCCAAAATAAAACTAGTACGCTGCTTTCACTATTGGAGTGATGGCTCTTTTCTGGCTTGCAAATGTCACTTCCCCGCAAATGTAACAAAATGTATCTGCACTATTAACACAGTTACGAGGTATCACTACTGCTGGATTAAAACTGCAAGGATCACTTGTGTTGTACTTATGACTCAGGGGTAAATGGGAGTCGCTCAAAAGACTTTGCAAAACATTACTTACAACTAACGATTGCATCATCTTTTGTCCGCGATCGTAAAGCCGCGATGTCATGACTCAACTACATTACATCAGACAATGATGCAATACCTCCGGGGGTTCTGTGTATGGCGGGCTGATGCAATACAACGCAATATGTTGCAATCTGGGGTTTAAAATACAGCGTTGCATAATGGTTACCTATGTACTCAATGTGGACAGAGTCGTTTATACATGGGTATCTCTGTCTCTCCTAAACAAGAGCCAATCGGCAAATTTTATTGTCATTTTCGTGTTCAGCACTCGAAATTAGTAAAGATTGTCTATTTTCATTTCAAAGCTTTTTTGTGTGTTGCCCAGTGTAATTAGATATAAGTAATAACTCTTAGAAAGGAATTGTTAAAAACAAATAAATGTGCACCAAAATTCGTTTGTTAAATATTAATATTTCGAATATTTTTTCGTCGTATAATTTAGGAATATGTATGTACTCTGAATACAAATCTATTTAGCACCCTCAGAATTTTAGTAGATGGCGAAAAAGACATCGTACATCAGTTTTGTTTCCTTTTAATGGCTAGAGAGAAAATTCTAATTTCTAAAATTCATAGTAAATACTTTCTATCTGAAAAGAAGTGCCTATTACTGCTCCCTTACTGCAGTATTCAGAAGGGAGTTTAAATGATGCACGTCTTCCAGCCCCACAGGAAGTAGTTCCACAGGAAGTAGTTCCCCAAAATCGAGAAACACAGATGACGTAGAAGAACGCATATCGCCTCTGGTGCACATGGGAATCTCGTTTTCAAAGAGAATGACCTTTTTCGTTTACCTACTTTTTCACTCTTAAAAGTTCTAACTTGTACTAATGGATGATGGGAAAATGCAAATAGCAGTACTTCATTAGTAATTATACAACGTAAAAAGTATTTGTGTTTCATTTCTTAAATTTATGAAGTTTGCTCTTATCGCACCCTCATTGAAAACAGGACAGATTGTTGCTGTCCTGTTTTCTGTCCGACTGTCCGTCGAATGTGTGCTGTTCGACTGTCAGTCGAATATCTTTTGCCACTTTACCACCGAAATTTGAAATTTTTCACATAAACAGGTCACTTGAAATGTTCGTTAAAAACTTATCCGTTTTCATATTTAGTGACCTCTGACGATGTAAATTAAAACTACCTAAGGATGTGATTGGGTTGGGTTGTTTTACCTCTGAGCGGCACTTTTTTGCACACCATGGGCTAAATGGCCAGGTCACATGGACCCCGAAGGCTCAGAGAAGGTTGGGGGAGGGGACTCACTGGAACAGCTGTTGGGAGACAGATGGTAGCCTCCCGTCAAGGCCATCCAGCGTGTTCTTTAACGTGCACAGGGTATGGCTCTCCCGCACACGGAGCCACGGCTTAACGTCCCATCCGACGGACGGAGGCCTTTCCAAGCCCATCAGTGTCCCCTACTGACCATGGGCAGGGCGGGGAATTTTGCGGAGAATAAATCTCAACGCTGACCCAGCTGGGACTCGAACCTGGGAACTACAGATTACGAGCCTGGCGCGCTACCGACTGACCCCCCCCCCCGCCCCCCCTAAGGATGCGAAAAATGAGATTTATAATATTACATTAGTACCAATCCAACCCTTCTTACCAACTTCCGGCCAACATGGGCCACACAGTGATCACATACGCTACAATTTTCACTTCCAGAAGAATTTTACTCCAAACCTCTCCCCTCCCCACCCCCTTGCCACAAAACTACGACGCAGCACTTCCTTGGCACGAAACTTCAACCACCTCCTTCATTATTAGGCGGCCTGCTGCCAAAAGCCTATCGCCAACATGTAGGGTCGCTAGCACTTCACATATTCACCCACTGCCCACTTTGCCCGTGGACCTGATGATAAGAGGGCCGAGGCTCTCTTTACAAAGAGGTCCAGAAACTCGAAGGATGTGCAAGAAGAAGAAGTAGCACTTCACTGTACTGGTCCCTACTTTTTGACGCACACAAAAAAAAAAACTTTTTCTCGTGGACCAGATGATAAAGGGGCCAAGGTCCCTTTTATAAAATGGTCCAGTTTTTAAAGAAAGATGTTAGACTCTATTATCTCTTAAAACAAAACATTTGCATTTCCCACCCACCCGCGCTGTAAAGGGTCAAATCATTGCAGCCAATGGAAACTTCATGACGTTCATATTCCACCACCAAAATTTCACACCTCTAGCAAAAATACATCTTTGTAATATTAGTGTGAAATTTTAGAATTTTAAATTTTTTCACCGTTAGAAAATAGAATTATAGCTTTTTGGATATTCGGAAAGTACGAATCGTAATATTTCTTCAATACTTATTCAACACAAAAAAATATGAATTATCTCAATAAGTCTCTTAATAGCTTAATATAGCTACAAGCCCTTTAGTTCCCCTCCCCCCGTGAGGGGGTGGATCAGTCGGTAGCGCGCCAGGCTCGTAATCTGTAGTTCCCAGGTTCGAGTCCCAGCTGGGTCAGCGTTGAGATTTATCTCCGCAAAATTCCCCGCCCTGCCCACGGTCAGTAGGGGACACCGATGGGCTTGGAAAGGCCGCCGTCCGTCGGATGGGACGTTAAGCCGTGGCCCCGTGTGTGGGAGAGCCATACCCTGTGCACGTTAAAGAACACGCTGGATGGCCTTGACGGGAGGCTACCATATGTCTCCCAACAGCTGTTCCAGTGGGTCCCCTCCCCCAACCTTCTCTGAGCCTTCGGGGTCCTTGTGACCTGCCCATTTAGCCCATGGTGTGCAAAAAAGTGCCGCTCAGAGGTAAAACAACCCAATCCAAAGCCCCCCCCCCCCCCGAGGATTGAGACTTATGACCGCTCTTGTATATCTACGTATATTAATCTGGTGAAACAACTTTATTAATGTTGAGATATAATTCTCCTCCTCCTTTAATAAATCTTTTTTCAGCAAGCATATAACATCATGACACATTCAACATTCAACGCTTTCTTTCCAGCAATCACGTGATACACAGCTTTCAATGTTGAGCTTTCCTGCGTCATCAGCATGTCCGTCTACTCTATCTATGATCTAAGTTAGGCCTGTGCAATAGCAAAACTGAAGTGGAAGGTGAGATGCAAAACAAATGCATAATCAATAGCGTATGATAACCAACGCAAAAAAAAAATCTGAAGTGAAACATAAACAATATTTTTCATTAAAATTAATTATTTAAATGCGATTTCGCTTTGCCGAAGTTGGAGCTATAGTCCTCTGCATGTTTCCTTCTCTCTTTTTACAAATTTAATTCATATTTCATCAGCTGCTCATGACCCAAACGAAAAGAGATGGTGGGCAGCTGGCCATAGTTTACCCAGGCCTGGGATGTGTGCAGGTCGAAAAAATAATGATCACAAAAATGCAAATTTCATAGTGAAACTTGATACACAACCATTTAAAGGAAAAGCCCAGAAGTTTTTTCTGTAGCTTTGAATGAAGAGAAAAGGTAAATAATTAGCTTCGTTTCCCCTACTAGAAGTTCTCCTTGTGTGTGTGTGTGGAGGCTCAGCCGGTAATGCGCCAGGATCGTAGTCTGCAGTTCTTCACGTTCGAGTCCCGCTTGGGCCAGTAATTTCCATAAAATCTTAGTCAGTAGCGGGACACCGATGGGCTTGGAAAGGCCGCCATCCGTCGGAGTGACGTTAAACCGTGGCCCCGTGTGCGGGATAGAGCCATATCGTGTGCACCTTAAAGAACACGCTGGGTGGCTTTGATGGGAGGCTACCATCCGTCTTTCAACAGCTGTTCCAGTGGATCCCCTCCCCCAACCTTCTCTGAGCCTCCGGGGTCCTTGTGACCTGGCCATTTAGTCGATGGTGTGCAAAAAAAATTCTGCTCAGAGATAAAACAACCCAACCCAATGCAAGAGAGCCATACCTGTGCACGTTAAAGAACACATTGGATGGCATTGACGGGAGGCTACCATCAGTCTCCAAACAGCTGTTAGGTGTGTTTCTTTCACCTAACCTTCTCTGAGCCCTTGTGACCTGGCCATTTAGCCCATTGCGAGTGAAAAAAGTGCCGCTCAGAGGTTAAACAACCTAACCTTCCTCTGGAAAGATTCGTTTATATGTGTGCAATTTTTTTTTTTAGTAAAGCTAATCTAGAAACGGATTAGCCATATGCGATACGTTACTGTGTTCGGCGAGGTCTTTGTGCCTTTGAGTGCACAAAGAGTATGGATAACAGTGTTTGAAGTAATGCTCCATTTCCAATGAAAGAAACGCTTCACAGCCGGGTGTGATTCCCGGAAGGATGTCCCAAGATTTAAACAACCAAACACTGTTAAAGTTTAACGGAATAAATTGTTTTCACGTGTTAATCCTTTCACGACTAAGGGAAACATTTTTCCCATTTTAAAATTAGTGATTGTCGTATTTAATTATAACCTTATTTGCATTTTTTATATAGAATGTCAAAATAGAACGTATGCCGAACGCAATTACGTAAACGGGAACGTTTAGAAAACAAAAACAGAACTGTCAGGGCGCATAATATATGTACTATGTGCAAATCTTTGCCTCACTACCAAAAGAAATTGCTTCGCAGAATATCATAATTAGCACATTATTTTGTATAGTAATTTTATTTCATAATTTTGTATTATTTTAGTTAACATTTTGTTCTAATAAACCAATAAATAAAAGACATTGCATAATAAGCATAACTATAATTTCTGTTACCTATATAGTCCATTGGGAAAAATATTTCCCATAAAATTCCAAAAAAACTACACATTGTTATGTATTTTTCTTATGATTTTTATTTATTTTACGTCTAAACAAACTAAAATAAACAGTTACATACTAATATTTCCTCTTAGAAACCTTATGGTCCTGAAAGGGTTAACCGTGTTGCAATGTCCGTGGTTAAGCTAGAATGAGTGATTGTTTTATGCATTGCAGAATAAATAACGTTTATTAAAAGAGTTTAAGAATGATTGTTTTAATGGAAGGAGCCACAAGACGTTTGAGCCCCAAAACTCGCCATGATCTCTGATTCATTACACAAGAAATTTAATAGGACACTTTGCGAAAAATTGGAGCAAGGGTAATGTGACTTTTGGACTATTGCGTAGAAATTATTTTTCGAACTAATATGGTCCATGGGAGCAAAAATAAAATATTAGGGGTTTGAGTGTCATAAAGTTCTCTGTACCAGCCCGTTCAACTCTGGTCCAACGCAAACTTAATGAATAGCCAATAGGAGAATAACTATATTCTTAAAGAACGAAAACGTACATTTATAAAGAATCATCAACATCATCATCCTCAAGCAGCCATGGGCTACGGAGGTCCAACCAGACCGTGCAATTTAGTTCTCCAAGCAAATCTATCCTGAGCTACATCTACTGCATCTGGCCACTGCACACCAATTCTAACAAGGTCCTGTTTGACATTGTCTGCCCACCGCATCCTAGGTCTCCCCTTCTTTCTGAGGCCTTTAGGCACACTGTTCATAACCCTATTCGCCAATCTATAATTACTCATACGGGCAACATGGCCAAACCAACGGAGTCTCTCTCTGCACAATATGCTGCTTAAAGGAGATTGCAAACTCCTTTGCCTAACCTCATCATTAGTTACAAAGTTGAACCACCTAATGCCCAAGATACTGCGTAAGCATCTAGAATCAAAAGCATCTAGTTTCCTGTTATCTTGTTTACAAAGTGTCCAAGTTTCACTACCATAACTAACCCTAGAAAGAACCAAACTATTATACAGTCTAATTTTAGTCTTTAGGTGTTACGCCTATTTCTCCACACTCTCCATAGGTTCTTAAATGTCCCGGCAGCAATCCCTAGAATAAGGAAATTAAAAAAAATATAATACTAATATTCCCTCTTGCCACAGAGGTCTGACAGGGTTGGGTTGGGTTGTTTTACCTCTGAGCGGCACTTTTTTGCACACCATGGGCTAAATGGCCAGGTCACATGGACCCCGAAAGCTCAGAGAAGGTTGGGGGAGGGGACCCACTGGAACAGCTGTTGGGAGACAGATGGTAGCCTCCCGTCAAGGCCATCCAGCGTGTTCTTTAACGTGCACAGGGTATGTCTCTCCCGCACACGGGGCCACGGCTTAACGTCCCATCCGACGGACGGCGGCCTTTCCAAGCCCATCGGTGTCCCCTACTGACCGTGGGCTGGGCGAGGAATTTTGCGGAGATAAATCTCAACGCTGACCCAGCTGGGACTCGAACCTGGGAACTACAGATTACGAGCCTGGCGCGCTACCGACTGAGCCACCCCCGCCCCAAGAGGTCTGACAGGAGCCTGTCAGTTTATACCCCATAGAGAAGGTCTGTGAAGCCTGCTCCATCACCACATCCAAAATTTCAGATTTATATCTACAACCCAAAATATCTTCAGGAACCAATTTTTAGCTCTCTAGCATCGATAGATCTGAATTTGACCTTTGACCTCGAAAGGCCCTCCGAATCCGAAATTTTGCAAAGTTTCGAGCCCCGGGTAAGGCATGGTTGTGTGTGTGTTGTTTTTCTGCTGAGGTCCTGCCATCCTCTCAGAACTTCTACTATGGCATAATAAACTGACAGGCTCCTGTCAGACCTCTGTGGCAAGCAGCTGCTTGAGGGGGTATTTTTTTTTTATTTATTTATTTTCCTACATCTACAGCCTGAAACATCCCCAGACACCAATTTTTAAGCTTCTAGTCCTCATAAATCAAGGTTTGACCTCTACGTGACTTCCATTTGACCTGAAGGTCACGTCGGAGGTCGAATTTCGCATTCCCCCGAGATCTACGACCCGAATTATCCCTTTGATTATCTCCAGGTGCAAATTTTCATAGCTCTACAAACCACTTCTGCATCACGATTGGAATTAGCATGATTTCCTGTCAGTCGTCAGTCAGTCATTCACAATCGTCTGTATATATTATACAAGTTTTTGATTGGACTGTCCTGAATTATATAGGTTAAGATTAGAACTTTGAAAATTTTTCGTGATCTAGCTTAGGGATCAATTCTGCTTAATCCTTATAAATATGTCAGCGTTGAGATTTATCTTCGCAAAATTCCCCGCCCTGCCCACGGTCAGTAGGGGACACCGATGGGCTTGGAAAGGCCGCCATCCGTCGGATGGGACGTTAAGCCGTGGCCCCGTGTGCGTGAGAGCCATACCCTGTGCACGTTAAAGAACACACTGCATGGCCTTGACGGGAGGCTACCATCTGTCTCTCAACAGCTGTTCCAGTGGGTCCCCTCCCCCAACCTTCTCTGAGCCTTCGGGGTCCATGTGACCTGGCCATTTAGCCCATGGTGTGCAAAAAAGTGCCGCTCAGAGGTAAAACAACCCAACCCTTATAAATATATTCAAAATCATCTAATTTCTTTTAATTTGCAAAAAACAATGGAAATTAATTATCCAAGAATTAGATAAGATACCAAAGAAAACGTCAGGTGAATTGGATTGGATTGTTTTACCTCTGAGCGGCACTTTTTTGCACACCATGGGCTAAATGGCCAGGCCACAAGGACCCCGAAGGCTCAGAGAAGGTTGGGGGAGGGGACCCACTGGAACAGCTGTTGGGAGACAGATGGTAGTCTCCCGTCAAGGCCATCCAGAGTGTTCTTTAACGTGCACAGGGTATGTCTCTCCCACACACGGGGCCACGGCTTAACGTCCCATCCGACGGACGGCGGCCTTTCCAAGCCCGTCGGTGTCCCCTACTGACCGTGGGCAGGGCGGGGAAATTTTGCGGAGATAAATCTCAACGCTGACCCAGCTGGGACTCGAACCTGGGACGTCAGGTGAATTTCTGATCTGTGAACATAGAGAATAATTGTGAAACTTCAATTGCTCAACAATTCCTCTTGTCCGAGGCGAATCTTGTGACGAAATCTTTAATTAGCTGTTATCAACGGACGTGTTTGCTTCCAGCTGTTGTTTTTGTGTTACAGAAAAGTCAAAGAAAGGTCACGCCGAGCTCTCAGTAACATGTAAATATTTGGTTCTAGGTCAAGGGCGAGTTTCAGTATCAACGTGATACTTTTCCATGATACGTTATCTGTTTTCTTGTGAAATCTCTATTCAGGAATCTCACAGAGTTAGGAAAGACAAATTTCCGCAGTTTAAAATATTAGCAGAATATCCGGCGTCACTCGGGGCTTGATATAATGACTCAGAGTAAAAAGTTTATTCAACCGTGCGCGGACACTTGTTTACGTTCCCGAACGAAACAGATGATAAACAATCAGCTTCGTTTTCCCTACTAGAAATTCTTCTTTGTGGATCTAAGGGATCTGGGTTCGAGCCCCGGGTAATGCATGGATGTCTGTGCTGTTTTTCTGCTGAGGTCCTGCCATCCTCACAGACCTCCTACTTTGGCATATAAACTGACAGGCTCCTGTCAGACCTCTGTGGCAAGCAGCTGCTTGAGGGGGTATTTTTATTTGTGCCAGGGTCGTAATCTGCAGTTCCCAGGATTTATCTCCGAAAAAATCTCTCTGCCCTGTCAGTAGGGGGACCCGATGGTCTTGGAAAGGCCGCCGTTTGTCGGATGGGTTGTTAAACCGTGGGCCTATGTGCGGGAGAGCTATACGCTGTACACATTAAAAAACATGCTGGATGGCCTTGACGGAAGGCTACCATCTATCTCCTAATAGCTGTGTAGTGGGTCTCCTCCCCCAACCCTGTCTGAGCCCTTGTGACCTGGTCATATAACCCATTGTGTGCAAAAAAGTGCCGCTCAGAGGTTGGGTTGTTTTACTTCTGAGCGGTACTTTTTTTGCACAAAATGGGCTAAATGGCCAGGTCACAAGGACCCCTAACAGAAGGTTGGGGGAGGGGATCCACTGGAACAGCTGTGGGAAAATAGATGGTAGACTCCCATCAAGGCCATTCAGCGTGTTCTTTAATGTACATAGTATGTATATGTTGTCCTGCACACGGGACCACTGTTTAACGTCCATACGACGTTGGGTGGCCTTTCCATGCTCTTCGGGCCGCTCAGAGGTAAAACAACCCAATCCGCAGGTAGTTAACCTATCAATCCCGAATTTAGTGTGATGGTCCCACTTAGTTCTTGATATGTGGGGCGGGGGTGGCTCAGTCGGTAGCGCGCCAGGCTCGTAATCTGTAGTTCCCTGGTTCGAATCCCAGCTGGGTCAGCGTTGAGATTTATCTCCGCAAAACTTCCCCGCCCTGCCCACGGTCAGTAGGGGACACCGATGGACTTGAAAAGGCCGCCTCCGTCGGATGGGACGTTAAGCCGTGGCCCCGTGTGCGGGAGAGCCATACCCTGTGCACGTTAAAGAACACGCTAGATGGCCTTGACGGGAGGCTACCATCTGTCTCCCAACAGCTGTTCCAGTGGGTCCCTTCCCCCAACCTTCTCTGAACCTTCGGGGTCCTTGTGACCTGGCCATTTAGCCCATGGTGTGCAAAAAAGTGCCGCTCAGAGGTAAAACAACCCAATCCAATCTTGATATGTCGGATTTGGAGATCGGGTTCCTAGCTGCTGTGGACCGAGATGGAACCCGCCGCGATCGCCCGAAATTTCTGGGGGGGCTGCCTTCGCCTACCTTATGAATGGAAAGTCGGTTGTTGGGTTGTTTTACCTCTGAGCGGCACTTTTTTGCACACCATGGGCTAAATGGCCAGGTCACATGAACCCCGAAGGCTCAGAGAAGATTGGGGGAGAAGACCCACTGGAACAGCTGTTGGGAGACAGATGGTAGCCTCCCGTCAAGGCCATCCAGCGTGTTCTTTAACGTGCACAGGGTATGGCTCTCCCACACACGGGGCACGGCTTAACGTCCCATCCGACGGACGGCGGCCTTTCCAAGCCCATCGGTGTCCCCTACTGACCGTGGGCAGGGCGGAGAATTTTGCGGAGATAAATCTCAACGCTGACCCAGCTGGGACTCGAACCTGGGAACTACAGATTACGAGCCTGGCGCGCTACCGGAATGGAAAGTCGAAAGTTCTAAATAAAGAAAACAAAGTTATCAATGTTCAGACCTTTGGCGGGTAAATTTTTGGAGAGGGCCTATTTTGTGGGGTCGAAAACCTTACTTATGGTGAGATGTAGATGTAGCTGAAGTGTAGTTCTCTTCTGGGAAATGCCGAAAAAACACAGACATCAAACAAACTTTCTATTTTATTTATATACAGGGTGAATATGAAAAAGTGGGCAAAACTTTACGGGGTGGTAGAACGCAGCTATACGAGCAATATTCGTCATAGAATGTATGGTCGGAACGCAAACGGCGAGCCGCTAGGTGGTGTTGGAAATGGTATAAAAGGGTCGGTCCTCGCACCCAACGGCATTTCTACCGTGGATTGCCGAGAGGATGGCTGGTTATATTAACCACGAAATGGCGGATATGCACTTTGTGTACGGTGCGGCGGACGGGAATGCAAGTGAGGCACAGAGACGTTACCGCGACCGGTTTCCGATTTGCCTGGTGTCTTCGCAAATGTGCGTCGGTCCCTATCCCGCAGGTGTGAAGCCTGCATTACAGCTGGCGGCAGCTCTTTTGAGCAATTTCTTTGAGCATGTACCTCAATTACATTCCTGTTAATAAAATGTTTTTTGAAGTATCTCCTCTCCTTCTTGTGTTCATTCTTTAAATGTGACAGTGGAAAACTACCTTTTAACTTCTCACCGCTTGCGTTCCGACCATACATTCTATGACGAATATTGCTCGTATAGCTGCGTTCTACCACCCCGTAAAGTTTTGCCCACTTTTTCAGATTCACCCTGTATAGATAGATCATTTTAATGTAACAAGACACTGTAATGATTAGGGCCAGATCTACTGCCTTGTGGAGATTTTTAAGAACAGAAATATATGAAGAAGGAAAAGAGTAGTAAACACATATATTACACATAAAAATAAAAATAATAAATACCCCCTCAAGCAGCTGCTTGCCACAGAGGTCTGACAGGAGCCTGTCAGTTTATATGCCACAGTAGAAGATCTGAGAGGATGGCAGGACCTCAGCAGAAAAACAACACGAACATCCATGCCTTACCTGGGGCTCGAACCCAGGTCCCGTAGATCAGTAGCCAAGTGCTCTAACCACTCGGCCACGGGACGGCCAATTACACATAGTTTTCTGGAATGTTTTCTTCGAGTCCACTGTAATGGGAAGGTGGGGGGGGGGGGGGGCGTAGCATATACGTTGCAGTTTTGAAAGAATATTTTCTGAACCAAAAAATATTACAATTTTGTTTTAGAATTAAATTCTACTTTATTTGATTCAATCCCCTGCTCTTAAAATATTAATATGAATTTACTCGAATATTTTCGATATATAATAATAGTCTCGGATCTAGGTTTAAAAAAAAAAGGGAAGGGGCAAGTGATGCAATCGAGCCGCAAAAGAAAGTAAAAGTCAGGCCGAGTTGGGTTGTTTTACCTCTAAGCGGCACTTTTTTTGCACACCATGGGCTAAATGGCCAGGTCACATGGACCCCGAAGGCTCAGAGAAGGTTGGGGGAGGGGACCCACTGGAAGAGCTGTTGGGAGACAGATGGTAGCCTCCCGTCAAGGCCATCCAGCGTGTTCTTTAACGTGCACAGGGTATGTCTCTCCCGCACACGGAGCCACGGCTTAACGTCCCATCCGACGGATGGCGGCCTTTCCAAGCCCATCGGTGTCCCCTACTGACCGTGGGCAGGGCGGGGAATTTTGCGGAGATAAATCTCAACGCTTACCCAGCTGGGACTCGAACCTGGGAACTACAGATTACGAGCCTGGCGCGCTACCGACTGAGCCACCCCCGCCCCTTTATTCAGAGTAATATAGTTTTTATTAACATATAATAATATATTATTCTATGTTTTGAAGACTTGGGTGTTGCATGTACTAGTAGTATCTTTGGAAATTTGCAAGGCGTTTTACTTTTTTTTATTTAACCTAAACTTGTGCGTATTTCGCGCATTTTGCCAGACCTCTGATTTGTTATATTGCAACCTCTTTGGTTTTTTTTTACAGATTCTAGCCTGCTTTGCAGTAATACATTCAGGGACATTCCTTCATAAATTATCATAAAATGGAATTATACGTTAAATTTACTTTACAAAATATTGGTTTAGGATGGATTATTTTACCTCTTAGCGGCACTTTTTATTGCACATATTGGGCTAAATGGCCAGGCCACAAGAATCCTGAAGGTTCAGTGAAGGTTGGGGGAGGGGACCCACTGGACAGCTGTTAGGAGACAGATGGTAACCTCCCGTCAAGGACATCCAGAATACGGAGACACGGCTTAACGTTCCATCCGATGAATGGCAGTCTTTCCAAACCCATCGGTGTCTCCTACTGACCGACGAAAAGATGAGGTTTTTGGTGGAGATAATTCTCGATGCTAGCCAAGTTGGGTTTCAAACCTGATGCACTACCGATGCGCCGAACCCCGTTCCTCTAGGCACAAGGGTTGGGTTGTTTTACCTCTGAGCGGCACTTTTTTTGCACACCATGGGCTAAATGGCCAGGTCACATGGACCCCGAAGGCTCAGAGAAGGTTGGGGAGGGGACCCACTGGAATAGCTGTTGGGAGACAGATGGTAGCCTCCCGTCAAGGCCATCCAGCGTGTTCTTTAACGTGCACAGGGTATGGTTCTCCCGCACACGGGGCCACGGCTTAACGTCCCATCCGGCGGACGGCGGCCTTTCCAAGCCCAGCGGTGTCCCCTACTGACCGTGGGCAGGGCGGGGAAATTTTGCGGAGATAAATCTCAACGCTGACCCAGCTGGGACTCGAACCTGGGAACTACAGATTACGAGCCTGGCGCGCTACCGACTGAGCCACCCCCGCCCCCTAGGCACAAGGATTCCGAAGCTGAGGTTAACAGGTGGAAGGAAATCGGACATACTGGAGAAGGCGAAAACATTTGCAAAATTTCAATGGAATATTTACTGATTGAGCACTTTCAGATTGAAACTGGTTATTGAGCAAGACTAGCGCAAATATGAATTCCTAGAATGTGTGGGGCTGGGGTGGCTCAGTCGGTAGCTCGCCAGGCTCGTAATCTGTAATTCCCAGGTTCGAGTCCCAGCTGGGTCAGCGTTGAGATTTATCTCCGCAAAATTCCCCGCCCTGTCCACGGTCAGTAGGGGACACCGATGGGCTTGGAAAGGCCGCCGTCCGTCGGATGGGACGTTAAGCCGTGGCCCCGTGTGTGGGAGAGCCATACCCTGTGCACGTTAAAGAACACGCTGGATGGCCTTGACGGGAGGCTACCATCTGTCTCCCAACAGCTGTTCCAGTGGGTCCCCTCCCCAACCTTCTCTGAGCCTTCGGGGTCCATGTGACCTGGCCATGTAGCCCATGGTGTGCAAAAAATGCCGCTCAGAGGTAAAACAACCCAAACCCTAGAATTTGTTCCCGAAAATATTTCTCTTTAGATGAACAATATAGCTATTAACTGCGAACAGTTGCAATGCAAGGGATGTCGACACATAATTGCTCAATAAGTGACGAAGATAATTGCTTAATTCAACCGGCCATGGCCATTGGCCAAACCCTCAAGAAGGGCCTCACTTTCAAGAAGGGAAATATTTGAAATTTTTAAGAAAGATCTTAATGAAAAAAGAGAAAGAAGCAGAAAGACGATTCATACATTTGAAGGAAATGAAGCCCCACCCCCTCGATGAATCTCTCTTCTCTATAAGATAATAATAAAAAAACAGCCCCTCAAGCAGCTGCTTGCCACAGATATCTGACAAGAACCTGTCAGTTTATACGCCAAAGTAGACACAAAGACAACACAAACATCCATGCTTTACCCGGTGTTCAAACCAGGTTCCTTGGATTAGTAGCCTAGCACGCTAACCACTCGGCCACGGGACTGGGATAGGGCAATAATACCAAATACACAGTATAATACAAATAATAACAATTAACAAATATTATTGCCCTATTCGCACGACCGTAGATAAAACTAGCTTCGAAACAATCACTCGCTCAAATCTTTTTCTCCCTCTCACAAAAAATTAATTTTTAATTTTTATTATAGTTGCGGGTGATTGCTCATACGTAAAATTTGCCCTTGTCTATTAGATACCTTGGACACTGATTAACCTGGGGGTGGGTAAGAATGGGAAGAACTCTAAAATTATACTATTATATCATATATGTGTTATATATGGGTCTATATCATATATGGGTCTAAAATTATACTCATTTTTAGAATTGGTCGAGGGCCAAAAACATTGTTAATCCGGAGTTGGCTTAATGGAAGACACTGTTCTTGAAAGGTAAGCTGATTTTTATTGTCTTACGCTAAATAAAGTTTCTTAGACATTCGTTACTTGGAATTTCCACTGTTAGAAGGGGCTGAAGGCGGAAAAGAAAAACTTGAAAGGCACTAACGGTGGAAAAAGCTGGAAAATACCAAATCATTGAATGAATATTGCAAACTTCTATTTATGTTCGAAGAGTGGCGAAACTAGACGGTCATAGGCCCTGGTGCAAACTATTCAAGTGGGCTTCTTTAAAATGGAGAGTCTTAAGCCGGATAGGTCTCCAGCCTCATGTGGTTCGTTGCATCACCTGAACCAGTGAGAGTTTCGCACCTTTGAATCGCATTAAATTAAAATTTTCAGTGTTAGAGAGTGGTGTATAACAGTGGCAGTAATGATTTTGCCCCTTTACTTCCATAGATGTGGTAAAACACAACTTTTTTGTTTCAAGAGATAAAAGAAAAATACCTTTTGTGCTGTAGCGGCACTAATACAATATTAATATTTCTATTTCATCACCCATTCATTAGTTTGAATTTCCTTTGCTAGAGTGTGCTAAAGACAGAAAAAATAAAAAACGTCCTTCTTTTCGAAAATATTCACCAGACACGACATGTTATTCTTCCAGTTAAATAATTTAAATTGTTTCTGAAATTAAAAATGGAAACTGGCTACAACAAATATTTGACAATGATAATAACGATACAAAGTACTCGAGCTAGGCACGTATACAGGATTTAGTTCCGGGGATGGTTCGTCCAATTATAAGACTTGAGTAGGATTTCACAATTACTGATATACTCCACCGGACGGAAAAAGTTTAAATAATATTCTATATGAAATAATATTTTACAGTTGTTTATCTTTTCTTAAATCTATTTTTTGTGTTAGACATACAACATGGGGCAAAAACAAAATTATACGAAGACACCTGTCTCGGATTTTAAAGCAGGTAGACAAGTTCGCGTTCCCAGGAAGCAATTTCAGAGAGAGGAACTTACTTTAAGAATTTCTTTGAGAATTTCACATTTAAGGAGAGTCACCCGAAAAGAAAACATTCGTCAAGAAGCCTCTGCCAATATTACCTACAAATTTGCTTCCATGTTGGTGGGGACATTTAAAGAAGACTGGGTTTGGTTGATTGGGGTTTTATGGCGCAGTGACCAACTCTGCTTGGGCGCATTATGGTATCCGTTCGTCTTATACAAAATCTCAAACTTTGTCTACCTGCTTTGAAATCCAAAACATTGATCTTTATACAATTTTATTATAGTCAAGTAAGATATGTCCGACACTAAAAATGTATTTCAAAAACGACTATGAAATTTGTTTGCCATATAGAATATTATTTGAAACTTTTCTTGTCCGGTGAAATATCTTAGAAATTGGGAAAAATCTCAAATCCCCTCCCAAAAAAAAAAATACCTAGGTTAGGAATTGGAGAGCTACGACAAAGACTGAAGTATGTCGATGCCAAATTTTATTGTAATCGGTAAATCAATCAAAAAGCTGTCGTTAATATCAATCTGCGTATTAACGAGTAACATAAAATACAGCATTTCTTCAAGTATTCAGTTCGAAACCGTCTTCCCTACAAATATAATTACTGATCACATATTATTCGGGTGTCTTCGACTGTAAATTACAGCACACACATAAATATATATATAAAATTGAACTTAAACTGTTTTTTTTTTCACTTGGCGAAGCAATTATAATATATAGATAAGCAGCAACTAAGTTAAAATGCATATTAATCAGTCACACGCATATTAATTGATCAGTTAATTTAGCTTTCGTTAAGTGTTCAACAGTACTAATGAAGATGAACAGAACCAAGACTAAATTTTGTTTTCATGTCTTCCGTGAAAAGAATAAAAAATATTCACAGCAATTTATTCTGAAGGTCTGCCAGAGTTCTTTAATTATTCAGGTCATAAAATTTCCTGAAAAAGATATTTTATTTCTGCCCTAGTTGAAGGATATTTATCAAGATGGATCAAATAACCTTCTTATATCAACGTACAGATTATGAAAGAGTTCAGCTTTCTTACCTTCAGAGGATTTGAGCTGGCCATATCAGATTCTTTAGTCGATGTACAATTAGAATTAACTGTAACCGCAAAGTTACCAAGCGCACAAGCTTCGCTTGCTTTTCTGAGTGTGACGAGTGCAGACTGTTTCTCACCACCGCGTGCAAGTGGGGGAAGGCTCTGTTAATGGGGCTATCTTGGAATTGGGAAATAGAGCGTGATGAAGGTCAAGATAAACAAGTTTTTCGCAATGTTTGACGGAATGGGGGAACCATTAGTGGCTGAGAATTTGCTTAATTGACTCGATCACTTTGATTGAAGAGAATTCAAATCACTTTGATTCGTTGTTGTACTGCAGTTGGTGGGATTCAAGTTCAAATAGCTGAGTGTGACTTTCTCAAGTTTGTAGGGACGGGGGTGGCTCAGTCGGTAACGCACCAGGCTCGTAATCTATAGTTCCCAGGTTCGAGTCCCAGCTGGGTCAGCGTTGAGAATTTTCTCCGCAAAATTCCTCGCCCTGTCCACGGTCAGTAGGGGACACCGATGGGCTTGTAAAGGCCGCCGTCCGTTGGATGGGACGTTAAGCCGTGGGCCCGTGTACGGAAGAGCCATACCCTGTGCACGTTAAAGAACACACTGGATGGCCTTGACGGGAGGCTACCATCTGTCTCCCAAAAGCTGTTCCGTGGGTCCCCTCCCCCAACCTTCTCTGAGCTTTCGGGGTTCTTGTGACCTGGCCCTTTAGCCCATGGTGTACAAAAAAGTGCCGCTCAGAGGTAAAACAACCCAACTCAAGTTTATATTTCTATTTTCGCTTAAATTTATTTCTTCTTTGGCGAAGAAGGTTCTGACATTTTTCTCTCAGTTCTGAATCCAAAAATGGATTAACTTTGATTGAAAATTTCGTAAGTTTAAAACCAATTACTGTCTGACCTATGAAACTGGGTTGGGTTGTTTTACCTCTGAGCTGCACATTTTTTTGCATACAATGGACTAAATGGCCAGGCCACAAGCAATCCCAAAGGTTCAGAGGTTGGGGGAAGGGGACCCACTGGACAGCTGCTAAGAGATAGATGGTAACTTCCCATCAAGGCCATCCACCGTGTTCTTTAATGTGCACAGAGTATGGCTCTCCTGCACATGGGACCACGGCTTTGCGTCCCATCCAACAGACGCCTGTCTTTCCAAGCCCATCGGCGTCCGCTACTGACGGAGGGCTGGGTGGGAGTTTTGTGGAACAATTATGTACTTCCTAATAATATATACTGATTGTGAAATACACCTATCCCTCGATTTACACGGTACTCAGTTCACACAATTTTGGCTTTGCACGGTCCAAAAATGCGACCAGTTTCGATTTACACGGTACTGACTGAGACGTACATAGAAAGGAAATCTCAGTCAGTACCGTGTAAATCGAAACTGGTTGCATTTTTTGACCGTGCAAAACCAAAATTGTGTGAACTGAGTACCGTGTAAATCGAGGGATAGGTGTATTTTATTCAATTAAATATTCGGGGAAAAAATTCGAGTTTCGAGGTCTGCCACTGACTGTGGAGAGACACTGAGACTGCGCAGTTGCCTCTTCGACACTTCTCATAGATCACTGGCCAATGAACGCTGAGATGTATCGAAGTTCAACTGCGCAGTCTCCAAATGAAATGGTATTGCATGATATTTATTCTATAAGCGAAGGGGGGGGGAAGAGTCTGAACTCCCTTTCGTTTTCATAATGAAGGTATATTTCCCATTATGCCAAAATTAAATATGTGTTTTCGCCATTCTCATTTATTTTCGTAATGTTGAAATGTGGTAAATATTTTGATACTAATTAAACTCCCGCCAAACGAGTGGCGCGAAACATCATCCATTCATAACTTTTCCCATTGCAAACGTACTACTCCATTTGGAATTCTAGATCGGTAACGTACAACTGCCTTCATCAGATAGGCGATGGCAGCGCCACCAGATATTTCGTAAGCTTTTCAAGGAATATTTCCCTTCCAACCGCAGCTAAGATTCCGATTTCTTATCCCAACAGGATAAGAACTAAGTGGGACCACCACACCAAATTTGGGATCAATCATTCAAATAACCGCAGAACTATTGGGAACCGAAAATTTCTGCCACCGATGACGTCACACTGCGCATATATTCGGCTGATGTAAAAGCGACCCGTGTCCACCCATGAGCATTTATGCCTATGATATAATAATAAATTACGAGAATGGTTTGCTCATTTAGCAGGCTTTTAGCGAAATGTTATAATTTATGCACAAAGTGTTAGCCCAAAAAACTGAGTTTGTCGAGGCGAGATCGGAACCCATAACCACCTGAAAAATGTCAGGTGTTCTTTCTACCGAGCTTCCCAAGGCTAATTTAAATCCAGTTAACAGGCGGCTATAAACTTTGATTCGGGAATCGATAAGGTGCTCATGGCAAAATCTATTGACTGGAAAATTATGCACATATGAAAAACAGATATACTGTAATCCATATGTACTTGATCGATACCTATTGCATACAAAAAATAAATTTTAATTTACCTTTGAAAAAAAAAAAAGTTGAATATCTAGTAGACCAAGGACGAACTACACGACATCACACACTTGTCTACATGCTTTGAAACCCAGCTGTCTTTGTATAATTTTATTTTAGCCCTTATATTATAAGCCCGACACTAAAAATAGATTTGAAGAAAAGAATTATAAAATATTATTTCATTAAGAATATCACTTGAAATTTCCTGTTTGGTGGATTTGGGTTGAGTTGTTTTACCTCTGAGCGGCACTTTTTTGCACACCATGGGCTAAATGGCCAGGTCACATGGACCCCGAAGGCTCAGAGAAGGTTGGGGAGGGGACCCACTAGAACAGCTGTTGGGAGACAGATGGTAGCCTCCCGTCAAAACCATCCAGCGTGTTCTTTAACGTGCACAGGGTATGTCTCTCCCGCACACGGGGGCCACGGCTTAACGTCCCATCCGACGGACGGCGGCCTTTCCAAGCCCATCGGTGTCCCCTACTGACCGTGGGCAGGGCGGGGAATTTTGCGGAGATAATTCTCAACGCTGACCCAGCTGGGACTCGAACCTGGGAACTACAGATTACGAGCCTGGCGCGCTACCGACTGAGCTGCCCCCGCCCCCTGTTTGGTGGAATATTTTAGTAATTGGGAAATTCAACTCTTGTCTTCTTCTCTTTTCCTGAAACCAAATAAAAAAAATTCCCACCCTTATATTATGTACATTCAAATTACTTCAAATTAGAAAACATTAATAAGTTGGCTATAAATGATTTTCTACGTCAGCACAGGATTAATAACACCTTTTTATTCGTGACTTCAACATACTGTTGTGCACTTTTTTAAATTAAATTCGAAACTAAAATCAAGTGAAGGTTTCCGATTGTAACTGCAGCATTTTCACTTTCCGTTCCCTCGCCTGATTAACAGCATTTTGCATAGCAGCTGTCCATCTGTCCTCACAGCCGTGCCACACTCCAGCAGCGGAACACTGAAGGGCTTTCAGTTCCCATTCGCCACCACCTAGCAGTCGATTGCACTCTGCAGTTTCGTTTCTTCTTCGCTGAATGCTGTCGATGACTGAATCCAGATTCTCACCACGAAACAAATCCTTCAGCGTCAAGAATAAGGTCAGAAAACTGCGATATTGACGACTGTAATTCCTTCTGCTGCGGGAAGACGAGACACGAGATCTTGTCGATCTTTGCTCAGGCTCACGTTTGCTCAGAGATTTCAATGCAAGGACAAAACTTTTCACTGTTGGCATAGCACTTCGAGTTACCTATAAAGAGTAGGATAAGAAACATAAAAAATTATTTCAATTTCAATAAGATTAGAATTGCCCAATGTTTCTCAGGCCTTAAAAGTATAGTATACGTTTGGGGGCGCGGAGTTGGCTCATTCAGTAGCGTATCAGGCCAGAGCCTGACCAAGCTCACTGGGGGCGAGGATTGCTCAGTCGGAAGAGCGCCAGGCTCGTAATCTGTAGTTCTCAAGTTCCAGTCCCACCTGTTCCAGCGTTGAGATTTTTCTCTGCAAAACTCCCGCCCTGCTCACGGTCAGCAGGGGACACCGATTGGCTTGAAAAGGCCGCCGTCCGTTGGATGGGACGTTAAGCCGTGGCCCCGTGTACGGAAGTACCATATCCTGTGCACGTTAAAGAACACAATGGATGGCCTTGACGGGAGGCTACCATCTGTCTCCCAATAGCTGTTCCTGTCCATCTTCTTTCCACCTTCTCTTAGCCTCTTCGGGGTCCATATGACCTGGCCATTTAGCAAATTGTGTGCAAAAAAGTGTCACTCAGGGGTAAAACAATCCAATCCAGGCTCGCTGCTGGTGCGAATTTTCGAGGGATAACTCCCGACCCACAGCAGCATGGAACCCGATCTGTTACTCCAACTAAGTGGGATCACCTCACCAAATTTGGGACCGATAATTTCTGCCACCTATGATATCACATGTGCCGGCCTGCCCGTTCATTCGCCCGGAATTACGGCTTTTATATGATTTGATAGTTTACATTTGGTGTCGTTTTTACATTAAACCTATACCTCGAATCAGTGGCTGACTAGGGTGATGAGAAGCAAGGCCGTATTATCCAATACACACAGTGCATAGGGCAGGCCTGAGCAAACGTTTTAACTGAAGGGTCGAGAACACTGAAATAAAATGGTGGGTCGCTGGAAAACTGAAATTAAATGGCGAGCCGCCAAAGGAATATAAAACCAATAACGTATGTATAACCAACGTAAGAAAAAAAAATCTAAAATGAAACATAAACAATTCTTCATCAGTAGCTCGCGGGCTGGTTGAATTGTTTATCCTCTGAGTGGCACTTTTTTCCACACATAATGGGCTAAATGGCCAGGTTACAAGGACCCGAAGGCTCAGAGAAGGTTTGGGGTGGCGACCCACTGCAATAGTTATAGTGAGAAAAATTCTTTAACGTGCACAGGGTATGGCTTTCCTACACACGGGCCACGGCTTAACGTCCGATCCGACGGAGGGCGGCTGTCTCTTACTGACCGTGGGCAGGAAAGGTGTGTGTGTGGGGGGGGGGGGAGGTTAGGAGATAAATCTCAAGCTGACACAGCTGGGACTCGAATCTTGGAACTTCAGATTGCAAGCGTGGGGAGCTACCGACAGAGCCATCCCCTCCCCCTCTCGGGCAGCACTAAAAAGGTGGCGGGCGTGATTTGCCCAGCCGGCCTAGGGTCCGTGAAAAAGATTTTGACTGCAACAGTTATAGTGAGAAAACCCACTGCAACAGTTATAGTGAGAAAAATTCTTTAACGTGCACAGGGTATGGCTCTCCTACACACGGGCCACGGCTTAACGTCCGATCCGACGGAGGGCGGCTGTCTCTTACTGACCGTGGGCAGGAAAGAAGGGGGGGGGGGAGGTTAGGAGATAAATCTCAAGCTGACACAGCTGGGACTCGAATCTTGGAACTTCAGATTGCAAGCGTGGGGAGCTACCGACAGAGCCATCCCCTCCCCCTCTCGGGCAGCACTAAAAAGTTGGCGGGCGTGATTTGCCCAGCCGGCCTAGGGTCCATGAAAAAGATTTTTATGTTTCTTCCTCTGTGTGATAAAAACTGTAACAAATATCTCATGTTAAATAAACATGGAAATGATCGTGTTACTAAACAGTGTATGCACAAAGAGTCCAGACCCATCTATGTATACATCGAAATCGGTACACCTATAAAATTGTATCCTCTAAATGGCGTACGAACACCTTAACCTGCACCTTGAGTGGGCCACAGCCCGGTTGCAAATTTTTAAGGGGTGCACAGATGTATTTCAGAGTTACCATTTTAAATTTAAGATTTTATTGATTTTTTTTTATAGTTTACACGTTGAGTTGTTTATCTCTGAGCGATACTTTTTTTTGCAAACAATTGGCCAAATGGCCAGGTCACAAGGACACCTAGGGATCAGAGGTGTGGGGAATGGAACCAACCGGACAGCTGTTAGGACACAGATAGTAGCATCCCATCAAGGCAATCCAGCATGTTCTTTAACGTGCACAGGATATGTCTCCTGCACACAGAGCCGCGGCTTAACGTCCCATCTGAGAGATGGGGGGCTTTTCCAAGCCATTGATGTCCCCTATTGGCCGTGGGCAGGGCGGAGAGTTTTGCGGAGATAAATCTCAATGATGCCTCAGTGGGACTCAAACCTGGGAACTACAGATTACGAGCCTAGAGTGCTGCCGATTGAGCCATCTCCGTCATTACATCATACGTTATTCTGATTCTACAGAGTGTGGCAAAAAAAGAAAAGAGGTAGTCGAAAAAACGTTTATTTAAAAATTATAGATATCAAAGCTTTTTCCCGTCAAAGAACAGCCCCGTGGCTCTAACTAGAGACGAGTTCGGGCTCGACCTCAAAATGGGACAGACGTTTTCGGGCTCCGGCTCAGAAAAATTGAAATTTAAAATACTTATTATCATTGGGAGAAAAATAAGTGGAAATATAAAAAATACATTTTGATCGTAATTAACGGGCATGCAATGCATAGAGGCCCTAGCGTTTGAAGGGCTCTTTTCATCTTATTGCGAGTGAGGCGTGGGTGGCTCAGTCGGTAGCGCGCCAGGCTTGTAATTCGCAGTTTCTAGGTTCGAGTCCACCTGAGCCAGAGTTGAGATTTATATCCGCAAAACTCACTGCTTTGCGCTCGGTCAGTAAGGGAAATCGATGGGCTTGGAAATATCTCTATCCTCTGATGGCACGTTAAACCAAGGCTCCGTGTGAGAGAGAGAGCCATATACCCTGTGTACGTTAAAGAACAATCTGGATGGCCTTGACGGAAGGCTACCAACAGGTGTTCCAGTGGGTCCCCTTCTCTATGCCTTTGGGGTCCTTGTGACCTGGCCATTTAGCCCATTGTGTGTAAAAAAAAAAAATGCTCCTCAGAGGTAACCCTTTGCAGGAAATTATGCCCCCCCCCCCTAACCTCGCACACGGTCAGTAGGGGACACCGATGGGTTTGAAAAGGACGCCGTCCGTCGGATGGGACGTTAAGCCGTGGCCCCGTGTGCAGGAGAGCCATACCCTGTGCACGTTAAAGAACACGCTGGATGGCCTTGACGGGAGGCTACCATCTGTCTCCCAACAGCTGTTCCAGTGGGTCCCCTCCCCCAACCTTCTCTGAGCCTTCGGGGTCCATGTGACCTGGCCATTTAGCCCATGGTGTGCAAAAAAGTGCCGCTCAGAGGTAAAACAATCCAATCCCCCCCCCTCCTAAAGAAAACATTCATCTTATGCAAATCCCTAACTTGTCTACTTGCTTTGAAATCAAAAAACAGATGTCTTATCTTCATCGTCTTGAAATTCAGCAATGTTTGGCTTGTTGAGGCATCTGCCTAAGAATCAACTTTTCGTGTTGAATATATTCTTTTCTTCCCAAAAGTGTTTTTTTTTTGTCAGTTGATTTGTCAGGGAAGGTTGATTGTCTAGGAAGAAACAATGCTGGAAATTTGAAGTTAGGTCTCCTGTCCTCTGGTAATATTTTTTTTTCTTTCAGATGCGTTGCAGATAGCAGGCCGAAGTCGCCAAGTTTCAGTAGGAGCGAAGAATAGAGGCGGCCCAGAAGCAGTAGAGAATAAATAAAAATAAAATAAATACCCCCTCAAGCAGCTGCTTGCCACAGAGGTCTGACAGGAGCCTGTCAGTTTATATGCC
Organism: Ryuthela nishihirai; assembly: GCA_038380435.1. Classification (NCBI taxonomy): domain Eukaryota; kingdom Metazoa; phylum Arthropoda; class Arachnida; order Araneae; family Heptathelidae; genus Ryuthela; species Ryuthela nishihirai. The sequence goes on along the minus strand of JAWZYU010000032.1, from coordinate 2,196,565 downwards.
ATAGTAGAAGGTCTGAGAGGATGGCAGGACCTCAGCAGAAAAATAACACGAACATCCATGCCTTACTCCGGGGCTCGAACCCAGGTCCCTTAGATCAGTAGCCAAGCGCGCTAACCACTCGGCCACGGGACGGCAGTAGAGAATAGTGACAGGAAAAGAGTGCAAATGATATATTTTGTGGGTGTTTAGTCCTTAAAAAGACTTTTCTTGTGGTGTTGAAGAAATGTTGGCTTATAGTTAGGGGCATTGTGTTTATAATTAGTCCTTAAAAGGACATTTTTACCCTGTAGTCCTTCATCATCATCCTCAAGCAACCATGGGCTACGGAGGTCCAACCAGACCGTACAATTTAGTTCTCCAAGCATGTCTGTCCTGAGCTACATTTGCTGCATCCGGCCACTGCACACCAATTCTAACAAGGTCCTGTTTGACATTGTCTGCCCACCGCATCCTAGGTCTCCCCCATTTTCCGAGGCCTTTAGGCATACTGTTCATAAAACTATTCGCCAATTTATAATTATCCATAAGGACAACACGGCCAAATGCCTTTTTTTTGGAGGTGGGGGGGGGGAGGGAGACTGTCACGTAAACTATGGGCAGGATGAATTTTTTTTAGTGTGGAAGGTTGCCAATGCAGTTTTTTTATGAGTCATAGAATTGTCTAGGGGTTATGTTAAATACAACAGATGTATTTGTATAATTTTTGGCTCCATGTTATAAGCCCAAAACTATGTTTTTGACTACTAAGGATTCAAAAGGATATAATTTTGTTGTTACCTTAAATAAACGAATTGCAACTTAAATGCTTACTGCATCTTAATCCAGCGCTGGCTACTATTAACGAAATGGATGCTAAATACTTTAACGCTTAAGAATATATCTCCTAGTTCTACTAGTAAACCAAATGGAAGAAGAAGTGCAAAATGAATGAAATAATCATATTGTTATATATTTAAAGATGGAAATTGAGCGTGAATTCAAAATTAATATTTAGCAAAAATTATTCTAAAATAATGTGATTTATTACAAAAGTATGAAAAAAAAAACATTTATATAAACTAAATTCATCCAACACAAATCTTCATCTTCATCAGTATGAAAATAAACCTATAATCTATTAAAACAACCTTACCAATTCCTTAAACAAACTAAATGCAACTATGTATCAAATGACTTTCTTCTACGATTCTACTTTCATCAAGTACTCTAAAATTACAGCTAAATATACTGGTCTCTCAGAGCCAATTCTTTTTTCAGACGTTGATCACCACGCATAGGACAATGAATTCTTTTTCCTTACTAGTTTACTAAAAAGATCCACACTGATAAACTTATTTATCCTCCGCGCACACACCAAATAAAAATATTCATTCTTTACAATGGTTCTCAACCTATTATTCTTCACGTACCCCCTTGAAATGTGTATGTAACTGGCATACCACTTGTATAGATAGATAAAAATTATAGTATAACAATGGTTATTTTTACTTTGCTACTAGATCTAGCGACTTTTGAGCACTCACGGCGTACCTAAAAAATTTTTACCGCGTACCCCACTTTGAGAACCCCCACTTTAGACTACCGTGCACAGACTAAGGCTTTGGGTTGGGTTTATTTACCTCTGAGCGGCACTTTTTTGCACACCATGGGCTAAATGGCCAGGCCACAAGGACCCCGAAGGCTCAGAGAAGGTTGGGGGAGGGGACCCACTGGAATTGATGTTGGGAGACAGATGGTAGCCTCCCGTCAAGGCCATCCAGCGTGTTCTTTAACGTGCACAGGGTATGGCTCTCCCGCACACGGGGCCATGGCTTAACGTCCCATCCGATGGACGGCGGCCTTTCCAAGCCAATCGTTGTCCTCTACTGACGGTGGGCAGGGCGGGGAATTTTGCGGAGATAAGTCTCTACGCTGACCCAGCTGGGACTCGAACCTGGGAACTACAGATTACGAGCCTGGCGCGCTACCGACTGAGCCACCCCCGCCCCACAGACTAAGGCAAACTAGTTTTTCCTTCACATTAATTCTTCTTAATTTCAACTCTCTTATTATTTCTTTTTAAGTTAAGCCGTCCCGTGGCCGAGTGGTTAGCGCGCTTGGCTACTGATCTACACGGGACCTGGGTTCGAGCCCCGGGTAAGGCATGGATGTTTGTGATGTTTTTCGGCTGAGGTCCTGCCATCCTCTCAGACCTTCTACTTTGGCATATAAACTGACAGGCTCCTGTCAGCCCTTTGTGGTGGCAAGCAGCTGCTTGAGGGGGTATTTATTTTTATTTTTTACTTCGTTCGAAGTGGTTGGTGATGTAATTCTCACGCTGCAGTACACGCGAGCATCAAGACGATACAGTACAGTCACTCAAACAAATATCCGAACAATATGGTTGATTACAGAATTCAGAAAAAATATCTATCAACGATTTTTTTTAAATTAGTGATCTAATTTCACTAATTTCTAAAAAAAAATCGTTGCCAGATGTTTTTTCTGAATTCTGTAATCAACCATAGTGTTCGGATACTTCTTTGAGCGACTGTACGTCACAGTTTCATTGTTGTTCGTTCATCTGTTGTAACAATATATTCTGAGAAATGATTAGGCAAAAATAAGAATTATTTCAGCGTTAAAAAGAGATCATATTTCGATAATTATTAAAATGAGACAAGATCAAACCATCTTATCCTAAGTAAATAAAAGTAACATTTCCTCTTAAAATTACGAAAATTTAAAAATAACAAAGATTAAACTTAATACTAAAACGATTATTGCTTTCTCCTTTCTTGCATTCCACTCTGAAAGGAAATACACAACCTGAAATGTATAAAACACATATTGGGAAAGAAACGTTCAGGATTCAGTTTCTTGTAGCCAACTAAATGGGAAAAGGCGGTCCATCTATTTATCCCTCTCCTTTCTGGTGTAGCATGGTGACCTTAACCTTTGTATTTCATTAACCGTCCATTGCTCTTTAGAATCCCTGGCCCATTGCTAGGGAATGACGTCAATGTTCTGCCACAGGCGATGAATGCAGCCAGATAACGATGATATCAATTTTTTTGCTCGTTTCTAAGAGGGAAAAAGTGTCCCAATTACCAAGTCAGCAGCATTTTTGGCAGGAAGTAACAGAGATAAGGGTCTTGGGTTGGATTTCCAGAGGAGACTTGTTTGTGTTGTTTTTTTTGAAAAGGTCTTGGAACCCTCAAAGGATTTTTACATGATACATTTCCTGGCCAAATTATTATGAACATTGCATCGTGCAAGAAGTACAGTCGCTCAAAAAAATATCCGAACACTATGGTTGATTACAAAATTCAGAAAAAATATCTGGCTACGATTTTTTTAGAAATTAGTGATATGGCAACCTTCGCGTCACGTGCCACGAAGGTTGCCAGATCACTAATTTCTAAAAAAATCGCTGCCAGATATTTTTTCTGAATTCTGTAATCAACCATAGTGTTCGGATACTTTTTTGAGCGACTGTACCACGAAACGTGCCAATATATGCAAAATTTCTTATTGACTCAGTTGGATTGTTTTACCTCTGAGTGGCACATTTTTGCACACAATTGCCATGTCACAAGGACCCCGAAGACTCAGAGACGTATGGGGGAGGGGGCCCATTGGAATAGCTGTTGGGGGACAGATGGTAGCCTCCCGTCAAGGCCATTCAGCGTGTTCTTTAATGTGCACAGGGTATGGCTGTCCCGCACACGGGACCACGACTTAACGTCCCATCCGACAGTCATATCAGCCTTTTTACCCATGTCGCACTTGACTGCTTTCCGCCATGCTTTTAAGGCTTTTCCAGGTAAGACTTTAGAGTGACGTAAAATACACTTTACCCTCCAAGTACGTGAGGGTTCCGTTCCCCAAGAACTTCGTACATATTAAATTCGCGCAAACGGAGCTTAAGACACAATAGGAAATAAGAGGTTAATTTCCGGGACCGCTTGCAATTACATATATATATATACATTTTTTGTAAACTATTTTATTTTACTCAAATTACGTAAAGTTATACCAAAAAATAGTTTGGTTGTTTTACCTCTGAGCGGCACTTTTTTGCGCACAGTGGCTAAATGGCCAGGTCACAAGGACCCCGAAGGTTCAGAAAAGGTTAGGGGAGGGACCCACTGGATAACTGTTGGGAGACATATCGTAGTCTCTTGTCGAGGCCATCCGGTATGTTCTTTAACGTGCACAGGGTATGATCTCCGGCACACGGAGCCACGGCTTAACGTCCTATCGGACAGACGGCGGCCTTTCCAAGCCCATCGGTATCCCCTATAGACCGTGGGCAGGCGAGTAGTTTAGAAGAGATAAATCTCAATGCCGAACCAGCTGGGATTCACATCTGGCGGGCTACCGACTGAGCCCCCTCCCCCCTAATAAAAAGTGATAAAATACAAAGATTTACAAGAAATGAGTTGATATAAATATAAAAATATTCCCACAAGCAGCTGCTTGCCACAGGTCTGACAGGAGCCTGTCAGTTTATACGCCTTATAGTAGGTCTATGAAGATGGGACCTCAGCAGAAAAACACAAACATCCATGCCTTACCCGGGTTCGAACCCAGGTCTCTTATGTCAGTAGCCAAGCGCGCTAACCACTCGGTCGTAAGGTATATAAAATAGAAATGAAAAAAATCTTAAATAATTTTACAAAACAATTACATACACTGATTCATAATCTGAGTCAGATTCGATGCTGTCCATCTCCGAAATTCCTGGCCGAGAAACATTGCTTCACCGACTGAAGAACACCCTAAGTGTTGACTGTCGAGCATTTTCCATATCTCAGCCAGCATAAGGCTATACCCCCTCAAGCAGCTGCTTGCCACATAGGTCTGACAGGAGCCTGTCAGTTTATATGCCATAATAGAAGGTCTGAGAGGATGGCAGGCCCTCAGCAGAAAAACGACACAGCCATGCCTTACCCGGGGCTCGAACCCAGATCCCTTAGATCAGTAGCCAAGCGCGCTAACCACTCGGTCATGGGACGGCTACATATGGACTACTATACCATCACCACCCCCTCTGGTCCAGGTATAATTGCATTCTTTCGAAATTCATAAGATGCAAATAATTTAACTTAGATCGCTGCCGGAACTTTTAAAAATCTATGGAGAGTGTGGAGAAATAGTCGTATACATCTAAAGACTAAAATTAGACTGTATAATAGTTTGGTTCTTTCTAGGGTTAGTTATGGTAGTGAAACTTGGGCGCTTTGTAAACAACAGGAAATTTGATGCTATTGATTCTAGATGTTTATACAGTATCTTGGTCATTAGGTGGTTCAACTTTGTAAGTAATGATGAGGTTAGGTAAAGGAGTTGGCAACCTCCTTTGAGCAGCATACTGTGCAGAGAGACTCCATTGGTTTGGCCATGTTACCCGTATGGATAATTATAGATTAGCGAATAAGGTTATGAACAGTGTGCCTAAAGGCCTCAGAAAGAGGGGGAGACCTAGGATGCAGTGGGTAGACAATGTCAAACAAGAAAAAAAAAAAAAAAAACCCTCAAGCAGCTGCTTTCCAGAGGTCTGACAGGAGCCTGTCAGTTTATATGCCATAGTAGAAGGTCTGTGAGGATGGCAGGACCTCAGCAGAAAACCAACACAAACATCCATGCCTTACCCAGGGCTCGAACCCAGGTCCCTTAGATCAATAGCCAAGTGCGCTAACCACTCGGCCACGGGACGGCTAAGACCTTGTTAGAATTGGTGTGTAGTGGCCAGATGCAGTAGATGTAGATCAGGACAGATGTGCTTGGAGAACTAAATTGTACGGTCTAGTTAGACCTCCGAAGGCCATGGCTGCTTGAGAATGAGGATGATGACGTAACATGAACGTGGCTAAAAATGTAGCATTTGTGGACGAAACGACTTCCTAGAAAATGCACTACAAAATGTCTGCGACTGTCTCGGCCGTCTTTTCTCGTTTATTAAAGATCAAAGATCGTGAAGGAATGAATGCAGCTCCGGGCTGGGTGCCCATCCTGCTTCAACTGACTTGTTCCAAAGACGAGATACAGCCGAAATGACGAGATACAGCCGAGGCGGAAACCACCATGCCAGACTAAAAAAAAATGCAAATTTGAAAATAATTTAATAAAAATGACAATAGTAGCTAATTACAATTAATTATTATGATGACAGCAGTAACAACGCTTACCGCTATGTTTAACTCGCGTATATTTGAATTTGGGTTCGAGTACAAAAAAAGGGAGGATATTAGAGATAGTTCGCATAGTTTCGCGCACATGGATGGTTTATTGAGTCAATAAGGGGCGAGGTGGCTGTCTGTAGCGCGCCAGGCTCGAAATCTGCAGTTCTCAGGTTCGAATCAAACTGTCTCAACTAGAGGCCTGCTCCAAGCTGCATATCATGTGACGTGACGTCAATGCCATGGACTTACGCTTTTCTGCTTCAGACGATCAATTGCTATAGTAGCATCTATATTAAATAATGAGGCTGTTTGTATATGTGGCATTTTGCCTAATACATGGGACGGGGGTGGCTAAGTCGGTAGCGCGCCAGGCTCGTAATCTGTAGTTCCCAGGTTCGAGTCCCAGCTGGGTCAGCGTTGAGATTTATCTCCGCAAAATTCCCCGCCCTGCCCACGGTCAGTAGGGGACACCGATGGGCTTGGAAAGGCCGCCGTCCGTCGGATGGGACGTTAAGCCGTGGCCCCGTATGCGGGAGAGCTGGATGGCCTTGACGGGAGGCTACCATCTGTCTCCCAACAGCTGTTCCAGTGGGTCCCCTCCCCCAACCTTCTCTGAGCCTTCGGGGTCCATGTGACCTGGCCATTTAGCCCATGGTGTGCAAAAAAGCGCCGCTCAGAGGTAAAACAACCCAACCCAGCCTAATACATTATTATAGAAAAGTATGCCGTCCCGAGGCAGAGTAGTTAGGGCGATTGGCTACTGATCTAAGGGACCTGGGTTCGAGCCCCGGGTAAGGCATGGATGTTTGTGTTGTTTTCTGCTGAGGTCCTGCCATCTTCTCAGATCTTCTACTCTGGCATATAAACTGACAGGCTGCTGTCAGACCTCTGTGGCAAGCAGCTGCTTGAGGGGTATTTATTTTATTGATAGTGTTTCAAACATTTTGCTAAATAATTATAGCAAAGTGAGGAATGATAAAAACGAAAACAAGAAATTTATCAGTGTTTCAAAGTAAAATAATAAAACCTTGAATTATCTTTTAAACATTGAAAATATTTTATTTACTATGTCCAACAGTGTCAGTCAGCATCATAGATGTTACAATATTTGTTTGTTTTTTTCTGTTCGCTTCCTGATATGTGTAAGCAAAAGATATTCAGACTTCATTTCGAAAGAAACATTTTTGTGATGATAGATGCAATATCTATCAATGTTGAGTGAGTAATTCAAATTACTTAGTAGAAACTCATACATGATTACAATATTTTTTATTCTTTCATTCGCTTAGTTGTGTGAATATATATCCTTCAGCAGTCATTTTTAAGCAAATATTAATGTGTCTCTGTCGATCTGTGAATGTATCTCTCCTGAGTCCCAATTGAAACTGAATAGAATATTTTTTGTTGTGTTTATTTGCAAGTTGTGTGAGTGACATTCATAAATCATTTGTAATCAAAGACTGATGTGATGACCGATGTAGCATGTCTTTAAACAGCAGTTCAAAATATTTTTTTTTTGCGACATATAGGACAGAGAAGAATCCTAGAAGCTACTCCTAGCTTAATACAGGCCTTCTCATACAAGACATGCCCTACTACGAGCGAAGTCACTGCTGACCACTGCCTTAGTTAGAGCTAAACACAACACACAAAGTTTGCCTTGCTGGAACAGTCGCTAGCTGTCTAACCACTATGCCAGTTAAGGTTTAAAATATTTATTAAAATATTGCTTAAAAGAAACTCATGGCTTATTAGAATATTTTGTCCTGTTTACTTGCTGAGATGTTTGAGCAAATAATAATGAAAAAATTTCTTTTTATTCGAACATTTATTATTTAGTCCCCCTATAGTGCGAAAATATTTTTAAAAGTAATTCATAATTCTCTTTTTTGAAGTATAAGATGTTAAAAAATGACTTGCCTACTTCAAGCATTAATCCTAGGCGAGATGTAAATCTTATGTAATATTTGTGTCATTTATTTGTGTTTGCAATTTTCTAGCATAAGACGTCGTTTTTATATAAAAATCAGGCAGAAATATTTCGTATTTTCATTGTAAGATGTGAAACTGCATTACAAAAGTTTTACTATTCATCTGATTTTGAATAAAATTATTGAAATGTAATCTACATTAGTACTTTAATTCTAAAACTATCAGTAGTAAAAAACTTTAGAATATTATGTTATTAAATAAAAATAACTGAAATAAATATACCATTAAATTCTACACCTATCAGCAACATGACTTTAAAATTTGATTTGGCAAAATTTCATTGAAAAACAAAACTTATTAATTCATGAGGTGTCAATTATAAACGTTTTCGAACGATATTTGTGAAAATGTATCGAATGCGCTTTGACGGACGTAAGCCCACGCTATTGATGTCACGATTCGTTGGAGCAGGCTCGTTCCTTCACGACGTAACGTTCGAGGTTTATCTTTGCAAAACTCCCCGCCCTGTCCACGATCAGTAGGGGACACCGAAGGCCTTTACAAGCCCATCGGTGTCCTCTACTGACCGTGGGACAGCTGCGTCCCTGAAAAAAAAAATGCCAATTCCATCTGGTCAAGTGGATCCCTTTCTGCTCCTAGCTCTGAGCCATTGGGGTTCTTGTACCAAGCCATTTATTTCATTGAATAAAAATAAAAAGAAAAAAAACGACCATTGAATTCTGTCGTTTTTACGAACTTGTTTACGGGCTTTCTGGAGCGGCACTTTTTTTTGCAGACTATAGGCTAAATGGCACAAGGACCTCGAGGGCTCAGAGAAGGAGACACAGTGGACAGATGTTAGGAGACAGTGTTACCCTCTCGTCAAGGACATCCGGTGTGTTCTTTTAACGCGCACAGGCATGGCTCTTCCGCACATGGGCACGGCTTAACTGACGGACGGCGACCGTCATATAGTTTTGCGGAGATAAATGATAAATTTCAATGCTGGCCTAGTTGGGACTCGAACCTGGGAACTGTACATTATGAGCCTGGCGCGCGGCTGGTAACCCCTCCCCGCCGAAAATTCTGTCGCCTTATACTAAACTCAAATTTTTTCTACCTGCTTTGAACTGCAAAACAGCTGTCTTTGTGCATTTTCTGTTTAAGACCCATATTTTACGTCCGGCACTAAAAACAATATTGTTTTTTATCTGACTAGATTTAATTTATGGGAATTTTTTAAGTGCATTTCTGCAGTACATTGTTTAGAGTTAAAATAAAAAAAAACTATAAATTCTCATTCGATAGAGAATATCATTTCAACCTTTACTGTTCAGTAGAATATTTTAGTAATTAGGAAACCCCCCCTCACCACACGAAATTGATTCCTGGGTACGAGACCGGTCATAACAGTTCTGACAAAATGAGCCTGAGAGCAAGAACATTAGAATTATTGTTTTAACATATATACGAAACTAGCAATTAAATTTTATATTATTTCACTAGCGTCTTTTTTATATATGGTCAAGACTGAAAAATTCATTTGAAAAGTAAACAATTATAAAATATTATTCCGTATAGAACATCATTTTTATATGGCTGTCCGGATCACAATTGATCCGAACCATTACTTGCATTCCTACAGGTAACATTCTCCTCATCCCTATATTCGTCATTTTATCCTACAACAGGACTGGGTGAACATTTTAGCTCAAGAGCCGCAAAAGAATTATATAATCAATAACTTTATAACGAAATCAGTAAAAAAATAAAGTGAATATAAACAATATAAATTAATTAAAAATTAATTATTTTTAATGATAATTCGGTAATTATTTAGTATTGCTACTTCATGGTTAAAGGATTTCGGGGAATCGGGAAAATGTGAAATAGATGTGTTTTTGATCGTAAATGTAGAAATACAAAAACTATCTTAGGAATTATGATTAAATATGGAATTAAAAGCGTTTCGTAACGAACCCTTTATTGCGGAATACTACTGCTACCTAATGTTAAAACTATAGAGTTGTGAGTTGGTTAAGGGGCACGGATATATTGAAACCATGTTGTGTCGTAGGAACACAATTAGGTGTACCGGATGCAAGTTTTATCTGACTAGATTTATTTTGTGGGAATTAAGTAATTTATTTAAATATTTTTAAGTTTATTTTGTAATGCATTGTATAATGATTTTGGGGTTTTTTTTATGGTATGTTTACCTCTTATAATGTTACAGAATTAAAATAACTTTTGGAAGGGGCTACTTTATTGAGGGAAGATGTATTTGGCATATGTGATATAAAGTATTTTGCAATAAATTGATTCACCCTCAGTAACCTTATATTTTTGCTGTTTTTTTTATAACGGGAATGAAGCAAAAATTTATAATTGTACGTTTGAATATTATCAAAAATTTATAATTGTACGTTTGAATATTATCAAAAATTTAAAAAGAATTTATTATTCTGCTTCCTCGCGCTAGTTAGTAACAATCGCCATTTTTATCGTTAATTTACGAATAAGGCGATGTGGAATATGCACCGTTAATAAGATTTTATTAAAACTTTATAAATATTTAATCTATGATTATGAATTTTTCGTTTTTTATGAATTCATCTGGCACATTATAATAAAAAGTCACCGAAAAGTGTAATATCAGAGGGAGTGAATCAGTCAAGTATGAAATCAAAAACATCGCTAATAATTTCGTACCGCACATTTCTGGAAAACTTCCGGTTTTGAGATTAAAGAGGTATACTTTCACGAACTTCTTTTGTAAAAAAAAAAGGCGGCAGAAGTAGCTATACTAAATAATTGCCGATAATTCGCTTCACAAAAGTTGGACTTTTTGTTCTCAGCAGTCTTATTTATCATCAGTTGCTCGAACAGGCCTGCCCTAGAACCATAATTTGTTGTTAATGTTAGGAGTTAATTAAAAAAAAACACATAACTGTTTTTAAACCACAAAGTATATTTTTTAAAACAGAAATTTTACAAATATCCTCCCTCTCCACCTGGCTACCTACCTTTGGAAGAAAAGTTTCTAAAGCCTTTGCTTAATGACCAGACAAATGGTTAAGTGAAACCTCTTTTCTATGTACAATAGAAATATGTGAAATGGAAGTTTGCTAGCTGTGAGTGAATAATAAAGCTTTCCGTTTCTGATTATCTGAAGTTGTATATCACTGTATAAATTCGGTTATCTTTGGGGATTACATTATCTTATTTAAAGACAAACAAATGCATCAGTTTTTCGTTAAGAAAGCAAATTCTGCATCAGTAACAGTCCTTTGTCATTATAATATACTTCACAAATAACATGAAACAATAGTGAAAGAATTAGTTTATGTCTTTGATAGACTTGTTTCGCCATATACACTGATTATTAAATACCTTTTTTGCCTCCTAGGTTTTAGTTCTGAAGCTGAAAAAACTTGAATGGTGAACTTTGTAGTGATAATATATGCGAAAAAGAGAAAGAACTCTTATCGTTGTAAAAATATATCGTAAATCTGCTTATCATGTTCAATATCCTCAGCTAACATTTCAAAGTCAGTGTATAATGCCAGGTTACAGAAATAAAAGGCACCTAAGGAATTTCGATATGAGCATGCAGGTATTAAACGTTTAAGTCATTTATCTGCAGATGGCCTAATAGTTAGCAAAGAGGCTTTAACCAGGATTCAATGACATTCTTGAAAAACTAATAAGAACTAATCTGAAGTTTAACAAACAAGAATTTCTCAGAAAATATAGTCTAACTTAAAAACACTTCTCATCCATACAGGCTGTTGTTAAAACTAAAGATCCCCAATGACTACAATCATTTGCATTGAACAGAGGGCTTTCAAAAAGTTCTTGACACGTGTCTGTTAATTTGCACCCGTTCCTCCGAAGTTAACTGCCCTACGACTTGTTTGAAAGCTTGTCTAAACTTCTCATTACATGTTTAAAACAAAGGCCATATCATCATTTCTGTCTTTTCTGGTTTCCCAGGTTCGAGTCCCAGCTGAGTCAGCGATGAGATTTATCTCCGCAAATTTCCCCGCCCTGCCCACGGTCAGTAGGGCTTGGAAAGGCAGCCGTCCGTCGGATGGGACGTTAAGCCGTGGCCCCGTGTGCGGGAGAGTACCTGTGCACTTAAAGAACACGCTGGATGGCCTTAACGGGAGGCTACCATCTGTCTCCCAACAGCTGTTCCAGTGGGTCCCCTCCCCCAACCTTCTCTGAGCCTTCGGGGTGCATGTGACCTGGCCATTTAGCCCATGGTGTGCAAAAAAGTGCTGCTCAGAGGTAAAACAACCCAATCCAACTTTTCTCTAGCGGCGCATAAAGTTCGGTCTGCGAAATGTGAACCTATATATCCACAGCTGTGGAGCCTATTAAAGACAGGGGAAGATTTTACATTTTCAAAAGGATGTAGTGCGAGGACGACGAGAAAAAAATTCACACCGATTTATCACAAGTATGTAAGGATCATGCCTGTTCATATGGGCACTGTTACAAGGGGGATGCGCAAACGCAGAGAATGGCAGAACTTCGAAGACCTCCTTCGTACAGGAAGACCGAAGGAGGCCATGAACGAGAGGATATCGCTACTGTTCGTGAAATCAGTGAAGAAAACCCGTACATCATCGTTAAGGAAATAAGTTAATATGTTAGTACACCGATTGGCAATATGGAACCAATCAATAATCAGTATTTAAAGTTCCGAAGGATGTGTGCCAAATGGGATATTCCACAAACTGAAAGAACAACAAAAAAAGAGCTAATGTCGACTTGTGCAAAGAAATGTTGACAATGTTTGAACCTAGTGACCCCAAACGGTTAACAGAAATTGTCACAGGTGGTAAGACGTGGTTTTATTACTATACAACTCACAGAAAGATCGACGATTATATTTGTTTTGTGGAAGATGAACCGCTTTCCCAAATCTTCCGACAAGACTTTCGCTCAAGGAAGAGGATGTTCACAATTTTTTCAATTTCACGGTCACATTGTTTTGTTCAAAATGGTTAAGGAGATGAAGGAGCAGCGTCCAACAACAGGCGTATCCAGGGTTCTCCTTCTTCATGATAATGCCAGTACTAACAAAATCCGGCAAGTTATAGACCATCTGGAGAAGGAAAAAATCATACAGCTACCCTCTTGCATATTCACCCGATCTTGCACCATGCGATTTTTGGTTGTTTCCAAAAATGAAAAAGGAACTTGCTGGGTAGCCTTTTTCAGGAGTGCAAGACCTTGTAAAATGCTTTCATTCAGAAACAGGACATTCCTCAACAGGAGTACCACCAAGCATTCCAGAATTAGCATAGTCATCTGCAACTTTGCATAGATGCTGGAGTGGAGTACTTTAAAGAACAGTAAGTTTCATTGAGGTAAGTGCAATGGTTTTTGTTCTGTAGATGCATGTCAAGAACTTTTGAACGCCCCTCGTATAATAATTTCGAAACAAGAGCCGTCATTTTTCGATCGATAAAGAAACTCATTCAGTACCCTTGGTATTTTTGAAATTTACTTTATTGGAATAAATTATACATCATAATGATCTTGGAATTCTTCATCTTTCACCGAATAAAATATTTTATGCATTTATAATTTATAGGAAACAACTATTAAAAAAATAAAACTGACTGCGTTTTTAAGTGCAAAGGTATGTTAAATAATGATCCTTCATTGCATTTCGGAGAGAAAAAAAAAGAATTATATGTAAAATAAAAGCTTATGATATAGATTATTGGTTCTGGGCGTAAGCTGCCCAGGGGGCCAAAGGTAAAAAACGGAACTTTAGTGGGGTACAGTAAGTTTCTGAGAGGGCCATTCAAAAAACTTCTCTGCCGGAATAAAATATTACGAATGAGATGTAAAAAATTATATTTATTATTTTCATGACCAACTTATTTTATATCTTAATAAGTCTCCATCGAACACTTTGTTCATTTTTTAGTGTATATAACAATAAAAGGAGTCCCGTGGCCGAGTAGTTAGCATGCTTGTCTATTAATCAAGTCCCGAGTAAGGCATGGATATTTGTATAGTTTTTTTGCTGAAGTCCAGTCATCTTCACAGACCTTCTACTATGGCATATAAACTGATGAGGTCCTGTCAGACCTCTGTGGGAAGCAGCTGCTTGAAAGGGTATTTTTTCTTTAATAAAGCCGTTATTGAAAAATCAGCTCGAAAGAAAAGCTCGTAACCGCCTTGATAGGTGAAGAGAAGTGATCTTCGTTTGCCAGTAACAACCTGCAGCAAGATATTGAAAAAAATTGTAACTTTGCATCAGCCCCAAGGATCACACGGAATAAAGTGCCAATTATCAGAATTTTTTTGGAAGAAGGTCTTATGCTGCTACTACACATTTTATGTCTTTAGCAATTTTCTTTGCTACTTAAAAATAAAGTGCCGATTATTAGAAACATACAATATAAAATTTATATTTTAAATAAACAGTACAGATGGTAAAGTACCTTTTTTCCAACTAATAGCGGCTATGAGGGGGGAACAGAGGAAAAAGAAATCGAAAAGGGGGCATGAGCAAAAAAATTCGGGAATAAGTAGTGAATGGAATAAAAGTAGAGAGAAAAAAAAAGTGAAAGAAATCGAAATGGGAGCAAGAGCAAAAAAAAAATTCGGGAATCAGTAGTGAATGGGAAATGAATAAGAGAGTAATAAAAGGGAAATCGTTATCAGCAGTTTTCCAGGAAATGAAATCAGATGTCTCATTTTTTAAGGCTGAGGAAGGAAGGGCCTAAAAAACTGAGAGTGATCACCATTATTCAGGGAAGCTTCACTTAGGGTTGTGTAGTGAGAGTGTAGAAAATGTCGTGTGCAGGTTATTCTTGCTTCCAGGAACTAGACATGAAAGTGATGGACAAAGTACATACTATAGCGAAAGCACTATTCTAAGTACCATAAGACAGAACTTTAAATTTTCTTAGCTTTCCTAACTCATTGGAGCGAAACTCAAAAGCACTTAGAAACACTCTTTAATACACTACAACATGCACAGCTTCTCAACTTATTCTAAACAACTGAAACCGATAGAAATATTTAATTTTCTAGATCAAGGGCGGGAGTAGATGGATAATGAGAGTTCTAACTCAGAGGCGCATCAATGTTAATCCTATGGGATCCGCCTCCCATGTGTTTCAAAGCGGAGGCGGATCATTGTCACACCTTTAAGTCAGAACTCTGACAGTTTTAAAGATTGAAGTCGGACAATGTCGAATAAAATACCTCCCTCCAGTGATATATTAATCTGAAGTTACATTATTCAGTTAAATTGGAGGTAATATTTGATATATAACGGATGGTATTGGATAACAACTCAATCATAATTTCCAGAGACAGCCATCTTGGTTTCTCCCGTCACCACAAACTCTCGAAATAACCCTTTACCCACCCTTTATTAAAAACTCCGCCATTTTGTCCGCAAACTCCCGAATAAGTCCCGCCATTTTTGTTTCTACCCACATCCGAAATTTCTTCTAAGTTCAGAGTCCGCCATTTTGAACCCTAACATCACCACAAACTCCCCCGATTTTGAATTCCACCATCTTGTTTTCCGTCATTTTGAACCCTGACGTCACCACAAACTCCCGAAATAACTCAAAGTCCCGAGACATCTGATGACTTATCATCTATTAAAAGTTTTACCTTTTAAATTATTTTCACCCAATAGCATTTTTTCTTTTCGTTTTCTGCGGAATAGTCTCTTAACTGAGCTTCTGCAGGATAGTCCTTTTTCTAGTATAAATACGACATCCATCAGTAATAATCCTCACAGATCTTCAGATACTACGCACAGAATGGATATTTATTCAAAATCCGTTGCCCCCGAAATTGCTAAAAAGCCAAAGGGAAAGAGTATTAGCAAAAACAAGACGAAGGAAGGACACAAGCGTTCCATTTCTCCTACTGTCGAATCTACATATGCCTCCAAAACGCGTTTTTCCGTTTTGGAGGAGAAATTCCTTGATTCACAGGTATCGGAAATGGAAACTGGTGGTGTTTCTTCCAAAGCCAATACTGGGAAAATTCCATCTATCATTTTGAGGTCACCCAAAAATTGAATTGTTATACACAGAGACCTTATTAAGATTGCTGTGGAGTCATTCACAGCTATCTGGAGACACAGTCCGTCTTCAGACAAAGTGCATAGAAGACTACAGGTCCTTTATTAAGTAGTTTGAGACATCCAAGTTACAGTTTCATACCTATAAGCTAAAGGGTGAAAAGAATTTACGGGTTGTTCTTAAAAACCTCCCGTCTGACATCAATTCCGAAGGCGTCCGCACTGCTCTTGTGGACCAAGGATTTACCATAATTAAAATATCACAAATGAAGCGAGGGAAAGACAGAATTTCTATTCCTGTCTTTTTGGCTGAATTGCCAAAAGATGCTGCTAACAAAAAGATCTATGACATCACTGATCTCTTTCATCTAAAGATCCACGTCGAAAGCTACAGGACCAAAAAGAGCTCTACTCAATGCCACCAGTGCCAACGATATGGGCACGCTCAGAGTGGCTGTTACAATTTACCTCGCTGGTGAAATGCTCAGGTAATCATAGTACTAGGGACTGTCTTAGAAAGAAAGAGGACAGTCCCCCTAAATGTGTTAACTGCGGGATTGGACACACCGCTAACTATAAAGGGTGTGTCCATTTCCCAAAGAAGGAAGTGGTGACAAAAAATAATGTCAAACCAACTAATGTCCCTCAGAAGAAAGATACCAGCTCTACGGTAATTCAAAATCTATCCTATGCAGCTGCTGCATCCAAAAAAGTGAATGCAGAAAAGCCAACATCTATAACTAAGCATACTCCTGAGGCAACTAAGCCTACTTCTAAGGCGACCAAGCCTTCCGATGAACAAATGCCCACTGGTGATCAGTTCGACGGCAACATTTTGAATGATCTTAAAGACATTTTCCTTTTATTCAAGAGTTTTAATATTCCGAAGATACTATTTACTGTCGTCTTTTATGGCTGACTATCAGAAAGCCAATGGCCTGATGGCCAAACTTACAATTGGCATGAAAGCTTTTGATACTATATTCTGAACCTTTGTCTCAGATGGCAGATAAATGTACAAGGGACCATCTTCAGATTTATTTCTGGAATTGTCACAGAATTCTTAGTGATCTGCCTGAGTTCTGTTCATTTTTGACAGATACCCAGGCAGACATGTCTTACTTGGTGAGACGCATCTGCGTGCCTCAGATGTCTTTAAAATGCCTAACTATGAGGTCTATTGCACAGACCGTTTGCATAACAGTGGAGGAGGCACAGCTGCTATGATCAAACCGTCAATTCACCATCATCTTTTACCTACTTTAGACCTCATAACTCTTAAAGCCACAGCTGTGGCTATTTTAGATATCAAAATAGGAACTGTACACCTAGTTGCTGCATATAAGCCACCAAATGCTACACTTATGAATGAAGATCTGAACTCCATTTTTGACTCCAATCTTCCTACAGTGCTTGCAGGTGACCTTAATTCCAAAAATACTGCTTGGCATTCAAAGGCCTGCAACAAAAATGGAGGTATTTTACTCCAATATACTACTGACAAGGGATTCATTGTCGATGCTCCGTGTGAGCCAACGTTTTACCCTTCAGTACTATGCATAGACTTGACGTCCTTCATCTGGCCATTTTTGGCAACTTCTTGCCAAACTATGATCTTAGTGTCATCAACCAACTCAACTCTGATCATTCGCCGGTTTGTCTAACTGTACAACTTTCCATGCCTCTTGTAACTGGTTCGTTTAGTCGGACTGATTGGAAATCATATAAGGTTCTTGTAAACAGCAAGATTCTTGGAACCAGTCAACTCTCTAATGGTAGACCCATTAATGATACCATAAAAGAATTTACAACCCTATTGCTAACTTCCAAAACTAAAGCTAGCGTGGATTTTACACCAAAGCGAGATTTTTATGTCCTGCCATCACATCGCTCTTGCCTCATTAGAGAAAAACAAGGTAAGGCATGGCAGAGACATGGATTTACATCTGATAAGAGGCTTTACAACTCTTTAAAATTCAAGGTCAAAGTCAGCTTCAAAGCTTTTAGAAGTGAACAATGGAATAAGAAAGTTGAATCATTGTCTAGAACCGATAATTCCATTTGGAAGATGACCAAAGCTTTAAAGAAACTATTTACCAGTTTCCCACCTATACATGGAGAAACGTTTAAATTTCAGTGATGAAGATAAATCCGAGGCTTTTGCGGATGCCCTCGAATTGCAATTCCGTGAGAACTTTGATCTCTCTGACCATCATATCTGTGGATTGGTGAGGGAATCCCTTTTCCATTTCGATCAGGTAGATCGGACCAGGGTGAATTTTACATCACCGTTAGAAATTCAGCTGGCAATCAAATGCCTAAATTTGAATAAAGCCTCGGGCCAAGACAAAATATTGAACAGGATGCTCAAACATCTTCCACAGAAAGCCATTGTGCATCTCTGTTCGATATTTAATTATTTACTTTGAAATCTTATATTTCCTGATGTCTGGAAAAATGCTATCGTCAAGCTTTTACATAAATCAGGCAAGGACTCCACTATTCCATCCAGCTACCGCCCTATCAGCTTGCTGTCTACAATTAGTAAGCGTTTTGAAAAGATTTTGCTCAATCGTATTGACGACTTTCTTGGTTGCCACCCTAATCTGCCTGAGACTCAGTTTGATTTCAAGCGGAATCGATCTATCGAACACCAAGTCCTTAGGGTGGTGGAGAAAGTCACCGAATCCCTTAACAAAAAGTCCATTGCAGCCGTCTTCCTGTACGTGGCCAAAGCCTTTGACCGCGTCTTGTTGGACGGCCTTTTACACAAGACGAAGTGTCATCTGGACTCATCTGTTTGATCCAATAATTTCTCTCCAATAGGACATTTCAAATCCAAATTAAATCTGCCATGTCTACAAGAAGAGTCATCTCTGCAGGTGTGCATCAGGGCTCCCTTTTTGGTCCTACACTCTTCTCTTTATACTTATACGATTTACCTTCCTTTGATCGTATTTATCTGGCACTTTACGCAGATGACCTTACCTTACTATCTCCCTCCCTCGGTTCTGCTATCGCTGTGAAGAGGCTGAAGCATAGCTTTGTGGTGATCACCCCTGAGTATATTTAGGGTGGCACACGCACTTAGGCCGTGATTCGTTTACTTGCTGCCAAATCTAAGGCAGTTCCCTTTCCCACATTAAAAATTAACAGACATTTTGTAATAATGAAAACAGATAATTTTATAGTTAACAAAAACACAACATTTATTAACACATTAATGATCAGACATTTTACACACAACTAGTTCCCACTTTTGGGACAATTTTCAAAAAGCGTCCTTTGCAACAAGGGAAATTTTATGCGTGGTGATCAGTTCACTAAAAAAAAGTCCATGATGAACGAACTACTTGCTCGAGAGACTAACAGTCCTTAGCAGTTTTGGGACAACGTGACGGCAGTACACAGGCCACATTCGGGACAACGTGACGGCAGTACACAGGCCACATTCGTGTGGAAAAAACGGAACCAGATTTGAACAAAATGCTCCTCCTACCTCATTAGTTCTGACGTCTATAGGAAAAAAGCACCGTCGCTGGCCGTCTGCCACCGGTAGCTGAGGGCACGTGCTGCTTATCGCTCGCTGAACATTCAAGTCTTAACACTTCGAGGATCTGATGCACTCACTCGAGACCATCGCTGTCGACAACTCAGAGAAGACCGAAAGTTCGTTTTTGATTTCCTTCTTGGTTGCTCCTTTTTGCTGGCACCCTGGTGGAGGTCACCTCGCCGGTCCGGCGTGGTCGCTGCTGGTTGGTCGAACTAGCTGAGGTGCGAATCTTGCAGCCATCTGTTGTTTTGATGTTGACAGTGACGGGCCACATAGACCATCCTTCGATACCTGAGGAGGGGGGGGGGGGCAACGGACCCGTCGCGAATTTTCCACGCTGGCTGAAAGGTTTTTCCTCAACCGGAGCTGAACACAGAAAAATGGATGCAATGTCAAAATGTGACTGTTAAATGGAAGACGAGGGCGTCCGACATCCTTCACTCCACCAGTCGTGTCCATGTGTAAAATTACGTGGGCATTACAGCTTGACCGAGCTGGGCACATGGTACGAAAAATAGAAGATAAAGATTAACTCTGAGAAGAGTTCTGCCATCTTTTACTGGAAAGCGTATTATGAATTCCATTTGCCTCCATTTACAAATATTCCCATTGATTGGAGTGATTCAGTCAAATATCTTGGAGTTGTTATACATGAGGTTAAAGTGGGACTATCACATAAATAATATAATCTCCAAAGTCAATTCATTGAGGGGCCAGCTAGGCCCACTCCTTAGGAGAAATTCCATTTTAATGATTGATCATAAGCTTTTAGTCTATGATATGATCATCAGCCCGGTGATTCTCCATGCTTCACCCATATGGGCGAATACATTATGTGCAATTATGTATCCAAGCATTATGTGCAAATTGTTGACTCCATACGAACTTGTCAGATAGGCGAACGTTGGCACGGATTGTACAATGAAAGCACAAGACTATGGCACCACAAATAACACCAGAGTTGAATACCAGTCGGAATGATCCTGTTCCGTCATAACAATTCATCAAGAACTTCATGGTGGCAGTATTTATGGCCATGCTGCAATCCACAAACCTCTGATTACTAACATCAATGTAACAAAACGTGTAAGGTGATGCAAGGCACATAAAAACTGGGATGCTAAAGACGCAAACATTCCATCAGATCTGATGAATCGTGCTACACATTGTTTCCCACCACTGGTAGAGTGTATGTCTGGCGAAAACTTGTACAAGCGTACCATCTGACTGTTTGGTTTCAACTATGAAGCATGGAGGTGGATCCGCTCCATATCATGGCATTCCTTATGGTCATTAGTTATTCTTCAGGGTCGTGTTACATCCGCAAAGTACGAATCCATTCTTGGGTTCACCTGCACCCAATGTTGTGGGCATTGTTCCCTAATGACCGTCCCTGGTTTCAGGTGGATAATGCACCCGTGCATCGTGCGAAACGTGTCAAGTTGTGGTTTGCAGAGCACGAGGTACAGAAGCTACCCTGGCCACCTGAATATTATTGATCATTTGTGGAAATCTCTAGAGCACAAGGTTCAATCACACTTTCCACCTTCAGCATGCTATGCTATGCTCAACGTTACAGTTTTCTGAGACGTCCGTTGCCGGCTTTCTCATCTCTCCAATCAAAATTCTCTAAATCTGTGCGAGGTGGAATGGGCGGAGCTAAGCTCAAGGGAAGGAGCTTCATTTGATAATATTTGCAAACTTTCTGAATATATTAGTTATGAATATTTAATTATGTGAAAACTTTTTTAAATTTTTTTCCAAAGGTTCGTATCTTTAAGAAATCGTTCTAAAAGGCAAAAAATTTTTTGCTTAATTATTGAATTTGGAAAATCTAATAAATTAGTAATGGTAAATTCATCAATTCCAAGTAAAATTAGATTTTTAAATAAAATATTTCTTTCAAAAGTATATTTGGGACAGTTTAGTAGGATATGATTAATAGATTCTAGAGTATTGCAATGAGGGCAATTTGGAGACGTAATTTGTTTAATTTTGAATAAGAAAGGGTTAAGTGTGGTAGCTTCGGATCTTAATTTGCAGATTTTACACATTAATGATCTATGCAATTCATATTTGAAAATGTATTGAATATTGGGGTTTAGATTGAATCTAAAATTATTTTTTAGACAACCGTTAACTTTGAAGTAAATATTTGTTAGGTGAAATTCGTGTTTGTTTATTAAATTTTTGAATTGGTTATAAAAATAAATAGTTTGTGAGAAATTAGGAAGGTTTATTGCGTCTTTAGCTAATTTGTCAGCTTTTTCGTTGCCTGGGATATCGCAGTGGGCTGGAATCCATTGAAGAGAGATATCATTTTTTAAAAATCTTACGTTAAAATTAGTTAAAGTTGGTATATAAATTGAGTATGATTTGTATAGTAGTAGTCTTGGTTTAATATTTCTAGGGCGCATTTGGAGTCTGTGTAAATAATAATTGATTTATTTGAGAACGTGTGCGTGATATAAATTAGTGCTTCTATTATAGCAATAATTTCTGCGTGCGTAATAGGGATAATTGATGGAAGTTTGAATGCGTGAGAAACAGATAAATCTGGTATGTAAAAAGCTGCTGCAGCGGCATTAGATTGAAGCGAGCCATCAGTGTATATACTAATGCAATTTTGAGTTACAATATGAATTGGCCAAAATTTTTAATACTTCAGGGGCGAAGTCTTTTTTAGTATTTATGATCGGAAGGTTGTCATGAATTTCCGGTTTATAAAAGCTCCAGTCCGCGATATGATAAAATGTATCACCAGAAGTGGAGGTATTAAAAATAACTTTTAGTAATGAGTCATTATCCAAAGTGGCATGATATTTTTAAAAATTTTTGAGTTGCGTTTATTGTATGTTATGAAAGGATGATTAGGAATTTTGAAGTGTAATCTAGAAAGATATTTTATTAATAGAATTTTAATTCTAATATTAAATGGAGCAATGGCTGTTTCGCCTATTAAGGCAATTGAAGGTGTTAATTTCGGGAGGCCTAAAGCTGATTCAATAAATTGATTTTGTAGGGTTGTGAATTTTTTAAGTTTAGTGTCGCTAGTTCCAAGAGCGAATTCTAAGCCGTATTCGACTTTAGGTCTGATTAAATTTTTGTAAAGAGATATTAAAAATTCAGGCGAAGTTCCCCAATTTGTGGTAGACAAACATTTAAAAAAATTTAAGAGCTTGCAGCCTTTGCTATATTGATAAGTAAGGTGGTCATTCCAGTTAAGTCTGGAATCTATTTGTATGCCTAAATATTTAAAAGAGGTAACTTGTTTAATTTGTTGATTATTTAAATGTAAAATGATTTCGGGTGGAGGACGTTTAGAATAAGTAAAGGGTAGGCAATATGTTTTTTCTTGATTAATGGATAAATGCCAGGTGCTACAGAAATTTATTATTAAAATGATATGGGATTGAAGTTTGTGGATGAGATTTGGAATATGTTTGTCGTATCTCCAGATAACTATGTCGTCGGCAAAAGTGGCAAATTTAATATCAGGTTCAAAGTTAATAAAGAGATCATGTAAATATACATTAAAAAGAATTGGGCTCAATATTGAGCCCTGAGCAATTCCTTGAGTCATTTTGAAAGTGGAAGATAATTCATTATTAATTTTTACCTGGAAGAATTTTTTAGTTAGAATAAAATGAAGAAATTGGAGTATTACCGCTATTTAAATTACCCCTTATTTCTTTTATTTAAATTCTTATTATTTTTTCACCTTCAGCATCATAAGCAGAGTTGGGCCACATTTTACAAGAATCGTCCCACATTCCATTACAGTATGTGCATGACTTGTATGTCTATTCCACGTAGAATTGGGTCTGTTCCGAACGCCAGAGGTGGACCTACAGCTTATTAATAAAATGTTCTTCCCAAACAGTACGTGTTTCCATTATTTTGATAAGGCCCTGTAGTTTTAATTTATATCATTAGAGGTCACTAAATATGGAAACGGCAAAACTTGAAACGAATGTTGAAAGTGATCCGTTCATGATAGAAATTTTGGTGCCTTTTCTCAGAGGGGTGTGAGAAAAGCAACTTTTTAAATTGAAGGAATAAAAGCCAAGTACTTTTTATGTCGTATAAGTACTACAATTTGTATCCTCATCCCATTAGTTCGAATTGTGAAAAACGAGTCGAAAAACTTCATTCTCTTTGTAAATGATTCCCATATGCGCTAGAATCGATAAGGGTTCTTATTATTTCATCCAACTCTTAATTGGTTTCAGGTTATACGGGGGATTTACCTGCAAGTTAGTCCAAGTTCTATGTCACCTATAATCAGAGGCGGACTGGGCCTAAAAATATTGGTTGCCAGGAGACAAAGGAGGCCCACTCACAACTATAAGATTATTATTTTTAACATATTGTCTAATGGGTAAAGGGGCCCACTTGCCATTGGGCAAGCTGACACCCTGGCCAGTCCACCACTACCTATAATGCATAAAAAAATTCATATGACACCGCAAGTTCTGATCAGTGAAGATCACAGATCACAGAAGTATCTTAACAGGCTCCCATTAGTTGAAACTGAACAAAGGTAGAAGGGTTTAATTGATTTGACATCTTTTTGTTTTTTAACAAAACGATATTGTAGACTCGGTCAGCTAGGCCGGAAAGAGAGCCAGAATTACCATTTTTGGTGGCAAGGCCGTTTCTGTCTAGCAACAGAACGCCAGTAGCGGATCCGGTTTGGGGGACTAGGTGACGAAATGCCACGTGTCTGGATAATGTCCCAGCGCCTCCTTACATAGGAACTAGAGTAGACATGGCACAGGGAATGGTGTCTCTGTCCCATTGGCCAAGGGACTCCAACATACCCGAGAAACATCACGTGGCCACATCTGGTGGTTAGCTCGAACTGGAGGGCAGTTTGGAGAACGACTTGCTTTCGTACGAGATATTCTGTGTCAGGCGGTTTGTCTGTGGCTTAAGCCTTTTGTTCTTTCATCTAGCGGTGGGGCCGCTGGGGCTCCTAATAGCCTGTGCTTAGCATAGCGACTGTACAGGGTTGGTTTACCTCTGAACGGCACTTTTTTTGCACAAAATGTGCTAAATGGCCAGGTCATGAGGACCCCGAAGGCTCAGAGAAGGTTGGGGGAGGGGACCCATTGGAACAGCTGATGGGAGAAATGGTAGCATTCAATCGTGTTCTTTAACCTGCACACAGGGCCACGGCTTAACGTCCCATCCGACTGTCGGCCTTTCCAAGCCCATCGGTGTTCCCTACTAACCGTGGGCAGGGAGGGGAGTTTGGCGGAGATAAACTGTACAGGTTGGGCAGTCACTATATATATATAAATTGTAAAAAGATTTATATATGAGTACACCTGAGTTTGTGCGTATTGGCCACCTTCTACACACAAGGTCATTTGAAAAATAATCCAGTCCTGACAGGATGATAAGACACGTGTCTATATATTTTCAATAATTAAATTCATTCGAGTGTAGGCTAAATTTATAATTCTTTACTCACTTGAACCTATTTTGCCTTCCAATACAGTCATAAGGTTATTATAAAATACCATATTTTAAAGTGCTATATTTCATTAAAAAAATTAACAAAGGGAATTGTACGCACAATGTCAAGAAACACTCAAAGCATTTTGTGTTCAACATGGGTGCCATTGACTGTGTGATATTCAAATTCTATCCATACTCAGCATGTTTGGTGAAACACTTGCAACAACTGCAATGATTATTTCCTTTAAATGCTGTAAATTACAATTTTTTTCAAAATAAAGGGTTTTTAATGATCTTGCCAAAGAAATAAATCCTGAGATGTCAAATCAGGGGCTTCTTGGGGCGAATGGGCTCAAGATCAGTCCATCTCTACCAATCCCATGATTTTGAAATTTGGCATATAAGACATTACATGTGATACTAGTGCCATGAAAACTGCACACCATGATAACTTTGACAGTTACATTTTAGACACATGACTGTTACATAATAATTTAAAAAATACAATACTTTAAAATAATGATATTCTCTTATAATCACCTTGTATATAAGGATGACTGGACCATATTAGGTAAGAAATTTACTTATAAATATGGTTTATATATAGATTTTTTACAAATTCTGACAATCAAAGAACACAGTGGTTACTTAAACATCAGATCCTATTCTTATCAAGTCATTTTATGTAGGATTTGATTTTTACATAATTGTTTCTTTATTCAGCCTGCAGTCAGACACCATTTAGGACTCGCATTCAGACTTCTCAGATGGAATGTCATATCAAAATACAGATAAATGGCCTCTTGAATGAGTGAAAGTTTACGTTGACTATTTAAAACAACACATTTCTAAATTTGAATTTAATAAAAGTATATATACAATGCCAAATTTTATGAGACAATTACATATTTACATTATCATTTATGTTGATTGCTCAAGTTTTTAATACATGGTATGATTAAGTTTATTACGATGGAAATTCAAGCTTCTCAAAGCAGACATTTTTAGTCGGCAGATGATCCCATAATTCTGATGGATTTGTCAATAAAACTGTGGGAACCTGCAGAAAACATATGACTGTTACAGTTATTTTTGTACAAAATTAATGCAAATCACTCAATATTTTATAAAATATTACTAAAACACACTTCAATGTATTATGCAAAATCACATTTTCTGCTATCAGAATATTTTGAATGTATTATAGTTTTCAAGCTCAGAGCCTTAATTCAGTCCAGTAAGTTTATATGGTCAGCACCAGAACCCTGTGTAGTTGACCACCTCAGCAGGGTAGTAAAAAAAAGTAGCCATAGTTGTCCAGATCAGTAGGCCACACTAATCTGGCAGCTCGCCCCTTTCCGTCCACAAGAGAGTACTCTTTTGAAAGGTACTAACAGTCTGAACCACAAGAAGACGGGGTGACATTAGGTGCTAGGCCTAGCCAGTTCTATGCATCATCACAGGGGATTGGTGCATAGCTCTCCTTCCAGTGACTACCCAGCTACCATTTACAGACTGATTATTTGCAAATGGTTGAGATGCTTGAAGAAGTGGTAGTCAGTTGGCAATAGATCTGGTGAATGTGCTGGATGAGCAAGAGTCTTGTATTGTAACTGATGGGGTTTCTGGACTTTTGAGATGACTATTATTTTTGAGATGTGATCATGGAATAGTAGGAAACCATGTCTATTACCCAAGGCTACTTCTTGCATAAATTGCCATGTATTTTTTGGAGTTCTGCCCAATATTTCTCTACATTTATAGTTTTACCTGGTTTTAGGAATGAGTAATGGATAACACTGGTTGCAGATCACCAAATAGTTCCCATATCATTCTTTGGATGAAGATTAGGCTTGTGTGTGTGCTTGTGTACTTCTGCAACGTTCACCCATTGAGCAGAATGTCAATGACTGTGGTATACGATTCATTTTTCATTACACATTAGAACTCTATGCAAAAATGGATCCTTTTAATTTTGTGTGAGAAGGGAAGTGCACACTTCAAGTCAGCATGCCTTAGGAGTATCCATTATTTCATGTGGAACCTCTTTATCTAACTTTTTCCCTTTAAAAATCAATCCAAAGTGAATGCACAATATTCCCTGTTAAGATAGACATCAAACATTAATTAATAGATTTTGAAAAAAATTCATCGCCGCCACAGCGGGAATCGAACCCGCGTCTCTCCAGATATTGCACATTTAATTCGACTGTAATGTCTCGTAAATTTGGCTGTGCTGGATTCAATCAGTCGATTATTATCAATAGCTTCTTCAGGTCGACCACCTGGCTTATTTTGAAGCCCGATGTTGCCTGATCAAAAATTTTCAAGCTGTTCCATTCATTATCTATGCCTTCCCAAAATGCTGGATTGATGTTGCAGATTGCCTCCATTGTGTCCCAGTTTATATTTGCATTAGAACACGAATTTGACTCTGATACAGTATTCCCTTTAAGCTCTTACAACCCACTTACCACAAAATCTACTGGCGAAATGGCTACTGTGCTATCATAAGCAGGCTTCATGATTTATTAAATATTGAATAAACTCGACTTTCTTGGTATATACTAAATATTAACCACATTGTAAGTCGATTTAATTTTAGAGGAAAAATTGTCTTGAGCCGGGTGGGATATGAACCCACGACCTCCTGATACTATGTCAGGTGCTCTAAACCACTGAACTACCGGCCGCCAATCAAGATTTCCTCTAACTGATGATATGAACATTCTCAACCTATAGTACATATTCCATTATGTCACATAAAGGTGCTGTTTGGGCAATCTTAGCCACAATACGGCAAATAAATGCCTTAAAGATGGAAAGTATATCTTACAAGTACACAATTGATTAAATATTGAATAAACTTTACTTTCTTGGTATATATTAAATATTAACCACTTTGGAAGTCGATTCGTATCCCACCCAGCTCAAGACAATTTTTCCTCTAAAATTAAATTGACTTCCAAAGTGGTTAATATTTAGTATATACCAAGAAAGTCAAGTTTATTCAATATTTAATCAATTGTATACTTGTAAGATATACTTTCCATCTATAAGGATTTATTTGCCGTATTGTGGCCAAGATCGTCCGAAACAGTGCTTATATGTTACATAATGGAATATGTACTATAGGTTGAGAATGTTCATATCATCAATTAGAGGAGATCTTGATTGGCGGCCGGTAGCTCAGTGGTTTAGAGCACCTGACATGTTATCAGGAGGTCGTGGATTCATATCCCACCCAGCTCAAGACAATTTTTCCTCTAAAATTAAATCGACTTCCAAAGTGGTTAATATTTAGCTTATTATCTCCCTTCTCTGAAAAGAGAAATTTAAGATTATTTTTAAGAAGCTGACCTTTATTTGTCCATCTGGTCTCTTGCAAGCTAAGAATATTTAAATTATAATGGTGGAATCCTTGTGTGAGGACATCAAGAGAATAATCTCTATGCAGAGTCCTCACATTCCCACTACCTATGGAGACAAAATGGCTAGTGGGATGTTTAAAGAAACTATGTTTCTTTAAACATTAAACACAATTGTAGAAGCAAGAGTTAAGGTGCCTGTGATGACTTCTGCTCAGGATTATCCACCAGCTGATAAAACTATCCTGTGAATCTATACATTTGGGGCTGTCAACCCACATACAGGAAACACAGTAGAAGATTTTTCCCTCCCCAGAAGCCCACCAGTGCAGCAAATTCAGGATCCATAATCAAGCTCAGAGCCATTATTCCATTCAGGTTAATATATATGGTCAGCACCAGGACCCTGTATGGTTGACCACTCCTCAGCAGGTTAGAAAAAAAAAAGTAGCCATAGTTGCTCAGATCAGTAGGCCACACTAATCTGGCAGCCTTCCCCTTCTGTTCACTTCCACAAGAAAGTACTTTTTTGACTAATGGTTTGCAACATGAGAAGGTGGAGTCGGATGTAAGGTGCTAGGCCTAGCTGGTTCTATGCATCATCACAGGGGATTGGTGCACAGCTCTCTTTTGGGTGACTACCTAGCTATGATTTACAGACTGTTTTTAATGATGCCAAGGTCAAAACTTAAGATACATCCAATGCAATAAACAATGAATAATGATCTTTATTAAACATGAATAATGATCTTTATTTAAGTGTTCTGGTACTTGTGAACCAAAAGGTCTTCAATGTATTGCTTTCCAGTACTTTCAAACTTTAAATTGCTGTTTAATTAACTTATATAATTATTTTCTCTTCAAATAGTGATCGATAATTATTATTTACTATTTATAAAAATAAATCACTTCATTTTACTGTTATAGACAGAACATTGAAAAAGACTAGCCCTAAATATATTAGTGTTATATGGCATCAGTATTTTATATAGCACCAATTTTTAGTGTTTAGCACCAATAACTACATTAATATAAACAATATTTTTCAGTGTTTCTTATTCTTAAAGAGTATAGCTAATGTTTAAGTTTATTACAGTGGACCTTCATTATAGTGCTGCTCGCTATACCACGCACTCGGTTATAGCGCGGGCGATGTTCGCGATAAGTTCAAACATGTTTATATAGGTCCGTGCGGTGTTAGTGAGTATCGCATTTTATTGTTACTGCGTATTGAGTAATTGTGTATGTATTGAGTTCCTGCATGTATTTCGAATAGTGTTTAATTATTGTATGCATGATGAGTAAAAGAAAAGCTTGCAGTGTGAAATTTATTGTGTCGCCACCGCGCCGCTCGGTATAACGCGGTTCACCTTATAACGCGGGTGTTGTTTCCTGCCCGACATGCGCGTTATATCGGGGGTCCACTGTATTAATGAATGGAAATAGACAGATTTACTCTATTTTGTGTTTTACATGATGTAATTGTAGCACTGTCACTGGAAATAATGTTTAATCAAAGTTGTATGACTTATATACAAATTCAATTACAATATAGTTTGAATGATACTAGTCATAGATGCATATTATGTAAAGTTATATTGTGACCATTTCATTTTTACATGTATCAGAGGTTTTAGATATATACTTATATTTATCTTGTAATTAGTGAACAAATTGTTTTAGGCACTATTTAAAACTGACTACATATGCTAAACTGTACATAGGAAGTAACTGCAATAATTAATATTTCTGGAGAGTAGGTTCCCTATTTCATAATTTCTTTTTGAACTATTAAGCAGAAATTCAAAAACATACTAAAGAAATTTCAGATATACTAACAAAATTCTTGAGGTTAACATTTTTTTCACATTACTTTTCCATTCTCATATTTTAAGTATAATTCTTTACTAACTTACCTTTAAATCAGGAATCCTACACTCTTTGCTTGTGTATTCCCTCAACATGTAATTTTTTTCAGCCTATAAAAATATCAATGGATAACTAAATAAACAAAAATACTAACTGAAAATTAAAATAATATATATTTTCTTATTGCAGATAAATGATTAAAGGGTGGTACTATGCTTGGAAAATTTGGTACTATACTTTGGATGATAAGAAATAAAACAATACCAATCTACCTGATATTTGATAAATACATAGGCTGCATTAGCAATTGAGATGGCAATTGCTGTTGAAACAAACAACGTGCTTAAGCAGAAATGATTTCACAACTTTTTACTTAATATTTAGGCAAGTTTGTGTTAATGCACTATTAAAGCTGTAGGGCAGTTTAAAGGTATACCCTTGCATTGGTTAGATACAAGATTAAAAATACCTTTAGACACTGTTTTGGGATATTGCCAAAATCCAGTTCTTCAGAGCAGAGTTGTTTCCAAATGTGGAGTTGGGGATTTTTGTTTCCAGTTTCTTTTTACCCTATTTATCACAGCACGTTTTAGCTTTTTGATTCACCTGTATTATAAATTCCCTTTTTCACAGATAGTTCAGTTGCATGATTGGTGACTCAGTTTTTTATTATTTGCTATTAAATGTCTGAGGACTAAGACGTTTTGTGCATGGTGTTACAGAAACTTCAGACATTTAATAGCAAATAATAAAAAATGGAAGCTCCAATCACACAACTAGACTATCTGTGAAAAAGTGAATTTATAATATATGTGAATCAAAGAACTAAAAAGTGCTGTGATAAATCTGGAGAAAGAAACCAAAAACAAGAAATCCCCAACTCCACATTTGGAAACAAATGTGCTCTGAAGAACTGGATTTTGGCAATATCCCAAAACAGTGTCTAAAAGGTATTTATAACCTTGTGTCTAACAAATGCAGGGGTATACCTTTAAACTGTCCTACAACTTTAATAGAGCATTAGTGCAAAATTTGCCTAAATATTGAGATGGGAACCTAATTTTAAGCATATCTAACTAACACATACCTATTATTAGTAATGACATTTTCATACTTGTTTATTTGTAGATGTAACCACTTTAAGGTATGCAACTTTCATAATCATTCAATACATTTGTGTTAAATAAAAATAAAAATAAATACCCCCTCAAGCAGCTGCTTGCCACAGAGGTCTGACAGGAGCCTGTCAGTTTATATGCCATAGTAGAAGGTCTGAGAGGATGGCAGGACCTCAGCAGAAAAACGACACAAACAGCCATGCCTTACCCGGGACTCGAACCCAGGTCCCTTAGGTCAGTAGCCAACCCAGAAAAAATAATACATTTAAAAACTGTTTCTTTTTCTCATAAAAATGAAATGATTAAATTAGTACATTGTTGATTTGTTTGAGTTTATCAGTTGCCAACATTACATAGGCATAGACAAAGAGAAGAAATAATTATTAATTATCCTATGTTATGTGGCAGTGCATAATGTACTACTGATGCAAAACATGGGACATCATATTACATTAGGTTGATACAGATAGTTCTCATTATAATGAATTAATGGGTTCCAGAATACCGTTTGTTTAATGAAAATCTCATATTAATGTAAGAGAAATTAGTTTATCTGTTCCTAAAATATTGCATAATAGCAAAATACTTAAAAAAAAAACTGAGATAAAAATCTGAACTAAAACACATTTATTAATATTAAAATCATCGTAGGTACATAAAAAACATCGCTTACAGATGAATATCTGGAAGAATTTGTACGGAAGTAATTTTGCTGAAGAAATATTTAAATATTGACAATGCATATGCTATTGTATGCAAATAGTAAAATTATTACCCAATACCTTTAAATTTGGATAATTTTCATTTCAACTTGAATTTGAGAAAAAAAATACTGGATTACTATGCTAGTAACTTAGCAGTTACAGCACCCAACATGTTATCAAGAATTTGTGCATTTATATCTCACCTATCTCAAGACAATTATTCTCTATATCTCAAGATTACTATGATTAACTTTAAAGTGATGGAAGACACTATAATTCCCACAGAACCTTACAGTAAGTGTGAATATTTTTGCTCAAGTTTCTCTTTTAAAAGTTTTTTTTAATTAAACATGAAAATAAACAACTTACATTGTAATAACAATAACATAAAATAACAATAAATTAACAATAACATGACCAAATCCTGTTACTTACTTCAAGATAAAATTCTACAGATTTTTAAATTTTCACATTGAACAGAAATGATAAAAAATCTGGGATGTTAAGGTTAAGAAGAGACTATGATTAACATTTATTGAATTTTCCAGTAGTTAACTTTGAGTTTCCACCATTAGAGATTGCTAAAGTTGGAAAATGACATACATAACTTTAAATGAATATTTAGAACAGACCATCAATGCTAGAAATCTGAAATTTAGATAGGTAGTACAGTGTGATTATTAATGGGGTATAAATTGGCAACAGTGATTTGATCCTTAACCCTCCCCCCTTGGGTGGAAAGGGGTGTACAACTCTTTTAAAAATTAAATGAAAGACATGGGTTAATTATGTACTAATAAAACATTCTAATTTGAATTTTTCCAAATCTTCTATTAGTTTGAATTTCCATTATTAGAGTGTGCCAAAGTTCGAAATGACTTTTTTTTTCGTTTTGGCAAATGAGCATTACATATTCACTAGAAGTTTGGATTGTTTCACCTCTGAGCAGCACTTTTTTTTTTGCACACAATGGGATAAATGGCTAAGTCACAAGGACTCTAAGAACTTAGAGAAGGTTGGCCAGCTGTTAGACCAATGGATGTCATCCACTCTAATTCTTTAAAGTGTACAAGATATGACTATCATGCAAACAGGGCCATGGCTTAATGCCACACTCAATGGACATTGACCTTTACAAACTCGTGAATTTCCTTTTATTACCAAGAGCAGAATAGTAATTAGTGGAGAAAATTCTTAATGCTGGCACAATTGGGACTAAAACCTTTGGACATTGATTATGAGTCTTGCATGTTACTGACTGAGACAACCCCTGCTTCATTTGCCAGATGTTAAACTTTTCCAAAATTATGTTATTAATTCAAGCTTCAAACTACACCTTATCTCCCCCCATACACTGTGGGGTTTACCAATTGTGCTTTTATACACTCACATTTACTAATTCATTATCTTTCACAAAGTTTACATACCAAACTGAAAGTGCAAGTACTGGTTACACATTTTTCCCAAGGGTTGTTTTACCTCTGAGTGGCACTTTTTTGCACACCATGGGCTAAATGGCCAGATCACAAGGGCCCAGAAGGCTCAGAAAAGGTTGGGGGAGGGGACCCACTGGAAGAGCTGTTGGGAGACAGATGGTAGGCTCCCGTCAAGGCCATCCAGCATGTTCTTTAACATGCACAGGGTATGGTTCTCCAACACACAGGGGCACAGCTTAACATCCCATCTGACGGACAGTGGCCTTTCCAAGCCCATTGGTGTCCCCTACTGACTGTGGGCAGGGCAGGGAGTTTTGCGGAGATGTCTTAATGCTGACCCAGCTGGGACTCGCACCTTGGAACTGCAGATTGTGAGTCTGGCACGCTACCGACTGAGGCCCCCTCCCCTATTTTTCCCAAACTTGGTTCTTTAAAAACAACCACTGATATTCAACTTTTTAAATCCCAAGAAATCTCAAGAATGGTAGAGGGCAGTAATGACAAAAGAATAGAACTTATGGACTAGTCAACTTCAAAATTTGGCCATTCTGGGTTATGGGTTGGGTTGTTTTACCTCTGATCAGCATTTTTTTGCACACAATGGGCTAAATGGCCAGGTCACAAGGACCCCAAGATCTCAGAGCAGGTTAAGGGAGGGAATTCACAGAGAGCTGTTGGGAGACAGATGGTAGCCTCCTGTCAAGGCCATCCACCATGTTCTTTAAAATGCACAGAGTATGGCTCTCTCTCACATGGGGTCACAGCATAACATCCCATCTGACGGACGCAAACTTTCCAAGCCACTGGTGTCCCCTACTGACTGAGGGCAGGGTGGGGAGTTTTGCAGACATAAATCTCAATGCTGGCCCAGGCTGAACTCAAACCTGGGAACTGCAAATTATGAGCCTGGCACACAACCGACTGAACCACCATCACCACTGGGTTGTTGTGTGCTTTAAAGTGCAAGTATTAGTGAAGAATTTATGTTTTGTGCAAAAAACAAAAACAAATGACAGACAGAAGTATTGTTTTGGGTGAAAATTATATTTCTTAGAATTCAATGAAAAAAACAGAAATGAATTATCAGACAATTATATTCAAGAAAAAAATATAAAACACACCTCATAATATATTCTTGTATCATTTATTCTTACAAATAAATTGTCCACTCTAAGGAAATAGCGCAGAAGAATGAAGAAACTACCTTGCATAACTCTCTAGGAAAATAGAAATAAATAAATTTTATATGCATATAAATTGATTGAGTACAATAAAAGCTGCATAACTGAAAATTTGTTATACAACTTACAATTTATTGTTTAAAAGTTATTAAATAAGCAATAAATTTTATATCAAAAATTTAAACACGAGGTAAGAAAGCTATATCTAGTTGAGATTAAATGCAATAAACTTCCAGCCTCATTGTAAATACACACCTGTATAATGTACAATAATATTATACTGATTTTCCTATGAGAAGTGATAATGCCATGAATGAAAATAGTAACTTTAGTGGCTAGCTTTAGTTTTCAAATGCAATAAGTTTCATGTTAATACATTTGTTGCCCCAGGGGAGAAAAAATAGGATGGAGTAAATACCCTTTTCACTTCTAGAAGGAACTTCAATGGCATTTCTACTCCAGTCCATGAAATCTAAAAATGCACTTCTTTCACATATCAACCAATATGCTGTGAACTGAAATTGAAAATTGTGCTCTTACTCCAAATGATAAAATATTGCTTCTGTTACTCTCTTCTCTCAAGGCTAAAATGTGCAAATGTTCAAGTATTAATAACACCAATATGTTGATGAGTAACATTTATGAAGCTTGGAAATCCAAAAAACTGTTTTGATAATAACTAGGGATGAATTCAAGTTTAAATTCTGAAGATTGAGCTTGCCCAAACCTGGTCTGAATCATCATTTCAATAATTGCAAGGCAAATGGTGCAATATAACATAATTGCTCTTGCACTATAAAATGAAAAAACAACCACACTGAGCAAATCTCGGTTAGGGGGAAAATTTTTCTGGCACATTACAAAATATAAATATATAAATGCATACCACTATATAATTTTTTAGTTCTTTGTATTATAAGTTATTACAAACTTTTCAGATCTTAAATTCAGTGCTAAATGGCTGGTGACCAAGTATGACTGAAAAATATTTGGAAATATGTTCAATGTTAAATTTATAGCAGTAAAATTTAATACCATCCTTATGCCCAATGAGTCACTTAACAATTCAAGGTTATATAGAACATGTCAAACCTAATTTGATGCATATTTATTCCTTGTGCAAATGTTTAAGAGTAATTAACAATAATTAGCTTTTTATTTAAATTTGGACTGTTTTAATTAAATTTAAAGGAAATTTAATTTTACATATATATATATGAACGAGATGTTCTAATGCTTGATACCACAAGTGCATATAGCAATATTCTAGGAGGGAGGAGTCAAAAGATGGAACAACTACTTTGCATATATATATATATTTTTGGAGATGCACAGGGTAATTATAAAGCAGCTTTACAATTTAAACATGTATAATTAATTTATTTGTTACACAAAAAGAAAATAAATATGAGAAATATATCAAGCTGGTTTTCCATCAGTTTGTAGTTGTTGTCATGTCTATGGAGAAATGCTTTCCAAGGACTTTCTTGCTGAAATCAAGGATACAATAGAGATTTTCATATAGTGATAACTTTAATTTAAGATAATCTGAAAGCAAATACTGTGAAATGTAGGAATATATTGCAATAATTCTCTAAATTACATATGCACACTAATACTTAAAAAATAAGTACCATTTTTACTGAGCACTGTGCACAACCATTATCTGCTAATTCATCTTCAAAGAGGTGTATATCTTCATAAAATAGTATCTTCTCTTTAACTTTCAGTTTTTCTATATCTATTCTTTCTGATGTTTCAGAAACCTAAACAAAAAACAATATGAGTAATTACAAAATGGTAATAATACACTCATTTTTGTTTTTCCAGATATCTCATACAGAAACTATGCAAGTGCTAAAATGATAAGATAAACAATATTTATCTTAATAACTATAGAATCATTTAGTCTAAACTGAGTTAAATATTGAAATCTTTAACACATCTACTACAGTCCCTTCATTTTGAGGTAATCTTTATGCACTTCCCAGTTAAACCTGGTTTGACATATATTTATTCCTTGTACAAATGCTTGGAAATACAAAGTTAAATGGCTTATTATTTAAAAATGGGCCATGCTTCTGAATGTGTGGTTACTAATAAATGTGGTATATACATCTGCCAGAAACAGCACTAACAACATTAATATACGTAATTCATCTAATATTCAAATTAATGTCAGACATTTCTTATATTATTCAACTTTTTCTCATGTGTTTATTAGCATAGACAAAAGATTTTATTCTTCTGATAGCCCATTAAAAATTGAAAGTGTCATAATAATGTTATGTTTTGTACAATATATTGTTTTGTGTTCCATTATATAATATTCATTAGTTTTATAATTGACTTTGAACATTCTATTTGATTGTAGTTTCGGTAGTTTTGCATTCATTGCATAAAGCTTATAATTAGTTTTTAAAATATAATAATTTGTCATTTTATCCTCAATAACCAGCAGATAGCCTAGTAATCATTTTTATTGCCTAAAGTATAAGAATTAAGATGTTGAATACGATCACAGATTAGACTTTTATTGTTCAAGAAAAGGCTTGAGCTTGACTAGTAGTTTTCAAGATTCTTTAGTTTTTCAACACATTTCAGACAGAATGGTAAGAGGTCAGAGAGATGTTCTAATACATTTTCTATATCTGCTTGTTGTAACGCTCCAAATAATATGCAAAATACTTTAAAGTTGGACCTTTTTCCTGATCCAATTAGTTTTATGCTCCGGATAGCTGATACAGGCGCCAGGCAATAATTAACAAATTGCCAAAAAAAGTAGACTAAGTTTAAAGTAGGGTTTAAAATGCCAGCGAGAGTTAATGAGTAAATAGTTAGAATCAAAAAGTCTAAATACCATTAATCTAAATTCATGTTGCTCAAGAGAAAAAATTGTACAGACTCAAAAGGTTTAAAATAACAAAAAGATTTATTTCCAAAATAGTTCAACTCACCAAGACATCAATGAAGAAGATACATCAAACTCGGTGCCTCTGCACTCTATGCCTACACTGCCTGAGTGCCTCTGCACTCACTCTCTGAGTGCCTCTGCACTCTATCCGCCTCTAACTCCACTCTCTCCACTCGCTGAGTGCCTCTGCACTCTATCGCTGCTGTGACTCGCAGGTCACCGGTTTTAAAAGACAAGAGCTGGAGGCATGCTGGGAAAGACATTAACATAAAGTGATGAATGACGCAAGCTATGATGCAAGAGGGGGCGTGTCCTTGGGCACGCGTTTAGCGGGAGGCAGTCGGAAGATCGGAGTTGCGCATGCGCAACTCCCAACTATCGGAAATGAGTGCTGTGATGCCAAAAAAGAAAATAAAAAATCCCCAAAATGATAAATATAACGTAAATTAAACAATACTGGTTAAGGTAAAGCAAAAGTGAACGATGGGGCATCACATTGTTTTGCAAGATTATATACAGTCATTACTTTTAATAGGAAGCCATGACTTGGTATCCAGTGAAATAACACTTTCTTGATGAAAACCAAGATAGTAGTTTAATATTTCTTGTAGAGATGAGTATGGGGCAATTTTTTGAGCCCATGCCTGCTTGAACCATTTTGATAATAGTTGAACCCAAGCATGCTCGATTTCGAAAAGCAAATTCTGATGCATCTAAAGACATATATACAGAAATGTATGCTGTTAATCATTATTTTATATTACCAATTATAAGCATTTATAAAAAAATTAAAACGTTTATGCTACCTGAAATGACAAATATTAGTAATACTAACAGGAACTGAAAGGTTGTGGGTAACATCATTATAAATGTCAAGAGCCATTCGCTTATTAAAGACAGAGAATATGAGAAAAAAATCAGCATGGTGCTTAATTTTATTCACTGAAGGCTGATTAAAAGGTTGATATTATAATAAAAATATATATTTTTATTTTCCTCACAATAACAAGAAATGTTTTAAATTTAAATAAAACTGAGTCTGAAGTCATCTGCTCTTCTGAGCCTGAGCTTGGGCTCAGATTGAAAAAGTTTGAGCCCAAACTCATCTCTAATTTCTTGTTTAAGCAATGGATTATAACAGTTTCATAAGTCTTGAAAGATGGAGTGAATGTCTGGTTTTGATAATAATCAATTCAATAAAATAATAATTATCAATTATAAAATAAAAACTTTTTTTTTTCAAATCTTAGAAACCAAATTAATGCAGCACCGCTAGAAGAAACTCTGTTGTTACAAGATATGCTAATTTATTGAATCCGAACTTTTCATAATTTTTGATAGGTGAATAGAGTACACTTTGAGCTGATTAACTTTCTGATCAAAATATTCATCTATGAAAATTTGAAGAGAATTAGTGAAAAACTTGACAGAGAAATCAACTAAAAAAGTAGTATTTTTTTAAATCTAAATTTGCTTAACCACTTTGCCATTAAGTTTCCTTCAAGGCATTATTACCTCAATGCTAACCACTTCCACAATGGCTTTCTTTTCAAAAAAAATTTTCAAATATTACACATTTTTTTTCATTGCATTTTGATAAAATGTTTTTTTTTGTATGCCTTTTTTATCATGTGTTGTTTTTTGGCAGTATCATTAAAAATGATATTAATGAATTCTGATTTTTAATAGAAAAAGTGCACTAGAAAATATTCATACTTACAAACTGACGTATTCTAATACAAACTTATATAAAATAAAGAAAAATCCATAAATATTGGATGAAAAAAAAACCTCCCCCCAAAAAAATAAAAATAATATAATAATAATAAAAACTGACAAATAGCACCTGTTCCATGGAGTAGATCTTCTCTTTGACAAATACAAAAAATACATAAAAGTACTTTCACACATAAAACCCTTTCTGGTTTGAGAAAAAGTTTATAAACATTAAAGTATGATTCTGTCATCTAATGAGCTTTTAAGCAAAAAAAAAAATTATTGTGCTTTCAGAATTGAAGAAAGCATCATTGTACATGTAATTTCAAAAACAAATTCATTGCCTGAGATCAGCTCAGGCAAAACATCAAAGTGGTTAAGCTGCCTTGAGAGTCTCGGGGCATACACCAAAGTGGTTAAGGTAATAGTGCATTTCCTATGTCATGGAAAATCGCATTCCAAGTACTGTGACTGAAAATAAGACTTTCATGGGGGAATGCTATTGGAAATAAGTGAAATCTCTTAAAATCTTGATTTGTCCTAATATTTGTTGTTTACAATGTTAATCAATGGTGTCATTAATAAGATTTTATCTTGGATTAATAACTGTTACACCTACTAATAAATCAGCACTTTGACGTCGATTCCAATTTTAGAGGAAAAATTGTCTTGAGCCGGGTAGGATACGAACCCACGACCTCCTGATAACATGTCAGGTGCTCTGGACCACGGAGCTACCGTCTGCCGATCAAGATCTCCTCTTATTAACGCTATGAACATTCCTTTTATATCACATTCCCTGAATAGTGCCTATATGTGACATAAAAGGAATGTTCATAGCGTTAATTAGAGGAGATCTTGATCGGTGGCCGTTAGCTCAGTGGTCCAGAGCACCTGACATGTTATCAGGAGGCCGCGAGTTCATATCCCACCCGGCTCAAGACAATTTTTCCTCTAAAATTTGAATTGACGTCAAAGTGTTGATTTATTAGTAGGTATTGAATAGTCGAGGTTATTTCATTGTTTATCATTAGCATACTTGTAAGACATGCTTTCCATCTATATAGCAAATAGAAAGCCACTTGTGGCTAAAATTGCCTGAATAGCACATATATGTGACATAAAAGGAATATTCATAGTGTTAATTAGAGGAAATCTTGATTGGCAGCTGGTAGCTCAGTGGTCCAGAGCACCTGACATGTTATCAAGAGGTCATGGGTTCATATCCCACCCTGCTCAAGACAATTTTTCCTCTAAAATTTGAATTGACGTCAAAGTGCTGATTTATTAGTAGGTATTGGGTTGGGTTGTTTTACCTCTGAGCGGCACTTTTCTGCACACCATGGGCTAAATGGCCAGGTCACGCGGACCCCGAAGGCTCAGAGAAGATTGGGGAAGGGGACCAACTGGAACAACTATTAGGAAACAGATGGTCCAGCAGCGTATTAGGAAACAGACAGGCCATCCAGCGTATTCTTTAACGTGCACAGGTATGGCTCTCCTGCACATGGGGTCAAGGCTTAACATCCCATCCGACGGACAGCGGCCTTTCCAAGCCCATCGGTGTCCCCTACTGACTGTGGGCAGGGTGGGGAATTTTGCGGAGAAAAATCTCAACGCTGATAGCAGGTATTGAATAGTTGAGGTTATTTCATTGTTTAACTGTTACACATACAACTATTTTGAAAAGTTTGGCAGTCCTTTGCAAATAAGCTATTTTTATTTTTCAAAACTCTGAATTAAAAAAAAAATCCAATCTAATATGCAAATCTATATATGCATTTACTGAATGGAAATTTAATGCTGAATTAATAATTTGTACAGATTTCTAATATCATGAGTAGGTCTTGAATTATATGCTAAATAATAATAAAAAATGTGACTGTGTTTTTTTTTTATATTTCATTGCTTTTATTCTTATACTTAATTTTGTATGTTTAAATTGAATATGCAATTTGCAAGCAGTTTTTATTTAAAATTACTTATAAAATTTCCTTTTTTTATCATTCTACAATGTGTGTGTTTTTTTTAAATTTGTCTCTTCTTGGTATGCTTTCAACTCACACTCTAATACACTAAAATTGATCAACAGTGTCATTGACCATGGAATTCCTCTTTATTACTTGCCAATAATATCCAAAAGAAATTTTTAAAAACTTGAAGGATATTAATTCTGTCTCAGCACTACCAATGCACAGAATGCAAATTTCAGATTAACATGCAAAATTCTTTGATACTTAAAGATTTATTACACTGACATTTTTTTTTCTCTTTTGCATGCCTCACTTGCAATACTGAGTTGGTAGAGATGCTATTATTTAAAGGTTTTCAGGTAGAAGAAAATAACTATAGAATCTAATCACAGAGAGAAGTAATGTTATAAACAAAAATAAAGAACATTTAACCTTTTAACGGCCTAAAATGGCCGAAATTTGAAATGGACTCATCCATATAGTGATTTGACTTTAATACCCTCTACCCTTTTCTAAATTTCCTGGGCATTAAAGGGTTAACCCTGCACAATAAAATAATACAAACTCTTAAAGTAAATAAAATTTCTTACGCATCATTTTCTAAGGTAAAAGTTTACTGTATTTTTGTTATTTGGGCTTCAATAAAAACTTTCTAAAACTAATTTTCCCCTTTTTGCTACTTTATTTCATTATTCTATATTTTACATTTCTATTATTGCTTAAATATTTTAATTCTTTCTGCATTTTTTGCTTACTTTACCCAACACTGTTAATCCTAAGCTAAGTAGGCCTAACAACTTAATGCTACAGAAAAACTTACTTTGCTTTCAAAACAAATTTTAAATTATAAAAATGTATCTAAATGTACTAAATAACTGAAAAAAATATATTCATATTTCTCAGTATATTAAACTATTGAAAAGCTTAATCTGTGCTTAGTACAGCAACTGATTCAAATCTACTTCTGGCCATGTTTAAAATACTGCTCCAAAAAGTTTACATAAAAATTATAGTTAATGGAACTACTGAATAAAATAAAGTGAAAAAAAAAAAGCCTCTACTATAAATCATACCTCTTTATACCTATCCAAATGATCCTAACATTAGCACACAATTTGAAACCAACATTGCAGATTTTGGTGGGAAACCTGAACATCTTTTACAGCTGTGTTCAAATAAGTTAAAATCAAAACTATTTTCTTTTTCAAACTGAAACAATAATCTGATATGTGATAAAAAATATTTTTAGTAATAGCAAAAGCAAATTTAAAACTAGCAATATTCAAAGGTAATTACTTGTTGATTGTTTAATTTTACACATTAGAAAAAAAAAATGTTTATTTTGTTTCCAAAAATTTTTTAAACTATCAGAACAGAAATGAATTGTAACACGTTGAAGTTTCACCTGTTAATAATTAATTATTATCAACAAGTGTAAAGTTCAAGGTTGCAACAGAAAATAGGTTGACAGTGCCAGATTAGCAGACAATGAATGGAATGAGTTTCAGAAATAATATTTAGATTCATAAGCATGTTTTCCTTCTAAATTTTAATAAATATTATTTTGAAAAGTTAA
Source organism: Ryuthela nishihirai (assembly GCA_038380435.1). Lineage (NCBI taxonomy): Eukaryota > Metazoa > Arthropoda > Arachnida > Araneae > Heptathelidae > Ryuthela > Ryuthela nishihirai. Next base: position 2,153,515 of record JAWZYU010000032.1, on the reverse strand, counting down.
GTTTTTATTAAGCTCAATAAATAGAGCTTTCAAGTTATTTCTGTCCTTTGCGTAAGGCAGTACCTCCCTCCCTTTTTATTAAAAATTATTAAAAAATAATTTAAATCATAATTTTACAATAAAAAGTTATATTGCATTAAGCAGCAATCATCTGTAGGAAAGGGACATACTACAGAATTTATCGCCTGTACTGTATAAAAGCAGGATAAGGTTAAAACTTCATTAGTGTTTTACAGTTTAAATTAAAACATATGTGAAAGATCCTTATATTAACTCTCCAGTGATCAAATTTTTCTAAAGATAACTGTAGATGATTTATAATTATAAAAGAATTTGAAGATTTATAAACTTGTTGATTATTAATGTTAATGAATTTCTTAACAATTTAACTTAAAAATTGTATGTAAGCTAGTCAACGAATAACTAATTTTCAAATATGACATTAAATCTAAATTAGGCAAGTGTGAAAATTAATTCAGCAGTGTCACTGATATGAATGCCGATTCCCATGATTATAGACCAGTTGCTCTAACCATTTGAGATGTGACAATGGTGATTTACATGTGCTTAAGTTTTTAGCTATAGTTTTTGGTGCTAATACAAATAAGATACATTTAATGAAGTGATCCTATATTATGTTATCTTTCTTTATAAGGATAGATATATACCTGTCTTACAAAGAGAGAATAGATACCTATCCTTAAAAAGAGAGAATAGATACTTATCCTTACAAGGATCGCCACTACATAAGACGATTATTTACTTAGTAAATAAGTTACTGGGGATGTACCCAGGTGGAGGAGGATTAACCTTTTCTATTATAACTCTCAAACATTTTGATTATGTCACTAAGGAAAATAGTTGTACATTGTTAAAAATATCTGACAATTTCTGCTTATTGAGTGACTTTCTTATTTTAACAACTGCAAAAGAAGTGTAATAATTAATCCTTTACATTATTTTTACAGAGCTACATATGGTTTGCTAAAAGATCAAAATTCATTATAGGAGAATGGGTTAATAAACAACTACATCAACTTTTCTTGACCCGTCTGATTTAATGACTACATTAATATACAGTATACTGTTATGAATAGCACCGATTTATTTCAGGCATCATGCTTTAATATTATCAGCTATTTTACAAATTCAAAATTTTAATATAAAGAAATAGTCAAGTGTGTTCTCTTACTTTCATAGATTTGTTTCTTGAGAATAAGGTGCCTTTATAGTCTGTTGTGTAAGTCCAATCAAAAGGTTTAACTACTTCTCTTATGTGTGAAGCATTAGCTCTGGAGATAAATAAAGATTATTATTTTCTCAAATTACAATATACTATAGTAAAATATATTGGTATATAAAGTCACAAAAAAAACAACACATTTTTAAATTTAAAATTCTAGTATATATTGTATATACTAGAATGTATATACAATATGTATATGTAGAATGTATATACTAGAATGTATATGTGCTGTATAAAATGCAGTAAAGAATATGAGGTTGGAAAACTCCCTCATAGAAATCTAAAGGGAAAAAAACAAATTTGGAAATCTTAGAAGAATCCACACCTTGATTTAAATAATTTATTATTCCTTTAATAGTTTTATATGTTGTAAAATCGAATTCTTAAATTTTTGAGCTTATTTTAGATTTTTGAAGCAAAACAAATTTTTATTACACTACTCACTAGGCTTAGAATTGACTGGTAAAAAGTAGTTGTATAACTAAAAATATTTATATTTTATTTAAATATATTATTGCTCACAAATATCTTTGGTATGTTTGGAACATCTCAGAGTTCTTTCCTTTGATGAAAGAATTTAAATATTTACATACATTGAGATGCCAATTAATTAGGTACACCACCCCTTATCACATAAATAGTTCATTCCAATATGTAACACATCACATGACTGCAGTGTACGATATAAATCAGACAGACCAGCTCTTTAAAGTATCAGTTAGAATTGGATTTGGAATTGGAATTGGATTGAGCATCAGAATGGGCAAAACGAGCAACCTGAGCCACTTTGAATGTGGCATGATAGTTGATGCTAGGATTGCTGGTTCTAGCATCTCCAAATGGCCATCCTTTTGGGCTTTTTACACACAAGTTTCAAGGGATTACTGAGAATTATGCGAAAAGAAAAAACCTACCAGTAACCGGTGATCCTGTGGATGAAAACAGCTTGTGGATTAGAGGGGTCAAAAGACACTGGCAAGAATCAAGAAATGAACATGGGCCACAATCAAGCAAATCACAGAATTAAACATTGGTGGGCAGAAGGTAAACTCCAAATTCACTACATATTGGACCTTATTGCAAATGGGCTACAAAAGTCACCAACCATGTCAAGTGCTGATGTTGTCAGTGAAGAACATGAAAGTGCATCTCTAACGGGCACAGAAACATCAACAGTGGACCATTGAGGACTGGAAAAAGATAACCTGGTTAGATTAATCAAGGTTCCTTTTGCATCATGTTGATGGAAGGATCAGAATTTGGCACAAGCAACATGAGGCCATGGAGCCATCTTTTCTGGTGTCAACAGTACAGTTCAGTGGTGGTAGTATGATGTTTGGGGAATGTTATCCTGGCACAACATATTAGCCTCCTGGTAACCATCGAAAGACATCTGAACACTACGGTGCATTTGAACATCGTTTCTGACCAAGTTCATCCCTTCATGGCTACTTTATCCTCACTTGGATGGACATGTTCAGCACTGAATGGTTCCAGGAACATGCCAAGTTTTCTTTGCTTCACTGGCCTGCACAGTCCTCAGATCTAAACCATATTGAGCATCTTTGGGATGAGGTAGTAAAGGCTGTTCACAGCGAGATTGTGCTGCTACCCAATTTGCAGCAACTGCACAACACATCCAGAATCTTGCAAGTTCCATGCGACAAATTCAGACTGTCAAAGGAGATGTAACACACTACTAGGTAGGTGTACCTAATAACCTGGCATTTCAGTGTAATTACCAGAGTGGGTTCATTGTTGGAAGTGTGGCATTCTAAGGATTAAAAGAATAATGAAAAAATGTTATAAGTGTATGCTCACCTTGACTGAAGCCAGGCATCAGCAACAGCTACTTTCATTAGATCATTTTTAGGATCTACTTTGTGCAGAGCATCCAAACAGTTAAATTCAATGCCAAAGCCATCAGCATGCTCCACTCGTATGAAGTTATTAGCAAAAGTCATATCAGGTAGCTGTGGAAGGCTCAATTCTTTTTCATATCTATAAATAATAGTAAACTATTACAGAAACATAAATTATAATAGTGGCAGTTATAAATAATGTCACTTTGACTATTTAAATTTTCAGAATCATCAGGCCAAGTCCAAAATGCTGTTAATACTGAAATATAGCACTCTATTTACAACTGGAATTCTTAAGAGATTCTAAAAGTTCAAGAGATATATGCATATTAGTCCTCTTTAACTGTATTCAGAAATTACACTACAGGTTGTCCATTTCTTTTATCCAGAGATTGCTGTACACCTAACTTAAAATCTGACTATATTCATATTTGATATTTACAAGTTTCAAATGATGAGATAGTAAATATAGTGAAAAATGTTTATGAGATAGATGGGATTGTGGAAAAAAAACATGCTAACAGACAACTCACACATAGGACATATCCTTGATTTTCACATGTGAATAAAAATGTGAAAAAATAGTTTAATAAATTGTAAAATACTGCCCAGTTAAATGCTTTCATAAAAGGCACTGTAAAACAAACTGCCACAAAACAATAACAGATTACACAACATCAAGTGATGATAATACACAGGTTGCAGTCAGACCAAATTCATGACTCAGAAATTTTAACATCCATCAACTGTTCTCAAGTACTCTCTGTTTATTTAAAAATATTCAGAGAGGATGTACCAAGCCAAGTGATGGTCAGAATAAGTATGAATAAATTCAATCTGAATGAAAAAATTTTAAAATAAAAAAATTACTTGTTTATTTGTTTTATTAATATATATATGTAAGGGTGTTAGAAAGAAGGTTGCTGTTACCTAAACACCAGATAAATCTGCCATTAACAACTTTTTTTTGACATCTTGCATACACAAATCAATGCAATGTGACAAAAATTGGAAAGAAAGCTGGGCATTTTAACTGGCAGAGAGAAGAGCTAAGGAGATGACTCCACTACGAGTTTAGAAACTGTTCCTTGAGGAAGACGCAATTAAAAATGTGGAGCAGCTGTTCCTTACAGTCACATTGCATTGATTTGTGCATTTACTTGATACTACTATATGTTGGAGCATACTGTAATGTATGTTGCTGACTTAACAGTTGATGCATTAGACCAGGCCTGGACAAACTACAGCCTGCCACCTATTTTTGTAAGGCTAGCAAGCTACTGATGACAAATTTGCACAAGTGAAAAAGAACATATAGAGGAAAAGTCCCACTTCAGGGAGCAAATTCTAATTAGAATAATTAATTTCAATAAAATTATATTGTTTATCTTCACTGTCGAATTTTTTTGTTGGCTATACATCCATTTTTAGCCATCCCATGGTCAAGTGGTTAGCGCGCTTGGCTACTGATCTACGGGACCTGGGTTCGAGCCCCGGGTAAGGCATGGATGTTCATGTCGTTTTTCTGCTGAGGTCCTGCCATCCTCTCAGACCTTCTAATCTGGCATATAAACTGACAGGCTCCTGTCAGACCTCTGTGGCAAGCAGCTGCTTGAGAGGGTATTTATTTTTATTTTTTTTATACATCCATTATTGATTATATATTGTTTGGCAGTCTGTCCTTCTAAATCAGTTTCCTATGCAGCCCTTCAGCTAAAACATTCACCCAGGCCTGCATTAGACAAAAGTAGAGCAAGGTGCCATGCTTATACTGGGAGTGGCCTGTTGTAGGACTCCAAGCTATTTGAGTGTAAAGACAGGAAAAAGAATTTGGCTTTGCAATTCTGAACCAGAGTTTGAGTTCCACCTGGGCCAGCATTGAGATTTATCTCTGCAAAACTCCATGCCATGACTTCATCAATAAGGGACACTGACATGTTTAAAAATGCAGATGTCAGTCAGATGGGATGTTAAGCTCGCCCCATGTATGGGAAAGCCATACTCTGTGCATGTTAAAGAACATACTGTATGGCCTTGATGGGAGGTTACCATCTGTCTCTTAATAGCTTCCAATGGGTCTCCTTCCCCCAATCTTCTCTGAGCATTTATTAACTGGCCATTTAGCCCACTGTGTGCAAAAAAACATAGCTCAGAGGTAAAAAACCCCAATCCAACCAAGGATTCCATCTGGACAAGGTTGGGTTGTTTTACTGCTGAGGGGCACTTTTTTGCAAACAATGGGCTAAATGGTCAGGTCACAAGGACCCCAAATGCTCAGAGAAGGTTGGGGGAGGGAACCCACTGGAATAGCTATTAGGAGACAGATGGTAGCCTTCCGTCAAGGTCATCCAGCATGTTCTTTAACATGCACAGGGTATGGCTCTCCCGCACACGGGGGCCATGGTTTAACGTCCAATCCGACGGACGGTGGTGTTTCCAAGCCCATCAGTGTCCCCTACTGACTGTGGGCAGGGTGGGGAATTTTGCAGAGATAAATCTCAGCGCTGACCCTGATGGGACTCAAACCTGGGAACTACAGATTACGAGCCTGGTGTGCTACCAACTGAGCCACCCAAACCCAATCTGGACAAGGTACTCTGCAGAAGAAAATGAGGAACAGATGGAGGAAAATGTTTCTCCCAAGGCTTCAGTAATTGCTTTGAGATAGCAAATGCATGTTCCTTGTAATACAAAATAAATGAGTGTAACAAATAGTTCCAATCCATCTTCAGGACTTCATCCAACACAACTTCAGAACTGATCATATGGATGATGGAAGATGTTTACTTCATTAACCCTTCCAGTGTCCAGCCTGAAAAACAGGTTTCCATCCAGAGGCCAAGCTATTTTCTCCCTATGGTCAGCCAAAAAAAAAACTTTAACTTTAGAACTTTTTGCCAAATAACTAATGAAAGGAATTATAGCATGCTGTATGCAAATTAATCAGCATTAATTCTGGATTTTCTGAAAATCAAATATTTAACAAAAAAGACAATATGTTTTATTTTAATGCGACTTTTTTTAATCATGTAATAAAAAAATGCATCTGGCAATGCAAATAAAAATTAAAAAAAAACTAACAGACAGAAATGATCACAATGCACATGAATAGAATGGCTATATATTTCTAAATAACAAAAAAAAAATATATATTTTTTTTAGGTTTTAAGTAAATATTTCTCTCAGTTGTAATTTTTTTCTCCGTACCATACTTTGAGAAAATTCCAGGCTTTTAGCCAATTGTGCTGAGTCAAATAAACAAGTCAACTTTACAATTTTTTAGAAAAAATAACCAATCAACAGAAATAGGTCTGTTATATATCAAATTAAACAGAATTTAATTACAAATTTTATAAAAATAAATAATATATTAATAAATTTCCAAGCACATTGATTTTAGTAAGCCTTTTTCAATGTGATATGGTGAAAAAAAAAGATTGCACTATACAATTAAGGCTTCACTTTGGAAAACCTGATGAATAAAAATAGTTAAATTATATATTTATTGAAATGAAATTTCCTCCCGAATAATATAATGTTCAACCTGAAATACGATTTTTATTTCTTTTAACGATTCTTTTCAGTATTGTATATTTTAAACATGGCCAGTGTTATACAACGTGACTTGGACTTCTCACATTCACAGGATTTTCTAAACTGGTTATGAAATAGAAAAAAAAAAATTCCTTGACTGCTTTCTTTTTTGCTAAACATTATGAATTTTTTCTTTGCATGTTGAAGTTTTGAGATCTTGTCTAAGTGCAGAAAGGTTTGTGCACCAAAGCACCAGCCCTTCCCGAAATTGCTCTCTTACATGACTGCTGATTTCCATAGCTAGGAAGTCTATTTTGCTTTCGTATCCAAGACATTCATTTTCAGAAAATGGTACCAGCTCAAAGTTTTTTTTTACTAAAAAAACCAGAAATAATAATAGAAAAATTACATATAACCTAATGGCATGTTAAATAAAATATCCACAACAACTTTTAAGCTGGCCAAAATCTAGCATAACTCAGAAAGATCGATAAATTAGCCGTTCGAAAATCGCTAACTGATGGAAGTAAATATACAGAAATGAATTTGCTTCCATATCCAAGACCTCATTTATTTTCAGAAAATGATACTAGAGCAAAGTTTTACTGGAAAAGTAATAAATAATAAAATAAAAATTAATATATAGCCTAATGCAATGTTAAAATATCCACAGCAACAAGTTGTAGGCCGGCCATACGATGTAGCATAACTATGAAAAAATCATACTTATTGATTGGCCAAAAGATCACTAATTTCCGAAATTAAATCTACTGAAATGAATACTAAAGTTTAAATATAAAAAAGTAAATACCAACTTTACAAAGGGAATCCAATATGGTGGACCAAAACTGTAAAAAACACTTGTAGCACACGGAACAGAGATAGCATGTGTAAGCCATCTGTGTCTTGTTTGCCTCAGTGAAGCATAACTAATTAAATGCAGCTGCAACCAGAATTTCTAAGAAGGATGTGTTTACTTCCAGTTTCAATTTTAAGAGTGGGAAAAATGCTTAGAATGGTGGGAAAAATGATAAAAATAATTTGGGAATACTGAAATAGGTTTATGACAGAAAAGAGTGGGAAAGGAGAAAAAAAAAATGGTGGTAGGTATTTTGTAATTACTTCCACAATCTATCGTTTTTAAAAATAGCAGTTTTTTCGTTAATTTTTTTTGGAGATTTTTGAAAATTTAAGGAAATATTTGTTGATAATAGTTCAAATCAAACTTGTGATCTTAAATCAGAAGGTTAACAAGTAAATCAGCAACACTGCTTAGTGCTTCTAAGAAATGGCAATCAGATGGCTTTATAAAATTATTTACATTGTAGTCCAATAAAATATGCATCAAATTAAAAAACAAAATATTACTTTTGAAGCCTGAATTATATATTTTTATAAGTTATATATAAAAAAAAAATACAACAGTAATTTTTATTTAAAAAAAAAAAAAAATCGATATTTTTTTGTTGTACTAAAAGCATATATATACGTCCTTGGCACCTCAATTCAGATTCTTCGAATGTATACAGACGATGTGGACACTGGAAGGGTTAAACAAGAACATATGCCATATTCACAGACTAATTAATATAATAATTAAACCAGTTAGGGTTTGAACACAAAAAGAAAAATGTAAAAAACAATATAATGATGAAAAATATATTTCAGAAATCATATTCAAATTAATGTAGCACACAAAAAATTTAAGTATCTCAAAGCATATATTTCATACTAATCTGAATTTGTGCATATTTCATCACTCTTACCTGCAAAATGCACAGAGTTTATCATTTTTATCTGAAGAACAATCCTTTTTCAGAGTTTCACAAATATCAATTGTAGTACATTTTGACTGCAAAATATGGCTCCTCCTTACAGTTGCAGTCCAAGGGTCAAATTGAAACTGTTCTTCCTTAACACTACTCCCTTTAGAGGCATTTTCAGTCATTTCTATCTAAAAATTAAAATTATTAATATTACTGCATCTTATCCTAAGGCAACAAAAGCTTCTAAAAGGAGAGTAACACAAATCTCGTGATTCAATAATTATACTTGCCAACATTAGTTCAAACATTTAAAGTACAAATAATTATATAAAAAAAATGCAAATCCTATGGATAAGCATCATATACATAATAGTAATATGAGATGAAATTAAACCAATCTTTCAATTAATAAATACAGTTGAACATAAAGTGATGAATTTAGAAAATTCTTTAATTTTTAATCTTAGTGTTCAAGCTATTTTCAATGGTCAGCATGGTAAAATGGCAAGTTTTGGGACCCTCTTCTGTATCATCACAAATATTCTAAGTAAAATGTTGCCAACAAAAACTATCAAAACTGAAATTTTAAGTGTATTGTATTTTGGGTTGTTTTACCTCTGAGCGGCTCTTTTTTGCACACCATGGGCTAAATGGCCAGGTCACATGGACCCCGAAGGCTCAGAGAAGGTTGGGGGAGGGGACCCACTGGAACAGCTGTTGAGAGACAGATGGTAGCCTCCCATCAAGGCCATCCAGCGTGTTCTTTAACGTGCACAGGGTATGGCTCTCCCGCATACGGGCCACGGCTTAACGTCCCATCCGACGGACGGCGGCCTTTCCAAGCCCATTGGTGTCCCCTACTGACCGTGGGCAGGGCGGGGAATTTTTGTGGAGACAAATCTCAACGCTGACCCAGCTGGGACTCGAACCTGGGAACTACAGATTACGAGCCTGGCGCGTTACCGATTGAGCCACCCCCGCCCATTGTATTGTATTATCCCAAAGTCAAATTAAATACCATAATTCATCTATTAAAATGGAATGAACATTTAGTTTATTGCCACCTAGTAATATAGTCTTTTCATAATCCTACTTCATAACTAATACACTTGAAAGTAATCTCTTTTACAATGTTGAAAAATAAGCTGAGATAAAGTAATATATTTATAACATAAGAAGTGTTAAATATTAGTAGGACAGAATAATCAATCCTTTTAGTCCAGGGATCTAGGGTAGTTAACCAAAAAGAAAATGTGCCATTATCTTTATTATGCATACCATATAATTTTAATCACTTAACAATTCTTCAATAAGTAGTTCATGTAAAAAAATTAGCTTTGCTGATGTGCAGAAAACTATTTATTCATTTATTGACTTCATAATCAACAGGTAACTCTGTGTATTTACTATTTATTATTTAATATTTCTATAAAAAATAACTATGAAAAAAAAAATGAGTGCCAATTTACAGGGCTTGAACCAACATTTCTTAAGATTAATGCGTTTCTACCCCCCCCCCCCCCAACTAGAATTGGCTTGTCATCCTTTCACTAATGTGCTTGTATCTATCATTTCATATGTGTTGCCGATGGTGTGATCTATGATCAGGAATGGCAACTTCCAATGTTGCTATAAGATGTAAATACGAGAGTCACTCATGAGAAATAACTATTTCACCCGACGATGCGATGGTGCAACAATGTCAAACGCACAGTGCATATGTATTAAGACACATTATTCACTCTTCCAGAAAAGTTGCTACACTGGAAATCTATAAATACATTGGTTAATGTGTGCAGCAAATCATATATTCCAACAGCACATTTCGTCTCTCAGTGCCACATCCATATTGATGTCAACCTGCAAGAGTATCTCCAACAAGAACAATAGAACCATTCCAAGAAAAAAACCAAGGAAATTACGTAGATAACAATTCCAATTAATTGTCTCAACTTTTCTGACCATTATAGTGATATAGAGTAAATTTATTAATTTTAACATTTGTTGATTATTCGTTGCTTTGGAGAATGGAACAAATGAACTAAATTAATTTATAGAAAAAACCCAATCACATAATAATGTCTTGCAGCTGCTTCTTTACCATTTAGAAGTGAAACACATTTCTGCTTTCTTACTCAGGAAATGTTAAATCCAGCAACAATATATAGAAACTGAAATATCAAGGCCAGTCTAATATAGTATCATATCTGATACATGATCAGATGCCAGAGTTTTCTAACCCTTGAATTAGAATTGGCTTGTCATCCTTCTACTAAATATGCCGTAATTACAAGGAAGCAACACTATTAAAGGAGATATAACACTGTGTTTAGGGATGCACCATAATTAAATGTGGGATGAATTTGTCCTTCTAGTAGAGTGGTTTAAGTGAGTCTATTCCACTAGCCTGAAATTTCAAGGAAAGGTGTGTGCAGTTACTTCTCAGCAGTCTTCCATATTTTGCAATAATGAAAGCCTTATCTTGTTATCTGTGGTTCGATGCATGTGCATAAATTATATCAGCCAAAAGCCTGTTACATATACAGTCCAGTTTTCAGGAAAAACTATTTAACATAAAAATACTACACAGAGGCCAAAAGTCATGGGAATAACAGATAAAAGTAGAACTAGCACTCTGTACTCATAACCAATGTGTTGGACGTCAACCGCAAAATGGCACTGCAGTAGCCTATAAACCCAACATTCATTTCAGAGTAGTTATTAATTCACATTGACTGCATGTCATGAGTTTCCTGACTTTGAACGCTGCTTGATCATCGGTGCCAGAAGGATGGGTCATGCAATATCAGAGATTGTGCAGGAATTCGGTTTTCCCAGGTCTATGGTGTCAAGAATTTATTGGCAGTATTCTATTGATAGCATTTCCACACACATACACCAGCAAATGCGATGACCACATGCAATTGACAAATGGAACTCGCAATAAAATAATATGCAATCGACAAATAAATCGCGTCAGCTGTCACAAATGGTAATGACCAACAGACAGGCTACAGTGCATGAAATCACTGCCAATTTGAATGTGGGCCGAACACAAAACATTTCTGAAAGGAATCTCCATCACCACCTGCACTCCATTGGATTTGTTAGCCGAAGACCCACTCATGTTTCATTGCTTACAAGTCGTCACAGAGCTCAACGACTGGAATGGGCCCGAAGATATCGAAATTGGACAGAACAGGGTGTCAGGTAGCATGGTCCGATGAATCAAGGTTCCAGTTGTTTCGCGCTGATGGGCACATTAAAGTGTGGCGTAGGCTCCGTGAAGTCATGGACCCTTCCTGTCTGCAAGGTACTGTTCAGGCTGGAGGCAGTGGTTCTGTGATGGTGTAGGGCATATTCACATGGTCTACATTGGGCTCTCTCATCCATTTGGAGCAATTGCTGACAGGGAGGAGATATGTGGACATTCTCTATGTGGACTCTCGAGCACCCTGATGGTGAAGGGATATTCCACTTTGGTTGCTAGGAGGTGGATCGAGGAACATTCCAGACTTTACTACCATGAATTGGACCCTCGATAAGAATCCCTTGGAGCATCTGTGGGACACAACAGAAACGAGCCTACGATCCATGAATCCAGCACCATCCAATGCAACATAATTATGGTCTACACTACAGGATGTGTGGGCTGCCATCCCTGCAGAACGGTACTGGCAACTCATTGACTCTATGCCTCGATGTGTGGGGGCTTGAGGAGGACCAATCCGTTATTAGGCATGTATTCCATGACTTTTGGCCTATCAGTGTACTTAGTTTGTAATATTTAAAACTATGGGAATAATGAAAGTATACACCTAAGTCTTGAATACTGTTTATAGCAAGCATTCTTTCTCTTTAAATAAATTTATATTTAATACATTAAGCTGGAGGTGGGAGGGATTCCAGACCTTCTCTTATATACAGCCTTGACTGACATACAATATTGATATCTCACTTGAATTTAGCATAATAACTACATATTGTCCACTATTCTTTTAAAATTACTATTCAACTAGATATTATTTCACAGGTGACTTAAAATCTGGCAATATTGGCTAGATATCCATGACAATTTTGGACAGAAAATGGTAACATTATACTCAAATGATGAAGTACACAATGTGATCTTCATAATTCAAGTGAATCTGCAACACAAAGCAAAATGAATAAATATACCCTCAAGCAGCTGCTTGCCACAGAGGTCTGACAGGGGTCTGTCAGTTCACACACTATACTGCGAGACCTCAGCAGAAAAATGACACATACATCTATGCCTTACCCAGGTCCCTTAGATCAGCAGCCAAGAGAACTAACCACTTGGACACAGGACACAAACATCATACAACAAATTAAAGTTATAAAAAAATAATAAATACCCCCTCAAGCAGCTGCTTGCCACAGAGGTCTGACAGGAGCCTGTCAGTTTATATGCCATAGTAAAAGGTCATTCACCAAAATGTGACTTGAAGTTACCAATGTAGAAGGTATTATGTGTTGGAATTACCGATTACAAATTTCAATGCTTCATGTACAACTGACCAACCATTCAACCCATCTTAAAAACCACATCTGATCAAGTACAAATATTACAAACACTACAGACCAATGGATTTCAGTTAGTTATAATTAATTACACAGAAGAATGACGATCTTAAATTGATAATAAAGTTAAAACATGAACACGATACTAAAATAGGCGGGTTAAATCAACGAATATTTCGAAAATACTTAATATTACCGATACTTAACAATTGTCACAATTATGATTAACTCTAACTTTCACAAATCAACAGCTTTGCCACTCTTTAACTTCACCTCAAATTGTTTTCTTCATTCGTTTCCAAAGTAAAAGTCTGTTGACAATTAGCGGTGCCTACGTAATGGAAATGCCTGCCGATTTCAAAGCGTGAAGCAGCAATAGATACATTTTTTCCGCTGTGGTCTGGTGATTCGCTGTTTTGCTTGCTACTTGGTTTGTAACAGTATAGTTATTACGCTGTTTACCGTTAGTTTCAAAGATGGATTACTATACGACTTATATTCATATGTTATTTATTTACTGTTCTGTCTACTTGTTGCCGTTTTTATCTAGAAGTGTGAACGATGGTGCAGTGTTGTGTTATGTTTTGAAGAAGCGAAACTTATGAAACCAACCTCAGTTTCTATCGAATCCATTCCAAACTGGATCTGCGAGATAAGTTGCTGAAATCAGCATGTCGGCAACGTAAAGTTGACATGAGTAATTGGAAAAAATTTCAGAGATCACCTTTGAATAATTAATATTTTGGAATCGCAGGAATTGTAAGCAAAGTAAAGTTATCCCCATTAGCTCAAAACGAAGAATATCTTTAAAATATACGGAACTGAATTATGCTGCCCTATCAAAATATTAGAGAATTTCCGTGTTATGCGAATGGAAATCTAACTTTGAAGCTCTATCACCACCACCACCACTACCATCATCATTATTATCATCATCCTCAAGCAGCCATGGGCTATGAAGTTCCAACCACATGCGCAATTTAATTCTTCAAGCATATCTGTCCTGAGCTACATCTGCTGCATCTGGACACAGCACACCAATTCTAACAAGGTCCTGCTTGACACATGGTGGTAGGAGGAGAAGGAATAATATAATGTATAAAGGTCCCTATCGCTTGAAAACTGTAACCGACGTCGCCATATTGCTCTTGCTCATAAGCGTGTGTTGTCTATATTAATGAACGAGAGATTGTGCAAAAACTTTAGCTCCTATATAGCATATTCCTGCAGAAACTGACCTGAAAAATGGATACAAAACATTCATATATACGATGACAGCTGACCTTTCAGCACGACTCTCAGGGCAGGAGTAACATGGCAGTTTCAGCTACATTAGCCATCTACACCTAACACCAACGACCTAGAATGCATAGACTGCTTGTATCACTGCTTTCAGCGCCACCAACACGTGATTTTTGGAAACTTCGCATCCATGAGACTTTAGGGCAACTCGTTGACCGTTGTGCTTCAGCTCCGTAGCATAACGCTTGTTTCTGTGACTGTAATTTTGCAAGTATCTACGTTTATAAAGTACCTTAAACGGTGAGAAAAATGCCGAATTCATGCTATGCAATTAATTCCGCCAATAGGTGTAGAAAGATAATAGAATTACCTTTCATGGGTAAACAAACGCAATTTATATTTACTAATATACATGTGAGAACCAAAGTTCGTTTCATAGTAAATACACAGATTACCTATGCCAGAATTAATCTAATAAAAATTATTGCTGTCCTGCTGCGTTAGCAATAGTTCTTTTCAGTTCGATGTTCACTACTTTAAGAAAATATTCTGAGCAATTTGTTTATATTTTTTTAGATTTCCGTTGCAAAATAGAGATCTATGTAACAAATGGATACATCATGTAAAAAGATTAAATTGGACACTGAAAGAAAACACAAAAATTTGTTCTGTGCATTTTAAACAAGACTGTTTTTAGACAAGATTAATAACCATAAAACGGAGCAATAGATCTGTAAGTAGTTTCAACAGGGATTTAAAAATATAAAATTCATAAGTTTTTAGAATAGTTAGAGCATTCAGTATGAAATGAAAAAATTGAAAATGAAATAATGTTGGTTTAATAAATGTCAGGTGAAATGTTCGTTTCTCCTTTGATTGCAGTCTTTAACCAATACCATTTTAAGTAACAGAAGCAATATGTATAAAGGTCCTCATAATCCTTGAGGCCACAGGATTATGGGATAATTTCAATAGTCATCACTTTTTTTATAATTTTCTTAAATGCTTTTGATGGTTAAAGTTTTAAATATTATAGCCGTTTAGATATTGAATGAATATTGTTAAAAACTGATATTTAAATTGATTAGATTGGGAAAGTAAATTTCTTTTCAGCCATATTCGCCTATAGAAGATTTATGTTAGAAGTTGATGAGAACTGTTTTTGAAGCTCTATGACAATATAACATGGAGTGGGATGATCATAATTCATTGACCATTCCTCAGTATCCTGTCATATTTTACATGCAAGAAATATGCTTTATTGAACTTTTAAGAAATATGTTTAAATCCTTAATATTTTGTTAGTGCCTGTAAACCAAAAAAAACTATTGTTTCGTTTATCTCTTAAAAAAAGGTTTTATTTTCGCACCCACTTTTGACTAGGACGGCAAAGCCTTGTTGCCATTGTAAACCTTCTGATCATAACATTCTACTTCCAATATTTCAGATTTCAAGTGTAAATAGTTTGTTTGCAATTTTCGTTTGAAATTTTTGCATTTTCCATCTTTTTTTTCACTGCTAGAGGGCGCTACTAAAGCTATTGAAAATTTTCTAAATTGCGAATCGCAATATTTGTTCGACATCTATCCAATTCAAAAAGAATTTTTCATGTAGCTCTAAAAGTAAAAATATTGATTGTCTATAGACGGACAGACAGGTGGAAAGACAGATGGACAGATAATAGTTAACAGAGAGATGGACAGATTAACGAACAAATACTGGCATAGGCAGACGATAAAGTGAAAGCATTATTTCGTTTTTCAAACGAACCTTAAAGGAAAGTATTTGCTAATTTTCAGTTAGCTCATTTCACTTTTGCATCCGAGTCTGTCTTATGATGAAGTTTCTCGGAAAAAAATATTAATTAATTTATTTCTTTGAGTGAAATTTTTACACCCAAATGCAGCGCAGTAAGGTATTCATAAAATATGACAACTTTTATAGACAAAAAAAGTGGTAGAAATATATAAAACTGTAACAACTAAGAAGTTTTAACTTGGTACACACATGGAGGTAGGAAGATAACAGGAGGAGCCCTAAGCATTTGAAAATGATGCTTCGGCGACTGCGCGGCAGCCATGTTGTTCTATTCAAAACATTAATCAGTAGTATAGGTGAGTAACGAAGTGTTGCGCTGTAAAAATTTAATTTTTTTCGACATTTGTATAATGGCAGCCTGTTTAGCTTACGGCTACACGAATCGCCCTTCAAAAAAGATACCAGGAATTGCCTTTCATCGGTAAGTTTGTCATTTTTATAAAAGTTTATAAAAGTTTTTTTTTTTGAAATTACGCCGCTATGAAATCGGTTTTATTTCGAGTTACAAACCTCGATTCTTCACCAGATTTTTTTTTTATTTTGTTCGGATTGTACTCAGTCTGCTATTATCAGTGCAGTATAAATAAACTTTCAAAATCTGGTAATTGTTTGTTATTGTCGTATTCAACGGAATACATAAATAGTTCTGCTATACAGTAATTCTGTATGGAAATATTCATTGCATTAAAAAAAGCAATATAAATCCAAATAGCTTAAATGGGCTTTCTCTTAGTCGTAAAAAAATAATCTTCCCGTATATAACGCACAGTAAAACTGAGTATAGCACGTGAAAAGTAGGCTTGATTGCAGCGGCAGCCGGTTTGTTTTGAATGCAACAATATGGCTACCGCCCTGCTGCCAACGCATCATTTTCCTTGGACAGGGAAAGGGCGTTAGGGCGTCTCCTGTCATTCTTACCTCCGTGGGTACACACACTATCTCATAGGTTTTCGTTTCACGGTACGACAAAACATGGCGCCCATAAACCACGTGACTCGATCAACCAATGGCAGTGAATCACCGAGATGGCCAGCCATATATGGATTCCAACCTCGGACTTCAAGCCTGCAAGACGTGCTCTCTTGTGCTCTCTGTTTCCCACGCGTTTTTCTTTTGTTCTCAGCTCAAATGGATATCAAAAAGGACTCCAGACTCACTAGATGCTACAAGTTTCAACATAAGGACCTCAGCTACGAGTCATTTGTGACCATTCTCTCCAAATCCAAGAACCCATCCGCTATAGAAGTTGCTCAAAGTATATCTAAGGAAATAACTATTGTTACTTTTTCTACCGAAGAAGCCGCCAACGATTTTGCCGCTGACCCGTCGCTGGACATTCTTACAGACCAGATCATAGCTTTTAAACGCCTCGGATTCCCTCAAAAAAATTATTCATCTCCAAGCTGCTTTTCTTCATCACTAACAGCGAAATCGTGGACGCCCTAAAACCATTTGGAATTGTGCAAAGTATAACTGACGAATTCCTGAATCTCCCGGGTTTGGAATCGATCCGGACAGGCACTAGGGTCGTCCACATGGAAATGAAGAAGGCTGTTCCAAATTTCATCCTGATCTCCACCTTTTCGGCCACCATTACCTACCCTGGAATGACTCGTCTGTGGAAGTGGTGCAAGCTCCCAGGCCACATCATTAAGGACTGTGAGGCCTTCGCCAGTAAGCACAAACGTCTACAGTCGCCTCCTGCTCCAATTTCAGACAATCTCCTGGATCCAAATTCGACCACCTCCCCAACGCTACAGCTGGCTACCGAAGATAAACAAAGTGAAGAAGCCCAGTCCCCTGCAATTGCACCTCCAACAACTGTTGAAAAGGCACCCTCCACTCCTCATTACCAAAAGAGAAAATTTACTCCCTCGCCGACTGACTCTCCTACTGCAACGGAGCCTGAAACTCCTATGCATCAGAAGAAAAAACAGCCAGCTCCTGAGTTGCCTTCTTCACTCATTGGTAATATAGAAAATTTTATCATTGATCACTCCACCTCCCCCTCCCCTGCTCTTCTCTCTGACCCCCCGAGTTTGTTGAGACATTTGAGGATATCATCGACTTCCTCAAATACTTAAAAATAAAAAAATATAATAAATACCCCCTCAAGCAGCTGCTTGCCACAGAGGTCTGACAGGAGCCTGTCAGTTTATATGCCAAAGTAGAAGATCTGAGAGGATGGCAGGACCTCAGCAGAAAAACAACACATACAACCATGCCTTATCCGGGACTCGAACCCAGGTCCCTTAGATCAGTAGCCAAGCGCACTAACCACTCGGCCATACAAACCCTAAATTAGCCTCTTCCGAGTGGGAAATTCCCTCTCCTTTAAAATCGCTTAAACGCACTCTTTCTAATGACGGTTCTATCTTGCCGAAGTATCGAGACCTTTACCTCTCTGCTTTAGGCAAATGCCCGCAGAGCGATTGTTTCACTGTCTGGGACTTTCTCCATCTAGTGAAACAACTCTTTCCTCTTTTTAAATAGTTTCCTCTTCATTTCATATATTTTTTCTCTCTATTTTCTATTTTGGACATTTCCCATGTTTTTGCTTTACTTGCGATCGAAATTCATCCTCCTTCACATTTTCCTGCACTCAACCAATGCCAAAATTCCTTTGCTCTCATTGGCTGATGCCTCCCATCTCCCCTCAGCTCGTTTGCGCCCAAACCTAACTCTGCCCACGCTCCCGCTCTCAGCCAATGCCAAAATTCCTTCTTTCTCATTGGCTGGGCCTTCGGCGCTCAATTCCCACCGTCTCGCTCTTTTGAAACTTCTGATTTCGGTTTTTTCCCTCCTCCCCTCTGCAAACTACCCCACCCCCCTTTTCCAAATTATTTATTTTGGCCTCTAAATTGATTATTCATCCTATTTATTCCAAATTCCCCGATTTCCACTCTCCTTCCACGATTTAAATACGATACTTACCATCTCAGGAGCTTTTTTCGATCAGTATCGATTTTCGGCCTTGCCTCCTTATTTTGCCTCCAATTCCAAATTTGATATTTTTACCTTTGCCTCCACCGACGAATTTCGCTTGTGGTCCTGATGATAAGCGGGCCGAGATCCGCTTTACAAATAGGACCAGAAGTTTGAAGGATGTGAAAGAAGAAGAAGGCCAGCCATATGCCTCACCAATTTTCATCACTTTAGTTTTCTCTCTGTTTATAACCAAACCTACTATACTACCAGTCTCATCAACAGCTCGAATGAATGAGTTCATCTCATGAACATCATTTGCCAAAAGAGCTAAACCATTAGCATATTCTAAATCAGTAATTTTAAGATCTGTCGACCATTTTAGGCCATCCTTAATTGTAAGAGATTCGGGGCGATTTTGAATACTTACCTTGCACCCTTCTTACCAACTTCTGGCCAACATGGGCCACACAGTGACCACACACGCTACAATTTTCACTCCCAGAAGAATTTTACTCCAATCCTTTCCCCTCCCCACCCCCTTGCCACAAAACTACAACGCAGCACTTCCTTGACACGAAACTTCAAACACCTCCTTCATTATTAGGCGGCCTGCGGCCAAAAGCCTATCGCCAACATGTAGGGTCACTAGCACTTCACTGTACTGGTCCCTACTTTTTGACGCACACAAAAAAAACTTTTTCTCGTGGACCAGATGATAAAGGGGCCAAGGTCCCTTTTACAAAATGATCTAGTTTTTAAAGAAGGATGTTAGACTCTAGAGTAAACTTGCCTGTATATGCATTCTGATAAGTAGATGGGGGCCTTAAGCATTATATTGACGCCAGACATTTCGCCACTTCCGAATTAAAGGAAGAAGAAAACTTCTGAAAGGCATCGGCTAGAGTTGTATATGTTTACACTTTACTTACATGATGTTATTAGTGGTGTTTGTTGTTGATTTTAAGTAAACGTGTGTATATTGTGCATAGATCTATTTGGTAAGGATATCTTTGTATGCTAGCAGTTAAAGCAACCTACGTGAAATAGCTGCAGAGGAATAATGGCAGAGCAATCTAATGTAATATTATTTCAGTGACTTAATGGTTTTAAATTGCAAGTGAATTTGCTGATTAACCATGGCTTTTATTGGCTTATATGGCCACCACAAATAGGTGTATGTATTAAACATAAGCGACATATTATACGGGTGATCTTTAACCACCATCTCTAATAAAATTTTGACATTATTAATAAATTAACATGAAATTAATGATCTTCTGTAACTGTTGGGCAAAATGACCTACATTCAAAACTTAAAGAAGGGAATTTTTTTTGGTTCCTGATGTTTTTTGACTTTCTACTAAAGTTTTGCCTTTCTGATAGATATATATGGCATAATATACTGATGTCACCCATTAGACCTTTGCAGCAAGTGGGTTGCTTGATGTACCCCTTTGGGAAATCTCGTACTGTGCTGTTACTTGCAATACACCATGTTCCTTTCATTGATCTCAATCCGTTATCCTTGATTAACTCAATATTCTAATAGGGTTGTAATGCTCCAAAAATTTTACACTTTTCAAGTTGGATCTTTTGTCTGAACCAAATTTATTCAAAATTCCAGATAGCTTTGTCAGGTGCCAGGCAATAATAACTTGCCAATTGAAGTTGAAATAGAGTTCGTTAGGTATTTCTCTAGCTTTACTTATCGAGTAAGAATTTAAAAAGGATTGTCAAGTTTAAATATTATCAAAAAATCAATGTTGCTCAAGAGAAAAATAACAAAAATGCTAAAGTTTCTAAAACAAACAATGTTTATTTCCAAAAAATTCAAAAACTCACCAAACTCATTGATAAATACAAAAGTTGGGGTACTAGCAACTCGGATCTCTCTAAATCTCTACTACAAATCTCTCCACTACAATACTACATATCCACTGACAATACTCATTCTAACTAACTATGATTACACTGCCTCTGTGACCTAATGTCAACTATACTAATTCTGTGACCTAACGTCACTTAGTTATGCGTGTGGTGTACAAATCCTGCATGTGTCTGTTGCACACTGGGAAAATGCATAACTGATGATCGTGCTCGCTGTGATGCAAGAGGGATCATGTCCTACACGTGTGCATTTATGGTTGACTGTTGGGGTTGCGCATGCGTAACTCCTTCGGCTCGGAAACGAGAATTGCAATGTCCAAAATTGAAATAATAATCCCCAAAATGATAAAGTGTAAATAAAGTAAAAGTGAATGGATGGACCATCACAACTCCCCCTCCCAAAGAGAGTCAAAAATTTGACATAACAGATTTTGACAAGCAAATTTAGAATAATAGAACACTTCTCATGTCATTTACACATTGTTGATTATAAAATAATGTAAAGTATGCTTACTCAAATTTTGATAAGACGATCTGCCCTCACTTTGACAATTTTCCATCACAGGGTGGCTCACTCTTAGGGGCCTAACTCCCAATCACCAAGATATACACTGGCAGAAATTAAGAAAAGAACACCTGGAAGGAATTGCTTTAGGAACATCATATAATTAATAGATTCCGAAAAAAATTCATCGGCGCCACGGTGGGAATCGAACCCGCATCTCTCCAGATTCATGCCAGAGCGTGCTAACCATTGCACCA
Source organism: Ryuthela nishihirai (assembly GCA_038380435.1). NCBI lineage: Eukaryota > Metazoa > Arthropoda > Arachnida > Araneae > Heptathelidae > Ryuthela > Ryuthela nishihirai. Next base: position 2,131,925 of record JAWZYU010000032.1, on the reverse strand, counting down.
CGCGTTGGACAACGAATATTTTCAGAATATGACCTTATAAATCTTCCTGAGACGTGACAGACAGCGCCATCTATACTCAAGGAGATGCAATGTTTTCAGTTGTTGCATTTGATTATCAGATGTTAATGAGAAGGTTGCTAACGCTACTGCGTTAAATATATAATTAAAATCAATCCAAAATGATTGCACAGTATTCCCTGTTAAGAAACATTAATTAATAGATTCTGAAAAAAATTCATCGCCGCCATGGCGGGAATCGAACCCACATCTCTCCAGATTCATGCCAGAGCGCGCTAACCATTGCACCACGCGTCGGACAATGAATATTTTCAGAATAAGACCTTATAAATCTTCCTGAGACGTGACTGAGACGTGACTGAGCCAGCGCCATCTATACTCAAGGAGAATCTGTAGAGATGCAGGTTCGATTCTCGCCGTGGCAGTGATGAATTTTTTTCAGAATCTATTAATTAATGTTTCTTAACAGGGAATACTGTGCATTCACTTTGGATTGATTTTAACATCATATAATATGTTAATAGTTAAGGGTCGCCAGAAACCATGATCCAAGATTGAAAATCATTGGGTGAAATAATGACATCACTGAGAACGACATCATGCAAATGTATGCAGCACTTATTTAAGGACTTGAGTGTGAAGAAAGAAATTATTCGTCTTGTGTCGTGTTGTTCAGTGCTCTTTGAAGTTACCATGCCTAGATGATGCAGGCATGCAACATTCGTTCAGTTAGTGGAGTTTGAGTGAGATTGTATAGTGGGTCTTTGGGGTGCAGGTTAGTCTTTTTGTCAAATTGCACACCCTGTTGGACAAGAGATATCAACAGTGGTACGATGGTGGCATCGATGATCAGAAAAGCATTCGCACGCTTGCAGATGTGGTTCTAGGCAACACAGAGTTACAGATGTAGGAGAGGATTGGCGTATCAGGAGGGCAGCAGATGGCTAAGGCATCACAAATTTGATCCTCTGTTGTACCAAGGGTGTCTACAAGAATGATACGCAATTGTCTTTTGGGAGCAGATGACAGTGATGAGGTAACAGTGGTAACCATACCGCTGGCATGGTTACCACTGTCACGTTGTCAGTGTCAAGCACGTTTGCAGTGGTGTCAAGAACAAGTTCATTGGAAGGAAGAATGGCAGTCTGTGGTCTTCAGTGATGAAAGCCGATTCTGTTTAGGAGCGTCTGATGGTTGTTTATGTGTCTGAAGGTGACACAGTGAGTGGCTTCTTCCATCGGGCATCCGCCAGCAACACACGTGGCCCATGCCAGGCATCATGGTGTGGGGAGTGATTAGTTATCACTCTCATACGTGTCTGGTGTTTGTACAGGGTACACTGAATAGCAATACGTATATCAGTGACATCGTACAGCCGGTCATCCTGCCATATTTGAGTGTAATCCCAAATGCAGTATTCTGGCAGGGCAACTCAACACTGCCCAGGCAACTCAACATGCTCTTCAGGCAGTGCACCAACTCCCTTGGCCAGCATACTCACCGGACTTGTCTCTCATGCAGTGCAGTGTGCAATTTGAAGAAAAGACCAACCTGCTTCCCAAAGACCCACTATACAACCTTGCTCAAACTCTGCTAACTGAACAAATGTTGCACGCCTGTGTCGTCTAGGCATGGTAGCTTCTTCAAAGAGCACTGAACAACATGACACGATGAATAACTTCTTTCTTCACACCCTAGTTCTTAAATGCATGCTGCTTATATTTGCATGTTATCATCCTCAGTGACGTCATTAATTCATCCAATGACTTTCAATCTTGGATCATGGTTTCTACTGCCATTAACTGTTAACATATTATAATATGACAATACTAAAGGAATTCCTTGTGGGTGTTCGTTTTTTAATTTCCACCAGTGTATAAATAAAACAAATTTGTGTGTGGGTGGGTATGTCAACACTGTAACTCCAAAAGTAAGAAACTTAGAAGGCTGAAACTTTGTATGCGAACTTAGGGAGATTTGAGAGTGTTCACTTAAGGCATATTTTTTTTTACTTTGCATTTTTTTTACCTATGTTTTTTTTTTAAATCTCCTTTAGAGTTAACATTACAGTACTTTTCATTGTTATTAGAAATGAGAGTAACATGCACTTGCTTTTTACATTGTTGGTTAAAAAAAAAAGGTACTTTTCGGTTAACGGGGCTCTAGTCGTAATTGTATCTTCATATCCAGTGAATCTGTCATCCGCATTATAAAAAACACCCCGATTGAGCAGAGGCCAAGTGAGAATGAATCAGTAAAGTGTTTTTTATTCGAGGGTACTGTTTGAGAACCCTAACTGCCATAGAAAGAGAGTAAAGGTAAAAAAAACAGATTCCAAAAAGTCAACTGGTCACTGGCCAAAAAGTCACTCAACCAAAAAGTCACTGGCACCTGTTAACTTAACTGAAATGGATTTGACAAGTAGTAAAGTGAAATACTAGTATTCTAACTCGAATTGGACAACCTCAAATAAAAAACACTTTACTGATTCATTCTCACTTGGTCTCTGCTCAGTCGGGGCGTTTTTTATAACGTGGACGACAGATTTGCTGGATACGAAGATTGGCGCACAATTATGACTGGCACTCCGTTAACCGAAAAGTACCAAAATAATTTGTTTTACCTCTGAGTGGCCCTCTCTTTTTGCATATAATGGGCTAAATGACCAGACAATTTATAGATCTCCAAGATAGTTGGGGAAGGGGCAGTGGTGCACATCATGGTCTTTGGCCCCATTTTTTTTTTGATGCAACATAATAAAACAGTCCTTTTCATTGATTTGCTCAACCCTGAAGACCCTAACCTGAACAGGGGATCCTAGAAAAAAGTTTTTTTTTTGTTACCATGGTACAACAAAAAAACCAAAAAAACTGCGATTCCACTAAAAAACATACCTTACAATCATGAATTACTAAAAAAAAAAAATTATCCAAAGAAAAAAAAGAAACTATGACAACACATTTGCCTTCCCATATACTACAAATTCCTGAAATATCCCCCCTCTTTTCCCAATAGTTAAAACACTCCACAAATATATTTTCACACACTAAACTAATAAATTCAGTTAACACATACAATAATTAACCTAAATAAATTACCAGAATTAATGAAATCAAACACCAATCTCAAAACCAAGAACATCATCGACAATGCTTCGTGAACCGGCATTATAAAAAAAAAGCACCCAAAACTAAATAATGTCATCAGAGATAACACATACCAAAAAGCATAAAAATCGGAAACAGTACACCACCAATCCGAATTATAAAAAAAACCCCGAAACTAAATAATATCATCAGAGACAACACAACCGAAAAAATGAAAATCGGCATCATGCACCACCGACCAAATTGTAAAAAAGCCCTTGAAACTAAATAATGTCCTCGTAGACAGCACAAACTGAAAAACATGAAAATTAGAAACAGTGCACCACTGATCGAATTATAAAAAAGCCTCTGAAACCAAATAATCTCAGAGACAACAACAACAACAACAACAAAAAAAAAAAACATCTTATAGCTCAAATAATCCTCCCATAAATTATTGATTAACCTCCCTGACTCCATCAAAAACTGCCATTTTTTTTCCACACAGACATTCTACAATACCCATAATTTCTACATCAAAAAGCCACCAAATGCTTCCACATATTAACAATAAATCATATAAGTAACTTTAAAAAAACTCCTAAATATATAGCAAAATTAATAAATCATTATAATACACTAATAATTACCATACTACACTTAACTACTAAAAATCACTCAATTCATCCCAAACTGCTAAAACGAAATACACGTGTTTGTACTACCACCATGTTCAGTCCCACATGGAAAACCTTCCAACATTCTTTCCCCCATGCATACTCCACCCCCCCTCCTCACTACATTAGAATCCTCAGAAAACTCACTTTATATGTTTCACCAAAAACTATTCTCCTAAAATCCTAACACCCCATAAAAACTCTCATTTTTGAAACTTAATTACCGTGCATTATAAACTTTTGCCATTTTCTTCCACTCACAACAAAACACATACTACTACATCATACTAAACACAAAAAAAGATTTAAAAATTATTTTATCTGGTTAACCACTCCTCCCTTCCCCTTCAAATGCCCTCACTCCAAACAGCTTAAAAAAATTCCCCCCTACACATAGCCATAAAAAGCTACCAAACTCCTACTTCCAAACTTTGTGACCATAACTTTGCAAAACAGTTCACTAACACTTTTACCAACAACCCTCTTAATATTAAATAATTTCAGTTCCAAAATATCTTAACTTATTATTTATCATACCTTAATGAAATTTCAAAAAAATAAAAGGAACATACTGTATTAATTATTTCTATTCTGGCTATCATTAAAAATCTTTCATTAAATATATTATACATATGCATTTACCTCTAGCCACATAGGCATGTTATCCCAAGGAGTTATCAAGCAAAAATGGCAGGAAAAAAATCAAACGTAACTTCACATTCTCATCGAATTGCACACATCACATGTGACTTCATGTTATCTACCCACAAGAAATAAATCAAAGAACCATAGGCCACCAACAACCAACAGTTACATTTCTACGTCATACGCTTCTTGAGCAGTGCCATCTGTTGGCTGAGGACTGTGAACAACAAACGGACTGGAAAGGAGACCCACTGGACAGCTGTCAGGAGATATATGGTTCCATCAGAACCATCCAGAGTGTTCTTTAGCATGCACTGTGTATGGCTTTTTCTGCTCAAGGATCCATGGCTTTAACATCCTGTATAACAAATGGTAGCCTTTCCAAGTGATCAGTGTCCCCTTTCTCACCTAGAGCATGGCAGGGGTTAGCAAAGCTATTTGATTGCATGACCTCTGAGTGGCACTTCTTACAATAAGCTAAATTGTCAGGTCACAATGACCCCAAGAGGAGGTTGGGGAAAGGGACTCATTGAACAGCTGTTAGAAGACAGACGGAATGCTTTCTAACAAGACCATCCAACATGTTCTTGAGTGGGCACAGGGTATGGCTCTTTTGCCAAGGGACCATGGCTTAATATTCAATCTGATGGATGGTAGCCTCTCTTATCCCATCAGTGTCCCTTTCTCACTGAGAGCATGGTGGGGGTGAGCAGAAAATTCAACAACATTTAAGTTCTATTTTTAGAGAACGAAACTGTGTTTATTAAACTTTTATTTATGTACTGTAAACATTGGCTATCTTAGCATTACTTGCATTGTTTGTGCTGGGCCAATAAGATTTTTACCCACTATATTCAGTTTCTAGTTGCTTGTGCAGCACACAAAAGTAACCTTTAGTGAAGTAAAAAACAGAATATTCAGATTAAAAGTGAGACCCATGCAGTACTGGGTGCTGTTCAGCTAGTAGACAGTAGAAAGGTTAACATTATCACTGTCAACAACTATGTTCTGAATTACTATATAGTATAAAATGGTCATAAAAATCACCAAATACTATCAGGAAAAAACAATGACTAAAGTAGTCAGTATCTTGCTTTGTTTTATTTTCTGGCGACTCCCTAATATGATTCAATTCCCTAATTTGATATGATTCCCTAATATGATTCAATTCCCTAATAAAATTCATTCCCTAATATGATGTGGTATGACATCACCAAACTTTTTAGACATTGTCACTGGCATACCTTGTGTCACTGACAGGTATTGCTGGAGTATACTCAAATTTGAAAATACATTTCCTTAGATGGCATTCATCATTATTTTCTTCTCTCTCATTATCACGGTTGCTTAATGGTCATATTCATAAATTCATAATTAAAACTTTTTTTTTCATATTATTCAGACATAAATATATTGTTATTATGAGTACATGGCTAATTTTTTTTAGCATCCGAGGAGGTTGCAGCTTTGTTGGATCTTTCTTCCAACAAAGCTGCAACCTCCTCAGATGACAACCCCAGTCAGGGGTCAAAATATTAGGATATTTATTCCCAAGTGAATCTATTTGTCATAAGTTTTGACATACAGGTGCTCCTCTACTTACGAACAGGTTAAGTTCCCGAGGTTTTGTCTTAAGTCGAAATGTTCTTATTTTGAAAACTAACCTAAAAAGTACATTTGTACACAGAATAACCACTTATTGTTAGAGTTTAATCCTTCAATGTACTTACTAGAATGCATTACACTCATTTACCTGCTCGCTACTGCTTACTAGCAGGTGTTTCAAATGCGGTAAAAATCTGCTGTAGTATATGGTAACATAAAGTCAATTTTATAAATAAAACAACTTAAACTGTTAATGTATATGTTTGTACATAAATGATATAATACATATTGTAAATAACATAAAATGAAAATTAGACCTCGTTATCGACTTCAACACCACAAATCTGCGCGAAATTTAAATTTTAGACGTCCGGTCAAATTGTTCGTAAGTCTGAAAGTTTGTAAGTTGGACATTCGCAAGTAGGGGAGCACCTGTATATTAATTTAACAAGGGTTTTGAATTATCTAGATACTTTTGTGTGAAAGTTGCTTATTTGGTCTTAAAATTTAAAGAAAATTTTAATTGCACAGAAATTTTAAAATAAATAGTTTTGAATTAACCATGTTTTACTGTATATAATATTTCAGACCTTAAAAGTTTAGTCTGTTATATTTTAAATGTGTGGCATTGTTTCCTTTCCTACATTTAGGATCATCCATAAAAAGTTAGCATGTTTTTGAAACTCTAAACGTAGCTGAATTACAAATGGCAATTGCTGTGCGACAGGTTGAGGGATGCTATGTCTTCTCAAGCCCACCAAAGGTCTTGTTGAAGCCAGTGTTTCCTCAGCATCAACGAATGACTAGCAGTCGAAAATATAGGTATCTCTTTGATTTTATTCGAAATTTTATTATTTTGATGTTAGAAATATTGTATTTAGGATTTATACAGTTTAGTTACCTCTAAAGAAAGAACTACTGTAAAATCTCGAGTATAATACGCACAATATTTACTCATTTTAGCCCGCTAAAATGGGGATGTTTATTGTACTCACATGCAAAAAAATACATAATTTTCAATATTGATCAGTCTCACATACAGTGTGAGATACAGTTGCAAGGCGCATTTCACACTCTTGGCAACAGCGCTCCGTGACCACATTCCCTCCTTGTGTCCTTTTGAGTAGTGAAGAGCCCTAAAAATAAATTCAAGGAAATGTTATACTGCAGCGGAAATGCTGTTAGTAGTAAAATATGCAGAATCTGACGGCAATCAGGAACAAGTCGTCATTTTTCCATTAACGAGTCAAATATCCGATTATGGCGAAAAAACAAAGAAGCGCTGCAAGTGTTGCCTAGTAAGAAAAAGAGAATCGTGGGTTACCACCAAGTTTTCAGACCTAAAAACATTAATGGAGTGGGTAGTAGATAGGAGGCAACAGGGCATCGGTGTTTCATGCATTGAAATCAGACTTAAAACTCTGGAACTTAAAAAATCTTTTATGGGCACAACAGAATTTAAAGCATCATATGGATGGGCAGGTATGTTTTATGAAGCAACATGGTCTTTCAGTTGGTAGAAGAACTATCATCACACAGCATCTTCCAGACGACCACGAAAAAAAGCTTCTGGAGTTCCAAAAGTTCTTAATCAAATTGAGAAAGGAACATATATGTGACCTTGCACAGATTGGAAATGCCGATCAAACGCCCCTGACTTTTGATATGCCCTACGACAGGACTAGACATGAAAGGCATAAAAACTGTGTCTATACGTACAACTGGAAAGGAAAAGTCTTACTTCACCTTTCATTAGCATGTACTGCAGATGGAGGAAAGTTGCCACCTTTCATAATTTTTAAGAGAAAGACTCTTCCAAAAGGAGTACAATTTCCAAGAGGTGTACACATCCGTGTCCATGCTAAAGGATGGATGGATGAAGCACTAACCATTGACTGGCTAAAATGTGTTTGAGCGGCACGTCTAGGTGGTCTACGAAAACAACCTTCCATGTTGGTGTTCAACTCGTTTCGGTGTCATTGGATGCCGTCTTTCCAGAAAGAACTGAAGGAAATAAAATCTTATCTGGTTATTATTCCAGGTGGCATGACCCTTCTACTGCAGCATTTAGATGTTGCTGTTAATAAGCTGATGAAAGATGCTATCTGTCGTAAATGGAATGCATGGTTAAGTGACAGCAATCACACATATACTGCTGGTGGCCGTATGTGTCAACTGACTCTCACTGATGTTGCCAAGTGGGTACTTGCGGCTTAAAATGAATTAGATGATCTATAATCAACAAGACTTCCTGAAATGTTGTATTTCCAATAATCTTGACGGCAGCGAGGATGACGTTTTAACAGGTGTCATCAGATGAAGATGATGATGGCAATATTTATTACGATGGCACCATTAAAAATGGCATTGTCTAGACAGCATTAGATGAGCTTCTTACTAGTGACAGTGATGACGAGTGTTTTTGCAAATTTCCTGGTAATATTTAGGTGTGCATTTTTGTTTTTTATTAGAAATTTAAGTTTTGTTAGCAAATGTTTTATGCAATTTAAAATAAACTCTTGAAAAGTTATGGGTGCATATTATATATGAATTTACATTTTCCAGAAACTTTCGGGCTAAATCAAGCATGCACATTATACATGGGTGCGCATTATATTCGAGATTTTACGGTAGGTATAATGAGATGTGATATCAATGCACATAGGATAGTTTTCAGAATGCAGGTAATTTTGGAATTTTTTATTACAGTAAAGTGACAGTAGAGTCAATATTGAATTAAACATAGATGATAATCACAGCGTTACCTGCTGCTCTTTTGGCTTTGATAAATCAATAAATATTTTGCGGAAAATTTTTTCGCCAACATAAGGGATATGAACCTGCATCTCTCCAGAAACATGCCAGGGTATTCTTCTAGTTGAACTAATGCCAGCTATGTCTTTTTTCCGCTAATTTTAAGACCAAACTCTATCACCGATGATAGAGCAAACACTATGAAAATGAGATGATTAGGATGAGCAAACACTGAGAATTCAATCAAATAATTTAGATTCTTTTTACCACATTATTCCTGCTGCAAACCATTTGGGAATTCTATCCTGAAGATTGTGATCCATACATTGTTGTCTCTCAGGCCCAGATTATAAGCAAAAGTTCAAGTTTTGCTTTAGAAAAGAAAAGAAGAAAAAAATTGAGGGGGAGGGGGGTAGGGTCAAAAAATGCAATTGAGCTGAAAAAAGGTAAGAGGAAAAGGGCAAGAGATTAGATTTCCAATGCAGTATAACATTTCCCCCTTCATTTTACAGGTGTTTAAGAATGAACTTAAAAAATGTATAAAATATAAACAAGTTTAATAATTTTTTTGCCTGTTACCCTTATTACCACTGCCCTCCCCCTAAGTTTGACCCTGTTCCTCTCATTACTAAATATGCATAAATTCAGCCCTTTAGACTGATATAACAAACTATTTTTCAGCTGCAAATATAGCATTTTTTAATCGTGCATATGATGGAATATTGTCAAAGGATTTTTTTTTTGTAAATACAGTCATACACTACTTAATGTCATTAATTGGTTCCAAGAAAGCACAACATTAGTCCAGAGAATGTTACAGGAGGAGGTTAGCTCTATAAGAACAATGTTATAAATGGAAGATAGATTTCTGGGTGCCCAAAATTTGAACCATAAAAGTTTAAAGAAAATTAATACCTACACATATGCTACAAACCTTTATTATGGTAATAAAAATTAAATATAAACATTTAAAAAATATGTAGAATATTTAAAACATACAACTAAATTAACATTTTAAAATAAAATATGAACTTGAAACTTGTACTTGAACACAAAATAAAACTTGAATTTTTGCTTATGTGGATGGATACCAGTTAATGTGGTGAATTCCATCACTCTTTGGGTTAGTAGTAGTGGCTTTAGAACTAATAGACTCCATGACATAATAGTTTTTTATTGATGCAAGGCCCTAGTTGTGCACCTAATTTGCCTTAAGGGGGGGGGGGGGACCCCACCCTGAGGGTTTCAAAAAATCGATTTTTTTTTTGCATTTTTTGAAAGTTTATGAAGTGTAGAATATGTCTTGAAACAGTTTTTCAAAATTTGAACTTATGAAGTTACGGCAACAAATACGAGGTTGTGTCAATCCCGATAAAAAGGCCACTAGACTGGATGAGAAGGGAGCGGTCCTTTCTTTGTTATACTTGATGTATTGGATGTGTGTAATCAAAATAATAGTAGGGAACCTTTTTACCATGTAAGCTAGAAATGAAATACATATTTTATACACCAGATGGCACTGTTGTTAGTTGTCTCCAGAAGTTGTTAAGCCACGTGAGTTATATGTTGTCTAAAACCGTGTGATTTTTATTATTTTTCGATCAAAATGAATGAAACAAATATGAATTTTATTGATAAAAAAGGAAAGATGCTCGACAAAAGCTTTTTGCTGCCGAAAAAAAGCCCAAGACAGTTTTCTGGAGTCTGAAGGACAGCTGTATGGACCAGGAATAGCTGATTAGAGGTATAGTTCGATCATTGTTACTTAATCACAGAGTAAATGTTACTTAAATCTTTAAATGCGTTTTTCTCGAAACATTTTTTGAACTGGTAGAGTGCAGATCTAGGAACTATTCATCCGATTTACATTTTTTTTTAATGTGTAGAAATGAATTATCTAAAACCTAGCGTAAGTTTTTTGGATATTTTAATTATTCGATTTTTTAGCGAGCAATTTAGTGCCATTTTTTGTAAGGAAAAAAAATCACTTTTTTTTTCAAAATGCCATCATTTTGTCAATTTTTTGAATTTCAAAAAAATCATACGTTATGCTATAGCCAATGTCTCAAAGTTTGTAAAACTGTTAATAATTTTGTTCTCAGATGCTCCTGCGATGTCCGGTGCACTCTACCAGGAGGGCGTGTCTTTCACACAGAGGTCAACCAATGAGGAGCCACAGGACGACCGTTACAATATTTTTACTTAATTTTTTTTTTTGTACAATAAACATGCCTTAACAACATGCAAAAAGTTTGGAGTCATTGCATTGTTTATTATACCCCCAAAAAATTCTCAAAGTTTGACTATTTTTAGAGCGCCCCCCCCCCCCCTAAAATAGAGCTGCCTCTGCTTTGGGTGGTTAGTTATTTTATATATTATTACTGTCTGTATAGATAAATGGCTACATAGCTGAAGTGTGACAATAGACAGAGAGGGTTCTTTTGAGGAATTTTGATGGAGTGCTTGGAGGGATCATTTTAAGAGTCTTTTTGACTGGTTAAAATGTATAGAGATTAGTTATTTTATATATTATTACACTGCTTGTATGGATAAAATCGCTATATAACTGAAGTGGACACATGAACAGACAGATGGACATTAGCAAATTTTATATAGAGATAACCAATGTTTATGCACACATGGTAAGCAGTGTTAATGCTCCAAAATTAATTTAAAAAAAATCAGTATTTATCACACATCAAGTAAGCCTTTGCTACCAGATAAGTTACATTGTTTGGACCAGTTCAGTATACAAATTGCTTTGTGGCCAAATGACCATTACAACAGGGTAGAGGTAGGGGTGATATTACAGCAAATTAATGTTGTTGGGTGCAGTGTTAACTGAGGTATTATATTTATTAATAAAGGGCTTTTTTTTATCCATTTTCACTGTAGAAAAATCAGAAATGATTTTTTTACACTTGGTAATTTTTTTTGGCAATTTGGTAAATGTTCTTATAATGCTTCTAATTTTGCACTTAGAGAAACACTGGCATATTGCTTGGACACATTAAAATCGTTACAATTAACTTGAGTAAAAGTGATTGCATAGGTTTGTTTTACCTCATAGCAATACTCTTCTGCACACAATGGACTACATGGAAAAGTCACAATGACCCCAAAGGCTCAGAAAAAGTTGGTGAAGAATCCACTGGACAGCTGTTGCAAGATAGATGGAAGCCTCCAATTAAGTCCACCCAGCATGTTCTTTAATGTACACAGGGTATGGATTTATGCACTGGGGCCACAACTTTATATTACATCTTATGGACAGTGATGTTTCCAAGCCCAACACTGTCCCCTTTCTCACTGAGTCCACAATAGAAGTTAGCAAAGAAAGTTCTCAATTAGGCACAATTGGGACTCAAACCAGAAAACTACGAATTATGAGCCTGGTGCGTTACTGGCTGAGCTAACTCCCACACCAATAAAAGTAGCGAAGGACTGCAGTTTGCCTCCAAATGGAAGTGAGCCAGAGTGTTTAGACATTTAAACTTATATTTTGGGTGAACCAAAGTACACTTGTATTATTCCTCCACCTTCTACTGCAACTTATGAGGGGCATTCAAAACCATTTCTTGACATGCATCTGCAGAACAAAACTGTTGTACTTATTTCAATGAAACTTTTATGTCCTTTAAAGTACTCCACTCCAGCATCTGTGCAAAGTTGCAGATGACTATGCTAATTCTGAAATGCTTGTTGGTACTCCTGTTTCTGAATAAAAGCATTCCCTGCAAGTTCCTTTTGCAATTTTTTGGAAACAATCAAAAAACGCATGGTGCAAGATCAGATGAATATTCAGAATGGAGTAGCTGTTTGATTTTTCCTGCTCCAGATAGGCCATAACTTGCCAAGTTTTGTGAGCACTGGAATTGTCACAAAGAAGGAGAACCCTTGACATTCCTGTTGTTGTACTCTGCTTCTTCATTTCCTTAACCATTTTGGGCAAAATAATGTTGATGTAGTATTGGCCATTTATAGTCATTTTTTCATGTAAGGTGTTCATGGTTACCACTCCTTGGGAATTGAAAAAATTGTGTCCTTGAGTGAAAGTCTTGTTGGAGGATTTGGGGACGCAGTTCATCTTCCATATCCCAAACATAGTTGTCGATCTTTCTGTTAACAGTTTGGGGCCACTATGTTCAAACATTGCCAGCATCACCTTGAATGAATGCCTCTAGTCCATTTTTGCTGGGAGTGGCTCAGTCAGTAGCGTGCCAAGCTCGTAATCTGTAGTTCCCGGGTTTGGGTCCCAGCTGAGTCAACATTGAGATTTATCTCGCCAAATTCCCTGCCTTGCCCACAGTCAGTAGGGGACACCGATGGGCTTGGAAAGCCTGCCGTCCATCAAATGGGACGTTAAGCTGTGGCCCCGTGTGCGGGAGAGCCATACCCTGTGCACATTAAAGAACATGCTGGATGGCCTTGATGGGAGGCTACCATCTGTCTCCCAACAGCTGTTCCAGTGGGTCACCTCCCCCAACCTTCTCTGAGCCTTCGAGGTCCATGTGATTTGGCCATTTAGCCCATGGTGTGCAAAAAAGTGCTGCTCAGAGGTAAAACAATCCAACCCAACCATTTTTGCTGTTCTGTCAGTTTGTGGTTACCCATTTTGCACAGATCTTTTGGAACTTTAAATGTTGAGGAATAATAATTTCCATGCTGCAAATCAATACACTGATGTCTAAATTTATTACCTGAATGGTGATGTGTGGGTTTTCCTTAATGAGTTCATGAACAGCAGCAATAGTTCTCTCATTCATGACCTCCTTTTCACTTTCTGCATGAGGAAGGTCTTTGAAGCTCTATTGTACTTCTCTGAATTTGCATATTCATCCTGTGGCAGTGTCATATGAACAGGTATGATCCCCATATACTTGTGATAAATCAGCATGAATTTTTTTTGCATTGTCCTCACACTCTTTCCTTGTCCTTTGTAGGCTCCATAGCAACAATACAGTTTCATCCTCCTCCTCCTCCTCCTCAAGCAGCCATGGGCTATGGAGGTCCAACCAGACCGTGCAATTTAGTTCTGAGCTTACTGCATTTGTTAATGCTGCAAATAGTGAGGGAGTGGTTCTATCTCAGCTTTAAAGATAGGCGAGTAATTTGTGCCTTTGAAAGTTTAATGTATTTCACAATCATATTTAACCAATGCTATAATTATTGAGTAGCAAGGAAATAATGTGATATATGTATAAATTTAGCATCCAATATATAATGCATTTTTTTCTGTTGTGCACTTACTGAAGTTTAATATATTTTCTGTTTCTTTTTTGTTAGTGGAGGAAACTCACCACCATATGAAGAGCATGTTTTATATTACAAGCCTTCTGCCAGAAACAGTGGTCGTAAACACGATCGAACATCTTCTGTAAGTAAAACTAAAATATAATATCTGTATGCAAGTTTTCATAAATTGCATCTAGGCTTGGCCACTGTTCTGAAGTCTAATCCTACTTAGTACTATGTACAGGTACCCATTTATGTCAGCCCAGCAGCAATAAATTTCTTAATGTATTTACTGTGTTTAGTAAGGTGACAGATAATGAGGGACTTAGTTGCATGCATAATATTCTGAAGCTTTGAAATGGGTAATAATTATTAGTGGTTAAGTTCAGGTGAGGCTATATGATTAAGCCTTTCTAAAACAAATGGACTAGCTGAATTTAGTTGATATCATTTGTTTTTAACTCTTCCAGTGTCCAGGCTGAAAAACAGGTTTCCATCCAGGGGCTATTTTCTAACTATGCTCAGCCAAAAAAAAACTTTCGATAGCATCTCACAATCGATAGCCAAGCCACTATTGCCATTGCTCACTGTTTCCCCTTCCTGCGACTTTTCTTTTTGCAGGATGGGGAAGGCCTTTACACCTGACTGTGTATCAGCAACTCTTTGCCAGCCATTGTGCTGAGCACCCAGACTTCCTGCCTGTTTTCACAGATGACTCGAAGTCTGGCACATCCATGGAATCAGCCATGGTCTGCTCTGATGTAAACATTGCAGACCAGATCCCACAGCAGTATTCCATCTTCATTGCGGAGTTATATGCTGTCAACATTGCTTTTAACTTTAGAACTTTTTTGCCAAATAACTAATGAAAGGAATTATGGCATGTTGTGTACCAAATTAATCAGCATTTAATTCTGTTTTTTTTTGAAAATCAAGTATTAAACAAAAAAGACAATATGTTTTATTTTAATAGGACTTTTTTTAGAATCACGTAGTAAAAAAATGCATCTGGCAACACAAATAAAAATTTATTAAAAAAAAACTAATAGACAAAAATGATTGCAATGTACATGAATAGAATGACTATATGTTTCTGAATAACAAAAAAATTACTTTTTTGGTTTTGTTTTGTAATTTTTTTTCTCTGTACCATACTTTGAGAAAATTCCAGGCTTTTAGCCAACTGTGCTGAGTCAGATAAACAAGTCAACTTTAGAATTTAAAAAAAAATAACCAATCAATGGAAATAGGTCATGTTATATACCAAATTAAACAGAATTTAATTCCGAATTTTAAGAAAATAAATAATATAGACAAATTGCAAGCATATTTATTTTAATAAGCCTTATTCAATGTGATATGGTGAAAAAAAAGATCACACTCTACAATTAAGGCTTTATTTTGGAAACCCTGCTGAATAAAAAATAGTTAAATTATATATTTATCGAAAGGAAATTTCTTCCTGAATAATATAATATTCAACCTGAAATATGATTTTCATTTCTTTTATTGATTCTTTTCAGTATTGTATATTTTAAACGCAGCCAGTGTTATACAACGTGACTTGGCCTTCTCACATTCACAGGATTTTCTGAAATGGTTATGAAATAGAAAGAAAACTTCCTTGGCTGCTTTTTTTACTAAACATTATGAATTTTTTCTTTGGGTGTTGAAATTTAGCAATCTTGGCTAAGTGCAGAAAGGTTTGTGCACCAAGGACCAGCCCTTCCTGAGATTGCCCTCCCAAATGATGGCCGATTTCCATAGCAAGGAAGTCTTAGTTTGCTTCCGTATCCAAGTCATTCAATTTCAGAAAATGGTACAAGCTCAAAGTTTTTCTTTTTATTAAAAAAAAAAGAAATAATAAAAGAAAAATTACATATAACTTAATGGGATGTTAAATAAAATATCCGCAACAACTTTTATGCCAGCCTCCAATCTAGCATAACTCAGAAAGATCAATAAATCAGCCGTTCGAAGATCGCTAAATAACAGAAGTAAATATACAGAAATGAATTTGCTTTCATATCCAAGACCTCATTTGTTTTCAGAAAATGATACTATATCAAAGTTTTGAAAACTAACTAAGGTTTAAGTATTAAAAAAATACTAACTTTACAAAGAGTATCCAATACGCTGGACCAAAACTGTAAATAATACTTATAGCACACAGAATGGAGATATCATGTGTCAGACATCTGCATCTTGTTTGACTCAGTGAAACATAAGTAATTAAATGCAGGTGCAACCAGAATTTCTAAGAAAAATGTGTTTACTTTCAGTTTAGATTTGAAGGATGCTGGGAAAAATGATAAAAATCACTTGGGAATTCTGATATAGGTTTATGTCAGAAAAGAGTGTGAAACAGAAAAAAAAAATTGTGGTACATATTTTGTAATTACTTCCAAAATCTATCTTTTTTTAAAAATAGCAGTTTTTTTTGTTATTTTTAGGAGATTTTTGAAAATTTAAGGAAAAATTTGTTGATAATAGTTCAAATCAAATTTGTGAGCTTAAATCAGAAGGTTGCTTCAGCAAATAGGAACATTAACAAGCAAATTGGCAATACCGTTTAGTGCTTCTAAGAAATGGCAATCAGATGGCTTTATAAAACTATTTATATTTTAGTTTAATAAAATATGCATCAAATTAAAAAACAAAACATTATTTTTGAAGCCTGAATTATATATTTTTATAAGTTATGTATAAAAAAATTACAATGGCAATTTTTATTTTTAAAAAATCAATACTTTTTTTGTTGTACTACAAGCATATACATATGTCCTTGGCCTCTCAATTCAGATTCTCCGAACATACACAGACGATGTGCACTGGAAGGGTTAAGAATTACAGTAAATTCCAATTTTAATATATATGTATAATTTTATTCTAATTTTAATATATGTATAACTATAATGAAATGCATTAATATTATTATTAAAACTTTTAATGAATTTTGGACAATTACAATTCCATACAAGTTGATATGTTATTCTAATAACTTATCAACTTGTGTGGAACATAATAAGTTGATATATTATTCTGTTAACAATTCCATACAAGTTGATATGTTATTCTTGAATAGCAGTTATCTTATTTGTGATGTAAATTTTAATAGGGAAAGACTCCAAGGACAAGAAGATTTGCATCTGAAGTAGAAAGTGGTAACTATTATGGTGATTCACCCTGTCCTCCTGTTCCAGGCCGTCAGCATATGACTGTACAGACTGATCTATATTTAGAGGAATTGTTAGGTGTGGTTGAAGAAACTGATGTATATTGCCAAACAGATCCTTTATTAGATAGACCAGCATCTCCATTATTTGTGCCAGCAAAAATTGGGGTTGATGTAGCAACACAGATTTGGCCAGGAGAGGTAAGCTCAAGTATGTAAAACAGTCTGGTAATGATGAAAACATTTTGTTTTTGTTTTCAGTTACTTGTGAAAGTAAACTAAAATTTAAAGTTTAAAAAATATAGTGTTTAAAAAGTTCTGACACTTTAAAATTCTGTAATACAATATTTTAAAGATATAAGGATTATTGCAATGAAAAGTGGACAACCCCTATATCTGGGTAATGGATTAAGTGATCTTTGTGCCCTCACGCAGGGAAACAAGTATACATTGAAGAAACTCATGAACACCAGAATCTGTGGCAAGTATCAGCTTAGACATGCTAGACAGTGTGTGGATTCCAGACAAACCCAGCACAGAAACATCCAAAGCTGAACAATGTGCAGACAAATTGCTGACATTCTAATTTGATTATCAGGGTCCATTGTTGAATGAGTTTCTGGACTGTGGTATCACTATTAACTCAACAATATTGAAAACTTTGTGCTGTTTAAGGCAGGCAATAAAGTCGAAGCACCCAGGACTCTTGAGCAGGAAGGTTGTTGTTTTTCCATGACAATGTCCACCCCCATACTTCCCAATTAACAGAAACAACTTTGAACAGCTATCCCCCCCATTTCTCATCATAATGATTTTCAGATTTTTGGCCTAAAAAAGCAATGAAAAGACAGAAATTTGAGTTAGCATGGCCACAGAATTCCTTTTCAGCATTATTTGTTCTATGAATAGTGATAATGTTGATAAATTCACATTGGGGCAAATGTCTCAATAGTCATGGACAATGTCTTCAATAAATAAATCCTTATGCTTTAGTTCTGACATGTCTATTTTTCATTTGAATGACCCATATATTTTTAATTTCACTAATTAAGTTCCTAAGATGTGGCAGATAGGAAGTTATGTATATATTTATTTACCACAGATAAAGATAATAATAGTATCACAACTGAAAGTGAAATTAATGTAAAGTTCAATCTGTATGTGACCAGAAACACTTCACTGACTCTTAAAACCTCACTGAATGGTTGAACTGTAGATAGTTTAAGATGATGTGGAAACAGATGATTGTTCTGTCAGTACTAGATTAAGGTTGAGTGGAGGCCTAGGTAGTATTTGAAGCCCCTCAAGCTGTATGAAATCATAAATGTCATAAACAAAATTACACATTTGGGTATTTGGTGGACTTTTGTATGCCATTTGTAGCTAGGCTATGCATTAATCTGACACTGTATGTTGTGCTCCAAGTTGGGTATTGCTAATGCTGTATAAATTACATCTGATTCACTATGTTTAAGTTGGAACATTGATATTGACTTCTAATGTCATTTGATATGCTGAAATAGTACAGCATGTTTTTCATTAAGCAAAATAACTGATTTATCAAACAGTTGCAGAATCTTTCTACAGTGAGAACATATTGCCTTATCTCTGTAACATTTGCCATAACCAGACTTACTAGTGACAAGAACTTTTTGTTAAAGCATGAATGTACAAACAGCACAGCCTGTGCATTTTGCATTATGTCATAGTCAGGGCAGAAACTTCCAGAGTGCTTGTTTGCTGGATGGATAAACATTTCATATTATGATAGAAATTTTATGAGAATCATCATAGCTGTACAACAGTTGGTTCCTAAATTTGTATGTCTGGTCCTTATTTTTTTTTATCAGGCTTCTAGAATTTTTGCAATTTTCTCTACCCTGGTCAAAGCTTTTGTAACTCCAAATATAGACTGTCGTTTCAGTTTTTTTCCATATGTCTTTGCATGTTCAAAAGGCCTAACAACAGGATCTGAAACCTTTCAGAGGAGTATATTATCTTTTTTTCAACACAAGAGTAAATATTTTGAGAGGTACAACACACACACATATATGAATACACCTATATACAAAGGTGTATTTGTATATATATTTGTACAATGGAATTTTTGTATATTTATATATTATTTGTATACACATAGGATTTAATCCTACCAACCTAAGACAAGGGTTGACAAGTAACTCAGACTCTGTTAGTAACCAAAGAATTTTAATAAAATCATAAAAGAAATGCATATAACTCTTTTATTCCATAAAAGAAAAGACCAGTTATATGTGTAGGAGTCAGAATGCTATAGACATCATACAATCTGTCCACATTCTTCAGAAGATTCTAAGATTTTATGATGAATATTTTGGTAATAAAGAGCCATGTGTATGCATTCAAAGAGCTGTGGGTTGCTGATCCTTGTCCTACAATAACCTGACACATAGACACTCATCTCCACAAGACTCCCTGCCCACGGTCAGTAGAAAACACCGATGGGCTTGGAAAGGCCGCTGTCTGTTGGATCAAACGTTAAACCATGGACCCTGTGTGGGAGAGCCATACCCTGCGCACGTTAAAGAACACACTGGATGGCCTTGATGGGAGGCTACCATCTGCCTCCCAACAACTATTCCAGTGGGTCCCCTCCCCCAAACTTCTCTGAGCTTTTGGGTCCTTGTGACCTGGCCATTTAGCCCATGGTGTCAAAAAAGTACCTCTCAGAGGTAAAACAACCCAACCCATAGACACACAAGATCAAACTACACCTGAAATATTTTACAGTAAAACTCCATTATGATGTGGGTTTATAATGTATATACTCACATTATTTCAGAAAATTCTGTGGGAAAATAATTAAAAACTTGTGAAAGTAGATGCTTTATCATAAATTTAAATAAAATATTAAAAAATTCGTATTCTGATTTGTATACCTTACTTTAATTGGTGTTTTTAAAATAATGGAATAATTTTTGCTGCAACAGCTGATGTGATTCCTTTGGCAGATATGTCTTAATGTTTTGAAAATGTAAAAGATGAAGATGATTACAAACATTTTGTTTCTCCATCCATTTCATCGCTGATGTTATCCAGGACTTTGCTTATTTTATGGGTCATACACTTCTTCATTCTCACTGTCATCTTCCAAAAAATTTTCTGTTCTTCCATGGTTCTGGACTGCAGCTACAGTTTCATCATTTTTATAGACAGTAATAGGGATTTCATCTTTGTGAACAAAGGTCTCGAGATCATTTATCTGTAGTCTATCATCAAGAGCATTAGAATTCACATGTCTTCAGTAAAACCCAAAAACTCTTCTTTGTCTTCAATACTATCGCCAGCTGCAGAAATTTTGAATTGTCACAGAACTTATGTTCTTCCATGCCAATTGATTGTTGCAGTTCATATTCTTCAGTGTAACTGTTTTCTGAAACTGTGGTGCTTGCAGTTCTGAGTTTATGAAGTCAGTGAGTAGTTCCTGCTGATAATAAGCTTTAAAGGCTTGGATAATGTCTTGGTCCAAGGGCTGGATAAATGTAGTAATATTTTTTGGTAAAATCATTACTATAATTTTTCCATCTCTTGATTTCAGAGAATCAGAAGAGGGATATGCAGCAGATATCCAGCAGAAGTAGAGCTTTTCATTCAGTTTTCATGAGCATAGGTAACTTTTACCAATAGCACAAAATCATCATTGAACTATGATATGAAAATCACAAGTCATCCAAGTGTTCTTATTGCTTTTATAAATAACAGGCAAAGATGCCATGTTAATGTGCTTAAAACATTGAGGACTTTAGTTTTAACTAATACACAGTGGTTTTAATTTGTGGCTCCCCATTTTATTGTGCCGTTTCTTTGTTCATTTTTATGCTATATTTATTTGTTGACTTCTTAATATCTAGTAACATGGTTCGAAGCATTCTATAGTAGGGTGCAATTGCACCATAATTGTACAATTGTTTTTCATTGTAGTCATCTCATTGATCATCCTAGGTAAAGTCTCATTAGATCTCTTTGGCTGCTTTATTGTGGTTTGAATGAGATTCTTCTTTTATGCTGACTCATTATCCCATGATGAAATTTCTATCTTGATAACCAGCCATTAGATGCATTAAAATCATCAGCATTGCTAATTTGCTTATGAAGTTTAACTGCCTACGTTTGCATAAGTGATCCAGATAACTGCACACCTTCACTTTGTTTCTGTACAAACCAATTATACAAACATTCATCAGCATCACATATATCACTAAATCTTGCTTTTTTTTTTTGCCATGATTCATTTTATCATCCATTTGATCAACAAATAATTGTAATTTTTCTTCTTCTTTCATATAATCACAAATTGTTCTTTCAGGAGCACCAAACTCGTGGAATAAATATGGATTGGCTCAGTCTGTAGTACCTCAGGCTCGAAACCTGCAGTTCCCAGGTTTGAGCCCATCTGGGTCATCATTGAGATTTATCTTTTCTAAACCCTCATTCTGTCCTCAGTTAGAAAAGGGACACTGATGGGCTTTGAAAAGCTGCCATCCATTAGATGAGATAAAACTGTGGCTCCAAGTGTGGGAAAATCATACTCTATTCACGTCAAAGAACACATTGGATTGTCTTGTGAGAGGCTACCATTTAGCCTCTAACAGCTATTCAGCGAGTCCTTTTCCTCCAATCATCTCTGAGCTCTTGGCGACCTTGTGACCTGGTCATTTAGCCTATTCTGTGCATAAGACCAACAACCTGGACTAAACTAATTTTTGAATCACCATATTAATATGTCCAATTTTTAATGTATACATTTTCCTTTTAACCCTTCCAGTGTCCACGTCGTAGGTATACATTCACAGAATCTGCAATGAGAGGCCAAGGATGTATGTATACATTTTTAGTACAACAAAAAATTTCAAGTTTTTAAATATGAAAATTGCTGTTTTAAAATTTTCTTATATACAGGGTGAATCTGAAAAAAGTGGGCAAAACTTTACGGGGTGGTAGAACGCAGCTATACGAGCAATATTCGTCATAGAAAGTATGGGCAGAATGCAAACGGCAAGCCGCTAGGTGGCGTTGGAAATGGTATAAAAGGGTCGGTCCTCGCACCCAACGGCATTTCTACCACGGATTGCCAAGAGGATGGCTGGTTATACTAACCACATATGAAAAGCCTAATCTATGAGTGCCCCATTGAAACCGATATGGATCTAGTCGCCAGGATCGCCGTTGTTGCCGGCGATATTCGGGAAATGCCTGGTGTCTTCGCAAATGTGCATCGGTCCCTATCCCGCAGGTGTGAAGCCTGCATTACAGCTGGCGGCAGCTCTTTTGAGCAATTTCTTTGAGCATGTACCTCAATTACATTCCTGTTAATAAAATGTTTTCTGAAGTATCTCCTCTCCTTCTTGTGTTCATTCTTTAAATGTGACAGTGGAAAACTACCTTTTAACTTCTCACCGCTTGCGTTCCGACCATACATTCTATGACGAATATTGCTTGTATAGCTGCGTTCTACCACCCCATAAAGTTTTGCCCACTTTTTCAGATTCACCCTGTATATCTTATAAAAATATATAATTCAGGCTTGAAAAATAACATATTGTTTTTTCATTTGATGCATATTTTATTAAACTACAATATTACAATATAAATGACTTGTTAAAGCCATCTGATTCCCATTTCTTAGAAGTGCTATACAGCATTGCCAATTTGTTTGTTAACGTTACTTTTTTGCTGAAGCCCCCTGATTTAAGCCCACAAGTTTGATTTGAACTATTATCAACAAATTTTTCCTTAAAGTTTCGAAAATCTCCTAAAAATTTATAAAAAAATACTGCTGTTTTTGAAAACGGAAGATTTTGTAAGTAATTAAAAGTACATACTGCTATTTTTATAGTATTCCTATAATTATTTTATCATTTATCACAGCATTCTATTCATCTTTCTCACTCTTAAAATCGAAACTGTAAATAAAAATATCCTTCTTAGGCTCCAAGATTGGGTGCACTGCACTAATTACTTTATGGTTCACTGCATATGAGGAGGTAGGTGACTCACGTGTACTATCTCCATTCTGTGTGTTATATGTGACTCCATAATAGATCGTTTGCAGTGTTCTAGTATATTTGGATACCCTTTGTAAAGTTAATATTTACTTTTTTATATTTAAATCTTAGTTTTCATTTCAGTAGATTTATTTTCATAAATTATTGATCTTTCGGCCAATTGATAATTATTGAGTTTTCATAGTTATGCTACATCGAATGGCCAGTTTACAACTTGTTGCTGTGGATATTTTAACATCACATTAGGTTATATGTTAATTTTTCTTTTATTATTTTTTACTTTTCCTATAAAAAAAACTTTGATCTGGTATCATTTTCTGAAAATGAATGTAGTTTTGGATATGGAAGCAAAATGGACTTCCTTTGGCAGGGAAATCAGTCCACATGTGGGAAGGCAGTTTCTTGAAGGGTTTTATCCCCCCCCCCCACTAAACTCATTGGGGATTCCCCCCTTAGAAAAATTTTATTAAAAATACGAGTTTTAATGTTTATATTGAATGATTTTAACCCTAGACCACTAAACATATGTACAAGTTACACAAATACTAAACACTCATAAATTTCATGAATTTTTTATTTATTGTTAAAAACAAAAAATTAGATTTTCCCATATAGCAAAAAACCCAAAACAAAAATAGCTCTCTATAAAACAAAAAAAAAAAATCATAGAACATAATTAAAGGAAATATTAAACTGCACAATTCAGACAACAAGAAGCCCGATGTTCTCTGCAGATAGCTCAGTTGCAGCAGCTGCAATAAAACACTCAGTAACTTCATGAAAAATAATCTTACCACAAATTCTTCACAGATACAACTAATTTCAAATAAAAGATGTAGCTGCTGAAGGTCACACATCAATCGCACTAGCGGAAACATCTGAAGTAATCAAATCGCTCATGAATCGTAAATTTTACAACTGTTTAGTGTTGCAGGGTTAAAAGCCCCCCCCCCCCCCCCTCCCCCCCAGTATCTTGGCTGTGCCACTCTGACGATATAATGTTTTTTTTTGTTTTGGTGTACAAACCTTTCTGCTTAAGTTAGTTAAGTTAAGAGTTGAGTTAAGTTGAGTTAAGAGTCACTTAACTTAAGTGAGTAAGATTGTCAAATTTCGACACCCAAGGAAAAATTCATAATGTTTAATAAAAAAGGCAATTAAGAAAGTTTTTTTTCCATTTCATAACCAGTTCGGAAAATCCCATGAATGTGAGAAGTCCAGTATTTGGGAGGAAATTTCCTTTTGAGTAATATATAATTTAACTATAATTAACTATATTCATCAGTTTTTCCGAAATTTAATCTTAATTATTTAATCTAATCTATTTTTTCACCATATCACATTGAAAAAGGCTTATTAAAATCAATATGCTTGTAAATTTGTTTAAGTTATTCGTTTTCATATAATTTAGAATTAAATTCTGTTTATTTTGCTA
Source organism: Ryuthela nishihirai (assembly GCA_038380435.1). Taxonomy (NCBI): domain Eukaryota; kingdom Metazoa; phylum Arthropoda; class Arachnida; order Araneae; family Heptathelidae; genus Ryuthela; species Ryuthela nishihirai. The sequence continues at coordinate 2,107,254 of JAWZYU010000032.1, read as the reverse complement.
TATAACATGACCTATTTCAGTTGATTGGTAATTTTAAAAAAATTCTAAAGTTGACTTGTTTATTTGACTCAGCACAGTTGGCAAAAAGCCTGGAATTTTCTTAAAGTATGGTATTGAGAAAAAAATTACAAAAAGGGAGTAATTTTTTTTTATCTCAAGCAATTTTTTTTGTTATTCAGAAATAAATAGCCTTTCTATTCACATGCATTATAATTATTTCTGCCTATTGGTTTTTTTTTTAATAATTTTTTTTTATACTTCATGACTCTAAAAATGCCCTATTAAAGTAAACCAATGTTAGTTTTTTTTCTAAATGACTGTGTCTTGATGGGTGTTGAGGTTATCACTGCTGCTAAGTATATCATGGTAAAATTTAAAACAATGTTGTTTACAAAGAAAATAAATGGAATCATTTTGGGACATGCTATACCCATAATATGATTGATACCTATATCTGCAGCTTATATGATGCTATACCCATATCTGCAGCTTAGTGAGATGCATTATAATGGAGTTTTACTGCACAATTTTGTTACATAATTGACTTTGTTTTATCAATTGTAAATTATATGAATGTTTAATGGAATGAAAAGAAACTCATGTTAGCTCTTGTATAGGATGTGAGAGTTCAAAATGCCAGTGGCAGTTATTTTTGCTCATGAAGAATTTTTTGATAGTATATTTTTCAGTTTTGCATAACTTCACTTCTATTTGGTAAATATTTTTAAGAATTTGATTCAGCTGCACTCATTGATTTTTCACATTTTGCTAAAAACTGAATGATTATTTTATATGGTATTTAGACCATTTCACCTGCCATTGTGAATGTTTAAATACCTATATACAGAACATTAATTAAACATCTTGCAGATATTGTAGTTTTTCCCAGTATTTTTGTCTTTTGATTTTATAGAAAAATGTTAATGATGTAAATTATTGTATAAATTGATATTTTAATATTTTCATAGTCTGTTAAAATGATTTTTCTTTCTTCAGCTGTTTGATTTTGATCGAGAAGTACAACCCTTGCTTGAAGCATTAGTTGGTCAAACTTTAGAACAAGCAATAATTGAAATAATGGCTGAGGAAGAATTAGCTATATTGTTAGATATGCAGCGTGAATTTGAAGAACGTAGAAATGCTGAATTGGCTGAACGCCAGCGCCTGGAAGAACAAGAAAGAAGATTGTGTGAAGAGAGGGTAAGAATATAGTAAACATTTCAGTTTTAAATTATATCAGTCAAACTGGAGGTAATTGCAAATTTTAAGGCACATATAAAGTGTAAAAGTGAAAATTGCTTATCAAATATCTATATCATTTCATAAGCCATTATCATTTTAAACCTCTGCTCAGTGGTAGATGGGATATAAAATCCAAGTGGACTCTGGGCATAAAGTCCAAATAATCCCAGTTTTGCACAAAGATTGAGAAAAATTACTTCATTGAAACCTGAACCTGCATTGTTTTTGTATTACTAGGTGCATGAGCTCAATCACAACCTGGGCAAAAAAAGGAGAATGGAGGCTGCTTGTAGGGGGAAAAGTGTCAAAAGAGTATCAAAAGTACTTAAATGCTGGTTCAGTAGAAAAAGATGTGATGTGCAAGTAGCAGGTGTGTTTCTGAAGTATGCATGCACAACACTTTATTTTGCAAATTGTAATGATTTTTTTACTCTTATGTCACACTCTTCCTCACTTTCACTCTTATGCTGTATTGTAGGACCAATATGACCCGAAGTGTAGCTGTATTTTTTTTCTATTTAGTTTTTGTTTAGTTGTTTTTTCAGGCATGGAGATCCTGGATGGCACCACCAGAAATGGAAGGGGAATGGTTTGAAACATCAGAATTGCTCTTGGTATATCTTGAAAAGACTTTTGACTCTGATTATCATAATTTGTAACATATGTGGTGACATGTGGTAATGTGGGGTTGATCATATTATATGACAGCTGACAGGTTTAGCATTAGTAAATCTGCCATTATACATTTGCAGATTGGTTAAATGAATTATTAATCCTTTATAGGACTTTGTTTTTTCCTTGTGGAATGGTAAATGGCCCACTGTGGGATACAGAACTGCAGAGGATTAATAAGCTTATGAATTAATAAGTAATAAATCATTGTGTTCACAGAATAAGATATAGATTGATTTATCACTGTTGTAGATTTTTATTTTCATTATACTGGTATGTTCAACAGTCTTCAGCATGTATCACTCTTATTAAGAATATACAAGCAAGATAGCCCTGCAATGGCAATCAGCTCTGTTGGACAGGACAGAATATGTAATTCATGAGTAGGAGATTCAATTCTCAGTTTGGCTAAATGCATCATAACTAATAGTTCTTTGTATGTTTATCTTTTTAATATTTTACTCATTTCATTACTCATTATTGAGTGTAAAAGCATGAGACAAAAAAAAGGATGAATTATTTACACATTTTGCAGAAAAATATCAGTTACTATGGACTCATTGTGTTAAAGACAGTGTTTTGGTGTGTATTATATTTGTTAATTGGCAAATTTCTCTAGTCGGACTAATCCAAAGATCTCTAAAACAGTAGACTTGTTGCTATTTGTAGGAAATAATTTATGGATCTGGTCATTGGTATTTACATTTTATAGAGTAACTTCTCCCTCTCAATCGCATGGTTTGTTTTAAGCATTTGTTTCTAACCATATAGCAGGGACTAATTTAAATCCTGTAGCATACTTAATACTGACTGAAAGTTTGTGCTACCATTTTTTTTACATATTTTAAATAGAGATAGTGCCAAAACTCATCATTAAAAAATAAAATGCTCTCAATTTTCTATATTTTTATGCATCTTAGTTGCTTGACTGTGTTTTATTTTTATTCTCATTTTGTGAGAACTGTCAAGGGTTTAATAATACAAATGTATTTATGTTGTAGCAGGGGCAGCTCATCATTAGGGGCCATGCCCCACCAACATTTCTGAAATATATATATATACATACTAGAATATTAAATTCTGAATTAAAATATAAAAATAATGATTTACATGAATATTTGTTTTTTAAGGCATCTTGAACTTTTTATTTCCACTCAATAAGTATGTAGTAAAGTAATGCACTCAAAACTACCTTGCTTTGCCTTAATTATAAAGGGGGGATATTATGGGGCAAACTTCAAGTATACCTAGAAATTTCCATCATTTACTGTGCTAGTGTCAATCATTTGAAATACTATCTACAACCATTCGCAAGTTAAAGTGAGGTGTGAGGTCTGGGCAGCTGTGAAGCAGGTCCACAACAATACCTAGAGATATCACTGATTACAGTGCCACCACTAGGTGATTATTGGAAACTCAGCAGTTATTACTGCATAATAGAGGATATATCATTCCAGTGCCTTCAGGTAAATACTATTTTATTATTTAGTAAAAATATGTGTAGTTATATACAATAGTAATATTGTAGTAATATACATTAGTTTAGATAGTGCATGTAGTATCGACAGTTGAGAGTGAGAGTATTACTAGGCACTAAGAAATTTGAAGTTGTTTTAATAGCAATAGTGTGGTGTGAAAGAGTCATTGCCAATATGGGCTTTCCAACAAGAGCTGTCTAAAGTGATATGTACTATATTAATGAAGTTTACATTTTGTATAATTATTGTACAGTATTTTGTGTAATTTAAATGAACACCTGATATTTTAATATTCAGGAAATTATGTATTAACATTTGGGCAATAGATCTAAATGTAAATGGATATTTACTAATAGCTACTAATAAAATGATGTTGGCTGCTAAATGTTTTGTTTGCTTGAAAGAGAAAATGGTGTTCCAGTTGGTATCGTATTAGCTGTTGAGTTCAATCAATTTGAGTTCTTCTTCTTTAAATGCCATCTCTGATTGGAAGGTTGGTGGCCAACAAATACCATAATTCTCTGTTTCTTGCATCATTTATTATGTCCTCTGTGTCCAAGCCCTTCCATTCACAAAGGTCATCATCCATCCAACCCTTTCTTCTTTTTCCTTGTGTCTGTTTGCCCTCCAATTTGCCCTCAAGGACAAGTTGTGGGATGTCATACTTTTCCCTTCTCAGTATATGTCCACAATATGCCAATTTGCTTCTCTTTACAATATTTAAGTTGTCTAGTAGACTTGACCATATCCAATACCTTAATGTTTGTCATACAGCTATATAATTGGAATGTCTATGAGTTAACTAAAATTAAGATACACAGTGATAGGTTATTAAAAATTATTTAATCACAAACTACATTGTTAAAATAGCTTTTCAATTGCCCTCATTGCTTTTTAACATATTCTAACATACAGTGTTGCAATATGCAATGCATAATAATAGCTTACTATCCTAAGTACAATAGTACTACTCCAAGAGAAGTTCTTAAGTGCTGGCCTATTAATATTAGTTCAAGTATTCATACTCACATATGTGCTAAAAGCATTCTATGCTTGTTTAATCATATGTCCATTGAAGAGGATGTTTGTACTTTTGTTAACTTATCTGGTACACTCAACACAGTAGATATTATATTCCATGGAGAGAGACAGTCCTGGTTGTTCGCAATATCCTTGGTACATAACACTATCATACTGTAGGTAAGCACTGTGTTCTTTTGAATTAGATGCTCGTCACTAGATGTTAAATTTGATGTTTCCTCTGATGTTTTTGCTGTTACCACTTTAAAGGCACTTTCTGTTGAGTTATATAAAACATCAGCATGCAGCATTTCATGTCAGTATCGCTAGTCTGAAGATTAGACCTGGATGTAACTGTTGTTTAAAGGCACTTGAAATTTTTGAGAAACAACATTACACACTAGTACAACAATTATTTGTTGAACTAGTATCAATTAATAATGCATGTGGGATAATTAATTTTAACTTAAAATTTTGGTAAATACTAGAATTCCTAAAGAGAATTCAGGTTTTTGCAAATAGATTTCATCATTTCTAGTATTGACAAGGTAAAACTAGAATTAACTAAAATCAAGTTTTAACTGTAACGTATATGTACATGACAGAATTAAATTAAGGAAAAAATTTAAACAACTGTCATTGGCTGAGAAAACAGAAAGCTCTCTTAGATGCTATAAATCAAAACCACAACCTTAACTATATTCTTGGCTGTAGCTTCCAATCTTTAAGGAAATCAATTTGATTCATGCATAAGAATTCTAACAGGTTAGATGCTATAATTTTTTGTCAGTAATTGCAGCAGATGTAAAATGCAATAACATTTAAATCTTTATTTTAATTTCCTTTCAGGTTCTATTATAACAATAACACTTTTAGAATAATCTAACAAAACACAATTTTGTAATATTTAGAATAGCTTATTGATGTTTTCAAGGAGGGTTTGGTAATTTTGAATTGTCATAGATAGGCTGTATCAGAGAAGTATACTTGTTGAAAGAAGAACTTGTATGGGTTATCACTAGGCTTATGTTCATAGCAGATATACCATTGAAATCCAATAGGTCCTGTGAATACCCCCCTCCTCCTAACTAAAAAAAAATCCTTTCAAGTAGCTGCTTGCCACAGAGTTCTGATGGGAGTGTGTCAGTGTAATATGCCCAAAGAAAAGGCCTTTGAGGAAAGCAAGAGTTTTGCAGAAATACAACATAAGCATCCATGTCTTACACAGGTCTTGAACCCAGGTCCCTTTGATCAGTAGCTAACCACTTTACAATGGGATGACTTCTTCCAACCAAACAAAGTATAAAAATAAATATGGTTTTAAACTCGAACCCAGTTTTGTTATAGGTAGAGACTTGAATATTTAATGCACTACCGGGTACACAGTAAAACCTGCATGAGAAATTTATTAGCACTACAATCAGGGCCTTGCTAAAGTAGGGGCTAGTGGGGCATTTACCTCCAGTGCTAATCAAACCTTGTGCATAGTTTCTAATTACTATATGGTCAATTTCTATTAATATATGCAAAAAAATAAAAAAACTCTTTCATAGGATGCAAAAAACTGGAACATCTACCCTCACTTATCATGGGTACAAAATTGTCTATGTGCAGCCCTGATCATAACATATTGATAATTTCACCCAATGCAAAATTTAAATACAAAAGATATCAGAAATTATATAATATATATTATGAATTAATATATATATACTTACTAAGTGAAAATAGTTTGTGTATACGGTCTTTTATGCTTTCGAATATAAATATTTATAAAGAAATTCATATAGCATAAGCCACAATATATAAATGTATAAATAATAAATACCCCCTCAAGCAGCTGCTTGCCACAGAGGTTTGACAGGAGCCTGTCAGTTTATACATCATAGTAGAAGGTCTGTGAAGATGGTGGGACCTCATCAGAAAAACGACACGAACATCCATTCCTTATTCAGGGTTCGAACCCATGTCCCTTAGGTCAGTAGCTAAGCATGCTAACCACTTGGCCACAGGATGGTAAAATTTATTAATTAGTATGCCATAGCTCCTATTTATTAATTAATACACCTTTCAGAGCCAGTCCATTTCCTTTTCTCACTGAGCAGAGTACTGGGTAGTGATAAAATCCCAGTTCAGGCTCAGTTGGAACTTGAACGGGGGAAAATGAGATTGCATGTCTGGTGCACTATCAGCTGAGCCATTACTCCCCCTGCATGGTTTGTTTCTCTGTATAAACATGTACTGGCCCCCACCTGTTTAGAAACTCATGAGCTGCCACTGTGTGGTAGCCATTTTTTTTAATAACTTTTTTGCATTTGATGCATTAATGAAGAACTGTTTTAAGTTAACCTGAAATAATTAGTCAAAAAAAATTGGGTCCTGAGTGGAATATGAATCCACACCTCTCAGAAGCATGCCAGGTGTCCTAACCACTAGACCACCAGAAGCTATTTCTTCAACATTGTGACATATAAGCATTCCCACAATTCTTGTTGATTTGCCAGTGATGCTATCTATTATCAGGAATCAGGTAGCCAAGCTGCTGCATATGAGGGTAGTAATATTTGCCACTCAGGACAGCCAATTTTTTTTTCAGCTAATAATTTCAAGCTGGGAACCTTAATCTTTAATTCTTTAATTCTTTTCTCTCTAATTTCTTATTTCTTCAAGTACAAATTTCATTTATACCATATATGATATAAAAGCTTTAAGATTTACAATAAAGAGTTTTTAATTTATAGGACAGGCGATTAAAGGAACAAGATGAAGCTGTTCAGTTGGAAGAAGAAGTATCTAAGAAAATAGCAGCTAGTGTATTTGCACAAAATTATCTCAGTGATTTGGTACCTCAAATGTATGCAAGATTGGAAGAACAGGGCTATATGGCTACTCAGGAAACTGTTAAACAAGGTGAACCAAAACATTAATTATTTACTTGATCATAAAATCTTTAAAAAGATATGTAAGGATTTCAGTTTGCATGTAATCATTAAGTGGTCCATGAGCCACATACAGTCCTCAACATCTTTTCAAATGTCTGATAGATATTCTGTAAAAGTATTTTTTTAGGGCAGTACTGTTTTTTTTTAGAACATGAAGAAATGAGAAATAAGTGCTCATTGAATCCTTAACAGGTAAAGGCCACTTTTTTTTTAATGATGAAGTATGTTTGATGTATGCAATTTTTACTATAAATTTTTTTTTTCAAATCTCAAAAACGAAGTGATTAGGTTAATTCTGTTTTTGGCACTAAATATTATTAAATCCTCACAAATAAATCATTTAATTCATAGTCATTTCCAGGATTGTCTAAAAATAACTTGCTAAAAGTTGACTTTGATGTACTTTTAAATTCTTACGACTGTCCACAATGCTCTCAAATTTCAAAGTTTCACAATTTCATTCATTCACAAAGTTTTTAGTTCTTTTTATGTTTAATAACACTGTTGTTTTGCATTGCTAGTTACATGTATTAATAATCTTCCCTGCTTCAATAGCTCAATGTTTGGCATGCAGAAGTTGGCCATCCCTGCTTTAGAGAAAGACTAGTTTTGAGACTGCTAACAATTTTAACCAGTGAGCAGCAACCTGTGTGTAAAGGGCCGCACACTCAAATGCATTGCAAAGGCTGAGTGCCACATAAAATCTCATGAGGATCATAGTTATTTCCATATTGACCACCTACCTATATTTTGGAGAAATAGTATATTTTAATTTGTTGTATTAAAACTTATTGTTCTGTGATAATGAAATAAGTTGAAAGTAGCTCAATGTAGCTTCAATAGCTCAATGTTTAGCATGCAGAAGTTGGCCATCCCTGCTTTAGAGAAAGACTAGTTAATAAGATTTATCACGTGTTTCACATTTGTGTTTTTCTCTGTGGCTCTTGTTTCAGATTTGATGATTCAATGTGGCCCATTTACATGAAAAGTTGGGGACCACTGATCTAGATAAACAATGTTGTACTGCAGAATTTTGTTGAGCTGGGAACTAGGCTGGGAACTGAGACATTTGAAAATCACTTTAGAAACTAGTTGAAATGCTTCACTTACACTACAGACCAAGTTCTTCTTTTAACCAATTTTTACAAATAATCAATTAAAACAATATATATTCTATAATTATATTGTTTTTATTATATAATCTTTTTGTGGTATTTAAGATTTAATTCATTATTTTGCTTTTGTGGGTTTTTAATTTTCACCCTTCACAGATTTCTGCCTTGGGCTAAAATTTTCACAATTTAAAGCAAGTTTTTGAGAACTCAGATTCTTATTTGCCCAAATCATTTCCACTCCCTTCAATATTGATTAATTGAGCGTTGAATGTAATAGACTTTTCTAATTAAATCTTTGTAATAATTAGATAAATGACATTTATAATATTAATTGAAGTTTCATTTAAATTGTAGTTATCTCTACCCTAATATTATTTTGTTTTGAATGAGTGCTATACATTGTCCTACTAATATATTAGAGAATTTCCATGTTATGTCAGTTGGAATCTAACTTCAAAGCTCTATAACTTTTAAAATATTCATTTAATGGAAAATGTGACTGAAGATAAATTATAGAATGATCAAATCTGTTTATATCTTGCTTTTCAACAATATTTGTTCAGTATTTAAAGAGTTTATAGTAACCAAAATATTTTACAATAGTAATGCATCATAAGACTACCTTAGAAATTAAAACATAAATAATAAGTATTGTTTTGAACCATTCAATGAAATAAATACACATTTTAGGAGTTTGCATAATAATTATTTCAATATTGGACAATTAGGAATTTTTTAATAAAATGAGATAATTTATTGCTTTCATAGCTCTTTAAATGCTGAACAAATATTGTTGAAAAAGCGATTTTAAATAAGTTAGCTTTCCATTAATGCATATTTTTTAAGTTATAGAACTTTGAAGTTAGGTTTCCATTGATAACATGGAAATTCTGAAATATTTTGGTATGGCAGTGCACACTGAAATAATATGACCAGAAATTCAGACATATTGTGTTAGTACTAAAACATACACTTTCATTATTCAAGATACGTTTTAATAATCTAAGTAGAAGAATAACGAATCATCTCTGGTGAATATGTAATGCTTGTTTTCAAATAAAACAAAGTGTATTGATTTTCTTACTTTATTCTCCCTAAGGCAAAATAAAAACTCATGGATGATTGGAGAAATATGAATAATAATAATATTTTATTAGTATTCATATTTATATCTTAAAAGAAAGTTGTGTTTACCCACCCCTATGAGTAAAAGGGTCAATCACTGCTATCAATGTAGCCACATTCTACCACCAAAATTTCAAATTTCTAACATGAATGGACCATTTACAATATCACTATTTCCAACTTTAGCATCCTCTAACAACAGAAATTAAAATTACTGGGAAATTCAGAAAATGTGAATCCCAATATTTGATTAGTACATATCAATCTCAAGAAAATGTTTCATTTATTTCTGAAAATGAAAAGTTGATTGTCTACATACATATGAATGGACAGAAGGAGAGATAACAAATTGAAAACAAGCTAAAGTGATTTTGTGTGAGAAAGAAAAATAATAATGTTTACCTGATATTAGGAGTAGTAAATTTCTTTTATGCTTAAGATTTATATCTATAGATTATTTCACATGAATAAAAATAAATTTGTATTAAAAATAAATAGGTACTCAAAACAACAATGTATAAAATTTGGGTAAATTTTCAAAATAATTGTATATCAGTATAATTCAAAAGTCTTGAGAAGTTCTTCAAAATATTTGAAATTGGAATTTGTACATTTATTCAGAATAAAAGTAAATGATAGCATTTAAAACTGAAAAATATGTGAAATATAAAGTGAAAAATAAAAATATGAAATGAAAAATTTATTTTATGTGTTTTATTAATTGTCCAGACTTTTGAATTATATTTTATATATGAATGAAAGTTTAATATTAACTATATATGTAGACTATTTAAGCCATTTTACCATATATTTATTGTGTAGCAGAAATTATACTGATTCTAAATAGAGATATTACTACATATTAATTTTACTGCTTTTTAATAGAAATTGAAGAAACTTTCTGGCCATGGCTAATGGACCAAGTTGATGGAGAAGTGACTACATTGGAAGCATCATGCAGTTTATTGGATTGTAAGTTTCTTTTAAATCGCTGCAATATAAATTTTTGTACAATGTGCTTATAATGTATGGAATTTAGAGATTATAAAACTCAATCTCTAAGCACATAAATTTTATTTTAAAAGTCACAAGTGATAAAATAATTAACATAAAATGACATTTAGAGATAGAAATGATGACAACTGAAGAAAAAATAGCATGACCAGGGAAAATCTTGGTGAAATCATCTTGGCATGCAGTGTGTTAAATATGTCTTGCACGAAGGCAACACTGGCAAATTAACTGTTTAAATGGCCAAGTTTTTTTTGTTTAAAAAGAGCAATTCAACTTCTGAACCTTATTTTGAAATAATGAACAGAAATAGTTCATGTTACATACCAAAAGGAAGGTCATCTAATTCTGAGCAGTAAAATATATGTAAAAAAAAGGGGGTGGGGGGAATTGTAAATAAGCATCATGTAATAGCTGTAATTCTGGCTGAATGAACAAATGAATGACAAACCTGCAGACGAATGGGCAGGTGGACACGTGTGACATCATCAGGGACAGAAATTGTTGGTTTCCTTGTGGTTCCACAGCTACATGAACAATTGGTTCCAGATTTGGTGGGGTGGTCCCACTTAGTTTGAGCCCTGTTGGGATAACAGATCAAGTCCAGGTGCCTTGGATCAAGAATGATCTTTCAAAAAATGTCCAAAATTTCTGTGGGTGCTGCTATTATCTATCTTGTAAATAGAGTAGTTCGTTGTGAGTAGTATGTTAATGGCAGAAAGCTGTGGATGAAGTTATTGATGGGAACAGTTATCAATGGACATACTTTTGGCTGAATTAGTTGAAAAAAGTTGCAGCTCATTTATAGGGATTTTTGAAAAATTATTTGACACATTAAGATTAATGTAGTTTTTCTATCCACACCATACTACCCAGTTTTCCCAAACATTATAATTTGAAGTTTTTGACAAATCCATCTATCATTCATTATAAGAAACATCTGGAGTCAAAAATATCAAGCCTCCTTTTATTATGCGTAAAGAGAACCCAGTCTTTGCGACCATAGGTGTTAAACATGAATTGTAAAAAACATGCAATACACTGAGAGGCCAGTTTATTAGGTAAATCTACCTAGCAGTGTGTTGCACCTCCTTTGACCTTCAGAACAGCCTGAATTCATTGGGGCAAGGAACTTTCAAGATGCTGAATGTGTTGTGTAGGAATGATTGTACCACGTGGAAATAATTGTGTCATGCAATTGCTGCAAATTGGAGGGTAGCACAGTCTCCCTGAGAACAGTCTTTACAATCTCATTCCAAAAATGCTCAATATGATTTAGATCTGGGGACTGTGAAGCCCAGTGATGCAAAGAAAATTCTTTGGCATGTTCCCTGGAACCATTCGGTGATGTACATGCCTTGTGAGCAGTGAGCTTTAGTGTGCTGAAAGTGCATATCTGAGTGAGGATAAATGACATGAAGGGATGAACTTGGTCAGCAATACTATTCAAATATGCTGTGGTGTTCATATGTTATTTGATGGGTATCAGGGGGCCTAATGTGTGCCAAGAAAACATTCCCCACACCATCACACTGCAATCACTGGTCTGTTTGACACCAGACAAGATGGCTCCTTGGCCTCAAGTTGCTTGTGCCAAATTCTGATCCACCACCATGATGCAAAAGGAATCTTGATTCATCTGACCAGGCTGTTTTTCCAGTCCTCAATGGTCCAGTGTTGATGCTCCTGTGCCCACTGAAGACCAGCTTTCATGTTCTTTGCTGACATCAGCACTCAACATGATCAATGGCTGTTGTAGCTAATAATATATATAATTGCATTCAATATGTGGTGCATTCGGAGATGATCTTCTGCCGTGATTTTCCGGTTGTGGCTTGTCTATTTCACTTACATGATTCTTGTCATGTTTACATGATTCTTGTCATGTTTACATGATTTCTTGCCATGTTACCATGATTAATACATATTAATCTCAAGAAAATGTTTCATTTATTTCTGAAAATGAAAAGTTGAATGTCTATAGACATATGAATGGACAGAAGGAGAGATAACAAATTGAAAACAGTAGTTCATTTTTTGAAAATCTCCTTTGACCCCTCTGATCCACAAGCTGTTTTCATCCACAGGATCGTTTTTTGCAAAAAATTATCACTGGTTTATTTTTTGCTTTTTGCATCATTTTTTGGTAAACTCTTGAAACTGTTATTCATGAAAAGCCTAGAAGGACAGCTGTTTGGAAGATGCTAGAATCGGCATGCCTAGCACCAACTATCATGCTACATTCGAAGTCATCCAGGTAGCTCTTTTTGCCCATTCTGATGCTCAATCCAATTCTAACATGCTTGAAGAGCTGGTCTGCCAGATTTACACCGAACACTGCAGTTCACATGATGTATTATGTGTTGTAATGAACCATTTATGTGATGAGGGATGTATTATTATGATCAGTATACACTGATCATAATATAACATTGTATAATGCTATCAGACTACCCTTTCTCTCCATGTTATGTAGCTGCTTTGTAAGGGTATACATTACATGCATAATCCTCAATCGTCATCGTGGGCTATGAAGATTCAACCAGACTGTGCAATTTAGTTCTCCAAACATGTCAGTCCTAAGCTAAAAATGCTGTATTTGGTCACTTAAACCAGTTCTAGCAAGGTCCTGTTTAAAAGATTCTGCCCGCTACAACCTAGGTTTCCCTCATTCCTACAGTATTTTGGCACACTGTTCATAACTCCATTCATTAAACTGTAGTTATGCATCATCATCATCATCCTCAAGCAGCCATGGGCTACGGAGGTCCAACCAGACCTTGCAATTTAGTTCTCCAAACAAGTCTATCCTGAGCTACATCTACTGCATCTGGCCACTGCACACCAATTCTAACAAGGTCCTGTTTGACATTGTCTGCCCACCGCATCCTAGGTCTCCCCTTCTTTCTGAGGCCTTTAGGCACACTGTTCATAACCCTATTCGCCAATCTATAATTATTCATACGGGCAACATGGCCAAACCAACGGAGTCTCTCTCTGCACAATATGCTGCTTAAAGGAGGTTGCAAACTCCTTTGCCTAATCTCATCATTAGTTACAAAGTTGAACCACCTAATGCCCAAGATACTACATAAGCATCTAGAATCAAAAGCATCTAGTTTCCTGTTATCTTGTTTACACATCGTCCAAGTTTCACTACCATAACTAACCCTAGAAAGAACCAAACTATTATACAGTCTAATTTTAGTCTTTAGGTGTATACGCCTATTTCTCCACAATCTCCATAGGTTCTTAAAAGTCCCAGCAGCAATCCCTATTCGTCTGTTAATCTCATGCCGCACATCACCATTATCTGTTACACAGCTCCCAAGATAATTAAACTGTGACACCTGCTCAAGACTGCAACCATTCAGATTAACTGAATCACAGCCTGCCTGACCAATTTTCATCACTTTAGTTTTCTCTCTGTTTATAACCAAACCTACTCTACTACCAGTCTCATCAACATCTCGAATGAAAGAGTTCATCTCATCAACATCATTTGCCAAAAGGGCTAAATCATCAGCATAATCTAAATCAGAAATTTTCGTATCTCCAGCCCATTTAAGGCCAAAATCTTTCCCTTGAAGTGAATTTCGCATAACATAATCAATAACCAAGCTAAAGAGAAAAGGAGACAAAATGCACCCTTGTTGAACACCAGAAGTAATGCTAAACCAATTGCTACAAGCCTTACCAACTCTCACACACGACTCAGTGTTATTATAGAGAGCTTTCATTATGTTAACTAACTTGTCTGGTATACCATATGATCTCACAATCAGCCACAAATTATGACGATCAACAGAGTCGAAAGCCTTTTTGAAATCAACAAAGCTAGCAACCAAAGGTTTCTGAAACTCTAAACATTTCTCAAGAATCTGCCTAAGTGAAAATATCTGATCCACACATCCCCTACCACTTCTGAATCCACATTGCTCATCACGCAATTGACTGTCAACCAGATTCTTAATTCTATTAAGCACAATCATGGAAAGAACTTTACCTGGAACAGAGAGTAGGCTGATACCCCTATAGTTATCACAAGAACTGCGATCACCTTTTTTGAAAATAGGGATAACAATAGCTCTGGTAAAATCCTTAGGAACCATGCCTTTATCATAAAAGAGATTCAGAATTTCAGTCATCCAAGTGGTAACCGAAACATTCCCAGCTCTAAGCATTTCCGTAGTAATTTCATCTACCCCTGGGGATTTATGAAGTTTAAGTTTAGAAACAGCCAAAATAACTTCAGATTGTGTTATAGGGCCAATATTAAAGCCACTAATACAGGCAACATAGTCAAACCAGTATAATCTATTTCTGCTTAGTATGCTGCTCAAAAGTGGTTGCACACCACATAATTACAAAGTCAAAACCACCTAATACCCAAGAGCATCTAGAATCAAAGGCATCAAGATTCCTGTCATCTTGCTTATAAGGGATCCAAATTTACTACCACAATATCTTCAAGGCAAGACTGAAAAATGTCAGCTGATGAACTGTAATATTTGAATCACAATGATGATAATTTTTTCTACAAAGAAATGTATTTTTTTAAACTGTTTTTTGATATTTGATTGAAAATTTGTTAGATTTTTTAGAATTTTTTAGATTAGAAATTTAGGTGATATGTGACAGTAACAAAGGTTAAGTAGTATTGCAGTAGGATCTCAGGCAGGAAAGTCAAATAAATTCCCTGAAAAGTCTTGTATTCACATGAAGTGTTCAGTAAAAACTATATTATATTCAGAAGCTAAGAATCATAGTGCGTCTTTCTACAACAACAACAAGCATCATTCTGTATATGAAAGAACTGTTCAAAAATAGATAAATTGGAAAATGTCCAAATTTAGTTCAATCGAAAGAGTGAGTTACCATATTGTCACAGCAAATAAGAAGAGTATGTTACACATACTGCTATAAACCAATCAGTCAAATTGTGTAGTGCTCTTAAAAAATAAATACTATACAATTGTAATATCCACAAATTTATGTATTAAGAAAAATGTGTGTACGTATAAAATCATCTTAATGGATGTGCTTGAAACAACATAACTTCAGTTTCAATTCTGATTCAACATGCAATCATGATTTTTTTTATTGAAGGATAAAAATCCAGTTCAAATAGCTTTATTGCAAGAGAGGACATTACAATTTTTTAGAGCTTTTTGTTAGCTCCCTTACTCAAAAAATGAGTCTGAGAAGTAGTTAAAGGCGGTTTTGAGAATTTAACTTTCAGCTCAGTCAGAAGTTATATTTAAGAAGTTTTTTTTAGCTCCTATGTTGCTAATGGGGGATTGATGGAGTTACTTTAAATAAGTTGAGCATCCAGCTGCTTTAAATATTCTCAAATTTGTTTTATATATCTTAATAAATTCTTCTTAAATGAACCTTTAACCAATTTATCCAGTGTTATTTCATTTATATAAAGATAGTTCTTGTATCATTCCAAAGCATTCTATTATATTCTCTCTAAACAAATAATCCAAAACATTTTTAAATGTAATAAAAATAATCCAAATATTTTTAACACATCATAAATTCAATTTATCTTGTTTGCTAAAAAATATAAGACTATGAAGACTATGTCTTTTTAGGTTATTTAAGGAACATTTTCAAGATATATGACGCAAATATGTGACTTTTGTATCCAAATGGAATCATTAAAACGGATGATATTAAGGATAGGCTATAAAGGTTATATGGAGGAGAATTTTGTAGGGCTTATAAAATGAATTTGAGACTATTTGAAACAGCTAAATGCTCAACCTGTTTGAAGTATATAAAAAAAGTATTTGTACATCACATAATAAAAAGTCTCATCAACTTGTTACCCCAGGGTAGCCATTGGATCTCAATGTGAAATAGTAATGTAATGTATTGACTACATATTCATTACAAAAGGAAGAAAAGATTCTCACATTTAAAGGTTGAGTATTTATGAAGTTATAATAATCATTGAATAATAAAATACTGATAGTAGCATGCTTTTAAACAATGCAATCTTTTTAATAAAACTAGAGTGCATCTGTTTAGCCCCTGTTGCCATTGCTTTGATATGAACTATGACCTCATTCTTCTTCTCTGTAACAGAGTTTAGTACAGTGACATTTTGCTGCTAAAATAGCAATAAAATGTTATTGTATAGATTCTTATAGGACCGTTTAATGTCATGTTTGCTAATAAAATTATTTACCAAAGGTAGCATATCTTGTACTATAGAGTGAGTTGGCAATGAGTGACAAAACAGAATAATAGTTGGGTTGGGTTGTTTTACCTCTGAGCGGCACTTTTTTGCACACCATGGGCTAAATGGCCAGGTCACATGGACCCCGAAGGCTCAGAGAAGGTTGGGGGAGGGGACCCACTGGAACAGCTGTTGAGAGACAGATGGTAGCCTCCTGTCAAGGCCATCCACCGTGTTCTTTAATATGCACAGGGTATGGCTCTCCCGCACACGGGGCCACGGCTTAATGTCCCATCCGACGGACGGCGGCCTTTCCAAGCCCATCGGTGTCCCCTACTGACCGTGGGTAGGGCAGGGAATTTTGCGGAGATAAATCTCAACGCTGACCCAGCTGGGGCTCGAACCTGGAAACTACAGATTACGAGCCTGGCATGCTACCGACTGAGCCACCCCCGCCCCCACAGAATAATAGACTGTTGATTATCTGAGATATTATAAAAATAATTTATGTCCTAAAATAATATGAGATACAAGAAACTACTACACTAAAATAATGATGCAACAATAAAATGTTTCATACAGAGAAAAAATTTCCAAAAGGTGATTGAAAGGAAAATGCAAACTTCCTTGCTATCCTCTTTGAAATGAAGGAAGTCTGTGCTACAATATTTTCTGAAAATTTTTAAGTTTTTTGTATTTTTATGTGGATGGTGGATTAATCGGGAATTCAGTTATATAGGATTTCTTTTTCTTCATTTATTTTGAATAATTGAGAAACTACTGTATCTTTGTAAATGCTACAAGTATTTTTGTAGTGAATGTAAACTAAAATCTGAAATAAACAAGCTATGTGTGTTGCTCTATCAAGTTGTAGAGAATAATAGTCACTCTTTTCAACACAATGTACAAGTTGGAGAAAACATTTCTGGCCTGTCATTTATGAGATATGACACAGTACAGATATCTGTACCTCTGCAATTTTGAAGGAGTTAATATTTTATATATATTGAAGTATATATTTGTGTCCCAAAGAAATTGCATCATAAATCAATATTTATAAACTTGCAGTAAATCTGATGTTTTGCAAAGTTTTGAAGCATCTAAGCTTCATCTATTCTATTTATTGTCTCATAACAAATTATGATTAATTGGATATAAATAGCAGCTTTTATCCAATTTTTTTGTCAATGACTAAAATGACTTTTACCTCTGAAACATATAACAGTGGAATGGAAATTTTTAATTGAATATTGATTTATTTCAGCATTAATTGAGGAAACTGTGGGAACATTAAAAGAACAAACAGTAATTAGGCCAGTCACTCCACTTGAATATCCAAAAAGTTCTGCAGATGAACAAGGAGCCATTGAAGAGGATACTAATGAAGAAAATGCTGATAATGAAGATTTATTACTTGAAACAACAGAAGCAGCTGAGGAACTGGTGAGATATTTTCTCTTAAGTCTTTTTCATCAAAGTTTGAAATTTTAAATCATTTATGAATAATTCATGCTGTAAGAGTTTTATTTCAAAACTGGAAGATTTAATTAAAATCATGATGAATGTATATATTTAATAACTTTTAATATTTTTTTAATATTTTTTAATTAATTCCTGATAAATAGGAATTAAAAACATCAAAATAATTCAGTAATAAAGTATTATAGGTTTATGTGTCTTTAGATTAATAAATTAATCAAACCTATTAAAACAATTTGAAAAATGGGAATGTAGTAAAATATAAAGAAATAAATCAAAGTACTAACATTTGAAATATGTGAACAACCTCTTTATTTTCATTAAAGTTTTTAAAAACCTGTAAAAAAAATTGGAGCTAAAAGATTTAACTCTGATATTTTTTAACAGAAATTGTTCAGAGAACATACATTCTTAGACAATGTTTTAATTCCAAAATATTAGTAGAAAATAAAAAAAACTACCCCCATCCCTCAGTTTACAAGCATTCACAAAAATTCATACTTGGTTTTCAGTGTACAGGGAAATTTCATGATAATGAAGAAAAGGTGAATATCACATACTAGGAGATAGAGAGGGTTGACTCATTATTTTTGAGCAGAGCCAAATTTTTTCAATACAAGAAAAATAATGTTTGTAAAACAGTCAAGAGTGAAATTCGTGTGATGTTTTATGAATGAAGCATCACATGAATACTGTTTCACATTTGTATATTCCACTGGAGTTTGCAAAAATGAAAGCATAAACTGTTTTGGAGTTTGGCAATTACTTGTTAACATGGCAGCCCATGAGAGTCAATACTCTGTATCTACCTACTCTGTGGTGTACCAATACTGATTCTATGACTAACTCACTCCTACCACCTCAACACTCATGCAGAGTATTAGCTTTCATTTTAATTAGATGTATTATATTTAGCAGTTGATAATCAGAAATTGGAACAAGAATTTCTATTTCGTTGTTTATGTGTTAATGAATTTCGGATTTTTTCATCTAAAAATGAAGCTATAATTATGCAAACAACAGTACTGTGTTGCTAGGTGCAGTTAGGAAAACTAAAAGCTACTGTAGTTTATAACTAGCATAAAATTCTGTAGTATTTTTTTATTTAAATTATTCTGTAATATTTTAGCATGTATGGTGAGTAAATTATTGATTTTCTGGAGCCCCAATAATCAATCATTATTTTTTACATTGAAATGAATTAGAAATATTGTTTGATTTGCAAATTTTTGCATTATGAACAGTTTAAGAGGAACAATTTACATCTGTAAATTGAGGGATGGGTGTATTTGTCATTAAAATATGGAGTAAGACTGCAATAATGTTGTACTGTAGCATTGATTTTCTGGTTGAATTAATTATGATATATCGTTTGCTTTTTATACAGATAAATCAATAGAGCTATCATTTTATTTTAAGCTGTAATTGAACATTTTTAAAATAATTCAAAAATAATAGTAAATATAGATTTTTCTTTTTGAAAAAATATATAATTTATAACTTTACATTATAATATAGTAGACAATATTGGGACACTAGATCAAGAATATTGAAAACGGATATTCATCTTTGGACATACAAAGGATTAAGCATGATTAAAAGTAAAAGGATAATAAATATTTCAGCTTTTATCAGTATGTAATAAAAAAAATAAATAAATAAATACCCCCTCAAGCAGCTGCTTGCCACAGAGGTCTGACAGGAGCCTGTCAGTTTATATGCCATAGTAGAAGATCTGAGAGGATGGCAGGACCTCAGCAGAAAAACGACACATACATCCATGCCTTACCCGGGGCTCGAACCCAGGTCCCTTAGGTCAGTAGCCAAGCGTGCTAACCACTCAGCCATGTACTCACTGGTAAAAAAAAAGTTAATATTACTTAATATACTTTTTGAATTACATTTGGCTTTAAATCATTTCAAAGTATCAGAAGGAAGAAAATGATTCAGGCAAACAAAGTTAAAATACTTTGAGTAGTGAAGTTCACATGTTTTTAGCAAGATGGATTCCCATCACTGTTTATAATATATAGTTTGTTCAATTATCCAGCTTACAAGAATAATGTTTTTGGACAGTTGTATTTCAGTAATGTGCTGGACTTTTAATTCTAAAGCTGATTTTTTAAAAATCAGGCTTCACTTTCTAACACTAATGTAGTATTACCACTATCTGTAATGTATTTTAGAGAATTTGTCTGTTATGTTTGTTTGATTAAGCACCCCTAACTGTAAGAGCCAGAACCAACAAATTTGGTAACAGTGTCTTCTTATAACTTAAAACTGTGTAAGGGTATAACTTAAAACTTAAAACTTATAACTTAAAACTTAAAACTGTGTAAAGGGTATGGTAGAAAAAAACTTAAACTTATAACTTAAAACTGTGTAAGGGTATGGTAGAAAAAAGAGACTGATGTGAAATGTGTGGGCGGGGAGGGGAGGAGTCAAGCAACTGGAGTGAACCAGAATGGTTTTCAGATATTTGTATCTACTATATATTTTAGAGAGTGGTCATACTTTATCAATCTGATTTTTATTATTATAAATTTCTTTTTCCCTTGAATTGAAAATAAAAAGAATCATTTAAATAAAGCATGTGCATTTTCATTTCATTTTTCAAAAGAGACACCTAATTGAGTTAAGTATTTGAGCAGTGCTAGGTAATTCTGCTAGTGATTAAAATGTTTTGTTTCTGTTTGCCCCTATAAAACACTAATTGTAGAACTATTTTATTTAATATAAACTGTTAAATATATGTATTTCCAAAAGTTGTTTCCCATTGAAGAATATGCAATATGATCAATAAAGAGATTTTTTATTTCATATTTTAATTTATTTTTCTGTACTTTTTTTCTCATTTTCATTATTTTGCTCTTTTTAAAAAGGGTTTATTTGGGGTTAAAAATTCTCCAAGCATTGATATATTAATCAAATTAATTCAAGATTAAATATTTTTTACTTTACAAATTTTTATCTCTTCTATGCCTTTTTCTTACATTTTAAAATAATTCATGAAATTTCTGTAAAAGTTTCATCACTGACTATGAGTCATTAACAATGATGTAATATAAGTTTTTGTTATGTATTTTAATTTAATATGAATTTACATTGCAGCCAGAAGACACTGAGGAAGGAGCAGAAACAGAGGGAACTACAGACATTTCTACTTAAATACTGAGCAGCATTTAATTTCTAGTTTTCATCTAGTCAAATTTTGTGCACTATTGTGTAAAGATTCTTTGAAATCAGAAATTGCTCACAAATTGTTCAAATATATGCCCAATAATCAGTCCAATGGGAATGTAAAGGAAAAATAAGCATTTCTCAATGTGTTCATTTTACTTAATATGTTCTGGTGTAATTTTTATTAAATATATATATTTATGGACTAAAAATGTTTAATTAAACATTTTGATTACTGCATAATTATATATGCACTACTGTTCATAATTTAAGGAAGTTGAACAAAATTTTAAATATCTCAATAAATCCTTTTGGCATTTAACCAAAGTTTCAGAGGATACTAAGCATAAAATAACTCTTATTTATTGACTTTTCAATTTTCATTTCTCAATGTGAAAGACTCTGTGAAATGCAAATTGAGCTGGTGATAAAAGTGGCTTCAGGAATGGGTGCTTCTTATTTTAGATTAGGAGTGACTTTATTATTAAGTATTTCGGATTACAGTTTGTTAAAATGTAACAGAGGAAATGTAAAGGATGTTGGTCAGAGGAGAAGAGCCATTGGACAAATGGAAACAGGACGTCACATAGAGAGGTAGCCAGATTCATGAATGTGCTGGAAAGTGTAATTTACAGACTGGAGATGTTTTCAAGACACTGGAACATGCTCTAGAAGGAGTAGCCAGGGTAGGCCCAGAATAACAGCAGTTGAAGATGATTGTTCTTGTCCTTAACTGCAAAATGCAATAAATGATATCAGTACACCAATTTGCATTTGAGCTGTCAGCTGCCACAGCAAGGACAGTTTCCATAGTTTATCCCGACAACTTTATGAAATGGGATTATATGCTAGAATACCTGTAGTGTGCATACCACTAACCTCAGCTCCTCAGAAGGCATGACTGGAATGGAGCAGGCATCACCTCAATTGGACCAATGTTCAATGGGGACAGGTTTCCTTTTCGGATGAATCATCATGTAGTGTATGTAGTGATTCTCAGCTCCAGTGCATCTGGGGAACATGCGGGACATGTTATCACCTCCTGAATATTGTGGAAAGGGATCAGTATGGTGGGAATGGTTTGTTGATCTATGGAGGTATCACTATCAATGGTTGCACTGACCTGCATGTCTTTTTAGGTGGGACTCAAACTCCCCCAAGATTCTAGTGATGAGATACTAGAATCTTATGTGAGACGTTTTAGAAGTGCCATTGGGTTAGAATTAATTTTTATGGATGAAAACGCTCATTGACATAGAGCATATAGTGCAGAAATACCTTGAGTGTGAAGATATCCAGAGAATGATTGACTAGTGAGGTCCCCAGACCTAAATCTTATTGAACATGCATGGGATGCTTTGGGAAGGCAAGTTGTCAACACCTCCAAGGACCCTTCATGAACTGAGAAATGTTCTTATAGAGGAGTGGGATTTGCTACCCACTACATTGTTGGATAGCCTTATTAGAAGCATGAGAGTTCAGTGTGCAAGCTGTATTGCAGTGAGGGGTAATCATATAAATAAATAATAAATATAAAATAAATACCCCCTCAAGCAACTGCTTGCCACAGAGGTCTGACAGGAGCCTGTCAGTTTATATGCCATAGTAAAGGTCTGAGAGGATGGCAGGACCTCAGCAGGAAAACGACACATACATCCATGCTTTACCCAGGGCTCGAATCCAGGTCCCTTAAATAAAAACTTCAATATTTGCAGTGACTATAATTTTTCATAATTGGAAAACTTTGATATATTCTTTGACTGAAAATTTAATTTTTCGATTGGGCAGTATTCCGATATATTCTTTATTTCAAATGTAAATATTAATCTGTGCGATATTAAGTATTGTCTGAAATTTTGATTAAATTCAAAAAACGATTTCTTTGGATATTTGCATTTTTGTTCAACTTCCTTAAATTATGAGCAGCAGTTTAGCTTGCAATTTATATAGATTTCGCTTACCAAAAAAAAAAGCTTCAGACTAAGAATTGAGTTTTAATTTGTAATAGTGTATTTTTATTGAACAAGTAAATATCCAGGTCATAAGTACTTACTAGGATCAAGTAGGAATTGGATAAAGAAACCCACTGGACAGCTGGTAGGGACAGATAGCCTATCAGTGTGTTCCTATTTTTATGTGTTTTTTACACTTTTTTTTAAGAATTCAGAGTACTGTTGCATGCAAGTATTATTTATAGGCCATCCAATAAGCAAGAGCCTTCTCAAATTCAGTGATCAACAACACTAGTTTTTTTTTTTTAATTATGTAAAGGTAATGGACAGAAAAATGGAAACACCAAGTTTGTGGAGAGCCTTCAGTTAATGTTGAACAGTGGTGTCTATGTGCCACTGATGGCATGAAACGTGCAAATGACACCCCAGTATGCTTAGCTTCATGTACATAAATTCAAACCTGGAGTAACTGCATATAATTAAACTTAACATGTCATCAGGAGAAGTCCTTTATAGATTTTGAAAGGGGCATGATTGTTGGAGTGTATTTGACAGGAGCTTCAGTCATTAACACAGCAGAACTTTCTAATGTCTCATGAGGAGCAGTTTCTGAGGCCATGTCTGCATGGAAATCTAAAGAGACATATCGTCTGCAAAAGGCAACAGTGGGTGCA
Organism: Ryuthela nishihirai; assembly: GCA_038380435.1. Taxonomy (NCBI): domain Eukaryota; kingdom Metazoa; phylum Arthropoda; class Arachnida; order Araneae; family Heptathelidae; genus Ryuthela; species Ryuthela nishihirai. The sequence goes on along the minus strand of JAWZYU010000032.1, from coordinate 2,083,174 downwards.
AAGCAAAATGGCAAACTACAGCTGATCAGTTGTGCATGAATTTCAATATGGCATGCGAGGCTAGTTTCATCAAAAGTTGAGAATTCCACAGAGCTGGATATCATGGTCAGTTGCACTTTACAAGCCAATCATCACACTTGTCAATACATGTCATGTTCAGTGGTGCAAAGAGCAGAAGCAGTGGAGGAATCTGATGTGGTCTGACAAATCATCCTACACTGTTTCTGATAAATGGATGAGAGCACGTGTACATAATGTTCTGATAATGGATGAGGCACCAACTACAGGAGGCTTATAACACTGGTTCCTACTGTTAAGAGTTCAACAGGATTGATGCAATCGCTATTTATCAGTCGTGAGTGATCATCATCCAGTGGTACAGTATTTCTTTCACGAAGAGAGAGCTGTCTTTCAGGATGACAGTGCTCCCATCCACAGAGCATGTGATCACCCAGTGGTTTGAGGAGCATGAGACTGAACGTTTTGACATACCATGTCCATCAAAGTCATCAGATATCAATAAAAGTAAAATGATAAAAATCCTCTCAAGCAGCTGCTTACCACAGAGTCTGACAGGAGCCTGCCAGTTTATACGCCATAGTAGAAAGTCTGTAAGGAAGACAAGACCTCAGTAAAAAGACAGTACAAGCACCCATGCCTTACCCGGAGCTTGAACCAAGACCCTTTCATCAGTAGCTAAACATGCTAACCACTCAGCCACAGATCAACATGCAGGAAAATCTATGGGAACTTCTGGAATGGCATCTCTGACAGCGTTTTCCAGCACCATTGATCAAGGAGGAATGGATCATGTTTATTGTAGATTAGGGGTTCTCAACATGGGGTACGCAGTAAAAAATTTTGGGGTACACTGTGAGAGCTCAAAAGTCACTAGATCTAGTAACAAAGTAAAAATAACCATTGTTATACTATGACTATAGTTTTATCTATGGTATACAAGGAGTGCGCTAGTTAAATACACATTTCCAGGGGGTATGTGAAGCATAAAAAGTTGAGAACCACTGTTGTAGATGATTGGTGTCGTATCTCTCCTGCTGACCTTCAGATGCTGGTAGACTATGCCATGATTTATACAAGATGTACTGGACTCACATGGGCATCAACTCCATATTAGTGATAGTACATTGCTGTTTCCATTTTTTGTCCAATACGTATACTTCTAGTAGTATATGGTCTAGTTGAAATATTTGCAAAACTCTCCACCATGCTCTCGGTCAGTACGGGATACTGATGGAGTTTGAAAGGCTACTGTCCATCACATAAGACATAAAGCCATGGCTCCATATGTGAGAGAACCATACCCTTTGCATGTTAAAGAACACATCGGACTGGATGCTACCAGCTGTCTTCCAATAGCTGTCCAGTGGGTCCCCTCACCCCAACGTTCTATCAGTCTCTGGGCCCTTGTGACCTAGCCATTTAGCCCATTGTGTGCAAGAAAGTGTCACTTCGAGGTAAAACAACACAACCCTAGTTGAAATAGCTTTAAACTTATATTCAAAAGTTATATAAAGTGCACATAGAGAGAGAGAACGCACGCATGCACACACACACACACCCTGGCTACTCCGCTTCAATTCTTTTTTCATTTGTGAAGCAAGAAAAAAATACGAGTAGTAAAATCTTTATTTTTGTTCAGCATATAGAAGGGTTCGAGCCCCGGGTAAGGCATGGATGTATGTGTCGTTTTTCTGCTGAGGGCCTGCCATCCTCTCAGATCCTTCTACTATGGCATATAAACTGACAGGCTCCTGTCAGACCTCTGTGGCAAGCAGCTGCTTGAGGAGGTATTTTTTTATTTTTTTATATAGAAGGCATTGAGAATGTGTTCATTTATTTAATATGTTCATTAGGCATATTAAGTGAATAATTGCTAACTAGCCCTACCATTTTAAAATGATGATAAATGTTATGATAATGGTAGCCTATTGTTTATTTTTATAGCCTCTTTAAACTGACGAGAATGACTTTCTCCTTTAACAGCTCCCTCTAGTACTGGTATATCAAAATTTGACCTTTGACCCCGAAGGGCTCATTGCATCCAAAGTTTGACCAATTTTTTGAGATCTATGACCCAAAAAACCTCCTGGAACCAATTTTTTGTTCTCTAGCATTGATCTCAAAGGATCCTTTGGAGCCAAAATCTCATCGTTTCTGATATCTATCACCCAAAACACCCTGCAGACAATCTTGTTTCATCTTTTTGTCTTCAGTGATCAAGGTTTGATCTCTATGTAACCTCTTTATCCTTGAAGGACACGTCTGAGATCAAATTTTTGGGTTTTCCCAAGATCTAGGAATTAGATTAACCCTAGGCGGAAATTTTCAGAGTGCTACCATTTTTCCTTCATAGTCAGAATTAGCGTGATCTCCTGGCAGTCAGTTAGCCATCATGGGGAAAATACCCTTCATTGGAGGCTAATTTCATCATGATCTTACAATACCTTGAACAATCGTCTATATTCACTGAGATGCCAGTTTATTAAGTATGCCACCCTTCGTTACATAAACGGTTCATTCAACATGTAACAAGTCAGGCGACTTATCACGTAACGCGATTCAAATCTGACATAGCAAAGAAGATATACCTCGCCCAAACTGGTATGCTAGACCATTCTGTTTACAAACATCTGCGATGAATGTATATTAGGACTTCCTAAAGAAACATGGATTCAGTATTAGGCACAGTGACAGTCTACTGATCTATAAGACAGAAGAGGTCTCTGCTTAGCCGAACATCCTGCGTTTTTTTTTATCAAGTATGGCCACAGTATTAGTGACGGAAGACACCGAGATTCCAGCACAAAGTGAAGTTGTAGTCCCTGGACAATGGGCGGACATCTGGAGCCTTCTGATTGGTAGTCATCAATACCCCTGGTAAAGGAGCTTCGGCTTATGGTATCCTGGTTGCAAGGATTTTAGCCAAAGTAGATCAAGAACAAATTCCTATTATAGTGATGAACTTTAACAAAACTAAAAGATTATTGAAAAGAGGTGAAGAATTAGCAATATGTGAACCTGTTACATGAGTGGTAATTCGTGTAAATACAATAGTAGTTTCTGACTCAAACCAACATCACACAGACATCCCCTCTCATCTTACTGACTTGTGGACAGAAACGAAGTTGTTGACTGAAGACCAAGCTGCTAAGGTCGAGGGCCTACTTACAGGGTTTTCTGACAGAACATAAGATCAACACTAGTGATTTCTCCTCTCATTCATCCAGGGGCGGATTGGGACACCGGGCATTTCCCCGGTGGGCCGATCAAATTTGGGCCGCTTGGCGTTACATTATTTCCATCCTAAAAAAAACTAGTAAGTTTTTTGCTTATTAATACGACACAATTTCTATATTTTCATCTTGATAAAACATACATATCGGAAGCCATCGGGGGGGGGGGGGGGGGGGGGGAGGCTCCCCCTCAAAGTTACTCGGAGTTGGCAAAATTCGAAGCCACTTAGTAAAATACAGGTAGAGTTGGCAAAATCGTGGGGAGTTGACAAAAATTAAGGTGAGATGTAAAAATTAGGATTATTTTCTGTAAAATTATGGCGAGTTCGCAAAACGTAGGAAGTTGGTAAAATCTTGGGAAAATTGGCAAAATTCAGGTGAGATATGAAAATTTGGATTTTTTTTCTGTAAAATTATGGCGAGTTCGCAAAATCGAGGCAACTTCGCAATATCTAGGAGAGTTGGCAAAATTCAGAGTGGCTTTGCAAAAATCAGGTGTGTAAAATTGATTTTTTTTTTCTGTAAAATTGTGGCGAGATGGCAAAAATCGAGGAAACTTTGCAAAATCTAGGGCAGTTGGTAAAATTCGAATCCACTTGATGAAATACGGGCGATTTGTGAAAATTGGGATTGTTTTTGTGAAATTAAGGAGAGTTGACAAAATCGAAAAAACTTGGCAAAACTGGAAACCACTTGGTAAAGTACAGGTCAGTTGTAAAAATTGGGATTGGTTTTGTGAAATGAAGGAGAGTTGGAAAAACCAAGAACTCTTGGCAAAATCTAGGGGAGTTGGCAAAATTCGAAGCCACTTGGTAAAATACAGGGGAGTTGTGAAAATTGTACCTTGTGCAATTAAGGAGAGTTGATAAAATTTTAAGTGACAGCAAATTCAAGGAAGATGGAAAAATTTGCGATTTTTTTCTGTTAAAACTACGTCGAGTTGGCAAAATTCGAATCCACTTGGTAAAATATAGGCGAATTGTGAAAATTGAGATTTGTTTTGTGAAATTAAGGAGTGTTGGGCAAATCGAGGAAACAACAAAATGTAAGGCAGTTGGCAAAATTCGAATACACTTGGAAAATACGGGCGAGTTGTGATAATTGGGATTGGGTTAGTAAAATTCAGGATAGTTGACTGAAATTGAGAAAACTTTGCAAAATAAAATCTTTGGGAGTTTGAAATGATTTGGCAAATTTAGGAGAGAGATGTAAAGAATGGATTAGTTTCTTGAAATTAAGGACAGCTGGTCAAATTAAGGCAAAATTCACACTGATTGCCCCCTCCCCGGAGCGAAAAACTGGTAAGTTTGCTCAGTTGGAAAAATTTGAATTTCGAGTTGGAAAATTTTTGATTTCTCCCCCCAAGCATAGTTCTTCTCTACGCCCCTGACAATGCAGCCTAGAGTTCCTTCCAAGTAGCATTCAGAAAAACCCTCTTAGTTCGGGAATATTTTAATGTGATGGTCATAAAGCAGCTGCGAACTACAGAAGAACAAATGCGAGAGCCAGAATTAGGTAAAAATGGGGGAACTGAGCTGTTAATTTTCATTGATTTCAAATCCCAGATGTTTTACAATTACCTCTCGGAAATATTTTAAACACGTGGAGAATGGCTGGATACGTAGAGAATGGACTTGGATTGTTTTATGACAGGATGCAACCATGTTGTTATCCGAAGCACACTGATTGTTCCAGAAGGTGTCCACAATCGATAGCGGTTCCCTCTAATCTTCGATAACTAGGTGATCACTAAAAAGGCTTTCGCCTCTGTTGATCGTCATAATTTTGTGGTTGATTGTGAAATCATGTGGTATACCAGACAAGTTAGTTAACATAATGAAAGCTCTCTATAATAACACTGAGTCGTGTGTGAGAGTTGGTAAGGCTTGTAGCAATTGGTTCAGCATTACTTCTGGTGTTCGACAAGGGTGCATTTTATCTCCTTTTCTCTTTAGCTTGGTTATTGATTATGTTATGCGAAATTCACTTCAAGGGAAAGATTTTGGCCTTAAATGGACTAGAGATACGAAAATTTCTGATTTAGATTATGCTGATGATTTATCCCTTTTGGCAAATGATGTTGATGAGATGAACTCTTTCATTCGAGCTGTTGATGAGACTGGGTAGTAGAGTAGGTTTGGTTATAAACAGAGAGAAAACTAAAGTGATGAAAATTGGTCAGGCAGGCTGTGATTCAGTTAATCTGAGTGGTTGCAGTCTTGGGCAGGTGTCACAGTTTAATTATCTTGGGAGCTATGTAACAGATAATGGTGATGTGCGGCATGAGATTAACAGCCGAATAGGGATTGCTGCCGGGACTTTTAAGAATCTATGGAGAGTGTGGAGAAATAGGCGTATACACCTAAAGACTAAAATTAGACTGTATAATAGTTTGGTTCTTTCTAGGGTTAGTTATGGTAGTGAAACTTGGACACTTTGTAAACAAGATAACAGGAAACTAGATGCTTTTGATTCCAGATGCTTACGCAGTATTTTGGGCATTAGGTGGTTCAACTTTGTAACTAATGATGAGATTAGGCAAAGGAGTTTGCAACCTCCTTTAAGCAGCATATTGTGCAGAGAGAGACTCCGTTGGTTTGGCCATGTTGCCCGTATGAATAATTATAGATTGGCGAATAGGGTTATGAACAGTGTGCCTAAAGGCCTCTGAAAGAGGGGAGACCTAGGATGCGGTGGGCAGACAATGTCAAACAGGACCTTGTTATGTCAAACAGGACCTGGCCAGATGCAGTAGATGTAGCTCAGGATAGACTTGCTTGGAGAACTAAATTTCACGGTCTGGTTGGACCTCCGTAGCCCATGGCTGCTTGAGGATGATGATGATGATGTTAGAATTATATTTTAGTTGGATTGGTACTAATGAAATATTCGCATTTTTAAAATTCGTTACGTAGCTTTAATTTGCAACGTTAGAGGGAACTAAATATTAAAAAAGCGACACTTTTAACGAATGTTGCAAGTGATCTGTTTATAGTAGAAATTTCGATTGTAGGAGGTTAAAGAGAGAGTTTGAGTTTAAAGAGTTTTTAAAGGGTTAAAATCATTTTGTGCTAAACGAAATGGCAACAGTGCCTCTGAAAGAAAAAGTCAAAGATTTGGTCGGAGGTGTAGATCTTTGCTTTTAAGTGAGTGTAATACTAATAATGCTATTGTTTTTGCTTTGCAGTTTGACATTTTTTCATGTTGTGCTTTCTTAATCGATTAGTATTATTGAACTCGGTATTTTTCCTCAACAGTTTTTCACGAGAATATGTGTAGTTGCTAACAACCAGGTATCCGCTGACGTAATGCTGACATGTATTGATAATGCTTTTTGTAGAAAATTAGTCCTATTAAATATGACTGTTAGGCTTATTTTTTTTATAGTACTAAAATATATATTAGTAATAAAATCACCGGTGTCATCTGACGTTTTTCATTATGAATTATTAGTTATTAGCTGCGTAAAATATTAATGAAAATCATTTGTTTTGGGTTCAGGGAAGATTATGACCAACCTTCGGAGGGAACCGTGCTTTATGTCTTTTCCTGTTTAGTTTTATTTTAAACTGTACATTGTTCATGTTGTAAAAATTAGTTTGAAATAATCTATGTTGAAATATGAAAATAAATATGCTTTTAAATTTTCGGACTTATAAATTTTCTGCCTCACCTGGACATTTTTTGAGTTTGGTTGTTTTCCCTCTGAGTAGAATTTTTTTTGCATACACTTGGCCAAATGGCTAAGTCCCAAGGACTCTGAGAAGGTTGGGGGGAGAGGGGACCCATTGCACAGGTGGTGGTAGTCACCATCAAGCCATCCAGTGTGTTCTTTAATGTGCACAGGGTATGGCTCTCCTGCACACATGGGCATGGCTTAACTTCCCATCTGATGGATGGTGGCCTTTCCAAGCCCATCAATGTTCCCTACTGACTAAGGACAGGGAGTTTGGCAGAGATAAATCATAAATTTTGTCCAGGGGGCTCGAAGCTTGACCCCCCACCCTTTTTTTTTTTTGTCCTCTACTGTAGGGTAGCATTTCTGCTATTATTTTCAAGATTCAGACTTCTATGAAAGTAGGAATAAGAAGAAACCCATTAATATGCTTTCTCACTGCAAGTTCATGAAGATGCTGGAAAAACTGTGACCAAGTTCCAGCACTATATAATGAACCATCTACAAGAAAACAAACCTACTTTCATGGAAACTTTTCTGTTTTATTTTGTGTGCTTTATACAAAAAAGCATTTTAATTTTGAAGAAAATCATTTTGAGGTTTTTATTGGTCTGGCTTGATGGACACAGGACACCCATTATATGTTGTTTCACACTGACATTGTCAATATACTGAGGATGCCAGCATAGATTTTCCCTACACCTATGTCAGTTACTTAGAGTAAACATTGATTTGATTTTGCACCAGCACTGCCTTCTTAATATCACATAATAGCATCCTGGCTCTGATCTAGAAAAAATCAAGGGGGGGGGGGGGAAGGGGCAGTAAACACAATTGAACCAGAAAAATGTTAAAGAGGGCCCTAAGAGTCTAGATTTTCAATGCAGTATAACATTTTCCTCTCCATTTTACAGGTCTTTAAAAAATTTCTTGAGAAATGTATGAAATGTAAGTATACATTACATACTAGCATTCTGAAGGTTGTGGACTCCCCCTTGACTCCCCCTCCCAGATCTGGCCTTGCTAACATTGCAGATGATGCATATACTAGCATCATTTGTGATGTTTCTTGGACCTGTCTTGTTCTGTCACAATCTGATGGGTAGTTTTAATTTGTTTTTCCTACTACTGTGCATATTGTGTTCCAAGAAGGTGAGGCCCATGAGACTCATCTGTGCCCTCTGTCTCTGCATTGATAGTGAAGATGGGATAGCAGTTGAGAGGACTGTTAACTTGCATCTCCTGCCTCATCCATAGCAGTTGAGAGGACCGTTAACCTGCATCTCCTGCCTCATTCCATGCCTAATTCTCCCCTAACAACTTCAGTAACACCAAACAGCACTCATATCATTTCATCATTAAAGTAAAAGTTTTATAGTAAAATCCTTTAAAAGCTACTCAATTCTATGTATTTTTACACTAATCTTGTTTTTATATGTAAGCTGTTGCTGTCAAACAGAAAAAACAGGTAGTTCTGTAGTTTATGGCACTGAGAACTCACTAGATGGCACCATGAGTTAGAACATATGTATGTGTGTAAGTAATGCAAGTGAATAATGTACAATATAATAGCGACATAATATATTTTCACAATATTGAATGGTTTACTGGATTGTCTGTTGGTATATTTCACGTGGCCTCAAATTCTTATTTTTTTCCCCTCAGGTCTATGGTGAATAAAATTTATGAAAGTATCTACTAATAAATTACCACTTTTAGGTTGCATTTAATTCATTATTTATCATCAGTATACTTGTAAGAAATACTTTTCATCTATATATGGCACTGCTGCTTGTGGTGAAATTGGCAGAGCACTCCCTACATATGATGTAATGTAAGTTGAAATGGTTCATATCATCAATTAGAGGAGATCGTGATTGGCAGCCAATAGCTCAGTGATCCAGAGCACCTGATATGTTATCAGGAGGTCATGGGTTCATATCCCACCCGGCTCAAAACAGTTTTTTGTCTAAAAATTTGAATCGACTTCAAAGTGGTAACTTATTAGTAGATACCAAATAGGTCGAGTTTATTTCATTATTTACGAAAGTATATTTTTGAAAAAGTGGGGGGGGGGGGGGGTGAATATTTTTTCATGCAATTTGGATTTTTTTTACCTATGTATGTAGCATTAAGGTGTAAATTTTGCCTCATCAGTACAGAATATTGCAGATGATTTATGTTATTTAGTTAAAGCATGTTAGGGCAGGCCAACAGTTTACAGTGCTTAGGCTTTTTTTCCCCCCCGAAGCAATGATGCATTGCAACGGAATGCTTGACTTCTGGACTCCTAGTGGCAACTGCTGCTAACAAAAATATTTTAGTTTTTCCTGAAGAATTATATAAAAACAGTCTTTTAATTATTCTGCAGAAAAACTACTCATTAAATAAACTAATGAAATGTGTTTAAATATCACATTAGGAAGAATATTCCATTTAGAAAGTTCTATCAGTAAGCTAGATTGTATTCATCACCATCCTCAAGCAAGTATAGGCTGTGGAGGTACAACCAGATTATGCAATTTAGTTCTCCAAACATATCTCCCCTGAACTACATCTGTTTCATCTCGCCACTGTAGACCAATTCTAATAAGGTCCTTTCGACATTGAAGGGCGGAGGTGGCTCAGACACTAGCTCGCCAGGCTCGTAATCTGTAGTTCCCAGGTTTGAGTCCCAGCTGGGTCAGCATTGAGATTTATCTCCGCAAAATTGCCCACCCTGCCCACAGTCAGTAGGGGACACCAATGGGCTTAGAAAGGCTGCTGTCTGTCGGAAGGGATGTTAAGCCATTGCCCCGTGTGCAGGAGAGATCCATACCCTGTGCATGTTAAAGAACACACTGGATGGCCTTAGTGGGAGGCTACCATCTCTCCCAACAGCTGTTCCAGTGGGTCCCCTTCCCCAACCTTCTCTGAGCCTTTAGGGTCCATGAGACCTGGCCATTTAGCCCATGGTGTGCAAAAAAGTGCCACTCAGAGGTAAAACAACCCAACCTGTTTGACATTGTCTGCCCACCACATCCTAGGTTTCCCCTTTTTTCTGAGGATATTAGGCACACTGTTCATAACTCGAACATAGCTGTGTATATGAGCAGGATGGCCAAAGCAATGTAGTCTCTCTCCACAATATGCTGCTCAGAGGTGGTTGCTGACTCCTTTGCCTAACCTCATCATTACTTACAAAGTTGAACCACCTAATTACCAAGATACTGCATAAGCATCTAGATCAAAAGCATAAAGTATCCTGTTGCCTTGCTTACAAAGGGTCCAAATTTCACTCCCATAACTAACTCTAGGGAGAATTAAACTATTATACAGTCTAATTTTAGTCTTTAGGTGTATACATCTATTTCTCCCACTCTCCATAGATTCTTAGAAGTCCCAGCAGCTATCCCTATTCATCAGTTAATCTCATGCTGCAAATCATTAGTATCTTACATAGCTCCCAAGATAATTAAACTGAGACACCTGCTCAAAAGTGCAACCATTCAGATTAAGTGAACCACAGCCTGCCTGACCAATTTTCATCCCTTTCATTTTATCTCTGTTTATCGCCAAACTTTGCTCTAATGCCAAAAACATCATCAACAGCTTTAATGAAAGAGGTTCATCTCATAGCATCATTTGCCAAAATCATCAGCATAATCTAAATCAGAAATTTTCAGATCTCCAGACCATTTAAGCCCAAAATCTTTCAAGGTGTAAGTTCATGGTGAAATTAGCCTCCAATGAGGGGCTCCCTACAGCTATCAAAATCTTTCCCTTTCAGTGAATTTCACATAACATAATCAGTAACAAAACTAAAGAGAAAAGGAGACAAAATGCACCTTGTCAAACACCAGAAGAATGCTAAACCAATTGCTACAAGTCTTATCTCTTACACACGACTCAGTGTTATTATAGAGAGCTTTCATTATGTTAACTAACTTGTTGGGTGTACAATCTCATGATCAGCCACAAATTATGATGAGCAACAGAGTCAAAAGTGTTTTTGAAATCTACAAAGGTAGTAACCACAGGTTTCTGAAACTTGAAATCTCTAGAATTTGCCAAGTGAAAAAATCTGATCTACACATCCCATACCACTTCTGAATTAACACTGCTCATCATGCAGTTGTCCATCAACCAGATTCTTAATTCTATTAAGCAAAATCATGCAAATAACTTTTCCTGGAATAAAAAGTAGGCTGATACCCCTATAGTTATCACAAGAACTGCAATCACTTTTTGTAAAAATAGGGATAAAAATAACTAGTAAAAATACTTAGGAACCATGCCTTTATAAAAAATATTCAAAATTTCAGTCACTCATGTAGTAACAGAAGTATTCCTAGCTCTAAGCACTTGAGTAGTAATTTCATCTACTTCTGAGGATTTTGTGTAGTTTAAGTTTAGAAATAGCCATCACTTCAGACTGTAATATTGGGCCAACGTTAAAGCCAGTAATGATCTATCATCATTACAACAATGGGAGTAGAATTACCACATTGTTTAGAACAGGGTTTCTCAATGTGGGGTATGCGGTAAAATTTTTTGAGGTACGCTGTGAGAGCTCAAAAGTCTCTAGATATAGTAACAAAGTTGCTAAGTTGGCGACACTGCCGTGCAAAATTTTTTTGTGTTTATCGATATATATAATTTATGAATACAAAATTTAATGTGTATATATATTATTTCCATTGCTTTACTATAACTATAGTTGTATCTATCTATACAACGGGTATGCCAGTTACATACACATTTCCAGGGGGTATGTGAAGCATAAAAGGTTAAGAACCACTGGTTTAGAACATCACTGAAATGTTCAGACCACCTAGCCATGACAGAATCCTCACCTTTTATAACCTTACTTTGTTTATCCTTCAATCCCTACATATCTGTCTGTTTTCTACCACACAAAACATTAACTATCTGGTACAGTTCTCTGCTGTCTAACTGCTTCCTTGGCTTTGTCAGTCTAGCCAAAGATTCTTATCAGCAGCTAACTGATCCTTTACATGTTTATTAAGCTCTCTGTAATGCTTTCTGTTAGGAGTAGTAGGGTATTAAGGACATTTCTGCAGTTCTTTCTTTCCAAAATAAACTCCAGTACCTTATCACTCAAATAATTTTGCCTCCTCTGCTCCCTTTTATCTAAAAGAATACTGTTAGTGTCAAGAAAAGCCTTTTGGTATTAAGCAAACCATGGCAGTCATAAGGACTAAGTAACCTATCATGGTAAGCTTTAGCTATAACTGTCTTTCAGAACTTCTGTGTTTAAAAGTAATTTTATTAACCTTAGCACTACACTTCTTAAGTTTAAGTTGCAAGGCGCTTTTAAACCTTCCAGTGTCCACGTTGTCTTTATATGTTTGCAGAATCCGAAATGAGAGGCCAAGAACGTATGTATATATACGTTTTAGTAGAACAAAAAAAATCTATTTTTATAAAAGTAAAAATAGCTGTTATAATTTTTAAAAAATATATCTTATAAAAAATATGTAATCCAGGCTTGAAAATATTTTATTTTTTCATTTGATGCATATTTTATTAAACTACAATATAAACAATTTGATAAAGCAATGTGATTGCCATATTTTAGAAGTGCTATATGGTATTACCGATTTGTTTGTTAACATTACTCTGTATTGAAGTAATCACCTGATATAAGCTCAGAAGTTTGATTTGAACTATTATTAACAAAATTTTCCTCAAACCTCTGTAGTCTCCTGATAAATAATTAAAAAAATCCTATTTTTAGAAATAGAAGATTTTGGAAGTAATTATGGAATATGTACCTTTTTTTTTTGGTGTACTACTGTAAAAAGTGTTATTAATATTAATGTTATTGCAAAGTTCAAATTTTTTATTTCAATAAAATTCAGAGCTAAATTCTCTTTAATTTGGTATGTAACATGACTGATTTCTGTTGATTAGTTATTTATTAAAAATATTCTAACGTTGACTTGTTTATTGGACTCTACAACAAGCCTAAACTTTTCTCAAAGTATGGTATGGAGAAAAAAAATTACAGAATGGAAGAAATGTTTACTTTAAACAAGAAAATTATTTTTTTTTATTCAGAAGTCTGTAAATGGTAGCTAGGCATAAACTGGAAGGAGAGCTGTATACCAATCCCAAGTGATGCATAGAACCAGCCAGTCTAGCACCTAATGTCTGACCCTGCCTTCTCGTGGTTCAGGCAGTTAGTACCTTTTAAAAGAGATATTCTCTTTGGGAATGGAAGGGGAGGGCTGCCAGCTCAGTGTGGCCTACTGATCTTGTGATGACAAGATGCTTTTTCTTCTTTTGAACCCTGCTGAGGAGTGGTCAACTTAACAGGGTCCTGGTGCTGACCATTTATACCCACTAGACTGGACTGGTTTATGTATTTGAGCTTGATTATGGATCCTGGACTTGCTGCACTGGGGCCTCTGTTGAAGGAGAATCTGCCACTGTGTTTTCTGTTTGCTTGTGAGTTGCCCCGCCCTAAGTGAACAGAGGCATGGGATACCTTATGTCAGCTGATGGATAATCCTGATCAGAGGCCATCGCAGGTACCTGAACCTCACTTAGCTAGTTGGGTATCGTCAATCCTAAACTGGAGTAATGTGTCTCAGCAGGCCATATGGCTCTTGAAAAGGCAATGCCTGAAGTTTGTACTAGCATCAGTCACTTCAGCCTTTAATGTAGGAGGGACAGGTCTTTGCCCCATGTCTGCGATCAGGGGGCTGTTTGATATTGTTGGCCCTACCTCTCTCAATAAACGTAGTTTCTTTAAAAAGGGAGAACCTAGGAAGCAGTGGGCAGACAATGTCAAACAGGACCTTGTTGAATTGGTCTAGAGTGGCCAAATGCAGCAGCAGTAGCTCAGAACAGACACGTCTGGAGAGGAAAATTACACAGTTTGATTGGACCTCTGTAGCCCATGGCTGCATGACGATTTTGTATTTATGTATTCAGAAGTAAAGAGCCCTTCTATTCATGTGCATTATAATCATTTGTATCTATTAGTGTTTTTTAAATAAATTTTTTTTTGCCAGATGCATTTTTTTACTATAAATAAAAAAATAAATAAATACCACCTCAAGCAGCTGCTTGCCACAGAGGTCTGACAGGAGCCTGTCAGTTTATATGCCAGAGTAGAAGGTCTGTGAGGATGGCAGGACCTCAGCAGAAAAACAACACATACGTCCATGCCTTAACCCGGGGCTCAAACCCAGGTCCCTTAGATCAGTAGCCAAGCGTGCTAACCACTCGGCCATGGGACGGCTACATGACTAAAAAGTCCTATTAAATTAAAACTAGTCATATTTTTTTGTTAAATATTTTATTTTCAGAAAATCCAGAATTGCTGATTAATTTGGCATATAACATGCCATAATTCCTTTCATTAGTTATTTGGCAAAAAAAAAAGTTATAAAGTTAAATTTTTTTGGCTGATCAGAGTGAAAAAATAGTTGGATCTGGGAAGGGTAATTGCTTGAGGAGGTATTTATTTTTTTAATTCGTACCAACGATGCAGTTCTCAGAAACATTTGCTATACATTTTGCCTATTATTGATCTCACATGATGTTTTAAATTGCATTTTAGTTAATTGAATAATTTTTCTGCCCTGGTTTGTTAATGGTTTTTTTTTAGTCTACCATTTATATGTGTAGATTTTAGTTCCATTCTAAATTTTGCAGTTTTTGTTGAAAAAAGTTTTTAGCCTCCTGAGTTAAACCATGTTTGAATAGATTTGCTCTTTATGTTTTAGCTCATTTTCGGAAAAATGAACTAATGTTTTCACTTTGTTGTCTGCCTGTCCATCTGTAGACATCAAACATTTTTGTTTCTAGAGATAAAAATTCTTTTTGGGTTGAGTAGGTATTGTTGAAATATTATGTTCACTTTTGGAATCTTCCTCTAGCTTTAATAGTGGAAACAGTTGAAAATTGTAAACTTTCAAATTAATATTGCAAGCAATGTAATTACATTAGAAATTTAAATATTTAATTTTTTTTGTTATGAAATGAAATGAATATTTCTGAATGAAATGAATATTTCTGTTATGAATGAAATGTGTGCATATCACGAAGCTTGCACTAAAATTTTTGTGTTCAGAGATAAAAATCATAATAGTGTATCATGAATCATAATAGTTAATCATAATATTATTATTCATAATAGTTAATTTAAAATCGTAATAGTTAATCATAATAGTGTATCACTACCAATCCAATCCCCCCAAAAAAATAAATTTAAATTTGGGTTGGATTGGAAGTGATACACTATTATGATTCACACTTTTGGAATCTTATAAAATGGGTTCTGAAACTTTTCCAATTGCCTACACCCTCTTCACCATTGATGGAATTATTCACGGCCCCTTTTACTATTGATGAAATTTGTCACTACTCCACCTTCTTACCATTGATGAAAGTAACTTGTATTGAGATAAGAATGTTCTTATGACAGAATGCTCCAGACAGCAGTATAGGGTGTAGCACCAGAACATTCTGGTATACTAAAGGGCCTGGAGTGGCCAACTGAAGAACCTAGGGAAAAAGAGGGTTTGTGGATTAGAGTTAGCCAGGAACACTCCAGGATAAGGGGAATAGGGGAATATCGAATTTCTGTATCATCCGTGGCTGAGTGGTTAGCGTGCTTGGCTACTGATCTAAAGGACCTGGGTTCGAGCCTCGGATAAGGCATGGACGTTTGTGTTGTTTTTCTGCTGAGGTCCTGCCATACTCACAGACCTACTACTATGGCATATAAACAAGGCTCCTGTCAGACCTCTGTGGCAAGCAGCTGCTAAATTGGGTATTTATTTTTATTCTTCAATCCATTTAGTGACAAAAGTTTTCAGAATTAGATGACAATATTTATGTAATGCAGTGGCAGCATTACTGCCATTTTGGTAAAAGTTTCACTAGCATACAGATACCCATGGTTCCTTCTAGCGATTACAGGGAAGATATCACATTTTATAGTGCCTCATGCAACTCTCACATGTGATTGGCTGCAATGTCACGAGAAATTAGCATGTTCTGCCATGTTTTTAGCACTAACACTAATTTTTTTTTATTTCCAAATTCTCTACCCCATGTTTTTATTAAGGTATCCACCACTTTTCATTGTGATCTGTGTAGAACCTTCTCTACATCGCTCTGAGTACTGTCAGTTTAATTATAACCACCCTGTACTTATGTATTACCAGATGGACTGCATAAGAGTATGATTGATTACATATTAATTAACAGCAAATGGGCTAGTTCTATTAGGAATACCAGGTCATATAGGGGAGCTGAAATTGGATCAGACTATTACTTTGTTAAAAGTGTCTTGCAACTTAAACTTAAAAACTGTTGTGCTAAGTAAAAAATTTACTTCTAATTCTGAAGCTCTGAAAGACCCAGTTATAGCTAAAGCTTACCATGATCAGTTATTCAGTCATTATGATAGTCATGGTTTGCTTAGTACTGAAGTTGAGGAAGAATGGAATCATTTTAAACAGGCTTTTTTTTTAAACTAATAGTACTCTTTTAGGAAAACAGGAGCAGAGGAAGCAGAGTTATTTGAGTCATAGGGCTCTTGAGCTTATTTCAGAAAGAAAACCATAGGAATGTCCTTAATCAATACCCTACTAGTCCTAATAGAAAAATTATACAGAGCATAATAAATGTGTAAAGTTAGCTGCTGATAAGAATCTTTGGCTTAATGGCTTGGCTGAAAAAACTGAGGAAGCAGTTAGACAGCACAACAGCAGAGAGGTGTACCAGATAGCTAATGTTTTGTGTTATAGGAAACCTATAGGTATATAGGGATTGAAGGATAAACAAGGTAAGGCTTATAGAAGGTAGGATTCTGTCATGGCTAGTGGGCTGAGCATTTCAGGGATGTTCTAAACAATGTGGTTAGTTCTGTTCCCATTGTTTGTAATGATGATAGATGCATTGGTGGCTTTAATGTTGGCCCTATAACACAATCTGAACTTAGTTTGGCTATTTCTAAACTTAAACTTCATAAATCCCCAATGGTAGATGAAATTACTATGGAAATGCTTAGAACTGGGAATGTTTCGGTTACCACTTGAATGACTGAAATTCTGAATATCTTTTATGATAAAGGCTTGGTTCCTAAGGATTTTATCAGAGCTATTATTATCCCTATTTTCAAAAAAGGTGATCGCAATTCTTGTGATAAGTGTAGGGGTATCAGCCTACTTTCTGTTCCAGGTAAAATTTTTGCATGATTGTGCTTAAGAGAATTTAAGAATCTGGTTGACAGTCAATTGCATGATGAGCAATATGGATTCAAAAGTGGTAGGGAATGTGTAGATCAGATATTTTCACTCTGGCAGATTCTTGAAAAATGTTTAAAGTTTCAGAAACCTTTGGTTTCTTGATTTCAAAAAGGCTTTCAATATTGTTGAATGTCATAATTTATGGTTGATTGTGAGATCGTATAGCATACCAGGCAAATTAGTTAACATAATGAAAGCTCTCTATAATAACACTGAGTCCTGTGTGAGAGTTGGTAAGGCTTGTAGCAATTGGTTTAGCATTACTTTTGGTGTTCGACAAGGGTGCATTTTGTCTCCTCTTTTCTGTAGTTTGGCTATTGATTATGTTATGCAAAATTCATTGCAAGGGAAAGATTTTGGCCTTAAATGGTCTAGAGATACGAAAATTTCTGATTTAGATTATGCTGATGATTTTGCCCTTTTGGCAAATGATGTTGATGAGATGAACTCTTTCATTCGAGCTGTTGATGAAACTGGTAGTAGAGTAGGTTTGGTTATAAACAGAGAGAAAACTAAAGTGATGAAAATTGGTCAGGCAGGCTGTGATTCAGTTAATCTGAGTGGTTGCAGTCTTGAGCAGGTGTCACAGTTTAATTATCTTGGGAGCTATGTAAGAATAATGGTGATGTGCGGCATGAGATTAACAGACGAATAGGGATTGCTGCTGGGACTTTTAAGAATCTATGGAGAGTGTGGAGAAATAGGCGTATACATCTAAAGACTAAAATTAGACTGTATAATAGTTTGGTTCTTTCTAGGGTTAGTTATGGTAGTGAAACTTGGGCCCTTTGTAAACAAGATAACAGGAAATCAGATGCTTTTGATTCTAGATATGTATGTATGTAGTATCTTGGGCATTAGGTGGTTTAACTTTGTAAGTAATGATGAGGTTAGGCAAAGGAGTCGGCAACCTCCTTTAAGCAGCATATCATGGAGAGAGAGACTCCATTGGTTTGGCCATATTGACCCTATGGATAATTATAGATTAGCGAATAGGGTTATGAACAGTGTGCCTAAAGGATTCAGAAAGAGGGGGAGACCTAGAATGTGGTGGCAGACAGTGTCAAACAGGATCTTGTTAGAATTGGTGTGCAGTGGCAAATGCAGCAGATAATAGCTCATGATAGATATGCTTGGAGAACCAAATTGCGTGGTGTGGTTGGACCTCTGTAGCCCATGGCTGCTGAGGATGATGAACAGATCAGGAGAGAGAATGGGAAAATAGATAAAGGGTTAAGGAAAAGGTCTTATGATTTAGTTACTGAAAGGAGTTTCTCATTTTTAGCTTACAGCTTTTAGCTTTAATTCTTATTTTTACAATGAAGCCAATTTTTTTTATACATTGCACATTCAATTGCATCTAGCTGTGATCCCCCACTCCCCTCTAAGGTGTGACCTCCCATAGGGTTGTGACCCACAGTTTGTGAAACACTTATAAAGGCATTTTAACTGCACCCACTAATGGTGGAAAATTTTGAAAATTTCAAAAGTTTAAATGAATGTTGCAAATGATATATTTTGGCTAGAAATTGGATATTGTATTGGTGGAGTGTGGTGATCAAGAGGTTTATGTTGACAGCAACAATTTGTTCCTTCAGTCCCAGGTTGGGTGAGGATAAAACAACTTTTTGTTTTAAGAGATTAATGAAAAATTCTTTTTGAGTTGAATAAGTACTAACGAAACATGATTCATAATTTTTTTCAATCCTCCAAATGGCTTAAATTTTCCATTGTTAGAGTGTGCTAAATGTAAAAAATTTAAAACTTGAAGTAATATTGCAAATGATATATTCATGCTACAAATTAGAAATTCTGGTGGTGGAATGTATGAAGAACAGAATAATCAATAGTAATATGGGCTTAAATTATAATTGGCTATAATTTGACCAGCTGTACTTTATTTTTATAAATTTAGTACTTAATTTTAAAGTTTTCAATATAAATAAAAAAATAAATACAGTGGCAGAAATTGAAAAAAGAACACCATTAACAATTGAAGCGTAATCTATGAGATTTATTTAGTAGAAACAACTTGTTGAGAAAGGATAGTGATCACATATGTGAAGTGATTCAATGTTTATTTTACTTTTTAATGAGTATTACATTTTATAGAAGGCACATTATAATAAGGTGTTGAACCTCCTCGAGCAGCAATACAAGCTTCCAATCTGGCATGCAATCGATTGTACAAATGCTGGATATCACACTGGGGGATACCATTCTATACGCTTTCAACTTGAACCCGTAATTTAGCATTGGTCGTTGCCTGCCGCGGTCCACAGAAGAGTCTTTGTCTTATCCAGTCCTAGACACACTCGATTGGAGAAAAGTCCAGAGAGCATGCTGGCCAAGGGAGTTGGTGCACTGTCTGAAGAGTATGTTGAGTTGTCTGGGCAGAGTGTGGGTGGGCATTATCCTACTGGAATATCGCATTTGGGATTGCACTCAAATGTGGCAGGATGACTAGCTGCACGATGTCGTTGATGTACGTATTGCTATTCAGTGTACCCTGTACAAACACCGACACGTGTGAGAGTGATAGCTATTCGCTTCCCACACCATGATGCCCGGCTTGGGCCCTGTGTGTCACTGGCGTATGCACAATGGAAGAAGCTGCTCACCTTGTTGCCTTCGGACGTGTAAATGACCATCACACACACCTAAGCAGAATTGGCTTTCATTACTGAAGACCACAGATTACCATTCTTCCCTCCAGTGAACTGGGGCGGGAGTGGCTCAGTCAGTAGCGTGCCAGGCTCGTAACCTGTAGTTCCCAGGTTCGAGTTCCAGCTGAGTCAGCGTTGAGATTTATTTCTGCAAAAATCCCCGCCCTGCCCACGGTCAGTAGGGGACACCGATGGGCTTGGAAATGTCGCTGCCCGTCATATGGGACATTAAGCCATGGTCCTGTGTGTGGGAGAGCCATACCCTGTGCACGTTAAAGAACATGCTGGATGGCCTTGATGGGAGGCTACTATCTGTCTCCCAACAAAAACATCTGTCTCCAGTGGGTCCCCTCCCCCAACTTTCTCTGAGCCTTCGGGGTCCATGTGACCTGGCCATTTTGCCCATGATGTGCAAAAAAGTGCCGCTCAGAGGTGAAACAACCCAACTCTCCAATGAACTTGTTCTTGACACAACTGCAAACGTGCTCGACAGTGATGAGGTGACAGTGGTAAACTTGCCAGTGACACACGTCCATAGTCCTGCTTCCAAAAGACATTTGCATATTGTTCTTGTAGACACCCTTGGTACCACAGAGGATCGAATTTGTGATGCTGTAGCTGTCTACTCTACCACCGCTGTCCACCTGATACACTGATCCTCTCGTGCGTCCATAACTCTGTGTTGCCCAGAACCATGTCTATGAGTGTGCGAATGCTCTTCTGACCATCGATGCCACCATCATACCACTGCTGATACCTCTCGTTTAATGCGGTGTGCAATTTGACAAAAAGACCAACCTGCTTCCCGAAGACCCACTATACCACCTTGCTCAAACTCCACTAACTGAACAAATGTTGCATGCCTGCATCATCCAGACATGGTAGCTTCTTCAAAGAACACTGAACAACATGACACAAGATGAATAACTTCTTTCTTCACGCCCTAGTCCCTAAATACGCACTGCGTACATTTGCATGTTGTTGTCCTCAGTGACATCATTATTTCATCCAATGACTTTCAATCTTGGATTACGGTTTCTGCTGTCCTTAACTATTAACATATTATAATATGACATTCCTAAAGGAATTCCTTCTGGGTGTTCTTTTTTCAATTTCTGCCAGTGTGGTATTAATATATTATTTTATTTACATAACTATTGTATATAAATATTGGATGATTTGCCCCTTAACCCTGGGGGATAAGAAAATCCAACTTTTCAAATTTAAGCGATAAATGAGATATGCTTTTTGTGTTTTAAGGGCCAATAATATATTATTATTTACATTTTCCAATTACCCATTATACTAATTGCTACTATTAAAGGGTGCAAACTTTGGAAAATGAGAAGCTTCATTTTCTCTGACAACATCAGGCTCTTTTACCTCTTAGTGGGACTTTTTTGCACACAATGGGCTAAATGGTCAGGTTACAAGGAAACTAAGGGCTCAGAGGAGGTTGGGGGTGGATGGGGATCCATTGGACTGCTGTTGGGAGATAGAATGTAGCCTGCCATTAAGGTCATCCAGTGTGTTCTTTAATGTGCACAGGGTATGACTCTCCCGCACATGGGCCATGGCTTTACATTCCATATGATGGACAGTGACCTTTCCAAGCATCAGTGTCCCTTACTGACCAGAGGGTGGGGGAGGGGGTGGAGAAAAATCTCATTGCTGACCTAGGTGGTACCTAAACCTGAGAAATGCAGATTACTGACTGAGCCACTCCAGCCCCTCTCTGAAAATGAGCATCTCATGTTCACCAGAGGTGACATGTTA
Source organism: Ryuthela nishihirai (assembly GCA_038380435.1). Lineage (NCBI taxonomy): Eukaryota > Metazoa > Arthropoda > Arachnida > Araneae > Heptathelidae > Ryuthela > Ryuthela nishihirai. The sequence continues at coordinate 2,061,531 of JAWZYU010000032.1, read as the reverse complement.
TATTTCTAGTTACATTTTAAATTTTACTCCTTTTGGCATTTGTTTTAGCGACAAAAAGTCACCAATGTTGCTAGAAATTCCAATATTCTTGGGTGATAGATGAGAAGCATTTCTGTGATGACATAATAACAGCTGCTTGATTACTGAAGTGTAATGTAATTGGCATATTGTTTCCCATCATAAATATTTTTGTGTACAGGTTGAGCAATTAATTTTTTTATAGCAAAAGAACTTCAAATGGTTGTATTATAGTTTTTTTTTTGGGGGGGCGGGGGTATTCTATTTAACTATAAGAGGTGTTTATCAACTATGCAGAGGTGAATTTGTTATATTTTCACTGGCTATGCATAGGTAAACATGTATTTTCCTGTAATTATTACGGAGATTCTCATGATTAAGGGTTAACTTTCTCACTACTGTTGTTGCTGTTTCTGATTAAATGCTTTTGTTCAGGAGCAGTAGGAAGTGTATTTATTTCTGAACAGGCTTCTAAGTCCATCTTTAACATAATAAAGAGTGAAGTAGTGTTTTTTTTAAATAATTCTCATCTAGCACCTTGAGAAATCCAGAAAAATATGACCTGCTCCTTGTAGCAATATTTTTTCATTAGATTTCTGATTGTTGTGCTTGAGGAAAATAATTGAACAGAAAACAACTTCAGTTGATTATCATCATTAATAGTTTACAGGCAATTTAAAAACTTAGTTAATTTAATAATTTGTTTCACAGTGCAAAAGCAATAAATCTAGTTAGCTTCATTTCAAGTATACCATATTCTTCATTGGTGCCTGTTTATCTGTATAAATTTGCAAGAGAAAAGCTTTCTGGCATTACTCAAGTTTTGCTCCATATGTAAGCACTTTAAAGAAGGATGCTAGCTAGATTGAAACCAGCTGTTGAAACAAGAGTATAGTGGGTGGGAAAGTAATCACATGTTTCTTTTTATAAATACAAAGAAAAGCAGAGCACAGAGTTGATAATATTTTATAATGATGTATAACAGAATATTTTGTCCAAGAGAAAGCTGATTGGAGGCATAAGTGTTTTTTGTTGAGATTGATTGAACAATATCTTCTATATAAGCACTTATAAAACATCTTAGTAAACTATTTACTAGACAAACAGTTAAACCCAGGAACATATTATATCCTCTTGCATACCCTGTAAAAAGAAGTGTAATTTAATGAGAGTTATTTGTAATGTAATAAATAATTGTATATCAAATGAAAGCATGTGACATGGGGAATATCATGGGCTACATCAAGTTATGTCCCTTCCCCCACCCCACCCCAAAAAAGGGGCAGGGAAAGTTCATTGGGAGGATTGATCATAAGTTGTATAACAATGAAAGATTGTGGCATGGAGAACATATTTATATATATATAAAATATATCAGGTTTCTCACAATGCATGCAATTGTAGCCAAGATCATTTAAAAAATTTTCAGCAAAACACAACTTTAGGACTTTTCCCTGCAGTGACTAACATATATAGGTTATGTTGACTGAAAGAGCCTTTTATTCTGAATAATATAACAGAATTTCAAATTAAAATGTCTACTTAATCCTAATTAAAAAAAATGATTAACTGTCTTTGCACACTTTAAGTGTTAATGATTTAATTGGTCACTGTATAAAACGAAAATTTGGAATTTAACCTTTATAACCGGCCAGGACTAGCACCTAATGTCTGACCCCGCCTTCTTGTGGTGCAGGCCATTAGTACCTTTCGAAAGAGATATTCTCTTTTGGAAGGGAATGGAAGGGCTTCCAGTTCAGTATGGCCTACTGATCTGGTCATCTATGGCTAATTTTTTCTTTTTTTTTCAACCCTGCTGAGGAGTGGTCAACTTCACAGAGTCCTGGTGCTGACCATTTATACCTACTAGACTGGACTTGTTTATGGATTTGAGCTCGATTATGGATCTTGGACTTGCTGCACTTGTGGGCTTCTGTTGAGGGAGAATCTGCTGCTGTGTTTTCTGTTTGCTTCTGGGTTTCCAGCCCTAAGTGAACAGAGGCATGGGATACTTTATGTCAGCTGATGGATAATCCTGATCAGAGGCCATCGCAGGTACCTGAACCTCACTTAGCTAGTTGGGTATCGTCAATCCTAAACTGGAGTAATGTCTCTCAGTCAGGCCATAAGGCTCTTGAAAAAGTTCACTTGAAAAGGTGGTGCCTGCCAGCATCAGTGACTTCAGCCTTGAGCAGAGGAGGAACAGGTCTTTGCCCCATGCCTATGATAAGGGGACTGTTTGATATTGTTGTCCCTACCTATCTCAATAAACCTAGTTTCTTTAAAAAAAACCTACTAATTACTTTCTCTCTGTAGGAACATGAGAACATTACATAGAGATTATTTTCTTTATGTCCTCATGCAATAATTCCAGTGCTATAACCTAGATATTCTAGGCTTGCAAGAGACTAGATGGACAGGTAAAGGTGAGATACTTAAAAATAACTGTAAAATTCTCTTTTCAGAGAGGGAGGATGGAAAACATCTCCAAGGTGTAGGTTTTCTTCTCAGCAGACACGCCAGTGATTCTCTGCTAGGATATGACTGCATTAATGAAAGGTTTCTTACAGCAAAATTTCAGACAAGCATTAAAAACTTGAATGTTATCTGCTGTTATTTCCCCACTCAGGATGCCAATGAGGATGAGAAGGGTAGGTTTTATGACAACTTCAGGATATTTTGAATTCTGTCAAGGGGATATTACCCTTGTTCTAGGTGACTTCAATGCCAAAGTTGGTACTGACTCTGACCTTTAGGAAGGGGTGATGGGCCCTTTTGATATTTGTAGCTGCAATGGCAATGTCTCCTACAGGCATGTAAAATTAATGGTTTACAAATAACTAACACATACTACAAACACCGGGACATTTATAAATATACATCGGTTGCACAGGAATATGATAGATTATATTTTAATTAAGAGCAAATGGGCTAGTTCAGTTAGGAATACCAGATCATACAGGGGAGCCAAAATTGGATCTGACCATTACCTGACCAAAAGTGTTTCCCAGCTGAAGCTTAAGAAATGTTGTGCTAAAGTTAAGAAAATTACTTTCAACACTGAAGGTCTGAAAAATCCAGATATAGCCAAAACATGCCATGATAGGCTACTTAGTCAGTATGAAAATTGTGGTTGCTTGCTTCTGAAGTTGAGAAAGAATGGGATCAGTTTAAACAGGCTTTCCTTGAAACCAATAATACTCTTTTGGGTAAAAGGAAACAGAGGAAACAAAATTATATGAGTGATAAGGCTATGAAACTTGTTTCTGAAAGAAGGAAGTGCAGGATTAATATGAATCAACACCCTTCTTAGCCCTAACAGAAGGCATTACAACAAGCTTAATAAACATATAAAGGATCAGTTAACAGCTGATAAGAATCTGGCTTGATAGCCTGGCTAACAAAGCAGAGGAAGCAGTTAGACAGCACAACAACAGGGGGTTGTACAGATTGTTAATGTTTTATGTGGGAAGAAACAGACAGGTACACAGGGATTGAGGGATAAATATGGCAAGGTGGTTGAAGATGAGGATTCTGTGATGGCTAGATGGGCTGAGCATTTCAGAGATGTTCTAAATGTGATTATTTCTATTCCCATTGTTTGTAATGAGGATAGATGCATTACTGGCCTTTATGATAGCCCTATACCACATTCCGAAGTTGCATTGGCTATCTCTAAATTAAAACTGCATAAATCCCCAGGGGTGGACGAAATCACCACTAAAATGTTTAGAGCTGGGAACACTTGTGTTGTCACATGGTTGACAGAAATTTTGAATGTTTTTTATGACTTTGTTCCTAAGGATTTTACTAGAGCTGTTATTATACCTATTTTAAAAAAAAATGATTGTAGTTCTTGTGATTATTGTAGGAGAATTAGTTTACTTCCTGTTCCAGGTAAGTTTTTTGTATTTTTATACTTAATAGAATTAAGAATTTGGCTGATGGGCAACTGCATGATGAACAATGTGGATTCAGAAGTGGTAGGGGATGTATTGTTCAAATATTTTCACTTAAGTAGATTCTTGAGAAATGTTTATAGTTTCAGTAACCCGTGGTTGCTAGCTTTATAGATTTCAAAAAGGCTTTTGAATTTGTGGTTGATGGTTAGATCATATGGAATACTTGATAAGTTAGTGTAATGAGAGCTCTCTATAATAATACTGAGTCGTGTGTGAGAGTTGGTACGTCTTGCAGCGATTGGTATAGCATTGCTAGTGGAGTTAGACAGAGGTGCATTTTGTCTCCTTTTCTCTTTAGTTTGGTTATTGATTATGTAATGCCAAATTCTTTGCAAGGGAAAAATTTAGGCCTTAAATGGTCTAAAGGGTTTAAAATTTCTGATTTATATTATGCAGATGATTTGGCCCTGTTGACTACTGATGTTGATGAGATGAATTCGTTCATTAGGGCTGTTGAGACTGTCATTAAAGTAGGTTTGGTGATAAGTAGAGAAAAAACTAAAGTGATGAAAATTGATCAGGCAGATGGTGCTTCAGTTGCTTTGAATGGCTGTATTGAACAAGTGTCTCTGTTTACATATCATGGGAGCTATGTAACAGATACTAGAGATTTGTGGCATAAAATAAATAGAAGAATAGGGATTGCTGCTGGGATTTTTAAGAATCTATGGAGTGTATGGAAAAATAGATGTGTACACTTAAAGACTAAAATTAGGCTGTATAATAGTTTAGTTATTTCTACAGTTTTATATGGTAGAGAAACATGGACTCTTTGTAAGCAGGATAACAAGAAACTTGATGCCTTTGATTCTAGATGCTTGCACAGTATCTTGGGCATTAGGTGGTTCAACTTTGTAAGTAATGATGAGGTTAGGCAAAGGAGTTTGCAACCTCCTTTAAGCAGCAGATTGTGCATAGAGCAACTCCATTGGTTTTGTTATGTTGCCCGTATGCACAGCTGCAGATTGGCAAAGAGGATTATGAACAGTGTACCTAAGGGTATCAGGAAAAGGGGATGACCTAGGATGCGATGGGCAGACATTGTCAAACAAGACCAAGAATTGACCTAGAGTGGCTAAATGCAGCAGCTGTAGCTCAAAAGAGATGCTTCTGGAAAGCAAAATTACACAGTCTGGTTGGACCTCTGTAGCCCATGGCTGCATGAGGATTTGTATGTATGTATGCAAAGAAAGATATCAGTGTTTTATCCAAGCAATGCAAATAACATAAATTCTATATGTTGGTTGGAAAATATTGATATATTTCTTTATATGCAATTATATAAAGTAAGTGATGAAGTTAGCTGGAGTCAGCCTTTGAGCAGCATCATGTGCAGAGAGGGACTAAATTGGCTTGTCCATGTTGCCTGCATACAGAAGTGTGGATTAGTAAGCTGAGTTGAGCATAAAGACCTCGGAAGAGAGTAGCCCAGAAGAAGTATGCAGTGGATGGACAATGCCAAACAGAAACTTGTTAGAATTGTACAGTAATAATATATATCTGCCATTATAGCTCAGTATAGACATGTTTGAAAGACTAAATTGCTGGTTAGACCCCTACAGCCCATGGCTTTCTGAGGATATACACAGTCATATCAGAATAATATGACCACCTACCATACATATATTATGGTAGGTTGTCATATTATTCTGATACGACTGTGTATATGCACTATATACACTTGAGGACACACTTGGTCTGATAGCAGCCTACTGAAGTCTTTACTCTTTTTTTTGCATGGGGGGTGGCAAAAACCTTAAGATTTTTCTTTTTATCAGCAGAGTAAATAGAAGCTTCTATTCATTGAAATGAATGGTTTAAAATATTGTAGAATATCGCCCTAATACTGTGAAAGTGGAAATTTGCTCTGGATAATTGCCATTTGCTGCAAATAAATGCTTCATTTGACAGTAGTTAAAAGAAGGGGGAAATCGATAAATTGCTTTACTCAGTCAAATCTGCAAAATAAACAACTTCTGTACCAATGTATCAGATCCGTACCTGGTCTAGTGGTTAGTGTACCTGACTACTAAACCAGTGGACATGTCCCTGTGTACCTGTTTGTTGTGTGACAAATAAGGATAATATAATAGAACTTCTAGTATCTATGTCCTTTGTATAGGGGAGTATCTTCTTCCCTTTAAAAGGAAGTAATGGTAGCTAAGTAGTCACTGGAAGGAGAGCTATGCACCAATCCCCTGTGATGATGCATAGAACCAGCCAGGCGTAACACCTAATGTCCGACCCCGCCTTCTCGTGGTGCAGACCATTAGTACCTTTCAAAAGAGATACTCTCTTGTGGAAGTGAATGGAAAGGGAGGGCTGCCAGATTAGTGTGGCCTACTAATCTGGACAACTATGGCTAATTTTCTTTTTTTTCTACCCTGCTGAGGAGTGGTCAACCACACAGGGTCCTGGTGCTGACCATATATACCAACCTGAACAGAATTATGGCTCTGAGCTTGATTATGGATCCTGATTTTGCTGCACTGGTGGGCTTCTGTGGAGGGAAAATCTTCCGCTGTGTTTTCTGTTTGTAGGTTGACAGCCCCAAGTGAATAGATTCACAGGATATGTTTATCAGCTGGTGGATAATCCTGAGCAGAGGTCATCGCAGGCACCTCAACTCTTTGCTTCTATTGGCATCGTCAAATTCTACATTGGAGGAAGTCTTCCAGTGTAGATGGCTTCAGGCTTTAGTGGTGGGGGAACGGGACTTTGCCCCATGTCTGCGATTAGGGGGCTGTTTGATATTGTCAGCATTCCTCAATAAACATAATTTCTTTAAACATCCCACTAACCATTTTCTCTCCATAGGTAGTTGGAATGTGAGGACTCTGCACAGAGCTTTTTCTCTTGATGTCCTCACACAAGAATTCCACCATCATAATTTAGATATTCTCAGCTTGCAAGAGACCAGATGGACAGATAAAGGTCAGATTCTTAAAAATAATCTTAAATTTCTCTTTTCAGGGAGGGACGACAATAAGCATCACCAAGGCGTGAGTCTGCTTCTCAGCAGACACGCTAGTGATGCTCTTCTAGGATATGAGTGCATTAATGAAAGGTTTCTTACAGCAAAATTTCAGACAAGTGTTAAGACTTGAATGTTATCTGCTGTTATGCCCCCACTGAGAATGCCGATGAGGATGAGAAGGATAGGTTTTATGGACAACTTCAGGATATTTTGAATTCTGTCAAGAAAGGAGATATTACCCTTGTTCTAGGTGACTTCAATGCTAAAGTTGGTACTGACTCTGACTTGTGGGGAGGAGTAATAGGCCCTTTTGTTATTGGTAGCTGCAATGGCAATGGGCAACGTCTCCTACAGGTAAGTAAACTCAATGGTTTCAGAATAACTAACATTTATTACAAACACCGTGACATACATAAGTACACATGGGTTTCACCTGATGGGCTGCATAAGAATATGATTGATTATATATTAATTAACAGCAAATGAGCTAGTTCTGTTAGGAATACCAGGTCATATAGGAGAGCTGAAATTGGATCTGACGATTACCTTGTTAAAAGTGTCTTGCAACTTAAACTTAAAAAGTGTTGTGCTTGGGTTAAAAAATTTACTTTTAGTACTAATGCTCTGAAAGACCCAGTTATAACCAAAGATTACCTGATAGGTTACTTAATCATTATGACAGTCATGGTATGCTTACTACTGAAGTTGAGGAAGAATGGGATCATTTTAAACAGGCTTTTTTGGACACTAACAGGACTCTTTTAGGAAAAAAGGAGCAGAAGAGGCAGAATTATCTGAGTGATAAGGCACTTGAGCTTATTTTGGAAAGAAAGAACTGCAGGAATGTCCTTAATCAGTACCTTACTAGTCCTAATAGAAAACATTACAGAGAGCTTAAAAACGTGTAAAGGATCAGTTAGCTGCTGATAAGAATCTTTGGTTTGATGGCTTGGCTGACAAAGCCAAGGAAGCAGTTAGACAGCACAACAACAGAGAGCTTTACCAGATAGTTAATGTTTTATATGGTAGAAAATGGACAGGCATATAGGGATTGAAAGATAAACAAGGTAAGGTTATAGAAGGTGAGGATTCTGTCATGGCTAGGTGGGCTGAGCATTTCTGTGATGTTCTAAACAATGTGGTTAGTTCTACTCCCATTGTTTGCAATGATGATAGATGCATTGGTGGCTTTAATGTTGGCCCTATAATACAGTCTGAAGTTATTTGGGCTATACTTAGACTTCATAAATTCCCAGGGGTAGATGAAATTACTACAGAAATGCTTAGAGCTGGGAATGTTTCAGTTACCACTTGGATGACTGAAATTCTGAATATCTTTTATGATAAAGGCATGGTTCCTAATGATTTTACCAGAGTTATTGCTTTCCCTATTTTCAAAAAAGGTGATCGCAGTTCTTGTGATAACTATAGGGATATCAGCCTACTATCTGTTTCAGGTAAAGTTCTTTCCATGATTGTGCTTAATAGATTTAAGAATCTGGTTGACAGTCAATTGCGTGATGAGCAATGTAGATTCAGAAGTAATAGGGATGTGTGGATCAGATATTTTCCCTTGGGCAGATTCTTGAGAAATGTTTAGAATTTCAGAAACCTTTGGTTGCTAGCTTTGTTGATTTCAAAAAGGCTTTCGACTGTTGATCGTCATAATTTGTGGCTGATTGTGAGATCATATGGTATACCAGACAAGTTAGTTAACATAATGAAAGCTCTCTATAATAACACTGAGTCGTGTGTGAGAGTTGGTAAGGCTTGTAGCAATTGGTTTAGCATTACTTCTGGTGTTCGACAAGGGTGCATTTTGTCTCCTTTTCTCTTTAGCTTGGTTATTGATTATGTGCGAAATTCACTTCGAGGGAAAGATTTTGGCCTTAAATGGACTGGAGATATGAAAATTTCTGATTTAGATTATGCTGATGAACTCTTTCATTTGAGCTGTTGATGAAACTGGTAGTAGAGTAGATTTGGTTATAAGCAGAGAGAAAAGTAAAGTGATGAAAATTGGTCAGGCAGACTGTGATTCAGTTAATCTGAATGGTTTCAGTCTTGAGCTGGTGTCAGTTTAATTATCTTGGGAGCTATGTAAGAGATAATGGTGATGTGCGGCATGAAATTAACAGATGACTAGGGATTGCTGCTGGGACTTTTAAGAATCTATGGAGAATGTGGAGAAATAGGCGTATACACCTAAAGACTAAAATTGGACTGTATAATAGTTTGGTTCTTTCTAGGGTTAGTTATGGTAGTGAAACTTGGACACTTTGTAAACAAGATAACAGGAAACTAGATGCTTTTGATTCCAGATACTTACACAGTATCTTGGGCATTAGGTGGTTCAACTTTGTAACTAATGATGAGGTTAGGCAAAGGAGTTTGCAACTTCCTTTAAGCAGCATATTGTGCAGAGAGAGACTCCGTTGGTTTGGCCATGTTGCCCGTATGAATAATTATAGATTGGCAAATAGGGTTATGGTGTTCCTAAAGGCCTCAGAAAGATGGGGAGACCTAGGATGCAGTGGGCAGACAATAGCAAACAGGACCTTAGAATTGGTGTACAGTGGCCAGATGCAGTAGATGTAACTCAGGACAGACTTGCTTGGAGAACTGAATTGCACGGTCTGGTTGGACCTCCGTAGCCATGATGATGATTGTGAAGATATCCTTAAACTTGCATTTTTAGATATTTAGCAATTGGCCAGTTTTGCTAGTTCAAAATTGCCCACATCTGAATGTTAATATATATGTAATGTAATAGTGTGTGTAATTTTTTTAATTTAAATATAAATATATTGAGAACTCTTTAATCCTTTAACACTAATATTTTAGTGGAAAGGCTGCCATCTGTCTGATGGGACATAAAACTGTGGCCCCATGTACAGGAAAGCCATACATTGTGCCTATTAAAGAACACACTGATGATTTTGATGGAAGGCTTCCATCTGTCTCCGAACAGCTGTCCAGTGGGTCTCCTTCCCCCATCATCTCTCTGTCCTTTGGATCCCTGTGATCTGTCCAGTTAGCCCATTGTGTGCAGAGATGCCACTCAGATGTTGAAACAACACAAAGGTCATTTTTTGGTATAGCGACACATATCACTGTCATTGACAAAAAAAAAAAATTATAGATAGTAGCTGCCATTGAGCTTTTAGCATTTTTGTTCATTTAGATATTAAAACCTTGTAGCAGCATTTGAAATTATTAATACTCTAATAAATATATTCAGGCATAGGATAGTATATCCTATGGTATATATATATGGTATATATGAAAGTATTTCACAGTGAAAGTAAATTGACGCTAGGTGAAAGTATTTGACATGAAAGGATTACTTCATACTAGCTGAACATACCCGGCACTGCCCGGGTATCACTTTTAACCTGTATATTCTTCTTTTCACTGCACCAAAGGTAAATTTTGTAATCCCCCCCTCCCCGACATTTTAGCACAGATTTTCAACAGGAAGAAATTTGTCCAATGTTGACTTGGATCGTTGTCGACGTCAGCGAGCTCTCTCATAGCCTGTGTCTTAGTTTCTGCGTAAGGTATCAAGAATTTTATTTCCATTACCACAGATTTTGCTGCCCAATGGCTCCTGTGATATTTGTCCGCACGGTCGAAACTTCCTTTCAACATTCCCCGTGTGCCCCGGTGATTGGTTTAAAAATCAGGTTCTCATTTGGCCCATGGCTTTGTTTCTACACAAATTGTGACAGCTCGTGTATCACTTTTAATCTGCATATTTTGTTGTTTTGTGCACTAATGGTTAGTTTTGTGAGTATCCCCCCCCACCCTTGACATTTTATGAAATTTTGAACATGAAGAATTTCCCAGTGTTGCAAAGGTCATTGCTGACTCGGTGCGTGCTCTCAGAGCCCGTGGCAAACGATTGAGATATTTTTATTTCGTCAGATTTTGGCATTCTGTAATTCCCGATGTACTTTACCGAAAGGTCACAAATTTCTCAGGTGGGTTCCCCGTGCCTGACCCCATTTTTGGTTAGAAAATTGGGTCCCTAGCTGCAATGCAACGCTTAAATAATGCTTTTGGAAATGTGGGGAATCTGGCAATGGCATCAGATTTGCAGTAGAAGTTTTAAATGCTATTTTAACACTTTACTTTCACAGTTAGGGAGCAGAAAATGGCAACAGTAAATTTGACAGCGATTCTCATTTCCCATAGGAATAGCATGGTAAATATTTTTGATTCTAGCAATCCCTCCTTTTGGACTTTTGACCTGAAATTTGTCACTGCAATCCAGACCACAACCAGAAACATTCTCTGAAAATTTGGAGCATGTACGTTGATTTCCCAATGAGTTACAGCTGCCACAGACACACCTTCTTTTATTATACAGATTTGTTTCTGAATTTAGATATTTTTTTATTTTAAATTTGATTTCTCTTTTATAGATTTGAGAATAATCAGGCAGATTACCAATGGCAGTAAATTCTTATCATGGAGGTGGAAGTGATGACAGTGGGTATCCTCAGTTAGACCTTAGTGGAAAGCTGATTATTAAAGCTCAGCTTGGAGATGATATTCGCCGAATACCAATCCACAATGAAGATATTACCTATGATGAATTAGTTCTCATGATGCAACGGGTATTTCGAGGCAAACTAGATGCAAATGAAGAAGTTCTTATTAAATATAGAGATGAAGGTAAGTCTCCAGAAGTGAAAAAACCTTTGGCTTATATAATATATGCTTTAAACAGAGCTTGTTGTGTGAATTCTTTTTCATTTAAATGTATGATTGATATGTTTGATTGCAGCAGTAGTTTGTATTAGTATTTATTGAAAATATTTTTATTTAACAAATAAAATAGTTTCCTACTACATTAGTTTAAGAGCTAGAAATGTATTTTTAACGTATTAAAAAAAAAAGATCCATACCCATACCTTGATTTAAAAATGATAAATTTAGTAATTTTTCTCTGTAATGAACTAAGTATTTTATTACCTTTATTATTTGTGAAGAAACTTCTCTGTTGTAATGTAATAAATTCTCTAATTGTAGTGAATCATTATCTTCATGTTCAATTTTGAAGTTCAACTTTGTAAGTAATGATGAGATTAGGTGAAGGAGTTGACAACCTCCTTTAAGCAGCATATTGTGCAGAGAGCAACTCTGTTGGTTTGACTATGTTGCCTGTATGCACAATTGCAGATTGGCAAACAAGATTATGAACAGTGTTCCTAAAGGCTTCAGGAAAAGGGGGAGATCGGATGCGATGGACAGACAATGCCAAACAGGATCTTGCTAGAATTGGCCTACAGTGGCCAAATACAGCAGGTGTAACTCAGAATAGACATGTCTGAAGAGGAAGATTACACAGTCTGGTAACACTTGTCCAGATAGTTAATATTTTGTGTGGGAAGAAACAGACGGGTGCATAGGGATTGAGGGATAAACATGGTAAGGTGGTTGAAGGTGAGGATTCCATGATGGCTAGGTGGGCTGAGCATTTCAGAGATGTTGTAAACAATTTGATTTTTCTACTTCCATTGTTTGTAATCAGGAGTTCAAAATCTTTACAGCTATGGAGATAGGACATCCATAGCCCATGGCTGTATAAGGATTTTGTACTAGTGCACTGAGACAACTTCTGTATCTTAAGTGGCAAAACCAAGACTTTGAAAGGGGTTAAACTTATTTTTAAGCCATTCAGTATAACTGCATGAGCTAATAATTTCTTTAATGTTTGACAGGGAAGATGGTTAAACTACCTCAGCATTAAGTGGAGAAGGGGAGGATTAAAACATCTATGATGAAATTGTCTTTGTCCCCCTCTCAACTGCACGAGGACTGATTTCTGAACCAAGAAAATCTTTCCCCTCCCATATCCAAGAACTCCTTCATTCTTATGAAATGAAAGACCAAAGTTTTCCAGTTGGAAAACCAAGAAATAATTAAAATATTAGCAAATAACTTAAAGCAATGTAAAACAAAATCCACAGCAACAATTCGTAAAACTTCCTTGTTAGAAAAACCAACAATGATGTAGCATAACTCCAAAAGATTGATAATGATATATAAATCTGTGGGAATGAAATCAAAATATATCTGTGCAAATGAAAATTTAATAAAAATGTGAAGTACTAACTAAACACAAACACAAATGATATATCATGGTTACAGAAGGTAGGCTGTGGCTTCATACATATAAACTGTTATACATGTGTGTCCAATTAGTCATCTGTACAGGGAGCATCTATGTCTTGTGCTCTGCTCTAATTGAAATGGTATATTACTGGAACGAAGTGGTTTCGTCTCAATCTTGAGAAATTACACTATAAATAATAAAAAATTATTGAAGAAATATTCAAATAGGTTTAAACCAAAAATGAGTAAAATGGGGGAAAAATGAAATACAGTAAACTTCCTGTTATTTCGTATTTATGGGGAATGGGGGTTGCCGTTAGATGAATCTGCCGGTTTCATGAGAAATATTTTCATATAAACCAAATACAGTAGGTATAATCTTGTATTCAAGCCTCAGTTGAAATAAAAATGCAGTTGAAAACAATGATAATAAAATTGAAGTATTATCCCCTTAATGCAAATGTAAATATCTAAAATATAATTGTTTTTATAGCATTATAATGTGAATGTAACAATGCTTGAAAGCTGATACCAATGCCAGTGACATCCAGGAGAACTACCATGTGCATTGAAATTTGCCATACCAAGTTCAAGTGTTCGATATGAAATTGATGCTGGTTGCATGATAATTCTGGATGCCTGAGTACCAGTTAACCAAGAGTTTAGTGTACTCGGTAATTGCTTTCAAAATCTTTAAAAAAAGTTTTGGTTCATTTCTGGGAGTGTTTCAAAAATTTATGGAAAAATGAGTTGTTGGTAGAGGTGAAATTCAGTAGAGTTGTTAGTAGAGATCAAATTTATAACCGCAGAATTACCAATAAGAAACTTCACTTGAAGTTGAGAAGGAATACAGCATTTGTGTGTAATTGGGCTCTTGGAATGGTAACCAAAATTATGGCACAAGTTCTTAATGCTGCTACTAATATAAATTCTTCATAAAATTTAAATAATAAATATGACTTGTAAAATATAAATTTTCCAAGTATTTAAAAAAGTATTTTTTTCCAAGTATAAAAATTTTAAAACTGGATATTGCTATTTTTTTTTTAATTGATGTTTCATTTGTTCTAAAATTGGCTATATCTGTTTCTACCCTGTCATTTTGGTATCTGTCAAATGTGTGCAGTTAATGGGCACCCTTGAAAGGTTAAGTCACTTGTTTTAAACATTTAAAATAATTTCTTATATACTAATATATCTGAACATTAATTCTGTTGGTAATCTTACAGAGATCAAAGTGATACTCAGCTTTTTTACTCTATTTTTAGCTTTTTTGGCATTCAGCACATCTTTTGCTTCTAATTGTTGATTTTGGAAGTTATAAACTCTGCTTTTAGCAAAGTCCAGTGAAAATATTCCAAAGTAGGCACAATCATGAGATTGCAAGGAAATTGTTCCATTCTTTCTATCCACTGGAATGGATAGAAAACACGTGGAAAAGTTTTGTTTAAAGATTTTGTCACTCGATAGTGAAGTTTGATGCACTTTTCAGTTGAGGAATAGGGTAAAAAATCCATAAGTGTATCATGGTAACCCATTCTGTAATTATAGACTACAAAAGAAAAAACAATGATTCAGTGGATGAGTATACAGACTGGGCATTTAACCTTTTCCCAGTGGCTGGGACAGCATCTGTCCTGACACATTTCTGTGCCTGCTCAGTGGATGGGACACTTATGGAGCTCTTCACGGGGGGATGGAAATCAAGGTTGCTGCTGGTGTAGTAGTAGACAGTGAGTAGAGTGAGTTACCCTGTACCGTTTGCAGTGCTGCAATGATGTAGACCAGTGGTTCTCAACCTTTTATGCTTCACGTAATAATAAAATAAATAAATAAATACCCCCTCAAGCAGCTGCTTGCCACAGAGGTCTGACAGGAGCCTGTCAGTTTATATGCCAAAGTAGAAGATCTGAGAGGATGGCAGGACCTCAGCAGAAAAACAACACATACAACCATGCCTTATCCGGGACTCGAACCCAGGTCCCTTAGATCAGTAGCCAAGCGCGCTAACCACTCGGCCATGGGACCGGCACCCCCTGGAAATGTGTATTTAACTGCCGTACCCCTTGTATAGATAGATAAAACTATATTTATAACAATGGAAATAAAATAAAACACACACACACATATATATAACATATCTAGTGACTTTTGAGCTCTCATGGCATACCCCAAAAAATTTTACTGCATACCCCATGTTGAGAACTCCTAATGTAGACAATAGGCCCTGACTAAAGAGTTTGTTTCCTGTTACAATGAAAGCATGGAGAGGAGCCACAACTGAGCTTTTAGGTTGTCTTTGTTTGGTTACTTGTTTCTCAGCTTTGTTTTGCTTTTCCAAATGTTTATATTATATATATTTTCTCCCTTTCATTAAAGTTACTATTTTGTGCTTTATCATGCCAAAGTGTAGAGATTTAATGGAAAAAGAAATTCAAGATGAATTAGTACACCAGAAATTAAAATAAACTCTGCAGATTTTGATTGAAGCTCAGAATTAATGAAGACAATTGCTAAATCTATACTTCTAAATTAATGGAACATCATTTAATTATATTTGTCATAAAAATGCTATTCCATTCTTATTTATTCCAACACTGGAGATTTTTCTTCAATATTTTGCAAAAGCAGTGGTGATATATAAAAAAAAATGTTCCCATTTCCCTGTCCTGGCAACATTTATTTTCTAGCTCTCTAATGTTTTGTAGATATGTGTGAAAATGACTGTTTTCAATAAAATGCTAGCTTCGAATTTTTTTTTTTTGTACAATGAAAGATATTTATACATAAAATTGTTTTTGTGAAATATAGATTGTCCCTATTGCTCAAAGGAACCTGGATCTAGGAAAAAATGAAATGGTGGTGTGTGTGTGTGTGGGGGGGGGGGGGTAAGATTGTGTCAGAACCCATTCGGTAACCTTTCCCATCTGTTTTAGTAGTTTTTTAGGATATTTCTGAAAAATACATGTAATATATACATATCTCCCTCCTCCTTTCTAATTAGTAGCAATCTCAAATTGTGGGTGGGGGTGGGGGGAATGCCCCTTTTGCTCCCAAATCTAGATCTGTCCCTGTTGGCAAGTAATTTATTGACAAGTTATTTATTTTTTCCTTTATTTTTGGACTAAATTTTAAAACGTGTTTTACAATTATATGATGTTTTTATTTTTGCATTAATATAGGCACAAATTATTATGTAGTAAATTTTTAACAAGCATGGTCAGATCCTTAATTCAATTAAACTGTAAAAGAATGGAATAGCAAATATATATTAAATGATATTCCTTATGCAACAAGTTTTCATTTAATGTACAGCTCATATTCGATCCCAAAGTAATTTCTCTTCTTTTTTTCTGGAGGAAGAAAGCAGAGGGCATAATTTGAAAGAGTCCAGGATACTCCTCCCCATAAAAAACTTTCATTCATTTGAGCTGTTCCTCTTCACAGTCTGCAATCGTTCATGTATTTCTCCATTTTTTCAAGGAATTTTTTCCCAGACGTGATAAATAACTGGGGGGAAAAATTTATATTGCTTTAAGTTACGATAAGAGGGAGCTGTATACTGATAGTGCTGTAAATCATTTAGGAAAATCAAAATGGCTGATACAGACACAGTACCTAAAATATATTTTAGATTATTACATGTAAATCAGAATAATTGATCAAAATATTTGAAATATAGTTTTGGGAAATTTCATTTTAAGAAAGTGTTACTTCTGCAATTTTAGTGCCTGAGCTATTGTAGCTCTGCTACTGCTGCAGAGAAATATTAATTTCTTGTTATTTTTCAAATGAAACTAAGAAATAGAAATAATTTATTTCCTCTAAGAGAAATGTAAAATACAAATCATATGTATTAGAACACATGTAATCTTTAGCATGACAATTGCATAATATTTATAAGGTAATTGTTCTGATTACAAGAAATTCTACTTGAGCATCATGAAAAAGAGATAATACAATATCTGACAGTACAGATAACTTAAGTTTATTAGTAAGGATCCTTATTAGACCCAATGAAACACTACTATACCAATTTATTTTTTACACTCTTATTTGCTTGCAAATTGTATTTATTGGTCAACAACATGTCCTCTTTATTAATATTTTCTTTATTATTGCACTGTCCCATGGCCGGAATGGTTAGCACACTTGGCTACTGATCTAAGGGACCTATGTTTGAGACCTGGGTAAGGCATGGATGTATTATCGTTTTTCGTGATCAATCAGCTACTTCTGCTGAGGTCCTGCCATCACAGATCTACTGTGGCGTATAAACTGACAGGCTCCTGTCAGACCTCTGTGGCAAGCAGCTGCTTGAGGGGTATATTTTTATTACTATATCCTTCATCCATTTTTTTACTACAGACTTGAAAGCCCTGTGACTGAGTACTTAGCATTGTCAGCTACTGATCAAATGAAATGCAGGTTTGAGCCCTTGATAAGGCATGGAAGTTTTTCATCTTGTCTTTCTGCTTAGGTCTCGCATACTTTACAGACTTTGGTGGCATATTATACTAAGACTCTTGTCTGCCCTTTGTGCCAAGTAGCTGATTGAGGGATAATTATTCATTTTATATGAAATGCAAGCATATGAGATTTCTCCTTGTGTTTTGCTCTTCTCTACTAATGAAAGAAAATATTTAATATTGAAAAAAAAAAAAAAATCAGAGAAACTTCTGCCTTTAGGGTATTTTCACATCGGCCTAGTCCAGAACACAATATGAGAGCAAGTTTGATAAAATTTGATAATTATGCTCATCAAGAATTTTAACAACTTGGTAATTTGTCATATACACAAAAGAGGGAAAAAATATATAATTTTTATGTGAGTTGCATCATTTTGTAATACGGGAGCACATTGGGATAAAATGAGTTGGAACATTGGTGGGGAAAGGCAAAATTAAAATACCTCAGAACAGATAAAGCAAGTGCCTAATGAAGTATACCGAATTGTGTTCACCAAATATGAGAATGAAAAACATGCATTATTTTTAGAAATATCTTTATTTTATTTCTCACTATTGCATATGCCTAAAATTAAGTTGTGGTGCAAAATTACCTGCTCCCCACTTTTTGTACTGTAAGATTTAATAGAGAAAATCCTCAGTCTAAAAATCTGAACATTTATTATTCTTTTTGCAATGCATCATTTTTAGTTCAATTTTTTTAATTCAGAAATTTAAATATCAGTGACATGTTCTAAAAAGCTAGTTTTAACGCAGACAGCAGAACCAAAATAATGTCATAAATATAGACAAGGACATACCCAAGAGTCAGTTTTGGGCACACACAATGAAAATTTGGTCATTTTATACGAAATCTCAAACTTGTCCACCTGCTTTGAAATCTAAAATAAATGTTTTGTGTATTTTGTTTTAACCTAGTAGTATAAATCCGACACTAAAAACAGATTAAAAATAAAATTACAAAATTTTATTCCGTATAGAATATCATTCAAAAAATTTCCCGTTGTCTGATGTAATATTTTACTCTTATTCACAGAAACCCCTGACCCCCGTGAAACTAAATCCTGTGTATGTGTTTGAATATAATTGCAGGACAGAGAAATGGAAACTGTTTCATGTTATCTCAATAGAAAATTACATTCTGAGCTCAATAATTCTTTGACATGCATTTGAATTAAAAATATGTATATAGATAAATTAACGATCTCATCAACTCTATCTAAATCTCTCTCCGCAAAATTCCCCGCCCTGCCCACAGTCAGTAGGGGACACTGATGGGTTTGGAAAGGCCGTTGTCCGTCGGATGGGATGTTAAGCTGTTGGCCTGTGTGCGGAATTCATTAATCATTTTGAAGAAGTAATTGAGCTCTGAACATGATTGAGATAACATCATGGGAGAGCCATACCCTGTGCATGTTAAAGAACACGCTGGATGGCCTTGATAGGAGGATACCATCTGTCTCCCAACATCAGTTCCAGTGGGTCCCCTCCCCCAACCTTCTCTGAGCCTTCGGGGTCTATGTGACTTGGCCATTTAGCCCATGGTGTGTAAAAAAGTGCCACTCAGAGGTAAAACATCCAACATCCCATCCCTATCTAAATCTCGATTTAATTAATATTTGTTCAGTATTCAAAGAGGTGGAAACTTTAGAATATCTAATAGACTACAAAAAATTGACCCCAAAAATTTATTTAAACATTCAATCAGATTAAAAATTAGAAACTTTAGTTGATGTTAGTAGAGTACCAGAAGGGTTAACTTTGATCTCTTAACCTATTTTAATATTTTAGTTAAATTTGGTGTCATTGTTTTTCATAGCATGTTAAATATTCTAGCATTCATAACTCTTGGAATACTGGACTTAATATTATTCAAAATTGAGATTTAGGTAGCTTTAACTGAGATCTTTAATTTTTCTCTAGACCTATTTTTCATTAATCATTTTGAAGAAGTAATTGAGCTCTGAACATGATTGAGATAACATGGAAATATTTTTTTTTGTCCAGTACCTGTATATATTTTGTGAAATGCAACTAGCTTTCATTATTGAGGAACCACAAGAAGCAACACTCGCAACATGATATGCCCAGAAGCAACCAAGGTGGGAACACTTAAGAAGATTAACTAATGGATGGAGAGGGTCATTGGAAACTGGGAGTGGTGGCTTGCCTTTTCCTACCCTTCTGCAAGGATTTGGCAGGAAATGCACTGCTACAGCAGAGAGATCACCGAGAAACCGAGCTGTCATCGAAAGGTTAAGTTTTGGACTGTCAGACATGGTCACATAGTTTTGTGTAGATATTTTGTTCAAATGTTTTGTCTAATTGCAACTTTTGTTAGTAATAAAAATTAGTATCTTGCATTAAAAATGTAGAAAGTAATGCAATTTTCACAGATATAAAATGAAGTCAACAACTTTTAAACCAAAATCAATCAATAATCTATGTGGGTAAAAGAAGAATAGTATTAACCTAAACATCATCCATTGGCACTATTTATGGTGGTTCAGCATATTGGTGCAATCAGTAAAATGAATTATTTTTAGACTTGATCAGCAGTTTTTTAAGTGGAATTAACAGGTAATATATATATTAAAGATTTAAGTCTTATGTTTTTACATTTGATTAGAAACAGTTAAAATTATTACCAATTTCTGTTTGAAAAAAAATTAGCTCTCATATGTGACAGAACTGAGATGTCAATTCATGGTCACTAGAATTCGAAAAATAAATATGATGTATCAGCTTCCAACATGCAGATATATTGTATTTATTTGGTATTGAAATCACACACACCACAATTCTGGTTCCTTTGTTGTCTGGATCTAGGCTTTCATTTACAGCAAACAATATTTGCTATAAATAATATATAATGCATTGAATGCATATAATATAAATGTATATATAATATAAATGCATTGAAAAAAAATTAAGAACTGTAAACTGTTTTTATTATTTAAAACTAAATTATTTTGTTGAACTTAAATATTTAGGCATTTTTACTTGTGGTTATTAAAGCCCTTTTATTTTGGTCATTTCGTTTGCTGTGACCTTCCTTAGAAGTTTCTGTAATTGGAATAAGGGTCTTTACATTGTTATCTTTACAGTTGTTACTGTATGATTTTGATAAATCCAGATTTTAGTTTGATCTCTATACCAAAATTTCCTTGAGCAGTTATAAATGTAGGCTTTGATTTAGGAAATCTTCCACCCAACATATCTTGGCTTATTTGCATTTTTAATGTCAGTGTAGCAATTGTATTAAATAAGAAGTTAAATTTTTCAGGATACTTTTTATCAAGTAATCTGTAGTAGTTTAGAAAAATGTCAAATAGCTATGAAAAGTATTTAACCTATTCATTTCTTTTTTTTTCAGATGGAGATTTGATTACAATTTTTGATAGTTCTGATCTTTCATTTGCAATTCAATGCAGCAGGATATTAAAATTGACCATATTTGGTAAGATAAGGGAATATGATTTATCTTTTACTGTCCCTGAATACTTTTTTAATATGAAAATTTTCGTAATACTGCAGAATCTCATAAATCTGGCATGAGCTGAATTTTTTTATAAAATTAGTTTTTTTGTTTAAGTGCAACTACCTTTCATTTTTGATGTGTATTTAGGTGGCAACTTTTGTTAGTAAGTTGCAACCTGGATACTTAGGTTATTGTGGGATAAAAGAAATGCTTTTTGTAAACCTGTATAATTAATTTCAAAATTTAATTGCATATCTGGGATTTGTGAATTTTGATGCAAAGCAGTGCATTCATTGTTACTTAGCAGAATGCATTGCAAATTTAAAAAAGTTCACTTTTCAAAAAGTTAGATTTTTGAGTGCTGGATTTATGAGGTTCTGCTGTAAACACAAAGAGGAGACTTTTTCGTGAATGCTATTAAAGTTTAGAACCCTCCTCTTATGGGACTATAAAATGCCAAATGTTTTTTTAATAAAGTCAGATAATTAAATTTGTGTTTATATAGTACTTAATAAATATTTTGAGGAAAAAGTTTTCGCCAACATATGGGATTTGAACCCGCATCTCTCCAGTTTGTTTATACAGTATTTAATCCTACAAATAATAAAGTAATCCCATTCTTTAAAAAAAGGTTTATATTAGGCAGTGTAGTCACATTAACTTATATTTTTAATGTGACTTCTACAGAGAAATATTTGTAGTTCTCACACTCAGTATTTGGTCTTCAGAGATTTTCTCTTGATAATGTATAATTTGAAGTATTTGATTGATCATAATTAGAGGTGTAAATTTTTCGTGGGGCAAAAAGGGTGAAATTTGCAAAGCAGTCACACTGCAAAATGCCAAAATTCAAGGGAATTTTGCGGGGCAAAGTTGCCAAATTCTTGCATCATTTAGGATTACAAATCATAAATATTGCACATCAGTGGCACCCAATAAACAAAGTTATGATAGCTGGATATATATCAACTGCTTAAAAATAAAAGAAAAATGATTAGCATTATTTAGGTTCAACTTGCACATTGTATATCAATGATGAATTCTCATACAGTAATATTGCCCTCTTTTATACTCTGGCAATCATCTTGCACAACACATCTCTATTTAGAAAGATATTGTTCATAATTAACAATGTTCATTAAGACTGATGAATATCTTAGAGACTGGGAAATCATTCTTTTTGAAACAACCAGAAAAGAATTAAATTCTCAGCGTTATTTAATTCTTTCACAGTGTTTTTACAGCATTGGCTTTAGGCTGTTGTCTTCGAGGATGAACATACTGTTAAAAATTATATTATCAACATCATTCACTGACATATTTAAGATTTCAGTTAGTTACTTGGGATCCAAAAATTGACATTTTTGAAAATGAAAAGCTGTGACAGGCTGATGAAATATGCATTGTCTTGCATCATTGAAATATTACCAAATTTTTTCTGAACATGAACAGTGTTTTTTTTTTGCAAGTGTTTGATCACACTCTTGGCTTTTGCTAAGTAATTTTAATACCAAATCGTTCATTTCATTATAGACTTTAGCTACTGATATAAGAGGACTTCAAACAATGTAAGTGGACTGGAATTATTTTGCACATATCTATTTGAATTGATTCATATCACTTCTAAGGAATCATATTTGCACATTTCAACTATATCTTTCGATATACTACTGGGTATGCTACTACTTTCGATGTACTACTTCCCTAGTCATAATTAACCACTGTGATAGACTGTAATAGAGCCCATGGCCCAGTGTGCAGGATAGCCATACCTTGGGCACGTTAAAGAACATGTTGGATGACCTTAATTGGATGTTCTCATCTGTCTCATAACAGCTGTCTAGTGGATCCCCTAACCCAAACTTCTGAACATTTGGGGTCCTTGTTACCGGTAATAAGACAAAATTTATTTCAAACTATATTTTGCCCATTGTGTGCATAAAAAGTGCAGCTCAGAGGTAAAACCTTCAAACCCACAGCTGGGATTTCGTAGCACCTTATAGCATAATATTCACTGTAAAACTTGTTACAAACGAGATTCATCTGCAGGTTCAAGGAATTCCACCTTTTTTTTTTCAAAATTTTAACTGTTCTTAAGATTATGAGAAATTTTTAAAATGAAAGAAAAAGAGGGAAAAAGGGATCAAGCATAGCAGTTGTCTGGTGCAATTGAGTTCTCTGTTCAGAAGTTTGGTTGCTGCACTGCAGGTGTTTGTGCTTGGCCATTTCTATTATTTGTGTCAATGCCATTGACTAAGATGCATGAAAGATCATATTATTGGCTGTTCTGCTACAATTCTAAAGGAAATGCAAGAGTAGTAGTATCTTGTTATCTACATTTAAACAGTAATGATAATAGTGGTTGAAAATAATAGTTGCAATCAATAAATTTAAAAGAAATAGTTCATGTAATTTGTTCCTGCTTTTGTTGTGAGTGCCTTTGTTTCAGAAATGGGTAAATAGGATGAGTGGGACTGTGACTTTTTTGTGGAAATAAAAGTTTTTGAAATAGCATGAGTGGAACAATTTTTTATGGTAACAAAGACATTTGAAAACATGAGCAGTGCAGATAACTTTCCTAAGTAGATCATAGACTCAGGAACAGCTTTGTCAGTCAATAATTTGATTGATAATTTTGGAATGGTAATAAGAGGGAAAAAATTAAAATACCAAGTTTTTTCATTGACTACAGAGATAAATTTTTAAAAAATATTAGTAATAATTAAAGGTATAACAATACATTTCAACCCTTCCAATGTCCACATCATCTGTATACATTCAGAGAATCTGAATTGAGAGGCTCAGAACATATATATCCATTTTTAGTACAACAACAAAAAAAAATCGATTTTTAAAAAATTAAAATTGCCATTGTAATTTTATATATACATATTTTATAAAAAATATATAATTCAGGCTTCAAAAATAATAATTTGTTTTTAATTTGATGCATATTTTATTAAACTACAATATAATTTTATAAAGCCATCTGATTGCCATTTCTTAGAAGCACTAAATGATATTGCCAATTTGCTTGTTAACATTCCTATTTGCTGAAGCAACCTTCTGATTTAAGGTCACAAGTTTGATTTGAAGTATTATCAACAAATTTTTCCTTAAATTTTTGAAAATCTAAAAATTAACAAAAGAAACTGCTATTTTTAAAAGCAGTAGATTTTGTAAGTAATTACAAAGTAGGTACTGCCATTTTTTCCCCATTTCATACTCTTTTTCTGTCATAAACTTGTTTCAGTATTCCCAAAATTATTTTTCTCATTTTTCCCAGCATTCTGTGAATTTTTCCCACTCTTAAAATTGAAACTGGAAGTAAACACATCCTAGAAATTCTGGATGCAGCTAAATTTAATTTGTTATGCTTCACTGAGGCAAACAAGACGCAGATTGCTATACATGCTATCTCTATTCCATGTGTTATATAGTGTTTTGGACCTGCATATTGGATGCCCTTTGTAAAGTTAGTATTTGTTTTTTTTTTGTATTTAAACCTTAGTTTTCATTTCAGTATATTTATTTTTGGAAATTGGCAATCTTTTGGCCAAATGATAAGTATTGATTGTAATTATGCTATATCTTATGGCCAGCTGACAACTTGTTGCTGTGGATATTTTAACATCGCATTAGGCTGTATGTTAATTTTTATTTTATTATTTGTTACTTTTACAATAAAACTTTGATCTGGTATCATTTTATGAAAATAAATGAGGTCTTGGACATGGAAGCAAATTCGTTTCTCTAGATTTATTTCTATTAATTAGCGATCTTTTGATCGGCTGATTTATCGATCTTTCTGAGTTATGCTAGATTGGAGGCTGGTTAAAAGTTGTTGCAGATATTTTATTTAACATCCCATTAGGTTATATGTAATTTTTCTTTTATTATTTCTAGTTTTTTGTAAAAAACTTTGAGCTTGAACCATTTTCTGAATATGAATGTCTTGGATACAGAAGCAAAATAGACTTCCTTGCTATGGAAATCAGTCATGTGGGAGGGCAATTTTGGGAAGGTGGCCCTTCCGCTAAACTTATGGGATGAAAGTTTCACCCCCCCATGTAGAAATATATATATTTTTTTAAATTACGAGTTTTTATGTTTATATTGAACATTATTAAAGTAATTACAATCACAGCTCTATAACTTAAAAATATAATAATACACAAATAATACACTCTGTGTACAATTAAAAAATTAGTCTTGAGATCGACTGTTGTAATAAGAAAAAGACTTTTTTGCAAATACCATCCGAGCAAATAGTATTCTGTCATGCAAAAATTGCACTATAAAGCAATTTAATTATATACGTTAATGAGCAACACTAGTCGATCTCAACATTAATTTTTTAATTGTACACACAGCCAACAATTGTTTGTTATTAAATTTTTATACTGAATGATTTTAAAGGCCCCCCCCTCAGTACCTTGGCTGTCTTACGCAGACGATATAATGCTTTTTTTTTATTGCTTTGGTGCACAAACCTTTCTGTACTTAGCCAAGATCGCCAAACTTCAACACCCAAAGAAAAAATTCATAATGTTTATCAAAAAAAGTAGCGAAGGAAGTTTTTTCTTATTTCGTAACCAGTTCAGAAAATCCCATGAATGTGAGAAGTCCAAGTCACTTTGTATAACACTAATAAATAAAAATAAATAAATACTTCCTCAAGCAGCTGCTTGCCACAGAGGTCTGACAGGAGCCTGTCAGTTTATATGCCATAGTAGAAGGTCTGAGAGGATGGCAGGCCCTCAGCAGAAAAACGACACAAACAGCCATGCCTTACCCGGGGCTCGAACCCAGGTTCCTTAGATCAGTAGCCAAGCGCGCTAACCATACGATACTGAAAAGAATCATTAAATGTAATAAAAATCGTATTTCAGGTTGAATATTATTTGGGAGGAAATTTCCTTTTGATAAATATATAATTAACTATTTTTATTCATCAGGTTTTCCAAAATGAAACCTTAATTGCATAGTGCAATCTTTTTTTTCACCATATCACATAGAAAAAGGCTTATTAAAATCAGTATGCTTGCAAATTTGTTTATTTTCATAAAATTCGTAATTCTATTTAATTTGATGTATAACATGACCTATTTCTGTTGATTGGTTATTTTTTTAAAAAAATTCTAAAGTTGGACTTGTTTGACTCGGCACAATTGGCTAAAAGTCTGGAATTTTCCCAAAGTATGGTACCGAGAAAAAATTACAAAACGAGAGATATATTGACTTAAAACCAAAAAAAATTTTTTTTTGTTATTCAGAAAATATACTCATTCTATTCATGTGCATAGCCTTAACTGGCATAGTGGTTAGGCAGCTGGCAACTGTTCCAGCAAGGCAAACTTTGTGTGTTGTGTTAGCTCTAACTAAGGCAGTGGTCAGCAGTGACTTCGGTCGTAGTAGGGCATGTCCTTGTATGAGAAGGCCTGTAAAGGCTAGGAGTATCTTCTAGGATTCTTCTGTCCTATATGTTGCAAATAAAAAACATTGTAATCATTTCTGTCTATTAGTTTTTTTTAAATAAATTTTTATTTGTATTGCCAGATGCATTTCTTTACTGCATGGTTCTAAAAAAATCCTATTAAAATAAAACATATCGCCGTTTTTGTGAAATACTGTATTTTCAGGAAATCCAGAATTAAATGCTGATTAAATGGCATACAACATGCCATATTTCCTTTCATTAGTTATTTGGCAAAAAAGTTCTAAAGTTTTTTTGGCTGAGCATAGGGAGAGAAAATAGCTTGGCCTCTGGATGGAAACCTGTTTTTCAGACTGGACACTGGAAGGGTTAATAATGCTCTTTAGTATAATTGTAAATAATACTTTTATGTACATTTAACTGTAAAATTGAAAATAAAAATCTGCATTTTAATCTGTTTAGTAATATTGCTAACATCTTTTACAGTGAATGGACAGCCAGCACCTTTGGAAGCTGATGAAGTTAAACATATTCGAAAAGAATTACAAAAAATAAGAAACCAGGTTAATTTTTTATTAGATCAGCTTGAACCTCGATCTGTTACTGGCTCCAGAATAGATAATGAAAAAGGTAGGCTGAATAAATTTTTCTTATCTGGTTGGTTTCAAAGTTTTGAAAAATGCAAATTGTAATGAAGGATTTTTCAGTTGAATAATAATTATTATAAAGAATAATAATTGTAAAGAATGCAGGTCAGCTGTTAGATAAAGAATGCAGATAGCTTTTGGGCACATGTTTCACTTTAATTTAAACTATATTAATTTTAGTGTTTTCTATGTTAAATTTTGAAATTGAGCATTGAGATAAAAGAATTTTATTGAGATTTATTATATTATATAGCACTGATTTCATATGCCAATGTACCTTGTTGATGTACAACACATGACGAATAAATTGGATGGTGTATGTGGCTCAATAGTTACAGATCCATTTTGCTTGCATGAACTCTGCCACTGAGGATTGATAAGTTCCAGGAAAAGTACATTTTTGCCCTTTCTGAAGTTCAGTATTCAGAGTCACAAATTATATATAAAGATGTACAAAGCCAGAGAATAGCATTTAATGGATGGGCATATATGACATAAAACAGCACATAGGAGATGGACTCCCTTAAGTGGTTTTTAATAAATAATAATACCCCCTCAAGCAGCTGCTTGCCACAGCATAAAGCACTCAGCTGCAAACCAGATGTTATCAAGAACGTTCACACAATGGGCAGGGATAGAACCCTGCAACCCAGAGAATGGCCATCAAAACCAGCATGTTATCCCAGTTGACTGTCCACAACATCATCTGAGACAATCCTTGTGTACAATGTATGCATAACTGCTGTGCCCCAGATCTTAACATGATCTTAACACCCGGACATCTTCCCCTTCCAGATATCCACTGTAAGTGGCTTCACAACATTTGCCGTCAAGCTGAAAGGCAGGCCCTCCACTCTGGTAGATTTTCAGACATTCTTCATGCTAGAAGGCTACATGCTGTCATCAGAAGGTTCCTGAATCGCCATGAAAGGTTCAGGTGGCAATCTTTCTGCTCCAGCATCAATGTCTTCACCCCTTCTGGGAAAGTCTGGAAGTACATCAGGAACCTGATGGGGAAGCCGCAGCCTGCCCTTCCTTTCCATAACCTTGCCTTGTCCCATGGGGAGGATTTAGCCACCACCATTAACACTTTGTGGCACTTCACCTCTTCCCTTCCTGCCCCACTGGTGACTGATCAGGATATGGCTCAACTGCCCTGCTCTGGGACTGAACCTTGCTATAATGATCCTTTTACCTTGCAGGAACTCATCTCTGTAATTGGGGCTTTGAAGCACTCCTTGGCCCCAGGCCCTGACAGTGTCAGCTATACTCAGTTAGCTAATCTGGCACCTGAGGCTCTGCTTATGCTTCTTTAGGCCTTCAGTCACTCTTCGACCACCTGCACAGTACCTGATTCATGGAAGGCAACACATATCGTGCCTATCTTGAAGCAGGGAAAGCCCGCCACTGAGTTGTCTTCTACAGGCCCATTGCTCTATCATCTTGCTTCTGCAAGATCCTAGAGACTGGTCCTTGGATGCCTAGAATGGTATTTAGAATCTAAGGGCCTCCTCCCTGACATCCTCTCGGGTTTCTGCAAAGTGAGGTGCATGTCTGGTAATTTTATCGACTTCACCTCTGCTGCTGATCAGGCGCTGTCTGAGGGACAGACTACAGTCGCTGTCTTCTTCGACATTCAGAAGGCATTCGACTCCCTGTCCCAATCAGATATTCTCTACAGGCCCCATGATCTCGGCCTCAGAGGCAATATCATCCACTGGATCACAGCATATCTCTCCAACAGGATGATTCATGTGAAGCTGGGCAACATGCTTAGTGCCTCCCACATTATTAATCATGGGGTATTCTCACCTCAAGGGGGTGTTCTCAGCCTGATGTTACTGAACATCTTGCTGTCAGGCCTACCCTCTTGACTCAAGAATAAAGTGGGTATTTCCATCTACACAGATGACATCAGTGTCTGGTTCCATAGCCAGGACCCCTCCTATGCTCAGCTCAAGGTGAAACGAGCTGTGGCTACGGTCGTCAAGTTCTTCAACAACCTAAGCCTCATTCTTTCCACCGATAAGACTGTGGCCATAGTTCACGTGAAGAGATGCCTTCTGCTCCCTTCCCTGGCCTCATGCTTGGACCAGACCACATGAAGGTCATCAAACAGCATAAGTTCCTTGGTGTGGTCCTGGACAACAGGCTGACCTGGGGACCTCACATCAAGCATCATAAGATAGTTGCCACAGTACAGAGAAATATACTGTCTTGCTCGTACCCACTGGGAAAGTTCCTGCAAGACTCTCCTGGTCTTGTACCAGCACTTGATCCTCTACTGCATCAACTGCAGTGGTCATCTTCTGAGCAAGATGGCCACTGTTCACACTATATCTCTGAGCCTCTATCTCAGACTCTGCCCTAATACATCTAATGCATCTGTCATTGCAGAGGCTGATGATATGCCTTTCTGCCTGCACCGGAAGAGAGATATACTGTGTCATCTCTCGAGACTTCATTCTCTCCAGTTTAACCATGAGCTTCTCAGGAAGTTGCAAGACAGGCCAGACTCTGCCATCACCGTGTCTGCCACTGACTTCTATGACCGAGTCACTCCTGCCAGTTCCACTGTGGCAATACACTCTTCCCTGACCTTCCATCCTGGAGAAACAGTGATCTTATAATCAATGTCACTGTCCCTTCTCTAGGTCAAAAGAGCGACTCAGATCCAGTGGCCGTCAGACCTCTCTCCACCTCCTATGTCACTGCACAATATGAGAGATGAGACACACAATATGAGCACTGTATGAGAATATGCACAATATGAGACTGCACAATATGAGAATGCACAATATGAGACTGCACAATATGAGAATATGAGAGATATTCTGAGATCTACACTGACGGATCTGTGGACCGGGAGAGGCCACATGCTGCCTCTGACTTTGCCATCCCAGATATGGGCATCGCCAGAGGTTTCCATCTCCTTCATCTCACTTCCTCCACCTGTGCAGAGCTTCATGCTATTCTTGAAGCTGTGCTCTTCATCCTCAGTCTTGAGAATGACAACTTTGTCATCCTTTGCAACTTGAAGTCAGCCTTGGAAGCTCTCCAGAAGTGAGACAGCAAGAGCTGCAATCCCTTCCTCATCCAGAAGATCATGGAGACTTGCTCCAAGGTCACTTCTGTCAGAATCACGGTTCATTTCCAGTGGATTCCCTCCCTTGTAGGGATACCTGGCAATGAGCTTGCTGATCGTACCACAAAGGAGGCACTTGAGAATCAGAGGTATGTATCTTAATTACCCTCTCTCAGCGACTGCAGGATGTTTTTCTCACAGCTGATGAACCAGTATCATCTTGCCCAGTGGCAGATGGACTCCAGTTTTTCCTCATTCAGGTACCTGGTTGATCCTTCTCTCACTGCTCCTAACCTTGGTAACCTCCTCAGATCTGAGGAGACCCTCCTTCATTGTCTCTGAGTTGGTGCTATCAACAGCAACTCTACACACTCTTGGCAGAGTGTACAGTCCTAACTGTGCCACATGCAGTACACCTGAGACTGTATCTGATGTACTGCTCAACTGCTCCCACTATAATGCTGAAAGAGAAGCTTTGTTCCAGAAGCTTCATGCCATCAGAACCACTGACTACTCCATCACCTCCCTATTTGGTATCCACCACAACACAAAGCTGCAGCGAACACGCTTCCGACAGGTCATTGATTTCTTTCAGAACATTAGCCTTTTCTGCAAGGTCTATTGTGTCTTTTCCTTTTGTGAGATTAGTAGAGTTAATAGTTTTGTGAGATAACTGAGAGGTAGTCTCCTCTGCTTCTGCTATCTTGTCCTCTTGTTGTGACTGGTGTACGGAGCCCCTCATTGGAGGCTAATTTACCATGAACTTATAACACCTTGAACCTTGTCTCCTTGCCACATAATGGAACCCTTTGCTGTAAGCTGTATGAGTGTTACCTGGCAGGCAACAAGTGGAAAAATGTGGCCACTCTGAATGAGGGATATGTTTACATAGGCAGTTTCAACAAGTTCCTTTCAATATATTATTGATCATTTGACCAAACAGCTTATCCAAATATTTCATTGTCATTGCTGGGTACAGCTGTAACAGGAAATTGCTCACCTGTAGGGTGAAAACAAATGCCAAAGTGAACTCCCTCTACTATCAGACAAACATTCTGAAACAAATATACCAGGATGAATTGACTTCCTTGTATGGTACGGATATCATATGCTTGCATCAAGATATATATGGATATCATATGCTTGCATCAAACTTTGAGTCATACCTCAGCATCTATGCACACACGTATTCAGTGGATGGCAGAGGAAACAAATCATCACTATACCATTTGAAGACATTCCTGTGAAGTCACTGGATGTTTTGCCCTTGGACTTTTGAAATGGGCTCTGGGTAAGCTTTGACTGTAGACTGTTAATGGATTATGGAAAGCTTACAAAGAGGAATGTGGCTGATTAGATGTGCCAGTGCTTTGCAGAAGCTTAATGCAGTGGAAGATATGCTGTAAGGCAATTGTTGCACAACAGGGATACCGAATTGAACATGATCAGTGTGTAAAGATATGTGATAGTCTATGACCTCTGAAAACAATGCATATAATCAACCTCCCTATAGCCATCTGTGGGGCGGGGGTGGCTCAGTCGGTAGCATGCCAGGCTCGTAATCTGTAGTTTCCAGGTTCGAGTCCCAGCTGGGTCAGTGTTGAGATTTATCTCCGCAAAATTCCCCACCCTGCCCACGGTCAGTAGGGGACACTGATGGGCTTGGAAAGGCCGCCGTCCGTTGGATGGGACGTTAAGCCGTGGCCCCGTGTGCGGGAGAGCCATACCCTGTGCACGTTAAAGAACACGCTGGATGGCCTTGACGGGAGGCTACCATCTGTCTCCCAACAGCTGTTCCAGTGGGTCCCCTCCCCCAACCTTCTCTGAGCCTTCGGGGTCCATGTGACCTGGCCATTTAGCCCATGGTGTGCAAAAAAGTGCCACTCAGAGGTAAAACAACCCAACCTATAGCCATCTGTGTGCTTATAATATGTATAATTTACTTGACTGGACAAATTGTGTAAGACATAGCTAGGCTTCATAAACTCAATTTGTAAGCTATCACAGGCATTTTGTGCTTTAGAGATTAATATGCATTTGCGTTTTAGTGTTTTTAAAAATTTGTTAGCTGAAATGTGTGTATGTTTCCACAGTACCATTATATTATTTTAAAATATTTTTGTTAAACATTGTTCTGTATTCAGGTGTATTGGGTTTCATCCAAAGTAAATACACAGATTACCTGTAGAAATAGACTTCAACGTTAGTTAATATTTCTGAAAAAAATTTATTGCCGACATGGCGGGAATCGAACCCGCAACTCTCCAGATTCATGCCAGAGCGCACTACCATTACACCACGCAATGAATGAGAAAATCTTTCAGAATAAGATTTTATAAATCTTTCATTGAGATGTGGCGAATCTGGCACCATCTATACTCCAGGAGAGGCAACTTTTCCAATTGTTGCTATTGATTTAGATGTTAATGAGAAAGTCAATCACGCTCATGCATTTATTATTAAAGATCCATCTATAGTAAATACACAAATTACCTGTAGAAATAGAATTCAACATTAATATTTCTGAAAAAAATTTATCGCCGACATGGCGCGAATCAAACCCGCAACTCTCCCTCATGAATCTGGAGAGTTGCACATTCGATTCATAAAACTAATAAAAATGAAATAACATAATAACCTCCCTGTAGAGTTCTGTGTGCTTATATGTATAATTTACTTGACTGGATAAATTGTTTAAGACATTGCCCCGGGTAAGGCATGGATGTATGCATGCCATTTTTCTGTTTAGGTCCCGCCTCCTATCAGACCTTCTACTGTGGCGTATAAACTGACAGGCTCTTGTCAGATTTCTGTGGCAAGCAGCTGCTTGAGGGGGTATTTATTATTATTTATTGCATGCTTAAAAAGTTGAATTTTGTAGCATCTACCAGAGTTATTCTGAATTTCATTGTTACTGAAAATAAAAATGTCCAAATTTGTTGTGACTCATTATTTTTGGAGATATTGGAGTCTAGAACAGAGGATCAGTTGCCCAGTATCCCCTCCATTCTGTTTTTAGCCCATTTTCAGAAAAGAAATAATATTTTCACTTTGTCATCTGTCTCTCTATCTGTAGACATTGAACTTTTTGTTTTTAGAGATAAATTTAAAGTTCTTTTTGGATTGAATAGGTATTGGTGAAATATTACAATTCACACTTTTTAAATCTTCCTATTGATATAATTACACCCTCTAACAATGGAAAAATTTTAAAATTGCAAACTTTCCAAACTAATATTTCAAATAATGAAATTAGTTGGAATTTTAGATTTTGATTGTGAAATGTGAATGTTATGAAGTTTGCATTGACAATAGCGATTTTCTCACTTACGCCCAGAGCAGGTGGGAAAATGCAATTTTTGTGCTTTTCGTGGCCGAGTGGTTAGCACGCTTGGCTACTGATCTAAGGGACCTGGGTTCGAGCCCCGGTATTAGGCATGGATGTGTGTGTCGTTTTTCTGCTGAGGTCCTGCCATCCTCTCAGATCTCCTACTGTGGCATATAAACTGACAGGCTCCTGTCAGACCTCTGTCGCAAGCAGCTGCTTGAGGGGGTATTTATTTATTTTTTTATATATTAAGGGATAATTGTTTGTTTTTAGAAATAAATTGAAATTTGTTTTGGGTTGATTGGGTATTGGTAGACCATTATGATTAACACTTTTAGAATATCCCAAAAGCTTTAATTGCACCCTCTGACTAAAAAAATTGAAAATTTTAAATGAATATTGCAAAAAATCTATTTGAGTTAGAAATTTGATATTTTAGTGGTGGAATGTGATGATCAAGGGTGTATATTAGCAACAATAATTTGTCCCTTTACCCCAGGTGGGTGGGAAAAGCAATTTTTTGTTTTGAGGGAATAATGAAAGATAAATTTTTCTCTAAGTGAAAAATTCTTTTTGAGTTGAATAGGTACTAACAAAATATGATTCATAATTTTCGAATCCTCCAAATGACCTTAATTTACCATCATTAGAGGGCACTAAATATAAAAAAATGTAAAACTTGAAATAATACTGCAAACTAGTGATAGAATTTGTTGATTAAGAATAAAATAATTGACAGTAATATGTTTAAATTATAATTCATTAAAATTCGACCAATTATATCTTTTATGAATTTAGTTCTTAATTTTGAAATTTTCAATAATATTTCAATATAGTATTAATAAATTTTATATACACTGGATGATTTGCCTCTTAACCCTAGAGGATAAGAAAACCCAACTTTACCATTTTAAAGGATAAGTGAGATATGCTTTTTGTGTTTTATCATCATCATCATCCTCAAGCAGCCATGGGCTACGGAGGTCCAACCAGACTGTGCAATTTAGTTCTCCAAGCAAGTCTATCCTGAGCTACATCTACTGCATCTGGCCACTGCACACCAATTCTAACAAGGTCCTGTTTGACATTGTCTGCCCACCGCATCCTAGGTCTCCCCTTCTTTCTGAGGCCTTTAGGCACACTGTTCATAACCCTATTCGCCAATCTATAATTACTCATACGGGCAACATGGCCAAACCAACGGAGTCTCTCTCTGCGCAATATGCTGCTTAAAGGAGGTTGCAAACTCCTTTGCCTAACTTCATCATTAGTTACAAAGTTGAACCACCTAATGCCCAATATACTGCGTAAGCATCTGGAATCAAAAGCATCTAGTTTCCTGTTATCTTGTTTACAAAGTGTCCAAGTTTCACTACCATAACTAACCCTAGAAAGAACCAAACTATTATACAGTCTAATTTTAGTCTTTAAGTGTATATGGCTATTTCTCCACACTCTCCATAGATACTTTTAAAAGTCCTGGCAGCAATCCCTATTCGTCTATTAATCTCGTGCTGCACATCACCATTATCTGTTACATAGCTCCCGAGATAATTAAACTGTGACACCTGCTCAAGACTGCAACCATTCAGATTAACTGAATCACAGCCTGCCTGACCAATTTTCATCACTTTAGTTTTCTCTCTGTTTATAACCAAACCTACTCTACTACCAGTCTCATCATCGGCTCGAATGAAAGAGTTCATCTCATCAACATCATTTGCCAAAAGGGCTAAATCATCAGCATAATCTAAATCAGAAATTTTCATATCTCCAGCCCATTTAAGGCCAAAATCTTTCCCTTGAAGTGAATTTCGCATAACATAATCAATAACCAAACTAAAGAGAAAAGGAGACAAAATGCACCCTTGTCGAACACCAGAAGTAATGCTAAACCAATTGCTACAAGCCTTACCAACTCTCACATACGACTCAGTGTTATTATAGAGAGCTTTCATTATGTTAACTGACTTGTCTGGTATACCATATGATTTCACAATCAACCACAAATTATGACAATCAACAGAGTCGAAAGCCTTTTTGAAATCAACAAAGCTAGCAACCAAAGGTTTCTGAAACTCTAAACATTTCTCAAGAATCTGCCTAAGTGAAAATATCTGATCCACACATTCCCTACCACTTCTGAATCCACATTGCTCATCACGCAATTGACTGTCAACCAGATTCTTAATTCTATTAAGCACAATCACGGAAAGAACTTTACCTGGAACAGAGAGTAGGCTAATACCCCTATAGTTATCACAAGAACTGCGATCACCTTTTTTGAAAATAGGGATAACAATAGCTCTGGTAAAATCCTTAGGAACCATGCCTTTATCATAAAAGATATTCAGAATTTCAGTCATCCAAGTGGTAACCGAAACATTTCCAGCTCTAAGCATTTCTGTAGTAATTTCATCTACCCCTGTGGATTTATGAAGTTTAAGTTTAGAAACAGCCAAAATAACTTCAGATTGTGTTATAGGGGCAACATTAAAGCCACCAATGCATCTATCATCATTGCAAACTATGGGAATAGAACTAACTGCATTGTTTAGAACATCACTGAAATGCTCAGCCCACCTAACCATGACAGAATCCTCACCTTCTATAACCTTACCTTGTTTATCCTTCAATCCCTGTATACCTGTCCGTTTTCTACCACACAAAACATTAACTATCTGGTACAGCTCTCTGCTGTTGTGCTGTCTAACTGCTTCCTCAGCTTTGTCAGCCAAACCATCAAGCCAAAGATTCTTATCAGCAGCTAACTGATCTTTTACATGTTTATTAAGTTCTCTGTAATGCTTTCTATTAGGACTAGTAGGGTATTGATTAAGGACATTCCTGCAGTTCTTTCTTTCCGAAATAAGCTCAAGTGCCTTATCACTCAGATAATTCTGTCTCTTCTGCTCCTTTTTTCCTAAAAGAGTACTGTTAGTGTCCAAAAAAGCCTGTTTAAAATGATCCCATTCTTCCTCAACTTCAGGTCAAAAGTCCAAAAGGAGGGATTGCTAGAATCAAAAATATTTACCATGCTATTCCTATGGGAAATGAGAATCGCTGTCAAATTTACTGTTGCCATTTTCTGCTCCCTAACTGTGAAAGTAAAGTGTTAAAATAGCATTTAAAACTTCTACTGCAAATCTGATGCCATTGCCAGATTCCCCACATTTCCAAAAGCATTATTTAAGCGTTGCATTGCAGCTAGGGACCCGATTTTCTAACCAAAAATGGGGTCGGGCACGGGGAACCCACCTGAGAAATTTGTGACCTTTCGGTAAAGTACATCGGGAATTACAGAATGCCAAAATCTGACGAAATAAAAATATCTCAATCGTTTGCCACGGGCTCTGAGAGCACACACCGAGTCAGCAATGACCTTTGCAACACTGGGAAATTCATGTTCAAAATTTCATAAAATGTCAAGGGTGGGGGGGGGGGATACTCACAAAACTAACCATTAGTGCACAAAACAACAAAATATGCAGATTAAAAGTGATACACGAGCTGTCACAATTTGTGTAGAAACAAAGCCATGGGCCAAATGAGAAACTGATTTTTAAACCAATCACCGGGGCACACGGGGAATGTTGAAAGAAAGTTTCGACCGTGCGGACAAATATCACGGGAGCCATTGGGCAGCAAAATCTGTGGTAATGGAAATAAAATTCTTGATACCTTACGCAGAAACTAAGACACAGGCTATGAGAGAGCTCGCTGACGTCAACAACGATCCAAGTCAACATTGGGCAAATTTCTTCCTGTTGAAAATCTGTGCTAAAATGTCGGGAAGGGGGGGATTACAAAATTTACCTTTGGTGCAGTGAAAAGAAGAATATACAGGTTAAAAGTGATACCTGGGCAGTGCCAGGTATGTTCAGCTAGTATGAAGTAATCCTTTCATGTCAAATACTTTCACCTTGCGTCAATTTACTTTCACTGTCAAATACTTTCATATATACCATATAGCATACTATCCTATGCCTGAATATATTTATTAGAGTATTAATCATTTCAAATGCTGCTACAAAGTTTTAATATCTAAATGAACAAAAATGCTAAAAGCTCAATGGCAGGTACTATCTATAATTTTTTTTTTGTCAATGACAGTAATATGTCTCGCTATACCAAAAAATTACCTTTGTGTTGTTTCAACATCTGAGTGGCATCTCTGCACACAATGGGCTAACTGGACAGATCACAGGGATCCAAAGGACACAGAGATGATGGGGGAAGGAGACCCACTGGACAGCTGTTAGGAGACAGATGGAAGCCTCCCATCAAAATCATCAGTGTGTTCTTTAATATGCACAATGTATGGCTTTCCTGTACATGGGGCCACAGTTTTATGTCCCATCAGACAGATGGCAGCCTTTCCACTAAAATATTAGTGTTAAAGGATTAAAGAGTTCTCAATATATTTATATTTAGATTAAAAAAATTACACACACTATTACATTACATATATATTAACATTCAGATGTGGGCAATTTTGAACTAGCAAAACTGGCCAATTGCTAAATATCTAAAAATGCAAGTTTAAGGATATCTTCACAATCATCATCATGGCTACGGAGGTCCAATCAGACCGTGCAATTCAGTTCTCCAAGCAAGTCTGTCCTGAGCTACATCTACTGCATCTGGCCACTGTACACCAATTCTAAGGTCCTGTTTGCTATTGTCTGCCCACCGCATCCTAGGTATCCCCATCTTTCTGAGGCCTTTAGGCACACTGTTCATAACCCTATTTGCCAATCTATAATTATTCATACGGGCAACATGGCCAAACCAACGGAGTCTCTCTCTGCACAATATGCTGCTTAAAGGAAGTTGCAAACTCCTTTGCCTAACCTCATCATTAGTTACAAAGTTGAACCACCTAATGCCCAAGATACTGTGTAAGTATCTGGAATCAAAAGCATCTAGTTTCCTGTTATCTTGTTTACAAAGTGTCCAAAGTTACAAAGTGTCATTTTACCGTTTAAACATCAGCGAAATGTGAACTATAAACTAAATCATTTTATCACTATAATATCAGCGAAATGTAAAATATAAACCGAACCATTTTACCACTTAAATATCAGCGAAAGGTCAACTATAAACCAAATCATTTTACCACTAAAATATCAGCGGATGTCAACTATAAATCAAATAATTTTATAATTCAGATAGCACTGAGATTTTAACTGTAAAACCAAATCACTTACCTATTAAAATTTTCGAAACTCCATTTACCTTGGAGTTCTTGAAAGCGACGATGAAATTCTAATCGAAATTATTTTCACAAAAATCACTTCGCACAAAAGAGTGAATTGCTGTTGCAACCAAGCACATAGTATATCTGAGTCGAGTCGTGGTGGTTAGGCCTAACAAAAGTAGCTCACACAAAAACTGCTACAAACTACCTACAAATCACTTTACTGATTACACCTGAGGATGGTAAACATTCTAATAACAATTCACATTGTGTTAAACTCAAAAATGTGTAATATATATCTACTCCAAAATTAAATTCAAAAATACTGCCACAGCACTACATCGTGGCCAGCGAGAGCAAATGAGACCAAAGGCTTACGGGATGCTTGTGCTGCTGCTTTGTGACGCTGCCCACTGGCCCATTAGGACCACTAGGACCACCATTGTTGTGACGTATTCGAAGATGGTTTGCTTTCAGTTCTAGGAGGTATTGGCCCAGCTGTGTCATATGTCCATTAGCTGCAGAACTTTGATCATTTGCATATCTCAGATGGCAGATTGCCTCCTGCAATTTACATATCTCTACTTCTACTCCTTCTTGGTGTTGTGATTTCCACTTTGAGCAGTGTAATAATTGTTTCTCGGAATTCTCGTTTTTCTGTAAACAAGCATCCCATATTTGCCAGAGACAATGTTATCCTTCCAGTTAAATATGGGGGTAAGCTCAGTCATTACTGCTGCAGCCTCATAATCTGCAGTTCCCAGGTTCGAGTCCTGCCTGGGCCAGCATAGATTTATCTCTGCAAAACTCCCTGCTGTCTGTCGGATGGGACATTAAACCATGGCCCCTTGAGTGGGAGAGCCATAACCTGTGCACTTTAAAGAACACATTAGATGGCCTTGACCACAGGCTACCATCTGTCTCCCAACAGCTGTCCAGTGGGTCCCTTTCCTCCACCCCCCCCCCCCCCCCCCCAACCTTCTCTGAACCCTTGGGGTCCTTGTGGCCAGGCCATTTAGCCCATTGTGTGCAAAAAAAGTGCTGGGCAGAAGTAAAACAACTCAATTCTAGTTAAGTCTGTCTCATCAGAAGGTTGATTCTATTATTTTTTTTTAATCTCTGCTGATGTTTTGTATTTTTACTTTGTCTGCTGATGGCAAAAATTAGTTTTTTTTTACATAACATATCAAAATAATTTTCTCAAACATAAGACTTACCACCTCAGCTATACTCTGAATTGTCTGTAGCAGTCACACCTGGAATCCCTCAAACATTTCCAACGTTAGAGGAATATCTTTTGTTTTCCACTCCTCAGTGTCTTCACTAAACCATCACTTCCTTATATTATTCAGACACTGAGTGTCTGAATCACATTGCAAAGCCATTGGTTTTCATTTCTCTTTAGGTCTGATTGTAATGTTGTTGCTTGAATCACCATCATTCATTGAGATGCAATTATGATAATTATTTTTTATTGGGAGAGTATGATAACTCATATAGTTCATCTATTTGATTGTTGTTATCAAAACATTATTATCTGTGTCATCTTATAAATTTGTGTATTTTATTTAACAGATATATTGCTATGCCAAAAAATATTTCATCAAAACAATTTAATCATTTGATGTGTAAAAATAAAATATAAATATAATACCCCCTCAGACAGCACAGAGATCTGACAGGAGCCTGTCAGTTTATATTCCAAAGTAGATCTGTGAGGATGGTGGAACCTCAGCAGAAAAACAATGCAAACATCCATGCCTTACCTAGGGCTCGAAACCAGGTCTCTTTGATCAGTAAAAAATAAAATAAAATTCTTGTTTCTTAATAGCAAATAATTTATTGTTTAAAACAACGGGAATATTTTGTTGCTCACATGCAGGTCAGTCTATAACTTGCTTAAAGGACTAAGCACCTAAACTCTCTGCAGCTTGATGAAAGTTCCATTCTGGTTGATGTTGATTGTTGGTTGCTGTAGAAAAGTCTGAATGACTTTGGCTGGTTCATTCTTGTGATGTCCATCTGGTGACTTTGATAATTGAGGACAGTTGTTGTTTCTGATGGTTCATCTGTTAACTCTTTCTCTACCATACCGGCCCAAACTGCAGGTAGAAGGTAGTAAAGAGGAAGGAATAGAATTGATTGGATGAGCCC
Organism: Ryuthela nishihirai; assembly: GCA_038380435.1. NCBI lineage: Eukaryota > Metazoa > Arthropoda > Arachnida > Araneae > Heptathelidae > Ryuthela > Ryuthela nishihirai. The sequence goes on along the minus strand of JAWZYU010000032.1, from coordinate 2,020,650 downwards.
ATTTAAAATCTCATTCGTTTTGGGTTGGTATGGTACTGAAAGGGTTCAAAACATTGATACTATCATTGTAATGTATCACTAGTCCAGCAATACTTTGGACGAGTGATGTTGATATACTCCGGTATCTTTCAATAGTGACATAAGCACAGCACCAAAATATAGATGAATACATGGTGTAAAACAAGTGTTTTAAAATATTTAGCAAAAAAAGGTTAAAATCTTTAAATGCATTTCACAATTATTGACTGGTTAGAGGTATTGATGCCTCAGTATTAACTGCTGCTAGCTCTCTAGCACTATTCTCATCATTTATATTTTAAATTTATAGTTATGGAATATTGACTTCCAGGCTTGGGGTAATATCATGTTGCTTACTTTATCTTTATTAATGATTAAATTTTTAGTAAAATTAAGTTGCAAGTGGGTAAAGGGAGTGGAGTGGCAAAAGATTAATGGAATATGTCAACATCACTAATCTGATGAAGAGTATTACTTGACTGGGATTCCACAAATCTCACAACTATGATATGTAACACTCCCAATAATCAATCAATCAAATGCCATTATAATTTCAGGCACCAGGCAATAATTTACTTGCCAAAAATTAGGGTTCGAATTTCAATTTTAGTTTTGGAGTAAATAATGGCAAAACGTTTTAATGGTGAAAGTCCAACTATAGTATAAACGCAAACTAAACTTAGTTAAATTTTAACTTTGCTCAAAAAAAAAAAAATCAAAATTACCATCAATAAAATAAAGAATTTATTGAAATCAAACTGACCAAAAATGCAGGTCAGGAATGCTGACTCTAATCACTTCAGCAACAAATCAAATACAGATACATCAAGCTCGTTCACTACTAGCCTCTTCTCTAGCATTGCTCTACTCTAGCCTCAACTGACTCTTAACCCCCTTCCAAAGTCCAGCCTGAAAAACTGGTTTACATCCAGAGACCAAGCTATTTTCTCCCTATGTTCTGCCAAAAAAATTTAAATTTAGAACTTTTTTTTTGCCAAATAGCTAATGAAAGGAATTATGACATGTTATATGCCAAATTAATCGGCGTTTAATTCTTGATTTTCTGAAAATAAAATATTTAATGAAAAGATAGTAGTTTGATTTTAATAGGACTCTTTTAGAGTCATGTAGTAAAAAAATCATTGTCAACACAAATAAAAATTTATTTAAAAAAAAACTAATAGACAGAAATGATTATAATGTACATAAATAAAAAAGTTATTTCTGAATACTCAAAAAATTTATTCTCTTGTTTCAAGTAAATATTTTTCCCATTTTGTAATTTTTTTTTGGTACTATACTTTGAGAAAAGTACAGGCTTTTTGCCAATTGTGCTGTCAGATAAACAAGTCATTTTTAAAGAAAAATAACCAATCAACAGAAATAGGTTGTGTTATGCACCAAATTAAATAGAATTTAATTTCAAATCTTATGAAAGTAAAAAATGTAAACAAATTTACAAGCATATTAATTTTAATGAGATGTTTTCACAGCGATATAGTGAAAAAAATAGATAAGAGTATAAATTTAAGGATTAATGTTGGAAAACGTGTTGTTAAATAAAAACATTTAAAATCGAAAGTAAAATTCATCCTGAATAATAATATATTTACTTGAAACTATTTATTTCTTTTAATTATTCTTTTCAATGTGGTACATTTTAAAGCATGAGTCAGTGTTATATAAGGTGACTTTGATTGCTCACATTAATGGGATTTTCAGTCCTGTTTATGAAATGACGAACACTTTCTTAGTCTGCTTTTTTTTTACTAAACACTGATTTTTTCTTTTGGAGGGGTGTGTGTGGAATTTTGGGAGTCTTGGTTAAGTGCTGAAAAGTTAGTGCACCAGAGCCAAAAAAAAAACAATGTATATATCGTCAGAGTGACACAGCCAAGTTACTGAGGGGGGTGGGGGTAAAAATCTTTTAAAACCATTGAATATAAACTTAAAAACTCATAATTTAATTTTTTTTAGTGAAACTTTGTCAGTAGAGGGGAGTAAAACATCCTTAGAGAGTGTGGGTAGCTAAAAACCTAAGTCAAATTGCTGTCCCACAGAATGACTGATTTTTGCACCAAGGAAGTCCTTTTTGCTTCTATATCCAAGACCTCATTCATTTGTAGGAAATGATATAAGATCAAAGTTTTTGTTTTACTGAAAAATGAAGAAATAAAAGAAAAAAATTATATATAATCTAATGTGATAAATAAAATATAGCAACAAATTTTATGTAAGTTGGCCATCCGATATAGTATGACTCCGAAAAATCGGTCTATTGATCAGCTGACCAAAAGATTGATAATTTTCGAAAATAAATCTACTGAAATGAAAACTAAGGTTTAAATATAAGAAAATAAATTTTAACTTTACAAAGGGAGGATATCCGTATACTGGAACAACACCGTAAACAATCTATTATGAAGCCACTTATAACACATGGAATGGAGATCACATGTTTGAAGCCACCTGCGTCCTTGGCTCCAGTCAGCCATGACCTAGCTGCAGCCAGTCTTAAAGCTGAAGAAAATATCTGTCTTTAGTCTCTGTCTACCATATTTCGATCTGTCTACCATATTTCGATATACCAGTTTCGATCTGAGGAGTATTTTCATATTTATCTCAACTAATAGAATGCTGGGATAAATGAAATAAATGATAATTCTAGGAATGTTAAAATAAGTTTAAGGTGGAAAAGAGTGTAAAGTGGGGAAAAAAAAATAATGGAGGTACCTACTTTGTAATTACTTCAAAAATCTTTCTTTTTTAAAAATAATTTTTTTTAATTCATTTTTCAGAAAATTTTTGAAAATTTATGGAAAAATTTGTTGATAATAGTTCAACTCTAACTTGTGAGCTTAAATCTGCAATACTGTATAGCACTTCTAAGAAATTGCAATCAGATGGCACTAACAAATCATTTATATTGTAGTTTAATAAAATATGCATCAAATGAAAAAAGAAAATATTATTTTTCAAGCATGAATTATATTTTTTATGGGATATATATAAATAAGAAAATTTTTAAACTTCAATTTTAATTTTTTTTAATCAAATTTTTTTGTTGTGCTAAAAATGGATACATACATCCTCAGCCTCTCATTCTGGATTCTGTCAACATATACATATAACGTGGGCACTAAGGATTAAAACACTGGAACGTGCCTGCAAACTACAAGACAATGAGCCACATTTGCATAACTGATCATACATCAGAGATGGCACAAGTGATTGTGACCTTGGTAGTTGTGTCTTGTGATTAATGGCAACAGTGAAAATGAGTTGATAATCATCACAACTTGGAGCTGGCCAGAAAAATAAAAGCAACGGTTCAAAGAAAAAGGTAATGTCCATATAATATAATGTAAATCATATAATCGGTTAGGGGGTGAACCATCACAAATAGTGTGTTTTAACAGAAGTGCCATCAGAAACAACTACCCTTAACTATTAAAATCATCAGGTGAACATCACGAGTGAACCAGCCAAAGTTAATACTCAGAGTTCTCTACAGTAACCTCCAATCAACAACGCCAGTACAGGATTTCCATCTATCTGCACGCTTTAGATACTTAAATCATGTAAGTTAGACTGATTTGCCATGCAAATATTGAAATGCTCACATTAATTTAAGCAAGGCAAGTTATTCAAATATTCCATTTTGGGTTTTAAGATACTCATAAGCTTTAGACAGGCAAAATGTTTTAAAAATATTTCATTCTTCCAGTGGAATTTTTGATATTAAACTTAATTTATAAAGCACTGTGGTTTTATAATTTATAGTGCTTGCATACAATTAATTGTTAATTATTATTACTTAAAGTTTTCTAAATTTCATTGTACCCTCAACCAGTTATTTCTGAACATGAAATTGATATTTTTGGTTAAGTGTAAACATGCTAAAATGAGATCTAAAGCTTTAACTGAAAAAATATTGATCCCTCTACATTAGACAGTGCTCAAATTAAACTTCTTAGTATTTTTATATAGAAACTCCATTTAGACATCATTAAGAGGACATTTAATTAATCAAGATATTTTAAATTGACTAGCCACACTAATAATGTGTATATTTTAACCAGTTATTGGAGAAACTGCCTTCGTCACATTAAAGGTAAATGAAAAATGTTTCTTAGCTGTGAAAGCAGCATATATTAATTTCAGGTAATATATTTTCATTAGTTATCATTTAATCCCAAAAGTACATTAGTACAGTATGCTGTTCTTTGTTTCACAATCTGCAAACACTGTACATGATGTTAGTAGTCTCTTTTGGTAAATATGATGATAAAGTCAGTAAATTTGATATTCTATACCCCCAAGTGCAGTGAGAAAAGCAAGCAGCATTGAGTATTTAATATGTATATTATGACATTGATTCTTTAAATATTACAGAACTTCTGATATACTAGGCATTTTTTAATTAGAATCAGTAAAGATCACACCGAAGGAAAAGTGGAAATATAATAAATGCTGGCTTTTTTTTAACCAAAATATAAAGTAAATAATTGTTTCATTAAGCAGTTATTTCACATTTTACAGGAATTCAGAATATCCAGTCATCTGCAGGAAAAGGAACTACCACAACACCAAAAGAATTTGATCCTTTATCATCTAAAGATGCTTCTGTTGATGATGGGAGAAATAAAATAGTGTCATCATTTGGCTTACAAGAAGGTACAATCTTAGTTATGTTTTATTCTTTACTTTTAAACACTGCCATGGATGTGTGTGTCGTTTTTCTGCTGAGGTCCTGCCATCCTCTCAGATCTCCTACTGTGGCATATAAACTGACAGGCTCCTGTCAGACCTCTGTGGCAAGCAGCTGCTTGAGGGTATTTATTTTTTTTATATATATATAAATCCTGGATCAGGGATCAAAAACCAGAGCAATATTATCAAAACATTTAGATACACATTTCTCAATTCCAAATTATTCATTTCATTAGCAAGCATAAAGCGTACCTTTACCTTTGCTATAGATTAAACATAGTAATTTAGGTAAAAAAAATTTTTTTCATATTTTTCTCAATTAAAATTATCCATTTAAAAAGAATTGATACCTTTCAATGAACTGAAAGCACCAACTGCTCTAGCATTAACACATTCAGAAATTTCCAGCTTGAAACAGTGGACAAATTGTTGGAAAGAATCTGAAGTATTGATTCTTACAGTAATTTCCAGTTGAACCAAAATTGGAAATTCTGTGTTAAGTTATGGAGTTCGAGTTTTCACTTTTTTAATGCAACTTATATCCAGAGTCTGAGTTTAATGTACAAAAAGAAGAAATATGCAAATATGAGAAAATTTGCAAAAAATGTCAAAAGTAGGTTTTGATATACAAATTATGCAGGTATATTGCAATATATTTAAAGCCTAAATCAGTTGATTACAGTACATTTTTTTTTCCTGTAAGGTTGATTAGCAGTTGTGATAAATTGTTTCAAATATCAAGAATTCCACATAACATAAAACCAGTGGAACATATAAAAATATTTACTTTCTACAATTTGCTGTTTATGCTATGTTTTTTTTTTAAATTGTACAAAGCTGGAAGATTTTATCTAGCATCAGTACTTTGTAAACAGTCCATTGCAGTTGACAGTGGATGCTACACTATATGACTGATGCAACTTACATGAGTCTCTCCACCTGGACAGGGATATAGAAGGTGATATCAGTCTCTGTGAGAGCATATCATTGGCCAGAGTGCATGTTGAGGATAAGCTGGCACAGACTCAACTTTCCTCAAGAGACTCAGATGTTTGCACTCTTTGTCTTTGGTTGCTCCTTTCTGCCATGCTGTGTAGTGTAGCTGCAGATGGTACTAATCCATGTTATGTTGACTATTGTCAATGCAGATGATACCAATCCATGTTATGTTGACTAAATGTTGACTATTGCAAGTCGTGGATACACTCAGATGCAATCGATAGCTTGTTTCTCACTTCAAGTTGTTGTTCAAATGGCTCATAATTGTCCTTGTTCAGCATCTTACTTAAATTCCTATAGATAATCCTTCCAGATTTGTATTAAAATCTTTTTAAATTAACTTTAGAAACTTTCATGCCTTTTAAAAATACAAGGATAGACTTATTTTCAGTGCTTTGGATCTACTAATCTCCTGAGATAGCTTCTGAACTGATTTGTGAGGGTTCTTGAATACATTTGCTGAAACTTTGAGATGTTTTTCCTCTGATTAGATTGTTGGCTACCTGACCTTGCATTGTCATGAATGGAACCTATTGTATGGAACGGGAGGCTACCATCTGTCTCCCAACAGCTGTTCCAGTGGGTCCCCTCCCTCAACCTTCTCTGAGCCTTCGGGGTCCATGTGACCTGGCCATTTAGACCATGGTGTGCAAAAAAGTGCCGCTCAGAGGTAAAACAACCCAACCAAAAATACCTGTCTCAATTGTCAAGACTTTAGTCAACTAATTTAATACCTGTGTAGTAATCCACCAAAAATATCTGTCTCAATTGTCAAGACCTTAGTCAACTGATTTAACACCAATAAAAATATAACATAAAGGTAGACACATCTCAGGCAGGGGAAGTGGGGTGAAGGTTAGTATTCATCTGTCAAAATCACTTCTATATTGCAATCAACAATGGATCTACCTGTCACAGCATACATCCCATTTATAGAGGTGCACAGTGATTTTACTTACATATAGCCCTGTTGTTCTTTCAATTTATCAAAACTATTCTCAATACAATCAATTCCAGGTATGTCAGTTTAACTTATGATGTTTGATGCATAACAGCTAGATTCTATGCTGAGATTGATTACACTGGGCAACAAATTTTCATAAAAGTCATGCCTCTGAGATAAAAGTAGCCATTTCTGAAAGATTTCAAGGTGCTGAACATGAATATGACAATGAAAATGCAAAATTGGCTACGATTTCTGAGAAATCCGCAGTAGTTTCATATAATATAGTAATACATACATGACATGTATCAGTAAAACTCCGCTTCTACTTCTGACGTCACTTTGCCCGTCACTTGTACAGCAGCTCAGGAGCATCTCTGGCAAGCGTCCAACAGTAGTCAGCCAACATTGAAGTGGACCAGTTTCCCTGGTATCGTTTTTCCATCGTTGCAGTGTTCTGATGAAAACTTTCACTGTGCTCATCACTAACCATGCTTTGTCGGGGGAGAAATCTAATTGGGAATGGAGAAAGTGGATCTTTAAGGACATATTGCAGCCAAGTTTGTGATACAGAGACAACATGTCCTTAACCAGTTTCTTGCAGTTGTCTGCCCTGACATTCCCAAAGAATTTAGTTGACACCAGATGAAATGCATCCCAAGCCTTTTTCTCAACACCCTGAAGTAGGTTGTTGAACATCTGGTTTCTAAACAGCTCGTGGATCTGAGGACCCACAAAAATCCCCTCTTTAATTTTCGCTTCGCTGAGTCGAGGGAATTTATCAGCCAAGTACTTGAAAGCTGATGCAATGGCTTTTACAAAGTTTTTCATCACACTGAGTTTGATGTGTATGGACGGTAGCAGGATTTTATGCATTTCTGCCAGTGCTGGGTGTTCCACATTCTTCTCTCTGACCTTCAGAGGCTTCCTCTGAGGCCAGTTTCTCTTCTCGTAGTGCAAAGTCTTTGCTTGGCTGTCCCATTCACATAAGAAACAACAGTACTTCGTATATTCCAGCTGCAGACCCTTCAACAGAGCCACTACTTTCAAGCCACAACAGAGATGCCAGCCATACTTGCTGTATTGAAGACAGTTCAACAGCTGTTCTAGGTTGTCATAGATTTCTTTCATGTAGACAGTGTGACTTGACCGGAATGGTTGGAAGTCAATTTCCATTATACAGCAACACTGCCTTGAGACTCAATTTCAAGGAGTCTATGAATAATCACCATTCTTGAGGGTCATGTTTGATTCCGAGGGCATTCACCAGGCATCTACATCAAAACAGAACACAAGGTCATCTTCCTTTCTGAAGTAAGGCACAAACTGCTCATGACGAGTTCGAAATGAAGTCACTCGGACATTTTCCTTGAGAAGATTCCATTGTTTAAGCGGTGTCTACTTAATGGGAATGCCTGTTGATGTCTGCGAATCTCCATGTTAGCAGTGCGCATAGGAAGCTTCAGAACTTGTCACGTGGACAGCACCATTCCACGGTAGACTAACCTACGCTAACGATAAGTTATAGCGATCTGGTTGAAGTCATGTGGTAAAGAATCAGACGACGGTTAATCAAATACAATAAGCTAGAATCTTTCTTGGAGATACAACGGGAATAATGATTTAAACTCTCATAATGAAATATATGTTTTAAAATTATTATCCATTAAAATCCGAAATTTTCAAGTGTTACTCAATATTATTATTTAATGGCAATTCTTTAAAGAACAAAATTTAATGTTTTTCCAAAGCAACTCTTTAAGTAATTTAATAATTTTAATTGCTATTGCAATAGAGCTTATTGTTAAGAGCTATTGAATACAGCTAAGGCTATATAATAGAGCTTATTGTTGAGCTTAAATCTATTGCATTAGATTTAAGCAATATTATTTTGATATTAATACCCGTTTTTTCAATTAAGCTATGAAATGGAAAATTTGCTAAAAAATTGAAGATTAAAAGTTATAGTTTTTAAATGCAATAGGTGCAAAGTTTATGTTGCAATACAATTCCCCGCCCTGCCCACGGTCAGTAGGGGACACCGATGGGCTTGAAAAGGCCGCCGTCCATCGGATGGGATGTTAAGCCGTGGCCCCGTGTGCGGGAGAGCCATACCTTGTGCACGTTAAAGAACACGCTGGATGGCCTTGACGGGAGGTTACCATCTGTCTCCCAACAGCTGTTCCAGTGGGTCCCCTCCCCCAACCTTCTCTGAGCCTTCGGGGTCCATGTGACCTGGCCATTTAGCCCATGGTGTGCAAAAAAGTGCCGCTCAGAGGTAAAACAACCCAACCCTATGTTGCAATACAGAATTGCATCTTTATATGTTAGTCTTTTTATTTCAATTACTTCTCCCAACCTACAGAGCCCCTCCTGTTTTTTTTTTTGCTTGTTTTAAGAAATGTTATTTTTTTATCATGTTAATTGATGATTTTTATATAAAGTAGTTAAATTTTCATTATTTTTCAGTTTAGAAGGATAAAAAGGCTCCATTGAGAAAGAATCTTTAAGGCATTCATTTGGACCTTGGTTCCAGGTCTCCCAATTGCTTAATGCGCCCTGGTTCATGCATGTATTTGTGCAGTTCAGAACGCTGAAAAACTGTTATAAACTTCAACATTCCACTATTTATATATAAGACTGCTTTAAAAAGAGATAGGGTGGGACAAGAGTGTCCGGGTTTGAAGGAAATGAACAACATTTTTACTACTATACCTAGCACTATTTTTTTAAGTAACACATTATTTGAATTAGTGAAAAAATTTTAATTGGCAGTAGCAATATTATGCTTAAAGAAAGCTACAGCATTATATTTCCATGTTATTTCAGTGGGAATCTAACTGTGAAGCTCTATAACAGGGAGGACAAAACTTTTAGACTCTGCTATCGACTTTTAAGACAGAAAATCTTATGCGATTGACCATAATACATAGTAAATGATTTAACACTGTTTGACCAGCTAGCATAAACTAACAATTTAGCATCAAATATGTTAACGTAACATTGTTAAATTAATTAAAATGTTTTCCATCTAAAACTGGCAGCTCCGAGATCGACTGTTTGGCCATCTCTGCTCTATAACATCTAAAATATGCATTTAATAGAGAAATGTGATGAAGATAAAGATTGTAGACTGGTAATTGTAGACCTTTCAGGGCTAGATTCTTTTCGAGCCGCTCGTATGTACAGAAGGGTACTTGTCTGTACAATGTTATTTGATGCATTTAATGAAAAACAGACTGAAGTTATAGATGATCATATTTATTTAAATCTCGTTTTATCATCAATAATTGTTCAGTATTTAAATAATTATGGAAATTGGAATATTTAATAATAAATTATCTTGTTTTATAAAAATCATTCATAACTATCTAATATTGAGATAATCATTGTGCAACTTTTAAAATTCACATTTCTTTAAATGATTTGAAAAAAATACTTATTAAAGTTTTAATTAATATCTGAAATAAATTCTTATGACCCATTACTGTTGTGAAATATTCTAGCTTCCATAATTCCTTAAATACTAGACGAATGCTGTTGAAAATAGAGATTTAAATAGATAAGATTATGATCTTTCATTTATTTTCAGTAACATTTTTTTCATTAAATGAATATTTTAGAAGTTACAAAGCTTCAAAGTTAGATTCCCTTCACATAACATGGAAATTCTCTTAATATTTTGTTAGAAAAGTGCAACTCAGTTCTGTATATTGTAAAGATTCTGCTATTTCAAAAGTGATCTCAGAAATTTTTTCTAATTACTCATGTCAATGTTATGTTGCCAACATATTGCTGCAGTCACCTGTCTTGCAGATCTAGTTTGGAAGAGATTCGATAGAAACTAGTTTTGTTTCATAAGTTTCAATTCTGCAAAACATCACACAATACTGCATCATCGTTCAGACTTCTAGTTCAACACGACAGAAAGTAGACAGAACAGTAAATAAATCACATATGAACAAATCCGTATCAGAATATAATTTTAAAGCAAGTGGTATACAGCGTAATAACCTATACTGCAACGAAGCAAGTAGCAAGCAAAACAGCGGACAAAAATGTAATGCGCTGCTGTCACTTCACGTCTTGAAAGTGGCAGACATTCCCATTACATAGGCACTGGTTTAAGTCTTGATCCAAGTAACTCTGCCTTGGCCAGCTCCAGATCGTGAACAAAATCGTTCATTTCTTCTTCAGTGAGAATGTGTGGTGCAGATGATGCACTGTGGCAGACATACAGATCATTAGACACTGAAGGCTGCAAAGAACCCAAAGTTGGTTTTGCCTCCCTCCTCATCATCTGAATCAATGGAAAATTCATTTGGAGGTTCAGGAATGGGAAGGCCTTTGTCGTTGCGGAACTGGTCAGAGAGCAGATTGTATATTTGGGTACACTATTGTTCACTTCTTTTTCCTTGTGATGCCTCCAGAAACAGGTGGAACCATGCAGAAGTAGCAGTCATTTGCATGATTGCTTGGCTTTCTCCAAACCATAGGAACAGCAAACAGAATCGATACTTTTTCGCCTTTCAGCCATTCAGAAGATTTCTTGCACATATACTGCAGCATATGTGTGGGACCTATCTTGCATTAAAAAAAAACTCGTACACAGCTTTCACTATTGGAGTGATGACCCTTTTCTGGTTTGCAAATGTCACTTCCCAGCAAATATAACAAAATGTATCTGCACTATTAACACGGTTATGAGGCATTACTACTGCTGGATTAAAACTACAAAGATCACTTGTGTTGTACTTATGACTCGAGGGTAAATAGGAGTCGCTCAAAAGACTTGCTCACCCTAAGAGACATTGCTTACAACTAATGATTGTATCATCTTTAACCCGCGATCTTAAAGCTGCGATGTGATGACTCGACTACATTGCATCAAACAATGATGCAATACCTCAGGGGTTTTTGTGTATGGTGGGCTGTGCAATACAATGCAATATGTTGCAATTTGGAGTTTAAAATACAGCATTGCGAAATGGTTACCTATGTACTCAATGCAGCAGACTGAGTCATTTATGCCTGACCATCTCTGTCTCTCCTAAACAGGAGCCAATTGATAAATTTTATTGTCATTTTCGTGTTCAGCACCTCAAAATTAGTAAAGATTGGCTATTTTCATTTCAAAGCCTTTTTGTGTCATTTTCAAAGCTTGTGTGTGTATTTCATTTCAAAGCTTTTTTGCCCAGTGTTATATGCCCTCTGTTGCCTGCTTGAATATCAGTATGTACACCAAAGTACCATGCTATACATAATTTTGAACTCATTATTACCATCATAACTACAGCAAAGTGCTCTCTGATTGAATAGCTTCATATCAAATCGACATCGTCAGTCATCAGGACCCAACAGCAAATAATTGACAAGCAGTAACAATATAGTTTGATACCTGCATTATCTCACCTTTCAAGAATTGGTCACAGACATTATATTCACAGTCATGCCACTATGTCCATCTCTAACAAGGAAATAGAAAAGATGAAATAGGGGCCATTGCCACATCTGAAACTTTAATCATTAGCCATAATAATGCAAAAATAAATGCATGCATACAATTTTTGGTGACCCAGTTATATCTTGCCAACATTGCTACAATTCTTATAAAGTGATTTCTCAGTGCATTTAAATGTATATGCTGATTTTGTCTGTAGGATATGTGTGAACTGCTAATGAATAATAATCATAAAATATAAGAATGGATAATGCTTTTTTTGCCTGTTAGATTTATTTGGACAAGTATAAAGGAGGCACTGCAATGTGTTAGTTACTTGCTTGTAGGAGCCAAGTGCTTTCGACTGAACTCAGCAGTCATCTTCAGGGCGGCATACAGTTCTTTGGGGAAGCAGATCATTAGTGAAATGTCAAAACAGGCTAAAGTAATACCTTTTTCTTGATGTTTTCACTGAAGAGAGTTCTGCAGTGGAAGTAAGTTTCAGCATGCTTGTGGTGGAGCAGAAGTCTCTGAGTAGCAGATGTTTGGTGCGTTGCTAGTAGCAATTGGATGTAATCTCTTGTCAGCAGGGAGAGGCACAGAGCAGTGAGCCATTTTCACATGCTGGTCAGTACCTTCAAAGGAGCAATGCTGGGGTAGTTGGAAGTGTCGAATTAGTTATGCAGTGGGGAGGAGAGGTGCAGCCTATTGGCCACTGGTGGTGTGTGGTGGAGGTGGGAAGTCACATAGCAAGATGTACTAGGCTGCAGGAGGGAGGTGTGTTTTAAAGTTGCAACATCTGTCTTTGAAGGTGAAAATTTTGAGGGTTTCACAGAAAGTATTGAGTTTTGGAGTTGGGGAGGTGATGATGAATGCAGAATCAAACTGGGGACTACCTTGCCATCCAGGATGATTTTAGTAAGAGCGGTTCATGGAGTTTTGTTTTTAAGTCCTGTTTATGCTTGTCTATCCTGTTTTTGAGTGTGTATAGGGCAGCCGATATAGAAAGAGGGGTTATCTGCGGGTGAAGTGGGGGCTAGGGGAATGAAGTGATTTACCCCTACATTCTATACAATCATAAAATAAACATAGAGAATCCTTTTTTAATTTTTTTGGACTTGTAAATCCATTGCAAGCTAGGTTCGTTATTTATGCTCAAAGGGTTAAGCCCTTTAGATATTAATAGCAAACATAATATTATTTAACAAACTTGTTATGCAATCCATTTTATCAAAAGTTTTAGCTTTATGTTTGTATCTGAGAGAACTGATATGTAGCAATTTTACCACTACATTTGACTTTATTCACAAATTGCCCATTTTGCAAAGGTACAAAAATGCTTTTGATTTGTTCTCTTATTTTTCATTTTATATTTTGTATAGCTTATAATTTTATAATCTTATGGCATACCTTTAATCACTAACTTTTCACATCCAGATGAAGGTCGTGCAGGATCACCTGATAGTATTTCTAGCTTAGGATCTTCAGCTAGCCAGCAACGAATTCAACAACAACAACAGCAGCAGCAACAACAGCCACAGCAGCAGATGCAGGCACAACATGGTATGCCTCCAACAAGTGTTGTTTATCAGCCTTCACAACCTTCACAAGTGTATTCACCATCACAGCCACCCTCACATGGACAGTTGGCTCAACAGCATTCTCATTATTTGCAAGGACAAGGTAAATGTTTAATTTAATCTGCTCTTCCATTTTGATTTTTGAAGTTTAATTTTTTTTTTTTACCTGTTATTGAATGGGTGAAGTAGAGAGATTGACCAAGAATAAAGTGGACACTGTAAAATTAGACCTCATTGAAATTAGGTTTGGGTAGCAGAATGTTTGGAGACTAATGTGTACACACATATTTACAAAGTAGAATTGTAAAATCCCATTGGATTTTTGTAGTTTCTCATTAGATTATGATTTTATGTATTTTACCCATGTTTGAAAATATTGGATTATATTAGGGTGACTTGATTTTGAAAATGAAAAAAAGGGAATATTTTGAATTTATCATTATAAGAAAAGGATGTTTGAAGAGCTTAACAGAATAAGCAATTTTATGAGAGACTTTAGTAAACTAATTGATAAGATTGAATAGGTGACATCAGAGTTTTTGAACATTTAAATTTGATATGAATTTTACGCATTTTTTTTTTTGAAGCTTTGCTGCGGCAGCTAATATAAATCTTTTGGAAATTTCAGGATACTTCTAGACAGCTCATTAACTGGGTATGTGTGGAGGATATATACTGAGAGATTCTCCAGTTAGGAATAATTTGTACCATATTTTATTAATTGTCAACATGCTTGCCACTGTATTCCTTCATAAAATGCATTTTAGGTTGCTTTAAATAAATATTTTCATTTTACAAGTGGTTTGTCTAAATTTCTTAAGAAGCTTTTTGATTAGCATTCACCTTATCTCTGTGTATAAAAATGTAGCACTCATATATTTCATAGTTTTTGATCCTGTCTCCAGAAGGTAGGAAACTTCAATGTCTGGTGTCAAATAGTTAACATGCCTGGCTGTAGATCAAAAGGACCTGGGTTCAATCCCCAGATGAGGCATTGATATTTATATTCTTATGTAGTCCTGTTGAGGTTTTGTCTTCTGTCAAATTTTACACATTTATACTGGTTAGGCTCTTATCAGACCTCTGTGACAAACAGTTGCTTGAGGGGTTGATATATATTTATAATAAAGGTATTATCATTTATTACTTAGAATTATTACTAAAGACAAAACCTGTTAATAATTTTACTTTTGCCTTATACTGGAACAATTTGTGGTTCATTTAATTTTCCATTGATCATTAAATTCCAAAAGCAATCATTTAACTGGGTTTGTTATGTGAATCACTGTTTACACATGGGGTCAATTGTATGTTTAACTTTCTACAACTTCTCTTATCATCGAAATTGAAAATGGCACAGAGTACCTCCCTGGCCAATTGTTGCTGAAATGGGGAAAAAATACTGCAACTTGCATTCTCAATAGAAAAATATGCTATTTACTCATTATCATTTTTGAATATTACATTTCTCCTTTTGAACATATATCCCCTTGATAAATTTGCATTCCCAAGGGGGAAGTTTATTCAAAACATATAGTCAGTAGGATCAAGCTTCTTAGATTTATCCCAATTAGTCCTGTTGTCATTAAAAATTGTGTGATGTAGAGTTGAAACACAAACCAAACTGAGAAGAGAAACTGAAATTAAAACATTCTCATAATACACTAACAAATACTTCAAAATTAAAATAAATTGAATCACAAGCATGTATTATACACTGCCATTCAAAATTTAATAAAGTTGAACAAAATTACAAATAGCTAAAGAAATCCTTTTAGGAATTTAATGAAAGTTTCAGGGGATATTTAGCATGAAATAACTTGCATTTATTGAGTATTAAATTTGCATTTCTCAATTCAAAAGACTGATATGCAAATTAAAAATAAAAAAAATAAATTCCCCCTCAAGCAGCTGTTTGCCACAGAGGTCTGACAGGAGGCTGTCAGTTTATACGCCATAGTAGAAGGTCTGAGAGAATGGCGGGACCTCAGCAGAAAAATAACATGTACATCCATGCCTTACCCAGGGCTCAAACCCAGGTCCCTTAGGTCAGTAGCCAAGCATGCTAACCACTCGGCAATGGAATGGCAGACAAATTAAACTAACAGTAAAAACACTTCTCACTTTGGATTAAGAGACTTTATTGAGTGTTTCAGATTACAGTTTTGTTAAAATGCAAAGGAGTAATCATTTGGATGCTGGTCAGAAGTGGGGAGCCATCAGATTGGTGGAAGCAGGACAGTGGCACAGAGAGGTTGCCAGATTAATGACTGTGTTGGAAAGTATAATTTTCAGACTTGGAAGATGTTTTCAAGACACTGAAACATACTTTAAAAGAATGAGCCATGGTAGGCCCAGAGCAACAATAGAGTGCAATAGAAGATATCTGCATGCATCGGAGCTGTGAGCTGCCACTTGACTGGAATGGAGCTGGCTGCACCTCAGTTGGACTGGTGACCAAAGGAAACAATTTCTTTTTTTGGATGAATCACAATATAGCATGATTCTCAGTGCCAGTGCATCTGGAGAGAGAGTGGGACACATTATTACCCCCGAATATCATGAAAGGGACTGTTTTGGTGGGAGTGGTTTGTTGGTTTGGGGATATGTCTTGTCAATGGTTACACTGACCTATATTTCTTTTCAGGAGGGACTCTGTCTCTGCATTTTAGGGCAATTAAAATGTATGGGATGCTTTGGGAAGGTGAGTTGCAAGTCGTCATCTCCCTCCAAACATCCTTCATGAGCTAGGAATACTGTTATAGAGGAGTGGGTTTTTTCTGCCCTCTACATTGTTGGTTAACCTTATTTAGAAGTATGAGAGCTCATTGTGCAAGCTCTGTGTCAAATTGCTGTTAGGTGTAATCATACTCCTTACTAAATAATGTTAAGTTCAGTATTTGCAGTTATCTATAATTTTTCATAATTGGACAAATTTTCTGATATATTCTTTGATTGGAAATTTAGATTTCTAATTGGACAAGTCTTCTGATATATTCTTTATTTCGAATGTAAATATTAATATATGTGATATTAAATATCCTTTGAAACTTTTGTTAAATTCTGAAGAGGATTTCTTGAGATATTTGCATTTTTTCCCAACTTTCATAAATTATGAACAGCAATATTTTCTATACTAGCATTATATCACTATGCAAACTATCATATATTACTAATTTATGTCTAATTTTTTTTCTTGAGAAATTAATAAGACTTTTTATATCTTTTTATAAAAAGTTTAAATTGAGAGAAATGTAATTTAAACACTATCCAGTGCTGTAGTAAAAAAATGCATAATGTACTATGGATCAGACACATAGCACAGGGAGACTAATACGAAAAAAAGTAGCAATATATCTGGAATTAAGATAGCAAAAGTTGGTGTAATTAATCTACATTATAATATGAAATTTTCTTAGAAAGCGCATGCTGAAATGCTATCTATACTCCCTTATAATATTAACTTCTCAAGCTGGTCATTAGTTTCCACTATTACAGACTAGGTCTATATATGTGCAATGACTTGCAAGTTGAAGGATTAGCATTACAGCTGAAATCAAAACTCACTCACTGATCCATGTTTGATCTCCACTGTGCTCAGCCTGAATTGTGGCAGAGACAAATCCTTCTGTGGAAAATCGTCTATTACTGCTGAAAAAAGTATTATATTCACAAGACTAATTTCAAATATAAGAACACTAAGCTGTAACAGAGATAATCTCAAATCTATCATTTTTGAAGTTATGGCTCTTGGAGATTAAAAATCTACATATGGTGCTCTATTTCTAATTTATTCAGAGATATCTATATGCCATGTATTCATTCATCTGACAAAAGATTTAAAAGTTTCAGAGTATATACAGGAAAAACCAGAAGATATACAGAGGTATTTTGGAAACAAGGAGTGGGTATATGGAAATTTTCTAGAAAAAGGAGAGAGAGCGTAGCACCCATTCTGTGATATGCTTTTTGTACCTTATATTAATTGGCCATGACTGTATGCAATATTAATTCTAAGTCAGTGAGTAGCATTACCAGGGTTTAGCTCAGTGAGTAATCATTAATGAATAATAAACATAATCATATGTTTCCAGGTTCATGTCTCAACTCTGCCAGCATTGGAATTTATCTGTATTAAACCCCCACCATGCCTTTATGATAAAGAGTCTATCAGTGTTCTTGGAAAGGCCATTATTTGTAGCTGGATTGTTATCGAGGGTCACCAGAGAAGTGTTTTAAGGTACAGCTCATTGGGTAATTGAAACTGTATTCTAGCCATTACATTTTTTTAAACTATGTAATGCCTTGTCCTCTGGAAAATATTTCTGGAAGCACTGACTCCACTCAATTTCTGGCATTGTTTTCAGCTGCTCCTTGTATGCTGCGACAGCTTCATCTGCGCTAGAAAGTTGGTGTCCTCTAAGTCGATACTTCACTGTAGGGAAGAGAAAAGTCACCGTGGCCAGGTCTGCATTTTAGGCTGGATGGGTAAATAACTTGACCTGTATAACCTCAAGAAAGGTGACGGTCAGATTGGTGGTATGGGCTGAGGTGTTATTGTGATGCAAGAGGATACCCCTTAAGCCAGTTCTTGGTCACATTTCTTTGACTTTTTCAAACAACACTTTTGGAAGGCAAATGGTAATATACCCACTGTGCTGTCAGTTTCATTGATTTTGCAGCAAAACTGTTGCCACATGATCACTGGTTCCAAAGCATGTTGCAACCATTTTCTTTCCATTGCTTCTTGGTTGGGGTGGCTCAGTTGGAGCACACCAGGCTCATAATCTGCAGTTCCCAGGTTCGAGTCCCAGCTGGGTCAGCATTCAGATTTATCTCCCCAAAACTCCCCGCCCTGCCCACAGTCGGGGCGGGGGTGGCTCAGTCGGTAGCGCGCCAGACTCGTAATCTGTAGTTCCCAGGTTCGAGTCCCAGCTGGGTCAGCGTTGAGATTTATCTCCGCAAAATTCCCGCCCTGCCCACGGTCAGTAGGGGACACCGATGGACTTGGAAAGGCCGTCGTCCGTCAGATGGGACGTTAAGCCGTGGCCCCGTGTGCGGGAGAGCCATACCCTGTGCACGTTAAAGAACACGCTGGATGGCCTTGATGGGAGGCTACCATCTATCTCCCAACAGCTGTTCCAGTGGGTCCCCTCACCCAACCTTCTCTGAATCTTCGGGGTCTTTGTGACCTGGCCATTTAGCCCATAGTGTGCAAAAAAGTGCTGCTCAGAGGTAAAACAACCCAACCCTGCCCACAGTCAGTAGAGGACACCAATGGGTTGGAAAGGCCACCATCCATTGAATATGACGTTAAGCCGTTGCCCTGTGTGTGGGAGAGCCATACTCTGCATGTTAAAGAACAAGCTGGATGGCCTGGATGGGAGGCTACTATTTGTCTCCCAACAGCTGTTCCAGTGGGTGTCCTCCCCCAACCATCTAGCCTTCAGTTCAGAGTTCTTGTGACCTGGCCATTTAGTCCATGGTGTGCAAAAAAGTGCTGCTCAGAAGTAAAACAACCCAAGCTTCTTGGTCTCTTCACCTTGACAGGTGGATTGTCATCCAGGGAGATCCATGTAATTAAAGGATGAATTCATTCATCAATAATCAATCATCTCCTGTAACAATGTTGGAAACCTGACAAGAGTTACCATTTTTGAACCATTGAAGCATTTCATGATGCGATTCCATGCCTGCGTTTTTTAGCTTCAGTCAAATTGTGAGGTACCCATTGAGATGAAAATTTTTTTCACCCAAAAGTGTGTAAGATGATAGAAACACTTGTCAAGCTAATCTGCAGGGAAGCCTCAGTGTCTTTGTAGGTGACTCACTAGTCTTCTTTGATCATTGTCTCTACCATTGCAATGTTTTCCTCAGTCACTGCCATCTGGTCTTCTGCTTTGCTCTTCATCTTTCACTGATGTCTGACACCATGACTGTGGGCAGGGATGTCAGACATCAGTGAAATCATGGTGTGCAGACATCAGTGAAAATTGATGTCTGCACACCATGGACTAAATGGCCAGGTCACAAGAACCCTGAATCAAGAACACTGATGGACTTTTATCTCTTAAATTCAGTGAGCCAATGAAAAACTTTTGCACATGATGGCCTGTCAAGTGTTCCAGTGACTGTGATTCATTTAAACCGATTGTAAAATCATACAGAATCATTGCACAAAAATGCTCTCTTTCCAGCTCAATGGTCATTAATGTAATCACACACACCTTGGAATGTTGTACTGTCATTGCTAGTGGGAGAAGAATGAGTGTGCCCCCATCTGCTTCTGATTTACACATAATGGTAGGAACCATTCCATGCAACATTTCTTTCTAGCCAGTCTGTCTCCATTTTTACGTATCTCAAAACTTATCTAGTGAATTATGTAAACCTTGATTCAGTGTACAGAAGAGCCATATCTTGTGCATGTTAAAGGAAGTTTTGATAGGGGGGGGGGGAAGTTTTGATAAGATGTTGATCATCTGTCTCCTAGCTTGTTTTACCTCTGAGCAACACTTTTGTGTACGTAAAGGCAAAATGGCCAGGCTAAAAGGACCCTAAGAGCTCAGAGTTGAGTAGGGGATACATTATACAGTTGTTAGGAAACAAATGGAAGCCTATCAAAGCCATCCACCATGTTGTTGCCATCCATCCATCATGCCACATGTTAAGCTATCCAATGTTCTTGAACATGGATAATATATAGCTTTCTAGCACACAAGGCCATGGATTAATGTTCTATCTGATGATAGTCATCTTTCCAAGTGTATCAGTATCCCCTTTCTCATTGAGGGTTGCTGAGGTAAAGCAACAATAGCATTACTTTTGGCATTAGTTTACAGTAACCGTAGAACCACCTAAAACAATAAATTTGTCATTAACATTTGTAGAGCTTGATTTAACTGTGTTAAATCAGAACATTTCTTTTTAAGTTGGTTGTTATAGATGTCTGACTCTAATCATATGTCATAAAGTTGAGATCTGATCAGAAAGACTTCACAATAAACATCCATGCCATATCTGAAGCTTGAATCCAGGTCCTTCCCTTTCATTGCAGCCAGGCACACTAACCACTCTGGTCACAGCTTTTCAATCAGTTTATTTTTGTTATCCTGGTGACCAAGTGGTTAGTATTCTTGGCTACTGATCAAAGGGACCTGGGTTCAAGCCCCAGGTAAGGCATAGATGTCTGTGCTGTTTCTCTGCTGAGGTCTCACCTTCTTCACAGATCTATATGGTGTATTAAACTGACAGGCTCCTGTCAGACCTCAATGAAAAGCAGCTGCTTGAAGGGTAATTTATTTTTATCATAGGTCATGCACTAATGAGGGCGGTCTATTGTCATCTGGAATTGAGTTATTTTACCACTGAGTGGCACCTTTTTTGCATGCAATGGGTTAAATGGCCAGATCACAAAGACCCCAATTGCTCAGAGAAGGTTTGGGAAGAGGATTCACTGGACAGCTGTTAGGAGATGAATGAAAGCCTCCTCTCAAGGCCATTTAGTGTGTTGTTCTTTAATTTGCATAAGCTATGACTCTCCTGCACATAGGGCTTAACATTCCATTTGACAGATGTCGGCCTTTAATGAACCCTTTCCAGATGAAATCTTTCAAGCCCATCAGTGTCCCATTTCTCACTGAGGGCAAGGTGACGGTTATTGGAGATAAATATCAACACTGGCACAGTTTGGACTTGAACCTGATAACTGCAGGTCATGAGCCTGATGCACTACCAGTTGAGTCAACCCCAGCTCTCCTGTGGTTCATCTGTACAAAGAACATATATTTTTATTCACATTCCACATAGCCTTTTTCCAGTCCTCTACAGTCTGCTTTTCCAATACCCTGAAGCCTAGTCTCCTGATTTTTGGCCAGCAGTGAGTTTCCAAATAGGGAATTGCCAAACCACAAATATTAGAGCTCTCTTCACATTGTTCAAGTTGATTTAGGTTGATCATTGTGTATGTTGAAAGTAGTGGTCATTTGATGTAAAGTTGATGTAGATTTGATCTTACATCATGCTTCAGTGATGCTCTGTGTACCTGTAGTACCAGGTTGGGTTGTTTTACCTCTGAGTGCAACTTTTTTTGCACACAATTGTCTAAATAAGCAGGTCACAAGGACTCTGAGGGTTCAGAGAAAGTTGGGGAGGTGACCCACTGGAAGAGCTGTTAGGAGACAGATGGGTAGCCTCCCATCAAGGTCATCCAGAGTTTTCTTTAACATACACAGAATATGGCTCTCCTGTACAGCAGTTACAGCCTAACATCCCATCTGACAGATGGTGGCCTTTCCAAGCCCATCAGTGTCCCCTATTGACTGAGGGCAGGGTGGGGAATTTTGTGGGGATTAATTTCAATTCTGGCCCAGCTGGGACTCGAACCTGAGAATTGGAGATTATGAGCCTGGCACTTGAACCTGATAACTGCAGGTCATGCTGGCAAACTGACTGGGCTTTCCTGTAGTACCAGCATCTGTCATAATTACTCCTGCCAGACATTGATATTCCATCTGATAATCATCTTGTTTACATTTTAAGGTTGGGTAGCCTGGAGTCCTGCACTTTCCATAGTTTTAATGTTAGTTGCTTCAGCTCGTTGAGCATTAACAATAATACCGTTTTGGAAGTAGTTGGTTATACCATTTTTCACCATCTAGTGGTTGAATGTTGGCCATTGGCTGTTTTGATTGTGTTTAAGACTGCTAAAGGATCATGGTGACCATGACATGATGACCTCTTTTGCTTGTCTTTGCATCATAGTTGTGGTAAATATAAGGTGACCATACATCTCTGTTCCCCTGGATTAAAGACTCTGTGCCTGGAAGTGTTCCAGAAATTTAGTTTTTAGATATTTTTAACTATTAAATTGATTGTACAGCTTGAGATTTTTACTAATAGAATAGTAGTGGCAGAATTGTTATGAAAATGTTTGGTTGCATAAATGAGACTGAAAAATTGAGTCTGGAATCATCTTCATAACGATAGTGGTATCCGTGTGGACACCAGTAGAGAATGCATGTCTTTTACTTGCTGACACCATCACTTGCCATATGGTTGTCAATGGCTTAATTACTACTCACTTTGTTTAGTTCTATCTCCAGATTTCCTCTTTGTGGCAGATTTTGGTATCCTGCAGTTTCCCAAATACTTGACTGACAGGTCTCAAATTTAGAATGCAGATTTGCCCTATGTAACTCTGTGTTGATTTGTTTAGAAATTTGAACAGCTTTGTAAATATAGAAGATCTGGCATTGCTCTTCCACTATTTTCTGAGCTTGTGAATGAAGAAATCATGAAGAAAACTACCAGAGAATTTCCTTTTCCATTCAATTGAAAGAATTTTTTTCAAACACGAATTTAATATGAAGAGATAGAAGTCATGCATTAAAGTGGGTACTGTGAAGGCTTTGCTGCACATGAAAACAAATTTTTGTGTCTCTTGTGAAATCTTTAGTCAGAACTTGCTGAAAATGAAAATATTTTACAGAAAATCTATTCATATGAAAAATACACATTGACACTGATTTTTGTTAATTAACCTCCTTATTCAAGTTTTATTTTGTGCTACTAGATATTAAGGTTATTATGTGCAATATGTAAAAAAAATGCATTCTAACTGAAAAAAGATGGTATTATTTTTTAACATAGCAATTTCATCAAAAGTCAGTACTTCAGATTGAATTTTGAGGCCCCCTGGATCTTTTTCTTTAAATCAGTCACCTTAATAAAATGTCAATCCTTGAGATAGAATTTTAAAAAGTCCCCATATTATCTTCTTTAAATCTGGTCACCCTAGGTATATAACACAGACATTGATAAGATGATAATTGATAGACAATTTTTTTGGTTAGACAATACATATTTATAAGATGGTATGGTTTAAAGGGTTTATAAATAAAAATAAAATAAATACCCCCTCAAGCAGCTTGCTTGCCACAGAGGTCTGATAGAAGCCTGTCAGTTTATTTTCCATAGTAGGAGGTCTGTGAGGATGGCAGAACCTCAGTAGAAAAACATGACCATCCATGCCTTACCTTGGGGCTCGAACCCAGGTCCCTTAGATCAGTAACTTTTTTAGTTACTGTATCTAGTCCCATAACCAAGTGTGCTAACCACTTGGCTATGGGATGGCTTAAGGGTTTATATAATAGCCTAAAAATCAGGGCAGATGAATAGGAAGGCAACTATTGAAGTTCTATGCTGTTGTATTCAAATGCAGTTATTGAAAAGTTCTGAAGTATAGCTAAAGAGCCACAATGTAATATAAATATGTTAAAAGCACAATAGGTGGAAAGTGAAAATGCTATTCATTAGTTGCAATAAAACCAGTAATAGAGCTAGAAATATTTTTGAAACCAACACCAAAATTTATGCCAGTGATTAGGAAATATTGCCTGTGGAAGCATTTTATGCAACCTGCAAAGCTGTCATTGTACCAAAAACTAAAAAACGAAGTGGGAAATATACGTAAATGAATTTTAGTTTTCAGAAATATTTTTTTCCCTATTGATAAAACTTCACATGAATATAATGTTTTTATTTTTTGTACCCATGTTATGCAATACAAACAGTTCAATCTATGCAAAATTGTAAAATTAATGGTTAAGTAAGTAATCATCTTACCACTAATACTTTTAGATATTATTCTACAAAGCTCATATTCAATGATAAGCAGTGTATTAAAAGAAATATAATTCGATTTCTCCAATTGTGAATTTGTAGTTTTGATTATTTGGGCAAAATACTTTTGAGGTACAGCTCTCGATTATTCATGGTTGACTCTGAATTACCTTTGCATTTAGAAATAGTTCCCATATTGGTCTCAACATCATAGAGGAGTATATACATCTATTCTTGCACACAGTATCAAGAAGCCTATTGCACAAATTTCAAATTTAATCTCACTATAAAAGTGATGACTAACTGGGTAAATGGATAGCCGATACATGGTCAGTCCCTGTTGTTTGTGCCACAAATGCAGAACTACAACAATGTTAATGGTGATTGGGGTGGTGGATACATAGAATGGATTTGGTGTTTTCTGTTGAGGAAAGAATTTTGCTACAGTTTTGTTTGCCAAGTTGTGAAAGATGGTTTTAGAAAAGCTTTTTAAACTTTGATAAAATGTTTGTAGTATGGAGTTGGAAAATGGAAAAGTTCCCATAAAGGACTCCTTCAATTATGTTCCAGAAAGCTGGATCGATAGATAAATGATCTATTGGAAGTGTATTATACAGATTCTTTTTCGTGAATTTATCCAATTGCTGTATCGTATTACTGTAGACATTTTTTCATTGTTTTAAAAAGTGTTCTGATGTAATATTTTATAATGAACTAATTCACTGTGACTGTGATTAACTTTTTTTTTAATTAAAGGATGTAACTGAAAGTAAAGCTGAGTGATAAACATTGAAACAACCATTACCTACTGAAAATTTATATATATTTAAGCAGAAATAGCATTTTTTTTAAGGGGAGAGTCCGCAAAGGTTTTACTGGTTGGTACTGGTGTTTGCAAAATATGTACCTAGCCCAGTTTATTTCTATAAACCTTTAAAATTGTGGGTATCTTAGTAATGTAACCACCATGATTGTTGAGACTGGACTGTATACTACAAAAAATGTAAATATTTCAGACACACAAAAATTCCCTGAAAACCATTTAAAAAAAAATCGATCCTTTTAAGACCATGGATTGGTTACCATTGCTTTAGGTGATAATTACCCTAAGCCTAACACTAGGGAACAAATGAAAACATGTAAAATCAAAAATATAAACATTGTCTTTTTAAATATTTTTGGTTGTAGACTGTTGATTACATTCAATTTTGGTAGCAGTAATCATATTTTCCTTAAGTTGTATTTAAGGAAAAAAGACTGAGTTAGCTAAGTTAGAATTCATTCAACATTAATTCATTAGTTCAACAGGTTAGAATTCTCTGGCATGTTTCTGCAGAGATGCGGGTTTGAATCCTGTATGTCAGTGAAATTTTTTTCCACGAAAACATTTATTGATTTATAGACGTTGAAACGTCTACAGGTAGCGCTGAGATGATCAATTATTGTTTAAATCAGTTACTTTTAGTTGGTTACTACAAGATAAGGTTCTACAGTTTAATTTTCATGTTGAAAACACTTCAAAATTAACCCAGAACTTTAAGGTATAAATACTTTAACTTTAACTTTTAAATAAGTCCTTGGCAATATAAAGGATTTTAATGGCTTTATTGATTATGAATGCTACATCAATAAGCAGACTACTGATTCAGTAGTATAATACTTGAGGACCTAATAATTAGAAACTAGGAAGTAGCATACTCAGAAGGTTAATACAATTATAATAACTTGTAGGCAAATATCTTTTTGAACGAATTTGAAGAGTTTGCTCAGAAATTGAGTTTGAACTGAGTAGGTGTGATCTTTCGACTTCTTGATTACATAACAGATGCTCTTGAAATCAGCCATTTTACTGCAGCACATTTTTCTGTTATCTTTATGAAATTTAAAGTGGCATATGGCATATCACATGCATTAATCAGGAACCAGATAGTTCTGATCAGTGTTCAGTGTCTCAAGCACTGATTGTGAGCTGGGCCATTCTATTTCCTGATGCTGCTGAATTCAATACAATTAAATGATAATGTAATCTTCTTACAGCATTGTTCTTATGTAACATTCAGCTCTAGTCATTTAATTTAAACTGGGCCAGACTCATCAAGATCATGGGATCTGGGAACCAAGTTGTTCCTTATACTGTTGTAAATAAAAAAAAAAATAAATACCCCCTCAAGCAGCTGCTTGCCACAGAGGTCTGACAGGAGCCTGTCAGTTTATATGCCATAGTAGAAGGTCGTGAGAGGATGGTGGGCCCTCAGCAGAAAAACAACACAAACAGCCATGCCTTACCCGGGGCTTGAACCCAGGTCCCTTAGATCAGTAGCCGAGCACGCTAACTACTCAGCCATGGGATGGCTACACTGTTGTAAGAGTCCAATTTTTAACTTCTTTAATAAAAGAGTCCAATTTTTAACTTCTTTAATAAAAGAGTCCAATTTTTAACTTCTTTAATAAAAAATCTGAACATACAAAAGCTTATGAAATACAAAAGTTAAAGTGGTGTCCTGTTCAAATTGCTTTTGTATACTTACTGGAGAACAGTTATATTTTGTAAGTGAAAAATAAATAAAAAAAAAACTTTAATTGAAACTTGTACATTAAAGCACACATGTATATTATGTTAAATAAAACCATATGGGACAAACATAGTAAAAACCTTTTTACAAATATCCACAAGTGTTGAATATTTGTCTTACAGAGTTGTACAGGATAGCAATTTTTTTTGCAAGTTTTCTGCCAATATGAATTGGCATTAATTTTGTTTTACAATTTTTGAACATGTATGGTGAATTGCATTTCATAACTACATAAGCTACTTTCCTGTTAGTTCCTCATGAAAAATGTAGGTAGGCATGAACATTAAATTAATCAATTGCAGTTAAATATAAAGTGGAACTAAAGTAATCGGTACTCTAAGAGCATGTTGTACAATAAAATGGATTTTGATGCAGTTAAAAAGATATATATATATGTTCAGATATGTATCTTGAATGAATCATTCAGTCCAAGAATAATATACAAAGGGTGTCCCAAAACAACTGAGAATATTTTTACTGAAAACACTGTTTAGAACTGTGTGAGTGTACTCTTTGGTTAATCATACTGTCTTGTAACCATGACAACCATTGTTTAGTTTCTTGCAGTGTTTTATTATGCACAGAAATTGTTTGAAGTGAGGTAATATATTATTACTGACTTATTTTGCTCGAATTATTTAAAATATAATTTGGTAAAAGAGTTTAAGGAGTATTTTTATGATTGAAAATTGCTGGATATTCTGTTTGTTCCATGCTTATTTTTTTGTTTTGTTTTCTGAACTATAGTTCCTCATCAACAACCACATCCTTCTGCAACAGCAGCTGCTGCTCCTGGAGCAGGATTTGTACCTCCATCAAGTTATGGTTCTACTCAGCCCCCTCCTTCTCAGGCATATGGAACCTATCAGCAACCACAGCAGCAACCACAGTATGGACAGCAACAACAGCAAACTACGCCTCAACAGCAACCACAGTCACAACCAGGGTACGTTTATCAACAGTAATCTCAACAGTTTTTTAAACATCTTTTCTTCATCTATTAAAAATGTAACTGAACAAGTCTGCAGTATGTCTGCCATGACACCATTGGTGGAGGATATAGTTAGTATATATATATATTTCATAGAATTTTGCATTTTCCTTTTTTTTCACTAGTAATTTGAGTGCAATAGACATGACACCAGATGATTTTTAATATAATAATCTACAATTAATGCTATATGTAGAAATGCCGTGGAAAAACCATATAGTCCATGTGACATATAAAGAAGTGGTAGCAATGATGTCATCAGCATAGAGTCAAAAAGCTAATCAGATTGAAGGGTCTGGCCCTTTAATATAAAGAAACGAGACTGATCAGAGGGACCTGGGTTCAAGCCTTGGGTATGGTATGGATGTTTGTGTTGTCTTTCTCCTGAGGTCCCACCATCCTTGCAGATCTTCTGCTATGGCATATTAAACTGGCAAGCTCCTATCAGACCTATGTGGCAAGTGGATGCTTGAGGGGTATTTATTTTGTACACAGTGTATTAAAACAAAATAAAAATGTACAGTGTGAATATCATTCCTTGAGAGGCTGCTATAAATGCACTGAGGTGTGACTTGGCAAGTTCTGCTAACCATAACCAGTTGGAATTGCATTGTTTTTTCATATGGATGTGCAATGTGTATTGCTGTTTTTTCATATGGATGTGGGTTGGGTTGGGTTGTTTTACCTCTGAGCGGCACTTTTTTGCACACCGTGGGCTAAATGGCCAGGTCACATGGACCCCAAAGGCTCAGAGAAGGTTGGGGGAGGGGACCCACTGGAACAGCTGTTGGGAGACAGATGGTAGCCTCCCATCAAGGCCATCCACCGTGTTCTTTAATGTACACAGGGTATGGCTCTCCCGCACACAGGGCCACGGCTTAACGTCCCGTCCGATGGACGGCGGCCTTTTCAAGCCCATCGGTGTCCAATACTGATCGTGGGCAGAGCAGGGAATTTTTGCGGAGATAAATCTCAACGCTGACCCAGCTGGGACTCGAACCTGGGAACTACAGATTACGAACCTGGCGCGCTACCGACTGATATGGATGTGCAATGCTGGCAGAAATCTATCAATGGAACAATGTGTCAACATCCAGGTTTTGCATAAAGTTAAGGGGGAAAAAAACCCTGAAACACATTGAATGTTGTGAACAGCTTATACGTATGAGGCTCTGATCAGAACACAAAGAATTGATGATTTGAGTGTTTTCAAGAGGGCAGAGAGGATATGGAAGATGACCCATGCAGTGAATGACCAAAATTGATATCCAATCCATAACTAGTGGACAAAGTGCACCATTACAAAAGACCGTTGAATGATGCTCAGAATGAGAAAAACTAATTGTAAATAAGGACTCAATAAGATCCATAATTACCACAGGCTTGGGTTTACATGACAACATGCCTGCTCACAAAGAGATCAATGTAATGACATTTCTGGCCTAAACAAGGTTGCAGTTTTCATTTTCCTTCCTTATTTTCCCAACATGGCTCCAGCAGACTTTCTGTTTTCCAAGTTGAAATTGAGATTCGGAGGCCGCTGATTTGATGCAGTTGACGACATTCAGAAGAATGTGATGACAAAACTGAATACCGTCACAGCAGATCAATTTTCCAATCCTTTCCAGAGTTTATATGAATGCTGTAATAAGTCCTTCAGGGGAGTATTTTGGGGGAAATGGTTAATAAACATGTTGCCCTATGCATTATTGTTTTTATTTTAGTCTTATTACTTTCTTGTCACACTGTGCAGGCCCATTGGATGAACTATATTTATTGAACATATATTATTACTATAATATATTTTAGGACTAGTCTGTATTTTAATTTACTACATTAATAATATTCCTTTTTTACCTGTCTTCCTATTGCTTTTGGCTTTAACATTTGTCGGTTAGTCTGGTTGGTCAGTTTTGTTGGTTTGTAGATTTGACAAAACGTTCCACCACATCTTTCGAACGTGATGGAGAAACTTAATAATTTATGTGCCAAATGAAAGCTTGTGACAATGGGGAGTGTCATAGGCTATAAAAAAATTGACCCATCTGTGCTTTCTTCCCTAAAAAAGGGGAAATATGAAAACTATTCTTAAGTTATATCTCCAGAACACGAAGGCTGAAAGTAACAAGCTATATGTCAAATGAAAGCTTTTGACATGGAAAATATCATAGGATATGAAAAATTGACTCCCACATTTTCTTCCCCCCTAAAAATGAGAAATGATTATTCCCACATATCTCCTAAATGTATGTGCGGAAAGTAACTAGCTATATGTTGAATGAAAGCTTATGATGCAGGGAGTGTCATAGGCTATAAAAAAACAACCCCTGTGCTTTCTTCCCCCCAAAAAAGAGGACAATTTGAAAATGATTGTTCCTTTATATCTCCTGAACCCGAGTGTGGAAAGTAACGAGCTATGTGTCAAATGAAAGCTTTGATGCAGGGAGTGTCATAGGCTATGAAAAACTGACCCCCCATGCTTTCCTCCCCCCCTAAAAACTGGGAAATCTGAAAGTCATTCTATTATATCATTGGAACTCAAGGGCATACAGTTACGAGTTAGGTGTCAAATGCAAGCTCTTATAATGACTATCATAATTTTGTCCCCACTATCCCCCCCAATAAAATGTGGGGCAGATTTTCATGGGGTTCGACTTTAACGAGTCTTATCTCAAATTGAAGCTTGTGATGTCTCCAATGTCAAGGTCTACCACTAAAGGTCTACTACAAAAGGGTGTAAATATGCTCAGTGCTTATGAGTCATATATCAAAGTTTTGGAAGGTAGGTGTTTTTCATCATCATCCTCAACCAGCCATGGGCTACAGAGGTCTAACTAGACCATGAAATTTAGTTCCCCAAGCATACCTGTCCTGAGCTACATCTACTGCATCTGGCCACTGTACACCAATTCTAAGGTCCTGTTTGATATTGTCTGCCCACCGCATCCTAGGTCTCCCCATCTTTCTGAGGCCTTTAGGCACACTGTTCATAACCCTATTTGCCAATCTATAATTATTCATACGGGCAACATGGCCAAACCAACGGAGTCTCTCTCTGCACAATATGCTGCTTAAAGGAAGTTGCAAACTCCTTTGCCTAACCTCATCATTAGTTACAAAGTTGAACCACCTAATGCCCAAGATACTGTGTAAGTATCTGGAATCAAAAGCATCTAGTTTCCTGTTATCTTGTTTACAAAGTGTCCAAGTTTCACTACCATAACTAACCCTAGAAAGAAGCAAAATATTTTACAGTCTAATTTTAATCTTTAGGTGTATACGCCTATTTTTCCACACTCTCCATAGATTCTTAAAAGTCATGGCAGCAATCTCTATTCATCTGTTAATCTCATGCTGCACATCACCAGTATCTGTTTCATTGCTCCCAAGATATTTAATCTCTTGAGCAGGTGTCACAGTTTAACTATTCAGATCAACTGAACCACAGCCTGCCTGACCAATTTTCATCACTTTAGTTTTCTTTCTGTTTATAATCAAACCTAATCTACTACCAGTCTCATGAACAGCTCGAATGAGAGAGTTCATCTCATCAACATTATTTCCCAAAAGGACTAAATCATCAGCATAATCTAAATCAGAAATTTTCAGATCTCCAGACCATCTGTTTATAATCAAACCTAATCTACTACCAGTCTCATGAACAGCTCGAATGAGAGAGTTCATCTCATCAACATTATTTCCCAAAAGGACTAAATCATCAGCATAATCTAAATCAGAAATTTTCAGATCTCCAGACCATTTAAACTCAAAAATCTTTCCATTGCAGTAAATTTTGCATAACATAATCAATAATTAAACTAGATAGAAAAGGAGACAAAATGTGCTTTGTTGAACATCAGAAGCAATGCTAAACCAATTGCTACAAGTCTTAGTCTCACACAACTCTGTGTTATTATAGAGAGCTTGCATTATGTTAACTAACTTGTTGGGTGTAAATTCTCACGATCAGCCACAAATTATAATGATCAACAGAGTCAAAAGGGTTTTTGAAATCTACAAAGGTAATAACCACAGGTTTCTGAAACTTGAAATCTCTAGAATCTGCATAAGTGAAAAAATCTGATTTCACATCCCATACCATTTCTGAATTCACACTGCTCATCATGCTGTTGTCCATCAATCAGATTATTAATTCTATTAAGCACAATCATGCAAAGAATTTTCCTGGAACAAAAAGTAGGCTGATACCCCTATAGTTATCACAAGAACTGCGATCACCTATTTTAAAAATAGGGATAATAATAGCTCTGGTAAAATCCTTAGAAACCATGCCTTTATCATAAAAAATATTCAAAATTTCAGTCATCCATGAGGTAACTGAAACATTCCCAGCTCTAAGCATTTCAGTAGTAATTTCATCTACTTCTGAGGATTTAGGTAGTTTAAATTTAGAAATAACCAAAATAACTTCGGATTGTGTTATAGGGCCAACATTAAAGGCAGTAATGCATCTATCATCATTACAAACAATGGGAGTATAACTAACTACATTGTTTAGAGCATCATTTAAATGCTGAGCCCACCTAGCCATGACAGCATCCTCACCTTCTATAACCTTACCTTGTTTATCTTTCAATTTCTGTATACCTGTCCATTTTCTACCACACAAAACATTAACTCTTTGGTACAGCTCTCTGCTGTTGTGCTGTCTAACTGCTTCCTCAGCTTTGTCAGCCAAGCCATCAAGCCAAAGATTCTTATCAGCAGCTAACTGATCCTTTACATGTTTATTATGTTCTCTGTAAAGCTTTCTATTAGGACTAGTAGGGTATTGATTAAGGACATTCCTGCAGTTCTTTCTTTCTGAAATAAGCTCAAGTGCTTTATCACTCAAAAAGGTTTGCCTCCAATGCTCCTTTCTTCCTAAAAGGGTACTGTTAGTTTCAAGAAAAGCCTGTTTAAAATTGTTCCATTCTTCCTCAACTTCAGTAGTAAATAAACCATGACTGTCATAATGACTAAGTAACCTGCTATGGTAAGCTTTAGTTATAACCGGGTCTTTCTGAGCTTCAGAATTAAAAGTAAATTTTTTAACCTTAGCTCACTTTTAACAAGGTAATAGTCAGATCCAATTTCAGCTCCTCTTTTATATATGACCTGGTATTCCTAACAGAACTAGCCCATCTGGTGAAACCCACGTGTACTTATGTATGTCGCGGTGTTTGTAATAAGTGTTAGTTATTCTGAAACCATTGAGTTTACTTACCTGTAGGAGACATTGCCCATTGCAACTACCAATACCAAAAGGGCTTATCACTCCTCCCCAAAGGTCAGAGTCAGTACCAACTTTGGCATTGAAGTCACCTAGAACAAGGTAATATCTCCTTTCTTGACAGAATTCAAAATATCCTGAAGTTGTCCGTAAAACCTATCCTTCTCATCCTCATCGGCATCCTCAGTGGGGGCATAACAGCAGATAACATTCAAGTCTTTAATGCTTGTCTGAAATTTTGCTGTAAGAAACCTTTCATTAATGCACTCATATCCTAGAAGAGCATCACTAGCGTGTCTGCTGAGAAGCAGACCTACGCCTTGGTGATGCTTATTTTCATCCCTCCCTG
Organism: Ryuthela nishihirai; assembly: GCA_038380435.1. Taxonomy (NCBI): domain Eukaryota; kingdom Metazoa; phylum Arthropoda; class Arachnida; order Araneae; family Heptathelidae; genus Ryuthela; species Ryuthela nishihirai. The sequence continues at coordinate 1,987,188 of JAWZYU010000032.1, read as the reverse complement.
AAAAGAGAAATTTAAGATTATTTTTAAGAATATGACCTTTATCTGTCCATTACACATTCTTTTTTTTTGGTAGAGAAGTCCATTTGGTCATCTTGCAAGCCGAGAATATCAAGGTTGTAATGGTGGAATTCTTGTGTGAGGACATCAAGAGAATAAGCTCTGTGCAGAGTCCTCACATTCCAACTGTTTATGGTGAGAAAATAGTTAGTGGAATGTTTAAAGAAACCATGTTGATTAAGAGAGGGAATGCCAACAATATCAAACAGTCCCCTAATTGCAGGCATGGGGCAAAGACCCATTCCCACACTGCTAAAGGCTGAAGCCATCTACACTGGAAGACTTCCCCCAATGTAGAATTTGATGATGCCCATAGAAGCAAAATTCAAGTGCCTGCGATGACCTCTGCTTAGGATTATCCACCAGCTAATAAAACATATCCTGTGAATCTATTCACCTGGGACTGTCAACCTACAAACAAACAGAATGCACAGTGGGGGATTTTCATTCCACAGGAGCCCATCAGTGCAACAAATTCAGGATCCATAATCAAACAGAGCTATAAATCAGTCTAGTCTAATTGATATAAATGGTCAGCACCAGGACCCTGTGTGGTTGACCACTTCTCAACAGGGTACAAAAAAAAGTAGCCATAGTTGTTCAGATCAGTACGTTATACTGATCTGGCAGCCTTCCCTTTCCATTCCCTTCCAGAAGAAAGTATCTCTTTTGAAAAGTACTAACCAACTAACTTTTAAAAGACCTGCACCATGAGAAGGTGGAGTCGAACATTAGGTGCTAGGCCTGGCCGGTTCTATGCATCATCACAGGGGATTGTTGCATAACTCTCCTTCCAGTGACTACCTGGCTACCATTTACAGACCAATGGGGCAAAGACCCATTCCCCCACTACTAAAGGCTGAAGCCATCTACACTGAATGACAACAAAAACAATATATATAAATTAAAGAATTTTAAAAATACCTGTCCTCCTATATGGCCCTAAAAAGTAGAAAATAAACCTAAAGCATATCGAGGGTGCAATCAGTCACTGAGTTCGTATTCAGTTCAAAGGAAGATAGGGCGTTGATTTACCTACTTGACAAGATTGGCGGCACCTTGTCTTCCTTTGAAGTGAATACAAACTCAGTGACTGATTGCATCATCAATATGCTTTAGGTTTATTTTCTACTTTTTAGGGCCCTATAGAAAGATAGGTATTTTTTAAAATTTTTAATTTATATACATATATATTTTCATCATTAGATTTACTTGTCATAAGTAATTCTTGGCATGCAATTTTTTTTGTCTTACAATATTATTGTTTTTGGCTGTTTCATCAAAATATTTATACTTGTATAGTTTTCTTTAAAAATAATTTTCAGTATTGATTAAAATCTGATTAATAATCTTATGTTTCTCATCTCTTCATATTACTATGAATCTTTAACACGCCCTGCTCTCAGTCAGTAGGGGACACCGATGGGCTTGGTCGATGGCCATCTGTCGGATGGGACATTAAACTGTGTCTCCATGTGAGGGAGAGCCATGCTCTGGTCACATTAAAGAACATGCTGGATGGCTTTGATGGAAGGCTACCATCTCTCCTAAGAGTTGCCCAGTGGGTCCCCTTTTCTGAGCCCTTGGGGTAACCTGCCCATTTAGCCCATTGTGTGAAAAAAGTGCCACTCAGAGGTAAAACAACCCAACTATGAATCTTTGAATTTTTTAGGTAGAGATATCAAAACTATAATGAACTCCTGGAATGCTATCTTTATCAGGTTGATACAAATTACTATTCCACAATGTTTCAAGTTAGATATTTTGCATAGTTGTGATTAGTTTTTTTTATACCATTTTATCTTTTGATTTGCTATAAAAACAGTTTGAAAAACTTATATTAATATTTTAAAATCAAGCAGCTGCTTGATATAGAGGTCTGACAGGAATATATTTAGTGTAGTGCACCATAGAGAAGATCTGTAAGGATGGTAAGACCTCAGCAAAAAGACAATGCAAGAAATATCCATGCCTTATCCAGAGTCAAACCCAGGTCTCTTTGATGTGTAACACAATGCTCTGACCACTTGGCCACCAGGACAATTATTAATATTACAAACGAAAAAAGAATGATTAATATGCAACTGAACATTATGTACTGATATTTTATTAGTTTTGAAATTTTAGAAATGAAAATGGTTCAGACAAGAGACGTAACATGAGAAATGTCAAAAGTATCAGTAGGTAGTGAAATCTGATATATATTGCAACTGAAATCAGCTGTGCATAAAGTGTATAATTATCAGACGTTATCCCTTATAAAACTGTCCTTCTAAAAACACTTATATGCAGATTGAATTCTATGTTTATCATTTGCATGTTGTTTTTCATGTAGGGTCAGGTAACATATCTAAATTGAAATTTCTTGTCATTATGCTATAATCAGTTAATCATTGCTTACCTTGTACTTAATTTCTTTTGGAATTTAATGTTTTGTTAACTACCCATTAGAATATATTTCAGTAGCATCTTATTTCTTTTATTCTTTTCAGAAGAAGTGTCACTTATGCACCACCTACAAGTGGCACCCATACCCATCCACAAGGTACTGCACCTGGTCCTTATGCTGTTCCACCAACTTCACAGACTTATCAACAAGGACAACTACAGTATCCAGCTGGTTATTCTCCTGGACCAACTCCTCCTGCTGTTCCTGGAACGGGTGGACCTACTGCAACAAATCCATATTCCCGAGGACCGGGGTCAGGTTATCCCCGCCCTGTACCCAACTATCAAACAGGCTATTAGTGTGTACTAAACAGCAACTGAAAAAAAAAAATATATATACATAAGAAGCTTCCTGCTATAGAATGTGACTGATGACATGAGAACTTTTAATTTCTCACTTTAGGTTGTATTATAGTAGTCTTCTCTGTATGTGGCAGGCCATCTACAGTTTTTTTTTTGGTTACACATTTCATTTTTTCTTGGTGTAACTGTTTTTATAAGCTTATTTTCAGTTTTAGTAAAACATTTAACTGGTGAAAAATGCAAGAAATCTAGGATTTATGAATAAGAAATCTAAAATGTTTGGCAAATTGAAGTTAAGGTGATGCTGCACAAATTGTAATAACTAAATTGCTAACTATGTATGTTGTTTATGTAGACTTTGAAACCATGGTTCATGATTAAAATGCATCTTAATAAATTAGAACTCAAAAGTAATAGTTTATAGTTTAACAAGCGAGCACATACCAGTAGATAGTAAATTATTCTTTTAATAAAAGCAGTGTGTTGATTATACTATTTTTTTAGTGTGAAATAGATAAGCATTGAAATTGAACACTGATCAAGATATAGGCTAGAAATTATTTAAAAAATCTTACAGGAATGTTCCAAATCATTTAAGTTTTAATGGAAGATAATAAAGGAAGAAGGATAAGTGAAATATAAATGTTGCAGTGTTTTGAAAAACTTTAAAAAAAATTCCCCATATGAATATTGTTTTTGTTAATGCATAAGCTTTATTTAAATTTCGTTTATTCCACTTAATATTGTGCTCCAAATCCAATATTTTTTTGGCTCAGGTGCTGATTTATTTTATGCTCTAATGATTTCCTTATAGTAGCAAAATAGAAGAAAATAAAAATACATTCCATTATGTTTTAATGTTAAAAGCATTCTTACTTCGAAGTTTGTTTGAGATAGAGGGATGTATTTATACCAATCTCTGTAATTTCTTATTGAAGTTTTTGGAAATAAAAATGTGTGTATTTTGTACATGATTACCAGAATTGAAAGAACTGCACTGTAATGAACAATGTAGAAATTTTTAATGGACAAATTAACTTTTGTAATACTTTTCACAATATCTTTCTGTATGTAGGTGTCACTAATACATTAAAAGGTGGAGTTACATAAAAATCACTCACTTACATCTTTAAATAATGTGACATCTTCACTGTATTCTTTGATGTACAAAAGTTACTTATGCCAAGTTAAGTGCTATTGCACTGTGCATTTTTGTCCTTCGTTATCTGAAAGTTTGTATTTTGCTTTTACTATATATAAAAGCTACATTCCTTTGTATTATTGAATTATATTATGAAACAAAGGATTTCTACATAAATTGGAAAGAATTTTGGTGTTAGTGAAAATGAACTGTTGCTAAGGATTTTTTTTCCTTTTTGGTAGGTTTTGTGTTCACTGCAGTTAGATATTAATTTTGTTACAAATAAATTTTCTCATGTTTTAGTTTTAAAACACTTTTAAACTGGCATTGCTGAAAATTGACTACTGTGTGAATTTTTTATTTCTGATCTGCTGTATCATATTTTTTAATGTTGCTGTTACAAATACACTTAACTTCAGAACATTTTTTTAATCTTCAACGAAGCTAGTAGTAATATTGATATTTTTATGCAAAGCTGTTCATATTGCTTTCTGAAAGCCAAGTAACAATATTGCAAGACTGCTGTAGCATATGTAGCATGAGAAATGTCAAAAGTATCAGTAGGTAGTGAAATCTGATATATATTGCAACTGAAATCAGCTGTGCATAAAGTTTATAATTATCAGATGTTGTAATATACAATAAACATTATTTGTGTATTTCAGAAAATTTGCAGTGTGTATGTTATTATTTAACTGTTGATAACTGGAATGATTAAAATGTGATCCCTCCATCACATTTTAAGCATCTTTGTTACCAGCTCCTCCGATTTTTATTTTATACTCTGTTGTCATAGCCAAGCTTTTGTTAAGTTAGATTTTCTCTTAAGTTACAATGTTCTATTACAGTTATCAGGGAACAGCAAAAAAAAAGTGAAACACTACATATATAATTGGACTTGCAATGCTTTCCATCCACTGTGATGCCAAGACATTTGCTTTTGTTACTTTTTTGTTTGTTCATTGTTTTCCAGTAATTCTTGCAAAAAATAATTCTCAACACAACCGAAGTATGTTTCATTAAGTAAATCTTAAGTGTTTATTTGATGAAGCTTGTAATATGGATGCAATTATATATGTGAAAGCTTTTGATAACTTTGAGGATAGGTTTTTGTGCTAAAGTAAATCAAAGATGTTATTTTTAAAAATCCAGTATTTCTGCAAATTTTCATGGTATTCTGTATGTAAAATGGCCAATGCCCAAAAGAAAGAAAAATTAAAAAAAATAAAATATTTAACAAGAAATATGAAATTTAGAACTTTTTGTTGAAGTTGCATAGATATGTAATTTACCAAAAAGAAAACTTTTTTTTTACAATAAAATGATAGAAATTTTAAAGGAAAGAAGCAAAAATGCTCATAGGCATCATTAGCTTCGAAAAGATACTGTATAATAATAGATTTTCGCTTTTTTATCCTTTCGACATCAGTCAAAAAAAAATAGCGAATTACATGCATTCTGTTACTGCTCTTAGAGACAATGTCTGAGCAAGCACTGCATCGTGCATGAAATACCAGGAAACATGCCAATATATGTAACAATACTTACATTAGTAAGAAAGTTATGTCCCTAAGAAGTCCTATAACAGTCGTAAAGACATGGTAAGAAAGCAAAGTGCGACATGGGTAAAAAAGCAAATCTGATTGACTTCGAAAGGTGGCTCATCATTGGAGCATGATGGACAGGAGAATCTGTAACAAAAATGATGGAACTGAGTGGAAAATCATGGGGCACAATTCAAAAGTGTATGGAGAATGACAATAATCTCAGAAAATATCAACCAGTCATGACAAATGCAGGAAGAAAAAAGGCTCCGACAGATAGGCTTTCGTTGACATGAATGGCAAAATAGAGCTGTTACAGTACATCAGCTTAGAGAGATGACTGCTAGTAGTACTTCAAAACTCATGTGAATGAGAACTATATGCAGATTATTGAAATCTTAGAAATTTTTGAAATTGTACCATAATACATACACCGAAGAGCCAAAACATTATCGCCTGCCTAATATGATGTTGGTTCTCCATGTGCCGCCAAAACAGTTCTTACCCAGCGAGGCATGGAGGCTATAATATTTTGTCTTGTATCTGGTACCAATACATTACCAGCAGTCACACCATCTCAGCAGCATCTTATTACCAGCAGTCGTCATCACATATTAAACCGTCACACCATCTCAGAAATGCTCTGACCCAGCTATCTGGTCATTACAATTTGGCCTTTGTCAAACTCACTTAAGTCTGCTGCCTTTCCCATCTGAAGAACTAGAATAACACTGATTAACAGAGCTCATTATTGGATATTATTTATACCGTTTCATGACCTTCACACTTGCCATCGTTTACCTGCAGTTGTTTCGATTTGCATAAAGACTCACTGGTCATAATGTTTTGACTCTTCAGTGTATGAAGTATTAGGTGTTCATATTTGGCCAGGCAGTGCATATCTGTTCCCAAAGAAAGAAATATAGAGTTAAAGGCATGATGAAGAAATTCTGCACAAACATGTGTATATTAGTATTTTGAAATTGTCAAGTCTGCAATGAAAATTTGGTTTTTCGCTTGAAATCCATGATAAAATTAGACATAATTCCATTTTTAGTGTTAGCATTTAATGCTTCTAGTTGTTCAGAGGTTTGTTGGTTGACAGAAATTCTCATGCTTAAAAGTAAAAGATAAATGAAGTACAGAAATGTATGGGGCTTGTTAAAATGTCGTAATTATACTTCTGTAGAAGAGCTTTATGGTATTTTTCAAATGAAATGTAAGAGATTGAATATTTAATGACCATTATTGTGCTTATTGAAAATGTAAATATTGACAGCTTAGTCTGCCATTGTTTCTTAAAGCCCTTCAAGCAAAACATTGGAAAATGTAAACGTCATAATGCCAATAAATCAGTAGGTTATATAGAACATTTGAGTGAAACTTACTGATTATATATCTTAACCCTTTTGCTGTTATATTAAGCCTACGTTTACTACTGAAATCCAGAGAGCCCAGATTTCCCATAATGACATTGTATTTTACCTGCTGCATTGTCAGTGAAATACGACAGTTTTAGAGGCAGTGAAATCTTGATGGATAAATTTCAAAGTGTGTGAAAATTCATCTGATTCAGGTAAATTCTAATATGGAAGCTGAGGACAGAAATGGAATAAACTGTGTCAATTGTGGTAGTTGGTAACTACCATTTTTTGGTAGTTAAAGGATTAACTGCCTTTAGTAACTTATTCCAATGACATCTGAATTAGTAATTTGCTTTAAATTTTAATATTTTTACTCCTTTTGTTTCACTGTCTTAAATTTTCATTGCAAAATACGTAATTAATTTTAGCAGATTTTGAATCTCAATATTTAGGGGGGGTCGGTAGTGCACCAGGCTTGTAATCCACAGTTCCCAGGTTCGAGTCCCGGTTGGCCAGCATTGAGATTTATCTCCGCAAAACTCCTCGCCCTGCCTTGATCAGTAGAAGACACCAGTGGGCTTGGAAAGGTTGCTGTCCATCAGATGTAATATTAAACCGTGGCTCCATGTGTGGGAGAGCCAAATCCTGTGCACGTTAAAGAACGCACTGGATGGCTTTAATGGAGGCTACTACATGTCTCCCAATAGCTATGTGGGGCGGGGGTGGCTCAGTCGGTAGCGTGCCAGGCTCGTAATCTGTAGTTCCCAGGTTCGAGCCCCAGCTGGGTCAGCGTTGAGGTTTATCTCCGCAAAATTCCCCACCCTGCCCACGGTCAGTAGGGGAACCGATGGGCTTGGAAAGGCCGCCGTCCGTCGGATGGGACGTTAAGCCGTGGCCCCGTGTGCGGGAGAGCCATACCCTGTGCACGTTAAAGAACACGCTGGATGGCCTTGACGGGAGGCTACCATTTGTCTCCCAACAGCTGTTCCAGTGGGTCCCCTCCCCCAACCTTCTCTGAGCCTTCGGGGTCCATGTGACCTGGCCATTTAGCCCATGGTGTGCAAAAAAGTGCCGTTCAGAGGTAAAACAACCCAATAACCCCCAACCTTCCTGAGCCTTCGGGGTCCATGTGACCTGGCCATTTAGCCCATGGTGTGCAAAAAAGTGCCGCTCAGAGGTAAAACAACCCAACAGCTATGAAGTGGATCTCCTCCCCCCCAACCTTCTCTGAACCCTCGGGGTCCTTGTAGCCTGGTCATTTAGTACGTTGTGTGCAAAAAACTGCTAGTCAGAGGTAAAACAACCCAGGTGCATTCAGTGGACACTGCAAAAGGACTGACTGCGATGTTAGCCACCATCAGTAAATAACATGAACCATTTTCCAATGACTTGCAGGGGCGGGGGTGGCTCAGTCGGTAGCGTGCCAGCCTCGTAATCTGTAGTTCCCAGTTTCGAGTCCCAGCTGGGCGAGCATTGAGATTTATCTCCGCAAAACTCCCTGCCCAACGGGCAAGTAGGAGACACCGATGGAGCACCCAGAAAGGCTGCCGTCCCTCGAATGGGATGTTAAGCCATAGTTCTGTGTACGGGAGAACCATACCTTGCACGTTAAAAAATACGCTGGATGCCTTGATGGGAAGCTACCATCTGTCTCTTAACAGCTGTTCAGTGAGTTTCTTTTTACGATAATTTTCTGTAATAATTTCAGATTCCTATCTATAATAACAAAACAAGAGTAGTATACAAAATAATAAATATGTACAAAATACTATACAAAATAATTCCCGAAAACAGAGTCATCCAATCTTTTTTGTTTGCGTAACAATGGACAAAGGTTTTTTCCGTATCCTTTCAGTGCCCGTAGGTTTTCCGTATTGTACATAACTAGCAGCTTCAGTTTGAAGTCGTAAACTGTAGTTCCCAGGTTCGAGTCCCAGCTGGGTCAGCGTTGAGATTTATCTCCGCAAAATTCCCCGCCGTGCCCACGGTCAGTAGGGGACACCGATGGGCTTAGAAAGGCCGCCGTCCTTCGGATGGGACGTTAAGCCGTGGCCCCGTGTGCGGGAGAGCCATACCCTGTGCACGTTAAAGAACACGCTGGATGGCCTTGACGGAAGGCTACCATCTGTCTCCCAACAGCTGTTCCAGTGGGTCCCCTCCCCCAACCTTCTCTGAGCCTTCGGGGTCCTTGTGACCTGGCCATTTAGCCCACGGTGTACAAAAAAAGTGCCGCTCAGAGGTAAAACAACCCAACCCAACTCAGTTTGAAGTCTCCTGCATTGTTACCCAGCAGTAGGTTAAGCCAATATTTAGCAGCTTTGAAACCTGGAGCTGCCTTTTCTTCAGTGAAGACAAAAGTTCTGTCAGGCATTTCGTTTCCATTATTAACGGATCTCATTCAAATTAAACACTTATTTAGAGGTATATCCACCTTTCTTCTATGTTATCTCTCAGTTCAGAAAATTTTTTGGCGGCTTCGAAGTCTGCAAATGCAGCTTCCCCACTGCTTTTTACATTCCTGAATGACTAAAATTGGAAAGCCAGCCACGAATTGCCTCTAAAGTTGGAAAGCCAGCCATGACTGGCAGTAAAACATTTTGTATCACTGCTACCACTTTTCAAATCAGCAAATATACTTTGTGTCTTAATACAGACGATAGCTTGGCTTAGGGGCACTTTACGGAGATATTGATCATCCGTGTCGCCATTAATTTTTCCTATTATCCTTGACCGGTTATGCGACAATTTTTGCGAACTTAAGGTGTACGAGCTTTAATGCTGCTTGTTATTTTTTCAGCATTATCTCTATCTCTTTCTGGCCTTCTTCATTGCGTTTTATCACATGTAACTTCCATTCCATAGTTACTGACTTTCGGCCGTGTTTTTCAGCACTATACCACTTAATGGACCCTGGATGACATCATTATGTGATATAAAAAATGATTTTAAATTATGATAACAGCACAATAAGTCACCAAAACCACTCACAGAAGTTGCGATGCACATATAAAACAGCGTGGTTCACACGATACTGACAAAGGATTGTGGGTATTTCTGTTTACCAGCTAAAGTGGCGCCTCCATGTAATGTGGGAATGGCGTCGTCAGTTCACAATTCACTTGGCTAACCAGCTATGAAATTATGCGATTCTTACCGAATATGTTTTTTGGGGGGGGATCCGCATTATTTAAAATTTTGCGCATAAAATGAGATTAACATTTTTTATATCGCGCTATTTCAAAATCGCATAAAATGCAACCGCACTGTATATATTAATGCATTGTAACAGAGTTTCAGGTTTTATTTGCGAAATGGCTTCAAACAGGAATGATTTATGTTATTTTTTCGTTTCAAGTGCTGTGATGTATGGCTGGCTGTGGCAGAGGCGTGGTATTCGATCAGGATCCGGTTTCGTTCAAGATCATTAACAAAACTGGATTCTGTTGTGCTTAGACCTCTGGGATGTATAGGAGCTTGACAATAGATTTTTCATGTTCATTACGAAAACCTTGTCGAAACTTTTAAGTTACTTTTTTTGATAAAAATCAGTTTGTTTTAGAATGTAAACCATGTTTCATGTCTGACAAGGGTGAGCAGACGTTTCTGCAGCTTTTGAAACTACTTTTGAAACAACTTTGTTGAGGGTCAAAAGTTCATTGGAAATAATGTAGTCATGAAACAGCAAAGCAGGAATGTTCAGCATTTTTCTGTGGCCACTAATTTTATGATAATATGAGCTACACGCTGGCATATCCATTAATAAATACTTCGTTTTTAGAAATAATTATGTATACATGTTCAAATTTCTTGTATCTACAACGTGCTGATATAATCCAGCAACTTTTATCTTGGTTTTTGTCAATGGATAAACATTATATAAAAATCTTAATTTCGAGATGAACAAACGGCCGGCGGAATTGAGTGACGTCATCAGTCGTAGAAATTGTCGGTTTCCTTGATTCTTCGGGTAATTGAACGATCGATCTCAAATTTGGTGGGTTGGTCCCACTTAGTTGCAGCCGTGTAGGGTTAAGATATCGGGTTCCTAGCCGCCGCGGGTGAGTTGAGAGAAATCCCTCGAAAAGTGTCCAAAATTTCAAGGGGCGCTACAATCGCCTACCTTGTGAATGGACGTACGTTTTGAGTAGTAAGGTGGAAAGGGGAAGGAAGTAAGAGTTATGAATGAACATACATTTCGAACCAATTGGCGTGTATTTAAGTAGTTTTGAAATTTTTAATTCTTCTTGTTACTTTGTAAGAAGCATATTTGTAATAAGCATATTTAAGCAGATATAAATAAAAAAATAAATACCCCCTCAAGCAGCTGCTTGCCACAGAGGTCTGACAGGAGCCTGTCAGTTTATATGCCACAGTAGAAGGTCTGAGAGGATGGCAGGACCTCAGCAGAAAAACAACACAAACGTCCATGCTTATCCGGGGCTCGAACCCAGTTCCCGTAGATCAGTAGCCAAGCGCGCTACCACTCGGCCACGGGAACTTAAAATTTGTCACTCCTTTAACCTGGGCTGAGTGGTTAGTGTGCTTACCGATTGATGAATGGGACACGAATTTGAGCTCCGGATAAGGAATTGAAATCTCATTTCTTGTGTTGTCTTCCTGCTGAGGTCTCGCCTTCCTCACAGATCTCATCTATAGAGTATTATCTGACAGGTTCCGGTCAAAACTTTGCGGAAGCAGATGTTTGAGGGGATAATTTATTGTTTTAACCTAACATGGGGATGGCTCTAAAAATAATAAGTGGCCATTAGTCATATATTTTCCACATGTGACCTAAACTGGTTTACGTGAATAACAGCGCAATTACTTTAAACTTGCACATGAGAGATGGGTTTGATTTTTTTACCTCTGAGTGGCAGTTTTTTATGCACTTTTTTTCCCCCAGGGACAGAACTGAAGCGGGGAGGCCGGTGCTAAGATAAAAAAAAAGGTCTCTTTTTCAAGTTTCCAATACTTTTTCTGCTGATAGTTCATATGTGGCGCTTAAAATAGGTTTTCCCCAATTCTGTGGACTTTGTGTAAAACAACGTTTTTTTTTAAAAAAAATCCTGCTCTTATGAGGTACCAGGGTCCCATGACACAGGGCCCTGACGCTAAAGCACTCGGCACCCCTTTCCAGTCTGTGCCTGGGTAAATGGCCAGGTCACAAGGACCCCGAAGGCTCAGAGAAGGTTTGACGGAGGGACCCACTGCAGCAGCTGTTGGGAGACAGATGGCAGCTTATTGTCTAGCCATCCAGCGTATTCTTTAACGTGAACAAGATATGGCTCTCTCCCACACACGGAGCCATGGCTTAACATCCCATCCGACGGACGGCGGCTTTTTCCAAGCCCATCGGTGTCCCCTACTGACCATGGGCAGTGCAGGGAGTTTTGCGGAGATAAATCTCAACACTGGCCTACTTGGGACTCGAACCTGGGAACTCAGATTATAAGCCTGGCAGGTTACTGACTGAGCTACCCCTGCCCCTATATGAGAGATGAGTTCGGGCTTTGTTGGGCTCAAGCTCAAAATAATACAGACAACTTCGGGTTCAGGCTCAGAATAATTTAAATTTAAAATACGTCTTGTAATTGTGTAAAAAAATAAGAAAATATAAAAATCAGTACTGAAACATTTAGGGGCCCTTTGGATTTTTAAAAAACAAATAGTTGTAAACTGACAGAACGATTCGGGGGCCCCCTTAGTAGCAGTGACCCTATGCTACCGCTTAGCGGTAAATGTGTAATGTAAAAATAAATACCCCCTCAAGCAGCTGCTTGCCACAGAGGTCTGACAGGAACCTGTCAGTGTATATGCCAAAGTAGAAGATCTGAGAGGATGGCAGGACCTCAGCAGAAAAACAACACATACAACCATGCCTTATCCGGGGCTCGAACCCAGGTCCCTTAGATCAGTAGCCAAGCGCGCTAACCACTCGGCCATGGGACGGAGCCCTTGTAAAATATAAGCCCTTGTGACCTGGCCATTTAGCTCGTGTGCAAAAAGTGCCGCTCAGAGGTAAAACAACCCAAAGGTCACAAGAATGTGGACATAAATAACGAACTTCTTTTTGCAATTGAAAGTTGTGAAAGAGATAAATTTCCAACAAAATTATAAATTGCAATTAAATGCTTTATATTTTTGGGAGTCGAGGGATAATTTTCGGATCTTTTTCTTACATTGTTGGAGAGAGATAAGACTTTCCCAGTATCCGAGTGGTTAGTGAGTGTGTTTGGTTACTGATCAAAGAGACCCGGATTTGAGCCCCAGATAAGGCGTGAACGTTTTCTTTCTTTTTTAATTCTTCTGAGGTCTCACTTTCCTTACATACCTTCTCTATGCTGTATTATACTGACTGGCTCTTGTCAGACATATTGGTGGCAAGCAACTGCTTGAAGCATTATTTGTTTCCTTTATGGGTGAGAGAGAGTAAGTATTTTACAGTTAGCCCGCCTAATTATATCACGACATTGACAACGAAACCAAAAATACGAAACCGCTTCAGTTTTAATATGCAACTCTAACACTAGTCTTTGTAGCATATTTTTATCTCAAAAAATGCACCGCTCTGCCCACGGTCAGTAGGGGACACCGATGGGCTTGGAAAGGCAGCCGTCCGTCGGATGGGACGTTAAGCCGTGGCCCGTGTGCGGGAGAGCCATACCCTGTGCACGTTAAAGAACACGCGGGATGGCCTTGACGGGAGGCTACCATCTGTCTCCCAACAGCTGTTCCAGTGGGTCCCCTTCCCCAACCTTCTCTGAGCCTTCGTGGTCCATGTGACCTGGCCATTTAGCCCATGGTGTGCAAAAAAGTGCCGCTCAGAGGTAAAACAACCCAACTCAAAAAATGCATTTCACTTAAAAATTCGAAATTTTTTCGTAGATGGTACCATGGAATCAATATGACCCCTGCGAGATTTAAACTTAGGAGAAATTATTAAACTGATATTATAATTATACTAATTTATTTTAAATTTCAATTTTAGTTTTAATATACTTATGTAGAACAAAATAGTAATTTCTTTTTCTGTTACTAAATTTTAATATACATACGGATTGATCCCACAGTACCACTTAAGAGTTAACAATCCCTTGTTACAATGTATAGTGTAATACCCTTAGTTTTAAAGTATGAACTGTTGAAAAAAAATACCCTCTCTCATTTAAGTGGTATTTTTTCAATTTATGTTTTGTTGAATTAATATTTAATTGCAATTTATAGTTTTGTTGAAAATTCATCTCTTCTACAACTTCCAATCGCAAATCCTCAACATGGGTTGGGTTGTTTTACCTCTGAGCGGTACTTTTTTGCACACCCTGGGCTAAATGGCCAGGTCACATGGACCCCGAAGGTTGGGGGAGGGGACCCACTGGAATAGCTGTTGGGAGACAGATGGTAGTCTCTCGTCAAGGCCATCCAGCGTGTTCTTTAACGTGCACAGGGTATGGCTCTCCCACACATGGGACCACGGCTTAACGTCCCATCCGACGGACGGCGGCCTTTCCTAGCCCATCGGTGTCCCCTACTGACCGTGGGGAGGGCGGGAAATCTCAACGCTGACCCAGCTGGGACTCGAACCTGGGAACTACAGATTACGAGCTTGGCGCGCTACCGGCTGAGCCACCCCCACCCCACTCCTCAACATGTCTTGATAGACTAGTGTTAAAGTTGCATATTAAAACAAGCGATTTCGTATTTTTGTTTCGTTGTCAGTGTCTTGATGTAATTAGGCGGGACTACTATAAAATACTTTATCTCTCTCACCCATAAAAGCAGCTTCTTGCCATAGGGATCTGACAGGAGGCTGTCAGTTTATATGCCATATCAGATAGTCTGTGAGAAAGGCGAGACTTCAGCAGAAAGACAACACAAACATCCATGGCTCGAACTCAGGGCTCGAACCCAGGTCCCTCTGATCAGTAACCAAGCAACTGACCACTTACCTTACGTTTAATATCACTATAAATACAAAAATATAAACATTTACAGTTTTTTTTTACTTTTCTGGGGTGTTCTGTGTATTTTTCGATTAGAGTACTAGAAGCTACTCCTATTTTGTACAGACCTTATCATACAAGGATAGCACAGGACAAACAGCCATGCCAACACCTAGGATTCGAACCCGGGCCGCAGCCGCTGTAGTGTCACAGTGAGGCAATGCGATATCACTGTACAGTCGCTCAAAAGAATATCCGAACACTATGGTGGATTACAGAATTCAGAAAAAATATCTGGTAACAATGTTTTTAGAAATTAGTGATCTGGCAACCTTCGTGTCACGTGACACGAAGGTTGCCAGATCACTAATTTCTGAAAAGATCGTTGTCATATATTTTTTATGAATTCTGTAATCCACCATAGTGTTCGGATATATATATTTCAGCGACTGTACTACAGAAGAGGCATGTGAATTGTTATAATGCAAAAAAATGATACTTTTGAATAGATCACGTGGTGCTATGTGGTCAGTAACAAGAACAATTAACGATATCTTCACAGTAGATTAGTAGAGATATCAATTACTCAAAAAAGTGCCTAAATTGGATAAACAAAACAACATGAAAAGAAACCCCTTAAATTTAAATGGAAACTTTTTACAACATGCTCTATAGATACGGTGACCATATGTTTTGAAGAAAATAAAGGACAAATCAGAAATTGTTTCACAATAAAAAAAAGCAGGTTGCGTTTATTTGTTTCGCTAAAACTAAAAAGCTTTATAATATTTATATTATTACTTAAAAGAATAATATTTATAATAATTTTATAATTTTATAATAGAATAATATTTATAATATTATTACTTAAAAGAATAAATATTTATATTATACTCATATTATTACTTAAAAGAATTTAATTTTGATACTTTTCAAAAGAATGAACTTTTTAAAATAAATCAGGTTTGTGTTTTAAAAATTAATAAAACTGTATACAATTCATGTCAAAGTTGCATTTGGTATAAATTAGAGGCCCTATATAGGTAGAGGTTGGCCATCTCAAAATTGGACGCCATGTTTTGTCGTCGCTCGAATTGTTTAGCTTGAATAGCTGAATGGTATTGCACGAATACTTATGGATTCATGAAAAGGTAGGGTAATATTTGATAGAGATTTCAGTGTTCATGATTGGAAGCACTTTAGAAAACAGCTAAAAAAAGGAAAAGTAAATTTTACGGCTTTTTCCTTTAAAAAAAAAAAAGATATAATTTCGTTTTGTTGTCTTGTCCGTCTGTAGGCATCGAACTTTTTTGTTTATACAGATATATAAAAAATTATTTTTGTGTTAGACAGGAATTAATGATATATTGCGATGTGCATTTTTCGAATCTCCCAAAAGTAATAATTGCGCCCTCTAACGGTGAAAAAATTTGAAAATTCCAAAATGTCAAACGAATATTCCAAATGATGTAGTTATATTAGAAGTTTAAAATTTTGGTGTTGAAATGTGAAGGTTACGAAGTTACCATTGGCAACAATCACTTGACCCTTTAGACACAGGGGGGAGGTGAATGCAACTTTTTTTGTTTTAACAGAAAAGTGTATGTTTTTAGAGATAAATTAAAAATTCTTTTTGGATTGGTCAAGTATTGATGAAATATTACAATTTGCATTTTGCATATTTCCCAAAAGCTAAAACTTTGCTCTCTAACGGTGAAAGAAATCGAAAAATACCAAAAATTTGAAACGAATATTGCAAACGATATAGTTATGCTAGAAATTTGATATTTTGGCGGTGAAATGTGACAGTCTTGAAAATTCCATTGACAACATGAGTTGACCCCTACGCCCAAGATAGGTAAGGAACGGAACGGTTTTGTTTTAAGAGATAATTGGAAATCTCTTTTTTAGTTGGGGCGGGGGTGGCTCAGTCGGTAGCGCGCCAGGCTCGTAATCTGTAGTTCCCAGGTTCGAGTCCCAGCTGGGTCAGCGTTGAGATTTATCTCCGCAAAATTCTCCGCCCTGCCCACGGTCAGTAGGGGACACCGATAAGCTTAGAAAGGCCGCCGTCCGTCGGATGGGACGTTAAGCCGTGGCCCCGTGTGCGGGAGAGCCATACCCTGTGCACGTTAAAGAACACGCTGGATGGCCTTGACGGGAGGCTACCATCTGTCTCTCAACAGCTGTTCCAGTGGGTCCCCTCCCCCAACCTTTTCTGAGCCTTCGGGGTCCATGTGACCTGGCCATTTAGCCCATGGTGTGCAAAAAAGTGCCGCTCAGAGGTAAAACAACCCAACAACCCAACTCTTTTTTAGTTTGTTACTAATGAAATGTAATTCGCATTTTCAAAAGTAGTTTTAATTTATGTCATTAGAGATCACTAAATATCGGAACTGCAAAACTTTTAACGAATGTTTCAAGTGACCTCTTTATGGTAGAAATTTTGGCAAACTAAACAATTAATATTTTATTAGTATCTGTAATATGCAAAAAAAGTTTTTCATTTATCTCTTAAAGCAGAAAAGTCGCATTTTACCAATGGAACAAATCATTACTATTATGGTAAACCACTTGATCATTACACTCTATGACCAAAAACTTAAGTTTGTAGCAAAAATAGATCGTTTGCAATATTTATTTAAAGATTTGGTGTTTCCAGCGTCTTCCACCGCTAGAGGTCGCCTTTCGAGTTTTTATTTACCGTCTTTAGCACTCTAACACTGGAAATTGCAGCTGATGGGGATTGGAAAAAAGCAAATATTAATATTTTTGTGGAAAAAAAATTCGCCGACATACGGGATTCGAACCCGAAGCTCTCCAGAAATATGCCAGAACATTCTAACCTGTTAAACTAAAGCTGGCTTTTTTCACAAAAAAACATTTCTTGATTTATAGACGTTTAAGCGTCTACAGGTAATGCTGAAATTATGAAATATTGTTTAAATCATTATTCTTTTGTTAGTGTCTGTTTGTTTGTTAGTGTTCGGGCCCGAACACTCTGTTCGACGGTATCCCAAAGATTTTCGATGGAATTTAAATCTGGGCTTCTAGGTGGCCAATTCATTATTTCGAAGTCGGCAGAATGCTCCTGCAACCATGCAGTAGCCAATCTGGACCTGTTGACCTTTGGTGAATCCGACACCATTGGTGAATATTGAAAAATTCACCCTAAAAAACTGCAACAATGGATAGAACCACCTTCCACTCTCCTAAAAAACTCAAGTGAACTAGTTGAAAACCTAAAAACAATAGAAAGAATTGATAACCCCATAATTGCAAGTCATGATGTGGAATCCACGTATACCAATATTAATACAGATTTTCTAAAAACGGTCCTCAAAGAAAATTTAGAAGGAAAAGTAAATGACGGAAAAAAATATTCATTTTAGAAATAGAGGCAATTTTGCACTTATTAAAATTTATACTGGATTACAATTTCTTCCAAATTCAAGATAAATTCTACAAACAAAATCGTGGACTAGGTGTGGGATCACCGTGAGCTCCATGTCTCGCCAATCTTTAACTCTATCATTCGAAAAAAAATATTCATTTTAGAAATAGAGGCAATTTTGCACTTATTAAAATTTATACTGGATTACAATTTCTTCCAAATTCAAGATAAATTCTACAAACAAAATCGTGGACTAGGTGTGGGATCACCGTGAGCTCCATGTCTCGCCAATCTTTAACTCTATCATTCGAAAAAAAAATTCATTTTAGAAATAGAGGCAATTTTGTACTTATTAAAATTTATACCGGATTACAATTTCTTCCAAATTCAAGATAAATTCTACAAACAAAATCGTGGACTAGGTGTGGGATCACCGTGAGCTCCATGTCTCGCCAATCTTTAACTCTATCATTAGAAAAAAAAATTCATTTTAGAAATAGAGGCAATTTTGCACTTATTAAAATTTATACCGGATTACAATTTCTTCCAAATTCAAGATAAATTCTACAAACAAAATCGTGGACTAGGTGTGGGATCACCGTGAGCTCCATGTCTCGCCAATCTTTAACTCTATCATTCGAAAAAAAAATTCATTTTAGAAATAGAGGCAATTTTGCACTTATTAAAATTTATACCGGATTACAATTTCTTCCAAATTCAAGATAAATTCTACAAACAAAATCGTGGACTAGGTGTGGGATCACCGTGAGCTCCATGTCTCGCCAATCTTTAACTCTATCATTCGAAAAAAAAATTCATTTTAGAAATAGAGGCAATTTTGCACTTATTAAAATTTATACTGGATTACAATTTCTTCCAAATTCAAGATAAATTCTACAAACAAAATCGTGGACTAGGTGTGGGATCACCGTGAGCTCCATGTCTCGCCAATCTTTAACTCTATCATTCGAAAAAAAAATTCATTTTAGAAATAGAGGCAATTTTGCACTTATTAAAATTTATACCGGATTACAATTTCTTCCAAATTCAAGATAAATTCTACAAACAAAATCGTGGACTAGGTGTGGGATCACCGTGAGCTCCATGTCTCGCCAATCTTTAACTCTATCATTCGAAAAAAAAATTCATTTTTCGACAAGAAAATAAATTCTACAAACGATATATGGATGGAATTGTCTGCATCTTCAGCACAACTGACAGAAACTTACCAGAAGATTTTCTAAACAAAATCAACTCACTGGAAAAAGACTTAAAATTTACAATAGAAATAGGGAAAGAAAACGTCATCAACTTCTTAGATATCACACTAAAAATGACAGATGAAAAAAATCTCTATTACTATTTATAAAAAAACCAGCCAATACAAGAAAAATATTAGATTATCACTCAAACCACCCAATGTATATAAAGAAAAATCTAATCGACAAGCAATAAAGAAAATTCAATTAAAAAACACAGAGGAAGAACAAACAATAAACGCAGTTTAAAAAACTGGAAAACAACCTTGCTGAAACCATCAACAAGCTAATTTCATCTGGAAGATAAAAAACCAAAAAGTAGATAAATGAAACAAAAAAAAACCCGTACCTCACTAAAAAACTGCCTTACCTAAAGGTCTTTTTAAAAAAAATCCAAAGAGTGAGCAATAAAAAATAAAAAATAAACCCCTAACAGAAAAAATATATACAGAGAAAGTAGAATAATTTATAAAGTAGCGTGTGGATATAAAAAAACCATATATTGGAAAAACAGGGAAAAACACTAGAAACAAGAATAAAAAAACACAAAGCCGCAATAAAAAGCAAACAAAATAAAACAAGACTGGACAGACACGTAGAAAAAATAATCATAAATAGACTAGAACACAACAGAAATAATTAAAAAAAGAAAAAAAATGCATTCATAAAAAAAAACAGAAGGATTACTAATAACAGTCAACAGATGACGCCACGAGCGATGCACAAGGAATTTTATTACCCCTGATCTGGCAACCATTTCTACAAAAGAAAGAAAGTTCCAACAAAGCTGCAACCTCCTCGGATGACAACCCCAATTAGGGGTCGAAATATTAGGATAATTACTCATAAGAAGTGAATCTATTTGTCTTAAGTTGCTGTGTATATTAATCTTATTGTTTTTTCAGTAAAGCTGAACTCTGCGAATGCAATGAATCGATAAGTATGCAGGTATATTAATATTTGTATTTGCGTCACCATGAAAGTCATTTTTTCACCTCTGTAAGATGACTTTTCAGTTGCGTGATTTTCCACGCATAACTATGCTTTGAAACGTACACGTAAGAAATTTTTCAGTTGGGTTGTTTTACCTCTGAGCGGCACTTTTTTGCATACCATGGGCTAAATGGCCAGGTCACGTGGACCCCGAAGGCTCAGAGAAGGTTGGGAGAGGAGACCCACTGGAACAGCTGTTGAGAGACAGATGGTAGCATCCCGTCAAGGCCAAACAGCGTGTTCTTCAAAGTGCAGAGGGTATGGCTCTCCCGTATACGTGGATGCGGCTTAACGTCCCATCCGACGGACGGCGGCCTTTCCAAGTCCATCGGTTTCCCCTACTGACGGTGGGCAGGGCGGGGAATTTTGCGGAGATAAATCTCAACGCTGACCCAGCTGGGACTCGAACCTGGGAACTACAGATTACGAGCCTGGCGCGCTACCGACTGAGCCACCCCCACCCCAGTTTATTGGAGGGAAATCTTAGGGAGTTGGCAAAATTCGGAGTGACTTGGTAAAATCTTGGGGAGTTGACAAAATTCAGGTGAGATGTAAAAATTAGGACTTTTTTTTACAAAAATTAATTCTACATAAAAAAAATAATCT
This sequence comes from Ryuthela nishihirai, assembly GCA_038380435.1. Taxonomy (NCBI): domain Eukaryota; kingdom Metazoa; phylum Arthropoda; class Arachnida; order Araneae; family Heptathelidae; genus Ryuthela; species Ryuthela nishihirai. The sequence goes on along the minus strand of JAWZYU010000032.1, from coordinate 1,966,142 downwards.
TACAAAAAAAAGTCCTAATTTTTACGTCTCACCTGAATTTTGCCAAATCCCCACGATTTTATCAAGTCACTCCGAATTTTATTAACTCCCAAGATTTTGTAACGTCACTCCGAATTTTGTCAACTCCCCAAGATTTTGCCAAGTGCCCAAGATTTTACCAAGTCTCTCCGAATTTTGCCAACTCTCTAAGATTTTGCGAACTCGCCTGTTTTTGCTAAGTGGCTTCGAATTTTGCCAACTGCTCTATATTTTGCCGTCTCTCCATTTTCCAAACTGCCTTAGTTTGCCAAGTTGCCTCGATTTGACAACTCCCCTTAATTTTCCAAAAAAAAAAAAAAAAAATTGGGGAGTTTGAAAGTTTGAAGTGATTTGGCAAATTTAGGAGAGATGTGAAGATTGGGTTTAGTTTCGTGATATGAAGGAGATTTGACCAAATCAAGGCAAAAATTCATACTGATAATGTAGGAGAGATATTAAAATTGTCTTACCCCCCGCCCCCCGTAGCGAAAAATCTGAGCAAGTTTGCTCAGTTGGCAAATTCTGCCAAAATTTTGCTCGAGTTGGAAAATTTTGGACTTCCCCCCACAACCATAGTCCTTCGGTACGCCCCTGATGATAACCATAGGCTGGGGGTCATGGAACTTTGCCTCCCCCACCTTAGGTAGGGCACCACCCTTGTCCACCCAGAAGTTTATTCTATCTCTGTAAAAATAGCACCTTAACTCTTGTGTTATTGCAATGTAATGGAACATCAGGTTTTATTACGAAGTAGATTTAAACTTTTGCACGTTAAGTCAATGGGAAATTCCGTCTATGTATAAATAACAACTTAACTCTTGGTTTATTGCAATGTAACAGAACATCGGGTTTTATTACGAAGTAGATTTACACTTGCTAGAAATGATCTATGGCTGTTTGTCGTCTCGTGAACTGTGATGAATGGCAGACTGCAGTAGAGGCGTGGCATTCCCCACCAGTTTACAGCACGATCATTAACAAACTGGATCCTCTTTTGTTACGGTTCGGCCTCTGGGACGAGTAGGTGCTTGGGAATAGATTTTCCATGTTCATTATGAAATCTTTGTTGAAACTTTTAAATTACTGTTTTTGTGGTTTTTGGTTAAAAATCAGCATGTTTACATTGTACCCATGTTTCGTGTGTGAGAGTAGTGCGAGAGCGTTTCTGCTGCTTTCAAATATATAAAACTGTTTGAAGGTCAGAAGTTCATTTGGCAACAATGTAATAAAAAGACTTTAAAGAAGGAATTTTCAACCATGTGTCTGCCTGGTAAGTTTTCAATAATGCAAGCAGCACGTGGCCAGAATATTGTTATGGATTTAACAGATGGAAATTGAGCGTGGTTTAAAAAATAATATTTTTGTAACAATAATTCTTAAATAATGTAATTTATTACAAAAGTATGAATGAAAACATTTATATAAACTCAACTCAACTAACATAAATCTATATTAGTATGAAAATAAATCTTCAGACGAACTTAGCACCTTACTACTATTCCTACAAAGAGTTGTTTCCTCTATAATTTGGGGGCGGGGGTGGCTCAGTCGGTAACGCGCCAGGCTCGTAATCTGTAGTTCCCAGGTTCGAGTACCAGCTGGGTCAGCGTTGACAATTATCTCCGCAAAATTTCTCCGCTCTGCCCACGGTCAGTAGGGGACACCGATGGGCTTGGAAAGGCCGCCGTCCGTTGGATGGGACGTTAAGCCGTGGCCCCGTGTGCGGGAGAGCCATACCCTGTGCACGTTAAAGAACACGCTGGATGGCCTTGACGGGAGGCTACCATCTGTCTCCCAACAGCTGTTCCAGTGGGTCCCCTCCCCCAACCTTCTCTGAGCCTTCGGGGTCCATGTGACCTGGCCATTTAGCCCATGGTGTGCAAAAACGTGCCGCTCAGAGGTAAAACAACAACAACCTCTATAATTCATACTATCTACACTCAAAGCATAAAATAAGGCTTTTTACATCATTTAATAAGTGGCACAATCACATTTGTGAACAAACCTGCAATCTATAAACAATAACCTCACCATTTCCCAAACAAACTAAATAATTATACACCAAATGACTTCCTTCTAGGGGCGGGGGTGGCTCAGTCGGTAGCGTGCCAGGCTCGTAATCTGTAGTTCCCAGGTTCGAGTCCCAGCTGGGTCAGCGTTGAGATTTATCTCCGCAAAATTCCCTGCCCACGGTCAGTAGGGGACACCGATGTACTTGGAAAGGCCGCCGTCCGTCGGATGTGACGTTAAGCCGTGGCCCCGTGTGCGGGAGAGCTATACCCTGTGCACGTTAAAGAACACGCTGGATGGCCTTGACGGGAGACTACCATCTGTCTCCCAACAGCTGTTCCAGTGGGTCCCCTCCCCCCACCTTCTCTGAGCCTTCGGGGTCCATGTGACCTGGCCATTTAGCCCATGGTGTGCAAAAAAGTGCCGCTCAGAAGTAAAACAACCCAACCCTTTTCACCCGTAATTACCACGGAGAAGCAAAGAATACGAAATCTAAATAAGATATTGTGAGCAAAAACATTTTCCATACTGAAAATTCTCTTGAGTCAGTTTTCTTTCATCTCGAAAGTTTCTATAGCAAAAAGGATGCAACAATTTCTTCTTTGAAGTGTTTTCCCTGGCAGACGGAAGGTTTCGTATCAGGAATAAAAGAGAACTACATCGTAGGTGTAAAAAAAGAACCTTTGCAAACTGATGGATGCAGATTTCCATTCATTTTTTTCACTTCTTGCCATTCTCTCTATTTCTGCTCTTTCTATTTTCCTGTGTGAATAGGGGCGGGGGTGGCTCAGTCGGTAGCGCGCCAGGCTCGTAATCTGTAGTTCCCAGGTTCGAGTCCCAGCTGGGTCAGCGTTGAGATTTATCTCCGCAAAATTCCCCGCCCTGCCCACGGTCAGTAGGGGACACCGATGGGCTTGGAAAGGCCGCCGTCCGTCGGATGGGACGTTAAGCCGTGGCCCCGTGTGCGGGAGAGCCATGCCCTGTGCACGTTAAAGAACACGCTGGATGGCCTTGACGGGAGGCTACCATCTGTCTCCCAACAGCTGTTCCAGTGGGTCCCCTCCCCCAACCTTCTCTGAGCCTTCGGGGTCCCTGTGACCTGGCCATTTAGCCCATGGTGTGCAAAAAAGTGCCGCTCAGAGGTAAAACAACCCAACCCAACCCAACCTGTGTGAATAAAACAACTCCCCCGGGGGCAACCAGTAGTCTTCGTGGGAAGGATAAATGCCTGGGCAGATACAGTATGCTTTCCAAATTCAACGTCAGGTTTACTGTTTGCATAGCTAATTAAAGGTGTCCTTTCATACCGTCTCCAAGCGGGCGTTGTTGTTCAGCAGTGTGTTACGCACTCGCAGCCTCCCTTTTTCCTCTCGATTTCTGTCTAATCAAAAGATTCACATTTCGGTTCCGTACGAGAGTTTTGCGCCTTTCTCTCATATTTTGGTGTGTTTTTTCAGCAGTAAATAGTCTACATTGCCAAACAAAAGTCTACAGTAAATAGTCTACGTTGCAGATCAAAAATACACAAAAATGAGAGTAGAAAAATAGCTTTTTGAAGAAATGTGCTGTTACTATTAGAGTTTAATAGGCTTTTCCTCACGGGGAAGAGGTGGCTCAGTCGGTAGCGTGCCAGGTTCGAGACCCACTTGGCGAAAGCGCTGAAATTTATCTACGCAAAACTCTCGCTCAGTAGGGGACACCGATGGGCTTGGAAAGGCAGCCGTCCGTCGGATGGGACGTTAAGCTTTGGATCCATATGCGGGAGAGCCATACCCTGTGTACGTTAAAGAGCATGCTGGATGGCCTTGACTGGAGGCTACCATCTGTTTTTTAACAACTATTCACTGGGTCCCCTTTCCCCAAACTTCTCGGGGTCCTTGTGACCTGATCATTCAGCCTGTTGTGTGCAGAAAAGGTCACACTAAAGTGTGCACAATTACAGGTGTATGTCGCGAAAAATTTAAGACAAGCAATAATATTGCATAACCATATTTAGTTTTAGTATTTTTTTTTCACAATTTTTTATTATTTTTTTTGTGTCAAATGATGAACTTAATATGAGTTTTTGTTTATAAAAGTTAAATTTTAAAGTAAATAATAAAACAAAAGGATTGACTTTTTACCGGAGGGGTGTCGCGGTTAGTGGCCTATTTCAGAAGTGTATCCTTGTAGATGGCTTATTTGAGAAATGTGTCGCGGTTAATGGCCTACTTCAGAAGTGTATCGTTTTAGATGTACTGTTTCGGAAAGGTGTCGTGGTTAATGGCGTATTTCAGAAGTGTATCGTTGTAGATGGACTATTTCGGAAAGGTGTCGCGGTTAATGGCCAATTTCAGAAGTTTATCGTTGTAGATGGACTATTTCGGAAAGGTGTCGCGGTTAATGGCGTATTTCAGAAGTGTATCTTTGTAGATAGACTATTTCGGAAAGGTGTCGCGGTTAGTGGCTCTTTTCAGAAGTGTATCGTTGTAGATTGAATGCATGGAAAAGGTGTCGCGGTTCATGGCCCTTCAGAAGTGTATTGTTGTACACTTCTGAAGTGTATAGTGTCCTTACTTCTGAAGTGTATAGTGTCCTTACTTCAGAAGTGTATTGTTGTAGATGGTCTGTTTCAGAAAGGTGTCGCGGTTAATGGCGTATTTCAGAAGTGTATCGTTGTAGATGGACTATTTCGGAAAGGTGTCGCGGTTAGTGGCTCATTTCAGAAGTGTATCGTTGTAGATTGAATGCTTGGAAAAGGTGTCGCAGTTCAGGGCCCATTTAAGAAGTGTATCGTTGTAGATGGACTATTTCGGAGAGATGTCGCCGTTAATGGCCCATTCCAGAAGTGTATCGTTGTAGATGGTCTGTTTCGGAAAGGTGTCGCGAATAATGGCGTATTTCAGAGGTGTATCGTTGTAGATGGACTATTTCGTAGAGATGTCGCGGTTAATGGCCCATTTCAGAAGTGTATCGTTGTAGAAGGACTATTTCGGTAGAAGGATTTTATTTCGGAGAAGGAAACATTCGTTGTAGAAGGATTATGTCGCGGTTTAATGGCCCATTTCAGAAGTGTATCTTTGCAGATGGACTATTTCGGAAAGGTGTCGTGGTTAATGGCCCATTTCAGAAGTGTATCGTTGTGGATGGACTATTTCGGAAAGGTGTCGCGGTTAATGGCCCATTTGAGAAGTTAATAGTTGTAGATGGACTATTTCGGAAAGGTGTCGCGGTTAATTGCCCATTTCAGAAGTGTGTCTTTGTAGATGGAATATTTCGGAAAGGTGTCGCAGTTTAATGGCCCATTTCAGAAGTGTATCTTGGTAGATGGAGTATTTCGGAAAGGTGTCGTGGTCAATGGCCCATTTCAGAAGTGTATCGTTGTAGATGGACTATTTCGGTAAGGTGTCGCAGTTAATGGCCCATTTGAGAAGTTAATCGTTGTAGATGGACTATTTCGGAAAGGTGACGCGGTTAATGGCCCATTTCAGAAGAATATATTTCTAGATGGAATATTTCGGAAAGGTGTCGCGGTTTAATGGCCCATTTCAGAAGTATATCTTTGTATATAGAGTATTTCGGAAAGGTGTCGCGGTTAATGGCCAATTTCAGAAGTGTATCGTTGTAGATGGACTATTTCAGAAAGGTGTCGCTATTAATGGCGTACTTCAGAAGTGTATTGTTGTAGATGGTCTGTTTCGGAAAGGTGTCGCGGTTAATGGCGTATTTCAGAAGTGTATCGTTGTAGATGGACTATTTCGGAAAGGTGTCGCGGTTAGTGGCTCATTTAAAAAGTGTATCGTTGTAGATGGAATGCTTGGAAAAGGTGTTGCGGTTCATGCCCATTTCAGAAGTGTATCGTTGTAGATGGACTATTTCGGAGAGATGTCGCGGTTAATGGCCCATTTCAGAAGTGTATCATTGTAGAAGGACTATTTCGGAAAGGTGTCGCGGTTTAATGGCCCATTTCAGAAGTGTATCTTTGTAGATGGACTATTTCGGATAGGTGTCGTGGTTAATGGCCCATTTCAGAAGAGTATCGTTGTGGATGGACTATTTCGGAAAGGTGTCGCGGTTAATGGCCCATTTCAGAAGTATATCTTTGTAGATGGAATATTTCGGAAAGGTGTCGCAGTTTAATGGCCCATTTCAGAAGTGTATCTTGGTAGATGGACTATTTCGGAAAGGTGTCGTGGTTAATGGCCCATTTCAGAAGTGTATCGTTGTAGATGGACTATTTCGGTAAGGTGTCGCAGTTAATGGCCCATTTGAGAAGTTAATCGTCGTAGATGGACTATTTCGGAAAGGTGACGCGGTTAATGGCCCATTTCAGAAGTGTATCCTTGTAGATGGACTATTTCGGAAAGGTGTAGTGGTTAATGGCCTATTTCAGAAGTTTATCGTTGTTGATGGATTATTTGAGAAAGATGTGGCGGTAAACGGCCAATTTCAGAATTGTGTGGCCTTAAAGTCCTAGTTTAGAATTGTTATATTTTTATTTTTTTTTGAATTAGTTTAGAATTGCGGTGAATGGTATCTCGGTAAACGCTCAAAACTGAGGACGACTCTGCTTAGAAAGTGTAAATTTTCGTTTATAAATGCAGTTACTTTAACTGTTAAAATGTTAATGTTATAATCCCATAGACCAAGGGTTCTCAACGTGGGGTACGATGTGAAAGTTTTTGGGGCACGCCGTGAGAACTCAAAAGTCGCTTGATCTGGTAACAAAGTCGCTAAGTTGGTAACACTGCTGTGCAAAAATGTCATTTTTTGTGTTTATCGATATATGTAATTTATGAATACAAAGTTTAATGTGTATATATATATATGTTTAATTTTATTCCCATTGTTATACTATAAATATAGTTTTATCTATACAAGGGGTACGACAGTTAAACATTTCCAGGGGGTACGTGAAGCATAAAAGGTTGAGAACCACTGATATATATGTTTAATTTTATTCCCATTGTTATACTATAAATATAGTTTTATCTATTCAAGGGGTACGACAGTTACACATTTACAGGGGTACGTGAAGCATAAAAGGTTGAGAACCACTGATATATATGCTTAATTTTATTCCCATTGTTATACTATAAATATAGTTTTATCTATACAAGGGGTACGACAGTTACACATTTCCAGGGGGTACGTGAAGCATAAAAGGTTGAGAACCACTGATATATATGTTTAATTTTATTCCCATTGTTATACTATAAATTTAGTTTTATTCATACAAGGGGTACGACAGTTACACATTTCCAGGGGGTACGTTGAAGCATAAAAGGTTGAGAACCACTGATATATATGTTTAATTTTATTCCCATTGTTATACTATAAATATAGTTTTATCTATACAAGGGGTACGACAGTTACACCTTTCCAGAGGGTACGTGAAGCATAAAAGGTTGAGAACCACTGATATATATGTTTAATTTTATTCCCATTGTTATACTATAAATATAGTTTTATCTATACAAGGGGTACGACAGTTACACATTTCCAGGGGGTACGTGAAGCATAAAAGGTTGAGAACCACTGATATATATGTTTTATTTTATTCCCATTGTTATATTATAACTATAGTTTTATCTATCTATACAAGGGGTACGCCAGTTACATACACATTTCCAGGGGGTACGTGAAGCATAAAAGGTTGAGAACCACTGATATATATGTTTTATTTTATTCCCATTGTTATATTATAACTATAGTTTTATCTATCTATACAAGGGCTACGCCAGTTACATACACATTTCCATGGGGTACGTGAAGCATAAATGGTTGAGAAGCACGGATATATACGTTTTATTTTATTCCCATTGTTATAATATAACTATAGTTTTATCTATATATCCAAGGGGTACGCCAGTTACCTACACATTTCCAGGGGGTACGTGAAGCATAAAAGTTTGAGTACCACTGATATATATGTTTTATTTTATTCCCATTGTTATACTATAACTATAGTTTTATCTATCTATACAAGGGGTAGGCCAGTTACATACACATTTCCAGGGGCTACGTGAAGCATAAAAGGTTGAGAACCACTGATATATACGTTTTATTTTATTCCCATTGTTATACTATAACTATAATTTTATCTATCTATACAAGGGGTACGCCAGTTACATACACATTTCCATGGGGTACGTGAAGCATAAAAGGTTGAGAACCACTGATATATATGTTTTATTTTATTCCTATTGTTATACCATAGCTATAGTTTTATCTATCTATACAAGGGGTAGGGCAGTTACATACACATTTCCAAGGGCTACGTGAAGCATAATAGGTTGAGAACCACTGATATATATGTTTTATTTTATTCCCATTGTTATACCATAGCTATAGTTTTATCTATCTATACAAGGGGTAGGGCAGTTACATACACATTTCCAAGGGCTACGTGAAGCATAATAGGTTGAGAACCACTGATATATATGTTTCATTTTATTCCCATTGTTATACTATAACTGTAGTTTTATCTATATATACAAGGGGTACGCCAGTTACCTACACATTTCCAGGGGGTACGTGAAGCATAAAAGTTTGAGTACCACTGATATATATGTTTTATTTAATTCCTATTGTTATACATAGCTATAGTTTTATCTATCTATACAAGGGGTAGGGCAGTTACATACACATTTCCAAGGGCTACGTGAAGCATAATAGGTTGAGAACCACTGATATATATGTTTCATTTTATTCCCATTGTTATAATATAACTATAGTTTTATCTATATGTACAAGGGGTACGCCAATTACATACACATTTCCAGGGGGTACGTGAAGCATAAAAGTTTGAGAACCACTGAAATATGTGTTTTATTTTATTCCCATTGTTATACTATAACTATAGTTTTATCTATCTATACAAGGGGTAGGCCAGTTACATACACATTTCCAAGGGCTACGTGAAGCATAAAAGGTTGAGAACCACTGATATATATGTTTTATTTTATTCCCGTTGTTATACTATAACTATAGTTTTATCTATCTATACAAGGGGTACGTGAAGAATAAAAGGTTGAGAACCATTGCCATAGACGACTATTAATCCGAGTGGATTATTGAATTTCTTAAGGACTGAGAATTTGCGTAAATATAAATTCAAATGTTTTTTTTTCAGTACGTAATAAAAAAATTATTTGAAGCCCGATATTGATAAATTTTGACATTGGAGCTCAATATTGATAAACTTCTGACATTGCAGCGCGATGTTGATAATTTTTTGATATTGGAGCCCGATGTTAATAAACTTTTGATTATCAGCTTTTGAACATTGGAGCCCGATGTTGATCATCTTTTGACATTGGAGCCCTATATTGGTAAAATTTAGACATTAGAGCCCGATACTGATAAATGTTTGACACTGAAGCCTGATACCGATGAACCTTTGTCATTGGAGCCAGATACTGATAACGTTTGAGATGGAGCCCGTTTTTAATGAACTCTTACATTGGAACTCCATGATGATAAACGTTTGAGATTACAGCCTGATATTGATAAACTTTTGACATTGGTGCCCGATACTGATAAACTTCTGATAGAAGGTCAAGTGCAGAGCTATCATTAATAAAATCATTGTTTTAGGTCCAGGAAGGGACATTACGGTACGAAAAGAAGCTCTACTAAGTCAATTTGTTATCGATTTTTTCTTTTTCATTCTCTTTTCTGTTTTTGTTTTTTAAAAGTGTGAGATATTTTTGTATTTTATTCTGAAACTTGAGATATTGGTCGGAAATATGTGTTCAATATACTTCTCTCTCGTTGTATTCTTGGTTAGTGGCTCTCGCCTAAATTACGTCTAAAAATTAATATGCAATTATCCAGGGATGTCCTCAGCTCCTTATTTATCTCCGCTAAATCCCCATCCTCTTTTCGGTCAGAAAGGAGATACCGATGAGCTTGGAACGGCCGCCGTCCTCGGATAGGACGTTACACCGTGGCCCCGTGTGCAGAAGAGCATACCCTGTGCATGTTAAAGAACACGCTGGATGGCCTTGATGGGAGGCTACAATCGATCTCTTAAAAGCTGTACAATGGGTCCCCTCACGCAAACTTTCTTGCTCCAAACGTTCTCTGAGCCTTTGGGGTCCTTGTGACATTGCTATTTAGCTCATTGTGTGCAAAAAAAGGGCCTCTCAGAGGTAAGACCAACCCAACTCAACTGCAGCTCCTTTGTAAAAATTTTAAGTGGTCTGCAGCTTCTTGGTATACTTTAGATATTAGAGCCCGATGATAAACTATAAACATTGGAGACCGATATCGGTAAACTTTAGACATTGGAGCCCGATATCGGTGAACTTTACACACTGGAGCCCGATGTCAGTAAACTTTAGACATTGGAGCCCGATATCGGTGAACTTTAGATATTGGAGACCGATATCGGTAAACTTTAGACATTGGAGCCCGATGTCGGTAAACTTTAGACATTGGAGCCTGATATCGGTAAACTTTAGACATTGGAGCCCGATGTCAGTAAACTTTAGACATTGGAGCCCGATATCGGTGAACTTTAGACATTGGAGTCCGATATCGGTAAACTTTAGACATTGGAACCCGATGTCGGTAAACTTTAGATATTGGAGCCCGATATCGGTGAACTTTAAACATTGGAGACCGATGTCGGTAAACTTTGACATTGGAGCACGGTAAATTTTAGACATTGGAAGCCGATATTGGTAAACTTTAGACATTGGAAACCGATATTGGTAAACTTTAGAAATTGGAGCCCGATATCGGTAAATTTTAGATATTGGAGCCCGATGTCGGTAAACTTTAGACATTGGAGCCCGATATCGGGGAACTTTAGACATTGGAGCCCGATATCGGTAAACTTTAGACATTGCAGACCGATGTCGGTAAACTTTAGACATTGGAGCCCGGTAAATTTTAGACATTGGAGACCGGTAAATTTTGACATTGGAAACCGATATTGGTAAACTTTAGACTTTGGAGCCCGATATCGGTGAACTTTAGACATTGGAGACCGATATCGGTGAACTTTAGACATTCGAGACCGATATTGGTAAACTTTAGACATTGGAGCCTGGTAAATTTTAGACATTGGAGACCGATGTCGGTAAACTTTAGACATTGGAGACCGATATCGGTAAACTTTATACATTGGAGACCGATATTGGTAAACTTTAGACATTGGAGACCGATATTGGTAAACTTTAGACATTGGAAACCGATGTCAGGAAACTTTAGACATTAGAGCCCGATATTTGTGAACTTTAGACATTGGAGCCCGATATCGGTAAACTTTAGACATTGGAGACCGATATTGGTAAACATTAGACATTGGAGACCGATATTGGTAAATTTTAGACATTGGAAACCGATATTGGTAAACTTTAGACATTGGAACCTGGTAAACTTTTGACATTGGAGCCCGATATCGGTAAACTTTAGACATTGGAGCCCGATGTCGGTAAACTTTAGACATTCGAGACCGATGTCGGTAAACTTTAGACATTGGAGCCCGATATCGGTAAACTTTAGACATTGGAGACCGATATTGGTAAACTTTAGACATTCGAGACCGATAACGGTAAACTTTAGACATTGGAGACCGATATTGGTAAACTTTAGACATTGGAAACCGATGTCGGTAAACTTTAGACATTGGAACCTGATAAATTTTAGACATTGGAGACCGATATCGGTGAACTTTAGACATTGGAGCCCAATATCGGTGAACGTTAGACATTGGAGACCGATATCGGTAAACTTAGACAATGGAAACCGATATTGGTAAACTTCAGACATTGGAGACCGATATCGGTGAACTTTAGACATTGGAGCCCAATATCGGTGAACGTTAGACATTGGAGACCGATATCGGTAAACTTTAGACATTGGAGACCGATGTCGGTAAACTTTAGACGTTGGAACCTGGTAAATTTTAGACATTGGAGACCGAAATCGGTAAATTTTAGACATTGGAGACCGAAATCGGTAAATTTTAGACATTGGAGACCGATGTCGGTAAACTTTAGACATTGGAGCCCGATATTGGTAAATTTTAGACATTGGAGACCGATGTCGGTAAACTTTAGACATTGGAGACCGATATTGATAAACTTTAGACATTCGAGACTGATATTGGTAAACTTTAGACATTGGAGACCGATATTGGTAAACTTTAGACATTGGAAACCGATGTCAGTAAACTTTAGACATTGGAGCCCGATATTGGTGAACTTTAGACATTGGAGCCCGATATCGGTAAACTTTAGACATTGGAGACCGATGTCGGTAAACTTTAGACATTGGAGCCCGATATTGGTAAACTTTAGACATTGGAAACCGATATTGGTAAACTTTAGACATTGGAAACCGATATCGGTGAACTTTAGATATTAGAGCCCGATGATAAACTATAAACATTGGAGACCGATATCGGTAAACTTTAGACATTGGAGCCCGATATCGGTGAACTTTACACATTGGAGCCCGATGTCGGTAAACTTTAGACATTGGAGCCCGATATCGGTGAACTTTAGACATTGGAGCCCGATATCGGTAAACTTTAGACATTGGAGACCGATGTCGGTAAACTTTAGACATTGCAGTCCGGTAAATTTTAGACATTGGAGACCGCTATCGGTAAACTTTAGACATTGGAAACCGATATTGGTAAACTTTAGACATTGGAGCCCGATATCTGTGAACTTTAGACATTAGAGCCCGATATCTGTGAACATTAGACATTAGAGCCCGATATCGGTAAACTTTAGACATTGGAGACCGATGTCGGTGAACTTTAGACATTGGAGCCCGATATTGGTAAACTTTAGAGATTCGAGACTGATATTGGTAAACCTTAGACATTGCTGCCCGATGTTGAGAAACTTTTTATATTGAAGACCAATATTCGTCCTTTAGTGCAGAAAAACAACAGAAAAACAGCTGCTTGATAAAATTGGGAAGGGGGAGGGACTCACAAAACTAACCTATAGCGCAGAGAAAAGCAGCTCTATGGTAATATTTTGAAATGATCTGCAGCTCCTTTGTACAAAGAGATTTAATTGTCGTCCAGTTTGAAGTCGAAATTGCCGAAGGGGTGGTGGTGGGGGTGGGGGGCTTATTAGAGACAAAAATATTCATCATGGTATTCCTACTGCAAACAGTAATCGTTGCCAAATCCATTTTCGAAGCTTAGGAGTGATTTCGTATTTCGGAATTGGCAAGAGTGCCTTGAATCGTTTTTTCCTTATTTCAACAGCAACGTATACAGGTGTTGAATCTCTACTAAGGGGTGAGGGAGGACGAGAGGTGAGTCTCGCAAAACTTACCTTTAGTGCTGTAAAAATAAGAATATACAATTTGCATCTTAAAATTTAGACCTGGACAGTTCAGTTAGAAATTATTAAGCCCGATTTTAAAGACTACGTAAGTTCTAAACTACTTATAGACGACAAAACTTTGTAAATCCCCAAGAAGAATAAAATCTCAAACAATAATAATTGTTAATAAATCATTTACTAAACATTTATAGCATTTTAAAAATCACATTGCAATTTTTAATGAAGGAAATGAAATCATTTTCGATGCTCTTAAGCTGAGAATATTACAACAAAAGTTAAAAATTTTGATTGAAAATGAGCATTTAAAAATATCTCGGATAAAAATCAACTAAAATTCGACGTGGAAGCAAAAAAAGAAAGCAAAATTTTATTTCCAGTTGAGGAATTTTTTTCTTTAGAATGCTGATTAGTTTGCACGTGTCTGCAATTTTTCATTACTCCCACAATACATCCTGAGGCTCTTTGTCGGCGATCATCTTAAACCTCCATCCCTGTTGCTATGGGGACGGCTTTTTGCTTTTTTCTTCACCGTAACCGTCAGCGGATAATTAGATATAAGTCTGTTTCAATTGGCTCTTGACTTGATCGCTAGTTTTGGAACGATTTGCAGCAATGGGAGAAAGGTGAAAGAAACAGAGACTCAAAACTCGGGCAATTTAGGAAACAAGCGAACGGGAATTCCGTCTTTCAGGTCGGAAATATTTGCATGAAGTGACGAGATGAAATTATCCGTGGAAATTTGTAAAAGTGGGACCACAGCGAAGTAATCCTTGAGAAAATGGTCGATTTTATGCGTTGGGTTGGGTTGTTTTACCTCTGAGCGGTACTTTTTTGCACACCATGGGCTAAATGGCCAGGTCACATGGACCCCGAAGGCTCAGAGAAGGTTGGGGGAGGGGACCCACTGGAACAGCTGTTGGGAGACAGATGGTAACCTCCCGTCAAGGCCATCCAGAGTGTTCTTTAACGTGCACAGGGTATGGCTCTCCCGCACACGGACCACGGCTTAACGCCCCATTCGACGGACGGCGGCCTTTCCAAGCCCATCGGTGTCCCCTACTGACCGCGGGCAGGGCGGGGAATTTTGTCGATTTTATGCTTTTGTGCTTTTGTAACCTTCAGAGGTAGGTATTACATCAATTTTTAGTTTACCGTGTAGTTTACAGTTAATTTTTTACTTAACGTACAGTCGTTCAAAAAAATATCCGAACACTATGGTTGATTACAGAATTCAGAAAAAATATCTGGCAACGATTTTTTTAGAAATTAGTAATCTGGCAAACTTCGAAACACGAAGGTTGCCAGATCACTAATGGCTGTTGAATGTATGACCTTTAAAAAACAAGACACTTTTTTTTAAATTTGTTTACTCGTTCTAAGAAACTCTGAAGAACTGAGCCAAACTTTCAATTTTTATAATACGTTGATTACTTTGATAAATTTTCAGAAGTTACCCATTTACCATTCGTTGCCAGATCACTAATTTCTAAAAAAATCGTTGCCAGATATTTTTTCTGAATTCTGTAATCACCCACAGTGTTCGGATATATTTTTGAGCGACTGTAGGTGGTCATATTATTTTGATACTAGATCGTGTGGGCTCACTCACGGAAATATTGAGCGTGTGCAGTTACCGTTCACAGCAAACTGGAGCGTGTGCAGTAACCGCACACGCTCCAGTTTGCTGTGAACGGTAACTGGAGCGTGTACAGTTGCTGTACACGCTCCATATATTTTTCCTGAATTCTGTAATCACGTGACACGAAGGTTGCCACAAAATTTCAAAAAAAAAATCGTTGCCAGATATTTTTTCTGAATTCTGTAATCAACCATAGTGTTCGGATATTTATTTGAGCGACTGTACCAATAGAGAGAGAGATAAATTACCTTTTCTCGGGAAATAACGCAACGAGGTAAAAATAGGCCACCAAAAAAGATGTTTTGCATTTAAATAACGCTGTTTAATTTTATTTTGATACTTCTTTACTTGACTGGATTTGAAATAATTTTAAATTACGCATGTTGGGTGCTGCTTATTTGCTTCTCAGCTGTACTTTTTTTGGACACAATGGTCTAAATTGATAGTTCACAAGGACCCCAAGGTTGGTAGCCTCTCGTCAAGGCCATCCAACGTGTTCTTTAACGTGCACAGGGTATGGCTCTCCCTCACAAGGTGCCACGGCTTAACGTACCATTAAACGGACGACGACCTTTCCAAGTCTATCGGTGTCCCCTACTGACCGTGGGCAGGGCGGGGAGTTTTGCGGAGACAAATCTCAACGCTGACCCAGCTGGTTTGGGTTGGGTTGTTTTACCTCTGAGCGGCACTTTTTTGTACACCATGGGCTAAATGGCCAGGTCACATGGACACCGAAGGCTCAGAGAAGGTTGGGGGAGGGGGACCCACTGGAACAGCTGTTGGGAGACAGATGGTAGCCTACCGTCAAGGCCATCCAGCGTGTTCTTTAACGTGCACAGGGTATGGCTCTCCCGCACACGGGGCCACGGCTTAACGTCCCATCCGACGGACGGCGGCCTTTTCAAGCCCATCGGTGTCCCCTACTGACCGTGGGCAGGGCGGAGAGTTTTGCGGAGACAAATCTCAACGCTGACCCAGCTGGGACTCGAACCTGGGAACCGCTGATTACGAGCCTGGCGCCCCCTACAAAGAAACTTAAAATCAAGAAACGACACACGACATGACGGAATGTCTACAGCAATCTCAGACAATGAAGAGCCCATTTGTCTACACTAACAAAAGTTAAGATAAATGCGAACATTGGAACCATCTGCACTTCAAATTTGCTATAAGATGAAAGTGAAAATTACAACTGAAAAAAGACTTATTGCACCTCTTACTCAATAATCTCCCAAAGAAAGAAAAATAATTAGAATTATAAAAGGAAATACAGAAAAATAAACACAACAGATCCAATTTAAAAAAGGGGGCGGGGGTGGCTCAGTCGGTAGCGCGCCAGACTCGTAATCTGTAGTTCCTAGGTTCGAGTCCCAGCTGGGTCAGCATTGAGATTTATCTCCGCAAAATTCCCCGCCCTGCCTACGGTCAGTAGGGGACACCAATGGGCTTGGAAAGGCCGCCGTCCGTCGGATGGGACGTTAAGCCGTGGCCACCGTGTGCGGGAGAGCCATACCCTGTGCACGTTAAAGAACACGCTGGATGGCCTTGACGGGAGGCTACCATCTGTCTCCCAACAGCTGTTCCAGTGCGTCCTCTCTCCCAACAGCTTTTCCAGTGGGTCCTCTCACCCAACCTTCTCTGAGCCTTCGGGGTCCATGTGACCTGGCCATTTAGCCCATGGTGTGCAAAAAAGTGCCGCTCAGAGGTAAAATAACCCAACCCAATTTAAAAAAAGCAATGAAAAAATTGGAGTGAAGAAAATAAATGCACATAAATGGCAGTAAAAAAACATAGAAGTCTCATAATACATAAGTCTTCATGAAAAAAAATAAATCCCCCCTCAAGCAGCTTGCCACAGAGGTCTGACGCGAGCCTACCAGTTTATATGCCACAGTAGAAGGTCTGTGAGGATGGCAGAACCTCAGCAGAAAACGCCACATACATCCATGCCTTACCCGGGGCTCGAACCCAGGTCTCTTAGATCAGTAGCCAAGCGCACTAACCACTCGGCAATGGGACGGCTATAAGTCTTCAAGACACCGAGAAAGAGAGCATATAACAACAAAGTAGACTCTCGCTAAAATAACAATCAGAAAAGCCCAATAAATCAAATCATTGTGACAAGAAAAGCGCCCGAAGCAACAAGAATACACAATTCTCCCAAGTAAAACGGAAGAAATTGTAAGCACTTAAAAATCATAAAGTAACAGAAAAAAAAAAGAAAAATTATTATTAGACAACATTTTGCTGTCACCTCTGAACCATTTTTCTGAAATATGAACTTGAGAGGATATGAAGATTTCTTCCCCTTTTCACTAAATTCTTTCTATAATATCTTCCACCTCTTCTATTTTTGGGGGCGGGGGTGGCTCAGTCGGTAGCGCGCCAGGCTCGTAATCTGTAGTTCCCAGGTTCGAGTCCCAGTTAGGTCAGCGTTAAGATTTATCTCCGCAAAATTCCCCGCCCTGCCCACGGTCAGTAGGGGACATCGATGGGCTTGGAAAGGCCGCCGTCCGTCGGATGGGACGTTAAGCCGTGGCCCCGTGTGCGGGAGAGCCATAACCTGTGCACGTTAAAGAACACGCTGGATGGCCTTGACGGGAGGCTACCATCTGTCTCACAACAGCTGTTCCAGTGGGTCCCCCTCCCCCAACCTTCTCTGAATCTTCGGGGTCCATGTGACCTGGCCATTTAGCCCATGGTGTGCAAAAAAGTGCCGCTCAGAGATAAAACAACCCAACTTCTATTTTTGTCCGGGAATAGAGGGCTTCAGGCCCGAATTTCCCTTATCATATTGGATGATAGATAGATAGAATTGTATATATATATGTTTTAGATTTGCCAAAAAAAAAAGTGACTAAGACTGATTTAAAGATCTTGGTCAAAAATATTTTCAACAACATTCGTTAGGTATTTAGAGAAGTATTGGAATATTTATGAGAAACGATGCCAATTAAAACAATTGATGGGAAAAGTTAATAAAAAACAAGTTGAAAGGAAAGCAATAACGGTTACATTGAAATTTACCGAAACGTGTAGGAGTGTTTTTAATAGTTAGTGTAATAATTATGTTTTCTCTAATTTTGAGTGTTTTTTTTCTTCTATAACGAGGTTGGATTGGATTGGATTGTTTTACCTCTGAGCGGCACTTTTTTGCACACCATGGGCTAAATGGCCAGGTCACATGGACCTCGAAGGCTCAGAGAAGGTTAGGGGAGGGGACCCACTGGAACAGCTGTTGGGAGACAGATGGTAGCCTCCCGTCAAGGCCATGCAGCGTGTTCTTTAACGTGCACAGGGTATGGCTCTCCCGCACACGGGGCCACGGCTTAACGTCCCATCCGACGGACAGCGGCCTTTCCAAGCCCATCGGTGTCCCCTACTGACCGTGGGCAGGGCGGGGAATTTTGCGGAGATAAATCTCAACGCTGACCCAGCTGGGACTCGAACCTGGGAACTACAGATTACGAGCCTGGCGCGCTACCGACTGAGTCCCCCCCCCATAACGAGGTAACTTGCTAAATGTTTCAGCTAGCATAACTCAGATTTTTAATTCATCTTCCATGACAATTTTTTCCTAGAAAGCTTAGATAAGAAGTTACTGAATTCTGTATCTGAGTTACTGTTCACATAACTTGGAACTGTACAGTCGCTCAAAAAAATATCCGAACACTATGGTGGATTACAGAATTCAGAAAAAATATCTGGCAGCGATTTTTTTAGAAATCAGTGATCTGGCAACCTTCGTGTTACGTGATTACAGAATTCAGGAAAAATATCTGGAGCGTGTACAGCAATTGTACACGCTCCAGTTACCGTTCACAGCAAACTGGAGCGTGTGCAGTTACTGCACACGCTCCAGTTTGCTGTGAACGGTAACTGCACACACTCAATGTTTCCATGAGTGAGCCCACACGATCTAGTATCAAAATAATATGACCACCTACAGTCGCTCAAAAAAATATCCGAACATTATGGTGGATTACAGAATTCAGAAAAAATATCTGGCAACGATTTTTTTAGAAATCAGTGATCTGGCAACCTTCGTGTCACGTGACACGAAGGTTGCCAGATCACTATTTTCTAAAAAAAATCGTTGCCAGATATTTTTTCTGAATTCTGTAATCCACCATAGTGTTCGGATATTTTTTTGAACGACTGTACCTAATAAAATGGCTGTTGAATATATCACCTTTAAAAAAAAACAAGACACACTTTTTTTTTAATTTTTAAACTCGTTCTAAGAAACTCTGAAGAACTGAACCAAACTTTCAATTTTTATAATACATTGATTACTTTTATAAATTTTCAGAAGTTACCCACCAAAAACTAAAAATGTCACGTATAATTTTTTCCAGAAAAGAATTTTTTATCCTTAGGATTGAGTTTGCTTAATCTAGATGCTAATCCTCATCTTATTCCCTATTACCTAAAAGCTTGCTTTGCAAGAACAGTGAACCACGACGTCTCCCTCTAAGCCACCACCGCTCCCAACAGTTCACGATGGTTGCCTCCAACGCCCCATCACTCTCTAGCTAAGCAAGAAGAGACCTGCTCCAGTGGTTACCTTGACAACACGTGCTCTCTCCAGCTTCTTCGTCTCTCCTCCAGCCATCCTCTTCACGTCCGACAGATTTTCTTCTCACTCTATCTTCCCAGCATTCCCTGCGCCTCCGTTGTGCAGCAACTGGTGTCTGTTGCATGGCGGGACGCTGCTCTTCATCCTCTCCAGCATCCGAAGATGCTCTCCACCAAAAGGAGGCGTATTTTGCGAAAGGAAGATAACACTCCATTGAGCACTTAATGCTGTATACGAATAACTTCAAAAGGATGTCACGAAATCAACGTTTATTCTTTCTTTTTTTTTAGAATTATGAAATTCATACCATTTTAAAAAATTTCTATAGATCTATTTAAACATTGGAAATTGTCGTTTATAATAAGTCTTATATTCGTGATATGTTGATCTACTACAGGAGTATTCAATGAAGGATTATATAATTTCTTTACCTCTATGAAGTGAAAGTAAATGAAATATTTCTTGAAGCTTTTAATGATGCAGTTTCTAAGTTATAAAGGACAGTTTTAGTTTTAAATTCTTACTCAGAATTCAATGTATTATTGATGTTTAATTTGTCTTCATCTGTTGCAGTGATGACTACTCTTTTTTTCATTAGAACACACTATACAGTGAAGGTCAACAATGCGGGTGGCTCATCCAAGAGTGCGCCTGGCTCGTAATTTACAATTCGCAGATTCCAGTCCCAGTTAGGCCAGAGTTGAGAATAATCTCCGTAAAACTCCTCGGCTTGCCCTCAGTCAGTCAGAGAGTCGTACCCTGTGCACGTTAAAGAAGACGCTAGATGGCGTTGACGACAGGTTACAATATGTCTCCTGTCCTGTGGGTCCATTCACATCAACCTTCTATAAGCCCTCGGGGTCCTTGTAACCTGGCCATTTAGCACATGGTGTGCAAAAAAGTGCCGCTCAGAGGTAAAACAACCCAACCCAACACTAAAATTCTTATTGATGATTTCCATTGAAACACTATTATCCTTATTGATGATTTCCATGGAAACACTGTTATCCTTATTGATGATTTCCATGGAAACACTGTTATCCTTATTGATGATTTCCATGGAAACACTGTTATCCTTATTGATGATTTCCATGGAAACACTGTTATCCTTATTGACGATTTCCAGTACCTGGAATTCTTATTGAGGAATTCCAGTACAACAATGAAATCCTTCTTGACGATTTCCAGTACAACAATGAAATCCTTATTGACTATTTCCAGTACAACAATGGAATCCTTATTGACGATTTCCAGTACAATACTGGAATTCTTATTGACGATTTCCACATACAACACTGGAATTCTTATTGACGATTTCCATGTTAAAGACTGGAATCCTTGTATTACATTGGAATTTATATTGACGATTTCGTTGTACCACGTTTCAATTCCGATTCGCAATTCACTTGTGCCATTATAAGAATTCTTTTCGATGATTTCCTTGTGGTATCATTGTAATTCTGATCGACAAATTCCACGTGCCGCATTGGGAATATGATCGATAAACTTTAATCGGTCTTCCCACACTGGTGAAAAATATCGATTTTATGGTCTTCCATTTGAGATTTCCTTCTAATAGAATTCGCCCACTGCTATTTCTTCAATCTAAATTGACATTTGTTATTCATAAGTCCATCAATTGAATCATCTATTCTCAGATCAAAGACAATGAGAATTGCGATAACATTTCGTTCGCTGCAGGAATACTAACCTTTGGGCATGCATCAGATATCGTTCGAAACAGGTTGCATTGGATTGTTGTCTTAATGAAACTGGATAGTGTTGGTACAAAATAGACTTTGTTATTTTCTATCCAAGTACGTGCAGATTGTTTTTATTTTTGCAATAGTTAAAGTGGACCGAGTTTTCCTTATAGAAACCTTTCTTGAAAAACAAATTAATGATTTACGTTCATTGTCTCCAATGAGCTGAATTTCAGACATGTTTATCATCAGAAAATCTGTTTTTTTTTTTCACTCTGCTGTTTCAAGGTTAAAATGAAAAAAGTTTACTTTCTGAAAAAAATCTCCGATTTCATCTCTTGTGGTCGATTAGTCACATTATTATTTCGATCGTTTCCCATTGCCTTCTTGGATTTAATGCCTAAGCGCCAAAGAGAGCCCGGTTCTCATAAAATGTCAACTCATCATTAACTTCAAGCTGCGAATAATTTTAAAGCGAACATTTAAACACATTTCTCAAAAAGTTATTCTAAGGAGCATAACAAATTGGCTAAAAGGAATTTGCTATTCTCGAGGATTCCAGACCAGTTCCACCAGTTTGTGCTGGGCGGGGGTGGCTCAGTCGGTAGCGCGCCAGGCTCGTAATCTGTAGTTCCCAGGTTCGAGTCCCAGCTGGGTCAGCGTTGAGATTTATCTCCGCAAAATTCCCCGCCCTGCCCACGGTCAGTAGGGGACACCGATGGGCTTGAAAAGGCCGCCGTCCGTCGGATGAGACGTTAAGCCGTGCCCCGTGTGCGAGAGAGAGCCATACCCTGTGCACGTTAAAGAACATGCTGGATGGCCCTGACGGGAGGCTACCATCTGTCGCCCAACAGCTGTTCCAGTGGGTCCCCTCCCCCAACCTTCTCTGAGCCTTCGGGGTCCATGTGACCTGGCCATTTAGCCCATGGTGTGCAAAAAAGTGCCGCTCAGAGGTAAAACAACCCAACAATCGACCAGTTTGTTACAACTCAGCTTCTATTTCGGTACGCATAGAAATATAGCTATCGATATAGCTATAATATATATAGCATATCGATATAATATTCGATGCAATCGACATATTATCATCTCGATATAGCTATATATATATAATAAATATAAATACCCCCTCAAGCAGCTGCTTGCCACACAGGTCTGACAGGAGCCTGTCAGTTTATATGCCACAGTAGGAGATCTGAGAGGATGGCAGGGCCTCAGCAGAAAAACGACACACACATCCATGCCTAATCCAGGGCTCGAACCCAGGTCCCTTAGATCAGTAGCCAAGCGTGCTAATATCATATCGGTATATTATATAATTCGATGCAATCGATATGTTATTTCGATATGTTATCGATATAGCTATATATACAGGGTGATTCAGAATTCATCATCAATATTTGGTGGGGAGGTAGGTAATAAGAAACGAAGGAGATTTCATTTAGGAAAGCATGGGCGCATATGCCATGTAGTAGGGCAAAATGACCCCAGTTCAATGATGGAAAGAACACATAAGAAGGAAGTGGTAAGGAAAAAACATTTATTATCTTACATGTAACATTTCTTTGCATTGGTTGTACAGACTTACAAGAGGTGCTCGAACTGCCGACCATGTGCTAGAATGCATGACTCACAACGGCGTTGCATGGACAGCCGGACCCTGTGGAAGATGCCTGGCATTTCCCGGATGTTTGAGGCAGCAACTGATATGCGTGCTACAAGATCCATAGCACTATCAACAGGGGTCTCGTACACCATGTTTTTCATAGCACCCCATACAAAGAAATCGATTGGAGATAAATCCGGTGAACGTGGTGGCCAAGAAACCGGTCCACCGCGGCCAATCCATTGACCACCAAACTGTCTGCGTAGGTAAGCACGCACAGCATTTGCGAAATGTGCAGGAGCGCCGTCATGCTGGAACCACATTCGCCGGAGACTACCATCAGGAACCTCGTTCAGAAGATCCGGTAACACAGTCTGAAGAAATGTTAGGTACTTGGCACCGTCCAAACGGGATGGTAGTAAATACGGGCCCAACAAACAGTCACCGACAATCCCAGTCCACACATTGACAGCAAAACGTTGTTGCGCAGCTCCAGGTCTTGTACCGTGTGGGTTCTGATGAGCCCACACATGCCAATTGTGTGTGTTGAAGACACCCTCTCGAGTGAACAACGCCTCATCGGTGAAAAGAACATACGTTGGGAAATTGGGATCAACGGCTGTTCTCTGCATGAACCACTGACAAAAAATAACACGCTTGGGATGGTCGTCTGCTGCCAATAATTGCACTCTTTTGCAGATGAAACGGATGTAACCCTTCATCGTGTAATATCCGCCACGCTGTTGCTTGCGAAATTCCAAACTGCCTAGCCATACCTCGTGTGCTAGCACCAGGTTGTTCCTCGATTTCCTGTAGGACAGCTTCCTCTACTGCTACTGTCCGTGCCGATCTGCGCCTCCCTCGATTAACATTACTAGCAGCAAACGATCCTGTTTCACGCAGTTGGCGATGAATACGTGAAAACATTTGATGCTGTGGCACACGGTGGTTTGGGAAGCGCGCTGCATACAATTGCCTGGCTCGAAGACATCTTTCTGCTGCCGCACCGTAAGTTACATGCATATCTGCACATTCATTCCACGTATACCGGTTCATGTTACTTCTGCAAATTCACCTTGTCGAATGACAACTGACTGCACGCGTCAAACAGCTGTGCTTCTGTATGAGAGGTGTGTACACACAGCGCCCTCTACACCACCATGCGTTCGTCTGCCCCCATACTTTCCTATGTGAAATCTCTTTCTTTTCTTATTCCCTTCCTCCCCACTAAATATTGATGATGAATTCTGAATCACCCTGTATATGTATAAATATATAGCATATCAATATAATATTCGATGCAATCGATATATTATTTCGATAGGCTATAGATGGTTTAATCCTATAGATTTGAATCGAAATTCCCGTGAACTCTTGAGTTCCGTTGGCATCAGAAAAGATCGAGTGCAATTTCCCGGTAATTGAAAAAGATTCCTTGCTCAATAATGCAAGTTTAAATAATTGATCTGAAAGGTTAATAAGAACAAATTGAAACGAAAGCAACGACCGTTATAGCGAACTTAAAAACGTGTAAGAGTAATTTTAGCAGTGCTCATAATAATTATGTACATTTTCCTAAAAAAAATAATCCTAAAGCATGTCAATGGTGCAATCAATCACTGAATTCGCATTCACTACAGTCGCTCAAAAAAGTATCCGTGATCTGGCAACCTTCGTATCACGTGATTACAGAATTGAGGAAAAATATCTGGAGCGTGTACAGCAATTGTACACGCTCCAGTTACCGTTCACAGCAAACTGGAGCGTGTGCGGTTACTGCACACGCTCCAGTTTGCTGTGAACGGTAACTGCACACGCTCAATATTTCCGTGAGTGAGCCCACACGATCTAGTATCAAAATAATATGACAACCTACAGTCGCTCAAAAAAGTATCCGAACACTATGGTTGATTACAGAATTCAGAAAATATATCTGGCAACGAGTTTTTTAGAAATTAGTGATCTGGCAACCTTCGTGTCACGTGATTACAGAATTCAGGAAAAATATCTGGAGCGTGTACAGCAACTGTACACGCTCCAGTTACCGTTCACAGCAAACTGGAGCGTGTGCAGTTACTGCACACGCTCAATATTTCCGTGAGTGAGCCCACACGATCTAGTATCAAAATAATATGACCACCTACAGGCGCTCAAAAAAATATCCGAACACTGTGGTTGATTACAGAATTCAGAAAAAATATCTGGCAACGATTTTTTTTTTTAGAAATTAGTGATCTGGCAACCTTCGTGTCATGAACCATAGTGTTCGGATACTTTTTTGAGCGACTGTACATTCATCCGATGGATTTTCCAAGGCCATCGGTGTCCCCTACTGACCGAGAGCAGGGAGGGGTTTTTTCGGAGATAAATAGCAACGCTGGTTCAGCTGGGACTCGAACCTGGAATGCAGATTACAATCCTGGCCTGCTACCAACTGAGCTATACGCAATCCACAAGAAGAGATGCGTGTTGTCTTGCAATAATCGCAAAGTGTGGGCCACAGGAATAGAATGGAATATGCTGCCATCTATGGATATAATAGGAACTACGTACAATAATATTGGTATGAATTAAATGGGTAGAAACTGAGCGTGAGTTCAAAAAATAGTACTTAACAATTGTAATTCTAAAAATAATGCAATTTATTACAAAAGTATGAATGAAATTATTTATACAAACTCAACTCAATAACACAAATAGAAATGAGTATGAAAATAAACTTTTTGAAGAACATGGGTTGGGTTGTTTTACCTCTGAGCGGTCCTTTTTTGCACACCATGGGCTAAATGGCCAGGTCACATGGACCCCGAAAGGTTCAGAGAAGGTTGGGGGGGGGGGACCCACTGGAATAGCTGTTGGGAGACAGATGATAGCTTCCCGTCAAGGCTATCCAGCGTGTTCTTTAACGTGCACAGGGTATGGCTCTCCCGCACACGGCGCCACGGCTTAACGTCCCATCCGACGGACGGCGGCCTTCCAAGCCCATCGGTGTTCCCTACTGACCGTGGCCAGGGCGGGGAATTTTGCGGAGATAAATCTCAACGCTGACCCAGCTGGGACTCGAACCTGGGAATTACTAGAACCTTTTACTAGAACCTTTTACTAGATTACGAGCCTGGCGCGCTACCGACTGAGCCACCCCCGCCCCGTTGGTGACGTAACTCGGACGCTGAATAACACGAGAGCATCAAAACGATACATCACATCACGGTTCACTGTAGCACGTTTATCTGTCGTAAAAATATTGGAGATAACTGTATGCCTGATACGCAACAAGAAAGGTTTTGCTACATTTGAAAGCTGCATTCATTTGATGTATTTATCGTGGCAAAAAAAAATTCACATAAATTTTAATATTCGCTTTACGTTCGTTTTTTCGTTTTCAGTGCTTTCTGTGATTCCAGAGTTTTTGGCCCCTTTTGGACGGGTTCACGTGCAATGAAACGATATTAAGAAATATTTTCTCTATATTCTTGTTCTCTTGATCATAAATGAAGCCCCTTTTAAATGGATGCATTTTTTCGTTCTTCAAATAAATATTCAATTGGAGGAGTTACACTTCTTGCAAAATATTAAAATAAAACAATTATTCTATCAATGTAGAAAGGGGCGGGGGTGGCTCAGTCGGTAGCGCGCCAGGCTCGTAATCTGTAGTTCCCAAGTTCAAGTCCCAGCTGGGTCAGCGTTGAGATTTATCTCCGCAAAATTCCCCGCCCTGCCCACGGTCAGTAGGGGACACCGATGGGCTTGGAAAGGCCGCCGTCCGTCGGATGGGACGTTAAGCCGTGGCACGTGTGCGGGAGAGCCATACCCTGTGCACGTTAAAGAACACGCTGGATGGCCTTGACGGGAGGCTACCATGTCTCCCAACAGCTGTTCCAGTGGGTCCCCTCCCCCAACCTTCTCTGAGCCTTCGGGGTCCATGTGACCTGGCCATTTAGCCCATGGTGTGCAAAAAAGTGCCGCTCAGAGGTAAAACAACCCAACCTATTAATGTAGAATACATAATAATAATTTAGAATTAAGTGGTATTTAAGGGTATTCCTAGGTCAGTTACACTTTTTTGGGGGGTCTGGTGGGTTAGTTCTGTCACGAATACCAGTTCATATAGGGCAGCTGAAATTGGATCTGACCATTACCTTGTTAACCCTTTCAGGACCATAAGGTTTCTAAGAGTAAATATTAGTATGTAACTGTTTATTTTAGTTTGTTTAGACGTAAAATAAATAAAAATCATAAGAAAAATACATAACAATGTGTAGTTTTTTTGGAATTTTATGGGAAATATTTTTCCCAACGGACTATAAAGGTAACACAAATTATAGTTAGGCTTATTATGCAATGTCTTTTATTTATTGGTTTATTAGAACAAAATGTTAACAAAAATAATACAAAATTATGAAATAAAATTACTATACAAAATGATGTGCTAATTATGATATTCTGCGAAGCAATTTCTTTTGGTTGTGAAGCAAAGATGGACATTGCACAGATGCAACATTATTGTAAAGATGGACATGGACTAAACGTTCCCGTTTACGTAATTGCGTTCGGCATACGTTCTATTTTGACATTCTGTATAAAAAATGCGGATAAGGTTATAATTAAATACGACAATCACCAATTTTAAAATGGGGAAAAATGTTTCCCTTAGTCGTGAAAGGGTTAAAAGTGTTTTGCAACTTAAACTTAAGAAGTGTTGTGCTAAGGTTAAAAAATTTATCTTTAATTCTGAAGCTCTGAAAGACCCACTCATAGTTAAAGATTACCATGATAGGTTACTTAGTCATTATGACATGTCATGGTATGCTTACTGCTGAAGTTGAGGAAGAATGGGATCATTTTAAATAGGCTTTTCTTGAACTAACAGTACTCCTTTTCGGTATAAAGCAGTACAGGGAACAAAGTTATTTGAGTGATAAATGCCAATGGAGTTTATTTTGAAAATAAAGTACAGAAGGAAACGTGTAAAGATCAATTAATAAGAGTTGGGTTGTTTTACCTCTGAGCGGCCCTTTCTCACACACAGTGGGTTAAATGTTCCAGGTCACAATAACCCAAGGGCTCAGAGAAGGTTAGGGAGAGGAAACCCACTGGACAGATGTTAGTCTGGGTTGTTTTACCTCTGAGCTGTGCTTTTTTTGCACAGAGTAAACTAAATGGCCAGGTCACAAGGACCCCGAAGGGAAAGAGAAATTTAGGGAAATTAGCCAACTGGACAACCCCTGTCCTCCCCCTCATAGCTTAAACCCTCCAGCAACTCCATACTGACAGCTGAGACTCGAACCTGGGAACTGTAGATTACGAGTCCGGCACACTACCAACTGAGCCACCCCTGTCCTCCCCTCATAGCTTAAACCCTCCAGCAACTCCATACTGACAGCTGAGACTCGAACCTGGGAACTGCAGATTACGAGTCTGGCACACTACCAACTGAGCCACCCCTGTCCTCCCCCTCATAGCTTAAACCCTCCAGCAACTCCATAGTGACAGCTGAGACTCGAACCTGGGAACTGCAGATTACGAGTCTGGCACACTACCAACTGAGCCACCCCTGTCCTCCCCCTCATAGCTTAAACCCTCCAGCAACTCCATACTGACAGCTGAGACTCGAACCTGGGAACTGCAGATTACGAGTCTGGCACACTACCAACTGAGCCACCCCTGTCCTCCCCTCATAGCTTAAACCCTCCAGCAACTCCATACTGACAGCTGAGACTCGAACCTGGGAACTGCAGATTACGAGTCTGGCACACTACCAACTGAGCCACCCCTGTCCTCCCCCTCATAGCTTAAACCCTCCAGCAACTCCATACTGACAGCTGAGACTCGAACCTGGGAACTGCAGATTACGAGTCTGGCACACTACCAACTGAGCCACCCCTGTCCTCCCCCTCATAGCTTAAACCCTCCAGCAACTCCATACTGACAGCTGAGACTCGAACCTGGGAACTGCAGATTACGAGTCTGGCACACTACCAACTGAGCCACCCCTGTCCTCCCCTCATAGCTTAAACCCTCCAGCAACTCCATACTGACAGCTGAGACTCGAACCTGGGAACTGCAGATTACGAGTCTGGCACACTACCAACTGAGCCACCCCTGTCCTCCCCCTCATAGCTTAAACCCTCCAGCAACTCCATACTGACAGCTGAGACTCGAACCTGGGAACTGCAGATTACGAGTCTGGCACACTACCAACTGAGCCACCCCTGTCCTCCCCTCATAGCTTAAACCCTCCAGCAACTCCATACTGACAGCTGAGACTCGAACCTGGGAACTGCAGATTACGAGTCTGGCACACTACCAACTGAGCCACCCCTGTCCTCCCCCTCATAGCTTAAACCCTCCAGCAACTCCATACTGACAGCTGAGACTCGAACCTGGGAACTGCAGATTACGAGTCTGGCACACTACCAACTGAGCCACCCCTGTCCTCCCCTCATAGCTTAAACCCTCCAGCAACTCCATACTGACAGCTGAGACTCGAACCTGGGAACTGCAGATTACGAGTCTGGCACACTACCAACTGAGCCACCCCTGTCCTCCCCCTCATAGCTTAAACCCTCCAGCAACTCCATACTGACAGCTGAGACTCGAACCTGGGAACTGCAGATTACGAGTCTGGCACACTACCAACTGAGCCACCCCTGTCCTCCCCTCATAGCTTAAACCCTCCAGCAACTCCATACTGACAGCTGAGACTCGAACCTGGGAACTGCAGATTACGAGTCCGGCACACTACCAACTGAGCCACCCCTGTCCTCCCCTCATAGCTTAAACCCTCCAGCAACTCCATACTGACAGCTGAGACTCGAACCTGGGAACTGCAGATTACGAGTCTGGCACACTACCAACTGAGCCACCCCTGTCCTCCCCCTCATAGCTTAAACCCTCCAGCAACTCCATACTGACAGCTGAGACTCGAACCTGGGAACTGCAGATTACGAGTCTGGCACACTACCAACTGAGCCACCCCTGTCCTCCCCCTCATAGCTTAAACCCTCCAGCAACTCCATACTGACAGCTGAGACTCGAACCTGGGAACTGCAGATTACGAGTCTGGCACACTACCAACTGAGCCACCCCTGTCCTCCCCCTCATAGCTTAAACCCTCCAGCAACTCCATACTGACAGCTGAGACTCGAACCTGGGAACTGCAGATTACGAGTCTGGCACACTACCAACTGAGCCACCCCCGTCCTCCCCCTCATAGCTTAAACCCTCCAGCAACTCCATACTGACAGCTGAGACTCGAACCTGGGAACTGCAGATTACGAGTCTGGCACACTACCAACTGAGCCACCCCTGTCCTCCCCCTCATAGCTTAAACCCTCCAGCAACTCCATACTGACAGCTGAGACTCGAACCTGGGAACTGCAGATTACGAGTCTGGCACACTACCAACTGAGCCACCCCCGTCCTCCCCCTCATAGCTTAAACCCTCCAGCAACTCCATACTGACAGCTGAGACTCGAACCTGGGAACTGCAGATTACGAGTCTGGCACACTACCAACTGAGCCACCCCTGTCTTCCCCCTCATAGCTTAAACCCTCCAGCAACTCCATACTGACAGCTGAGACTCGAACCTGGGAACTGCAGATTACGAGTCTGGCACACTACCAACTGAGCCACCCCTGTCCTCCCCCTCATAGCTTAAACCCTCCAGCAACTCCATACTGACAGCTGAGACTCGAACCTGGGAACTGCAGATTACGAGTCTGGCACACTACCAACTGAGCCACCCCCGTCCTCCCCCTCATAGCTTAAACCCTCCAGCAACTCCATACTGACAGCTGAGACTCGAACCTGGGAACTGCAGATTACGAGTCTGGCACACTACCAACTGAGCCACCCCTGTCCTCCCCCTCATAGCTTAAACCCTCCAGCAACTCCATACTGACAGCTGAGACTCGAACCTGGGAACTGCAGATTACGAGTCCGGCACACTACCAACTGAGCCACCCCTGTCCTCCCCTCATAGCTTAAACCCTCCAGCAACTCCATACTGACAGCTGAGACTCGAACCTGGGAACTGCAGATTACGAGTCTGGCACACTACCAACTGAGCCACCCCTGTCCTCCCCCTCATAGCTTAAACCCTCCAGCAACTCCATACTGACAGCTGAGACTCGAACCTGGGAACTGCAGATTACGAGTCTGGCACACTACCAACTGAGCCACCCCTGTCCTCCCCCTCATAGCTTAAACCCTCCAGCAACTCCATACTGACAGCTGAGACTCGAACCTGGGAACTGCAGATTACGAGTCTGGCACACTACCAACTGAGCCACCCCTGTCCTCCCCCTCATAGCTTAAACCCTCCAGCAACTCCATACTGACAGCTGAGACTCGAACCTGGGAACTGCAGATTACGAGTCTGGCACACTACCAACTGAGCCACCCCCGTCCTCCCCCTCATAGCTTAAACCCTCCAGCAACTCCATACTGACAGCTGAGACTCGAACCTGGGAACTGCAGATTACGAGTCTGGCACACTACCAACTGAGCCACCCCTGTCCTCCCCCTCATAGCTTAAACCCTCCAGCAACTCCATACTGACAGCTGAGACTCGAACCTGGGAACTGCAGATTACGAGTCTGGCACACTACCAACTGAGCCACCCCCGTCCTCCCCCTCATAGCTTAAACCCTCCAGCAACTCCATACTGACAGCTGAGACTCGAACCTGGGAACTGCAGATTACGAGTCTGGCACACTACCAACTGAGCCACCCCTGTCTTCCCCCTCATAGCTTAAACCCTCCAGCAACTCCATACTGACAGCTGAGACTCGAACCTGGGAACTGCAGATTACGAGTCTGGCACACTACCAACTGAGCCACCCCTGTCCTCCCCCTCATAGCTTAAACCCTCCAGCAACTCCATACTGACAGCTGAGACTCGAACCTGGGAACTGCAGATTACGAGTCTGGCACACTACCAACTGAGCCACCCCCGTCCTCCCCCTCATAGCTTAAACCCTCCAGCAACTCCATACTGACAGCTGAGACTCGAACCTGGGAACTGCAGATTACGAGTCTGGCACACTACCAACTGAGCCACCCCTGTCCTCCCCCTCATAGCTTAAACCCTCCAGCAACTCCATACTGACAGCTGAGACTCGAACCTGGGAACTGCACATCAAGAGCCTCACGCTAGACGAAACGGAAATATTTGCAACAATAGCAAAGACATTTGATTCGAAATTTAATCCAAACTTGGACAGTTGTTTCGACTTCGAACGTTGTGTCCCTTCCTACGAATGTGGGATTAAATGGATGGGAGGGCTTCGTGCAACTGGCTTTGGCATATTTCTTTCGCATACCCCTAACACGTGATCAGACTGCGAGAGCTTCATCGGTTCAGTCGCATTACGGCCGCATTCGTAAAGCGACTGAAGAGTTGTCCTTCTTTCTGTTTATCTCATGAGCATGAGCAGAGTGTGCAATTTCCTATTTTGCATGATATCGTCGTTTGAATTCAAAGTTACCATCTTACCTTGACTGCCAGATCCGGAACTTGTGCCACATTCAGCCGTTGCCATCCGATAGGGGTAATAATTGTTAACAGTTTCAGCCTTGTGAGGTTTCGAGGTTCATGTTTCATTCGTAAAATGTGATTTTGCACTTGCAGGGTAATCTATAGCAGCACATGCGCAGAGGAGGAGGTTTACAGAAGGAGGGTTGGATCTAAGAAGTGCTTTCTTTTCCAAACACTTCACAAATTTGGGATTAAGTGCTATGTAAATCAGGGTGAGTGCCCTGGTAACGTATACAGTCGCTCAAATAAATATCCGAACACTACTGTGGATTACAGAATTCAGAAAAAATATCTGGCAACGATTTTTTTAGAAATTAGTGATCTGGCAACCTTCATGTCACGTGATTACAGAATTCAGGAAAAATATCTGGAGTAAATACCAGTTACCGTTCACAGCAAACTGGAGCGTGTGCAGTTACTGCACACGCTCCAGTTTGCTGTGAACGGTAACTGCACACGCTCAATATTTCCGTGAATGAGCCCACACGATCCAGGTCTTTGTGAGCTCACACGGTCCAATGTGATGTGAACATTAACCGCAACCGCTCCAATTTGCTGTGAACGGTAACTGCACACGCTCCATATTCATTGCATTATATATTCATACGCATTATATATATTTAAAAATATCCGAACACTACGGTGGATTACAGAATTCAGAAAAAATATCTGGCAACGATTTTTTTAGAAATTAGTGATCTGGCAACCTTCGTGTCACGTGATTACAGAATTCAGAAAAAATATCTGGAGCGTGTACAGCAACTGTACACGCTCCAGTTTGCTGTGAACGGTAACTGGAGCGTGTACAATTGCTGTACACGCTCCAGATATTTTTCCTGAATTCTGTAATCACGTAACACGAAGGTTGCCAGATCACTAATTTCTAAACAAAATCGTTGCCAGATATTTTTTCTGAATTCTGTAATCCACCATAGTGTTCGGATACTTTTTTGAGCGACTGTACACTCAATGCTCACTAAATTGTGACCACCTCTCTCCATGTTATGTCAGTGTTCTATAACTTCGAAGCTCTATAACTTCTAAAAAAAAGGAGTTTTGTGACAGAATGGGACTGAAGATAAATTAAAGATCTCCGTTAATACTATCTAAATCTCGATTATCAACAATATTCCGTTGGTATTTTAAGAGTTATGGAAGTTTGGATATTAAACAACAGTAATGCCTAACGTTAGAATTCAACTGAGAAGTTAATTATAATTTGAATAAGCGGTATTATTATTACCATTAAATACAACAGATGTATATTTAAAAAGTTAATGTAAATAATTTTTCGATATTTCTCAATTATCCCAAGACTTGCATTGTTGCTGTTCAATAATCAAAATCCATGACTCTTTAAGTACAATGGGGTGGGGGTGGCTCAGTCGGTAGCGCGCTAGGCTCGCAATCTGTAGTTCCCAGGTTCGAGTCCCAGCTGGGTCAGCGTTGAGATTTATCTCCGCAAAATTCCCCGCCCTGCCCACGGTCAGTAGGGGACACCGATGGGCTTGGAAAGGCCGCCGTCCGTCGGATGGGACGTTAAGCCGTGGCCCCGTGTGCGGGAGAGACATACCCTGTGCACGTTAAAGAACACGCTGGATGGCCTTGACGGGAGGCTACCATCTGTCTCCCAACAGCTGTTCCAGTGGGTCCCCTCCCCCAACCTTCTCTGAGCCTTCGGGGTCCATGTGACCTGGCCATTTAGCCCATGGTGTGCAAAAAAGTGCCGCTCAGAGGTAAAACAACCCAGCAAACAACAACCCAACTTCAAGTACAAGGCGAACATTATTGAAAATCGAGATTTAGAAAAATTTGAATGAATCTTTAAATTTTCTCATAAAACGCTTAGTTTGGAAGCTATAGAGCATCGAAGTTGGCTTCCACTTATATAACATGGAGTGGGTTGGGTTGGGTTGTTTTACCTCTGAGCGGCACTTTTTTGCACACCATGGGCTAAATGGCCAGATCACATGGACCACGAAGGCTCAGAGAAGGTTGGGGGAGGGGACCCACTGGAACAGCTGTTGGGAGACAGATGGTAGCCTCCCGTCAAGGCCATCCAGCGTGTTCTTTAACGTTGGGTTGTTTTAACTCTGAGCGGCACTTTTTTGCACACCATGGGCTAAATAGCCAGGTCACATGGACCCCGAAGGCTCAGAGAAGGTTGGGGGAGGGGACCCACTGGAACAGCTGTTGGGAGACAGATGGTAGCCTCCCGTCAAGGCCATTCAGCGTGTTCTTTAACGTTGGGTTGTTTTACCTCTGAGCGGCACTTTTTTGCACACCATGGACTAAGTAGCCAGGTCACATGGACCCCGAAGGCTCAGAGAAGGTTGGGGGAAGGGACACACTAGAACAGCTGTTGGGAGACAGATGGTAGCCTCCCGTCAAGGCCATCCAGCGTGTTCTTTAACGTTGGGTTGTTTTACCTCTGAGCGGCACTTTTTTGCACACCATGAGCTAAATGGCCAGGTCACATGGACCCCGAAGGCTCAGAGAAGGTTGGGGGAGGGGACCCACTGGAACAGCTGTTGGGAGACAGATGGTAGCCTCCCGTCAAGGCCATCCAGCGTGTTCTTTAACGTTGGGTTGTTTTACCTCTGAGCGGCACTTTTTTGCACACCATGGAGTAAGTAGCCAGGTCACATGGACCCCGAAGGCTCAGAGAAGGTTGGGGGAGGGGACCCACTGGAACAGCTGTTGGGAGACAGATGGTAGCCTCCCGTCAAGGCCATCCAGCGTGTTCTTTAATGTTGGGTTGTTTTACCTCTGGGCGGCACTTTTTTGCACACCATGGGCTAAATGGCCAGGTCACATGGAACCCGAAGGCTCAGAGAAGGTTGGGGGAGGGGACCCACTGGAACAGCTGTTGGGAGACAGATGGTAGCCTCCCGTCAAGGCCATCCAGCGTGTTCTTTAACGTTGGGTTGTTTTACCTCTGAGCGGCACTTTTTTGCACACCATGGGCTAAATAGCCAGGTCACATGGACCCCGAAGGCTCAGAGAAGGTTGGGGGAGGGGACCCACTGGAACAGCTGTTGGGAGACAGATGGTAGCCTCCCGTCAAGGCCATCCAGCGTGTTCTTTAACGTTGGGTTGTTTTACCTCTGAGCGGCACTTTTTTGCACACCATGGGCTAAATAGCCAGGTCACATGGACCCCGAAGGCTCAGAGAAGGTTGGGGGAGGGGACCCACTGGAACAGCTGTTGGGAGACAGATGGTAGCCTCCCGTCAAGGCCATCCAGCGTGTTCTTTAACGTTGGGTTGTTTTACCTCTGAGCGGCACTTTTTTGCACACCATGGGCTAAATAGCCAGGTCACATGGGTTGGGTTGGGTTGTTTTACCTCTGAGCGGCACTTTTTTGCACACCATGGGCTAAATGACCAGGTCACATGGACCCCGAAGGCTCAGAGAAGGTTGGGGGAGGTGACCCACTGGAACAGCTGTTGGGAGACAGATGGTAGCCTCCCGTCAAGGCCATCCAGCGTGTTCTTTAACGTTGGGTTGTTTTACCTCTGAGCGGCACTTTTTTGCACACCATGGACTAAGTAGCCAGGTCACATGGACCCCGAAGGCTCAGAGAAGGTTGGGGGAGGGGACCCACTGGAACAGCTGTTGGGAGACAGATGGTAGCCTCCCGTCAAGGCTATCCAGCGTGTTCTTTAATGTTGGGTTGTTTTACCTCTGAGCGGCACTTTTTTGCACACCATGGGCTAAATGGCCAGGTCACATGGACCCCGAAGGCTCAGAGAAAGTTGGGGGAGGGGACCCACTGGAACAGCTGTTGGGAGACAGATGGTAGCCTCCCGTCAAGGCCATCCAGCGTATTCTTTAACGTTGGGTTGTTTTACCTCTGAGCGGCACTTTTTTGCACACCATGGGCTAAGTAGCCAGGTCACATGGACCCCGAAGGCTCAGAGAAGGTTGGGGGAGGGGACCCACTGGAACAGTTGTTGGGAGACAGATGGTAGCCTCCCGTCAAGGCCATCCAGCCTGATCTTTAACGTTGGGTTGTTTTACCTCTGAGCGGCACTTTTTTGCACACCATGGGCTAAATGGCCAGGTCACATGGACCCCGAAGGCTCAGAGAAGGTTGGGGGAGGGGACCCACTGGAACAGCTGTTGGGAGACAGATGGTAGCCTCCCGTTAAGGCCATCCAGCGTGTTCTTTAACGTGCACAGGGTATGGCTCTCCCGCACACGGAGCCACGGCTTAACGTCCCATCCGACGGACGGCGGCCTTTCCAAGCCCGTCGGTGTCCCCTACTGACGTGGGCAGGGCGGGGAATTTTGCGGAGATAAATCTCAACGCTGACCCAGCTGCGACTCGAACCTGGGAACTACAGATTACGAGCCTCGCGCGCTACCGACGGAGCCATCCCCGCCCCACATGGAGTGAGGTGGTCAGAATTTGGTGAGCACTGAGTGTATATATTTAAGCTTCTTCAAAAACAGGAAACTGTAGAAAAAGTATTGATTTTTATCACGTTTGAAGTTTTTAACTTGGTACCAGAACTTTACACAGAAATTTTGGAAAACGCCAGAAGTATGTGGTACATTTTTGGTGCAGTTTTGTGTAATTCACAGGAACAAAATTTCCAAAAGTTTAATATTTCAGAGATCCTTCCAATCTTTGGTTAACACCAAAACGTAGACATT
Source organism: Ryuthela nishihirai (assembly GCA_038380435.1). Classification (NCBI taxonomy): domain Eukaryota; kingdom Metazoa; phylum Arthropoda; class Arachnida; order Araneae; family Heptathelidae; genus Ryuthela; species Ryuthela nishihirai. Next base: position 1,929,081 of record JAWZYU010000032.1, on the reverse strand, counting down.
TATCTTCATCATCATCATTCTCAAGCAGCCATGAGCTACGGAGGTCCAACCAGACCGTGCAATTTAGTTCTCCAAGCAAGTCTATCCTGAGCTACATCTACTGCATCTGGAAACTGCACACCAATTCTAACAAGGTCCTGTTTGACATTGTCTACCCACCGCATCCCAGGTCTTCCCTTCTTTCTGAGGCCTTTAGGCACACTGTTCATAACCCTATTCGCCAATCTATAATTATCCATACGGGCAACATGGCCAAACCAACGGAATCTCTCTCTGCACAATATGCTGCTTAAAAGAGGTTGCAAACTCCTTTGCCTAACCTCAACATTAGTTACAAAGTTGAACCACCTAATGCCCAAGATACTGCGTAAGCATCTAGTTTCCTGTTATCTTGTTTACAAAGTGTCCAAGTTTCACTACCATAACAACCCTAGAAAGAACCAAACTATTATACAGTCTAATTTTAGTCTTTAGTGTATACATCTATTTCTCCACACTCTCCATAGATTCTTAAAAGTCCCAGAGGCAATCCCTATTCGCCTGTTAATCTCATGCCGCAAATCACCAGTATCTGTTACATAACTCCAAAGATAATTAAACTGAGAAACTTGCTCAAGGGTGCAACCACTCAAAGCGGTGAGGCAGCAACTGCCAGACCAATTTTCATCACTTTAGTTTTATCTCTGTTTATCTGCAAACCAACTCTATTACCAGTCTCATCAACAGCCCTAATGAATGAATTCATCTCATCAACATCATTAGGCAACAAGGTTAAATCATCTGCATAATCTAAATAAGAAACTTTGAAACCTCTTGGCCATTTAAGGCCAAATCTTTCCCTTAAAAAGAATTTCGCATAACATAATCAATAACCGAACTAAAGAGAAAACGAGACAAAATGCACTCTTGTCGAACACCAGAAACAATGCTAAGCCAATTGCTACAAGCCTTACCAACTCTCACACACGACTCAGTGTTATTATAGAGAGCTTTCATTATGTTAACTAACTTGTCTGGTATACCATATGATCTCATAATCAACCACAAATTATGACGATCAACAGAGTCGAAAGCCTTTTTGAAATCAACAAAGCTAGCAACCAGAGGTTTCTGAAACTCTAAACATTTCTCAAGAATCTTCCTAAGTGAAAATATCTGATCCACACATCCCCTACCACTTCTGAATCCACATTCCTCATCACGCAATTGACTGTCAACCAGATTCTTAATTCTATTAAGCACAATCATGGAAAGAACTTTACCTGGAACAGAGAGTAGGCTGATACCCCTATAGTTATCACAAGAACTGCGATCACCTTTTTTGAAAATAGGGATAACAATAGCTCTAGTAAAATCCTTAGGAACCATGCCTTTATCATAAAAGATATTCAGAATTTCAGTCATCCAAGTGGTAACCGAAACATTCCCAGCTCTAAGCATTTCGGTAGTAATTTCATCTACCCCTGGGGATTTATGTAGTTTAAATTTAGAAACAGCCAAAATAACTTCAGATTGTGTTATAGGGCCAACATTAAAGCCACCAATGCATCTATCATCATTGCAAACAATGGGAGTAGAACTAGCCACATTGTTTAGAACATTACTGAAATGCTCAGCCCACCTAGCCATGACAGAATCCTCCTCTTCTATAACCTTATCTTGTTTATCCTTCAATCCCTGTATACCTGTCCGTTTTCTACCACACAAAACATTAACTATCTGGTACAGCTCTCTGCTGTTGTGCTGTCTAACTGCTTCCTCGGCTTTGTCAGCCAAACCATCAAGCCAAAGATTCTTATCAGCAGCTAACTGATCTTTTACACATTTATTAAATTCTCTGTAATGCTTTCTATTAGGACTAGTACGGTACTAAAAAATGCATACGCAAAAGAAATGAATGTTTTATTTTCAACCAGGAGTTGAATCTTTAAAATTGTGCATAAATTCATATTATGTTCTGTTACTAAAATAATATATTTTTCATAATGCAATCAAAAAGGTTTTGTAAAGCAACTTTTCAGTTAAAAATTAAACTCTACGGAAAAACTAAGTTGTGTTTTTGTTTCACTGAGCGGCACTTATTTTGCACACCGTGGGCTAGGTCACAAGGACCCCGAGGAGTCGGCGGGAGGGGACTGTACAGCTGTTGGGGGACAGATGGTAGCCTCCAATCAAGGCCATCTAGCATATTCTTTAACGTGCACACGGTATGGTTCTCTTTCACACGGGTTGGGTTGTTTTACCTCTGAGCGGCACTTTTTTGCACACCATGGGCTAAATGGCCAGGTCACAAGGACCCCAAAGGTGCAGAGAAGGTTGGGGGAGGGTACCCACTGAAACAGCTGTTAGGGAGACAGATGGTAGCCTCCCGTCAAGGCCATCCAGCGTGTTCTTTAACGTGCACAGGGTATGGCTCTCCCGTACACGGAGCCACGGCTTAACGTCCCATCCGACGGACGGCGGCCTTTCCAAGCCCATCGGTGTCCCCTACTGATCGTTGGCAGGGCGGGGAATTTTGCAGAGATATATCTCAACGCTGACCCAGCTGGGTCTCGAACCTGGGAACTACAGATTATGAGCCCTCACACGGGCCAAGGCTTAACGTCCCATGCGACGGACGTCGGCCTTTCCAAACCCATCGGTGTCCCTTATTGACCGTGGGCAGGACGGGGAGTTTTGCGGAGATAAATCTCAACACTGGTCCAGGTGGGACTCGAACCTGGGAACTGCAGCTTACAAACCTGGCGCGCTGCCAACTGACCCGCCTCCCCCCCCCCCAAAAAAAAAGGTGTTTGGGCAAGAGACTGGATTTCCTTTGCAGTATAATACGCGTATAATAATAATACACGCGCAGAATCAATAAGTTTTAGATGACTTTAAAAATTTCTGAAAAAATGCGCGAAATGTTCACAAATTTAATAATTTTTTGCCTTTATTTCCGGGCGTAGCCCCCTGTGCGAGAGAGTCATACCCTGTACACGTTAAGAAACACGCTGGATGCCTTGACGGGAGGCTACCATCTGTCACCCAACAGCTGTTCCAGTGGGTCCCCTCTCCCAACCTTCTCTGAGCCTTCGGGGTCCATGTGACCTGGCCATTTAGCCCATGATGTGCAAAAAAGTGCCGCTCAAAGGTAAAACAACCCAACCCAAAAGCCTTTATTTCCCTTACTAGTATTCTCAAGAGGGAGGGGGACAATACCACTTGATTCTCCCCCCTCATAGTTCCGATCCCGGCTCTGAATGTGGCTTTTAATTTACATAATTTTAGTTATTAAAATCCCCCACGGAAAAGGGGTTTAACTCCTTACACCCCCTTCCCAACAACACCTACTTAAATTAATTCCTATTCATAAATGATCGCATACTCTGATTCTCAAAACATAACTGTCCCATAACCCCCACGAATCTAGTCTAAACAGAAATGCCGTATTTTGGCATGATGTTTTGATCTTCACACGACCTTCGGTTGGGAGTGAATCCGACCAAGTCTGGGTTCCTTCAACAACGAGGTCGCTTGGCAGAGGCAGGCAATAACAACTCCTCAGATCGCCGAATGTTATGCAAGTTATGTCATAGTCGATGGCAACGTTCCAAAGGCTTGGGCCGAGGCGAGTGCGAAGAATGCACAGAGGAAATACTACCTGTCATTCGTGGCGCCATCCTCAACACCAGTTCTTGGGACCCTGTGGCTGCTGTAGCGTGGATGAAATCATGCACATGGGTTTCCGACAACTCCGTGATCTGTGTTCGAAGGTGCTGACGTTCATGCTAGAGCAGGCATCCCGGGTTTGCTAGATATCGCGGTGTTTTGGAGAGCGGTTATGGTTGAGGTTTTAAATATAATGCTAGTAAAATTGGATTTAAATTTTTTTGCATTTTTTGTTTGACGATTTTTTTTAAATTCAACAGAGGTTGCATAGGGTTTGGTTATTTTGAGTGGCATATTTTTTTTGCAGATAATGGGATAAATTGCCAGGTCACAAGGACCCCGAAGGGTTGGGTTGGGTTGTTTTACCTCTGAGCTGCACTTTTTTGCACACCATGGGCTAAATGGCCAGGTCACATGGACCCCGAAGGCTCAGAGAAGGTTGGGGGAGGGGACCCACTGGAACAGCTGTTGGGAGACAGATGGTAGCCTCCCGTCAAGACCATCCAGCGTGTTCTTTAACGTGCACAGGGTATGGCTCTCCCGCACACTGGGCCACGGCTTAACGTACCATCCGACGGACGGCGGCCTTTCCAAGCCCATCGGTGTCCCCTACTGACCGTGGGCAGGGCGGGGAATTTTGCGGAGATAAATCTCAACGCTGACCCAGCTGGGACTCGAACCTGGGAACTACAGATTACGAGCCTGGCGCGCTACCGACTGAGCCACCCCCGCCCCGGACCCCGAAGGTTCAGAGAAGGTTGGGGAAAGGGGATCCACTGGACAAGCTGTTAAGAGACAGATGATAGCCTCCCGTCAAGGTAATCCAGTGTTTTCTTCAATGTTGGGTTGTTTTACCTCTGAGTGGCAATTTTTTTCACACAATGGGATAAATTGCCAGGTCACAAGGACCCCGAAGGCTCAGAGAAGGTTGGGGAAAGGAGATCCACTGGACAAGCTGTTAAGAGACAGATGATAGCCTCCCGTCAAGGTAATCCAGTGTGTTCTTCAATGTTGGGTTGTTTTACCTCTGGGTGGCAATTTTTTTCACACAATGGGATAAATTGCCAGGTCACAAGGACCCCGAAGGCTCAGAGAAGGTTGGGGAAAGGAGATCCACTGGACAAGCTGTTAAGAGACAGATGATAGCCTCCCGTCAAGGTAATCCAGTGTGTTCTTCAATGTTGGGTTGTTTTACCTCTGAGTGGCAATTTTTTTCACACAATGGGATAAATTGCCAGGTCACAAGGACCCCGAAGGCTCAGAGAAGGTTGGGGAAAGGAGATCCACTGGACAAGCTGTTAAGAGACAGATGATAGCCTCCCGACAAGGTAATCCAGTGTGTTCTTCAATGTTGGGTTGTTTTACCTCTGGGTGGCAATTTTTTTCACACAATGGGATAAATTGCCAGGTCACAAGGACCCCGAAGGCTCAGAGAAGGTTGGGGAAAGGAGATCCACTGGACAAGCTGTTAAGAGACAGATGATAGCCTCCCGTCAAGGTAATCCAGTGTGTTCTTCAATGTTGGGTTGTTTTACCTCTGGGTGGCAATTTTTTCCACACAATGGGATAAATTGCCAGGTCACAAGGACCCCGAAGGCTCAGAGAAGGTTGGGGAAAGGAGATCCAATGGACAAGCTGTTAAGAGACAGATGATAGCCTCCCGTCAAGGTAATCCAGTGTGTTCTTCAATGTTGGGTTGTTTTACCTCTGAGTGGCAATTTTTTTCACGCAATGGGATAAATTGCCAGGTCACAAGGACTCCGAAAGCTCAGAGAAGGTTGGGGAAAGGAGATCCACTGGACAAGCTGTTAAGAGACAGATGATAGCCTCCCGACAAGGTAATCCAGTGTGTTCTTCAATGTTGGGTTGTTTTATCTCTGAGTGGCATTTCTTGCACACAATGGGATAAATAGCCAGGTCACAAGGACCCCGAGGCTCAGAGAAATATGGGGGAAGAGGATCCACTGGACAGCTATTGGGAGACAGGTGGTGGTAGCCACCCATCAAAGCCATCCAGTGTGTTTTTAATATTGGATTGTTTTATTTCTGAGGGACACTTTTTCGCACACAATGGGATAAATGGCCAGGTCACAAGGACCCCGAGGGCTCAGAGAACGTTGGGGGAAAGGAACCTTCTGGATAGCTGTTGGGAGGCAGGTGATGGCATCCTGTGAGGGGCATCCAGTATGTTCTGTAAAGTGCAGAGTGTATGGCTCTCCCGCACAGGGGGTGGTTCAGTCGGTAGAGCGCCAGACTAGTAAACGGTAGTTCCCAGGTTGAAGTCCCAGCTGGGCCAGCGGTTAGATTTATCTCCGCAGAACTCCCCGCAATGCTCTAGGTCAATAGAAGGACACCGATGGGCTTGGAAAGGCCTACGTCCGTCGGATGGGACGTAAAGGTTCTCACTGGAAAGTGGTTCAATTCCACTAGGCAGCTGGGAAAAAAAATCTTCTCTGAGTCTTTGGTTCCTTGCGACTTGGACATTTAGTTCATTGCTACACAGAAATGCTGTTCGGGGGTAAAAACAACCTAACCCACTGCAAGATGGGATTTCGCTGAGATAAATCTTAACTTCAATAAATAAAAACCTAATCTAAATCATCTAGTGGAGGTATCTGAATCTGTCAGTTCCACGATTATCATAGAACACATTACGAAAAACGGACCTGGATCTCGGAAAAAATTAAAGGGTGGTGATGATGGGGGAGGCAAGTGATGCAGTCAGGTTAGAAATCTTAAAAGTGGTGGTGATTGCGGGGGGGGGGGGTCTCAAAAGATTATATTTTCCATTGTGCAGTTGTTTTATTGATGTTTAAAAATTTCTTGAAAAATGCTTGAAATATGCACAGGTTTTGAAATTTTATTCCTTCCACTGTCTTAATAGCATTCAAAAAGGTAGGGTGGACTCAAAAGGTAGGTAGGACTTCCCCCCTCCATCCCAAGATCCGGTCCTCAACACAAGCAACACATTCTATCACAATAAATGTAAAAAAAAAAAAGTGGGGGGCTGCTTGTAGCTTCATCCGACTGCGATGATCTCTGAATGTAAAATATGATGATGATCAGCCGAAGATGAAATTTAGGAAAAAATTAATGGTTTACAAATGAAATTTAGGTTGAAAAGGAAATGTTTATAAATGAAAGTTAGGTAAGAAAGAAGTGGTATAAAAGCAATATTTAGGTAAAAAAAATGGTTTACAAAGGAAATTTAGGTAAAAAAAAGGAATGGCTTACAATTGAAATTTATGAAAGAAATATTTTAAAAATCAAATTTAGCTGAAGGTAAATGATTTAAATATGAAATTTAGATATAAAAACAAATGGTTTAAAATGAAATTTAACTGAAAAGAAAAGAATGGTCTAAAACTGAAATCTTGGTTAAAAATGAATGGTTCGGAAAATAAATAGAAGTAAAAAGTATGGCTTAGAAAGGAAATTTTGGCAGAAAACGTATGGCTTAGAAAGGAAATTTAGGTAAACAATGTTAAGAAAGGAAATTTAGAAAAAAATGTATGGATTAGATAGGAAATTTAGGTAAAAAGATACGATTTAAAAATGAAATTTTGCTAAAAAGTCGATGACTTACAAATGAAAATTTAGGTAAAAAATGAATGGCTTAGAAATGAAATATAGGTAAAAAATGATTGATTTACAGAGGAAATTTAGGTAAAAAATGAATGGCTTAGAAATGAAATATAGGTAAAAAATGATTGACTTACAGAGGAAATTTAAGTAAAAAATGATTGGCTTAGAAATGAAATATAGGTAAAAAATGATTGATTTACAGAGGAAATTTAGGTAAAAAAATTAAAGGCTTAGGAATAAAATTTAGGCAAAATAATAAATCGTTCAGAAATTAAATTTAGGTAAAAAGTGAGTGATTTACAAACCAATTTACGCAAAAAAATTTATGATTTAGAAAGGAAATATAGGTAAAAAATAAATGGGTTAGAAATGAAATCTAGGTAAAACATAAATGATTTAGAAACGAAATTTAGGTAAGAAATGTATGGTTTAGAAAGGAAATATAGGTAAGAATGAATGGATTAGAAATGAAATTTAGCTAAAAAATTATTGGTTTAGAAATGAAATTTAAGTAAAAAATGATTGATTTGAAAAAGAAATATAGGTAAAAAATATATGATTTAGAAAGGGAATACAGGTAAAAATGAATGGGTTAGAAATGAAATTTAGGTAAAAAGTGAATGGTTAAAAAATGAAATTTAGATAAAGTATCAATAATTTACAGAGGAAATTTAAGTAAAAAATGCATAAGTCGTAAAAAAATTTAGGTGAAAATATATGGTTCAGAATGGAAATTTGGGTAAAAAATGTTAGGCATAGAAATAAAATTTAGGTACAAAAATGAATGGTTTAAAAATGAAATATAAGTAAAAAAATGAATGTTTAAAAATGAAATTTAAGTAAAAAATGAATGATTTACAAAAGAAATATAGGTAAAAATATGCGATTTAGAAAGGGAGTATAAGTAAAAATGAATGGCTTAGAAATAAAATTTAGGTAAAAAATGAATGGTGTACAAATGAAATTTAAATAAATTATCAATATTTTACAAAGGAAATTTAGATAAAAAAATGTATAAGTTGGAAAAAAATTTAGGTGAAAATATATGGTTCAGAAAGGAAATTTAGGTAAAAAAAATTCATTGGTTGGAAAGAAATTTAGGTAAAAATACAAGGTTCAGAAAGTAAATTTAGGTAAAAAATGAAAGGCTTAAATTTAAGTTAAAAATGAATGGCTTAGAAATGAAATTTCAGTAAAAAAAATGAATGATTTGCAAAAGAAATCTGGGGAAAACATGTATAATTTAGAAAAGAAATATAGGTAACAATGAATGGATTAGAAATGAAATTGAGGTAAAAATGCATTGGTTGGAAAGAAATTTATGTGAAAATATATGATTCAGAGAGGAAATTTAGGTAAATAATGATAAGCTTAGAAATGAAATTTGGGTAAAAAATGAATGATTTACAAAAGAAATTTAGGTAGAAAGTATATGATTTAGAAAGGGAATATAGGAAAAAATGAATGGGTTAGAAATAAAATTTAGGTAAAAAATGAATAGCTTAGAAATGAAATTTAGGTAAAAAATGAATGATTTACAAAAGAAATTTAGATGAAAAAATGTGTGGTTTAAAAAGTAAATATAGGTAAAAATGAATGGGTTACAAATAAAATTTAGGAAAAAATGGATGGTTTACAAATGAAATTTAGATAAAATAGCAATAGTATACAATGGAAATTTAGGTAAAAAATTGAATGGGTTAGAAATGAAATTTAGGTAAAAATGAATGGCTTAGAAATGAAATTTTGGTAAAAAAAAATGAACGATTTACCAGAGAAATTTAGATAAAAAAGTATGGTTTAGAAAGTAAATATAGGTAAGAATGAATGATTTACAAAAGAAATTTAGATAAAAAAAAGTATGGTTTAGAAAGTAAACATAGGTAAGAATGAATGATTTACAAAGAAATTTAGATAAAAAAAGTATGGTTTAGAAAGTTTTTGAAATTTTGGAAAGGAAATTTTGGTGAAAATGTGTGGTTTACTAAGGAAATTAAGGTAAAAGAATATGGTTTACAAATAAAAATTAGGTTTAAAATGGATGGCTTAGAAACGAACTATAGGAAAAAATATTGTTGCGAATTTTAAAATGGAATAGGCACTGAGCGTGAGTATCAATAATATATTTTCAAACAAATTACAATACAATGCAAATTATTACAAAAATATGGATGAAGTAACTTATAAACAAAATGATACTATGAAACATAAGTCATAACCTTTTCCACAGAGCATGAATGGGTTGGAAATGAAATTTAGGCAAAAACATTAATAGCTTAGAAATGAAATTTAGGTAAAAATAAATGGCTTAGAAATGAAATTTAGGTAAAAAAAATGAATGATTTACAAAAGAAATTTAGATAAAAAAAGCATGGTTTAGAAAGTAAATATAGGTAAGAATGAATGGGTAGAAATGAAATATAGGTGAAAACATGAATAGCTTAGAAATGAAATTTAGGTAAAAATGAATGGCTTAGAAATGAAATTTAAGTGAAAAAAATGAACGATTTACCAAAGAAATTTAGAAAAAAAAACTACGGTTTAAAAAGTAAATATAAGTAAGAATGAATGATTTGCAAAAGAAATTTAGATAAAAAAAATGAATGGCTTAAAAAGTAACTTTAGGTAAAAATGAATGGGTTAGAAATATAATTTAGGAAAAAATGAATGGTTTACAAATGAAATTCAGATAAAATATCAATAGTATACAATGGAAATTTAGGTAAAAAATGAATGGGTTAGAAATGAAATTTAGGTAAAAATGAATGGCTCAAAAACGAAATTTAGTTAAAAAAAATGAATGATTTACCAAAGAAATTTAGATAAAAAAGTATGGTTTAGAAAGTAAATATAGGTAAGAATGAATGATTTACAAAAGAAATTTAGATAAAAAAGTATGGTTTAGAAAGTAAATATAGGTAAGAATGAATCGATTGGAAATGAAATTTAGGTAAAAACATGAATAGCTTGGAAATGAAATTTAGGTAAAAATAAATGGCTTAGAAATGAAATTTAAGTAAAAAAATGAATGATTTACCAAAGAAATTTAGAAAAAAAAAAGTATGGTTTAGAAAGTAAATATAGGTAAGAATGAATGATTTACAAAAGAAATTTAGATAAAAAAAAGTATGGTTTAGAAAGCAAATATAGGTAAGAATGAATGATTTACAAAAGAAATTTAGATAAAAAAGTATGGTTTAGAAAGTAAATATAGGTAAGAATGAATGGGTTGGAAAGGAAATTTAGGTAAAAACATCATGAATAGCTTAGAAATGAAATTTAGGTAAAAAATGAAGGTTTACAAATGAAATTTAGATAAAATATCAATAGTTTACAATGGAAATTTAGATAAAAATATATGATTGAGAAAGGAAATTTAGGTAAAGAATGAAAGGCTTAGGAATGAAATTTAAGTTAAAATGAATGGCTTAGAAACGAAATTTAGGTAAAAAAATGAACGATTTACAAAAGAAATTTAGATAAAAAATTTATGGTTAGAAAGTAAATAAAAAATGTAAGGTTTAGAAATGAAATTTAGGTAAAAAATGAATGGCTTAGAAATAAAATTTAAGTAAAAAATGAATGATGTACAAAAGAAATTTCGGTAAAAACATGAATTAGAAAGGGAATATAGGTAAAAATTAATGGGTTTCAAGTGAAATTTAGGTAAAAGGTGAAGGGCTTTGAAATAAAATTTTGGTAAAAAATGAATGGCTTAAATAGGAGATTTAGGTAAAAGAAATAAATGATTTACAAAAGAAATTTAGGTAGAAAATATGTGGTTTAAAAAGGGAATATAGGTAAAAAAATGAATGGGTTAGAAATAAAATTCAGGTAAAAAGAGAATGGTTAGAAATAAAATTTAAGTTAAAAATGAATGGCTTAGAAATGAAAGTTAGGTAAAAATGAATGGTTTAGAAATGAAATCTAAGTAAAATATGTAGAATTTACTAAGGAAATTAAGATCGAAGAATATAGTTTACAAAGAAATTTAGGTGAAAAAATGGATGGCTGAGAAGTTAAATTTAGGTGGGGTAATTGAATTTCTTAGAAATGAAATTTAGGTAAAAAATGTATGGTTTGGAAAGGAAATTTTGGTGAAAATGTGTGGTTTACTAAGGAAATTAAGGTAAAAGAATATGGTTTACAAATAAAAATTAGGTTTAAAATGGATAGGCACTGAGCGTGAGTATCAATAGTATATTTTCAAACAAATTACAATACAATGCAAATTATTACAAAAATATGGATGAAGTAACTTATAAACAAAATGATACTATGAAACATAAGTCATAACCTTTTCCACAGAGCATACAACACTAACTCTGTATGTTCTACTAAAATACTGGGCTTGGAAAAGCCGCCGTCCGTCGGATGGGACGTTAAGCCGTGGTCCCGTGTGCGGGAGAGCCATACCCTGTGCACGTTAAAGAACACGCTGGATGGCCTTGACGGGAGGCTACCATCTGTCTCCCGACAGCTGTTCCAGTGGGTCCCCTCCCCCAACCTTCTCTGAGCCTTCGGGGTCCATGTGACCTGGCCATTTAGCCCATGGTGTGCAAAAAAGTGCCGCTCAGAAGTAAAACAACCCAAACAACCCAACTAAAATACTACCTCTTCACTTAGTCTGTCTTATCTCTTGAATACCTTATATACCTGGTATAAAGAATCTTTTTTCTTGTTAGATCAGTAAATTTATGTTACTAACAACACAAAACAAGCACTCTCGCACACACCAATAAAGATATTTCTTGTTTTTACTTAACGCGCATTGACTCAAACTATCTGAACGTCCTTTCAGATCTCCACAACTTTAACACATGCACTTCTGTCTTTTGCATCTTTTCGAACTGTTCTAAGTTCTAATTCGTTGGCTAAATACGAATCTCACGCAGCAGCACACACGGGCGTTGTCACGTTTTGTCATGAAGTCATCTGTCGTAACAATATGAATGGCTTAGAAAAAAAGAAAGAGTAATTTAGGTAATGAAACATGGTTTACAAATGAAATTTAGGAGAAATATTATTGACTTAGAAATGAAATATTGGTAAAAAATGAATGGCTTACGAAGGAAATTTGGGGGGGGAGGGAAATATGTGGTTTAGAAAAGAAATTTAGGCAAAAAATGAATTGTTTTCAAATGAAATTATGGTAAAATTGAAGGATTTACAAATGAAATTTATCTAAAAATGAATGGTTTACAAATTAAATTTGGGTAAAATTGTATTTTGTTACAAATGAAATTTAGCTAAAACTGAATGATTTACTCATGAAAAATGCACATGTAAATGAATGGCTAAAAATGGAATTTAGGTGAAAAAAAAAAAAAGAATGCTCTAAAACTGAAAGTTTGGTTAAAAAAGGAATGGCTTACAAATGAAATTTTTCTAAAAATGAATGGTTTACAAATTAAATTTAGGTAAAATTGTATTTTGTTACAAATGAAATTTAGCTAAAACTGAATGATTTACTCATGAAAAATGCATATGTAAATGAATGGCTTAAAATAGAATTTAGGTGAAAAAAAATAATGCTCTAAAACTGAAAGTTTGGTTAAAAAAAGAAATGGTTTACAAATGAAATTTTTCTAAAAATGAATGGTTTACAAATTAAATTTAGGTAAAATTGTATTTTGTTACAAGTAAAATTTAGCTAAAACTGAATGATTTACTCATGAAAAATGCATATGTAAATGAATGGCTTAAAATAGAATTTAGGTGAAAAAAAAGAATGCTCTAAAACTGAAAGTCTGGTTAAAAAAAGGAATGGCTTACAAATGAAATTTTTCTAAAAATGAATGGTTTACAAATTAAATTTAGGTAAAATTGTATTTTGTTACAAATGAAATTTAGCTAAAACTGAATGATTTACTCATGAAAAATGCATATGTAAATGAATGGCTTATAATGGAATTTAGGTGAAAAAAAAGAATGCTCTAAAACTGAAAGTTTGGTTAAAAAAGGAATGGCTTACAAATGAAATTTAGGGGGGGGGGGGGGGAATGAATGATTTACAAAGTAAATTTAGGTAAAAAATGGCCTATATTGGATGCTGCTGTCTGGTAACAGCTGTCCACTGAGTCGCTTTCCGCTATCCTTTTCTGAGTCCTCGGGGACCTTGTGACCTGACCATTTAGTCCATTGCGCATAAAAATTGCTGCTTAGAAGTAAACAACCCAAGAATCCTCTCAACTTAGGGAAAATTTGGGTTGTTAGCGTATTATTTCCAACAGAACTGAGCTGGGAACAGAGTTCGGATTCCGATCAAAGAAAAGAATGTGTTCACGTTTCTTCCTGAGGTTACATAACTTTTAAAGATCGCTCTCTATTAAATGTTGCAAGTGAAAGGTTTCTCTCAGACATCTGTAGTAACTGAGTTGTTTAAAGAGAAATTTAGTTTCTAATCAAGCATCTCTTTTATGGTATTCCTCCGTTCTTTAAGCGAAATGGCAATGCGCTAGTCTTGGTGCCTTGGTGGGCTATTTTTTCTCAGTACTATGTATTTTATTTGATGAAAAAATGAAACAGTGAATAATCACTGAATAGGGAGAGGTACAGTCGCTCAAAAAAGTATCCGAACACTGTGGGTGATTACAGAATTCAGAAAAAGTATCTGGCAAAGATTTTTTTTTTAGAAATTAGTGATCTGGCAACCCTCGTGTCACGTGACACGAAGGTGACACCAGATCACTCATTTCTAAAAAAAATCGTTGCCAGATATTTTTTCTGAATTCTGTAATCAACCATAGTGTTCGGGTATTTTTTAATATATATAATGTGTATGAATATATAATGCAATGAATATGGAGCGTGTGCAGTTACCGTTCACAGCAAACTGAAGAGGTTGCGGTTAATGTTCACAGCACATTGAATCGTGTGAGCTCACAAAGACCTGGATCGTGTGGGCTCACTCACGGAAATATTGAGCGTGTGCAGTTACCGTTTACAGCAAACTGGAGCGTGTGCTGCACACGCTCCAGTTTGCTGTGAACGGTAACTGGAGCGTGTACAGTTGCTGTACACGCTCCAGATATTTTTCCTGAATTCTGTAATCACGTGATACGAAGGTTGCCAGATCACTAATTTCTAAAAAAAAATCGTTGCCAGATATTTTTTCTGAATTCTCTAATCACCCACAGTGTTCGGATACTTTTTTGAGAGACTGTACAGTTCAGTCGGCAGCCTGCCAATCTCGTAATTTGCATTTCCCAGGTTGGAATTCCAGCTATACCAGCGTTGAGACTTATTTCAATTAAACCCATCAGCCTTCCCTCAGTGACAAAGGGGACATTTACGCATTTGAAAAACTGCCGTCCGTCTGATGGGACGTTAAACCGTGGTCCACTGTGCAGGAGATCCACATCCTGTGACATTAAGAACACGAAGGATGGCCTTGGCGGATGATTACCATCTGTCTGCTAATAGCTATGCTGTTTGTGCAGGATTGAGTTGTTTTACCTCTGAGCAGCATTTTTTGCACACAATGGGCTAAATGGCCAGGTCACAAGAACTCCAAAGGCTGAGAGAAAGTTTGGGGAGGGGACACACCAGACAGCTCTTAGGAGACAGATGGTAGCCTCCTGTTAAGGACATCTAGCGTGTTTATACAGGGTATAGCTCTCCCGCACACAAGTGCCACGGCTTAAAGTCCCATCCGACGGACGACGGTCTTCGAAGCCCCTCGATGTCATCTACTGACCGAAGGCAGGGCAGGAATTTTTCGGAGATAACGCTCAACGCTGGCCCAAGTAGGACTCGAACCTGGAAACTGCAGATTACGAGCCTGGTGCGCTATCGATTGAGCCACCCCCGCCCCGTTTGGTACAGAAGATACCCTGTTCATTTTAAAGAACAATCTGGATAGCCTTGACGGAAGGATACCATGTTCCTCCTAATAGCTGCCCAGTGGGTCCCCTTCCCACATCTTTCTCTGAGCCTTCGGGGTCCTAATGACTGCCCATTTAGCCCGTAGTTTTTCCAATAATGCCACTCAGAGATAAAACAACCAAAACAAACAAAAAAAAAGCTGCCTGTACTTATCTCGATGTATTTGGGAAGTATTTGAGCTTGAGAAATCAGCTCCTTTGTTCTGACAACTCCATTTGGTTCTGCGGGTTTATTTCAGGTGAGATCCAGAAGAGAAGTCACGTGTCTTCACTAATGACATCGATGACTTCAGACGAGGGGCGAGGGTGGCTCAGTCGGTAGCGCGCCAGTCTCGTAATCTGTAGTTCCCAGGTTCGAGTCCCAGCTGGGTCAGCGTTGAGATTTATCTCCGCAAAATTCCCCGCCCTGCCCACGGTCATTAGGGGACACCGATGGGCTTGGAAAAGCCGCCGTCCGTCGGATGGGACGTTAAGCCGTGGCCCCGTGTGCGGGAGAGCCATACCCTGTGCACTTTAAAGAACACGCTGGATGGCCTTGACGGGAGGCTACCATCTGTCTCCCAACAGCTGTTCCAGTGGGTCCCCAACCTTCTCTGAGCCTTCGGGGTCCATGTGATCTGGCCATTTAGCCCATGGTGTGCAAAAAAGTGCCGCTCAGAGGTAAAACAACCCAACCGACTTCAGACGATTCCGAAAAGGGTGATGGTGGCGGGGGGAGGGAAGAGGGGGTCATCAACCATTCTCAGCATCTCGCATCCTCAGCATCTCGAAAGGGATATTTTTAGTAGTGATGTAGTTAGTTCTTCCTAGAGGATGCTGTCTGCTTCAAGCGATGGATAGGGGAGTTAAAAATAGTCCAAAGTGAGGAGAAAAACCAAAGGAACGAAACAATTCTATTTTGTATTTTCCGAAACGGTCCCGAGTGCTATATTGATGGATTAACGTTCGCAAAGATCGTAATTTATTACCAGTTGGGAGGATTCTGGTCGAATGACGGGGCGCTCAAGAAGTTACAGAACTCGTTCGAATGTTATACCTGGGTCACGACCTTATACACTGTTTCTGTCTGTGACTGATAACTGCTGACGTCAGCAGTATACAGTGTTTCTATCTGTTATCAGTGGGATGGCGAGGTGCATGGTTAATGGCGTTGAAAAGACTGCTGCTCTTAAATGATAACGCTGGCTTTCGTGGGGTTGTTTTTATCTATGAAGGTCACTTTTTTTGCACACAGTGGACTAGAAGATCAGGTCACAAGGACTCCGAGAGCTCAGGGTTGGGTTGGGTTGTTTTACCTCTGAGCGGCACTTTTTTTGCACACCATGGACTAAATGGCCAGGTCATATGGACCCCGAAGGCTCAGAGAAGGTTGGGGGAGGAGACCCACTGGAACAGCTGTTGGGAGACAGATGGTAGATTCCCGTCAAGGTCATCCAGCGTGTTCTTTAACGTGCACAGGGTATGGCTCTCACGCACACGGGGCCACGGTTTAACGTCCCATCCGAAGGAGGCAGGCTTTTCCAAGCCCATCGGTGTCCCCTACTGACCGTGGGCAGGGCGGGGAATTTTGCGGAGATAAATCTCAACGCTGACCCAGCTGGGACTCGAACCTGGGAAGTACAGATTACGAGCCTGGCGCGCTACCGACTGAGCCCCCCCCCCCCCCCCGCCCCCCGAGAGCTCAGAGAAGTTGGGGGAGAGGACCCACTAGGCAGCTGTTAGGAGGCAGATGGCAGCCTCCCGTGGGGGCATCTAGTGTGTTCTTTAACGTGTACAGGGTATGTCTCTCCCGCACACGGGGCCAAATCTTAACGTCCCATCCGATGGATGGCGGCCTTTCCGAGCCCATCGGTGTCCCCTACTGACCGTGGGCAGGGCGGGGAGTTTTGAGGAGATAAATAGTAACACGTGCCCAGATAGGACTGGAACCTACGAACTGCGGATTATTTTTTGCCTCAACTTGGGAAACCATTGGAACAGTATAATCTTAATGATGTTTTAATAAGTTACGTGGCATGGGTTGGTTTAGTTCAGTGGGTAGCGCGCGCGGCCCGTAATCTGCAGTTCCCAGGTTCGAGTCCTAGATTTATCTAAGCAAAATTCCCCGCCCTGCCCACGGTCAGTAGGGGACACCGATGGGCTTGGAAAGGCCGCCGTCCGTCAGATGGGACGTTAAGCCGTGGACGTGTGTGGGAGAGCCATACCTGCGTACGTTACAGAACTGGATGGCCTTGACGGGAGGTTACCATCTGTCTCCAAACAGGTGTTCCAGTGGATACCTTCCCTCAAACTTCTCTGAGCACTCGGGGTCCTTGTGACCTGTCCATATTCAGCTGAGAGGTCAACCAACCCAGGTTGGGTTGAGTTGTTTTACCTCTGAGCGGCACTTTTTTGCACACCATGGGCTAAATGGCCAGGTCACAAGGACCCCGAAGTCTCAGAGAAGGTTGGGGGAGGGGACCCACTGGAACAGCTGTTGGGAGACAGATGGTAGCGTCCCGTGTGTGGGAGAGCCATACCTGCGTACGTTACAGAACTGGATGGCCTTGACGGGAGGTTACCATCTGTCTCCAAACAGGTGTTCCAGTGGATACCTTCCCTCAAACTTCTCTGAGCACTCGGGGTCCTTGTGACCTGTCCATATTCAGCTGAGAGGTCAACCAACCCAGGTTGGGTTGAGTTGTTTTACCTCTGAGCGGCACTTTTTTGCACACCATGGGCTAAATGGCCAGGTCACAAGGACCCCGAAGTCTCAGAGAAGGTTGGGGGAGGGGACCCACTGGAACAGCTGTTGGGAGACAGATGGTAGCCTCCCGTCAAGGCCATCCAGCGTGTTCTTTAACGTGCACAGGGTATGGCTCTCCCGCACACGGGGCCACGGCTTAATGTCCCATCCGACGGACGGCGGCCTTTCCAAGCCCATCGGTGTCCCCTACTGACCGTGGGCAGGGCGGGGGATTTTGTGGAGATAAATCTCAACGCTGACCCAGCTGGGACTCGAACCTGGGAACTACAGATTACGAGCCTGGCGCGTACCGACTGAGCCACCCCCGCCCCGCTTTGGATGGGAAGAAGGAAATCTCCTCAGCTGTTCATTCGATGGCCACCTATTCGGAGAGCATTTCGTGAAGCTTGAGAAAAAATTTGCTTCATCCTAACAGTGAGGTGGGTAACCTTTCCGAACACGTGGGGAGTGAGCCAAGAATTGAGAATGAAGGATGCAATTTTCGGATGAGGCGGCGATCAGGATAGAAGAACCGGATGCTCTCCTTGAATAGACGTCAGGTTTGGCGTGTCGGGAACGGGTAACATTTGGTGCTAAAAATATTTTATTAAAGAAGACGAGAATATCGACGAAGAAGAGAAGGAACAGAATTTTTCACTCAAACTGTGACAGGTGTCAATGGCCTTGGATTCCTGAACACCAACGTCGAATGTGTCAGAGTGTTGTACACATTTCTGAAAAGATTATGCCCCAAAAAATGATGCATAACCTCTTTAGAAATGTGTAGAAAAATGGCGGAAAAGTTATGGGTTATAATCCCTTCTCCTTTTTTTCATTTTTTTTTTGGGGGGGGGCTGGCTTGTTTTACCTCTGAGCGGCACTTTTTTGCACACCATGGGCTAAATGGCAGGCCACATCGACCCCGAAGGCTCAGAGAAGGTTGGGGGAGGGGACCCACTGGAACAGCTGTTGGGAGACAAATGGTAGCCTCCCGTCAAGGCCATCCAGCGTGTTCTATAACGTGCACAGGGTATGGCTCTCCCGCACACAGGGCCACGGCTTAATGTCCCATCCGACGGATGGCGGCCTTTCCAAGCCCATCGGTGTCTCCTACTGACCGTGGGCAGGGCGGGGAATTTTGCAGAGATAAATCAACGCTGACCCAGCTGGAACTCGAACCTGGGAACTACAAGGGGGGGGGGGGGGTGGAATGCGTTGAATACCTTCTATTATCTAAAGTTGGCCCAGGTAAATCACACACTCAATTATGTCAGGTCCTCATCAGATTTGGGCGGCACTTTTTTTGCACACAATGGGCTAAATGGCCAGGTGACAAGGACCCCGAAGGCTCAGAGAACGTTTGGGGAGGGGATCCACAGGAATAGCTGTTGGGAGACAGATGGTAGCCTCCCGAAAAGATCATCCGGCGTGTTATTTAATGTGCACAGGGTATGACATTTCCGTATACGGGGCTACAGCTTTAGGTCCCATCAGACGCACGGCAGCCTTTCCAAGCGCATAGAAGTCGCGTACTGACTTGGGGCGGAGGTGGTTCAGTCGGAAGCGCGCCAGGCTCGTAATCTATAGTTCCAGGTTCGAGTCCTAGCTAGGTCAGCGTTGAGATTTATCTCCGCAAAATTCACCGCCCTGCCCACGGTCAGTAGGGGACACCGATGGGCTTGGAATGGCCGCCGTCCATCGGATGGGACGTTAAGCCATATACTGAAGAACTATACCCTGTGCAGGTTAAAGAAACACGCTGGATGGTCTTGACGGGAGGCTACCATCTGCCCAGTGGGTTCCCTTCCCCCAACCTTCTCTGAGCCCTCAGGGTCCTTGTGACCTGGCCATTTAGCCCACTGTGTGCAAAAAAGTGCCACTCAAAGGCAAAACAATTCGACCAAAATCCCCTACTTGACGAGGACAGGGAGTTTTGCGGAGATAAATCGCAACCCTAGCTGAGACTTGAAAATGGGAACTGCAGATTACGAGCCTGGCGCGCTACCGACTGAGCACCCGAGCCCCTTAGAGTGACATAACTTTTTACGTATCCAATGAATGAAAAGTTGGGTTGGGTTGTTTTACCTCTGAGCGGCACTTTTTTGCACACCATGGGCTAAATGGTCAGGTCACATGGACCCCGAAGGCTCAGAGAAGGTTGGGGGAGGGGACCCACTGGAACAGCTGTTGGGAGACAGATGGTAGTCTCCCGTCAAGGCCATCCAGCGTGTTCTTTAACGTGCACAGGGTATGGCTCTCCCACACACGGGGCCACGGCTTGACGTCCCATCCGACGGACGACGGTCTTTCGTAGCCCAGCGGTGTCCCCTACTGACCGTGGGCAGGGCGGAGAATTTTGCGGAGATAAATCTCAACGCTGACCCAGCTGGGACTCGAACCTGGGAACTACAGATTACGAGCCTGGCGCGCTACCGACTGAGCCACCCCCGCCCCAATGAATGAAAAAATCACTCCTTTTGATAAAGGGGACTTTAACCCTCTGCAGCGATGAAGGAAATTTTTTGCTACTTCCTTCCGTTAACGTTGCAAGGGATGAAGAAGCCAGGATGTTGCCTCTTACGCAACAATGACGACGGAAATCGAGCCTAGGAACTTCGGTCGTCGCTTAGCAACAAGTCGTTTTGTTTGCATGCGATTTAAAATTTTCCGTTTTCCTGAAACGAAATCTGAAATCTCCGCTCCTACCTGTTAAAAAAAATCAGATCGCGAAAGAAAATTGTTTTGTTTGGTGAAAATACACTGCTGGCTATTAAAAGTGCAACACCAGGAAGAACTCATCAAATTGTCCCGAGTTGGATTGGGTTGTTTTACCTCTGAGCGGCACTTTTTTGCACACCATGGGCTAAACGGCCAGATCACAAGGACTTCAAAGTCTCAGAGAAGGTTGGGGGAGGGGACCCACTGGAACAGTTATTGGGAGACAGATGGTAGCCTCCCGTCAAGGCCATCCAGCGCGTTCTTTAACGTGCACAGGGTATGACTCCCGTACACGGGTGCACGGCTTAGCGTCCCATCCGACGGACGGCGGCTTTTCTAAGATCATCGGTTAACTGACCGTGGGCAGAGCAGGGAGTTTTGCGGAGATAACTCTCAACGCTGGCCCAGCTGGGACTCGAAACTCGGAACTACAAAAAACGAGCCTGGCGGGCTACCGACTGAGTCACCCCCCGCCCCAGATTGTCCCGAAAGCAGGGAGTTTTGCGGAGATAACTCTCAACGCTGGCCCAGCTGGGACTCGAACCTGGGAACTACAGAAAACGAGCCTGGCGGGCTACCGACTGAGTCACCCCCCGCCCCAGATTGTCCCGAAAGCAGGGAGTTTTGCGGAGATAACTCCCAACGCTGGCCCAGCTGGGACTCGAACCTGGGAACTACAGAAAACGAGCCTGGCGGGCTACCGACTGAGTCACCCCGCCCCAGATTGTCCCGAAAGCAGGGAGTTTTGCGGAGATAACTCTCAACGCTGGCCCAGCTGGGACTCGAACCTGGGAACTACAGAAAACGAGCCTGGCGGGCTACCGACTGAGTCACCCCCCGCCCCAGATTGTACCGAAAGCAGGGAGTTTTGCGGAGATAACTCCCAACGCTGGCCCAGCTGGGACTCGAACCTGGGAACTACAGAAAACGAGCCTGGCGGGCTACCGACTGAGTCACCCCCCGCCCCAGATTGTCCCGAAAGCAGGGAGTTTTGCGGAGATAACTCTCAACGCTGGCCCAGCTGGGACTCGAACCTGGGAACTACAGAAAACGAGCCTGGCGGGCTACCGACTGAGTCACCCCCACCCCAGATTGTCCCGAAAGCAGGGAGTTTTGCGGAGATAACTCTCAACACTGGCCCAGCTGGGACTCGAACCTGGGAACTACAGAAAACGAGCCTGGCGGGCTACCGACTGAGTCACCCCCCACCCCAGATTGTCCCGAAATATGCAAGATGGGTAGTCCACTGGAGAACATGTAAATGATTCAAAGTGCAGCACACATGCACATCATGTGTGACAGTAACGCCCCCTGGAAGTGGTATAAGATGGGATTACAAAGAGCCGGTGTAAAGGACTGGAATTGTGTTTGCTCGCAGTTCTTGCACACTAAAGGTTCAAGTATGCTCTGCGAAGAATACGGCATCCATACGACCACGTTGCCGTCTTTGATCGAGGGAGAATTGTGGGATTACGGGAAGGCGGATTATCGTACCGAGACATCGGTGCTCGTGTTGGATGGGTTGGGTTGTTTTACCCCTGAGCGGCACTTTTTTGCACACAATGGGCTAAATGGCCAGGTCACATGGACCCCGAAGGCTCAGAGAAGGTTGGGGGGAGGAGACCCAAGAGGGGACCCAAGAGAGGAGACCCAAGGGCAGGCAACCTTCGTGTTACGTGACACGAAGGTTGCTAGATCACTGATTTCTAAAAATATTGTTGCCAGATATTTTTTTCTGAATTCTCTAATCAACCATATTGTTAGGATATTCTTTTGAGCGACTGTACATTTTTTTCCGACTTCGACTCCAATCTCAATATCAATTTTAATGAAATATATTTTTGTGTGTGAGATCACTGCCAACTTGTTAAACGACTTAAATAATAAACACAATATTTTCTATTTCAGACATTAATGTCATTAATTCATTTTTCCTTTCCAGAAAATATTTTTCATTTTTAATGCTTATTTAATTTCTAGTTCTTTCTAAATTTCACAAGTTTTAAACTTTCAAGTCTGAAGCCCCTTTCGGGGCGGGGGTGGCTCAGTCGGTAGCGCGCCAGGCTCGTAATCTGTAGTTCCCAGGTTCGAGTCGCAGCTGGGTCAGTGTTGAGATTTATTTCCGCAAAATTTCCCCACCTTTCCCGCGGTCAGTAGGGGACACCGATGGGATTGGAAAGGCCGCCGTCCGTCGGATGGGACGTTAAGCCGTGGCCCCGTGTGTGGGAGAACCATACCCTGTGCACGTTAAAGAACACGCTGGATGGCCTTGACGGGAGGCTATCATCTGTCTTCCAATAACTATTCCAGTGGGTCCCCTCCCCCAACCTTCTCTGAGCCTTCGGGGTCCTTGTGACCTGGCCATTTAGCCCATTGTGTGCAAAAAAGGACTGGAGGCTACCATCTGTCTCCCAACAGCTGTTCCAGTGGGTCCCCTCCCCCAACCTTTTCTGAGCCTTCGGGGTCCATGTGACCTGGCCATTTAGCCCATGGTGTGCAAAAAAGTGCCGCTCAGAGGTAAAACAACCCATTGGACTGAAGGCTACCATCTGTCTCCCAACAGCTGTTCCAGTGGGTCCCCTCCCCCAACCTTCTCTGAGCCTTCGGGGTCCATGTGACCTGGCCATTTAGCCCATGGTGTGCAAAAAAGTGCCGCTCAGAGGTAAAACAACCCACTGGAGACTACCATCTGTCTCCCAACAGCTGTTCCAGTGGATCCACTCCCCCAACCTTCTCTGAGCCAACCTTTCTCTGAGGGTCCTTGTGACCTGGCCATTTAGCCCATGGTGTGCAAAAAAGTGCCGCTCAGAGGTAAAACAATCCAACGTTAAAGAACACGCTGGATGGCCTTGACGGGAGACTACGATCTGTCTCCCAACAGCTGTTCCAGTGGGTCCCCTCCCCCAACCTTTTCTGAGCCTTCGGGATCCACGTGACCTGGCCATTTAGCCCATGGTGTGCAAAGAAAGTGCCGCTCAGAGGTAAAACAACCTAACCCAAACCAGTGTATGAGAGAAGATGACGATGATGAAATATATGTCAAGTACAAATTAGTGGATATAGTGGCTCTGATAATTCACGTGGTGGTAATGAAATGCCTCTTGAGTAATTATCATCATAGCAGAGTTAGAATCAATATACCTATGAAGTCGGAATCGGAGAGAAAAAAAAAGAGGAATTGGACTTTTGTATGCCGACTCCACAGAGCTGGTGAGAACCCTGCAATTTTGCATCTATTGTTGCTCATATCGCAGAGACTAAATATTTGTACCTTGAGTAATTATTGATTGGACTTGATGAATTTCATAAGTTACTATCAGGTTATCTGTTAATCTGTAAATGGTAGCTAGGTAGTCAACTGGAAGGAGAGCTATGCACCAATCCCCCTGTGATGATGCATGGAAGCGGGCAGGTCTAGCACCTAATGTCCGACCCCGCCTTCTCGTGGTGCAGACCGTTAGTACCTTTCAAAAGAGATACTCTCTTGTGGAAGTGAACGGAAGGGGAGGGCTGCCAGATTAGTGTGGCCTACTGATCTGGACAACTATGGATACTTTTCTTTTTTTTCTACCCTCCTGAGGAGTGGTCAGCCACACAGGGTCCTGGTGCTGACCATATAAACCCACTGGACTGGACTGATATATGGCTCTGAGCTTGATTATGGATCCTGAATTTGCTGCACTAGTGGGCTTCTGTGGAGGGAAAATCTTTGCTCTGCGTTTTCTGTTTGTTTGTGGGTTGACAGCCCCAAGTGAATAGATTCACAGG
Organism: Ryuthela nishihirai; assembly: GCA_038380435.1. NCBI lineage: Eukaryota > Metazoa > Arthropoda > Arachnida > Araneae > Heptathelidae > Ryuthela > Ryuthela nishihirai. The sequence goes on along the minus strand of JAWZYU010000032.1, from coordinate 1,904,748 downwards.
ATATGTTCATCATCCTCATCCTCATCATCATCCTCAAGCAGCCATGGGCTACGGAGGTCCAACCAGACCGTGCAATTTAGTTCTCCAAGCAAGTCTATCCTGAGCTACATCTACTGCATCTGGCCACTGCACACCAATTCTAACAAGGTCCTGTTTGACATTGTCTGCCCACCGCATCCTAGGTCTCCCCTTCTTTCTGAGGCCTTTAAACACACTGTTATTATTCACCAATGAATTCATACGGGCAACATGGCCAAACCAATGGAGTCTCTCTCTGCACAATATGCTGCTTAAAGGAGGTTGCAAACTCCTTTGCCTAACCATAATAAACGTGTAAAAGATCAGTTAGCTGCTGATAAGAGTCTTTGGCTTGATGGCTTGGCTGACAAAGCCGAGGAAGCAGTTAGACAGCACAACAGCAGAGAGCTGTACCAGATAGTTAATGTTTTATGTGGAAGAAAACGGACAGGTATACAGGGATTGAAGGATAAACAAGGCAAGGTTATAGAAGGTGGGGATTCTGTCATGGTTAGGTGGGCTGAGCATTTCAGTGATGTTCTAAACAATGTGGCTAGTTCGACTACCATTGGTTGCAATGATGATAGCTGCATTGGTGGCTTTAATGTTGGCCCTATAACACAATCTGAAGTTATTTTGCCTGTTTCTAAACTTAAAACTTCATAAATCCCCAGGGGTAGATGAAATTACTACGGAAATGCTTAGAGCTGGGAATGTTTCGGTTACCACTTGGATGACTGAAATTTTGAATATCTTTTATGATAAAGGCATCGTTCCTAAGGATTTTACCAGAGCTATTATTATCCCTATTTTCAAAAAAGGTGATCGCAGTTCTTGTGATAACTATAGGGGTATCAGCCTACTCTCTGTTCCAGGGAAATTGTTTTGCATGATTGTGCTTAATAGAATTAAGAATCTGGTTGACAGGCAATTGCGTGATGAGCAATGTGGATTCAGAAGTGGTAGGGGATGTGTAGATCAAATATTTTCACTTAGCCATATTCTTGAGAAATGTTTAGAGTTTCAGAAACCTTTGGTTGCTAGCTTTATTGATTTCAAAAAGGCTTTCGACACAGTTGATCGTCATAATTTGTGGTTGATTGTGAGATCGTATAGTATACCAGACAAGTTAGTTAATATAATGAAAGCTCTCTATAATAACACTGAGTCGTGTGTGAGAGTTGGTAAGTCTTGTAGCAATTGGTTTAGCATTACTTCTGGTGTTCGACAAGGGTGCATTTTGTCTCCATTTCTCTTTAGCTTGGTTATTGATTATGTTATGCGAAATTCACTTCTAGGGAAAGATTTTGGCCTTAAATGAACTGGAGATACGCAAATTTCTGATTTAGATTATGCTGATGATTTAGCCCTTTTGGCAAATGATGTTGATGAGATGAACTGTTTCATTCGAGCTGTTGATGAGACTGGTAGTAGAGTAGGTTTGGTTATAAACAGAGAGAAAACTAAAGTGATGAAAATTGGTCAGGCAGGCTGTGATTCAGTTAATCTGAATGGTTGCAGTCTTGAGCAGGTGTCACAGTTTAATTATCTTGGGAGCTATGTAACAGACACTGGTGATGTGCGGCATGAGATTAACAGACGAATATGGATTGGTGCCGGGACTTTTAAGAATCTATGGAGAGTGTGGAGAAATAGGCGTATACACCTAAAGACTAAAATTAGACTGTATAATAGTTTGGTTCTTTCTAGGGTTAGTTATGGTAGTGAAACTTGGACACTTTGTAAACAGGAAACTAGATGCTTTTGATTCCAGATGTTTACGCAGTATCTTGGGCATTAGGTGGTTCAACTTTGTAACTAATGATGAGGTTAGGCAAAGGAGTCTGCAACCTCCTTTAAACAGCATATTGTGCAGACAGAGACTTCGTTGATTTGGCTACGTTGCCCGTATGAATAATTATAGATTGGCGAATAGGGTTATGAACAGTGTGCCAAAAGGTTTCAGAAAGAGTGGGAGACGTAGGATGCGGTGGGCAGACAATGTCAAACAGGACCTTGTTAAAATTGGTGTGCAGTGGTCAGGTGCAGCAGATGTAGATCAGGAGAGACTTGCTTTTAGAAATAAATTGCACAGTCTGGTTGGACCTCCGTAGCCCATGGCTGGTTGAGGTAATGATGATGATGATGATAACTTTCAGGGTAGCATTCATTCTTAGTTCAATAAGCCAGTTGGGATAGGAATCCATGACCTTTTCATAACATGTCCTCCTCTATGTTTACTTCTATGTTACCTGTCGCCCATCAAGGGACTGCCTTCAAGAGACAGAATTGTGTATTGCAGGTAGGAAAGTTCATATCAATTAGAGGAGAACTTGATCGGCTGCCGGATTGGACGAGCACACACACGAACAGCCAGCCCATCTAGTGACAACTCACAGGTCATGGGGCACTTACCCACTGACCTATGGAACAGCCCTTCAATGTGAAAACAGATATGCTGCTGTTTATCTAAATCCTTTACTTATGGGAAGAGCTGCCCGCTCCGTGACTTTTATTTCTCTCAAGAACCTTTTGAAACCTAGTGACAAAGTGAAATTCACGGTCTGCAAAAGCAACATGTGGTCAGCTAATTTTAAAACGCCCTCATATTGTTCATCACAATTAGAGAAAGTATGTAACTGTTACAGGGAGAATATAGTTTGAGCACAAAAGGAAATAAAGTACATTAGAAATGGAAAATCACGGTTGGAAGGAACCCAGATAGAAAATTGTTAATGCCATAAGAAATGTGTGACGTATTTACAAAACGGTACCGATGTCGCAAAAAAATTCAATGTAAAAAATGGAAAAACAAAAAAGTATCATTTAATACGAGTTTCGCAGAATAATAGAATGTGTGAAAATTTCAATCATTTGTTAGGTGGCGATAATGTTAACATGCACTAACATCCGCGAATTTTCAAATGACATTCAGGGGTGTATCATTTACATCACTTAAGTTTCAACTTCTTTTATTTTTTTCAACCAATAACCACGATAATGTACAGTTTCTGCAGGACAGTTCCGCTGGTGACTTCGATGCAAAAATGGCGCAGTGGGCGATCTTTTTCACAGTAGCGATATGACCATGCACTTTGCTAAAAAATAAAACCTGGTCAATGAACGATGCATTTCCCATAGACAATATTTAATTCAGATTTAAACTAAAAAGTCATGACATGGCTGAAATTGGGTGTTTCACTACACGAGGAAATCTAACACGTGCATTTCATCTCTAAGAATCGGTTTAGTTATTTTTCCTGCATGAGAATATATATTTCTATACTAGTGTGGAATTCTTAGAACAAGTAAGTACACTATGTTTGAGTAAGTGTGAAAATGGTTGTTTTTCCCGCACCGGTGTGGAATTCTTAAAACAAGTGGCACTATGTTTTATAAGTGTGAAAGTGGTTGTTTTTCCAGCATGGACACGTTTTTTGATAATGTTATGTATTCCCATATGTGTTTCGAAATTTAAAATCTGAAATAACACTACCTCTAGAAAGTAGCATTACTCCAGTAAATTCCATTAGTATGTACTAATGCTTCTCGATTCCAGAATCGATCGACTACACAATACTTTGCATTCTCGTAACTTCAACCGTTTTCCGGACCTAACGCATAAAGCGCTAAGTCTTTCAACGGTTATTTCACACTTCAAACACTCATCAAGACAATCAATCGCCAAATTACAGAAGTAAGGAAGACTGAAAAAGAAAAGCACCCTACCCACATTCTCACATTAAAAGAAAAAAATATCAAAAACGTAACGTAAAAGTAAGCATTCATCGGAGAAACATTCGCCTCAAAACAGCTAATATACACAAACCGGGTCAGCCCTATAGAGGGCGCCCTGTGTCAGCTTGAAAGGCAGCAAGGAGAAACGTCGATCATACATGAGGGGCATTAGAATGCATGTTTCTTTACGTTCGAAACTTTTTCCCCTGTTTATTACTAGTATGTGCACATGCGAAGTACAGTAATAACAATAGTTTAATCACAAGTATTCATTTTTTTAAGTATTAGGGTGTTAATGTCACAATTTCGTTTCTTACAACAACGTTCATTTCTAGTGGGTTGGGTTGTTTTACCTCTGAGCGGCACTTTTTTGCACACCATGGGCTAAATGGCCAGGTCACATGGACCCCCAAGTCTCAGAGAAGGTTGGGGGAGGGGACCCACTGGAACAGCTGTTGGGAGACAGATGGTAGCCTCCCGTCAAGGCCATCCAGCGTGTTCTTTAACGTGCACAGGGTATGGTTCTCCCACACACGGGGCCACGGCTTAACGTCCCATCCGACGGACGGCGGCCTTTCCAAGCCCTTCGGTGTCCCCTACTGACCGTGGGTTGGGTTGGGTTGTTTTACCTCTGAGCGGCACTTTTTTGCACACCATGGGCTAAATGGCCAGGTCACATGGACCCCCAAGTCTCAGAGAAGGTTGGGGGAGGGGACCCATTGGAACAGCTGTTGGGAGACAGATGGTAGCCTCTCGTCAAGGCCATCAAGCGTGTTCTTTAACGTGCACAGGGTATGGTTCTCCCACACACGGGGCCACGGCTTAACGTCCCATCCGACGGACGGCGGCCTTTCCAAGCCCATCGGTGTCCCCTACTGACCGTGGGCAGGGCTGGGAATTTTTGCGGAGATAAATCTCAACGCTGACCCAGCTGGCACTCGAATCTGGGAACTACAGATTACGAGCCTGGCGCGCTACCGACTGAGCCACCCCCGTCCATTTCTAGTGAGATGCAAGTCAGCAACGTTATTTTTCCTGCAAACATTCACTTTTTGTGCAAGCATGTGAATATTACATGTAACTTTTCAGTTGTATGTGAATGAAATATTCACTTTTCTGAACAAGGGTGAAATCTACACGCTGTATATAACATTTTATTTGTAAGTATGAACCAGTTTGGATAATTTTCATGCAAGCGCCTTACATGCGAGACCTACTTATGTTTTTCGGAGTGTTGAAACTTGTATGTGTGAAATTAGTTGTTTCGACGAGTTTCAAAGAAGTATTTTTTGTTCAAAAGGTGGTTATGCAAAATATTTCACCACTGATCTTAACTTGAATATCTCCATTTTAGCAGTATAAGGATTTTTCTTCAACGCATTTGAATCTTTTTGAACACGACTGTCTTACGTTACGTCTTAAGTTACGTTTTCTGTTAGATGTTTCGTAACGAACAAAACGGATGTGTTTTTGTTAATACAGAAGATGACATACAGTCCGAGAATTTTTCACACAAATGCTAAAAGATAGAACTTTCAAAGGAAGATGATACAACAGTCATAAAGGCTGTAAATAAGGATCGGTTAGGACATTTAACTCGCGCCATCTAGTGGGAAAAAGTAACCCTGTAAAAATACGTCTTTACCAGATACATCTTTACCATGATGTATTCATGTACTAGGGATTAGAAAAATCACTGTCTAAAGAATGTAATCAACCATTCCAAATCATTTGATTAGATATACAATTCAACATTCATATATTATATATGATATATTATATGTGATATATTATATATTATATATGATATATTATATATGATTAGATATACATTCAATACATTCAATAGAAATTGTCTTTTGAAAGTTTGGCTATTTATAAATTAATACAATAGCATGAACAGTCATTCTTTCAAAATAAGCAATTATAGTATGTTGACTGCATTCACTTTAAGTCTGATTCGAGTAAACTGAAGACGATCTGAATAGCTGTTATTACTTTCAAGCAGAATAAAAATCCTGTTTAATTTTACATAGTCATAAACCTATGAATATGTAAAGATTATGTATGTATGTACGAGAATGTAAGAGTTTCTCTGATCTTATGCAAAGTACGGATATATGCATGTTTATATCTGTGGTTAAGAGATGCATGGTATTATACATATTCATTGGATGTCTTTTGAAGTGTATGTCTCTATGCATACATGAATGCGATTGACTAAGTTTTTGTCTCTCTTCATATATATCTATTTTGTCACATACTTCCACATACGTGTTTCACGTTCGTCTCTGTATATGTGTTAATTTTATGTTTGTGTGTGCGTGCGTGCCCGTGTGTGTGTGCGTATGTGTACGTGTGTAAATTAACGAGTTAAGAATAAAAGACTCTGATAACTGTATACAATATTGGAGAGGGAAAATACATCTTTCTCTTTATTGAACTTTTCACAAGTATCTGTTTAATGACTTTTCTGTTTCGATGAGATAAAAATATATATTTTGGAAATTCCTAATAGAGCTATAATACCAATCTGTTGAGGTTTGTAGGATGTAAAGAATTAGCTTCTTTTTGTAAAGAGCAACTGACAGATAAATAATAGGTTTATTCTTGTGTGTGAACACACGATTCGTAGAAACAAAATGAACACACACACATTAGATTCACAGAAACAAACAAGAAAACATATACATGTACACAGGTACACACACAAACATACGTGCGCACACACGTACACATAAGTACACATACGCACACACACAAATACGCGCACACACACAATCGCCGCATTATATACGTTTTATTTTATTCCCATTGTTATAATATAACTACAGTTTTAACTATCTATACAAGGGGTATGCCAGTTACATACACATTTTCAAGGGGTACGTGAAGTATAAAATGTTGAGAACCACTGATATATATGTTTTGTTTTATTCCCATTGTTATACTATAACTATAGTTTTATCTATCTATACAAGGGGTACGGCAGTTACATACACATTTTCAGGGGGTACGTGAAGCATAAAAGGTTGAGAACCACTGATATATATGTTTTATTTAATTCCCATTGTTATACTATAACTATAGTTTTATCTATCTATACAAGGGGTACGCCAGTTACATACACATTTCCAGGGGGAACATAAAGCATAAGAGTTTGAGAACCACTGATATATATGTTTTATTTTATTCCCATTGTTATACTATAACTATAGGTTTATCTATCTAAACAAGGTGTAGGCCAGTTACATACACATTTCCAAGGGGTACGTGAAGCATAAAAGTTTGAGAACCACTGCATTATATATCTTTTATTTTATTCCCATTGTTATACTATAACTATAATTTTATATATCTATACAAGGGGTAGGCCAGTTACATACACATTTCCAAGGGGTACGTGAAGCATAAAAGTTTGAGAACCACTGCATTATATATCTTTTATTTTATTCCCATTGTTATACTATAACTATAGTTTTATCTATCTATACAAGGGGTAGGCCAGTTACATATGCATTTCCAAGGGGTACGTGAAGCATAAAAGTTTGAGAACCACTGCATTATATATATTTTATTCCCATTGTTATACTATAACTATAGTTTTATCTATCTAAACAAGGTGTAGGCCAGTTACATACACATTTCCAAGGGGTACGTGAAGCATAAAAGTTTGAGAACCACTGCATTATATATCTTTTATTTTATTCCCATTGTTATACTATAACTATAGTTTTATCTATCTATACAAGGGGTAGGCCAGTTACATACGCATTTCCAAGGGGTACGTGAAGCATAAAAGTTTGAGAACCACTACATTATATATCTTTTATTTTATTCCCATTGTTATACCATAACTATAGTTTTATCTATCTATACAAAGGGTACGCCAGTTACATACACATTTCAAAGGGGTACATGAAGCATAAAATATTGAGAACCAGTGCATTATATATGTTTTATTTTATTTCCATTGTAATACTATATCTATAGTTTTATCTATCTATATAAGGGGTAGGCCAGTTACATACACATTTCCAAGGGGTACGTGAAGCATAAAAGATTGAGAACCACTAATCTAATGGTTGAAATGATAACTGTTAAGTTTATTCACAAAGGAAATTGGTCGTTTGATGAATATTATATAAAGATTCTCTTTATGCTTCGAATAGAGTTTGTAGGAATTGTAATACAACTATTTTAAATGTAGTCAAGAATTGTAAAGTTTTCTAATGATGGTTTCACTTCATACTGGTAGAAGACAAATTTGTGTTTAGATTATATTGTTTTTCATTTGTGATCCGGTTGCCTATGTAATTAAATTAGCTCATTTATGATTTTTGTTAGTAGACATTTTTTTTTGAACTCACGCTCAATTTTCTGTTTAAAATTCAGAACAATATATAGGATAAAATTTTGGGTCTTTTTATTATTGCAACATTCAATTATCGAAAACTCAGGTGAAAAATCTAAAATTATCTTTAGATTTAACACAAAATATAACACAATCTGTTCTTTGATTTGTAAACTGAAACTGCAGGATTTCAATTTATGTAACGTTGAAATGTAATCACAATACATTACGCTTTTTCTCAATCACATATCTTTTAAATGAACTTTTATAGTACGATCATTGTAAGAATTAATAACAGAAAGTAAACAGAGATTATTTCAAAAATATTAGATTTTTTCACAGATTATTTCAATAAATCTCGGATTTGCACACAAACTCTTTCTGGGAAAGCAAGACATTATATAAGGAGGGAAAAATTGAAACCTTAGCAACTCAATATTTCTCAAGCAATAATCATGACTGATTTGTACCCACACATAAAAATATACTAGGTTACATAAAATGTAACTCTTATCGCAAATTTGGGTTTTAGTGCATTTACTTGTCTCTCTTTTTTCAATGGTTTGCATTTCTCTTTTTTATACCATGATTAGATATAATTTCTTCCAAATATAATTCTATACAGGTATCCATTTCAGAAAACCTTAGTTGCAGTAAACATTATGTTCACAATTAAATTAAAATTCGGTATGATTAATAATCTAAAATCATGCATTTTGCAAAAGCTTTGATCATTGATGCCGGACAAACCCCAAGTGAATACAATAAGGGAAATAGCATATTCTATATCATATGGTTTGTAGTAGGAAACAGATTTCGCATTTAGTAGTTCATAAATGAAAATGTTATTAGCTTCAGTAGAAATTCAATTATGAGTTTCGCTTGAGATCAAATATGAAAGCACTTGTTTGCATGCGTATGTTGTTGCCCCTTTATGTTTTGCATGACTCCTTTGTAAAGCAAGTTGAAGAGTTATTATTAAAGCCATTTTTATATGATCCTACATGTGTCTTGGTGTTTTTTTTAGTGATCATAACTAATACTGTTTTCTTTCATTTAGCAAAAGTAAAGCAGAATTTCGGTATTTTACTTCCTTAAACATTGCTATCATTATTTGTGTAGTACTTATCCTACGAGTAAATAAGGCAGGGACTAAATCAAATGATTTTTTTTTTCAATTCATGATGATTATTATATCATATTAAGCGCTACTTCTACTCTAGTATAGATTATTTATAATTTCAATATACACTTTCATTCATAAATATTTAAAATAATATGTGATATGATAATTCATTAATCATGAAAAGAATCAACTTCTCAAAGTAGCTCTAATTCTGTTATTTTCATTTCTCTGTAACAATTAGGAATGATAAACTAGGAACTTTAAAGATATTAAAATTAAAAACTTTCACTTGTCACTAAGAAATGAGGATTCTTACTGCCAGCGGAACAGGAACCTGAAAGATTCACTGTAATATCTCACTGAGGTTTACGGTTACACAAATATAGATTTTGATTTCAGTATAAAATTCTATTTAAAATAATATGTAATTTTATGTTATGTGCTATGATAATCATTCATGAGGAGAATCAACTTTCCAAAGTAGCTAAAATAAGTTAGTCTCATACTGTTAGGAATGAAATATACTATAAATTATATTTCATTCGTAACAGTGTGAAAATGAATTAACATGATCTGCCTTTTTTATATTTTAGAATATAAATTATGGTTACCAACGAATGAACATTTATATACTACATCAAGAATTGGAAGCCTGAATATTTCTTTATATCTTACAACCCTATTTCTTTTACATTCAAGTTTAATATGATAATTTTAACTGTTATAATGCAAAACTGTTATTCTTTTATGTACAATTGTTCAGCAATGTACAGTCGCTCAAAAAAATATCCGAACACTCTGGTTGATTACGGAATTCGGAAAAAATATCTGGCAACGATTTTTTTTAGAAATTAGTAATCTGGCAACCTTCGTGTCACGTGACTGAATTCTGTAATCAACCAGTGTTCAGATACTTTTTTGAGCGACTGTACACGTAGACGGTTGGGTTGTTTTACCTCTAAGCGACATTTTTTGCACACCATGGGCTAAATGGCCAGGTCACATGGACCACGAAGGTTCATAGAACGTTGAGTGAGGGGACCCACTGGAACAGCTGTTGGAAGGCCATCCAGCGTGTTCTTTAACGTGCACAGAGTATGGCTCTCCCGCACACGGAACCACCACTTAATGACCACGGCTTAACGTCCATCCGAAGGACGGTGGCCTTTCCAAGTCCATAGGTACACCTAGATGGACCACCAAGGTTAGTGTAATGTTACTTCCGGTCTTTGCCTTCCGTTATAGAAGATGTTGAGTGGGTACCCACCCAAACTTTCTCTAAGCCCTCGTGGTTTTTGTGACTTTCCCATTTAGCCCATTGTGTGCAAAAAGCGTCGCTCAGAGGTGAAACAAACCCAACCTCTAATACTGCCCAACTCTAAGCCCAGGGCTTTTCTGACTTGGCCATTATCCAATTGTGTGCGCAAAAGTATAGCTGAAGAGTAAAATAACCCAAACTTTTGAGCCCTTGGAGCTTTCGTGACCTGGCCATTTATCTAATTGTGTCTGGAAAAGCACCGCTCAGAGATCAAATCAACCGAATCCAGCCAAAACGGGGGCGGGGGTGGCTCAGTCGGTAGCGCGCCAGACTCGTAATCTGTAGTTCCCAGGTTCGAGTCCCAGCTGGGTCAGCGTTGAGATTTATCTCCGCAAAAATTCTCCGCCCTGCCCACGGTCAGTAGGGGACACCGATGGACTTGGAAAGGCCGCCGTCGGTCGGATGGGACGTTAAGCCGTGGCCCCGTGTGTGGGAGAGCCATACCCTGTGTACGTTAAAGAACACGCTGGATGGCCTTGACGGGAGGCTACCATCTGTCTCCCAACAGCTGTTCCAATGGGTCCCCTCCCCCAACCTTCTCTGAGCCTTCGGGGTCCATGTGACCTGGCCATTTAGCCCATGGTGTGCAAAAAAGTGCCGCTCAGAGGTAAAACAACCCAACCCAGTCAAAACGCGCATGATTGATTATAGCTTATCTTTGCATTTGCAGTAACAGTATAAATCAATCTTTTTTTAAAAATCATTTGCAGAACAATGAATAAATGAGAATGGGAATAAATATTACACAAATATTATCAGTCGATTTTTCATTCAATTGCAAACTCTTTCTTAAAGTTACGAAAAAGAAAACTGCTCTTAAACTTATGCTGAATAACACATCAATAAGGCCTCATTTAAATAACGTTCTCAAGAGTTTTCCTCCAGCTCAAATTCATGTAACTTCAGGACAAATGCGCTACTTTGCATATATTATAAAACGCACACAGTTGTATACATTTGTAAGACAAGTAGAGTAATGTTACTAATAAAGGAAAATTCGACGCAGATATTAATATTTCGTCCTTAACAAAGATGTAGCTTTGTGTATAAGTAATGGGAATAAAACACTTTTTATTTTGTTGACTTATTTGAAGAGTTGAATTCTAAGACTCTTGATCCGAAATGTTTTATAAAGTAAGCAATAAGAACTTGACTCGAAAATATTATGAATATTGATCTTAGGACTCGATGCTTCCTCAAATTATCAAATCGCATGAATTCCCAAAGGCATACTTTGTAAACAAATGCTTCTCAAGCGTTTTGAGTCAAAAAACAGAATTTTGTGAATCGGAAATTCAAGTGATTTTTTTGGGATGGGTTTTATTTACAATGGGGCCAAATGATCACGTCACGAGGACCCCAACGACTCAGAGAAGGTTGCGGGAGGGAACCCACTGGCAGCTGATAGGAGACGGGTGGAGGCCTCCCGTCAAACCCATCCAGCGTATTTTTTCACGTGCATATAGAGCCACGGATTTAACGTTTCCTCTGACGGACGGTGGGCCTTTCCAAGATCAACAGTGTCCCCTACTGAGCGGAAACAAGGAAGGGAGACTGCGGAGATAAATCTTAACACTGATCCAGTAGGATCCGAACCTGGGACCCTTATCCTGCACACGTTAAACAACACGCTTGATGGCCTTGACAGGATGCTACTATCTAGCTCTTGACAGATGTGGGCGGGGGTGGCTCAGTTGGTAGCGTGCCAGGCTCGTAATCTGCGGTTTCCAGGTTCGAGTCAAAGCTGGGTCAGCGTTGAGATTTATCACTGCAAAATGGTAGTGAAATGGCTCCGATGGGTTGGGAAACGTTGCTGTCCGTCGGATGGGACATTAATCCATGGATCCGTGTGCGGGAGAGCCATATCAACACCTCTAAAACCGAAGGTCAGTGGACCAATGACCGAAAGTGACATCATATTAACCCTAGTAGTCCGTCCGCATTGTGCTAACAACAGCAGTTGTAGAGGGGAATTTCAGTATTGCGAAACGTTCCCAATTTCTTTGTGTTATTTTAGTCATATTATAGTGTTATTTCAAGTGGTGTACAATCTTTGATATGCCTGATCGATTGCCAGGCCTGGATTTAAGGGGAATTGTTCAACAGGACCAATGAAGAATTAAAAAGTAAGTTATCTGCATTTGTATATCTCTTTAAGAATTAAATTTCCTTAATATCATTTTGAATGATTTTGGGTTGGGTTGTTTTACCTCTGAGCGGCACTTTTTTGCACACCATGGGCTAAATGGCCAGGTCACATGGACCCCGAAGGCTCAGAGAAGGTTGGGGGAGGAGACCAACTGGAACAGCTGTTGGGAGACAGATGGTAGCCTCCCGTCAAGGCCATCCAGCGTGTTCTTTAACGTGCACAGGGTATGGCTCTCCCGCACACTGGGCCACGGCTTAACGTCCCATCCGACGGACGGCGGCCTTTCCAAGCCCATCGGTGTCCCCTACTGACCGTGGGCAGAGCGGGGAATTTTGCGGAGATAAATCTCGACGCTGACCCAGCTGGGACTCGAACCTGGGAACTACAGATTACGAGCCTGGCGCGCTACCAACTGAGCCACCCCCGCCCCTATTTATGCAGGTATTATGTAAATTATAAATGATTCCGTATGAGGAAATATACAAATGTTGTGAGGATTTTTTATTCTCTTATTCGCGATTTATCTACTGAAGTTCTTAAAATTAAAAATATTTTTTTATTTTCTGATGTTCAGTCGCTCAAAAAAATTCAGGTGACACGAAGGTTGCCAGAGCACTAATTTCTAAAAAAATCGTTGCCAGATACTTTTTCTGAATTCTGTAATCAACCAGAGTGTTCGGATATTTTTTTGAGCGACTGTACATTGCTGAACAATTGTACATAAAACGATAACAGTTTTGCATTATAACAGTTAAAATTATCATATTAAACTTGAATGTAAAAGAAATAGGGTTGTAAGATATGAAGAAATATTCAGGCTTCCAATTCTTGATGTAGTATATAAATGTTCATTCGTTGGTAACCATAATTTATATTCTAAAATATAAAAAAGGCAAATCATGTTAATTCATTTTCACACTGTTACGAATGAAATATAATTTATAGTATATTTCATTCCTAACAGTATGAGACTAACTTATTTTAGCTACTTTGGAAAGTTGATTCTCCTCATGAATGATTATCATCACACATAACATAAAATTACATATTTTTTTAAATAGAATTTTATACTGAAATCAAAATCTATATTTGTGTAACCGTAAACCTCAGTGAGATATTACAGTGAATCTTTCAGGTTCCTGTTGCGCTGGCAGTAAGAATCCTCATTTCTTAGTGACAAGTGAAAGTTTTTAATTTTAATATCTTTAAAGTTCCAAGTTTATCATTCCTATTTGTTACAGAGAAATGAAAATAACAGAATTAGAGCTACTTTGAGAAGTTGATTCTTTTCATGATTAATGAATTATCATATCACATATTATTTTAAATATTTATGAAGGAAAGTGTATATTGAAATTATAAATAATCTATACTAGAGTAGAAGTAGCGCTTAATATGATATAATAATCATCATGAATTGAAAAAAGAAATCATTTGATTTAGTCCCTGCCTTATTTACTCGTAGAATAAGTACTACACAAATAATGATAGCAATGTTTAAGAAAGTAAAATACCGAAATTCTGCTTTACTTTTGCTAAATGAAAGAAAACAGTATTAGTTATGATCACTAAAAAAACCCAAGACACATGTAGGATCATATAAAAATGGCTTTAATAATAACTCTTCAACTTGCTTTACAAAGGAGTCATGCAAAACATAAAGGGGCAACAACATACGCATGCAAACAAGTGCTTTCATATTTGATCTCAAGCGAAACTCATAATTGAATTTCTACTGAAGCTAATAACATTTTCATTTATGAACTACTAAATGCGAAATCTATTTCCTACTACAAACCATATGATATAGAATATGCTATTTCCCTTATTGTATTCACTTGGGGTTTGTCCGGCATCAATGATCAAAGCTTTTGCAAAATGCATGATTTTAGATTATTAATCATACCGAATTTTAATTTAATTGTGAACATAATGTTTACTGCAACTAAGGTTTTCTGAAATGGATACCTGTATAGAATTATATTTGGAAGAAATTATATCTAATCACGGTATAAAAAAGAGAAATGCAAACATTGAAAAAAGAGAAACAAGTAAATGCACTAAAACCCAAATATGCGGTAAGAGTTACATTTTATGTAACCTAGTATATTTTTATGTGTGGGTACAAATCAGTCATGATTATTCCTTGAGAAATATTGAATTGCTAAGGTTTCAATTTCTCCCTCCTTATATACTGGCTTGCTTTCCCAGAAAGCGTTTGTGTGCAAATCCGAGATTTATTGAAATAATCTGTGAAATAATCTAATATTTTTGAAATAATCTGTGTTTACTTTCTGTTATTAATGCTTAAACTGATCTTATTATCCAAGTTCATTTAAACGATATGTGATTGAGAAAAAGCGTAATATATTGTGATTACATTTCAACATTACATAAATTGAAATCCTGCAGTTTCAGTTTACAAACCAAAGAACAGATTGTGTTATATTTTGTGTTAAATCTAAAGATAATTTTAGATTTTCCCCCTGAGTTTTCGATAATTGAATGTTGCAATAATAAAAAACCCAAAATTTATCCTATATATTGTTGCGAATTTTTAATAGAAAATTCAGCGTGAGATCAAAAAAAATGTTTACCAACAAAAATCATAAATGAACTAATTTAATTACATATGCAACCGGATCACAAACGAAAAACAATATAATCTAAACACAAATTTGTCTTCTACCAGTATGAAGTGAAACCATCAGGAGAAAACTTCACAATTCTTGACTACATTTAAAATAGTTGTATTACAATTCCTACAAACTCTATTCGAAGCATAAAGAGAATCTTTATATAATATTCATCAAACGACCAATTTCCTTTGTGAATAAACTTAACAGTTATCATTTCAACCATTAGATTAGTGGTTCTCAATCTTTTATGCTTCACGTACCCCTTGGAAATGTGTATGTAACTGGCCTACCCCTTATATAGATAGATAAAACTATAGATATAGTATTACAATGGAAATAAAACATATACTGTATAATGCATTAGTTCTCAACCTTTTATGCTTCACGTTGGGTTGGGTTTTACCTCTGAGCGGCACTTTTTTGCACACCATGGGCTAAATGGCCAGGTCACATGGACTCCGAAGGCTCAGAGAAGGTTGAGGGAGGGAACCCACTGGAACAGCTGTTGGGAGACAGATGGTAGCCTCCCGTCAAGGCCATCCAGCGTGTTCTTTAACGTGCAGAGGGTATGGCTCTCCCGCACACGGGGCCACGGCTTAACGTCCCATCCGACGGACGGCGGCCTTTCCAAGCCCATCGGTGTCCCCTACTGACCGTGGGCAGGGTGGGGAATTTTGCGGAGATAAATCTCAACGCTGACCCAGCTGGGACTCGAACCTGTATGCTTCACGTACCCCTTGGAAATGTGTATGTAATTGGCGTACTCCTTGTATATATAGATAAAAGCATAGTTATAGTATAACAATGAGAAGAAAATAAAACATATAAATCAGTGGTTTTTCAACATTTTATGTTTCAAGTACCTTCTGGAAATGTGTATGTAACTGGCGTACCCCTTGTATAGATAGATAACACTATAGCTATAGTATAACAATGGAAATAAAATAAATCATATATAATGCAGTGGTTTTCCAACTTTTATGCTTGACGTACGCCGTGGAAATGTGTATGTAACTGGCCTACCCCTTGTATAGATAGATAAAACTACAGTTATAGTATAACAATGGGAATAAAATAATATATATATATATCAGTGGTTCTCAACCTTTTATGCTTCACGTACCCCTTGGAAATGTGTATGTAACTGACATACCCCTTGTATAGATAGATAAAACTATAGTTATAGTATTACAATGGGAATAAAATAAAACATATATATCAGTGGTTCTCAAACTCTTATGCTTTATGTACCCTCTGGAAATGTGTATATAACTGGCTTACCCCATGTATAGATAGACAAAACTATAATTACTGTATAACAATGGAAATAAAATAAAACATAAATAATGCAGTGGTTCTCAATCTTTTATGCTTCACGTACCCAATTGGAAATGTGTATTTTACTGGCCTACCCCTTGTGTATGTAGATAAAAATATAGTTATAATATAACAATGGAAATAAAGTAAAACATATATAATGCAATGGTTTTCAACCGTTTACGCTTCACGTACCCCCTGGAAATGTGTATGTAACTGGCCTACCTCTTGTATAGATAGAAAAAAACTATAGTTATAGTATAACAATGGCAATAAAATAAAACATATATATCAATGGTTCTCAACCTTTTATGCTTCACGTACCCCCTGGATATGTGTATATAACTGGCTTACCCCATGTATAGATAGACAAAACTATAATTATAATATAACAATGGAAATAAAATAAAACATATATAATGCTGTGGTTCTCAATGTTTTACGCTTCACGTACCCCCTGGAAATGTGTATGTAACTGGCGTACCCCTTGTATAGATAGATAAAACTATAGTTATAGTATAACAATCGGAATAAAATAAAACGTATATAATGTAGTGATTCTCAAACTTTTATGCTTCACTTACCCCTTGGAATTGTGTATGTAACTGGCCTACCCCTTGTTTAGATAAATAAAACTATAGTTATATTATAACAATGGAAATAAAATAAAACATACAAATATACGACTTTTGATCTCTCACAGCGTACCCCCAAAATGTTTACCGCGTATCCCACGTTGAGAACCCCTACATTAGATCACCCTACATTAGTTGATGAACTTTGCGTATGAAGAAATTAAAGCCAGCCTGCCACTTACTCGACTGATATATTGCCTCTTCAGTTTGATTGCATTTTTCTTGAACAACCTTCACTAAGATGGACACAAATGATGCCCTTTCAGCTACAACCGAAAAACCTTTCAATTCTGTCATTTTAAATACCATAATTATTTTATTAAGTCTGTCTGTTCCAGTATGTTAGTGACGTAATTCTCAGGCTTAGGCACAACGCGAGCTTCAATGACACATCAGTCATTGTTTTATTGTAACACGTTCAGCTGTAGTAACAATATATAAACACTTTAAGAATGTAATAATTTTCTTTATTACGTTCTTAAAGTGTTTATAGATGAATAATAATGATAATATTAAAAAACATCATTTAATAATCAGTTGATTGATATCCAATTGATAAACTTTTTCATTTTCTTTCAGGTGTTCTCGTGTGAAAAAAATATATACGTTACATTTTTAATTTTTTACACTTTTTAAAAATTTTAAATATTTGGCTACTTTGGAGTCTTTGCGGCATGGGCATTTAGCCCATTGTGTGCAAAATAAGTGCCGCTTATATGTAAAGCAACGTAACCTACACACGGGACCATAGCTTTATGTCCTATACGACCGACGTCAGGCTATTCAAGCCCATCGGTGTCGTCTTCCTCATCGAAGGGGCAGGACTTGGAGATAAGTATTAGACATTAATTTCTAACAGGAGATTTGAGTTGTGTTGATAAACCATAATATTAATTTTTGTTTCAAATCAAATTTGAAAATAGTGATACTTTAGTGAAATTCGGGGTCACTAAAATAAAATCCGAAAGGAATGAGATCTTGAAAATCTCCCAATCTTTTGTTTGTTGGAGTCTAAAAGAAATTTCAAGAATGAATTCGCAGAGTAAGAAGAGACCGAGGTTCGACTCACTCAGTCACGTGGCGATTAGAGGATCTGGAAGGGAAGGGCCTTCACCTCCCCCCTTTCAGAATTCTAGCATATAATAGAGTCAAAAGAAAATTATTGACCTTATTTACATTTCATGCATCTTTGTAGAAAATTTTTAAAGACCTGTACAGTCGCTCAAAAAATATCCGAACACTATGGTTGATTCCAGAATTCAGAAAAAACATCTGGCAACGATTTTTTTAGAAATTAGTGATCTGGCAACCTTCGTGTCACGTGATTACAGAATTCAGCAAAAATATCTGGAGCGTGTACAGCAACTGTACACGCTCCAGTTACCGTTCACAGCAAACTGGAGCGTGTGCAGTAACTGCACACGCTCCAGTTTGCTGTGAACGGTAACTGCACACGCTCAATATTTCCGTGAGTGAGCCCACACGATCTAGTATCAAAATAATATGACCACCTACAGTCGCTCAAAAAAAAATTCGAACACTATATGGTTGATTTTAGAATTCAGAAAAAATATCTGGAAACGATTTTTTTAGAAAATAGTGATCTGGCTACCTTTGTGTTACGTAAAGCGAAGGTTGCCACATCACTAATTTCTAAAAAATAGTTGCCGGATATTTTTTCTGAATTCTGTAATCAGTCATAGTGTTCCGGTATTTTTTTGAGCGACTGTACATTTCAGCCCATTCCTTTACTATACCTTGGTGCAATTTTACTTAGATCCACCCATTAGTTACTTGCTAGGACATGTAATTGTAACGAATGGGTTTATATAGTTCAAGCGCGACTATTCGTGTATATACTGTATTTGAGGATGTCAGATATATTTCAATATTTCACATTTTTACTTATTACAAAAATAACTGAATTTTTAAGGTTGGGTTGTTTTACCTCTGAGCGGCACTTTTTTGCACACCATGGGCTAAATGGCCAGGTCACATGGACCCCGAAGGCTCAGAGAAGGTTGGGGGAGGGGACCCACTGGAACAGCTGTTGGGAGACAGATGGTAGCCTCCCGTCAAGGCCATCCAGCGTGTTCTTTAACGTTGGGTTGTTTTACCTCTGAGCGGCACTTTTTTGCACACCATGGGCTAAATGGCCAGGTCACATGGACCCCGAAGGCTCAGAGAAGGTTGGGGGAGGGGACCCACTGGAACAGCTGTTGGGAGACAGATAGTAGCCTCCCGTCAAGGCCATCCAGCGTGTTCTTTAACGTTGGGTTGTTTTACCTCTGAGCGGCACTTTTTTGTACACCATGGGCTAAATGGCCAGGTCGCATTGACCCCGAAGGCTCAGAGAAGGTTGGGGGAGGGGACCCACTGGAACAGCTGTTGGGAGACAGATGGTAGCCTCCTGTCAAGACCATCCAGCGTGTTCTTTAACGTGCACAGGTTATGACTCTCCCGCATACGGGCCACGGCTTAACGTCCCATCCGACGGACGACGGCCTTTCCAAGCCCATCGGTGTCCCCTACTGACCGTGGGCAAGGCGCGGAATTTTGCGGAGATAAATCTCAACGCCGACCCAGCTGGGACTTGAACCTGGGAACTACAGGTTACGAGCCTGGCACGCTACCGACTGAGCCACCCCCGCCCGAATTTTTAAGGTAAAGAAAGGTGAAAAATATTCAGCTCTAATGATTCACATGCAATAATAGACATACACTCAGTGCTCATTAAATTATGACCACCTCTCTCCATGTTATATCAGTGTTTTCTAACTTCGAAACTCTATAACTTCTTAAAAAAGAGTTTTGTGACAGAATGGGACTGAAGATAAATTAAAGATCTCCATCAAATCAATCTAAATCTCGATTTTCAGCAATAGTCTCTTAATATTTTAAGAGTTGTGGAAGTTTGATAATTTAACAACAGCAACGGCCAAACGTTGGAATTTAACTGAGAAGTTTATTATAATTAGAATAAGAAGTATTATTTCACAACATCTAATACAACAGATGTATATCTGAGCGGCACTTTTTTGCACACCATGGGCTAAATGGCCAGGTCACATGGACCCCGAAGGCTCAGAGAAGGTTGGGAGAGAGGACCCACTGGAACAGCTGTTGGGAGACAGATGGTAGCCTCCCGTCAAGGCCATCCAGCGTATTCTTTAACGTGCAGAGGGTATGACTCCCAATGATCAAAGAATGCAACTCCCAATGATCGAAGAAAGCAACTCCATACGAGGTCTAGCAAAAACGCTTCGTAGATGGAATACTCCGCAACAAATAGTTCCACGCCTTAGCAAGTACTTTTTTTTAACGTTAGTTATTACACTGAAGTGCCATTGAATTAGGGATAGGAGACGTTATCCAAATTCAGTACCTCAAATCCCGCATTTGCGCGCATGCGTGGCTGAAACTCTGATCATATATAGTTGTCAGCTTTGGCTTCCCCAAGCATTCGTCGTGAGAAGCGGAATGGAAAGGCGCGGGATTTAGATGCATTTGACAGAGGGCAGATCGTAGTTGCCCAACGGATGGGACACTCGATCTTCGAAATTGTCAACGAACTTGGATTTTCTTGTACGACAATTTCAAGAGTGTTCCGGGAATATGAAAATTCCAGCAAAAAAAAACAAGCACCCGGACAAACTGCAAAGGACAACTAGCTTTGAATGATTGTGGACTTCGCCGTCTGACTCGCATCGCACAGACCGATAGGGGCCATACATTATCTGAAATCACTTCCCATCTGAACGCGGGTTCCAGCTAGGAAGTCAGTACATGGACCTTGCAACGCTCACTTCATCGTCTCGGCTTCGGGAGCTGCCGACCTACGAGAGTCCCACTCCTAACGGCACGACACTGGACTCAATGTCTTGCCTGGGCTAAAGAACATCGAAAATTGGCAACGGATAACCTGGAGTGATGAATCCCGATTTAAACTTCATCAGCCGATGGGAGACTGAGGGTAAGGCGCCAACCCCATGAAGCCATGGATTCTGCATGCCAGGTCGGAACAATACAAGCTGATGGTGGCTCAGTGATGCCCTGGGGTGTCTTCAGTTGGACATCTATGGGACCTTTGGTACGTGTACCAACGACTCTCAATGCATCCCGGTAAGTAAAACTTATGGCTGATCATTTACACTCATTTATGGCCATCATGCATCCCAATGGAGATGACGTCTACCAGCAAGACAACTGTTCATCTCACTGGTCCAGGTTGACTACTGCATGGTTGCAGGAGCATTCTGCTGACTTTGAAATAATGAATTGGCCACCTAGAAGCCCAGATTTAAATCCCATCGAAAATCTTTGGGATAACGTCGAGCAGAGAGTTCGGGCCCGTGTCCCATCAGCGACGACCTTGGGAAAATTGTGGACAGCTCTGGAGGATGCACGGGTCGCCATACCTGTGGAACATTTACTCAAGTGTGGAGTCCTTGCCTCGTCGTGTGGCGGCCGTTATCAAGGTCAGAAGGTCGCTACTAGGTTGCTGTCCCTAATTCAATGGCACTTCAGTGTATTTGAAAAGTTAATGTAAATAATTTTTCAATATTTTTCAATTTTCCTGATTTGTATTGTTGCTGTTAAATATTCAAAATCCATAACTCTTTAAGTGCAAAATGAACATTATTAAAAGTCGAAATCTAGAAAGATTTGATTCAGATCTTTATATTTTCTCATAAAACGCTTAGTTTTGAAATTATAGAGCTTTCACTAAAGTTAGCTTCCACTGACGATAGATGTTGATGTAATATTACTTTTCGCAATTTTTGAATCTCTCAATAGTGAACAGCGCCCTCTAACGGTGGAAAAATCCTAAAACTTTAAAGCAAATATTGCAAACGACCTATTTGTGCCAGAAATTTGAACTTTTGATCGTAAAGTGTGTTCGTCAAGAGGTTTTCATTGGCAGCGGTAATTTGCTCCATTACCCCCTAGTGGGGGTGCTAAAACGGAATTTTTCGTTTTAAGAGTTGTATGAAAATTCGTTGTGTGCTGAATAGGTGGAGCGGGGGTGGCTCAGTCGGCAGTGTGCCAGGCTCGTAATCTGTAGTTCCCAGGTTCGAGTCCCAGCTGGGTCAGCGTTGAGATTTATCTCCGCAAAATTCCCCGCCCTGCCCACGGTCAGTAGGGGACACCGATGGGCTTGGAAAGGCCGCCGTCCGTCGAATGGGGCGTTAAGCCGTGGCCCGTGTGCGGGAGAGCCATACCCTGTGCACGTTAAAGAACACGCTGGATGGCCTTGACGGAAGGCTACCATATGTCTCCCAACACCTGTTCCAGTGGGTCCCCTCCCCCAACCTTCTCTGAGCCTTCGGGGTCAATGTGACCTGGCCATTTAGCCCATGGTGTGCAAAAAAGTGCCGCTCAGAGGTAAAACAACCCAACCCATGTTCATGTTATAAAGGAGATTTTCCAGAGAATCAGCACATAAAGTTGATGATGATCATCTGCAAAAGTGTTAATATAGCTATTTATTTTAAATTCCCATAGATCATTTATGAATATCGAAAAGAAATTTGGTCCCAGTACTGAACCTTGTGGTACACCATATGAAATATGTTTTGGGTTATTTATTGTATTAAAAAGACTACCACATTGCGTTCTGTGTTGTAAGTAGTCTTTAAACCATTTTAATACAACACCACGAATGCCAATATTTTCTAGTTTGCTAATTAAAATTTCGTGATCAACGGTGTCAAAAGCGTTCTCCAAGTCCATAAATACGGATAGAGTAAATTGATTATTGTCTATGGAATGAAACGCCTTTGACGTATAAAATAAACACTACAGTTTCTGTACCTCTACCCTTCCTAAACCCAAACTGGTTTTCAGAGAGAGAATTAAAACTATCTAAAAAATTTATCAGTCTATTATTAACTAGTTTTTCTAATATTTTTGAAAATACTGGGAGAAGAGATATCGGTCGATAATTCTTAAAATCATTTTTATTTCCCTTTTTGCAAACTGGAATTACAATAGCTTTCTTCATTAAATCTGGAAAAGTGCCAGTTTCAAAGGATAAGTTACAATGTGAACCAATGGTTGAATCAAGTTAAATGAACATTTTTTAACAGCAATAATGGAAATATTGTCATACCCAGCAGATTTTTTATTTTTAAATCCTTTTATATAGTCAGTCAATTCCTTTCTACAAGTTGGAGCTAAAAGCATGGATTTGGCATTTTGACTCATATGGCTCTTTTGATTTCTTACAATCCTATTCTTTGATAGATTTACTGTTATATTTACAAAGTGTTCATCAAATTCGATTGCCAATAACTTAGCATTTTCACTTGAGTTAGAACCACTTTTGAATTCTGGAAATTTATTTTGTACCTTCTTTCGATTTATTATCTGGCCTATCAATTTCCACTGCTTTTATATTCAAGCAGTGGCCGAGTGGTCCGTCCCATGGCAGAGTGGTTAGCACGCTCGGCTACTGATCTAAGGGACCTGGGTTCGAGCTCCGGGTAAGGCATGGATGTTCGTGTTGTTTTTCTGCTGAGGTCCTGCCATCCTCTCAGACCTTCTACTATGGCATATAAACTGACAGGCTCCTGTCAGATCTCTGTGGCAAGCAGCTGCTTGAGGGGGTATTTATATTATTTATTTATTTGATATATTACTATCGCAATTTTGAAATTTAGTTTTATGAAAACTGTTTTTTGCATCTCGAATTTTGTAATTTATTTGATTTCCAAAAATTTTAAAGCTACTTTCGTAAGTTGGAATATATATAATTAAAATATTTGCGCAAAAATTAAAAAAAGGGTTTGCAAAAAAATTAGATCTAGTATCAAAATAATATGACCACCTACAGTAGCTCAAAAAAGTATCCGAACACTATGGTTGATTACAGAATTTAGAAAAAATATCTGGCAACGATTTTTTTTAGAAATTAGTGATCTGGCAACCTTCGTGTCACGTGATTGCAGAATTCAGGAAAAATATCTGGAGCGTGTACAGCAACTGTACACGCTCCAGTTACTGTTCACATCAAACTGGAGCGTGTGCAGTTACTGCACACGCTCCAGTTTGCTGTGAACGGTAACTGCACACGCTCAATATTTCCGTGAGTGAGCCCACACGATCTAGTATCAAAATAATATGACCACCTACAGTCGCTCAAAAAAATATCCGAACATTATAGTTGATTACAGAATTCAGAAAAAAATATCTGGCAACGATTTTTTTAGAAATTAGTGATCTGGCAACCTTCGTATCACGTGACACGAAGGTACTGTACATAGATACATACAAAATCCTCATGCAGCCATGGGTTACAGAGGTCCAACCAAAGTGTAATTTTCCTTTCCAAGAAGTGTCTCTTTTGAGCTACTGCTGCTGCATTTGGCCACTCTAGGCCAATTCTAGCAAGGTCCTGTTTGACATTGTCTGCCTATCGCATCCTAGGTCTCTCCTTTTTCTGATACCCTTAGGTACACTGTTCATAATCCTGTTTGCCAATCTGCAGCTATTTATACCAGCAACATGGCCAAACCAATGCAGTCTCTCTCAGCACAATATGCTGCTCAAAGGAGGTTGATGACTCCTTCTAACTCATCATTACTTACAAACTCAAACCACTTAATGCCCAAGATACTGCGTAAGCATCTAGAATCATACAAGCCTTAAGCCTCCTGTTATCTTGCTTACAAAGGGTCCACGTTTCGCTACCATAACTAACCCTAGAGTTGGGTTGTTTTACCTCTGAGCGGCACTTTTTTGCACACCATGGGCTAAATGGCCAGGTTACATGGACCCCGAAGGCTCAGAGAAGGTTGGGGGAGGAGACCCACTGGAACAGCTGTTGGGAGACAGATGGTAGCCTCCCGTCAAGGCCATCCAGCGTGTTCTTTAACGTGCACAGGGTATGGCTCTCCCACACACGGGGCCACGGCTTAACGTCCCATCCGACGGACGGCGGCCTTTCCAAGCCCATCGGTGTCCCCTACTGACCGTGGGCAGGGCGGGGAATTTTGCGGAGATAAATCTCGACGCTGACCCAGCTGGGACTCGAACCTGGGAACTACAGATTACGAGCCTAGCGCGCTACCGACTGAGCCACCCTCGATTAACCCTAGAAAGAACGAAACTATTATACAGCCTAATTTTAGTGCTTAGGTGTACATGCCTATTTTTCGACACTCTCCATAGATTCTTTAAAGTCCCGGCAGCAATCCCTATTCTTCTATTTATCTCATGCCGCACATCAGCAGTATCCGTTATATAGCTCCCAAGATAAATTAAACTGAGCCACTTGCTCAATAGTACAGCCATTCAGAGCAACTGAAGCACCATCTGCCTGACCAATTTTCATCACTTTAGTTTTTTCTCTGTTCTGTATTTAAAGCAAACTAAACAACAACAATTTAACATTATATTCGTGTGATAGACACTGTTACGACAGATAAACGTGCTTCAGTGATTTTATGAAAAACGTGACCTGAACGCTGGCTTATGCTTCTGCATGAGACTTATGTAACAAATGAACTGGAACATAGAACCGATCTGAAATTTAAGAAAGATAGAATTGTAATGTTAGAGTTGTGGATTTTGAAAAGAGGTTCAGCACTAGTGAGTCTGAAATAATACAAACCAAAGGGGGAGTCAAAGCTAGATGTTGAGGGTTGGGTTGTTTTACCTCTGAGCGGCACTTTTTTGCACACCATGGGCTAAATGGCCAGGTCACATGGACCCCGAAGGCTCAGAGAAGGTTGGTTGAGAGGACCCACTGGAAAAGCTGTTGGGAGAAAGGACCCACTGGAACAGCTGTTGGGAGACAGATGGTAGTCTCCCGTCAAGGCCATCCAGCGTGTTCTTTAACGTGCACAGGGTATGGCTCTCCCGCACACGGGCCACGTCTTAACGTCCCATCCGACGGACGGCGGCCTTTACCAAGCCCATCGGTGTCCTCTACTGACCGTGGGCAGGGCGGGGAATTTTGCGGAGATAAATCTCAACGCTGACCCAGCTGGGACTCGAACCTGGGAACTACAGATTACGAGCCTGGCGCGCTACCGACTGAGCCACCCCCGCCCCTAGCTGTTGAGGAGACTAAAACAAAGACAAATTTATCAAAGGAAGACAAAGAATCGTTTAGTCATTTTCTCTCTAAAGTTATGAAGAACATTGTCTATTAAAATTAAGAGGTAAACGTTCATCAATTGAGGGGCGGGGGTAGCTCAGTCGGTAGCGCACGAGCCTCGTAATCTGTAGTTCCCAGGTTCGAGTCCCAGCTGGGTCAGCGTTGAGATTTATCTTCGCAAAATTCCCCGCCCTGCCCACGGTCAGTAGGGGACACCGATGGGCTTGGAAAGGCCGCCGTCCGTCGGATGGAACGTTAAGCCGTGGTCCGTGTACGGGAGAGCCATACCCTGTGCACGTTAAGATGGCCTTTGCGGGTGGCTAATATCTGTCTCCTAACAGCTGTTCCAGTGGGTCCCCTCTCCTGCCCACGGTCAGTAGGGGACACCGACGGGCTTGGAAAGCCCGCCGTCCGTCGGATGGAACGTTAAGCCGTGGTCCGTGTACGGGAGAGCCATACCCTGTGCACGTTAAGATGGCATTTACGGGTGGATAACATCTGTCTCCTAACAGCTGTTCCAGTGGGTCCCCTCTCCTGCCCACGGTCAGTAGGGGACACCGATGGGCTTGGAAAGGCCGCCGTCCGTCGGATGGAATGTTAAGCCGTGGTCCGTGTACGGGAGAGCCATACAATGTGCACGTTAAGATGGCCTTTACGGGTGGCTAACATCTGTCTCCTAACAGCTGTTCCAGTGGGTCCCCTCTCCTGCCCACGGTCAGTAGGGGACACCGATGGGCTTGGAAAGGCCGCCGTCCGTCGGATGGAACGTTAAGCCGTGGTCCGTGTACGGGAGAGCCATACCCTGTGCACGTTAAGATGGCCTTTACGGGTGGCTAACATCTGTCTCCTAACAGCTGTTCCAGTGGGTACCCTCTCTGAGCCTTCAGGATTCAACTTGGCCATTTAGCCCATGGTGTGCAAAAAAGTGCAGCTCAGAGTTGAAAAACCTAACCCAAATTTCATCCATGCTTTTGTAATAAACTGCATTGTTTTTGTAATTGTAAAAATACTTACTTATACCCACGCTCAGTAGTCATCCATTATAAATTTATAACAATGCATTCTAAATCTACCTGCAGTAATATTATACAAAATTAATAAAACCAATTTAATATCAATGCATAACATCCTTAACGCTTTCTATGGAGGAAATGTTTTCCATAGATCCATGTCGCCGTATACTAAATCGCAAATTTAGTTCCATATTTTATATCCGATACTAAAAATAGATTAAAAATCACAACAACTATAAAATCTCATTCCATAAATAATATCATTCTAACTTTTCATCTTCGGTAGAATATTTCGGCAATAGGTTGGGTTGTTTTACCTCTGAGCGGCACTTTTTTTCACACCATGGGCTAAATGGCCAGGTCACATGGACCCCGAAGGCTCAGAGAAGGTTGGGGGAGGGAACCCACTGGAACAGCTGTTGGGAGACAGATGGTATCCTCCTGTCAAGGCCATCCAGCGTGTTCTTTAACGTGCACAGGGTATGGCTCTCCCGCACACGGGGCCACGGCTTAACGTCCCATCCGACGGACGGCGGCCTTTCCAAGCCCATCGGTATCCCCTACTGACCGTGGGCAGCGCGGGGAATTTTGTGGAGATAAATCTCAACGCTGACCCAGCTGGGACTCGAACCTGGGAACTACAGATTACGAGCCTGGCGCGCTACCGACTGAGCCACCCCCGCCCTCAGCAACTAGGAAAACCTACTGAAGTGTTATTCTCAGAACCCCCTCCCCAAAAACTAAATTATCAGATGATATGAACGACTATCGATAAATAAATAAAAGAATAACAATTATAAGATATCAAGAAGAGGTGAAAAGTTATAAATTAGAAGTGGTTATTTTCCATTTCGTAATTCTGCAGCCATTTTGGCTTGTCTGGTATCGCCGGTAGTGACAGCACTTGACCGACACGTCGCTGAAAGTGCGCTGCTCTTGCGTCACTTTTGGCACCTAACCACCACTGCTGATATGGCCAGTTGGGATTGGCAGAGTCTGACAGCTGTTGTAGCGTGACATAAGCCTCTCCATCCTCACTAGCGTTGCCATAGAAACGCTTTAGCTGCCGTGATAAATTCTTGCATAACCCAGATTATTTTTTGTGTGTGTCTTCTACCAGAATATGATGCAAAAGAAACATCCACAAAGATACATGCTTTATAAATATTCATTGCCCTACTAAAATACAGTATTAGTGAATATTCATGTAATATAAACGGGTTGGGTTGTTTTACCTCTGAGCGGCACTTTTTTGCACACCATGGGCTAAATGGCCAGGTCACATGTACCCCAAAGTCTCAGAGAAGGTTGGGGGAGGGTTGGGTTGGTTTACCTCTGAGCGGCACTTTTTTGCACACCATGGGCTAAATGGCCAGGTCACATGGACCCCAAAGTCTCAGAGAAGGTTGGGGAAGGGTTGGGTTGTTTTTCCTCTGAGCGGCACTTTTTTGCATACCATTAACTAAATGGCCAGGTCACATGGACCCCAAAGTCTCAGAGAAGGTTGGGGGAAGGTTGGGTTGTTTTACCTCTGAGCGGCACTTTTTTGCACACCATGGGCTAAATGGCCAGGTCACATGGACCCCGAAAGCTCAGAGAAGGTTGGGGGAGGGGACCCACTGGAACAACTGTTGGGAGACAGATGGTAGCCTCCCGTCAAGGCCATCCAGCGTGTTCTTTAACGTGCACAGGGTATGGCTCTCCCGCACACGGCGCAAAAGCTTAACGTCCCATCCGTCGGACGGCGGCCTTTTCAAGCCCATCGGTGTCCCCTACTGACCGTGGGCAGGGCGGAGAATTTTGCGGAGATAAATCTCAACGCTGACCCAGCTGGGACTCGAACCTGGGAACTACAGATTACGAGCCTGGCGCGCTACCGACTGAGCCACCCCCGCCCCCTGTGCCATACCCTGTGCACGTTAAGATGGCCTTTACGGGTGGCTAACATCTGTCTCCTAACAGCTGTTCCAGTGGGTCCCCTCTCCTGCCCACGGTCAGTAGGGGACACCGATGGGCTTGGAAAGGCCGCCGTCCGTCGGATGGAACGTTAAGCCGTGGTCCGTGTACGGGAGAGCCATACCCTGTGCACGTTAAGATGGCCTTTACGGGTGGCTAACATCTGTCTCCTAACAGCTGTTCCAGTGGGTACCCTCTCTGAGCCTTCAGGATTCAACTTGGCCATTTAGCCCATGGTGTGCAAAAAAGTGCAGCTCAGAGTTGAAAAACCTAACCCAAATTTCATCCATGCTTTTGTAATAAACTGCATTGTTTTTGTAATTGTAAAAATACTTACTTATACCCACGCTCAGTAGTCATCCATTATAAATTTATAACAATGCATTCTAAATCTACCTGCAGTAATATTATACAAAATTAATAAAACCAATTTAATATCAATGCATAACATCCTTAACGCTTTCTATGGAGGAAATGTTTTCCATAGATCCATGTCGCCGTATACTAAATCGCAAATTTAGTTCCATATTTTATATCCGATACTAAAAATAGATTAAAAATCACAACAACTATAAAATCTCATTCCATAAATAATATCATTCTAACTTTTCATCTTCGGTAGAATATTTCGGCAATAGGTTGGGTTGTTTTACCTCTGAGCGGCACTTTTTTTCACACCATGGGCTAAATGGCCAGGTCACGTGGACCCCGAAGGCTCAGAGAAGGTTGGGGGAGGGAACCCACTGGAACAGCTGTTGGGAGACAGATGGTATCCTCCTGTCAAGGCCATCCAGCGTGTTCTTTAACGTGCACAGGGTATGGCTCTCCCGCACACGGGGCCACGGCTTAACGTCCCATCCGACGGACGGCGGCCTTTCCAAGCCCATCGGTATCCCCTACTGACCGTGGGCAGCGCGGGGAATTTTGTGGAGATAAATCTCAACGCTGACCCAGCTGGGACTCGAACCTGGGAACTACAGATTACGAGCCTGGCGCGCTACCGACTGAGCCACCCCCGCCCTCAGCAACTAGGAAAACCTACTGAAGTGTTATTCTCAGAACCCCCTCCCCAAAAACTAAATTATCAGATGATATGAACGACTATCGATAAATAAATAAAAGAATAACAATTATAAGACATCAAGAAGTGGTGAAAAGTTGTAAATTAGAAGTGGTTATTTTCCATTTCGTAAATCTGCAGCCATTTTGGCTTGTCTGGTGTCGCCGGTAGTGACAGCA
This sequence comes from Ryuthela nishihirai, assembly GCA_038380435.1. NCBI lineage: Eukaryota > Metazoa > Arthropoda > Arachnida > Araneae > Heptathelidae > Ryuthela > Ryuthela nishihirai. The sequence continues at coordinate 1,874,143 of JAWZYU010000032.1, read as the reverse complement.
CTTGACCGACACGTCGCTGAAAGTGCGCTGCTCTTGAGTCACTTTTGGCACCTAACCACCACTGCTGATATGGCCAGTTGGGATTGGCAGAGTCTGACAGCTGTTGTAGCGTGACATAAGCCTCTCCATCCTCACTAGCGTTGCCATAGAAACGCTTTAGCTGCCGTGATAAATTCTTGCATAACCCAGATTATTTTTTGTGTGTGTCTTCTACCAGAATATGATGCAAAAGAAACATCCACAAAGATACATGCTTTATAAATATTCATTGCCTGCTAAAATACAGTATTAGAGAATTTTCATGTAATATAAACGGGTTGGGTTGTTTTACCTCTGAGCGGCACTTTTTTGCACACCATGGGCTAAATGGCCAGGTCACATGGACCCCGAAGGCTCAGAGAAGGTTGGGGGAGGGAACCCACTGGAACTGATGTTGGGAGACAGATGGTATCCTCCCGTCAAGGCCATCCAGCGTGTTCTTTAACGTCTGTCTAGATGGCCGCCGAGGGGAGGGTTGGGTTGTTTTACCTCTGAGCGGCACTTTTTTGCACACCATGGGCTAAATGGCCAGGTCACATAGACCCCAAAGTCTCAGAGAAGGTTGGGGGAGGGTTGGGTTGTTTTACCTCTGAGCGGCACTTTTTTGCACACCAAGGGCTAAATGGCCAGGTCACAAGGACCCCGAAGGCTCAGAGAAGGTTGGGGGAGGGGACCCACTGGAACAGCTGTTGGGAGACAGATGGTATCCTCCCGTCAAGGCCATCCATCGTGTTCTTTAACGTCTGTCTAGATGGCCGCCGAGGGGAGGGTTGGGTTGTTTTACCTCTGAGCGGCACTTTTTGCACACCATGGGCTAAATGGCCAGGTCACATAGACCCCAAAGTCTCAGAGAGGGTTGGGTTGTTTTACCTCTGAGCGGCACTTTTTTGCACACCATGGGCTAAATGGCCAGGTCACATAGACCCCAAAATCTCAGAGAAGGTTGGGGGAGGGTTGGGTTGTTTTACCTCTGAGCGGCACTTTTTTGCACACCATGGGCTAAATGGCCAGGTCACATGGACCCCGAAGGCTCAGAGAAGGTTGGGGGAGGGGACCCACTGGAACAGCTGTTGGGAGACAGATTGCAGCCTCCCGTCAAGGCCATCCAGCGTATTCTTTAACGTGCACAGGGTATGGCTCTCCAGCACACGGAGTCATGGCTTAACATACCATCCGACCGACGGCGCCTTTCCAAGCCCATCGGTGTCCCCTACTGACGGGGCGGGGGTGGCTCAGTCGGTAGCGCACCAGGCTCGTAATCTGTAGTTCCCAGGTTCGAGTCCCAGCTGGGTCAGCGTTGAGATTTATCTCCGCAAAATTCTCCGCCCTGCCCACGGTCAGTAGGGGACACCGATAGGCTTGGAAAGGCCGCCGTCCGTCGGATGGGGCGTTAAGCCGTGGCCCCGTGTGCGGGAGAGCCATACCCTGTGCACGTTAAAGAACACACTGGATGGCCTTGACGGGAGGCTACCATCTGTCTCCCAACAGATGTTCCAGTGGGTCCCCTCCCCCAACCTTCTCTGAGCCTTCGGGGTCCATGTGACCTGGCCATTTAGCCCATGGTGTGCAAAAAAGTGCCGGTCAGAGGTAAAACAACCCAACCCAAAATCCCCTACTGACCAAGGGCAGGGAGTTTTGCGGGAGATAATCTCAACGCTTCGCCTAGGTGAGACTCGAACATGCGAACTACAGATTACGAGCCTGGCGCGCTACGACTGAGCCACCCTCCAGCCCCTTGTGAATTTAAATTTTAGCCTTTTGTTTATCCCATTGTGCACCAAATTTTTAGTTTCCGATTTAACCCCTTGTGCATTTAAATCTTAGTCTTCCATTTATCCCTCGTGCAACGTAGCAACCGTCATTCATCGCACTCCGACTTAATTTCCAATCCATTTGCGGCACAAGTCACGCGCTTCCTTTAAATGAACAAAACCTGTTACTTTCCGAATGAAGTGACAGCCTTTTCGCAACGTGCTCTTAAGTCCCAAAAGCAATCGAATTCCTTACACGCACTGTGCACCTTTCGTGTGACATAAAGGTCATTTCTCTATTCACTGTTTAGTGCTCCTAGTTGATATGGTAACAGACAGTCAATAAACATACGGTACAGTGATAATAATAGCGACTGCCAACTAAAACAGGGAAGAAAAAACAGTGCTGGAATTTTAACTGCTAAGTGTTTTATTTTGTGATAACTGCATAACTAACATTTCTCCTCCCACATAAAGGGGCGGGGGTGGCTCAGTCGTAGCGCGCCAAGCTCCTAATCTGTAGTTCCAAGATTCGAGTCCCAGCTGGGTCAGCGTTGAGATTTATCTTCGCAAAATTCCCCGCCCTGCCCACACCGATGGGCTTGGAAAGGTCGCCGTCCGTCGGATGGGACGTTAAGACGTGGCCCCGTGTGCGGGAGAGACATACCCTGTGCACGTTAAAGAACACGCTGGATGGCCTTGACGGGAGGCTACCATCTGTCTACCAACAGCTGTTCTAGTGTGTCCCTTCCCCCAACCTTCTCTGAGCCTTCGGGGTCCATGTGACCTGGCCATTTAGCCCATGGTGTGCAAAAAAAGTGCCGCTCAGAGGTAAAACAACCCAACCCTCCCACATAAAAAAATAATAGTTGTTGATGGATTTACAATATCGGGGATAGAATGTATATTTGACATTGTTTTTGAAGGTTGATATATGAATGGACTTAATGTTGCTTCCAAGGTTGGGATGCTTGGCGTTTGATCGGCACTTTTTTTGCATACAATGGGGTAAATGGCCAGGTCACAAAGACTCCGAGGACTCAGAGACGGTTGGAGCAGGGGACCCACTGGACAGCTGTTAAGAGACAGATGGTAGCCTGCCGTCGAAGCCATCCAGCGTGTTTTTAAGGTATACAGGGATGGCTCTCACATACACAGAGCCACGGTTTAATATTCTATCCAACGGACGGCGGCCATTTCTAGACTATTGGAGTCCTCTGCTGACCGAGGGCAGAGCGGGGAGATTTGAGAAGATGGGCTAGGTTCTTTTACCTCTGAGCGACACTTTTTTTTTCTCAATGGCCTAAACGTCCAGGTCACAAGGACGCCAAGGACTCAGAAACGGTTGAAATTGGGGACCCACTGTAACAGATATTAGGAGAAAGATGGTAGCTCCCCTTCAAGATCCCTCTTCAAGTCCATCCAGCGTGTTCTTCCAAAAATATTAAACAATTACGGGAAATGTACAAGGGCATATACAATACCTTAGGTATTCAATCAATTGCCAAGGGAATTATTTTATTTTATTAAACAATTTTAAAGAAATCAAAAATAAGACTAAAATTTTTTTCCTAGGCACTAAATTCAATATAAAAATTTTAACCACCACAATGGAGCTTCCACTTAAATTTACATAATTCGATGACATTGTTTTAAACTATATCTTATGTATATTCATCTAATGTTATTCTTCTTCTCTCCTGCAGATAAGCAGATACTTTGCGGGTCATTTGTTTAAACTTTTGTATAACTAACATGAATATGAATGAAGATTATTATAATAAAAATTTGTAACGCTACTGAGGTGGCCAAGGCGGGGAGTTTGGCAGAGATAAAATCTCAATGCTGACCCAGCTGGGACTCGAAACTGGGAACTGCAGATTACGAGACTGGTGCGCTACCAACTGCCCCCCTCCCCCCGAAACATACCTCTGAAATAAAAAGGATATATGCTCTCATTCAGATATTCTTACAGCATTCCCATGCGGTCTTTTTTCTTTAATAAATATGTTTACTAATTTTTTTTGTCTCCTAATAGTGGGTTGGGTTGTTTTACCTCTGAGCGGCAATTTTTTGCATACCATGGGCTAAATGGCCAGGTCACATGGACCCCGAAGGCTCAGAGAAGGTTGGGGGAAGGGACACACTAGAACAGCTGTTGGGAGACAGATGGTAGCCTCCCGTCAAAGCCATCCAGCGTGTTCTTTAACGTGCACAGGGTATGGCTCTCCCGCACATGGGGCCACAGCTTAACGTCCCATCCGACGGACGGCGGCCTTTACACGCCCATCGGTGTCCTCTACTGACCATCGGTGTCCTTTACTGACCCCCGCCCCTCCTAATAGTTAAACCAGCCTTAATGGCCTGAAGTATTAAAGACGGTTTTGTAGAAAACTGTGTAATAATCATCAAAGCATTCGCTGTATTCTTCTGTAAATGACACCGCGCCAAACAAAGAATAAAAAATATTTTCTCCGTATAAACGATATTGATATATAAAAACAGAAGAAACGCGTTTTTTTCCTGTCAAAAATAAAAAAAACCTTCCCCCCGTTAACAAGCAATTGATTTATAGAGGAAATAGACAGTGATTTTTTTGTGCGGAGAAAACTGATATGTTTGTGAATTGAAGAGAAATATTAATGGTTTTTTTTTGTGAAACGGAACTAGAGCTCTTCTACCTTATGAGGAAAAAATTTTTTGAGAATAGATACATCTTTGAAAGGCAATCAATGCAAAGAATATGAAAACGAAGTGAACTTTTTGTTTAATAAAAAAAACTTTATACATTTAGATCTTTTTCGATGGAAATGAACCTGACGTGAAATTATTAAGACTTCTTCTTTTCAGAAATCAAACCGAAGAAGAAAGAGAAGCAGCCAAGGGAGAGATATTTTGTTTCCATTAGAAGTTCGCACCGACGAATAGGATTTTTGATGATCTCATCTCGTTGTTCCTGTATTCCATGGTTGTCTAATCCTTCCATTTCATTGTGCTTTAGTTGTTAAAAAACAAAGAATAAGACAAAATGCTTCATCAAGGTATCAAGGAAATAAAGAGTGGCCAGTTTCTTGTCATCGGATCATATCTTATTGTGCTTTAGATGTTGAAAACGAAGAACAGGACACAAATTCCATCAAGATATCCAGGAACTGGATAGTTGTGAGTTTCTTTGGTAGCTTTCCACATTCATTGTGCTTTAGATCTTGAAAACGAAGAACCGGACACAAATTCCATCAAGATATCAAGGAACTGGATAGTTGTGAGTTTCTTTGGTAGCTTTCCACATTCATTGTGCTTTAGATGTTGAAAACGACAACCGGACACAAATTCCATCAACATATCAAGGAACTGGATAGTTGTGAGTGTCTTTGGTAGCTTTCCACATTCATTGTGCTTTAGATGTTGAAAACGAAGAACCGGACAAAAATTCCATCAAGATGTCAAGGAACTGGAGAGTTGTAAGTCTCCTTGGTAGCTTTCCACATTCATTGTGCTTTAGATGTTGAAAACGAAGAACCGGACAAAAATTCCATCAAGATGTCAAGGAACTGGAGAGTTGTAAGTCTCCTTGGTAGCTTTCCACATTCATTGTGCTTTAGATGTTGAAAACGAAGAACCGGACAAAAATTCCATCAAGATATCAAGGAACTGGAGAGTTGTAAGTTTCCTTGGTAGCTTTCCACATTCATTGTGCTTTAGATGTTGAAAACGAAGAACCGGACAAATATTACATCAAGATATCAAGGAACTGGAGAGTTGTAAGTTTCCTTGGTAGCTTTCCACATTCATTGAGCTTTAGATGTTGAAAACGAAGAGCCGGACAAAAATTCCATCAAGATATCAAGGAACTGGAGAGTTGTAAGTTTCCTTGGTAGCTTTCCACATTCATTGTGCTTTAGACGTTGAAAACGAAGAACCGGACAAAAATTCCATCAATATATCAAGGAACTGGAGAGTTGTAAGTTTCCTTGGTAGCTTTCCACATTCATATTGTGCTTTAGATGTTGAAAACGAAGAATCGGACAAAAATTCCATCAAGATATCAAGCAACTGGAGAGTTGTAAGTTTCCTTGGTAGCTTTCCACATTCATTGTGCTTTAGATGTTGAAAACGAAGAACCGGACAAAAATTCCTTCAAGATATCAAGGAACTGAAGAGTTCTAAGTCTCCTTGGTAGCTTTCCACATTCATTGTGCTTTAGATGTTGAAAACGAAGAATCGGACAAAAATTCCATGAAGATATCAAGGAAGTGGAGAGTTGTAAGTCTCCTTGGTAGCTTTCCACATTCATTGTGCTTTAGATGTTCAAAACGAAGAACCGGACAAAAATTCCATCTAGATATCAAGGAACTGGAGAGTTGTAAGTCTCCTTGGTAGCTTTGAACATTCATTGTGATTTAGATGTTGAAAACGAAGAACCGGAAAAAAATTCCATCAACAGAACAAGGAACTGGAGAGTTGTAAGTCTCCTTGGTAGCTTTCCACATTCATTGTGCTTTAGGTGTTGAAAACGAAGAACAGGACAAAAATTCCATCAAGATATCAAGGAACTGGAGAGTTGTAAGTTTCCTTGGTAGCTTTCCACATTCATTGTGCTTTAGATGTTGAAAACGAAGAACTGGACAAAAATTCCATCAAGATATCAAGGAACTGGAGAGTTGTAAGGCTCCTTGGTAGCTTTCCACATTTATATTGTGCTTTAGATGTTGAAAACGAAGAACCGGACATAAATTCCATCAAGATATCAAGGAACTGGAGAGTTGTAAGATTCCTTGGTAGCTTTCCATATTCATTGTGCTTTAGATGTTGAAAACGAAGAACCGGACAAAAATTATATCAAGATATCAAGGAACTGTAGAGTTGTGAGTTTCCTTGGTAGCTTTCCACATTCATTGAGCTTTAGATGTTGAAAACGAAGATCCGGACAAAAATTCCATCAAGATATCAAGGAACTGGAGAGTTGTAAGTTCCCTTGGTAGCTTTCCACATTCATTGAGCTTTAGATGTTGAAAACGAAGAGCCGGACAAAAATTCCATCAAGATATCAAGGAACTGGAGAGTTATAAGTCTCCTTGGTAGCTTTCCACATTCATTGTGGCTTTAGATGTTGAAAACGAAGAACCGGACAAAAATTCCATCAAGATATCAAGGAACTGGAGAGTTGTAAGTTTCCTTGGTAGCTTTCCATATTCATTGTGCTTTAGATGTTGAAAACGAAGAACGGACAAAAATTCCATCAAGATGTCAAGGAACTGGAGAGTTGTAAGTTTCCTTGGTAGCTTTCCATATTCATTGTGCTTTAGATGTTGAAAACGAAGAACCGGACAAAAATTCCATCAAGATATCAAGGAACTGGAGAGTTGTGAGTTTCCTTGGTAGCTTTCCACATTTATTGTGCTTTAGATGTTGAAAACGAAGAAGCGGACAAAAATTCCATCAAGATATCAAGGAACTTGAGACTTGTAAGTTTCCTTTGTAGTTTTCCACATTCATATTGTGCTTTAGATGTTGAAAACGAAGAATCGGACAAAAATTCCATCAAGATATCAAGGAACTGGAGAGTTGTAAGTTTCCTTGGTAGCTTTCCACATTCATTGTGCTTTAGATGTTGAAAATGAAGAACCGGACAAAAATTCCTTCAAGATATCAAGGAACTGGAGAGTTGTAAGTCTCCTTGGTAGCTTTCCACATTCATTGTGCTTTACATGTTGAAAACGAAGAACCGGACAAAAATTCCATCAAGATATCAAGGAAGTGGAGAGTTGTAAGTTTCCTAGGTAGCTTTCCACATTCATTGTGCGTTAGATGTTGAAAACGAAGAACCGGACAAAAACTCCATCAAGGTATCAAGGAACTGGAGAGTTGTAAGTTTCCTTGGTAGCTTTCCACATTCATTGTGCTTTAGATGTTGAAAACGAAGAACGGACAAAAATTCCATCAAGATATCAAGGAACTGGAGAGTTGTAAGTTTCCTTGGTAGCTTTCCATATTCATTGTGCTTTAGATGTTGAAAACGAAGAACCGGACAAAAATTCCATCAAGATATCAAGGAACTTGAGAGTTGTAAGTTTCCTTGGTAGTTTTCCACATTCATATTGTGCTTTAGATGTTGAAAACGAAGAACCGGACAAAAATTCCATCAAGATATCAAGGAAGTGGAGAGTTGTAAGTTTCCTAGGTAGCTTTCCACATTCATTGTGCGTTAGATGTTGAAAACGAAGAACCGGACAAAAATTCCATCAAGATATCCGGAATTGGAGAGTTGTAAGTTTCCTTGGTAGCTTTCCACATTCATTGTGCTTTAGACGTTGAAAACGAAGAACGGACAAAAATTCCATCAAGATATCAAGGAATTGGAGAGTTGTAAGTTTCCTTGGTAGTTTTCCACATTCATATTGTGTTTAGATGTTGAAAACGAAGAATCGGACAAAAATTCCATCAAGATATCAAGGAAGTGGAGAGTTGTAAGTTTCCTTGGTAGCTTTCCACATTCATTGTGCTTTAGATGTTGAAAACGAAGAACGGACAAAAATTCCATCAAGATATCAAGGAACTGGAGAGTTGTAAGTTTCCTTGGTAGCTTTCCATATTCATTGTGCTTTAGATGTTGAAAACAAAGAACAGGACAAAAATTCCATCAAGATATCAAGGAACTGGAGAGTTGTGAGTTTCCTTGGTAGCTTTACACATTTATTGTGCTTTAGATGTTGAAAACGAAGAACCGGACAAAAATTACATCAAAATATCAAGGAACTGGAGAGTTGTAAGTTTCCTTGGTATCTTTCCACATTCATTGAGCTTTAGATGTTGAAAACGAAAAGCCGGACAAAAATTCCATCAAGATATCAAAGAACTGGAGAGTTGTAAGTTTCCTTGGTAGCTTTCCACATTCATTGTGCTTTAGATGTTGAAAACGAATAATGGACAAAAATTCCATCAAGATATCAAGGAACTGGAGAGTTGTAAGTCTCCTTGGTAGCTTTCCACATTCATTGTGCTTTAGATGTTGAAAACGAAGAACCGTACAAAAATTTCATCATGATATCAAGGAACTGGAGAGTTGTAAGTCTCCTTGGTAGCTTTCCACATTCATTGTGCTTTAGATGTTGAAAACGAAGAACCGGACAAAAATTCCATCAAGATATCAAGAAACTGGAGAGTTGTAAGTTTCCTAGGTAGCTTTCCACATTCATTGTGCGTTAGATGTTGAAAACGAAGAACCGGACAAAAATTCCATCAAGATATCAAGGAACTGGAGAGTTGTAAGTCTCCTTGGTAGCTTTCCACATTCATTGTGCTTTAGATGTTGAAAACGAAGAACCGGACAAAATTTCATCATGATATCAAGGAACAGGGGAGTTGTAAGTCTCCTTGGTAGCTTTTCACATTCATTGTGCTTTAGATGTTGAAAACGAAGAACCGGACAAACATTCCATCTAGATATCAAGGAACTGGAGAGTTGTAAGTCTCCTTGGTAGCTTTCCACATTCATTGTGCTTTAGATGTTGAAAACGAAGAAGCGGACAAAAATTCCATCAAGATATCAAGGAACGTGAGAGTTGAAAGTTTCCTTTGTAGCTTCCTCATTCATTGTGCTTTAGATGTTGAAAACGAAGAACCGGACAAAAATTCCATCAAGATATCAAGGAACTGGAGAGTTGTAACTCTGCTTGGTAGCTTTCCACATCCATTGTGCTTTAGATGTTGAAAACGAAGAACCGGACAAAAATTTCATCAAGATATCAAGGAACTGGAGAGTTGTAAGTTTCCTTGGTAGCTTTCCACATTCATTGTGCTTTAGATGTTGAAAACGAAGAACGGAGAAAAATTCCATCAAAATATCAAGGAACGTGACAGTTGTAATTCTGCTTGGTAGCTTTCCACATTCATTGTGCTTTAGATGTTGAAAACGAAGAACCGGACAAAAATTCCATCAAGATATCAAGAAACTGGAGAGTTGTAAGTTTCCTTGGTAGCTTTCCACATTCATTGTGCTTCAGATGTTGAAAACGAAGGACCGGACAAAAATTACATCAAGATATCAAGGAACTGGAGAGTTGTAAGTTTCCTTGGTAGCTTTCGATATTCATTGAGCTTTAGATGTTGAAAACGAAGAACGGATAAAAATTCCATCAAGATATCAAGGAACTGGAGAGTTGTAAGTCTACTTGGTAGCTTTCCACATTCATTGAGCTTTAGAAGTTGAAAACGAAGAACTGGACAAATATTTCATCATGATATCAAGGAACTGGAGAGTTGTAAGTCTCCTTCGTAGCTTTCCACATTGATTGTGCTTTAGATGTTGAAAACGAAGAACCGGACAAAAATTCCATCTAGATATCAAGGAACTGGAGAGTTGTAAGTCTACTTGGTAGCTTTCCACATTTATTGTGGTTTAGATGTTGAAAACGAAGAACCGGACAAAAATTCCATCAAGAGATGAAGGAACTGGAGAGTTGTAAGTCTCCTTGGTAGCTTTCCACATTCATTGTGCTTTAGATGTTGAAAACGAAGAACCGGACAAAAATTCCATCAAGATATCAAGGAACTGGAGAGTTGTAAGTTTCCTTGGTGGCTTTCCACATTCATTGTGCTTTAGATGTTGAAAACGAAGAACCGGACAAAAATTACATCAAGATATCAAGGAACTGGAGAGTTGTAAGTCTCCTTGGTAGCTTTCCACATCCATTGTGCTTTAGATGTTGAAAACGAAGAACCGGACAAAAATTCCATCAAGATATCAAGGAACGTGACAGTTGTTATTCTGCTTGGTAGCTTTCCACATTCATTGTGCTTTAGATGTTGAAAACGAAGAACCGGACAAAAATTCCATCAAGATATCAAGAAACTGGAGAGTTGTAAGTTTCCTTGGTAGCTTTCCACATTCATTGTGCTTCAGATGTTGAAAAAGAAGAACCGGACAAAAATTACATCAAGATATCAAGGAACTGCAGAGTTGTAAGTTTCCTTGGTAGCTTTCGATATTCATTGAGCTTTAGATGTTGAAAACGAAGAACGGATAAAAATTCCATCAAGATATCAAGGAACTGAAGAGTTGTAAGTCTACTTGGTAGCTTTCCACATTCATTGTGCTTTAGAAGTTGAAAACGAAGAACTGGACAAATATTTCATCATGATATCAAGGAACTGGAGAGTTGTAAGTCTCCTTCGTAGCTTTCCACATTCATTGTGCTTTAGATGTTGAAAACGAAGAACCGGACAAAAATTCCATCTAGATATCAAGGAACTGAAGAGTTGTAAGTCTACTTGGTAGCTTTCCACATTTATTGTGCTTTAGATGTTGAAAACGAAGAACCGGACAAAAATTCCATCAAGATATCAAGGAATTGGAGAGTTGTAAGTCTCCTTGGTAGCTTTCCACATTCATTGTGCTTTAGATGTTGAAAACGAAGAACGGACAAAAATTCCATCAAGATATCAAGGAACTGGAGAGTTGTAAGTCTCCTTGATAGCTTTCCACATTCATTGTGCTTTAGATGTTGAAAACGAAGAACCGGACAAAAATTTCATCATGATATCAAGGAACTGGAGAGTTGTAAGTCTCCTTGGTAGCTTTCCACATTCATTGTGCTTTAGATGTTGAAAACGAAGAACGGATAAAAATTCCATCAAGATATCAAGGAACTGGAGAGTTGTAAGTCTACTTGGTAGCTTGCCACATTCATTGTGCTTTAGAAGTTGAAAACGAAGAACTGGACAAATATTTCATCATGATATCAAGGAACGTGACAGTTGTAATTCTGCTTGGTAGCTTTCCACATTCATTGTGCTTTAGATGTTGAAAACGAAGAACTGGAGAAAAATTCCATCAAGATATCAAGGAACTGGGAAGTTGTAAGTCTCCTTGGTAGCTTTTCACATTCATTGTGCTTTAGATGTTGAAAACGAAGAACCGGACAAAAATTTCATCATGATATCAAGGAACTGGAGAGTTGTAAGTCTCCTTGGTAGCTTTCCACATTCATTGTGCTTTAGATGTTGAAAACGAAGAACGGATAAAAATTCCATCAAGATATCAAGGAACTGGAGAGTTGTAAGTCTACTTGGTAGCTTGCCACATTCATTGTGCTTTAGAAGTTGAAAACGAAGAACTGGACAAATATTTCATCATGATATCAAGGAACGTGACAGTTGTAATTCTGCTTGGTAGCTTTCCACATTCATTGTGCTTTAGATGTTGAAAACGAAGAACTGGAGAAAAATTCCATCAAGATATCAAGGAACTGGGAAGTTGTAAGTCTCCTTGGTAGCTTTTCACATTCATTGTGCTTTAGATGTTGAAAACGAAGAACCGGACAAAAATTCCATCAAGATATCATGGAACTGGAGAGTTGTAAGTCTCCTTTGTAGCTTTCCACATTCATTGTGCTTTAGATGTTGAAAACGAAGAACCGGACAAAAATTATATCAAGATATCAAGGAACTGTAGAGTTGTGAGTTTCCTTGGTAGCTTTCCACATTCATTGAGCTTTAGATGTTGAAAACGAAGATCCGGACAAAAATTCCATCAAGATATCAAGGAACTGGAGAGTTGTGAGTTTCCTTGGTAGCTTTCCACATTTATTGTGCTTTAGATGTTGAAAACGAAGAAGCGGACAAAAATTCCATCAAGATATCAAGGAACTTGAGACTTGTAAGTTTCCTTTGTAGTTTTCCACATTCATATTGTGCTTTAGATGTTGAAAACGAAGAATCGGACAAAAATTCCATCAAGATATCAAGGAACTGGAGAGTTGTAAGTTTCCTTGGTAGCTTTCCACATTCATTGTGCTTTAGATGTTGAAAATGAAGAACCGGACAAAAATTCCTTCAAGATATCAAGGAACTGGAGAGTTGTAAGTCTCCTTGGTAGCTTTCCACATTCATTGTGCTTTACATGTTGAAAACGAAGAACCGGACAAAAATTCCATCAAGATATCAAGGAAGTGGAGAGTTGTAAGTTTCCTAGGTAGCTTTCCACATTCATTGTGCGTTAGATGTTGAAAACGAAGAACCGGACAAAAACTCCATCAAGGTATCAAGGAACTGGAGAGTTGTAAGTTTCCTTGGCAGCTTTCCACATTCATTGTGCTTTAGATGTTGAAAACGAAGAACGGACAAAAATTCCATCAAGATATCAAGGAACTGGAGAGTTGTAAGTTTCCTTGGTAGCTTTCCATATTCATTGTGCTTTAGATGTTGAAAACGAAGAACCGGACAAAAATTCCATCAAGATATCAAGGAACTTGAGAGTTGTAAGTTTCCTTGGTAGTTTTCCACATTCATATTGTGCTTTAGATGTTGAAAACGAAGAACCGGACAAAAATTCCATCAAGATATCAAGGAAGTGGAGAGTTGTAAGTTTCCTAGGTAGCTTTCCACATTCATTGTGCGTTAGATGTTGAAAACGAAGAACCGGACAAAAATTCCATCAAGATATCCGGAATTGGAGAGTTGTAAGTTTCCTTGGTAGCTTTCCACATTCATTGTGCTTTAGACGTTGAAAACGAAGAACGGACAAAAATTCCATCAAGATATCAAGGAATTGGAGAGTTGTAAGTTTCCTTGGTAGTTTTCCACATTCATATTGTGTTTAGATGTTGAAAACGAAGAATCGGACAAAAATTCCATCAAGATATCAAGGAAGTGGAGAGTTGTAAGTTTCCTTGGTAGCTTTCCACATTCATTGTGCTTTAGATGTTGAAAACGAAGAACGGACAAAAATTCCATCAAGATATCAAGGAACTGGAGAGTTGTAAGTTTCCTTGGTAGCTTTCCATATTCATTGTGCTTTAGATGTTGAAAACAAAGAACAGGACAAAAATTCCATCAAGATATCAAGGAACTGGAAAGTTGTGAGTTTCCTTGGTAGCTTTCCACATTTATTGTGCTTTAGATGTTGAAAACGAAGAACCGGACAAAAATTACATCAAAATATCAAGGAACTGGAGAGTTGTAAGTTTCCTTGGTATCTTTCCACATTCATTGAGCTTTAGATGTTGAAAACGAAAAGCCGGACAAAAATTCCATCAAGATATCAAAGAACTGGAGAGTTGTAAGTTTCCTTGGTAGCTTTCCACATTCATTGTGCTTTAGATGTTGAAAACGAATAATGGACAAAAATTCCATCAAGATATCAAGGAACTGGAGAGTTGTAAGTCTCCTTGGTAGCTTTCCACATTCATTGTGCTTTAGATGTTGAAAACGAAGAACCGTACAAAAATTTCATCATGATATCAAGGAACTGGAGAGTTGTAAGTCTCCTTGGTAGCTTTCCACATTCATTGTGCTTTAGATGTTGAAAACGAAGAACCGGACAAAAATTCCATCAAGATATCAAGAAACTGGAGAGTTGTAAGTTTCCTAGGTAGCTTTCCACATTCATTGTGCGTTAGATGTTGAAAACGAAGAACCGGACAAAAATTCCATCAAGATATCAAGGAACTGGAGAGTTGTAAGTCTCCTTGGTAGCTTTCCACATTCATTGTGCTTTAGATGTTGAAAACGAAGAACCGGACAAAATTTCATCATGATATCAAGGAACAGGGGAGTTGTAAGTCTCCTTGGTAGCTTTTCACATTCATTGTGCTTTAGATGTTGAAAACGAAGAACCGGACAAACATTCCATCTAGATATCAAGGAACTGGAGAGTTGTAAGTCTCCTTGGTAGCTTTCCACATTCATTGTGCTTTAGATGTTGAAAACGAAGAAGCGGACAAAAATTCCATCAAGATATCAAGGAACGTGAGAGTTGAAAGTTTCCTTTGTAGCTTCCTCATTCATTGTGCTTTAGATGTTGAAAACGAAGAACCGGACAAAAATTCCATCAAGATATCAAGGAACTGGAGAGTTGTAACTCTGCTTGGTAGCTTTCCACATCCATTGTGCTTTAGATGTTGAAAACGAAGAACCGGACAAAAATTTCATCAAGATATCAAGGAACTGGAGAGTTGTAAGTTTCCTTGGTAGCTTTCCACATTCATTGTGCTTTAGATGTTGAAAACGAAGAACGGAGAAAAATTCCATCAAAATATCAAGGAACGTGACAGTTGTAATTCTGCTTGGTAGCTTTCCACATTCATTGTGCTTTAGATGTTGAAAACGAAGAACCGGACAAAAATTCCATCAAGATATCAAGAAACTGGAGAGTTGTAAGTTTCCTTGGTAGCTTTCCACATTCATTGTGCTTCAGATGTTGAAAACGAAGGACCGGACAAAAATTACATCAAGATATCAAGGAACTGGAGAGTTGTAAGTTTCCTTGGTAGCTTTCGATATTCATTGAGCTTTAGATGTTGAAAACGAAGAACGGATAAAAATTCCATCAAGATATCAAGGAACTGGAGAGTTGTAAGTCTACTTGGTAGCTTTCCACATTCATTGAGCTTTAGAAGTTGAAAACGAAGAACTGGACAAATATTTCATCATGATATCAAGGAACTGGAGAGTTGTAAGTCTCCTTCGTAGCTTTCCACATTGATTGTGCTTTAGATGTTGAAAACGAAGAACCGGACAAAAATTCCATCTAGATATCAAGGAACTGGAGAGTTGTAAGTCTACTTGGTAGCTTTCCACATTTATTGTGGTTTAGATGTTGAAAACGAAGAACCGGACAAAAATTCCATCAAGAGATGAAGGAACTGGAGAGTTGTAAGTCTCCTTGGTAGCTTTCCACATTCATTGTGCTTTAGATGTTGAAAACGAAGAACCGGACAAAAATTCCATCAAGATATCAAGGAACTGGAGAGTTGTAAGTTTCCTTGGTGGCTTTCCACATTCATTGTGCTTTAGATGTTGAAAACGAAGAACCGGACAAAAATTACATCAAGATATCAAGGAACTGGAGAGTTGTAAGTCTCCTTGGTAGCTTTCCACATCCATTGTGCTTTAGATGTTGAAAACGAAGAACCGGACAAAAATTCCATCAAGATATCAAGGAACGTGACAGTTGTTATTCTGCTTGGTAGCTTTCCACATTCATTGTGCTTTAGATGTTGAAAACGAAGAACCGGACAAAAATTCCATCAAGATATCAAGAAACTGGAGAGTTGTAAGTTTCCTTGGTAGCTTTCCACATTCATTGTGCTTCAGATGTTGAAAAAGAAGAACCGGACAAAAATTACATCAAGATATCAAGGAACTGCAGAGTTGTAAGTTTCCTTGGTAGCTTTCGATATTCATTGAGCTTTAGATGTTGAAAACGAAGAACGGATAAAAATTCCATCAAGATATCAAGGAACTGAAGAGTTGTAAGTCTACTTGGTAGCTTTCCACATTCATTGTGCTTTAGAAGTTGAAAACGAAGAACTGGACAAATATTTCATCATGATATCAAGGAACTGGAGAGTTGTAAGTCTCCTTCGTAGCTTTCCACATTCATTGTGCTTTAGATGTTGAAAACGAAGAACCGGACAAAAATTCCATCTAGATATCAAGGAACTGAAGAGTTGTAAGTCTACTTGGTAGCTTTCCACATTTATTGTGCTTTAGATGTTGAAAACGAAGAACCGGACAAAAATTCCATCAAGATATCAAGGAATTGGAGAGTTGTAAGTCTCCTTGGTAGCTTTCCACATTCATTGTGCTTTAGATGTTGAAAACGAAGAACGGACAAAAATTCCATCAAGATATCAAGGAACTGGAGAGTTGTAAGTCTCCTTGATAGCTTTCCACATTCATTGTGCTTTAGATGTTGAAAACGAAGAACCGGACAAAAATTTCATCATGATATCAAGGAACTGGAGAGTTGTAAGTCTCCTTGGTAGCTTTCCACATTCATTGTGCTTTAGATGTTGAAAACGAAGAACGGATAAAAATTCCATCAAGATATCAAGGAACTGGAGAGTTGTAAGTCTACTTGGTAGCTTGCCACATTCATTGTGCTTTAGAAGTTGAAAACGAAGAACTGGACAAATATTTCATCATGATATCAAGGAACGTGACAGTTGTAATTCTGCTTGGTAGCTTTCCACATTCATTGTGCTTTAGATGTTGAAAACGAAGAACTGGAGAAAAATTCCATCAAGATATCAAGGAACTGGGAAGTTGTAAGTCTCCTTGGTAGCTTTTCACATTCATTGTGCTTTAGATGTTGAAAACGAAGAACCGGACAAAAATTCCATCAAGATATCATGGAACTGGAGAGTTGTAAGTCTCCTTTGTAGCTTTCCACATTCATTGTGCTTTAGATGTTGAAAACGAAGAACGGACAAAAATTCCATCAAGATATCAAGGAACTGGAGAGTTGTAAGTTTCCTTGGTAGCTTTCCATATTCATTGTGCTTTAGATGTTGAAAACGAAGAACCGGACAAAAATTCCATCAAGATATCAAGGACTGGAGAGTTGTGAGTTTCCTTGGTAGCTTTCCACATTCATTGAGCTTTAGATGTTGAAAACGAAGAGCCGGACAAAAATTCCATCAAGATATCAAGAAACTGGAGAGTTGTAAGTTTCCTTGGTAGCTTTACACATTCATTGTGCTTTAGATGTTGAAAACGAATAACGGAGAAAAATTCCATCAAGATATCAAGGAACTGGAGAGTTGTAAGAGTCCTTGGTAGCTTTCCACATTCATTGTGCTTTAGATGTTGAAAACGAAGAACCGGACAAAACTTCCATCAAGATATCAAGAAACTGGAGAGTTGTAAGTTTCCTTGGTAGCTTTCCACATTCATTGTGCTTCAGATGTTGAAAACGAAGGACCGGACAAAAATTACATCAAGATATCAAGGAACTGGAGAGTTGTAAGTTTCCTTGGTAGCTTTCGATATTCATTGAGCTTTAGATGTTGAAAACGAAGAACGGATAAAAATTCCATCAAGATATCAAGGAACTGGAGAGTTGTAAGTCTACTTGGTAGCTTTCCACATTCATTGAGCTTTAGAAGTTGAAAACGAAGAACTGGACAAATATTTCATCATGATATCAAGGAACTGGAGAGTTGTAAGTCTCCTTCGTAGCTTTCCACATTGATTGTGCTTTAGATGTTGAAAACGAAGAACCGGACAAAAATTCCATCTAGATATCAAGGAACTGGAGAGTTGTAAGTCTACTTGGTAGCTTTCCACATTTATTGTGGTTTAGATGTTGAAAACGAAGAACCGGACAAAAATTCCATCAAGAGATGAAGGAACTGGAGAGTTGTAAGTCTCCTTGGTAGCTTTCCACATTCATTGTGCTTTAGATGTTGAAAACGAAGAACCGGACAAAAATTCCATCAAGATATCAAGGAACTGGAGAGTTGTAAGTTTCCTTGGTGGCTTTCCACATTCATTGTGCTTTAGATGTTGAAAACGAAGAACCGGACAAAAATTACATCAAGATATCAAGGAACTGGAGAGTTGTAAGTCTCCTTGGTAGCTTTCCACATCCATTGTGCTTTAGATGTTGAAAACGAAGAACCGGACAAAAATTCCATCAAGATATCAAGGAACGTGACAGTTGTTATTCTGCTTGGTAGCTTTCCACATTCATTGTGCTTTAGATGTTGAAAACGAAGAACCGGACAAAAATTCCATCAAGATATCAAGAAACTGGAGAGTTGTAAGTTTCCTTGGTAGCTTTCCACATTCATTGTGCTTCAGATGTTGAAAAAGAAGAACCGGACAAAAATTACATCAAGATATCAAGGAACTGCAGAGTTGTAAGTTTCCTTGGTAGCTTTCGATATTCATTGAGCTTCAGATGTTGAAAACGAAGAACGGATAAAAATTCCATCAAGATATCAAGGAACTGAAGAGTTGTAAGTCTACTTGGTAGCTTTCCACATTCATTGTGCTTTAGAAGTTGAAAACGAAGAACTGGACAAATATTTCATCATGATATCAAGGAACTGGAGAGTTGTAAGTCTCCTTCGTAGCTTTCCACATTCATTGTGCTTTAGATGTTGAAAACGAAGAACCGGACAAAAATTCCATCTAGATATCAAGGAACTGAAGAGTTGTAAGTCTACTTGGTAGCTTTCCACATTTATTGTGCTTTAGATGTTGAAAACGAAGAACCGGACAAAAATTCCATCAAGATATCAAGGAATTGGAGAGTTGTAAGTCTCCTTGGTAGCTTTCCACATTCATTGTGCTTTAGATGTTGAAAACGAAGAACCGGACAAAAATTTCATCAAGATATCAAGGAACTGGAGAGTTGTAAGTCTCCTTGATAGCTTTCCACATTCATTGTGCTTTAGATGTTGAAAACGAAGAACCGGACAAAAATTTCATCATGATATCAAGGAACTGGAGAGTTGTAAGTCTCCTTGGTAGCTTTCCACATCCATTGTGCTTTAGATGTTGAAAACGAAGAACCGGACAAAAATTCCATCAAGATATCAAGGAACTGGAGAGTTGTAAGTTTCCTTGGTAGCTTTCCACATTCATTGTGCTTTAGATGTTGAAAACGAAGAAACGGACAAAAATTCCATCTAGATATCAAGGAACTGGAGAGTTGTAAGTCTACTTGGTAGCTTTCCACATTCATTGTGCTTTAGATGTTGAAAACGAAGAACCGGACAAAAATTCCATCAAGATATCAAGGAACTGGAGAGTTGTAAGTCTCCTTGGTAGCTTTCCACATCCATTGTGCTTTAGATGCTGAAAACGAAGAACCGGACAAAAATTCCATCAAGATATCAAGGAACTGGAGAGTTGTAAGTTTCCAAGGTAGCTTTCCACATTCATTGTGCGTTAGATGTTGAAAACGAAGAACCGGACAAAAATTCCATCAAGATATCAAGGAACTGGAGAGTTGTAAGTCTCCTTGGTAGCTTTCCACATCCATTGTGCTTTAGATGCTGAAAACGAAGAACCGGACAAAAATTCCATCAAGATATCAAGGAACTGGAGAGTTGTAAGTTTCCAAGGTAGCTTTCCACATTCATTGTGCGTTAGATGTTGAAAACGAAGAACCGGACAAAAATTACATCAAGATATCAAGGAACTGGGGAGTTGTAAGTCTCCTTGGTAGCTTTCCACATTCATTGAGCTTTAGATGTTGAAAACGAAGAGCCGGACAAAAATTCCATCAAGATATCAAGGAACTGGAGAGTTGCAAGTTTCCTTGGTAGCTTTCCATATTCATTGTGCTTTAGATGTTGAAAACGAAGAACCGGACAAAAATTCCATCAAGATATCAAGGAACTGGAGAGTTGAAAGTTTCCTTGGTAGATTTCCACATTCATTGTGCTTTAGATGTTGAAAACGAGGAAATGGACAAAAATTCCATCTAGATATCAAGGAACTGGAGAGTTGTAAGTCTACTTGGTAGCTTTCCACATTCATTGTGCTTTAGATGTTGAAAGCGAAGAACCGGACAAAAATTCCATCTAGATATCAAGGAACTGGAGAGTTGTAAGTCTACTTGGTAGCTTTCCACATTTATTGTGCTTTAGATGTTGAAAACGAAGAACCGGACAAAAATTCCATCAAGAGATCAAGGAACTGGAGAGTTGTAATTCTCCTTGGTAGCTTTCCACATTCATTGTGCTTTAGATGTTGAAAACGAAGAACCGGACAAAAATTCCATCAAGATATCAAGGAACTGGTGAGTTGTAAGTTTCCTTGGTAGCTTTCCACATTCATTGTGCTTTAGATGTTGAAAACGAAGAACCGGACAAAAATTCCATCAAGATATCAAGGAACTGGAGAGTTGTAAGTTTCCTTGGTAGCTTCCACATTCATTGTGCTTTAGATGTTGAAAACGAAGAACCGGACAAAAATTCCATCAAGATATCAAGGAACTGGAGAGTTGTAAGTCTCCTTGGTAGCTTTCCACATCCATTGTGCTTTAGATGTTGAAAACGAAGAACCGGACAAAAATTCCATCAAGATATCAAGGAACTGGAGAGTTGCAAGTTTCCTTGGTAGCTTTCCACATTCATTGTGCTTTAGATGTTGAAAACGAAGAACCGGACAAAAATTCCATCAAGATATCAAGGAACGTGACAGTTGTAATTCTGCTTGGTAGCTTTCCACATTCATTGTGCTTTAGATGTTGAACACGAAGAACTGGAGAAAAATTCCATCAAGATATCAAGGAACTGGGGAGTTGTAAGTCTCCTTGGTAGCTTTCCACATTCATTGAGCTTTAGATGTTGAAAACGAAGAGCCGGACAAAAATTCCATCAAGATATCAAGGAACTGGAGAGTTGCAAGTTTCCTTGGTAGCTTTCCACATTCATTGTGCTTTAGAAGTTGAAAACGAGAACCGGACAAAAATTCCATCAAGATATCAAGGAACGTGACAGTTGTAATTCTGCTTGGTAGCTTTCCACATTCATTGTGCTTTAGATGTTGAACACGAAGAACTGGAGAAAAATTCCATCAAGATATCAAGGAACTGGGGAGTTGTAAGTCTCCTTGGTAGCTTTCCACATTTATTGTGCTTTAGATGTTGAAAACGAAGAACCGGACAAAAATTCCATCAAGAGATCAAGGAACTGGAGAGTTGTAAGTGTCCTTGGTAGCTTTCCACATCCATTGTGCTTTAGATGTTGAAAAGGAAGAACCGGACAAAAATTCCATCAAGATATCAAGGAACTGGAGAGTTGTAAGTTTCCTTGGTAGCTTTCCACATTCATTGTGCTTTAGATGTTGAAAACGAAGAACCGGACAAAAATTCCATCAAGATATCAAGGAACTGGAGAGTTGTAAGTTTCCTTGGTAGCTTCCACATTCATTGTGCTTTAGATGTTGAAAACGAAGAACCGGACAAAAATTCCATCAAGATATCAAGGAACTGGAGAGTTGTAAGTCTCCTTGGTAGCTTTCCACATCCATTGTGCTTTAGATGTTGAAAACGAAGAACCGGACAAAAATTCCATCAAGATATCAAGGAACTGGAGAGTTGCAAGTTTCCTTGGTAGCTTTCCACATTCATTGTGCTTTAGATGTTGAAAACGAAGAACCGGACAAAAATTCCATCAAGATATCAAGGAACGTGACAGTTGTAATTCTGCTTGGTAGCTTTCCACATTCATTGTGCTTTAGATGTTGAACACGAAGAACTGGAGAAAAATTCCATCAAGATATCAAGGAACTGGGGAGTTGTAAGTCTCCTTGGTAGCTTTCCACATTCATTGAGCTTTAGATGTTGAAAACGAAGAGCCGGACAAAAATTCCATCAAGATATCAAGGAACTGGAGAGTTGCAAGTTTCCTTGGTAGCTTTCCACATTCATTGTGCTTTAGAAGTTGAAAACGAGAACCGGACAAAAATTCCATCAAGATATCAAGGAACGTGACAGTTGTAATTCTGCTTGGTAGCTTTCCACATTCATTGTGCTTTAGATGTTGAACACGAAGAACTGGAGAAAAATTCCATCAAGATATCAAGGAACTGGGGAGTTGTAAGTCTCCTTGGTAGCTTTCCACATTTATTGTGCTTTAGATGTTGAAAACGAAGAACCGGACAAAAATTCCATCAAGAGATCAAGGAACTGGAGAGTTGTAATTCTCCTTGGTAGCTTTCCACATTCATTGTGCTTTAGATGTTGAAAACGAAGAACCGGACAAAAATTCCATCAAGATATCAAGGAACTGGTGAGTTGTAAGTTTCCTTGGTAGCTTTCCACATTCATTGTGCTTTAGATGTTGAAAACGAAGAACCGGACAAAAATTCCATCAAGATATCAAGGAACTGGAGAGTTGTAAGTTTCCTTGGTAGCTTCCACATTCATTGTGCTTTAGATGTTGAAAACGAAGAACCGGACAAAAATTCCATCAAGATATCAAGGAACTGGAGAGTTGTAAGTCTCCTTGGTAGCTTTCCACATCCATTGTGCTTTAGATGTTGAAAACGAAGAACCGGACAAAAATTCCATCAAGATATCAAGGAACTGGTGAGTTGTAAGTTTCCTTGGTAGCTTTCCACATTCATTGTGCTTTAGATGTTGAAAACGAAGAACCGGACAAAAATTCCATCAAGATATCAAGGAACTGGAGAGTTGTAAGTTTCCTTGGTAGCTTCCACATTCATTGTGCTTTAGATGTTGAAAACGAAGAACCGGACAAAAATTCCATCAAGATATCAAGGAACTGGAGAGTTGTAAGTCTCCTTGGTAGCTTTCCACATCCATTGTGCTTTAGATGTTGAAAACGAAGAACCGGACAAAAATTCCATCAAGATATCAAGGAACTGGAGAGTTGCAAGTTTCCTTGGTAGCTTTCCACATTCATTGTGCTTTAGAAGTTGAAAACGAGAACCGGACAAAAATTCCATCAAGATATCAAGGAACGTGACAGTTGTAATTCTGCTTGGTAGCTTTCCACATTCATTGTGCTTTAGATGTTGAACACGAAGAACTGGAGAAAAATTCCATCAAGATATCAAGGAACTGGGGAGTTGTAAGTCTCCTTGGTAGCTTTCCACATTCATTGAGCTTTAGATGTTGAAAACGAAGAGCCGGACAAAAATTCCATCAAGATATCAAGGAACTGGAGAGTTGTAAGAGTCCTTGGTAGCTTTCCACATTCATTGTGCTTTAGATGTTGAAAACGAAGAACCGGACAAAAATTTCATCATGATATCAAGGAACTGGAGAGTTGTAAGTTTCCTTGGTAGCTTTCCATATTCATTGTGCTTTAGATGTTGAAAACGAAGAACCGGACAAAAATTCCATCAAGATATCAAGGAACTGGAGAGTTGAAAGTTTCCTTGGTAGATTTCCACATTCATTGTGCTTTAGATGTTGAAAACGAGGAAATGGACAAAAATTCCATCTAGATATCAAGGAACTGGAGAGTTGTAAGTCTACTTGGTAGCTTTCCACATTCATTGTGCTTTAGATGTTGAAAACGAAGAACCGGACAAAAATTCCATGAAGAGGTCAAGGAACTGGAGAGTTGTAAGTCTCCTTGGTAGCTTTCCACATTCATTGTGCTTTAGATGTTGAAAACGAAGAACCGGACAAAAATATATTCAAGATATCAAGGAACTGGGGAGTTGTAAGTCTCCTTGGTAGCTGTCCACATTCATTGTGCTTTAGATGTTGAAAACGAAGAACCGGACAAAAATTCCATCAAGATATCAAGGAACTGGAGAGTTGTAAGTTTCCTTGTTAGCTTCCACATTCATTGTGCTTTAGATGTGGAAAACGAAGAACCGGACAAAAATTCCATCAAGATATCAAGGAACTGGAGAGTAGTAAGTTTCCTAGGTAGCTTTCCACATTCATTGTGCGTTAGAGGTTGAAAACGAAGAACCGGACAAAAATTACATCAAGATATCAAGGTACTGGAGAGTTGTGAGTTTCCTTGGTAGCTTTCCACATTCATTGTGCTTTAGATGTTGAAAACGAAGAACCGGACAAAAATTCCATCAAGATATCAAGGAACTGGAGAGTTGTAAGTTTCCTTGGTAGCTTTCCACATTCATTGTGCTTTAGATGTTGAAAACGAAGAAGCGGACAAAAATTCCATCAAGATATCAAGGAACTGGAGAGTTGTAAGTTTCCTTGGTAGCTTCCACATTCATTGTGCTTTAGATGTTGAAAACGAAGAACCGGACAAAAATTCCATCAAGATATCAAGGAACTGGAGAGTTGTAAGTCTCCTTGATAGCTTTCCACATTTATTGTGCTTTAGATGTTGAAAACGAAGAACCGGACAAAAATTCCATCAAGATATCAAGGAATTGGAGAGTTGTAAGTCTCCTTGGTAGCTTTCCACATTCATTGTGCTTTAGATGTTGAAAACGAAGAACGGACAAAAATTCCATCAAGATATCAAGGAACTGGAGAGTTGTAAGTCTCCTTGATAGCTTTCCACATTCATTGTGCTTTAGATGTTGAAAACGAAGAACTGGACAAATATTTCATCATGATATCAAGGAACGTGACAGTTGTAATTCTGCTTGGTAGCTTTCCACATTCATTGTGCTTTAGATGTTGAAAACAAAGAACCGGACAAAAATTCCATCAAGATATCAAGGAACTGGAGAGTTGTAAGTCTCCTTGGTAGCATTCCACATTCATTGTGCTTTAGATGTTGAAAACGAAGAATGGACAAAAATTCCATCAAGATATCAAGGAACGTGACAGTTGTAATTCTGCTTGGTAGCTTTCCACATTCATTGTGCTTTAGATGTTGAAAACGAAGAACCGGACAAAAATTCCATCAAGATATCAAGGAACTGGAGAGTTGTAAGTCTCCTTGGTAGCTTTCCACATTTATTGTGCTTTAGATGTTGAAAACGAAGAACCGGACAAAAATTCCATCAAGAGATCAAGGAACTGGAGAGTTGTAATTCTCCTTGGTAGCTTCCACATTCATTGTGCTTTAGATGTTGAAAACGAAGAACCGGACAAAAATTCCATCAAGATATCAAGGAACTGGAGAGTTGTAAGTCTGCTTGGTAGCTTTCCACATCCATTGTGCTTTAGATGTTGAAAAGGAAGAACCGCACAAAAATTCCATCAAGATATCAAGGAACTGGAGAGTTGTAAGTGTCCTTGGTAGCTTTCCACATCCATTGTGCTTTAGATGTTGAAAAGGAAGAACCGGACAAAAATTCCATCAAGATATCAAGGAACTGGAGAGTTGTAAGTTTCCTTGGTAGCTTTCCACATTCATTGTGCTTTAGATGTTGAAAACGAAGAACCGGACAAAAATTAGATCAAGATATTAAGGAACTGGAGAGTTGTAAGTCTACTTGGTAGCTTTCCACATTCATTGTGCTTTAGATGTTGAAAACGAAGAACCGGACAAAAATTCCATGAAGAGGTCAAGGAACTGGAGAGTTGTAAGTCTCCTTGGTAGCTTTCCACATTCATTGTGCTTTAGATGTTGAAAACGAAGAACCGGACAAAAATTTCATCAAGATATCAAGGAACTGGAGAGTTGTATGTCTCCTTGGTAGCTTTCCACATTCATTGTGCTTTAGATGTTGAAAACGAAGAACCGGACAAAAATTCCATGAAGAGATCAAGGAACTGGAGAGTTGTAAGTCTCCTTGGTAGCTTTCCACATTCATTGTGCTTTAGATGTTGAAAACGAAGAACCAGACAAAAATTTCATCAAGATATCAAGGAACTGGAGAGTTGTAAGTCTCCTTGGTAGCTTTCCACATTCATTGTGCTTTAGATGTTGAAAACGGAGAAACGGACAAAAATTTCATCAAGGTATCAAGGAACTGGAGAGTTGTAAGTCTCCTTGGTAGCTTTCCACATTCATTGTGCTTTAGATGTTGAAAACGAAGAACCGGACAAAAATTCCATCAAGATATCAAGGAACTGGAGAGTTGTAAGTTTCCTTGGTAGTTTTACACATTCATTGTGATTTAGATGTTGAAAACAAAGAACCGGACAAAAATTCCATCAAGATATCAAGGAACTGGAAAGTTGTAAGTCTCCTTGGTAGCTTTCCACATTCATTGTGCTTTAGATGTTGAAAACGAAGAACCGGACAAAAATTCCATCAAGATATCAAGGAACTGGAGAGTTGTAAGTTTCCTTGCTAGCTTTCCACATTCATTGTGCTTTAGATGTTGAAAACGAAGAACCGGACAAAAATTCCATCAAGATATCAAGGAACTGGAGAGTTGTAAGTTTCCTTGCTAGCTTTCCACATTCATTGTGCTTTAGATGTTGAAAACGAAGAACCGGACAAAAATTCCATCAAGATATCAAGGAACTGGAGAGTGGTAAGTTTCCTTGGTAGCTTTACACATTCATTGTGCTTTAGATGTTGAAAACAAAGAACCGGACAAAAATTCCATCAAGATATCAAGGAACTGGAGAGTTGTAAGTCTCCTTGGTAGCTTTCCACATTCATTGTGCTTTAGATGTTGAAAACGAAGAACCGGGCAAAAATTCCATCAAGATATCAAGGAACTGGAGAGTTGTAAGTTTCCTTGGTAGCTATCCACATTCATTGTGCTTCAGATGTTGAAAACGAAGAACCGGACAAAAATTACATCAAGATATCAAGGAACTGGAGAGTTGTAAGTTTCCTTTGTAGCTTTCGACATTCATTGAGCTTTAGATGTTGAAAACGAAGAACCGGACAAAAATTCCATCAAGATATCAAGGAACTGGAGAGTTGTAAGTTTCCTTGGTAGCTTTCCACATTCATATTGTGCTTTAGATGTTGAAAACGAAGAATCGGGCAAAAATTCCATCAAGATATCAAGGAACTGGAGAGTTGTAAGTTTCCTTGGTAGCTATCCACATTCATTGTGCTTTAGATTTTGAAAACGAAGAACCGGACAAATATTCCTTCAAGGTATCAAGGAACTGGAGAGTTGTAAGTCTCCTTAGTAGCTTTCCACATTCATTGTGCTTTAGATGTTGAAAACGAAGAACCGGACAAAAATTCCATCAAGATATCAAGGAACTGGAGAGTTGTAAGTTTCCTTGTTAGCTTCCACATTCATTGTGCTTTAGATGTTGAAAACGAAGAACCGGACAAAAATTCCATCAAGATATCAAGGAACTGGAGAGTTGTAAGTCTCCTTGGTAGCTTTCCACATTCATTGTGCTTTAGATGTTCAAAACGAAGAACCGGACAAAAATTTCATCAAGATATCAAGGAACTGGAGAGTTGTAAGTCTCCTTGGTAGCTTTCCACATTCATTGTGCTTTAGATGTTGAAAACGAAGAACCGGACAAAAATTCCATCAAGATATCAAGGAACTGGAGAGTTGTAAGTTTCCTTGTTAGCTTCCACATTCATTGTGTTTTAAATGTTGAAAACGAAGAACCGGACAAAAATTCCATCAAGATATCAAGGAACTGGAGAGTTGTAAGTCTCCTTGGTAGCTTTCCACATCCATTGTGCTTTAGATGTTGAAAACGAAGAACCGGACAAAAATTCCATCAAGATATCAAGGAACTGGAGAGTTGTAAGTTTCCTAGGTAGCTTTCCACATTCATTGTGCTTTAGAGGTTGAAAACGAAGAACCGGACAAAAATTACACCAAGATATCAAGGAACTGGAGAGTTGTGAGTTTCCTTGGTAGCTTTCCACATTCATTGTGCTTTAGATGTTGAAAACGAAGAACCGGACAAAAATTACATCAAGATATCAAGGAACTGGAGAGTTGTAAGTTTCCTTGGTAGCTTTCCACATTCATTGAGCTTTAGATGTTGAAAACGAAGAGCTGGACAAAAATTCCATCAAGATATCAAGGAACTGGAGAGTTGTAAGTCTCCTTGGTAGCTTTCCACATTCATATTGTGCTTTAGATGTTGAAAACGAAGAATCGGACAAAAATTCCATCAAGATATCAAGGAACTGGAGAGTTGTAAGTTTCCTTGGTAGGTATCCTCATTCATTGTGCTTTAGATTTTGAAAACGAAGAACCGGACAAAAATTCCTTCAAGATATCAAGGAACTGGAGAGTTGTAAGTCTCCTTGGTAGCTTTCCACATTCATTGTGCTTTAGATGTTGAAAACGAAGAACCGGACAAAAATTCCATCAAGATATCAAGGAAGTGGAGAGTTGTAAGTTTCCTAGGTAGCTTTCCACATTCATTGTGGGTTAGATGTTGAAAACGAAGAACCGGAGAAAAATTCCATCAAGATATCAAGGAACTGGAGAGTTGTAAGTTTCCTTGGTAGCTTTCCACATTCATTGTACTTTAGATGTTGAAAACGAAGAACGGACAAAAATTCCATCAAGATATCAAGGAATTGGAGAGTTGTAAGTCTCCTTGGTAACTTTCCACATTCATTGTGCTCTAGATGTTGAAAACGAAGAACGGACAAAAATTCCATCAAGATATCAAGGAACGTGACAGTTGTAATTCTGCTTGGTAGCTTTCCACATTCATTGTGCTTTAGATGTTGAAAACGAAGAACTGGAGAAAAATTCCATCAAGATATCAAGGAACTGGGGAGTTGTAAGTCTCCTTGGTAGCTTTCCACATTCATTGTGCTTTAGATGTTGAAAACGAAGAACCGGACAAAAATTCCATCAAGATATCAAGGAACTGGAGAGTTGTAAGTTTCCTTGGTAGCTATCCACATTCATTGTGCTTTAGATGTTGAAAACGAAGAACCGGACAAAAATTCCATCAAGATATCAAGGAAGTGGAGAGTTGTAAGTTTCCTAGGTAGCTTTCCACATTCATTGTGCGTTAGATGTTGAAAACGAAGAACCGGAGAAAAATTCCATCAAGATATCAAGGAACTGGAGAGTTGTAAGTTTCCTTGGTAGCTTTCCACATTCATTGTGCTTTAGATGTTGAAAACGAAGAACCGGACAAAAATTCCATCAAGATATCAAGGAAGTGGAGAGTTGTAAGTTTCCTAGGTAGCTTTCCACATTCATTGTGCGTTAGATGTTGAAAACGAAGAACCGGAGAAAAATTCCATCAAGATATCAAGGAACTGGAGAGTTGTAAGTCTCCTTGGTAGCTTTCCACATTTATTGTGCTTTAGATGTTGAAAACGAAGAACCGGACAAAAATTCCATCAAGATATCAAGGAACTGGAAAGTTGTAAGTCTCCTTGGTAGCTTTCCACATTCATTGTGCTTTAGATGTTGAAAACGAAGAACCGGACAAAAATTCCATCAAGATATCAAGGAACTGGAGAGTTGTAAGTTTCCTTGCTAGCTTTCCACATTCATTGTGCTTTAGATGTTGAAAACGAAGAACCGGACAAAAATTCCATCAAGATATCAAGGAACTGGAGAGTTGTAAGTTTCCTTGCTAGCTTTCCACATTCATTGTGCTTTAGATGTTGAAAACGAAGAACCGGACAAAAATTCCATCAAGATATCAAGGAACTGGAGAGTGGTAAGTTTCCTTGGTAGCTTTACACATTCATTGTGCTTTAGATGTTGAAAACAAAGAACCGGACAAAAATTCCATCAAGATATCAAGGAACTGGAGAGTTGTAAGTCTCCTTGGTAGCTTTCCACATTCATTGTGCTTTAGATGTTGAAAACGAAGAACCGGGCAAAAATTCCTTCAAGATATCAAGGAACTGGAGAGTTGTAAGTCTCCTTGGTAGCTTTCCACATTCATTGTGCTTTAGATGTTGAAAACGAAGAACCGGACAAAAATTCCATCAAGATATCAAGGAAGTGGAGAGTTGTAAGTTTCCTAGGTAGCTTTCCACATTCATTGTGCGTTAGATGTTGAAAACGAAGAACCGGAGAAAAATTCCATCAAGATATCAAGGAACTGGAGAGTTGTAAGTTTCCTTGGTAGCTTTCCACATTCATTGTACTTTAGATGTTGAAAACGAAGAACGGACAAAAATTCCATCAAGATATCAAGGAATTGGAGAGTTGTAAGTCTCCTTGGTAACTTTCCACATTCATTGTGCTCTAGATGTTGAAAACGAAGAACGGACAAAAATTCCAACAAGTTATCAAGGAACTGGAGAGTTGTAAGTTTCCTTGGTAGCTTTACACATTCATTGTGCTTTAGATGTTGAAAACGAAGAACCGGAGAAAAATTTCATCATTATATCAAGGAACTGGAGAGTTGTAAGTCTCCTTGGTAGCTTTCCACATTCATTGTGCTTTTGATGTTGAAAACGAAGAACCGGAAAAAAATTCCATCTAGATATCAAGGAACTGGAGAGTTGTAAGTCTTCTTGGTAGCTTTCCACATTCATTGTGCTTTAGATGTTGAAAACGAAGAACCACACAATAATTCCATCAAGAGATCAAGGAACTGGAGAGTTGTAAGTCTCCTTGGTAGCTTTCCACATTCATTGTGCTTTAGATGTTGAAAACGAAGAACCGGACAAAAATTCCATCAAGATATCAAGGAACTGGAGAGTTGTAAGTTTCCTTGGTAGCTTTCCACATTCATTGTGCTTTAGATGTTGAAAACGAAGAAGCGGACAAAAATTCCATCAAGATATCAAGGAACTTGAGAGTTGTAAGTTTCCTTGGTAGCTTCCACATTCATTGTGCTTTAGATGTTGAAAACGAGGAAATGGACAAAAATTCCATCTAGATATCAAGGAACTGGAGAGTTGTAAGTCTACTTGGTAGCTTTCCACATTCATTGTGCTTTAGATGTTGAAAACGAAGAACCGGACAAAAATTCCATGAAGAGGTCAAGGAACTGGAGAGTTGTAAGTCTCCTTGGTAGCTTTCCACATTCATTGTGCTTTAGATGTTGAAAACGAAGAACCGGACAAAAATATATTCAAGATATCAAGGAACTGGGGAGTTGTAAGTCTCCTTGGTAGCTGTCCACATTCATTGTGCTTTAGATGTTGAAAACGAAGAACCGGACAAAAATTCCATCAAGATATCAAGGAACTGGAGAGTTGTAAGTTTCCTTGTTAGCTTCCACATTCATTGTGCTTTAGATGTCGAAAACGAAGAACCGGACAAAAATTCCATCAAGATATCAAGGAACTGGAGAGTTGTAAGTTTCCTAGGTAGCTTTCCACATTCATTGTGCGTTAGAGGTTGAAAACGAAGAACCGGACAAAAATTACATCAAGATATCAAGGTACTGGAGAGTTGTGAGTTTCCTTGGTAGCTTTCCACATTCATTGTGCTTTAGATGTTGAAAACGAAGAACCGGACAAAAATTCCATCAAGATATCAAGGAACTGGAGAGTTGTAAGTTTCCTTGGTAGCTTTCCACATTCATTGTGCTTTAGATGTTGAAAACGAAGAAGCGGACAAAAATTCCATCAAGATATCAAGGAACTGGAGAGTTGTAAGTTTCCTTGGTAGCTTCCACATTCATTGTGCTTTAGATGTTGAAAACGAAGAACCGGACAAAAATTCCATCAAGATATCAAGGAACTGGAGAGTTGTAAGTTTCCTTGGTAGCTTTCCACATTCATTGTGCTTTAGATGTTGAAAACGAAGAACCGGACAAAAATTACATCAAGATATCAAGGAACTGGAGAGTTGTAAGTCTACTTGGTAGCTTTCCACATTCATTGTGCTTTAGATGTTGAAAACGAAGAACCGGACAAAAATTCCATGAAGAGGTCAAGGAACTGGAGAGTTGTAAGTCTCCTTGGTAGCTTTCCACATTCATTGTGCTTTAGATGTTGAAAACGAAGAACCGGACAAAAATTTCATCAAGATATCAAGGAACTGGAGAGTTGTAAGTCTACTTGGTAGCTTTCCACATTCATTGTGCTTTAGATGTTGAAAACGAAGAACCGGACAAAAATTCCATGAAGAGGTCAAGGAACTGGAGAGTTGTAAGTCTCCTTGGTAGCTTTCCACATTCATTGTGCTTTAGATGTTGAAAACGAAGAACCAGACAAAAATTCATCAAGATATCAAGGAACTGGAGAGTT
Source organism: Ryuthela nishihirai (assembly GCA_038380435.1). Taxonomy (NCBI): domain Eukaryota; kingdom Metazoa; phylum Arthropoda; class Arachnida; order Araneae; family Heptathelidae; genus Ryuthela; species Ryuthela nishihirai. The sequence continues at coordinate 1,842,126 of JAWZYU010000032.1, read as the reverse complement.
GTAAGTCTCCTTGGTAGCTTTCCACATTCATTGTGCTTTAGATGTTGAAAACGAAGAACCGGACAAAAATTTCATCAAGGTATCAAGGAACTGGAGAGTTGTAAGTCTCCTTGGTAGCTTTCCACATTCATTGTGCTTTAGATGTTGAAAACGAAGAACCGGACAAAAATTCCATCAAGATATCAAGGAACTGGAGAGTTGTAAGTTTCCTTGGTAGCTTTACACATTCATTGTGATTTAGATGTTGAAAACAAAGAACCGGACAAAAATTCCATCAAGATATCAAGGAACTGGAAAGTTGTAAGTCTCCTTGGTAGCTTTCCACATTCATTGTGCTTTAGATGTTGAAAACGAAGAACGGACAAAAATTCCATAAAGATATCAAGGAACTGGAGAGTTGCAAGTCTCCTTGGTAGCTTTCCACATCCATTGTGCTTTAGATGTTGAAAACGAAGAACCGGACAAAAATTCCATCAAGATATCAAGGAACTGGAGAGTTGTAAGTTTCCTTGCTAGCTTTCCACATTCATTGTGCTTTAGATGTTGAAAACGAAGAACCGGACAAAAATTCCATCAAGATATCAAGGAACTGGAGAGTTGTAAGTTTCCTTGGTAGCTTTACACATTCATTGTGCTTTAGATGTTGAAAACAAAGAACCGGACAAAAATTCCATCAAGATATCAAGGAACTGGAGAGTTGTAAGTCTCCTTGGTAGCATTCCACATTCATTGTGCTTTAGATGTTGAAAACGAAGAACGGACAAAAATTCCATCAAGATATCAAGGAACGTGACAGTTGTAATTCTGCTTGGTAGCTTTCCACATTCATTGTGCTTTAGATGTTGAAAACGAAGAACCGGACAAAAATTCCATCAAGATATCAAGGAACTGGAGAGTTGTAAGTCTCCTTGGTAGCTTTCCACATTTATTGTGCTTTAGATGTTGAAAACGAAGAACCGGACAAAAATTCCATCAAGAGATCAAGGAACTGGAGAGTTGTAATTCTCCTTGGTAGCTTCCACATTCATTGTGCTTTAGATGTTGAAAACGAAGAACCGGACAAAAATTCCATCAAGATATCAAGGAACTGGAGAGTTGTAAGTCTGCTTGGTAGCTTTCCACATCCATTGTGCTTTAGATGTTGAAAAGGAAGAACCGCACAAAAATTCCATCAAGATATCAAGGAACTGGAGAGTTGTAAGTGTCCTTGGTAGCTTTCCACATCCATTGTGCTTTAGATGTTGAAAAGGAAGAACCGGACAAAAATTCCATCAAGATATCAAGGAACTGGAGAGTTGTAAGTTTCCTTGGTAGTTTTACACATTCATTGTGATTTAGATGTTGAAAACAAAGAACCGGACAAAAATTCCATCAAGATATCAAGGAACTGGAAAGTTGTAAGTCTCCTTGGTAGCTTTCCACATTCATTGTGCTTTAGATGTTGAAAACGAAGAACCGGACAAAAATTCCATCAAGATATCAAGGAACTGGAGAGTTGTAAGTTTCCTTGCTAGCTTTCCACATTCATTGTGCTTTAGATGTTGAAAACGAAGAACCGGACAAAAATTCCATCAAGATATCAAGGAACTGGAGAGTTGTAAGTTTCCTTGCTAGCTTTCCACATTCATTGTGCTTTAGATGTTGAAAACGAAGAACCGGACAAAAATTCCATCAAGATATCAAGGAACTGGAGAGTGGTAAGTTTCCTTGGTAGCTTTACACATTCATTGTGCTTTAGATGTTGAAAACAAAGAACCGGACAAAAATTCCATCAAGATATCAAGGAACTGGAGAGTTGTAAGTCTCCTTGGTAGCTTTCCACATTCATTGTGCTTTAGATGTTGAAAACGAAGAACCGGGCAAAAATTCCATCAAGATATCAAGGAACTGGAGAGTTGTAAGTTTCCTTGGTAGCTATCCACATTCATTGTGCTTCAGATGTTGAAAACGAAGAACCGGACAAAAATTACATCAAGATATCAAGGAACTGGAGAGTTGTAAGTTTCCTTTGTAGCTTTCGACATTCATTGAGCTTTAGATGTTGAAAACGAAGAGCCGGACAAAAATTCCATCAAGATATCAAGGAACTGGAGAGTTGTAAGTTTCCTTGGTAGCTTTCCACATTCATATTGTGCTTTAGATGTTGAAAACGAAGAATCGGGCAAAAATTCCATCAAGATATCAAGGAACTGGAGAGTTGTAAGTTTCCTTGCTAGCTTTCCACATTCATTGTGCTTTAGATGTTGAAAACGAAGAACCGGACAAAAATTCCATCAAGATATCAAGGAACTGGAGAGTTGTAAGTTTCCTTGCTAGCTTTACACATTCATTGTGCTTTAGATGTTGAAAACGAAGAACCGGACAAAAATTCCATCAAGATATCAAGGAACTGGAGAGTGGTAAGTTTCCTTGGTAGCTTTACACATTCATTGTGCTTTAGATGTTGAAAACAAAGAACCGGACAAAAATTCCATCAAGATATCAAGGAACTGGAGAGTTGTAAGTCTCCTTGGTAGCTTTCCACATTCATTGTGCTTTAGATGTTGAAAACGAAGAACCGGGCAAAAATTCCATCAAGATATCAAGGAACTGGAGAGTTGTAAGTTTCCTTGGTAGCTATCCACATTCATTGTGCTTCAGATGTTGAAAACGAAGAACCGGACAAAAATTACATCAAGATATCAAGGAACTGGAGAGTTGTAAGTTTCCTTTGTAGCTTTCGACATTCATTGAGCTTTAGATGTTGAAAACGAAGAGCCGGACAAAAATTCCATCAAGATATCAAGGAACTGGAGAGTTGTAAGTTTCCTTGGTAGCTTTCCACATTCATATTGTGCTTTAGATGTTGAAAACGAAGAATCGGGCAAAAATTCCATCAATAATATCAAGGAACTGGAGAGTTGTAAGTTTCCTTGGTAGCTATCCACATTCATTGTGCTTTAGATTTTGAAAACGAAGAACCGGACAAAAATTCCTTCAAGGTATCAAGGAACTGGAGAGTTGTAAGTCTCCTTAGTAGCTTTCCACATTCATTGTGCTTTAGATGTTGAAAACGAAGAACCGGACAAAAATTCCATCAAGATATCAAGGAACTGGAGAGTTGTAAGTTTCCTTGTTAGCTTCCACATTCATTGTGCTTTAGATGTTGAAAACGAAGAACCGGACAAAAATTCCATCAAGATATCAAGGAACTGGAGAGTTGTAAGTCTCCTTGGTAGCTTTCCACATTCATTGTGCTTTAGATGTTGAAAACGAAGAACCGGACAAAAATTTCATCAAGATATCAAGGAACTTTAGAGTTGTAAGTCTCCTTGGTAGCTTTCCACATTCATTGTGCTTTAGATGTTGAAAACGAAGAACCGGACAAAAATTCCATCAAGATATCAAGGAACTGGAGAGTTGTAAGTTTCCTTGTTAGCTTCCACATTCATTGTGTTTTAAATGTTGAAAACGAAGAACCGGACAAAAATTCCATCAAGATATCAAGGAACTGGAGAGTTGTAAGTCTCCTTGGTAGCTTTCCACATCCATTGTGCTTTAGATGTTGAAAACGAAGAACCGGACAAAAATTCCATCAAGATATCAAGGAACTGGAGAGTTGTAAGTTTCCTAGGTAGCTTTCCACATTCATTGTGCTTTAGAGGTTGAAAACGAAGAACCGGACAAAAATTACACCAAGATATCAAGGAACTGGAGAGTTGTGAGTTTCCTTGGTAGCTTTCCACATTCATTGTGCTTTAGATGTTGAAAACGAAGAACCGGACAAAAATTACATCAAGATATCAAGGAACTGGAGAGTTGTAAGTTTCCTTGGTAGCTTTCCACATTCATTGAGCTTTAGATGTTGAAAACGAAGAGCTGGACAAAAATTCCATCAAGATATCAAGGAACTGGAGAGTTGTAAGTCTCCTTGGTAGCTTTCCACATTCATATTGTGCTTTAGATGTTGAAAACGAAGAATCGGACAAAAATTCCATCAATATATCAAGGAACTGGAGAGTTGTAAGTTTCCTTGGTAGGTATCCTCATTCATTGTGCTTTAGATTTTGAAAACGAAGAACCGGACAAAAATTCCTTCAAGATATCAAGGAACTGGAGAGTTGTAAGTCTCCTTGGTAGCTTTCCACATTCATTGTGCTTTAGATGTTGAAAACGAAGAACCGGACAAAAATTCCATCAAGATATCAAGGAAGTGGAGAGTTGTAAGTTTCCTAGGTAGCTTTCCACATTCATTGTGCGTTAGATGTTGAAAACGAAGAACCGGACAAAAATTCCATCAAGATATCAAGGAACTGGAGAGTTGTAAGTTTCCTTGGTAGCTTTCCACATTCATTGTGCTTTAGATGTTGAAAACGAAGAACGGACAAAAATTCCATCAAGATATCAAGGAATTGGAGAGTTGTAAGTCTCCTTGGTAGCTTTCCACATTCATTGTGCTTTAGATGTTGAAAACGAAGAACGGACAAAAATACCATCAAGATATCAAGGAACTGGAGAGTTGTAAGTCTCATTGGTAGCTTTCCACATTTATTGTGCTTTAGATGTTGAAAACGAAGAACGGACAAAAATTCCATCAAGATATCAAGGAACGTGACAGTTGTAATTCTGCTTGGTAGCTATCCACATTCATTGTGCTTTAGATTTTGAAAACGAAGAACCGGACAAAAATTCCTTCAAGGTATCAAGGAACTGGAGAGTTGTAAGTCTCCTTAGTAGCTTTCCACATTCATTGTGCTTTAGATGTTGAAAACGAAGAACCGGACAAAAATTCCATCAAGATATCAAGGAACTGGAGAGTTGTAAGTTTCCTTGTTAGCTTCCACATTCATTGTGCTTTAGATGTTGAAAACGAAGAACCGGACAAAAATTCCATCAAGATATCAAGGAACTGGAGAGTTGTAAGTCTCCTTGGTAGCTTTCCACATTCATTGTGCTTTAGATGTTCAAAACGAAGAACCGGACAAAAATTTCATCAAGATATCAAGGAACTGGAGAGTTGTAAGTCTCCTTGGTAGCTTTCCACATTCATTGTGCTTTAGATGTTGAAAACGAAGAACCGGACAAAAATTCCATCAAGATATCAAGGAACTGGAGAGTTGTAAGTTTCCTTGTTAGCTTCCACATTCATTGTGTTTTAAATGTTGAAAACGAAGAACCGGACAAAAATTCCATCAAGATATCAAGGAACTGGAGAGTTGTAAGTCTCCTTGGTAGCTTTCCACATCCATTGTGCTTTAGATGTTGAAAACGAAGAACCGGACAAAAATTCCATCAAGATATCAAGGAACTGGAGAGTTGTAAGTTTCCTAGGTAGCTTTCCACATTCATTGTGCTTTAGAGGTTGAAAACGAAGAACCGGACAAAAATTACACCAAGATATCAAGGAACTGGAGAGTTGTGAGTTTCCTTGGTAGCTTTCCACATTCATTGTGCTTTAGATGTTGAAAACGAAGAACCGGACAAAAATTACATCAAGATATCAAGGAACTGGAGAGTTGTAAGTTTCCTTGGTAGCTTTCCACATTCATTGAGCTTTAGATGTTGAAAACGAAGAGCTGGACAAAAATTCCATCAAGATATCAAGGAACTGGAGAGTTGTAAGTCTCCTTGGTAGCTTTCCACATTCATATTGTGCTTTAGATGTTGAAAACGAAGAATCGGACAAAAATTCCATCAAGATATCAAGGAACTGGAGAGTTGTAAGTTTCCTTGGTAGGTATCCTCATTCATTGTGCTTTAGATTTTGAAAACGAAGAACCGGACAAAAATTCCTTCAAGATATCAAGGAACTGGAGAGTTGTAAGTCTCCTTGGTAGCTTTCCACATTCATTGTGCTTTAGATGTTGAAAACGAAGAACCGGACAAAAATTCCATCAAGATATCAAGGAAGTGGAGAGTTGTAAGTTTCCTAGGTAGCTTTCCACATTCATTGTGCGTTAGATGTTGAAAACGAAGAACCGGACAAAAATTCCATCAAGATATCAAGGAACTGGAGAGTTGTAAGTTTCCTTGGTAGCTTTCCACATTCATTGTGCTTTAGATGTTGAAAACGAAGAACGGACAAAAATTCCATCAAGATATCAAGGAATTGGAGAGTTGTAAGTCTCCTTGGTAGCTTTCCACATTCATTGTGCTTTAGATGTTGAAAACGAAGAACGGACAAAAATACCATCAAGATATCAAGGAACTGGAGAGTTGTAAGTCTCATTGGTAGCTTTCCACATTTATTGTGCTTTAGATGTTGAAAACGAAGAACGGACAAAAATTCCATCAAGATATCAAGGAACGTGACAGTTGTAATTCTGCTTGGTAGCTATCCACATTCATTGTGCTTTAGATTTTGAAAACGAAGAACCGGACAAAAATTCCTTCAAGGTATCAAGGAACTGGAGAGTTGTAAGTCTCCTTAGTAGCTTTCCACATTCATTGTGCTTTAGATGTTGAAAACGAAGAACCGGACAAAAATTCCATCAAGATATCAAGGAACTGGAGAGTTGTAAGTTTCCTTGTTAGCTTCCACATTCATTGTGCTTTAGATGTTGAAAACGAAGAACCGGACAAAAATTCCATCAAGATATCAAGGAACTGGAGAGTTGTAAGTCTCCTTGGTAGCTTTCCACATTCATTGTGCTTTAGATGTTCAAAACGAAGAACCGGACAAAAATTTCATCAAGATATCAAGGAACTGGAGAGTTGTAAGTCTCCTTGGTAGCTTTCCACATTCATTGTGCTTTAGATGTTGAAAACGAAGAACCGGACAAAAATTCCATCAAGATATCAAGGAACTGGAGAGTTGTAAGTTTCCTTGTTAGCTTCCACATTCATTGTGTTTTAAATGTTGAAAACGAAGAACCGGACAAAAATTCCATCAAGATATCAAGGAACTGGAGAGTTGTAAGTCTCCTTGGTAGCTTTCCACATCCATTGTGCTTTAGATGTTGAAAACGAAGAACCGGACAAAAATTCCATCAAGATATCAAGGAACTGGAGAGTTGTAAGTTTCCTAGGTAGCTTTCCACATTCATTGTGCTTTAGAGGTTGAAAACGAAGAACCGGACAAAAATTACACCAAGATATCAAGGAACTGGAGAGTTGTGAGTTTCCTTGGTAGCTTTCCACATTCATTGTGCTTTAGATGTTGAAAACGAAGAACCGGACAAAAATTACATCAAGATATCAAGGAACTGGAGAGTTGTAAGTTTCCTTGGTAGCTTTCCACATTCATTGAGCTTTAGATGTTGAAAACGAAGAGCTGGACAAAAATTCCATCAAGATATCAAGGAACTGGAGAGTTGTAAGTCTCCTTGGTAGCTTTCCACATTCATATTGTGCTTTAGATGTTGAAAACGAAGAATCGGACAAAAATTCCATCAAGATATCAAGGAACTGGAGAGTTGTAAGTTTCCTTGGTAGGTATCCTCATTCATTGTGCTTTAGATTTTGAAAACGAAGAACCGGACAAAAATTCCTTCAAGATATCAAGGAACTGGAGAGTTGTAAGTCTCCTTGGTAGCTTTCCACATTCATTGTGCTTTAGATGTTGAAAACGAAGAACCGGACAAAAATTCCATCAAGATATCAAGGAAGTGGAGAGTTGTAAGTTTCCTAGGTAGCTTTCCACATTCATTGTGCGTTAGATGTTGAAAACGAAGAACCGGACAAAAATTCCATCAAGATATCAAGGAACTGGAGAGTTGTAAGTTTCCTTGGTAGCTTTCCACATTCATTGTGCTTTAGATGTTGAAAACGAAGAACGGACAAAAATTCCATCAAGATATCAAGGAATTGGAGAGTTGTAAGTCTCCTTGGTAGCTTTCCACATTCATTGTGCTTTAGATGTTGAAAACGAAGAACGGACAAAAATACCATCAAGATATCAAGGAACTGGAGAGTTGTAAGTCTCATTGGTAGCTTTCCACATTTATTGTGCTTTAGATGTTGAAAACGAAGAACGGACAAAAATTCCATCAAGATATCAAGGAACGTGACAGTTGTAATTCTGCTTGGTAGCTTTCCACATTCATTGTGCTTTAGATGTTGAAAACGAAGAACTGGAGAAAAATTCCATCAAGATATCAAGGAACTGGGGAGTTGTAAGTCTCCTTGGTAGCTTTCCACATTCATTGTGCTTTAGATGTTGAAAACGAAGAACCGGACAAAAATTCCATCAAGATATCAAGGAACTGGAGAGTTGTAAGTTTCCTTGGTAGCTATCCACTTTCATTGTGCTTTAGATTGTGAAAACGAAGAACCGGACAAAAATTCCTTCAAGATATCAAGGAACTGGAGAGTTGTAAGTCTCCTTGGTAGCTTTCCACATCCATTGTGCTTTAGATGTTGAAAACGAAGAACCGGACAAAAATTCCATCAAGATATCAAGGAACTGGAGAGTTGTAAGTTTCCTAGGTAGCTTTCCACATTCATTGTGCTTTAGAGGTTGAAAACGAAGAACCGGACAAAAATTACACCAAGATATCAAGGAACTGGAGAGTTGTGAGTTTCCTTGGTAGCTTTCCACATTCATTGTGCTTTAGATGTTGAAAACGAAGAACCGGACAAAAATTACATCAAGATATCAAGGAACTGGAGAGTTGTAAGTTTCCTTGGTAGCTTTCCACATTCATTGAGCTTTAGATGTTGAAAACGAAGAGCTGGACAAAAATTCCATCAAGATATCAAGGAACTGGAGAGTTGTAAGTCTCCTTGGTAGCTTTCCACATTCATATTGTGCTTTAGATGTTGAAAACGAAGAATCGGACAAAAATTCCATCAAGATATCAAGGAACTGGAGAGTTGTAAGTTTCCTTGGTAGGTATCCTCATTCATTGTGCTTTAGATTTTGAAAACGAAGAACCGGACAAAAATTCCTTCAAGATATCAAGGAACTGGAGAGTTGTAAGTCTCCTTGGTAGCTTTCCACATTCATTGTGCTTTAGATGTTGAAAACGAAGAACCGGACAAAAATTCCATCAAGATATCAAGGAAGTGGAGAGTTGTAAGTTTCCTAGGTAGCTTTCCACATTCATTGTGCGTTAGATGTTGAAAACGAAGAACCGGACAAAAATTCCATCAAGATATCAAGGAACTGGAGAGTTGTAAGTTTCCTTGGTAGCTTTCCACATTCATTGTGCTTTAGATGTTGAAAACGAAGAACGGACAAAAATTCCATCAAGATATCAAGGAATTGGAGAGTTGTAAGTCTCCTTGGTAGCTTTCCACATTCATTGTGCTTTAGATGTTGAAAACGAAGAACGGACAAAAATACCATCAAGATATCAAGGAACTGGAGAGTTGTAAGTCTCATTGGTAGCTTTCCACATTTATTGTGCTTTAGATGTTGAAAACGAAGAACGGACAAAAATTCCATCAAGATATCAAGGAACGTGACAGTTGTAATTCTGCTTGGTAGCTATCCACATTCATTGTGCTTTAGATTTTGAAAACGAAGAACCGGACAAAAATTCCTTCAAGGTATCAAGGAACTGGAGAGTTGTAAGTCTCCTTAGTAGCTTTCCACATTCATTGTGCTTTAGATGTTGAAAACGAAGAACCGGACAAAAATTCCATCAAGATATCAAGGAACTGGAGAGTTGTAAGTTTCCTTGTTAGCTTCCACATTCATTGTGCTTTAGATGTTGAAAACGAAGAACCGGACAAAAATTCCATCAAGATATCAAGGAACTGGAGAGTTGTAAGTCTCCTTGGTAGCTTTCCACATTCATTGTGCTTTAGATGTTCAAAACGAAGAACCGGACAAAAATTTCATCAAGATATCAAGGAACTGGAGAGTTGTAAGTCTCCTTGGTAGCTTTCCACATTCATTGTGCTTTAGATGTTGAAAACGAAGAACCGGACAAAAATTCCATCAAGATATCAAGGAACTGGAGAGTTGTAAGTTTCCTTGTTAGCTTCCACATTCATTGTGTTTTAAATGTTGAAAACGAAGAACCGGACAAAAATTCCATCAAGATATCAAGGAACTGGAGAGTTGTAAGTCTCCTTGGTAGCTTTCCACATCCATTGTGCTTTAGATGTTGAAAACGAAGAACCGGACAAAAATTCCATCAAGATATCAAGGAACTGGAGAGTTGTAAGTTTCCTAGGTAGCTTTCCACATTCATTGTGCTTTAGAGGTTGAAAACGAAGAACCGGACAAAAATTACACCAAGATATCAAGGAACTGGAGAGTTGTGAGTTTCCTTGGTAGCTTTCCACATTCATTGTGCTTTAGATGTTGAAAACGAAGAACCGGACAAAAATTACATCAAGATATCAAGGAACTGGAGAGTTGTAAGTTTCCTTGGTAGCTTTCCACATTCATTGAGCTTTAGATGTTGAAAACGAAGAGCTGGACAAAAATTCCATCAAGATATCAAGGAACTGGAGAGTTGTAAGTCTCCTTGGTAGCTTTCCACATTCATATTGTGCTTTAGATGTTGAAAACGAAGAATCGGACAAAAATTCCATCAAGATATCAAGGAACTGGAGAGTTGTAAGTTTCCTTGGTAGGTATCCTCATTCATTGTGCTTTAGATTTTGAAAACGAAGAACCGGACAAAAATTCCTTCAAGATATCAAGGAACTGGAGAGTTGTAAGTCTCCTTGGTAGCTTTCCACATTCATTGTGCTTTAGATGTTGAAAACGAAGAACCGGACAAAAATTCCATCAAGATATCAAGGAAGTGGAGAGTTGTAAGTTTCCTAGGTAGCTTTCCACATTCATTGTGCGTTAGATGTTGAAAACGAAGAACCGGACAAAAATTCCATCAAGATATCAAGGAACTGGAGAGTTGTAAGTTTCCTTGGTAGCTTTCCACATTCATTGTGCTTTAGATGTTGAAAACGAAGAACGGACAAAAATTCCATCAAGATATCAAGGAATTGGAGAGTTGTAAGTCTCCTTGGTAGCTTTCCACATTCATTGTGCTTTAGATGTTGAAAACGAAGAACGGACAAAAATACCATCAAGATATCAAGGAACTGGAGAGTTGTAAGTCTCATTGGTAGCTTTCCACATTTATTGTGCTTTAGATGTTGAAAACGAAGAACGGACAAAAATTCCATCAAGATATCAAGGAACGTGACAGTTGTAATTCTGCTTGGTAGCTTTCCACATTCATTGTGCTTTAGATGTTGAAAACGAAGAACTGGAGAAAAATTCCATCAAGATATCAAGGAACTGGGGAGTTGTAAGTCTCCTTGGTAGCTTTCCACATTCATTGTGCTTTAGATGTTGAAAACGAAGAACCGGACAAAAATTCCATCAAGATATCAAGGAACTGGAGAGTTGTAAGTTTCCTTGGTAGCTATCCACTTTCATTGTGCTTTAGATTGTGAAAACGAAGAACCGGACAAAAATTCCTTCAAGATATCAAGGAACTGGAGAGTTGTAAGTCTCCTTGGTAGCTTTCCACATTCATTGTGCTTTAGATGTTGAAAACGAAGAACCGGACAAAAATTCCATCAAGATATCAAGGAAGTGGAGAGTTGTAAGTTTCCTAGGTAGCTTTCCACATTCATTGTGCGTTAGATGTTGAAAACGAAGAACCGGAGAAAAATTCCATCAAGATATCAAGGAACTGGAGAGTTGTAAGTTTCCTTGGTAGCTTTCCACATTCATTGTACTTTAGATGTTGAAAACGAAGAACGGACAAAAATTCCATCAAGATATCAAGGAATTGGAGAGTTGTAAGTCTCCTTGGTAACTTTCCACATTCATTGTGCTCTAGATGTTGAAAACGAAGAACGGACAAAAATTCCAACAAGTTATCAAGGAACTGGAGAGTTGTAAGTTTCCTTGGTAGCTTTACACATTCATTGTGCTTTAGATGTTGAAAACGAAGAACCGGAGAAAAATTTCATCATTATATCAAGGAACTGGAGAGTTGTAAGTCTCCTTGGTAGCTTTCCACATTCATTGTGCTTTTGATGTTGAAAACGAAGAACCGGACAAAAATTCCATCTAGATATCAAGGAACTGGAGAGTTGTAAGTCTACTTGGTAGCTTTCCACATTCATTGTGCTTTAGATGTTGAAAACGAAGAACCACACAATAATTCCATCAAGAGATCAAGGAACTGGAGAGTTTTAAGTCTCCTTGGTAGCTTTCCACATTCATTGTGCTTTAGATGTTGAAAACGAAGAACCGGACAAAAATTCCATCAAGATATCAAGGAACTGGAGAGTTGTAAGTTTCCTTGGTAGCTTTCCACATTCATTGTGCTTTAGATGTTGAAAACGAAGAAGCGGACAAAAATTCCATCAAGATATCAAGGAACTTGAGAGTTGTAAGTTTCCTTGGTAGCTTTCCACATTCATTGTGCTTTACATGTTGAAAACGAAGAACCGGACAAAAATTCCATCAAGATATCAAGGAACTGGAGAGTTGTAAGTCTCCTTGGTAGCTTTCCACATCCATTGTGCTTTAGATGTTGAAAACGAAGAACCGGACAAAAATTCCATCAAGATATCAAGGAACTGGAGAGTTGTAAGTTTCCTTGGTAGCTTTCCACATTCATTGTGCTTTAGATGTTGAAAACGAAGAACCGGACAAAAATTCCATCAAGATATCAAGGAACTGGAGAGTTGTAAGTCTCCTTGGTAGCATTCCACATTCATTGTGCTTTAGATGTTGAAAACGAAGAACGGACAAAAATTCCATCAAGATATCAAGGAACGTGACAGTTGTAATTCTGCTTGGTAACTTTCCACATTCATTGTGCTTTAGATGTTGAAAACGAAGAACCGGAGAAAAATTCCATCAAGATATCAAGGAACTGGAGAGTTGTAAGTTTCCTTGGTAGCTTTCCACATTCATTGTGCTTCAGATGTTGAAAACGAAGAACCGGACAAAAATTACATCAAGATATCAAGGAACTGGAGAGTTGTAAGTTTCCTTTGTAGCTTTCGACATTCATTGAGCTTTAGATGTTGAAAACAAAGAGCCGGACAAAAATTCCATCAAGATATCAAGGAACTGGAGAGTTGTAAGTTTCCTTGGTAGCTTTCCACATTCATTGTGCTTTAGATGTTGAAAACGAAGAACCGGACAAAAATTCCACCAAGATATCAAGGAACTGGAGAGTTGTAAGTCTCATTGGTAGCTTTCCACATTCATTGTGCTTTAGATGTTGAAAACGAAGAACGGACAAAAATTCCATCAAGATATCAAGGAACGTGACAGTTGTAATTCTGCTTGGTAGCTTTCCACATTCATTGTGCTTTAGACGTTGAAAACGAAGAACTGGAGAAAAATTCTATCAAGATATCAAGGAACTGGGGAGTTGTAAGTCTCCTTGGTAGCTTTCCACATTCGTTGTGCTTTAGATGTTGAAAACGAAGAACCGGACAAAAATTCCATCAAGATATCAAGGAACTGGAGAGTTGTAAGTTTCCTTGGTAGCTATCCACATTCATTGTGCTTTAGATTGTGAAAACGAAGAACCGGACAAAAATTCCTTCAAGATATCAAGGAACTGGAGAGTTGTAGGTCTCCTTGGTAGCTTTCCACATTCATTGTGCTTTAGATGTTGAAAACGAAGAACCGGACAAAAATTCCATCAAGATATCAAGGAATTGGAGAGTTGTAAGTCTAGATTACAACGAAAAACTTTAAATATAATACATAAAAAAATCATCACAACAGAACTTTGAACATCGGCCTGGGGAAGGGAGGGGAACAAAGAGGGGGCAGTTGTTCCCCCCTGAAGAAATTGATTCAAAAATCAATTTATATAGAATAAAAAGCCGTGAGAGCTCAAAACTCGCAAGATATATGTTAAATATATATGTTTTATTTTATTCCCATTTTATACTATAATTATAGTTTTATCTATCCTAACATGGGGTAGGCCAGTTGCATACAAATTTCCAGAGGGCACTTGAAGCAAAAAAGGTTGAGAACCTCTGCTATATATGTTTTATTTTATTCTCATTGTTATACTATAACTATACTTTTATCTATCTATACAAGAGGTACGCCAGTTACATACACATTTCCAGAGGGTACGTGAAGCATAAAAGGTTCAGAACAACTGATATATATGTTTTATTTTATTACCATTGTTATACTATAACTATAGTTTTATCTATCTATGCAAGGGGTACGACACTTACCTGCACATTTCCAGGGGTTACATAAAGCATAAAAGTTTGAGAACCACTGATATATATGTTTTATTTTATTCCCATTGTTATACTATAACTAGAGTTTTATCTATCTATACAAGGGGTAGGCCAGTTACATGCACATTTCCAGGTGGTACGTGAAGCATAAAAGTTTGAGAACCACTGATATATATTGTTGCGGATCACAAAAATGGATAGCCACTGAGCGTGAGTATTAAAAGCTATATTTCAAAACCAAATTCAATACAAGGTAAATTGTTACAAAGGAAATATGGATGAAGTATCTTATTAACAAATCAACTATTAACATGCACAAGTCATCAATCTTCCTGCGTAGAGCACACAATATCAGCTCTGTGTATTTTACTAAATACTACCTTTTACTTGATTTACCAGGTCACCCGAAGATCTTCACTCGTAAACCAATTCTCGTCCTGTGCTAATAACTGTTCACACACTAGCCGAACAAAAAGACAGTCCGTGTAGACATTCGAAGTTAGCCATAAAAGTTCCCACTTTTATACTTCCGTGTATACACAACACATCAAGTTACTTCTTGATACTTAACGATAAAAGATCCCACTTTTATCCTTCCGCGTATACACAACACATCAAGTTACTTCTTGATACTTACGCGCACTGTCTCAGAACAGCTCACCGTCCATTTTCGAACTCACCGACCGTTACAATACAAAACCGTTAACGCTCCACTCTTCTCCAAATTCTCCCAAAGTTCAATTCGTTGGCTGAAACTTTGCTTTCGGTTGCCAGATTCTTCTGTCGTAACACTGCCCCCTTCCTAGGTCTTGTTCGTCCCGAACAATTCTGGATTCCAAAGCTTCTTCAGTTCTTCGATGAAACGATGCCAAATGATCCACGTGAACCACCTTGCACTTTGTAGCTGGACATCGACGAATGCGATATACCACGTCTGTGTCAAAATGAAAGCGAATCTCATTATGACGTAGATTTCTTTTCTGACTGAAGCCTCGTCCACAAACATAATACGTGTAAGGCCTATAGCCCTTGTGAACACGTTTATGTCTCTGCAGGGAGAAGAATCGACTAAGAGTTTTCGTGCAAAACCTGTAAAAAGTTTTCTTCTTTGTCGGAAGTTTTCTTCTTTGGATTTTTACTTCTATCAACAGTAACAAGGAATGAAAGTCATTAGTGACATAAAATCTAGGGAGAATTTTCATCCTGCAATCTGACCCTTTTGTCAGTTGACTTTCACTTAATTCAGAGCTGTCGTGATGAACCTTCAGCCATATTTCACCTGATTCGATTTGATCCCCAAGGTGCTTCACAAATATATCAGCTCCATAATTCTTTTTAGCGCTTCGGTCCATCTCCTCCTTCCATACTCTTGCTAGAACTGCAGCTTCTAATCCGACAACCTTACCTGTTTCTTCTGTATAAGTGAAATCAGTGATGTGTCGGGCTGCTAGCAATATTTTTTCTGTTTTACCTTCACATAGCCAGCTTGCAACATCTTCAGATACTCCTTGTTCTATTAACATGTTACGGAACTTGTTCAAAGCATTGCAGTTATGCAGAACCTTGCGGACACGTGATGCTTCATCTACCCTATTATCCACAATGTTCACCAAACGCAGAAGTTCTCCTCCTAACTCTTCGACGAGCTCTTGCAGTTCCAAGGATCCGTTACCAAGGAAACACTGAACAGCTTCCATCACTTCCAGAGAGTTGTCAACAGAGTTTTCAAGAGGTGAATCCATGTTGCTGATAACAGCTGAACTCTTCATTCCACGAGTTTGTGATGCTGCAACCATTTTCTTAACTAAATCAACAGCAACATCTTCTGTACTGATGAGATCAATAGCTCCTTTTCCGAATTCAACATCATAAACCAAAGCGCACACTCCTTCAGCCAGCTCCACTGTCTGTCCTACGATGCAGCATCCGACGTCTTCCATCATCTGCTCGATTTTATCTTTAGTGCAGTCGACTGTGAAGCTAGGGATGGATTCCAATTTGTCCAGAGTATCTCCCGTCAATTGGAGAGCACGACCGGAGATCATAGGGACCTGGAGACCCAAAGCAGCAAGTGCAGGAGCCAAGACAAGACTCACTTTGTTGCCGACACCTCCTGTGCTGTTTTTATCTACCATCCGATGGCACCACTCGGGTCTCCAGCAAAACACATGACCCGAGGAGGTCATATTTGCTGTTTCTTCCGAATTCACTTTCTTGGAGCTCTCATTGTAATTAGCCAGGGAAATATCAGTCATGATTGCCAAATTGTTCATTCTGGAGATCAGAGACGAGTTCTGTAACATGATATTGTCCACTTTAGAGCTCTTGTAGTCGTGATAAAACTTTTCTATATCCTTATAATCTAAATGGTTATAATGTCCAAATCTGCACATTGACTGTTCAGAAAAGAAATTCAGCGTGGCTACGTTGAAATTATCTGAGGGATTCACTTCTCTCTGATCGTAACTCTGAGGCTTAGTTTCATCCAGAAAGTTAGTCTTTGAAGTACTGTCTCTGCCTGAAGCTCCTTTACTAGCATCACCTGTTACGCTTCTAAGCCATTCTTCGGAATTCTTCTTTCTTAAATCCCCACTTTCTAAAAACGATTCAAGTGTGGCTATATGCTTCGGAAAAATCTCTCCGACTTCCCCGGTAACGACGAAGGGCACTTTGTATCTATGATGAATGGACGCCTCTTCTTTACTCGGACCACTCTGCGAAACGTAAACTCTGTTTCGTTCCCCTTCATTACCACTCGTTACTCTGCCTTTGCGATAATTGTCCATGACGCATTTTGCTGACGGCGAGGAATAGAATACCTTTCGTGTGGATCTCTCTTCAGATCGTGCCAGACTTGTATACCTAGGTATTTTGAAGTGCAAAGCGTACTGTATAGTCTCACAGCTCTCCGATCTGTGTGATTGTTCTTCACAGTTCCTAGACATGTCACCAGCGACATAGACACTCTGCCATGCATCACCAGTAGTTGCGTGGTCAAAGGCATTATCTGCGCTATCTCTACGATTCTTGATTTCCAGTAGCAGATCCACATTTTTATATGCGTTGCCTTTCTCTTTTTCTTTTCCATGTTTACAATCTAACTTAACACTATCAAGATCATCTTTTTCACTGACAAATTCAACATTTAAACTATTGCATTGTCTATTGAGTTCGGTTTTATGATCCTTGAAGTGATCAATAATCTTACCAACTCGAGAAGCCACTTCAGCTCTCAACTCAGTATTTTGTGCGGCCATTTCGGCTTTCAAATCATCTTTTTGAGAAACTATCTCAGTCCTCAACTCATTATTTCGTGCGGCCATTTCGGCTTTCAAATCATCTATTTTATCGCTTAGGGCGGCCAGATCACCTTTAATATCGGCTTTCAAGTCACCTATTTTATCGCTTTGGGCAGCTATATCACCTTTAATCTCAGCTTTTTGTGCGGCCAGGTCACCTATTTTGTTAGCCATATCGGCTTTCAAGTCAGTCATCAGCGTAGTCATATCGGCTTTGAAGCTATTTATCAACTTTACTAATTCATCCATACTTCTAGTTAAAG
This sequence comes from Ryuthela nishihirai, assembly GCA_038380435.1. NCBI lineage: Eukaryota > Metazoa > Arthropoda > Arachnida > Araneae > Heptathelidae > Ryuthela > Ryuthela nishihirai. The sequence continues at coordinate 1,824,440 of JAWZYU010000032.1, read as the reverse complement.
GCATTCAATTAAATTATTATAATCCCACTTCTGACACCAAATGTTGCGGATCACAAAAATGGATAGCCACTGAGCGTGAGTATTAAAAGCTATATTTCAAAACCAAATTCAATACAAGGTAAATTGTTACAAAGGAAATATGGATGAAGTATCTTATTAACAAATCAACTATTAACATGCACAAGTCATCAATCTTCCTGCGTAGAGCACACAATATCAGCTCTGTGTATTTTACTAAATACTACCTTTTACTTGATTTACCAGGTCACCCGAAGATCTTCACTCGTAAACCAATTCTCGTCCTGTGCTAATAACTGTTCACACACTAGCCGAACAAAAAGACAGTCCGTGTAGACATTCGAAGTTAGCCATAAAAGTTCCCACTTTTATACTTCCGTGTATACACAACACATCAAGTTACTTCTTGATACTTAACGATAAAAGATCCCACTTTTATCCTTCCGCGTATACACAACACATCAAGTTACTTCTTGATACTTACGCGCACTGTCTCAGAACAGCTCACCGTCCATTTTCGAACTCACCGACCGTTACAATACAAAACCGTTAACGCTCCACTCTTCTCCAAATTCTCCCAAAGTTCAATTCGTTGGCTGAAACTTTGCTTTCGGTTGCCAGATTCTTCTGTCGTAACAATATGTTTATTTTATTACCATTGTTATACTATAACTATAGTTTTATCTATCTATACAAGGGGTATGCCAGTTACATACAGATTTCCAGGGGGTACGTGAACCATAAAAGGTTGAGAACCACTGATAAATATGTTTTATTTTATTCCCATTGTTATAATATAACTATAGTTTTATCTATCTATACAAGGGGTACGACACTTACCTACACATTTCCAGAGGGCACATGAGGCATAAAAGTTTGAGAACCACTGATATATATGTTTTATTTTATTCCCATTGTTATAATATAACTATAGTTTTATCTATCTATACAAGGGATAGGCCAGTTACATACAGATTTCCAGGGGGTACGTGAAGCATAAAAGGTTGAGAACCACTGTTATATATGTTTTATTTTATTCCCATTGTTATAACTATAGTTTTATATATCTATACAAGGGATAGGCCAGTTACATACACATTTCCAGGAGATACGTGAAGCATAAAAGTTTGAGAACCACTGATATATGTGTTTTATTTAATTCCCATTGTTATACTATAACTATAGTTTTATCTATCTATACAAGGGGTAGGCCAGTTACATATATATTTCCAGGGGCTACGTGAAGCATAAAAGGTTGAGAACCACTGATATATATGTTTTATTTAATTCCCATTGTTATACTATAACAATAGTTTTATCTATCTATACAAGGGGTAGGCCAGTTACATACACATTTCCAGGGGGTACGTGAGGCATAAAAGTTTGAGAACCACTGATATATATGTCATATTTTATTCCCATTGTTATACTATAACTATAGTTTTATCTATCTATACAAGGGGTAGGCCAGTTACATACACATTTCCAGGGGGTACGTGAAGCATAAAAGTTTGGGAACCACTGTTATATATGTTTTATTTTATTCCCATTGTTATACTATAACTATAGTTTTATCTATCTATACAAGGCGTACGACACTTTCCTACACATTTCCAGGGGGTACGTGAAGCATAAAAGTTTCAGAACCACTGTTATATATGTTTTATTTTATTCCCATTGTTATAATATAACTATAGTTTTATATATCTATACAAGGGATAGGCCAGTTACATACACATTTCCAGGAGATACGTGAAGCATAAAAGTTTGAGAACCACTGATATATGTGTTTTATTTAATTCCCATTGTTATACTATAACTATAGTTTTATCTATCTATACAAGGGGTAGGCCAGTTACATATATATTTCCAGGGGCTACGTGAAGCATAAAAGGTTGAGAACCACTGATATATATGTTTTATTTAATTCCCATTGTTATACTATAACAATAGTTTTATCTATATATACGAGAGGTAGGCCAGTTACATACACATTTCCAGGGGGTACGTGAAGCATAAAAGGTTGAGAACCACTGATATATATGTTTTATTTAATTCCCATTGTTATACTATAACAATAGTTTTATCTATCTATACAAGGGGTAGGCCAGTTACATACACATTTCCAGGGGTACTTGAAGCATAAAAGTTTGAGAACCACTGATATATATGTCATATTTTATTCCCATTGTTATACTATAACTATAGTTTTATCTATCTATACAAGGGGTAGGCCAGTTACATACACATTTCCAAGGGGTACGTGAAGCATAAAAGTTTGGGAACCACTGTTATATATGTTTTATTTTATTCCCATTGTTATACTATAACTATAGTTTTATCTATCTATACAAGGCGTACGACACTTTCCTACACATTTCCAGGAGGTACGTGTAGCATAAAAGTTTGAGAACCACTGTTATATATGTTTTATTTTATTCCCATTGTTATACTATAACTATAGTTTTATCTATCTATATTATCCAGTTACCTACAGATTTCCAGGGGGTACGTGAAGCATAAAAGGTTGAGAACCACTGATATATATGTTTTATTTTATTCCCATTGTTATACTATAACTATAGTTTTATCTATCTATACAAGGGGTACGCCAGTTACATACACATTTCCAGTGGGTACAAGAAGCATAAAAGTTTGAGAAACACTGTTATATATGTTTTATTTTATTCCCTTTGTTATACTATAACTATAGTTTTATCTATCTATACAAGGGGTAGGCCAGTTACATACACATTTCCAGGGGGTACGAGAAGCATAAAAGTTTGGGAACCACTGTTATATATGTTTTATTTTATTTCCATTGTTATACTATAACTATAGTTTTATCTATCTATACAAGGGGTACGCCAGTTACATACACATTTCCAGGGGGTACGTGAAGCATAAAAGTTTGAGAACCACTGTTATATATGTTTTATTTTATTCCCATTGTTATACTATAACTATAGTTTTATCTATCTATACAAGGGGTAGGCCAGTTACATATACATTTTCAGGGGGTACGTGAAGCATAAAAGGTTGAGAACTACTGATATATATTTTTTATTTATTTCCCATTGTTATACTATAACAATAGTTTTATCTATCTATATAAGGGGTAGGCCAGTTACATACACATTTCCAGGGGTACGTGAAGCATAAAATGTTGAGAACTACTGATTTATATGTGTTATTTAATTCCCATTGTTATACTGTAACAATAGTTTTATCTCTATATACAAGGGGTAGGCCAGTTACATACACATTTCCAGGGGGTATGTGAAGCATAAAAGTTTGAGAACCACTGTTATATATGTTTTATTTTATTCCCATTTTTATACTATAACTATAGTTTTATCTATCTATACAAGGGGTAGGCCAGTTACATACAGATTTCCAGGGGGTACGTGAAGCATAAAAGTTTGAGAACCACTGATATATATGTTTTATTTTATTCCCATTGTTATATATTAACTATAGTTTTATCTATCTATACAAGGGGTAGGCCAGTTACATATACATTTCCAGGGGGTACGTGAAGCATAAAAGGTTGAGAACTACTGATATATATGTTTTATTTATTTCCATTGTTATACTATAACAATAGTTTTATCTATCTATACAAGGGGTAGGCCAGTTACATACACATTTCCAGGGGGTACGTGAAGCATAAAAGTTTGAGAACCACTGTTATATATGTTTTATTTTATTCCCATTTTTATACTATAACTATAGTTTTATCTATCTATACAAGGGGTAGGCCAGTTACATACAGATTTCCAGGGGGTACGTGAAGTATAAAAGTTTGAGAACCACTGACATATATGTTTTATTTTATTCCCATTGTTATACTATAACTATAGTTTTATCTATCTATACAAGGGGTAGGCCAGTTACATATACATTTCCAGGGGGTACGTGAAGCATAAAAGTTGAGAACCACTGATATATATGTTTTATTTTATTCCCATTGTTATAATATAACTACTGTTTTATCTATCTATACAAGGGTATGCCAGTTACATACGCATTTCCAGGGGGTACGTGAAGCATAAAAGTTTGAGAACCACTGATATATATGTTTTATTTTATTCCCATTGTTATATATTAACTATAGTTTTATCTATCTATACAAGGGGTAGGCCAGTTACATATACATTTCCAGGGGGTACGTGAAGCATAAAAGGGTGAGAACTACTGATATATATGTTTTATTTATTTCCCATTGTTATACTATAACAATAGTTTTATCTATCTATACAAGGGGTAGGCCAGTTACATACACATTTCCAGGGGGTACGTGAAGCATAAAATTTGAGAACCACTGTTATATAAGTTTTATTTTATTCCCATTGTTATACTATAACTATAGTTTTATCTATCTATATTATCCAGTTACCTACAGATTTCCAGGGGGTACGTGAAGCATAAAAGGTTGAGAACCACTGATATATATGTTTTATTTAATTCCCATTGTTATACTGTAACAATAGTTTTATCTATCTATACAAGGGGTAGGCCAGTTACATACACATTTCCAGGGGGTACGTGAAACATAAAAGTTTGAGAACTACTGATGTATAAGTTTTATTTTATTCCCATTGTTACAATATAACTATAGTTTTATCTATCTATGCAAGGGGTAGGCCAGTTATATACACATTTCCAGGGGGTACGTGAAGCATAAAAGGTTGAGAACTACTGATATATATGTTTTATTTCATTCCCATTGTTATACTGTAACAATAGTTTTATCTATATATACAAGGGGTAGGCCAGTTACATACACATTTCCAGGGGGTACGTGAAGCATAAAAGTTTGAGAACCACTGATATATAAGTTTTATTTTATTCCCATTGTTATACTATAATTACAGTTTTATCTATCTATATTATCCAGTTACCTACAGATTTCCAGTGGGTACGTGAAGCATAAAAGGTTGAGAACCACTGATATATATGTTTTATTTTATTCCCATTGTTATATATTAACTATAGTTTTATCTATCTATACAAGGGGTAGGCCAGTTACATATACATTTCCAGGGGGTCGTGAAGCATAAAAGTTTGAGAACTACTGATATATATGTTTTATTTAATTCCCATTGTTATACTGTAACAATAGTTTTATCTATCTATACAAGGGGTACGCCAGTTACATACACATTTCCAGGGGGTACGTGAAGCATAAAAGTTTGAGAACCACTGATATATAAGTTTTATTTTATTCCCATTGTTATACTATAAGTATAGTTTTATCTATCTATACAAGGGGTAGGCCAGTTACATACAGATTTCCAGGGGGTACGTGAAGCATAAAAGGTTGAGAACCACTGACATATATGTTTTATTTTATTCCCATTGTTATACTATAACTATAGTTTTATCTATCTATACAAGGGTTAGGCCAGTTACATATACATTTCCAGGGGGTACGTGAAGCATAATAGGTTGAGAACTTCTTATATATATGTGTTATTTATTTCCCATTGTTATACTATAATAGTTTTATCTATCTATACAAGGGATAGGCCAGTTACATACACATTTCCAGGGGGTACGTAAAGCATAAAATTTGAGAACCACTGATATATATGTTTTATTTTATTCCCATTGTTATAATATAACTATAGTTTTATCTATCTATACAAGGGTAGGCCAGTTACATACGCATTTCCAGGGGGTACGTGAAGTATAAAAGTTTGAGAACCACTGATATGTATGCTTTATTTTATTCCCATTTTTATAATATAACTATAGTTTTATCTATCTATACAAGGGGTACGACACTTACCTACACATTTCCAGGGGGTACGTGAGGCATAAAAGGTTGAGAACCACTGATATATATGTTCTATTTTATTCCCATTGTTATATCATAACTATAGTTTTATCTATCTATACAAGGGGTACACCAGTTACATACACATTTCCAGGGGGTACGTGAAGCATAAAAGTTTGAGAACCACTGATATATATGTTTTATTTTATTCCCATTGTTATAATACAACTATAGTTTTATCTATCTATACAAGGGGTAGGCCAGTTACATACGCATTTCCAGGGTGTACGTGAAGCATGAAATTTTGAGAACCACTGATATGTATGCTTTATTTTATTGCCATTGTTATAATATAACTATAGTTTTATCTATCTATACAAGGGGTACGACACTTACCTACACATTTCCAGGGGGTACGTGAGGCATAAAAGGTTGAGAACCACTGTTATATATGTTTTATTTTATTCCCATTGTTATACTATAACTATAGTGTTATCTATCTATATTATCCAGTTACCTACAGATTTCCAGGGGGTACGTGAAGCATAAAAGGTTGAGAACCACTGATATATATGTTTTATTTAATTCCCATTGTTATACTGTAACAATAGTTTTATCTATCTATACAAGGGGTAGGCCAGTTACATACACATTTCCAGGCTGTACTTGTAGCATAAATGTTTGAGAACCACTGATAAGGCACTTGAGTTTATTTCGGAAAGAAAGAACTGCAGGAATGTCCTTAATCAATACCCTACTGGTCCTAATAGAAAGCATTACAGAGAACTTAATAAACGTGTAAAAGATCAGTTAGCTGCTGATAAGAATCTTTGGCTTGATGGTTTGGCTGACAAAGCCGAGGAAGCAGTTAGACAGCACAACAGCAGAGAGCTGTACCAGATAGTTAATTTTTTGTGTGGTAAAAAACAGACAGGTATACAGGGATTGAAGGATAACCAAGGTAAGGTTATAGAAGGTGAGGATTCTGTCATGGCTAGGTGGGCTGAGCATTTCAGTGATATTCTAAACAATGCGGTTAGTTCTATTCCTATTGTTTGCAATGATGATAGACGCATTGGTGACTTTAATGTTGGCCCTATAACACAATCTGCAGTTATTTTGGCTGTTTCTAAACTTAAACTTCATAAATCCCCAGGGGTAGATGAAATTACTACAGAAATGCTCAGAGCTGGGAAGGTTTCGGGTGCCACTTGGATGACTGAAATTCTGAATATCTTTTATGATAAAGGCATGGTTCCTAAAGATTTTACCAGAGCTATTGTTATCCCTATTTTCAAAAAAGGTGATCGCAGTTCTTGTGATAACTATAGGGGTATCAGCCTACTCTCTGTTCCAGGTAAAGTTCTTTCCATGATTGTGCTTAATAGAATTAAAAATCTGGTTGACAGTCAATTGCGTGATGAGCAATATGGATTCAGAAGTGGTAGGGGATGTGTGGATCAGATATTTTCATTTCGGCAGATTCTTGAGAAATGTTTAGAGTTTCAGAAACCTTTGGTTGCTAGCTTTGTTGATTTCAAAAAGGCTTTCGACTCTGTTGATCGTCATAATTTGTGGTTGATTGTGAAATCATATGGTATACCAGACAAGTTAGTTAACATAATGAAAGCTCTCTATAATAACACTGAGTCGTGTGTGAGAGTTGGTAAGGCTTGTAGCAATTGGTTTAGCATTACTACTGGTGTTCGACAAGGGTGCATTTTGTCTCCTTTTCTCTTTAGTTTGGTTATTGATTATGTTATGCGAAATTCACTTCAAGGGAAAGATTTTGGCCTTAAATGGGCTGGAGATACGAAAATTTCTGATTTAGATTATGCTGATGATTTAGCCCTTTTGGCAAATGATATTGATGAGATGAACTCTTTCATTCGAGCTGTTGATGAGACTGGTAGTAAAGTAGGTTTGGTTATAAACAGAGAGAAAACTAAAGTGATGAAAATTGGTCAGGCAGGCTGTGATTCAGTTAATCTGAATGGTTGCAGTCTTGAGCAGGTGTCACAGTTTAATTATCTTGGAAGCTATGTAACAGATAATGGTGATGTGCGGCATGAGATTAACAGACGAATAGGGATTGCTGCCTGGACTTTTAAGAATCTATGGAGAGTGTGGAGAAATAGGCGTATACACCTAAAGTCTAAAATTAGACTATATAATAGTTTGGTTGTTTCTAGGGTTAGTTATGGTAGTGAAACTTGGACACTTTGTAAGCAAGATAACTGGAAACTAGATGCTTTTGATTCTAGATGCTTACGTAGTATCTTGTGTATTAGGTGGTTTAACTTTGTAACTAATGATGAGGTTAGGCAAAGGAGTCTGCAACCTCCTTTAAGCAGCATCTTGTGCAGAGAGAGACTCCGTTGGTTTGGCCATGTTGCCCGTATGAATAATTATAGATTGGTGAATAGGGTTATGAACAGTGTGCCTAAAGGCCTCAGAAAGAAGGGGAGACCTAGGATGTGGTGGGCAGACAATGTCAAACAGGACCTTGTTAGAATTGGTGTGCAGTGGCCAGACGCAGTAGATGTAGCTCAGGATAGACTTGCTTGGAGAACTAAATTGCACGGTCTGGTTGGACCTCCGTAGCCCATGGCTGCTTGATGATGATGATGATGATGATGATGATGATGATGATGATGATGATGATGATGATGATGATGATGATGATGATGATGACGATGACGACGACGACGACGATGATGATATCCAGTTACCTACAGATTTCCAGGGGGTACGTGAAGCATAAAAGGTTGAGAACCACTGATATATATGTTTTATTTTATTCCCATTGTTATACTATAACAATAGTTTTATCTATCTGTACATACAACGGGTAGACCAGTTACATACACATTTCCAGGAGGTACGTGAGGCATAGAAGATTGAGAGCCACTGATCTAAGCAACTGCTTGTCACAGTGGTCTAACATCAACCTGCAGATTTAATTCGCCATAGAGAAGCTCTGTGAGGAACTCGAGACTTCATCTATCTTGGAGCCTGGATGTTTGGGATGTCTCTCTGCTAATTCAGCAGAGAGATCTCACAAACATCCAAGTCTTATCCAGGGCTTGAACCCAGGTCCTAATAACTAAACATTCTAATCTATCAGCCATCTAATCAGGTGTAAAAAATATGTTTTTTCCATAAGAATATATTAGTTGAATTTTTTTACGTTTCCTATTCTTTACGGAAACATAACCTTTATTTGTATTTATTCATGGCCGAGTGGTTAACACTCTTGGCTACTGAGCTAAAGGACCTGGGTTCGAGCTCCAGGTAAGGCATGGATGTTCGTGTTGTTTTTCTGCTAAGGTCCTGCCATCCGAACATTTTTTCCGACTAAAGCGACAATGAGGCATAGAGGTAAATGAAGATGCTCAAAATGTGCCAGGAGTAAAAATCGTTGAGACACACTGCTACAAATTTTTTTTTTCTTTTACCATTCTTCTGGAAAAATTCCTGCGAAAGCACATGGCTTTAGATGAAAAGATTTCAATTTAACACCACACACACAATAATTAAACTAATGATATCGAATGTATGTTCATTTCAGGTTAATATTCTTTTATTCGACAATTTTTTTGCATTTTTTTTGCAACCTTTTTCTCAAATTTTTAAAAATTCCTTGCTGATAGAAAAAATGAAAAGAACAGTATATTCAAAACCAGCTAAATTAAGGAAAATAACTTATCAGAAGGAAATTAAAAAAAACTTTTGAAAAGTTGCTATTCTCAAGCGTGTATTATGTTTTAAGTGAAGAAATAGCAGTGGACCACTAGGGTATTTAAAATTTAGTTCCTAAACTCAACACTAGATGGCGATAGGTTATTTTTTCACTTTTTTTTTTCACTACCACCGACCCCAAACCTGCATATACTTCCACCTGTCTCTCAAGGTCGTTCGTTCCCTTCACTACTTTCGGCGGAAGGTTAAAAAAAATGCGACGTGAAAAAATGCAAGGCATTTCGGGCCTGTTGGTTGAAACAATTACGTGAAGAATGTGGTGTTTACAATCCGAATCCTTATCGTTCCATCAGCCAAATTCTTTTTTCATTTTGAAATTATTAGTATCTTGTCATGTTACTGAGGTTAAAAGTAATTCCTAATATTTGGAAATTGTGCAACTTAAATATTAATAAGTATATAACATTTAGAAGAAAAATATTCGCATTTTTTTATCTGTTACAACAATGTGTTGAATTATCTGTTTGAGTCATACTTTTTCAGAATCGTAAACATGTAGCGTCTGATGTCCATTGTATTTCAGGTGCATAGTAAATTTTTTAAATATATATATAAATAAATACCTCCTCAAGCAGCTGCTTGCCACAGAGGTCTGTAAATTGAAATTTAATATGTTTTATATATCTGACTTACCTCCAGTGATTAAATTGAGCGACCAAAATTGAAAAAGCCGTTTTTATAAAGAATTTTGTATTATATAGATTATAAACATTCCATTCCAATCAGTAACCATATTATTTTGATCTGATCATTATTTGCTATGTACAGTCGCTCAAAAAAATATCCGAACACTATGGTTGATTACAGAATTCAGGAAAAATATCTGGCAGCGATTATTTTAGAAATTAGTGATCTGGCACCTTCTTGTCACGTGACACGAAGGTTGCCAGATCATAACTGTGCATCGGACATACCCTGTGATATAGAACCATATCCTGTGCACGTTAAAGAACACGCTGGATGGACTTGACGGGAGGCTACCATCTGTCTCCCAACAGCTGTTCATTGATTCCTTTCTATGGCCGCCGTCCGTCACATGGGACGTTAAGCCGTGGCTCCGTGTGCGGGAGAGCCATACCCTGTGCACGTTAAAAAACACGCTGGATGGCCTTGACGGGAGACTACCATCTGTCTCCCAACAGCTATTCCAGTGGGTCCCCTCCCCCAACCTTCTCTGAGCCCTGCCATCCTCTCAGATCTTCTACTGTGGCATATAAACTGACAGGCTCCTGTCAGACCTCTGTGGCAAGCAGATGCTTGAGGAGGTATTTATTTTAATTTTTTTTTATTTTATCTATAATAGAAAAGAAACTGTCTTTAGCATGCATTATTTTTCATCGGGAAATCAACCTCGACGCTTCAAATTTTCAGCGAATGTTTCTGATTGTGGTCCTGGTTGCACTGTCAAATTTCAAGTCGAAATTCAAAAAGGGGGCTTGCTAGAAGCAAAAATATTTGGCAAACTATTCCTACGAGAAACGATAATCACTGTTAAATTTATTGTTGCCATTTACTGCTCCCTAACTGTGAACGTAATAATCATAATAGCATTCAAATCTGCTGCCTTTGCCAGATCCACCACCTCCCCAAAATCATTATTATATTAACGTGTCTCATTGCAAGTGGGAGACCTGATTTTGTTCGACTCAAGACGGGCTCGCACATGGGAGTCAAACTGGGCGCAATTTGGTAGTTGACCTTTTCGGTCAAGAATATCGGGAATCACAGAGTACCAAGAACTGTCGAAAAACACGTGATTCTGGGAGACGTGGGTTCGTATCCGATTCAGCACGAAACTAAAACGTTTCAGCAAATTACTTTAAGGAAATAAAAATCTCTGTAGTTTGCGTAGAAACGAAGCCACGGGTTATGAGATTGCTCGCTGATGTCAGCGTCAGCAACGCGGAACGATTTTTCCTGTTGATTGTCTGCTAAAAACTTCTGACGTTGGGGCAGGAGGTTCTCATAAAAATAACCTAAAATACAGTTGATGCTGTATTACCTTTTAGTGGCATTTTTTTGCACACATTGGAGCCAAATAGCCAGGTCACAAGGACTCCGAGAGCTCAGAGAAAGTTGGAAGAGAGGACCCACTGGAACAGCTTTTTGGAGACAGATGGTAGCCTCCCGTTCTCTCCGTGTCCACTTCCTCTCCGTGTTCTTTAATGTGCACAGTGTATGGATTTTTTTCGCACACGGAGCCACGGCTGAATGTCCTATCCGACGGACGGTGGCCTTTTCAAGTCCATCGTTAACCCTTACTGACCGAGGCAGGGAGTTTTGTGGAAATAAATCTGAATGTTGGCTCAGGTGGAACTCGAACCTGAGAAATGTGGATTACAGTCTGGAGAGCTACCGACTGAGCCACCCCCCCTCCCCTTTTAGTAGAGTGAAAAACAGAATGTAAAGATTAAAACTGATAGCCGGGCAGCTCTAGGTGCAGTCGTCCAATGCCTAATAATTAAATGCATAACACTTTCGATTGCAGTATGTATTTTGGATATTTCATTCCAAATAATCATCTGCCAATTTATCACTGACGTAGCAAAAATCTGAATCAGAAATAAAAGATCGATTCCAAAATCGAATGTTGCAACAAATAATTGCTATACATAACAAAATAAACAAAAACACATTAATCGGTTATGACACACCTTAATAAGTGGAAACTAAAAAGCCGAAATGTGTGTGCTAATATCACTTACATAAATCAAATTAATTTCGAAAGACTATCAATCGATCAACATTCATTTTTTAATGGATCGAAACCAGTTTTAACATCCCTATCTTCCTTTGAAGTTGATTTGAATCAATGATTTATCATTTGCAGTTTGTTAATTTTTAGATCTCAGGGCCTTCACAGGTATATAGGTAGTTATCGAATTTTATAATAATTTAGTAGTTTTTTTGTGGCAACCTCCTTTTACTTGTAGACGAAGTTATCTCCTGAAAATCGTTTGTTTCTCCGTTTTTGAGTGGAAGATATATGTAATCTTATAGACTGCCAAAAATATTAAGATAATATTCATGCTATGTGAATGGGAATGTATATTCAAAGCTTTCCTAAAATATGCATTTAATGGGAAAATGTAAGGTAAGGTAAATTAAAGTTCATAATCAAATCCACTTAAATCGAAATTTTTAACAATTTTGTTACAGAATTTCAGCGATATTTAATTGATAATACCCTTGTATGACTTCGAAATAACTAAACGGATAATAAATGAACTTATTAATAAATATATATATTATTTATGAGTAATAAATAAAATCTGAAATATTCATCACTTTATATACAAATGAATTAACAAAAGACTAATTACTGTTGTAGTGTATTAATGACAAATATTTAAAGAATATAACACTCTAATTTTTAAATGCAACATTTTGTACACAACAAATTATGGTACTTACGTATTAACGCCACCGCAGCAGAAGTTGCGGTTATGATGGGGCGGGGGTGGCTCAGTCGGTAGCGCGCCAGGCTCGTAATCTGTAGTTCCCAGATTCGAGTCCCAGTTGGGTCAGCGTTGAGATTTATCTCCGCAAAATTTCCCCGCCCTGCCCACGGTCAGTAGGGGACACCGATGGGCTTGGAAAGGCCGCCGTCCGTTGGATGGGACGTTAAGCCGTGGCCTCGTGTGCGGGAGAGCCATACCCTGTGCACGTTAAAGAACACACTGGTTGGCCTTGACGGGAGGCTACCATCTGTCTCCCGACAGCTGTTCCAGTGGGTCCCCTCCCCCAACCTTCTCTGAGCCTTCGGGGTCCTTGTGACCTGGCCATTTAGCCCATGGTGTGCAAAAAAGTGCCGCTCAGAGGTAAAACAACCCAACCCAATCGTATCATTGCACGACATGTTTAACAAAAACAACACTACTTTTAACAACAGAAGTCAGCCCGATTATTCGCAAAAATACCAGCACACAAGTAAAGTCGCCCAAACTACAACTTATATAAAACTCTTTTCCAAACTTGTACAATCGCTCAAAAAAGTATCCGAACGCTACAGTTGATTACTTTTTAAATATTTTTCCCGAATTCTGTGATCAACCATAGCTTTCGGATACTTTTTTGAGCGACTGTACACTTTTTGAACTAAACTGTTCCATTGTAAACATGGCGCATTTTACAGTACATGCCGCATCTCGTGATACAATAATCACGTTTTTTAATTCGTGCTCGTGAATATGTTTCAATACTTATTCAATATTTAAAGTTATCGAACCTAGAATATTTCACAAGAGTTATATCCGTCATAAGAATTGACCCCAGAAATTAATTAAAATTTAATTATTGTTTAAAACCATTTAAGAGAATGAATGTATGCTTCAGAAGTTTACGTAATGATTATTTCGATATTAGACTATTATGAATGATTTTTTTATAAAACATGATAATTTATTTTTAAATATTCCTGCATCTATAACTTTTTATATACCAAAGGGATATTTTATAGCTCTCCTAAAATATGCATTTAAATACCTTCAGTCACATTTTTCCATTAAATGCATATTTTATAATTTACAGAGCCTGAATTTAGGTTCCCATTCACATAACATGGGAATTCTCTATAACATTTTGTTAGATTGAGTTGGGTTGTTTTACCTTTGAGCGGCACTTTTCCGCACACAATGGGCTAAATGGCCAGGTTGCAAGGACCCCGAGGGGTCCTTGAGGGCCCAGATAAGGTTCGGGACAGGGGACCCATTGGAAAAACTGTTCCGAGACAGATGGTAACCTTCCGTCAAGGCCATCCAGCGTGTTCTTTAACGAGTACAGGGTATGGCTCTCCAGCACACAGGGCCACGGCTTGACGTCCATCCAGGCAGCTTTTCCAAGCCCCCACTGGTGTCTTCTAATGACTAAGAGCAGTGTGGGGAGTTTTGCAGAGATAAATCTTAAAGTTGGCCCAGGCGGGACTCGAACCTGGGAACTGTAGATTACGAGTCTGGCACGCTGCCGACTGAGCCTCCCCCATTTTGGTAGAACACCTCATAAAATTTATAGAAATATAATTTTTCCCTTTTATTTAGTATATTTTGCAAACATGATAACAGGAAACTAGATGCTTTTGATTCTAGATGCTTACGCAGTATCTTGGGCATTAGGTGGTTCAATTTTGTAACTAATGAGGTTAGACAAAGGAGTCGACAACCTCCTCTGAGCAGCATATTCTGCAGATAGAGACTCCGTTGGTTTGGCCATGTTGCCCGTATGAATGATTATAGATTGGCGAATAGGGTTAAGAACAGTGTGCCTAAAGGCCTCAGAAAGAGGGGGATACCTAGGATGCGGTGGGCAGACAATGTCAAACAGGACCTTGTTAGAATTGGTGTGCAGTGGCCAGATGCAGCAGATATAGCTCAGGACAGACATGTTTGAAGAATTAAACTGCACGGTCTGGTTGGACCTCTGTAGCCCATGGCTGCTTGAGGATGATGATGATGATTAAACTAAATTCTTATCTCGTAGCAATTATTCAATATTATGAGAATTCGCCGATATTAACCACATCATGTATGAATGTTTCGAAACGACGTTAATATAATTACTACGTTAAGTATTTTACTACGTTAAAAACAGATTCGTTTTTATATTACACTTAGGTATTGGACAAGAAATTAATGCAATAAAAGAAGCTACGCTAACTAACAAGGATACTTGAGAACTTCCTCTTTGCACGTTTGTTTCTGAATTGATTTTAAGGCTGTTATAGCATAAAACTGCAGTTTAATCGTATTAGTAATTGCTTCGGGGCATCATTAGAACTTCGCTGTAACCAAACAAGACTTTATTTAATGATCGGAGAAATTATGTGCCTAAATGCAATAATCTCCTCTTTATGTTGTAGAGGAATATGCTAATTTGTATGAAATAATCTGTTTATGAGTAATTTATATTTATGAGACAAAAGAACTTATACTCGCTGGATTTATAGATTTCATTATTTACAAAAAAAGGATATTTTGATAAGAATTTTAATGCTTCATTATAGGTTGTTGGGTTATATATTTATTATACACTAAAATGCCAAAATATTAAAGTTGGGTTGTTTTACCTCTGAGCGGCACTTTTTTGCTCACCATGGGCTAAATGGCCAGGTCACCAGGACCCCGAAGGTTCAGAGAAGGTGGGGGGTGGGGACCCACTGGAACAGCTGTTGGGAGACAGATGGTAGCCTCCTGTCAAGGTCATCCAGAGTGTTTTTAACGTGCACAGGGTATGGTTCTCCTGCACACGGAGCCACGGCTTAACGTCCCATCCGACGGACGGCGGCCTTTCCAAGCCCATCTGTGTCCCCTACTGACCGTGGGCAGGGCTGGGAAATTTGGGGAGATAAATCTCAACACTGACCCAGCTGGTACTCGAACCTGGGAACTCCAGATTACGAGCCTGGCGCGCTACCGACTGAGCCCCCCCCCCCCCCCAAAAAAAAAAAAAATTAAAAAAATAAAATGAAAAATATTAGAAACTTTCTATTATTTTGGTATTAGGAATCTAACTTCGAAGCTCTATAATATCTGAAATATGCATTTAATGGAAAATGTGACTGAGGTTAAATTAAAGATCATAATCAAATCTATTTAAATCTCGATTCTCGACAATATTTATTCAGTATTAAAATACACTGCTCACAAAAATTAGGGGATATTTCAAAATGAATATGAAGCGATAATATATCCTCTAATTTTTGTGAGCAGTATAGTTATGGAAGCTGGAATATTGCACCACTTCACCTGGGAAATAAACTAAGTAATAAATGTTGTTTCAAACTATTTAAAGCAGTAAATACCTGCTTCAGAAGTTTGCATAATGTTATTTCCATATTTTAAGTTTTTGAATGATTTTTTGAAACAAGATAATTTGTTTTTAAATATTTTATGTGTTGTAATTAAATATTATTCTCTTCTATTTCCCAATCATCAGTGGCGCAGTCGGTAGCGCGCCAGGCTCGAAATCTGTAGTTTCCAGGTTCGAGTCCCAGCCGGCTCTGCCCACGGTCAGTAGGGGACACGATGGGTTTGGATAAGGCCGCCTTCGGTCGGATGAGACGTAAAGCCGTGGCCCCGTGTGCTGGAGAGCCATACCTTGTGCACGTTAAAGAACACGCTAGATGGCCTTGACGGGGGGGGGGGGTCTACCATCTGTCTCTCAACAGAGTGGGTTCCAACTCCAGTGGGTTCCCTCCCCCAACCTTCTCTGAGACTTCGGGGTCCATGTGACCTGGCCATTTCGCCCATGGTGTGCAAAAAAAAGTGCCGCTCAGAGGTAAAACAACCAGCCCAATCATCAATTAGTAAGAATTTTTAATATTAGAGGGTATTAAATGCAAAAAAAAATTAAAAATTAATTATCTTTGGTTTGGTTGTTTTACCTATGAGCGCACAACTATTTTTGCACATAATGGACTGAATGACTAAGTCACAAGGATCCCCAGAGCTCAGAGACGATTGGGGGAAGTGGAGCCACTGGAGAGATGTTAGGAGACACATGGTACAGTCGCTCAAAAAAGATCCGAACACTACGGTTGATTACAGAATTCAGAAAAAATATCTGGCAACGATTTTTTTAGAACTTTTTTAGCAACCTTCGTGTCACTGATTACAGAATTCAGAAAAAATATCTGGCAACGAATTTTTTAGAACTTTTTTAGCAACCTTCGTGTCACTGATTACAGAATTCAGAAAAAATATCTGGCAACGATTTTTTTTAGAAATTTTTTAGCAACCTTCGTGTCACTGATTACAGAATTCAGCAAAAATATCTGGCAACGATTTTTTTTAGAAATTTTTTAGCAACCTTCGTGTCACGTGACACGAAGGTTGTTAAAAAAATTTCTAAAAAAAATCGTTGCCAGATATTTTTTCTGAATTCTGTAATCAACCGTAGTGTTTGGATACTTTTTTGAGCGACTGTACTCTCCAATAACATTAGAGGGTAGGACTCTCATGTACATGGAAACGCGGCTTAACGTTCTCATCCGACGTACTTCGGGTTTTCGAAGCCCTTAGGTGTTTCCTACTGACCGGGAGCAGGGAGGAGAGTTTTGCGAAGATAAATTCAATACTGGCCCAGCTGGGACTCGAACCTCAGAACTTCAGATTACGAGTCTGACGCGCTACCACATAAAATGAGATTGTACCTAATAAAGCGGGCGCTGAGCGTTTATCTAAATTGGACGTTAATCTCGATTTTCTACAGTTGATGTTTTAACTACATCCGCCAAAAGTCAATGTAACAGCATTCAAAAGAAATCTAAAGTCCTGCTGTTCATGAGAAAAAACGATAAAAAAAAAGAATTTTCTTAACTTATGGTTTCAAAATAGTGACGGTTAAATTATTCTTGCTCTGACCTTGAAACTCGATTGGTCAAAATTTATGAGTTGACTTGAAAAACACCTTTCAAAACTGACTCTGAGAGACTCAAATTATGTCACCTGGTGCTTGTTGTGGGAGGACTGCAATTAGGAGATTAAAAATCATCAGTTGTTCTCTCAGGTCAAGGTCCTGTCACATTTGATTCTTTTCATCCTCAATCCTTTCTTGCATCGTACTTGGTTTTTATCGTCACCTGAATTCAGTCCTCCATTGAAGCTGGGCATTGTGACATCGTCAGTAATCTTTACCTTGAAGGGTTGGGTTGGGTTGTTTTACCTCTGAGCGGCACTTTTTTGCACACCATGGGCTAAATGGCCAGGGTTGGGTTGTTTTACCTCTGAGCGGCACTTTTTTCCACACCATGGGCTAAATGGCCAGGTCACATGGACCCCGAAGGCTCAGAGAAGGTTGGGGGAAGGGACCCACTGGAACAGCTGTTGGGAGACAGATGGTAGCCTCCCGTCAAGGCCATCCAGCGTGTTCTTTAACGTGCACAGGGTATGGCTCTCCCGCACAGGGGGACACGGCTTAACGTCCCATCCGACGGACGGCGGCCTTTCCAAGCTCATCGGTGTCCCTTACTGACCGTGGGCAGGGCGGGGAATTTTGCGGAGATAAATCTCAACTCTGATCCAGCTGGGACTCGAACCTGGGAACTACAGATTACGAGCCTGGCGCGCTACCGACTGAGCCACCCCCGCCCCTTACCTTGAAGGACTTTACATTTTCATCCCCCACCCGCCGTCTAACCCCATCTACTTTGGATATGGTTGCAAAAAAAAAGCGTGTGAGCAGTTCAGCTTTATTAGCTTTTACGAATTTTCTTCATCTCAAAGCAGTACTCAAAGTGTGGTTCTCGATAATCTTTGGAAGCTCTGATAGTTTTATATTTGCTAGTATTTTTAGTGATTTATTTTTCTAATATTATGTAAGACTGTGTTTATTATATATATGAGAAGAAGTGTTTTGTAATAACTGCATTAAATGCAAAATGAAAATTATGTTCTATTTCATCCTATTTAAATTATTTTAAGCTATTTAAATTCATCAAATTTAACTGCAGTCGCTCAAAAAAGTATCCGAACATTATGGTTGATTGCAGAATTCAGAAAAAAATATCTGGCAGCGATTTTTTTTAGAAATTAGTGATCAGGCAACCTTCGTGTCACGTGATTACAGAATTGAGGAAAAATATCTGGAGCGTGTACAGCAACTGTACACGCTCCAGTTACCGTTCACAGCAAACTGGAGCGTGTGCAGTTACTGCACACGCTCCAGTTTGCTGTGAACGGTAACTGCACACGCTCAATATTTCCGTGAGTGAGCCCACACGATCTAGTATCAAAATAATATGACCACTTACAGTCGTTCAAAAAAGTATCCGAACACTATGGTTGATTGCAGAATTCAGAAAAAAATATCTGGCAGCGATTTTTTTAGAAATTAGTGATCAGGCAACCTTCGTGTCACGTGATTACAGAATTCAGGAAAAATATCTGGAGCGTGTACAGCAACTGTACACGCTCCAGTTACCGTTCACAGCAAACTGGAGCGTGTGTAGTTACTGCACACGCTCCAGTTTGCTGTGAACGGTAACTGCACACGCTCAATATTTCCGTGAGTGAGCCCACACGATCTAGTATCAAAATAATATGACCACCTACAGTCGTTTAAAAAAGTATCCGAACACTATGGTTGATTGCAGAATTCAGAAAAAAATATCTGGCAGCGATTTTTTTTAGAAATTAGTGATCAGGCAACCTTCGTGTCACGTGACACGAGGGTTGCCTGATATTTTTTCTGAATTCTGTAATCAGCCATAATGTTCGGATACTTTTTTGAGCGACTGTAAAATTATGGAAACTTGAATTTATTGAAATTCATGTAATTTCGATTTTCAATTATTTTTCGTCCATTGTAAAATTATTAAATTTTGATTATTTAACAGAAGTAATGCCAGATATAAAACTGTACATCACAATTTAATTAAAGTTCAGCTAAAAATATTCTTTTCAACGATTTATTGGAATAAGCGCTGTGTAATATTATATAAATAAATTCATAAATATTGAAAGAATTCTTTACATAAATCTCTTAACATTTATGTAAAGAATTCTTTCAATATTTATCAACTGTGTACAGTCGGTCAAAAAAGTATCCGAACACTATAGTTGATTACAGAAAGGAGTGTAACTCAAATCCACGTCTCCCAGTTAAGTTGGGTTGTTTTACCTCTAAGTGTCTCTTTTCTTTTGCACACAATGGGCTAAATGGCCAGGTTGGGTTGTTTTATCTCTGAGCAGCACTTTTTGCACACCATGGGCTAAATGGCCACGTCACATGGACCCCGAAGGCTCAGAGAAGGTTGGGGGAGGGGACCCATTGGAAAAGCTATTGGGAGACTGATGGTAGCCCCCCGTCAAGGCCATCCAGCGTGTTCTTTAACGTGCACAGGGTATGTCTCTCCCGCACACGGGGCCACGGTTTTACGTCTCATCCGACGGACGGCGGCCTTTCCAAGCCCATCGGTGTCCCCTACTGACTGTGGATAGGGCGGGGAATTTTGCGGAGATAAATCTCAACGCTGACCCAGCTGGGACTCGAACCTGGGAACTACAGATTACGAGCCTGGCGCGCTACCGACTGAGCCACCCCCGCCCCCTAAATGGCCAGGTCGCAAGGATCCTGAGGACTCTGAGAAGGTTAAGGGAAGGGGACCCGCTGAACTGCTGTTACGAGACAGATAGTAGCCTCCTGTCAAGGCCATTCAGCGTGTTCTTTAACGTGAAGAGATCATGGCTCTCCCAAACACGGGGCCATGACTTAACGTCGCCTCCGACGGACGAAGGACGGCCTTTCAAAGGACATCGGTCTCCCCATTCCAACCGAGGGCAGGTTTTTTTTGCGGAGCTAAATCTCAACAGTGGTCCAGGTGGGACTCGAACCTGGGCGCTGCAGAATACGAGCGCAGCGTGCTACTGAGTGAGCCCCCCCCCCCTTCACTAAGATACATGCTGAGTGTTCTGACCATTGTCAGATATTAACTAATTTTTTGTGTATTTAGTCGCTTTTAACACATTTTTATGGTATTACGTGCAATTCAATAATTTACTTAGAGTAAACGAAAACCATTTGCACCTATTTTATTTCTTCTATCACTAATTTCTGAAAAAATCGTTGCCAGATATTTTTTCTGAATTCTGTAATCAACCATAGTGTTCGGATATTTTGTTGACCGACTGTACACAGTTGATAAATATTGAAAGAATTCTTTACATAAATGTTAAGAGATTTATGTAAATAATTCTTTCAATATTTATGAATTTATTTATATAATATTACACAGCTCTTATTCCAATAAATCATTGAAAAAATATTTTTAGCTGGACTTTAATTAAATTGTGATGTATAGTTTTATATCTGGCATTACTTCTGTTAAATAATCAAAATTTAATAATTTTACAATGGACGAATAATAATTGAAAATCGAGATTACATGAATTTCAATAAATTCAAGTTTCCATAATTTTACAGTCGCTCAAAAAAGTATCCGAACATTATGGCTGATTACAGAATTCAGAAAAAATATCTGGCAACCCTCGTGTCACGTGACACGAAGGTTGCCTGATCACTAATTTCTAAAAAAATCGCTGCCAGATATTTTTTTTTCTGAATTCTGTAATCAACCGTAGTGTTCGGATACTTTTTTGAACTACTGTACGTGAATTACAGAGACGGAATTGATAAAATGACTAGATAATTTTCTACAGCTTTTGCATAATTTAAGCCGTCCCATGGCCGAGTGGTTAGCACGCTTGGCTACTGATCTAAGGGACCTGGGTTCGAGCTCCGGGTAAGGCATGGATGTGTGTGTTGTGTTTTTCTGCTGAGGTCCTGCCATCCTCACAGACCTTCTACTATGGCATATAAACTGTCAGACCTCTGTGGCAAGCAGCTGCTTGAGGGGGTATTTTTTTTTGCATAACTTGTTTAGTTTATTATTCATACGGATGTAGTTTAGAGTTTTTTTGACTAATTGTAATATGATGTTCATCCCAAGTGTCGAAAAAAAAAAAACTTACAGCCTTAACAAAAATATTAAATTTTCGTGTTTCGTTGAAAGATTCTAACTAATTTTGAAGCTCTATAACTTTTAAAATACGCCTTGAATGGAAAAATGTAATAGAACATAAATTCAAGATCACAATTAAATCTATTTAATCTCGATTTCCAACAAAATTCGTCCACCGAGTGGTTAGCGCGCTTGGTTTCTGATCGACAGGACCTGGGTTCGAGCCCCCGGGTAAGGCATGGTTGTGTGTATTGTTTTTCTGCTGAGGTCCTGCCATCCTCTCAGACCTTCTACTCTGGCATATAAACTGACAGGCTCCTGTCAGACCTCTGTGGCAAGCAGCTGCTTGAGCGGGTATTTATTTTTTTTATTTAACAGTAAATTTTAGGAGTTTGCGTAATGATTATTTCAGTGTTAGACTGTTATTAATGATTTTTATAAAACAGGATAATTTATTGTTAAATATTCCAGTTTCCATAACTCTTAAAATACTAAAAGGAAAAATTTTAAAAATCGAGATTTAAATAGATTTGATTATAATTTTTATTTTCAGTCACATATTTCTATTAAATGCATGTTTTAGAAGTTATAGAGCTTCGAAGTTAGATTTTTATTAGCATGAAATCGGAATTCTCTAAGATTTTGCCGCAAAATTCCATATATATCCTTATATATATATATCTTATAGAATCCCTTCGGAATTCTCTAAGATTTTGCCCCTACCGCCCCACGGTCAGTAGGGGACACCGATGGGCTTGGAAAGGCCGCCGTCCGTCGGATGAGACGTTAAGCCGTGGCGCCGTGTGCGGGAGAGACATACCCTGTGCACGTTAAAGAACACGCTGGATGGTCTTAACGGGAGGCTACCATCTGTCTCCCAACAGCTGTTCCAGTGGGTCCCCTCCCCCAACCTTCTCTGAGCCTTCGGGGTCCATGTGACCTGGCCATTTAGCCCATGGTGTGCAAAAAAGTGCCGCTCAGAGGTAAAACAACCCAAACTCTAAGATTTTGATAAGACAGTTTATATATTTTGGCGTATATTTCTTAAAATTTCACTATTTTCCATTTGAGCTCTTACTTTCTAAAAAATCTCCGCTGCAGTAGCCTAGTGTAGGAAATTAATGGTCAGTAGATTCTAAAGAGGGGGGAAGGCAATGAGAGGGAAGGTCAGCTATGGAGATGGGGGGTCAGAAATAAGTCTCACGGGTATCTCCGCACCTTCCTGGGTCCAACCGTCGATGGAGACCCATCCAAGGAATCCTTCAACCTTGAACCCGGTCTGCTTTAAAAATCACCCTTCTTTGACCCCTCCTGCTGACCCCCTTGTGGAAAACCGCTTCCGCCGGAGGGAGTTCGCAGAAAATTTTCACAGTAAGCTTTTCATTGTGCTTATTACAAAGGCACGTCAAAATGAGGAGTAAAAGCAGGGAAGTGAAGATATTCTCGTTCAGCTGACCCCTTCTTCCGTACGGTTCCCTTTCAAAGTGTTTGACCCCTTTCTTTTAGAAGTCTCGTGGGTACGGTAAAGTATAAAAAAAACCCTCTCTTTTCCTTGCAGGCCGCTCTCCGTGGGGTCGGGATGAGAAAAAGGGGGAAGACGCCGAGTGTGGTGAGGGGGTGAGTAGTTGAGTTACCCCTCAACGTTCCAACTCGCTGGCTCCTGTGGTCCTCTTATCAGACATGACATCGTGGGGTCGATGTCCTGGCGAAGCCGGCTGGCCAGACGGGAGCATCCACTGCGGGCAAGGGGTGGGGACGGATGCCCGCCAGAGCAGCAAGGGTTGGTGCTGGGAAGGGACCAGCCGAATTCGGTGGGACCAATCAGCTGTCATTATGGAATGCCAAGCGCGCACCTCACGTGACGCAAGGAAGACGGTTGCCGTGAGATGGCGTTACTGGCACTCCTGAGTTTAAAGTGCTTTTTCAAAGAGATCGGAACACGAAAAATTTTGGAGAGATGGAGTTTTAGGCACGTCGCCAGAAACTTTTGCTTGAGGGGGGGGGGGGTGTAAGAGGGGATTGTTAAAGAGGGGAAAGTGTAGAAAGAACGCCCTGCTTTAAAGTGTTTCTTCGAAGAAAGTGGAATACGAAGCTTTGGAAAGGAAGTTTTAGAAACTAAGCCAGAAATTTTCTTTTTATTATCATTTATTTAGCTATTTTTTTTGGGGGGGAGGGGGTGGCTGTCTCGAAGTGATAAATCGATATAGTCACAATATTTTTAATACTTCTCATAAATATTTTGTTTTATCACCGAACAGCACTTTTTTTCCCACACACTGGGATAAATGAACAGGTCACAAGGACCCCCAAAGGCTCAGAGACCGTTGAGGAAAGGGACTCGTTGCACAACTATCAACAGACAAATGATAACTACCGTTAAGGCCATCCATCGTGTTATTTAATGTGCAGAGGCTATGGCTCTCTCTCTCAGATAGGACCACGGCTTTACTTATTATCCGACGGACGGTGGCCTTTCCAAGCCAATCGATCTCCCCTACTGAGAGAGTACAGTCGCTCAAAAAAAGTATCCAAACGCCATGGTGGATTACAGAATTCAGAAAAAGAATCTGGCAACGATTTTTTTTAGAAATTAATGATCTGGCAACCTTCGTGTCACGTGATTGCAGAATTCAGGGAAAATATCTGGAGCGTGTACAGCAACTGTAGACGCTCCAGTTTGCTGTGAACGGTAACTGCACACGCTCCAGTTTGCTGTGAACGGTAACTGCACACGCTCCAGTTTGCTGTGAACGGTAACTGCACACGCTCAATATTTCCGTGAGTGAGTCCACGCGATCTAGTATCAAAATAATATGACCACCTACAGTCGCTCAAAAAAAAGTATCCGAACGCCATGGTGGATTACAGAATTCAGAAAAAAATCTGGCAACGATTTTTTTTAGAAATTAGTGATCTGGCAACCTTCGTGTCACGTAATTACAGAATTCAGGAAAAATATCTGGAGCGTGTACAGCAACTGTACACGCTCCAGTTACCAGTGTGCAGTAACTGCACACGCTCCAGTTTGCTGTGAACGGCAACTGGAGCATGTACAGTTGCTGTACACGCTCCAGATATTTTTCCTGAATTCTGTAATCACGTGACAGGAAGGTTGCCAGATCACTAATTTCTAAAAAAAATCTTTGGCAGATTTTTTTTCTGAATTCTGTAATCCACCATGGCGTTTGGATTCTTTTTGAGTTTCTGTACAGGGTGACGGTTTATCGAAGATAATCTCAACACTGACCCAGGTGGGATTCGAACCTGGGAGCTGCAGATTACGGTGTGTGAAGGCTACCGTATCAGTGGCAGTTTAAGATATTGAAGACACCAGGAAAATTTACGAATGTAATTGCGGTTCTTCTAAACGGTACGAGAATTACTGCAACAATACTAAATGCATGAAAGTTTAATATAATGTTAAATTCAGTGAGATGAAAGTTTAGCGTGAGTTCATAAATAGCACAAATGTATACCACTAAAGTGTGAATGATGTAATTACAACGACATAGTATTATTACAAATTAATCAATTTTATCTAAACATAGGTACTTCTATTTCTTCCGCAAAATTCCCCGCCCTGCCCACGGTCAGTAGGGGACACCGATGGGCTTGGAAATGCCGCCGTCCGTCGGATGGGACGTTAAGCCGTGGCTCCGTGTGCGGGAGAGCCATACCCTGTGCACGTTAAAGAACACGCTGGATGGCCTTGACGGGAGACTACCATCTCTCTCCCAACAGCTGTTCCAGTGGGTCCCCTCCCCCAACCTTCTCTGAGCCTTCGGGGTCCATGTGACCTGGCCATTTAGCCCATGGTGTGCAAAAAAGTGCCACTCAGAGGTAAAACAACCCAAACCATAGGGGCGGGGGTGGCTCAGTCGGTAGCGCGTCAGGCTCGTAATCTGTAGTTCCCAGGTTCGAGTCCCATCTGGGTCAGCGTTGAGATTTATCTCCGCAAAACTCCCCGCCCTGCCCACGGTCAGTAGGGGACACCGATGGGCTTGGAAAGGCCGCCGTCCGTCGGATGGGACGTTAAGCCGTGGCATCGTGTGCACGTTAAAGAACACGCTGGGTGGCCTTGACGGGAGGCTACCATCTGTCTCCCAACAGCTGTTCCAGTGGGTCCCCTCCCCCAACCTTCTCTGAGCCTTCGGGGTCCATTGGACCTGGCCATTTAGCCCATGGTGTGCAAAAAAGTGCCGCTCAGAGGTAAAACAACCCAACCTATACATGTGAAACGTTTAACATTGATCTCCCCTGATGATAGAGGACAAACTTTACCGTTGATTCGTCTTCTCCATCGGAACCATGTTTCATCTGAAATCAAATATCCTTTTACATAGCATTAAAAATAAAATATAAATACCCCCTCAAGCAGCTGCTTGCCACAGAGGTCTGACAGGAGCCTGTCAGTTTATATGCCGTAGTAGAAGGTCTGAAAAACGACACAAACAGCCATGCCTTACCCGGGGCTCGAACCCAGGTCCCTTAGATCAGTAGCCAAGCGCGCTAACCACTCGGCCATAGGACGGCTAACATAGCATTACACAACACTAATTTAATACACTATCCCCTTCTTCCTTTTACAACTCCACTATCTCTTTGCTTTCTTTCACACTTCTCACTATATTTTTAAAGCATTCTCGTTCTAAACAGTTTATAACGTAAATCGTCACGCTAAGTATGGGAGAGCGTTCACCATACACCTGTCACATGCCATGTTCGCGCGTTCATCTGTTGTAACAATAACTGTATTTGACGTCCTGAAAGTTGCCATACCAGGCTGTGTAATTGATTAGGTCAATTCCCACACAAACGCAATATCTTGAATACATCCAGAAAATATATGAGATGACCATTGCCATTGGTCATTCCAGATATCTTTTGGATGGTTTCACGATATTGCAGCTCTGTGGATTAGGACATTTGGCATGGGTTGGATTGGGTTGTTTTACCTCTGAGCGGCACTTTTTTGCACACCGTGGGCTAAATGGCCAGGTCACATGGACCCCGAAGGCTCAGAGAAGGTTGGGGGAGGGGACCCACTGGAACAGCTGTTGGGAGACAGATGGTAGCCTCCCGTCAAGGCCATCCAGCGTGTTCTTTAACGTGCACAGGGTATGGCTCTCCCGTACACGGGGCCAAGGCTTAACGTCCCATCCGACGGACGGCGGCCTTTCCAAGCCCATCGGTGTCCCCTACTGACCGTGGGCAGGGCGGGGAATTTTGCGGAGATAAATCTCAACGCTGACCCAGCTGGGACTCGAACCTGGGAACTACAGATTGCGAAGAAGGCGCGCTACTGACTGAGCCACCCCCGCCCCAAGAGAGGTATGGTCCGAATACTTGTTCCCGGGGTCCCTTTGTAATTAATAGAGCAAAATTAATAATTATCTTAAAAAATGTTATGATTTTTAGAGCCACATGTTTAGTGGAGATTTGTTGGGTTGGGTTGTTTTACCTCTGAGCGGCACGTTTTTGCACACCATGGGCTAAATGGCCAGGTCACATGGACCCCGAAGGCTCAGAGAAGGTTGGGGGAGGGGACCCACTGGAACAGCTGTTGGGAGACAGATGGTAGCCTCCCGTCAAGGCCATCCAGCGTGTTCTTTAACGTGCACAGGGTATGGCTCTCCCGCACACGGGGCCACGGCTTAACGTCCCATCCGACGGACGGCGGCCTTTCCAAGCCCATCGGTGTCCCCTACTGACCGTGGGCAGGGCGGGGAATTTTGCGGAGATAAATCTCAACGCTGACCCAGCTGGGACTCGAACCTGGGAACTACAGATTACGAGCCTGGCGCGTTACCGACTGAGCCACCCCCGCCCCGTCCATTGCAGGGAAATGCGCAAGTTTAGACTTGCAGCAGAAGGTTACGAACAACTTTAGACTTGCAGCAGTTTAGACTCTGCAGCGGAAGGGACT
Organism: Ryuthela nishihirai; assembly: GCA_038380435.1. Classification (NCBI taxonomy): domain Eukaryota; kingdom Metazoa; phylum Arthropoda; class Arachnida; order Araneae; family Heptathelidae; genus Ryuthela; species Ryuthela nishihirai. The sequence goes on along the minus strand of JAWZYU010000032.1, from coordinate 1,796,498 downwards.
TAGCCTTCCTTCGCTTGTCCCAACTAATTCGCACAGTATTGTAGTTAATAAATCTGATATGACAAAAGAATTTTCAATAAACTAAAATTTTAGAATGATCGAATTTATTTTTCTCAATGACGAATCTCTGATGTCTTATACTGAGAAATTCCTTCAATTCTAGCTTGAAAACGCCTCAGTCCCTAAAATGAGATATTAAGTTGTGGTCACGTGTGAAGGAGGGCCAAATCTGTCCAATTAAAGAATACACTGGATGGTCTTGAGGTAATGTTTCTACTTGTTATTTAATAGTTGCCCAGTGGATAGCGCGCCAAGCTCGTAATCTGTAGCTCCCAGGTTCGAGTCTCATCAGGGACAGTGTTGAGATTTATCTCCACTAAAAGGGGCCGGGGTGGCTCAGTTGGTAGCGCGCCAGGCTCGTAATCTGTAGTTCCCAGGTTCGAGTCCCAGCTGGGTCAGCGTTGAGATTTATCTCCGCAAAATTCCCCGCCCTGCCCACGGTCAGTAGGGGACACCGATGGGCTTGGAAAGGTCGCCGTCCGTCGGATGGGACGTTAAGCCGTGGCCCCGTGTGCGGGAGAGCCGTACCCTGTGCACGTTAAAGAACACGCTGGATGGCCTTGACGGGAGGCTACCATCTTTCTCCTAACAGCTGTTCCAGTGGGTCCCCTCCCACAACCTTCTCTGAGCCTTCGGGGTCCATGTGACCTGGCCATTTAGCCCATGGTGTGCAAAAAAGTGCCGCTCAGAGGTAAAACAACCCAACCCAACAAATCTCCACTAAACCTGCTTTACAGCGGGAAAGGTGACATGAGGGGCTTGAAAAGGCTATCGTCCGTTGGATGGGAGTATGCCCTGGCCCCATGTGCTGGGCAGCTGGATTCAGTGCACTTTAAAAAATATTCTGTATGGCTTTGATGGGAGGCTGTCATCTGTCTCCTAAAAGCTGTCCAATGGATCCTTTCCCCCAATCTTCTCTGAGCCATCGGGCCCTTGTGACCTGGTCATTAGCACATTGTGTGCAAAAAAAGTGCCGTGCAGAGGTAAAACAAACCAACATTACAAAACGCGCTGGATGACCTTGACGAGAGACTACCTCTGTCTCCTAACAGCTGTTCCAGTGGGTCCCCTCCACCAACCTCTCAGCCAGGGTATTTGTGACCTGGGCCAACCTCCAACCTCTCAGCCAGGGTACTTGTGACCTGGCTGTTTAGATCAGTGTGTGCAAAAAAGGGTCGCTCAGAGGTAAAACAACCCAATGTTAAAGAACACTCTTTATGGCTTTGATGGGAAGCTGTCACCTGTCTCCTAAAAGCTGTCTAGTTGGTCCCCTTCCCCAACCTTCTTTGCGTCATCGGTACCCTTGTGACCCGGCCATTTAGCTCATTGTGTGCAAAAACAGTGCCGCGCCTCTGCGCGGCACTGTTTTTGCACACAATGAGCTAAATGGCCGGGGTCTGTGGTTTTTAAACCAACATTAAAGAGCACGCTGAATGGCTTTGATAGGAGTAGTCTCTGTCTCCTAAGAGCTGTCCAATGGCTGTCCTAACAGCTGTCCATCTGAGCCATTGATGACCTTGTGATCTGGCCATTTAGCTCATTGTGTGCAAAAAAATTGCTGCAGAAGCATCATCAGAGGTAAAACAACCCAACTGTTTTTAAAAGTAGCAATTATCTCTGTAGATGTCGCGAATCTTGAAGCTGAAACACTCACTTTCATCGTTACCATAGCAACAGTTGTTCCGAGAGTCTTTAGTGGCAATCCGACTTTCATTGTTAAAATACCTGGTAATATCTTCTGGCCGCTGAAGGCGCTATTTTCGCTGAAACGGTGCGAAAATGCTTTGAGAGTCACTTTTACTAGCCACTTTCCGAAGAACACTTGTTCGCAATCTCAACCGTTTTTTCTTGCAGCAGTTCGATGATATTTGATAAACAGGTTAGTGAACTCTTGGGTCTGTGGTTTTCAAATACAATTAAATGAATTTCTGTATAAAGAGGTAGGATTTAATCAGCCCACATAAAACAATTATTTTTACAAGAAGTATGGTTGTGTTGGGCTATTTTACCTCTGACCGGCACTTTTTTTGCACACAATGGGCTAAATGGCCAGGTCACAAGGACCCCGAAGGCTCAGAGAAAATTATAGGAGGGGACCCACTGGAACAGCTGTTGAGAGACAGATGGTAGTCTCCCGTCAAAGCCATCCAGCGTGGTCATTAACATGCACAAGGTATGGCTCTCACGCACACGGGGTCGCGGTTTAACGTCCCATCAGACGGACGGCGCCTTTCCAAGGCCATCGGTGTCCCCTACTGACCATGGGCAGGGCGAGGAGTTTTGCAGAGATAAGTCTTAGCGCTGACCCAGCTGGGACTCGAACCTGGGAACTGTAGATAACGAGCCTGGCCCGCTACCGACTGAGCACCCCTGCCCCAACAGCTGTTAGGAGACAGATGGTATCCTCCTTCATGGCATCATCCAACATGTTTTTTAACGTGCACAGTGTATGGCTCTCACGCAACGTAGCCTCGGCTTTACGTCCCATCCGACGGACGGCGGCCTTTCCAAGCCCATCGGTGTCCCCTGCTGACCAGGCAGGGCAATGAGTTTGAAGGAGGTAAATCTCAACGTTGGCACAGGTGGAAATCGAACCTGGGTACTGTAGATTACGAGCCTGGCGCGCTAGTAACTGAGCTATCCCCTACCCTCGCAAAAAAAAGTATGCCGACTCGAATAATTTACTTAACAAACAATTGGATTAACTGTGTTGATGACTTATTACATATTGTCTTCTGCTAATAAATGCTGATAGAGCATAACATTAAATAACAGTTACATGGCATTCAAATCAATCATGTTTAAGTAGCGAAACATCGTAATTGACTTAGCACCAATGACGGAACTGGGCCGGGGCCGCCGGGCCAGTGCCCCAGGGATCTGATTGGTTTTCAAGAAACATTTTCTTAACGTAAATACTAGGTGAATATAAATCAAACTGGAACTGGAAGTGGTTAGAGATAAGAGAGGTATGTTGGGTAGGGTTGTTTTACCTCTGAGCGGCACTTTTTTGCACACCATGGGCTAAATGGTCAGGTCACATGGACCCCGAAGGCTCAGAAAGGTTGGGGGAGGGGACCCACTGGAACAGCTGATGGGAGACAGATGGCAGCCTCCCGTCAAGGCCATCCAGCGTGTTCTTTAACGTTGGATTGTTTTACCTCTGAGCGGCACTTTTTTGCACACCATGGGCTAAATAGCCAGGTCACATGGACCCCGAAGGCTCAGAGAAGGTTGGGGGAGGAGACCCACTGGAACAGCTGATGGGAGACAGATGGTAGCCTCCCGTCAAGGCCATCCAGCGTGTTCTTTAACGTGCACAGGGTATGGCTCTCCCGTACACGGGGCCACGGCTTAACGTCCCATCCGACGGACGGCGGCCTTTCCAAGCCCATCGGTGTCCCCTACTGATCGTGGGCAGGGAGGGGAATTTTGCGGAGATAAATCTCAATGTTGACCCAGCTGGGACTCGAACCTGAGAACTACAGATTACGAGCCTGGCGCGCTACCGACTGAGCCACCCCCGCCCCAAGAGAGGTATGGTCCGAATACTTGTTCCCGGGGCCCCTTTGTAATTAATAAAGCAAAATTAATAATTATCTTAAAAAATGTTATGATTTTTAGAGCCACATTTCTATTCCCAACATTATTCCTTCTTCTCTATAAGGTGGCTCAGTCGGTAGTGTGCCAGGCTCGTAATCTGCAGTTTCCAGGTTCGAATCCCAGCTAGGTCAGCATTGAGATTTATCTCCGCAAAACTCCCCTTCCTCCCCACGGTCAATAGGGGACACCGATGGGCTTGGAAAAGTCGTCGTCCGTCCGATGAGACGTTAAGCCGTGGCCCCGTGTGCGGGAGAGCCATACTCTGTGCAGTTAAAGAACATGCTGGATGGCCTTGACAGGAGGCTACCATCTGTCTCCCAACAGCTGTCCAGCGGGTCCCCTCCCCAAAACCTTCTCTGAGCCCTCGGGTTCTTATGACCTAGCCATTTAGCCCTTTGTGTGGAAAAAAGTGCGACTATTTATGATATAATAAAACCATTTACGAGATACTTTTGGAAATAAAGAACACCACAAGAGTACAGTCGCTCAAATATATATCCGAACACCATGGTGGATTACAGAATTCAGAAAAAATATCTGTCAACGATTTTTTTAGAAATTAGTGATCTGGCAACCTTCGTGTCACGTGACACGAAAGTTGCCAGATTTAAAGAGAAAATCGCTGCCAGATATTTTTTTGAAATCTGTAATCAAGCATAGTGTTCGGATATTTTTTTTGAGCGACTGTACGTGTTTCGTGAGGACAATAATGAGAATTCACGTGAAAAATTTAAGGTCGATACGATTAAGTTCATCTGAGATACAGCGCTTATACAGATAATGAGTGAAACACAAAATAAACATCTTAGTTGTTTGATTTGTTCTGAATATAAAAGTAACAAATGAAATTTAAAATTATTTCCGTTTAGTTTCGTAATAAAATAAACCGTATAATTGCTATGAATTAAAAAAAAAATAAAATTACTAATTCTGTTGTATTCGGGGCGGGGGTAGTAGGGCTTAGTCGGTAGCGCGCCAGGCTCGTAATCTGTAGTCTCCATGTTCGAGTCCCAGCTGGGTCAGCGTTGAGATTTATCGCCCCCGCCCTGCCCACGGTCAGTAGGGGACACCGATGGGCTTGGAAAGGCTGCCGTCCGTCGGATGGGACGTTAAGCCGTGGCTCCGTATGCGGGAGAGCCATACCCTGTGCACGTTAAAGAACACGCTGGATGGCCTTGACGGGAGGCTACCATCTGTCTCCCAACAGCTGTTGCAGTGGGTCCCCTCCCCCAACCTTCTCTGAGCCTTCGGGGTCCATGTGACCTGGCCATTTAGCCCATGTTGTGCAAAAAAGTGCCGCTCAGAGGTAAAACAACCCAACAAACTTGAAAACGTTTATTACTATTTGAAGACAAAGTAAAATCCTAATATTAGTTGCGGAAAAAAATGCAGAAATATTTCTTCGAAAGTGAATGCCCTTATTTAACTAACATCATTGCAAACAATACCAAGTTCCATTACTGAGAGAGAAATTTTAAAAAAATAATCAACAGCGAATAGTGCTTTTTGCTTTTAATGTAGTTATTAACTTTTCATTAACAGTTAAATTTAATTTTTTTAATTAATAAATGTTTATTTAAAGATTAAAATCATAAATAAAAAATTAATGATTTCTTTTAGTTTTTGAAAATTATCAGCGATTTTTTTAAAAAGAATTAGGTTTCTAAAGCAGAGAACGACCAAAAATTTGATTGCTGCTTTTTCCATGACTGAAAAAAAATCAAATTGTTTTAAAGCTCAGAAAAAAGTATTTAAAAAAAGAAATTAAAAACAAAAAACATAGAAATCTGATATATATATATAAAAGAAATGGAAAATTAAAAAAAAGAAAAGAAAGAGAAATAGAAATTTGACTTTGAAAAAGAAAAAAAATATATTAAAAAGAAATAGAAATTAAAAAAAGAAATAAAAATCCGCTATTTAAAAATAGAAATAGAAATCTATTTTAAAATAGAAATTGAAAAAAATAGAAATCTGATATTTAAAAAAACAGAAATTTGAAAAAATAATAGAAATAAAAATATATTTAAAAAGATATAGAAATTAAAAAATAGAAATAGAAACATGATATAAAAATTAAATTTTAAAAAAGAAATAGAAATAGAAATCTAATATTTGAAAAAAAAATAGAAAAAAATATGATATTTAAAAAGAAATAGAATTAGAAATCTGATAAAAAATAGAGATTAAAAAAAGAGAGAAAGAAGGAAATAGAAATCTGATATTAAAAAAAGAAATAGAAATCTTATCATAAATTCCAAACCCAGAGCGCGTTTTCATCATAAGCATTCATTCACAATAAACAGTGGAGCTGATGTGATGTATGTTAACAACAAAGAGGTAGTTGGTGTGACAAGTGCTCAATCTAACACATTCTGAAGGGTTTGGCTGTTTTACCTCTGAGGTATTTTTTTTTGTACACAGTGGCAGCCAATTGTATGGAAGAAAGTGACGGTTACAGACGGTTGACATTTAAAAATTAATAACTACACTTACACGCATAATTTGCTTTTGATTCTATCTAGCTCCAAATATAAAATTAATTCTCGTGAAACAGTTATAAACATTTCAAAGTTCATAATTGACATTAATAGAATAAGGTTTACTAATAATTTTTTATATTCACTAATTTTTGTTAATGGCCAAGTCACAAGGACCCTGAGGGTCAGAGAAGGTTGGAGGAAGGGGACCCACTGGACAGCAGTTAGAATACTATTTTAAAATTTATAGTATTCTAAGTGGTTTCTAACTTAGAGTGGAACAGTACGTACAGCTGGATTTTTTTCCTCTGAGCTGCACTATTTTGCACACAATGGGCTGAATGGCCAGGTCACAAGGAACCCAAGGGTTCAGAGGAGGCTTGGGAAAGGGAACCCACTGAACAGCTGTTAGGAGAAGCATGATAGCATCCTCTCACGGCTGTCCAGTGTGATCTTTAACGCGCACAAGGTATGGCGTTTTTGAACACGGGGACACGGCTTAACGTTCCACCCGACGGATGGCGACCGAAAAAAATCTAGACTTCTTTCTTATATTATTTCTATTATTATTACTGGTGTATTTTAATACTAATCTTAATATTAATGTTTAATTAAAAATATTTCTGTTTTAGACGGAAACTTATTCATATTTATTGTGGTAATACTAATAGATAGTTTTTAAAGAAAATATTAATATAAACATTAGTATTGAAATTTACCAATAGAAAAAATAGAAAGAAATCAGTTTATTAGAAATGTCTAGATTTTAGGACTACCTATGTGACGTCATGACTCAGTTGCACGGCTTTCTGTTATAGTTTGGGTTGTTTAACCTCTGAGCGGCACTTCTTTACACACAATGGGTTAAATATTCAGGTTACATGGACCCCAAAGGCTCAGAGAAGGTTGGGGGAGGAGACCCACTTGAACAGCTGTTGGGAGAGACAGATGGTAGCCTCCCGTCAAGGCCATCCAGCGTGTTCTTTAACGTGCACAGGGTATGGCTCTCCCACACATGGGACCACGGCTTAACGTCCCATCCGACGGACGGCAGCCTTTACAAGCCCATCGGTGTCCCCTACTGACCGTGGGCAGGGCGGGGAGTTTTGCGGAGATAAATCTCAACGCTGACTCAGCTGGGATTCGAACCTGGGAACTGTAGATTGCGAGCCTGGTACGCTACCGACTGAGCTACCCCCGCCCCATCTCGTCAAGACCATTCATAGTGTTCTTTAACGTGCACAAGGTATGACTCTCCTGCACACGGGGCCACGGGTTAACGTCCCATCTGACGGACGGCGGCCTTTCCAAGCACATCGGTGTCCCCTACTGACTGAAGGCTGGTAGGAGTTTTTCGGATTTTTTTAAGAGGACAAATAAAAAAATGAAATAAAAAATAAATACCCTCCTCAAGCAGCTGCTTGCCACAGAGGTCTGACAATAGCCTGTAAGTTTATACGCCATAGTAGAAGGTCTGTGAAGATGACAGATTAAAAAAATTATTGATGAATTAATTGTTTAGCGTATCGCTATAAGTTCCTTTACTCAATTCAATTAATTCTTAAAGTACAGTCGCTCAAAAAAGTATCCGAACACTATGGTTGATTACAGAATTCAGAAAAAATATCTGGCAACTATTTTTTTTAAAAATTAGTGATCTGGCAACCTTTGTGTCACGTGACACGAAGGTCGCTAGATCACTAATTTCTAAAAAAAAATAGTTGCCAGATATTTTTTCTGAATTCTGTAATCAACCATAGTGTTCGGATACTTTTTTGAGCGACTGTACCAACAGCTAAATGGAGAATCGTGGTTAAATATACAAGAAGCCAATTTGATCATTCATTTTTGAAAATTTTTTCTTAAAAGCTTATTCAACCATCTGGAAGTTACACTGGAAGTGCGTGCTCTTCCACCAAATGGCTTCATCGCAAAATTTTTGCACCCACTTTTCAAGAATTCCATTAATCACTGGAAAATAATGATCATAACTTGCCACATAGTTTCCCCGTCCTGTTAGAGCAAGCAAAAATTCCAGCTCGAATGTGGGCAACCCAAAATTTGACTACCGGGCAGACAAGCCTGTTTATAAAGGCAGCTAAGCCACGGTTTACAATAGAAGGCGCTTTTGATAAATGATCTTCGCTGCTCCTAGACAACTGCTCACACCAGTTGGGTTCATGATGCTGGAGAAACCAGTTCGCCCATTACTATTCGGGCGTGGTAGCGAGACATCGCTATTGATGCAGCAGAGCCACAGGTGATGAGGGCTGATGATTACATCTTCACGTCATCACCTTTAGACCTAGAATAGGTTAAGATACTCACTCCAAGTGACCTGAGATGCGTGTTACTGTAGGCCACAGGATAAACAACAACGGACATTGATGATCATTGTGGATTTTCAGCAGCTGACATCTTTGGTTAAGACACTCATCTGGGTCTTCAATAAATCTTGAGATAAGGTGCAGGATGGAATTAATTCATCCCTTGAGATGGAATTCTTTGTTAATCGTCACAATTTCCTAGGGCGTGCTAAGAATAAGAGATGAGGTATATACAAATTGGGGAAGTCACGTTTTTGGAAATCATCTTCCCGGTGCTACGACATCAAAAAAGAATCAGGTAATGACTGAAGCGAATCAGATGAGTACAGTCGCTGAAAAAAGTATCCGAACACTATGGTTGATTACAGAATTCAGAAAAAATATCTGGCAATGATTTTTTTTAGAAATTAGTGATCTGGCAAACTTCGTGTCACGTGACACGGATATTTTTCGTGCGATATATTTTCGGATATTTTCGGATTTTTTTTTTGAACGACTGTACACGTGATCGCTTTGTGGTAATCACAATTCGATAGACTCAGTAGATAGTGACTGCAACGGAGAGACGGAATTCATAAAATGATTAGACAATTTTCTTAAGCTTTGGCAGAATTTGTTTAATTTATTATTCGTTGATTTTAACATTTTTTTTATGAATTGTACTATCATGTTCATCATAACTATCGGAAAAAAAATCTTAATGCTTAAACATCTTGCCTTTGCAAATTATTAAACTTTCTTTTTGTGGCAACAGCAATCTTAACTTCGAAGCTCTAACTTTTAAAATATGCATTTAATGGAAAAATGTGATTGAAGATAAATTAAAGATCGTAATAAAATCTAATTAAACTCGATTTTTTTTAAAGTATTCTTTTAGTATTTAAAGAATTGTGGAAGCTGGAATACTTAAAAAATAATCTTGCTTTATAAAAAAATTCATTCATAACTGTAAAATATTGAAAAAACATTAACCCAAACTTCTTGTAAGATTATATATTTATTTAATGAATAATAATTAATATTTTTATTAATTTATTTAATGTATTTATTAAATGGCTTGAAAGAATACTTATTATTTATGTTTTAATTTCTTCAGGAAATTCTTATGTCTTTATTGTTGTGAAATATTCTAGGTTCCGTAACTCTTTCAATTCAGAACGATTATTTGTTGAAAATCGAGATTTGAATAGTTTTGATCATGTTTTTTAATAATTTATTTTCAGTCACATATTCCCATTAAATGAATATTTCATAAGTTATACAGCTTCGAAGTCAGATTTCATTGATAAAACATGGAAATTATAATATTTCGGTAACACAATTTACGCTACTTTATCCTGGAAAACTGCTTGAAAAATTACTTTATATTAAACTAAATCAGAAGTACCAAAAATTAGTTTTATTTTCTTTAAAGAAACGTAATCCTTGGTTTACTTTTTTACGATTTCTTTTGTTGTCAGAATAATTTCATTTCTTTTTATTTATTACTAGCTGCACATCACTGGGTTTCACTTTTAATCTGTGCATTTTGTTTCTTACTGCACTAAAGATTTGTTTTGTAAATTCTTTTCTCCCTCCGACATTTATCAACACGAAGAATTGGCCGGCGTTACTCAAGTCATTTATGACGTCAGCGCCCGTGGCTTCGTCGCAAATTATCGAAATATTAATTTCGACAGATTTTGGCAGTCTGTAATTCCCGACGTACTTGACCAAAAGGTCCCAAATTTTATGGGCTGGTTCCTCCTGCCTGACTCTATGTTGGGTTAAAAAAATCAGGTCCCCAGCTGCAATGGGACGCCTTAAAATAATAATGCAATTTGAAATGTGGGGATCTGGCAACCGCAGAAGATTTAAATGTTATTGACTCTTAAGTTCAGTTTGTGAGCTGTAAATGGCAACAATAAATTTGACAGCGATTACCGTTTTCCGTAGGAATAACAATGTAAATGTTTTTATTTCTAGGAAGCCATCCTTTTGGAATTTCGACTCGAAATTTGGCACTGCAACCAGGACCACAACCAGGAATATTGTATAAAAATTTGAAACTTCTACTATGATTTTCCGATGAGTTATAACACATAGACACCTTCTTTTATTATATAGATTTCAATCGAGACATTGATTTCTTTTTTTCCCCCTCCCTGCTGGAAATATTTTGCCCCCCCCCCCCCCCCCCCCACCCCCCCGAAACAAATTGGCTGCCCCTGGAAAAATTTCAGCCTGCTACAATGAGCACAGCCTATTATTTGGGTCATGACATTTAATATGTCGTATCCAATATATATATATAAACAATTGTTATTGACGGCTGACCGACTGACAGGGGATCACGATAATTCTAAGTATGAAGCAGAAATCATAGAGCTCTAAAAATAGGCTAATCCAGGTCGTGAATCTCGGAAAAAATCCGAAATTTGACCTTCGGCGTGTCCTTTAAGGTCAAATCATGATCTACGAGTGCTAGAAATCTGAAAATTGGTGTCTGTGGGTGTTTCGGGTTGTAGATGCATGAAATATTATGAAATTTAGGATCCAGAGGGTCCTTAGAGGTCAAAGGTCAACTTTAGATATATGTGCTAGAGAGCTCAAAATTGGTTCCTGGGCGTATTTTTGGATGTAGAGCTCAAAAAGGGTTGTGAAATTTTGGATGCACTGGGTCCTTTGAGCTCAAAGGTCAAATATAGATCTACAGGTGTTAATGGGCTAAAAATTGCCTGGGGGTATTTTGAGTCATAGATCTCATAATTTAGACTGTTGGACCCACTGGACAGCTGTTAGGAGACAGATGGTAGCCTCCCGTCAAGACCATCCAGCATGTTCTTTAACGTGTATAGGGTATGGCTTTCCTGCACATGGGCCCACAGCTTAATGTCCCAACCAATGCCAAGCCCATCGGTATTCCCTACTGAATGAGGGAAGGTTGGGTTGTTTTACCTCTGAGCATTACTTTTTTTTGTCCACAATGGGCTGAACGGCCAGGTAACAAGGACCATGAAGGTTCAGAGAAGGTTGGAGGAGGGGACCCACTGGACACGTTAGGAGACAGATGGAAGCCTCCCGTCAAGGCCATCCAGCATGTTCTTTAACTTGCGCAGGGTATGTCTCTCCCACACACGGGGCCACGGCTCAACGTCCTATATGATGGACAGCGGCCTTTCCAAGACTATCGGTGTCCCCTGCTGACCGAAAGCAAAGTGGGATTAGCAGAGATAACTCTCTATGTGCTGGTCCAGGTGGAACTCGAACCTAGGTTGGGTTGTTTTAGCTCTGAGCGGCACTTTTTTGCACACCATGGGCTAAATGGCCAGGTCGCATAGACCCCGAAGGATAAGAGAAGGTTGGGGGAGGGGACCCACTGGAACAGCTGTTGGAAGACAGATGGTAGCCTCCCGTCAAGGCCATCCAGCGTGTTCTTTAACGTGCACAGGGTATGGCTCTCCCACAACGGGGCCACGGCTTAACGTCCCATCCGACGGACGGCGCCTTTTCCAAGCCCATCGGTGTCCCCTACTGACCGTGGGCAGGGAGGGGAATTTTGCGGAGATAAATCTCAACGCTGACTCAGCTGGGATTCGAACCTGGGAACTGTAGATTACGAGCCTGGCGCGCTACCGACTGAGCTACCCCCGTCCCATCTCGTCAAGGCCATTCATAGCGTTCTTTAACGTGCACAAGGTATGACTGTCCTGCACACGGGGCCACGGGTTAACGTCTTATCTGACGGACGGCGGCCTTTCCAAGCACATCGGTGTCCCCTACTGACTGAAGGCAGGTAGGAGTTTTTCGGATTTTTATAAGAGGACCAATAAAAAAATGAATTAAAAAATAAATACCCCCCTCAAGCACTTGCTTGCCACAGAGGTCTGACAATAGCCTGTAAGTACTGACAATAGCCCATACACGGGGCCACGGCTTAACGTCCCATCCGACGAACGGCGGCCTTTCCAAGCCCATCGGTGTCCCCTACTGACCGTGGACAGGGCGGGGAATTTTGCGGAGATAAATCTCAACATTGACCCGGCTGGAACTCGAACCTGGGAACTGCAGATTACGAGCCTGGCGCGCTACCGACTGAGCCTCACCTTCGTCCCCTGCCCGAATGTGACTTTCCATTCACATGACATAGAAGTATCGCGAATTTTTTTTGCATAAAACGTATATTAAGAATGTTTTTGAGAAATATAAATTGATTTGGTTTTTTGAATTAAATATTCCTTTTGATTAACGTGGAAGCGACGAAATGTTTGGCCGTATACTGTATGTATACATCTATCTAAACCCGCAAAATTCCCCGCCTTGCCCACGGTCAGTAGGGGACACCGATGGGCTTGGAAAGATCATCGTCCGTCGGATGGGACGTTAAGCCGTGGCCCAGTGTATGGGACAGCCATACCCTGTGCACGTTAAAGAACACGCTGGATGGCCTTGACGGGAGGCTACCATCTGTCTCCCAACAGCTGTTCCAGTGGGTCCCCTCCTCAAACCTTCTCTGAGCCTTCGGGGTCCATGTGACCTGGCCATTTAGCCCATGGTGTGCAAAAAAGTGCCGCTCAGAGGTAAAACAACAACAACAACAACAACACTCCGATAAAAAGTAGCGCGCCAGGTTCGTAATCTGTAGTTCCCAGGTTCGAGTCCCAGCTGGGTCAGCGTTGAGATTTAAATAAAAATATAATAAAATAAATACCCCCTCAAGCAGCTGCTTGCCACAGAGGTCTGACAGGGGCCTGTCAGTTTATATGCCACAGTAGGAGATCTGAGAGGATGGCAGGACCTCAGCAGAAAAACGACACACACATCCATGCCTAAATTCCGGGGCTCGAACCCAGGTCCCTTAGATCAGTAGCCAAGCGTGCTAACCACTCGGCCACGGGACTCCGTAAAATTCCCCGCCCTGCCCACGGTCATCTGCCACCGATGGGCTTGAAAAGGCCGCCGTCCGTCGGATGGGACGTTAAGCCGTGGCCCGTGTGCGGGAGAGCCATACCCTGTGCACGTTAAGGAACACGCTGGATGCCTTGACGGGAGGCTACCATCTGTCTCCCAACAGCTGTTCCAGTGGGTCCCCTCCCCCAACCTTCTCTGAGCCTTCGGGGTCCATGTAACCTGGCCATTTAGCCCATGGTGTGCAAAAAAGTGCCGCTCAGAGGTAAAACAACCCAACCCAAATCTATCTAAACTTACATGCATCTCTGCCTATATATAATGACTGTCATTACGAATGATTAATTTTACTGTTCAGTTTTTATTTTTACTAAGAAGGATCTAAAAAAACAACTTAATGCGTTGCAGATGAGTTTGGTGTTACTGATGGAGAAAGTCCGCGAAAGTGAGCCCGTCTTATTACAAGAAAGAAGAAAAGAACAAAGAAGCAGGAGCCCAGATGATGAGTGATAATGTTGATAATTGTATCTAATGATGATGTGGCACAAGAAGAAGCTGCTTCTTCTGCTTCACAAATCTCTGCAGTAGCAGACGTTCAACGTTTCCTAGTGATGTAGCATTTAGTGTCAAAGGGTGAATCGGGTATGTCGTTTAGAATGACTTAAAGGAGCTTCATCAAAGAAACGATCATTTGATGAGCTGGGTTTCCTATAAAGGATTGGAGTCATGTTGGTAACGGCTGTCTGGAAATTAGAATGTTTACTCAGATAAGCAAACTATGTTTCCGAATATAACCCAATTTAGAACTGTTTGAATTATGTTACAATGTTGGGGGGCGGGGGGGGGGGCTCAGTCGGTAGCGCGGCAGGCTCGTAATCTGTAGTTCCCAGGTTCGAGTCCCAGCTGGGTCAGCGTTGAGATCTATCTCCGTAAAATTCCCCGCCCTGCTCACGATCAGTAGGGGACACCGATGGGCTTGAAAAGGTCGCCGTCCGTCGGATGGGACGTTAAGCCGTGGCCCCGTGTGCTGGAGAGCCATACCCTGTGCATGTTAAAGAACACGCTGGATGGCCTTGACGGGAGGCTACCATCTGTCTCCCAACAGCTGTTCCAGTGGATCCCCTCCCCCAACCTTCTCTGAGCCTTCGGGGTCCTTGTGGCCTGGCCATTTAGCCCATGGTGTGCAAAAAAGTGCCGCTCAGAGGTAAAACAATCCAATCCAAAAGTTACAATGTTGGATCTTGAAAAATTAGACAAGTTTTGCTGTCCATGCATTGGATAGAAAAATGGAAACAGTTTCATATTATCTCAATAGAAAATCACATTCAGAACTATATAACTTCTTGAATATGAATTTTAATGGTCTGAAGATAAGTTGAAAATCTCAATCAATTCTATCTAAATCTTGTTTTTTAACAATATTTCTTCAGTATTCAAAGAGTTATGAACGATGGATTTTTTAACAGGCTATAAAACATTGACCCCAAAATTTAATTAAAATATTTAAAATGTTTCATAGCTCATTAACCTGTTTTAATTTAATTTTGGTGTCAGTTTTTTGTATCCTGTTAAACGTAACTCTTTGGATACTGAAGAAATATTATTTGAAATAGAGATTTAGACAGAATTGATTGAGATCTTCAACTTTTCTTTTGACGTATTTTTCATTCAAAATTATATTGAAGAAGTTATTTAGCTTTGAATGTGATTTTCTATTTAGATAATGTGGAACTGTTTCCATTTTTTCATCCAGTACCTGTATCTTTAACTTCAATACGCAACAAGTCGTTGTGAGTGAGTTGCTGATTTTCAGAAATCCGTTAGCAACTGAGGTTGCCCTCAGTAAAATTTCTGAATATGTCTAACTGATGGAAGAAGTAGATAATTTAATTTTTAAAAATTTTATTCATATATGTCCCGTGGCCGAGTGGTTAGCACGATTGGCTACTGATCTACAGGACCTGGGTTCGAGCCCCGGAATTAGGCATGGATGTGTGTGTCGTTTTTCTGCTGAGGTCCTGCCATCCTCTCAGATCTCCTACTGTGGCATATAAACTGACAGGCTCCTGTCAGACCTCTGTGGCAAGCAGCTGCTTGAGGGGGTATTTATTATTTATTATATGAATTACAGTGTGTGCAACGGCCAGGTCACAAGGACCCTGAAGACTCAGAGAAGGTTGGAGGAGGGGACCCACTGGACACCTGTTAGGAGACAGATGAAAACCTCCCTCAAGGCCATCCAGCGTGTTCTTTAACTTGCACAGGGTATGTCTCTCCGCACACGGGGTCACGGCTTAACTTCCTACATGATGGACGGTGGCCTTTTAAAGACTCTCGGTGTCCTCTGACACTTTACCGAGTATTTGCGCAGACGAGTAGGAAAGTTGGGTTGAGATGTTTTGTCTAGCATTTATTTTATGCACTTTTTTGCCCAAAATGGCTAAATGACCAGGTCACAAGGACTCCAAGGGCTCAGAGAAAGTTGGGAGAATGGAGCTTACTGTACTGTTAGGTTGAATTCAAGGCCAGCCAGCTTGTTCTTTAACATGAACAGAAACCTTTCAATAACGGATTGGGTTGTTTCGTCTTTGAGCGGCAGTTTTCTGCATACAAGGCCTAAAGATCTGAATCACAAGGACCAAGGTCCAAGAGTTGGGTTGAAAGCCGTTATGCAGCGTACCAAGAGTTTGTCTCTCCTACATACTGCGACACGGCTTAACGTCTCATCAGACGAAGTGGCCTTTCCAAGTCTATAGATGGCCTTTTTCTGAATGTAAGGAAAGGGAAGATTTATGGAGAAAAATCTTAAATCAAGCAGAGCTTTGACACGATCCTGGGTACGGTCGCTCAAATAAATATCCGAACACTATTGTTGATTACAGAATTCAGAAAAAACATCTGGCAACGATTTTTTTTGAAATTAGTGATCTGGCAACCTTCGTGTCACGTGACACGAAGGTTGCCAGGTCGCTGATTTCTAAAAAAATCGTTGCCAGATATTTTTTCTGAATTCTGTAATCAATCATAGTGTTCGGATATTTTTTTGAGCGATTCCCGATGATTGCCGAGTCATTCAACCTCCCTTCCCCCGCCGTAAACTTCTATTATAATGAAAAATTGGCTTGGGTTGGGTTGTTTTACCTCTGAGCGGGGGGGCGGGGGTGGCTCAGTCGGTAGCGCGCCAGGCTCGTAATCTGTAGTTCCCAGGTTCGAGTCCCAGCTGGGTCAGCGTTGAGATTTATCTCCGCAAAATTCCCCGCCCTGCCCACGGAGAGTAGGGGACACCGATGGGCTTGGAAAGGCCGCCGTCCGTCGGATGGGACGTTAAACCGTGGCCCCGTGTGCGGGAGAGCCATACCCTGTGCACGTTAAAGACCACGCTGGATGGCCTTGACGGGAGACTACCATCTGTCTCTCAACAGCTGTTCCAGTGGGTCCCCTCCTACAATTTTCTCTGAGACTTCGAGGTCCTTGTGACCTGGCCATTTAGCCCATTGTGTGCAAAAAAAGTGCCGGTCAGAGGTAAAATAGCCCAACCCAACCTAGGTTCGAGTTCCATCTGGACCAGCACATAGAGAGTTATCTCTGCTAATCCCACTTTGCTTTCGGTCAGCAGGGGACACCGATGGTCTTGGAAAGGCCGCTGTCCATCATATAGGACGTTGAGCCGTGGTCCCGTGTGTGGGAGAGACATACCCTGCGCAAGTTAAAGAACCTGCTGGATGGCCTTGATGGGAGGCTTCCATCTGTCTCCTGACAGGTGTCCAGTGGGTCCTCTCCTCCAACCTTCTCTGAACCTTCATGGTCCTTGTGACCTGGCCGTTTAGCCCATTCTGGACAAAAAAAAAGTGATGCTCAGAGGTAAAACAACCCAACCTTCCCTCATTCAGTAGGGAATACCGATGGGCTTGGCATTGGTTGGGACATTAAGCTGTGGGCCCATGTGCAGGAAAGTCATACCCTATACAGGTTAAAGAACATGCTGGATAGTCTTGACGGGAGGCTACCATCTGTCTCCTAACAGCTGTCCAGTGGGTCAGTGGGTCCAATAGTCTAATTTCTGAGATCTATGACTCAAAATACCCCCAGGCAATTTTTAGCCCATTAACACCTGTAGATCTATATTTGACCTTTCAGCTCAAAGGACCCAGTGCATCCAAAATTTCACAACATTTTTGAGCTCTACATCCAAAAATACGCCAAGGAACCAATTTTGAGCTCTCTAGCACATATATCTAAAGTTGACCTTTGACCTCTAAGGACCCTCTGGATCCTAAATTTCATAATATTTCATGCATCTACAACCCGAAACACCCACAGACACCAATTTTCAGATTTCTAGCACTCGTAGATCATGATTTGACCTTAAAGGTCAAATTTCGGATTTTTTCCGAGATTCACGACCTGGATTAGCCCTAGGGGTTAATTTTTAGAGCTCTATGATTTATGCTTCATACTTAGAATTATCGTGATCCCCTGTCAGTCGGTCAGCCGTCAATAACAATTGTTTATATATATATATTGGATACGACATATTAAATGTCATGACCCAAATAATAGGCTGTGCTCATTGTAGCAGGCTGAAACTTTTCCAATGGCAGCCAAATTGTTTCAGGGAGGGGAAAAAAAAGAAATCAATGTCTCGATTGAAATCTATATAATAAAAGAAGGTGTCTATGTGTTATAACTCATCGGAAAATAATAGTAAAAGTTTCAAATTTTTATACATTATTCCTGGTTGTGGTCCTGGTTGCAGTGCCAAATTTCTAGTCGAAATTCCAAAAGGATGGCTTCCTAGAAATAAAAACATTTGCATTGTTATTCCTACGAAAACGGTAATTGCTGTCAAATTTATTGTTGCCATTTACAGCTCACAAACTGAACTTAAGAGTCAATAACATTTAAATCTTCTGCGGTTGCCAGATCCCCACATTTCAAATTGCATTATTATTTTAAGGCGTCCCATTGCAGCTAGGGACCTGATTTTTTTAACCCATCATAGAGTCAGGCAGGTGGAACCAGCCCATAAAATTTGGGACCATTTGGTCAAGTACGTCGGTAATCCATCCCGACGTACTTGACTCCGACTGCCAAAATCTGTCGAAATTAATATTTCGATAATTTGCGACGAAGCCACGGGCGCTGACGTCATAAATGACTTGAGTAACGCCGGCCAATTCTTCGTGTTGATAAATGTCGGAGGGAGACAAGAATTTACAAAACAAATCTTTAGTGCAGTAAGAAACAAAATGCACAGTTTAAAAGTGAAACCCAGTGATGTGCAGCTAGTAATAAATAAAAAGAAATGAAATTATTCTGACAACAAAAGAAAACGTAAAAAAGCAAACCAAGGATTACGTTTCTTTAAAGAAAATAAAACTAATTTTTGGTACTTCTGATTTAGTTTAATATAAAGTAATTTTTCAAGCAGTTTTCCAGGATAAAGTAGCGTAAATTGTGTTACCGAAATATTATAATTTCCATGTTTTATCAATGAAATCTGACTTCGAAGCTGTATAACTTATGAAATATTCATTTAATGGGAATATGTGACTGAAAATAAATTATTAAAAAACATGATCAAAACTATTCAAATCTCGATTTTCAACAAATAATCGTTCTGAATTGAAAGAGTTACGGAACCTAGAATATTTCACAACAGTAAAGACATAAGAATTTCCTGAAGAAATTAAAACATAAATAATAAGTATTCTTTCAAGCCATTTAATAAATACATTAAATAAATTAATAAAAATATTAATTATTATTCATTAAATTAATATATAATCTTACAAGATGTTTGAGTTAATGTTTTTTCAATATTTTACAGTTATGAATGAATTTTTTTATAAAGCAAGATTATTTTTTAAGTATTCCAGCTTCCACAATTCTTTAAATACTAAAAGAATACTTTAAAAAAAATCGAGATTTAATTAGATTTTATTACGATCTTTAATTTATCTTCAATCACATTTTTCCATTAAATGCATATTTTAAAAGTTATAGAGCTTCGAAGTTAAGATTGCTGTTGCCACAAAAAGGTGGCTTTCTTTCCTGTTGGCTTCTTTTCACCATGAATTTGGGTTCGGTTGTTTCATCTCTGAGCGGCACTTTTTTGCACACCATGGGCTAAATGGCCAGGTCACATGGACCCCGAAGACTCAGAGAAGGTTGGGGGAGGGGACCCACTGGAACAGCTGTTTAGAGACAGATGGTAGCTTCCTGTCAAGGCCATCCAGTGTGTTTCTTAATGTCCACAGGGTATGGCTCTCCCGCATACGGGCCCACGTCTTAACGTCCCATCCGACGGACGATGGCCTTTCCAAGCCCATCGTTGTCCCCTACTGACCGTGGGAAGGGCGGGGAATTTTTGCGGAGATAAATCTCAACGCTGACCCAGCTGGGACACGAACCCGGGAACTACAGATTACGAACCTGACGCGCTACCGACTGAGCCATTCCCGCCCCAGCCCTTGTGTGGAAAAAAGTGCATTTCGGAGGTAAAACAATCCAACCTCTACCCCTAACCTTTTCTGCGCCCTTTGGGTCCTTGTGAGATGGACAGTTCTGCAGATTCATTGCGTTTAGCCCACTGTGTATACAAAAAAGTGCGTTTCAGAGGTAAAACTACCCAAGCAAGACACCCGAATTTCCAGTCTTTGGCTACACCAATTAGGCTTAATAGGAAAATCATTCGAGATACGAAATTAACGAATAAAAACCGTTTCTCTAACCACTAGGCCTTTGCCGTTGAACCCATTGATAACTCTTCGCCTGGAACAGACGATGGAGAAAAAAGAAACCTTGACATCTCTCCCACATAAAAGAGAACGATGTCATTTCTTCCCACGAGTGTTTTGCATTATCCACGCTTTGTTTTTGACCCGAAATTTATTCCGATTCGTGCTCGTGTATCATTACTTTGGTTTGTCGAATAAACGATTTTCCAGATCTGTCACATGAGAAAGAAGTGCATGACCACCACGTAAACGTAGGTCTTATTTTTTGACTTCTAATCTTACTTTTCATGATAACACAGCAAGCCTTTACACAATTAGACGTCATATGTATTCAGATTAATGATCGGGTGAAGCAAATGATTCTTACCATTTGCTCTTTAATAATGTGTGCAGTGAAGCTTATTCAACATCATTATTAGAATCAGATATGTTTGTTCACTTATTCATTTTCTGTTTCGGAGTGCTAAGATAGTTCATATTCCAAAGTGATTTTGACAGCAGAGTACTATCTCAGTAATAAGGCTCTTGACAAAATGGAAAATTTCGCTGTAATGTTTTTCGAGACGTTTGTAATATATGTTGATGTTTGTGAGAATTGTTCTTCCACGCTGAAAAACAATCGCATTTACAACAACATTTTTTTTTTCTCAGCGTACTACACGTCGGATGCATTTTTATTTTCGTTTAAGTGAATTCAAAAGCAGAAACTTTCGGAATCCTTTCATCCACTGGTTTGTAACCTTGGAATGGATTTTTTCGTTGTTTAGGTTGGGTTGTTTTACCTCTGAGCGGCACTTTTTTGCACACCATGGGCTAAATGGCCAGGTCATATGGACCCCGAAGGCTCAGAGAAGGTTGGGGGAGGGGACCCACTGGAACAGCTGTTGGGAGACAGATGGTAGCCTCCCGTCAAGGCCATCCAGCGTGTTCTTTAACGTGCACAGGGTATGGCTCTCCCGCACACGGGGCCACGGCTTAACGTCCCATCCGACGGACGGTGGCCATCGGTGTCCCTTACTGAACGTGGGAAGGGCGGGGAATTTTTGAGGAGATAAATCTCAACGCTGACAGCTCTCACAGCTGGGACTCGAACCTGGGAACTATAGATTACGAGCCTGGCGCGCTACCGACTGAGCCCCCCCCCCCCTCCTTTTTTTTTCGTTGTAGTTAAGTTGCTTAGGTTCTGCTTAAAGCTTCATAGGTTAAAAGGGTCTTCAGTGATTGTTTCTCGATAAAGCTCTTATTTCAGTAAATTTTAGAATTCTAAAATACTTAACAGTCGCTCAAAAAAGTATTCGAACACTATGGTTGATTACAGAATTCAGAAAAAATATCTGGCACCGATTTTTTTAGAAATTAGTGATCTGGCAACCTGCGTGTCACGTGACACGAGGACTGTACAGAATATCGTCATCATTTCAGAATTTTAATTGATAAAAAACATTATTATAGTTAAATCGAAATTCTGATTAGTACAGAATATCATCATCATTTCAGAATTTTAATTGATAAAAAACATTATTATAGTTAAATCGAAATGCTGATTAGTACAGAATATCATCATCATTTCAGAATTTTAATTGATAAAAAACATTATCATAGTTAAATCGAAATTCTGATTAGTACTGATGACCTTGACTGGAGGATACCATCTGTCTCCCAACAGCTGTTCCAGTGGGTCCCCTCCCCCCAACCTTCTCTGAGCCTTCGGGGTCCTTGTGACCTGGTCATTTAGCCTATGGTGCGCAAAAAAGTGCAGCTCAGAGGCAAAACAACCCAACTCAATTCTGAAAGAATAGTTTCCAGATAATTTTTCTGAAATGTGTAATCAACCATAGTGTTCGAATATTTTTTTGAGCGACTATACCTTGTTTTAGAAAAAAAAGTATTTCTATTTATTAGCATTATGATAATTGCTAATAAATAAAAACAATTTTTTCTTCTAAATAAAGAATATTTTAAAATAAAGATTAGAATAAAAGTCCACCACCACTAATAATAGAAATAAACGCAAATTATAGAACTACCTGTGCTGACGCCGTAACTTGGTCCACCGGGCTTCTATTGTAAGAAGTGTTCTACTCTACATTAATGTGCAAGGTCTTCTACAACCTGAAACAAGACCAAAGTTGTAATTTTAGATTAACTGATTTTGTAACAGTGATCACTGGCACATCTGGACTTTACACTTTACTCTTTATCTGACTGAAAATGACCTTGTTTTGATGTTTTCACCAAACCGGTTACAGCGCTCATTCAGCGTGATTTTATAAATTGTTCCACGATTTATGCGGAGAAACTCGGTAAAACCTTTGTGGTGCAGCGGTATGAGCATCTCATCTTTTAGTACAAAGAATTTAGACCCGAAATTACGGGTCTCAAGAATTACTTTGTCATACCTTAAAAACGCGGTGGGCTGGGGTGGCTCAGTCGGTAGCGCGCCAGGCTCATAATCTGCAGTTCCCAGGTTCGAGTCCCAGCTGGGTCAGCGTTGAGATTTATCTCCGCAAAATTCCCCGCCCTGTCCACGGTCAGTAGGGGACACCGATGGGCTTGAAAAGGCCGCCGTCCGTCGAATGGGACGTTAAGTCGTGTCCCCATGTGCGGGAGAGCCATACCCTGTGCACGTTAAAGAACACGCTGGATGGCCTTGACAGGAGGATACCATCTGTCTCCCAACAGCTGTTCCAGTGGGTCCCCTCCCCCAACCTTCTCTGAGCCTTCGGTTATCGCAAACAGTATTCAAAATAATTTTCATTCGATATATTAGAGAAGGGATCTAAGAAATATAACAATTCTGAGTCTCTCGTATTACTAACAATAAATAATACTACTCATTTTCCTTAGTGCAAATGAATAATAAATAATATTATTGATTTACCTCAGTGCCAAATTAATAATATGTGAGTATTAATTTACTTTTCGAAATTTGTGAGTAGTAAATGAATGTTTAATAAATGTATTAATTTACCTCCGTGATAAATGAATAAGATATGAGTACTAATTTACATTTAGTAGCATATGAGTATTAAATAATAATACTGATTTACCACATGGCAAATGAATAACGTGTTAGTACTAATTTACCTTTAGTGGCATAGGAATATTAAAAAATAATAATAATTTACCTCATGGCGAATTAATAACATGTTAGTACTAATTTATCTTTAGTGGCATAGGAATATTAAATAATAACACTGATTTACCTCATGGCAAGTGAATAATATATGAGTACTAATTTACTTTTAGTGCCATAGGAATATTAAATAATAATACTGATTTACCTCATGGCAAATGAATAACATATGAGTACTAATTTACTTTTAGCAGCATATGAATATTATATAATAATACTGATTTACGTCATAGCAAATGAATAATACTACATGAATACTAATTTACTTTTAGCGGCATAGGAATATTAAATAATAATACTGATTTACCACATGGCAAATTAATAACATGTTAGTACTAATTTATCTTTAGGTGCATAGGAATATTAAATAATAACACTGATTTATCTCATGGCAAATGAATAATATATGAGTACCAATTTGCTATTAGCGGCATATGAATATTAAACATAATACTGATTTACCTTATGGTAAATGAATAACATATGAGTACTAATTTACTTTTAATGGCAAAATGAATAATGTATGAGTATTTATTTACTATTTGTGACAAAATGAATAACATATGAGTACTAATTTACTATTAGTGGCAAATGAATAACATATAAACACAAATTCACTTTTAGTGGCAAATGAATATTAAATAAGGCTCTTGATTTTCCTCAGTGGCAAATGAATAATAAATAGGTATTAATTTTTATAGGAATGGGTAATATATAAGCATTAACTTACTTTTAGTGGCAAATGAATATTAAATTGCAATATTGATCTTAGGGGCGGGGGTGGCTCAGTCGGTAGCGCGCCAGGCTCGTAATATGTAGTTCCCAGGTTCGAGTCCCAGCTGGGTCAGCGTTGAGATTTATCTCCGCAAAATTCCCCGCCCTGTCCACGGTCAGTAGGAGACACCGATGGGCTTGGAAAGGCCGCCATCCGTCGGATGGGACATTAAGCCGTGGCCCCGTGTGCGGGAGAGCCATACCCTGTGCACGTTAAAGAACACGCTGGATGGCCTTGACGGGAGGCTACCATCTGTCTCCCAACAGCTGTTCCAATGGGTCCCCTCCCCCAACCTTCTTTGAGCCTTCGGGGTCCATGTGACCTGGCCATTTAGCCCATGGTGTGCAAAAAATGCCGCTCAGAGGTAAAACAACCCAACGCAGTATTGATCTACCTGAGTATCTTATGAATAATATATGAGTACTAATTTACTTTCAGTAGCAAATTAAATAAGACTACTGGTTTTTCTCGATGGCAATTGATTAATAAATAAGTTAAAATTTCTCTAGGAATGAATAATATAAGTATTAATTTACTTTTAGTGGCAAATAAACATTTAATAAGACTATTAATTTTCCTCAGTGGTAAATGAATAATGAATAAGTATTAATTTTCCTAGGAATGAATAATACATGAGTAGTAACTTTTTGTTGGAAATAAATATTAACTAAGGATACCATTTTACACAGATGGAATGGATTAATATATGGGTACTACCGTATTTTAACGTGTATAAGGAACCCCTTTTTGCCAAAAATTGGGTCCCAAAAGTAGGGGGGTTTCTTATACATGGATAGTATTATAGATATTAACAAATTACTCAATTCCTTGAAACTCAAATCTTCATAACTTGCAACACCGCAAGCCTCAGGCCGACACCCAACGGGTCGCGACGTCCTATTGGAGGAGAAGTGCACGCGTTCGTCAAGCAACGGCGCGCACATAAACAGACCCGCCGATGATGAATAAAAAATTTATTTTTTTTATATCTTAAAATAAAAATACCTTTGATGAAAAATCAGGGGGTTCCTTATACACGAGGGTTCTTTATACACGTTAAAATACGGTAATTTACTTTCAATGGCAAATGAATATTCTGTAAGTACTAATTTTTCTAGGAATGAATAATACATGAGTATTAAT
Organism: Ryuthela nishihirai; assembly: GCA_038380435.1. Taxonomy (NCBI): domain Eukaryota; kingdom Metazoa; phylum Arthropoda; class Arachnida; order Araneae; family Heptathelidae; genus Ryuthela; species Ryuthela nishihirai. Next base: position 1,771,347 of record JAWZYU010000032.1, on the reverse strand, counting down.
TTAATTTTGGTGGCAAATGAATACTAAATAAGAGTACTGCTTGATATCAGTGGCACATGAATGGGATATGAGTGCTAATTTACCTTATATCAATAGTAAAAACCAAACATTACAATGAAGATAACAATAAACATTCCAAATGAATAATAAATGAGCCTACTGCACTGGCAAATGAATATTAAATAAGAGTATTGATTTATTTCATTGGCAAATGAATATTAGATAAGAGTATTTATTTATTTCAGTGGCAAAATGAATATTAGATAAGACTATTGATTTATATCATTGGCAAATGAATACTAGATAAGAGTATTGATTTATTTCAGTGACAAATGAATATTAGATAAGAGTATTGATTTATTTTCATTGGCAAATGAATATTAGATAAGAGTATTTATTTATTTCAGTGGCAAAATGAATATTAGACAAGAGTATTTATTTATTTCAGTGGCAAAATGAATATTAGATAAGAGTATTTATTTATTTCAGTGGCAAAATGAATATTAGATAAGAGTATTGATTTATTTCATTGACAAATGAATATTAGATAAGAGTATTTATTTATTTCAGTGGCAAAATGAATATTAGATAAGACTATTGATTTATATCATTGGCAAATGAATATTAGATAAGAGTATTGATTTATTTCAGTGGCAAATGAATATTAGATAAGAGTATTTATTTATTTCAGTGGCAAAATGAATATTAGATAAGACTATTGATTTATATCATTGGCAAATGAATATTAGATAAGAGTATTGATTTATTTCAGTGGCAAATGAATATTAGATAAGAGTATTTATTTATTTCAGTGGCAAAATGAATATTAGACAAGAGTATTTATTTATTTCAGTGGCAAAATGAATATTAGATAAGAGTATTTATTTATTTCAGTGGCAAAATGAATATTAGATAAGACTATTGATTTATATCATTGGCAAATGAATATTAGATAAGAGTATTGATTTATTTCAGTGACAAATGAATATTAGATAAGAGTATTGATTTATTTTCATTGGCAAATGAATATTAGATAAGAGTATTTATTTATTTCAGTGTCAAAATGAATATTAGATAAGAGTATTTATTTATTTCAGTGGCAAAATGAATATTAGACAAGAGTATTTATTTATTTCAGTGGCAAAATGAATATTAGATAAGAGTATTTATTTATTTCAGTGGCAAAATGAATATTAGATAAGAGTATTGATTTATTTCATTGACAAATGAATATTAGATAAGAGTATTTATTTATTTCAGTGGCAAAATGAATATTAGATAAGACTATTGATTTATATCATTGGCAAATGAATATTAGATAAGAGTATTGATTTATTTCAGTGGCAAATGAATATTAGATAAGAGTATTTATTTATTTCAGTGGCAAAATGAATATTAGATAAGAGTATTTATTTATTTCAGTGGCAAAATGAATATTAGACAGAGTATTTATTTATTTCAGTGGCAAAATGAATATTAGATAAGAGTATTTATTTATTTCAGTGGCAAAATGAATATTAGATAAGACTATTGATTTATATCATTGGCAAATGAATATTAGATAAGAGTATTGATTTATTTCATTGACAAATAAATATTAGATAAGAGTATTTATTTATTTCAGTGGCAAAATGAATATTAGATAAGACTATTGATTTATATCATTGGCAAATGAATATTAGATAAGAGTATTGATTTATTTCAGTGGCAAATGAATATTAGATAAGAGTATTTATTTATTTCAGTGGCAAAATGAATATTAGACAAGAGTATTTATTTATTTCAGTGGCAAAATGAATATTAGATAAGAGTATTTATTTATTTCAGTGGCAAAATGAATATTTGATAAGAGTATTGATTTATTTCATTGACAAATGAATATTAGATAAGAGTATTTATTTATTTCAGTGGCAAAATGAATATTAGATAAGACTATTGATTTATATCATTGGCAAATGAATATTAGATAAGAGTATTGATTTATTTCAGTGGCAAATGAATATTAGATTAGAGTATTTATTTATTTCAGTGGCAAAATGAATATTAGACAAGAGTATTTATTTATTTCAGTGGCAAAATGAATATTAGATAAGAGTATTTATTTATTTCAGTGGCAAAATGAATATTAGATAAGACTATTGATTTATATCATTGGCAAATGAATATTAGATAAGAGTATTGATTTATTTCAGTGACAAATGAATATTAGATAAGAGTATTGATTTATTTTCATTGGCAAATGAATATTAGATAAGAGTATTTATTTATTTCAGTGGCAAAATGAATATTAGATAAGACTATTGATTTATATCATTGGCAAATGAATATTAGATAAGAGTATTGATTTATTTCAGTGACAAATGAATATTAGATAAGAGTATTGATTTATTTTCATTGGCAAATGAATATTAGATAAGAGTATTTATTTATTTCAGTGTCAAAATGAATATTAGATAAGAGTATTTATTTATTTCAGTGGCAAAATGAATATTAGACAAGAGTATTTATTTATTTCAGTGGCAAAATGAATATTAGATAAGAGTATTTATTTATTTCAGTGTCAAAATGAATATTAGATAAGAGTATTGATTTATTTCATTGACAAATGAATATTAGATAAGAGTATTTATTTATTTCAGTGGCAAAATGAATATTAGATAAGACTATTGATTTATATCATTGGCAAATGAATATTAGATAAGAGTATTGATTTATTTCAGTGGCAAATGAATATTAGATAAGAGTATTTATTTATTTCAGTGGGAAAATGAATATTAGATAAGAATATTTATTTATTTCAGTGGCAAAATGAATATTAGACAAGAGTATTTATTTATTTCAGTGGCAAAATGAATATTAGATAAGAGTATTTATTTATTTCAGTGCCAAAATGAATATTAGATAAGACTATTAATTTATATCATTGGCAAATGAATATTAGATAAGAGTATTGATTTATTTCATTGACAAATGAATATTAGATAAGAGTATTTATTTATTTCAGTGGCAAAATGAATATTAGATAAGACTATTGATTTATATCATTCGCAAATGAATATTAGATAAGAGTATTTATTTATTTCAGTGGCAAAATGAATATTAGATAAGAGTATTTATTTATTTCAGTGGCAAAATGAATATTAGATAAGAGTATTGATTTATTTCATTGACAAATGAATATTAGATAAGGGTATTTATTTATTTCAGTGGCAAAATGAATATTAGATAAGACTATTGATTTATATCATTGGCAAATCAATATTAGATAAGTGTATTTATTTATTTCAGTGGCAAAATGAATATTAGATAAGAGTATTTATTTATTTCAGTGGCAAAATGAATATTAGACAAGAGTATTTATTTATTTCAGTGGCAAAATGAATATTAGATAAGACTATTGATTTATATCATTGGCAAATGAATATTAGATAAGAGTATTGATTTATTTTCATTGGCAAATGAATATTAGATAAGAGTATTGATTTATTTCAGTGGCAAACGAGTATTAAATAAGAGTAATGATTTATTTCAGTGGCAAATGAATATTAGATAAGAGTATTGATTTTTTTCAGTGGCAAATGAATATTAGATAAGAGTATTGATTTATTTCAGTGGCAAATGAATATTAGATAAGAGTATTGATTTATTTCAGTGGCAAATGAATATTAGATAAGAGTATTGATTTATTTCAGTGGCAAATGAATATTAGATAAGAGTATTGATTTATTTCAGTGGCAAATGAATATTAGATAAGAGTATTGATTTATTTCAGTGGCAAATGAATATTAGATAAGAGTATTGATTTATTTCATTGGCAAATGAATATTAGAAAAGAGTTTTGATTTATTTCAGTGGCAAACGAGTATTAAATAAGAGTATTGATTTATTTCAGTGGCAAATGAATATTAGATCAGAGTATTGATTTATTTCAGTGACACATGGATATAAATAAGAATATTGATTTATTTCAGTGGAAAATGAATATTAAGTTAGAGTATTGATTTATTTCAGTGGCAAATGAATATTAGATAAGAGTATTGATTTATTTCAGTGTCAAATGAATATTACATAAGAGTATTGATTTATTTCAGTGGCAAATGAATATTAGATAAGAGTATTGATTTATTTCAGTGGCAAATGAATATTAGATAAGAGTATTGATTTATTTCAGTGGCAAATGAATATTAGAAAAGAGTTTTGATTTATTTCAGTGGCAAACGAGTATTAAATAAGAGTATTGATTTATTTCAGTGGCAAATGAATATTAGATCAGAGTATTGATTTATTTCAGTGACACATGGATATAAATAAGAATATTGATTTATTTCAGTGGAAAATGAATATTAAGTTAGAGTATTGATTTATTTCAGTGGCAAATGAATATTAGATAAGAGTATTGATTTATTTCAGTGGCAAATGAATATTACATAAGAGTATTGATTTATTTCAGTGGCAAATGAATATTAGATAAGAGTATTGATTTATTTCAGTGGCAAATGAATATTAGATAAGAGTATTGATTTATTTCAGTGGCAAATGAATATTACATAAGAGTATTGATTTATTTCAGTGGCAAATGAATATTAGATAAGAGTATTGATTTATTTCAGTGGCAAATGAATATTAGATAAGAGTATTGATTTATTTCATTGGCAAATGAATATTACATAAGAGTTTTGATTTATTTCAGTGGCAAACGAGTATTAAATAAGAGTATTGATTTATTTCAGTGGCAAATGAATAGTAGATAAGAGTATTGATTTAGTTCAGTGGCAAATGAATATTAGATAAGAGTATTGATTTTTTTCAGTGGCAAATGAATATTAGATAAGAGTATTGATTTATTTCAGTGGCAAATGAATATTAGATAAGAGTATTGATTTATTTCAGTGGCAAATGAATATTAGATAAGAGTATTGATTTATTTCATTGGCAAATGAATATTACATAAGAGTTTTGATTTATTTCAGTGGCAAACGAGTATTAAATAAGAGTATTGATTTATTTCAGTGGCAAATGAATAGTAGATAAGAGTATTGATTTATTTCAGTGGCAAATGAATATTAGATAAGAGTATTGATTTTTTTCAGTGGCAAATGAATATTAGATAAGAGTATTGATTTATTTCAGTGGCAAATGAATATTAGATAAGAGTATTGATTTATTTCAGTGGCAAATGAATATTAGATAAGAGTATTGATTTATTTCAGTGGCAAATGAATATTAGATAAGAGTATTGATTTATTTCAGTGGCAAATGAATATTAGATAAGAGTATTGATTTATTTCAGTGGCAAATGAATATTAGATAAGAGTATTGATTTATTTCATTGGCAAATGAATATTAGAAAAGAGTTTTGATTTATTTCAGTGGCAAACGAGTATTAAATAAGAGTATTGATTTATTTCAGTGGCAAATGAATATTAGATCAGAGTATTGATTTATTTCAGTGACACATGGATATAAATAAGAATATTGATTTATTTCAGTGGAAAATGAATATTAAGTTAGAGTATTGATTTATTTCAGTGGCAAATGAATATTAGATAAGAGTATTGATTTATTTCAGTGGCAAATGAATATTACATAAAAGTATTGATTTATTTCAGTGGCAAATGAATATTAGATAAGAGTATTGATTTATTTCAGTGGCAAATGAATATTAGATAAGAGTATTGATTTATTTCAGTGGCAAATGAATATTAGAAAAGAGTTTTGATTTATTTCAGTGGCAAACGAGTATTAAATAAGAGTATTGATTTATTTCAGTGGCAAATGAATATTAGATCAGAGTATTGATTTATTTCAGTGACACATGGATATAAATAAGAATATTGATTTATTTCAGTGGAAAATGAATATTAAGTTAGAGTATTGATTTATTTCAGTGGCAAATGAATATTAGATAAGAGTATTGATTTATTTCAGTGGCAAATGAATATTACATAAGAGTATTGATTTATTTCAGTGGCAAATGAATATTAGATAAGAGTATTGATTTATTTCAGTGGCAAATGAATATTAGATAAGAGTATTGATTTATTTCAGTGGCAAATGAATATTAGAAAAGAGTTTTGATTTATTTCAGTGGCAAACGAGTATTAAATAAGAGTATTGATTTATTTCAGTGGCAAATGAATAGTAGATAAGAGTATTGATTTATTTCAGTGGCAAATGAATATTAGATAAGAGTATTGATTTATTTCAGTGGCAAATGAATATTAGATAAGAGTATTGATTTATTTCAGTGGCAAATGAATATTAGATAAGAGTATTGATTTATTTCAGTGGCAAATGAATATTAGATAAGAGTATTGATTTATTTCATTGGCAAATGAATATTACATAAGAGTTTTGATTTATTTCAGTGGCAAATGAATATTAGATAAGAGTATTGATTTATTTCAGTGGCAAATGAATATTAGATAAGAGTATTGATTTATTTCATTGGCAAATGAATATTAGATAAGAGTTTTGATATATTTCAGTGGCAAATGAATATTAGATAAGAGTATTGATTTATTTCAGTGGAAAATGAATATTAAGTTAGAGTATTGATTTATTTCAGTGGCAAATGAATATTAGATAAGAGTAATGATTTATTTCAGTGGCAAATGAATATTAGATCAGAGTATTGATTTATTTCAGTGACACATGGATATAAATAAGAATATTGATTTATTTCAGTGGAAAATGAATATTAAATTAGAGTATTGATTTATTTTAGGAGCAAACGAATATTAGATAAGAGTTTTCAATGGCAAATTAATAATATATAAGAGTATTGATTTTCGTCTATGGCAAATGAATAATATGAAAGAGTACTAATTTTCCTTTAGTGGTATACAGGGTGAATCTGAAAAAGTGGGCAAAACTTTACGGGGTGGTAGAACGCAGCTATACGAGCAATATTCGTCATAGAATGTATGGTCGGAACGCAAGCGGTGAGAATTTAAAAGGTAGTTTTCCACTGTCACATTTAAAGAATGAACACAAGAAGGAGAGGAGATACTTCAGAAAACATTTTATTAACAGGAATGTAATTGAGGTACATGCTCAAAGAAATTGCTCAAAAGAGCTGCCGCCAGCTGTAATGCAGGCTTTGTTGGGTGCCGTTGGGTGCGAGGACCGACCCTTTTATACCATTTCCAACGCCACCTAGCGGCTCGCCGTTTGAGTTCCGACCATACATTCTATGACGAATATTGCTCGTATAGCTGCGTTCTACCACCCCGTAAAGTTTTGCCCACTTTTTCAGATTCACCCCGTATAAATAATATACTGCTTTCCAAAAATTAAGATACAAACCTATGTTATATCAATGGAAAAATAACGTTGCAGCTCTATGACTTCTAAAATATTTTTTTTTTCAAAAATATAATATCAGAAACATATTAGTATCTCGATTTTCAATAATATTCGTTCAATATTTAATGAGTTATGGAAGTATGAATATTTAACAACAGCAATGCCAGACACAAAAATTGACTTCAGAAGTTAATTAAAACTTAGTAATAAGTATTGCATCTACGTGTTTAATAAGATAAGCGTGTATTTTAGATGTTTGTGTAAAGAATTCTTTCACTAATCTTCAGTTTTGTATAAGTTGGGTTGGGTTGTTTTACCTCTGAGCGGCACTTTTTTGCACACCATGGGCTAAATGGCCAGGTCACATGGACCCCGAAGGCTCAGAGAAGGTTGGGGGAGGGGACCCACTGGAACAGCTGTTGGAAGACAGATGGTAGCCTCCCGTCATGGCCATCCAGCGTGTTCTTTAACTGCACAGGGTATGGCTCTCCCGTACACGGGGCCACGGCTTAACGTCCCAACCGACGGACGGCGGCCTTTCCAAGCCCATCGGTGTCCCCTACTGACCGTGGGCAGGGCGGGGGATTTTGCGGAGATAAATCTCAATGCTGACCCAGCTGGGACTCGAACCTGGGTACTACAGATTACGAGCCTGGCGCGCTACCGACTGAGCCCCCCCCCGCCCCCCTTTTGCATAAGTAACTTAAGACTGGCATTGCTCTTGTTCAATAATCAAACTTTCAAAACTCGTTAAATAGTGAACGAATATTATTGAAAATCGAGATATTGAATAATTTGATTGAGATCGTTATCTCCTGTAACATTTTTGCAAAGAAAAACCTTATTTTAGAAGTTATAGAGTTTCGATGTTAGTTCCCCTTTAACATAATATAGGGTTGTTCCTTAAATTATGAAAACCAGTGTATATAAGAGAGCTAATTTGCCTCAGTGGAAAATATGAAAAATAAAAAAGATTACTTCTTTATATATTAAAATAAAGAAACTAACGGGAGACGGCTTAACATCCCGGGGTGTCCCTGTGGGCGGGACATCCATACCCTGCGCACATTAAAGAACACGTTGGGTTCGGTTGTTTACCTCTGAGCGGCACTTTTTTGCACTTCATGGGTTAAATGGACAGGTCACATGGAACCCAAAGGCTCAGAGAAGGTTGGGGGAGTGGACCCACTGGAACAGTTATTGGGAGACAGATAGTAGCCTCCCATCAAGGCCATCCAGCGTGTTTTTAAACGTGCACAGGGTATGGCTCTCCCGCACATGGGACCACGGCTTAACGTCCCATCCGACGGACGGCGGCCTTTCCAAGCCCATCGGTGTCCCCTACTGATCGAGGGCAGGGCGGGAAATTTTGCGGAGATAAATCTTAACGCTGACCCAGCTGGGACTCGAACCTGGAAACTACAGATTACGAGCCTGGCGCGCTACCGACTGAACCACCTCGCCCCTAAAGAACACGTTGAATGGCCTTGACGGAGGACGGCCATCAGTCTCCTAACAGCTGTCCTAACAACAGCTGTCCTAACAGGGTCCCCGTTCCCCAATCATCTCTGAGCCTTTGGGGTCCTTGTGACCTGACCATTTAATCCTTTGTATACAAAAAAAGTGTCGTTGAAAGATAATCAAATCACTCATCTCAGAAAACATATCTGAGCACTAGGAAGGAGTGCTTGCGAACTGGCCACTTACTCCATTATGTACCAAAAAAGTGCCGCACAGATTTAAAAGAATCGAACAAATCTTTAAAACTTCTCTCAGCTTTTTAGGTCCTTGTGGTGTGGCCACTTATTCCATTGTGTGCAAAAAAAATCTCTCTTAGAAGTAAAACAATCAATCTCCAATATTTCCCTAAGCCCTTGGAGTCCTTGTGACCTGGCCATTTAGCCCGTTGTGTGCAAAAAAAAAAAGCGCCGTCGAGAGGTAAAACAACCGAATCCAACAGACTTAATGTTTCTATTGACCAAAAGAAACCTTTCTTCCTATATGCGCCCTAAGAAGTAGAAAAATAAACCATAAGCATATCAGTGGGGCAATCAGTTACTGAACTCGTATTCACTTCAAAGAAAAATAATGCCCCGATTTATCTAAACAAGATTGCCGGCACCCCATCTTCCTTTGAAGCCACTGAGTATTCAAAGGAAGATTCCAGCATCCTATCCTCCTTCGAAGCCACTGAGTATTCAAAGGAAGATTGCAGGCACCCTATCTCCCTTTGAAGCCACTTAGCATTCAAAGGAAGGAAGATTGCCAGCACTCTATCTCCATTGAATCCACTGAGCATTTAAAGAAAGATTGCTGGCACCTTATCTTCTTTTGAAGCCACTGAGCATTCAAAGGAAGGAAGATTGCCAGCACTCTATCTCCATTGAATCCACTGAGCATTTAAAGAAAGATTGCTGGCACCTTATCTTCTTTTGAAGCCACTGAGCATTCAAAGGAAGGAAGATTGCCAGCACTCTATCTTCCATTGAATCCACTGACTGAGCATTTAAAGAAAGATTGCTGGCACCCTATCTTCCTTTGAAGCCACTGAGTATTCAAAGGAAGATTTCCAGCATCCTATCCTCCTTCGAAGCCACTGAGTATTCAAAGGAAGATTGCAAGCACCCTATCTCCCTTTGAAGCCACTGAGCATTCAAAGGAAGGAAGATTGCCAGCACTCTATCTTCCATTGAATCCACTGAGCATTCAAAGGAAAGAAGATTGCCAGCACTCTATCTTCCATTGAATCCACTGAGCATTTAAAGAAAGATTGCTGGCACCCTATCTTCCTTTGAAGCCACTGAGCATTCAAAGGAGGAAAGATTGCCAGCACTCTATCTTCCATTGAATCCACTGAGCATTTAAAGAAAGATTGCTGGCACCCTATCTTCCTTTGAAGCCACTGAGCATTCAAAGAAATATTGCCGACACCCTATCTTCCTTTGAAGCCACTGAGCATTCAAAGAAATATTGCCGACACCCTATCTTCTTTTGAAGCCACTGAGCATTCAATAGATGATTGATGGCACACTATCTTCCTTTGAAGTCACTGAATATTCAAAGGAAGATTGCAGGCACTCTATCTTCCTTTGAAGCCACTGAACATTCAAAGAAACCTGCAGGGCTTCGTTTTTTCCGTTGCAGGTTTCGGCACCCTACCTACTTTGAAGCCACCGAGTGTTCAAAGGATGATTGTCGGCACCCTGTCTTCCTTTGAAGCCACTGAGCATTCAAAGGAAGATTCGCAGTACCGTATCTTCCTTTGAAGCTACCGAGCATTCAAAGAAAGATTGTTGGCACCCTATTTACGTTTGAAGGCACTGAGTATTCAAAGGAAGATAGCCAGCACCCTATCTTCTATTGAAGCCACTGAGCATTTAAAGAAAGATTGCCTGCACCCTATCTTTCTTTGAAGCCACTGAGCATTCAAAGAAAGATTGCCAGCACCTTATCTTCCTTTGAAACCACAAATATTCAAAGAAAGATTGTAGGCACCTTATCTTCCTTTGAAACCACTGAGTATTCAAAGTAAGATTGCCTGCACCCAATCTTCCTTTGAAGTCACTGAGCATTCAAAAGAGGATTGCTGGCTCCCTATCTTACTTTGAAGCCACTGAGTATTCAAAGGAAGATTGCAGGCACTCTTATCTTCCTTTGAAGCCACCGATCATTCAAAGGAACCAGCAGACCTTCTTTTGTCGGTTGCAGGTGTACACTATCTTCCTATGAAGCCACTGAGCATTCAACGGAAGGAAGATTGCTGGCTCCCTATCTTCCTTTGAAACCACTGAGTATTTAAAGGAAGATTGTCAATATCCTATCTTCATTTGAAGCCATCGAGTATTCAAAGGAAGATTGCAGGCACTCTATCTTCCTTTGAAGCCACCGAGCATTCAAAAGGAGATTTTCCAGCATCCCATCTTACTTTGAAACCACTGAGCATTTCAAGTAAATTGCAGGCACCAGGCACTCTATCTTCCTTCGAAGCCACTGAGTATTCAAAAGAAGATTGTCGGCACCCTGTCTTCCTTTGAAGCCACTGAGCATTCAAAGGAAGATTGCACTCTGTCTTCCGTTGAAGCCACTAAGCATTCAAAGAAAGATTGGCGGCACCCTATCTTCCTTTGAAGCCAGTGAGCATTCAGAGAAAGATTGGCGGCACCCTATCTTCCTTTGAAGTCACTAAGCATTCAAAAAAAAAGATTGGCGGCACCCTATCTTCCTGTGAAGCCATCGAGCATTTAAAGAAGATTGCCGGCACGCTATCTTCCTTTGAAGCCACTGAGTGTTGAAAACCTGGATACTCACTGGTCTTTGAATATTCAGCAGACTTTGAATACTCACCAGCGACAGATGACGCTAATCACGAGTCGAGCTACAAATTTCCAGTTTCATAAACAGCTATTGAACAAATTTAAGGCCAAGTGAGAACGAATCCGAAAAGTGATGAATTTCATGAGTATGAATCTTTGTATCCCATCAGTAGTGGGAAAAGGAGAGTTCTGGAACAGTGGCGGATCAATGTTAATCCTATGGGATCCGCCACCCATGTGTTTTAAGCTGGTGGCGGATGATTATCAATCACATTAGTCTGCAATGTCAAAAAGAATACCTCCCTCCAGTGATGTAATAATCTGAAATTATATTATTCAGTTAAATTGCAGATAATCCATTAGTAATTTCCACCGATGTCCATCTTGGTTTCCACAAAGTCCGAATTTTTTTTTTCAATTCCACCATTTTGGAATCTAACGTCACCGATTAGCAGTTCTACCTTTTAAAGTATTTTTACCCAATAGCATTGTTTCTTTTCGTTTCTGCAGGTCAGTCTTTTATTCCAGTTTCTGCGGGATAGTCATTCTTCCAGTATAAATACGACATCCATCGGTCAGATTCCTCATTCTGTTGTCAGACATTGACAGTGGCAGTTCTCTGCTGCTGCGTCTCCGTGATTTTTCCAACTGTTAGAAGTCAATAGTGATAGTTCTCGACGTCCTCGTGTAGTATCAGCTATTTTACAATTCTGCTACATAATGTATCCATGTGATATATGTGAGAAGGCTTTCACACTCAAGACAAATCTGATTCGTCATATAAGAAATCACGATGGAAATAGCCTGTTTAAGTGCTCTGAGTGCGAATCGATATTCTCAAGGAGAGATGATGTCCGACGTCATGAGTTATCCCACACCTCCAGGAAAACCTACAAATGTGAAGAATGTGCAATGGAGTTTGGGCGAAAAGACAGTCTTTTGCGCCATCAAAGAAAGCCCCACAATAATAAGCGAAAACGTTCTGAAGATGAAAGGATTCCGCAGAAGAAGCAAAAACCAGACCCTGAAGACTCCTGTCAGTTTACAGAAGAAATGAAAAGGACCCTGTCAACACATAAGCTGGTGGCAATGGATGAAACATCTGTGGACCGCACCTTTTTCCTTGAATCCTCGCGGAAGTCACTCCTAATTCACCTGAAAGAAGAATTGACCTCGAAAGGTACCATTAAATGGTACCTTGTCGTGCAAATGCGCTTCAGGCGAAAAGTTTCCCCTTCTACCTTCGAACACTGTACCCCGTTTTTCCGAAGTAACTGTGTCACAAGTCTTCCTGCATCATCCCTAAACAGATAATTGGATTCTGCGTATAAGAAGATTAAGAATTCATTTGAAGAATTTGAAGGAGCACATAGTGGATGGACACTGGATGCCGTACTGCACGCTGAAATGAACATTGGAAAATATATCCCTCTTGCAGGATCTAGTTATATCCTTACTCCAAGAGAATTACTGTTAAAACACGCTATTGTCAATGTATGTAATTCTGACCAAAAATGTTTTGTCTGGTCTGTTTTAGCCTCTTTATATCCTACCACAGATAATCCGCAGTGCCTTAAAAACTATATACATTTAGAAGAAAAATTAAATACATCTGGCCTAATTTTCCCTGTTACAATAAATCAAATATCTAAATTCGAAAAAATGAACAATATTTCTGTTAATGTTTTTGGATATGAGAAAGAGGTGTTCCCACTCTATATCACGCCATTCAAATTTAAAGCGCATGCAAATCTCCTTCTGTTATCGGATGATGAAAAGCAGCATTATTGCTCCGTTAAGAATATGAGTAGGCTACTTAGTCCTCTCACCAAACATAATGGTGTACGTTTCTACTGTGATTACTGCCTTCACCGTTTCGCAAATGAATCACTCTTGAAGGATCATATACTCTATTGTAAAGAACATGGACCCCAGAGAGTAGAATTTCCAACTGAAGAGGAGAAATGGCTGAAGTTCACAAATTTCAAGTTTCAACAGCCCGTTCCATACGTGATTTACGCCGACTTTGAATCATTCCTAGTGAAAGTGGACACTTGTATGCCTAACCCTGCAAAATCTCACACCACTATCACGGCAAATCATGAACCCTGTGGATTTGCATATCTTGTTGTTGGACCAGATGACTGCAGCTATAAACCTCCAGTAGTTTATAGAGGTCCTAATGTGGTAGAAGAATTTTTAGAATGTCTGATTAAAGAAGAAGAAAACATCAAAAATTTACTATCGATGATAAAGCCAATGCAACTCTCAAATCACGAAGAGGAATCATTTCGCAACGCTACTGACTGTCATATTTGTAAGCGTGTCCTAGGAGCAGATCGTGTGAGAGATCACGATCATATAACAGGTAAATTCCGAGGAGCTGCCCATAATTCCTGTAATCTGAACTTTAAGTTAACCACTAGGATTCCAGTTATCTTTCACAACCTAAAGGGATATGAGAGCCACCTTATTATGCAGGGAATCGGCAGAATTAAAAATAAGAAGATTAATTGCATTCCCAATAACATGGAAACATACATAGCCTTCTCCCTGGGGACATTACATTTTATAGACTCCTATCAGTTTTTAAGCACATCTCTTGAGAAGCTAGTAAATAATTTATCAACAGATGAATTCCATATTTTAAAGGACTACGTTGAAACCGAAAGGCTACACTTGGTTCTGAGAAAAGGAGTTTACCCCTATGATTATATCGACAACAGTGAAAAGTTTGAAGAAACAGTATTACCACCACGTGAAGCATTTTACAACCAACTCACAGAAGAAGCGTTAGGGGAAGAAGACTACACCCATGCAATAAGAGTGTGGAATACATTCAACATAAAAAATCTAGTCCAGTATCATGACTTGTACCTGAAGACAGACGTACTCCTCTTAGCTGATGTTTTCGAAAGTTTCAGAAAACTATGCATCAGATACTATGAAATCGATCCCTGCCATGTTTACACAGCTCCTGGATTAGCCTGGCAAGCATGCTTATAAATGACAAATGTAAATCTTGAGTTGATAACTGACCCTACAATGTATCTTTTCCTGGAAAAAGGCATACGAGGGGGGATTTCTGTGATATGCAATCGTCTTAGTACTGCAAACAACAAGTATTTGGACACCTATGATCCTCAGTTACCCTCTAAATACATTATGTACTATGATGCCAACAATCTTTATGGATGGGCAATGTCACAATGTCTCCCTCAGAGCGATTTTCAATGGCTTAATAAAGAAGAAATAGCAGATCTAAATATTACGACAATTGTTGATGATGCGAATAAAGGATACATATTGGAAGTTGATTTAGATTATCCAGTTTCTCTACACGACAAGCATAATGATTATCCACTAGCCCCTGAGAAACTTCAGATTACCAACAGCATGCTATCCCCATATTGTCAAGAGGTTGCCCAAAGCCTTGGAATAAATACAAGCCAATCAGTCGTGAAATTAGCTCCAAATCTAAATTCTAAGGAAAAATATGTCCTTCATTATCGAAATCTCAAACAATATTTAGCCTTCGGTATGCAGCTGAAGAAAATACATCGCGTTTTAGAATTTAATCAGTCTTGCTGGCTAAAACCATATATAGAATTTAATACAAATCAGCGGAAGAAAGCTAGAAACGACTTCGAGAAGGACTTCTTCAAACTGATGAATAATGCTGTGTTTGGAAAAACGATGGAAAATTTGAGAAATCGAGTGAAAATTGAATTGACTCAGAGCCCGAAGAGAGTATGTAAACTCGTAGCATCACCTGCTTTTCACGCTTTCCGTGTTTTTGACAACGACCTCGCATGTGTACAATCAAAGCAAACTAAATTGAAACTCAACAGACCTATTTATGCTGGCTTCAGTATTCTAGATATTAGTAAACTATTGATATATAGCTTTCATTATGACTATATTAGTCCGAAATATGGAGAAAAAGCTAAATTATTGTTCACTGATACAGATTCACTGTGCTACGAGCTTCAAACCGAGGACGTGTATGCTGATATGAAAGCAGATATAGATCATTTTGACACGTCCGACTATCACATAGACCATGTTCTGCATAGTACACATAATAAAAAGGTTCTAGGTAAAATGAAAGATGAACTTTCAGGAGTACCTATCAAACAATTTGCGGGCCTTCGTTCTAAAATGTATTCCCTTCAGAGTTTACATGAGGAGAAGAAGACGGGGAAAGGAGTCCCCAAATACATCGTAAAAAGAACCCTTCGTCACAAGGATTACAGAGACTGCTTAATAAACAAATCACCTTGTCGAGTAGATTTGACAAGGATTCAAAGTAGCAACCACCATCTTCATACAGTGAAAGGTGCAAAACTTGGTCTGTCACCATTTGACGATAAAAGATATATTTTAGAAAATGGTTATGACACCCTTTCGTACGGTCACTACAAAACATTGAAAAAATAACATAGCAGAAAAAACGAATATTTCACTGTGATTTTTAATATGTTTGAGCTATTTATGTATAAAAAAATACGATAATTTTATCCAAATGTGTGTATATAACCCCCCTATATATGTAAAAATATTACATGTTATTATTATATGTAGATAGCTGTATGTAAAAACCATTTCCGCTGTTAACCTGCATTTTTTTTTGTAAGCAGGCTGTAAAGTATAATCAATGTGAAAAAGCATCATTGTGAAATGTATAAAATTGTAAGCCAATGGAAATCATTACATGTGCACGCATTGTCATTGTTTCACCTAATACTTTGAAATCAATAAAAATTTTTAAATGAAATATATGTGTCGCCTGAATTTCTGAGTCTTATCCTTGGCAAGTGGAGCGATAAACAAGCGTTAGCAGCTTCCCACGTGACTTTTGCCCGTGGCACTCATGTTGGTGAGTCATTACAGCGCCAGAATTGAGTTATAACACGTCGTGGAACCAGTTCACTCAGTCACTGGGAGAAAACCCTTCTGGGAATCCATTTCTGGGATTACACTTATAATAAAAGGCTAGTAATTCTCTAAATTTTCATGGTTTATCAAACATTACTTATAATTTCACAATGCAGTGACGTTCTCGAGTATTAAGAAGTGATGAAAATATAAGATTTCCTTTCAAAGTTATCATAACTCGCTTGCTTGCTTGTTACCGGAACGAGCCTCCTAGAAATCAACGTCTTTTTTTTTTAAAAGCAATCACCTCTCAAAAGCACCGGGACTTCAATAAATGCGCTGAGTGCTGTGTTTATAAAAAATTTATCAGTACGGGATGAAATTCTAATTTTTACTTTGCAGAGACGAGAACTTTACGTAGGTTTTTACAGAGAAATAATCGAAATCATTGCATCAACCATTTAGTGATAAAGTATTTTAGAGCAGATTTTTACTGAATATTAATACTTTAGAATAAAGGATAATTTCCGGTATATAATACAGAGGTGTACAGACGAATTTTATTTCCTATGAATAAAAAAATAATAGGATTTTCATACCGTTATTCGAATTACTCAGTTAATTCACCACTTATTACAACTGTTTAGTAAAAAAAAAAATAGGATTTTCATACTGTTATTCGAATTACTCAGTTAATTCACCACTTATTACAACTGTTTAGTAAAAAAAATAGGATTTTCATACTGTTATTCAAATTACTTAGTTAATTCGCCACTTATTACAACTGTTTAGTAAAAAAAAATGCATTTAATTCCCAGATTTTTAACGACTGAGGTAAAAAAAAATAATGTGCTTACCTACATTAAATACAATGTAAAATAGCGAAAATTCACCACTAATTTCAGCTGCTTAATATCAAGAAATACAGACGATTTCATGTTGTTTATTTTTAGCATTGCACATAAGAAAAAAAAAAGGATTAGCGAACGTATCAACATGTACCTCTGAGACTTAAATATGACATGCTCTGTGTTTCAATATTACACATTTTTTCAGTATTTTACACATTAATTACTTACTTTTTTTTTCATTCAACAGTTAAGTACCCAATTGGAAGCAACAGTTAAGTACCCAATTGTGAGCAATATTTCCTGTTTAAATGCATCTCCACAAATCCGCTTTAAAACATTTTCTTATAATTAAGGGGAAAATAAAGAATTTTAATTGAATTTCTTTTAACACTCTATACTTAATATATGGTAATGAACGTATTCTATATACAAAACGAATTAATACAGCCTAGTTACTGGAAATTAACATAATATTGAAGTGCTTTCTACCTAAAGAATTAAAAAAAAAACTGAATACTTTAATTTTAATTACATTTTCAGCCACTAGATGGCGTCACAGTTACTATTAGACCTTGGAGCAGACGAGAAAAACTTGAAGCCTTTGCTCAGAGCGCCACCTTGCGGGATTTTGTAGTAGTATCATCACACCCTACGGAACTCCCACTAGTGCTTTCCCCCTATGACGTCACCGGTCTCGTCATCCGTAGGGTGTGATGATACTACTACAAAATCCCGCAAGGTGGCGCTCTGAGCAAAGGCTTCAAGTTTCTCTCGTCTGCTCCAAGGTCTAATAGTAACTGTGACGCCATCTAGTGGCTGAAAATGTAATTAAAATTAAAGTATTCAGTTTTTTTTTTAATCTTTAGGTAGAAAGCACTTCAATATTATGTTCATTTCCAGTAACTAGGCTGTATTAATTCGTTTTGTATATAGAATACGTTGATTACCATATATTAAGTATATAATGTTAAAAGAAATTAAATTAAAATTCTTTATTTTCCCCTTAAATTATAAGAAAATGTTTTAAAGTGGATTTGTGGAGATGCACTTCAACAGGAAATATTGCTCACAATTGGGTACTTAACTGTTGAATGAAAAAAAAAAGTAAGTAATTAATGTGTAAAATACTGAAAAAATGTGTAATATTGAAACACAGAGCATGTCATATTTAAGTCTCAGAGGTACATGTTGATACGTTCGCTAATCCTTTTTTTTTTCTTATGTGCAATGCTAAAAATAAACAACATGAAATCGTCTGTATTTCTTGATATTAAGCAGCTGAAATTAGTGGTGAATTTTCGCTATTTTACATTGTATTTAATGTAGGTAAGCACATTATTTTTTTTTACCTCAGTCGTTAAAAATCTGGGAATTAAATGCATTTTTTTTTTACTAAACAGTTGTAATAAGTGGCGAATTAACTGAGTAATTTGAAATTGGGTACTTAACTGTTGAATGAAAAAAAGTAAGTAATTAATGTGTAAAATACTAAAAAAAATGTGTAATATTGAAACACAGAGCATGTCATATTTAAGTCTCAGAGGTACATGTTGATACGTTCGCTAATCCTTTTTTCTTATGTGCAATGCTAAAAATAAACAACAGGAAATCGTCTGTATTTCTTGATATTAAGCAGCTGAAATTGGTGGTGAATTTTCGCTATTTTACATTGTATTTAATGTAGGTAAGCACATTATTTTTTTTTACCTCAGTCGTTAAAAATCTGGGAATTAAATGCATTTTTTTTTACTAAACAGTTGTAATAAGTGGCGAATTAACTAAGTAATTTGAATAACAGTATGAAAATCCTATTTTCTTTACTAAACAGTTGTAATAAGTGGTGAATTAACTGAGTAATTCGAATAACAGTATGAAAATCCTATTTTTTTTTTTTACTAAACAGTTGTAATAAGTGGTGAATTAACTGAGTAATTCGAATAACGGTATGAAAATCCTATTATTTTTTTATTCATAGGAAATAAAATTCGTCTGTACACCTCTGTATTATATACCGGAAATTATCCTTTATTCTAAAGTATTAATATTCAGTAAAAAACTGCTCTAAAATACTTTATCGCTAAATGGTTGATGCAATAATTTCGATTATTTCTCTGTAAAAATCTACGTAAAGTTCTCGTCTCTGCAAAGTAAAAATTAGAATTTCATCCCGTACTGATAAATTTTTCATAAACACAGCACTCAGCGCATTTATTGAAGTCCCGGTGCTTTTGAGAGGTGATTGCTTTTAAAAAAAAAGACGTTGATTCCGGTAACAAGCAAGCAAGCGAGTTACGATAACTTTGAAAGGAAATCTTATATTTTCATCACTTCTTAATACTCGAGAACGTCACTACATTGTGAAATTATAAGTAATGTTTGATAAACCATGAAAATTTAGAGAATTACTAACCTTTTATTATAAGTGTAATCCCAGAAATGGATTCCCAGAAGGGCTTTCCCCCAGTGACTGAGTGAACTGATTCCACGACGTGTTATAACTCAATTCTGGCGCTGTAATGACTCATCAACATGAGTGCCACGGGCAAAAGTCACGTGAGAAGCGGCTAACGCTTGTTTATCGCTCCACTTGCCAAGGATAAGACTCAGAAATTCAGGCGACACATATATTTCATTTAAAAATTTTTATTGATTTCAAAGTATTAGGTGAAACAATGACAATGCGTGCACATGTAATGATTTCCATTGGCTTACAATTTTATACATTTCACAACGATGCTTTTTCACATTGATTATACTTTACAGCCTGCTTACAAAAAAAAATGCAGGTTAACAGCGGAAATGGTTTTTACATACAGCTATCTACATATAATAATAACATGTAATATTTTTACATATATAGGGGGGTTATATGCACACATTTGGATAAAATTATCATATTTTTTTATACATAAATAGCTCAAACATATTAAAAATCACAGTGAAATATCCGTTTTTTCTGCTATGTTATTTTTTCAATGTTTTGTAGTGACCGTACGAAAGGATGTCACAACCATTTTCTAAAATATATCTTTTATCGTCAAATGGTGACAGACCAAGTTTTGCATCTTTCACCGTATGAAGATGGTGGTTGCTACTTTGAATCCTTGTCAAATCTACTCGACAAGGTGATTTGTTTATTAAGCAGTCTCTGTAATCCTTGTGACGAAGGGTTCTTTTTACGATGTATTTGGGGACTCCTTTCCCCATCTTCTTCTCCTCATGTAAACTCTGAAGGGAATACATTTTAGAACGAAGGCCCGCAAACTGTTTGATAGGTACTCCTGAAAGTTCATCTTTCATTTTACCTAGAACCTTTTTATTATGTGTACTATGCAGAACATGGTCTATGTGATAGTCGGACGTGTCAAAATGATCTATGTCTGCTTTCATATCAGCATACACGTCCTCGGTTTGAAGCTCGTAGCACAGTGAATCTGTATCAGTGAACAATAATTTAGCTTTTTCTCCATATTTCGGACTAATATAGTCATAATGAAAGCTATACATCAATAGTTTACTAATATCTAGAATACTGAAGCCAGCATAAATAGGTCTGTTGAGTTTCAATTTAGTTTGCTTTGATTGTACACATGCGAGGTCGTTGTCAAAAACACGAAAAGCGTGAAAAGCAGGTGATGCTACGAGTTTACACACTCTCTTCGGGCTCTGAGTCAATTCAATTTTCACTCGATTTCTCAAATTTTCCATCGTTTTTCCAAACACAGCATTATTCATCAGTTTGAAGAAGTCCTTCTCGAAGTCGTTTCTAGCTTTCTTCCGCTGATTTGTATTAAATTCTATATATGGTTTTAGCCAGCAAGACTGATTAAATTCTAAAACGCGATGTATTTTCTTCAGCTGCATACCGAAGGCTAAATATTGTTTGAGATTTCGATAATGAAAGACATATATTTCCTTAGAATTTAGATTTGGAGCTAATTTCACGACTGATTGGCTTGTATTTATTCCAAGGCTTTGGGCAACCTCTTGACAATATGGGGATAGCATGCTGTTGGTAATCTGAAGTTTCTCAGGGGCTAGTGGATAATCATTATGCTTGTCGTGTAGAGAAACTGGATAATCTAAATCAACTTCCAATATGTATCCTTTATTCGCATCATCAGCAATTGTCGTAATATTTAGATCTGCTATTTCTTCTTTATTAAGCCATTGAAAATCGCTCTGAGGGAGACATTGTGACATTGCCCATCCATAAAGATTGTTGGCATCATAGTACATAATGTATTTAGAGGGTAACTGAGGATCATAGGTGTCCAAATACTTGTTGTTTGCAGTACTAAGACGATTGCATATCACAGAAATCCCCCCTCGTATGCCTTTTTCCAGGAAAAGATACATTGTAGGGTCAGTTATCAACTCAAGATTTACATTTGTCATTTATAAGCATGCTTGCCAGGCTAATCCAGGAGCTGTGTAAACATGGCAGGGATCGATTTCATAGTATCTGATGCATAGTTTTCTGAAACTTTCGAAAACATCAGCTAAGAGGAGTACGTCTGTCTTCAGGTACAAGTCATGATACTGGACTAGATTTTTTATGTTGAATGTATTCCACACTCTTATTGCATGGGTGTAGTCTTCTTCCCCTAACGCTTCTTCTGTGAGTTGGTTGTAAAATGCTTCACGTGGTGGTAATACTGTTTCTTCAAACTTTTCACTGTTGTCGATATAATCATAGGGGTAAACTCCTTTTCTCAGAACCAAGTGTAGCCTTTCGGTTTCAACGTAGTCCTTTAAAATATGGAATTCATCTGTTGATAAATTATTTACTAGCTTCTCAAGAGATGTGCTTAAAAACTGATAGGAGTCTATAAAATGTAATGTCCCCAGGGAGAAGGCTATGTATGTTTCCATGTTATTGGGAATGCAATTAATCTTCTTATTTTTAATTCTGCCGATTCCCTGCATAATAAGGTGGCTCTCATATCCCTTTAGGTTGTGAAAGATAACTGGAATCCTAGTGGTTAACTTAAAGTTCAGATTACAGGAATTATGGGCAGCCCCTCGGAATTTACCTGTTATATGATCGTGATCTCTCACACGATCTGCTCCTAGGACACGCTTACAAATATGACAGTCAGTAGCGTTGCGAAATGATTCCTCTTCGTGATTTGAGAGTTGCATTGGCTTTATCATCGATAGTAAATTTTTGATGTTTTCTTCTTCTTTAATCAGACATTCTAAAACTTTTTCTACCACATTAGAACCTCTATAAACTACTGGAGGTTTATAGCTGCAGTCATCTGGTCCAACAACAAGATATGCAAATCCACAGTGTTCATGATTTGCCGTGATAGTGGTGTGAGATTTTGCAGGGTTAGGCATACAAGTGTCCACTTTCACTAGGAATGATTCAAAGTCGGCGTAAATCACGTATGGAACGGGCTGTTGAAACTTGAAATTTGTGAACTTCAGCCATTTCTCCTCTTCAGTTGGAAATTCTACTCTCTGGGGTCCATGTTCTTTACAATAGAGTATATGATCCTTCAAGAGTGATTCATTTGCGAAACGGTGAAGGCAGTAATCACAGTAGAAACGTACACCATTATGTTTGGTGAGAGGACTGAGTAGTCTACTCATATTCTTAACGGATCAATAATGCTGCTTTTCATCATCCGATAACAGAAGGAGATTTGCATGCGCTTTAAATTTGAATGGCGTGATATAGAGTGGGAACACCTCTTTCTCATATCCAAAAACATTAACAGAAATATTGTTCATTTTTTCGAATTTAGATATTTGATTTATTGTAACAGGGAAAATTAGGCCAGATGTATTTAATTTTTCTTCTAAATGTATATAGTTGTTAAGGCGCTGCGGATTATCTGTGGTAGGATATAAAGAGGCTGAAACAGACCAGACGAAACATTTTTGGTCAGAATTACATACATTGACAATAGCGTGTTTTAACAGTAATTCTCTTGGAGTAGGGATATAACTAGATCCTGCAAGAGGGATATATTTTCCAATGTTCATTTCAGCGTGGAGTACGGCATCCAGTGTCCATCCACTATGTGCTCCTTCAAATTCTTCAAATGAGGTCTTAATCTTCTTATACGCAGAATCCAATCCAATTCTCTGTTTAGGGATGGAAAGGCCGCCGTCCGTCGGATGGGACGTTAAGCCGTGGCCCCGTGTGCGGGAGAGTCATACCCTGTGCACGTTAAAGAACACGCTGGATGGCCTTGACGGGAGGCTACCATCTGTCTCCCAACAGCTGTTCCAGTGGGTCCCCTCCCCCAACCTTCTCTGAGCCTTCGGGGTCCATGTGACCTGGCCATTTAGCCCATGGTGTGCAAAAAAGTGCCGCTCAGAGGTAAAACAACCCAAACCTAACCTGTTTAGGGATGATGCAGGAAGACTTGTGACACAGTTACTTCGGAAAAACGGGGTACAGTGTTCGAAGGTAGAAGGGGAAACTTTTCGCCTGAAGTGCATTTGCACGACAAGGTACCATTTAATGCTACCTTTCGAGGTCAATTCTTCTTTCAGGTGAATTAGGAGTGACTTCCGCGAGGATTCAAGGAAAAAGGTGAGGTCCACAGTTGTTTCATCCATTGCCACCAGCTTATGTGTTGACAGGGTCCTTTTCATTTCTTCTGTAAACTGACAGGGGTCTTCAGGGTCTGGTTTTTGCTTCTTCTGCGGAATCCTTTTATCTTCAGAACGTTTTCGCTTATTATTGTGGGGCTTTCTTTGATGGCGCAAAAGACTGTCTTTTCGCCCAAACTCCATTGCACATTCTTCACATTTGTAGGTTTTCCTGGAGGTGTGGGATAACTCATGACGTCGGACATCATCTCTCCTTGAGAATGTCGATTCGCACTCAGAGCACTTAAGCAGGCTATTTCCATCGTGATTTCTCATATGACGAATCAGATTTGTCTTGAGTGTGAAAGCCGTCTCATATATATCACATGGATACATTATGTAGCAGAGTTGTAAAATAGCTGATACTACACGAGGGCGTCGAGAACTATCACTATTGACTTCTAACAGTTGGAAAAATCACGGAGAAGCAGCAGCAGAGAACTGCCACTGTCAATGTCTGACAACAGAATGAGGAATCTGACCGATGGATGTCGTATTTATACTGGAAGAATGACTATCCCGCAGAAACTGGAATAAAAGACTGACCTGCAGAAACGAAAAGAAACAATGCTATTGGGCAAAAATACTTTAAAAGGTAGAACTGCTAATCGGTGACGTCAGATTCCAAAATGGTGGAATTGAAAAAAAAAATTCGGACTTTGTGGAAACCAAGATGGACGTCGGTGGAAATTACTAATGGATTATCTGCAATTTAACTGAATAATATAATTTCAGATTATTACATCACTGGAAGGAGGTATTCTTTTTGACATTGCATGACTAATGTGATTGATAATCATCCGCCACCAGCTTAAAACACATGGGTGGCGGATCCCATAGGATTAACATTGATCCGCCACTGTTCCAGAACTCTCCTTTTCCCACTACTCCCATCTCTGTGCTTTGAGGTCTACTATTCGTATCTAATGACTCTGTCGTCCACATTAAAAAAAAACGCCCCTGATGAGCGAAGGCCAAGTGAGAACGAATCCGTAAAGTGATGAATTTCATGAGTATGAATCTTTGTATCCCATCTCTGTGCTTTGAGTTCTACTATTCGTACGTAATGACTCTGTCGTTCGCATTATAAAAACGCTCCTGATGAGCGAAGGCCAAATGAGAATGAATCCGTAAAGTGATGAATTTCATGAGTATGAATCTTTGTATCCCATCTCTGTGCTTTGAGTTCTACTATTCGTATCTAATGACTCTGTCGCCCGCATTATAAAAACGCTCCTGATGAGCGAAGGCCAAATGAGAACGAATCCGTAAAGTGACGAATTTCATGAGTATGAATCTTTGTATCCCATCTCTGTGCTTTGAGTTCTACTATTCGTATCTAATGACTCTGTCGTCCACATTAAAAAAAAAACGCCCCTGATGAGCGAAGGCCAAGTGAAAACGAATCCTTAAAGTGATGAATTTCATGAGTATGAATCTTTGTATCCCATCTCTGTGTTTTGAGTTCTACTATTCATATCTAATGACTCTGTCGTCCGCATTATAAAAACGCCCCTAATGAGCGAAGGCCAAGTGAGAACGAATCCGTAAAGTGATGAATTTCATGAGTATGAATCTTTGTATCCCATCTCTGTGCTTTGAGTTCTACTATTCGTACGTAATGACTCTGTCGTTCGCATTATAAAAACGCTCCTGATGAGCGAAGGCCAAATGAGAATGAATCCGTAAAGTGATGAATTTCATGAGTATGAATCTTTGTATCCCATCTCTGTGCTTTGAGTTCTACTATTCGTACGTAATGACTCTGTCGTTCGCATTATAAAAACGCTCCTGATGAGCGAAGGCCAAATGAGAATGAATCCGTAAAGTGATGAATTTCATGAGTATGAATCTTTGTATCCCATCTCTGTGCTTTGAGTTCTACTATTCGTATCTAATGACTCTGTCGCCCGCATTATAAAAACGCTCCTGATGAGCGAAGGCCAAATGAGAATGAATCCGTAAAGTGACGAATTTCATGAGTATGAATCTTTGTATCCCATCTCTGTGCTTTGAGTTCTACTATTCGTATCTAATGACTCTGTCGTCCACATTAAAAAAAAAACGCCCCTGATGAGCGAAGGCCAAGTGAAAACGAATCCTTAAAGTGATGAATTTCATGAGTATGAATCTTTGTATCCCATCTCTGTGTTTTGAGTTCTACTATTCATATCTAATGACTCTGTCGTCCGCATTATAAAAACGCCCCTAATGAGCGAAGGCCAAGTGAGAACGAATCCGTAAAGTGATGAATTTCATGAGTATGAATCTTTGTATCCCATCTCTGTGCTTTGAGTTCTACTATTCGTACGTAATGACTCTGTCGTTCGCATTATAAAAACGCTCCTGATGAGCGAAGGCCAAATGAGAACGAATCCGTAAAGTGATGAATTTCATGAGTATGAATCTTTGTATCCCATCTCTGTGCTTTGAGTTCTACTATTCGTATCTAATGACTCTGTCGTCCGCATTATAAAAACGCTCCTGATGAGCGAAGGCCAAATGAGAACGAATCCGTAAAGTGATGAATTTCATGAGTATGAATCTTTGTATCCCATATCTGTGCTTTGAGTTCTACTATTCGTATCTAATGACTCTGTCGCCCGCATTATAAAAACGCTCCTGATGAGCGAAGGCCAAATGAGAACGAATCCGTAAAGTGACGAATTTCATGAGTATGAATCTTTGTATCCCATCTCTGTGCTTTGAGTTCTACTATTCGTATCTAATGACTCTGTCGCCCGCATTATAAAAACGCTCCTGATGAGCGAAGGCCAAATGAGAACGAATCCGTAAAGTGACGAATTTCATGAGTATGAATCTTTGTATCCCATCTCTGTGCTTTGAGTTCTACTATTCGTATCTAATGACTCTGTCGTCCACATTAAAAAAAAAACACCCCTGATGAGCGAAGGCGAAGTGAAAACGAATCCGTAAAGTGATGAATTTCATGAGTATGGATCTTTGTATCCCATCTCTGTGCTTTGAGTTCTACTATTCGTATCTAATGACTCTGTCGTCCGCATTATAAAAACGCCCCTGATGAGCGAAGGCCAAGTGAGAACGAATCCGTAAAGTGATGAATTTCATGAGTATGAATCTTTGTATTCCATCTCTGTGCTTTGAGTTCTACTATTCGTATCTAATGACTCTGTCGTCCGCATTATAAAAACGCCCCTGATGAGCGAAGGCCAAGTGAGAACGAATCCGTAAAGTGATGAATTTCATGAGTATGAATCTTTGTATCCCATCTCTGTGCTTTGAGTTCTACTATTCATATCTAATGACTCTGTCGTCCGCATTATAAAAACGCCCCTGATGAGCGAAGGCCAAGTGAGAACGAATCCGTAAAGTGATGAATTTCATGAGTATGAATCTTTGTATCCCATCTCTGTGCTTTGAGGTCTACTATTCGTATCTAATGACTCTGTCGTCCACATTAAAAAAAAACGCCCCTGATGAGCGAAGGCCAAGTGAAAACGAATCCTTAAAGTGATGAATTTCATGAGTATGAATCTTTGTATCCCATCTCTTTGTTTTGAGTTCTACTATTCATATCTAATGACTCTGTCGTCCGCATTATAAAAACGTCCCTGATGAGCGAAGGCCAAGTGAGAACGAATCCGTAAAGTGATGAATTTCATGAGTATGGATCTTTGTATCCCATCTCTGTGCTTTGAGTTCTACTATTCGTATCTAATGACTCTGTCGTCCGCATTATAAAAACGCCCCTGATGAGCGAAGGCCAAGTGAGAACGAATCCGTAAAGTGATGAATTTCATGAGTATGAATCTTTGTATTCCATCTCTGTGCTTTGAGTTCTACTATTCGTATCTAATGACTCTGTCGTCCGCATTATAAAAACGCCCCTGATGAGCGAAGGCCAAGTGAGAACGAATCCGTAAAGTGATGAATTTCATGAGTATGAATCTTTGTATCCCATCTCTGTGCTTTGAGTTCTACTATTCATATCTAATGACTCTGTCGTCCGCATTATAAAAACGCCCCTGATGAGCGAAGGCCAAGTGAGAACGAATCCGTAAAGTGATGAATTTCATGAGTATGAATCTTTGTATCCCATCTCTGTGCTTTGAGGTCTACTATTCGTATCTAATGACTCTGTCGTCCACATTAAAAAAAAACGCCCCTGATGAGCGAAGGCCAAGTGAAAACGAATCCTTAAAGTGATGAATTTCATGAGTATGAATCTTTGTATCCCATCTCTTTGTTTTGAGTTCTACTATTCATATCTAATGACTCTGTCGTCCGCATTATAAAAACGCCCCTGATGAGCGAAGGCCAAGTGAGAACGAATCCGTAAAGTGATGAATTTCATGAGTATGAATCTTTGTATCCCATCTCTGTGCTTTGAGTTCTACTATTCGTATCTAATGACTCTGTCGTCCGCATTATAAAAACGCCCCTGATGAGCGAAGGCCAAGTGAGAACGAATCAGTAAAGTGTTGGCAATATTGTCGAGCTAAATTTAATGTTATACTTGGTGAACATTTACTAAATTCGGTATAACCATAGTATTTAAAATAGAGGCATCACTAAAACAATAGGAATCGTTGTTATTTTAGTGACGCAAATTTCGTTTTTCGATCTATCATCATTTGGTATTTAACAACTATTTTTGATATTCATTATTTTTTTGGAGTACAGTGATAGGGTTCAGAGTTTAATTTCGTAAACCTTTAAATTGATCCCATAGAAAACTCTCAAATAAATGACAGTTTTATTTCAAACAGATGAAAAGTGGAGATACGGCTTATAACTGTACCTCCCAAACTCAAAAAATAAAATAAAAAAAAATAAAATAAAAAAATAAATAAATAAAATAAAAATAAAAGCCATTGAAGAGAGTAATTTCATTTTTTTATTAATCATATAATAAAATGATCAGTTAAACTCAGGTTGATGATGTACTTCTGAGCGGTACTTTATTTTTGCACACAATGAGCTAAATGGCCAGGTCACATGGACCCCGACGGCTCAGAGAAGGTTGGGGGGGGGGGGAGTACACAGAGGACAACTATTGGGAGACAGACGGTCTCCAGTCAAGACCATCCAGCCTTTAATTAATGTACATCGCTCAATAAATATCCGAACGGCTTAACGTCAACACCGAACGGCTTAACGTCCCACCCGATGGACGGCGGCCTTTCGAAATCCACAGTTGTTCCCCTATAGGCCGAAGGCAGAGGTGGGGATTTAGCCGAGATAAATATCAAAGCTGGCTGAAATAAGACTCGAACCTGGGAACTGCAGATTACTGGTGCGCTACCGACGTAATGGGACTATAGTTAGTATTCATAATGAGACTATTGATAGTATCGATGATATTGCTAAAAAAATGGGACAATTGATGATATAGATGATGGCAGCTGGAGGATCTGGGGTCGGGGGAGGGGGGGGGCGCAAGATCTGAGAATGCTGGTAAGGGAAATAAAGGCAAAAATAATATTGAATTTTTTCTGCCCCCTCTCCTGGAGAGCCATACCCTCTGCACGTTAAAGAACTCGCTGGATGACCTTGACGGGAGGTTATCATCTGTCTCCCAACAGCTGTTCCAGTGGGTCCCCTCCCCCAACCTTCTCTGAGCCTTCCGGGTCCTTATGACCTAGCCATTTAGCCCATGATGCGCAAAAAAGTGCCGCTCAGAGGTAAAACAACCCAACGTTAAAGAACACGCTGGATTGCCTTGACGGGAGGCTACCATCTGTCTCCCAACAGCTGTTCCAGTGGGTCCCCTCCCCCAACCTTCTCTGAGCCTTCGGGGTCCTTGTGACCTGGCCATTTAGCCCATGATGCGCAAAAAAGTGCCGCTCAGAGGTAAAACAACCCAACGTTAAAGGACATGCTGGATGGCCTTGACGGGAGGCTACTATCTGTCTCCCAACAGCTGTTCAAGTGGGTCCCCTCCCCCAACCTTCTCTGAGCCTTCGGGGTCCTTGTGACCTGGCCATTTAGCCCATGATGCGCAAAAAAGTGCCGCTCAGAGGTAAAACAACCCAACGTTAAAGGACACGCTGGATGGCCTTGACGGGAGGCTACCATCTGTCTCCCAACAGCTGTTCCAGTGGGTCCCCTCCCCCAACCTTCTCTGAGCCTTCGGGGTCCTTGTGACCTGGCCATTTAGCCCATGATGCGCAAAAAAGTGCCGCTCAGAGGTAAAACACCCCAACGTTAAAGGACACGCTGGGTGGCCTTGACGGGAGGCTACCATCTGTCTCTCAACAGCTATTCCAGTGGGTCTCCTCCCCCAACCTTCTCTGAGCCTTCGGGATCCATTTGGCCCATGGTGTGCAAAAATGTTCCGCTCAGATGTAAAACAACCCAACTTGGCGGGAAGCTGCCATCTGTCTCCCAACAGCTGTTCCAGTGGGTCTCCTCCCCCAACCTTCTCTGAGCCTTCGGGGTCCATGTGACCTGGCCATTTACCCGTGGTGTGCAAAAATGTGCCGCTCAGAGGTAAAACAACCCAACCATGCCCCCCCCGCCCTATTTTTTTTCTTCTAGATGTACTTTACTGTTATGTTTCCAACTCAAGAACCCACTAAGCATTAAAAAAAAATGTGTTTGAAAATTGAGAATTAGAAATTTTCGAATGATCTACAACTGAAACGCCCCCACCTCCCCCGCAATAAAGTCAGGAAGCAAAATTTAATTCGCACCATCGGATATTTGATTCTAAATGAAACGAGCGTTAAGTGAGATTATCAGAAATTAACAAAGATCTTGCTTAATAAACATCCGTAATACGAATACTTTGACCTGAATAAACAACGCATTGATAAAGATGCTCCCATTGATATTGAGAGCTCCGTTCTAGAAATAAGAGCGCATTTTTTAAATTACGTCATTCATGCAAATAAAGGTCTTTTATTTGAATTATACTTTAAAAGGAATTTTATGAAATAAGGCGCTTCTAATCATCATATAAAATATATAGACGACTGACAAGGGATAACGCTAGTTCTAACTATGCTAGAGCTCCAAATATTTGCACCTAGGGTTAATCCGGGTCCTAGATATTGGAAAAAATCAGAAATTTGACCTCCGACGTGTCCTTCAAGGTCAAATAGAGGTCACATAGAGGTAAAATTATGATCTATGAGTGCTAGAAACGTGAAATTTGGTGTCTGGGGGTGTTTCGGGTTGTAGATGTCGGAAGCGTTACAAAATTTTGGATCCAGACGGTCCTTTGAGGTCAAATGTCAGATTTAGACCTATCAGTCCTAGAGAGCTAAAAATTGGTCCCTGAAGGTATTTTGAGCCGTAGATCTCGGAAATGTTGGGAAATTTTTGATGTGGTGGGTCCTTCGAGTTCAAAGGTAAAATACAATCTACCTATGCTGGAGGGTTTAAAAATTGGAGTGACCAGTTAAAAATAATGAGATGCCAAAAGACGCACTGATTGATTTCTAGTATTAAATAATAGCCGCAATTCCAGGGCAGACGGGCAGGCGGACACGTGCCATCGGTGGCAGAAATTGGCAGCTTCCCGGTGGTTCCTCGGATACTTTAAATTTCCCAAATTTGGTGGGATGGTTCCACTTAGGGCTAACCCTCTTATGGTAACAAATTAGGTTCCTAGCTGCAGTGGGTCGAGAGTGATCCTTCGAAAAGTGTCCGAATTTTTTGAGGGCGCTGTCGTCGACCTCCTTGTGAATGGAGTAATACCTTATGTTGGTTGGTTGTTTTACCTCTAAACGGCACTTTTTTGCATACAATGGGCTAAATGGCCAGGTCACAAGGACACCGAAGGCTCAGAGAAGGTTGGGGGAGGGAACCCACTGGAACAGCTGTTGGGAGACAAATGGTAGCCTCCAGTCAAGGCCACTCAGTTTTTTCTTTAACGTGCACAGGGTATGGCTCTCCCGCACACGGAGCCACGGCTTGACGTCTCATCCGACGGACGGAGGCCTTTCCAAGCCCATCGGTGTCCCCTACTGACCGTGGGCAGGGCGGGGAGTTTTGCGGAGATAAATCTCAACGCTGACCCAGCTGGGACTTGAACCTGGGAACTGCAGATTACGAGCCTGGCGCGCTACCGACTGAGCCACCCCCGCCCCTAATACCTTATGAGTAGCACGTGCAGAAAGTTATGAATGACGTAAGAGTTACGTCAATCAGAAGTTTGGCGCCAAACATTTGGCATGGGTTTTACTAGTAATAATATAATTTGCGTTACAACAATAATTTATTCTGTTAATAACTTGATTTACATTTGAAAAAAAAATATTAATTCGTTGGATTCTTGGATTCTTATAATTATGAGAAGAACAATAGATCGAATCTGGTGAATGTCGGATGTTCGTCTGCAAAGAAAATGAAGTTTTGCATTTTCTGTCATTAACACCCTCTAACGGTGGAAATTAGAACTAGTAGATGATTGGGGAAATGAAAATACATTCAAATGTCGATTAAACAGGGTAAGGGGAGAAGAAGGTTATGAAGGACCCAAAACCGCACTTTATGGTGTAGTGGGGGTGGCTCAGTCGGTAGCGCGCCAGGATCTAATCTGAAGTTTCCAGGTTTGAGCCCCACCTGAACCAACGTTGAGGTTTATTTCCGCAAAACTCCCCGCCCTGCCTTTGGTCAGTCGGAGACATCGATGGGATAGAAAAGGCCGCCGTCCGTCGGATGGGACGTTAAGCCGTGTCTCCGTGTGCGGGAGAGCACCTTAAAGAACACGCTGGATGGCCTCGATGGGAGGCAACCATCTGTCTCCTAACAGCTGTCCAGTGGTTCCTCTCTTCTCAACCTTCTCTGAGCTTTTGGTTCAGTTCCCAGGTTCGAATCCCAACTGGTCCTGCATTGAGAAATATTTCCTCTGACTCCCATTCTTCCCTCAATGAAAAAAGGGATTCCTTTGGACTTGGAAAGATCACCGTCCGTCCAGTGGGACGTTAAGCCGTGTTTCATTGTGTAGTAGCACTATATCCTGTGCATGTTAAAGAATTTGTTCAATGGTCTTCACGGAATACTCCAAGAGAAATGTCTTTTAACATTTCTCCAGTGAGTCCCTTCCCTACAAGGGGCCAGGGTGGCTCAGTCGGTAGCATTCCAGGCTCATAATATACAGTTCCCAGGTTCGACTCTCAGCTGGGCCAACGTTGAAATTTATCTCCGCAAAACATCTGCTCTGCCCATGGTCATTAGGGAACGCCCACGGACTTGGAAAGCCGCTGTCCGTCGAATGGGACATTAAGCCATGGCCCCGTGTGCGGGAAAGCCATATCTTGTTTATTGTTATCATGTTATCACATTAAAGAACACGCTGGATGGCCTTGATGGGAGGCTACCATCTATCACCCAACATCTGTCCAGTGGGTCCCCTACCCGAACCTTCTCTGATCCCTTGGGGGTCCTTGTGACCTAATCATTTAGTCCATTACATTCATAGGGAAAGGGTCACTCAGAGGCAAAACAACCCCCAGCCCCCCCCCCCCAAAAAAAAATGCACATAAAATTCAAACTTTCTGAATATACTTGGGTGTCCTTCACAATATTTAATCTTTTGACCACGAAGTGTATTTCATAAATATATTTATTCCTCAATGACTGAAGATTGAATTTATATAATCTTTCTGTTGCTAAATCTATTAATCTGTACAGTCGCTCAAAAAAGAATCCGAACACTATGGTTGATTACAGAATTCAGAAAAAATATCCGGCAACGATTTTTTTGGAAATTAGTGATCTGGCAACCTTCGTGTCACGTGACACGAAGGTTGCCAGATCACTAATTTCTAAAAAAATCGTTGCCAGATATTTTTTCTGAATTACATAATCAACCACAGCTTTCGGATATTTTTTTTTGAGCGACTGTACAATCATGCACTGCTTTCCCGAGATAAACTGGAAACTATCCCAACTACAGCAGATCCTTCCTCCACTGTCTTCACAAAATTCAATTAAGCTAATGGTGCTATTAAGCTGCCGCAGCGATATTATACGGGAAAATCATTTCTGGATATTTATAGATCCTCTATTCTGGTCATGAATGGGAACTCATTTTGATGCTTGTAGTCCTTTTTTCTGTAACAAAAGTGATTTGCCTTTGCTAAAGGGATATCCTTAGAAAGAGGAACCTAATTCCCTACAGTAAATGGGGCGGGGGTGGCTCAGTCGGTAGCGCGCCAGGCTCGTAATCTGTAGTTCCCAGGTTCGAGTCCCAGCTGGGTCTGCGTTGAGATTTATCTCCGTAAAATTCCCCGCCTTGCCCACGGTCAGTAGGGGACACCGATGGGCTTGGAAAGGCCGCCGTCCGTCGGATGGGACGTTAAGCCGTGGCCCCGTGTGCGGGAGAGCCATACCCTGTGCACGTTAAAGAACACGCTGGATGGCCTTGACGTGAGGCTACCATCTGTCTCCCAACAGCTATTCCAGTGGTTCTTCTCCCCCAACCTTCTCTGAGCCTTCGGGTCCATGTGACCTGGCCATTTAGCCCATGGTGTGCAAAAAAGTGCCGCTCAGAGGTAAAACAACCCAACGTTAAAGAACACGCTGGATGGCCTTGACGGGAGGCTACCATCTGTCTCCCAACAGCTGTTCCAGTGTGTCCCCTCCCCCAACTTTCTCTGAGCCTTCGGGGTCCATGTGACCTGGCCATTTAGCCCATGGTGTGCAAAAAAGTGCCGCTCAGAGGTAAAACAACCCAACGTTAAAGAACACGCTGGATGGCCTTGACGGGAGGCTACCATCTGTCTCCCAACAGCTGTTCCAGTGGGTCCCCTCCCCCAACCTTCTCTGAGCCTTCGGGGTCCCTGTGACCTGGCCATTTAGCCCATGGTGTGCAAAAAGTGCCGCTCAGAGGTAAAACAACACAACCCAACCCTACAGTAAATCGAGAAGTTATTGTGGGCACTCTCTTGTAACAATGAAGAAACAATAAGCTGAAGATTTTGGGTGCTGAATTGATTTCCGTTTCCGGGTAAAAGAGCTTTTATTGGCTAGCATTGAATAAATACACTGCTCACAAAAATTAGGGGACATTTCAAAATGAATATGAAGCGATAAAAAAAAGAAGCATTTGATTTTTTTTTTTATTAAACAAGAACATCAGAAAAGCAAACGACAAGTCAAAGAAAGTTGTTCGATTATGCAAATGAGATGCAAAACCAACTTTTATGTCATTGGTGAAAATGTACTATACAAAAGGCTGAAAGTACTGGAGTATCTGGGGGCGGGGTGGCTCAGTCGGTAGGAAGCCAGGCTCGTAATCTGTAATTCCCAGGTTCGAGTCCCAGCTGGGTCAGCGTTGAGATTTATCTCCGTAAAATTCCCCGCCCTGCCCACGGTCAGTAGGGGACACCGATGGGCTTGGAAAGGCCGCCGTCCGTCGGATGGGACGTTAAGCCGTGGCGCCGTGTGCTGAGAGCCATACCCTGTGCACTTTAAAGAACACGCTGGATGGCCTTGACGGGAGTCTACCATCTGTCTCCCAACAGCTGTTCCAGTGGGTCCCCTCCCCCAACCTTTTCTGAGCCTTCGGGGTCCATTTGACCTGGTCATTTAGCCCTTGGTGTGCAAAAAAGTGCCACTCAGAGGTAAAACAACCCAACCCAACCCAACTGGAGTATCTGCACGTTCCCTGATCATGAAAGTGCACCTCCTGCAATTTCTCAGCCCTTGCAATGCCCCTGCAACACAATTTGCCCAAATGCGAATCCTGGAGAGCCTAGGACGTCTTGAAGCTGGTCAAACACAGACGATAGTGGCAACATCACTTGGAACATCCCAAAGCGTGATTAGCAGACTGTGGAATCGCTTTCAAGAGACTGACACAGTACGAAGAAGACGAGAGCAGGGTCGCCCATCTGCCACAACAGCAAGAGATGACCGCTACGTGACCTTATTGGCAAGAAGGAACAGGCGCAGCAATGCAACAGAGCTGCGGGGACAGTTTCTTGCTGCCACTAGACGACGGATATGCACCCAGACCATACGAAATCGGCTCCATCGTGTTGGACTGCATGCCCGGCGACCAATGGTATGCATTCCGTTATCTGCTGAACACCGTAGAACCCGTAGAAGGTGGGCTGATGAGCATCGTCATTGGACCCGTGATGAGTGGTCAACTGTCCTCTTCTCTGATGAGTCACGGTTCAGTCTGCAGCCTGACAATCATCGTGTCCTGTTCTGGCGTGAACGAGGAACACGGGAGAATCCACGTTTCATGCGAGAAAGGGACTCCTTCGGTGGTGGTGGAATCATGGTGTGGACTGGCATCAGCATTGGTGGTCGTACGGACCTCCACGTCATCAGAAACGGATCGCTGACTGCTGTCAGATATCGAGATGAGGTCCTGCACCCTATAGTGGTACCCTATGCTGAAGCAGTTGGAAACAACTTTCTTCTCATGGACGATAATGCAAGGCCCCACCGTGCGCATCTCGTCAACAACATGCTTCAGGAGACAGGAATCGAACGCATGGACTGGCCTTCACGTTCTCCAGACCTGAATCCCATTGAACATGCTTGGGATGCACTGGGAAGACGTCTGGCAAACCGTCCAATGCCTCCCACAACACTTCTTGAGCTGGAAGTTGCCCTGGAGCAAGAGTGGCAGAGGATCCCCCAAGAACTGCTGGACATTCTGATCCTGACCATGTCCCATCGCTGTCAGTGTGTTTTGGCAGTCTTGGGTGACCATACACCCTACTGAACAGTCAATGTGTGTCACTCTCGTCCAGTTTGACATGCTTCTGTTCATCCCCACCAATATGTCACTTGCTCGGAACCCTCGGGGTCTTTGTGACCTGGCCATTTACCCCATTGTGTGCAAGGAAAGTGCTGCTCAGAGGTAAAATAGCTCAATATAATAATAACAATACCTATTATTGGGTACAAGTAGAATATTTTCAATTTACTGCTGCTAAAATTTATGAATATTTTTAATAGAATTATAAATGTGTTAGTAATAAATCAACAGATAAAAAGGCTCAATAGATCGAATCTGGTGAATGTCGGATGTTCGTCTGCAAAGAAAATGAAGTTTTGCATTTTCTGTCATTAACACCCTCTAACGGTGGAAATTAGAACTAGTAGATGAAACTTGCTACTCAATGATTGTTACTTGCTACTCAATC
The DNA here is from genome assembly GCA_038380435.1 of Ryuthela nishihirai. Classification (NCBI taxonomy): domain Eukaryota; kingdom Metazoa; phylum Arthropoda; class Arachnida; order Araneae; family Heptathelidae; genus Ryuthela; species Ryuthela nishihirai. Next base: position 1,734,285 of record JAWZYU010000032.1, on the reverse strand, counting down.
ACGACAATTGAGTTTGCATCTCATTTGCATAATCGAACAACTTTCTTTGACTTGTCGCTTGCTTTTCTGATGTTCTTGTTTAATAAAAAAAATTCAAATGCTTCTTTTTTTTATTGCTTCATATTCATTTTGAAATATCCCCTAATTTTTTGTGAGCAGTTGTTCTAGCAAAAGGCTCTGGTCAAGACCGTTTTCCGTTATATACAGAATGTAGAAAATCATGTTAAAGGAAAGAAAAAATTCTGATTTTGATGTTGGAAAGGAATTTTTGTACAGCCATTTAAAAAAAGTATCCGAACACTATGGTTGATTACGAATTCAGAAAAAAATATCTGGCAACGATTTTTTTTTTTAGAAATTAGTGATCTGGCAATCTTCGTGTCACGTGATTGTTTCTCGATAAAGCTCTTATTTGAGTAAATTTTAGAATTCCAAAATACTGTACAGTCGCTCAAAAAAGTATCCGAACACTATGGTTGATTACAGAATTCAGAAAAAATATCTAGCAACGCTTTTTTTTTAGAAATTTGTGATCTGGCAACCTTCGTGTCACGTGACACGAAGGTTGCCAGATCACTAATTTCTACAAAAAATCGTTGCCAGATATTTTTTCTGAATTCTGTAATCAACCATAGTGTTCGGATACTTTTTGAGCGACTGTATCTGTTGATTTATTATTAACACATTTATAATTCTATTAAAAATATTCATAAATTTTAGCAGCAGTAAATTGAAAATATTCTACTTGTACCCAATAATAGGTATTGTTATTATTATATTGAGCTATTTTAGCTCTGAGCAGCACTTTCCTTGCACACAATGGGATAAATGGCCAGGTCACAAAGACCCCGAGGGTTCCGAGAAGGTTGGAGGGAGGGGACTGACAGAACAGCTGTTAGGAGACAGGTAATGGCCTCCCATCAAAGCCGATAAGCACAGCATATGGCTCTCCCATATACGGTCCGCGGCTTAACGTCCCATTCGACGGATGGTTGCCTTTCCAAGTCATCGGTGTCCCCTACTGACCGAGAGTAGGGTGAGGAATATTTGGGTTGGGTTGTTTTACCTCTGAGCTGCACTTTTCTGCACACCATGGGCTAAATGGCCAGGTCACATGGACCCCGAACGCTCAGAGAAGGTTGAGGGAGGGGACCCACTGGAACAGCTGTTGAGAGACAGATGGTAGCCTCCCGTCAAGGCCATCCAGCGTGTTCTTTAACGTGCACAGGGTATGGCTCTCCCGCACACGGAGCCACGGCTTAACGTCCCATCCGACGGACGGCGGCCTTTCCAAGCCCATCGGTGTCCCCTACTGACCGTGGGCAGGGCGGGGAAATTTTTGCGGAGATAAATCTCAACGCTGACCCAGCTGGGACTCGAACCTGGGAACTACAGATTACGAGCCTGGCGCGCTACCGATTGAGCCACCCCCGCCCCAGGTTAGGAATATTGCGAAGATAATCTCTGCTGGGACTCGAACCTCGGAGCAGTAGATTACGAGCCTTGCGCACTGCTGACTCAGTCACGCCATCTTTCCCAAACAAGTTCATTCAGTTAGCTAATTTTTTCAAAAATGAATTTTTTATACTAGTTTACTGTCCAGATTTGGTTTGATACGGGCTCGAACAGTGCAGTAACAGAAGAATTAATTCTCAAAAATATTCCTGTATGCCGCCTTGGTAGCACAGTGGCTCGCAATGAAGTTGAGGTCTGGGTTCGAGTCCCCTGGACAGCATGGTAAATATAGTTGTAACAAAGTAGGACAAGTCTAATAGAGCTTCTACGTTTCTCCGTTTTTCGTGTAAACGAGTTCTTTATAATTCCTCGTAATCTGCAGCTCCCAGGTTCGAGTCCCACCTGGGCCAGCTTTGAGATTTATCTGTCAGTAGACGAAACTGATGGGTTTAGAAAGGCCACCGTCTGTTGGATAGGACGTTAAGCCGTGGTTCCATGTGGGAGATTTTGGTTGGGTTGTTTTTCTGTTTGTTTGTGGGTTGACAGCCCCAAGTGAATAGATTCACAGGATATGTTTATCAGCTGGTGGATAATCCTGAGCAGAAGTCATCGCAGGCACCTGAACTCTTTGCTTCTATTGGCATCGTCAAATTCTACATTGGAGGAAGTCTTCCAGTGTAGATGGCTTCAGCCTTTAGTAGTGGGGGAACGGGTCTTTGCCCCATGTCTGCGATTAGGGGGCTGTTTGATATTGTCGGCATTCCCTCTCTCAATAAACATAGTTTCTTTAAACATCCCACTAACCATTTTCTCTCCATAGGTAGTTGGAATGTGAGGACTCTGCACAGAGCTTTTTCTCTTGATGTCCTCACACAAGAATTCCACCGTTATAATTTTGATATTCTCGGCTTGCAAGAGACCAGATGGACAGATAAAGGTCAGATTCTTAAAAATAATCTTAAATTTCTCTTTTCAGGGAGGGACGACAATAAGCATCACCAAGGCGTGGGTCTGCTTCTCAGCAGACACGCTAGCGATGCTCTTCTAGGATATGAATGCATTAATGAAAGGTTTCTTACAGCAAAATTTCAGACAAGCGTTAAAGACTTGAATGTTATCTGCTGTTATGCCCCCACTGAGGATGCCGATGAGGATGAGAAGGATAGGTTTTACGGACAACTTCAGGATATTTTGAATTCTGTCAAGAAAGGAGATATTACCCTTGTTCTTGGAGACTTCAATGCCAAAGTTGGTACTGACTCTGACCTTTGGGGAGGAGTAATAGGCCCTTTTGGTATTGGTAGCTGCAATGGCAATGGGCAGCGTCTCCTACAGGTAAGTAAACTCAATGGATTCAGAATAACTAACACTTATTACAAACACCGCAACATACATAAGTACATATGGGTTTCACCTGATGGGCTGCATAAGAATATGATTGATTACATATTAATTAACAGCAAATGGGCTAGTTCTGTTAGGAATACCAGGGCATATAGGGGAGCTGAAATTGGATCTGACCATTACCTTGTTAAAAGTGTGTTGCAGCTTAAACTTAAAAAGTGTTGTGCTAGGGTTAAAAAATTTACTTTTAATACTGAAGCTCTGAAAGATCCAGTTATAGCCAAAGCTTACCATGATAGATTACTTAGTCATTATGACAGTCATGGTTTGCTTACTACTGAAGTTGAGGAAGAATGGGATCATTTTAAACAGGCTTTTTTGGACACTAACAGTACTCTTTTAGGAAAAAAGGAGCAGAAGAGGCAAAATTATCTGAGTGATAAGGCACTTCAGCTTATTTCGGAAAGAAAGAACTGCAGGAATGCTCTTAATCAATATCCTACTAGTCCTAATAGAAAGCATTACAGAGACCTTAATAACTTGTAAAGGATCAGTTAGCTGCTGATAAGAATCTTTGGCTTGATGGTTTGGCTGACAAAGCCGAGGAAGCAGTTAGACAGCACAACAGCAGAGAGCTGTACCAGATAGTTAATGTTTTGTGTGGTAGAAAACGGACAGGCATACAAGGATTGAAGGATAAACAAGGTTATAGAAGGGGAGGATTCTGTCATGGCTAGGTGGGCTGAGCATTTCAATGATGTTCTAAACAATGTAGTTAGTTCTACTCCCATTGTTTGCAATGATGATAGATGCATTGGTGGCTTTAATGTTGGCCCTATAACACAATCTGAAGTTATTTTGGCTGTTTCTAAACTTAAACTTCATAAATCCCCAGGGGTAGATGAAATTACTACGGAAATGCTTAGAGCTGGGAATGTTTTGGTTACCACTTGGATGACTGAAATTCTGAATATCTTTTATGATAAAGGCATGGTTCCTAAGGATTTTACCAGAGCTATTGTTATCCCTATTTTCAAAAAAGGTGATCGCAGTTCTTGTGATAACTATAGGGGTATCAGCCTACTCTCTGTTCCAGGTAAAGTTCTTTCCATGATTGTGCTTAATAGAATTAAAAATCTGGTTGACAGTCAATTGCGTGATGAGCAATGTGGATTCAGAAGTCGTAGGGGATGTGTGGATCAGATATTTTCACTTAGGCAGATTCTTGAGAAATGTTTAGAGTTTCAGAAACCTTTGGTTGCTAGCTTTGTTGATTTCAAAAAGGCTTTCGACTCTGTTGATCGTCATAATTTGTGGTTGATTGTGAGATCATATGGTATACCAGACAAGTTAGTTAACATAATGAAAGCTCTCTATAATAAGACTGAGTCGTGTGTGAGAGTTGGTAAGGCTTGTAGCAATTGGTTTAGCATTACTACTGGTTTTCGACAAGGGTGCATTTTGTCTCCTTTTCTCTTTAGTTTGGTTATTGATTATGTTATGCGAAATTCACTTCAAGGAAAAGGATTCAAGGAAAAGATTCAAGGGAAAGATTTTGGCCTTAAATGGACTGGAGATACGAAAATTTCTGATTTAGATTATGCTGATGATTTAGCCCTTTTGGCAAATGATGTTGATGAGATGAACTCTTTCATTCGAGCTGTTGATGAGACTGGTAGTAGAGTAGGTTTGGTTATAAACAGAGAGAAAACTAAAGTGATGAAAATTGGTCAGGCAGGCTGTGATTCAGTTAATCTGAATGGTTGCAGTCTTGAGCAGGTGTCACAGTTTAATTATCTTGGGAGCTATGTAACAGATAATGGTGATGTGCGTCATGAGATTAACAGACGAATAGGTATTGCTGCCGGGACTTTTAAGAATCTATGGCGAATGTGGAGAAATAGGCGTATACACCTAAAGACTAAAATTAGACTGTATAATAGCTTTGTTCTTTCTAGGGTTAGTTATGGTAGTGAAACTTGGACGCTATGTAAACAAGATAACAGGAAACTAGATGCTTTTGATTCTAGATGCTTACGCAGCATCTTGGGCATTAGGTGGTTTAACTTTGTAACTAATGATGAGGTTAGGCAAAGGAGTCTGCATCCTCCTTTAAGCAGCATATTGTGTAGAGAGAGACTCCGTTGGTTTGGCCATGTTGCCCGTATGAATAATTATAGATTGGCGAATAGCGTTATGAACAGTGTGCCTAAAGGCCTCAGAAAGAAGGGGAGACCTAGGATGCGGTGGGCAGACAATGTCAAACAGGGCCTTGTTAGAATTGGTGTGCAGTGGCCAGATGCAGTAGATGTAGCTCAGGATAGACTTGCTTGGAGAACTAAATTGCAAGGTCTGGTTGGACCTCCGTAGCCCATGGCTGCTTGAGGATGATGATGATGATGTTTTACCTCTGAGCGGCACTTTTTTGCACACCATGGGCTAAATGGCCAGGTCACATGGACCTCGAAGGCTCAGAGAAGGTTGGAGGAGGGGACCCACTGGAACAGCTATTGGGGGAAAGATGGTAGCCTCCCGTCAAGGCCATCCAGCGTGTTCTTTAACGTGCACAGGGTATGGCTCTCATTTACACAGGGCCACGGCTTAACGTCCCATCTGACGGACGGCGGCCTTTCCAAGCCAATCGGTGTCCCCTACTGACCGTGGGCAGGGCGGGGAGTTTTGCGGAAATAAATCTCAACGCTGACCCAGCTGGGACTCGAACCTGAGAACTACAGATTACGAGCCTGGCGCGCTACCGACTGAGCCACCCAGCCCACCATGTGAGAGAGAGCCATGCCCTGTGCACGTTAAAGAACACGATGGATGGCCTTGATAGGAGGCCATCATCTGTCTTCTAACAGTTGTCCAGTAGGTCCTTTTCCCTTAACGTTCTCTGAATCCTTGGGATCCTTGTGACCTTGATATTTGACCCTTTATTTGCGAAAAAAACGGCCCTCAGATGTAAAGCAATCAAACACCCTTAAAAATATTTAAAGTTGTTATCTAAAATATTAAAGTGGTAATCATTTGTATTAAGAAACTGGTAACTAAATTTAAAGCATTCATAAATATCTCAATAAAATCATAATTAATAAATTATATCATTTCATATTTTTTAAAAAGAAATATTAACCAGGGCCTGGATAGTGTACTAACATAAAAAAAATTTACATTAATACTTAATTTGAAATATATTTCTCAAACTTTTAACTGGTAGCATTTATTTCCAGAAATTTTTTAAAAATATTAAAATTTGTTTTCAAATATTTTTATAAAGTTATAAAATAGATTTTTTTCTGTTTACAGTTGTTTAAACAATAATTATAATGAAATTTTTCACAAATTATATCACTTAAATTTTGATGCATATTTATATTTTTTCCTCCCCCAACCCCTTCTTTTGTTCAACGACTGTCCAGGCCCGGAATATCTAGGTGCGGGGGTGGCTCAGTCGGTAGCGCGCCAGGCTCGTAATCTGTAGTTCCCAGTTTCGAGTCCCAGCTGGGTCGGCGTTGAGATTTATCTCCGCAAAATTCCCCGCCCTGCCCACGGTCAGTAGGGGACACCGATGGGTTTGGAAAGGCCGCCGTCCGTCGGATGGCCCGGTGTGCGGGAGAGCCATACCCTATGCACGTTAAAGAACACGCTGGATGGCCTTGACGGGAGGCCAGCATCTGTCTCCCAACAACTGTTCCAGTGGGTCCCCTCCCCCAACCTTCTCTGAGCCTTCGGGGTCCATGTGACCTGGCCATTTAGCCCATGGTGTGCAAAAAAGTGCCGCTCAGAGGTAACACAACCCAACCCAAAACAACCCGGAATATCTAGGCGGCGCTGCTGTGTTCCGGTAATATCAAGGGATTCTGAATAGAGCTGAAGGCGCCTTTGTGTCGTCCTTATATGGACTTTTCACGACTCCTTATCTTAGTCATTATCCACAGTTATTATGGTAGTTCTGACCTTGAATAAATGAAGGACAGTTGAGCGGAGAATCAGTTTCTCTCCCACAAATAAAACTTTTCTCTTCAGTTGTTGTAATAAACACATCTCTGGATCATCAGTTTTTCATTTCCTTTTGCATAAACTTATCTCTCTGTCTGGTGGTTCCTTTCTCTGTTATGAAGCAGTCGACACTGTAGATGCAGCAATAGAGATTGCCTTCTTGTCGTTTATGTAGTCGTTATACAGCTCTGCAGATAATGGAGCATTTTATCTGCTAGAACTTCGGACAAGTGCCGTACCCAAAGGCCGTGGAAAAACACGCTGCCTTGATTAGTTTTCCCGATTTTGTTGCTTCCGCATTACAGAAAATAAATGTTAGAGAAATGTGATACTGCTGAATTTGGCTTAATTGGTAAGAAATTAAATATTTCAGTTAAAACAATTCTTCTTCTTCTGTCACTTGATATTTCTCATTTTCTCTTTCTACCTTTAGATATTCCTTATTTTTCTGCATCTGGCTCATTGAGATTCTCTTATTTTCTTTCTGGCTCATTGAGATTCTCTTATTTTCTTTCTTTCTGGCTCATTGAGATTCTCTTATTTTCTTTCTTTCTGGCTCATTGAGATTCTCTTATTTTCTTTCTTTCTGGCTCATTGAGATTCTCTTATTTTCTTTCTGGATCATTGAGATTCTCTTATTTTCTTTATTTCTGGCTCATTGAGATTCTCTTATTTTCTTTCTTTCTGGCTCATTGAGATTCTCTTATTTTCTTTCTTTCTGGCTCATTGAGATTCTCTTATTTTCTTTCTGGCTCATTGAGATTCTCTTATTTTCTTTCTTTCTGGCTCTTGATATTCTATATCGCTTTTTTGCTTGAATAATTGAGATTAATTATGTTTTTTTTCTGTCTCTTGATATATATGTTATTTTTTCATTGGGATTCTGTTATTTTTCCTTCTGGCTCTTGATATTCCATATTTTTTTTCTTTGCTTGGCTCATTGAGATTCTCTTGTTTCTTCTTTTGATATTCTTTCTTATTATTTGCTTGGCTCATTGATATTCTGTTTTTTTTCCTTCTCGCTCTTGGTTTTTTTTTCATTGATATTCTCTTATTTTTTTTTCCTTCTGGTTCTTGATATTCTTTATTTTTTCCGCGTGGCTCATTGAGATTCTCTTATTTCTTCTTTTGATATTCTTTCTTATTATTTGCTTGGCTCATTGATATTCTGTTTTTTTTTTCCTTCTCGCACTTGGTTTTTTTTTTCATTGATATTCTCTTATTTTTTTTTCCTTCTGGTTCTTGATATTCTTTATTTTTCTGCACCTGGCACATTGAGTTCTCTTACATTCTCCCTCTGGCTCTTGATATTCATTATTCACCTTAGCTGGCTTTTTGAGACTCTTATTTTTTCCTTCTGGCTCTTGATATTTTTTATTTTTTCCGCGTGTCTCATTGAGATTCTTTTACTTCTTCTTTTGATATTCTTTCTTATTATTTGCTTGGCTCATTGATATTCTGTTTTTTTTTTCCTTCTCGCTCTTGGTTTTTTTTTTTCATTGATATTCTCTTATTTTTTTTCCTTCTGGTTCTTGATATTCTTTATTTTTCCGCGTGGGTCATTGAGATTCTCTTATTTCTTCTTTTGATATTCTTTCTTATTATTTGCTTGGCTCATTGATATTCTGTTTTTTTTTTCCTTCTCGCTCTTGGTTTTTCTTTTTCATTGATATTCTCTTGTTTTTTTCCTTCTGGTTCTTGATATTCTTTATTTTTCTGCACCTAGCACATTGAGATTCTCTTATTCTCCCTCTGGCTCTAGATATTCATTATTCACCTTAGCTGGCTTTTTGAGACTCTTATTTTTTCCTTCTGGCTCTTGATATTTTTTATTTTTTCCGCGTGTCTCATTGAGATTCTCTTACTTCTTCTTTTGATATTCTTTCTTATTATTTGCTTGGCTCATTGATATTCTGTTTTTTTTTTTCCTTCTCGCTCTTGGTTTTTTTTTTTTCATTGATATTCTCTTATTTTTTTTCCTTCTGGTTCTTGATATTCTTTATTTTTCCGCGTGGGTCATTGAGATTCTCTTATTTCTTCTTTTGATATTCTTTCTTATTATTTGCTTGGCTCATTGATATTCTGTTTTTTTTTCCCTTCTCGCTCTTGGTTTTTCTTTTTCATTGATATTCTCTTGTTTTTTTCCTTCTGGTTCTTGATATTCTTTATTTTTCTGCACCTAGCACATTGAGATTCTCTTATTCTCCCTCTGGCTCTAGATATTCATTATTCACCTTAGCTGGCTTTTTGAGACTCTTATTTTTTCCTTCTGGCTCTTGATATTTTTTATTTTTTCCGCGTGTCTCATTGAGATTCTCTTACTTCTTCTTTTGATATTCTTTCTTATTATTTGCTTGCCTCATTGATATTCTGTTTTTTTTTCCTTCTCGCTCTTGGTTTTTCTTTTTCATTGATATTCTCTTGTTTTTTTCCTTCTGGTTCTTGATATTCTTTATTTTTCTGCACCTAGCACATTGAGATTCTCTTATTCTCCCTCTGGCTCTAGATATTCATTATTCACCTTAGCTGGCTTTTTGAGACTCTTATTTTTTCCTTCTGGCCCTTGATATTCTTTATTTTTCCGCGTGGCTCATTGAGATTCTCTTATTTCTTCTTTTGACATTCTTTCTTATTATTTGCTTGGCTCATTGATATTCTATATTTTTTTTCCTTCTCGCTCTTGGTTTTTTTTTTCATTTATATTCTCTTGTTTTTTTTCTTCTGGTTCTTGATATTCTTTATTTTTCTGCACCTAGCACATTGAGATTCTCTTATTCTCCCTCTGGCTTTTGATATTCATTATTCACCTTAGCTGGCTTTTTGAGACTCTTATTTTTTCCTTGTGGCTTTTGATATTCTTAATTTTTTCCGCGTGTCTCATTGAGATACTCTTACTTCTTCTTTTGATATTCTTTCTTATTATTTGCTTGGCTCATTGATATTCTATTTTTTTTTTTTGCTTCTCGCTCTTGGTTTTTTTTTTTCATTGATATTCTCTTATTTTTTTTCCTTCTGGTTCTTCATATTCTTTATTTTTTCCGCGTGGCTCATTGAGTTTCTCTTACTTCTTCTTTTGATATTCTTTCTTATTATTTGCTTGGCTCATTGATATTCTGTTTTTTTTTCCTTCTGGTTCTTGATATTCTTTATTTTTCTGCACCTGGCACATTGAGATTCTCTTACATTCTCCCTCTGGCTCTTGATATTCATTATTCACCTTAGCTGGCTTTTTGAGACTCTTATTTTTTCCTTCTGGCTCTTGATATTCTTTATTTTTTCCGCGTGGCTCGTTGAGATTTTCCTTTTTCTAACACTCTCTATGAGATTTTTATTTATCTAAATGACTCATTCACATTAAACAACACTTTGGATGGCATTGGTGGAGGCACCAACTCTCGTGTAACAGCTGCCCAATGTGTCCATTTCCTCCTAACCTTCTCTGAGCATTCGGAGTCCTTGTGACCTGGCCATTTAGACGATTGTGTGGAAAAATGTGCCGCTCAGAGGTCAACCCAACGAATTCCCACACACGACTGAGTGTTATTATAAAAAGTCATCATTATGTTATCAGCAACATAACAACAAACATATTATATATAGAGACAAAATCAGAGCCAGTAATGATTTATCTTCGACATTAATAATGGGAATTGGGTTGGGTTGTTTTACTTCTGAGCGGCACTTTTTTTTGCACACCATGGGCTAAATGGCCAGGTCACAAGGACCCCGAAGGCTCAGAGAAAGTTGGGGGAGGGGACCCACTGGAACAGCTGTTGGGAGACAGATGGTAGCCTCCCGTCAAGGCATCCAGTGTGTTCTTTAACGTGCACAGGGTATTGCTCTCCCGTACACGGGGCCACGGCTTAACGTCCCATCCGACGGACGGCGGCCTTTTCAAGCCCGTCGGTGTCCCCTACTGACCGTGGGCAGGGCGGGGAATTTTGCGGAGATAAATCTCAACGCTGACCCAGCTGGGACTCAAATCTGGGAACTACAGATTACGAGCCTGGCGCGCTACCGACTGAGCCACCCCCGCCCCAATAATGGGAATAGAACTAAACACATTGTTCAGAACGTTTCTTAAATGCTCAGCCAACATTCGCATAAGAGAATTGTAGCATTCCGTAAACTTACCATTTACATTCTTCAATCTCTGTCGGGCGGAGATGGCTCAATCGGTAACGTACTAGGCTCGTAATCTGCAGTTCCCAGTTTCGAGTCCCACCTGGGGAGTCATTGAGATTTATCTCCTCAAAACTTCCCGCTCTCAGTAGTAAGGAGACATCCATTGGCTTGGAAAGGACGCCGTCCGTTGGATGGTACGTAAGCCGTGGCCCCGTGTGCGGGAGAACCATACCCTGTGCTCGTTAAAAACACACTGGATGGCCTAGACGGGAAGCTACCATCTGTCTACCGACAGCTGTACTAGTGGGTCCTCTCCCTCTATCTTCTCTGAGCCTTCGGGTTCCTTGTGACCTGACTATTTAGTCCATAGTGTGTGCAAAAAAGTGCCACTCAGAAATAAAACAACCCAACCCTTATGATTTCTCCATGACTGTGCGATGACTTCTCCTTGATTGCACGATTCATGACCGTATGATTATCTCCATGATTAACACATGATCTTATCATAGCTATCTGATGATCTCTCAATGACTGTATGATTATTTCTCTTTGATTATCTGATGATCTCTGCATGAATAGCTATCAATGATTGTTTGAAATTATAGCTCCCTTAACTTTAAAAATTATTTTTAACGACTGCTGGTTGTTTAATCTTTGTGGCCCTTTTTTGCACACAATGGGTTAAATAGCAAGTCACAAGGACCCTGAGGGTTCAGAGAAGGTTGGGCCCTCTCATCAAGGTCATCCAGAGTATTCTTAATATGCACAGCGTATGCCTCTCCCGCACATGCGTCCGCGGCTTAAAGTCCTATCCGACGGACGGCGGCCTTTCCAAGCCCATTAACTGACTGTGGGCAGGGTGGGGAATTTTGCAGAGATAAATCTCAACGCTGGCCCAGCTGGGACTCGAACCTGGAAACTGCAGATTACGAGCCTGGCGCTCTACGGACTGAACCACCTCCGCCTCCCTTGACGGGAGGCTATCATCTGGATTCTACCAGTGGGTCAACCTTTCTCAATCTTTTCTGAGCCCTCGGGGTCTTTGTAACCTGGCCTTTCAGCACACTGTATACAAAAAAGGGCTCCGCTCAGAGGTAAAACTACCAAACCTCATTCCTTATTTTGATGGAGTGGAATTAATATCCTTTGTAATGTCTTAAACACCAAATTTCCAAATAATTGGATTGGTGATCTAGTTGTACCAGAGAGGTAAGGATTTGATACCATTGATACATTAAAAAAAAACATTTATTCGGACACAATTCGTAATTTACAACATTTCAAGGGAAGAACCATTGCAGCTTTTTCAAGTGTTGAAGTAAATTGAAATATCACATAGGTTGCCGCTTTAGTTTATTGAAATGGAATTCAAATAGTTTAGCAAAGTCTGTTGAATACTAAAACGAAACTTTCAGAATTTCTTCCCAATTTGTACCCACAGTTACTTTCATTACTTAATTATTTAATTAAATATGGCAGCTCTATTATAATAAGTTCACAACATGGGTATTTTTTTAAAAATGATTTTAAAACATGGGTAGTCTTTTATAAAGAATTTAAAGCAATGAGTATTCTTTTACAATGACTCCGAGTATTCTTTTAACGAATTTAAAGCAGGAATATTCTTTTACAATGACCATAAAACTTGGGTGTTCTTTTATAACAACTTTAGAGTATGAGAATTCTTTCATAATGAATTTATATCATGGGTGTTTTCTTACAATGACTCTAAACATGTGTATTTTTCTGTGATGTTAAAATATGGATATTCTTTTTAAAATGACTTTAAAACGTGGACATTTTTTACTACTTTAAAACATGGTTATACTTTTACAATGATTGTAAAACATGGGTATTCCTTTAAAACGACTTTAAAACATGGGTATTCTTTATGATTTAAAACAAGGGTATTCTTTTAAAATGACTTTAAAACATGTTTTTTTTTGTTTTTTTTTAAATGGATATTCTTTCAGGATCTTAAAACATGGGTGTTCTTTTATAATGACTTTAAAAATCGATGTTTTTTACTCTAAGATACGCGTATTATTTTACGACTTAAAACATGAATATTTTTTATAATGATTTTAAACCAATGAGTATTCTTGTTTTCAATGACTTTAAAACTTTAAAACATAGGGCTTTTTTTTATAACGACTTTAAAATATGAGTATTCTTAAATAATGAATTTAAATGCCTTAACTGGCATAGTGGTTAGGCAGCTAGCGACTGTTCCAGCAAGGCAAACTTTGTGTGTTGTGTTAGCTCTCACTAAGGCAGTGGTCAGCAGTGACTTCGGTCGTAATAGGGCATGTCCTTGTATGAGAAGGCCTGTAAAAGCTAGGAGTAGCTTCTAGGATTCTTCTCTGTCCTATATGTCGCAAATAAAAAAAAAATAATGGGTATTCTTTCACAATGACTCTAAAACATGTGTATTCTTTTGTGATTTTAAAATATGGGTATTCTTTAATAACGACTGTAAAACATTGATATTCTTTTATAACGAGATTAAAACATGGATATTCTTCAATAACGACTGTAAAACACGGATATTCTTTTATAAAGACTTTAAAACATGGGTATTTTTATAACGACTTTAAAACATGAGTATTCTTTAATAACGACTGTAAAAAATGGATATTCTCTTATGACTTTAAACATGGGTATTCTTTTATAATCACTTTAAAATGAATATTATTTTATAATCACTTTAAAACACGGATATTCTTTAATAACGACTTTAAAACATGGGTATTCTTTTATAATAACTTTAAAACATGGCTATTCTTTAATAACGACTGTAAAAAATGGGTATTCTCTTATAATGACTTTAAAACATTCTTTTATAATCACTTTAAAACATGGATATTCTTTTATAATCACTTTAAAACATGGATATTCTTTTATAATCACTTTAAAACACGGATATTCTTTTACAATCACTTTAAAATATGGGTATTCTTTAATAAAGACTTTAAAACATGGGTATTCTTTAATAAAGACTTTAAAACATGGGTATTCTTTTATAATAACTTTAAAACATGGATATTCTTTTATAACGACTTTAAAACATGGGTATTCTTTTATAATCCCTTCAAAACATGAATATTCTTTTATAATGACTTTAAAATCTTTAAAACTGTTTAAAAGTTTTTATAGTGATTTAAATGACTCTAAAACTTTAAAATACGTGTGTTCTTTTATAACGACTTTACAGTGTGAGCAATTGTTTCGTAATGAATTTAAAACAGGGGCATTGTGTTGCAATGACGCTTTGACGCTTTTGTGACTTTAGAACATGGATATTCTTTTATAACTTTAAGATACGGGTATTTTTTTATGACTTAAAACATGTTATTCTATTATGACTTAAAACATGTTATTCTATTATGACTTAAAACATGTCATTCTATTATGACTTAAAACATGTTATTCTATTTTGACTTAAAACATGTTATTCTATTATGACTTAAAACGTGTTATTCTATTATGACTTAAAACATGTTATTGTATTATGACTTAAAACATGTTATTCTATTATAACTTAAAACATGTTATTCTATTATGACTTAAAACATGTAATTCTATTTTGACTTAAAACATGTTATTGTATTATGACTTAAAACATGGGTATTCTATTTTGACTTAAAACATGTTATTGTATTATGACTTAAAACATGTGGGGCGGGGGTGACTCAGTCGGTAGCGTGCCAGGCTCGCAATCTGTAGTTCCCAGGTTCGAGTCCCATTTTGGTCAGCGTTGAGATTTATCTCCGCAAAATTCCCCGCCCTGCCCACGGTCAGTAGGGGACACCGATGGGCTTGGAAAGGCCGCCGTCCGTCTGATGGGACGTTAAGCCGTGGCCCCGTGTGCGGGAGAGCCATACCCTGTGCACGTTAAAGAACACGCTGGATGGCCTTGACGGGAGGCTACCATCTGTCTCCCAACAGCTGTTCCAGTGGGTCCCCTCCCCCAACCTTCTCTGAGCCTTCGGGGTCCATGTGACCTGGCCATTTAGCCCATGGTGTGCAAAAAAGTGCCGCTCAGAGGTAAAACAACCCAATCCAACTGAAAACATGTTATTCTATTATGACTTAAAACATGTTATTCTATTATGACTTAAAACATGTTATTCTATTTTGACTTAAAACATGTTATTCTATTTTGACTTAAAACATGTTATTCTATTATGACTTAAAACATGTTATTCTATTTTGACTTGAAACATGTTATTCTATTATGACTTAAAACATGTTATTGTATTATGACTTAAAACATGGGTATTCTATTTTGACTTAAAACATGTTATTGTATTATGACTTAAAACATGTTATTGTATTATGACTTAAAACATGTTATTCTATTTTGACTTAAAACATGTTATTCTATTTTGACTTAAAACATGGGTATTCCCTTACAATGATCCTGTTTGTGACGAGCACTCATTGAACTGAAAAAGAAAGTTCTTTTCACTTAACACCTCATAGCGTGTAATTTTTAAAGAGAAAAAAAGGAACACTACATTATGTCTGTTTTTAGGAAAAAATGAAACATGGAGCCACTTAGATATTACATTACGTTGTTTTAATGTGTAGCTTGTAATTTTTTTTCGAGGGAACGGGTATAAAAGAACTCGACATCCGGTAGAACATCAGCGTTTACCCCCTTCGCGACTGCCATTCAACAGATGATCTGCAGTCGCCTTCGCTGATCCGATTTAGACCCAGCTAAACGACTGCTGATAACAGTCCTTGGTGTGGCCGTTGCAGCAACCTTGTCACGTGACCGCATGCCATGCTGGAACGGGGAGTTCCTGGCACGAAGCCAGGCGGCCAAGGTCAAGAAGTGCCTGCTGATGACGTCAAATGTCAATGCAGATGTATATACAACAGGACGAGAGGAACAGACAGTCGTGATTATGCAACCAGCTTTACGTTTCGTCTCCATGTTGATGCCCACTTCAGTAAACAAAAGTTGCAAGGCTGGGAATTAAAATCCTGGCTGTCAGAACAACGGGGAAAGAAAAAACATATGCATAATTGAATGGGTGGTTAAATGTATTTCGGAATAGCTTCGCATGTGTGTGTTTCGCTGCTTTTGTTTCGAGTTTTGTGAAACAGTCTTGTAGAGTTTGTTCTCCATTATAAGAAGACGTGATGTTGAGAGCTGCCCGCGTTACTCTTTGCTGCTACAATTAGAACTCTCTGAATTCGTTTCTGGTGAAGTGAGGGCTGCGAGAGGTTGGGTTGGGTTGTTTTACCTCTGAGCGGCACTTTTTTGCACACCATGGCCTAAATGGCCAGGTCATATGGACCCCGAAGGCTCAGAGAAGGTTCAGAGAAGGTTGGGGGAGGGGACCCACTGGAACAGTTGTTGGGAGACAGATGGTAGCCTCCCGTCAAGGCCATCCAGCGTGTTCTTTAACGTGCACAGGGTATGGCTCTTCCGCACACGGGGCCACGGCTTAACGTCCCATCTGACGGACAGCGGCCTTTCCAAGCCCATCGGTGTCCCCTACTGACCGTGGGCAGGGCGGGGAATTTTGCAGAGATAAATCTCAACGCTGACCCAGCTGGGACTCGAACCTGGGAACTACAGATTACGAGCCTGGCGCGCTACCGACTGAGCCACCCCCGCCCACTGCTTGAGGTAGTATCTAAAGTAGTATTAGAATTATCAGTAGGAATATCAATTTTCAATAATTGGATGTGTTTGAGTTGGGTTATTTACCTGTGAGGTGCACTTTTTTTGCGCACAAAGAACTAAATAGCCAGGTCACAAGGACCCCGAGGGCTCAGAGAAAGTTTGGGGGAGAGGACCTATTGGACGGCTGTCAGGAGACAGATGGATAGCCTGCCGTTAAAGCCATCCAGCGTGTTGTGTGACGTGCAGAGGGTACGGCTCTCCCGCACACGGGGCCACGGCTTAACGTCCCATCCGATAGGTGACGGTCTTTCCAAGCCCATAGGTGTCCCCTAATGATCTAGGGCAGGACGGGGAGTTTTGCGGAGATAAATCTAAACTCTGGATCAGGTGGGACTCGAACGTGGGAACTGCAGATTACGAGTCGTAGCGCGCTACCGACTGAGTCACCTCCGCTTCACACTTTGAGGTAAAACAACTTAATTTGTATTTTGGACTTAGCCCCTCCTCCTAGTATTTTAACGCAAAGAAGGAATTAAAGATTAATTTAACTATAATGACGTCATCGAACTGGATATGCGTCGGTAAATTTATGTGTGAAGCGATTAGAATCTGACTGGAGTTTCAATACTGTTGAGAATTTCTTTGGCGAATTATTTTGTGAATTCGAATGGCAACTTTAGTTCATACCATTTTGTAAGAATTCACTACAGGGTAGGGGCGGGGGTGGCTCAGTCTGTAGCGCGCTAGGCTCGTAACTGCAGTCCCCAGGTCGTAACCCAAGCTCGTAATCTGCAGTTCCAGATTGGTCAGCGTTGAGATTTATCTCCGCAAAATTCCCCGCCCTGCCCACGGTCAGTAGGGGACACCGATGGGCTTGGAAAGGCTGCCGTCCGTCGGATGGAACGTTAAGCCGTGGCACCCTGTGCACGTTAAAGAACACGCTGGATGGCCTTGACGGGAGGCTACCATCTGTCTCCCAACAGTTGTTCCAGTGGGTCCCCCCCAACCTTTTCTGAGCCTTCGGGGTCCATGTGACCTGGCCATTTAGCCCATGGTGTGCAAAAAAGTGCCGCTCAGAGGTAAAACAGTCCAATGTTAAAGAACACGCTGGATGGCCTTGACGGGAGGCTACCATCTGTCTCCCAACAGCTGTTCCAGTGGGTCGCCTCCCCAACCTTCTCTGAGCTTTCGGGGTCCATGTGACCTGGCCATTTAGCCCATGGTGTGCAAAAAAGTGCCGCTCAGAGGTAAAACATTCCAACGTTAAAGAACACGCTGGATGGCTTTGACGGGAGGCTACCATCTGTCTCCCAACAGCTGTTCCAGTGGGTCCCCTCCTCCAACCTTCTCTGAACTTTCGGGGTCCATGTGGCCTGGCCATTTAGCCCATGGTGTGCAAAAAAAGTGCCGCTCAGAGGTAGAACAACCCAACCCACTACAGGATACGATGGGTCATTTTAATACAATTGTGCTTAAATATAGAATCCCTCGTATGGGAATGTCTGAGCGGATGTCCAGCATCTTAAGCAAACATCCTGGTGTCCTTGAAATGCTTGGTGCTAATTTCAGATTCCCGTTCGGATGTTGACCATAACCCGTAACTGAGATTTCATTTCTTCCTGGGCATTATTACCTCAGTTTTCTTTTATTCTTTCTCCTAAGGAAATAGAAATGATTGTTGATGAGATGAACTCTTTCATTCGAGCTGTTGATGAGACTGGTAGTAGAGTAGGTTTGGTTATAAACAGAGAGAAAACTAAAGTGATGAAAATTGGTCAGGCAGGCTGTGATTCAGTTGCTCTGAATGGCTGTACTATTGAGCAAGTGGCTCAGTTTAATTACCTTGGGAGCTATGTAACAGATACTGGTGAAGTGCGGCATGAGATAAATAGAAGAATAGGGATTGCCTCTGGGACTGTTAAGAACCTATGGAGAATACGAAAAATAGGCGTATACACCTAAAGATTAAAATTAGGCTGTATAATAGTTTGGTTCTTTCTAAGGTTAGTTATGGTAGTGAAACATGGTCGCTTTGTAAACAAGATAACAGGAAACTAGATGCTTACGCAGTATCTTGGTCATTAGGTGGTTCAACTTTGTAACTAATGATGAGGTTAGGCAAAGGAGTCTGCAACCTCCTTTAAGCAGCATATTGTGCAGAGAGACTCCGTTGGTTTGGCCATATTGCCCGTATGAATAATTATAGATTGGCGAATAGGGTTATGAACAGTGTGCCTAAAGGCCTCAGAAAGAAGGGGAGACCTAGGATGAGGTGGGCAGACAATGTCAAACAGGGCCTTGTTAGAATTGGTGTACAGTGGCCAGATGCAGTAGATGTAGCTTAGGATAGACTTGATGACATGACAAACCCATGGGGGATTTACAAGATACTGACTACCACCATGCAATCCTTCTCTGTTCGAAATACATTTGTATCTTTCCTTTGCAACTATAATCATGTTTTGCTCATCGGTAAATCTATCGCCTCTGTGAAGTTCTTCTGATTCCAATCACTTTTTCTAGTTGGCTGCAATTTCAGCGTCACGGAATGTATTTTAGAAAATTAAAAAAAATTGGTAGCTTGCTCTGGATGCAATATTTATTTATCTGCTTTTGAAAATTATCCATAATGAACCTCATCGTAAATGTCGAAGTAGGAGCTGTTAAAACTATTCACAACTTCATGTACAGTTGGGTTGTTTTACCTTTCGGTGTACAGTGCTTATTTGCACACATGGGGTAAATGGCCAGTTCACAAGGACCCAAGGATGCAGAGAAAGTTGGGGGAACGTAACCCACTGGGCTGTTAGGAGAAAAGGTAGAGCCTTCCATTAAGGCCATCCAGCGTATTCATTAACGTGAACACGGTCGGACATTGCGTCTTTTCCAAGCCCATCGCTGTTCCTATTTGAATGGGAACACGGTGGGGGATTTGGCAGAGATAAATCGCAGTGCTGGACCAGATAGGATTCGAACCTGTGAACTGCACATTACGAAACTGGCACGATGACAAATGGGCTAACTTTCGCGCCCTATTTTGATTTTAGGAAAATATCCATTAAGTAGTTAGTGCTTTGCGAATTTCTCTAGTAAATCGTCTAAGACAAGGGCTTCGGCAGAAATTTTTAGAGGGGAGAAGGCCGAAAATGCTTCAGATAGGGGTTAAATGTTTTCATGCTGGAGGAATTTGAATTAAGGAGGATAAATATTTGTTCAAATGGGAGGGATGCAAAAATTTCTTTAGGAAGGGCAAAAGTTTCTTCAGAGGGTAGGGGAAAATTGCCTCAGAGGGAGCAAAAGTTTTTGAGAAAGGGAAATTTCTCTTAGGCAGCGGCAAATTAATCTTAAGAGAAGAGGGAGAACACTACTTCACAGGGAGCAGAAGTTTTTCAGAAAGGGGAAAATTGCTTTAGGGGGTGGTAAATGATTCTTGAGATGGGATGAGCAAAATTGTTCCGGGGGAGCAAAAGTTTGTCAGAAAGGGAGAATTTTTTTCAGGGAGTGGTAAATGATTCTTGAGGTGGGATGAGAAAAATTGTTTCAGGGGAAGCAAAAGTTTGTCAGAAAGGGGGAAATTGCTTTAGGGGGTGGTAAATGATTCTTGAGATGGGATGAGAAAAGTTGTTTCGGGGGAGCAAAAGTTTGTCAGAAAGGGAGAATTTTTTCAGGGAGTGATAAATGATTCTTGATAGGGGATGAGAAAAATTGTTTCAGGGGGAGCAAAAGTTTGTCAGAAATGGAGAATTTTTTTCAGGGAGTGGTAAATGATTCTTGAGGTGGGATTGTTGTTATGAGTGGTAAATGATTCTTAAGAGAGAAAGGGCAAAAATTGCCTCAGGGGGAGCAAAATTTTTTCATAGGTTCAGGGAGCGGAAATGATTCTGAGAGGGAAGGGTAAATTTCCTCAGGGAGGACTAAAATTTTATAGAGAGGGCAAATTCCTTCAGTGAGCGGAAATGATTTTTCAGAGGGAAAGGGGGAAATTGTTTCAGTGGGAGCAAAAGTTTTCCAGATTGGAGAATTGTTGCCATTCTCCATACATTTGGGATGTTGTGCCCCGTGACTTTCCGCTGAGTTCCATCACTTCCGTTACGGATACTCTTATTCATCGCATTTTACCGATACACGCCCCTTTTGAAGTCAGTCAGATCAGCCTTGTAACCCAAGTCTTATTTGACTTTGCTTTTCATCATTCCTTTACGGATTTTATAGGACTTCGTAGTGATTTAGAACACTTACTTCACTAACAAATTTTGTACAGTCGCTCAAAAAAGTATCCGAACACTACGGTTGATTACAGAATTCAGAAAAAATATCTGGCAACGATTTTTTTTAGAAATTAGTGATCTGGCAACCTTCGTATCCAGAAAAAATATCTGGCAACGATTTTTTTTAGAAATTAGTGATCTGGCAACCTTCGTGTCACGTGACACGAAGGTTGCCAGATCACTGATTTCTAAACAAAATCATTGCCAGATATTTTTTCTGAATTCTGTAATGAACTATGGTGTTCGGATACTTTTTTGAGCGACTGTAGGTGGTCATATTATTTTGATACTAGATCGTGTGGGCTCACTCACGGAATTATTGAGCATGTGCAGTTACCGTTCACAGCAAACTGGAGCGTGTCAGTTGCTGTACACGCTCCAGATATTTTTCCTGAATTCTGCAATCACGTGACGCAAAGGTTGCCAGATAACTAATTTCTAAAAAAAATCGCTGCCAGATATTTTTTCTGAATTCTGTAATCGACCATAGTGTTCGGATACTTTTATGAGCGACAGTAGGTGGTCATATTATTTTGATACTAGATCGTGCGGGCTCACTCACGGAAATATTGAGCGTGTGCAGTTACCGTTCACAGCAAACTGGAGCGTGTGCAGTTACTGCACACGCTCCAGTTTGCTGTGAACGGTAACTGGAGCGTGTACAGTTGCTGTACACGCTCCAGATATTTTTCCTGAATTCTGCAATCACGTGACGCGAAGGTTGCCAGATAACTAATTTCTAAAAAAAATCGTTTCCAGATATTTTTTCTGAATTCTGCAATCAACCGTAGTGTTCGGATACTTTTTTTGAGCGACTGTACATATTGGCATTTTTATCTTTAGTACTTCTTGCACGTTGCAGTGTTGGCAATAATTTGACCTGGCAGTGTTTTAATATAATAATTATAACATGTTATTTATGTTAATAATTTATGTAATATCTGGAAGATAATGAGAAACTTTGGGCGTTGTTTTAAATACGATCACAGATACGATGGCCAATTAAATAGAACTCGGACTAGATGAAATTTTGAAATTACTTTCCTGTGCGTTGGGATTTTGAAATGGAAGACAACTGAATTTAGGAATATTACGAAATTAAATCTCTATCCAAGTAATGAATCTGTGCATATTAGATTTTCTACTCTAGTAATATTAATGAGATTCGCTTTGATCCAGTTTTAAATATTTTTATTTAAGGCGAAGTCAGAAATATCAATGGAGTACGGGATGGGTTGTTTTACCTTTGAGGGGATGTTTTGCACACAATGTGCTAAATGTCCAGGTTACAAGGACCCTAAGGACCCATAGAAGGTTGGGAGACAGGGGACTTACTGGACAGCCGTTATGGTCGCCTCCAGTCAAATCTATCCAGCGTGTTCTTTAACATGCATAGAGTTTTACGTCTGTGCGGCATTTTTTTGCATATAATTAGTTAAACGTTCAGGTCACAAAGACCCCAAAGGCTAATAGAAGTCTGAGAAGAAGAGAATCCACTGGACAACGTTATGGCAGCCTCCAATCAAATCCATCCAGAGAGTTCTTTAATGCGAATAGAGTTGGGTTGGGTTATTTTACTTCTGAGCGACACTTTTTTGCACACAATGGGTTAAATTGCCAGGTCACAAGGGCCCTGAAGTCTCAGAGAAGGTTGAGAAAAGGGGATCCATTGGATAGCTCTTGGGAGAAAGATGGTAACCTCCCGTCAAGGCCATCCAGCGTGTTCTTTAACGTGCATAGGGTGTGGCTCTCCCGCACACGGGACCACGGCTTAACATGGGACAACGGCTTAACAAATTTAAAATTAAATTCCTGTACTCTGAATTTCAGATAAGAACTAAAAGTTAGGAACATTATGAAATTAAACCTCTGCCGACGCAATGAATTTGGGGAATATAATACTTGTCTGCTCCAATAGTACTAATGAATTTATGGAATGTAATGCTTGTCTGCTCCAATAGTAATAATGAATTTGGGGAATGTAATGCTTGTCTGCTCCAATAGTAATAATGAGTTTGTGGAATGTAATGCTTGTCTGATCCAATAGTAATAATGAATTTATGGAATGTAATGCTTGTTTAGCCGACCCGTGGCAGAGTGGTTAGCGCGCTTGGCTACTGATCTACGGGACCTGGGTTCGAGCCCCGGGTTCGTGTTTTCTGCTGAGGTCCTGCATTCCTCTCAGACCTTCTACTGTGGCATATAAACTGACAGGCTCCTGTCAGACCTCTTTGGTAAGCAGCTGCTTGAGGGAGTATTTTTTTAATGCTTGTCTGCTCCAATAGTAATAATGAATTTGTGGAATGTAATGCTTGTCTGCTCCAATAGTAATAATGAATTTGGGGAATGTAATGCTTGTCTGCTCCAATAGTAATAATGAATTTATGAAATGTAATGCTTGTCTGCTCCAATAGTAATAATGAATTATGGAATGTAATGCTTGTCTGCTCCAATAGTAATAATGAATTTGGGGAATGCAATGCTTGTCTGCTCCAATAGTAATAATGAATTTGTGGAATGTAATGCTTGTCTGCTCCAATAGTAATAATGAATTTGTGGAATGTAATGCTTGTCTGCTCCAATAGTAATAATGAATTTGTGGAATGTAAGGCTTGTTTGCTCCAATAGTAATAATGAATTTGTGGAATGTAATGCTTGTCTGCTCCAATAGTAATAATGAATTTGGGGAATGTAATGCTTGTCTGCTCCAATAACAATAATGAATTTGTGGAATGTAATGCATGTCTGCTCCAATAGTAATATGAATTTGTGGAATGTAATGCTTGTCTGCTCCAATAGTAATAATGAATTTATGGAATGTAAAGCTTGTCTGCTCCAATAGTAATAATGAATTTGGAGAATATAATGCTTGTCTGCTCCAATAGTAATATGAATTTGTGGAATATAATGCTTGTCTGCTCCAATAGTAATAATGAATTTGTGGAATGTAATGCTTGTCTGCTCCAATAGTAATAATGAATTTGTGGAATGTAATGCTTGTCTGCTCCAATAGTAATAATGAATTTGTGGAATGTAATGCATGTCTGCTCCAATAGTAATATGAATTTGGGGAATATAATGCTTGTCTGCTCTCATTAGGATAATGAATTTGTTCAATGTAATGCTTGTGTGCTCCAATAGTAATAATGAATTTGGGGAATATAATGCTTGTCTGCTCTCATTAGTAATAATGAATTTGTGGAATGTAATGCTTGTCTGCTCCAATAGTAATAATGAATTTGGGGAATATAATGCTTGTCTGCTCCAATAACAATAATGAATTTGTGGAATGTAATGCTTGTGTGCTCCAATAGTAATAATGAACTTGGGGAATATAATGCTTGTCTGCTCCAATAGTAATAATGAATTTGGGGAATATAATGCTTGTCTGCTCCAATAGTAATAATGAATTTGTGGAATGTAATGCTTGTCTGCTCCAATAGTAATAATGAATTTGTGGAATATAATGCTTGTCTCCTCCAATAGTAATAATGAATTTGGGGAATATAATGCTTGTCTGCTCCAATAGTAATCATGAATTTGGAGAATATAATGCTTGTCTGCTCCAATAGTAATAATGAATTTGTGGAATGTAATGCTTGTCTGCTCCAATAGTAATAATGAATTTGTGGAATGTAATGCTTGTCTGCTCCAATAGTAATAATGAATTTATGAAATGTAATTCTTGTTTGCTCCAATAGTAATAATGAATTTGGAGAATGTAATGCTTGTCTGCTCCAATAGTAATAATGAATTTGTGGAATATAATGCTTGTCTGCTCCAATAACAATAATGAATTTGTGGAATGTAATGCTTGTCTGCTCCAATAGTAATAATGAATTTGGGGAATATAATGCTTGTCTGCTCCAATAACAATAATGAATTTGTGGAATGTAATGCTTGTCTGCTCCAGTAGTAATAATGAATTTGGGGAATATAATGCTTGTCTGCTCCAATAATAACAATGATTCCGATATTTACCTAAGAATTTTACTTTAGCATCTGAGACTGCAATGAACTGATTAAAGTAGAAATGGGGGAAAACACTAATAATAAGCAAATTTAATATTTATTGGAGCTGATCTTAGTTCTGCCATTAGCGTGTCAAGTTTGTGTGAGCTTTGAGATTTTTCTAAGGGAATCCTTGTCCTAGGTGATAAAGGAAACAGGTATTTGCTCGGAAAGGGCGCAGTCCGTCAGATGGGGCGTTACGATTTGGTTCAGAGCAAGTTGAAGGACATACACCAGATTAAATCTTTGATGGGAGGCTTCCCCTGTCTCGTGTTCTCAGATTTAGAACATCCCAACCCATGTGTAGGAGACCCATACCCTGTGCTTGAATATGACTGAATGATGCCATCCGACGTTCCACTATACAGGACAGTACTACATCTTATGGATGGCACCAAAAGCCACCTTTGTGTGCTGGTCGAGGCCTATCAGAATACTGACATTAAGGCTGCAAAGCAGAGGAGAGCGTACCTATCGTCTACGTTACTTATATATTATCGAAATTTTCTGTTCCTTCGCATCTCTGATTTTGGTACTTTCGAATTTTGAGCTTGTGTGCTGGTTGATGCCTATCAGAACGCTGACGTTAAGGTTGCACAGCAGCTGAGAGAGTACAGTCGCTCAAAAAAGTATCCGAACACCATGGTTGATTACAGAATTCAGAAAAGATACCTGGCAACGATTTTTTTCGAAATTAGTGATCTGGCGACCTTCGTGTCACGTGACACGAAGGTTGCGAGATCACTGATTTCTAAAAAAATCGTTGCCAGATATTTTTTCTGAATTCTGTAATCAACCATAGTGTTCGGATACTTTTTTGAGCGACTGTACCTATCGTCTACAATAGTTTAATATGATGGAAATCAGTCAGATCATTCATATCTCTAATTATTGAACTTTCGAATTTTGAACCGTGCCGATGATTTATTGACAATTTGGTTAGGTAGCATTACGTCTAATTTTTACTACAACTCTGTACATGAAATGTGCCGAAAGTCTACCATTATTAAGGGGTAAATTCGAGCTTTTTTAATTTTAAGAACATGATATTCGCTACTTAAATATCTTTTATTTGGGACAGATGTCCAAGTTCGAAACTCTCGTAGTTTCGTGGATGGTTGGGTGAGGGGACCCACTGGACAGCTGTTGGGAAAAGGGTGTCAGCCTCCCGTCAAGGCCATCCAGCGTGTTCTTTAACGTGCGTGGGTGTGTCTCTCCCACACACGGGACCACGACTTAACGTCTCATCCGACGGACGGCGGCCTTTTGAAGTCCAACAGTGACCCCTATTCACTGTAGGCAGGGCGGGGAGTTTGGCAGAGAAAAATCTCTACACTTGCCCAGCTGGAACCCGAACCTGATAATTGTAGGTTACGAGCCTGGCACGCTACCAACTCAGCCTCCCCCATATCCTCTGCAGCTAAAGAACCCGTTGGATAACTCTGACGGGACAGTTTCTCCTTTCCAAATGCTAGTCCTTGTGATATGGCCATTTAGTCAATTATGTTTTAAAAAAACTGTTGCTCAGGGGTAAAACAATAAAAATTCCTCCGGCGATAAGGAAATTCTTTTCTCTTTGGGTTTTTTGTTGATTTTCCCTTCGAGAATATTTATTTTGCACGAATCGGCGAAATGACCAGGTTACAAGAATTCTAAGGGTTCAGAGTTGAATCGTGGAAGAGCTGGAAATACAAGTGCTAAGATCCCTTTATCAGCAGCATCCAGCGTGTTCTTAGCACGCATATTGTATGATTGACTACCCAAGAGATGTTGACAGTTGGAAGACTGTCATGTCCCTTTCCTCAACTGGGATTAGTGGTGAAAATCTCAATGTTAGCATAGTTGGGATGCCATCGAGAACATAAAAATATCAGAATATGAGACTGGCGGGGCACGGAGTTCATGAGAACGTCAAATTAGAAGACTGGTGTGATAAACCTGAGAATATCAGACTAGCAAATTGGTGTGATACCGAGAACCCGAGAATGTCAGGTTGCAAGACTGGTGCGATAAACCCGAGAATATCAGATTTTTGAGACTAGTGTGATCCCGAGAACGTCAGATTACAAGACTGGTGTGACAAACCCGAGAATATCAGATTGGGAGACTGGTGTGATACCGTAAACTCGAGAACGTCAGATTAGGTGACTGGTGCAATAAACCTGAGAATATCAGATTAGCAGACTGGTGTGATACCGAGAACCCGAGAATGTCAGGTTGCAAGACTGGTGCGATAAACCCGAGAATATCAGATTTTTGAGACAAGTGTGATCCTGAGAAAATCAGATTTTTGATACTGGTGTGATATCGAGAACGTCAGATTACGAGACTGGTGTGACAAACCCGAGAATATCAGATTGGGAGACTGGTGTGATACCGTAAACTCGAGAACGTCAGATTAGGAGACTGATGCGATAAACCTGAGAATATCAGACTAGCAGACTGGTGTGACACCGAGAACCAGAGAACATCAGATTACAAGACTGGTGCGATAAACCCGAGAAAATCAGATTTTTGAGACTAGTGTGATACCGAGAACGTCAGATTACGAGACTAGTGTGATACCGAGAACGTCAGATTACGAGACTGGTGTGACAAACCCGAGAGTATCAGATTGGGAGACTGGTGTGATACCGAGAACCCGAGAACGTCAGATTAGGAGACTGGTGTGATAAACCCGTGAACATCAGTTTAAGAGACTGGTGTGATACTGAGAACTTGAGAATATTGGATAACGAGATTTGTGTCCCACCAAGAACCTGGGAATACCACATTACGAGACTGGCGTGCTACCAAGAACATCACATTACGAGACTATCGTGCTAATAAGAACCTGAGAAATAAGATTATGAGAATGACGTGCTACTGAGAACCCAAGAGCATAAGATTATGAGACTCGTGAGATACCAAGAACCCGAGAACATCAGATAACGAGATTCGTGTCCTACAAATAACCTGAAATCATGAGATTACGAGACTCGTGAACTACGAACATCTGAGAACATCAGATTACGAGACTAGAGTGACACTGAGAACCTGAGAACATCGCATTACGAAACTGGTGTGATATCGAGAACATCAGAGAAGGAGATTCGTTAATACCGAGAACCCGAAAATGTCAAGTTACAAGACTTGTGCGATAAACCCAAGAATAAGAAGGACTTCCTCACGGAGGGAAGTATGGGGTTTAACAAATATAACTCTCAACTCTGGCGCAGGTGGGACTCGAACCTGAGCACTACAGATTACGAGTTTGGAGTGCTACTAAGTGATTAACCCCGGTTCCACTTCTCGTTAACACTCCAGTCTCCTAATCTGATGTTCTCGGATTCTCGATGCCATGCAAGTCTCCTAATTTGATGTTCTCGGATTCTCGATGCCGTTCAGTATCCTAATCTGATGCTCTCGGATTCTCAATGCCGTGCCAGTCTCCTAATCTGATGTTCTCGGGTTCTCGATGCCGTGTAAGTCTCCTAATCTGATATTTTCGGGTTCTCGATGTCATGTAAGTCTCCTAATCTGATGTTCTCGGGTTCTCGATGCCATGGAAGTCTCATAATCTGATGCTCTCGGATTCTCGATGCCGTGCAGTCTCCTAATCTGATGTTCTCGGGTTCTCGATGCCACGCAAGTCTCATAATCCGATGCTCTCGGATTCTCGATGCCGTGCGGTCTCAAATCTGATGCTCTCGGATTCCCGATGCCGTGCCAGCCTCATAATCCGATGCTCTCGGATTTTCGATGCCGTGTAGTCTCTTAATCTGATGCTCTCGGATTCTCGATGCTGTGACAGTCTCCTAATCTGATGTTCTCGAATTCTCGATGCCAGGCAAGTCTCATAATCTGATGCTTTCGGATTCCCGATGCCATGCCAGTCTCCTAATCTAATGTTCTCGGATTCCCGATGCCGTGCCAGTCTCCTAATCTGATGTTCTCGGGTTCTCGATGCCATGCAAGTCTCCTAATCTGATGCTCTCGGATTCCTGATGCCGTGCCAGTCTTCTAACTCGATGTTCTCGGATTCTCGATACCATGCCAGTCTTTTATCTGATGTTCTCGGATTCTCGATACCATGCCAGTCTTTTATCTGATGTTCTCGGATTCTCGATACCATGCCAGTCTTCTAATCTGATGTTCTCGGATTCTCGATGCCATGCCAGTCTCCAAATCTGATGTTCTCTGGTTCTTGATACCATGCCATATTCATAACCTAATATTCTTAGTAGCATGCCTGTCTTGTAATCTGATGTTCTTGGGTTGTCTGTGCCATGTCAGTCTCTAAGTTCTCAAGATCAAGAACCCAAGAATATCAGATTATTATTAGACTGGCATGCTACCGAGAAATCGATAACATCATATTACGAAACTGGCAATGCTGCCAAGAACTTATTAACATCAAATTTTGATATTGGCGTGCTATTGGAAATCTGAGAACATCAGATTATGAGACTGATGCGATAAAGAGAATCTTCGAACATCGGATTATGAGACTAGTGTTCACCAAAAACCTGAAAACCTTAGATTACAAGACTGGCGTGTTACCCAGAACCCGAGAATATCATACTACGAGATGATGTGCTACTGAGAACGTCAGATTAAAAGACTGGCATGCTATCGGAGACCTGAGAAATCAGGTTACGAGACTGACGAGCAATCGAGAACCTGAGAACATAAGATTACAAGACTGGTGCAACTATCGAGACCTGGCATGACATAGAACACGAGAACATCAAAGTACAAGACTAGTGTGATACTGAGAACCTGAGAATATCATATTACATAACTTGCGTCACACGGAAAATCTGAGAATATCAGATTTTTTGACTGGCGTGTTACATGACGTCACACAGAGGGTATTGGGCGTCACTGGGCTTCAGACAGAGAACTTGAGAACATCATATTACAAGACTGGCGTGAAAAACATGATATTCGTTACTTAAATATCTGTTATTTCACATCAGATTACGAGACAGATGTGATACAAAGAATCCGAGATCAGATTACGAGACAGGCGTGCTACTGAGAACATCAGATTAAGAGACTGGCATGGTATCGATAACCCGAGAACATCAGATTACGGGACTAGCGTGTTACTGAGAACATCAGATTAGGGGACTGGTATGGTACCAAGAACCCGACAACATCAGATTACAAGACAGGCATGCTACTGAGAATATCAGATTATGAACTGGCATGGTATTAAGAATCCGAGAACATAAGATTAAGTGAGAGGCATGCTGCTGAAAACTTCAGACTGGTTATGGCATCAAGAAACCGAGAACATCAGATTAGAAGACTGGCATGGTATCGAGAATCCGAGAACATCAAATTAGAAGAGTGGCATGGTATCGAGAATCCGAGAACATCAGATTAGAAGAGTGGCATGGTATCGAGAATCCGAGAACATCAGATTAGAAGAGTGGCATAGTATCGAGAATCCGAGAACATCAGATTAGAAGAGTGGCATGGTATCGAGAATCCGAGAACATCAGATTAGAAGAGTGGCATGGTATCGAGAATCCGAAAACATCAGATTAGAAGACTGGCATGGTATCGAGAATCCGAGAACATCAGATTAGAAGAGTGGCATGGTATCGAGAATCCGAGAACATCAGATTAGAAGAGTGGCATGGTATCGAGAATCCGAGAACATCAGATTAGAAGAGTGGCATGGTATCGAGAATCCGAGAACATCAGATTAGAAGAGTGGCATGGTATCGAGAATCCGAGAACATCAGATTAGAAGAGTGGCATGGTATCGAGAATCCGAAAACATCAGATTAGAAGACTGGCATGGTATCGAGAATCCGAGAACATCAGAATAGGAGACTGGCATGACAAAGAAAACCGGAGAGCATCAGACTACGAGACTGGCATGATACAGAAAATCCTAGAACATCAGATTACGAGACAGGCGTCCTACTGAGAACTGGAGCTGGGGTTAGCTCAATTAGTAACCCTCCAGACTCGTAATCTGTAGTTTTCAGGTTCGAGTCCCAACTACCCCAGCTTTCAGATTTACATCTGTTAATCCCCATAGTTCCCTCCGTGAGAAAATGGACAACAATAGGCTGGAGCAAGTGTGCTATCCTCCGCACGGGATATTTATCCGTGGCCCTGTGTACAGGAAAACCCATGCCTTGTGCACGCACTAGATGTCATTGACGAAAGTCTTTTTACAGCTGTCCAGTGGGTCCGTTTCCCCAACTTTCTTATTCCTTGGGTCCTTGTGACCTGGCCATTTCGCTCATTGTGTGCAGAAAAGTGCGACTTTATCCGGTTGCAAGGACCTCAAGGGATCAATGCAGGTTGGGGGATGGTTGGGTTGTTTAATCTCTGAGTGGTACCTTTTTGCACACAATGGGCTAAATGGCCAGGTCACAAGGACCCCGAAGGCTCAAAGAAGGTTGTGGGAGTGGACCCACTAGAAAAGCTGTTGGGAGACAGATGATTGTCTCCCGTCAAGGCCATCCAGCATGTTCTTTAATGTGCATAGGGTATGGCTTTCCCGTATACGGGGCCACCGCTTAACGTCCCATCCGATGGATGGCGGCCTTTCCAAGCCCATCGGTGTCCCCTATTGACCGTGGGCAGGGCGGGGAAATTTTGCGGAGATAAATCTCAACGCTGACCCAGCTGGGACTCGAACCTGGGAACTGCAGATTACGGACCTAGCGCGCTACCGACTGAGCCACCCCGGCCCCACAGATAGAGAAACAGCGTGTTTTATTTTTTCTTCAGCGTGAAAACATGACTAGTTAACGTTTTTTAATACATTAGTATATCTCAGGAGGAAATTACAGATCACTTTCGTAATAAAGGAAAGGTCAAGCCGATTACAAAAAAAAAACTGTTTTATCATCAGCGTAACTTTGCTAAAAAATAAGAAATATCATTCCTCTAATATCAGCGGTGAACTGAATTTCATTGCAGAGACTGGGACACTCAATGCTCGTCTAAAGCCTAAGAAGAATAATTGGGAAAGCATAACCTGAAATGAAATAGCAAGGAAATGCGAAACTTACAGAACGAAAGTTAAAAATCAGCGTAACTTTGTTAAAAAATAAGAAATATCATTCCTCTAATATCAGCGGTGAACTGAATTTCATTGCAGAGACTGGGACACTCAATGCTCGTCTAAAGCCTAAGAAGAAGAATTGGGAAAGCATAACCTGAAACGAAATAGCAAGGAAATGCGAAACTTACAGAACGAAAGTTAAAAATCAGCGTAACTTTGTTAAAAAATAAGAAATATCATTCCTCTCAGCGGTGAACTGAATTTCATTGCAGAGACTGACACTCAATGCTCGTCTAAAGCCTAAGAAGAAGAATTGGGAAAGCATAACCTGAAATGAAATAGCAAGGAAATGCGAAACTTACAGAACGAAAGTTAAAAATAAAATATCAGAAACTCTGGATTTAATGTTACACAAAAAAACTACCTGTTGAACATTAAATTTTTTTTAAATCCCTTATAAAGGTTTAGGTAAAATTTCAACAAAAGACAAAAACAAAATTTCAACAAAAAGAAAATGAATGTAGAGAGTTTGAATGTTGAAAGAACTCATGTCTGAATATTCCCTACAGTTTTACCAGAAAAGAAATGCAGTTTAGCTTTGACAATTTTATTTTTTCTAACCTTGTACAGTCGTTCAAAAAAGTATCGGAACACTATGGTTGATTACAGAATTCAGAAAAAATAGGAGGCGAGGTTCCGAGCCAGGCTCGTAATCTGTAGTTCCCAGTTCGAGACCCAGCTGGGTTAGCGTTGAGATTTATCTCCGCAAACTCCCCGCCCTGCCCACGGTCAGTAGCTTGGCTTGGGCTTGGAAAGGCCGCCGTCCATCGGATGGGACGTTAAGCGTGGCTCCGTGTGCGAGAGAGCCATACCTTGTGCACGTTAAAGAACACACTGGATGACTTTGACGGGAGGATGCCATCTGTCTCCCAGCAGCTGTTCCAGTGGGTCCCCTCACCCAACTTTCTCTGAGCCTTCGGGGTCCGTGTGACCTGGCCATTTAGCCCATGGTGTACAAAAAAGTGCCGCTCAGAGGTAAGACAACCCAACTTAGAAAAAATATCTCGCAACGATTTTTTTAGAAAATAGTGATCTGGCAACTTTCGTGTCACGTGACACGAAGGTTGCCAGATCAGTAATTTCTAAAAATAATCGTTGCCGGATATTTTTTCTGAATTCTGTAATCAACCATAGTGTTCGGATACTTTTTTGAGCGACTGTGCTACAAAACCGAAACAGGAGAAACTGTCTTATTTACCAAAAAAGTAACGATGCTAAAATTTTTAACACTAATGATGAAACTGTTTTTTTACGCTATTATTTTTGCCCTATAAATAAAATAAATAAATACCCCCTCAAGCAGCTGCTTGCCACAGAGGTCTGACAGGAGCCTGCCAGTTTATATGCCAGAGTAGAAGGTCTGAGAGGATGGCAGGACCTCAGCAGAAAAACGACACAAACAGCCATGCCTTATCCGGGGCTCGAACCCAGGTCCCGTAGATCAGTAGCCAAGCGTGCTAACCACTCGGCCACGGGGCGACAGTTACGAAATTCTATTACGTCACTTTCGTCTTTAGGCTCGGAACTGAAGCCAAGAAAAAAGGGGGATTAGGAATGCCAGGGGGGTGGGAAATGTATTCGAAGTGAAATCAACTCTGTGAGTCATTCTCTGCTCCATTTATTATTATTTTTTTAAAAATGCTTCTTGTGCGTAACGATCATTGGGTGAAATTCTTCATCCTTTCGTAATGAAGGAGAACTTTTTCTCATTTCGGTTATGACAGGAACAGGAAGTTTGGTGTTGCATAAGTAGTCCAAGGTCAGTGATTCTGTGGAAGTAAGAGTGCCAAAAGCAGGATATCGCGAGTAGCACAGACATTGCTCACTGTTGACCTACAGGCGGACTTCACTTGCATAACAGTCGTTCTGAGGGGCGGGGGTGGCTCAGTCGGTAGCGCGCCAGGCTTGTAATCTGTAGTTCCCAGGTTCGAGTCCCAGCTGGGTCAGCGTTGAGATTTTTTTCCGCAAAATTTCCCGCCCTGCAAACGGTCAGTAGGGGACACCAATGAGCTTGGAAAGGCCGCCGTCTGTCGGATGGGATGTTAAGCCGTGGCCCCGTGTGCGGGAGAGCCATATCCTGTACACGTTAAAGAACACGCTGGATGGCATTGACGGGAGGCTACCATCTGTCTCCCAACAGCTGTTCCAGTGGGTCCCCTCCCCCAACCTTCTCTGAGCCTTCGGGGTCCATGTGACCTGGCCATTTAGCCCATAGTGTGCAAAAAAGTGCCGCTCAGAGGTAAAACAACCCAACCCAGTCGTTCTGAAGGCGGAGGGTTTGTCTGGTATTTGCTGTTAGGTGCTTTTTAAAGCTTCGGGTTGGGTTGTTTTATCTCTGAGTGGCACTTTTTTGCAGACCATGGGCTAAATGGCCAGGTCACATGGACCCCGAAGGCTCAGAGAAGGTTGGAGGAGGGGACCCACTGGAACAGCTGTTAGGAGACAGATGGTAGTCTTCCGTCAAGACCATCCAGCGTGTTCTTTAACGTGCACAGGGTATGACTCTCCCGCACACGGAGCAACGACTTAACGTCCCATCTGACGGACGGAGGCCTTTCCCAGCCCATCGATATCCCCTACTGACCGTGGGCAGGGCGGGGAATTTTTTAGAGATAAATCTCAACGCTGACCCAGCTGGGACTCGAACCTGGGAACTGAGATTACGAGCCTGGCGCGATACCGACTGAGCCACCCTCCGCCCCCCTTTTTAAAGCGAAATTAGGGTTTATTGACACTTAAAGTGTTTGATAATGATATGAATTACAACTAATTTTAAGTCAGAGTTTTGTGGAGATATAAGAATTAATGTCACTTTTGTCATATAAAAGAGACAAATGACATACCAGGAATTTAGGACGGGGGTTAGTTTAATTGGTTAATGTATCAGGTCTGGTAACCTGCTCCTCCTTCCCCTGGGTGGCGGGGGGGGGGGGGGGGGCTCAAATCGGTAGCGTGCCAGGCTCATAATCTGTAGTTCTCAGGTTCGAGTCCCTGCTTAGTCACTGTTTATCTCCACAAAATTCCCCGCCTGCCCACGGTCAGTAGGGAACACTGATGGGATTGGAAAGGCCGTCGTCCGTCGGATGGGACGTCAAGCCGTGGCCCCGTGTACGAGAGAGTCATACTTTGTGCACGTTAAAGAACATGCTGGATGGCCTTGACAGGAGGCTACCATCTGTTTCCCAACAGCTTTTCCAGTGGTAACCTCCCCCAACTTTCTCTGAGCCTTCAGAGTCCATGTGACCTGGCCATTTAGCCCATTGTGTGCAAAAAAGTGCCGCTCAGAGGTAAAACAACCCAACCCAACCCCTTCCCCTGGGAAAAATTGATTGAAATATTAATTTATAGATTGTTTTTCCTCTGAGCGGCACCTTTTTGTACACAATGGGCTAAATTGACAGCTCACAAGGACACTCAAGGTCTCAGAGAAGTTTTCTGCTAGAAATTAGAAATACTGGTGATAGAATGTGCTGATGACAGATACATAGAAAAGTTACTAACGAAAGTATAATTTAGATTCATTTCTGTTTTAATTATTTTCTTATAGGTTAAAAGGAGGGGTGGCTCAGTCGGAAGCGAGCCAAGCTCGTAATTTGAAGTTCCCAAGTTCGAGTCTCATCTGCATCAGCGTTGAGATTTATCTCTGCAAACGTCCTTCCGTTGGTCGGTAGTGGACACCGACCGGCTTCGGTTGGGTTGTTTTACCTCTGAGCGGCACTTTTTGCCACCATGGGCTAAATGTCCAGGTCACATGGACCCCGAAGGCTCAGAGAAGGTTGGGGGAGGGGACTCACTGGAACAGTTGTTGGGAGACAGATGGTAGCCTCCTGTCAAGGCCATCCAGCGTGTTCTTTAACGTGCACAGGGTATGGCTCTCCCGCACACGGGGCCACGGCTTAACGTCCCATCGGACGGACGGCGGCCTTTCCAAGCCCATCGGTGTCCCCTACTGACCGTGGGCAAGGCGGGGAATTTTGCGGAGATAGTGCGGGAGAGAGCCTTACTTGTGCACGTTAAAGAACAGACTGGATGGCCTTGAAGGGAGGCTACCATCTGTCTCCCAACAGCTGTTCCAGTGGGTTCCCCCTTACAACCTTCTCTGAGCCTTCGGGGTCCTTGTGACCTGGCCATTTAGCCCATTGTGTGCAAAAAAAAGTGCCACTCAGAGGTAAAACAACCCAACGCTACAGGTTAAAATTATATCGTTTGCTTTTCATTTTTAAAATTTAATACTTAATTTAAAAATTTTTGATAATACATTAATTGAAACCCACGCCCAAAGTTTGGCGCCAAAGCTATGTCCACTGATAACTCTCCCCATCGATAAGTCAAGGTCTAACTTCCTTCAAAATTGAATCTTCCGGGAATGTGGATATTTCCCGGCTCATTCAGGATACCGATAAGTTGATTCCTAGTTTTTCACCGTCAACCTATTATTTCAGTCAAAATTAAATACCGCCAAACTTTGGCGCCAAAAGTAAGTTCATTGATGACCTCACTCACAACGTACTACTCCTTTCACAAGGTATGTCACATACCTGTTGAATGCTACACAAGAAATATCGAACACTTTTCGAGAATAACCGTTACCGGTTAGATGCAATTACGGTCTCTGAGAGATTAGTCCCAGAAGCATTTTATTTGTATGTATAATGAGAAAAAATACAGCTTTTTCTCATTTCAATTTAGCGTTAATTTTCCAAATATAAATGCTTTACTTCTATGTGTTGGCCATGATTGAACTGTAACCGGTTTCATGCAGTTACTGTCTGAGAGATTAGTCCCAGAAGCATTTT
Source organism: Ryuthela nishihirai (assembly GCA_038380435.1). Classification (NCBI taxonomy): domain Eukaryota; kingdom Metazoa; phylum Arthropoda; class Arachnida; order Araneae; family Heptathelidae; genus Ryuthela; species Ryuthela nishihirai. The sequence continues at coordinate 1,697,565 of JAWZYU010000032.1, read as the reverse complement.
ATCTGTTTGTAACAGCCGAGTCTAACGCCAGATGCCAATAACACCCATTTAAGCGTGAAAGCCAAGTCGTCTGCATCGGCCATGATCGAGCGAACGATTTCTCTCCCTACGACCAAGTGCTAAGGAGCAAAAGAACTACGGAGGATTTAATCCTGAAGGAATCAGTGCCTTTGGATGACCGCCAGCTTAGGTCACGTGCTGACACCAAAATACTTGCAGGAAACAGTCGCTGGAAAAGAGGCCTCATCACCAGAAGGCTAAGTGCCAACGCCACATCCCAGCTGCTGATGTAACTAAGCTGAGAGACGAAAAAGACATGTGCCAAGCTGGCCAGCTTTTCCGATCCACCCAACTAGAAGAAAAGCTGGATAGCAAGGACGGCCTGTGTCCGCACTGAGACACTTACGCCAAGATAAACGTAACGATGGCCAAGAAGTTTATTTTCTCGTTGGTCTGTTTACACTGCAGAATATGCTCCTATTAACCTCTTGGCGTTGAATGGAAGACAAAAAATAAACCTGTTTCAAAATGTAGACACCAATTATTGCATCGGATCATAAGGAAAATTTCTTTTATTATCTACTAGCTCAGAGGCACCCGTCTCTGTACGGGTCTCGCTTTTAATCCGTGTATTTTCGTTTTTAATGCACTCAAGGTTAGTTTTGTGAGTTTCGCCACCCCCCCTCCCGACACGAGGTCAGAGCACCCACTCAATGCCCGTGGCTTCATCGCAAATTATTGAGTTTTATTTCGAAAGATTTTGATGTTCTGTGGTTTCCGATATACTCTGATGGAATGGTACCAAATTTTATAGGCTGGTTCCCTCTGCCTGACCCGTGTTGGGTTAAAAAATCATATCCCTGCTGCAACGGGATGCCTTAAAATAATAATATCTTAGGAAATGTGGAGAATCTGGCAAGGACAGCAAATTCAAATGTTATTATGGATCTTGCGTTAACAGTTAAGAAGCTGTAAATGGCAACCGTAAGTTTGAAGGCGATTACCTTTTCCCGTAGGAATAGCGTGCCAAATAGTTTTGCTTTCTAGCAAGCTTCTTTTTTGGAATATCGACTTAAAATTCAGCACTGCAACCCGGACCACAACCAGAAACATTCTGTGAAAATTTGAAGCGTCTAGCACCATTTTCTGATGAGATATGGCTGCCATTAAATGTGGCTGAAGATAAAAGTAAGATTCAAACCTGTTCAAATCTCGATTTTCAAAAACATTCTTTTAGTATTTAAAGTTATGGAAGTTGGACTTTTTCTTAACAGCAATGCATCATAAGATTTTACCCCAGATGTTAAAACTTAAACAGTAAGTATTGTTTCACAGTAATTAATAAGATAAATATATAATTTAGAAGTTTGAATAATGCTCATTTCAATATTTGTCAATTATGAATGAATTTTAAAAATTGCAGACAATTGTTGAAAATAGAGATTTAAATTGATTTAATTATGATCTTTCACTTATCTTTATTATTATTTTTCCGTTGAATGTATATTTTAGAAGCTTCAGAACTTCGAAGTTATATATTCCCATTGGCATCAAATTGAAATTCTCTAATGTTTTGTTTGGTCAGTGTACAGTTTAGGCATTAAACATTCATTTTATTGTTTGAGATACTTCACGGAGTGCTTCAAAATTTCCAGGATGTGTTAACGGCATTTATTAGGTACACTTCGATGTTGTGTCAGTAATAGCTCAGATACAAAATTCGGTAACTTATATAAGCTTTTTAGGAAGAAATGTTACTAAAGATAATTTAAAGTTTATATCAGTCTCGATTTTTGTTTTAAAATGTGCTTTCTATATTTAAAATTATGGAAGTTGAAACATTTAGCATGTTGCCTCATTGTACAAAAGAAATTCGAAATTTCATTTGGGTTGTTTTACCCTCTGAGTGTTACTTTTTTTGCACATAACGGGCTAAATGACCAGGTCACAAGGACTCCTAGGCTCGGAGAAGGTTAGGGGGAAGGACCCACTGGATAGTTGTTGGGAGACAGATGGTAGTCTCATGTCAAGGACACCCAGCATGTTCTTTAACATGAACAGGATTCGGCTCTCCCGCACACAAGACCACGGCTTAACATTCCATCTGACTGGTGGCGGCTTTTCCAAGCCCATCGGTGCCCATTTTTTTCATGCCACTCAAAATTTAAACAACACAATTCTTACTTTTCCAGTTTACAAAAATTCCAATTCTGTACTTGGTTATGAAAGTAAAAAAAATTCGTTACTCCAACGTACACAAGTTCAGAATACGTCTTTCCTATGCTCCTTGAATATGCTCTACGGTAATGTGAGAATAAGTACATAACAGTAAAACAGTAATAACACAATAAAGACCTGTAGAACAGTCACGATATTTGCGTTGATTTATGGACTGTAATATACATTTTTCAGGAAAGAAAGGAACTTCCTTATTTCTAAATGGAATGTCTGGGACCAATAAATAAAGCTAAATGGTTTGAACACAAAAGAGCAACAGAGCCTTACATTACTCTCAAGCATTAAGAAAGAAAGAAAGAAATTCTTGAAAGGCAAATGAAAGGGTTTTCCCACTTTCAAAGAATGGAACCACATAGATTATCACCCATGGCATTGGGCGGGGGTGGCTCAGTCGGTAGCGCGTCAGGCTCGTAATCTGTAGTTCCCAGGTTCGAGTCCCAGCTGGGTCAGCGTTGAGATTTATCTCCGCAAAATTCCCCGCCCTGCCCACGGTCAATAGGGGACATCGATGGGCTTGGAAAGGCTGCCGTCCGTCGAATGGGACGTTAAGCCGTGTGCGGGAGAGACATACCCTGTGCACGTTAAAGAACACGCTGGATGGCCTTGACGGGAGGCTACCATCTGTGTCCCAACAGCTGTTCCAGTGGGTCCCCTCCCCCCAACCTTCTCTGAGCCTTCGGGGTCCATGTGACCTGGCCATTTAGCCCATGGTGTGCAAAAAAGTGTCGCTCAGAGGTAAAACAACCCAACCTATACATGTGAAACCTTTAACATTGATCTCCCCTGACGATAGAGGACAAACTTTACCGTTGATTCGTCTTCTCCATCGGAACCATGTTTCATCTTAAATCAAATAAGAACAGTCCTTTTACATAGCATTACACAACACTAATTTAATACACTATCCCCTTCTTCCTTTTACAACTCCACTATCTCTTTGCTTTCTTTCACACTTCTCACTATATTTTTAAAGCATTCTCGTTCTAAACAGTTTATAACGTAAATCGTCACGCTAAGTATGGGAGAGCGTTCACCATACACCTGTCACATGCCATGTTCGCGCGTTCATCTGTTGTAACAATAACTGTATTTGACGTCCTGAAAGTTGCCATACCAGGCTGTGTAATTGATTAGGTCAATTCCCACACAAACGCAATATCTTGACTACATCCAGAAAATATATGAGATGACCATTGGCTATCCATTGGTCATTCCAGATATCCTTTGGATGGTTTCACGATATTGCAGCTCTGTGGATTAGGCTATTTGTAATGGGTTGGATTGGGTTGTTTTACCTCTGAGCGGCATTTTTTTGCACACCATGGGCTAAATGGCCAGGTCACATGGACCCCGAAGGCTCAGAGAAGGTTGGGGGAAGGGACTCACTAGAACAGCTGTTGGGAGACAGATGGTATCCTCCAGTCCAGTGGGTTGTTTTACCTCTGAGCGGCACTTTTTTGCACACCATGGGCTAAATGGCCAGGTCACATGGACCCCAAAGGCTCAGAGAAGGTTGGGGGAGGGGACTCACTCAACCTTCACTCAACCCTTCTGGAACAGTTGTTGGGAGACAGATGGTAGCCTCCTGTCAAGGCCATCTAGCGTGTTCTTTGACGTGCACAGGGTATGGCTCTCCCACACACGGGGCCACGGTTTAACGTCCCATCCGACGGACGGCGGCCTTTCCAAGCCCATCGATGTACCCTACTGACCGTGGGCAGGGCGGAGAATTTTGCGGAGATAAATCTCAACGCTGACACAGCGGGGACTCGAACCTGGGAACTACAGATTTCGAGCCTGGTGCGCTACCGACTGAGCCACCCCCGCCCCAACTACTACTATGAATTGGCAAAATCGTTTAGTGAAGCACCTAGAAAATGTGTGGTAAAAAACAAAAAGCAAAATAAAAAACTTGAAGGAATGAGTCCGATTCAGTATCTTGATTATTTGCTTTTGAGCCATTGGGTGAACTGGCCTGTTCCAATCAAATCTTTGTAAGCGTTGTGTTAAATTTTTCTTAGAGAAATTTTCATTTGAATCCTTATTTTTAAAACTTTTTCTGTTTTTCATATTGAAGAAATGGTGTGCGAAAAATTATATAGCGATTCACAGAACAACGCATGGAAAGTTTCATAAGCATTAAGCATATTTGATATATTTAATGCATATTTGAGCATTTATGCATATTTGAGCTTAATAGCAACTTAAAAAAAAACAGGGGCGGGGGTGGCTCAGTCGGTAGCGCGCCAGGCTCGTAATCTGTAGTTCCCAGGTTCGAGTCCCAGCTGGGTCAGCGTTGAGATTTATCTCCGCAAAATTCCCCGCCCTGCCCACGGTCAGTAGGGGACACCGGTGGGCTTGGCAAAGGCCGCCGTCCGTCGGATGGGAAACCCTGTGCACGTTAAAGAACACGCTGGATGGCCTTGATGGGAGGCTACCATCTGTCTCCCAATAGCTGTTCCAGTGGGTCCCCTCCCCCAACCTTCTCTGAGCCTTCGGGGTCCATGTGACCTGGCCATTTAGCCCATGGTGTGCAAAAAAGTGCCGCTCAGAGTTAAAACAACCCATGGCATTTCACTGAAGAATTGGTGAGGAGATTCCATTCGAAAAAACATTGGAAGAATATGCAGTTTTTTACTTTTGGAGTAGTTCAATTGTATTACGCAAAGCTAGTAATAATTTCCCAACTTAGTGCCCCACAAAGCAGTGTGTTCCTTCTATGACGTCAGAGGCCGCGCCTCTTCTTATTAATGTTCATAGGGAAAGGGGAGGGGGTAAAAGACCTGTGACGTAGAGGAATTACTATATGTGGCGGAGGGAGTCCCAATTTGAGACATCATTACTCAGATTCGTAATCTGCAGTTCTCAAGATGTCAATCGATCTAATCAAGGTTCCCACCTAATTTCTGGGGTGAATAACTGATAATCTCTTAGGTTTTTGTAGTAATACCAGTTCTGACTTATGGAATTGCTCTACTAAAATATTAGAGACTTCCCGTGTTGTTCTGAAGCACTATAACTTCTAAAATATGTATTTAATGGATGAAATGAGGCTGAAAAAAATTAAAGATCATAAGATAAAAAAAACTAATTTCCATTAAATTCATATTTCAGAACTCTAGTTTATTAATAAATTAAAGAGCTTCGAAGTTCGATTCCATTGATATAACATGGAAATTCTCTAATATTTTGAAAGTGCTGTGCAGTAAAACGCTGAAATAATTATATAAATTCCCCGCGAATCTTGATATAGTTAATTCTCAGGATAAATTACACATGTCCAATTACAACCAGTTATTATACATGGAATACATATTAACATTTACAAAATGAAGTCCTAATTATCTATAATAATAATAATAAAAGGTGTCTTTGTGTCTGTGACACCCCATAACTCTTCGTGAAATTATAATAGACGCTTTCAATTTTTAGAGAATGTTTCTAGTTGTGGTCCGGGTTGCAGTGACATATTTCAAGTGTCAATTCCATAAAGGGGGCTTGGTACAAGGAAAAATATTCACCATGTTATTCCCATTGAAAAAGGTAATCGCTGTAAAATTTATTGTTGCCACTTACAGCTCTCTAATTGTGAAAGTAACATAATGACATTGAAATCAGTTGCCGTTGCCAGATTCCCCACAGTTTAAAAGATATTATTATTTTAAGGCGTCTCATTGTAGCTACGGACCCGATTTTTTTTTAACTCCACACGGGGTCAGGCAGGGGGGACCATTTACGAAATTTGGGACCATTCCGTCAAGTACATTGGGAACCACAAAGAATCAAAATCTGACAAAGTAGAAATCTCGACAGTTTGCGACGACGAAACAACGGGCTATGAGAGCGTGCACTGATGTCAGAAACGACCTGAGCAACGCACATCTTCGTGTTGATTGAATCTTTCTAAAGTGTTGGGAGGAGGAGGCAGATCAGATTTCACAAAATTAACCTTTATTGTAGTAAAAAGCAAAATATGGAGATTTAAAGAAGTGAGATCCGGATAGTGCCTGGTGCCGTCAGCTAGTCTATATATATATAAGACTATAAGTGATAGTTAATATTAAATTTAACGAAGAAGAACATACTCTAAGTTATATGCATTCACTTAAATCCTAATACTTTTTTCAACAAATGTGTTTAGTTTCAGACTTAAGTTTTAAAAGTTATAATTGAAATATTAATTTCTTTCAATATTTTGAAAATTTTAAATGAAATATAAACATTTGCTATTAATTTTTGAAAATTATAAAAGGCATATGGAAATGTTTATTAGTAATTTTTCGAAAATAATAAATAAATATAAAAATAGTTATAACTTTTTTAATTTATAAATAAAATATAAAAAAATTTTATTTTTTAATTTGTAAATAAAATATAAAATTTGTTATTAATTTCTTGAAAAATTTAAATGAAATATAAAAATTTGTTACATTTTTTTAATTTGTAAATGAAATGTAAAAATATGTTATTTTTTATTTGCATATAAAATATTTAAAAAATTGTTATTAATTTTCTTAATATCATAAATAAGACAAAAATTTGTTATAAATATTTGAAAATTGGAAATAAAATATTAAAATTTATTAATAATTTTTTTTAAAAATATAAAAGAAACAAAAATATATTTTTTAATTTATAAATTTAAATATAAAATTTGTTATTTTTTAAATTATAAATAAATGAAAAATTATTAATTTGAAAAAATTACATGAAACGTAAAAATTACTTATTATTTTTTATTATAAATAACGTATAAATTTAATTATTAATTTCTTTGAAGATTTCAAATGACATGTAGTAATTAGTAATTATTTTTTTTCAAAATTCTAAAAAACATAGAAAAATTTGTTACTAAATTTTTGAAAAATACACTCTCAAGGAGAATTTTTTTTATATAAAAAAGGCTTAGGCAGAACACTAACTCTAGTTAGGAGATTTTCTGGTTCTTATGTTCGATTCGAAAACTTTACGATCCGCAGAATAAAATAAGAACTGTATTCCACTGCACCAAATACTGCGATTGAATGGTTTTAAAGTTGCTTCTGCAACTATCAAATTAACTGCACACGGACTCTTTATATATATATCACCCAATCACAACTCTTGGGACTTCAGCATATAAACAAATATAATTTATTTCTTACTGTTATATTATTAGATGAGCCGTACCGTGGCCGAGTGGTTAGCGTGCTTGGCTACTGATCAAATACCGTGGCCGAGTGGTTAGCGTGCTTGGCTATTGATCAAAGGATCTGGGTTCGAGCTCGGGACAAGGCATGAATGTTTGAGTTGCCTTTCAGCTGAGGCCCGCTTTCCTCACAATAGCGTTTAAACTGATAGGCTCCTGTCGGACCTCTGGTGCAATCAGCTGCTTGAGGCAGTATTTATTTTCATATATAATATTAGAAAATTAAAAAATTTCAAATAATTTATAAATAATATAACGTCTAAAAAATAAATTGTACATGAATATCTAACTAAATTATTTTAAAGTAATTTTTACTATCACAATACAACAGGTACTGCATATTTAAAACAAAACAAAATCCCCCTCCTCAAAAAAAGCACCATTTCATTTTAAATTATCCATAGATCGACATATAGAGTCATATATATATAATAAATCATTTTACTTTGCTTAATGCCTAACTGGAAGCCCTGTCCACGCCAGGTAGTAGGGTAGGTGGCAGTATCAAGGCCCAGTAGTATGTAGGTGGCCCTGTACAGGCCTGGTAGTATATAAGTAACCCTATCCAGGTCCGTTATTATGTAGGTGGCCCTGTACAGGCCTGGTAGTATATAAGTAACCCTATCCAGGTCCATTATTATGTAGGTGGCATTATCCAGGCCCAGTACTATGTAGGTGGCCCTATCCAGGCCCAGTACTCTGTAGTATGTAGGAGGCCATGTCCAGGCCTGGTAGTACTTATATATAATCCTGTCCAGGCCACGTAGTATATAGGTAATCCTATGCATACCCAGTAGTATGTAGATGGCGCTGTTCAGTCGGTAGCGTGCTAGGCTCATAATCTGTAGTTCCCAGGTTTGAGTCTCAGCTGGGCCAACATTGAGATTTATCTCTGTGAAAATCCCACCCTGCCCATGATCAGTAGGGGACACCGATGGGTTTGGAAAAGCCGCCGTCCGTCGGATGGGATATTAAATCATGGATCTGTGTGCGGGAGAGCTATATCCTTTGCATGTAAAAGAATACTCTGGATGGACTGGGAGGCTACTATATCTCCCCTATCTTCTCTGACACCTCGGGGTCCTTGTGACCTGACCATTATGTGCAAAAAAGTGCGACTCAGAGGTAAAACAACATAACCCAAAACTCGATAACAACCTGATGGTATGTAGGTGATCCTGTCCAGGCCTGATAATATGTAGGTGGGCCTCTCTAGACTCGAAAATATGTAGGTGGGCCTCTCTAGACTCGATAGTATGTAGGTGAGCTTGTCTAGACAATAGTATATAGGTGGGCCTGTCTAGACTCAGTAGTATATAGGTGGGCCTGTCTAGACTCAATAGTATATAGGTGGGCCTGTCTAGACAATAATATATAGGTGGGCCTGTCTAGACTCAATAGTATATAGGTGGGCCTGTCTAGACAATAGTATATAGGTGGGCCTGTCTAGACTCAATAGTATATAGGTGGGCCTGTCTAGACTCAATAGTATATTGGTGGGTCTGTCTAGACTCAATAGTATATAGGTGGGCCTGTCTAGACTCAATAGTATATAGGTGGGCCTGTCTAGACTCAATAGTATATAGGTGGGCCTGTCTAGACTCAATAGTATATAGGTGGGCCTGTCTAGACTCAATAGTACATAGGTGGCCCTGTCCAGGTATGATAGTATGTAGGCGGGCCTGTCTAGATTCGGTAGTATATAGGTGGCCTGTCCAGGTAGTACGGTACCTTATCAAAGCCCGTTAGTATGTAGGTGGCCCATCTAGGCCCGGCAGAATATGTGTAGATCTGTCCATACTCGGTAGTATGTAGGTAGTCTGCTATAAATATGTAGCTCTGCCCATACTCAGTAGTATGTAGGTGGTTCTATCTAGGCCCAGTAGTATGTAGGGGGCCTTTGTAGGCCCGGTAGTATGTAGGTCACCCTGTCCAGGCCCGGCAGTATGTAGGTGGCCATGTCCTGGCCCAGTAGTATATCAGTAACACTGTTCAGGCCCGGTAGTATGTAGATGGCCCTGTCCAGACCTAGTAGTATATAGGTGGTGGCCCTGTTCAGGTCTGGTAGTATGCAGGTGGCCCTGTCCAGGCCTAGTAGTATATAGGTGGTGGCCCTGTCCAGGCCTAGTAGTATATAGGTGGTGGCCCTGTCCAGGCCTAGTAGTATATAGGTGGTGGCCCTGTCCAGGTCTGGTAGTATGCAGGTGGCCCTGTCAAGGCCTAGTAGTATGTAGGTAGCTCTGTGCAGTAGTATATAGATAGCCTTGTCCAGGTAGTATATAGATGGCCCTGTCCAGGCTCCAAAATATGTAGGTGGCACCGATTCAGGATGATAGTATGTAGGTCGCCTTTTCCAGGCCCAGTAGTATGTAGGTGACCCTGTCCAGGCCTGGTAGTATGTAGGTAGCTCTGTCCATTCTCAGTAGTATGTAGGTGGCCCTGCCTAGACCCGGAAGTAAGTGGGTGGCCCTGTCCAGATTTGGAAGCACGTAAGTGCCCTCTCCAGCCCGATAGCATATAAGTAACCATGTCCATGTCCGGCGCTGTCTAGGCACTGTAGTATGCACTGACTCCGTTCTATCCCGGTAGTATCTAGTTGGCTTTGGTTGGTTGGGAACCGTGAATCCCGAAAACGACCGTCGCTGTGCTTCTGAGTGAGAATGTGAGTTCCTTCGCCCTCTATCTAATCGTTACAATGACTATTTGGAAGAGATGCGTGCAAGACGGTTCATGTTCAATGATTGTAAAAGGATTTGGTGGGATCGCTGAACGAATCCTCCAAGCCTTTCTTCGGGCATTTCCGCTTCACGTCGGAGTCCCTCGTGAGAAGGAAAAGTACTTTCGTGCCGCTAGAAGGCAAAATGGCCCGGGCCGTCGACCTCAAAGATTTAACTGCTCCGTTACTAAAATTCGAAATATGGCGAGTAAGAGATGGATATCTGTAAGACGAATCGCTCTTCATAGACGAGTAACTTCCACATTGACTAAGAATGCTGAAGTGACGTCATCTAAAGAACATTTTGAGGTTCACAATTACATTTAACCCAGAGTAAATTCTTGTAAAATCGAAATTCAAGGGACGCAAAGATTAGCAATTAGAAATTCACAAGAAGAATACACATAGTTATTAAATAACTAGATAATATATGTTAAATGGCCTAAATGGACCCATTAGTCCATTTAGGCCATTTAACAAATATTAAAATACAAAAAAAAATAATTAGGTACGGCCTACCTTTAAATGCGATACTAAATCCAATTCCAAACGATTTATTTTGAAAAATGAACGAAAAATTCATTTTAATAACAGAAAGAAGAGTTGGATTATTTTACCTCTGAGCGGCACTTTTTTGCACACCATGGGCTAAATGGCCAGGTCACAATGACCCCGAAGGCTCAGAGAAGGTTGGAGGAGGGGTCCCACTGGAACAGCTGTTGGGAGACAGATGGTAGCCTCCCGTCAAGGCCATCCAGCGTGTTCTTTAACGTGCACAGGGTATGGCTCTCCCGCACACGGGGCCACGGCTTAACGTCCCATCCGACGGACGGCGGCCTTTTCAAGCCCATCGGTGTTCCCTACTGATCGTGGGCAGGTAGGACTAATGATACTACTAAATGGACTGAATGGACTAAATGACCAGGTCACAAAGTCTATACTATGATTAGGAATTTTGCGGAGATAAATCTCAACGCTGACCCAGCTGGGACTCGAACCTGGGAACTACAGATTACGAGCCTGGCGCGCTACCGACTGAGCCACCCCCGCCCTCCTCTCTGTGACCTGATCATTTAGTCAATTTAGTCCTTGAAATCTCTGTGACCTGGTCATTTAGTCCATTTAGTCCTTGGGATCTCTGCGACCTGGTCATTTAGTCCATTCAGCCCTTGGTATCTTTGTGACCAGGTCATTTAGTTCATTCATTCCTTGGGATATTTGTGACTTGGTCATTTAACCCATTTAGTCCTTGGGATCTCTGCGACCTGGTCATTTAGTCCATTTAGTCCTTGGAATCTCTGACCTGGTTATTTAGTCCATTTAATCCTTGGAATCTGTGTGATCTGGTCATTTAGTCCTTGTGATCTTTGTGACCTAGTCATTTAGTCCATTCAGCTTTGGGATCTTTGTGACCTGGTCATTTAGTCCATTTAGTCCTTGGAATCTCTGTGACCTGGTCAATTAGTCCATTTAGTCCTTGGAATCTGTGACTTGGTCATTTAGTACATTTAATCCTTGGAATCTCTGCGACTTGGTCATTTAGTCCATTCAGCCCTTGGGATCTTTGTGACCTACTCATTTAGTTCATTCAGTCCGTGGGATCTTTGTGACCTGGTCATTTAGCCCATTTAGTCCTCGGGATCTGTGCGACCTGGTCATTTAGTCCATTTCGTCCTTGGAATCTCTGTGACCTGGTCATTTAGTCCTTGAAATCTCTGTGACCTGGTCATTCAGTCCATTCAGTCCTTGGGATCTTTGTGACCTGGTCATTCAGTCCATTCAGTCCTTGGGATCTTTGTGACCTGGTCATTTAGTCCATTCAGTCCTTGGGATCTTTGTGACCTGGTCATTTAGTCCATTTTGTCCTTGGGATCTCTGCTACCTGGTCATTTAGTCGATTTAGTCCTTGGAATCTCTGACCCGGTTATTTAGTCCATTTAATCATTGGGATCTCGGTGACCTGGTCATTTAGTCCATTTAGTCCTTGTGATCTTTGTGACCTAGTCATTTAGTCCATTCAGCCCTTGGGATCTTTGTGACCTGGTCATTTAGTCCATTCAGCCCTTGGGATCTTTGTGACCTGCTCATTTAGTTCATTCAGTCATTGGGATCTTTGTGACCTGGTCATTTAGCCCATTTAGTCCTTGGGATCTCTGCTACCTGGTCATTTAGTGCATTTCGTCCTTGGAATCTCTGTGACCTGGTCATTTAGTCCATTTAGTCCTTGGAATCTCTGTGACCTGGTTATTTAGTCCATTTAATCCTTCGGATCTCTGTGACTTGGTCATTCAGTCCATTCAGTCTTTGGGATCTTTGTGACCTGGTCATTTAGTCCATTCAGTCCTTGGGATCTTTGTGACCTGGTCATTTAGTCCTTGGGATCTCTCCGACCTGGTCATTTAGTCCATTTAGTCCTTGGAATCTCTGACCTGGTCATTTAGTCTATTTAGTCCTTGTGATCTTTGTGACCTAGTCATTTAGTCCATTCAGCCCTTGGGATCTTTGTGACCTGGTCATTTAGTTCATTCAGTCCTTGGGATCTTTGTGACCTGGTCATTTAGTTCATTCAGTCCTTGGGATCTTTGTGACCTGGTCATTTAGTCCTTGGGATCTCTGCGACCTGGTCAATTAGTCCATTTAGGCCTTGGAATCTGTGACATGGTCATTTAGTACATTTAATCCTTGGGATCTCTATGACCTGGTCATTTAGTCCATTCAGCCCTTGGGATCTTTGTGACCTGCTCATTTAGCCAATTTAGTCCTTGGGATCTCTGCTACCTGGTCATTTAGTCAATTTCGTCCTTGGAATCTCTGTGACCTGGTCATTTAGTCCATTTCGTCCTTGGAATCTCTGTGACCTGGTCATTTAGTCCATTTAGTCCTTGGAATCTCTGTGACCTGGTTATTTAGTCCATTTAATCCTTCGGATCTCTGTGACTTGGTCATTCAGTCCATTCAGTCTTTGGGATCTTTGTGACCTGGTCATTTAGCCCATTCAGTCCTTGGGATCTTTGTGACCTGGTCATTTAGTCCATTTAGTCCTTGGGATCTCTGCGACCTGGTCATTTAGTCCATTTAGTCCTTGGAATCTCTGACCTGGTTATTTAGTCCATTTAATCTTTGGGATCTCTGTGACCTAGTCATTTAGTCCATTTAGTCCTTGGGATCTCTGTGACCTGGTCATTTTGCCCATTTAATCCTTGGGTCTTTGTGACCTGGTCAAAAGTGCCGCTCAGTGGTAAAAACAACCAAAATATATTTTAGTTAATCTATTCCAGAGAAATAATCCAAAGAAACTTCCTCCCTGAGGGATCCGTTCCCCCAGCCTTTTTTGAGATCTCAGGGTTTTTATAACGTGGCCATTTAACCCACTTCTCAGGGTTTTTATAACGTGGCCCATTTAACCACATTAACGTGTATGCAAAAAAAAAATGTGCCACTCATACCTAAAACAGCCGAAATCTGATATTATACTTAATATATCCCCCCACCCCCGAAAAGAAACTCCTCCTGAAGGGCCGGTGCAGAGAGTCCCCTCCCTCAACCTTCTCTAAGCAATCAGGGTCCTTATGACCTGGCCGTTACTTCAAAAAAAACTATCCCACTGTGTGCGGAAAACAGTTCCGTTCAGAGATGAAGCGACCCCATTTACATAGCAAACCTAAGATATGCGACCCACTTAAATTTCCGGAATCTCTAATGGTTAACAACCCACCTGTTGAATACGGCTACGTCATCCAATGGTGATCCCATTCATTGCGCCTCACGTTCGCAACGTTAACGCATTCACAACAAACGCTTTTACGATCGAACGAAACGCAGTTGTATCAGCATCACCGTATCTTTCAATGATGTTGCTCAAGGTTCGAAATTCTCCTTCCCATCTCTTAAAAAGAGTCGAACCTCATTAAAGCAACACGCTTTAAGAGAGAGGTGGCAGAAATAACGCCCTTGCACAGGTCTTATCCTCTCGTGTCCTGTCCCTCCTCCGTGTCGTGTCTGATTCCTCTCCACGTCATTGCTCCAGCGTGCATTTAATAGGGACTTCTCTGGTGCTGATGATGCACCGGTCAAGAGCTCTCTCTGTACCTCTACACGCCTCTGACGTGCGGCATAAAGCTTCTAGGGCGGCGCTGTCACGTGACACAACCTAGCAACGGGATCACGTGACACAACCTAGCGACGGGTATCACGTGACTCGGGCGAGGTTACAGCAACTGTAAATAATCTGATTTTTTTTCGGGTCGATTTTTTGAGAGATTGAATACGTATCCGATTCGATTTATTTCGGCTCTGTTGAAACTTTGCAATCCAGTTGTTGGATTAGCGACGGAGTTTTAACTACGGCGTTAACGAGGATAGAGACATGTGTTCTCTATTGTATTACAAAGCGCTGCAGCCAAAACGGGGCAATGTCATTAAAAGTGGCCTATCAGAATAAATCTCCCGCCACGGGAGCGTCAGATTTCGGCGTAAATTTCATCTTCCAAAGTTAATTATGCTTTCATTTAATATTCGGAGTCTGGAAATTAAGAGACCGTCCATTGTGGAGGAACATTTAGCGGAATGTCTTTGGCGATCAGGGCTTTGAAGGAGTTTAGGTCGTGTAATAGGAGAGATTTGGCTGTCGTTCTGAGAGGTGGTAGAGGGGGGTCCTTCCCTCCCTTGGTGTACTTACAGCGAAATGGTTTAGTATATAGTGGGTATCAACACTTAATTTAGGCGCTAGTTTCCTAGTGAAAGCCGTCCCATGGCCGAGTGGTTAGCACGCTTGGCTACTGATCGTCCCATGGCCGAGTGGTTAGCACGCTTATCTACTGATCTAAGGGACCTGGGTTCGAGCCCTGGGTAAGGCATGGATGTGTGTGTCGTTTTTCTGCTGAGGTCCTGCCATCCTCACAGACCTTCTACTATGGCATATAAACTGACTGGCTCCTGTCAGACCTTTGTGGCAAGCAGCTGCTTGAGGGGGTATTTAATTTAATTTTCCTAATGATTATGTCCCAAGATAGCTATTCTTCTTTGGTACGTATTTTCGAAGTTTGGGATTTCAATTGGTTCATTTCTCTTTGTGTCCAAGATGAGAAAGATAATACTGTTGGATTTGGAATGGCCGCCGTCCGTCGGATGGGACGTAAAGCCGTTGCCCCGTGTACAGGTGAGAGCTATATTGCACGCTAACGAGCACACTAGATGGTCTTGACGGGAGGATAACACTTGCCGCCTCCTAACAGATGTCCAGTAGCTCTTCTTCTTCAAACCAACTCTGAGCACTTGGGTCTTCGTCCGATCTATTGTGAGCCCTTGGGGTGATTATGGAGCTCGAAGAGTCTGTCCCCAAGTCTCTCTTGGGACAAGGGCTCGGAGAGTCTGTCCCCAAGTCTCTCTCATCCCTTGGAGCTCTCTGAACCCAAGCCCCCAAGATTCCCCTCCTCCAAGACTCTTACAAGACTCTCTGAACCTTGCCCTCAAGGGCCAGGCTCTCTGGCTCCCCAAGGGCTCAGAGAGCCTAGTCCAAGTCTCCCTGATCCCTTGGAGCTCTCTGAGCTCTCCAAGACTCCCCTCCTCCAAGACTTCCAAGACCCTCTGAGCCTTGCCCTCAAGGGCCAGACTCTCTGTCTCCCGAAGGGCTCAGAGAGCCTGGCAATTTAGCTCATTGGGTGAAAAAAGTGTCGTTCAGAGGTAAAATCCGAACCTCACACAGGGAATTGGAGTTTACATAGAAGATACTCATCAACATCATAATCAAGTATCGGTTTCACGTGAAAGGCGCTATGAGGTTTCCAGATTGGATTGGATTGTTTTACCTCTGAGCGGCACTCTTTTGCACACCATGGACTAAATGACCAGGTCACATGGACCCCGAAGGCTCAGAGAAGGTTGGGGGAGGGGACCCACTGGAACAGCTGTTGGGAGACAGATGGTAGCCTCCCGTCAAGGCCATCCAGCGTGTTCCTTAACGTGCACAGGGTATGGCACAGGGTATGGCTCAGGTCACGGCTTGACGTCCCATCCGACGGATGGCGGCCTTTTCAAGCCCATCGGTGTCCCCTACTGACCGTGGGCAGGGCGGGGAAATTTTGCGGAGATAAATCTCAACGCTGACCCAGCTGGGACTCGAACCTGGGAACTACAGATTACGAGCCTGGCGCGCTCCCGACTGAAAAGGTTTCCAGACAAACCGCACATGGGAGCATCTAAAGTTGAACTATGTATGGCAGTTGACGCTTTTATTTATTAAACAATAAAGGATCCACCGTTCACTGAGTTTTTGAACTGTAGTGACATCATCAACTCGAAAGATATTACCAAAATTTTTATTTCATTTGGATGCAAGGGATAAAATCGAAGTGTAGTTGTTCAAAAAAGTATCCGAACATTATGGTTGATTACAGAATTCAGAAAAAATATCTGGCAAAGATTTTTTTTTTAGAAATTAGTGATCTGGCAACCTTCGCGTCACTATGAAGAAATAAAGAGCAATTTGTGGCGAATAGAGTCATGAATCTTTCGGTAACTGTCGGCAATGTGTTTCGAATCTGAGATTTGTTGTATCGATTCCGATATAACATGGGGCGGGGGCGGCTCAGTCGGTAGCGCGCCAGGCTCGTAATCTGTAGTTCCCAGGTTCGAGTCCCAGCTGGGTCAGCGTTAAGATTTATCTCCGCAAAATTCCCCGCCCTGCCCACGGTCAGTAGGGAACACCGATGGGCTTGGAAAGACAGCCGTCCGTCGGATGGGATGTTAAGCCGTGGTCCATATGTGGGAGAGTCATACTCTGTGCACTGTAAAGACTGGACTGTAGTTCTCAGGTTCCTGTTTAAGGCTCGTTATAGGAAAGATTTGCTGGGTGGCTTGACGGGAGGTTACCATCTGTCTCCCAACAGCTGTTCCAGTGGGTCCCCTCATCCAACCTTCTCTGAGTCTTCGGTGTCCACGTGACCTGGCCATTTAGCCCATTGTGTGCATAAAAAGTGCCGCTCAGAGGTAAAACAACCAACCCAACCCGATATAACGTCGTAATATGTAAACATTCTTCGTTTTCTAATACTGGGACGAATTGGAAAGATTTATAGCAAATCTCACTCTTTAGATTGCAGCTATTGATCATTTACTTTCTCTATTTTCAGAAGTTAAAACTTATCAGCTCTTTCCTTAGTTCAGTCGGTAGCGCTCCAGGCTCGTAATATGCAGTTCTCAGGTTCGAGTCCTACCTGGACCAGAGTTTAGATTTGTCTCCGCGAAACTCCGCACCATGGACAGTAGAGGGCAACCTCTCTTCATGTGATTAGAATTAGATTCATGTGATTACATCAATGGGTTTGGAAAGCTTGCTGTCCGTCGGATGGGATGTTTAACCGTGGCCCCGTGTTACGAGAGCCATATCCTCTGCATGTTAAGAAATGTATTGGATAGCCTTTATGGGAGGCTATATATGTCTCCTAACAGCTGTCCAGAGAGTCCCCCCCCCCCAACCTTCTCTGAATCCTCGTGGTCTTTGTGACCTAGCCATTTAGCCCATATTGTGCAAAAAAAAAAGTGTCGTCAGAAGTTAAACAATCCTGTTTAAGGATTCCACATTTCAGCGTAAAAGTTCTATTTAGAGGAGAATCAACCGAACACAAAAAACAAAAAATATTCGTGAAGAAAAATCAAATAAATAAATAAAACAGCCTGAAAAACAGAAAAATACCTCTATTTTCTTATCTTTTTGATGTACAGTCGCTCAAAAAAATATCTGAACACTGTGGTTGATTACAGAATTCAGAAAAAATTTCTGGCAACGAATTTTTTTAGAAATTAGTGATCTAGCAACCTTCGTGTCACGTGACACGAAGAGCTAATTTCTAAAAAAATCGCTACCAGATATTTTTTCTGAATTCTGTAATTAACCATAGTGTTGGGATACTTTTTTGAATAGCGACTGTATATCAGTAGCTGAAAATTTGACAGAGGAAAATCAGCAAAAATGATGTTCAATTTTGTTTTGGGAAAGTAACAGGAAAAAACTGCTTTACGACATAAGGGGAAGAAATTTTCTTTTTTTATCACTTTCTGATTTTTTTTTATTCCATAACAATGACCATGTGGTGACGTACAGGTTAAGCTTTCACCATGTCTATTTTCCATTTTTTGCAAATATGCATTGTGTTTTCTAGTTCTATCAGTTTTTTTTATCTACGTTTCCTTGTTCTTAACCTTAACCTATTCTTCGACGTTTTTCCCCCATTATTCTTTGCTGCATTTTACACTTACCTTAGAAGACAAGTGTTGTGACAAGAGCATGACAGATATTGAAATTGCGAAATGATAATGACATTGTATTTCTTCCTCGGCACTGTTCACCTATGCAATTATCTGAACTAGAACCGAGATTTCGCTTATATTGCTTTAATAACATTTCCGCTTACATCTTAAAGAATACAAAAGCATAGAAAAAATAGAAATTTAAAACTCGTATCCCGTGGCCGAGTGGTTAGCGCGCTTCGCTACTGATCTATGGGACCTGGGTTCGAGCCCCGGGTAAGGCATGGATGTATGTGTCGTTTTTCTGCTGAGGACCTGCCATCCTCACAGATCTTCTACTATGGCATATAAACTGACAGACTCCTGTCAGGCCTCTGTGGCAAGCAGCTGCTTGAGGGGGTATTTATTTATTATATAAAGAAAACTAGAACTCATGTCGCCTCTGACGCATAAAGAAATCTCGTTTTCAAAGTAAATGAAGTTTTTTGTTTATCCATTTTTTCACTCCTTAAAAGTTTCCGCCGTTCGCCGGATGGGACGTTAAGCCGTGGCCACGTGTGCTGGAGAGCCATACCTTGTGCACGTTAAAGAACATGCTGGATGGCCTTGACGGGAGACTACCATCTGTCTTTTAACAGCTGACCAGTGAGTCTCTTCCCCAAACCTTTTCTGAGCTCTTGTGGTCCTTGTGACCTAGCCATTTAGCTCATTTCCTTAAAAAGAAAGAGCCGTTCAGAGATAAAACAACCCAACTCTAAAAAGTTTTAATTTGAGCTAATGGAATGATGGGGGAAAATGCACAGTAGTGTTTTATTAGCACTTATACAACATGAAAAGTATTTATCTTTTATTTTTTCAATTTTAAATGTTGCATTTGCCACATTCCTCTGAGAAAAGGGGACAGATTATTGTTATCAGTGGAATATCTCTTGATTCTCTGCTAGAGAAATTTAAAATTTTTACCATCAACAGATAATCTGCAACCACTCACCCCCACCCTCGGGATAAGGAGGTCAACTCATTCTTGCTATTCCCCACCCTGCCCACGGTCAGTAGGGGACACCGATGGGCTTGGAAAGGCCGCCGTCCGTCGGATGGGACGTTAAGGTGTGGTTCCGTGTGCGGGAGAGCCATACCCTATGCACGTTAAAGAACACGCTGGATGGCCTTGACGGGAGCCTACCATCTGTCTCCCAACAGCTGTTCCAGTGGGTCACCTCTCCCAACCATCTCTGAGCCTTCGGGGTTCACATGACCTGGCCATTTAGCCAATGGTGTGCAAAAAAGTGCCGCTCAGAGGTAAAACAACCCAACCCAACTCATTCTTGCTAAGACAAACTTCATGACTTTCACATTCCACCACCAAAATCTAAAATTTTTTAACAGAAATACGGCATTTGTAACATTTGTTTAAAATTTTAGATTTTTCGATTATTTTTACCACCGTTAGAGGGTGCAATTATAGCTTTTGGCAGATTCCGTAAGGGCGAATCGTAAAACATCATCAATACCTATACAACCCAAAAAGGAATTTGTAATTTATCTCTAAAAACAGAAATGATGAAATCGTAATATTTTATCAACACCTATCCAACCCAAAAAGAATTTGCAATTTATCTCTAAAAACAAAAATTTTCAAATCGTAATATATCACCAATACCTATCCAAACCAAAAAATTCTTTTTAATTTATCTCTAAAAACAAGAATGTTCAAATCGTAATAATCATCAATACCTATCCAAACCAAAAAGTCTTTTTAATTTATCTCTAAAACCAAAAATGTTCGAAATGTAATATTTTATCAATACCTATCCAACCCAAGAAGAATTTGCAATTTATCTCTAAAAATAAAAATGTTCAAATCGTAATAATCATCAATACCTATCCAAATCAAAAAGTCTTTTTAATTTATCTCTAAAACCAAAAATGTTCGAAATGTAATATTTTATCAATACCTATCCAACCCAAAAAGAATTTGCAATTTATCTCTAAAAACAAAAATGTTCAAATCGTAATAATCATCAATACCTATCCAAATCAAAAAGTCTTTTTAATTTATCTCTAAAACCAAAAATGTTCGAAATGTAATATTTTATCAATACCTATCCAACCCAAAAAGAATTTGCAATTTATCTCTAAAAACAAAAATGTTCAAATCGTAATAATCATCAATACCTATCCAAACCAAAAAGTCTTTTTAATTTATCTCTAAAACCAAAAATGTTCGAAATGTAATATTTTATCAATACCTATCCAACCCAAAAAGAATTTGCAATTTATCTCTAAAAACAAAAATGTTCAAATCGTAATAATCATCAATACCTATCCAAATCAAAAAGTCTTTTTAATTTATCTCTAAAAACAAAAATGTTCGAAACGTAATATTTTATCAATACCTATCCAACCCAAAAAGAATTTGCAATTTATCTCTAAAAACAAAAATGTTCAAATCGTAATAATCATCAATACCTATCCAAATCAAAAAGTCTTTTTAATTTATCTCTAAAACCAAAAATGTTCGAAATGTAATATTTTATCAATACCTATCCAACCCAAAAAGAATTTGCAATTTATCTCTAAAAACAAAAATGTTCAAATCGTAATAATCATCAATACCTATCCAAACCAAAAAGTCTTTTTAATTTATCTCTAAAACCAAAAATGTTCGAAATGTAATATTTTATCAATACCTATCCAACCCAAAAAGAATTTGCAATTTATCTCTAAAAACAAAAATGTTCAAATCGTAATAATCATCAATACCTATCCAAATCAAAAAGTCTTTTTAATTTATCTCTAAAAACAAAAATGTTCGAAACGTAATATTTTATCAATACCTATCCAACCCAAAAAGAATTTGCAATTTATCTCTAAAAACAAAAATGTTCAAATCGTAATAATCATCAATACCTATCCAAATCAAAAAGTCTTTTTAATTTATCTCTAAAACCAAAAATGTTCGAAATGTAATATTTTATCAATACCTATCCAACCCAAAAAGAATTTGCAATTTATCTCTAAAAACAAAAATGTTCAAATCGTAATAATCATCAATACCTATCCAAACCAAAAAGTCTTTTTAATTTATCTCTAAAACCAAAAATGTTCGAAATGTAATATTTTATCAATACCTATCCAACCCAAAAAGAATTTGCAATTTATCTCTAAAAACAAAAATGTTCAAATCGTAATAATCATCAATACCTATCCAAATCAAAAAGTCTTTTTAATTTATCTCTAAAACCAAAAATGTTCGAAATGTAATATTTTATCAATACCTATCCAACCCAAAAAGAATTTGCAATTTATCTCTAAAAACAAAAATGTTCAAATCGTAATAATCATCAATACCTATCCAAATCAAAAAGTCTTTTTAATTTATCTCTAAAAACAAAAATGTTCGAAACGTAATATTTTATCAATACCTATCCAACCCAAAAAGAATTTGCAATTTATCTCTAAAAACAAAAATGTTCAAATCGTAATAATCATCAATACCTATCCAAATCAAAAAGTCTTTTTAATTTATCTCTAAAACCAAAAATGTTCGAAATGTAATATTTTATCAATACCTATCCAACCCAAAAAGAATTTGCAATTTATCTCTAAAAACAAAAATGTTCAAATCGTAATAATCATCAATACCTATCCAAATCAAAAAGTCTTTTTAATTTATCTCTAAAAACAAAAATGTTCGAAATGTAATATTTTATCAATACCTATCCAACCCAAAAAGAATTTGCAATTTATCTCTAAAAACAAAAATGTTCAAATCGTAATAATCATCAATACCTATCCAAATCAAAAAGTCTTTTTAATTTATCTCTAAAACCAAAAATGTTCGAAATGTAATATTTTATCAATACCTATCCAACCCAAAAAGAATTTGCAATTTATCTCTAAAAACAAAAATGTTCAAATCGTAATAATCATCAATACCTATCCAAATCAAAAAGTCTTTTTAATTTATCTCTAAAAACAAAAATGTTCGAAATGTAATATTTTATCAATACCTATCCAACCCAAAAAGAATTTGCAATTTATCTCTAAAAACAAAAATGTTCAAATCGTAATAATCATCAATACCTATCCAAATCAAAAAGTCTTTTTAATTTATCTCTAAAAACAAAAATGTTCGAAACGTAATATTTTATCAATACCTATCCAACCCAAAAAGAATTTGCAATTTATCTCTAAAAACAAAAATGTTCAAATCGTAATAATCATCAATACCTATCCAAATCAAAAAGTCTTTTTAATTTTTCTCTAAAAACAGAAATGTTCGAAACGTAATATTTTATCAATACCTATCCAACCGAAAAAAGAATTTGCAATTTATCTATACAAACAAAAATGTTCAAATCATAATATATCATCAATACCTATCCAAACCAAAAAATATTTTAAAATTATCTCTAAAAACGAAAATGTTCGAAATGTAATATTTTATAAATACCTATCCAACCCAAAAGGACTTTTTAAATAAATGTCGAAAAGCAAAAATGTTCAAAACGTGACACTGGTTTCCATAAATTTAAAAGAAAAAGAGAAAAATCGCCATAATTCGCCAAAAAAAATTGTGCGATCCTCACCAAACTTGTTCATGTAACCAGTAATGCCGAGTGAGCATATCGTATGCAAATTAGTCTAGGTTGCGTCAATTTGCGTAATTTGATAGCGGCATAAAAACGGGTGTTTTGGAGTGGATCGTTATTTTGTGTTGTAAATGTGAATAAAGAAATTCGAAATAACCATTTTGCGGGAAGGACCTCGAGACATCATTTGCCAAAGAACTGCGGTGGAGAGCTATTGGCCGGCTCCAAGCAGGCCAAAGTCAGTCAGATGTGGCACGATGGCTGAATGCGAGTCCTTCTGTGGCCCATAGATTGTGAAATCAATTTCTTAGCACGGATTCCGCGTCTCGGAGTTTGAACCGAGGAAGAGCTAGAGTTGTGACCTCTGTACAAGACCGATATCTGCGATTAACAGCACGAAGGAGCAGGACGTCTATTCCCTCTCAGCAACGATCCTGGGAGGGTTGTATCAGCTTCTACTGTGCGTAGAAGGCTTCATGAGGGAGGTCTGTATGCTAGAAGGCCAATAATTTGTATACCCCTCACGTCACAGGTTGAATTGGGCACACACTCATGTTAACTGGCCAGAAGAGCAATGGAGGTCCGTACTCTTCACAGATGAGTTCAGATATTGCTTGCAGAGTGATTCCATACATTGTTTGATATGGACAGGACGAGGTACCCACTATCATCCCAGTAACATCCGTCAAAGAGACAGTTATGGCGGAGGTAGCATGTGTGTTTGGAGTGGCATTTCGTTAGGTGGACGCACAGACCTTTACGTGTTGACGAGTGGGAACCTCAATGATCAAAAAGTATAGAGATGCTTTTTGATAATTCATATTTTCGTCAAATTTCATTAAAATCATTCATATAGTTTTTTGTTTATCATAAGTCCTTACGCCGGTGCATTAGGTGAAATATTCATCTTACAAGATGATAACCTCGTCCACACAGAGCTCGACTAGTGGAATAATAATACCTACAAGAGGAGACCATTATGCACCATAATGCACACAGCTCGATCTCCCGATCTAAATCCGATGGAGCATGTGTGGGATGCTCTAGGGAGACGTGTTGCTGCCCTCAACTCGCCACCTGAAACAAAGGGGGAGATTATTACTGCTGTAAAGGAACAATGGTCGTTACTCCCTACTGAGCTGATTCCAACATCATGAACAGCTGGAACATGCCTGCATTGCTGTAAGGGGTGACCACACTCCTTATTAAAGAACTTTGCCCATTACATTCTAACACCTCATTTTTCGACAAGTTCCTGTATTTTTTTTTGACGAAAAATCTTTCGAATGTAAAATATTTTATGTCATTCTGAAACTAGCATTGTAATCATATTTTCGTCAAATTTCATTAAAATCATTCATATAATTTTTTCGAGTTTTCCTTATTTATGGAAACCAGTATATTTTATCAATACCTATCCAGCCTAAAAATAGTTTTTAATTTATCTCTAAAAACAAAAATGTTCGATGTCTACGGACGACAAACTGATTCACATAATCTCATTTTTCACTTTTGAAACGAGATAAATTTCTGTTGAAATTTTTTTAACGTTAAGTATATTTTATTAGAACTAATTTTAGGAAATTACATATTCCGATGTACATTCGGTCAAAAAAAAAAAACCCCGAACACTATGGTTGATTACAGAATTCAGAAAAAATATCTGGCAACGATTTTTTTAGAAATTAGTGATCTGGCAACCTTCGTGTCACGTGACACGAAGTTTGCCAGATCACTAATTTCTAAAAAAAATCGTTGCCGGATATTTTTTCTGAATTCTTTAATCAACCATAGTGTTCGGATACTTTTTTCAGCGACTGTACTCATTTGATTCGCTTCAGTCATTACCTGATTCTTTTTTGCACTTTGTATGCAAAAATTGCCACGCAGAGGTAAAACAAACGAAATCTGATATTCTATTTAATCAGTTTCCACAGACAAACTCAAGAACATTCCCGCTAAACTGGCGATGAAGAATGTCCCCTTCCCTCAACCTTCTCTGAACCCTCTGGGTCCTTGTGATCTGGCCATTTAACCATTTGTATGCAAAAATTTCTACTCAGAGGTAAAACAAACGAAATCTGATATTCTATTTAATCAATTTCCACAGACAAACTTAAGAACACTTCCGCTAAGCTGGCGATGAAGAATTTCCCCTTCCCTCAACCTTCTCTGAACCCTCTGGGTCCTTGTGACCTGGCCATTTAACCCTTTGTATGCAACAAATTTCCATTCAGAGATAGAATATCAGATTTTGTTTGTTTTATTTAATCAGTTTCCACAGACAAACTCAAGAACACTCCCGCTAAGCTGGCGATAAAGAATGTCCCCTTCTCTCAACCATCTCTGAATCCTCTGGGTCTTTGTGACCTGGCCATTTAACCATTTGTATGCAAAAATTTCCACTCAGAGGTAAAACAAACGAAATCTGATATTCTATTTAATCAATTTCCACAGACAAACTCAAGAACACTTCCGCTAACCTGGCGATGAAGAATGTCCCCTTCCCTCAACCTTCTCTGAACCCTATGGGTCCTTTTGACCTGGCCATTTATCCCATTGTATGCAAAAATTGCCACTCAGAGGTAAAACAAACGAAATCTGATATTCTATTTAATCAGTTTCCACAGACAAACTCAAGAACACTCCCGCTAAGTTGGCGATAAAGAATGTCCCCTTCCCTCAACCTTCTCCGAACCATCTGGGTCCTTGTGACCTGGCCATTTAACCCTTTGTATGCACAAATTTCCGCTCAGAGATAAATGAAACGAAATCTGTTAATCCATTTAATCAGTTTTCACAGAAAGGCTCAAGAACCCTTCCGCAAAGCCGCAGATGCAGAAGGTCCCCTTTTCTCAACCTTCTATGAACCCTTGTCACAAGGACCCAAAATGGTTCAGTGACAAGGGTTGAGACAATTGTTCTTCGTGTCACGTGTCACGTGTCACGAAGGTTGCCAGATCACTAATTTCTAAAAAAAACTTTGCCAGTTATTTTTTCTGAATTCCGTAATCAACCATAGTGTTCGGATATTTTTTTGAGCTACTGTACATTGCTTCAACAAATGTTCAAACTTCTGGTCAACAAAAAATGTTCCTAATGGTTCTAAATGGCATAAAATTAAAAGTTCTAATTAGAAATTAGACAAATTCTAATTAAAATTAAATTAAAATTTCTAATGTCTCATGGTCATCTGCAAGAAGACCATGAGACATTAGAAGTATTTCTGTTCGAACAATGATTTTATTTTTCTCATTATTCACTTCCTAAGAAATTCTCGTTGAAGTTCCTTTAATCATTTTTAATTAATTACTGTAATCTTAATCTCATCAACAGCAATAAAAGTATTCATTTGTGGCTCACTTTTGTTGAAATTAATATAAAAGAAAAAGAATGATCCTGAAAAAAGAATGATCGAAAAGAAAAAAGATGAAAAAAGAATGATCCTGAAAAGAATGATTCTTTTAAGTGATCATTTTCTTACATGATATGCATGAGCAGTTCAACAAATTCGCGAGCAGAGAAAGAATTTGGGCCCCTTCCTGCTATCAGAAATCAATCATAAATAAATTAATAAATAAATTGATAATAAGAAATATTAATCACTCTGATTTACTTAATAAACACTTTGCTTTTTTACATATCCCCCCCTTTGATGAGGGGCGGGGGTTGCTCAGTCGGTAGCGCGCCAGGCTCGTAATCTGTAGTTCCCAGGTTCGAGTCCAAGCTGGGTTAGCGTTGAGATTTATCTCCGCAAAATTCCCCGCCCTGCCCGCTGTCAGAAGGGGACACCGATGGGCTTGGAATGGCCGCCGTCCGTCGGATGGGACGTTAAGCCGTGGCCCCGTGTGCGGGAGAGACATACCCTGTGCACGTTAAAGAACACGCTGGATGGCCTTGACGGGAGGCTACCATCTGTCTCTCAACAGCTGTTCCAGTGGGTCCCCTCCCCCCACCTTCTCTGAGCCTTCGGGGTCCATGTGACCTGGCCATTTAGCCCATTGTGTGCAAAAAAAGTGCCGCTCAGAGGTAAAACAATCCAACCCAATCTTCTCTATGGGGTGGCTCAATCGATAGCGCGCCATGCTCGTAATCAGCAGTTCCCAGGTTTGGGTGCCAGCTAGGCCAGCGTCGAGATTTATCTCCACAAAACTCCCTGCCCTTGGTCAGTAGGAAACACCGGTGGGTTTGAAAAGCCGTCCGTCGGATGGGACGTTAAGCCGTGGCCCGTGTGCGGGAGAGCCTTTTCCTATGCATGTTAAGAACACGCTGGATGGCTTTGACAGAAGGCTACCATCTGTCTCCCAAGAGCTTCCAGTGAGTCCCCCAAACTTCGCCGAGTTTGGGGTCTTTGTGACCTGGCCATTTAGCCCATAGATTCCCAACGGGGGCGATACCGCCCCCCAGTGGGGGCGCTGGAGCCTTCCATGGGGGCGGTAGCGGATCCAGAGGCAAATGGGGGGCGTTTAGGCAGTCAAGAGGGGCGGTCAAATAAATAAATTTGGAATTTTCTGTGACAACCTTTTATCTCTATTATTCTGTGGTGTCTTCCAAAAGGTTGCGAATCACTGATTTAGCCCATTTGGTAAAAAAACGGCGCATTCCAGGGGGTAAAACAACTCATCCAAACGCAGCACAAACCTAAATCAAACTAAAAAAATTAGACGAACTCATAAATCAAAATATTTAGAAATCTCTTATCAAACCTCATTAGCATGTTATAGTGCAATCTTATTAAAATAGAAATCGTAGGTTTTCATACCTAAGCCTTTTTAATTAAATATTACATAAATTTCAAACGAATCAAGTATTTAAAAAAAAAAAAGCAAGCGAATAAAAAACGATAAATAAAGCAGATTCGTTGGAGAGAAAATTAAAAAAAAAAAAGCGCATTCAATTTCTGGATTTGTATTTTGTTTTGCAGGACTACGCGGTTCTGTTGGAATAAGGACATGCTCGGCTGACGATTCGGAGAGTTTTCGCGAAACAACAGCACGACACCAACACGAAAAAAAGAGCTTCAAACTTTGAAGGGGGAGGTAGGGGGGGGAGGACTCACTGAACCTTGAAGCTTCTGTTGGGTATGACGGGTTACTTAGTTTACCAGATCTCCTGGGCTGACTTATTATTTCTTTTTTTTGGTCAGAGTAAGAAAGAAATTATTTCTTTGTTGTTGAAAAGAACACTTTGAATACTGATCTTTCGACGCGAAAAACTACACGGTGTCTGACAAATAAGGGTGGTGTTTGAGTCGGGTTGTTTTACCTCTGAGCGGCACTTTTGTTTGCACACAAAGGGCTAAATAGCCATATCACAAGGACACTGAGGACTCAGAGAAGGGTTTGGGGAAGAGGTTGTGTTGTTTTACCTCTGAACGGCAGTTTTTTGCATACAAAGGGTTAAATAGCCATATCACAAGGACACTGAGGACTCAGAGAAAGGTTTGGGGAAGAGGTTGTGTTGTTTTACTTCTGAACGGCAGTTTTTTGCATACAAAGGGTTAAATAGCCATATCACAAGGACACTGAGGACTCGGAGAAAGGTTTGGGGAAGAGGTTGTGTTGTTTTACCTCTGAACGGCAGTTTTTTGCATACAAAGGGTTAAATGGCCGTATCACAAGGACACTGAGGACTCAGAGAAGGGTTTGGGGAAGAGGTTGTGTTGTTTTACTTCTGAACGGCAGTTTTTTGCATACAAAGGGTTAAATAGCCATATCACAAGGACACTGAGGACTCAGAGAAAGGTTTGGGGAAGAGGTTGTGTTGTTTTACCTCTGAACGGCAGTTTTTTGCATACAAAGGGTTAAATGGCCGTATCACAAGGACACTGAGGACTCAGAGAAGGGTTTGGGGAAGAGGTTGTGTTGTTTTACTTCTGAACGGCAGTTTTTTGCATACAAAGGGTTAAATAGCCATATCACAAGGACACTGAGGACTCAGAGAAAGGTTTGGGGAAGAGGTTGTGTTGTTTTACTTCTGAACGGCAGTTTTTTGCATACAAAGGGTTAAATGGCCATATCACAAGGACACTGAGGACTCGGAGAAAGGTTTGGGGAAGAGGTTGTGTTGTTTTACCTCTGAACGGCAGTTTTTTGCATACAAAGGGTTAAATGGCCGTATCACAAGGACACTGAGGACTCAGAGAAGGGTTTGGGGAAGAGGTTGTGTTGTTTTACTTCTGAACGGCAGTTTTTTGCATACAAAGGGTTAAATAGCCATATCACAAGGACACTGAGGACTCAGAGAAAGGTTTGGGGAAGAGGTTGTGTTGTTTTACCTCTGAACGGCAGTTTTTTGCATACAAAGGGTTAAATGGCCGTATCACAAGGACACTGAGGACTCAGAGAAGGGTTTGGGGAAGAGGTTGTGTTGTTTTACTTCTGAACGGCAGTTTTTTGCATACAAAGGGTTAAATAGCCATATCACAAGGACACTGAGGACTCAGAGAAAGGTTTGGGGAAGAGGTTGTGTTGTTTTACTTCTGAACGGCAGTTTTTTGCATACAAAGGGTTAAATGGCCATATCACAAGGACACTGAGGACTCGGAGAAAGGTTTGGGGAAGAGGTTGTGTTGTTTTACCTCTGAACGGCAGTTTTTTGCATACAAAGGGTTAAATGGCCGTATCACAAGGACACTGAGGACTCAGAGAAGGGTTTGGGGAAGAGGTTGTGTTGTTTTACTTCTGAACGGCAGTTTTTTGCATACAAAGGGTTAAATAGCCATATCACAAGGACACTGAGGACTCAGAGAAAGGTTTGGGGAAGAGGTTGTGTTGTTTTACCTCTGAACGGCAGTTTTTTGCATACAAAGGGTTAAATGGCCGTATCACAAGGACACTGAGGACTCAGAGAAGGGTTTGGGGAAGAGGTTGTGTTGTTTTACTTCTGAACGGCAGTTTTTTGCATACAAAGGGTTAAATAGCCATATCACAAGGACACTGAGGACTCAGAGAAAGGTTTGGGGAAGAGGTTGTGTTGTTTTACTTCTGAACGGCAGTTTTTTGCATACAAAGGGTTAAATGGCCATATCACAAGGACACTGAGGACTCGGAGAAAGGTTTGGGGAAGAGGTTGTGTTGTTTTACCTCTGAACGGCAGTTTTTTGCATACAAAGGGTTAAATGGCCGTATCACAAGGACACTGAGGACTCAGAGAAGGGTTTGGGGAAGAGGTTGTGTTGTTTTACTTCTGAACGGCAGTTTTTTGCATACAAAGGGTTAAATAGCCATATCACAAGGACACTGAGGACTCAGAGAAGGGTTTGGGGAAGAGGTTGTGTTGTTTTACCTCTGAACGGCAGTTTTTTGCATACAAAGGGTTAAATGGCCATATCACAAGGACACTGAGGACTCAGAGAAAGGTTTGGGGAAGAGGTTGTGTTGTTTTACCTCTGAACGGCAGTTTTTTGCATACAAAGGGTTAAATGGCCATATCACAAGGACACTGAGGACTCAGAGAAGGGTTTGGGGAAAGAGGTTGTGTTGTTTTACCTCTGAACGGCAGTTTTTTGCATACAAAAGGTTAAATAGCCATATCACAAGGACACTGAGGACTCAGAGAAGGGTTTGGGGAAGAGGTTGTGTTGTTTTACCTCTGAACGGCAGTTTTTTGCATACAAAAGGTTAAATGGCCTTACAACAAGGACACTGAGGACTCAGAGAAGGGTTTGGGGAAGAGGTTGTGTTGTTTTACTTCTGAACGGCAGTTTTTTGCATACAAAGGGTTAAATAGCCATATCACAAGGACACTGAGGACTCGGAGAAAGGTTTGGGGAAGAGGTTGTGTTGTTTTACCTCTGAACGGCAGTTTTTTGCATACAAAGGGTTAAATGGCCGTATCACAAGGACACTGAGGACTCAGAGAAGGGTTTGGGGAAGAGGTTGTGTTGTTTTACTTCTGAACGGCAGTTTTTTGCATACAAAGGGTTAAATAGCCATATCACAAGGACACTGAGGACTCAGAGAAAGGTTTGGGGAAGAGGTTGTGTTGTTTTACTTCTGAACGGCAGTTTTTTGCATACAAAGGGTTAAATGGCCATATCACAAGGACACTGAGGACTCGGAGAAAGGTTTGGGGAAGAGGTTGTGTTGTTTTACCTCTGAACGGCAGTTTTTTGCATACAAAGGGTTAAATGGCCGTATCACAAGGACACTGAGGACTCAGAGAAGGGTTTGGGGAAGAGGTTGTGTTGTTTTACTTCTGAACGGCAGTTTTTTGCATACAAAGGGTTAAATAGCCATATCACAAGGACACTGAGGACTCAGAGAAGGGTTTGGGGAAGAGGTTGTGTTGTTTTACCTCTGAACGGCAGTTTTTTGCATACAAAGGGTTAAATGGCCATATCACAAGGACACTGAGGACTCAGAGAAAGGTTTGGGGAAGAGGTTGTGTTGTTTTACCTCTGAACGGCAGTTTTTTGCATACAAAGGGTTAAATGGCCATATCACAAGGACACTGAGGACTCAGAGAAGGGTTTGGGGAAAGAGGTTGTGTTGTTTTACCTCTGAACGGCAGTTTTTTGCATACAAAAGGTTAAATAGCCATATCACAAGGACACTGAGGACTCAGAGAAGGGTTTGGGGAAGAGGTTGTGTTGTTTTACCTCTGAACGGCAGTTTTTTGCATACAAAAGGTTAAATGGCCTTACAACAAGGACACTGAGGACTCAGAGAAGGGTTTGGGGAAGAGGTTGTGTTGTTTTACCTCTGAACGGCAGTTTTTTGCATACAAAGGGTTAAATGGCCATATCACAAGGACACTGAGGACTCAGAGAAGGGTTTGGGGAAGAGGTTGTGTTGTTTTACCTCTGAACAGCACTTTTTTGCACACAGTGGGCTAAATGGCCATGTTACAAAGGCTCCGAGGGGTAAGAGAGGCGTGGGGAAAGAGGTTGTGTTGTTCTACCTCTGAACAGCACTTTTTTGCACACAATGGGCTAAATGGCCATGTTACAAAGGCTTCGAGGGGTCAGAAAGGGTTGGGGAAAGAGGTTGTGTTGTTTTACCTCTGAATAGCACTTTTTTTTGCACACAATGGTCTAAACGGCCATGTTACAAAGGCTCCGAGGGGTCAGAGAGGGTTGGGGAAAGAGGTTGTGTTGTTTTACCTCTGAATGGCACTTTTTTGCACACAATGGGCTAAATGGCCATATTACAAAGGCTCCGAGGGGTCAGAGAGGGTTGGGAAAAGAGGTTGTGTTGTTTTACCTCTGAACAGCACTTTTTTTGCACACAATGGGCTAAATGGCCATGTTACAAAGGCTCCGAGGGGTAAGAGAGGGTTGGGTAAAGAGGTTGTGTTGTTTTACCTCTGAACAGCACTTTTTTTGCACACAATGGGCTAAATGGCCATGTTACAAAGGCTCCGAGGGGTAAGAGAGGGTTGGGGAAAGAGGTTGCGTTGTTTTACCTCTGAACAGCACTTTTTTTTGCACACAATGGGCTAAATGACCATGTCGCAAGAACCCTGAGGACTCAGGAAAGGGTTGGGGGAAGAGGTTGTGTTGTTTTACCTCTGAGCGGCTCTTCTTCTGCACACAATGGGCTAAATGGCGATGTCACAAGGCCCTGAAAAGGTTGGGGGTAAAGGTTGCGTTGTTTTACCTCTGATCGGCACTTTTTTTTGCACACAATAGGCTAAATGGCCATGTCACAAGGGCTCCGAGGGCTCAGAGATGGTTGCGTGGAAGAGGTTGTGTTGTTTTACCTCTTGAGCAAAAAACGTGCCGTCCAACAGAGGACCTTTTGGGTTCTCTGTTGAACGGCACTTTTTTTGCACACAATAGGCTAAATGGCCATGTCAAAAGGGCTCCGAGGGCTCAGAGAGGGTTGGAGGAAGAGATTGTGTTGTTTTACTTCTGAGCGGCACTTTTTTGCACACAATAGGCTAAATGGCCATGTCACAAGGGCTCCGAGGGCTCAGAGATGGTTGCGTGGAAGAGGTTGTGTTGTTTTACTTCTGAGCGGCACTTTTTTGCACACAATAATCTAAATGGCCATGTCACAAGGGCTCCGAGGGCTCAGAGATGGTTGCGTGGAAGAGGTTGTGTTGTTTTACCTCTTGAGCAAAAAACGTGCCGTCCAACAGAGGACCTTTTGGGTCCTCTGTTGAACGGCACTTTTTTTGCACACAATAGGCTAAATGGCCATGTCGAAAGGGCTCCGAGGACTCAGAGATGGTTGCGGGGAAGAGGTTGTGTTGCTTTACCTCTGAACGGCACGTTTTTTGTACACAATAGGCTAAATGGCCATGTCACAAGAACCCTGAGGACTTAGAGAAGGTTGAGGGAGGAAACCCATTGGCAGTTGTTGGGAGACAGATGGTAGTCTCCCGTCAAGGCCATCCAGCGTGTTCTTTAACGAGCACAGGGTATGGCTCTCCAGCACACGGGGCCACGGCTTAACGTCCCATCAGACGGTCGTGCTTCTTGGTGGTCATGGAATTGGACCATCCCTGCCAATCCATCTGTCACAAAATATTTCACAAAGAACTTGCGTAAAATTTCTTGAGAAATGTGGCGGTGCGCCATCTTGTCCGGCCGCCCATGAAACTGTTCGAGCGGGTGAATGCACATGTATAATATTTAATGTGATGCCTTTTGTATACTTGGGGACAATGCCTCCTAAACCTCCGCTATTGTTTGTTGGACACATTGTAATTAATGCTTGAGGTTTCCTAAAAGTTCATGAAGTTTCAAATCTTTATCGGATTAGGCCTAAAGTTTGATTGGACTATAAAACTTTCAAATCGTATCAATCTTTTTCAATCGTATGAATCTCTGAACATTTTTCTGTTGCTGTTGGTTGAAATAGAATAAGGGTTAGGCTGTTTTACATCTGAGCGACTTTTTTTTTCAACACAATGGGCTAAATAACCAGGTTACGAAGAAGCCTAGGACTCAGAGAAGGTTGGTAAAAGGAGACCCATTAGATGGCTGTTAGGAGACACATTAGATTTCAAATAGGCCATCGCGGTGGCTCAGTCGGTAGCGCGCCAGGCTCGTAATCTATAGTTCCCAGGTTCAAGTCCCAGCTGGGTCAGCGTTGAAATTTATCTCCGCAAAATTCCCCGCCCTGCCCACGGTCAATAGAGGACACCGATGGGCTGGGAAAGGCCGCCGTCCGTCGGATGGGATGTTAAGCCGTGGCTCCGAGAACACGCTGGATGGCCTTGAAGGGAGACTGCCATCTGTCTCCAAACGGCTGTTCCAGTGGATCCCCTACCCCAACCTTCTCTGAGCCTTTGGGGTCCATGTGACCTGGCCATTCAGCCCATGATGTGCAAAAAAGTACCGCTCAGAGGTAAAACAATTCAACCCAAGTTAGGCATCCTGATCAAGGATGCATCCATATTTCTGGATGCCCAGAGATCGCAAGATATGGATCTTTGGGCGGTGATGGTCAGACAGTACCACGCTAGGCTCGTAATCGTAGTACCCAGGTTCGAAACGCCTGACTAACTCTGATAGATTTATAGTCGCAATTAGTCAAAGATCGTCGAGACTTATCTAGCCTAAACACTTACCCTATCTTTGGTCGGAAAAGGGACACCAATGGGCTTGGATAAGATTGCAGTCCGTTGGATGTGACGTTAGGCCATGTCTTCGCAGACAGCAGAGCCAAACCCTTTACACATTAAAGAGCACGCTGGATTGCCTCAATGGAAGGTTACCATTTTAACCATAGTCCAGTAGGTCTTCTCTGAGCCCTTGGGGTCTTTGTAACCTGGCCATTTATTCATTTCTGTCGTGTTAAAAAAAGTGCCTTCAGAGGTAAAACAATTTAGAAGGTTTGATACTGTTGTTGGTTGAAAATGAAAATGGAATAAGGATTGGAATGTTTAACCTCCGAGTAGTTGTTGTTTTTTTTTTTTTGAACAAAATGGGCTAAATGGACAGGTCGTAAGAACCTCAAGGGCTCAAATAAGAGAATCTCATAAACAGCTTCTAGAAGACAGATGGTAACTTCTCTTCAAGGTCATCTAACCGTGTTCTTTAACACGCGCAAGGTATGGGTCATCAACATAAAGGTGGGGTGGGGTTGGCTCAGTCGGTAGCGCGCCAGGCTCGTAATCTGCAGTTCCCAGGATCGAGTCCCAGCTGGGTCAGCGTTGAGATTTATCTCCGCAAAATTCCCCGCCCTGCCAACGGTCAGTATGAGACACCGATGGGCTTGGAAAGGCCGCCGTCCGTCGGATAGGACGTTAAGCCGTGGCCCCGTGTGCCGGAGCCATACCCTGTGCACGTTAAAGAACACGCTGGATGGCCTTGACGGGAGTCTACCATCTGTTTCCCAACAGCTGTTCCAGTGGGTCCCCTCCCCCAACCTTCTCTGAGCCTTCGGGGTCCATGTGACCTGGCCATTTAGTCCATGGTGTGCAAAAAAGTGCCGCTCAGAGGTAAAACAACCCAACCCAACCCAACATAAAGATGGGGTGGGATTGGCTCAGTCGGTAGCGCGCTAGGCTCGTAATCTGTAGTTCCCAGTTTCGAGCCCAGTTGGGTCAGCATTGAGATTTATCTTCGCAAAACTCCCTGCCCTGCCGAAGGTCAGTAGGAGATACCGATGGGCTTGAAAAGGCTGCCGTCCGTCGGATGGGACGTTAAGCCGTGGCTCCGTGTGCGGGAGAGTAATATTCTGTGCACGTTAAGGAACACGCTGGATAGCCTTGACGGGAGGCTACCATCTGTCTCCTAACAGCTGTTCCAGTGGGTCCCCTACCCCAATCTTCTCTGAGCCTTTGGGGTCCTTGTGACCTGGCCATTTAGCCCATTGTGGGCAAAAGAAGTGCCGCTCAGAGGTAAAACAACCCTACCGGCCCACGAGACCACGTCGTTACATTTCATCCACGACGGACGGCGACCTTTTCAAGTTCATCGGTCTCCCTTTCTGATAGAGGGGCAAGGCGGAGAATTTTCCGGAGATGAATCCCAAATCTGCCACAGGGGAGAATCGAACCTGGGAACTGCAGATTACGAATCTGACGCATTAACGAATGAACTACGAATGCCCCTCAGACAGAAAGACGGATAGTGACAAAGAAACAGACAGAAGACAAAGCGAAAAAAATGAAGCTTTTAAAAAAAAATTAAAAGGTTTTCGAAAGATTTATCGTTTCAGATTTTTTTTGTTTCTTCGATTGTATTTTTTTATCGTCTACTGTTCTCACTTCTATAATAAAAGACAACGCTGTTCGATTAATTTTGAAATGAATGACAGAGAAATGAGATTGAAGCAGGTGTTTCCAAAATGGGGCGGTTTCTTGTTTTTCTGCGGAATCATTAAATAAAATAGTGAATACTACTTCGATTAACATAATTAGCTCGAAAAAAAGAAAAAAAAGAATTAGGGTGGCCCTGAATAGAATTCGAACGCACGAGCGGTGTTCTAATAACTAAACTATCAAGGCCTAAACTTTTCGTCCACTAACTGTGACTATAAATGTTCCCAATTCTTTTCTCGGGAGAATTTAGAGTCACAATTAGCCAAAGAAAGAGTTCGTCTTGAAATAACAATAGGTGGGGTCAATGGCCGTATCAGCAAGAAATTGCGCTAATGCATGTGATGTCACTTGTTGAAAAGATTATCTGTTGCTGATGGTCCTGCGGTCAGAAATCTTCTGGGAGCCGTGGGTTCGATTCCCACTCCAGAAAACAATTTTTTTTCAACTAATTATTTCGCGTGTTTGTTGTTTATAGGAATTTTTCCTGTGATATTTTATTACTGAAAGAGTTAGTCACCGATAGAATAATGGGAAAGGGTTATATTCAAAATTATTCAAAGAAAAATCTAGTCACTAATAGAATAATAGGGAAGATTTAGAGTCACAATTTGCGAACAGAGAGTCAGTCATTGATAAAATAATCAAGATTTATAGTCATAATTAGCAAAAGAAAGTCACCGATAGAATGATAGGGAGGATTTGTAGTCACATTTAGCCGAAGAAAGAGTTAGTCACCGATAGAATGATAGGGAGGATTTGTAGTCACATTTAGCCGAAGAAAGTGTTAGTCACCGATAGAATGATAGGGAGGATTTGTAGTCACATTTAGCCGAAGAAAGTGTTAGTCACCGATAGAATGATAGGGAGGATTTGTAGTCACATTTAGCCGAAGAAAGAGTTAGTCACCGATAGAATGATAGGGAAGATTTGTAGTCACAATTTGCCCAAGAGAGAGTTAGTCACCCATAGAACGATAGGGAAGATTTGTAGTCACAATTAGCCAAAGAAAGGGTTAGTCACCGATAGAATGAAAGGGAAGATTTTTAGTCACAATTAGCGAAAGAAAGATTTAGACACTGATACAATGAAAGGGAAGATTTGTAGTCACAATTAGCCAAAGAAAGAGTTAGTCAGTGGTAGAATGAAAGGGAAGATTTGCAGTCACAATTAGCGAAAGAAATATTTAGTCGCTGATAGAATGAAAAGGGAGATTTGTAGTCACAATTAGCCAAAGAAAGATTTAGTCACCGATAGAATGATAGGGTAGATTTGTAGTCACAATTAGCCAAAGAAAGAGTTAGCGATAGAATGAAAGGGAAGATTTGTAGTCACAATTAGCCAAAGAAAGATTTAGTCACCGATAGAATGATAGGGAAGATTTGTAGTCACAATTAGCCAAATAAAGAGCTAGTCACCCATAGAATCATAGGGAAGATTTGTAGTAACAATTAGCCAAAGAAAGGGTTAGTCACCGATAGAATGAAAGGGAAGATTTTTAGTCGCAATTAGCGAAAGAAAAATTTAGTCAGCGATAGAATGAAAGGGAAGATTTGTAGTCACAATTAGCGAAAGTTGTAGTCACCGATAGAATGATAAGGAAGATTTGTAGTCACAATTAACCAAAGAAAGAGTTAGTCAGCGATAGAATGATAGGAAATATCTGTAGCCACAATTAGCCAAAGAAAAATTTAGTCACCGATAGAATGATAGGGAAGATTTGTAGTCACAATTTGCCAAAGAGTCACCGATAAAACGATAGGGAAGATTTATAGTCACAATTAACGAAAGAAAGATTTAGTCACCGATAGAATGATAGGGAAGATTTGTAGTCACAATTAGCGAAAGAAAGTTTTAGTCACCGATAGAACGATAGGGAAGATTTGTATTAACAATTTGCCAAAGATTTAGTCACTGATAGAATGATAGGGAAGATTTATAGTCACAATTAGCGAAAGAAAGATGTAGTCACCGATAGAATGATAGGGAAGATTTGTAGTCACAATTATCCAAAGAAAGAGTTAGTCACCGATAGAATTAAAGGGAAGATTTGTAGGCACAATTAGTCAAAGAAAGATTAGTCACCGATAGAATGAAAGGGAAGATTTGTAGGCACAATTAGTCAAAGAAAGAATTAGTCACCGATAGAATGAAAGGGAAGATTTGTAGTCGCAATTAGCGAAAGCTCCAAAAAAGAATTAGTCACCGATAGAATGATAGGGAAGATTTGTAGTCACAATAACTAAAACCAGAGCTAGCTGCTGATAGTTTGCTGGATATTAACGCCTGGGAAATATTCAGGAGATGTGAGTTCGAGTCCAACCAACACCTCCTATAACAGGAAACCAGAAGACCAAATTTTTGACGTCAGATTAAGTAGTGCTAACAGATTTGGGTTGGGTTGTTTTACCTCTGAGCGGCACTTTTTTGCACACCATGGGCTAAATGGCCAGGTCACAAGGACCCCGAAGGCTCAGAAAAGGTTGGGGGAGGGGACTCACTGGAACAGCTGTTGGGAGACAGATGCTAGCCTCCCGTCAAGGCTATCCAGCGTGTTCTTTAACGTGCACAGGGTATGGCTCTCCCGCACACGGGGCCACGGCTTAACGTCCCATCCGACAGACGGCGGCCTTTCCAAGCCCATTGGTGTCCCCTACTGACCGTGGACAGGGCGGGGAATTTTGCGGACATAAATCTCAACGCTGAACCAGCTGGGACTCGAACCTGGGAACTACAGATTACGAGCTTGGCGCGCTACCGACTGAGCCACCCCTGCCCTAGTCATAACAAATAGGCACCTCTTATATTTTTGATTCTAATATTATTAGGAGAAAATTTATTTTTATTAATTAGCATTATTATATTTGTTAATAAATGTATAATTTTGTTTCTAAATAAAATATATTTAGAGATAAACATTAGTATAATGATTAGCACAGAATCCACCAGTAACAATATTAGAATCAAAAATATAAGAATTGTCTATGTAGTAGGACTACCTAAGTGAAGTCAAAAATTTTACACAATGCCGAGGTGTTGGTCTTCACATTTGTCAAATGTGGATTTGACAAAATGTTGTTTCACCATACAGTATCTTTCGAACGCGATGAAGAAACTTAATGATTTAGGTGCCGCAGAGACGTGTTTGTGACGCAGAGAGTGTCATAGGGAATTAAAATCGACCCCTCGTGCTTTCTTCCCCCCTTAAAAAAGGGGGGAAAATGAAAATGGTTTTTTCTATATATCTCCTGAATGCGTGTGCGGAAAGTAACGAGCTATGTGTCGAATGAAAGCTTGTGACGTGGGGGGGGGGGCAGTATCGTAGGCTATAAAAAAATTGACCCCATGCTGTCTTCCCCCCTAAAAAACGGGAAATCTCAAAGTCGTTCTACTATATAATCGGAACGCGAGGGGCTACAGTTACGAGTTGAAGTGTCAAATGGAAGCTCGTATAATGTCGGTCGTAAACTATTTTGAATTTCGTCCTCGTTATTCCCCCTGATAAAATTTGGGGGGCGGTTTTTTGTGGGGGCGGATTTTTGCGGGGGTCGACTTTAACGAGTCGTATCTCAAATTAAAGCTTCTGACGTCTCCAATGTCGTGGGCTCCTCAAACCTGTTCCCAGTTTCGAGTCCCAGCTGGGTCAGCGTTGAGATTTATCTCCGCAAAATTTCCCGCTCTGCCCACGGTCAGTAGGGGACACCGATGAGCTTGGAAAGGACTCTGTCCGTCAGATGGGACGTTAAGCCGTGACTCCGTGTGCGGGAGAGCCATACACTGTGCACGTTAAAGAAAAAACTGGGTGGCCTTGACTGGAGGCTACCATTTGTCTCCCAACAGCTGTTCCAGTGAGTCCCCTCCCCCAACCTTCTCTGAGCCTTCGGGGTCCATGTGACCTGGCCATTTAGCCCTTGGTGTGCAAAAAAGTGCCGCTCAGAGGTAAAACAACCCAACCCAACCCTCAAACCTGACTCCAAAAGGGAAGGGGAGGGGTTAATGTGCTCGATGTTTATGAGTCAAATATGAAAGTTTTGGAAGTAGGTGTTTTTAGTGACAATAAAAAATATAATTTAAAAAATTTAAGAAATACTTACCTTCCTATAGTGTCCTTAAAAACAGAAAATAAACCTAAAGCATAGCAAAGATGCAATCAGTCGCTGAGTTTGTATTCACTTCAAAGGAAGAGAGGGATCCGATTTACCAACTCAACAAGATTGATGGCGCCTTATCTTCCTTCGAAGTGAATACGAACTCAGTGATTGATTGCATCTTCGCTATGCTTTAGGTTTATTTTCTATTTTTAAGGATACTATAGGAAATAGGTATTTTTAAAATTTTTTAAATTATTTATATTTTTTAAAATATGAGTAATTTTTGAGTTCCGTGTTTACAAGATATTTCCTCTACGACTCTTACATTGTTATGCATATTTTATTTGCACAGAAAACCAGACGACATTTACGACATCAAAATAGTTGTAAATTTGTATACAACGTAAACTCTTTTTCAATTAGTTTTAGACAGCAAAAATTATTTGATACTCATAAAGGTTAGGGGTTATTTTACTTCTGAGCGGCACTTTTTTCCGCACCATGGGCTAAATGGCCAGGTCACATGGACCCCAAAGACTCAGAGAAGGTTGGGTGAGGGGACCCACTGGAACAGCTGTTGGAAGACAGATGGTAGCCTCCCGTCAAGGCCATCCAGCGTGTTCTTTAACGTGCACAGGGTATGGCTCTCCCACACACGGAACCACGGCTTAACGTCCCATCCGACGGACGGCGGCCTTTCCAAGCCAATCGGTGTCCTCTACTGACCGTGGGCAGGGCGGGGAATTTTGCGGAGATAAATCTCAACGCTGACTCAGCTGGACTCGAACCTGGGAACTGCAGATTACTGACCCAGCTGGGACTCGAACCTGGGAACTACAGATTACTGATCCAGCTGGGACTCGAACCTGGGAACTACAGATTACTGACCCAGCTGGGACTCGAACATGGGAACTACAGATTACTGATCCAGCTGGGACTCGAACATGGGAACTACAGATTACTGAGCCAGCTGGGACTCGAACCTGGGAACTACAGATTACTGATCCAGCTGGGACTCGAACCTGGGAACTACAGATTACTAATCCAGCTGGGACTCAAACCTGGGAACTACAGATTACTGTCAAAGCTGGGACTCGAACCTGGGAACTACAGATTACGAGCCTGGCGCGCTACCGACTGAGTCACCCTCGCCCCACTCATAAAGGATGTCTTAGAAATTAGCATTTGTTAAAAGTGGCGTTTGGCTCTTTGTATTTGAAAATCACCGATAG
Source organism: Ryuthela nishihirai (assembly GCA_038380435.1). Classification (NCBI taxonomy): domain Eukaryota; kingdom Metazoa; phylum Arthropoda; class Arachnida; order Araneae; family Heptathelidae; genus Ryuthela; species Ryuthela nishihirai. The sequence goes on along the minus strand of JAWZYU010000032.1, from coordinate 1,656,040 downwards.
AAAATGATCTTTGCGTCTCGGACATTTTTTTCTTCACTTTTTACAGATCAAAAACACAAAAAGGTCCATTTTTTTTTTTATAGTAATTGAGTTTTTAAAGTTCTGTGTTGTTTCAGTATTCTACAATAAAACACTTTATTTTTTCTTTTGCAAAACTTTGAAATAAATCGTGAACTGTTTATAGTAGGTATTAAATCTCTGAGAAATCCCCCTTTTTGTCTTAAAAAGTGTTTTTAACGGATATTCGAAAAATGAGTTCCACATTCTGAGTTGGGTTGTTTTGACTCTGAGCATCACTTTTTTGCATACAATGTGCTAAATAGCAAGGTCACAAGGACCCCGAAGGCTCAGAGAAGATTGGCGGAGGGAACCTACTGGACAGCTGTCAAGGCCATCCAGCATGTTCTTTTAATTGCACAGGGTAGGGCTTTCCCGCACATGTGGCCACGGCTTAACGTCCCATCCGAAGGACAGCAGCCTTTCCAAACCCATCGGTGTCCCCTACTGAACGTGGACTTTGCGGAGAAAATTCTCAACGCTGGCATAGTGGGGACTCGAACCCGGTAACTGGAGATTACGAGCGTGGAGTGCTACTAACTAACTTTTCAAGTTAACATAACTTACCTCACAATCAACCCCAAATTATGGCGATCGACAGTATCGAAACACAGCACTGTTGTTCAATATTCTAGCTTCTTAACTCTTTAAATACTGGACGAATATTATCGAAAATTGTTTTTAGTCCTTAATGAAGAAAACAAAAAAATAAATAATTTTATTACAATTCAATGGGTTCCTTCACATTCAAATATTGTTGAAAATAATTTCGTTGACTCCATTGCTAAAAATGTACATGGACTCACAAATATTTCACCAACCTATACCTTTCTTTCTACAGCAAAACTCGATCTAAAAAAATTAGAATATTTTTTAACAGAAAATTATTTCCAGATAAACTCTATTTTAAAACCTTCCTTTAGATATCATCTATCTAACTATATAAATTATATTCAAAAATTACCTTTCAATAGATTAGAAACAAAAATTCTTTATCGCTTAAGAACTGATAAAATAATGCTAAAGAGCACCAAATTTAAAATTCATATTTTAAATTCTCCAAATTGTACTCTATGCAACTTATCTGAAAATACATCACACATTCTTTTAAACTGTATAAAATATGAAACATTTAAACAAAACTTCTTTGATGAATTAATTAATATTGGTCTACAGGCACTAAGATTGGATTTAATTTTAAACCATCTCTGGAAAATATAAGACTAAAGGCATATACATTGATTTTGGAGTTCCTGAAGAGAACACATTATTGGAATTTAATATAAATAAATAAAACAAAAAGTATAAAAAATAAAAATGGAAAAAAAATGGACATAAAAAAAGAAAGAGGAAATATCCAAATAAAAAAAGCATAAAATTTAAATAAAAAAAAGCCTAAAACAAAAAAAATTAATAATAAAAAAAACATATAAAAAATATATAAAAATTTCCAAACTTAAAAGAAAAAAGGAGGAATTAAAAAAAAGCATAAAACAAAAAAAAAAACATTAATAAAACTCAAAGAAAAAAATAATTTATAAATTTTCCTAATTTTGAAAAAAAAAAAAACATTTATATAAAAAAAAATCAAAAAAATCATAATATAAAAAAAGAGAGAAAAAAAAAGTCTTTGTCAAAAGAAAAGATAATATTAAATTTTTTAATTGGGAAAGTCTGAAAAAGGAGCTCCCATTCTAAAGTAACGTTTAATGAATGAATGGATCGAAAATTGAGATTGAAATAGATTTGATTACGATCTTTAATTTATTTTCAGTCACATTTTTCTCATTAAAACATAAATTTTGTCGAACTTCAAAAGTAGATTCACATTCACATAACATGGAAATTCTGTAATTAGGAAATTCTTAAAGGACCCCTCCACACATAAAAAGTTTACTTCCACGCCAAGCCAAGACAACCCCCTCTCCTAATTGCCGGGGATGGCTCAGTCGGTAGCGCGCCAGGCTCGTAATCTGTAGTTCCCAGGTTCGAGTCCCAGCTGGGTCAGCGTTAAGATTTATCTCTTCAAAATTCCCCGCCCTGCCCACGGTCAATAGGGGACACCGATGGGCTTGGAAAGGACACCGTCCGTCGGATGGAACGTTAAGCCGTGGCCTCGTGTGCTGGAGAGCCATACCCTGTGCACGTTAAAGAACACACTGGATGACTTTGACGGGAGTATAACATCTGTCTTCCAACAGCTGTTCCAGTGGGTCCCCTCCCCCAACCTTCTCTGAGCCTTCGGGGTCCATGTGACCTGGCCATTTAGCCCATGAAAACTCGGGATCAATTTCTTCAAAAACTAGGGAAGGGGTACGTTGATCACTAGATAATGCACCAGTCGGGGTTTTTGTGATCTGGCCCATTGCAGGATAAGAAGTGCCGCTAAGAGGCAAAACAATCCAACCCAAATTTTTGACGCATCTGATTCCAAGGGATCGTATCTGGGTATCTGTTACCGCTAAAGTGCAGAAATCTACAGATTCAATGCAATCATTCTATGCTACAGTGCAATCATTCTACAGATTATCTAGGTATTGTGCAGATTAACTAGGGTGATCTGTTAACGTGCCGAAAATTGTTTCATTTCTCAAATTACCTAGGTAATCTGCAAATTACCTGGATAATCTGCACATTACCTACTAGGCACTCGTTAAAGTGAAAATAAAATATGGCGTATCGGCTATTATCGGAATTGGTAATAACCGATACATTGTACTTTTTCGTTTTTTAACTATCCTATTATTCAGATAACGTATCTAGCTCTACAGTACACCGCCTGCCGCATTATAAAAAACGCCCCAAATGAGCGAAGGCCAAGTGAGAACGAATCTGTCAAGTGATGAATCTCTTGAGTCTCAATCTTCCGGTCACGTGACTCAGTGTTCCGAATTATCATGAAACGCCCCGGATGAGCGGAGGCCAAGTGAGAACGAATCCGTCAAGTGGTGAATCTCTTAAGTATGAATCTTTAGGTCACGTGACTATAATTTGGACAGGGAGAGGGGGGAAGGAGTAGGGAAAGGAAATGAGAGAAACAAACTTTTGAACTTTAACGATACGGAAGCCGTTAATGTGCACATTACCTAGGTAAAATGCGGAAAACTCTTGATTCCGCACGTTAACGGAGCAAATCAGTTAATCTGCAGATTAGCTAGGTAATGTGCACATTAACGGCTTTCGAGCTTTAGCGGTAACATATCCACTGAACAGTATGTTCTTTAAAATGCACAGGATATGTTGCTCCTGTGCACAGATATATCATTTACTCTATCATACAAAAATACTGTGGGTTGGGTTGGTTTGTTTTATCTCTGAGCGGCACTTTTTTCACACCATGGGCTAAATGGCCAGGCCACATACACCCCGAAAGCTCAGAGAAGGTTGGGGAGGGTACCCACGGGAAAAGCTGTTGGGAGACATATGGCAGCCTCCCGTCAAGGCCATCCAGCGTGTTCTTTAACGTGCACAGGGTAAGGCTCTTCCGTACACGGGGTCACGCCTTAACGTCCCATCCGACGAACGGCGGCCTTTCAAAGGCCATCGGTGTCCCCTACTGACCGTGGGCAGGGCGGGGAATTTTTCGGGGATAAATCTCAACGCTGACCCAGCTGGGTTGGGTTGGGTTGTTTTACCTCTGATCGGCACTTTTTTGCACACCATGGACTAAATGGCCAGGTCACATGGACCCCGAAGGCTCAGAGAAGCTTGGGTGAGGAGACCCACTGGAATAGCTGTTGGGAGACAGATGGTAGCCTTCCGTCAAGGCCATCCAGCGTATTCTTTAACGCGCACAGAGTATGGCTCTCCCGCAACACGGGGCCACGGTTTAACGTCCCATCCGACGGACGGCGGCCTTTCCAAGGCCATCGGTTTCCCCTACTGACCGTGGGCAGAGCGGGGAATTTTGCGGAGATAAATCTCAACGCTGACCCAGTTGGGACTCGAACCTGGGAACTACAGATTACGAGCCAGACGCGCTACCGACTGAGCCACCCCCGCCCCTACCCAGCTGGGACTCGAACCTGGGAACTACAGATTACGAGCCTGGCATCCTACCGACTGAATCACCTCCACCCCAAAAAACTGTGGCCTTTCAGCTTGTTACCATTAGATTTATTTCTACAAAACTCACCGCCCTCTCCCACGGTCAGTAGGGGACACCAATGGGCTTGGGAAGGCTGCCGTCCATCGGATGGGATGTTAAGCCGTGATCGGGAGCATGAGAGAGCCATACCTTGTGCACGTTAAAGAACACGCTGGATGGCCTTGACTTGAGGCTACCACATGTCTCTCAATAGTTCTCCAATGGGTCCCCTTCCCTCATCTTTCTTGGGATCCTTGTGACCTGACTATACAGTCCATTGTACGCAAAAAAGTGTCGCTCAAAGGTGAAACAACCCAACCTGATTATATAAAAGCGATCCATATAACAAAAAAAAAGCTTTTCTCTGTAAATAAAATGGATAATCTCTAATTTAAATCACAAAACATTGACGTAGAATATATCACATGTAAACATGACGCACTTATCAAAAAAAAAAACAACTAAAGAATCCTTATTTTCAAAATCTCCAATGACTTCTCAAAGTCATTGTACATAAAAATGCACGATCGCTTTGTTCCCTAAAAGTTCAAGGTCTTGTGAAAAGTTCTCTTTTTCTTGTCTACCAAAGGATAGTGCTCTCGTGTTGGAAAAGAATCCCTTCTATTGCTTTATTTTCTTATTGCCTTTTCCCATTGGGATTCACAACAACGGCATCTCAATGCTGGATGACTTGAAGCCTTTTTGACATGCAAATTGCCGGCTGAGAGTAGGGACGGCATCCTCCGCCTAGTGTCGCTCTAAGGTCATTGCCAAACAAATTTTCCGGCTGTCATTTAGTCCTAAACCAGCACGAAGGAGAGGTCGTATCAAGGTTTTGTAAACAAACACATCTCACTGATGTTCGAAAACAAGAAAATTTCGAAAGTGTTTCTGATATTAGATATTTTCTCTATGTAGGTTAATAATTTAGAAACGATGAATTGTTTTTTTGTGCCAAAAAGACTAGATAAATTACTCAAAATTCTGTTTCAACGCGGATTTTTTTTTACACGATTATGATTTAACACTGTTTAGAAAAAAAATTCCAATTCTCTTTTCATACGATTTATTTTGATCTAACACGGTTCAAACGGCGCCTTTTTTTAAAAAAATTTCCATTTGAATTTAATTCTGAAAAAATATTCCTATTCAAGAAAAAATTCCTGGAATTTACATTTATAACAAAGATGTCGCTTTTATGGTCACATTTTTCGAAGTAGTTTTAACTTTGAAAATGTACTATAGCTATATATTTTGTGCACTAAAATCCCCAAAATAGAAACTACACTAATATAATTACACAACAAGTTTTCTCTATTTTATGGGGGGCGGGGATGGCTCAGTCGGTAGCGCGCCAGGCTCGTAATCTGTAGTTCCCAGGTTCGAGTCCCAGCTGGGTCAGCGTTGAGATTTATCTCCGCAAAATTCCCCGCCCTGCCCACGGTCAGTAGGGGACACCGATGGGCTTGGTAAGGCCGCCGTCCGTCGGATGGGACGTTAAGCCGTGGCCCCGTGTGCGGGAGAGGCTATCATCTGTCTCCCAACAGCTGTTCCAGTGGATCCCCTCCCCCAACCTTCTCTGAGCCTTCGGGGTCCATGTGACCTGGCCATTTAGCCCATGGTGTGCAAAAAAGTGCCGCTCAGAGGTAACCCAACCCAACTCTATTTTATGGAAAAATTGTACAAAAGCTACTTCGGAATAAAGTGGCAACATTGAGTTCCGGGAATTCCCCTCAATTTCTATCTTCAATATATACGTTAGTCTCAGTCTCTCATTTCGTGTTTAAAGTTAGAAGTGTTTAAATGTTTAATAGAAGAAATCGAAAACATTTTGTTTTGTGTTTTGAAGTTTTCAAGCGATGAAAGTGATTTAAATCCAGTCTTACACAAACGGAAGTGACAACGAATAAAATCTAGTTAATAAGCATATCTAAGTCATTTTTTTTGCACTTTTGTATTCTTGAATTAGTGACACATTATTTTCTTTATGAAGAATAATTTATATATATATATAAATAAATATAATTATCTTTATAAATTTTTAAAATAAAAAATGTGTTTAACTGAATAAAAAACAAATAAAGATATAATTAAAGATTTTGATGTGATTTGTTTGAAAACAACTTATTATTTGTACTGAGTTTCCACGTCTGGAACCAATCTTCTATTTTTTCACATGCACTGTATTTTTTTTTGCACGGTTTTTTCGGAAACCTATCTAACATGCAAAAAGAGAATTGGGTGTAGTGGATATTGAAGTATAGTCGCTCAAAAAAATATCCGAACACTATGGCTGATTACAGAATTCAGAAACCTGTTAAACTTTTTACCTGTTAAAAAGTTAAAACGCGAGGGTTAGGTTATGTTAATCATTGCTGATGCTTTTTTTTTACGTAATAGGATAAATGGCTAGGTCACAAAGACCCCAGGGAAGGTTGGGTTGTTTTACCTCTAAGCGGCAATTTTTTTCAAATAGCGAGCTAAGTGGTCAGGTCACAAGGGCCTCGAAGGTTGAGAGAAGATTGGGGAGGAGACTCACTGGTTATCTATTAGGAGACAGATGGTAGTCTCCCGTCAAGGCCATCCAACGTGCTCTTTAACTTGCAGAGGGTATCATTCTCCGCACACTTGGCCACGGCTCAACGTTTATCCGACGGACGACAACCTTTCCAAGCGCATCGGTGTACTCCACTGACCGTGGAGATAAGTGGGATTTGCGGAAATAAATCTCAACGCTGGCCAGTTGGGACTTGGATTGGATTGGATTGTTTTACCTCTGAGCGGCACTATTTTGCACACCATGGGCTAAATGGCCAGGTCCCGAAGGCTCCGAGAAGGTTGGGGGAGGGGACCCACTGGAACAGCTGTTGTGAGACAGAGGGTAGCCTTCCATCAAGGCCATCCAGCGTGTTCTTTAACGTGCACAGGTTATGGCTCTCCCGCACACGGGGCCACGGCTTAACGTCCCATCCGACGGACGGCGGCCTTTTCAAGCCCATCGGTGTCCCCTACTGACCGTGGGCAGGGCGGGGAAATTTTGCGGAGATAAATCTCAACGCTGACCCAGCTGGGACTCGAACCTGGGAACTACAGATTACGAACCTGGCGCGATACCGACTGATCCACCCTCGCCCCCAAGGTTGGGGGAGGGGACCCACTGGAACAGCTGTTGTGAGACAGATGGTAGCCTCCCGTCAAGGCCATCCAGCGTGTTCTTTAACGTGCACAAGGTATGGCTCTCCCGCACACGGGGCCATGGCTTAACGTTCCATCCGACGGACGGCGGCCTTTTCAAGCCCATCGGTGTCCCCAACTGACCGTGGGCAGGGCGGGGAAATTTTGCGGAGATAAATCTCAACGCTGACCCAGCTGGGACTCGAACCTGGGAACTACAGATTACGAACCTGGCGCGCTACCGACTGATCCACCCTCGCCCCGCCAGTTAGGACTCGGACCTAGGTACTGCAGAATACGAGCCTGGCGCGCTGCTCAGTGAACCATCTCTGCCAGAACAGATAGGACTCGAACCTGGGAACTGCATATTACGATCCTGGCGTGGTAGCGAGTGGGTCAAGCCTTTCCTCTCCTAGACAACATTCGGTTGTTTTATTTTACTTTCGGAGCAGCAATTCTGTTCACACATTTGCGCTAAAATTACCACGCCACAGTATCCCAAAAGGTGACGGGCGGGGGTGGCTCAGTCGGTAGCGCGCCAGGCTCGTAATCTGTAGTTGCCAGGTTCGAGTCCCAGCTGGGTCAGCATTGAGATTTATCTCAGCAAAATTCCCCGCCCTGCCCACGGTCAGTAGGGGACACCGATGGGCTTGGAAAGGCCGCCGTCCGTCGGATGGGACGTTAAGCCGTGGTCCCGTGTGCGGGAGAGCCATACCCTGTGCACGTTAAAGAACACGCTGGATGGCCTTGACGGGAGGCTACCATCTGTCTCCCAACAGCTGTTCCAGTGGGTCTCCTCCCCCAACCTTCTCTGAGCCTTCGGGGTCCATGTGACCTGGCCATTTAGCCCATGGTGTGCAAAAAAGTGCCGCTCAGAGGTAAAACAACCCAACCCAAAGGGTGATAACCAGCTAAGAGGAATTGTTTTTTGCAGGTAATGGGCTCTATGGCCAGGTGACAACGACCCCAACGTTCAGAGTTGGTTAGGGGGAAGGGGATTCACGGACAGCTGTCAGGTGAGAGAAGGAAGCCCCTCAACAAATTCATTATGCGTTGGGTTGGGTTGTTTTATCTCTGACCGGCACTTTTTTGCACACCATGGGCTAAATGGCCGGGTCACAAGGACCCCGAAGGCTTAGAGAAGGTTGAGGGAGGGAACCCATTGGAACAGCTGTTGAGAGACAGATGGTAGCCTCCCGTCAAGGCCATCCAGCGTGTTCTTTAACGTACACAGGGTATGGCTCTCCCGCACACGGGGCCACGGCTTAACGTCCCATCCAACGGACGGCGGCCTTTCCAAGGCCATCGGTGTCCCTTACTGACCGTGGGCAGGACGGGGAATTTTGCGAATTCCCCGTCCGAGATTGTTGAAAAATCTCGCACGAATTCGTCCGTGGGAGATTGTTGAAAAATGTTCATAAGATTAACTTAATCTTGCTTCTTCCAATCTTAAGACGTCTTAGAAGCGAATATACTCACGAATATTAGATGAGGATGCAACAAAACAAAGTAGAACGGCTAAACAATTGATGATAAAAAATCATGATCGTATAAAGAATCCTCTTTGGAATAGCCTGACCGTTGCTACCGAAGCTCAATCACGAACAATATTCAGCTTACCTGACTTTCCCGAACACGGCAGGATATAAATTATCTCAATTAAACCGCAATTACACTCACTTAATGCCGACCACCAACTGTGCCTTGGACTTGCTTCGCTAGCTATCTAGGACTTAGTGCGTCGCTTAGCAACGGATGCCCATGATGCTCACAATACGGTGTCACTTAAGGAGTCCCCTGTTACAACTGTTGTTTCATCCTCACCACGTCCGTGGAAGATTCTCCGTCATTTCACTTACGACACTAGCTCAGTAAAGTGATTTTGCATAATTTATATATACAATCTGTGCTCCATAAATTATGACCAACTCCATAGATGGTAGGTCAGAAGAAGTTAACTTTAGTGAGAGCTCTATAATTTCTAAACTAAGCGTTTTATGAGAAAATATAAATTAAAAATCTCAGTCAAATGTATCCAAATCTCGACTTTTAATAATGTTCGCTTTGTACTTGAAGAATTATGGATTTTGAATATATAACAGAAACAATACAAATCAGGAAAATTGAAAAAAAAATCGAAAAATTATTTACATTAACTTTTTAAATATACATTTGTTATATTAAATGTTGTGAAATAACACTTCTTATTCAAATTGTCATTAACTTTTGAGTTAATTTCTAAACGTTAGGCATTGCTGTTGTTAAATATTCAAACTTACATAACTCTTAAAATACTAAGGGAATATTCTTGAAAAACGAGATTTAGATTGATTTGATGGAGATCTTTAATTTATCTTCAGTCCCATTCTGTCAAAAAACTCCTTTTTTTAGAAGTTATAGAGCTTCGAAGTTATAGAACACTGACATAACATGGAAAGAGGTGGTCATAATTTAATGAACACTCATTTTATGCTTTCTATCTAGTAATAAAACATGGGTTCTAATTCCGAATCAGTTCTTTTCACTGAACCCTTTAGAGATGGGTTGTCCCATATTTTAGTGGCAGTCTTTTTCCCACGCATTGGGGTAAATGTTCAGTCACAAAGACCCCAAGGGCTCAGAGAAGGGGCGGGGGTGAGTCAGTCGGTAGCGCGCCAGGCTCGTAATCTGTAGTTCCCAGGTTCGAGTCCCAGCTGGGTCAGCGTTGAGATTTATCTCCGCAAAATTCCCTGCCCACGGTCAGTAGGGGACACCGATGGGCTTGAAAAGGCCGCCGTCCGTCGGATGGGACGTTAAGCCGTGGCCCCGTGTGCGGGAGAGCCATACCCTGTGCACGTTAAAGAACACGCTGGATGGCCTTGCCGGGTGGCTACCATCTGTCTCCCAACAGCTGTTCCAGTGGGTCCCCTCCCCCAATCTTCTCTGAGCCTTCGGGGTCCTTGTGGCCTGGCCATTTAGCCCATGGTGTGCAAAAAAGTGCCGCTCAGAGGTAAATCTCCGCGAAGGTTGCCAGATCACTAATTTCTAAAAAAAAATCGTTGCTAGATATTTTTTCTAAATTCTGTAATCAGCCATAGTGTTCGGATATTTTTTTTGAGCGACTGTACAATTTTTTTGATGGTGTAACATTTAAACTATGTGTTAAAAACGTGTTTTTTTTGTGTACAAAACACACAAGAAGGAACAAGTCGAACAAAATTTTTCTCTTGAAAGGCGACCAATCTCAACTGCCTGAAGGAAAAGCTGATTTACATCCCTCAGAGCATAAATACCACGAGGGACAAAAATTCAACTTCTACATCACTTCCGGCATCAATTACTTGAGTGCAATTGTCGGCAGAGAGTCAATGTAAAATGTTAAGCAAAGAAAAAAATCAAAAATTCTAAATCCACGCTTATTTGCACATACCATTCACACAAGCATTAAGCAACAATTATGATAGTTCCAGCTTCTTTTATACTCGAGATCAGAGCTTGACAGTTGCCTCTGATTTTTTCATCACAGTCCAATGATTCCGCAAGGCAACGACCCTATTTTTTAAGACAGTAATAAGATACCAAGGGTCATTGCGAGCGAATATTTAATTGACTTTAGAGTCAGAGAGAGAGAGGAGTAAGAGTGACAGATGAGGTAAAAAATATGTTTTGATAAGAACTCTTGATGCCCAAAACACTGCCTTCGCCTCATCCCAAGAAGAATTTGAATACTGCCTTAATAAATGCTTAATCTAAGGCTTGACGAGTTCGGTGTTAGGAAAAGTTGGCCGTCAAGTATGTTGATACGTTTTGAATGGAACTTAACAATGGAAGATGTGACAGGTCTAAGACAGAAGACAAAGAAAGCATTATGACGACATGATTGTTTTTTTTTCTCTCTCAGCTTTTTTATAGTATTAGAAGGACATCATCAGCAGTGATGGTTGGAGTCTGATAACCATAGGGGCGGGGGTGGCTCAGTCGGTAGCACGCCAGGCTCGTAATCTGTAGTTCCCAGGTTCGAGTCCCAGCTGGGTCAGCGTTGAGATTTATCTCCGCAAAATTCACCGCCCTGCCCACGGTCAGTAGGGGACACCGATGGGCTTGGAAAGGCCGCCGTCCGTCGAATTGGACGTTAAGCCGTGGCCCCGTGTGCGGGAGAGCCATACCCTGTGCACGTTAAAGAACACGCTGGATGGCCTTGACGGGAGGCTACCATCTGTCTCACAACAGCTGTTCCAGTGGGTCCCCTCCCCCAACCTTCTCGGAGCCTTCGGGACCTGGCCATTTAGCCCATGGTGTGCAAAAAAGTGCCGCTCAGAGGTAAAACAACCCAACCCAACTGATAATCATAACCGTGATCTTTTTAAGCCTTCCAGTCAATTGGACAGATCTACGGTGTGGTTGACATGAGCATCGTCAATGAACATTTCCGTCATTCAGGTTGGATTGATTCTATGCGGCCTTTTTCTTTGCAAAGTACGGTAATAGGCCAGTTTACAAGAACCCCGAGGATTTAGAGAAAGCTAGGGGAATCGGTTCAACTGGATAGCTGCTAGTAGACAGTGGAAGTTGGGTTGTTTTTCCTCTGAGCGACACTTTTTTGCACACCATGGTCTAATTGGCCAGGACACAAGGACCCCGAAGAGAAGTTGGGGGAGGGGACCTACTGGAATAGCTGTTGGGAGACAGTAGTAGCCTCCCATCAAGGCCATTCAGTGTGTTCTTTAACGTGCACAGGGTATGGCTCTCTCGCACACGGAGCCACTGCTTAACATCCCATCCGACGGACGGCGGCCTTTCCAAGCACATCGGTGTCCCCTACTGACACCTCTCTTGTGTTGCGATCTTAAGCAACCACTGCAATTCCCGATTCCGCTTGTACAGCACTAATAAAAAAATAAATACCCCCTCAAGCAGCTGCTTGCCACAGAGGTCTGACAGGAGCCTGTCAGTTTATATGCCAGAGTAGGAGATCTGAGAGGATGGCAGGCCCTCAGCAGAAAAACGACACACACATCCATGCCTAATCCGGGGCTCGAACCCAGGTCCCTTAGATCAGTGGCCAATTAGATCAGTAGCCAAGCGTGCTAACCACTCGGCCCCCCCCCCCCCAATAGGGGACCACCTTGTCGTGGAGGGGGGCCTAGGGCCCAGCAAACTGGTCGAAGGCTGTGCCGACCGGATTGGTCCCCCGGTTGGACATAGCCAAGGCCAACTGAAGCCGATGATGCCGCTGACCGGTCGGAATGCCGGTTGGATGGTGACGGTGTCCGAGGCCTCAACCTCAGGTGCTCTGGGTGAGCAGTTCGAGGGCTCTGCCGAACGGTTCCTGCCTGCCTAGTAGGCACGAGCCCTCAAAAAAGTCTGGGTCTTACTAAGAGTCTCCACCCCGCGTGCCGATCGAACTTGGATCTATATATCCTTGTTCATGGATAACCGGGGAATAGATTAAAGTAAGGTTTCTTCCGGTGGTCAGCTTTCCTTTTATAGGACTGCTGCCATGTGAGGCTGGGGTTGAGGTGCGCCTATAGGGCGTATTCCTTGCCCCCGGCTCTAGATAGCACGGCTTTTCGAAACTGGTAGTGCTGTATAAGCGGAATCGGGAATTGCCGTGGTTGCATAAGATCGCAACAAAACAGAACGAATGTACAGCACTACCAGTTTCGAAAAGCCGTGCTATCTAGAGCCGGGGGCAAGGAATACTCCCTATAGGCGCACCTCAACCCCGGCCTCACATGGCAGCAGTCCTATAGAAGGAAAGCTGACCACAGGAAGAAACCTAACTTTAATCTGTTCCCCGGTTAGCCATGAACAAAGGATATATAGATCCAAGTTCGATCGGCACCCGGGGTGGAGACTCTTAGTAAGACCCAGACTTTTTTGAGGGCTCGTGCCTACTAGGCAGGCAGGAACCGTTCGGCAGAGCCCTCGAACTGCTCACCCAGAGCACCTGAGGTTGAGGCCTCGGACACCGTCACCATCCAACCGGCCTTCCGACCGGTCAGCGGCATCGTCGGCTTCGGTTGGCCTTGGCTATGTCCAACTGGGGGACCAATCCGGTCGGCACAGCCTTCGACCGGTTTGCTGGGCCCTAGCCCCCCCCCCCCCCCCCACCACCACCACCACCACGACAAGGTGGTCCCCTATTGGGGGGAGGGGTCCCCTACTGACAGTGGGCAGGAAGTTTTGCGAGATAAATCTCAACGCTGACCCAACTGGGATCTACAGATTATGAGCCTGGCGCGCCACCGACTGAGCCACCCCGCCGCACTGATGGAAGTATCCCATCAAGGCCATCCAGCGTGTTCTTTTAAAGTGCACGTTATTGAGTTGGTTTTACTACTGAGTGGCACTTTTTTATTCGTACAATGAGTTAAATGGCCAGGTCACAAGGACACCAACGGTTCAGAGAAGGTTAAGGAAGAAGTACAATCGCTAAAAAAAATCCATTTAGGATCTGGCAACGTTAGTGATCTGGCAACCTTCGTGTACACGAAGGTTGCCAGATCACTAATTTCTAAAAAAATCGTTGCAAGATATTTTTTCTGAATTCTGTAATCAACCATAGTGTTCGAATATCTTTTTGAGCGACTGTACATAAGGCTTAACGTCCCATTCAACGGACGGCAACCTTTCCAAGCCCATCGGTGTCCCCTACTGACCGAGGTCAGGGCGGGAACTTTTGCGGAGATAAATCTCAACACTGACCCAGCTGGGACTCGAACCTGGGAACTGCAGATTACAAGCCTGGCGCGCTACCGACTGAGTCACCTCCCCCTCCCCAAGTATTTAAGAAATTAATTAGCTCTGAATTCTATTGACCTGAATCTATGCTTAATAAAGTGTCCACTGACTTGAATCCATTCCATCTAGAAAATAAATCACTAAAGTTAACAACGTGAATGAGTTCTGTGAATTCTTCCCCACTTTATTGAGATTCTCACTACTCTTAAAGAGATTACTATTAAGTTCCAATTACGTAATTACTCTCCTGTAGTAAAACAGGATTAAGGATCTATAAATAACTTTTCCTCCAGTGTCTTCTGAGTTATTCTCAACATTATAAACGTGTTCTTTAGATTACCATTAAATTTGGGTAATCAAGTCTATATTTGGGTCAACGCAAAGGAATCACGTATCGCTATAAAGCTTTGTCTCTAAGAGAAGCACAATAGAAAATAGTGAATACTTAACGGAAGAGGAAATGTATTTTACAACCCCCACAGCAAAGTTCATTTTACTATTAGCCTTTGACCTTTAACAATATGAGGAAGTCATTTCGAGGCATCTGATATAATGGAAATGTTCTTTTTTTATAGAGTTGACTTGTAATTTTACCGAAATTCATGTCTTTAATGACCTTATATAAGGGACATAAAGAATAGGTCACAGTTCTACACTGTTTTCGTTCCCTTCCAAGTAGTACCTTTAAAACGTGGCCTTAACCACCGACTTTGAGGGGCGGGGGTGGCTCAGTCGGTAGCGCGCCAGGCTCGTAATGTGTAGTTCCCAGGTTCGAGTCCCAGCTGGGTCAGCGTTGAGATTTATCTCCGCAAAATTCCCTGCCCACGGTCAGTAGGGGACACCGATGGGTTTGGAAAGGCCGCCGTTCGTCGGATGGGACGTTAAGCCGTGGCCCCGTGTGCGGGAGAGCCATACCCTGTGCACGTTAAAGAACACGCTGGATGGCCTTTACGGGAGGCTACCATCTGTCTCCCAACAGCTGTTCCAGTGGGTCCCCTCCCCCAACCTTCTCTGAGCCTTCGGGGTCCATGTGACCTGGCCATTTAGCCCATGGTGTGCAAAAAAGTGCCGCTCAGAGGTAAAACAACCTAACCCAACCGACTTTGAATTTGAGAAATTATGATTGTATTAGTTATGTACTCTTCGAACAGTTAGTTATGAGTGTTAGCAGCGCCTTCTATATACTGAGTCTGAACAGGGTAATAGTTAAGCGAATTTTCAAATATATGTGTATTTATAAAAAATCATTTGTTGTTAAATATCGCAGCACCAACAACGCTTTAACTACTGGAAGAATATTATTGAAAATCGAGATTTGAATAGATTTTATTATGATCTTTAATTTATCTTCAGACGTATTTTCCCATTAAATGCATATTTCAGAAGTTATAAAGCTTCGAAGTTAGATTTTTATTGACAAAACAAAGAAATTATTTTGGTAGCACAGTGTATATTCAAATTTCCATAACTCTTTAAATACGGAATAAATATAACTGAAAATCGAGATTTGAATAGATTTGATTATGATCTTTATTTCATCATCAGTCACATTTTTCTATTAAATACATATTTTAGAAGTTATAAAGCTTCGAAATTAGTTTCCCGTGGACATAATATTTAAATGTAAATGTTTTTGGAAAGGCAGTGCATTATTACTATTTACATTGGAGAGAACTGATTTATAGGCTGAATAGTGACGTATCTGGAAGGAAAAGTGAGATGGTGCGAGTTTTCATCATCTGAAACGTGTTGTTGTTGACGCCAGAATAATAAATGGGCCTGTCTAGGAAAGAAGGTTTGTGGGTCACAAATCATTGGACATCTTGTGTACAAAATATTTTCTTACTGCCTTTTGCCACAGTTTCCATTGGAAGACATGTCCACACCTTCAATTTCATTTGCTGTTATGATGCTTTGGGTTGGGTTGTTTTACCTCTGAGCGGCACTTTTTTGCACACCATGGGCTAAATGGCCAGGTCACATGGACCAAGAAGGCTCAGAGAAGGTTGGGGGAGGGGACCCACTGGAACAGCTGTTGGGAGACATGGTAGCTTCCCGTCAAGGCCATCCAGCGTGTTCTTTAACGTGAACAGGGTATGGCTCTCCCGCACACGGCGCCACGGCTTAACGTCCCATCCGACGGACGGCGGCCTTTCCAAGCCCATTGGTGTCCCCTAGTGACCGTGGACGGTGAATTTTGCGGAGATAAATCTCAACGCTGACCCAGCTGGGACTCGAACCTGGGAACTACAGATTACGAGTATGGCGCGCTACCGACTGAGCCACCCCCGCCCCGTTGGGGAAGGGAATCCACTGGAATTACTCTTAGGAGACAGATGGTAGCCTCTCAAGGCCATCCAGCATGTTCTTTAACGTGTACAGAGTATGGCTCTACCGCATACGGGGCCACGGCTTAACGTCCAATCCGAGGGACGGCGTCTTTTCGAAGTCCATCAGTGTTTCTTACTGACCGGGAAGAGAATTTTGCGGAGATAAATCTCAACACTTGCCAAGGTGGGACTCGAACCTGGGAACTGCAGATTAAGATCCTAGTGCGCTACCTGCTGAGTTTCTGTGCCTATACTCCAATGGACTGTCTGGCCATTGGAGCATGTGGCAAGTATGAATGCTTTGTGCATATAAATTACCCAGTTCTCTGGGCCGGGTATGGCTTAGCCGGCAGAGAGCCAGCCCCGAAATTTGCACTTCCCACGTTCGAGTCCCAACTGGACCAACATTGAGATTGATCTCCTCAAAATTTCCCGACCTTCCTTTGATCAACAGCAGACACTGATGGGCTTGGAAAGGCCGCCGTCCGTCGGATGGGAGGTTAAGCCGTCGCCCGTGTGCGGGAGAGCCATATCCTGTGCACGTTAAAGAACACATTGGATGGCCGTGATGACGAGGTTACCACCTGTCCAAGTGCAACAGCTGTTCAGCGGGTCCCCTTTCCCAATCTTTTCTGAGCCTTCGGGGTCTTTGTGACGTGGTAGTTTACTCCATTGTATGGAAAAAAGTACAGCTCATGGTAAAACAACCCAATCCAAGCAGGTCCTGTCGGTTTAAAAAGTTCCCGTATTATACAAACTACTTGGAAGAGAAAACTTTCTACCACTTCTTCAGCTGACGTACACTTCGATAATAGTGCGCCAGGATCGTAATCTGTAGTTCCCAGGTTCGAGTCTCAGCTGGGTCTGCGTTGAGATTTATTTCCGCAAAATTCCCTGCCCTGCCCACGGTCAGTAGGGGACACCGATGGGCTTGGAATAGGCCGCCGTCCGTCGGATGGGACGTTAAGTCGTGGCCCCGTGTGCGGGAGAGCCATACCCTGTGCACGTTAAAGAACACGCTGGATGGCCTTGATGGGAGGCTACCATCTGTCTCCCGACAGCTGTTCCAGTGGGTTCCCTCATCCAACTTTCTCTGAGCCTTCGGTGTCAAAGTGACCTGGCCATTTAGCCCATGGTGTGCAAAAACAAGTGCCGCTCAGAGGTAAAACAGGGGCGGGGATGGCTCAGTCGGTAGCGTGCCAGGCTTGTAATCTGTAGTTCCTAGGTTCGAGTCCCAGCTGGGTCAACGTTGAGATTTATCTCTGCAAAAATTCCCTGCCCTGCCCACGGTCAGTAGGGGACACCGATGGGCTTGGAAAGGAGTCCGTCGGATGGGACGTTAAGCCGTGGCCCCGTGTGAGGGAGAGCCATACCCTGTGCACGTTAAAGAACACGCTGGATGGCCTTGACGAGAGGTTGGTTGGTTGTTTTACCTCTGAGCGGCACTTTTTTGCACACCATGGGCTAAATGGCCACGTCACATGGACCCCGAAGGCTCAGAGAAGGTTGGGGGAGGGGACCCACTGGAACAGCTGTTGGGAGACAGATGGTAGCCTCCCGTCAAGGCCATCCAGCGTGTTCTTTAACGTGCACAGGGTATGGCTCTCCCGCACACGGGGCCACGGCTTAACGTCCCATCCGACGGACGGTGGCCTTTCCAAGCCCATCGGTGTCCCCTACTGACCGTGGGCAGGGCGGGTAATTTTGCGGAGATAAATCTCAACGCTGACCCAGCTGGGACTCGAACCTGGGAACTACAGATTATGAGCCTGGCGCGCTACCGACTGAGCCACCCCCGCCCTGACGAGAGGCTACCATCTGTCTCCCAACAGCTGTTCCAGTAGGTCCGCTCCCCCAACCTTCTCTGAGCCTTCGGGTTCCATGTGACCTGGCCATTTAGCCCATGGTGTGCAAAAAAAGTGCCACTCAGAGGTACAAAAAATTCAATTCAGAGGTAAAACAACAAGTGACCCGGTAGGCCACTAAAATGACAGAGCAGGACTGCCGAGTGCTGAAGGGTGACAAAATCGCTTGTTCTCTGTGGCAACACTCACCACCTAGTTCCCAAAGACCTTTGGAAGCAACGCCAGCTCCACAACAGTTCGCCGCGAGCTGCAAGAAATGGGTTTCCATGGCCGAGTAGCCGCACACAAACCTAACATCAGCAAGATCAACGTCAAGCTGTTTTGGAGTGGTGTAAAGCCACGGTGCCGGTGGACTATTGAGCAGTGAGTTGGGTTGGGTTGTTTTACCTCTGAGCGGCACTTTTTTGCACACCATGGGCTAAATGGCCAGGTCACATGGACCCCGAAGGCTCAGAGAAGGTTGGGGGAGGGGACCCACTGGAACAGCTGTTGGGAGACAGATGGCAGCCTCCCGTCAAGGCCATCCAAGCCCATCGGTGTCCCCTACTGACCGTGGGCAGGGCGGGGAATTTTGCGGAGATAAATCTCAATGCTGACCCAGCTGGGACTCGAACCTGGGAGCTACAAATTACGAGCCTGGCGCGCTACCGACTGTGCCACCCCCGCTCCACCCCCGCCCCACCCCCACGGCTTAATATCTCTGATAGCTGCAAAGGGTATTAACGCGATATTAATTCCTTTTCCTATTATCGGGAGATTGTTGATGAACGAGTGTCAGGATACCTATATTACACGTCAGTGGTTTGTGATGAATGTAGGCAGCATCTTGAGGATGCAAAGGACATTTTATTAAACAGAGTATCTGTAAGTGCACGTTATATTTTCATTCCAGGTGTTTTCCAGTGAAGTCTGTTGGGTACGAAATGCTAATAAAACTTTTTATGGAGGTTTTTTGATTGATTTTAAAAAGGATCTAACGGAATGCGTTTACGCTGCACAGAGAGAAAGCACAAATGGCTTTGGGTTGTTTTGCCTCTGAGCGGCAATTTTTTGCACACCATGGGCTAAATGGCCAGGTCACAAGGACCCCGAAGGCTAAGAGAAGGTTGGGGAAGAGGACCCACTGGAACAGCTGTTGGGAGACAGATGGTAACCTTCCGTCAAGGCCATCCAGCGTGTTCTTTAACATTGGATTGTTTTATCTCTGAGCGGCACTTTTTTGCACACCATGGGCTAAATGGCCAGGTCACATGGTCCCCGAAGGCTCAGAGAAGGTTCGGGACCCACTGGAACAGCTGTTGGGAGAGAGATGGTAACCTTCCGTCAAGGCCATCCAGCGTATTCTTTAATGTGCACAGGGTATGGCTCTCCCGCACACGGGGACAACGGCTTAACGTCACATCCAACGGACAGCGGCCTTTCCAAGCCCATCTGTTTCCCCTACTGACCATGGGCAGGGCGGGGAGTTTTGCGGATATAAATCTCAACGCTAGCCAAGCCGGGACTCAAATCTGGTAAAGGTACTTTACGAACCTGACGCACTACCGATGATCCAAATTCCGTTCCTCTGGCCACAAGGATTCCGAAGGGATATAAGGAAAGATACCGATGGGCTTCGAAAAACATGCGGTGTCCTTGTGACCTGGCCATTTAGCCCATGGTGTACAAAATAGTGCCACTCAGAGGTAAAACAACCCAATCTGGCCATTTAGCCCATTGTGTGTAAAAAAAAAGTGCTGTTCAATGGTCAAACAATCCAACACAGGGTTTGATTTATCTGCACAAAACCCCCACCATTTCTTCGTCAGTAGGTGATACCGATGGGCTTAGAAAGGCCGACGTCCACTGTATGGAACATGAAGCCGTGTTCCCATCTGCAGAAGAGCTGTATCCTGTGCATCTTAAAGAACAGGCTGGATGGAACGTGAAGCCGTGTTCCCATCTGCAGAAGAGCTGTATCCTGTGCATCTTAAAGAACAGGCTGGATGGAACGATAAGCCGTGTTCCCATCTGCAGAAGAGCTGTTTCCTGTGCATCTTAAAGAACAGGCTGGATGGAACGTTAAGCCGTGTTCCCATCTGCAGAAGAGCTGTTTCTGGTGCATCTTAAAGAACAGGCTGGATGGAATGTGAAGCCGTGTTCCCATCTGCGGAAGAGCTATTTCCGGTGCATCTTAAAGAACAGGCTGGATGGAACGTTAAGCCGTGTTCCCATCTGCAGAAGAGCTGTATCCTGTGCATCTTAAAGAACAGGCTGGAAGGAACGTTAAGCCGTGTTCCCATCTGCAGAAGAGCTGTATCCTGTGCATCTTAAAGAACAGGCTGGATGGAACGTTAAGCCGTGTTCCCATCTGCAGAAGAGCTGTTTCCTGTGCATCTTAAAGAACAGGCTTGACGGTAGAATTCCAGCTGTCTCCTAACACCTGTCCAGTGTGTCCCTTTTCCCCAAACTTCTCCACGCCATTGGGGTCCTTGTGACCTGTGTAACCTTCTGCTCATTGTAAATAAAACCCATCCCAAAAAAAAACCACTTAAATTTCGGATTCTCAAAATTCTGTCTTTGACTCAAAACGCTTGAGAAGCATTTGTTATAAAGTATGCCTTTGGGAATTCATGCGATTTGATAATTTGAGGAAGCATCGAGTCCTAAGATCAATATTCATAATATTTTCGAGTCAAGTTCTTATTGCTTACTTTATAAAACATTTCGGATCAAGAGTCTTAGAATTCAACTCTTCAAATAAGTCAACAAAATAAAAAGTGTTTTATTCCCATTACTTATACACAAAGCTACATCTTTGTTAAGGACGAAATATTAATATCTGCGTCGAATTTTCCTTTATTAGTAACATTACTTGTCTTACAAATGTATACAACTGTGTGCGTTTTATAATATATGCAAAGTAGCGCATTTGTCCTGAAGTTACATGAATTTGAGCTGGAGGAAAACTCTTGAGAACGTTATTTAAATGAGGCCTTATTGATGTGTTATTCAGCATAAGTTTAAGAGCATTTTTCTTTTTCGTAACTTTAAGAAAGAGTTTGCAATTGAATGAAAAATCGACTGAAAATAATTGTGTAATATTTATTCCGATTCTCATTTATTCATTGTTCTGGAAATGATTTTTAAAAAAAGATTGATTTATACTCTTACTGCAAATGCAAAGATAAGCTATAATCAATCATGCGCGTTTTGGCTAGATTCGGTTGATTTGATCTCTGAGCGGTGCTTTTCCAGACACAATTAGATAAATGGCAGATCACAAGGACCCGGAGAGCTCAGAGAAGGTTGAGGGGGGGGGGGGGCACTGGACAAGTGTTAAGAGACAGATTCATATTAATAATTAAATAATTAATTAAAATTAATAATTAATTTTAATTTAATTCATTTAATAATTAAATAATTAATTAAAATTAATAATTAATAATTCAGTTTCCCGTAAAGGGAGACTTGAATTATTAATTCTTTAATGTGCATAGGGTATGGCTCTCTCGCACACGGGCCATGGTTTTAAGTCCCATCAGACGGGCGACGGCCTTTCCAAGCCCATCGGTATCCCTTTCTGACCGCAGGGAGGAGAGTTTTGCAGAGATAAATCTCGCAGTCCAGCTGGGACTCGAATCAACGCAGTCACTATTTACGGTATGGCTCTCCCGCACGGGGACCACGGTTTTAAATCCCATCAGACGGGCGACGCCCTTTCGAAGCCCATCGGTGTCCCCTACTGACCGCAGGGAGGGGAGTTTTGTGGAGATAAATCTCTCAGTCCAGCTGGGACTCGAATCAGCACAGTCCTTATATAGGGTATGGCTCTGCCGCACACAGGATCACGGTTTTAAATCCCATCAGACGGGCGACGCCCTTTCCAAGCCCATCGGTGTCCCCTACTGACCGCAGGGAGGGGCGTTTTGCGGAGATAAATCTCTCAGTCCAGCTGGGACTCGAATCAGCGCAGTCCCTATTTACGGTATGGCTCTCCCGCATGTGGGACCATGGTTTTAAATCCCATCAGACGGGCGACGCCCTTTCGAAGCCCATCGGTGTCCCCTACTGACTGCAGGGAGGGGAGTTTTCCGGAGATAAATCTCGCATCGATTCGAGTCCCAGCTGGACTGCTGGGACTCGAATCAACGCAGTCACTATTTATGGTATGGCTCTCCCGCACGGGGACCACGGTTTTAAATCCCGTCAGACGGGCGACGGCCTTTCGAAGCCCATCGGTGTCCCCTACTGACCGCAGGGAGGGGAGTTTTGCGGAGATAAATCTCGGTCCAGCTGGGACTCGAATCAACGCAGTCACTATTTACGGTATGGCTCTCCCGCACGCTGGACCATGGTTTTAAATCCCATCAGACGGGCGACGCCCTTTCGAAGCCCATCGGTGTCCCCTACTGACCGCAGGGAGGGGAGTTCTGCGGAGATAAATCTCTCAGTCCAGCTGGGACTCGAATCAGTGCAGTCCCTATTTACGGTATGGCTCTCCCGCACGCGGGACCACGGTTTTAAATCCCATCAGATGGGCGGCGCCCTTTCGAAGCCCATCGGTGTCCCCTACTGACCGCAGGGAGGGGAGTTTTGCGGAGATAAATCTCGCAGTCCAGCTGGGACTCGAATCAGCGCAGTCCCTATTTACGGTATGGCTCTCCCACACGTGGGACCACGGTTTTAAATCCCATCAGATGGGCGGCGCCCTTTCGAAGCCCATCGGTGTCCCCTACTGACCGCAGGGAGGGGAGTTTTGCGGAGATAAATCTCGCAGTCCAGCTGGGACTCGAATCAGCGCAGTCCCTATTTACGGTATGGCTCTCCCACACGCGGGACCATGGTTTTAAGTCCCATCACACGGGCGACGCCCTTTCAAAGCCCATCGGTGTCCCCTACTGATCGCAGGTAGGGGAGTTTTCCGGAGATAAATCTCGCAGTCCAGCTGGGACTCGAATCAACGCAGTCCCAGCTGAGACTCGAACCTGGGAATAGCAGAGTACGAGCCTGGCGCGCTACCGACTGAGCCACCCTCACCCAGTGAGTAGCGCTACATGATCGTTTTCTGTAATTCTCAGGTTCGAGTCCCAACTCTGGCAGCATTGAGATGTATCTCCGCTGAACTGTCCCACATTACCCTCGGTTAGAAAGGGGACACCATTGTTCCTGAGAAGACAGCCGTCCGTCTATCGTGCATTAAGCCGTGATTCTCTGCAATTTGACCCATAACCTGTGCACGCTAAACAACACGCTGAATGGCCTTGACAAGAGGTTCAAGTTTTCACCTGTGTCTCAAGAACTGCCATTGTATTCCCTCCCTCCAGCATTCTCTGAGCCCTCGGAATCCTTGTAACCTATACTGATCTAAGGGACCTGGGTTCGAGTCCGGGTAAGGCATGGATGTATGTGTCATTTTCTGCTGAGGTCCTGCCATCCTCACAGATTTTCTACTATGGCATATAAACTAACAGGCTCCTATCAGACCTCTGTGGCCAGCAGCTGCTTGAGGGGGTATTTTTTTTATTTTAAACAAAAAAGTGCCACTCAAAAATTCGTGATGAGTGGAAATTAAATTAATTTTTTTTTTTAAATCTATATTTAAATATCTATTTTTTTCTGATGGTCGAAAAATGTTTTGATTAGAACTGTGGACAGAAAAAATTTGTATAAGCGCAGACCTTCACCTCTAACGGAACCTATAAGAAAAGACCTTTCGCATTTTATTAAATCAACCATGCGGACACATTTTAAATAGCACACTTGTTCCAAAACGCGTGCTCCCAACCCTGCCAGTAGGGGGGACACCAATGACTTGGAAAAGGCCGCCGTCCCTGGGATTGGACGTTAAGCCGTGACTCGTTTGCGGGATAGCCATAAACCCTGTGCACGTTAAATACGTTGGCCTTGATGGGAGGCTACCATCTGTCTTCCAAGAGCCGTTCCAGTAGGTCCCTTCACCCACTCTGAGCCTTCCTGGCCATTTAGCCCATTGTGTGCCAAAAAGGGGCGTTCAGAAATGGAACTCAACCTAAAACGTGTGATGTGCTACATCTGAATAGAATTTATGAATTTTTTAACTTATATCCAGTGATATTTTTCCAAAAAAAAAAGTGATTTAAAAATTTACGAAAATTTCAAAACCTTAATGACATGGAGGTGTCATATTTTTATGAACGTTTTTTTCATTTTCGACCCCTAACCTTCCATTCTCCCCCCCCCCCAAAAAAGCTGTCTTTAATCTTTTAGGTTCCACAACCATAAAAAGTTATTTTAAAAAAATTAATAATAGATAACTAAGAGTTGAGTGAATATGTATTCGAAAAAAAAATATCTTCTAATATATACGTATATTTGAACAAGATTTAGAAAAAAAATAATAAACGTGAAACAAAAACCAAAACTGAGCTGTCATCCGACTCTCGTGTTAATGCCTCATCACGAGAATCACGGTCACTAATCTGTTGCAACGAAAAAGACTTCTTTCTGCCGCAGGTAAGAAGGCAACTGGGTTGGGCTGTTTTACCTCTGAGCGGCACTTTTTTGCACACCATGGGCTAAATGGCCAGGTCACATGGACCCCGAAGGCTCAGAGAAGGTTGGTGAAGGGGACCCACTGGAACAGCTGTTGGGAGACAGATGTTAGCCTCCCGTCAAGGCCATCCAGCGTGTTCTTTAACGTGCACAGGGTATGGCTCTCCAGTACACGGGGCCACGGCTTAACGTCCCATCCGACGGACGGCGGCCTTTCCAAGCCCATCGGTGTCCCCTACTGAACATGGGCAGGGCGGGGAATTTTTGCGGAGATAAATCTCAACGGTGACCCAGCTGGGACTCGAACCTGGGAACTACAGATTACGACCCTGGCGCGCTACCGAATGAACCACCCCCGCCCCAGGGGACCCACTGGAACAGCTGTTGGGAGACAGATGGTAGCCTCCCGTCAAGTCCATCCAGTGTGTTCTTTAAAGTGCACATGGTATGGCTCTCCCGCACACGGCGCCAGGGTTTAACGTCCCATCCGACGGACGACCTTTCCAAGCCCATCAGTGTCCCCTACTGATCGTGGGCAGGTCGGGGAGCTTTGCGGAGGTAAATCTCAACGCTGACCCAACTGGGGCTCGAACCTGGGAACTGCAGATTAAGAGCCTGGCGCTCTACCGACTGCCACCCCCGCTCCAAGGCAATTGGGTAAGTAGAGAAAAATTTAGTGTCACCAAGGTGTTTGTCACCAACTTATAGGTATATGGAAAAGTTTGTGTCGCTAAACCATATGAATAAAATTCGATTTATGCGTTGAGTAGAGATTGCAAGATTTATGCAAGGCGTATAATACTGATAGAAGGCACATTGGTATTTAATTGAAATTGTTATAAAAGAGATCTCATTACTTTTGTAATAAAATTCATTTATAATATCATTATTCAGTTTTGTATTCACACTCAGTTTACTAGTTTTGGGTTGCTTTACCCCTGAGCGGCACTTTTTTGTACACAATGGGCTAAATGGCCAGGTCACAAGGACCCCCGAAGATTCAGAGAAGGTTGGGGGAGGGGACCCGCTGGCAGCTGTTAAAGCCATTCAATGTATCTTTAAAGTGCACAGAATATGGCTCTCCCGCAGCGGGTTGGGTTGCTTTACCTCTGAGCTGCACTTTTTTTGCACACCATGGGCTAAATGGCCAGGTCACATGGACCCCGAAGGCTCAGAGAAGGTTGGGGGAGGGGACCCACTGGAACAGCTGTTGGGAGACAGATGGTAGCCTCCCATCAAGGCCATCCAGCGTGTTCTTTAAAGTGCACAGGGTATGGTTCTACCGTACATGGGACCACGGCTTAACGTCCCTACCCTACGGACGGCGGCCTTTCCAAGTCCATCGGTGTCCTCTACTGACCGTGGGCAGGGCGTGGAATTTTGCGGAGATAAATCTCAACTCTCTAGCATATTCAAAATAAATTTCAAATATAACCTAATTCTTTTTCCAGCTATAAAATCTTAAAAGATTATTGTGTGGTAAAAAGTATTAAATTTAACCACAGGCTTCAGAAATTTGTAAATTATTTCAAAAAAATACCGCTATTAATATTACTGAAATAATTATAAAGTAATTTAAAATACGGGCTTTGTACACATAATCAAACCAATAGTTTTCGATGTAAATTTTATCGTGTATTTGAACATCAGTTCTTTTCGAGCTAAGGTGTAGAAAAGGTAAGTGACTCCCTCTGTTGGGCATAGGCTCAAACTATAACATAGAGAAGCAAACTACCAGGGGTAAGTCTTCTTTATTACTAATACGTTCTGTCGTTCAACATCAAAATATATCACCATGGGTAATAATATTTTTAAAAAAATCACTCAAGAACACAATACGATAATAATTAACAACTCACATAACATTTTATTCACCTTCACTTCACGGTAATCCACAAGGTGTGGTTCATAGTTTGGCCAAAATAACATGATGTAACAGGTACGTCATCAACAATACAAGCCACACTAAGCTCAGTCTTCAAATGATTCGGGTACAAGGCCATAGTGCTTCTATTTATCTTAATCTCTGACTCCGTATAATTACTTCATTAGAATATATATAATATATATAAATTTATATACCATCATCTGACCCTGTGCCTCAAAGAGCTGCTCACAAATTGCAACAGCAATATAATAGCCTTTAGCCATTTCTTCTTTGTAAATACAAACCTAACTCTAACTCTGCCTTTGATTATCATTCAATTGTACCCGTCTGTCTCCTTTTGCAGGCATGGGACAAAATACATCTACATTTATTTGTTTTTTTTTTAACTTTTCAAAATATACTCCAGGAACTTCCATTTCGTACTCTGCTGTACTTCCTCTGTTCGCAAATATGTACTTATAGAAAGCATAACACTGCATGGTCTTTTCTTCCAGAAAAGTCAGTTTTACGTAGAAAATATACATTTGAATTCTTTTACCAGCACTTTTGATTATTTTGTTATTTATTTACAATCAAGATAAGTGTTATGAATAAAATTTCTTTTATATATATTTTGATATATTTAAAATTTCTTTTTCGATTTTTTTTTGTGGTGATATTTCACGTTATTGTTGATCAGTCACTTGTATAATTTTGTGTTTAGTGTAGAATTGTTTTAATTTTCTTAAAAATATAAAAAGGATTTTAAGGGTGGGTCCGAAGTGGGGGAAGGAAATTAAGCAGGTTTTACTCCCCAGGAATAATTGATCGAAAAATATTATGTTCAGTAATATAAAATGTACTAAAAATATTTAAAATATTGCATTTTTTTATTTTCGGAACAAAATTACTTATTAATTATAAAAAAAAATCATTTTATATGTATTTCAATAATAATTTTTTAATCGTAGCTTGTTTTTTCGTAACTCTGCTCATTAACAAACGGTTTGAGCTAAACATTTCTATCTTTAAACCCTTATTTTTTTTATTTTGTTTGAAAATTTCTTTTCCCGCTCGTGAAACTATTTTTCCTCCCCCACACCTTTGGAAAATAAAAAAATCCTGCGACGTTCGTGGCAACTGGAATTGATTTGACAAAACATGTACAAAATGGCATCTTTTGGTGTAAAGAAAACTAAGGCACAATAAAACTACCTTGATTCTGTACATCTTTCTTTATGATTAAATCTACACTTTCTGAACGTCAGATTTATGGCCTTATTCAACAATTTTTCTAAAAAAAAATCCTCCTCAAACCGAGGAACAAAAATATCTGCTCATGATGTTGTACAGTCGCTCAAAAAAAAAATATCCAAACACTATGGTTGAGTACAGAATGCAGAAAAAATATCTGGCAACAATTGTTTTAGAAATTAGTGATCTGGCAACCTTCGTGTCACGTGATTACAGAATTCAGGAAAAATATCTGGAGCGTGTACAGTTGCTGTACACGCTCCAGTTACCGTTCACAGCAAACTGGAGCGTGTGCAGTTACTGCACACGCTCCAGTTTGCTGTGAACGGTAACTGCACACGCTCAATATTTCCGTGAGTGAGCCCACGCGATCCAGGTCTTTGTGAGATCACACGATCCAATGTGCTGTGAACATTAACCGCAAGCGCTCCAGTTTGCTGTGAACGGTAACTGCACACGCTCCATATTCATTGCATTATATATTCATAAGCATTATATATATTAAAAAATATCCGAACACTATGGTTGAGTACAGAATGCAGAAAAAATATCTGGCAACAATTGTTTTAGAAATCAGTGATCTGGCAACCTTCGTGTCACGTGACACGAAGGTTGCCAGACACGAAGGTTCGTCAGTTGACACGAAGGTTGATTTCTAAAACAATTGTTGCCAGATATTTTATCTGCATTCTGTACTCAACCATAGTGTTCGGATATTTTTTTGGGCGACTGTACATTCATCCCACACAATTTCAGAAGGGCTGTAACGTAATCTAGTCCTGTTCTCCAAATGTTGCTAATTCACGTACCATATCACATCACTCTGGCAACCTTCGTGTCACGTGACACGAAGGTTGCCAGATCACTAATTTCTAAAACAATTGTTGCCAGATATTTTATCTGCATTCTGTACTCAACCATAGTGTTCGGATATTTTTTGGGCGACTGTACATTCATCCCACATATTTTCAGAAGGGCTGTAACGTAATCTAATCCTGTTCGCCAAATGTTGCTAATTCACGTACCATATACATATTTAAAATTAGTAATTGTATTAAAAGAATTGAATGGAAATTATTTCACTGAAATACACTTTTGTAGTATTAGAAAGTAGTGTACATTTGTTAGAAGTATTTGAAGTAAAAATATATACATTATATTTTTAATTAAGAATTGAAAAGACATGTTAAAAACAAACGGAAATACTACTCTTCATAATGACTAACAGAGTAACTTTTCTATTAACAGTTATTTTAACTATTCTAAATGGTTATAAAAATAAGCTTTAAAATATCACTCGTACAACACATAAAACACTGGTAAAAGAATGCGATACCAGAGTTTGACTAAAATAGAGAAATATTTGGCTTAGATCACGTTTTAATACATTGGTTTCCATAAATTAAGGAACAACCCCATAATATGCCAGTGGGAAGTTAACGTCGAAAAATCCATAACTTCTAAGTTTTATAAATTGTGACAGCAGATGATCTCAATCAAATATATCAACATCTCGATTTTCAACAATATTCGTTCGGTATCATTGGCATTAGGTGGTTCAACTTTGTAACTAATGATGAGGTTAAGCAAAGGAGTCGGCAACCTCTTTTGAGCAGCATATTGTGCAGAGAGAGACTCCGTTGGTTTGGCCATGTTGCCCGTATGGATAATTATAGATTGGCGAATAGGGTTATGAACAGTGTGCCTAAAAGCCTCAGAAAGAGGGGGAGACTTAGGATGCGGTGGGCAGACAATGTCAAATAGAACCTTGTTAGAATTGGCGTGTATGGTGGCCAGATGCAGCAGATATAGCTCAGGACAGATACGTTTGGAAAACTAAATTGCACTGTCTGGTTGGACCTCCGTAGCCCATGGCTGCTTGAGGATGATGATGATTTAAGAAGTTATGGAAGTTTGAATTTTTAGGGATAACAATGCCAGCCACAAAAATTGACTTCAGAAGTTAATTAAAACTTAGTTGGGTTGTTTTACTTCTGAGCTGCACTTTTTGGACATAATGGGCTAAACGGACAGGTCACAAAGATCCCGAAGGCTCAGAGAAGTTGGGAGGAGGGGACCCACTGGAACAGCTGTTGGGAGAAACAGAAGATAAGCCTCCTTCAAGGCCATCCAGTGTATTCTTTAACGTCCACAGTATGTCTCTCTCCTGCTCACGGGCTTAACGTCCCATCCGACGGACGGCGGTC
Organism: Ryuthela nishihirai; assembly: GCA_038380435.1. Lineage (NCBI taxonomy): Eukaryota > Metazoa > Arthropoda > Arachnida > Araneae > Heptathelidae > Ryuthela > Ryuthela nishihirai. The sequence goes on along the minus strand of JAWZYU010000032.1, from coordinate 1,625,963 downwards.
TTTCCAAGCCCGTCGGTGTTCCCTACTGACCGTGGGCAGGGCGGGGAGTTTTGCGGAAATAAATCAACGCTGGCCCAGCTGGGACTCGAACCTGGGAACTACAGATTATAAGCCTTGCGCGCTACCGACTGTCATCCACGTCTCCAATTAAATTTAGATAAGTATTTTCAAAATATTTAATGAAAAGTGTGTATTTTAGAAGTGTGTGCAAAGAATTATTGCACTATTCCTAAATTTTGTATATATAAGTTTCTTCAGACTGGCATTGCTGTTGTTAAATATTTAAACTTTCATAACTCATTAAATACTGAGGGAATATTGTTGAAAATCGAGATATTGATTTATTTGATTAAAATCTATGTTTGCTATCACATTTTTCAAAGCAAAAAAACTTATTTTAGAAGTCATTAGATTATTATAGCCTTCGACGTTAGCTTACCATTAACATTGTTCGTTAATTTATGACTTCCGTACTTAAAAAAAAATGCAGTTGAGCATATAAAACTGTTAAAACACTAATTTTGACCTAATAATTATTTTATTAAATTGCGCGCACACACACACAAACTCAAAAAAGACCAGCCTAAAGAATCATGAAAAACAAACTTTTTCCTATGGTTGTGTACAAAGCATAATGACCATGCAGTGTATGCAAATTTTTAAGGAACAGAGGAAATGGATGGGTAAATGGCTCGGCCAATGTCTCAACCCTAGGGTCATACACACACACAACTGCAAACTTGTACTTAGGATTTGACAAGCGACGAGATTGAAAAATAGATCAACTACCTCTTCAACACACACACACGCGCAAAAAAAATGATTCAATTGATGTAATTCATACCACGTGACTATGACGTCATCACGAGAACAAGTTGACATAACCAGTTAGATTTAATGATGGTGGACTAATAACTACGAACTCACTCAAAAGAAATAATTCCTCTTAGAATATATGGCTGAGGATTTTGAAGTTTTTTCTTCCCCATTTTAACCATGATTCCAAGTGCTACCCTAAGCGTTCCTGAGCACAATTGATTCTCTGCTGCGTACTTTTTTCTTTTTAATATTTTTACGAAAGGTTTTTCTTCACCTTACAGACGCTTCTTGTTATGCATTTGGACATTGATCACATACATATATACATATTTTAATTTCATTCAGAATTCTTAACTTTTACGTTTTGAACTTTAATCGCCCCCCCCCCCCTCTCGGACTTTATAATAACAACAGAAAAAAAAAATATTTTGTACAATTCTCTCCAGATAAAAAAAAAATGTGAAGAGGCATCGTAAAACCACATGGAGGCAGTCATTTTTTTTTGTTGTCTTCACATTTGTGAGTAAATTGTTTATAAGTCTTTCACTGAATTCCCAAAATAGTATTTCTCTCAAAGTTTTGTGTCTTTTTGATAAAATACAACATTTGTTGAACATATCTATGGCATGGGCAAATTGGCAAACGCCCGTTTTAATCATCACACAGTTTTGAGGACTTGTTTGAAAGATGGCCACCGACATAAGACAAAGTCCGGCAGTGTTTTTTTTGTAACTTCTGCTGTTTCCTCACACAGATTCGTGTTTTTGTTTCGGTTTATGCGTTTTAGAGAGTGGAAAAAGGTCGAAACTTGGGGGGTTGGATTTCTTTCGCTTTTACACACTTTTCACGCAGATGTCGACGAGAGCAAATCGCAGAGGTTTTCAATGTACCCATGATCGCGTGGTGGTCATTGTGGCTGGATGAGGTACAGTTGATCCTGATGATGCACTCATGGCATTCATGGGGTCGAAATTAAAGTCTAGATTCCCGTCGACACTGAGTTCATGTCGGATGACCTGCTCAACGTCGCATTCTAGACCGCCGTGTATGGAATCAAAGTCCAGATCCTGGGGTAAGGTGTTGTTGAGGGAGAGAAGATGACCCATCACTTGGCTGGCCGTGCTACTCAAAGACGTGGATGATTGGTGATGATGAGACGATGGTGGAGGTGGTGGCGGAGGTGGTGGAGGGCTGGGACGAACGAGTGGAGAAGCCCTTGATTCTTTATGCACTACCTGAGCTCTAAGCAGAGAGTCCTGAACAATGGAGGAGCAAAAACTCGGTGGTGGTGTCGGCCTCTGGGCGTTGTAGGCACTGGACTGGGGCATTGGCTCCAGATTGTTAGTAGGAGAGATAGAATGCGCGTGTGAATTATGAGCGGCTGGAGAAATAGTCTGTAGTTTCGTGAGCGTGTATGAGCTGCCGTTCAAGCCAGTCTCAATCACTTGTTGAGGACTCCTCTGCTGTTGTGGGATGGGTCCCAAAGGAGGCAGTGTCCCGTTATCTGTGACTGGCGACTGATACGGCGATCGGTAATCTCCGTTGCCGCGACTCACACCACCGCCGCTGCCGTAGTGAGGTGTGTAGTTGAGGGTGTATGAGCTGGAATTCATCTGTCCGCTGTTTGGGCTCGACTTCATCGCACAGTCCACTAGATAGCCACTCTCTCCAGAACTGTTTCCGAGCTTCATAGAATCCGCTAAAGTATCCACGAGTTGGTCTGTGGTGAACCTGTCAAGCGGAGTGGCCGAACTTGACCCTCCAGAGGGGTTGCCTCCCTGTGAAGACTGCGCCGTGGGACCCCCTACCCCGTACATCCTAGCGAGCTCGGTGTTCCAGGGTATTGGTGAAAGCGGCGGTACTTCATTGTCATGCATGTCAGATTCTACGGCAGGAATTGGGGAGAGACGGCCGCACGAACTGGCATTGGACGAAGCTCTGGGACGGAAGTCTGGGCTCAGTTGGAACCCATGATGAACTGGGGACTCCGGAAACATATCAAGTCCCTCGGAAATGGACGAGCTGGGGCTTGGAGTCGTGTCCTGGCCGTTTCGGAGGGCTTCCACTTTCTTCTTTACCCTACCCCGCTTCTTTTCGTATTTCTGTGTCTCCATACTCGTGGCTCGGCGTCGGGCGGCTTTGCCGGGCTTGGCGTCGGGGTTGATCATCCACCAAGAGCTCTTGCCCGTGCCTTCGTTTTGCACCCTCATGAATCTGTTGTGCAGAGACAGGTTGTGACGGATGGAATTCTGGAAAATAGGAAACAGACACAGTTAGTTGATTAGGAGAGATGATTGGCTGGATTAATTGCTATACATGTCAGCTATCATATATAATGCTGAAGTGAAATCTACACAGGTAGCAATGAAAACGAGAATGGGGGACTACGTGACACTCGAGATGTTGTAGCACCGAGTGTAAATTACATTCACAGTCATTAACAGGTTCGAATACGAATTAAAAGAAAGAAGGAAATAGAGTGAAAAGTTCGGAAAAGTAGTATGAAGAAGAGGTCTTTCTTGGCAGTTAGTATACAGAAGAAAAGTTTTCATTTGTGTTGTGCCGTCAGTGCAAAAGAGTTGGGTTGTTTTACCTCTGAGCGGCACTTTTTTGCACACCATGGGCTAAATGGGCAGGTCACATGGACCCCGAAGGCTCAGAGAAAGTTGGGGGAGGGGACCCACTGGAACAGCTGTTGGTAGACAGATGGTAGCCTCCCGTCAAGGCCATTCAGCGTGTTCTTTAAATGTGCACAGGGTATGGCTCTCCCGCACACGGGACCACGGCTTAATGTCCTATCCGACGGACGGCGGCCTTTCCAAGCCCATCGGTGTCCCCTACTGACCGTGGGCAGGGCGGGGAATTTTGCGGAGATAAATATCAACCCTGACCCAACTTGGACTCGAACCTGGGAACTACAGATTACGAGCCTGGCGCGCTACCGACTGAGCCACACCCGCCCCAGTGCAAAAGGGGAAAGGTTTTCATTTGTGTTGTGCGCGTTAGTGCAAAAGATGAAAGGTTTTCACTTGTGTTGTGCGCGTTAGTGCAAATGAAGAAAGGTTTTCATTTGTGTTGTGCGCGTTAGTGCAAATGAAGAAAGGTTTTCATTTGTGTTGTGTGCGTTAGTGCAAAAGAAGAAAGGTTTTCATTTGTGTTGTGCGCGTCAGTGCAAAGGAAAAAAGGTTTTCATTTGTGTTATGCGCGTTAGTGCAAAAGAAGAAAGGTTTTCATTTGTGCTGTGCGCGTTAGTGCAAAAGAGGAAAGGTTTTCATTTGTTCTGTGTGCGTTAGTGCAAATGAAGAAAGGTTTTCATTTGTGTTGTGTACGTCAGTGCAAAAGAAGAAAGGTTTTCATTTGTGCTGTGCGCGTTAGTGCAAAACAAGAAAGGTTTTCATTTGTGCTGTGTGCGTTAGTGCAAAAGAAGAAAGGTTTTCATTTGTGCTGTGCGCGTTAGTGCAAATGAAGAAAGGTTTTCATTTGTGCTGTGCGCGTTAGTGCAAAAGAGGAATGGTTTTCATTTGTGCTGTGTGCGTTAGTGCAAATGAAGAAAGGTTTTCATTTGTGCTGTGTGCGTTAGTGCAAAAGAAGAAAGGTTTTCATTTGTATTGTGAGCGGTGATAAGTTCTCGATATTTAAGTGGTAAGAGAAGTCTTTTTTGAAGCAAAACAGTAAGGTATCTGTATCGCAGATAATGCTATTTACTTTAACTAGTGCTATTGAAACAGTGAAATGTGTTTAGTATGATTTCTCACCATAACTTTGATTTGTGAATCAGTTTCAAATGTGCTTGGGTTAACAGATAGTCTAGTAATCATGATCATCAGGATCATTTGATACTAAAAGGGAGCATATAACTCTTTAATGAGAATAATACACAAATTTGTTTGATTTATATAATTTTATTTGGTAAGCCAAATCATATTACGTTAATTTAGTCAACAACGAAAAAACCTGTAACAATACAAAATACCTAATTAGTAATGCTAATGATGACGTGGCGCCATGAAGATAATATATCTCCCTCGTATATTGGGCTACGTGCATTAATAATAATGGTCCCTTCCTCTAACCAGAGCTAGGCTTTCGAGTCTCACCTGGACTAGAGTTAAAATTATTGTCTCAAAACACCCTACCCACGGTCAATTGGGGACACCGATGGATTTGGAAAACTGCCTTCCGTCCGATGGGACGTTAAGCCGTGGTTCCGTGTGCGAGAGAACCATACCCTTACACTTTAGATAGCCTTTATGGGAAGTAATCATCTATCTTCCAACAGCTGTTACAGTGGGTCCCCCTCCTTCTCTGAGTCCAAGGGCTCATAGAAAGAGGGGGACCCAGAGGGTGGGGGACCCAAGCGCTCAGAGAAGGAGGGGGACCCAGAAGGGGGGACCCAAGGGCTCAGAGAAGGAGGGAGACCCAGAGAGGGGGACCCAAGGGCTCAGAGAAGGAGGGGGACCCAGAGGGGGGAACCCAAGGGCTCACAGAAGGAGGGGGACCCAAGGGCTCAGAGAAGGAGGGAGACACAGAGGGGGGAACCCAAGGGCTCAGAGGAGGGGGACCCAAGGGCTCAGAGAAGGAGGGGGACCCAAGAGCTCAGAGAAGGAGGGAGACCCAGAGAGGGGGACCCAAGGGCTCAGAGAAGGAGGGGGACCCAGAGGGGGGACCCAAGGGCTCAGAGAAGGAGGGAAACCCAAAGGGGGAACCCAAGGGCTCAGAGAAGGAGGGGGACCCAGAGGGGGGACCCAAGGGCTCAGAGAAGGAGGGGGACCCAGAGGGGGGACCCAAGGGCTCAGAGAAGGAGGGGGACCCAGAGGGGGGGACCCAAGGGCTCAGAGAAGGAGGGAGACTCAGAGAAGGAGGGAGACCCAGAGGGGGGACCCAAGAGCTCAGAGAAGGAGGGAGACCCAGAGGGGGGACCCAAGGGCTCAGAGAAGGAGGGGGACCCAGAGGGGGGACCCAAGCGCTCAGAGAAAGAGGGGGACCCAGAAGGGGGGACCCAAGGGCTCAGAGAAGGAGGGAGACCCAGAGAGGGGGACCCAAGGGCTCAGAGAAGGAGGGGGACCCAGAGGGGGGAACCCAAGGGCTCACAGAAGGAGGGGGACCCAAGGGCTCAGAGAAGGAGGGAGACACAGAGGGGGGAACCCAAGGGCTCAGAGGAGGGGGACCCAGAGAGGGGGACCCAAGGGCTCAGAGAAGGAGGGGGACCCAGAGGGGGGACCCAAGAGCTCAGAGAAGGAGGGAGACCCAGAGAGGGGGACCCAAGGGCTCAGAGAAGGAGGGGGACCCAGAGGGGGGACCCAAGGGCTCAGAGAAGGAGGGAAACCCAAAGGGGGAACCCAAGGGCTCAGAGAAGGAGGGGGACCCAGAGGGGGGACCCAAGGGCTCAGAGAAGGAGGGGGACCCAGAGGGGGGACCCAAGGGCTCAGAGAAGGAGGGGGACCCAGAGGGGGGGACCCAAGGGCTCAGAGAAGGAGGGAGACTCAGAGAAGGAGGGAGACCCAGAGGGGGGACCCAAGAGCTCAGAGAAGGAGGGAGACCCAGAGGGGGGACCCAAGGGCTCAGAGAAGGAGGGGGACCCAGAGGGGGGACCCAAGAGCTCAGAGAAGGAGGGGGGACCCACTGTAACAGCTGTTGGGAGACAGATGACCTGGCCATGCAGTCCATAGTATGCTAAAAAGTGCCACTAAGAAGTAAAACAACCCAACAATGCCTCTAACATTCTCTGAGCCCTTTCCTTGTGACTTGGCCATTTAGCTTATTGTATGCAAAAACTAACCCTCAGAGGTAAAACAACCCAACTCTCTCCCAACCTTCTCTGAGCCTTCGGGATCCTTGTGACCTGGCCATTTAGCTCATTGTGGCAAAAAAAAGTGCCGCTCAGAGGTAAAACACAACCTTCTCTGAGTCTTTAGGGTCCTTGTGACCTGGCCATTAGGTTCATTGTGTGCAAAAAAAGTGGCGCTCAGAGGTAAAACAACACAACCTTCTCCGAGTCTCGGGGTCCTTGTGACCTGGCCATTTAACTCATTGTGTGCAAAAAAAAGTGCTGCTCAGAGATAAAGCAACACAACCTTCTCCGAGTCTCGGGGTCCTTGTGACCTGGCCATTTAGCTCATTGTGTGCAAAAAAAAAAAGTGCCGCTCGGAGATAAAACAACACAACCTTCTCCGAGTCTTGGGGTACTTGTGACCTGGCCATTTAGCTCATTGTGTGCAAAAAAAAAAGTGCCGCTCGGAGATAAAACAATACAACCTTCTCCGAGTCTTGGAGTACTTGTGACCTGGCCATTTAGCTCATTGTGTGCAAAAAAAGTGCCGCTCGGAGATAAAACAACACAACCTTCTCCGAGTCTTGGGGTACTTGTGACCTGGCCATTTAGCTCATTGTATGCAAAAAAAAGTGCTGCTCAGAGATAAAGCAACACAACCTTCTCCGAGTCTTGGGGTACTTGTGACCTGGCCATTTAGCTCATTGTGTGCAAAAAAAAAAGTGCTGCTCAGAGATAAAGCAACACAACCTTTTCCGAGTCTTGGGGTTCTTGTGACCTGGCCATTTAGCTCATTGTGTGCAAAAAAAAGTGCTGCTCAGAGATAAAGCAACACAACCTTCTCCGAGTCTTGGGGTACTTGTGACCTGGCCATTTAGCTCATTGTGTGCAAAAAAAAAAAGTGCTGCTCAGAGATAAAGCAACACAACCTTCTCCGAGTCTCGGGGTCCTTGTGACCTGGCCATTTAGCTCATTGTGTGCAAAAAAAAGTGCCGCTCGGAGATAAAACAACACAACCTTCTCCGAGTCTTGGAGTACTTGTGACCTGGCCATTTAGCTCATTGTGTGCAAAAAAAAAAGTGCCGCTCGGAGATAAAACAATACAACCTTCTCCGAGTCTTGGAGTACTTGTGACCTGGCCATTTAGCTCATTGTGTGCAAAAAAAAGTGCCGCCCAGAGATAAAACAGAACCTTCTCCGAGTCTCGGGGTCCTTGTGACCTGGCCATTTAGCTCATTGTGTGCAAGAAAAAAGTGCCGCTCAGAGATAAAATAACAGAACCTTCTCGGAGTCCTTGTGACCTGGCCATTTAACTCATTGTGTGCAAAAAAAAAAGTGCCGCCCAGAGGTAAAACACAACCTTCTCTGAGACTTCGGGGCCCTTGCGACCTGGCCATTTAGCTCATTGTGTGGAAAAAAGTTCCACTCAGAGGTCAAACAACCGAACCACAACTTCCCGACGAGTTATGGCTCCCAAAGACCGACACCTCATTTTATTATTACAGAAGATCGACGAATCCAGGAAAAATGATCTCCCTTGAAAGAAACCGAAAGAGTGTCATTAGTTTCAGAACATCAACCTCTGCGTTGACCACAGAACATACTGAGCAACAGTAGTGGTCAAAAGGAAAGACAGAATGATCAGTGGAACCTACAATGTTGCCAATAGCAGCAGGCCAAACGACCGGCCAGTAATTAGAGCAGCCCTTTCTGTCTCTTGCAATCATTGATCACGAGGGGCCAGCACGTGCCTCGGTTAATGATAGCCTCGCGTGTGCAACCTCCACTTCTTCAGACCCAGGACGCTTCATCTGCAGAATCGTCTCTGTAGCGCAGAGGCGAGTGCGTGAGTTCCATGAGACTACTTTTCTCCGAATATCCCAGTAGTGCCACTGTTGTCTTCCTTGCCAACCAACCATCTATCAGTTTACAGGTAGGAGGTACAAAATATGATGATCCTTAAAGTCCGTGATGATGATGCTAATATCCGTACGTCTTGATGATAACATTGTCGTAAATAGATCAAGAAATAATAATGTTGCCCTGTGATTAATATTTTATATTTGTTCACTTTTTTTTTTAAATATGTTCATTTTGATGGTTGGTTGGTTGTTTTATCTCTGAGCGGCACTTTTTTGCACACCATGGGCTAAATGGCCAGGTCACATGGACCCCGAAGGCTCAGAGAAGGTTGGGGGAGGGGACCCACTGGAACAGCTATTGGGAGACAGATGGTAGCCTCCCGTCAAGGCCATCCATCGTGTTCTTTAACGTGCACAGGGTATGGCTCTCCCGCACACGGGGTCACGGCTTAACGTACCATCCGACGGACGGCGGCCTTTCCAAGTCCATCGGTGTCCCCTACTGACAGTGGGCAGGGCGGGGAATTTTACGGAGATAAATCTCAACGCTGATCCAGCTGGGACTCGAACCTGGGAACTACAGATTACGAGCCTGGCGCGCTACCGACTGAGCCCCCCCCGCCCCCCCGGCCCTGCCCACGGTCAGTAGGGGACACCGATGGGCTTGGAAAGGCCGCCGTCCGTCGGATGGGACGTTAAGCCGTGGCCCAGTGTGTGGGAGAGCCATACCCTGTGCACGTTAAAGAACACGCTGGATGGCCTTAACGGGAGGCTACTATCTGTCTCCCAACAGCTATTCCAGTGGGTCCCCTCCCCCAACCTTTTCTGAGTCTTGAGGGTCCTTGTGATCTGGCCATTTAGCCCATAGTGTGCAAAAAAGTGCCGCTCAGAGGTAAAACAACCCAACAACAGAGAAATTCTCTTAATACAGCAGCCTATAAAGATTTTTGATAACTCTGCAAACATCAACCGAACAAGACAAGGATTAGTTTCCTCCATTACTGATGAAGATAAGTAAAGGAAACAAAGTAAGGTTTGAGAGACTGAAGCACTCTGTCTTCATGACATTAAGTTTACATTATCTTTTTTCCACTATGCAGATAACTAAGACAAATGTCTCTTCTGAAATGAACGTATACAAACAACGCCGAAAGTCGTAGCTATTATCTGATTTGACTGAACTGGATGACCAACTCTAACGCTGCTGCATTTTCGTATCGATTTCAATTTTGTTTCTTTGAATGATCTCTGTTTTTTTCCACGGCTGTTTTGGTGTCTTCCAAGAACCGGTTGATGCCAGTGAAATCTCGACAAGCAGTCTGCGCGAGATCTTTGTTATCTTGCCGTTCGTGATCCTTGGTCTGCGCGCGGCTCTCGTGGAAGCAAAAATGAAAAGAAGATTGTTCTGAAGTAAATATTTTGGCGGTTCCAAGCTTCACACTTTTAAAAATAACGTCTTCTTTTAAGCATAGGAGCATTTGTGGATGCTGAAATCGCATGAACCTTCTCCAGGGATGAACAAATAACCGAAACTCGCGGTTATGGGTTGGGTTGTTTTACCTCTGAGCGGCACTTTTTTGCACACCATGGGCTAAATGGCCAGGTCACATGGACCCCGAAGGCTCAGAGATGGTTGGGGGATGGGGCCCACTGGAACAGCTGTTGGGAGACAGATGGTAGCCTCCCGTCAAGGCCATCCAGCGTGTTCTTTAACGTGCACAGGGTATGGGTCCCCCGCACACGGGGCCACGGCTTAACGTCCCATCCGACGAACGGCGTCCTTTCCTAGCCCATCGGTGTCCCCTATTGACCGTGGGCAGGGCGGCGAATTTTGCGGAGATAAATCTCAACGCTGACCTAGATGAGACTCGAACCTGGGAACTGCAGATTACGAGCCTGGAGCGCTACCGACTGAGCACCTCCGCCCCTTAAATGGAAGACAATGTTGAAAAGCAACCAGAAACTGTGAAGAAGTGTTACATTTAAACGTCGTTTTGTTGGTTTCTTAGACCTAAGAACATTCCTGAGTAGGAGCGGGGATGGCTTAGTTGGTAGCGCGCCAGGCTCGTAATCTACAGTTTCCAGGTTCGAGTCCCACCTGTGTTAACATTTAAATTTATTTCTGAAAAACTCTCCGCCCCACCTTTGGTCAGGAGGGGATACCGATGGGCTTGGAAAGACCGCCGTCCATCGGATTGAACCTTAAGCCGTGGTTGCGTGCATATACCTGTGTCAGAGCTGTACATGTTAACGAATGTGTTTTTATTGGTCTTGATTGGAAACTACAATCAATAAGTTTGCTAAAAAGCTCTTCAGTGGGTTCTCTAACCTTCTGTGATCCGTTAGGGTCCTTGTAACTTGGTCATTTAGCCCGTTGAGTGCAAAAAAAGTGCTGCTCAGAGGTAAACCAACTTACACTTCCCTGAGCCCTGAGTAGCATTTCCTTTTGGAAAATATTTTGAGCCAGGTCACAAAGATTCCAAATTCAGGGTAAGGGCTTCGAAGAAGATAATAAATATGAGTTACGGCAGAAATATTTAAACCGAGTCCGAAACTGTTCGAACAACTACCGAGCCCGAAACTATTCGAACAACTACCGAGGCCGATACTATTCGAACAACTACCGAGGCCGATAGTATTCGAACAACTACCGAGGCCGAAACTATTCGAACAACTACCGAGCTCAAAACTATTCGAACAGTTACCGAGCCCAAAACTTTACCGATAACTTACTTTATCCGATTTGTTAGATATACCCTAAAGTTACGAGGAATAATATTACACTAAAATACTGAAACTCTGCGTTCATGACGTCACTGAAATTGCTCTCATGGCCTATACTTAAAAAGTGTCACTCCACAGAGGAAAGTCCTCCATCAAGTCCGTGAATTAGTTTCAAAATTTTGTAAATGGGAACGTCGAAGCTCTGTAATATCTAAAATATACATTTAATTGAAAAATATGACTGAAGATAAATTAAAGATCATAATTAAATCTATTTTAATCTCGATTTTCAAAAATTTCGTTCAGTATTTAAAGAGTTAGGAAAGCTGGAAAATTTCACAATAGTGAATCGTCATAAAAATTTACATCCTAAATTAAAGTTAAATAATAAATCTTTTTCAAACTATTTGAGTTGGGTTGTTTACCTCTGAGCGGCATTTTTTGCACACAATGGGCTAAATGGCCAGGTCACATGGACCCCGATGGCTCAGAGAAGGTTGGGGGGAGGAAACCCACTGGAACAGCTGTTAGGAGAGAGATGGTAGCCTCCCGTCAAGGCCATCCTGCGTGTTTTTAACGTGCACAGGGTATGGCTCTCCCGCACACGGGGCCACGGCTTAACGTCCCATCCGACGGACGGAGGCCTTTCCAACCCATCGGTGTCCCCTATTGACCGTGTGTTTTGCGGAGATAAATCTCAACGCTGACTCAGCTGGGACTCGAACCTGGGAACTACAGATTGCGAGCCTGGCGCGCTACCGACTAAACCCCCACCCCGTTTCCTAGCCTGTTAAGAGAAAAAAAAAATAATTGAACACGAAACACAAAAAATTCAAAACCACTTCTCTCTTATAAGGTTATGTTGCATTTATGTAATACTTCTCCCATAGGATTATAAAAAAAAGTTGTGAGACATATATCGAATTTCTATGGCAGCTGACTGGATTTGTGTACAGATCATATATTGGGAACAACTTAACAGCAGGCAATAAAAGTTGCACGATTCATTCCGGAATTATGATCCTAGAAAGAAAAAGAATGATTTTAACAGATGTAGAGGGAATGCAGAGGGATGCTCCGATGAAGAAGCTGCAAGTATCATCTTCACGCCATCTTTCATCGCTTCTGCCGCATCACCTCTCGTTCGGAGCGAGCGGTAGCAATCACCATCTCGTGTGCCATCCTCCTGAGGCCGAGGCGCAGCATCCCATTAATCAGCAGCCTCTTCCACGCTGCTCCATTTCCTCTGCCAATCACGGCGATACTCCGCTTATTAAATGGGATGTTGCAATCTCTCCATCCTCCCTCCCCACGCCTCCAAGGATCTTCACCGGGGTTTTGAGGGCGCTGACCCACGATATCACTTCGGGCTTGGGCCATAGGATATGCTTCCTTTACGGAATAAAAAATGAAGGCTAGCAATGAAGGATAAAGAAAAAAAAGTGTTCAGGGTTATTCCCCACAACAGCGCATGGGTGATCTGAGTTGGGTTGGGTTGTTTTACCTCTGAGCGGCACTTTTTGCACACCATGGGCTAAATGGCCAGGTCACATGGACCCCGAAGGCTCAGAGAAGGTTGGGTGAGGGGACCCATTGGAACAGTTGTTGGGAGACAGATGGTAGCCTCCCGTCAAGGCCATCCAGCGTGTTCTTTAACGTGCACAGGGTATGGCTCTCCCGCACACGGAGCCACGGCTTAACGTCCCATCCGACGGACGGCGGCCTTTCCAAGCCCATCGGTGTCCCCTACTGACCGTGGGCAGGGCGGGGAATTTTGCGGAGATAAATCTCAACGCTGACCCAGCTGGGACACGAACCTGGGAACTACAGATTACGAGCCTGGCGCGCTACCGACTGAGCCACCCCCTCCCCACAGCGAAGAGGGGATGCGAATTCTTTTATTTAGCACCTCGAGCAAGGCCGCAGCTACACTGTCTGGCCAAAATATTACGAACACCCACCTAATACTGGGGCAGGGGTGGTTCAGTCGGTAGCGCGCCAGGTTCGAGTCCCACTTGGGAAATATTGAGATTTATCTCCGGAAATCTCCTCGCCCTTCCTTTAGTCAATAGGGGAATGCCGATGGGCTTGGAAAGGACGCCGTCCGTCTGATGAGACGTTAAGCCGTGGCCCCGTAGCGGGAGACCCATACGCTGCGCACGTTAAAGAACACGCTGGATGTCCTTACCAGGAGGCTGCCATCTCAACAGCTGTTCCAGTGGGTTCCCCCTCCTCCAACCTTCTCTTAGCCCTTGGGGTCCTTGTGACCTGGCTATTTAGCCCACTGTGTACAAAAAAGTGTCGCTCAGAGGTAAAACAACTTCTGATATGTGTAGTGAAAATACAACTCTTTACAAATAAACTTCAGTTACTTGGAAAAAAAAAACAATATATTGAAAGACCCTTTACATGGGTTGTGTTGTGATGTGTTGTTTTACCTCTGAGCGGCAATTTTTTGCACACCATGGGCTAAATGGCCAGGTCACATGGACCCTTAAGGCTCAGAGAAGGTTAGGGGAGGGGACCCACTGGAACAGCTTTTGGGAGACAGATGGTAGCCTCCCATCAAGGCCATCCAGCGTGTTCTTTAACGTGCACAGGGTCTCTCCCGCACACGGGGCCACGGCTTAACGTCCCGTCCGACGGACAGCGTCCTTTCCAAGCCCATCGGTGTCCCCCTACTGACCGTGGGCAGGGCGGGGAGTTTTGCGGAGATAAATCTCAACGCTGACCCAGCTGGGACTCGAACCTGGGAACTACAGATTACGAGTCTGGCGCGCTACCGACTGAGTTCCCCCCCCCCCCGCTATAAGGGAGTGGCTCAGTTGGTAGCGCGCCAGGCTCGTAATCTGCAGTTCCCAGGTTCGAGTCCCTGCTGGACAGCGTTGAGACTTATCTCCGAAATACTCCCCTTCTTACCCACACGATTAGTAGTGGATGTCGATGGGCTTGGAAAGACCGCCGTCCGTTGGATGTGACGTTAAGCTCTGGTCCCGTATGCACGAGAGCCATATCTTGTGCACGTTAAAGAAAACACTGGATGGCCTTGACTGGAGGCTACCATCTGTCTCCCAACAACTGCTCCAGTGGGTCTCCTCCTCCAACCTTCTCTGAGCCCTTGGAGTCCTTGTGACCTGGCTATTTAGCCCACTGTGTGCAAAAAAGTGTCGCTCAGAGGTAAAACAACCCTTTATACAATAAATTTCAACATAATAATAAGAACCAGAATTCCTGCACGAGAAAAAAAAAAGTTTAACTATTCTCTCTCCCATTGACTGCAGAAAGTTGTAAAAGGTTAATTAAGAAGTCTAAGGCATTTTTTCCTCCTCTGTTTATCACACCAGATATCACTTTCAATTACATGTAAAAAAAAAAATTCGATTCCATCTCTAGTTTCGCGCCAGTGACTCGATTTTTTTTATTCTACTGGTTGAAGCTTCGTCTTACTGTGTGGAAGTCTCCAACCAATTCTCCCACAGCGACACCTTTAATAAGCATCCTTCTCTCAATGTTACACTGCCGTTACGTAATCAGCGCATGCGCCGTCTCCATGGGAGCAACACTGCCTCGTACTCTCAAGGCAGCATCTCCAGCTTCTTGTGGTAGAAATGCTGGAGACAGTAGACTAGAGAAGATAATGAGTGAAAAGGGTTGGGGTGGCTTTTTTATAGGAACGGGAAAGGATTGTTTTAATCTCATCATTCTCACAGTGCTTTGGAGTTGCATAAGCAGATTATGCTGTCTCTTGCGTTGTTGTTTTTTTGGTTGTGCTCGTGGTTCTCTGAAATGTGACCGATGTCTCTGGTGTCGTTGATTTTCAGTTTTTTTTTCTTTACGTGAAATGTTTGGGAAAGTAACTATGAACGAAAAAATGTTTTTATTTTCTTTGGAATGGAGTAAAATGAAACAGCGACACCAAACAGTTCAGTTTTTTGAATTGCAATATTTTTTTTTCTAATTTAGTTGTTGAAATGTTTTGTCAGTGGTAGTGCTTTTTGTCCCGGACTGTACAGTCGCTCAAAAAAACATATCCGAACACTATGGTTGATTACAGAATTCAGAAAAAATATCTGGCAACGATTTTTTTTAGAAATTAGTGATCTGGCAACCTTCATGTCACGTGATTACAGAATTCAGGCCCATCGATGACCCTACTGACCGTGGGCAGGGCGGAGAATTTTGCGAAGATAAATCTCAACGCTGACCCAGCTGGGACTCGAACCTGGGAACGACAGATTACGAGCCTGGCGCGCTACCGAATGAGCCCCCCCCCCCCGCCCCTAAAAGGTTGAGAACCACTGACATAAAGAACTAGATAAAAATTTATCTTTTCTCAAAAACTTAATTCTGAAATGGTTATAATAGAAGAAAATGTTGTACAAATTCTGTTATACTGTTTAAGCCTTGTATGAAAATACTGTATATGCAATTGAGTCATAACATTATCCTATTTATTATATATATGTCGGTAAAAAATAAATTGACAGAGTCGCTTCAATATATTTTACGTTTTTTAAATCTAATATCTCCACAAACAAACTTCGGCTCATGTTGAGTTTCGTATTTTACATTTTTGAAATTGTTCACTATTACTTTGTAGAAAAATATAAAAAAAAAAGTGCAAAATAAAATTGAATTAAAAAAGCAAATTAAATATTTCAGCGGTTGAATATGACCCATAAACTACAATACATCAAAAATTCTCCAGTAACAATTTCATCTTTTTTAAAATATACAAAGCCAAAATTTACAAGATGATGATGCTTAAACAGCGAAAGTAACATTTTACTAAGAGATAATAAGTTTGAAAGAATAAACAACGCGCCGAATTTCTCAACATTGTCATTGGTGACGTCAGAAGCAATTTAATTAATCACTATGAAGCACTTGCATTGTCGGATGTTGTTCGAGAGCCGGAAGTATTGAAGATGACATCATAACGGAAGTTTTGTAAGACATTAGTGTCTTACAAAACCCAAGCTCGTAATCTGTAGTGTTGAGAATAATGTTTACCAGGAGTGTGAAGTAATTTTACCCTTGTACAACGCTTGGCACAATTATTATGACACTTCAAATCGTACGCAGTACTATAAAAAATGCCAACGTATGCGAAATTTTACACTGACTTCAGTATTCTACATCACTACGAAGTCATAAAAGCCGTAAAAAGGCTTGGGTTGGAATTTACCTGTGAGCTGTAGTTTTTTGCACACAATGGGCTAAATGGCCAGGTCACAAAGACCCCGAAGGCTCAGAGCAGGTTGATGGAGGGAACCACTAGAATAGCTATTTGGAGACAGATGGTAGCCTCCAGTCAAGGCCATCCAGTATGTTCTTTAACGTGCAAAGGATATGGCTCTCTCGCACACGGAGACACGGCTTAACGTCCCATCCGACGGACGGCGGCCTTTCCAAACCCATCGGTGTCTCCTACTGACCATGGGCAGGGCGGGGAGTTTTGCGGAGATAAACATAACGCTGACCCAGCAGAGACTCGAACCTGGGAACTGCATATTACGAGCCTGGCGCGCTACCAACTGGGCACCCCTACCCCCTTAATGGCATGGTGGAAAGTAAAGTGCTACGTGGGTGTAATGGCTGATCGGACTGATTTCAAAAGGGACGGGGTGGCTCAGTCGGTATCACGCCAGGCTCATAACTGCAGTTCCCAGATTCGAGTCCCGCCTGGTCCAGCATCATCTCTGCAAAACTCCCGGCCCACAATCAATAGGGGACATCGATGGTGCTTGAAAAGAGACGTCATTCGGATGGGACGTTAAGCCGTGGCCCCGTGTGCTGGAGAGTCATATTTCGTGCACGTTAAAGAACATGCTGGAACCATCTGTCTTACAATAACTGTCTAGTGAGTCTCTTCCCCCACACCTTCTCTGAGCCCTCGGGGTCTTTGTTGAGTTGGGTTGTTTTACCTCTGAGCGGCACTTTTTTGCACACCATGGGCTAAATGGCCAGGTCACATGGACCCCGAAGGCTCAGAGAAAGTTGGGGGAGGGGACCCACTGGAACAGCTGTTGGGAGACAGATGGTAGCCTCCCGTCAAGGCCATCCAGCGTGTTCTTTAACGTTTCCATCCAGCGTATTCTATAACGTGCTTTAACGTGGCTCTCCCGCACACGGGGCCACGGCTTAACGTCTCATCCGACGGACGGCGGCCTTTCCAATCCCATCGGTGTCCCCTACTGACCGTGGACAGGGCGGGGAATTTCGGGGTCTTTGTGACCTGGCCATTTAGCCCATTTTGTGCAAAAAGTGCCGATCAAAGTTCAAAATGGGGCTCATCGTTGGAGCGCGATGATTAGGAGCATCCTTAACAGAGCCTCTGACAAGACAGGCTACAATTCATCAGTTGAGACAGATGTTAGCGATGATAATCATCATCGCTAACAGTATTTAAAACCTATTTAAACTCAAAATACATACAGAGAACTGAAAATTTTGAAATTTAGAAACTTTATCATGATGCATCCCACACAACCACAATATAGGAAACGTGTCCATAGATATCGATGAGACTAATCGATATCTATTAGTCATCTTATATATTTTCTGGATATTATGGTTATGTGGGATACGACTAAGTAGAATTTAGGTTAATTGCTAGGTAGCTACCAAACAAAATTTCAATCAACGGCTAACAAAAATCTGCCATTTATCCCAATGAATATTTAATAAATTTTTGTGGATTATGGGGCGGGGGTAGCTCAGTCGGTAGCGCGCCAGGCTCGTAATCTGTAGTTCCCAGGTTCGAGTCCCAGCTGGGTCAGCGTTGAGATTTATCTCCGCAAAATTCCCTGCCCATAGTCAGTAGGGGACACCGATGGGCTTGGAAAGGCCGCCGCCCGTCGGATGGGACGTTAAGCCGTGGCCCAGTGTATGGGAGAGCCATACACTGTGCACGTTAAAGAACACGCTGGATGGCCTTGATGGGAGGCTACCATCTCTTTCCTAACAGCGGTTCCAGTGAGTCCCCTCACCCAACCTTCTCTGAGCCTACGGGGTCCATGTGACCTGGCCATTTAAGCCCATGGTATGCAAAAAAGTGCCGCTCAGAGGTAAAACAACCCAACGTTAAAGAACACGCTGGATGGCCTTGACGGGAGGCTACCATCTGTCTCCCAACAGCTGTTCCAGTGGGTCCCCTCCCCCAACCTTCTCTGAGCCTATGGGGTCCATGTGACCTGGCCATTTAGCCCATGGTGTGCAAAAAAGTGCCGCTCAGAGGTAAAACAACCGAACCCAACTTTGTGGATTACAGAACTCGGGCTTCAGAAAATGATTTGTAAAACTGCAACAAGCTTTTCGTTGCTGTGGGTTGATGCATGGCAGAATTGAGTCAAAAAGCGTAGGACTTCAACACCAGTGCCCTACTGTAAGGTCTAATTCTGTTCGGCTTGTGGGAAGGTGAGATAATCTGGCTGACCTGCTTTAATAAAGTTGTAATACAGGTCACGTTGGAAGACTATGTATGCCTTCCATTCGCATTTATAAAACATTTGTCTATTTAGGAGTTGTTGGGAGCGCGCCAAGCTCGTAATTTGCAGTTTCCAGGTTCGAGTCTCAGTTGAGCCAGCGTTGAGATTTATTTCTGATAAATTCCCGCAGTCACTAGTGGACACCGATGGTTTTGGAAAGGCCGGCGTCCATTGGAAAAGATGTTGAACCGTGGACCCGTGTGCGGGAGAGACATGCGCCCTGCATGCTAAAGAACACGCTGGATGGCCTTGACGGGAGGCTGCCATCTGTCTCCCAACCGCTGTTTCAGTGAATCTCCCATCCTTCTCTGAGCCTTCGGGATCCTTGTAATTTATCATTTAGCCCATTGTGTGCAAAATAAAGTGGCTCTCAATGGTCAAACAACCCAACATTATTGAACATGATGGATGGCCTTGACGGGAGGCTGCCATCTGTCTCCCAACCGCTGTCCCAGTGAATCCCCCATCCTTCTCTGACCCTTCGGGATCCTTGTAATTTATCCATTTAGCCCATTGTGTGCAAAATAAAGTGACTCTCAATGGTCAAACATAAATACCCACTCAAGCAGCTGCTTGCCACAGAGGTCTGACAGGAGCCTGTCAGTTTATATGCCACAGTAGAAGATCTGAGAGGATGGCAGGACCTCAGCAGAAAACAACACGAACATCCATGCCTTACCCGGGGCTCGAACCCAGGTCCCGTAGATCAACCCAACATTATTGAACACGATGGATGGCCTTGACGGGAGGCTGCCATCTGTCTCCCAATAGCTGTTCCAATTGGGGCCCCCTCCTTCAACCTTCTCTGAGACTTTGGCGTCCTTGTGACCTGCGGTTTAGCTCATTGTATGCAAAAAAAGGTGTACCTCAGAGGTAAAATAACTCAATCCTACAAATTTAGAAAGTTTTTAAGACCAATATTTAAAGATGAAAAATCCTACACTACTTATTATTGTCGTTTTATCAATAGTAAAAAGTCAAACTGAAGATCACATTTCAAGATCTAAGTGAAATCTGTTTAAATCTGCACTTTTACTGTATTATATCAATAATTAAAAAGTTGGGAAAACCACATTTAGCAAGTTAGCTAGTTCAGCAAAAAAAACATAAAAATCTAAAAAATATAGTTGTAAGTTCTAGTTCTAACGCTTGTTAGTAAAGTTTAGTATAAAGGCTATTTTTTTCACTTTAACTTTTTCTTTTTATTAATTTTTCATAGTAATTGTTAAACCGGTAATTTTGGCAATTAATATTCCAACTACGGAACTCTTTAATTACAGAATATCATCGAAATATCAAGATTTGGGTTGTTGGGTTGTTTTACCTCTGAGCGGCACTTTTTTGCACACCATGGGCTAAATGGCCAGGTCACATGGACCCCGAAGGCTCAGAGAAGGTTGGGGGAGGGGACCCATTGGAACAGCTGTTGGGAGACAGATGGTAGCCTCCCGTCAAGGCCATCCAGCGTGTTCTTTAACGTGCACAGGGTATGGCTCTCCCGCACACGGGGCCACGGCTTAATGTCCCATCCCACGGACGGAGTCCTTTCCAAATCCATCGGTGTCCCCTACTGACCGTGGGCAGGGCGGGGAATTTTGCGGAGATAAATCTCAACGCTGACCCAGCTGGGACTCGAACCTGGGAACTACAGATTACGAGCCTGGCGCGCTACCGACTGAGCCACCCCCGCCGCAAAATCGAGATTTGATTGAGGTCTTTAAATTATCATTAGTCACATTTTGGATTAAAAAGTTTATTTAAAAAGTTACTGAGTTCTGTATCAGAGTTATTATTGACATACATGGAACTAAGAAAGGGAATAGAAAGAACTTAAAATGACTAATAAAGGGTGGCTCAGTTTGTAGCACGCGAGGCTCGTAATCTGCATTCCCAGGTTCGAGTCCCAGCTGGGCCAGTTTTGAGATTTATCTCCGCAAAATTCCCCTCCCTGACACCGTTGATCATGGTAAGGCCGCCGTCCATCCTACGCACGTTAAAGAACGCGCTGTATGGCCTTGATGGGAGGCTATCATCTGTCTCCTAACAGCTGTTCCAGTGAGTCCCCTCCCCCATCCTTCTCTGAGCCTTAGGGGTCATCGTGACCCGGTTATTTAGCGCATTGTGTGCAAAAAATGTGCTGCTCAGAGGAAAAACAACCCAATAACTAAACACGCACGCACAGGTGGGCCTCGAATCTGGGAACTGCAGAATACGAGCCTGGTGTGCTTCCGTCAATTCTCAACGTTACAAAAGTCAAGCTAAGAACAACTGGGTTGGATTGTTTTACCTCTGAGCGGCACTTTTTTGCACACCATGGGGTAAATGGCCAGGTCACATGGACCCCGAAGGCTCAGAGAAGGTTGGGGGAGGGGACCCAGTGGAACAGCTGTTGGGATGTTAGCCTCCCGTCAAGGCCATCTAGCGTGTTCTTTAACGTTGGGTTGTTTTACCTCTGAGCGGCACTTTTTTGCACACCATGGGCTAAATGGCCAGGTCACATGGACCCCGAAGGCTCAGAGAAGGTTGGGGGAGGGGACCCACTGGAACAGCTGTTGGGATGTTAGCCTCCCGTCAAGGCCATCCAGCGTGTTCTTTAACGTGCACAGGGTATGGCTCTCCCACACACGGGGCCACGGCTTAACGTCCCATCCGACGGACTGCGGCCTTTCCAAGTCCATCGGTGTCCCCTACTGAACGTGGGCAGGGCGGGGAATTTGGCGGAGATAAATCTCAACGCTGACGCAGCTGGGACTCGAACCTGGGATCTACAGATGCTAAGAACAACTGTACAGACTATGTAATAACTACACATCAAAGGTTTATCACGTAAGAATCGCTACCAAAGATATTTCCCAACTATGGTTATAAATACCTTAATAGCCTACCTTTATTCGCTTTCAAGCTGCAAACCCGCCAACTGCAGATAAAACCAGTTTTAACCGGTACTTCGCGCCAATCATCTAACAAGAATGATTTCCTCAATTACAAGAATGACACGATAATACGACGTTGTGTAGATTATTCTAATTAAATAAATTGATGAATAACTTTAATAAGAAAGTGAAACGCCTTTTCTTTCGTAAGGCCCATAGTGCGATAGGAATTGGGCTATACCCACTTGTATTCGGTACTGATTGAAGATGGGTTGGCTCAACCAGTGGAGCACCAGGCTCGTAATCTGTACAGGGTATGGCTCTCCCGCACAAGGGGCCACGGCTTAACGTCCCATCCGACGGACGGCGGCCTTTCCAAGCCCATCGGTGTCCCCTACTGACCGTGGGCAGGGCGGGGAATTTTGCGGAGATAAATCTCAACGCTGACCCAGCTGGGACTCGAACCTGGGAACTGCAGATTACGAGCCTGGCGCGCTACCGACTGAGCCACTCCCGCCCCTCTCATGCAGACGGAACCACGGCTTGTGTACTATCCGATGGACGGCGGATACCAAAAAATTCTTAAAACTACAAAAGCGTTGAGAAATGGAACACACAACTTTGGAAATGTTTTGAGGAATAGAGCACCAATTCTTAGATGGGGAGGGGGGGACTCTTAGCGCCTCAGGCTCGTAATCTGCAGTTCCCAGGTTCGAGTCCCTGCTGGGCCAGCGTTGAGATTTATATCCACAAAACTCCCCGTTCTGCCGTCGGTAAGAAACGGGACATCGATGGGTTTGGAAAGGCCGTCGTCCGTCGGATGGGACGTTAGGACGTGGTCCCTTGAGTGCGGGAGAGCCATACCCTGTATACAGTCGCTCAAAAAAGTATCCGAACACTGTGGGTGATTACAGAATTCAGAAAAAATATCTGGCAACGATTTTTTAGAAATTAGTGATCTGGCAACCTTCGTGTCACGTGATTACAGAATTCAGGAAAAATATCTGGAGCGGGTACAGCAACTGTACACGCTCCAGTTACCGTTCACAGCAAACTGGAGCGTGTGCAGTTACTGCACACGCTCCAGTTTGCTGAGAACGGTAACTGCACACGCTCAATATTTCCGTGAGTGAGCCCACACGATCTAGTATTAAAATAATATGACCACCTACAGTCGCTCAAAAAAGTATCCAAACACCATGGTTGATTACAGAATTCGGAAAAAATATCTGGCAACGATTTTTTTGGAAATTAGTGATCTGGCAACCTTCGTGTCACGTACACTAATTTCTAAAAATATCGTTGCCAGATATTTTTTCTGAATTCTGTAATCATCCACAGTGTTCGGATACTTTTTTGAGCGACTGTACATTAAAGAACACGCTGATGGCCTTGATGCCAGATATTTTTTCTGAATTCTGTAATCACCCACAGTGTTCGGATACTTTTTTGAGTGACTGTACATTAAAGAACACGCTGATGGCCTTGATGGGAAGGTACCATCTGTCTTCCAGCAGCTGTCCAGTCGGTCCTCTCCTCCCAACCTTCTGTGAGCCTTTGGGGTCCTAGTGACCTGGTGATTTAGTCCATTCCGTCCAAAAATGTGCCCCTCTGTGGTAAAAACAACTTAACCCTTCAAATCTGTATGTACTAAGCTACATCTGCTGCATCTTGCCACTGTAGATGAATTCTAACGAGGTCATGTTTGACATTATCTGCTTACCGCATCTTTGGTCTGCCCCTCGTTCCGAGGCCTTTAGGCACACTGTTCATAACCCTATTCGCCAATCTATAGTTATGAATACGGTCAACATGGCCAAACCAACGGAGTCTCTCTCTGCACAACTGCTAAGAGGAGGTTGCCGACTCTTTTTGCCTTACCTCATCATTACTTACAAAGTTGTGGCGGGGGTGACTCGGTAGCGCGCCAGGCTCGTAATCTGTAGTTCCCAGGTTCGAGTCCCAGCTGGGTCAGCGTCAAGATTTATCTCCGCAAAATTCCCCGCCCTGCCCACTGTCAGTAGGGGACACCGATGGGCCTGGAAAGGCCGCCGTCCGTCGGATGGGACGTTAAGCCGTGGCCCCGTGTGCGGGAGAGCCATACCCTGTGCACGTTAAAGAACACGCTGGATGGCCTTGACGGGAGGCTACCATCTGTCTCCCAACAGCTGTTCCAGTAGGTCCCCTCCCCCAACATCTCTGAGCCTTCGGGGTCCATGTGACCTGACCATTTAGCCCATGGTGTGCAAAAAAGTGCCGCTCAGAGGTAAAACAACCCAACCTAACTTACAAAGTTGAATCATTCAATCCTAAGATACTGCGTAAGCATCTAGAATCACTCAAGTATTAAGTCTCCTGTTTTCTTGCTTCCAAAGGGTACAAGTTTCAAATCTATAACTAACTCTAGAAAGGACCAAACTATTATACAGCCTAACTTTAGGTTTTTAAGTATATACGCCTATTTTTCGATAACAGACAGGACATTATACATAAAGGAAAAGAAAAATGGGAAAAATCAGCAAGAAAAAGGTAAGTAGAGGAAGAAATACAATTAACATTGATGGATCGATCTTTTTCTGGAGACCACTGGTCGGTAGAGTTGACCTTCGCTCTGACCTGTCCATTTCCACCCACGTACGAATGCGGGTCAATTTGTCAGCAGCAGACAGGCGAAGGCGGGAAAATGGGCGGGATCTCTAATGACGAGGGAGGCCGGGTTGGGGGGACGGCGGTGGAGAGGGATGGGATTGTAGGGTCCAGCTCCCCATGGCGGTAGGTGATAAATTTTACACTCCAAGGGAGACGAGTGCGACCCTATTCGGAGCGAGGAAGACTCTGCACGGACTGAGACTTTTCACGGTCACTGCACCGTGCCTCGCACCGTGACCTGGTGATGAAAAGAAGTCAGATCAGTTCAGTGAATGTTTTCTATTGAAAGGAGCAATAACGAGTTTTAAGGTCTTTAATGGATTTGTGACACAAGGTTAGTGTAATTGTGTTCAAAGCAGAGGAAATTTGATCCTCAGGGATATCGAGAGGCAGTCTCTCGTGCAAGAATTGCGGTTTAAAGTTTTTTTTTCATTTCGGTTTTTTTCCCGTTAAATGAAGAATTGAAGTGGTTTGTGAAGAGAAGAAATTCAGTTGTCTTTAAACAATGAGGATTAGTGGTGATAAAAATAGCAATCGGTCATTCAAATGGCTATCAATTAGGTAGACAGTGGGGGAAAAAATTTAATTTAAATCCAGTTTTCAGTGAGTGGAGACAAGAATTTCGATCGGTTGTTTAATGGGAATCAAGCTCTCAATCAGTGAGCGAAGACGAGAATTTAAATCGGTTATTCAATTGGAATCAAGCTCTCAATTAGTGAATAGAGAAAAGAATTTAAATGGTTATTCAGTTGGAATCAAGCTCTCAATTAGTGAGTGGAGATGAGAATTTAAATCGGTTATTCAATTGTAATCAAGCTCTCAATTAGTGAATAGAGACAAGAATTTCGATCGGTTATTCAATTGGAATCGAGCTCTCAATCAGTGAGTGGAGACGAGAATTTAAATCGGTTATTCAATTGGAATCAAGCTCTCAATTAGTGAATAGAGAAAAGAATTTCAATGGTTATTCAGTTGGAATCAAGCTCTCATTTAGTGAGTGGAGATGAGAATTTAAATCGGTTATTCAATTGTAATCAAGCTCTCAATTAGTGAATAGAGACAAGAATTTCGATCGGTTATTCAATTGGAATCGAGCTCTCAATCAGTGAGTGGAGACGAGAATTTAAATCGGTTATTCAATTGGAATCAAGCTCTCAATTAGTGAATAGAGAAAAGAATTTCAATGGTTATTCAGTTGGAATCAAGCTCTCAATTAGTGAGTGGAGACGAGAATTTTGATCGGTTATTCAATTGGAATCAAGCTTCAATTTGTGAGTGGAGAGGAGAATTTAAATCGGTTATTCAATTGGAATCGAGCTCTCAATCAGTGAGTGGAGACGAGAATTTAAATCGGTTATTCAATTGGAATCATGCTCTCAATTAGTGAATAGAGAAAAGAATTTCAATGGTTATTCAGTTGGAATCAAGCTCTCAATTAGTGAGTGGAGATGAGAATTTCGATCGGTTATTCAATTGGAATCGAGCTCTCAATCAGTGAGTGGAGACGAGAATTTAAATCGGTTATTCAATTGGAATCAAGCTCTGAATTAGTGAATAGAGAAAAGAATTTCAATGGTTATTCAGTTGGAATCAAGCTCTCAATTAGTGAGTGGAGACAAGAATTTCGATCGGTTATTCAATTGGAATCAAGCTCTCAATTAGTGAGTGGAGACGAGAATTTCGGTCGGTTATTCCATTGGAATCAAGCTCTCAATTAGTGAATGGAGACAAGAATTTCAATCGTTATTCAATTGGAATCAAGCTCTCAATCAGTGAGAGGAGATGAGAATTTAAATCAGTTATTCAATTGGAATCAAGCTCTCAATTAGTGAATAGAGAAAAGAGTTTCGATCGGTTATTCAATTGGAATCGAGCTCTCAATCAGTGAGTGGAGACGAGAATTTAAATCGGTTATTCAATTGGAATCAAGCTCAATACAATCAAGCTGAATAGAGAAAAGAATTTCAATGGTTATTCAGTTGGAATCAAGCTCTCAATTAGTGAGTGGAGACGAGAATTTCGATCGGTTATTCAATTGGAATCAAGCTTCAATTTGTGAGTGGAGAGGAGAATTTAAATCGGTTATTCAATTGGAATCGAGCTCTCAATCAGTGAGTGGAGACGAGAATTTAAATCGGTTATTCAATTGGAATCAAGCTCTCAATTAGTGAATAGAGAAAAGAATTTCAATGGTTATTCAGTTGGAATCAAGCTCTCAATTAGTGAGTGGAGATGAGAATTTCGATCGGTTATTCAATTGTAATCAAGCTCTCAATTAGTGAATACAGACAAGAATTTCGATCGGTTATTCAATTGGAATCGAGCTCTCAATCAGTGAGTGGAGACGAGAATTTAAATCGGTTATTCAATTGGAATCAAGCTCTCAATTAGTGAATAGAGAAAAGAATTTCAATGGTTATTCAGTTGGATTCAAGCTCTCAATTAGTGAGTGGAGACAAGAATTTCGATCGGTTATTCAATTGGAATCAAGCTCTCAATTAGTGAATAGAGACAAGAATTTCGATCGGTTATTCAATTGGAATCAAGCTCTCAATCAGTGAGTGGAGATGAGAATTTCGATCGGTTATTCAATTGTAATCAAGCTCTCAATTAGTGAATAGAGACAAGAATTTCGATCGGTTATTCAATTGGAATCAAGCTCTCAATCAGTGAGTGGAGATGAGAATTTAAATCGGTTATTCAATTGGAATCAAGCTCTGAATTAGTGAGTGGAGACGAGAATTTCGATCGTTATTCAATTGGAATCAAGCTCTCAATTAGTGAATGGTGACAAGAATTTGGATCGGTTATTCATTTGGAATCAAGCTATCAATTAGTGAGTGGAGACGAGAATTTAAATCAGTTATTCAATTGGAATCAAGTTCACAATTAGTGAATAGAGAAAAGAATTTCAATGGTTATTCAGTTCGAATCAAGCTCTCAATTAGTGAATGGAGATGAGAATTTAAATCGGTTATTCAATTGTAATCAAGCTCTCAATTAGTGAATAGAGACAAGAATTTCGATCGGTTATTCAATTGGAATCGAGCTCTCAATCAGTGAGTGGAGATGAGAATTTAAATCGGTTATTCAATTGGAATCAAGCTCTGAATTAGTGAATAGAGAAAAGAATTTCAATGGTTATTCAGTTGGAATCAAGCTCTCAATTAGTGAGTGGAGAAGAGAATTTCGATCGGTTATTCAATTGGAATCAAGCTCTCAATTAGTGAGTGGAGACGAGAATTTCGGTTGGTTATTCCATTGGAATCAAGCTCTCAATTAGTGAATGGAGACAAGAATTTCAATCGTTATTCAATTGGAATCAAGCTCTCAGTCAGTGAGTGGAGATGAGAATTTAAATCGGTTATTCAATTGGAATCAAGCTCTCAATTAGTGAGTGGAGAGGAGAATTTCGATCGTTATTCAATTGGAATCAAGCTCTCAATTAGTGAATGGTGACAAGAATTTCGATCGGTTATTCAATTGGAATCAAGCTATCAATTAGTGAATGGAGACAAGAATTTCAATCGTTATTCAATTGGAATCAAGCTCTCAATCAGTGAGTGGAGACGAGAATTTAAATCGGTTATTCAATTGGAATCAAGCTCTCAATTAGTGAATAGAGAAAAGAATTTCAATGGTTATTCAGTTGGAATCAAGCTCTCATTTAGTGAGTGGAGATGAGAATTTAAATCGGTTATTCAATTGTAATCAAGCTCTCAATTAGTGAATAGAGACAAGAATTTCGATCGGTTATTCAATTGGAATCAAGCTCTCAATTAGTGAGTGGAGACGAGAATTTCGGTCGGTTATTCCATTGGAATCAAGCCTCACAATTAGTGAATGGAGACAAGAATTTCAATCGTTATTCAATTGGAATCAAGCTCTCAATCAGTGAGTGGAGACGAGAATTTAAATCGGTTATTCAATTGGAATAAAGCTCTCAATTAGTGAATAGAGAAAAGAATTTCAATGGTTATTCAGTTGGAATCAAGCTCTCATTTAGTGAGTGGAGACGAGAATTTCGATCGGTTATTCAATTGGAATCAAGCTCTCAATCAGTGAGTGGAGATGAGAATTTAAATCGGTTATTCAATTGGAATCAAGCTCTCAATTAGTGAATGGAGACAAGAATTTCAATCGTTATTCAATTGGAATCAAGCTATCAATTAGTGAGTGGAGACAAGAATTTCAATTGGAATGCAGCTCTCAGTACTCGAACCTAGGTTGGGTTGTTTTACCTGTGAGC
The DNA here is from genome assembly GCA_038380435.1 of Ryuthela nishihirai. Lineage (NCBI taxonomy): Eukaryota > Metazoa > Arthropoda > Arachnida > Araneae > Heptathelidae > Ryuthela > Ryuthela nishihirai. The sequence continues at coordinate 1,597,527 of JAWZYU010000032.1, read as the reverse complement.
GGCACTTTTTTGCACACCATGGGCTAAATGGCCAGGTCACATGGACCCGAAGGCTCAGAGAAGTTTGGGGGAGGGGACCCACTGGAACAGCTGTTGGGAGAAAGATGGTAGCCTCCCGTCCAGCCATCCAGCGTGTTCTTGAACGTGCAGAGGGTATGGCTCTCCCGCACACGGGGCCACGGCTTAACGTCCCATCCGATGGACGGCGGCCTTTCCAAGCCCATCGGTGTCCCCTACTGATCGTGGCAGGGCGGGGAATTTTGCGGAGATAAATCTCAACGCTCACCCAGCTGGGACTCGAACCTGGGAACTACAGATTACGAGCCTGGCGCGCTACCGCCTGAGCCACCCCCGCCCCATTTTGGCATCAGGAGCTCGCGGACAGCATAAAGAGATTGCACTTTTAAAGTGGGTTATTTTAGCTCGGAGCCGCACTTTTTTGCACACCATGGGCTAAATGGCCAGGTCACAAGGACCCTGAAGGCTTAGAGAAGGTTGGGAGATAGATGGTAGCCTCCCATCTAAGCCATCCAGTGTGTTTTTAAGGTTGGATTGTTTTTCCTCTGAGTGGCACTTTTTCGCACACAATGGGATAAATGGCCAGGTTACAAGGACCCCGAAAGCTCAGAGAAGGTTGGGAGAGGAGATCCACAGGAAACAGATGGTAACCTCCCGTCTACGCCATCAAGCGTATTCTTAAACGTGCTTAAACGACCCCAGTGTGTCTCCTACCCCAACCATCTCTCACCCTCGGGGTCCTTGTGACCTATTCATTTAGCTTATTTTGTGCATAAAATTACGCTCAGAGGTAAAACAATCCAACTCATAACCTATTATCTGATTATCTTAATATCGTAGATATTAAATGACTATTTGGGTTGGGTTGTTTTACCTCTGAGCGGCACTTTTTTGCACACCATGGACTAAATGGCCAGGTCACATGGACCCCGAAGGCTCAGAGAAGGTTGGGGGAGGGGACCCACTGGAACAGCTGTTGGGAGACAGATGGTAGCCTCCCGTCAAGGCCATCCAGCGTGTTCTTTAACGTGCACAGGGTATGGCTCTCCCGCACACGGGGCCACGGCTTAACGTTCCATCCGACGGACGGCGGCCTTTCCATGCCCATCGGTGTCCCCTACTGACCGTGGGCAAGGCGGGGAATTTTGCGGAGATAAATCTCAATGCTGACCCAGCTGGGACTCGAACCTGGGAACTACAGATTAGGAGCCTGGCGCGCTACCGACTGAGCCACCCCCGCCCCAAATGACTATTTGGCATTCAAATATCTGCCGAGTTGAAGATTCTATTTTCAGATAACACAAATTACATTACCCGATCTTTTAATACAATTGTTTTATTTTTAAATTTAAAACGCATTGGAACAACTTATCTGCGCACTCAAACGGAAACCAAAACAGAAAAAGACATTTGATTCCCCTTATTTCCATGAAGCTTTTCCCAGACAATCAAATAAATTCTTGAACCATTGATTCATTGGGGGCTGTTTTTGACGATTCAGAAAGCATCCATTGAACTTTAATCTGTTTAAAGATTTATTTCTTATTTTGCTTTTGTGTCAGTTTGCTGTCTAGATAACAGCTTTTCTGAAATTGTTTGATTGATTGAGAGAGAATGCAACAGATGACTCTACTCTAAAGAGATTATAATTGATTCGTGTCAGAAATGCAGTTTATGGGTGTGTGAAAAATACTTCTATACTATTTCGTAGACTTGTTCGACTTCCAACAAAAAATATATTATCTAGTCAGAAGGATTTTATTTTAAAAAATATAGATTTGATATTTTAGCATGAAGTTATTTGTTGTGAAATATTCCAGCTACATAATTCTTTAAATACTGAACGATAGTTGGAAATCGAGATTTGAGTAGACATTATTATAATCTTTAAATATCTTATTATTTTCTATTAAATATTTTTGGAGTTAATGATAATCTAGCTTGGTAGCTTTTTAACATAAATACGGAAATTCCCTAATATTTTGGTAAGGCAGTGTATTGGGAAGAATTGTTTTACCTCTGAGCGGCACTTTTCTTGCACACAAAAGACTAAAAGCCAGGTCACATGGACCCCGAAGGCTCAGAGAAGGTTGGGGGAGGGGACCCACTGGAACAGCTGTTGGGAGACAGATGACAGCCTCCCGTCAAAGGCCATCCAGCATGTTCTTTAATGTTGAGTTGTTTACCTCTGAGCGGTAATTTTTTGTACACAATGGGCTAAATGGCCAGGCCATAAGGACCCCGATGGTTCAGAGAAGGTTTGGGGAGAGGAAGCACTGGACAGGTGTTAGAAGATGGAATCCTCCTGTGGACGCTATCAAGCATGTTGTTCAACGTGCACTGGGTATGGCTCTTGTACACGGAGACACGGTTTAACATCCCTTCCGACTGGGGGTTGGGTTGTTTTACCTCTGAGCGGCACTTTTTTGCACACCATGGACTAAATGGCCAGGTCACATGGATTCGGGAAGCTCAGAGAAGGTTGGAGGAGGGGACCCACTGGAACAGTTGTTAGGAGACAGATGGTAGTCTCCCGTTAAGGCCATCCAGCGTGTTCTTTAGCGTGCAGAGCATATGGCTCTCCCGCACACGGGGCCTCGGCTTTACGACCCATCTGGCGGAAGGCGGCCTTTCCAAACCAATCGGACGGTAGTGAGTATATCTTCATAAATAACATTCAAGTCGCACACGAAAGTACGCGGAGCTAATTCACAAAGCGATATCTTCGCATGACTGCAGTTTCCTTATTCCCAATTCCAGCATTAAATTTTCTGCGTCTTGCGAAATGCCCTTCGTGAACGGGATATCTAATCTTGATCCATCATCCCAGGATAGGTCAAGGCTAACTGCTTAAACCTCTGGCTACTTAGCTCACTGCGCTCTTGAGTTTTGACGATCATTTGGAATCCAGGACCAAAGGTATTTTTTTGTAGGATTGGGTTGTTTTACCTCTGAGCGGTACTTTTTTGCACACCATGGGCTAAATGGCCAGGTCACACGGACCCCGAAGGTTCAGAGAAGGTTGGGGGAGGGGACCCACTGGAACAGCTGTTGGGAGACAGATGGTAGCCTCCCGTCAAGGCTATCCAGCGTGTTCTTTAACGTGCACAGGGTATGGCTCTCCCGCACACGGGGTCACGGCTTAACGTCCCATCCGACGGACGGCGGCCTTTCCAAGCCCATCGGTGTCCCTTACTGACCGTGGGCTGGGCGGGGAATTTTACGGAGATAAATCTCAACGCTGACCCAGCTGGCGGGGCGGGGGTGGCTCAGTCGGTAGCGCGCCAGGCTCGTAATCTGTAGTTCCCAGGTTCGAGTCCCAGCTGGGTCAGCGTTGAGATTTATCTCCGCAAAACTCCCCGCCCTGTCCACGTTTAGTAGGGGACACCGATGGTATTGGAAAGGCCGCCGTCCGTCGGATGGGACGTAAATCCGTGGCCCCGTGTGCGGGAGAGCCATACCCTGTGCACGTTAAAGAACACGCTGGATCGCCTCGACAGGGAGGCTACCATCTGTCTCCTAACAATTGTTCCAGTGGGTCTCCTCCCCCCAACCTTCTATGAGCCTTCGGGGTCCATGTGACCTAGCCATTTAGACCATGGTGTACCAAAAAAGTGCCGCTCAGAAATAAAACAACTCAACCCATTACATACTAGTCCCGAAAGTGTGCCTTTCCTTACTGCTAGGGGCTGGGGTGGCTCAGTCGGTAGCGCGCCAGGCTCGTTATCTGTAGTTCCCAGTTCGAGTCCCAGCTGGGTCAGCGTGAAGATTTATCTCCGCAAAACTCCCCGCCCTGTCCACGTTCAGTAGGGGACACCGATGGTATTGGAAAGGTCGCCGTCCGTCGGATGGGACGTAAATCCGTGGAACCGTGTGCGGGAGAACCATACTCTGTGCACGTTAAAGAACACGCTGGATCGCCTCGACAGGTAGGCTACCATCTGTCTCCTAACAGTTGTTCCAGTGGGTCTCCTCCCCCAACCTTCTATGAGCCTTCGGGGTCCATGTGACCTGGCCATTTAGACCATGGTGTGCAAAAAAGTGCCGCTCACATGCTGCAAAGAAGGATCAACTGGATTCTGTTCGATAAGCCATGCATATCTCTGTATGGGTCGGGCTGTTTTATCTCTGAACGGCACTTTTTTGGCACATATTGCCCACGTCACAAGGACCTCGAGGGCTCAGAGGAAATTGGGGGAAGGGGACACACTGGACAACTCTTAGGAGACGGATGGTCTCCCTCCCGTCGAGGCCAGCCAGCGGGTTCTTCAATGTTCAGTTGTTTATCTCTGAGCGGTACTTTTTGCACACAATAGGCTAAATATCCAGGTCATTAGAACTCCGATGGTTCAGAGAAGATTGGGGGAGGGAACCCACTAGAACAGCTGTTAAGAGACAGATGGTAGCCTCTCATCAAGGCCATTCAGCGTGTACTTTAATGTTCGGTTGTTTACCTCTGAGCGGCAATTTTTTGTACACAATGGGCTAAATTTCCAGGCCATAAGGACCCCGATGGTTCAGAGAAAGTTTGGGGAGAGGAAGCACTGGACAGGTGTTAGAAGATGGAATCCTCCTGTGGACGCTATCAAGCATGTTGTTCAACGTGCACTGGGTATGGCTCTTGTACACGGAGACACGGTTTAACATCCCTTCCGACTGGGGGTTGGGTTGTTTTACCTCTGAGCGGCACTTTTTTTGCACACCATGGGCTAAATGGCCAGGTCACATGGATTCGGAAAGCTCAGAGAAGGTTGGAGGAGGGGACCCACTGGAAGAGCTGTTAGGAGACAGATGGTAGCCTCCCTGTCAAGGCCATCCAGCGTGTTCTTTAACGTGTACAGGGTATGGTTCTCTCGTACACGGGGCCACGACTTAACGTACCATCCGACGGATGGTGGCTTTTCCAAGCTCATCGGTGTCCCCTACTGACTGTGGACAGGGCGGGGAAATTTGCGGAGATAAATCTGAACGCTGGCCCAACTGGGACTCGAACCTGGGAACTACAGATTACGAGCTACCCCTGCCTCATTATTTTTCGCCCGAAGAGGGACATCTGGGTCCTTGTGATCTGGCCATAAGGGCGACTCAGAAGAAAAATAACTGAACAAATAACATAAATCAATCGTAATCATCTATGTGTTTACTGGAAACCAAACAGGCGGAGAATACAAAACATCCTATATAAATGCAAATGAGACATATTTTTCCTCTGTATCTTTGACCAGTGGGAAGCCCCGAATTCTAAAGATGAAGTTCTTAAAAAAATTTCCATCTTAAAAGTCATTAAAAAAAAGTCCGGGTTGCAATTTATTGTAAATAAAATGCCCAGAAAAATGTTTTTTTTTTTCGTTTTGTTGATGATTATCCTCCACAAACAGTAATCGTCAAAAAACAGTTTCCAGAAAATTCTGTGAATCAAAATTACGCGGAAAAAACACTTCACTGCAATGCAAAGGAGACTTGGATGATATATCCTTTCGACCAACATAGTCCAAGGTCAGTTTAAGGATCTTCGTAGCTCGAAAGCATTATGACTTTGAGATAAAAAAAAAAACTTGCAAGATTCAAGGAACAAGGAAAAAGTTTCTTTGGACACGAACAGTGGTGGAGGAATGGAAAGACTAAGAACTGAATCTGAGCTCTCTTCCTTGTATGAAAGTGGCTTGGGCTGACTCAGGAAGTAGCTCTCCAGGATCTTAATCTTCAGTTTCCAGGTTCGAGTCCTTGGTCAGTAGGGGACCCTAATGGTCTTTGAAAGGCTCAACTTTCGTTAGATGGTACGTTACGCCGTGGTCATGTCTGCGTAAGAGTCATACACTGTGCACGTTAAAGAATACACTTGATGGGATGATACAATCGGTATCCTATTCCCACTAACCCTCTCTAAGCCATTGGGGTGGGGCGGGGGTGGCTCAGTCGGTAGCGCGCCAGGCTCGTAATCTGTAGTTGCCAGGTTCGAGTCCCAGCTGGGTCAGCGTCGAGATTTATCTCCGCAAAATTCCCCGCCCTGCCCACGGTCAGTAGGGGACACCGATGGACTTGGAAAAGCCACCGTCCGTCGGATGGGACGTTAAGCCGTGGCCCCGTGTGCGGGAGAGCCATACCCTGTGCATGTTAAAGAACACGCTGGATGGCCTTGACGGGAGGCTGCCATCTGTCTCCCAACAGCTGTTCCAGTGGGTCCCCTCCCCAACCTTCTCTAAGCCTTCGAGGTCCTTGTGACCTGGCCATTTAGCCCATGGTGTGCTAAAAAGTGCCGCTCAGAGGTAAAACAACCCAACCCAACCTAAGCCATTGGGGTGACTATTAAACCATTGTGCGTAAAAAATGGGCATTTAACCCATTATGTGTAAAAAAAAGTAGGGCTCAGAGGTAAAACAAACAACCTCGAACGAAATCCCTAGGTTCAGTAATGGTTCAGTCGGTAGTGCACCAAGCTCGTAATCTACAGTATTCAAGTTCGAGTCCCACTTCTGACATCATCATCATCCTCAAGCAGCCATGGGCTACGGAGGTCCAACCAGACCGTGCAATTTAGTTCTCCAAGCAAGTCTATCCTGAGCTACATTTACTGCATCTGGCCACTGCACACCAATTCTAACAAGGTCCTGTTTGACATTGTCTGCCCACCGCATCCTAGGTCTCCCCTTCTTTCTGAGGCCTTTAGGCACACTGTTCATAACCCTATTCGCCAATCTATAATTATTCATACGGGCAACATGGCCAAACCAACGGAGTCTCTCTCTGCACAATATGCTGCTTAAAGGCGGTTGCAAACTCCTTTGCCTAACCTCATCATTAGTAACAAAGTTGAACCACCTAATGCCCAAGATACTGCGTAAGCATCTGGAATCAAAAGCATCTAGTTTCCTGTTTTCTTGTTTACAAAGTGTCCAAGTTTCACTACCATAACTAACCCTAGAAAGAACCAAACTATTATACAGTCTAATTTTAGTGTTTAGGTGTATACGCCTATTTCTCCACACTCTCCATAGATTCTTAAAAGTCCCGGCAGCAATCCCTATTCGTCTGTTAATCTCATGCCGCACATCACCATTATCTGTTACATAGCTCCCAAGATAATTAAACTGTGACACCTGCTCAAGACTGCAGCCATTCAGATTAACTGAATCACAGCCTGCCTGACCAATTTTCATCACTTTAGTTTTCTCTCTGTTTATAACCAAACCTACTCTACTACCAGTCTCATCAACAGCTCGAATGAAAGAGTTCATCTCATCAACATCATTTGCCAAAAGGGCTAAATCATCAGCATAATCTAAATCAGCAATTTTCGTATCTCCAGTCCATTTAAGGCCAAAATCTTTCCCTTGAAGTGAATTTCGCATAACATAATCAATAACCAAGCTAAAGAGAAAAGGAGACAAAATGCACGCTTGTCGAACACCAGAAGTAATGCTAAACCAATTGCTACAAGCCTTACCAACTCTCACACACGACTCAGTGTTATTATAGAGAGCTTTCATAATGTTAACTAACTTGTCTGGTATACCATATGATTTCACAATCAACCACAAATTATGACGATCAACAGAGTCGAAAGCCTTTTTGAAATCAACAAAGCTAGCAACCAAAGGTTTCTGAAACTCTAAACGTTTCTCAAGAATCTGCCTAAGTGGAAATATCTGATCCACACATCCCCTACCACTTCTGAATCCACAGTGCTCATCACGCAATTGACTGTCAACCAGATTCTTAATTCTATTAAGCACAATCATGGAAAGAACTTTACCTGGAACAGAGAGTAGGCTAATACCTCTAAAGTTATCACAAGAACTGCGATCACCTTTTTTGAAAATAGGGATAATAATAGCTCTGGTAAAATCCTTAGGAAACATGCCTTTATCATAAAAGATATTCAGAATTTCAGTCATCCAAGTGGTAACCGAAACATTCCTAGCTCTAAGCATTTCCGTAGTAATTTCATCTACCCCTGGGAATTTATGAAGTCTAAGTATAGCCCAAATAACTTCAGACTGTATTATAGGGCCAACATTAAAGCCACCAATGCATCTATCATCATTGCAAACAATGGGAATAGAACTAACCGCATTCCCCCAACCTTTTCTGAGCATTCGGGGTCCATGTGACCTGGCCATTTAGCCCATTGTGTACAAAAAAAGTGCTGCTCAGAGGTAAAACAACCCAACCCTTGCAAGAGACCGCATCTACTAGCTTTCCAAAGAATAACTTTACCACATTCATTCCTCTTAAGCAAGAAAACGTTTTTATCCAGACAAAAAAATCTAAACGACCATATTAAAACTCTGAGTGCAGTCTACCATGGCAACCTAATCTTCCTCCTCCTGAACTTGTATTTCCCAAGTTTCGAACGACACATCATGTGGGAGTCAATCAAGGACACACACTCTGACCTTCACCATCTAGGAGTCAGGACAATTTAGAGATGGCTGCACGCTTAAAGAAGGAACATAATCACTAAAGAAGGTACGTAATCACTAAAGCCTTTGAAAATTCAAAAGAATTGATGGATCACTAGTCAATTTTTCCTTTAATCGTCTTTAATTTTATTAACTATGCGTCTTTTTTCTTTTGAGAGCATTTGTCTTAAAAAGTCATCATTAAAGATTTTTTATTCACCGATGAAGATTCCGTAATTTTCCTTCACTGATTACGAGTAGAGGTGGCTCAGTAGTTAGCGCGCTAGGTTCGTAATCTACAGGTTCCAGGTTCGAGACCCAGTTGGGTCAGTCGTTGAGATTTATCTCTGTAAAACTCCCTGCCCACGGTCAGTAGGCGTAATCTGTAGTTCCCAGGTTCGAGTCCCAGCTGGGTCAGCGTTGAGATTTATCTCCGCAAAATTCCCCGCCCTGCCCACGGTCAGTAGGGGACACCGATGGGCTTGGAAAGGCCGCCGTCCGTCGGATGGGACGTTAAGCCGTGGCCCCGTGTGCGGAAGAGCCATACCCTGTGCACGTTAAAGAACACGCTGGATGGCCTTGACGGGAGGCTACCATCTGTCTCCCAACAGCGGTTCCAGTGGGTCCCCTCCCCGAACCTTCTCTGAGCCTTCGGGGTCCATGTGACCTGGCCATTTAGCCCATGGTGTGCAAAAAAGTGCCGCTCAGAGGTAAAACAACCCAACCCAACCAACGGTCAGTAGGGGACACCAGTGGGCTTGGAAAGGCCTCCGTCCGTCGGATGGGACGTTAAGCCGTGGCCCCGTACGCGGGTTGTTGGGTTGTTTTACCTCTGAGCGGCACTTTTTTTCACACCATGGGCTAAATGGCCAGGTCACATGGACCCCGAAGGCTCAGAGAAGGTTGGGGGAGGGGACCCACTGGAACAGCTGTTGGGAGACAGATGGTAGCCTCCCGTCAAGGCCATCCAGCGTGTTCTTTAACGTGGCTCTCCGCACGGCTTAACGTCCCATTCGACGGACGGCGGCTTTTCCAAGCCCATCGGTGTCCTCTACTGACCGTGGGCAGGGGGGGGGAGATTTTGCGGAGATAAATCTCAACGCTGACCCAGCTAGGACTCGAACCTGGGAACTACAGATTACGAGCCTGGCGCGCTACCGACTGAGCCACCCCCGCCCCACTGACTGTGTCATCACTGCACCTGGCATAAGAGGATCCGCTGGACAGCTCTCAAGGCCATCTAGCGTGTCCTTTAACGTGCACAGGGTATGGCTTTCCTGCATACAGAGCCATGGGTTAACATCTCATCCGACGGACAGGCCGTTTTCAAGCCTATCGGTGTCCTTTTTCTGACCGTGGACAGGTTGAAGGACGCAGGAAGGGGGGGGGGGGGTCAGTCGGTAGTGCGCCAGACCAGGTGACATTGACCAGACTCGTTATCTGCAGTTCCCAGGTTCGAGTAGCACCTAGTATTGAGATTTATATCCGCAAAATCTGCTAAATGGTGGGGGGGGGGGGGGTCCCAGCTGGTTCAGCGTTGAGATTTATCTCCGTAAAATTTCCCCGCCCTGCCCACGGTCAGTAGGGGACACCGATGGGCTTGAAAAGGCCGCCGTCCGTCGGATGGAACGTTAAGCCGTGGCCCCGTGTGCGGGAGAGCCATACCCTGTGCACGTTAAAGAACACGCTGGATGGCCTTGACGGGAGGCTACCATCCGTCTCCCAACAGCTGTTCCAGTGGGTCCCCTCCCCCAACCTTCTCTGAGCCTTCGGGGTCCATGTGACCTGGCCATTTAGCCTATGGTGTGCAAAAAAAAAAAAGTGCCGCTCAGAGGTAAAACAATCCAATCCAATCTGCTAAATGGGCCACCGATGAACTTGGAAAGGCCGCCGTCCGTCTGATGGGATGCTAAGCCGTGGGTCAGCCATACTCTGTGCACGTTAAAGAACACGCTCCAATGGCTGGAAGGGTTGGGTTCGGTTGTTTTACCTCTGAGCGGCACTTTTTTGCACACCATGGGTTAAATGGCCAGGTCACATGGACCCCGAAGGCTCAGAGAAGGTTGGGGGAGGGGACCCACTGGAACAGCTGTTGGGAGACAGATGGTAGCCTCCCATCAAGGCCATCCAGCGTGTTCTTTAACTATGGCTCTCCCGCACACGGGGCCACGGCTTAACGTCCCATCCGACGGACGGCGGCCTTTACAAGCCCATCGGTGTCCCCTCAAGGGACACCGATGGCCCAAGGGAATTCAAGCCCAAGGGCGGGAATTTTGCGGAGATAAATCTCAACGCTGACCCAGCTGGGACTCGAACCTGGGAACTACAGATTACGAGCCTGGCGCGCTACCGACTGAGCCACCCCCGCCCCTGGCTGGAAGGTCTTGACGGGAGGTTGCCATTGTGTCTTTCAACAGTTGTCCAGTGTATCCCCTTCCAACCTTCGGGGTCCTTATGACCTGGCCATTTGGCCCACTGTGTGCAAAAAAAGTGCCTCTCAGAGGTAAATCCAGTTAACGAATGAAGAAATATTGATTGAGTTATTGGAACTTAGATCCATCCGAAATGGCGTTTCCTCACTGCTGACTGCAAAACCGCCAATGACAGTCAAATGTTATGGGCGTTGCATTGATCAGTCGGATGACTAGACGCATTCGAGTGATGATTGCCTGATACATCGTATACTGATGAATTGAAGAATGATGTTTGCATATATTTAGCTAGGCACGGGGTGTTATGCAACATTCGGCAAATTCAGCGCCGTGATTGGATGCAAACGAAGATCATTTTTGCCACGTCATGATCGGTAACTTATTCAAACAGCCGTGTCGCTAGTTAGTCAAATCGCGAAATCTATCTGGGAGACATCTTTTCCTCCTTGAAGATGAAGATTTCTCACTGCCGGTCGTCATCAAGGACAAAAGTTGCATTTGCCGAATGCTAAGCTAGGTTGGTTTACGAAATCGATCCTCGGCAATACATCTTTTCATCTCGAGTTCCGCCAGAATTGTTACCAAAATGATATTGTGTTTTTTTTTTCCCGAAGTGCTGATACATTTATTTTTCGATAATGATCCGTCAATTCGAGTGTCTGAATCAGCTTATTGCAGCACAAACTATCAGCCGCAATGGCTCGCGCTTAATTATCCTACTTCATCACCTATTCTAAACACATTTTGGGAATAAAATCTGCTCTTCGGAGTGTCTTGCTTATTTTATATGCAAGTGTCGATTGCATATTTCTATGTTGCAGTTGCCTTTTCTAAATGTAGAGGGATTTCAACACTCGTCGCTGTCGTTTGCAATGCGAGGCATTTTAATACCAATGATTTATTGGATTAGTTTATATTTTATTAACATAACTGCTCTGTCAAAATATTACAGTTGTTGGGTTATTTTATCTCCGAGAAGATTTTTTTTTTGCACGCAATTAGCTAAATGGTCAGGTTACAAGGACCCCTAAGGCTCAGAGAAGTTAGGAGACTCTCTCTAGCTGTTAGGAGATAGGTGGCAGTCTCCCGTCAAGGCCATCCAGTGTATTCTTTAACGTACGTGCACATGGTATGGCTCTCCCGCACACTGGGCCACTGCTTAACGTTGAGTTGTTTTACCCCTGAGCGGCACTTTTTTGCACACCATGGACTAAATGGCCAGGTCACATGGACCCCGAAGGCTGGGGGAAGGGGACTAACTGTTATGAGACAGATGGTAGTCTCCCATCAGGGCCATCCAGTGTGTTTTTTAACGTGCACATGATATGGCTCTCCCGCATACGGGACCACAGCTTAACGTCCCATCCGACGGACGGTGGCCTTTCCAAGCCCATTGGTGTTCCCTACTGACCGTGGGCATGGCGGGGAATTTTGCGTAGATAAATCTCAACGCTGACCCAGCTGGGACTTGAACCTGGAAACTGCAAATTACGAGCCGGGCGCGCTACCGACTGAGCCACCCCCGCCCTACCGTAACCTATGCATATTAAAGAATACGCTGGATGGTCTTAATGGAATCCATCCATCTGTCTGCCATCAGCTGTTTCAATGGGTCCCTCCTCTAACCTTCTCTCAGCCATCGGGGCCCTTGTGACCTGACCATTTATCCCATTGTGTGCAAAAAGGTTGGGGGAGGGGACCATTGGAACAGCTGTTGGGAGACAAATGGTAGCCTCCCTGTCAAGGCTATCCAACGTGTTCTCTAACGTGCACAGAAGTATGGATCTCCCGCACACGGGGCCACGGCTTAACGTCCCATCCGACAACTAAGAGTGTGAGAACTAAACTGTGTTGCATATTATATGCCAGTGACTGCAGGGTTGCCAATGTTACAATCAGTATTTAATTCTGTTCAGTTGACGCGAAAAGTTAAGCATTTACATTTCGGGTTGCGCGAATTTTGAAACACTCTGTATATTTATTTCTATTATTTCAAAATAAGCTTTTTACGGAAAAAAGTCACTGGACATAAATTGAAGATCTCGGTCATAGCTCTCTAAATCTCAATTTTCTACAATATTAATCTAATTTTTAAAGAGTTATGGAAGCTGAAACATTTTAGTGAAACTTTTGCTAGTTTTGAAAATTGACTTCAAAAAGTTAACTCACAACTGTTATAACAAGTTGTTCGCAATATAAATGCGCTATTTGGGTTGTTTTACCTCTGAACGGCACTTTTTTGCACACCATGGGCTAAATGGCCAGGTCATATGGACCCCGAAGGCTAAGAGAAGGTTGGGGGAGGGGACCCACTGGAACAGCTGTTGGGAGACAGATGGTAGCCTCCCGTCAAGGCCATCCTGCGTGTTCTTTAACGTGCACAGGGTATGGCTCTCCTGCACACGGGGCCACGGCTTAACGTCCCATTCGACGGACGGCGGCCTTCCAAACCCATCGGTGTCCCCTACTAATGGGCAGGGCGGGGAATTTTGCGGAGATAAATCTCAACGCTGACCCAGCTGGGACTCGGACATGGGAAGTACAGATTACGAGCCTGGCGCGCTACCAACTGAGCCACCCCCGCCCCTGATGTGTGATAACATCTGTTGTTAAATATTATAGCTTCCATAACTCTTTATTAGATTAATATTATAGAAAATAGAGATTTATAGAGCTTTGACAGAGATCTTTAATTTATGTCTAGTGACTTTTTTCCATAAAAAACTTATTTTCAAAGTTAGGTAGATTTGAATGTGGCTATTCGTTCACTTAACATGAGTGTCCGGATATTTTTTGAATTATAGTGTAGTCTTAACTACATTATTAGAAAATTAACTATTACTGGAAATATTTAAAGGTTTGTTGAAATCCATTTTGCACTATCGGGTACTAATTTATTCGTAAGAAAAATTAGTTCTTCATAACCCGTTAACTTATTGTACACAAAAAAAGGGAAATCCTCCAAAGCAAAACAGTTAACCTTGTTAAAGATTTGGGTTGAGTTGTTTTACCTCTGAGCGGCACTTTTTTGCACACCATGGGCTAAATGACCAGGTCACATGGACCCCGAAGGTCAGAGAAGGTTGTGGGAGGGGACCTACTGGAACAGCTGTTGGGAGACAGATGGTAGCCTCCCGTCAAGGCCATCCAGCGTGTTCTTTAACGTGCACAGGGTGTGACTCTCCCGCACACGGTGCCACGGCTTAACGTCCCATCCGACGGACGGCGGCCTTTCCAAGCCCATCGGTGTCCCCTACTGACCGTGGGCAGGGTGGGGAATTTTGCGGAGATAAATCTCAACGCTGACCCAGTTGGGACTCGAACCTGGGAACTACTACAGATTACGAGCCTGGCGCGCTACCGACTGAGCCACCCCCGCCTTATTTTGTTAAAGATGTTTCGTAAAAATTTAAAGAATTATTCGCAGAACTTCGAATGCACATTTGCTCAAAAAAATATCCGAACACTATGATGGATTACAGAATTCAGAAAAATATCTGCCAGATATTTTTTTCTGAATTCTGTCATCCACCATAGTGTTCGGATATTTTTTGAGCGACTGTACAATTATTAGCAAATGGTTTGATATAAATAATTACGCGTGTTTTTGAACTGCTTTTTTCAAAGGCATTTCTTAAAGCTGTTGTTAACTAGTGCTGTTAATATCCCAAACTTCCACAACTGTTCATCATCATCATCCTCAAGCAGCCATGGGCTACGGAGGTCCAACCAGACCACGCAGTTTAATTCTCCAAGCATATCTGTCCTGAGCTACATCTGCTGCATCCGGCCACTGCACACCAATTCTAACAAGGTCCTGTTTGACATTGTCTGCCCACCGCATCCTAGGCCTCACCCTCCTTCTGAGGCCTTTAGGCACACTGTTCATAACCCTATTCGCCAATCTATAATTATTCATACGGGCAACATGGCCAAACCAGCGGAGTCTCTCTCTTCACAATATGCTGCTTAAAGAAGGTTGCAGACTCCTTTGCCTAACCTCATCATTAGTTACAAAGTTAAACCACCTAATACCCAAGATACTGCGTAAGCATCTACAATCAAAAGCATCTAGTTTCCTGTTATCTTGTTTACACAGCGTCCAAGTTTCACTACCATAACTAACCCTAGAAAGAACCAAACTATTATACAGTCTAATTTTATTCTTTAGGTGTATATGCCTATTTCTCCATAATCTCCATAGATTCTTAAAAGTCCCGGCAGCAATACCTATTCGTCTGTTAATCTCATGCCGCACATCACCAGTATCAGTTACATAGCTCCCAAGATAATTAAACTGTGACACCTGCTCAAGACTGCAACCATTCAGATTAACTGAATCACAGCCTGCCTGACCAATTTTCATCACTTTAGTTTTCTCTCTGTTTATAACCAAACCTACTCTACTACCAGTCTCATCAACAGCTCGAAGGAAAGAGTTCATCTCATCAACATCATTTGCCAAAAGGGCTAAATCATCCGCATAATCTAAATCAGAAATTTTCGTATCTCCAGCCCATTTAAGGCCAAAATCTTTCCCTCGAAGTGAATTTCGCATAACATAATCAACAACCAAACTAAAGAGAAAAGGAGACAAAATGCACCCTTGTCGAACACCGAACGTAATGCTAAACCAATTGCTACAAGACTCACCAACTCTCACACATGACTCAGTGTTATTATAGAGAGCTTTCATTATGTTAACTAACTTGTCTGGTATACCATATGATCTCACAATCAACCACAAATTATGACGATCAACAGAGTCGAAAGCCTTTTTGAAATCAACAAAGCTAGCAACCAAAGGTTTCTGAAACTCTAAACATTTCTCAAGAATCTGCCTAAGTGAAAATATCTGATCCACACATCCCCTACCACTTCTGAATCCACATTGCTCATCACGCAATTGACTGTCAACCAGATTCTTAATTCTATTAAGCACAATCATGGAAAGAACTTTACCTGGAACAGAGAGTAGGCTGATACCCCTATAGTTATCACAAGAACTGCGATCACCTTTTTTGAAAATAGGGATAATAATAGCTCTGGTAAAATCTTTAGGAACCATGCCTTTATCATAAAAGTTATTCAAAATTTCAGTCATCCAAGTGGTAACCAAAACATTCCCAGCTCTGAGCATTTCTGTAGTAATTTCATCTACCCCTGGGGATTTATGAAGTTTCAGTTTAGAGATAGCCAAACTAACCTCAGATTGTGTTATAGGGCCAACATTAAAGCTGCCAATGCATCTATCATCATTACAAACAATGGGAGTAGAACTAACCACATTGTTTAGAACATCACTGAAATGCTCAGCCCAACTAGCCATGAGAGAATCCTCACCTTCTATAACCTTACCTTGTTTATCCTTCAATCCCTGTATGCCTGTCCGTTTTCTACCACATAAAACATTAACTATCTGGTACAGCTCTCTGCTGTTGTGCTGCCTAACTGCTTCCTCAGCTTTGTCAGCCAAGCTATCAAGCCAAAGATTTTTTATCAGTAGCTAACTGATCCTTTACACGTTTATTAAGTTCTTTGTAATGCTTTCTATTAGGACTAGTAAGGTACTGATTAAGGACATTCATGCAGTTCCTTCTTTCTGAAATAAGCTTAATTGCCTTATCACTTAAATAATTCTGCCTCCTCTGCTCCTTTTTTCCTAAAAGAGTACTGTTAGTTTCCAAAAAAGCCTGTTTAAAATGGCCCCATTCTTCCTCAACTTCAGTATTAAGCAAACCATGACCGTCATAATGACTAAGTAACCTATCATGGTAAGCTTTAGCTATAACTGGGTCATTCAGAGCTTCAGTATTAAAGGTAAATTTTTTGACTCTAGCACAACACTTTTTAAGTTTAAGTTGCAAGACACTTTTAACAAGGTAATGGTCAGATCCAATTTCAGCTCCCCTATATGCCCTGGTATTTCTAACAGAACTAGCCTATTTGCTGTTAATTAATATGTAATCAATCATATTCCTATGCAGCCCATCAGGTGAAACCCATGTGTACTTATGTATGTCGCGGTGTTTGTAATATGTGTTAGTTATTCTGAAACCATTGAGTTTACTTACCTGTAGGAGACGTCCATTGCCATTGCAGCTACCAATACCAAAAGGGCCTATTACTCCTCCCCAAAGGTCAGAGTAGGTACCAACTTTGGCATTGAAGTCACCAAGAACAAGGGTAATATCTCCTTTCTTGACAGAATTCAAAATATCCTGAAGTTGTCCGTAAAACCTATCCTTCTCATCCTCATCAGCATCATAGCCAACACTGTTTAAATGCTGAAATTAAAGATTTAAATTGTTTCGCAGTCTTATTCCCTTATAATGAAAAAAATTAATCAAGTCTTTGAAAATGAGTATCCCGTATTCGCAGACGTGGATGGACTTTCTGAGTAAATCTGAATTTATAACTGTAGAACTCCAAGCGTGGATGGGGCGGGGGTGGCTCAATCGGTAGCGCGCCAGGCTCGTAATCTGCAGTTCCCAGGTTCGAGTCCCAGCTGGCTCAGCGTTGAGATTTATCTCCGCAAAATTCCCCGCCCTGCCCACGGTCAGTAGAGGACACCGATGGGCTTGGAAAGGCCACCGTCCGTCGGATGGGACGTTAAGCCGTGGCCCCGTGTGCGGGAGAGCCATACCCTGTGCACGTTAAAGAACACGCTGGATGGCCTTGACGGGAGGCTACCATCTGTCTCCCAACAGCTGT
This sequence comes from Ryuthela nishihirai, assembly GCA_038380435.1. Lineage (NCBI taxonomy): Eukaryota > Metazoa > Arthropoda > Arachnida > Araneae > Heptathelidae > Ryuthela > Ryuthela nishihirai. Next base: position 1,579,961 of record JAWZYU010000032.1, on the reverse strand, counting down.
TCCAGTGGGTTCCCTCCCCCAACCTTCTCTGAGCCTTCGGGGTCCATGAGACCTGGCCATTTAGCCCATGGTGTGCAAAAAAAGTGCCGCTCAGTGGTAAAACAACCCAACCCAAGAGTGTATATGTGACTTACAGTTTTGATCATGGAAATGATGACCGTATATTGTTTTCGACGACAGGAACGACGTTGTTATATTTCTGATGACCTTGTGTGTCTGATGATTGGTCATCATTCCTAACACTGCGGATAACAAAAATTATCATCATATATTTGTGATGAGAGAAATGATGACCTCGCAATTATGATGATAGGAATGATGACCCTACATTTCTGGTGAAATTTGTAGTCATTATTTCGATGACTACATGTTTTGATGATAGGAATGAATGTCATATTTCAAAGGTGTAAAAGACTATCTTACTTTTCTGATGATAGAAACGATGGCCACAGATTTCTGATCATAGAAACGATGACCTTACATTTCTGATGATAGAAATGATGATCTTACTTACATTTCTGCTATCAGAAACAATGACTAAATACCTATTTTTAAGGGGCGGGGGTGGCTCATTCGGTAGCGCGCCAGTCTCGTAATCTGTAGTTCCCAGGTTCGAGTCCCAGCTGGGTCAGCGTTGAGATTTATCTCCGCAAAATTCCCCGCCCTGCCCACGGTCAGTAGGGGACACCGATGGACTTGGAAAGGCCGCCTTCCGTCGGATGGGACGTTAAGCCGTGGTCCCGTGTGCGGGAGAGACATACCCTGTGCACGTTAAAGAACACGCTGGATGGCCTTGACGGGAGGCTACCATCTGTCTCCCAACAGCTGTTCCAGTGGGTCCCTTCCCCCAACCTTCCCTGAGCCTTCGGGGTCCATGTGACCTGGCCATTTAGCCCATGGTGTGCAAAAAAGTGCCGCTCAGAGGTAAAACAACCCAACCTATTTTTGATGATAGTAATGAATGTCTTCTATTTCTGAAGATGGAAATGACGAATATTGCATGGATGATATAAATGATGACTTCATACTTCTATCAGTGGAATGATGATCTTGCATTTCTGATGATAGAAATCATGACATCACATTTCTGATTATAGAAATGACAACCAATAAATATCCGGGCAGAGGTCACAGTTCATTATTGGCAATACAATTTTTGCGCGGAATAAACTGGCAAAGGCCATCATTGCAAGGGACATTAATCCGTGCTCCTGTGCACGTTAAAAGACATGCTGGATGACCTTGACAGGATGCTACCACCTGTCTCCTAACAGCTGTCCAGTCTCCTATGACTCCTTCTCTTTACATTCTCTTTGCGGTGGGGGTGGCTCAGTCGGTAGCGCATCAGGCTCGTAATCTGTAGTTCCCAGGTTCGAGTCCCAGCTGGGTCAGCGTGGAGATTTATCTCCGCAAAATTCCCCGACCTGCCCACGGCCAGTAGGGGACACCGATGGGCTTGGAAAGGCAGCCGTCCGTCGGATGGGACGTTAAGCCGTGGCTCCGTGTGCGGGAGAGTCATACCCTGTGCACGTTAAAGAACACGCTGGATGGCCTTGACGGGAGGCTACCATCTGTCTCCCCTCCCCCAACCTACTCTGAGCCTTCGGGGTCCATGTGACCTGGCCATTTAGCCCATGGTGTGCAAAAGAGTGCCGCTCAGAGGTAAAACAACACAACAACCTTGTCTACTGCAGATGTTGTAGTGTCTGTAGTGCGCCAGATTTGTTATCTACAGTTCCCAAGTTCGAGTCCCAGCAAGGACAGCGTTAAAATTTATCTCCGCAAAATTCCCCGTCGTGCTCACGGTCAATAGGGGACATTTACGGGTTTGGAAAGGCGGTAGCCCCGTGTGCGGGAGAGCCATACTCTGTGCACTTTAAAGAACACGCTGGATAGTCTTGACGGGAGGTTAACATCTATCTCCTAACAGCTGTCCAGCGGGTTCCCTTCGTCCAGGGACACGGATGGCTCAGTCGGTAGGGCACCAGGCTCGTAATCAGCAGTTTCCAGGTCTGAGTCCCAGCTAGACAAGCGTTGAAATTTATCTCCGCAAAACTCCCCGCCTACCCTTGGTCAGTAGGCGACACTGATGGGCTTGGAAAGGCCGCCGTCCGTCGGATGGGACAGTAAAACCGTGGCCCCGTGTGCGGGAGATAGCCAAGAAAGAATATTCTAATTCGTTAAAGAACAATCTTTACGGGAGACTACCATCTGTCCCCCAACAGCTGTCCAGTGGGTCCCTCCCTCAACCTTCTCTGAACCCTCGGGGTCCTTGTGACCTGGCCATTTAGCCAATTGCGTGCGAAAAATGCAGCTCAGAAGTGAAACAACCGGCAATCCTTGTGAGCTGGCCAAATATTCTATGTGTAGAAAAAAAAATAGCGTCGCTTCAAGATAAATAATTCAATTAAAAAGAGTTTCCATTTGTAGCAAAAGTTTCGTCTGGAAAAACCATTTTGCAATCAACATGTTTATGTTCCGAGATGTCTCACTTCCCTGTGCTGGTTTGTTTGTTGTCCTTGGCCATTTATCATTGGTCCTAAACCTTCCACCTGACTACTTTTTCTTTTTGTATCATTTAATATGAACTAGGTTTAAAAGACAGTTATTTTGCTTGTGGAGAATATTGATTATAAAGCATAAAATACTGAATACGAAGCATTTATGTAGTATTTTATTACATCAAAACCTTAAGTTACCTGGGGGCGGGGGTGGCTCAGTCAGTAGCGCGCCAGGCTCGTAATCTGTAGTTCCCTGGTTCGAGTCCCAGCTGGGTCAGCGTTGAGATTTATCTCCGCAAAAATTCCCCGCCCTGCCCACGGTCAGTAGGGGACACCGATGGGCTTGAAAAGGCCGCCGTCCGTCGGATGGGACGTTAAGCCGTGGCCCCGTGTGTGGGAGAGCCATACCCTGTGCACGTTAAAGAACATGCTGGATGCCTTGACGGGAGGCTACCATCTGTTTCCCAACAGCTGTTCCAGTGGGTCCCCTCCCCCAACCTTCTCTGAGCCTTCGGGGTCCATGTGACCTGGCCATTTAGCCCATGGTGTGCAAAAAAGTGCCGCTCAGAGGTAAAACAACCCAACCCAACAAAAGCAGCTCTCATGTGGGTTGGGTTTTTACCTCTGAGCGGCACTTGTTTTGTACACAATGGACTAATGGCCAGGCCATAAGAACCCCTGAGGGCACAAAAAAGGTTGGGAAGGGAACTTTTGGACATCTATTAGGAGTCGGATGGTAGCCTCCCGTTAAGGTCATACAGCATGTTCTTTAACGTGCACAGGGTAGGACTTTCCCTCACACAGGGCCACGGTGTAACGTCCAATCCGATGGACTTTCCAAGCCAATTAATTGGTGTCCCTCACTGACCGAACGTAAACAAGGAGTTTTAGGGAGATAAATCTGAACACTGGCCCAGCTGGGACTGGAATCTGGGTGCTGCACATTACGAGCCTGGCACGCGACCCACTGAGCCCCCCCCCCCCCCCGCAAGGTTAAGTTGGGTTGTTTTACCTCTGAGCGGCACTTTTTTGCACACCATGGGCTAAATGGCCAGGTCACATGGACCCCGAAGGCTCAGAGAAGGTTAGGGAAGGGGACCCACTGGAACAGCTGTGGGAGACAGATGGTAGCCTCCCGTCAAGGCCATCCAGCGTGTTCATTAACGTGCACAGGGTATGGCTCTCCCGCACACGGAGCCACGGCTTAACGTCCCATCCGACGGACGGCGGCCTTTCCAAGCCCATCAGTGTCCCCTACTGACCGTGGGCAGGGCGGGGGAATTTTTGCGGAGATAAATCTCAACGCTGACCCAGCTGGGACTCGAACCTGGGAACTACAGATTACGAGCCTGGCGCGCTACCGACTGAGCCCCCCCCCCCCCGCAAGGTGCGCGTTAAAATACACGTTTGATGGCTTTGACGGGAGGCTATATCATCTATCTCCTAAAAGCTATCCAGTGGACACCAAACTACAACAAAACAACTTCTCGAAGCCCTCGGGGTCCTTGTGACCTGGCCATTTAGCACATTGTGTGCAAAAATGCCGCTCAAAGGTAAAATAATCCAATGGTCTTACAGCATAAAAAAGATGGAGATCCATATTACAGTAAAAATTACATTTTCCGGATTAATTTTGAATTATCAAAAATCCAGATAATCGTTTCAAATGAAACAGGTATATGAATTAGGTAAATAAAAAATTTATTGAAGAAAGTATTACAAAAATCTCAAAGAGCAACAAAATATAAGTAATTAAGTTTTGGCGAATTACAGAAATAAATAACTCTTTAAATGAAAATATTATTTTCATTGTTGTGCCACGCAGTCCGGATAATCAGGGTCCGAATAAACGGATTTCTAAATAATAAATAAAATAAATACCCCCTCAAGCAGCTGCTTGCCACAGAGGTCTGACATGAGCCTGTCAGTTTATATGCCACAGTAGGAGATCTGAGAGGATGGCAGGACCTCAGAAGAAAAACGACACACACATCCATGCCTTGCCCGGGGCTCGAACCCAGGTCCCTGAGATTAGCAGCCAAGTGCCCTAACCACTCGTCCACGGGACGGCTAATACCCCCTCAAGCAGCTGCTTGCCACAGAGGTCTGATAGGAGCCTGTCAGTTTATATGCCACAGTAGGAGATCTGAGAGGATGGCAGGATTTCAGCAGAAAAACGACACACACATCCATATGAAACGGAATAAATTGCGAAAACGCTTTTGCAATAATCGTATATAGCCACATTCAGCAGAACATAAATCAGCAGTCCCATTCTATCGCTGAAAGACGTCAGAAGATAAAATTTGTGACTGAAGGGGAAACGGGGGGGGGGGAAACTCCTTATTTCTTCCCCCCCCCCGTTTGACCTTTGGCCGCTGGTAAAATGACACAGACAGAAGGTGACGGAAAATGGGGTGGGTTTTACAAGAAGAGATCACAGAACCAAAATCTGATAAACTAGTTGAACTACATCATTACTTTTCAATCTTTTTTTTTCCTGGTTTTCTTTCCAGCATCCCAGATCTCATAAATGACGTAAACAGGGATTATAGAAGTCTAGTCACGTACACTTGGATCTTGCTGGAAAATAAGGAAACCTTTTATGACCACACTGTTCTGTTTTCCCTAAGAACGGGGACTTTTTTTTGAAGAGGGGAATTTAAATTTAAGCCTTGAGGCGACAAGAATCGTGGACAAAACACTAAACATCTATCTAGTTTGACAGACCAGAAATATTTCATCCGGATTTATCACATTGGCATCACTTTCTATCGAGTGGGTAGTATTTTATTGATGAAACGTCTTTGGGGAAATTAAGAAAAACACAAATCTTAAAAAGATCCCTCTCTCTATGACAGCAGTGTTGTGGATTCCCGGAGATGTTTCAATCTAAAGTTTTTTTTCCCTTTAATGCAACAAGAGATTTCGAAGAGAAAATATCATTTAAAATTTGTCGTCGCAACCTTGGGGAAAACCCTGAGCTCAGGAGATGACTGGGAGATGGACTGGTCAATTTATAGAAGCGGTTTTTCGCGATATGTAGGGTGAATGTGACGTCACTAGTGATGGACTGTCTATGATGGAAATTGAATTGATACAGAGACGTTGTAAAGAGAAATTTGTTCTTTAAAACAGCGATAAAGAAACTGTGATACGTTTACCACTAATGGTACACGAAGCTTTTGTCACTGACACAGGAAGCTTCGACCAGTGGTACACGAAGCTTCTGTCAGTAGTACGTGGAGCTTCTGTCGCTAGTACACGAAACTTGTCAGTAGTACGTGAAGCTTCTGTTAGTAGTACGTGAAGTTTCTATCACTGGTACACGAAGTTACTGTCACTGATACGCGAAACTTCTGACATTGGTACAGGAAACTTCTGTCGCTAGTACACGAAACTTGTCAGTAGTACGTGAAGCATCTGTTAGTAGTACGTGAAGTTTTTATCACTGGTACACGAAGTTATTGTCACTGATACGCGAAACTTCTGACTGGTACAGGAAACTTCTGTCGCTAGTACACGAAACTTGTCAGTAGTACGTGAAGCTTCTGTTAGTAGTACGTGAAGTTTTTATCACTGGTACACGAAGTTATTGTCACTGATACGCGAAACTTCTGACATTGGTACAGGAAACTTCTGTCGCTAGTACACGAAACTTGTCAGTAGTACGTGAAGCTTCTGTTAGTAGTACGTGAAGTTTTTATCACTGGTACACGAAGTTATTGTCACTGATACGCGAAACTTCTGACTGGTACAGGAAACTTCTGTCGCTAGTACACGAAACTTGTCAGTAGTACGTGAAGCTTCTGTTAGTAGTACGTGAAGTTTTTATCACTGGTACACGAAGTTACTGTCACTGATACGCGAAACTTCTGACATTGGTACAGGAAACTTCTGTCGCTAGTACACAAAACTTGTCAGTAGTACGTGAAGCTTTTGTCAGTAGTACGTGAAGCTTCTGTTAGTAGTACGTGAAGTTTCTGTTAGTAGTACGTGAAGTTTTTATCACTGGTACACGAAGTTACTGTCACTGATACGCGAAACTTCTGACATTGGTACAGGAAACTTCTGTCGCTAGTACACAAAACTTGTCAGTAGTACGTGAAGCTTTTGTCAGTAGTACGTGAAGCTTCTGTTAGTAGTACGTGAAGTTTCTGTTAGTAGTACGTGAAGTTTCTATCACTGGTACACGAAGCTTCCATCAGTGGTACACGAAGTTACTGTCACTGACGCACGAAACTTCTGCCACAGATAGACGAAACTTCTGCCACAGATAGATGAAACTTCTGCCACACATGCACGAAATTTCTGCCGCTAGTACACGAAACTTCTGTCAGTAGTACGTGAAACTTCTGCCAGTGATACACGAAGCTTCTATCACTGACACACCCTGAACTCAGGAGATGATCACTGACAGACGAAGTTTCAACTATTGGTACCCGGAGCTTCAGTCATTGGTACACGAAGCTTCTGTCACTGATCCACGAAGCTTTCGTCACTGATCCACGAAGCTTTCGTCACTGATCCACGAAGCTTTCGTCACTGATCCACGAAGCTTTCGTCACTGATCCACGAAGCTTTCGTCACTGATCCACGAAGCTTTCGTCACTAATCCACGAAGCTTTCGTCACTAATCCACGAAGCTTTAGTCACTGGTGCACGAAACTTCCACTACTGGTACACGGAGCTTCTGTCACTGATCCACAGTTAGTAATATTAAAATACTATTTATTATCTGAATATTTATCTGAAAATGGGACTATGAAATAATAAAATTAAGCAAAATGGAGAATGTTTCATTTATTTGTTCATCTTGTGAAGTGGAACTAAATTTCGCCATGGGTTTGGGTTGGGTTGTTTTACCTCTGAGCGGCACTTTTTTGCACACCATGGGGTAAATGGCCAGGTCACATGGACCCCGAAGGCTCAGAGAAGGTTGGGGGAGGGGACCCACTGGAACAGCTGTTGGGAGACAGATGGTAGCCTCCCGTCAAGGCCATCCAGCGCGTTCTTTAACGTGCACAGGGTACGGCTCTCCCGCACACGGGACCACGGCTTAACGTTCCATCCGACGGACGGCGGCCTTTCCAAGTCCATCGGTGTCCCCTACGGACCGTGGGCAGGGCGGGGAATTTTTCGGAGATAAATCTCAATGCTGACCCAGCTGGAACTCGAACCTGGGAACTACAGATTACGAGCCTGGCGCGCTACCGACTGAGCCACCCCTGCCCCAAATTTCGCCATGAATAAACACTGAGCGTCCCCCTTGCACATTCCCTGTGTACGTTAAAGAACATTATGAATGGCCACTGCATGGTTGCAGGTTGATGAATGGCTACCATCTGTCTCCTATCAGCTGTCCAATGATTCCCTTTCTCTTAATCCTCTCTGAGCCCTTTGGGCCCTTGTGGCCAGACTGTTTAGCCCATTGCGTGGAAAAGTGCCGCTCAGCGGTAAAACAACTCAAAACAAATCTCGTTCAGGGAGGCACGGCTTACTGTCCCATCGGACGGACGGCGGCTTTTCCAACCTCATCGGTGTCCTCTATTGAGTTGGGTTTGCTGTTTTACCTCTGAGCGGCATTAATTTGCATGGGTTAAATGCTAGGTTACAAGGATCCCGAAAGGTCAGTGAAGGTTCGGGGAAGGAGACCCACTGGACCGCTGTTGGGAGACAGATGGTGGCCTCCCATCTAGGCCATCCAGCGTGTCGTTTTACGTGCATAAGCTACGTCTCCCGCACATTGAACCACGGTTTAACGTACCACCCTCCAGACGGCTGTCTTTCCAAGCCCATCGGTGTCCCCTACTTACCCCTGGGCAGAGCGGGGAGTTTTGCGGAGATAAATCTCAACGGTGGCCCAGCTGGGACTCAAACCTGGGAACTGCAGATTACAATCCTGACGCGCTACCGACTGAGCCACCCCCGCCCTTGTTTTCAAACAAACTTATTTCCAAAAATTTCTGGTCTAGAAAAAAATTCATTCCTTAATAGTCGTTGGGTTGGACTGTTACCTCTGAGCGGCACTTTTTTGCACACCATGGGCTAAATGGCCAGGTCACAAGGACCCCGAAGGTTCAAAGAAGGTTGGGGGAGGGGACCCACTGGAACAGCTGTTGGGAGACAGATGGTAGCTTCCCGTCAAGGCCATCCAGCGTGTTCTTTAACATGCAAAGGGTATGACTCTCTCACACAGGGGGCCACGGCTTAATGTCCCATCCAACGGACGGAGGCCTTTCCTTTTCCTTTCATTGTCATATCTTATAAAGGTTGGCGATTTTACAGGAGTCATTGTGACCTGGCCGTGTAGTCCATTGTGTGTGGAAAAGTGCCGCTCAGAAGTAAAACAATCCAGCAATCCAGAAGAGGTTAGAAAACAAATAGCCTTCCAGAAGGGGGATGATAATCAATTAGCCTCCCAGAAGAAGGCTGCTAGACATATAGCCTTCCACAAGAGAACTGGAACAAATAGTCTTCCAGAAGATGGTTGAAAGATAAATAGCCTTCCAAAAGAGAACTGAAAGACAAATGGCCTTCCAGAAGAGTTTTGAAAAACAAATAGCCTTCCAAAAGGAGACTGAACGACAAATAACCTTCCAGAAGAGGACTGAAAAGCAATAGCCTTCCAGAAGAGGACTGAAAGATAAATGGCCTTCCAGAAAGACTGAAAGACAAATGGCCTTCCAGAAGAGGACTGAAAGACAAATGGCCTTCCAGAAGAGGACTGAAAGACAAATGGCCTTCCAGAAGAGGACTGAAAGACAAATGGCCTTCCAAAAGAGGACTGGGAAACAAATAGCCTTCCATAAGGGGGCTACTAGACAAATGGTCTTCCAGAAGAGGACTGAAAGACAAATGGCCTTCCAGAAGAGGGCTACTAGACAAATGGCCTTCCAGAAGAGTGTTGAAAAAAAAAAAAGCCTTCCAAAAGAAGACTGAACGACAAATAATTTTCCAGAAGAGGACTGAAAAGCAATAGCCTTCCAGAAGAGGACTGAAAGACAACAAATGGCCTTCAAGAAGAGGACTGAAAGACAAATAGCCTTCCAGAAGAGGGTTACTAGACAAATGGTCTTCCAGAAGAGGACTGAAAGACCTCTTCTGGAAGAGGCCCTTCCAGAAGAAGGCTACTGCTTCCAGAAGAGTGCTACTAGACAAATGGACGACTGAAAGACAAATAGCCTTCCAGAAGAGGGCCACTAGACAATGGTCTTCCAGAAGAGGACTGAAAGACCTCTTCTGGAAGGCCCTTCCAGAAATGCCCTTCCAGAAGAGGGCTACTAGACAAATGGTCTTCCAGAAGAGGGCTACTAGACAAATGGTCTTCCAGAAGAGGACTGAAAGACAAATGGCCTTCCAGAAGAGGACTGAAAGACAAATAGCCTTCCAGAAGAGGGCTACTAGACAAATGGCCTTCCAGAAGAGGACTGAAAGACAAATGGCCTTCCAGAAGAGGGCTACTAGACAAATAGCCTTCCAGAAGAGGGCTACTAGACAAATGGTCTTCCAGAAGAGAACTGAAAGACAAATGGTCTTCCAGGAGACGACTGAAAGGCAAATAGCCTTCCAGAAGAGGACTACTAGACAAATGGTCTTCCAGAAGAGGACTGAAAGACAAATGGCCTTCCAGAAGAGGACTGAAAGACAAATGGCCTTCCAGAAGGGGGCTGATTAGCAGCACATCAAGAAGAGGTAGAAACAGCCGAATGTGCACATATCGCAGATATATCTTTGCCAGTTACGATATAAACAACACAGATGTGTGCAGTGACTTTTTCATCTGATAATGGAAACGAGGCCAACGCATTCTAAAAGACATCTGTGTATAGCCGTATTTCTTTTTATCATTGTTAGTATCTAGATATCTGTGATTGTTAATGAAATAGGGAAACATTATTTGAGAATGAACAAGATCTGCGCATGTAATGAAATAACTAGACTGCGATGCGGCCGAATTTATTCCAATGGTTGAACGGAAAACTAATCATTAGACGAACTTATAAAATGCATATTTGTTTTATTACATGGTTTGTCAGAATATTTATCGTTTAAATTCTAATTAATTTCTGAGGTAAAGTCTTATAATGTTGTGAAATATTTCAGCTTTCATAGCTCCTTAAATACTGAAAGAATATGGGGGGGGGGGCTCAGTCGGTAGCGCGCCAGGCTCGTAATCTGCAGGTCTCAGGTTCGAATCCCAGCTGGGTCAGCGTTGACACTTTTCTCCACAAAACTTCCCACCCTGCCCACGATCAGTAGGGGACACCGATGGGCTTGGAAAGGTCATCGTCCGTCGGATGGGATGTTAAGAGGGACGGGGGTGGCTCAGTCGGTAGCGCGCCAGGCTCGTAATCTGTAGTTCCCAGGTTCGAGTTCCAGCTGGGTCAGCGTTGACACTTTTCTCCACAAAACTCCCCGCCCTGCCCACGGTCAGTAGGGGACACCGATGGGCTTGGAAAGGCCGCCGTCCGTCGGATGGGACGTTAAGCCGTGGCCCCGTGTGCGGGAGAGCCATACCATGTGCACGCTAAAGAACACGCTGGATGGCCTTGATGGGAGGCTAGCATCTGTCTCCCAACAGCTGTTCCAGTGGGTCCCCTCCCCCAACCTTCTCTGAGCCTTCGGGGTCCATGTGACCTGGCCATTTAGCCCATGGTGTGCAAAAAAATGCCGCTCAGAGACAAAACAACCCAACCAAACCACGGTTTAATGTTCCATTCTGCTAAAGAACAGTCGTACCCTTAAAATACGATCCAATTAAAACGCATTATAAAAGAAATGATTAAGACAAAAAATTATGCATTTAATGAAAGTATAAGAAAGTAAACTTCGATAAAAAAATTTAATATTTATTAAATAAATCCTTAGTCATATTTTAAAAATTTTTTGACTTGTCACATATAATTATTTCACATAAAATAAATATTTTTCATTAAAAGATAGATAAATAAATAAAATTCAAAGAATATATTTTTTTTATCCTAGCGCTGTTTTACGTATTTTGAACGAATAATCGCTTTGAACATACCACAGAAAAATGCAATGGAGATAAATTGCAATATTGCCAGGTTTAATTCTCAAATCATCGTTGAATTCCATTAAATAATAATTACAGGCGTTCAAGTTTTCCTTTCAAACTCTCTAGCCAGTCGTTATTTTTTAAAAGTGAAAGTCAAAAAAAGACAATTCTCTACGGTATTAAAAAAAGGAATGAAAAAAAAATATTGATTTACAAATTGCGGTAGCAGAGATTATGTGAGAAAAAAAGAATCCGTGATTATGCCAACAAGTAAATAGCATAAAAGACATTTTAGATGCTCCCAAACAAATTCGAATTCAACAGGGATGTTCTTAGTAATACTTGAAACTGTGCCAATGAAGACAAATGATTAATAGAATTCACGATAAAATTAAATGGCCCGGGAAAAGGTTTACGAGTGGTAAAAACACACGGAATACTTTAAAAGAAGAGAGTTCAGATGTCTTTCTTTTCGTTTTGTATTGAGTAAAAAAAAGTTATATAAAGGAAACAATTATCATTTTAAGTCGACTATAAAGGAATGAATTTTTATTTTTCTAGGCCAAAAATTTTTGGAAAAAATTTGTTTGAAAATAAGGGCGGGGGTGCCTCAGTCGGTAGCGCATCAGAATTGTAATCTGTAGTTCCCAGGTTCGAGTCCCAGCTAGGTCAGCGTTGAGATTTATCCTCACAAAACTCCCCGCCCTGCCCACGGTCAATCTTGGTTTGTCATATCTTTAATATAATCATATATCAAATCGCCAACCATTATAAGATATGATAATTATATCAAGGTTGGTTATATCCTTGATAATAATGGCGTGAGACCAGATGAGAAAACTGTTGGAGCTGTCAGAAAATTCCCTACCCCAAAATATATATAGTTCCTACCGCATGTCTCGAAGAGGAAAAAGTTGCGGGTGACACTCCGAGAACTCAGCGAAAGTTGTAGGAGGGGACTAACTGGAGAACTGTTAGGAGACACATGTAAGTCTCCCGCCAAGGACATCCAATATGTTCTTTAATGTGCACAGATTTTGTTGGGTTGTTTTACCTCTGAGCGGCACTTTTTTGCACACCATGGGCTAAATGGCCAGGTCACATGGACCCCGAAGCTCAGAGAAGGTTGGGGGAGGGGACCCACTGGAACAGCTGTTAAGAGACAGGTGGTAGCCTCCCGTCAAGGCCATCCAGCGTGTTCTTTAACGTGCACAGGGTATGTCTCTCCCGCACAGGGGACCACGGCTTAACGTCCCATCCGACGGACGGCGGTCTTTCCAAGCCCATCGGTGTCCCCTACTGACCGTGGGCAGGGCAGGGAATTTTACGGAGATAAATCTCAACGCTGACCCAGCTGGGACTCGAACCTGGGAGCTACAGATTACGAGCCTGGCGCGCTACCGACTGAGCCACCCCCGCCCCAGGACACCCTTGGGCTTGGAAAAGCCTTCATCCGTCAGATGGGACGTTTAGTCGTGGCTCCGTGTGCAAGAAAGTCATACCTTGTGCACGTTAAAGAACACGCTGGATGACCTTGATGGGAAGACCACCTGTCTCTTAACAGCTATCCAGTGAGATCCCCCCCAACCTTCCCTGAACCCTCGGGTTCCTTGTAACCTGGTTTAGCTCATTGTGCGCAAAAAAGTGCCGCTCAAAGGTAAAACAACCCAACCTTAAAGAACACACTGCATGACCTTGACGCGAAACTACCATCTGTCTCTTAACAGCTGTCCAGTGAGATCTCCCCAACCTTCGGAGTCCTTGTGACCTGGTTTAACCCATAGTGTGGCAGAAAAGTGCCGCTCAGAGGTAAAACAACAAGCCGTAATCACCCACTAAGTTTTAAATATTTTAATTACTTGTTAAGTTACGAATAAAATGATCTTTATACTCCACTAATCAGGAGATGTCTGGTATCATCAGAACAGTTGGACACCTCAAGTAGGCGGGGCGGGGGTGGCTCAGTCGGTAGCACGCCAGGCTCGTAATCTGTAGTTCCCAGGTTCGAGTCCCAGCTGGGTCAGCGTTGAGATTTATCTCCGCAAAATTCCCCGCCGTGCCCACGGTCAGTAGGGGACACCGATGGGCTTGGAAAGGCCGCCGTATGGGACGTTAAGCCGTGGCCCCGTGTGCGGGAGAGCCATACCCTGTGCGCGTTAAAGAACACGCTGGATGGCCTTGACGGGAGGCTACCATATGTCTCCCAACAGCTGTTCCAGTGGGTCCCCTCCCCCAACCTTCTCTGAGCCTTCGGGGTCCATGTGACCTGGCCATTTAGCCCATGGTGTGCAAAAAAGTGCCGCTCAGAGGTAAAACAACCCAACCCAACCTCAAGTAGGCCTATCCAATTGCAGCATCGTAAGTAGTGTAAATGCTGGCTGGTATGTGGAAGCTTCGTAATTTTGTGGGCGACCCAGTTTCCCCTTTTTCTGTCTCAGTGAGTCAGGGACGAACGATTGACCTAGAAGAGACGTGTGCGTAGAAACTGCTTCAGAAAGTAAACAGAAGTCAAAGAGGTGATAAATATTGATATTAAATACTTTCGAACTTTCTCCTATGGCAGGGGCGGGGGTGGCTCAGTCGGTAGCGTGCCAGGCTTGTAATCTGTAGTTCCCAGGTTCGAGTCCCAGCTGGGTCAGCGTTGAGATTTATCTCCGCAAAATTCCCCTCCCTGCCCACGGTCAATAGGGGACACCGATGGGCTTGGAAAGGCAGCCGTTCGTCGGATGGGACGTTAATCCATGGCTCCGTGTGCGGGAGAGCCATACCCTGTGCACGTTAAAGAACACGCTGGATGGCCTTGAAGGGAGGCTACCATCTGTCTCCCAACAGCTGTTCCAGTGGGTCCCCTCCCCCAACCTTCTTTGAGCCTTCGGGGTCTATGTGACCTGGCCATTTAGCCCATGGTGTGCAAAAAAGTGCCGCTCAGAGGTAAAACAACCAAAAAAACAACAGAAAAAGGAGAAGAGAATGGGCTGGATGGTCATGACGAGATCTTGTCTTTCTCCTTACAGCTATTTGTGGTTGAAAAAAATTTTTAAGATTCCGTGGCTGAAGAAGAATTTGGGATTCCTTGAATGGGAGAAAAAAATTCAGATTTCGTGACTTCAGAAATTTCAGATACCTTCACTGTAGGAAATTTGAAATTTCATGGATTCGGGAAAAATAAAAATCCTGATTTTGTGACTTTCTGAAAAATTTGCGATTTTGTGGCTGAAGAAAATTTGAGTTTCTGTGGTCAAAAAAATAAAATTGAGATTTCGTGGCTTCAGAAATTTTAGAGATTTTGACTGTACAAAATTTTAAATTTCGTGGCTTCAGGGGAAAAAAATCCTGATTTTGTGACATTCAGAAAAATTTGCGATTTTGTGGCTGAAGAAAATTTGAGTTTCTGTGGTCAAAAAAAAATTTAGATTTCGTGACTTCGGATACCTTGACTGTAAAAAATTTGAAATTTCATGGCTTCAGGGGAAAAAAATTCCTGATTTTGTGACTTTCAAAAAAATTTGAGATTTTGTGGCTGAAGAAAATTTGAGTTTCTGTGGTCAGAAAAATAAAATTGAGATTTCGTGGCTTCAGAAATTTTAGATACCTTGACTGTACAAAATTTTAAATTTCATGGCTTCAGGGGAAAAAAAAATCCTGATTTTGTGACTTTCAGAAAAATTTGCGATTTGTGGCTGAAGAAAATTTGAGTTTCTGTGGTAAAAAAAATTTAGATTTCGTGGCTTCAGAAATTTTAAATATCTTGACTGTACAAAATTTGAAATTTCGTGGCTTCAGGAAAAAAAAATCCCGATTTTGTGACTTTCAGAAAAATTTGCGATTTTGTGGCTGAAGAAAATTTGAATTTCTGTGGTCAAAAAAAATTCTAGATTCCGTGACTGAAAAAATTTGAGATTCCGTAACTACAGAAAATTTGAAATTTCTTGGCTGCAGTTAAAAAAAAAAATTCCAGATTCCATTTCTGAAAAATTTGAGTTATCCAATGTGTCCCCTTCTCCCAACCTTCTGGGATTCTTGTAACCTGGCCGTTTAGCCCATTGTGTGCAAAGAAAGTGCAGCTCAGAGTCAAAACAACCCAACTCTATCCAACGTAATGTAATAAAATCAGTAAATCCACACACCCCAAACACACACAAAAAACTAAAAATGTAATGGGATATGTGATCAACACTAATCTTTTTATCGAGTTATTTTCATATAAAAACCTTCTCGATTAAAAGCCGCCTATACCAGTCCTTCTCGATCATGAAAAAGAGAAAATTGAATTCTAATCCCAGCACACAAATAGCAACCTTGTCTAATAATCTCTAAATCCACAAAACACAACAGGTTCTCCACAAATGAGATGATTTACCGCAGAGGCAAAAAAAAATACCTCTTCTGTACTTACTCTGACTGCTCATCCCCGTAGGAAGAAACGCTTCCCTTGAAACGGTAGATGTACTTCTCACGGAAATGTCTTCTTACGTCACGCAACGTGTGTGACGTAGATGCCGTGAGCACGCCCTCGGCACGTGGCCTGGCCTCGTGACTGAAACGTGGGGTCAATGGAATGGACCACGTGCTCTGCACACAACTGCAACATCGGTGGTGTCGAAGAACAGGGCCCTACCAATTCTAGGACGGCAAACGCTTATGAGAATACCGAAGTAGATATTTACCCTAAGGGGTGGTAATCCTTTAGGGCACGTTCTTTTCTGCTATGTGTAATCACACTGTTTTGTGACACACAGCAAGTTATATTAATTCCATACACAGCAAAAAAAATACTTCCTAGTGAGCAATATAAATATGAATGACACGCGATATTCCTTGCCTTCCGTATTTTTTTCTTTCACATTTTTTTTTTAAATTTTAGTATTGTTTTCCCACGAATCAATTTTATCAGTAGCAGTGATACGGTCCGTGAAATTTGTTTCTGAAGGAACAGTTCTTTCACCTCGTGTTCGGGTGTCGGCCATGTTCGAAGATGAAATTGCGGGTCAAATACCGAAGTTTTTCCCCCCAAAAAAATGTTTTAACTGAGAAAACAAGTTTTTATTTTTATTTTTACGCGCTTGAATCCTTCAACAGATAATGATGTGAAGATTACCGGATCGGAGCACCACACTCGCACATAGCCTTTCAGAATTACAATCACTTTTGCAAATAAATGGCTAAATGAGAACAAGACCTCCTTCAGAATTACGAGCATTTATACACTCAACAGCCATTTTTAGAGGTAGAGTTTTTCAGAATTATGAGCATTTATACTCTTAACAGCCATTTCATTAGGTATAATCCTTCTTCAGAATTACGAGCACTTATACGCTTAAGTCATTTTATTACGTACAGTCCTTCAGAATTACGAGAACTAATACGCTTAACAGTCATTTTATTTGATGCAGTCCCTCAGAATTACGAGCACTTATACGCTCAACAGCCATTTTATTAGGTTCAGTCCTTTAGAATTAGTAGCATTTATACGCTCAACAGCCATTTTATTAGGTACAATTCTTCTTCAGAATTACGAGCACTTATACGCTCAACAGCCATTTCATTGTACAATCCTTCTTCAGAATTACGAGCACTTATACGCTGAACAACCATTTTATTAGGTACAATCCTTCTTCAGAATTACGAGCATTAATACACTCAACAGCCATTTTATTAGGTACAATTCTTCTTTAGAATTACGAGCACTTATACGCTCAACAGCCATTTCATTGGGTACAATCCTTCAGAATTACGAGCACTTATATGCTCAACAGCCATTTTATTTGCTTCAGAATTTATAATCCTTCAGAATTACGAGCACTTATACGCTCAACAGTCATTTTTAGAGGTAGAGTTTTTCAGAATTATGAACACTTATACGCTTAACAGCCATTTCATTAGGTACAATCCTTCTTCAGAATTACGAGTACTTATACGCTCAACAACCATTTTAATAGGTACAGTCCTTCTTCAGAATTTCGTTCACTTGCAAGCTCAACAGCCATTTTATTAGGTACAGTCCTACTTCAGAATTACGAGCACTTATACGCTCAACAGTCATTTTATTGGTTTTCATGCTATGTCAATAGTAACACTGGTAAAGTCAGTAAATTCTTACATAAGCTTTATATTGGAAAATGTAACTGAAGATAATTTAAAGATCTAGATCACTTCTATTGGAAATTAGTTTTTCAATAATCCATGACTGCTAAATAACAAAATGTAAAGTTGAAGAGAGAAAATTATGTGGGCGAGATTCGAAACCTGGTTCTATTATTCTTAGATATTTCAATTTCTGAAGACACACATGCGTTGGATTGTTTTACCATTGAGCAGAACTTTTTGTACACAATGGGCTAAATGGCAAGGTCACAAGGACCCCGAGGGCAGAGATGTTTGGGTACAGATGGTAATATCCCATCAAGGCCATCTAGTGTGTTCTTTAACGTGCACAGAGTATGGCTCTCCCATACACGGGGCACATCCCCACACACAGGGGTGTATGGGACAGTAATATCCTGTGCACGTTAAGATGGGGAGTTAACGTCCCTGGGGCGGGGATGGCTCAGTCGGTAGCGCGCCAGGCTCGTAATCTGTAGTTCCCAGGTTCGAGTCCCAGCTGGGTCAGCGTTGAGATTTCTCTCCGCAAAATTCCCCGCCCTGCCCACGGTCAGTAGGGGACACCGATGGGCTTGGAAAGGCCGCCGTCCGTCGGATGGGACGTTAAGCCGTGGCCCCGTGTGCGGGAGAGCCATACCCTGTGCACGTTAAAGAACACGCTGGATGGCCTTGACGGGAGGCTACCATCTGTCTCCTAACAGCTGTTCCAGTGGGTCCCCTTCCTCCAACATTCTCTGAGCCTTTGGGGTCCCTGAGACCTGGCCATTTAGCCCATTTAGCCATTTAGCCCATGTGCGCCGCTCAGAGGTAAAACAATCCAATCCAACCCATTGTGTGCAAAAAAGTGCCGCTCAGAGGTAAAACAACCCAACCCAACTTAACGCCCCATCCGACGGACGGCGGCCTTTCCAAGCCCATCGGTGTCCCCTACTGACCGTGGGCAGGGAGGGAAGTTTTACTGAGATAAATCTCATCGCCGGCCCAGCTGCGACTCGAACCTGGGAACTACAGATTACGAGCCTGGTAGTCTACTTACTGAGCCACACCAGCCCCAGTTTTCTCTTTGATTGAGGGTGAAGTTTGCCAAGCTCAGTGTCTTTACAACTGTAGAAGACTTAGTTGTTTACAGTTGGGCGATTTTTTCCCCTAACAACGTATTGTCAATTTATCACTTAGGATACTTTGAACTGGTTTCTTTACCTGTGAGATAACGTTAGCGACGTAGGAAAAATGGTGAGGTAACAAATTCTGACGCAGAACGCGTGTACACATAGAAGAGACCGTGCAAAATACAGCGGTTCGAGTGCAGAACACCATTGTCCAATTGTGGAAGAGTTTGCACAATCTTCTAATACAGATGTAGATATTGGAATGCCGCTACTCAAACACGATAACGCTTATCTGTGAAACAGTTTAGAAGTAGAGAGGTTGGATTCGTTTTTCCTCTGAGCGGCACTTTTCTGCACACAATGGGTTAAATGGCCAGGTCACAAGGACCTGAATGCTCAGAGAAGGACTCTCAAGAAAAATCACTGGAGCAACTGTTGGGAGACAGATGGTAGCCTCCTGTCAAGGCCATCGAGCGTGTTCTTTAACGTGCACAGGTTATGGCTCTCCCGCACACGGGGCCACGGCTTAACGTCCCATCCGACGGACGGTGGCCTTTCCAAGCCCATCAGTGTCCCCTACTGACCGTGGGCACGGTGGGGAGTTTTGCGGAGATATATCTCAACGCTGACCCAGCTAGGACTCGAACGTGGGAACTGCAGATTACAAGCTTGGCGCACTACCGACTGAGCGAACCCCGCCCCAAATAGCCAGGTCACATGGCCCCCGAGGGTTCAGGGAAGGTTTGGAGGAGGGGACCCACTGGAAGGCAGATGGAAGCCTCCTGTCATGGTCATTCAGCGTGTTCTTTAACGTGCACAGGGTATGGCTCTTTCCACACACGGTGAAAGAACCACCCATTCCCATTCGACGGATGGTGGTCTTTCCAAGCCTATCAGTGTCTCCTACTGACCAAGAAGGTTTGTGCAGATAAATCTCAAAGCTAGGCTAGGTGGGACTCGAACCTGGGAACTGCAGATCATAAGTCTGGATTGCTACAAACCGAGCCACTCCTTTCCTCCAAGGCTCAGAGAAGGTTAGAAAGAAGAGAACCCAACAGACAGAAGGAAACTCCTTGTCGTGGCCATCCAGCATATTTTTGAAAGGTAGGATTCAAATCTAGGATCTGCAGATTACGAACCTGGCTACTTCCGCTTCCCTGCAGCGTTGAGATTTATCTCCGCAAAATTCCCCGCCCCGCCCACGGTCAGTAGGGGACACCAATGGGCTTGATAAAGGCCGCCGTCCGTCGGATGGGACGTTAAGCCGTGGCCCGTGTGCGGTAGAGCCATACCCTGTGCACTTTAAAGAACACGCTGGATGGCCTTGACGGGAGGCTATCATCTGTCTCCCAACAGCTGTTCCAGTGGGTCCCCTCCCCCAACCTCCTCTGAGCCTTCGGGGTCCATGTGACCTGGCCATTTAGCCCATGGTGTGCAAAAAAGTGTCGCTCAGAGGTAAAACAACCCAACTGCTTCCCTATAATTGTATAGCCATGGTATATGTTTTAGAAAATAAGTTTTTGTTTTGAAGAATGTGGCAGCAGATAGAGATCTAAAATATAATCGATATCTTGATTTTCAACAATATTCGTTCAGTATTTAATGAGTTATGAAAATTTGAATATTTAGCAATAAAAATGATAATGTCAAGAAACTTACACAAAACTTACGAATAGTGAAAAATTCTTTACACAAAATTCTAAAACCTGTGTGTGGTTTAAATCTTATTTAAATAGCAGAAGTCAAGCAGTATTAAGTAAGCAGTATTAATAAACAATGTTCAGAGTAACTTTCAGTTTATAAAGATGCACCACAGGGATCAGTTTTGGGACCTTTATTATTCCTGATTTATATAAATGATTTGTATTCCCTTGATTTAAATGGAGACATTGTTGGATTTGTTGATGACACTACTTAATATAATAAATAAAATAAATACTCCCCCTCAAGCAGCTGCTTGCCACAGATGGAGGTAAAAATATGTCAGAATTAAAAAGTAATATTGAAGAGGATTTGTTTAGATCAAATACATTGTTTAAATTGAATGAATTAATAAATTTAGTTTTAGCAACATTTATAGTTAATTTTTAGTTAAAAAAAGCTTTCAACAATTCAAATGTGAAATTTCAATACGTTACACGCAAAAATTTTAATAATTTTATCAAATAAAATGTAGAAGAAGTACCTAGCTTAAATATCTTGGTATTATGGTTGAAAATATTTAAAAATATAAATCACATGTAACTTGTTTGGTTAAGAAATTAAGAGTTATATTGTATAAGTTTTATTTTGTGAAAAAAAAATAGTTGATATTTTTTTAAGGATTCTTTATTATGCCTGGGTTTATTCCGCTATACAGTATGGAATGTCTCGGGGGAGGGATTATTTGGCAAATATAAATCCCGCCATTACAAAATAAAATAGTAAAATGCGCATTTAAAGGAAGAGATGTTTATTAATTATTTAATATTTTTAACTAATGTTGTCTGCTGATTTGCATATAACTTATTTAATTGCATGGACGTGTTTGTTATACCCCTTGGTAATATTTGGGAGATATTAAAATTAGGTTTTGTATATAACTTATTTAATTACATGGACGGGTTTGTTATACCCCTTGGTAATATTTGGGAGATATTAAAATTAGGTTTTGTATATAACTTATTTAATTACATGGACGGGTTTGTTATACCCCTTGGTAATATTTGGGAGATATTAAAATTAGGTTTTGTATATAACTTATTTAATTACATGGACGGGTTTGTTATACCCCTTGGTAATATTTGGGAGATATTAAAATTAGGTTTTGTATATAACTTATTTAATTACATGGACGGGTTTGTTATACCCCTTGGTAATATTTGGGAGATATTAAAATTAGGTTTTGTATATAACTTATTTAATTGCATGGACGGGTTTGTTATACCCCTTGGTAATATTTGGGAGATATTAAAATTAGGTTTTGTATATAACTTATTTAATTGCATGGACGGGTTTGTTATACCCCTTGGTAATATTTGGGAGATACTAAAATTAGTTTTTTTTTCTTTTTTTTTTAATCTTTTTTAATTTTATTTTGTTCTTGTAGTTGCCATTCAAACTTTGATTGTAAATTTTTGATGTTGCAATGTTTTTAAAAATAAATATGAAAATATAATTATATTTCTATATTATTTATTAAGCACTTTAAAACAGTAATAAATATTGTATCAATCGACTTTTGAAGTCAATTTTTGTGACTGGCATTGTTAAATATTCAAACTTCAATAACTCTTTAAATACTGAATGAATATTGTTGAAAATCAATATTTAGAAAGAATTGAGATCTTTATTTGACCTTTAGTCACACTTTCCCATAAAACGCTTGTTTTAAAAGTTATAGAGCTAAGAAATTAGCATTTTTCTACGTCCCAAACATCGACCGCTGCGTTGTATCTAAGAAATTGGATTGTTTTAGATTGTTTTACCTCTGAGCGGCACTTTTTTGCACAAATGGACTAAATGGCCAGGCCACAAGGACCCCGAAGGCTCAGAGAAGGTTGGGGGAGGGGACCCACTGGAACAGCTGTTGGGAGACAGATGGTAGCCTCCCGTCAAGGCCATCCAGCGTGTTCTTTAACGTGCACAGGGTATGTCTCTCCCGCACACGGGGCCACGGTTAACGTCCCATCCGACGGACGGCGGTCTTTATCAAGCCCATCGGTGTCCCCTACTGACCGTGGGCAGGGCGGGGAAATTTTGCGGAGATAAATCTCAACGCTGACCCAGCTGGGACTCGAACCTGGGAACTACAGATTACGAGCCTGGCGCGCTACCGACTGAGCCACCCCGCCCCCTAAGAAACCCGGTACGCTTTTTTATTACTTTATACGCAAAAGAATTTTTTATTACGATTACTACGCAAACGCACAAAATCAGAGTTCCTGTTAACCATGATAGCATTTTAGTCGTGTATATCCTGGAAAAAATTCCCGTATCACGCCATCCAGAAGAAGCCACTAATCCAGTTAAGTACATCTCGATAGTCCTTCGACACGTGCGTAGCCTAAATCCCTATTTTTTCTCCCTAAATTGGGTCAGTTTCCCTATCAAGGATAGTATGTGTGTTCATGCAGTTCCACCATAGTGTTGGAATAGTAATTCTTACACAAATATTTCCAATGCTGATAAGAATACTGTGTAAAAGGAATACAAGACTTTTGAGTTTTTTTTCTGGCCCACGTGTTTTTTTTTTCCAAACATGGTATCGTATTAGTTGAGAAGTTTACTAAAAAAATTAATGACTATTTTTAAATATTTACAGATTTTGGGGGATGAGAATTGTTCATTTTTGCAGTGAAACAGTTGGGTTGTTTTACTACTGAAATAAAAAATAAATACCCCCTCAAGCATCTGCTTGCCACAGAGGTCTGACAGGAGTCTGTCAGTTTATATGCCATAGTAGAAGGTCTGTGAGAATGGCAGGACCTCAGCAGAAAAACACGAACATCCATGCCTTACCCGGGCTCGAACCCAGGTCCCTTAGATCAGTAGCCAAGCGCGCTAAAACATCTTTCATTTCCATAGTTTAAAATTCCTCCTTAATATTGTGTGAATGCCATATATATGTGTAGGGTTGGGTTGTTTTACCTCTGAGCGGCACTTTTTTGCACACCATGGGCTACATGGCCAGGTCACATGGACCCCGAAGGCTCAGAGAAGGTTGGGGGAGGGGACCCACTGGAACAGCTGTTGGGAGACAGATGGTAGCCTCCCGTCAAGGCCATCCAGCGTGTTCTTTAACGTGCACAGGGTATGGCTCTCCCACACACGGGGCCACGGCTTAACGTCCCATCCGACGGACTGCGGCCTTTCCAAGCCCATCGGTGTCCCCTACTGACCGTGGGATAAATTTTGCGGAGATAAATCTCAACGCTGACCCAGCTGGGACTTGAACCTGGGAACTACAGATTACGAGCCTGGCGCGCTACCGACTGAGCCACCTATATATATGTATAAATATATTTCTTGCTTCCTTTCACACAGATGGGGGCGGGGGTGGCTCAGTTGGTAGCGCGCCAGGCTCGTAATCTGTAGTTCCCAGGTTCGAGTCCCAGCTGGGTCAGCGTTGAGATTTATCTCCGCAAAATTCCCCGCCCTGCCCACGGTCAGTGCCACGTCGGATGGGACGTTAAGCCGTGGCCCCGTGTGCGGTGAGCCATACCCTGTGCACGTTAAAGAACACGCTGGATGGCCTTGACGGGAGGCTACCATCTGTCTCCCAACAGCTGTCCCAGTGGGTCCCCTCCCCCAACCTTCTCTGAGCCTTTGGGGTCCATGTGACCTGGCCATTTAGCCTATGGTGTGCAAAAAAGTGCCGCTCAGAGGTAAAACAACCCAACTCGCACAGATGGAGAATATGATAGTCCTTACAGTTGTGTTACAATCACAAAAAACAAACACGAACAACATAAAGAACGAAGATAGCCATCGGGCGAACGAAGAGGCCCTACCGAACCTTGAAAAGACGAGCGTTTTATGTACTACTTCCTTACGTCAGTGGTAACTTCATTCATTAGAGTTCCCAGTACAACCTCTGCAACGTAACGCGCCGAGTCTCCACTTCTCAGGAAGTTGATGTGGTTGAATTCCCGCTGCTTTATAGTATGACCTTGCAAGGCTACGCTATTTAGTGGGTTTGGCAGTTACGTCACAGCCAAACATATAATGGGCGACAACGCTGGTAAAAAGGAGGCTGGTGGAAGCTCTTGCGCAACAGTGAGGGGAGGGGGTGATGAGCGAAGATGGGGGGGGGGGGGAAGCTAAGGAGAGGAGGGCAACCACTAGAAGTGCTTTTTATTGCTTGTCGCGGGGTATTAAAGGCAGTGCTTTGTGTGGCAGGATAAATAAGGCAGTGCTTCACAGCAGACCTGGGCTCCAAACACAAATAAGTTCGTGGTTGGTCTTTCATGAGGACTACAACGCAAAAACGATCATCGGAAGAGAAGAATGGGAGCGTGCCACGTGGGCACAGGTGTCCCCGATGTGTTTCCACGTCAGTGGAAGTTTTTCATTGTTGAGTGCCTAAGTATGAAACGTGGAAAGAGAGATCACTTCCGGGGTGAATTGCTACCATGGTAGAAGTTTCATTTTCCGTTCATGATGGTTATCAGATAAAAATAGTAATTTGATAGGGTTTCTATTCGTTTTATCTCAGAGGGCACTTCTTTGCGCACAATTGGGGGTCTTTGTGGTCTTTGCGATCAGATCACAAAGACCCCCCCCCCCTCCCAAGGGTTGTTTTTGGGTTGTTTTACCTCTGAGCGGCACTTTTTTTGCACACCATGGGCTAAATGGCCAGGTCACATGGACCCTGAAGGCTCAGAGAAGGTTGGGGGAGGAGACCTACTGGAACAACTGTTGGGAGACAGATGGTTAGCCTCTCCAGCGCGTTCTTTAACGTCCACAGTGTATGGCTCTCCCGACGCGGGGGTGGCTCAGTCGGTAGCGCGCCAGGCTCGTAATCTGTAGTTCCCAGGTTCGAGTTGGCGCATTATAGCCTTAGTTGCTAATGCGCCAATAAACCCCAACCAACCAACCCAGGTTCGAGTCCCAGCTGGGTCAGCATTGAGATTTATCTCCGCAAAATTCCCTGCCCACGGTCAGTAGGGGACACCGATGGGCTTGGAAAGGCCGCCGTCCGTCGGATGGGACGTTAAGCCGTGGCCCCGTGTGTGGGAGAGCCATACCCTGTGCACGTTAAAGAACTCGCTGGATGGCTTTGACGGGAGGCTACCATCTGTCTCACAACAGCTGTTCCAGTGGGTCCACTCCCTCAACCTTCTCTGAGCCTTCGGGGTCCATGTGACCTGGCCATTTAGCCCATGGTGTGCAAAAAAGTGCCGCTCAGAGGTAAAGCAACCCAACTCTTGCACGCGGTGGTCTTTCCAAGCCCATCGGTGTCCCCTACTGATTGTGGGCAGGGCGGGGAATTTTGCGGAGATAAATCTCAACGCTGACCCAGCTGGGACTCGAACCTGGGAACTACAGATTACGAGCCTAGCGCTTTACCGACTGATCCCCCCCCCCCCCAAGGGCCCGGAGAAATTTGGGGAAAGCGGACTCATTGGACAGCTGTTAGAATAGAGTTGGTTAATTTACGGTCAAGAAAGTCTAAGGTGTTCTTCAGCGTGCAAAGGGCAGGAATGACTCAGCCGGTAGCGATCCAGGCTCTTAATATCCAGTTCCCGGGTTCGAGTTCCAGCTTGGCCAGGGTTGAGATTTATCTCCGCAAAATTCCCAGCCCTGCCCACGGTCAGTAGGGGACACCGATAGGTTTGGAAAGGTCATCGTCCATCGGATGCGACATAAGGTGCGACCACGTGTGCGGGTGAGCTATATCCTATGCACTTTAATGAACACGCTGGATGGCCTTGACGGGAGGCTACCATCCCAACAGCTGTTCCAGTGGGTCTCCTTTCCCATCTTTCGTGGTCCTTGTGACCTGGCCATTTAGCCCATTATGTGCAAAAAAGTGCCGCTCAGAGGTAAAACACCCCAACCGCTGTTCCAGCGGGTCCTCTCACGCAACCTTCATTGAGCCTTCGGGGTTTTTGTGACCAGGCCATTTTGTCCATAAAAGTGCTGCTCAGAGGTCAACTTTAGTATGCAGAGGGTGTGACTCTCCGGGACCACGGTTTAACTTCCTATCCGAAGAGCGGCTGCTTTTCCAAGCGCATTGGTGACCTCATTCTTACCGAAGGATGGCTAGCGGTTTAGCGGAGATAAATCTCAACGCACATTCAGGTGCGATTCGAACCTGGTAACTGGAGATTACGAGCCTAGTGCGATACCGACTGAGTCGATCACAGCCCCATTAGATGGTGGTTTACATATAAAAATAATAATTTGATTCGTGGAGTAGGTTGGGTTATTTCATCTCTGATCGGCACTTTTTTCCACACAGTGGAATAAATAGTACAGATCACAAGGACCCTAAAAGTCTCAGAGAAGGTTGGGGAAAGGGCTGTTTTGGGCTGTTTTACCTCTGAGCGGCACTTTTTTCCACACCATGGGCTAAATGGCCAGGTCACATGGACCCCGAAGGCTCAGAGAAGGTTGGGGCCCACTGGAACAGCTCAGAGAGGTTTGGGGCCCACTGAAAACCCACTGGAACAGCTGTTGGGGGACAGATGGTAGCCTCCCGTCAAGGCCATCCAGCGTGTTCTTTAACGTGCACAGGGTATGGCTCTCCCGCACACGGGGCCACGGCTTAACGTCCCATCCGACGGACGGCGGCCTTTCCAAGCCCATCGGTGTCCCCTACTGACCGTGGGCAGGGCGGGGAATTTTGCGGAGATAAATCTCAACGCTGACCCAGCTGGGACTCGAACCTGGGAACTACAGATTACGAGCCTGGCTCGCTACCGACTGAGCCACCCCCGCCCCATGTGAATTTCCTTCACCAACTTTCTCTGAGCCATTGGGGGTCCTTGTGACCTGACCGTTTAGCACAATGTATGCAGCTCAGAAGTGAAACAACCCAAAACCAATTACAGAAAAAGAAATGGTTCGGTCGACGTCAGCATAATGGTTTCCAATTGCAGTTTGACCTTCCATTTCAACTGGAAAAGGTCGGGCAGGAATGCGCTCCGTGTCTTTGCATACAGAAAGGGAAAGGAGACGAAAAAAAAAAGGGATTCCTCTGCAGCCCGTAACTGAGAAGAATTCCTATCCCTTTAAGTTCCCATCATCTGTGTTTGGCAACTGACAGTGCCAATCAAGAGCACAGGAAATTCGCGTGTCTTTTTACCCATCTGGCTGTGGCCGCGAAACACGGGAGGGAGTGTGGAGGGGGGGGGGGGAGGGGGGGGAAAGAAGGGCAATCCATCGCAAAGGAATGAGAGGGAGGGAGGGGGTGAAATGGGGGTGGTACCTCGAGAGAGACAGAGAGATACAGATAAAGAGTGTCCAGAGATTGCGGGAATTCTTGCATCCTACCCGCTCATCACCAGAGATGAGACAGGAAGACTCTTCTTCATGAACTCGTTTCTTTCATTCAGAAGGAGGACAGAATTCCTGCTGAGTGGGCTTAGCTACTTCGGGAGGAGGGGCTATCTTCCATATAGACAGTTGAGATTCACAGATTTGTCGAAATTTTCGGCTTTTGTTTAAAAATGAACTGTTTTCCTAACCTTCTGAAAATTTTATTGCTAAGCAGTCAGTATTTAATAAAATTCAATTGTTTTTCTAACCTTCTGAAAATTCTTTTTGGTAAACAGTGAATATTTAATGAAAATCAATTGTTTTCCTAACCTTCTGAAAATTCTTATTGATAAACAGTCAACATAAAAATCAATTTTTTTTCGTGATTTACTTAAAATTCTTATTGAGAAGCAGTCAGCATAAAAATCAATAAATAAACAGTCAACATAAAAATCAATTGTTTTCCTGATCTACTAAAAATTCTTACTGATAAACAGTCAGCATAAAAATGAATTGTTTTCCTAACCTTCTGAAAATTCTTATTGATAAAACAGTCAACATAAAAATCAATTGTTTTCTTGATCTACTAAAAATTCTTATTTATAAGCAGTCAACATAAAAATCAATTGTTTTCCTGACCTTCTAAAAAATTCTTATTGATAAGCAGTCAGCATAAAAATGAATTGTTTTCCTAACCTTCTGAAGATTCTAAATGATAAGCAGTTGACATTTAATAAAAAAAAGTTGTTTTCCTATTTATTGACCTTGGAGTTTATCTTAACGTTGGAGGTTTCGGTTTACAGTTGCTGAGAATGATATTTGACTTCTTTGATGTTCATCTGCCATTTGATATTTAACTTTCGCTCTTCCGTATTTGCCAAAGAAACGGCTCGAATAAAAAAATATCCTAAGCGACCTAGATTTCGAGAAGCGAATGGTTAAAGATCGAACGAATTCTGCTCAATGTTCTGGAAAGCTGAAAAACGTTCTTCGAAAACTTTTCTTTTTTGGTTGCTTCTTCTTGACCTCGTGCACACTTCCGGGATCACTTTTTATCTTCTTTTTTGATGACGCTTTTCCCAACAACATCTCATTTCCGCTTCGAAGGTTACGACATAAGAATTTCAGTGACCAAAACTGGCATTGAATTTTTGCACTTTGATATGGAAACAACTTGATATTTTTTTGGAACTTTCTCGAAGGCTTTTGATGTATTCATCACACTAAGGGATTCGATTTCCAATGAGAGCGTTTTTTTTACAGACCGTGGGCTAAATGTTCGGGTCACATAGACCCCATGTTCTTGGAGAAAGTTTGTGAAGGATTGTTTCTACCTTATGAGCGGAATTTTTGTGTGCATAATGGGATATTTACCAGGTCACAAGAACCCAAGTGTTCAGAGAAGGTTGGGGAGAAGGCGACCCACTGGAGACATGGTGGCATCTTTTAAGTACAATGTTGTGATTCTCCCGGTGGTAGTAGGGGCGGGGGTGGCTCAGTCCGTAGCGCGCCAGGCTCGTAATCTGTAGTTCCCAGGTTCGAGTCCCAGCTGGGTCAGCGTTGAGATTTTTCTCTGCAAAATTCCCCGCCCTGCCCAGGATCAGTAGGGGATACCAATGGGCTTGGAAAGGCCGCCGTCCGTCGGATGGGACGTTAAGCTGTGGCCCCGTGTGCGGGAGAGCCATACCCTCTGCACGTTAAGGAACACGCTGGATGGCCTTGACGGGAGGCTACCATCTGTCTCCCAACAGCTGTTCCAGTGGGTCCCCTCCCCCAACCTTCTCTGAGCCTTCGGGGTCCATGTGACCTGGCCATTTAGCCCATGGTGTGCAAAAAAGTGCCGCTCAGAGGTAAAGCAACCCAACCCAAATCCCGGTGGTAGTGAGGTCATCATTCGTAGTGTTAGACGAGTAGCTCGTTCACTGTGCAGATGAGCCATACCCTATGCACTTTAAAAAACGCGCAGAATGGCCTTGAAAGAAGGCTTATATGTTTCCTAAGAGCTATCCAGTGGGTATCCTTTCTCCAATCTTCTCTGAGCTTCCGGGGTTCTCGTGATCTGACCATTTAGCCCATTCCATGCAAAAAAAGGGCCGCTCAGAGAGAAAAACCAACCCAATTTCTCTCTTGCACGTGGTGCCAGGATATTAAGTCTCGTCCGAAGAATAGAGACTTATCAAATCGATCGGTGTTTATCGGAGATAAATCTTAACGCTGGCAGAGTTGGGCCTCGAGAATCTGGGAACTGCGGACACGAGCTTGCGGCGTTAGCGCCATTTGGGTTGGGTTGTTTTACCTCTGAGCGGCACTTTTTTTTCACTTACAATGACTAATGGACTAAATGGCTAGGTTACAAGGACCCCGAAGGCTCAGAGAAGGTTGGGGACTCACTGAAACTGCTGTTGGGAGACAGATGGTAGCCTCCTTTCAAGGCCTTCCGGGGTATTCTTTAACGCGCACAGGCTATACGCGCGTATGGCTCATACGCACACGGAGGTACGGTTTAACATGCCATCCGACGGACGGTAGCCTTTCTAAGTCCCCTACTCACTCAGGACAGAAGTTTCGGGGAGATAAGTGTCAACACTGAACCTGGCGGGACTCGAACCTGGCGCGCTACCGACTGAGTCACCCCCGCCCCACAATGCGCGGGAGAGCCATACCCTGTACATATTAAATAACACGCTGGATGGTCTTAGCGGGAGGCTATCGTCTGTTTCTAACAACTATCTGGTTAGTCATCTTTTTTGAGCCCTTGGTGATTTGGTTAATTAGCCATTTTGTGCAAAAAAAGTGCCGCTCAGAGGTAAAAGAACCTTTAAAAATTTAGTTAATAAATAGTTGTTCCATTCCTGAGATTTTTCAATCAAAGAAGTAATTTCAAAAGTGATTAAAGTTCATTTGATTCTGTCACTCAAATACGTCAGTCAAACACGTCAAAATGTCGACTACGCTGCACATTAAAACTGAAGTCGCTACGCACGAGGTGTTACGCAACAGTTCCCACCCTCTCTCTGGTCGCTATGGGATACGGGAGGAAATCAGTTCACTAGTGCTCGTAACCACGGCAACTGGGTAAAAATAAACTGAACATCAGACTGTTGTTAGCAAGTCCTAGAAGCCTTATCGATACACGGCTATTGTGCAATGGAGGAATAAGAAGCCGCAGAGGAAGTTGCAGAGGAAATTTGTTGCAAGAACTTCATCTTTTACTTCTTTTCTCAAATTTTCTCTAGATTAGAAGATGAAGTTTATCGGGCTCAGTGTCTTTACAACGGAACAAGACGTAGAGGAGAAAAAATCGCCAACGGTTGGGTTGTTTTACCTCTGAGCGGCACTTTTTTGCATACCATGGGCTAAATGGCCAGGTCACATGGACCCCGAAGGCTCAGAGAAGGTTGGGGGAGGGGACCCACTGGAACAGCTGTTGGGAGACAGATGGTAGCCTCTCGTCAAGGCCATCCAGCGTGTTCTTTAACGTGCACAGGGTATGGCTCTCCCGTACACGGGGCCACGGCTTAACGTCCCATCCGACGGACGGCGGCCTTTCCAAGCCCATCGGTGTCCCCTACTGACCGTGGGCAGGGCAGGGAATTTTACGGAGATAAATCTCAACGCTGACCCAGCTGGGACTCGAACCTGGGAACTACAGATTACGAGCCTGGCGCGCTACCGACTGAGCCACCCCCGCCCCATGGCAAGGACACCTAAAGCTCAGAGAAAGTTGGGGGAGGGGACCCACTTTAACAGCTGTTGGGAGACAGATGGTAGATTTCCGTCAAGGCCATCCAGGGTGTTCTTTAACGTGCACAGGGTATGGCTCTCCTGCATACGGGGCCATGGCTTGACGTCTCATCCGACGGATGGCGGCCTTTCCAAGCCCATCGGTATCTCCTGCTTACTGAGAGCAAGGATAGGGGATAGCGGAGATAAATGGAAATTCTGGCAGAGTTTCCTAACTCTGCCAGGAATTAAAGATTACGAGCTTGGAATGTTACCTGCTTAGCCAATTCCCTCCACACACACACACATCGCGGAAAAAATATAATGATCACAATGACTCAGTACTCTTGTGGAAGAGGTCCACATTGGATAACTCTGAAGAGACTGACAGAAGCCTCCTTGTTAAAATCATGACATCAAGGCCATCCAGAGTATTTATTTTTTGGACATCCAGGATGTTCTTTTTGGCCATTCAGCGCCATTCAAGTTGTTCTTTTTGGTCATCCAGAACCATCTAAAGTATTCTCTCTTTTTTTTTTTGACATTCAGAATCATCAGGGTTCACTTTTTCGAACATCGAGGACCATCCAAAAGATTTTTTTCGACATTCAGAACCATTCAGGGTGTTTTTTTTGGTCATCCAGACACATCTGGGGTGTTCTTTTTTGGCCGTCCAGGCCCATCTGGAGCGTTCTTTTTCGACATATAGGACCATCCAGGCCCATCTGGAGCGTTCTTTTTCGACATATAGGACTATCCAGGCCCATCTGGAGCGTTCTTTTTCGACATATAGGACCATCCAGGCCCATCTGGAGCGTTCTTTTTCGACATATAGGACCATCCAGGCCCATCTGAAACGTTCTTTTTCGACATATAGGACCATCCAGGCCCATCTGGAGCGTTCTTTTTCGACATATAGGACCATTCAGGCCCATCTGGAACGTTCTTTTTCGACATATAGGACCATCCAGGCCCACCTGGAGCGTTTTTTTTTTTCGACATATAGGATCATCCAGGCCCACCTGGAGCGTTCTTTTTCGACATATAGGACCATCCAGGCCCATCTGGAGAGTTCTGTTTCGATATATAGGACCATCCAGGCCCATCTGGAGCGTTCTTTTTCGACATATAGGACCATCCAGGCCCATCTGGAACGTTCTTTTTCGACATATAGGACCATCTGGAGCGTTCTTTTTCGACATATAGGACCATCCAGGCCCATCTGGAGAGTTCTCTTTCGATATATAGGACCATCCAGGCCCATCTGGAGCGTTCTTTTTCGACATATAGGACCATCCAGGCCCATCTGGAACGTTCTTTTTCGACATATAGGACCATCCAGGCCCATCTGGAGCGTTCTTTTTCGACATATAGGACCATCCAGGTCCATCTAGAGCGTTCTTTTTTCGACATATAGGACCATCCAGAGTGTTCTTTATGAACATTCTGGCCCACCTGGGGTGTTCTTTAACCTTAACGGGTATGGCCCTCCTGAATATGTGGCCATGGCCTTTCCAAGCCAATCAATGTCTCCTACTGTACGAGGGCGGGGTAGGGGTTAACGGAGATATATCAGAATTTTGGCACATCTGCAGATTTCGAGCTAGGCTCGCTTCCGACTGAACCACCCTCGCACTAGTTTTGTCTGCGTTGCAAGACGAAGTTCGTCAAGCTCAGTGTTTTTACCACTGTAGAAGACTTAAGATAAAAAATCGCCAACTGTAAACAATTAACCAACGTATTGTTGTTTATCACTTGTGGCTGTAAGGATACTTTGAACTGGTTTCTTTACCTGTGAGATAACGTTAGCGACGTAGGAAAAATGGTGAGGTAACAAATTCTGACGCAGAACGCGTGTACACATAGAAGAGACCGTGCAAAATACAGCGGTTCGAGTGCAGAACACCATTGTCCAATTGTGGAAGAGTTTGCACAATCTTCTAATACAGATGTAGGTATTGGAATGCCGCTACTCAAACACGATAACGCTTATCTGAGTTGAATTCGGTTCCTAGATTGTTGGGGTATTTTGTGTTATGCCATTGCTATCTTTCTTACAGACTCCGGATTATGCAAAAAAATAAAATTAAAGTGATTTAGAGGACAAGCTTATTCGATCAACGACAAGCAAAAACTCAGTCGGTAGCGCGCCAGGCTCGTAATCTGCAGTTCCCAGGTTCGAGTTCCAACTGACAACATTGAGATTTATCTCCGCAAAACTACCCGCCCTGCCCACGTATGTATTAAATCGTATACTCCCGTGTGCGGGAGAGCCATACCCTGTGAACGTTATAGAACACGCTGGATGGCCTTGACGGGAGGCTACCATCTGTTTCCCAACAGCTGTTCCAGTTGGTCCCCTTCCCCAACCTTCTCTGAGTCAAGTTAGTAGGGGACACCGATGGGCTTGGAAAGGACGCCGTCCGTCGGATGGGACGTTAAGCCGTGGCCCCGTGTGCGGGAGAGCCATACCCTGTGCACGTTAAAGAACACGCTGGATGGCCTTGACGGGAGGCTACCATCTGTCTCCCAACAGCTGTTCCAGTGGGTCCCCTCCCCCAACCTTCTCTGAGCCAAGTTAGTAGGGGACACCGATGGACTTGGAAAGGACGCCGTCCGTCGGATGGGACGTTAAGACGTGGTGCCGAATGGGAGAGCCATACCATGTGCACATTAAATTACACACTGAACGGCCCAGACGGGAGGCTGCCATCTGTCTCCGAACAGCTGTTCCAGTGGGTCCTTTGGAAGTTTGTGACCTGGCCATTTAGCCCGTTGTGTGCAAAAAAGTGACGCAAAAAGGTGAAAACGGCAAAAAAGTGAAAACAACCCAACCAGCACAGGAAGTCACAGCTTAGCGTTCCATCCGACGGACGGCGGCCTTTCCAAGCCAGTCTGCTTTCCCTACTGATCGGAGACCGAATCGGATGAAACACTTTTTGCGGAGATAAATCCCAACGCTGGCCGAAGTGCAACTCGAACTTGGGAAATGCAGATTACGAGCCTGGTGCGCTACCAGTTGGGTCACTCCCGCCCCCTTGGGGCCATTATGACCTGGCCATTTAACCCATTGTGTGAAGAAAAAACAGCGAAAGTGCTGCTAAGTACCCAATTGCAATCCAATTAAAACAACT
Source organism: Ryuthela nishihirai (assembly GCA_038380435.1). Lineage (NCBI taxonomy): Eukaryota > Metazoa > Arthropoda > Arachnida > Araneae > Heptathelidae > Ryuthela > Ryuthela nishihirai. The sequence goes on along the minus strand of JAWZYU010000032.1, from coordinate 1,545,406 downwards.
TAATTTTATATCTTTAATTGGTATCGGATTGGATTGTTTTACCTCTGAGCGGCACTTTTTTGCACACCATGAGCTAAATGGCCAGGTCACATGGACCCCGAAGGCTCAGAGAAGGTTGGGGGAGGGGATTCACTAGAACAGCTGTTGGGAGACAGATGGTAGCCTCCCGTCAAGGCCATCCAGCGTGTTCTTTAACGTGCACAGGGTATGTCTCTCCAGCACACGGGGCCACGGCTTAACGTCCCATCCGACGGACGGCGGCCTTTCCAAGCCCATCGGTGTCCCCTACTGACCGTGGGCAGGGCGGGGAATTTTTGCGGAGATAAATCTCAACGCTGACCCAGCTGGGGCTCGAACCTGGGAACTACAGATTACGAGCCTGGCGCGCCTACCGACTGAGCCACCCCCGCCCCTTAATTGGTATCGGAAATCCTTCTGATAGAAATTAATTACTTTGACTAGAAAAATAATTTAAGCAACGCAATGGATGATCAATACATCTTTTCCGCTAAACAAAGCGAACTGATCATAACTGAAATCAGACTTAGTTCATTTAATGGAACTCATAAATTAATGAACGAATACTTAATTAGTATCACAGCTCTGCAGTTCTGTTTTATTTAAATATTTAATTACTGTATTCCTTACAAAACACAACCTCTGTTACAGTATAATCCGGAATTCCAAACTTCGTACAATGTCAGGTAGCAACGATTACATGCGAAATCTTTCTGTTCAACGTTCGTTGGTAATTATTACTGAGACCGATTTGCTCTCGGATGAACACAGAACAACCTTTTGTTCAATAGACGACGAATTATCCGTTTTCAGATTTGCAATACGTCTCAGATTCAACGGCTATTGTATGTTCGTCTTTTAGCAGCTTTAGAATTCAGGTGTGTCTGAGCATTATATAATCTTGGTAATTATCAATTGCTGCATAATCACCGAAACACCGAAGAATTTTCAATTTTCGTGTTATAACGAGAGGCTAACATTCAGGCTCTTTAACTATTAAAATAAGCTTTTTCGTATTTTAAAAATGTGATAGTAGATAAAGACCTCTATTAAATATATGTATATCAATATCTCGATTTTCAACAATATTCGTTCAGTATTTAATGAGTTATGGAAGTTTGAATAATATTTAACAGTAACGATGTCAGTCACAAAAATTGACTTCATAAGTTAATTAAAATTTAGTTAATAAGTATTGTATTAAGTGTTTAATAAAATAAAGTGTGTATTTTTTTAAGATCCAGTTATAGCCAAAGCTTACCATGATAGGTTACTTAGTCATTATGACAGTCATGGTTTGCTTACTACTGAAGTTGAGGAAGAATGGGATCATTTTAAACAGGCTTTTTTGGACACTAACAGTACTCTTTTAGGAAAAAAGGAGCAGAAGAGACAGAATTATCTGAGTGATAAGGCACTTGAGTTTATTTCGGAAAGAAAGAACTGCAGGAATGTCCTTAATCAATACCCTACTAGTCATAATAGAAAGCATTACAGAGAACTTAATAAACGTGTAAAAGATCAGTTAGCTGCTGATAAGAATCTTTGGCTTGATGGTTTGGCTGACAAAGCCGAGGAAGCAGTTAGACAGCACAACAGCAGAGAGCTGTACCAGATAGTTAACGTTTTGTGTGGTAGAAAACGGACAGGCATACAGGGATTGAAGGATAAACAAGGTAAGGTTATAGAAGGTGAGGATTCTGTCATGGCTAGGTGGGCTGAGCATTTCAGTGATGTTCTAAACAATGTAGTTAGCTCTACTCCCATTGTCTGCAATGATGATAGATGCATTGGTGGCTTTAATGTTGGCCCTATAACACAATCAGAAGTTATTTTGGCTGTTTCTAAACTTAAACTACATAAATCCCCAGGGGTAGATGAAATTACTACGGAAATGCTTAGAGCTGGGAATGTTTCTGTTACTACTTGGATGACTGAAATTCTGAATATCTTTTATGATAAAGGCATGGTTCCTAAGGATTTTACCAGAGTTATTGTTATCCCTATTTTCAAAAAAGGTGATCGCAGTTCTTGTGATAACTATAGGGGTATCAGCCTACTCTATGTTCCAGGTAAAGTTCTTTCCGTGATTGTGCTTAATATAATTAAGAATCTGGTTGACAATCAATTGCGTGATGAGCAATGTGGATTCAGAAGTGGTAGGGGATGTGTGGATCAGATATTTTCACTTAGGCAGATTCTTGAGAAATGTTTAGAGTTTCAGAAACCTTTGGTTGCTAGCTTTGTTGATTTCAAAAAGGCTTTCGACTCTGTTGATCGGCATAATTTGTGGTTGATTGTGAGATCATATGGTATACCTGACAAGTTAGTTAACATAATGAAAGCTCTCTATAATAACACTGAGTCGTGTGTGAGAGTTGGTACGGCTTGTAGCAATTGGTTTAGCATTACTTCTGGTGTTTGACAAGGGTGCATTTTGTCTCCTTTTTTCTTTAGCTTGGTTATTGATTATGTTATGCGAAATTCACTTCAAGGGAGAGATTTTGACCTTAAATGGGCTGGGGATATGAAAATTTCTGATTTAGATTATGCTGATGATTTAGCCCTTTTGGCAAATGATATTGATGAGATGAACTCTTTCATTCGAGCTGTTGATGAGACTGGTAGTAGAGTAGGTTTGGTTATAAACAGAGAGAAAACTAAAGTGATGAAAATTGGTCAGGCAGGCTGTGATTCAGTTAATCTGAATGGTTGCAGTCTTGAGCAGGTGTCACAGTTTAATTATCTTGGGAGCTATGTAACAGATAATGGTGATGTGCGGCATGAGATTAACAGACGAATAGGGATTGCTGCAGGGACTTTTAACAATCTATGGAGAGTGTGGAGAAATAGGCGTATACACCTAAAGACTAAAATTAGACTGTATAATAGTTTGGTTCTTTCTAGGGTTAGTTATGGTAGTGAAACTTGGACACTTTGTAAACAAGATAACAGGAAACTAGATGCTTTTGATTCCAGATGCTTACGCAGTATCTTGGGCATTAGGTGGTTCAACTTTGTAACTAATGATGAGGTTAGGCAAAGGAAGAGTGCAACCTCCTTTAAGCAGCATATTGTGCAGAGAGAGACTCCGTTGGTTTGGCCATTTTGCCCGTATGAATAATTATAGATTGGCGAATAGGGTTATGAACAGTGTGCCTAAAGGCCTCAGAAAGAAGGGGAGACCTAGGATGCGGTGGGCAGACAATGTCAAACAGGACCTTGTTAGAATTGGTGTGCAGTGGCCAGATGCAGTAGATGTAGCTCAGGATAGACTTGCTTGGAGAACTAAATTGCACGGTCTGGTTGGACCTCCGTAGCCCATGGCTGCTTGAGGATGATGATGATGGAACGAATTCTTTCATTATTCGTCACTTTTGTGTAAATTTCCTAAGACTTATTGTTAAATATTCAAACTTCCATAACTCATTAAATACCGAATGAATATTGTTGAAAAAATTGAAATATTTTTGTTTATGGATCTTTATCTGCTATAACATTTCTCAAAACAAAAAAGTTATAAAGCTTCATCGTTAACTTCCCATTGGCATTACATAGGGTTGTTCTTTTCTCTATGGAAACCAGTGTATTTAAATTTTGAATTTAAAACAATATTTTCTCAGTATTTAAAGAATTACGGTAGCAGGAATATTTAACAATAAAAGAAACTTGTTTTATAAAAGTCGTTCATAATTTTCTAATATTGAAATAATCATTATTAAAAGTATAAAATCGTATATTTATTTCAGTAAATGTTTTAAATGTTTTAATCTGAGGTACGCTTGGCTACTGATCTAAGGGATCTGGGTTCGAGCCCCGGGTAAGGCATGGATGTGTGTGTTGTTTTTCTGCTGAGGTCCTGCCATCCTCACAGACCTTCCACTATGGCATATAAACTGATAGGCTCCTGTCAGACCTCTGTGGCAAGCAGCTACTTGAGGGGGTATTTTATTTATTTTATTTTAAATTCTTATAATGCGTTACTTTTGTGAAATATTCTAGTTGTGAAATATTCTAGTTTTAATAACTCTTTAAACACCGAACGAATATTGTTGAAAATCAAATTTTAAATAGATTTGATTACGATCTTCAATTTATCTTCAGTCACATTTTTTCATTAACCGCGTATTTTAGAAGTTATAGAGCTTCGAAATTCGATTCCTATTGACATACCATGGAAATTATCGAACCCTTCGGTACAGCAGTGTATGATTCTCTATAACAAACCCTAATGATATAGGGGATCAGATATCTTAAAGGTATTAACATCTTTTGGGAAATATTCTTTTCCATGCTCCGTTCTATTTACTTACTTATTTGTAAGTATAAAAGTACTTTAGAATGCTGCAAACGTTCGCTGGATGGGGCGGGGGTGGCTCAGTCGGTAGCGCGCCAGGCTCGTAATCTGTAGTTCCCAGGTTCGAGTCCCATCTGGGTCAGCGTTGAGATTTATCTCCGCAAAAATTCCCCGCCCTGCCCACGGTCAGTAGGGACACCGATGGGCTTGGAAAGGCCGCCGTCCGTCGGATGGGACGTTAAGCCGTGGCCCCGTGTGCGGGAGAGCCATACCCTGTGCACGTTAAAGAACACGCTGGATGGCCTTGACGGGAGGCTATCATCTGTCTCCCAACAGCTGTTCCAGTGGGTCCCCTCCCCCCACCTTCTCTGAGCCTTCGGGGTCCATGTGACCTGGCCATTTAGCCCATGGTGTGCAAAAAAGTGCCGCTCAGAGGTAAAACAACCCAACCCAAACGTTCGCTGGATGGCCTTGACACGAGGCTTCCATCTGTCCCCTAACGACTGTCCAGTGAGCCCCCCCTTCAACGCATTGCTCTAGATCCTTATAGCCTGGGCATTTAGCCCACTGTGTGTAAAAACAACATCAGTTGTAAATCAGCCTAACCTATAAAAATCCCAGGGGTTGAATGGTTGGCGTAGTCATTTACTTATCAAAGGAACTTTATGCTTATCTGAAAATCGAACAAAATATTTCTTGTGTTTCGGCTGAAGTCTTTGACTTTCTCAAAGATCTTTTTCGACAAGCACTTGACAGATCACTGTAGCAAGCAGTTGCTTGAGAATGTGATTATTCTAATTCTTCACAAATATTCCACTTTAGAGTTAAGAGTTTTCACTTCTAACTAATAATTATCCATCTTCAGAGCTAATAATTCTCACTTTTCTGACTAATAATTATCCACCTTCAGAGATAATAGCTCTCACTTTTGTAACTAATAATTATCCATATTCTGAGATAATAATTCTCATTTTTCGAACTAATAATTATCCATCTGCAGAGCAAATAATTCTCATTTTTCTATCTAATAATTATCCATTTCAAAGCTAAAAAATTCTCACTTTTCCACCTGATAATCATCAACCTTCAGAGCTAATAGTTCTCAATTTCGTAACTAATAATTATCCATCTTCAGAGATAATAATTCTCACTTTTTGAACAAATAATTATCCAAGAAATAATTTTGTGAAAAAAAAAAATTGTCCGATGAATGGATTTGAATCCATTCCTTGGCGAATCTCTTTTTGTACAAATTATTTCTTGAATTATAAACAGGAAATCTGTTAATTTATTATTGTTTAATAACTATCCATCTTCATGGCTATTAGTGCTCACTTTTCAAATAATTATCCAACTTCAGAGCTAATAATTCTCATTCTTCTAACTAATAATTATCCGTCTTCAGAGATAATAATTCTCACTTTTCGAACTAATAATTATCCATTTTTCAGAGCTATTAGTTCTCACATTTCTAACTAATAATTATCCATCTTCATAGATAATAATTCTCACTTTTCGAACAAATAATTATCCATCTTTAGAGCTAATAGTTCCAACTAATAACTATTCATCTTTTCAACGCTAATAGCTCTCACTTTTCTAATAATTATCCATCTTCAGCGCTAATAGTTCTCACTTTCCCAACTAATAATTGTCTACTTTCAGATCTAACAGGCTGTATAGAAAAACCAATCTCGCTCCGCTATTTTCGCTCGAATATCTCAAATAAAAGCATTTCTTCTCCCCTTTTGAACTCTACAACAAAACGGGACGACCGCAGAAAACTAATTTTAATTAGAAAAATCCCATTTTCCTCCTGCTCTGAGAATCCTTATCTACACCCGCAGCGCGAGCAAGCATGATCCCCGGAGGCATTTTAACCTTTATCTTTCCCCTCGTGCAGTTTAAAGGCCACGGTGGTAATTATTTTCTCTTTTTCAGATATTCTTCTCTGGCTCTCTCTGCATGTCATTGCGGGTAGACATTTTTCCCCACCGATAAATGCGGAACGTATACGGAAAATAACGACTCTACTTGCAACTCTGGACTGGTCGGCCGCCGGGCGCTAATTCTGCCACGACTCCAGACGGATCGATTCGGCCTAGACCGACGACTTTGACTACCCCCTTCTTTCTCCCCCCCCCACCTTTCAAGCGACGGGAAAGTAGAGGAAATATGCAAGGAGTGGATTAAGGGACCGGGCACAAAGTAAAACAGACGCAGATTTCACGTTTTCCCTCGCTAATCAAGTCCGCTTCCACAATTGGGACTTGACCTTGTTACAGAAAAAGGTTGCAGAGTAGAATGGAGTTAAGAAACTTAATTTGCTTTCCCCTTTGGTAATTGTAGAGAGATAATCCAGGTTTAGTAGTGTAATGCTTAAGTACTTCACGCACCAGCTAGGATGGCGTTATGGGTTGTATTTTGTGTTAAATACAATGGATTGGATTGTTTTACTTCTGAGTGGCACTTTTTTGCACACCATGGGCTAAATGGCCAGGTCACAAGGACCCCGAAGGCTCAGAGAAGGTTGGGGGAGGGGACCCACTGGAACAGCTGTTGGGAGACAGATGGTAGCCTCCCGTCAAGGCCATCCAGCGTGTTCTTTAACGTGCGCAGGGTATGGCTCTCCTGCACACGGGGCCACGGCTTAACGTCCCATCCGACGGACGGCGGCATTTTCAAGCCCATCGGTGTCACCTACTGACCGTGGGCAAGGCGGGGAAATTTTGTAAATGCAATGGATACATGGTACAACGGTTTCCCAAAAAGGAGAAGTTTAGAAAATTGGAGACTTTTTTTTTAGTAGGAATAAATAGAATATCGCATATTAAATGGATTTTCATAGTTTCCGGGTCAGGAAACTTTGTCTCCCAAACCTTAAAGTACTTAAAAACATTGAAATAATTAAGTCCTGAAGAAAAAAGAAACAGTTTCACGTTATTTCAATAAAAATCACATTCAGAGATCGGTAATTTCATCGATATGATTTTTAATGAAAAATATGTCTAAAGATAGATTTGATTGAAATCTTTAATTTAAATATCGATTTTAAATAACATTTTTTAAATAATCAAAGAGTTATGAAAGCTGGAATTTAAAAAAAAAATAAATACCCCTTCAAGCAGTTGCTTGCCATGGATAGCAAAAAAAAAGACCACAAAAATTAATTAAAACAGATTAAAAAATCATAATTGATTCTAATAATTATTCATGTTTTATCAATGATGATTTCGGAGTCTTGCTTTGATTAAATTTTGTGGTCAATTTTTTGTAGCCTTTGAATAAAAATAATAAATATCCCCTGAAGCAGTCGCTTGCCACAGAAGTCTGACAGAGCCTGTCAGTTTATATGCCAGAGTAGAAGGTCTGAAAGACTGGACCTCAGCAGAAAAACAAGACAAACATCCATGCCTTTCCCAGGGCTTGAACTTGGTCCCTTATACAAGTAAGGAAGTGCGCTAACCACTCGGCACAATACTGAACAAATTTTGTTTGAAAAACAAGTACATCAGTGGTTCTCACCTTTTATGCTTCACGTAAATATAATAAATAAATACCCCCTCAAGCAGCTGCTTGCCACAGAAGTCTGACAGAGCCTGTCAGTTTATATGCCAGAGTAGAAGGTCTGAAAGACTGGACCTCAGCAGAAAAACAAGACAAACATCCTTTCCCAGGGCTTGAACTTACCTTTCCATAGGCTTACCTTTCCCAGGGCTTGAACTTGGTCCCTTATACAAGTAAGGAAGTGCGCTAACCACTCGGCACAATACTGAACAAATTTTGTTTGAAAAACAGTAGATCAGCGGTTCTCACCTTTTATGCTTCACGTAAATATAATAAATAAATACCCCCTCAAGCAGCTGCTTGCCACAGAGGTCTGACACGAGCCTGTCAGTTTATATGCCACAGTAGAAGATCTGAGAGGATGGCAGGACCTCAGCAGAAAAACGACACAAACATCCATGCCTTACCCGGGACTCGAACCCAGGTCCCGTAGATCAGTAGCCAAGCGCGCTAACCACTCGGCTACGGGACGGCTTTATGCTTCACGTACCCCCTGGAAATTTGTATGTAACTGGCGTACCCCTTGTATAGATAGATAAAACTATAGTTATAGTATAACATTGGAAATTTTCTCTTTGTTACTAGATCTAGCAACTTTTGAGCTCTCATGGCGTACCCCAAAAAATTTTACCGCGTACCCCACGTTGGGAAGCCCAAGAGTTGAGTATCTCTAGATTTCATTGGGACATTTCAGAATGGTATTCGCTTTTGAACAGGTCTTGTTTAATATTCTCGCATTTAAGGCATTAGCAGAGAGGTATTATATATACTTAGTAAGTAAATCGTCGTCGGTTACATATACTTTAATTAGTCGGTTACATATACTTAGTAAGTAAATTCTTTAATGCTTTGGGGTGGGGTGGCTCAGTCGGTAGCGCGCCAGGCTCGTAATCTGCAGTTCCCAGGTTCGAGTCCCAGCTGGGTCAGCGTTGAGATTTATCTCCGCAAAATTCCCCGCCCTGCCCACGGTCAGTAGGGGACACCGATGGGCTTGGAAAGGCCGCCGTCCGTCGGATGGGACGTTAAGACGTGGCCCTGTGTAAATGAGAGTCATACCCTGCGCATGTTAAAGAACACGCTGGATGGCCTTGACGGGAGGCTACCATCTGTCTCCCAACAGCTGTTCCAGTGGGTCCCCTCCCCCAACCTTCTCTGAGCCTTCGGGGTCCATGTGACCTGGCCATTTAGCCCAAGGTGTGCAAAAAGTGCCGCTCAGAGGTAAAACAACCCAACCTCTGAACGGCACTTTCTTTTACGCTGAACGGCCAGTTAACAAAAATCCCCAAGGGCTGAAAGATGCATTGGGAAAGGGGATCCACTGGACACTTGTCGAGGGTCAGAAACCTCCAGTCACGCAGCGTGTTCTTTGACGTGTACCGAATATGACTCTCCCTTACACGGCAAGTCACAAGGACCCACAAGAACTGAATGACACATCGGGAAGGGGGTGGGTTGTTTTACTTTTGAATGGATATTTTTGCACACAATGGGCTAAATTGGTCAGGTCACAAGTACCCCGATGCGTCAGAGAATGTTGGGGGAGGGGACCCATTTGAACAGCTGTTGGGAGACAGATGGTAGCCTCCCATCAAGGCCACCTGGTATGTTTTTTAACGTGCACAGTGTATGGCTCTGCGGTACACGGGGTCATGACTTTACGTCCCATCCGAAGGACGGCGGCCTTTCTAAGCGGGGAGTTTTGCGAAGATAAATCTCAACGCCAACCCACCTGGCGCTCGAACCTGAGAAGTGCAGACTACAAGCCTGGCGCGCTACCGACTGACACCCCCATTGGGAAAAGGGATCCACTGGACACTTGTCAAGGGACAGAAACCTTCCGTCCTGATCACCCAGTGTGTTCTTTAATATATGCCGCATACTGCAGGTCACAAGGACCCACAAGAAGCACCGGGAAAGGGGATCCACTGGCCATTTGTCAAGCGACAGAAACTTTCCGTCCTAGTCACCCAGTGTGTTCTTTAATATATTCCGCATACGGCAGGTCACAAGGACCCACAAGAAGCACCGGGAAAGGGGAACTACTGGCCATTTGTCAAGCGACAGAAACTTCCGTCCTAGTCACCCAGTGTGTTCTTTAATATATTCCGCATACTGCAGGTGACAAGGACCCCCTAGAAGCACCTGGAAAGGGGATCCACTGGCCATTTGTCAAACGACAGAAACCTTCTGTCCTGGTCACTCAGTGTGTACTTTAATATATTCCGCATACGGCAGGTCACAAGGACCCCCTAGAAGCACTGGGAAAGCGGACCCACTGGCCATTTGTCAAGGGACAGAAACCTTCCGTCCTGGTCACCCAGTGTGTTCTTTAATATATTCCGCATACGGCAGGTCACAAGGATCCCCTAGAAGCACCGGGAAAGGGGATCCACTGGCCATTTGTCAAGGGACAGAAACCTTCCATCCTGGTCACCCAGTGTGTTCTTTAATATATTCCGCATACGGCAGGTCACAAGGACCCCCTAGAAGCACCGGAAAAGGGGATCTACTGGCCATTTGTCAAGCGACAGAAACCTTCCGCCCTGGTCACCCAGTGTGTTCTTTAATATATTCCGCATACGGCAGGTCACAAGGATCCCCTAGATGCACCTGGAAAGGGGATCCACTGGCCATTTGTCAAGGGACAGAAACCTTCCGTCCTGGCCACCCAGTGTGTTCTTTAATATATTCCGCATACGGCAGGTCACAAGGACCCCCTAGAAGCACTAGAAAAGGGGATCCACTGGCCATTTGTCAAGCGACAGAAACCTTCCGTCCTAGTCACCCAGTGTGTTCTTTAACGTGCACACAGTATGACTCTCTCTCGCATAGTTTCCACGCCACATCCAATGGACGGTTACCGTTTTTACTCATCGGTGTGTTTGTTAATCTTTTGCAAATTTGTGAGAAATAAACTCTAGAATCAGATAATTTTATCCCTTTCCATTCAATGTTTAATTCAACATTTACACTTAGTACAACAGTAATCCGCATCTACGAAGCAACGATAGCCAACGTTTTCAGAAACTACGAATTAGTTACAAAAATTCGATAAACTAATGCTACCTTTGTTTTAATCCTCTTTCCATTCCCATATTAAAAAGGATACTTCGGCTTGAATTACATTAGTTTGTTTGATTTCATGTTTCGAATGATTAAAATTCAGTATCGTATTTAAATGTCGTTCAGAGAACTCTTGATTCTTGTATTTGCATGAATATTCAAAAGGTGGTTGTACATTTGTTCACTGATGTCAAAAGTTTTGTTCTTAAAAGCTGCGATTATTATTTCTTCATCCTGTGGGAATTATTCTTGTTACAGTAATTTATAAACATCTTTTATTCTGAATACTTTTGAATGATTTTATGAAAAAAGTTTCAGTATCGAAATACAAAACTAATTTTCGAAACTTAATCTGGCCGATTATTATGAAAATACATTTTGAAAACTTTCCTAAAGATTAATATTTTATTTTAGTAAGTTCAAATTAATTTTGCTCATTTATTTCTATCATCCAGGTAACTATTATTTATTTCTGCTCTCTCTTGATATTCTCGTGAAAAAGGGACACCGATGGGCTTGAAAAGGCCGCCGCCGTGGGATTTGGATTGTTTTACCTCTGAGCGGCACTTTTTTTGCACACCATGGGCTAAATGGCCAGGTCACATGGAACCCGAAGGCTCAGAGAAGGTTGGGGGAGGGGACCAACTGGAACAACTGTTGGGAGACAGATGGTAGCCTCCCATCAAGGCCATCCAGCGTGTTCTTTAACGTGCACTCCCGCACACGGGGCCACGGCTTAACGTCCCATCCGACGGACGGCGGCCTTTCCAACCCATCGGTGTCCCCTACTTACCGTGGGCAGGGCGGGGAGTTTGCGAAGATAAATCTCAACGCTGCGGACTCGAACCTGGGAACTGCAGATTAGAGCCTGGCGCGCTACCGACTGAGCCCCCCCCCCCCCACCACCGCCACAGGAACATGATTGCTCCATTTTTGATTTTTGATGACTGATATGAATAAAAAAACTACTTGCGATAACGGAAAAAAAAAGACCTGATTTGATAATCCAATGATGATATTCAATTTAAAAGAAAAAAAAAATGCATTGGGATAAAGTCACAAATTTAAAAAACTTACCCGATATGGAAGAAGGGATCTTTTTCTCTGACGAAGTGGAATATATGTTTAAAAATTTACTGAAGTGTTAAGTAGAGATATAAAAGAGAAAAATTAACTCAAAAGGATTTGCAAAATTAGATTTAGGTAAATTTTCATCTGATATTTGGTAAGGCATATTTTTCCAAAGGTTATAGGCTTTTTTTTTTTCCACAGTGTATTTTTTCAGTTAATTATTAGTCATTAATAAATCGTTAGACTGATTTCTTCTACTGCAAACAAAACTTGGGCTTAAGCCTATGGAAAATCTAAAGTGACCAACATAATGTATAATTGCTATGTATTCTTAGAAGAGAGAGCCAGGCTTCCGATGTAGAAGCTATATAACCGGCTTCCTGCATATAGCAACGGTCTCTAAATGGTCCAAGGTGGAAATCAGCTTAATGAGTGGGGTCTGTCTGGAGCAATCAGGGCAGATTAAACTGCAGATTAATTTAAAGTCGTTGAGCTAATGTGTTTGAGCCCAGGGGCTTGTGCCGGTGCTCCAAGGAGCCAAGGAATTGGAGAATGACTGAAACTGAACAGCAGCCAGGCTATCGGCAAAGTCGTCCTGGTGTTGAGTGCATTGACCGGGAGCTGTTGGAGTACGAAGTTAGAATGCTCACGTGGATTTCTTCCCTTAGAAGGGCGAAGGCTGGGTTGGGTTGTTTTACCTCTGAGCGGCGCTTTTTTGCACACCATGGGCTAAATGGCCAGGTCACATGGACCCCGAAGGCTCAGAGAAGGTTGGGGGAGGGGCCCCACTGGAACAGCTGTTGGGAGACAGATGGTAGCCTCGCGTCAAGGCCATCCAGCGTGTTCTTTAACGTGCACAGGGTATGGCTCTCCCGCACACGTGGCCACGGCTTAACGTCCCATCCGACGGACGGAGGCCTTTCCAAGCCCATCGGTGTCCCCTACTGGCCGTGGGCAGGGCGGGGAATTTTGCGGAGATAAATCTCAACGCTGACCCAGCTGGGATTCGAACCTGGGAACTACAGATTACGAGCCTGGCGCGCTACCGACTGAGCCAACCCCGCCCCAACAGCTAGATGACTCGGAACTTTATTATATCAAAGGCTTGCTCATGGACAGATAGGACTTCAAAGAACTGTGCTGCGAAGGCTTTGCATTCAAGAATTGCAATCTTTATGAAAAATTAACTTCATCTGTAATGTAATGGTAATCGGTAATGTAATTCTTAAACGAATATTCAAGAATTGCATTTTTTTTATACAAAGTAAAAACCATATATAATAGTTTTCTTCCGTATCCATTAAAGAATCCCAGTTTTCGCAAAATATAATCTTTTTTTTCTCCTTTACATCCGTTGAAGAATTAATTCTTCATAAAAACTTCTAGTTTCTTCTCATATCCATTATAGAATTGCACTTCATAAAACTAAAAATTAGCGTATCTACTTCCCTTTTATACAGAACTTAAGTTCTTTAGTGGTAAAAAAGTCTCTTAAGACTTTTTTACCACTTAAAGAGCTATACTTCAGTTACTGTTCAGATTTAATACCAATTACATCTACCCACCCATAACCATTTATGAATCGCATTTTTCTCAAACATTTATATTTTCCCTCCCATAACCATTTATGAATCGCATTTTTCTCAAACATTACAAAATCGCATCTTATATTTTCCCTCCCATAACCATTTATGAATCGCATTTTTCTCACACATTACAAAATCGCATCTTATGTTTTCCCTCCCATAATCATTTATGAATCGCATTTTTCTCAAACATTATAAAATCGCATCTTATATTTTCCCTCCCATAACCATTTATGAATCGCATTTTTCTCAAACATTACAAAATCGCATCTTATATTTTCCCTCCCATAATCATTTATGAATCGCATTTTTCTCAAACATTACAAAATCGCATCTTATAGTTTCTCTCCCATAACCATTCATGAATCGCATTTTTCTCAAACCTTACAAAAGCGCATCTTATATTTTCCCTCCCATAACCATTTATGAATCGCATTTTTCTCAAATAGTACAAAAGCGCATCTTATATTTTCCCTCCCATAACCATTAATTAATCGCATTTTTCTCAAATAGTACAAAAGCGCATCTTATATTTTCTCTCCCATAACCATTAATTAATCGCATTTTTCTCAAATAGTACAAAAGCGCATCTTATATTTTCTCTCCCATAACCATTTATGAATCGCATTTTTCTCAAATAGTACAAAAGCGCATCTTATATTTTCCCTCCCATAACCATTAATTAATCGCATTTTTCTCAAATAGTACAAAAGCGCATCTTATATTTTCTCTCCCATAACCATTAATTAATCGCATTTTTCTCAAATAGTACAAAAGCGCATCTTATATTTTCTCTCCCATAACCATTTATGAATCGCATTTTTCTCAAATAGTACAAAAGCGCATCTTATATTTTCCCTCCCATAACCATTTATGAATCGCATTTTTCTCAAATAGTACAAAAGCGCATCTTATATTTTCCCTCCCATAACCATTTATGAATCGCATTTTTCTCAAATAGTACAAAAGCGCATCTTATATTTTCCCTCCCATAACCATTTATGAATCGCATTTTTCTCAAACATTACAAAATCGCATCATATATTTTCCCTCTCATAACCATTTAGGAATCGCAGTTTTCGCAAAGACTGTCCTTCGAAGACTTTTCCTAACCGAATTTACAAAGATGCTCAGCCATCAGGGAAACTGTGCTGAGAAAACTACATTTCAGGGTATTTAAATGAAACATTTACAAATGCCAAAATATCTAGTTTTTTAGTTGATAACACCAATTTGTGCATCAAAATGTTTTGCTATCATATTTTTACTTAGAAACTAATGGTCTTCACAACAATTTCAATATATATAAAAAAGTGGAAAAATAAACACATTCCAAAGGAGCTATTAAAGTAGGTAATATAAATAAATTAGTGCCTTACCTGATTATATATCGAAAAAAGGTCAAGAAATCGTCAAGAAAATGTGGAATTGACTTACCTAGAAAACAAAGAGAAATGTAGTTGTTTAGTATTTTGTATACAAACAGATGATAAAAATAACATAAAAGGAAAATAAATACACATTCAAATTCAAACAAAACACATACGATTATACATTTTGATGGAGTTATAAATTCAGCAGTTCTATTCTAGAGCTCTCTTCGCTATTCTCGTGGGAAAGTTGCTTAGTTTTACCACTAAGCGGCCTTATCTCCACAAAACTCCCCGCCTTACCCACGGTCAGTAGAGGACACCGATGGGTTTGGAAGACCGCCGTCCGTCGAATGAGAGGTTAAGCTATGATCCGGGTGCGGGAGAGCGATACCTTGTGAGCGTTAAAGAACACGCTGGATGGGTTGGGTTGTTTTATCTCTGAGCGGCACTTTTTTGCACACCATGGGCTAAATGGCCAGGTCACATGGACCCCGAAGGCTCAGAGAAGGTTGGGGAGGGGACCCACTGGAACAGCTGTTGGGAGACAGATGGTAGCCTCCCGTCAAGGCCATCCAGCGTGTTCCTTAACGTGCACAGGGTATGGCTCTCCCGCACACGGGGCCACGGCTTAACGTCCCATCCGTCGGACGGCGGCCTTTCCAAGCCCATCGGTGTCCCCTACTGACCGTGGGCACGGCGGGGAATTTTGCGGAGATAAATCTCGACGCTGACCCAGCTGGGACTCGAACCTGGCAACTACAGATTACGAGCCTGGCGCGCTACCGACTGAGCCACCCCCGCCCCTCATCAGCTGTTTCAGTGGGTCTCCTCTCCCAACCTTCTCTGAGTCCTTGTGACCTGGCCAGTTAGCCCACTGTGTGAAAAAAGTGCCGCCAGAGGTAAAAGAAACCAACTCTCTAAGCCGCACTTTTTTTAACACAATGGGCTAAATGATAAGGTTACAAGGGTTGGGTTGGGTTGTTTTACCTCTGAGCGGCACTTTTTTGCACACCATGGGCTAAATGGCCAGGTCACATGGACCCCGAAGGCTCAGAGAAGGTTGGGGGAGGGGACCCACTGGAACAGCTGTTGGGAGACAGATGGTAGCCTCCCGTCAAGGCCATCCAGCGTGTTCTTTAACGTGCACAGGGTATGGCTCTCCCGCACACGGGGCCACGGCTTAACGTCCCATCCGACGGACGGCGGCCTTTCCAAGCCCATCGGTGTCCCCTACTGACCGTGGGCAGGGCGGGGAATTTTGCGGAGATAAATCTCAACGCTGACCCAGCTGGGACTCTAACCTGGGAACTACAGATTACGAGCCTGGCGCGCTACCGACTGAGCCACCCCCGCCCCAGGTTACAAGGACTCACAGCTCAGTGTAGGTTGGTGGAAGGGGTCCAACTGGATAGCTGTTGGGGAAACAGATGATAGTCTCTCGTCAAGGCCATCCAGCGTGATTTTAACGTGCACAGATATTGGCTCTTCCACACGCGGGGCCACGGCATAACGCCCCATTCAAAGGACGGCAGCCTTTCCAAATCCATTGGTGTCCCTATTGACAGACGCAGGGCACAGAGTTTTGTGGTGATAAATCTTAACGCTGGCCCAGGTGGGATTCGAACCTATGAATTGCAGATTACGACCTTTTGTTAGATGTGGAATTCTTTGTTGTGGGCTGGACAAACACACTCTAAAGCGTATAACCTACATTTTGCCTATTTTTGAACATATAGTTTTGAACTTACGCTAGCATTTCATATGAATGAGAATCGAACCAGAAGTTACGTAATTTTTTGAATAAGCTTTATGTTGAACAATGGGTTGTTTTACCTCTGAGCGGCACTTTTTTGCACACCATGGGCTAAATGGCCAGGGTTGGGTTGTTTTACCTCTGAGAGGCACTTTTTTGCACACTATGGGCTAAATGGCCAGGTCACATGGACCCCGAAGGCTCAGAGAAGGTTGGAGGAGGGGACCCACTGGAACAGCTGTTGGGAGACAGATGGTAGCCTCCCGTCAAGGCCATCCAGCGTGTTCTTTAACGTGCACAGGGTATGGCTCTTCCGCACACGGGACCACGGCTTAACGTCCCATCCGACGGACGGTGGCATTTCCAAGCCCATCGGTGTCCCCTACTGACCGTGGGCAGGGCGGGGAATTTGCGGAGATAAATCTCAACGCTGACCCAGCTGGGACTCGAACCTGGGAAGGCCTGGCGCGCTACCGACTTAGCCACCCCCGCCCCGTTGAACAATGTGAGGGAATAAAGATTTTAATGAAATATTTTGAAATCACGAGAATTAAAGTCGTCAAGGCTGATAAAGGGGGGCGGGGGTGGCTCAGACGATAACGCGCCAGGCTTGTAATTGCAGTTCCCAGGTTTGAGTGTTGAGATTCACTCCATAAAACTCCCCGCCCTGCCCGTCATTACCACTGGACCCTAATTGGCTTGGAAAGGCTGTCGTCCTTCGAATGAGACGTAAATTCGTGGGCCTGTGTCCACACACAATTCAGTGGGGAAAGTCATTCTCTGTTAAGGTGAAAGAACACGCTGGATGGCTTGACCGAGGACTATTATCTTCCCTTAACAGCTGTCCAGTGGGTTCCATCTACTCAACGTCTGTGAGACCTCGGGGTCTTTATGACCGGGCCATTTAGTCCATTTTATACAAAAAATAGTGACGCGCAGAGGTAGAACAACCCAACCCAAGGATATAAACAAAACACAGTATCAACGACATTAGTTGGTTGTTTGGAGTTTTATGTTGCTCTCATATATTTATTTAAAACAATTGCACTCTTTATAAAAGTTATAAAAAGCATCTTATGTACGTTTATTCATAACGATACAAAAATACACTCTATATAAAAAAAGTTACACCTGTATCTACATTTTTTTCTTTTATATACATTCCAGAATTGCAGTTTTCCGCGAAGAATAAAAACCTTGTCTCATATTTTCCTTTTCTCGTGGCTATCATTTGATTGATGATGTTATATTTTAACTTTGATATTCAAGAATTGCACTTTGTATGATCTCATATCCATTCAAGAATTACATTCTTTATAAAAATATAAGTTATATTCATTCCAGAACTTCACTTTTCACAAAAAGGTAAAAACCTTTTTTCACTCGTATTCTTTCAAGAATTGCAATTTCATAAAAAGTAAAAAATTAGTAGAAAAGTCATATTTATTCCAGAATTACACTCTTCATAAAAAAAAAGAAATAAAAGTGAAGAAGTTATATCTATTCCAAAAATGTAATTTTTATAAAAAGCAAAGTTGTTATATTGCTTTCTTTCTTATCGAGGCAAAAATTACCATCTTTACAAAAAGTAATAAAAAATATCATTTTCAGAATTGTAAATGGTAAAATTTTTATATATATTTTTTTTCGTATCCATTCAAGAATTGTAATCTTTACGAAAAATTAAATATCGAATTTTATATTTTTCTCTCTTATTCACTGAAGAATTACATTCTTTATTACAAAATAGCATCTTATATTTTTTCTCATAAAAACCTAAAACTTCTAAGTTTCTTCTCATATCCATTCTGGAACTACACTTCATAAAACTAAAAATTCATATGTCTACTTCCCTTTTATACAAAATATTCACCACATAAAGAGCTATAGTTCAGTTACTGTTCAGATTTACTACAAATTACATCTTATATTTTCTCTCCCATAACCATTTATGAATCGCATTTTTCTCCAATAGTACAAAGTCGCATCTTATATTTTCTCTCCCATAACCATTTATGAATCGCATTTTTCTCAAATAGTACAAAGTCGCATCTTATATTTTCTCTCCCATAACCATTTATGAATCGCATTTTTCTCAAATAGTACAAAAGCGCATCTTACATTTTCTCTCCCATAACCATTTATGAATCGCATTTTTCTCCAATAGTACAAAGTCGCATCTTATATTTTCTCTCCCATAACCATTTATGAATCGCATTTTTCTCCAATAGTACAAAGTCGCATCTTATATTTTCTCTCCCATAACCATTTATGAATCGCATTTTTCTCAAATAGTACAAAAGCGCATCTTACATTTTCCCTCTCATAACCATTTATGAATCGCATTTTGCTCCAATAGTAAAAAGTCGCATCTTATATTTTCCCTCTCATAACGATTTATGAATCGCATTTTTCTCAAATAGTAAAAAGTCGCATCTTATATTTTCCCTCTCATAACCATTTATGAATCGCATTTTGCTCCAATAGTAAAAAGTCGCATCTTATAATCTCCCTTTCATAACCATTTTTGAATCGCATTCTCTCATAACCATATTTGAATCGCATTTTGGCAAACAGTACAAACCGTATCTTATATTTTCCCTAATTATTTATGAATCACGTTTTTCGCAAACAGTACAAATAACATCTTAAATTCTCATATATCCGTTAAGGAGTCTTTCAATTCTTCGTAAAAACTAAAAAAAAAGATCTCGTATTTCTTCTCTTATCTATTCTTGAGTGGCAACTCCAATAAATCCTACAAATAATATTTTTTACCTACTTCCCTTTTATACTGGAGCGTTCGCCACTTAAACAGCTACCGTTCAATTATTGGCCAGACTTTGTCTGCAATAAAGAAGCAGCTCCTTCTTTTGCCTCAAGGCCCACTAAAAGCTGCAGGTGTTTATCCACAGCTCACGGATTCTGGGGGTATGAAGAGGTGGCAAACGAGCTGCAACCAACATCCTTGACCAGGATACAGTTCACTAGAACGCTGACCGTGCCTAAGAAATAGGATGAAGGCCTCACCTGCTATCTGTATCCCCATCTAGTAGAGCACACACCCGGAGAGCTCGGCTACTACTACCCTAGACTCAGACAGAACTCGTCAAGGTCGCGAAGGTGGCTGAGTGGGCAGGTACTGGTCTTCCTGCCAGCTGTTCACTCAACGCAATAATTAGGGGTTGCGATGGTCCCTTGTGACCCCGCTTCAGGTCTCACTCTTTATCTCTATGCTCCACTGGATTGCAGCATCCTAGGCGCAAAACGTTTCAGCAATATTCTTTGAAAAGCCAGCTGATGTAACTCAACGGATTCTTTAAGAGATCGTGGTAGGAAAAAAGATACATGAAAATTAATTTGAATCAGTATTGATGTTGTAGAAGTTCATTTAATACTTTCTAGGATGGTTTTTACCGATAAACGACATCTTTGTGCGCACAAAGGGCTATAAATAACCAGGTCACAAGGACTCCAAAGCTCAGAGTTATTTATTTATTCATTTAATCAACGTTACAGATATTTGAGAGGTCCTTATACAGGCTTTCTCATTATACATTTTTTTAAAATAATTAACTATAATACTTTTATAGTTAATTTTCATTTTACTCTTTTTGTTTTTGTTTATTTACTTATTTAATTATTTATTTTTTAGATTCTGTTCCATAAATCTGTAGAGATTAGAAATTCAAATGTTATAAATTTAAACAGCCCAACTGGGCCCTCGGGGTCCTTATGACCTAGCCTAGGTCAGTGTTAAAGTTTCAAAATATACTTGCTCCAAGAAATGCTATTACATGAATACCACAATTGTTTCCATAAATTAAGGAACAACTTATGTCAATGGGAAGCCTACGTCAAAGTTCTATCACAAGTTGTTTTTTGTTTTTAAAAATGTTATAGCAGGAAAAGATCTCAATCAAATATATCAAGATCTCGATTTTCAACAATATTCGTTCAGTATTTAATGAGTTACGGAAGTTTGAATATTTAGCAATAACAATGCGAGTCATAAGAACTTGTACAAAACTGATCAATATTGAAATAATTATTTACAAATTTACTTTATTACACACTTTGACACAATACTTATTAAGTTTTAACTTCAGAAAGCAATATTTGTGACTGGCATTGTTATTGTTAAATATTCAAACTTCCATAATTCATTAAATATTTGAACAAATCTTGTTGCAAATCGAGATATTGATATATTTGATCGTGATCTTTATGTGCTACCACATTTTTCAAACACCAAAAATTATTTTAGAAGTTATAGAGCATGGGACAAATCTAAAAATGGGACAAAGACCATTATAAAGTTGGTTGGGTTGTTTTACCTCTGAGGGCACTTTTTTCACACCATGGGCTAAATTGCCAGGTCACATGGACCCGAAGGCTCAGAGAAGGTTGGGGGAGGGGACCCACTGGAACAGCTGTTGGGAAACAGATTGTAGCCTCCCGTCAAGGCCATCCAGCGTGTTCTTTAACGTGCACAGGGTATGGCTCTCCCGCACACGGGGCCACGGCTTATTGTCCCATCCGACGGACGGCGGCCTTTTCAAGCCCGTCGGTGTCCCCTAGTGACCGTGGACGGTGAACAGACCTTTACTCTGACATATAAACTGACAGGCTCCTGTCAGACCTCTGTGGCAAGCAGCTGCTTGAGGGGGTATTTATTTTTTTTTAAATCTCAACGCTGACGCAGCTGGGACTCGAACCTGGGAACTACAGATTACGAGTCTGGCGCGCTACCGACTGAGCCACCCCCGTCCCCCATTATAAAGTCATATCGTAAAGGTTACTAAGGCTTACGAAGCAGTGCTAAATAATTCCATTATTAATGAAATCAGCAGCTGATGCAAGTCAAGCATGACCCAAGAAATGATAACGGATCGGAACAATGTATATATTTTCTATTTTGCAAGAAGTTGTTTGCACAAGAGTAAGTGTGTTGAAATGAGTCATTGCATACGTAACTCCTATAACCTCAGTCACTGCTCAATTGGTTCCTAGCACCAAAGCAAGTAATGATTCCATGAGACAAAGCTCGAATTATGCTAATAGCTTTATTCGGGAAGAAGAGCACTTCCTGTGAGTGGTGCGAAAGGTCAAAGGTTAATCGGATATGGGAGTCGAGTTTTGGAGACGTCTAAAAATAAGCAATTTTTTTTTTATCTTTCTCTCGTTTTGTTGGGGGGCGGGGGTGGCTCAGTCGGTAGCGTGCCAGGCTCGTAATCTGTAGTTGCCAGGTTCGAGTCCCAGCTGGGTCAGCGTTGAGATTTATCGCCGCAAAATTCCCCGCCATGCCCACGGTCAGTAGGGGACACCGATGGTGTTGGAAAGGCCGCCGTCCGTCGGATGGGACGTTAATCCGTGGCCCCGTGTGGGGAGAGCCATACCCTGTGCACGTTAAAGAACACGCTGGATGGCCTTGACGGGAGGCTACCATCTGTCTTCCAACAGCTGTTCCAGTGGGTCCCCAACCTTCTCTGAGCCTTCGGGGTCCATGTGACCTGGCCATTTAGCCCATGGTGTGCAAAAAAGTGCCGCTCAGAGGTAAAACAACCCAACCCAACTCGTTTTGTTGAAAGTGAGGAATTTTCATTTTGCTGTCTGTAGAGAAGAAATTTTCAGCTTTAAGAAATAAATAGAAAATTATTTTTGGGTTTGATGGGTGTTAATAAGATGTATCCTCTGATTATCACTATATTGTATTTATTATAAATATTTATTATAAACAGGCGAGTAGCTACGAAAAATAATCTTAGCCTGTATTACTCTTACTAGCACCCTGATTATATATATTGTGTATATATATTATAGATGCGTTCTTCAAATGATTCGTGTAAGGGTTGTTTTACCTTTGAGCGGTGGGGCGGGGGTGGCTCAGTCGGTAGCGCGCCAGGCTCGTAATCTGTAGTTCCCAGGTTCGAGTCCCAGCTGGGTCAGCGTTGAGATTCATCTCCGCAAAACTCCCGCCCTGCCCACGGTCAGTAGGGGACACCGATGGGCTTGGAAAGGCCGCCGTCCGTCGGATGGGACGTTAAGCCGTGGCTCCGTGTACGGGAGAGCCATACCCTGTGCACGTTAAAGAACACACTG
Source organism: Ryuthela nishihirai (assembly GCA_038380435.1). Taxonomy (NCBI): domain Eukaryota; kingdom Metazoa; phylum Arthropoda; class Arachnida; order Araneae; family Heptathelidae; genus Ryuthela; species Ryuthela nishihirai. Next base: position 1,522,576 of record JAWZYU010000032.1, on the reverse strand, counting down.
GATGGCCTTGACGGGAGGCTACCATCTGTCTCCCAACAGCTGTTTCAGTGGGTCCCCTCCCCCAACCTTCTCTGAGCCTTCGGGGTCCATGTGACCTGGCCATTTAGCCCATGGTGTGCAAAAAAGTGCCGCTCAGAGGTAAAACAACCCAACCCAACCTTTGAGCGGCACTTTCTTTTGTACACAATGGGCTAAACGGTCAGATCACAAGGACCGCGAAGGTTCAGAGAAGGTTGGGGGACGGTACCCACTGGATAGCTGATGGGAGACAGATGGTAGCCTCCCGTCAAAGTCCCCCGAGATTATTCTTTAACATGCACAGGGTACGGTTCTCTCTACCGCACACGGGAACACGGCTTAACGTCTCATCCAACGGGCGGCGGCTTTTCCAAGCCCATCGATGTCCTCTTTCTGACCGAAGGCAGAGCGAGGACTTTTGCGGCGATAAATCTCAACGTTGGTCCAGCTGGGACTCGAACCTGGGAACTGCAGATTACGAGCCTGGCACGCTACCGACTGAGTTATCCCCGCCTCCTAGACCGGGAAAATTCTAATGAAAAAGCCCCTGAAGAGATTAAAAACATCATAAAAATCTGATTGCTCTCAAAAGATAAAGCTATCTACCTTGTGTGTAGATAAAGTATGGTAGAACATTCTGAGGAATTAAAACTCTTTCTGTTGTATTCAAGAAATGCTTCCAAGTGAAAAATGACATTTGAAGAATTTTCAGTACTTAAATTTACTCAGGACCGGTCTGCCGTCACTTGGAAAAAGGGGTTGGGTTGTTTTACCTCCGAGCGGCACTTTTTTGCACACCATGGGCTAAATGGCCAGGTCACATGGACCCCGAAGACTCAGAGAAGGTTGGGGAAGGGGACCCACTGGATTAGCTGTTGGGAGGCAGATGGTAGCCTCCCGTTAAGGCCATCCAGCGTGTTTTTAACGTGCACAGGGTATGGCTCTCCCGCACACGGGGCCGCGGCTTAACGTCACACCCGACGGACGGCGGTCTTTCCAAACCCATCGGTGTCCAGACGGTTTATTTTGAATGCAACAATATGGCTACCGCCCTGCTGCGTAAGCATCATTTTCCTTGGACAGGGAAAGCGCGTTAGGGCATCTCCTCCGTGGTACGAACTGTGACAATAAGTTGCCATTCAACGAAAACTAATCTTCTCATAATCTTGAAAAAATACATTCCGACTTATAGTTTCCTTTGACGATCTGGCAACCGGATTGAGTTACACAGTTATTAGCTTTAGCCTATTATTAGAATAGGTTTAATTCTCTAAAGTAGAGGTTCTCAACGTGGGGTACGCAGTGCAATTTTTTGGGGTACGCCGTGAGAGCTCAAAAGTAGATAGATCTAGTAACAAAGTAAAAAAAAAAACAATTGTTATACTATAACTATAGTTTTATCTGCCTATACAAGGGTACGCCAATTACATACACATTTCCAGGGGGTACGGGAAGTATAAAAGGTTGAGAATAATTTTATTCCCATTGTTATTCTATAACTATAGTTTTATCTCTCTATGCAAGGGGTATGCCAGTTACATACACATTTCCAGGGGGTACGTGAAGCATAAAAGGTTGAGAACCACTGATATATATGTTTTATTTAATTCCCATTGTTATACTATAATAATAGTTTTATCTATCTATACAATGGGTAGGCCAGTTACATACACATTTCCAGGGGGTACGTGAAGTATAAAAGGTTGAGAACCACTGATATATATGTTTTATTTTATTCCCATTGTTATACTATAACTATAGTTTTATCTATCTATACAAGGGGTAGGCCAGTTACATACACATTCCAGGGGAGTGCGTGAAGCATAAAAGGTTGAGAACACTGGTCTAAATGATTCAACTTCCATAACTCTTATCAAAACTGAAAGCACATTGTTAGAAAATGGTGATTGAAACAGATTTGATTGAGATCTTTAATTATCTACTGTCAAATTTTTTTTCGTAAAAAAGTTTTTTAATAAGTTACTGAACTCTGTATCTGAGTTACTATTGACTTAACATGGAACTGTGTCTAATAAATTGAAGGCTGAGTCTATGTACAGTGTATGTTAATGGTAACTCAGAGGCAGTTGTGTTGGATTGTTTTACTTATGAGCGGTGCTTTTTTGCACAGAATGGGCAAAATGTCCAGGTCACAAGAACCCCAGAGGCTCAGAGAAGATTTTGGAGAAAGGAACCAACTGGACACCTATTAGAAGTAAAAAAATTACATACTCAAGCATTACAGCTAAAATCATTCATAACGCTATCTTCTAAGACACTGGTTCTCAACCTTTTATGCTTCACATACCCTATGGAAATGTGTATGTAACTGGCGTACTCCTTTTATAGATAGATAAAACAATAGTAATAGTATAACAATGGGAATAAAATAAAACACATATATATATAAAATATATCTAGCGACTTTTGAGTCTCACGGCGTACCCCAAAAATTTTGCCGCGTACCCAGTGGTTAGCGCGCTTGGCTACTGATCTAAGGGACCTGGGTTCGAGCCCCGGGTAAGGCATGGCTGTTTGTGTCGTTTTTCTGCTGAGGTCCTGCCATCCTCTGAGACCTTCTACTACGGCATATAAACTGACAGGCTCCTGTCAGACCTCTGTGGCAAGCAGCTGCTTGAGGGGGTATTTATTTATTATTATTACCCCAAGTTAAGAATCCCTACTCTAAAGAACCACATTTTTTGTAGCTTTTAACAGCATTGAGTTTTATCTAACTAGGTTTTCAGAAATTTTGTACACACCAACCCAAAGAAAATTTCAATGAACAGGAATTGGCCACTTTTTCCGCTTAATTAAAAGTGACTAGCAAATACTTCCTGCTACAGAAATGCCACACAATGACTACCTATCAGTAGGACTACCTTTTATGTCGACAACCAAAGCTGCATCAGCTTTTACGACATGCCGTGCTTCCTTGCAGAATAAGCTTCCCTTTTTTCAAACCTTTTTCTGAAATCCGCACCTTTTTTTTTCCTCCCTTTTTTTCTGTGTGTTTGTGCTAGGGTTCAACGTACTACTCTCGAAGAGGTGGACGGAAGACGGACATAGAGAAACTTCCACAAAACGGGGTAGAAATCTTTTCTAGGGACATTGCCCTCCCTGTATACGAAAGGCATAACAATGCTTGGCCAGTCAGCAGACGTCTAGAAAGGGCGGCAGGAATACGAGAGGTCAGGGGTGACCAGGTAACCCATCGACTGGGCAGCCGTCTTCCGCCACCGGCAGCCAAGCCGGGCGTGACCCCGTCTGACCTCTGTCTGACCTTGGAGTGTCGGCACAAGGGTGAGGTGGCGAACGGCTGGTTAACGTCTAAGATTTAGATTTTTCTTGCACGTGGTTACAGGTTATGTCTGATTCAATTTCAGTTTTTTCGATTTTTTTTTGGGGTCTTTAAGATTAATGCTGAGAAAATCTGTCAATAAAGAATTGTACGAAAATATGTAATTAAATTATAAACGATAATAGTAACGAAATTGATTTTTTTAACTAAAATATATCAAACAATTTCATTACTGTTTTCGTTTATAATTTAATATACTTATTTTAGGGTTGGTTATTTAACCCTAGATTCCTTATACTCGTGTAATCGACAAAGTGACAGCTTTAGGTTGGGTTGTTTTACCTCTGTGCGGCACTTTTTTGCACACCATGGGCTAAATGGTCAGGTCACAAGGACCTCGAAGGCTCAGAGAAGGTTGGGGGAGGGGACCCATTGGAACAGCTGTTGGGAGACAGATGGTAGCCTCCCGTCAAGGCCATCCAGTGTGTTCTTTAACGTGCACAGGGTATGGCTCTCCAGCACACAGAGCCACGGCTTAACGTCCCATCCGACGGACGGCGGCATTTCAAAGCCCATCGGTGTCCCCTACTGACTATGGGCATGACTTGGGTTTAAAGGTGCATTTTTGAGAAATTTCGAAAATTTTATTTTTATATTTTTCTATATTGTTTTAATGTTGAAATAACGGATTGATTTGGAATATTAAAAAAAAATCTCTTCTTAAATATTAAGAGACTTTCCATGTTATGTCAACAGGAATCTAACTTCAAAGTTCTATAACTTCTAAAATATGCATTAAACAGAAAAATATGACTGGGGATAGATTTAATTACGATCTTTAATTTATTTAAATCTCAGTTTTCGACAACATTCGTTCAGCATTTAAAGAATTATGGTTGGGTTGTTTTACCTCTGTGCGGCACTTTTTTGCACACCATGGGCTAAATGGTCAGGTCACAAGGACCTCGAAGGCTCAGAGAAGGTTGGGGGAGGGGACCCACTGGAACAGCTGTTGGGAGACAGATGGTAGCGTCCCGTCAAGGCCATCCAGCGTGTTCTTTAACGTGCACAGGGTATGGCTCTCCCGCACACGTGGCCACGGCTTAACGTCCCATCCGACGGACGGCGGCTTTCCCAAGCCCATCGGTGTCCCCTACTGACCGTGGGCAGGGCGGGGAATTTTGCGGAGATAAATCTCAACGTTGACCCAGCTGGGACTCGAACCTGGGAACTACAGATTACGAGCCTGACGAGATAATTTGTTGTTAAATATTTCAGCTTCCATAACGCTTTAAAATATTGACGAATTTTTAATTCGTCAATATTTTTATGAATATTATTGAAAATCGAGATATATTTTTATGAATATTATTTTTATGAATATTATTGAAAATCGAGATTTAAATAGCTTTGATTAGATCTTATCGGCTACATTTTTCCCATTAAACGCATATTTTAGATTTTTATAGAGCTTCAAATTTAGATTATCATTGACTTGGAAATTTTCTAATATTAGCTATTATATAGATTAAAACCTAATATTCATATATTTTCTATGATATTAACAAAAAAGTAAGAATAATTATTATATCTTTAAAAATATGGCAAATTGTTTCAAGGTAGTCGAAATGGCCAAAATTTCACTTTATAAAAGGGGCGGGGGTGGCTCAGTCGGTAGCGCGTCAGGCTCGTAATCTGTAGTTCCCAGGTTCGAGTTCCAGCTGGGTCAGCGTTGAGATTTATCTCCGCAAAATTCCCCGCCCTGCCTACGGTCAGTAGGGAACACCGATGGACTTGGAAATGCCGCCGTCCGTCGGATGGGACGTTAAGCCGTGGCCCCGTGTGCGGGAGAGACATACCCTGTGCACGTTAAAGAACACGCTGTATGGCCTTGACGGGAGGCTACCATCTGTCTTCCAACAGCTGTTCCAGTGGGTCCCCTCCCCCAACCTTCTCTGAACCTTCGGGGTCCATGTGACCTGGCCATTTAGCCCATGGTGTGCAAAAAAGTGCCGCTCAGAGGTAAAACAACCCAACCCACTTTATAAAAACACAATTCTCGATCCTCAGTTTCTATAATAAAGATGCTCCAGATTAAATTTAGTTTCTGTAAAACCTTAAGTTTGATACTTTCTTATATAAATTCCACACAAAATTAAATTCAGATTAATCATTCAAAAATAAAATTAAATAAATATTACTCAATTCAAAATAAAATTGATAAGTATTAATAAATTGAAAATGAAGTGTAATAAAGATTCATAAATTCCAAATAAAATTCCATAAGGATTAATAATTTCTAAAATAAAATTCCATGAAGTTCAAAATATTTTTTTTAAAGTTCAGTAAATTCAAAATAAGATTCACAAAAAGTGATAAAAGAAAAAGGAAATTTCGTAAAGAATAAGTTTTCAAAGTAAAATGAGATTAATATATTCCAAATAAAATTTAACGAACATTAATAAAACGAAAGTAATATTTCCTAAATATTAGTAAATTCGAAAAAAAAATTATAAATAGTACACATTCATCATCCTCAAGCAGCCATGGGCTACGGAGGTCCAACCAGACCGTGCAATTTAGTTCTCCAAGCAAGTCTATCCTGAGCTACATCTACTGCATCTGGCCACTGCACACCAATTCTAACAAGGTCCTGTTTGACATTGTCTGCCCACCGCATCCTAGGTCTCCCCTTCTTTCTGAGGCCTTTAGGCACACTGTTCATAACCCTATTCGCCAATCTATAATTATTCATACGGGCAACATGGCCAAACCAACGGAGTCTCTCTCTGCACAATATGCTGCTTAAAGGAGGTTGCAAACTCCTTTGCCTAACCTCATCATTAGTTACAAAGTTGAACCTTCTAATGCCCAAGATGCTACGTAAGCATCTGGAATCAAAAGCATCTAGTTTCCTGTTATCATGTTTACAAAGTGTTCAAGTTTCACTACCATAACTAACCCTAGAAAGAACCAAACTATTATACAGTCTAATTTTAGTCTTTAGGTGTATACGCCTATTTCTTCACACTCTCCATAGACTCTTAAAAGTCCCGGCAGCAATCTCTATTCGTCTGTTAATCTCATGCCGCACATCGCCATTATCTGTTACATAGCTCCCAAGATAATTAAACTGTGACACCTGCTCAAGACTGCAACCATTCAAAGTAACTGAATCACAGCCTGCCTGACCAATTTTCATCACTTTAGTTTTCTCTCTGTTTATAACCAAGCCTACTCTACTACCAGTCTCATCAACAGCTCGAATGAAAGAGTTCATCTCATCAACATCATTTGCCAAAAGGGCTAATCATCAGCATAATCTAAATAAGAAATTTTCGTATCTCCAGTCCATTTAAGGCCAAAATCTTTCCCTTGAAGTGAATTTCGCATAACATAATCAATAACCAAGCTAAAGAGAAAAGGGGACAAAATGCACCCTTGTCGAACACCAGAAGTAATGCTAAACCAATTGCTACAAGCCTTACGAACTCTCACACACGACTCAGTGTTATTATAGAGAGCTTTCATTATGTTAACTAACTTGTCTGGTATATATATGGCCAGGTCACAAAGACTCCGAAGGCTCAGAGAAGGGTGGGAGAGGGGACCCACAGGAACAGCTGTTGGGAGACAGATGGTAGACTCCTATCAAGGTCATCCAGCGTGTTCTTTAACGTGCACAGGGTATGGCTCTCCCGCACACGGAACCACGGCTTAACGTCCCATTCGACGGACGGCGGTCTTTCCAAGCCCATCGGTGTTCCCTACTGACCGTGGGCAGAGCGGGGAGTTTTACGGACTCAACGCTGACTCAGCTGGGACTCGAACCTAGGAACTGCAGATTAGGAGCCTGGCGCGCTACCGACTGAGCCACCCCCGCCCCAACTTAAAGAGTCAATCAAATTTTTCCTTCTATTCGCAGTACAAACATTCTGAAAGAAATTGCGTTCGAAAAACAGATAATCGTTTTTTTCCATTACAAAAAAAATGAAAACAAAAATTTATAGGGCGGTAGGGGGAATCGTATGAAACATTTCTAGATATCTTCTGATTTTCAAAAGACATTCGTGACATTTCTTACAGTGTAAATAGTTCGTGGAAATATTCCAGAATGTTTGCTGCAGTCAACGATTTGAGGTCGCCAATTCATTGCTCGGGGAATTTGCTTAACAAGATGAGAAGCGCATTTAATTTTTGCCACCCATTTAATACGTGATCTGATAGCAAAACTGATGACAAAGTAACAGGTTTGGAAAACCAGTTCTTAGTACGCACAGTCGGTAGCTTAGCAATTATGAACCTGCTGTTAAAGGCACAGTTGGGGTGTTTATACCCTGAGCGACGTTTTCTTGCACACAATGGGCTAAATGGCCAGGTCACAAGGACCCCGAGGGCTCAGAGACGGTTGAGGTGGGTGAACCTACTGGACAGTCATTAAAAGATGGATGGTCTCATCAAGGACATCCAAGCATGTTCTTTAATGTGCACAGGGTTGGGTTGTTTTACCTCTGAGCGGCACTTTTTTGCACACCATGGGCTAAATGGCCAGGTCACATGGACCCCGAAGGCTCAGAGAAGGTTGGGGGAGGGGACCCACTGGAACAGCTGTTGGGGGACAGATGGTAGTCTCCCGTCATGGCCATCCAACGTGTTCTTTAACGTGCATAGGTTATGGCTCTCCCGCATACGGGACCACGGCTTAACGTCCCATCCGACGGACGGCGGCCTTTCCAAGCCCATCGGTGTCCCCTAGTGACCGTGGGCGGTGAATTTTGCGGAGATAAATCTCAACGCTGACCCAACTGGGACTCGAATCTGGGAACTACAGATTACGAGCCTAGCGCGCTACCGACCGAGTCACCACCGCCCCTGTGCACAGGGTTTCTCTCTCCCGCACACGGAGCCACGGCTTAATGTCCCATCCGACGTCCATTCCTAGCCTATCGGTATCTCCCACTGATCGAGGGAGTAGATTTTTGCGGAGATAAATATCAACGCCGGACTAGTTGGGACTCGAACCTGAGAATTACAGATTACGAGCCTGGATTGGATTGTTTTACCTCTGAGCGGCACTTTTTTGCACACCATGGGCTAAGTGACCAGGTCACATGGACCCCGAAGGCTCAGAGAAGGTTGGGGGTTGTGGGTTGTTTTACCTCTGAGCGGCACTTTTTGCACACCATGGGCTAAATGGCCAGGTCACATGGACCCCGAAGGCTCAGAGAAGGTTGAGGGAGGGGACCCACTGGAAAGCTGTTGGGAGACAGATGGTAGCCAAGGCCATCCAGCCTTGGTAACAGATGTTTGGGTAACAGATGGTAGTCAAGGCCATCCAGCGTGTTCTTTAACGTGCACAGGGTATGGCTCTCCCGCACACGGGGCCACGGTTTAACATCCCATCCGACGGACGGCGGCCTTTCCAACCCCATCGGTGTCCCCTACTGACCGTGGGCAGGGAGGGGAAATTTTTGCGGAGATAAATCTCAACGCTGCCCCAGCTGGGACTCGAACCTGGGAACTACAGATTACGAGCCTGGCGCGCTACCGACTGAGCCACCCTCGCCCCTTACGAGCCTGGCGCGCTACCGATTATGACCGGGGGGGGGGGGCTTATTTTTTTAGGAAAGCTTGAAGTCTTTGTTGGACAGGCTTGATTCGTAGTATAAATGTCATCCTCTCTACCTTTCCATTAAAACCAATCGCTATTTCATTACATCGAGTCCACCGGATACAGACATGAGTCCTCAGACACAGCAACCTCTTCGATCAACTTTCTGTTTACAGGCTACACATTGGGGGGGGGGGGGAGAAGAAGACGGAAGTCCTAACCCTTTCAACGTTTCACTTTCTCCCACAGACACCCAACTCTCCCCAACTCACCGTCACCCCTTTGTGTCCACAGGGAGAGTCTGACTCAGACAGGTTTGTGCTGCGAATCTGCGATTTATTGCCGACCAGCAGAGCATGCCCACCTGCAGGGGGAATGCACATGGCCAAAGAGCACCTTGTTAGTCATGAGTCTTGTTCGGAGGGGGGAGAGAAAGCGGACAGGAAGGGAGGGATGGAAGGGACGAAATGGTCATTTCTCACGCCAGGGATGAAGAGCAGTGGACCATCTGGAGCAGTTCTTCAGCTCGTTTTCTCGGGCTCCTAACGTACTGGGATTCCCATCCTGCGGATGTAAAAGACTGACAGGAAGTCAGTCTGCAGGAATGGCGGAAAGTTTGTTAAAATGTGATCTAGTTTTTTTTTTTTTTTTTTTTTTGGGGGGGGGGGACAGATAGGACACGATTTAAAAAGAAAACGAGATGTTGGTCTCAGTTCCAATCTGAGATTGTTAGGTTTTTTTTACACCTGAGAGGCATTTTTTTAAGCGCAGAATGGGCTAAATGGCCAAGTTACAAAGATCCCGAATGCTCAGAGAAGGTTGGGGGAACAGGATTTATTAAGCAGTTGTTACAGAGGCACGTGGAAACTTCATTTAAAAGCCGCCAGGGCGTTTTGTTATGAGCACATATGACATTTCTATGTTTGGTCGCGCAATTTCATTTCTAAATTGACATTTTTTTGAGTTTTTTTTTGTCACAAGACCTCCAAGGACTCCGATTTTGATAGAAGGTTCGACAGCCATTAGCTGAAACTTGAAAACTTTCTGTCACGGATTGGGTAGTTTTACTTCTGAAGGGCACTTTTTTTTACCACACAATGGGCTAAATGGACAGGTAACAAAGACCCCGAAGGTTGGTTGGTTGTTGTTTTGGGTTTTATGGCGCATGGGCGACTAGAACACAATATATATATATAAAATAAAATAAATACCCCCTCAAGCAGTTGCTTGCCACAGAGGTCTGACAGGAGCCTGTCAGTTTATATGCCACAGTAGGAGATCTGAGAGGATGGCAGGACCTCAGCAGAAAAACGACACACACATCCATGCCTAATAAAGGGGCTCGAACCCAGGTCCCTTATGTCAGTAGCCAAGCGTGCTAACCACTCGGACAAATGATATTATAACAGATAAAAGTCGTGCATACTCGCAACCACACCACGGAGGCTCAGAGAAGGTTGGGGGAGAGACCCGCTGGAACAGCTGTTGGGAGACAAATGGTAGCCTCGTGTTCTTTAACGTGCACAGGGTGTGGCTCTCTCGCACACGGCTTAAGTCACATCTGACGGATGGCGGAAGTCCATCGGTGTCTCCTACTGACCGTGGGCAGGGCGGGATGTTTTGCGGAGATAAATCTCAACGCTGACCCAACTGGGTTGGGTTGTTTTACCTCTGAGCGGCACTTTTTTGCACACCATGGGCTAAATGGCCAGGTCACATGGACCCCGAAGGCTCAGAGAAGGTTAGGGGAGGGGACCCACTGGAACAGCTGTTGGGAGACAGATGGTAGCCTCCCGTCAAGGCCATCCAGCGTGTTCTTTAACGTGCACAGGGTATGGCTCTCCCGCACACGGGGCCACGGCTTAACGTCCCATCCGACGGACGGCGGCCTTTCCAAGCCCATCGGTATCCCCTACTGATCGTGGGCAGGGCGGGGAATTTTGCGGAGATAAATCTCAACGCTGACCTAGCTGGGACTCGAACCTGGGAACTACAGATTACGAGCCTGGCGCGCTACCGACTGAACCACCCCCGCCCCGACCCAGCTGGGACTCGAACCTGGGAACTGCAACTATTGCTGGAGTACAGAGATAGATAGAAGCTTTATGTATAGCCTTCAGCACGTTTTGAATATGCACATGATATGGTATTCCTGCGTTTGTTTGCACACACTGGACTAAATGGCCAAGTCACAAAGACCCAAGGGCTTACAGATGGATAAGGAGACCTTCTGAGCACCTAACAGATACACGGAAACTTCACGTTAATACCATTGAGCGTGTGCTTTAACGTGCACAGGGTATGGCTCTCGCGTGCACGGGGCCACAGCTTAACATTCCATTCGACGGATGGCAGGATTTTCAAGGGTCATCAGAGAAAGATCACTGCATTATGGGTACTATCACACTCTCCATAGAAATAACTTTCAGATTTTTTTCACCTCTATTTGGTTTTCCGTAGTATTTTTCGGCAACCGTGACCGTATCCCTCGGCCACCATCTTCGTGTTTTCCCCCGATAAACCAGAAAATCTAAAAAGTTGAGTTCTAATATAATATTCATCCGCAAACTTTTTTTAGTACAAGAGTACTGTGTCGATATTTGGTAATATGCGATGTTATTAAAATGCAATTCTTTAGTTCTGGTGTTATGATTATTATGTGCTGTTTAAAATAATTGTCTTTGTAATGAGATCATTTATCTTTGGGTTTCTTTTTCAAGTGCCGAACCAAGGTTTATTCCTTAGCGATAAGCGTTCTTAACGAAATCTACTTTTGATAAGATGTATTATGGAACAAAATTACACCGACAGAATGTACTGTGGAAGCAAAATTTCATCGATAGAATGTAATATGGAAGCTAAATTACATGGATAGAATGTGCTATGGAAGCAAAATTACATCGACAGAATGTACTATGGAAGCAAAATTACACCGACAGAATGTACTATGAAGCAAAATTGCATCGACAGAATGTACTATGGAAGCAAAATTGCATCGACAGAATGTACTATGGAAGCAAAATTGCATCGATAGAATGTACTATGGAAGCAAAATTGCATCGATATTCGGTCGGTGTAATTTTGCCTCCATAATACATTCTGTCGATGTAATTTTGCTTCCATAGCACATTCTATCCATGTAATTTAGCTTCCATATTACATTCTATCGATGCAATTTTGCTTCCATAGTACATTCTGTTGATGCAATTTTGCTTCCATATTACATTCTGTCGATGCAATTTTGCTTCATAGTACATTCTGTCGATGCAATTTTGCTTCATAGTACATTCTGTCGTGTAATTTTGCTTCCATAGCACATTCTATCCATGTAATTTAGCTTCCATATTAATCATTCTATTGATGCAATTTTGCTTCCATAGTACATTCTATCGATGTAATTTTGCTTCCATAGCACATTCTATCCATGTAATTTAGCTTCCATCTCTATCGATGCAATTTTGCTTCCATAGTACATTCTGTTGATGCAATTTTGCTTCCATATTACATTCTGTCGATGCAATTTTGCTTCATAGTACATTCTGTCGTGTAATTTTGCTTCCATAGCACATTCTATCCATGTAATTTAGCTTCCATATTAATCATCCTATCGATGCAATTTTGCTTCTTAGTACATTCTGTCGATGTAATTTTGCTTCCATAGTACATTCTGTCGATGTAATTTTGCTTCCATAGTACATTCTGTCGATGTAATTTTGCTTCCATATTACATTCTATCGATGCAATTTTGCTTCCATAGTACATTCTATCGATGCAATTTTGCTTCTATAGTACGTCCTGTTATTGTGATTTTGCCTACGTAGTATATTCTATCGATGCAATTTTGCTTCCATAGTACATTCTGTCGATGCAATTTTGCTTCCATAGTACATTCTGTCGATGCAATTTTGCTTCCATAGTACATTCTGTCGATGCAATTTTGCTTCATAGTACATTCTGTCGGTGTAATTTTGCCTCCATATTACATTCTGTCGATGCAATTTTGCTTCCATAGTACATTCTGTCGACGTAATTTTGCTTCCATAGCACATTCTATCCATGTAATTTAGCTTCCATATTACATTCTATCGATGTAATTTTGCTTCATAGTACATTCTGTCGATGTAATTTTGCTTCCATATTACATTCTATCGATGCAATTTTGCTTCCATAGCACATTCTGTCGATGCAATTTTGCTTCATAGTACATTCTGTCGATGCAATTTTGCTTCCAAAGCACATTCTATCCATGTAATTTAGCTTCCATATTACATTCTATCGATGCAATTTTGCTTCCATAGTACATTCTGTCGATGCAATTTTGCTTCCATAGTACATTCTGTCGGTGTAATTTTGCCACTATAGTACATTCTATCCATGTAATTTAGCTTCCATGTTACATTCTATCGATGCAATTTAGCTTCCATATTACATTCTATCGATGCAATTTTGCTTCCATAGTACATTCTATCGATGCAATTTTGCTTCCATATTACATTCTGTCGATGTAATTTTGCTTCCATAGCACATTCTATCCATGTAATTTAGCTTCCATATTACATTCTATCGATGCAATTTAGCTTCCATAGTACATTCTGTCGATGCAATTTTGCTTCCATAGTACATTCTGTCGGTGTAATTTTGCCTCCATAGTACATTCTGTCGATGTAATTTTGCCTCCATAATACATTCTGTCGATGTAATTTTGCCTCCATAATACATTCTGTCGATGTAATTTTGCTTCCATAGCACATTCTATCCATGTAATTTAGCTTCCATGTTACATTCTATCGATGCAATTTTGCTTCCATAGTACATTCTATCGATGCAATTTTGCTTCCATAGTACATTCTGTCGATGCAATTTTGCTTCCATAGTACATTCTGTCGGTGTAATTTTGCTTCCATAGTACATTCCATCGATATAATATTGCCTCCATATACAATCTATTGATGCAATTTTGCTTCCATAGTACATCCTGTCAATCTAATTTTGCTTTCCGTAGTACCGTTCTATCAAATAGAAACTTCAATTTAATATTTAAAAAAATACTACGCAAGAGCTCAATTTTGTTTATGAGTCCCTGACATCTTTTCTTAGAAAAAGCCCATGACCCAAGTCTACGACTGCGAGTCCATGACCCGCCTTCGACTTTAAACGCAAAAACCACGAGTCGCATTCGAGCGCATTGCACACACTCCATCGATTAATAATCGAGACTAGATAATCGCCGAACGAACACAATAATATGCAACAATAATATGCAGGGAGACAACTGAAGCGTACCTCCCACTTAATAACAAAGGCATCATTTGTGAAGTTACCGATATAGAGCTATAATCATCAAGTTGCGAAGCATTTCAAACGGGGGATTTTGCCCAATCCCCATTGCCGATGCTGCGCGTCTTCGGATTGTGACACGCACAACACGAAGCCAGCCAGAGTCTTGAGACGTTGCCATGCCAACAAAAGTCCCGGCTAATGGCATTCGACTAACGTGTTGCGTCAATGTCATCTATCGCTCTACAACTGACCTTGTAACCTCTGTAGGCCGGATTGCGGCGCCACCATTAGTGGCGAGGACGAGTACGTGGTTCGCATACGCGACACTCGGCAGCAGCCCCAACTGGGTGGCGGCGGCAGAGCACCTAGCCTGGACGGAGTCCGGCTACTTCCGCATAAGCAGTACATGTTCCCTTCGCTTCCATAACAATGTCTTCACCCTGTTAGCAGAAGGGGCATTTATTAATGTGTTAATGCGTGCTGGATAATACGGAAGGTAATTTGTGTATGTGAAATAGGGCTCCAGGTCTCGGCCCCAATTCTTTTCACCAATATTAGGCCCTTTTTATTTTTTCATTACCTCCTCAATGAGCGATTTTTAGATAAAGTTATGCATCATTACATTTCAATTTATTAGGATAAGAGGGGGCCCAATTTAGAACTTCACTCTAGGATGCCAGTTAAAAAATTGGTCCCAGAGCTTACATTCAGAACTTGGGTCTAGGGCTCCCATTTACAGCTTGGGTCTAGGGTTCCTATTTAGGACTTGGATTCAGCCTCTATTTAGAACTTGGGTCCGGAAATACTTACTATATATAGGACTTGTGTCTGTAAATCCTATATAGGACTTGGGTCCGGAAATACTATATATAGGACTTGGGTCCGGAAATCCTATATTGGACTTGGGTCCGCAAATCCTATATTGGACTTGGGTCCGGAAATCCTATACTGGACTTGGGTCCGGAAATCCTATACTGGACTTGGGTCCGGAAATCCTATACTGGACTTGGGTCCGGAAATCCTATACTGGACTTGGGTCCGGAAATCCTATATTGAACTTGGGTCCGGAAATCCTATATTGGACTTGGGTCCGGAAATCCTATTTAGGACTTGGGTCCGGAAATCCTATTTAGGACTTGGGTCCGGAAATCCTATTTATGACTTGGGTCCGGAAATCCTATTTAGGACTTGGGTCCGGAAAACCTATTTAGGACTTGGGTCCAGAGCCTCCATTTAGAACCTGGTTTCAGGGCACTCGCTGAGAAATTGGGCCCTGAGCTCCCATTCAGAACTTACTCCACAGCACCAATTTGGAACTAGGATCCAGAGCCCCCATTTATGACTTAGCACTAGAACCTCAATTTAGAACTTGGGCTCAGAGCCTACATATAGAACTTGACAATAAGGCATCCATTTAGAACTTGGCTCTAGGGCATCAATTTGGAACTTGGTTCTGTCTAAAAGATACATTTTTCTCTTTACCAAAAGTTATAAACCAAGTCCCATTTCACTGTAGTCAAGCACAATAATAGCCAGTTGCTGTTAAATAAATTATTGGTCAGAAGGGCATTACGATTTGTCCTCCGCCTCCATCAGGTAAGGATGGGGCGGGGGGGGGGGGGGGTTCAGTCGGTAGCGCGCCAGGCTCGTAATCTGCAGTCCCAGGTTCGAGTCCCAGATGGATCAGCGTTCAGATTTATCTCCGCAAACTCCCCGCTCTGCCCACGGTCAGTAGGGGACACCAATGGGCTTGGAAAGGCCACCGTCGGTCGGATGGGACTTTAAGCCTTGGCCCCGTGTGCGGGAGAGCCACACCCTGTGAACGTTAAAGAACATGCTGGATGGCCTTGACGGGAGGCTACCATCTGTCTCCTAAGTTCCAGTGGGTCCCCTTCCCAACCTTATATGAGCCTTCGGGGTCCTTGTGACCTGGCCATTTAAGCCCATTGTATGCAAAAAGTGCCGCTCAGAGGTAAAACAACACAAAATCCTTACAGGGTTGGGTTGTTTTACCTCTGAGAGGCACTCTTTTTGCATACAATGGACTAAACTGTCAAATCACAAGGACCCCAAGGATTCAGAGAAGGTTTGAAGGAGGCTACCCACTGGACAGCTGTTAGGAGACATAACTCCCGTCAAGGTCATCCAGCGTGTTCTTTAACATGCACAGGGTGTGGCTCTCCCGCACACATGGTCATGACTAACGTTCCATATAACTGACGTCGACCCTTCCAAGCCTATCGGGGTATGGGGCGGGGGTGGCTCAGTCGGTAGCGCGCCAGGCTCGTAATCTGTAGTTCCCAGGTTCGAGTCCCAGCTGGATCAGCGTTGAGATTTATCTCCGCAAAATTTCCCCGCCCTGCCCACGGTCAGTAGGGGACACCGATAGGCTTGAAAAGGCCGCCGTCCGTCGGATGAGACGTTAAGCCGTGGCCCGTGTGCGGGAGAGCCATACCCTGTGCACGTTAAAGAACACGCTGGATGGCCTTGACGGGAAGCTACCATCTGTCTCCCAACAGCTGTTCCAGTGGGTCCCCTCCCCCAACCTTCTCTGAGCCTTCGGGGTCCTTGTGGCCTGGCCATTTAGCCCATGGTGTGCAAAAACGTGCCGTTCAGAGGTAAAACAATCCAAACAATCCAATCCAAGCGTATCGGGGTCCTCTACTAAGTGAGGCATGACCGAGGATTTTTTGGAGATAAATGTCAATGGTGGGCCCAGGACTGGAAACTGGTAAGCTCAGTTTATGAGCCTGGAGAGCTACCGAGTGAGTCACCCTTGGCACAACTCATTAAAGGATATTAATTAAGATTAAGAAAGATTAGAAGATTAAGAGATGATAAAGTTGGTTGTTGTAGCGACGAATGATTGTAGGGGGTGTATGGAGAGTCACTTAATATTTGTTAGGGATTGATGAAAATGATGACAAGTTTAGTGGAAGAGCGATATGAAGTGAATTTGTGCATTTGAATAGTTGCCAGAATTGATCGACGTGACTAGAACTCAAGGAAGCCTGTGGGTTGAAAAGGACGTTATTGAATGATGGAGATGATTGTAGAATTCAGGAAATGGTGATAGATTTGTGAACTATAATAATGAAAAGCAAATAATAAATACCCCTCAAGCAGCTGCTTGCCACAGAGGTCTGACAGGAGCCTGTCAGTTTATATGCCATAGTAGAAAGTCTGTGAGGATGGCAGGACCTCAGTAGAGAAACAACACAAATGTCCATGCCTTATCCGGGGATCGAACCCAGGTCCCTTACGAAAAATATTTATTAGGATGGTGAAGATAAAAATGGAATTCGGGAAAGGAGATGGGTTTGTGAAGAAGTTCCACTAAATATTTGCTAAGGATGATGAAGATGACGATAGAATTCAGGAAAGGGCGATAGGTTTGTGAAGAAGTTGAACTAAATAATGCCCAAATTATCCATCCCTGCCCCTGTTTTTAAAGGCTGAAAAGAATAAGATAATAATAAATACCCTCTCAAGGAAGGAATAATAATTATTATAATGACAGGGAACTCATTTTGATATTTTGTAACCTGTTTATTAAATTGCAAATTTGAGTCTCCATTCCCCCTTGACTAAGTCTTAATATCCAACTTGGGACTAAGACTTAACATCCAATCCGGGACTATGACCTAACATCCAACTAAGGCTTGGAAAAGTTGCAGTACATCAGATAGGATGTTAAGCCGTGGCTCTGCGTGCAAGAGAGACATAACCTGTGCACGTTAAAGAACTCGCTGGAATAGCCTTGACCGGAGGATTACATGTCTCCTAACAGCTGTCAAGTAGGTCTCCTACCCCCCCTAGTCCTTCTCTGAAGCGTCGAGATTCTTGTGACCTGGCGATTTAGCGCATTGTGTGAAAAAAAAATGTGCAGCTCAGAGGTAAAACAATCCAATCAATTGGGGACAAAGACTTAACATCCAACTGGGGACGGAGACTTAGCATCCAACTGGGGACGGAGACTTAGCATACAAATAGGAGATGGAGACTTAACCTCCAACTGGGGGACAGAGATTTAACTTCCAAACTGGGTACAGAGACTTAACTTCCAACTGGGAACAGAGACTTAACTTCCAACTGGGGACGAAGACTTAGCATCCAACTCGGGACGAAGACTTAGCATCCAACTCGGGACGAAGACTTAGCATCCAACTGGGGATGGAGACTTAGCATCCAAATAGGAGATGGAGACTTAACTTCCAACTGGGGGACAGAGACTTAACTTCCAAATTGGGTACAGAGACTTAACATCCAACTGGGGCCGAACACTTAACATCCAACTGGGGCCGAACACTTAACATCTAACTGGGGCCGAACACTTAACATCTAACTGGGGCCGAACACTTAACATCTAACTGGGGCCGAACACTTAACATCCAACTGGGGCTGAACACTTAACATCCAACTGGGGACAAAGACAGCATCCAACTGGGGACGAAGACTTAGCATCCAACTGGGGACGGAGACTTAGCATCCAACTGGGGACGGAGACTTAGCATCCAACTGGGGACGGAGACTTAGCATCCAACTGCGGACGGAGACTTAGCATCCAACTGGGGACGGAGACTTAGCATACAAATAGGAGATGGAGACTTAACCTCCAACTGGGGGACAGAGATTTAACTTCCAAACTGGGTACAGAGACAACTTCCAACTGGGAACAGAGACTTAGCAACTAACTTAACTTCCAAACTGGGTACAGAGACTTAACATCCAACTGGGGACGAAGACAGTATCCAACTGAGGACGAAGACTTAGCATCCAACTGGGGACGAAGACAGTATCCAACTGAGGACGAAGACTTAGCATCCAACTGAGGACGAAGACTTAGCATCCAACTGGGGACGAAGACTTAGCATCCAAATAGGAGATGGGGACTTAACTTCCAACTGGGGACTGAGACTTAGCATCCAACTGGGGACGAAGACAGAAGAGTATCCAACTGAGGACGAAGACTTAGCATCCAACTGGGGACGAAGACTTAGCATCCAATTGGGGACGAAGACTTAGCATCCAACTGGGGACGAAGACTTAGCATCCAACTGGGGACGAAGACTTAGCATCCAACTGGGGACGAAGACTTAGCATCCAACTGGGGACGAAGACTTAGCATCCAACTGGGGACGAAGACTTAGCATCCAACTGGGGACGAAGACTTAGCATCCAACTGGGGACGAAGACATAGCATCCAACTGGGGACGAAGACATAGCATCCAAATAGGAGACTGAGACTTAGCATCCAACTGGGGACCAAGACTTAGCATCCAACTGGGGACCAAGACTTAGCATCCAACTGGGGATGACGTTCTAAAACTCAACCGATCTGTAAATCTCCAGTTACAAGTCAGGCATGCTATGAACTAGAGCGGTCTCCACCCCAATCTCTTACGATGATTGGGTGGAGATACGCCATGATGATAAGGCTACTTCTCTCCACTTCCTCTTCCAGTGTGATCCATTATGTTGAAGTGAAAGATGATATCGCACTAGAAATGAGACCTTTTGCCATCAGTGCTAAAAAAACAAGACTGATCTTTCAATAGCCGAACGGAAAACAGGTGCCACGAAGAAGAGAAATACATATTGAGTTGAGTATTGGCTTAGTGCATGTCGACGTGTAAAGCAGGTTAAGACTGGACTATGTGCCCGTCCTTCCTAATCGCACTTCGTTAATCTTAACCGATTTATCTCGACCTTTGGCCACTTCCTGGGATGAACGGCGGAGTCGGAAAGCGAGAGATAATAGAGGAAGAAATAGCGACTTGGGCGAGGGAGTAGATAGAGATCAGAGTTGGGTTGGGTTGTTTTACCTCTGAGCGGCACTTTTTTGCACACCATGGTCTAAATGGCCAGGTTACATGGACCCCGAAGACTCAGAGAAGGTTGGGGGAGGGGATACACTGGAAGAGCTGTTGGGAGACAGATGGTAGCCTCCCGTCAAGGCCATCCAACGTGTTCTTTAACGTGCACAGGGTATGGCTCTCCCGCACACGGGGCCACGGCTTAACGTCCCATCCGACGGACGGCGGCCTTTCCAAGCCCATCGGTGTCCCCTACTGACCGTGGGCAAGGCGGGGAATTTTGCGGAGATAAATCTCAACGCTGACCCAGCTGGGACTCGAACCTGGGAACTACAGATTACGAGCCTGGCGCGCTACCGACTGAGCCACCCCCGCCCCAGAGATCAGAGAGCACAAAGCCAAGGATAGTTATTTCACAGGTACTTTTTGAATTTAAGCATTCAAGAAAATGCTGCTCAGAAATTAATAATTTCAGATAATCTAGGACAGGTCACAAGAATCTCGACTCTTCAAAGAACGACCGGGGGGGGGGGGGGGGTGGAGGAGGAGACAGATGGAATCCTCCGGTCAAGGACAGAGCCACGGCTTAACATGGAATAGGAATGACTTTGGTTGGGTTTTCTTACGTCTGAGTTGGGTTGTTTTACCTCTGAGCGGCACTTTTTTGCACACCATGGGCTAAATGGTCAGGTCACATGGACCCCGAAGGCTCAGAGAAGGTTGAGGGAGGGGATTCA
This sequence comes from Ryuthela nishihirai, assembly GCA_038380435.1. Taxonomy (NCBI): domain Eukaryota; kingdom Metazoa; phylum Arthropoda; class Arachnida; order Araneae; family Heptathelidae; genus Ryuthela; species Ryuthela nishihirai. Next base: position 1,501,813 of record JAWZYU010000032.1, on the reverse strand, counting down.
CTGGAACAGCTTTTGGGAGACAGATGGTAGCCTCCCGTCAAAGCCATCCAACGTGTTCTTTAACGTGCACAGGGTATGGTTCTCCCTTCACATGAGGCCAAGACTTAACGTCTCATCCGACGGACGGCGGCATTTCCATGCCCATCGGTGTCCCCTACTGACCGTGGGCAGGGCGGGGAATTTTTGCGGAGATAAATCTCAATGCTGACCCAGCTGGGACTCGAACCTGGGAACTACAGATTACGAGCCTGGCGCGCTACCGACTGAGCAACCCCCGCCCCTGAAAAGCCTACTAAAAACAAATATTAAGCTAAGGGTAGAAAAGCAATTCGCTAATGAAATAAAGCAGAAGAGAAAACTTTCAAGGACGTCTCGAAAACTGCTGCTTTTAAGCGACAAAAAGAATGATGGAGTCCAATAGAAAAGAAGAAGGGAAAGTGAAGTGAGCAGCAGAATGCGCTCGTGCGCTGCCTCTTCAGCTCATCTTCTACGTCATCTCCATGCACCTCGAGTGAGGTATCATTTCTTCAAAGATTAGCTGCAAGACGCGTCGTAATGCATGTGTCAGCGAAGTTGGGGAGAATGAAGAAAGTTTTTCGCGCCGATAATGACAGGGAAAGTAAAACGTTCCAGTTTTATAATCTCAATGTCTGAGTGGTGGTTTGTTTCTATCACTGGGGAATGAATGAAAGGAAGGATGGCAAAGAATCTGTTTCGGCAAATTCGTTCGTGTAGAGTGTGTTGAGGATTCAGGCTGGGTAATGTAGAAGTTGTGTTGTTTTATCTCTGAGCGGCACTTTTTTGCACACCATGGGCTAAATGGCCAGGTCACGTGGACCCCGAAGGCTCAGAGAAGGTTGGGGGAGGGGACCCACTGGAACAGCTCTTGGGAGACGGATGGTAGCTTCCCCGTCAAGGCCATGCAGTGTGTTCTTTAACGTGCACAGGGTATGGTTCTCTCGCACATGGGCGGGGGTGGCTCAGTCGGTAGCGCGCCAGGCTCGTAATCTGTAGTTCCCAGGTTCGAGTCCCAGCTGGGTCAGCGTCGAGATTTATCTCCGCAAAATTTCCCCGCCCTGCCCACGGTCAGTAGGGGACACCGATGGGCTTGAAAAGGTCGCCGTCCGTCGGATGGGACGTTAAGCCGTGGCCCTTGTGCGGGAGAGCCATACCCTGTGCACGTTAAAGAACACGCTGGATGGCCTTGACGGGAGGCTACCATCTGTCTCCCAACAGCTGTTCCAGTGGGTCCCATCCCCCAACCTTCTCTGAGCCTTCGGGGTCCTTGTGGCCTGGCCATTTAGCCCATGGTGTGGAAAAAAAGTGCCGCTCAGAAGTAAAACAATCCAATCCAAATCTCCTAGCTAATATTGCAATTACACCGAAGAACCGAAGTTGAGTTGGGTTGTCTTACCTCTGAGCGGCACTTTTTTTTGCACACCATGGGCTAAATGGCCAGGTCACATGGACCCCGAAGGCTCAGAGAAGGTTGGGGGAGGGGACTCACTGGAACAGCTGTTGGGAGACAGATGGTAGCCTCCCGTCAAGGCCATCCAGCGTGTTCTTTAACGTGCACAGGGTATGGCTCTCCCGCACACGGGGCCACGGTTTAACGTCCCATCCGACGGACGGCGGCCTTTCCAAGCCCATCGGTGTCCCCTACTGACCGTGGGCAGGGCGAGAAATTTTGCGGAGATAAATCTCAACGTCTGACCCAGCTGGGACTCGAACCTGGGAACTACAGATTACGAGCCTGGCGCGATAGCGACTGAGCCCCCCCCCCCCCATTAAGAGAGAGAGATTAATCAGTTCTTCAATTTATAATTAGTGATATTTTTCCATAAAAAAACTTATTTTTAAAGTTAGGGAGCTTCAATTGTTAGGAATTGAATTGAATGTGGTGTTTGTAAAGTGTAAATTATCAATTGCTTATTGTAACATAATGCACATTTTTCTAGATCGTATTTGTGAATCATTTTTAAAACTCTTTCCGAAAGCAGTTAAGATTTTGCAAGCTGCCATTAATGAACAGTCAAGAAAAGAGCATTGATAATGATTAGTGATACTCGGAGCTTTGCACCTTTAAATAGCTCTGAGGTCAAAGCTACCAGAACTCTGAACCGACCGATGTTGCCCGAACTATCACTCTTCATATGAAGGGGGTTTCTCTATCTATTACTCTGATAAATATCATTAACGCCAATTGAAATTGGATTATCTTATGAACAATGCTCTTCGATAGGATATTTCAACAATTTCAAGATAACGGAAACGCTATTACTGATGAAGGAAATAACTGGAGGAAACTGGTAAAGAACTGGATTTGCTTGGAACGAACCGGTTTATGCCAATTTTTGTATAATCTTTTTTTAGAAAAAATTTGTCAAAAAAGGGAATTATTTTCAAGAATTATTTTCATGAAATAGCGCAATGTTTTATAAGAAATATTCTCTCTCAAAAAAAAACGCAGTTTTTTAAAATAAATTTCCGCCAATTATGGGGCATTTTTTAAAATCATTCTCCCCCAAATAAGGCAGTTTTTCAAAATTATTCTCTGCCCAATAAGGCAGTATTTTTAAAATTATTCTAGCCCAATAACAGTTTATTTTAAAGTTTTTGTTTGCCCAATAACACGGTTTTTTAAAAACTATTCCCTGTCCAATACCGCAGTTTTTTTTAGAAAATATTCTGGGGAAATAGGGCAATTTCTAGAAATTGTTTCCTGTACTATTTGTCACTCCAATTTAAGGGTTGACTTCGTCAAATGGTCTGGATATAGAAAAGAACTGACTGCTCAGGGGGGCGGCGGGTTGTTGGGTTGTTTTACCTCTGAGCGGCACTTTTTTGCACACCATGGGCTAAATGGCCAGGCCACAAGGACCCCGAAGGCTCAGAGAAGGTTGGGGGAGGGGACCCACTGGAACAGCTGTTGGGAAACAGATGGTAGCCTCCCGTCAAGGCCATCCAGCGTGTTCTTTAACGTGCACAGGGTATGGCTCTCCCGCACACGGGACCACGGCTTAACGTCCCATCCGACGGACGGCGGTCTTTCCAAGCCCATCGGTGTTCCCTACTGACCGTGGGCAGGGCGGGGAATTTTTGCGGAGATAAATCTCCACGCTGACCCAGCTGGGACTGAGCTTGGAAAGGCTGCTGTCCATTGAGTGGGACGTAAATCAGTGGCCCTATGTGCAGGATAACCATACTCCGTGCATGTTAAAGAACACACTGGATGGTCTGACGAGAGGCTACCATCTGTCTCCTAACAGCTGTCCAGTTGGTCTCCTCCCCCCAACTTTCTCTGAGCCTTCGAGGTCACAAGGTCACAAGGACCTTGCCATTTATCCTATTGTGTGCAAAACAGTGCCCTTCAGAGGTTAATTTTGTGAAATATTCTAATTTCCACAACTCTTTGAGTACTGAACGAATATTGTTGAAAATCGAGCTTGAAATATATCTGATTATGAACTTTAACTTAGGTCAGATTTTTTTCACAAAATGCATATTTTAGAAGTTATAGAGCTTTGAAATTAAATTCCCATTAATATAACATCAAAAGTCTCTAATATTTTGATAGCGCACTGTATATGTACCGCATAATAAAAGGAATCAGAGACACATTTCAAAGGAATTAATATTAACACTGTGTAGATTAGACTACTACTGGGGTTTGTCACCTTGGTCCCCAATATTGGGGGCGGGGGTGGCTCAGTCGGTAGAGCGCCAGGCTCGCAATCTGTGGTTCCCAAGTTCGAGTCCCAGCTGGGTCAGCGTTGAGATTTATCTCCGCAAAACTCTCCGCCCTGCCCACGGTCAGTAGGGGACACCGATGGGCATGGAAAGGCCGCCGTCCGTCGGATGGGACGTTAAGCCGTGTCCCCATGTGCGGGAGAGCCATACCCTGTGCACGTTAAAGAACACGCTGGATGGCCTTGATGGGAGGCTACCATCTGTCTCCCAACAGCTGTTCCAGTGGGTCCCCTCCCCCAACCTTCTCTGAGCCTTCGGAGTCCATGTGACCTGGCCATTTAGCCCATGGTGTGCAAAAAAGGGCCGCTCAGAGGTAAAACAACCCACTGGACTGGAGGCTACCATCTGTCTCCCAACAGCTGTTCCAGTGGGTCCCCTCCCCCAACCTTCTCTGAGCCTTCGGAGTCCATGTGACCTGGCCATTTAGCCCATGGTGTGCAAAAAAGTGCCGCTCAGAGGTAAAACAACCCAACCTCCAATATTGTGTTGGGTATATTGCAAAAATATATATCTGATGTTCAGAATTTTCCAATCAAAGAAGAAAAGCAAACACCCAAAGTAGAAGCATTTCAAATAAGTAACCGAAGCAATCGCAGTATAAGCTGGGAGAAGCATAAGCTTTTCAAACAAGTAGACGACGTACATCGGAGAACGATAACATTATGACCACTTGCCTAATATGATGTTGGTCCTCCACGTGTTGCCAAAACAGCTCTTACCCGGCGAGGCATGGACGCTACAAGATTTCTAAAGGTGCCTTGTGGTATCTGGTACCAATAGGTTACCAGAAGATCCTTTAGCTTTGATAAGTTACGTGGTTGAGCCGCCGCAGATCTGATATGCTGTTCCAACACAAACCACAGATGTTCGATTAGATCTGATGTCTGCAGAATTTGGAAGCCAGGGCAATACTTGGAAGTCTTCCTCATGTTCCACGAACCATTCTCGAACAATCCGAGCAGTGTGGCATGGCGCATTATCCTGCTGAAAGAAGGCACTACTAGATTAGGTTGGGTTGTTTTACCTCTGAGCGGCACTTTTTTGCACACCATGGGTTAAATGGCCAGGTCACATGGACCCCGAAGGCTCAGAGAAGGTTGGGGGAGGGGACCCACTGGAACAGCTGTTGGAAGACAGATGGTAGCCTCCCGTCAAAGCCATCCAGCGTGTTCTTTAACGTGCACAGGGTATGGCTCTCCCGCACACGGGGCCACGGCTTAACGTCCCATCCGACGGACGGCGGCCTTTCCAAGCCCATCGGTGTCCCCTACTGACCGTGAGCAGGGCGGGGAATTTTGCGGAGATAAATCTCAACGCTGACCCAGCTGGGACTCGAACCTGGGAACTACAGATTACGAGCCTGGCGCGCTACCGACTGAGCTACCCCCGCCCCATGCACTACTAGAGGGATATACCGTTGCCATGAAATGATGTACCTGGTCTGCAACGATGTTTAGGTAGCTGGTAGACGTCACAGTTTCCTGCACATGAATAAATGGATCAAGGATTTCCCAGCAAAACATTGCCCAAAGCTTTACACTTCCTCGACCGGCTTGTTTTCATCCCATGGTGCATCCTGGTGCCAACACTTCCCCAGCTAAACGCATGCGCATGCTTGGCCATCCATACGGTGCAACAGGAAACGAGATTCATCAGATCAGGCGACATTCTTCCAATCATTCAAGGTCCAGTTTTAATGCTCGCGTTCCCATTGTAAGCGCTTTCGACGGTGAACCGAGGTTAGCATGGGCACTCTGAGTGGCCTGCAGCTACACAACCCCATTTTCAGCAGGATTCGATGAACTGTATGTTGTGTCACCTATCACTAGCATCCAAATTACGGGTGAGTTGCACCACAGTATCCCTTCCGCTGGCTCGTACCATACGGAATAGCCTTCGCTCACCTCTAGCATCGATGAGCAGTGGTCGGCCCACACCTTGCTGGCGTTTCGTGATTTTCCCTCCTCGGACCACTTTTTGAAGGTACTAACCACGGCTGACCGTGAGCATCCCACAAGCCTTGCAATCTCCGAAATGCCGTGACCCAGTCATCTGGCCATTACAATTTGACCTTTGTCAAACTCACTTAAGTCCGCTGCCTTCCCCATTTGAAGAACAAGAATAACACTGATTAACAGAGCTCAGTATCAGGTGTTATTTATACCGTTTCATGACCTTCACACGCGCCGTCGTTTACTTGCATTTGCTTCGATTGGTCATAATACTTCGGCTCTTCGGTGTAATTGCAGTATTAGCTAGGAGATGCATAAGCATTTCAAACAAGTAAGCGAAGCATCGCAGCATAAACCAAGATGCTGCACAAGCATTTCAAACAAGTAAATAATCATAGTAAAAGCTAAGAGCTGCGTTGTCATTCGCAAACGGCAGCAATGTACAGGATAAAACGTCGCAGATGTTTTTTCATCAGGCTTTTGTATCGTAAGATAACAACAGTATTTTTTTTCTTCATGATGCCGAGTGTTTATTAGAATCTTAGGCTCTGGAACATTCACCGCCAAATGACGTCAGCAGACCAAAGTTCGCTTCGTTCTTGTGGGCAGATAGAAAACTTTCTGAAGAGTACATTGGCCACACACGGTAGCCGTTGCCAAGAACATCAGGCACTTTGCCAATGCAGAGGATTCACGACGTATTCGTGGCGCTTTCGAAAGATTGACGACGACTTAAACAAGCATTCCAAAAGCAGGCGCTTTCTTTCCTACATGTTTGTAGGGTCATTTTTTTCACCAATGGGTTAAATGGCCAGGTCACAATGACTTTGTTGGGTTGTTTTACCTCTGAGAGGCACTTTTTTGCCCACCATGGGCTAAATGGCCAGGTCACATGGACCCCGAAGGCTCAGAGAAGGTTGGGGGTTGGGTTGTTTTACCTCTGAGCGGCACTTTTTTGCACACCATGGGCTAAATGGCCAGGTCACATGGACCCCGAAGGCTCAGAGAAGGTTGGGGAAGGGGACCCACTGGAACAGCTGTTGGGAGACAGATGGTAGCCTCCCGTCAAGGCCATCCAGCGTGTTCTTTAACGTGCACAGGGTATAGCTCTCCCACACACGGGGCCACGGCTTAACGTCCCATCCGACGGACGGCGGCCTTTCCAAGCCCATCGGTGTCCCCTACTGACCGTGGGCAGGGCGGAGAATTTTGCGGAGATAAATCTCAACGCTGACCCAGCTGGGACTCGAACCTGGGAACTACAGATTACGAGCCTGGCATGCTACCCGACTTGAGGTACCCTACTACCCCACGCGTAGGAAAAATTTGAACTGAGATTAGCTTCAACAGACGACAAATGTTGCACAATATTCCAGTTCGGAGAAAGACACGTGATACAGTCGCTCAAAAAAGTATCCGAACACTATAGTTGATTGCAGATTTCAGAAAAAATCGTTGCCAGATATTTTTTCTGAATTCTGTAATCCACCATAGTGTTCGGATATTTTTTTGAGCGACTGTAGGTGGTCATATTATTTTGATACTAGATCGTGTGGGCTCACTCACGGAAATATTGAGCGTGTGCAGTTATCGTTCACAGCAAACTGGAGCGTGTGCAGTAACTGCACACGCTCCAGTTTGCTGTGAACGGCAACTGGAGCGTGTACAATTGCTGTACACGCTCCAGATATTTTTCCTGAATTCTGCAATCACGTGACACGAAAGTTGCCAGATCACTAATTTCCCCCCCCAAAAAAAACGTTGCCAGATATTTTTTCTGAATTCTGTAATCAACTATAGTGTTCGGATATTTTTTTGAGCGACTGTACTGCAGGCAGGAATACTGATCAACAAACGCACGTGTCGGTAGAATTATCTTCGTAATCTTCAACTACTGAAGCAAAAATTTCGCTATTTTTGCTTTCAAAAACTTTGCAGTCTGGTCATGATCATTATATTTACGTGATATTTTTTCCCCCAAAGGATTCTGATAATAAAAAGATAGAAAGCTAATTTTGAAGTTGCTAGTTCTTCGACCTTTATAAGAACCGTTCGTTTTACTTATTATGACTCTGTGGAATAATATTTATCAGCGGGTCAACTATTTTTATTTTGAGAGATGGCGAAACATAATCCGTTTCGTGCGATTTTTCAAATAAATCTAATAATAAGAAAACGGTAAGTTATTGGGAAATCGTTGATCTTTCGTAAGAACCTTTTTTTTAAACGAATAGCTGTGTAGAATAACAATTTTCAGACGGTTGGGTTGTTTTACCCCTGAGAGGCACTTTTTTGCACAAATTGGGCTAAATTGCCAGGTCACAAAGTTACGTTGTTTTATCTTTAAGCGGTGCTTTTTTGCACCGATTGAGCTAAGTGGCCAGGTCACAAGAACCCCTAGGGCTCAGAATTGGATGGGTTGTTTTACTTCTAAGCGGCACTTTTTTGCACACCATGGGCTAAATGGCCAGGTCACAAGGACCCCGAAGGCTCAGAGACGGTTGGGGAAGGCGATCCACTGGAACAATTGTTGGGAGACAGACGGTAGCCTCCCGTCAAGGCTATCCAACGTGTTCTTTAACGTGCACAGGGCATGGCTCTCCCGCACACGGGGCCACGGCTTAACGTCCCATCCGACGGACGACGACATTTCCAAGCCCATCGGTGACCCCTACTGACTGTGGACAGGACTGGGAGTTTTCCGGAGAGAAACCTCAACGCTGACTTAGCTGGGACTCGAACCTAGGAACTACAGATTACGAGCTTGGCGCGCTACCGACTGAGCCACACCCGCCCCTTTCAAACGGTAAAATGAGGTTTAGATTGTGTGCCTTATTTCTGACCCGCACTTATGTGCTTATAATGGACAAAATGGCATGTTCACAAGAACCCCGAGGGTTCAGAGTGGATTAGGGAAAATGGCCACACTGGATAGCTGGTGGGAGAATGATAGACTCCTGCCGTCAGTGCCATCTAGCGTGTACTTTGGCTTGCAAGGTCTATGGCTCTCCTGAACAGACGAGGGATGCGGTGGCTCTGTTGGTATCTCACTAGGCTTGTAATGTGCAGTTCCCAGGTTCGAGTCCCATCTGGAACAGTTTTCAGATTTAACTCCGCCCAACTTTTCCCCCTGCCCTCGGTCATTATGGAATACTTATGGGTTTGGAAAGGCCGTTGTCCATCGAATGGGACGTTAAGCCGTAGTCCTGTGAGCTGGTGAGGCATAACAAGTGCGTGTTATCTCTAACATAATACGCTGGATGGCCTTGAGGAGAAGCTACCACCTGTCTCCCAAAAGCTGTCCAAAGGTTCCCTTCCCTCAACCTTCTCTGAGCCTCGGGGAGGAGGAGCTCAGTCGGTAGCGCGCCAGGCTCGTAATCTGTAGTTCTCAGGTTCGAGTCCCAGCTGAGTCAGCGTTGAGAGCCATACCCTGTGCACGTTAAAGAACACGTTGGATGGCCTTGACGGGAGGCTACCATCTGTCTCCCAACAATTGTTCCAGTGGGTCGCCTCCCCGAACCGTCTCTGAGCCTTCGGGGTCCTTGTGGCCTGGCCATTTAGCCCATGGTCTGCAAAAAAGTGCCGCTCAGAGGTAAAACAACCCAACCAATTCTGAGCCCTCGGGGTTCTTGTGACCTGGCCACTTAGCTCAATCGGTGCAAAAAAGCACCGCTTAAAGGTAAAACAACGTAACTTTGTGACCTGGCAATTGAGCCCAATTTGTGCAAAAAAGTGCCTCTCAGGGGTAAAATAATTTAACAAAACTTCCTTTATTAAATAACTTTTGTTCCTATATATTTCCCCCCGATTGCAGATAAACCCAAATATTTTCCCCATCGTTCTATTGGAGAGAACGAAGACGTGTTTACGTCCGAAAATGAGCTACCGATGATAACAGGAAAATAAACCCGGCTGTTGCAGACTGCGGACTCTGTTTCGTAACACTTTGGAAGAGGCCATTAAGAATCAAGACGCGTGTCTCCAAAAGAAAAAAAAAAATCAAGGAAAAATCGATATTAAATGTTTTATTTCCTGATCTTTCGCTATTTTTTCTCCGTGGGTCTAATATACAGGGAAACAAAAACACATTTGTATAAAAAGTCTCTGTTTACTAAGTAAATAATCTTTCTCAGCGCTAACTTATTCTGTCTAGTTGACAACATGACGAGAAAACATTTCTAAACGTTCATCTTTTGAAGTCGTGAAACCTACCTACGTGAAAATCCAGAAGAAAAAGCCCGAAGGCGGGCAGTGTGACGCAACAGCTAGCGATATTAATCCTCATCCTGCGCATGCGCGTGGTAAAAGGGGCACCCGAGGTGGGGGGGGGACACGTACACGTCCTTAAACACTCTAATACTCTCCCGGCAAACTGTTGCTTCTGTTGACAACGAACTTTTACGGAGTCTCTTGGGATGAAGATAGAAGCCTCCAGGGCTATCTGTTTCCGACACGGATCCAAGGAAACTGTTCAAGGCATCAAACTGACACTTCAAGCTGATCGGTAACGTAATATTGATCCGGACGGCAGGTCATGGCTTCTACTTTAATTACGTGTTCTGGACGCCTGACGTTTTCCTCTGGTGGTTGTGGGATAAATGGATCCGAGATGGTACTGCTGGCTCGTGCTGTAAGAGTCTGGGTGTCCACTGCGTCGAACAGTGTGTGATTGTTGAGCTGTGGGTGAGATCTAAAAGCTGCTATTGCCGATATTTTCTTCGTGATGGGAGTTGTCAGTGTTTACGCAATAGCTGAAAATGTTAAAGGACATTGTTTTTTTTATATTGCTTACTTGGGTCTTGTTCTGTTGTGTGTGATGTATAGACGGGGCGGGGGTGGCTCAGGCGGTAGCGCGCCAGGCTCGTAATCTGTAGTTCCCAGGTTCGAGTCCCAGCTGGGTCAGCGTTGAGAATTAACTCCGCAAAATTCCCCGCCCTGCCCACGGTCAGTAGGGGACACCGATGGGCTTGGAAAGGCCGCCGTACGTTGGATGGGACGTTAAGCCGTGGTCCCGTGTGCGGGAGAGCCATACCCTGTGCACGTTAAAGAACACGCTGGATGGCCTTGACGGGAGGCTACCATCTGTCTCCTAACAGCTGTTCCAGTGGGTCCCCTACCCCAGGGGCGGGGGTGACTCAGTCGGTAGTGCGCCAAGCTCGTAATCTGTAGTTCCCAAGTTCGAATCCCATCTGGGTCAGCGTTGAGATTTATCTCCGCAAAATTCCCCGCCCTGCCCACGGTCAGTAGGGGACACCGATGGGCTTGGAAAGACCGCCGTCCGTCGGATGGGATGTTAAGCCGTGGCCTCGTGTGCGGGAGAGCCATACCCTGTGCACGTTAAAGAACACGCTGGATGGCCTTGACGGGAGGCTACCATCTGTCTCCCAACAGCTGTTCCAGTGGGTCCCCTCCCCCAACCTTCTCTGAGCCTTCGGGGTCCATGTGACCTGGCCATTTAGCCCATGGTGTGCAAAAAAGTGCAGCTCAGAGGTAAAACAATCCAATCTGATGTATAGTAAAATTTCACCTGATAGTGCTAGAACTGTAAATTGGAGAATGGCAGTAAAAAATTTTTTTATTGCTTACTCGAATCTTGCTTTCGTACCTGGTTTTTGTTTTATATTTATATATTGCCGATTCCTGCTGACACTTGGGCGAGGGTGCTCAGTCGGTAGTGCGCCAGGCTCCGAATCTGCAGTTCCCAGGTTCCAGTCCCGCCTGGGTCAGCGTTGAGATTTTATCTCCGCAGAACTCCCCATACTGCCACTAGGGGACAGCGATGGGCTTGAAAAGACCACCGTCCGCAAGATTGGACGTTAAGCCGTAGCCCCGTGTGTGGGTTGGGTGTTTTACCTCTGAGCAGCACTTTTTTGCACACCATGGGATAAATGGACAAGTCACAAGGGCCCCGAAGGCTGAGAGATGGTTGGTGGAGGGGACCCACTGGAACAGCTGTTGAGAGACAGATGGTAGCCTCCCGTCAAGGCCATCCAGCGTGTTCTTTAACGTGCACAGGGTATGGCTCTCCCGCACACGGGGCCACGGCTTAACGTCCCATCCGACGGACGGCGACATTTTCAAGCCCATCGGTGTCCCCTACTGACCGTGGGCAGGGCGGGGAATTTTGCGGAGATAAATCTTAACGCTGACCCAGCAGGGACTCGAACCTGGGAACTACAGATTACGAGTCTGGCGCGCTACCGATTGAGCCACCCCTGCTCCCACAAATTGGTAAGAAAAATGTTATCTGGAAGATAAAATCATCCAATCTGGAAGATAAAATTCGATTGTTTTCACTCTGAGCGGCACTATTTTGTACACAATGATCAGGTCACAAGGACGGCGGTTGACAAAGTCGGTTGCGCGCCTATTTCGAAATCTCTAGTTCCCAGGTTCGAGTCACACCTGGCCATCGTTTAAATTTATCTATGCTAAATCCTCATCCTGCTCTCGGTTAGAAAGGGGAGCATCGATTGGTTTGGAAAGACCGCGTCTGCCGGATCGGAATTAAAGCCGTAATCCCATATGCCGGAGAGCCATATCCTGTGCACGTTAAAGAACACACTGAATGGCTCCCTTGACGGGAAGCTACCATCTGTCTCCTAACAATCCAAAGGGTACCCGTTCCCAAATGTCCAAAGGGTACCCGTTCCCAAATGTCCAAAGGGTACCCGTTCCCAAATGTCCAAAGGGTACCCGTTCCCAAATGTCCAAAGGGTACCCGTTCCCAAATGTCCAATGGGTACCCGTTCCCAAATGTCCAAAGGGTACCCGTTCCCAAATGTCCAATGGGTACCCGTTCCCAAATGTCCAAAGGGTACCCGTTCCCAAATGTCCAATGGGTCCCCTTTCTCAAATGTCCAATGGGTCCCCATTCCCAAATGTCCAATGGGTCCCCGTTCCCAAATGTCCAATGGGTCCCCGTTCCCAAATGTCCAATGGGTCCCCGTTCCCAAATGTCCAATGGGTACCCGTTCCCAAATGTCCAATGGGTCCCCGTTCCCAAATGTCCAATGGGTACCCGTTCCCAAATGTCCAATGGGTCCCCGTTCCCAAATGTCCAATGGGTCCCCGTTCCCAAATGTCCAAAGGGTACCCGTTCCCAAATGTCCAAAGGGTACCCGTTCCCAAATGTCCAATGGGTCCCCGTTCCCAAATGTCCAATGGGTCCCCGTTCCCAAATGTCCAATGGGTCCCCGTTCCCAAATGTCCAATGGGTCCCCGTTCCCAAATGTCCAATGGGTCCCCGTTCCCAAATGTCCAATGGGTACACGTTCCCAAATGTCCAATGGGTCCCCGTTCCCAAATGTCCAATGGGTACCCGTTCCCAAATGTCCAATGGGTCCCCGTTCCCAAATGTCCAAAGGGTACCCGTTCCCAAATGTCCAATGGGTCCCCGTTCCCAAATGTCCAATGGGTCCCCGTTCCCAAATGTCCAATGGGTCCCCGTTCCCAAATGTCCAATGGGTCCCCGTTCCCAAATGTCCAATGGGTACACGTTCCCAACCTTCTCTCAGCCCTTGTGCTCCATGTGACAAAAGGATCTTCAAGGGATCAGAGAAAGTTGGGGTCAGGGGCCTACTGGACAGTTGTTAGGAGAGAAATGGTAGTCTCCTTTTAAGGCCATTCAGCATGTTCTTTAACGTCCACAGGGTATGGTTCTCCCGCACAGAAAACCACGGCTTTACGTCCTTTAAACGAACGGCAGGCTTTTCAAGCCAATGGATATCCCCTTGCTGACCCCGCCTCTGGGGTTTTTCGGACATAAATCTCAACAACGCATGGCATTCGAACCTGGGAACTACAGATTACCTGGTGAGCTACCGACTTTGGCAACTTCTACTCCAGGAAGGAAATATGTTCGTCTTTTCATAATTTGTTTCCGGTGTGAAATAAAGATTAAAAAAAAAATCAAAACCGGAAAATAGTCTTCCTCTTCCAGATGGCTTAGTCAGTACTTGTTTTCAAATATCTAAAAATACACATATTTTAAAAAAGAAAATCGTGCGACGTCAACGCCTAGCATGACGCAAACACTAAGGTAAACAACGATAGGTTGAATTTGCTGTTCTGACAGGCTCCAGTCAGACCTCTGTGGCAAGCAACTGCTTGAGGGGGGATTTATTTTATTTCAGGGGTTAGAAGTAAGCGGTTTGAATGATAGCTTCTCTCTCGCCTTAGTTCAGGAAAAAAGACGGAAATGCCAGTTTTCAGGAGGGCGGGTGGGATGTGTGTGTGTGGGCTCAGTCGGTAGTGCGCTAGACTCGAAATCTGTAGTTCCCAGGTTCGAGTCCCAGCTGGGTCAGTGTTGAGATTTATCTCCGCAAAACTCCCCGCCCTGCCCACGATCATTAGAGGACACCGATGGGCTTGGAAAGACCGCCGTCCCTCGTATGGGACGTTAAGCCGTGGCCCCGTGTACGGGAGAGCCATACCCTGTGCACGTTAAAGAACACACTGGATGGCCTTAACGGGAGGCTACCATCTGTCTCCCAACAGCTGTTCCAGTGGGTCCCCTCCCCCAACCTTCTCTGAGCCTTCGGGGTCCATGTGACCTGATCATTTAGTCCATTGTGTGCAAAAAAGTGCCGGTCAGAAGTAAAACAATCCAATCCAATCCCCTCCCCCAACCTTCTCTGAGCCTTCGGGGTCCATGTGACCTGACCATTTAAACCATTGTGTGCAAAAAAGTGCCGGTCAGAAGTAAAACAACCCAAACCACCATTGAATCAAATGTACATTTTAGACGTTTGGTAATAATTATTTCAATATTACACAATTATGAATTTGTTTTTATAAAACAAGATAATTTAATTAAAAAAATTCCAGCTTTCATAGGAAAATTTTGAAAACCGAGATTCAAATAGATTTGATTATGATCTTTAACTAATCTTCAGTCCTTGGGTTGGGTTGTTTTACCTCTGAGCGGCACTTTTTGCACACATGGGCTAAATGGCCAGGTCACATGGACCCCGAAGGCTCAGAGAAGGTTGGGGGAGGGGATCCACTGGAACAGCTGTTGGGAGACAGATGATAGCCTCCCGTCAAGGCCATCCAGCGTGTTCTTTAACGTGCACACGGTATGGCTCTCCCGCACAAGGGGCCACGGCTTAACGTCGGATCCGACGGACGCGGCCTTTCCAAGCCCATCGGTGTCCCTACTGACCGTGGGCAGGGCGGGGAATTTTTGCGGAGATAAATCTCAACGCCGACCCAGATGGGACTCGAACCTGGGAACTACAGATTACGAGCCTGGCGCGCTACCGACTGAGCCACCCCCGCCCCTCACAATTATGAATTTGTTTTATAAAACAAGATAATTTAATGTAAAGCATTCCAGCTTTCATAGGAAAATTTTGAAAACCGAGATTCAAATAGATTTGATTATGATCTTTAACTGATCTTCAGAGTCCTATTTTCCCATTAAATATATATTTCAGAAGTTACAGAACTTCGAAGTTAGATTGCAATCCACATGGAAACTCGCAAATATTTCTGTAAGGCAGTATATAAATTTCTGCTGTAACAAGAGCAGTTGGAAACGCGAATGTGTACCCGGTGACTCGTAAAGGAATCTTCAACGCACGGCAAAGTGCGACCTTTACGCCAAGGCCGAGGTCCACGTTATCTCTTCCGCTGCAGAATCACGCTATCGCCGCTACATGCCTAGCGACGCGGTCATCGTTATCTGCATCAGGGGTCATCGAAATGGCTGTTTCTGCCCTTCCTAATACTGCGCCGGAGTATATCTGCTGCCGAACATACAGCACAGAAATTGAAATTTTATAGCTGCACGAAAGCACTTGTTTTCTTTAGCTAATGGCTTGGACAGAGACTGTATCTTTCACACTGTGATATACAGTACTCTTCAATAATTATTGTGTTGTTGTACCTCTGAGCGGTGCATTTTTTGCACACCATGGGCTAAATGGCCAGGTTGGGTTGTTGTTGGGTTGTTTTACCTCTGAGCGGCACTTTTTTGCATACCATGGGCTAAATGGCCAGGTCACATGGACCCCGAAGGCTCAGAGAAGATTGGGGGAGGGGACTCACTGGAATAGCTGTTGGGAGACAGATGGTAGCCTCCCGTCAAGGCCATCCAGCGTGTTCTTTAACGTTGGATTGTTTTACCTCTGAGCGGCACTTTTTTGCACACCATGGGCTAAATGGCCAGGTCACATGGACCCCGAAGGCTCAGAGAAGATTGGGGGAGGAGACCCACTGGAATAGCTGTTGGGAGACAGATGGTTGGCTCAGTTCAGGCTCGTAATTTGTGGTTCCTAGGTTCGAATCCGACCTGAGATTTATCTCCCTCAAACCCCCACCCTATCCATGGTCAGAAATGGGATACCAATGGGGTTCATAAAACCGCTGTCCGTCGGGTGAAGCCTAAATCCGTTCCGCTATGTGCAGGAAAAAAGGGGTGGCTAATTCGGTAGCGTACTAGGCTCATAACCTGCACTTCTCAGGTTCGAGTCCCAGCCCAGTATTGAGATTTATCTCTGCAAAACTCCTCTCCTTGGCTTCGAAGAGTAGGGGACACTGGTGGACTTGAAAAGGCTCTCATCTGTAAGATGGGACATTAAGTCATGGTCCTGTGTTTAGGTTGGGTTATTTTACCTCTGAGCGGCACTTTTTTTGCACACCATGGGCTAAATAGACAGATCACATGGACCCCTAAGGCTCTGAGAAGGTTGGGGGAGGGGACTCACTGGAACAGCTGTTGGGAGACAGATGGTAGCCTCCCGTCAAGGCCATCCAGCGTGTTCTTTTAACGTGCACAGGGTATGTCTCTCTCCCGTACACGGGGGGACGGCTTAACGTCCCATCCGACGGACGGTGGCCTTTTCAAAGCCCATCAATGTCCCCTACTGACCGTGGGCAGGGCGGGGAGTTTTGAGGAGATAAATCTCAATGCTGACCCAGCTGGGACTCGAACCTGAGAACTGCAGATTATGAGCCTGGTGCGCTACTGACTGAGCCACCAACCGGAACAGCTGTTACGAGACAGATGGTAGCCTCCCATCAAGGCCATCCAGTGTGTTCTTTAAAGTGCAGAGGGTATTGGCTTCCCCCACGAGACAATGGCTTGTTGTCCCATCTGACGGACGACGACTTTTCCAAGCCCATCAATGTCATCTACTGATTGAGGACAGGGCGGGGAGTTTTGCGGCGATAAATCTTAATGCGGAGATAAATAATAATTAATTGCGGAGATAATCTTAATATTTTGTTCCAGAAGTTAAACGCTATTTGAAGGAAAAAAATCTCGAATTTAAAGTTCTATTCATTATAGACAATGCGCCTGGCCATCCTGTTTTGGAACACCCAAATGTGCAATTTTGTTTTCTGCCGCCTAATACGACACCTTTAATACAACCACTAGACCAGGGTATAATTGCCACATTTGAAACTTACTATGTAAGATGAACATTTCAATACATTTTGGATAAACTAGAAAAGGATAAAAACACTAACAGTTATTGATGTGTGGAAGAAATTTCCTATTTTAGATTGTATCAGACATGCTGTATTGACGTTATCAGAATTAAAACCACCAACTTTAAACGCATGCTGGAAAGCTATTTGGCCGAAATATGTAAAAAGCAAAGATCCTGTAACCGAAATACGACTGAATATCCTAATATCATCACTTTAGCACATGCAGTTGGTGCAGAAGGATTCGATGATTTATCGTTTGCAGATATAGATGAATTGCTGGATGACAAAGTTCTTAGCGAACATTAAATAATAGAAGTTGTCCTTAAGACTCCTGATGAAAAAGAAAAAAGTGATGGTGATGAAGAAGTTCCACTTACTGCAAGTTTAATTAAAGAAGGGCTTCAAATGGCTAGTAAATTGGTAAGTCATTTTCTTACCCATGATCGCATTGTAACTGCTGAGTAGTTTAAACGTGAACTGAAGTCACGCATGGCGCGTTATCAAGAATTATACAAAGATGTAGTCAAAGCAGGATCTCAACGATTAATTACAGTTTGTTGTCAAAACTAATCAAACTCAAGAATCACTGGAAACAAGTGATAATTTGGTTCCCCATGCCACAGAGAGCATTTCACCATTGGAGTATGAACACGAACCCTAAAATGTTTCAAGCGATGAAAGTGATTGAATTCCAGAGTTACGCAAACGAATGCGTGTATTGTCAGAAAGTGGGTTGGGTTGTTTTACCTCTGAGCGGCACTTTTGTTGCATACAATGGGCTAAATGGCCAGGTCACATGGACCCCGAAGGCTCAGAGAAGGTTGGGGGAGGGGACCCACAAGGCCATCCAGCGTGTTCTTTATCGTGCACAGGGTATGGCTCTCCCGCACACGGGGCCACGGCTTAACGTCCCATCCGACGGACGGCGGCCTTTCCAAGCCCACCGTCAGTCGGATGGTATGGATCAGTAGGGGACCGGTGTCCCCTACTGATCCATACCTGCCCACGGTCAGTAGGGGACCGTGTCCCCTACTGACCGTGGGCAGGACGTGGAATTTTGCGGAGATAAATCTCAACGCTGACCCAGCTGGGACTCGAACCTGGGAACTACAGATTACGAGCCTGGCGCGCTACCGATTGAGCCACCCCCGCCCCATTGTCATAAAGTGACAATGAATTATATCTAGTTAATAAGCATATGTAAGTCATTATTTTGCACTTTTTTATTCTTGAATTAGAGACATTATTTTCTCTATGTACATATACCGTATTTTAACGTGTATAAGGAACCCCTTTTTGTCAAACATTGGGTCCCAAATATAGGGGGGTTTCTTATACATGGATAGTATTCTTAAATAAATTATTATATGTTAAAATAAAAATATCTTTGATGAAAAATCGGGGGGGGTTCCTTATACACGTCAAAATACGGTAATTATCTTCCTAAGTTTAATTAAATCTTTATTTGATTTCTTATTTTATAAAGATTTTGATATGATTTGTTTGAAAACAAATTATTATTTGTACTGGGTTTTCACGTCTGGAACCAATCTTCTATTTTTTCATATGCACTGTATTTTTTTTTACACGGTTTTTTCCGGAATCTATCTACCGTGTAGGAACAGAATTGGGTGAATGTTCATTTGATTTCGTAAAGCAGTACTAAAAGCAAATAATGAGTAAATTCTAAGAAAAAATTAGGTATTACGCAAAAAAAGTACTAAAAAGCAAATAAAGAGTAAATTCATTTGATATCGCAAAAAAATACTAAAAGCATATAAAGAGTAAATTCATTTGATATCGCAAAAAAAAAACTAAAAGCAAATAAGGAGAATTCATTTGATATCGCAAAAAAAAATAACTGAAAGCAAATAAAGAGAATTCATTTGATATCGCAAAAAAGTACTAAAAGCAAATAAGGAGTAAATTCATTTGATATCGCAAAAAAAGTACTAAAAGCAAATAAAGAGTAAATTCATTTGATATCGCAAAAAGATACTAAAAGCAAATAAGGAGTAAATTCATTTGATATCGCAAAAAAAGTACTAAAAGCAAATAAGGAGTAAATTCATTTGATATCGCAAAAAAATACTAAAAGCATATAAAGAGTAAATTCATTTGATATCGCAAAAAAAAACTAAAAGCAAATAAGGAGAATTCATTTGATATCGCAAAAAAAATAACTGAAAGCAAATAAAGAGAATTCATTTGATATCGCAAAAAAGTACTAAAAGCAAATAAGGAGTAAATTCATTTGATATCGCAAAAAAAGTACTAAAAGCAAATAAAGAGTAAATTCATTTGATATCGCAAAAAGATACTAAAAGCAAATAAGGAGTAAATTCTAAGAAAAAATTAGGTATTACGCAAAAAAAAGTACTAAAAAGCAAATAAAGAGTAAATTCATTTGATATCGCAAAAAAATACTAAAAGCATATAAAGAGTAAATTCATTTGATATCGCAAAAAAAAAACTAAAAGCAAATAAGGAGAATTCATTTGATATCGCAAAAAAAAATAACTGAAAGCAAATAAAGAGAATTCATTTGATATCGCAAAAAAGTACTAAAAGCAAATAAGGAGTAAATTCATTTGATATCGCAAAAAAATACTAAAAGCATATAAAGAGTAAATTCATTTGATATCGCAAAAAAAAACTAAAAGCAAATAAGGAGAATTCATTTGATATCGCAAAAAAAATAACTGAAAGCAAATAAAGAGAATTCATTTGATATCGCAAAAAAGTACTAAAAGCAAATAAGGAGTAAATTCATTTGATATCGCAAAAAAAGTACTAAAAGCAAATAAAGAGTAAATTCATTTGATATCGCAAAAAGATACTAAAAGCAAATAAGGAGTAAATTCATTTGATATCGCAAAAAAAGTACTAAAAGCAAATAAGAAGTAAATTCATTTGATATCGCAAAAAAATACTAAAAGCATATAAAGAGTAAATTCATTTGATATCGCAAAAAAAAACTAAAAGCAAATAAGGAGAATTCATTTGATATCGCAAAAAAAATAACTGAAAGCAAATAAAGAGAATTCATTTGATATCGCAAAAAAGTACTAAAAGCAAATAAGGAGTAAATTCATTTGATATCGCAAAAAAAGTACTAAAAGCAAATAAAGAGTAAATTCATTTGATATCGCAAAAAGATACTAAAAGCAAATAAGGAGTAAATTCATTTGATATCGCAAAAAAAGTACTAAAAGCAAATAAGGAGTAAATTCATTTGATATCGCAAAAAAATACTAAAAGCATATAAAGAGTAAATTCATTTGATATCGCAAAAAAAAACTAAAAGCAAATAAGGAGAATTCATTTGATATCGCAAAAAAAATAACTGAAAGCAAATAAAGAGAATTCATTTGATATCGCAAAAAAGTACTAAAAGCAAATAAGGAGTAAATTCATTTGATATCGCAAAAAAAGTACTAAAAGCAAATAAAGAGTAAATTCATTTGATATCGCAAAAAGATACTAAAAGCAAATAAGGAGTAAATTCATTTGATATCGCAAAAAAATACTAAAAGCATATAAAGAGTAAATTCATTTGATATCGCAAAAAAAAACTAAAAGCAAATAAGGAGAATTCATTTGATATCGCAAAAAAAATAACTGAAAGCAAATAAAGAGAATTCATTTGATATCGCAAAAAAGTACTAAAAGCAAATAAGGAGTAAATTCATTTGATATCGCAAAAAAATACTAAAAGCATATAAAGAGTAAATTCATTTGATATCGCAAAAAAAAACTAAAAGCAAATAAGGAGAATTCATTTGATATCGCAAAAAAAATAACTGAAAGCAAATAAAGAGAATTCATTTGATATCGCAAAAAAGTACTAAAAGCAAATAAGGAGTAAATTCATTTGATATCGCAAAAAAAGTACTAAAAGCAAATAAAGAGTAAATTCATTTGATATCGCAAAAAGATACTAAAAGCAAATAAGGAGTAAATTCATTTGATATCGCAAAAAAAGTACTAAAAGCAAATAAGGAGTAAATTCATTTGATATCGCAAAAAAATACTAAAAGCATATAAAGAGTAAATTCATTTGATATCGCAAAAAAAAACTAAAAGCAAATAAGGAGAATTCATTTGATATCGCAAAAAAAATAACTGAAAGCAAATAAAGAGAATTCATTTGATATCGCAAAAAAGTACTAAAAGCAAATAAGGAGTAAATTCATTTGATATCGCAAAAAAAGTACTAAAAGCAAATAAAGAGTAAATTCATTTGATATCGCAAAAAGATACTAAAAGCAAATAAGGAGTAAATTCATTTGATATCGCAAAAAAAGTACTAAAAGCAAATAAGGAGTAAATTCATTTGATATCGCAAAAAAATACTAAAAGCATATAAAGAGTAAATTCATTTGATATCGCAAAAAAAAACTAAAAGCAAATAAGGAGAATTCATTTGATATCGCAAAAAAAATAACTGAAAGCAAATAAAGAGAATTCATTTGATATCGCAAAAAAGTACTAAAAGCAAATAAGGAGTAAATTCATTTGATATCGCAAAAAAAGTACTAAAAGCAAATAAAGAGTAAATTCATTTGATATCGCAAAAAGATACTAAAAGCAAATAAGGAGTAAATTCATTTGATATCGCAAAAAAATACTAAAAGCATATAAAGAGTAAATTCATTTGATATCGCAAAAAAAAACTAAAAGCAAATAAGGAGAATTCATTTGATATCGCAAAAAAAATAACTGAAAGCAAATAAAGAGAATTCATTTGATATCGCAAAAAAGTACTAAAAGCAAATAAGGAGTAAATTCATTTGATATCGCAAAAAAATACTAAAAGCATATAAAGAGTAAATTCATTTGATATCGCAAAAAAAAACTAAAAGCAAATAAGGAGAATTCATTTGATATCGCAAAAAAAATAACTGAAAGCAAATAAAGAGAATTCATTTGATATCGCAAAAAAGTACTAAAAGCAAATAAGGAGTAAATTCATTTGATATCGCAAAAAAAGTACTAAAAGCAAATAAAGAGTAAATTCATTTGATATCGCAAAAAGATACTAAAAGCAAATAAGGAGTAAATTCATTTGATATCGCAAAAAAAGTACTAAAAGCAAATAAGGAGTAAATTCATTTGATATCGCAAAAAAAGTACTAAAAGCAAATAAGGAGTAAATTCATTTGATATCGCAAAAAAAGTACTAAAAGCAAATAAGGAGTAAATTCATTTGATATCGCAAAAAAAGTACTAAAAGCAAATAAGGAGTAAATTCATTTGATATCGCAAAAAAAAGTACTAAAAGCAAATAAAGGGTAAATTCAATTGCTATCGCAAAAAAGATACTAAAAGCAAATAAAGGGTAAATTCATTTGATATCGCAAAAAGATACTAAAAGCAAATAAAGAGTAAATTCATTTGAGTTCGCCAAAAAGTTACTAAAAGCATATAAAGAGTAAATTCATTTGATATCGCAAAAAAAAACTAAAAGCAAATAAAAAGTAAATTCATTTGATTTCGCAAAAAAAAATAACTGAAAGCAAATAAAGAGAATTCATTTGATATCGCAAAAAAAGTACTAAAAGGAAATAAAGGGTAAATTCATTTGATATCGCAAAAAAAGTACTAAAAGCAAATAAAGAGTAAATTCATTTGATATCGCAAAAAAAGTACTAAAAGCAAATAAAGAGTAAATTCATTTGATATCGCAAAAAAAAGTACTAAAAGCAAATATAGGGTAAATTCATTTGCTATCGCAAAAAAGTACTAAAAGCAAATAAAGAGTAAATACATTTGATATCGCAAAAAAAGTAATAAAAGCAAATAAAGAGGAAATTCATTTGATATCGCTAAAAAAGTACTAGAAGCAAATAAAGATTAACTTCATTTGATATCGCAAAAAAAAACTAAAAGCAAATAAAAAGTATATTCATTTGATTTCACAAAAAAAATAACTAAAAGCAAATAAAGAGTGAATTCATTTGATATCGCAAAAAAGTACTAAAAGCAAATAAGGAGTAAATTCATTTGATATCGCAAAAAGATACTAAAAGCAAATTCATTTGATATCGCAAAAAAAGTACTAAAAGCTAATAAAGAGTAAATTCATTTGATATCGCAAAAAAAGTACTAAAAGCAAATAAAGAGTAAATTCATTTGTTATCGCAAAAAAAAAGTACTAAAAGAAAATAAAGAGGAAATTAATTTGATATCGCAAAAAAAGTACTAAAAGAAAATAAAGAGGAAATTAATTTGATATCGCAAAAAAAGTACTAGAAGCAAATAAAGATTAACTTCATTTGATTTCGCAAAAAAAGTTACTAAAAGCAAATAAAGAGTAAATTCATTTGATATCGCAAAAAAGTACTAAAAGCAAATAAAGTTCTAACAGCGAAAAACGTAAATTTATTTAGACTGAAAACAAAGATACTTGAGGTGCAAAACATTTGGAGCGATGCTCCCCATTCTCACTGAGGGCAGAATGTCGATTAAGGGATAAAATCTCAACAGAAGCAACAGTTGCATCTGGAACCAGGTGAGTTAACTACTGTTCGAACTCTCTCTGTACTGGAGACGAAGGAATTGTGTTTCCCATAATACCCTGTACACAATACGGAGAAGTCTTTCTTAACCCTTCGAGTTGGGTTGGGTTGTTTTACCTCTGAGCGGCACTTTTTTGCACACCATGGGCTAAATGGCCAGGTCACATGGACCCCGAAGGCTCAGAGAAGGTTGGGGGAGGGGACCCACTGGAACAGCTGTTGGGAGACAGATGGTAGCCTCCCGTCAAGGCCATCCAGCGTGTTCTTTAACGTGCACAAGGTATGGCTCTCCCGCACAAGGGGCCACGGCTTAACGTCCCATCCGACGGACGGCGGCCTTTCCAAGCTCATCGGTGTCCCCTACTGACCGTGGGAAGGGCGGGGAATTTTGCGGAGATAAATCTCAACGCTGACCCAGCTGGGACTCGAACCTGGGAACTACAGATTACGAGCCTGGCGCGCTACCGACTGAGCCACCCCCGCCCCCAATAACCCTTCTAGAAAACTACTTCATGAACACAATTATAATGAAAGATTTAACGGCAATCGATCTCTTCTCAAAACCAGTTTTATAGTCGAACAGGGAAAAAGGAAAAATATTCTATAAATGATTACACTTCTGTCGTTTGGAGGTACGAAAACAGTAACCGTTGAAATGGCTCGGAAAACGAACAGACACATCATTATGTCTAAAGTTGTAAAAGTTTTATGACAAACGGTAACTCCAAGGGGGGAAAAAAAGAACCAAAACTCTATGTTATAAAGAAAAGAGAATTCAGGGACTTTATGTGTTTTTTTATGCACGGATATATTTTCCTCGTTTACGTAAAGTGTGAATATAGTGTGTGTATTTTACACTCTAATAAAACGGAATTAATTCTGGAATTTTTTTCTTCTGCATTTTCATTGGATCTTTAAGAGTGAATAAGTTCTTTTGATCCACAGAATGACAGTTGGCATATCTAAAGCCATTTCGTTTCTCTTGTAGCTTTCTGTAATAATTTTGGCTCATTTACTTTGTTGAGTTTAGGCCTACAAAACCATTGGTTCGAGGCTCGTTTACACCATTGGTTTGCTTACGAAGTCATTGTTTCGAGGCTCGTTTAGACAATTTGTTACCTTACAAAGATAGATAAATTTTATTACGTATTAATACGTGTTTGTGGGAAAATAACACGAATAAAGTCATTGTTTCGAGCCTCGTTTAGACCATTGATTCGTATACATTGTTTCGAGGCTCGTTTAGACCATTATTTCGCATACAAAGTCATTGTTTCGAGGCACATTTAGACCATTGGTTTGTTTACAAAGTCATTGGTTTGAGGCCTGTTTAGACCATTGCTTCACTTACAAAGTCATTGTTTCGAGTCTCGTTTAGACCATTGGTTCGTAAACATTGTTTCGAGGCTCATTTAGACCATTGGTTTGTTTACAAAGTCATTGGTTTGAGGCCTGTTTAGACCATTGCTTCACTTACAAAGTCATTGTTTCGAGGCTCGTTTAGACCATTATTTCGCATACAAAGTCATTGTTTCGAGGCTCATTTAGACCATTGGTTTGTTTACAAAGTCATTGGTTTGAGGCCTGTTTAGACCATTGCTTCACTTACAAAGTCATTGTTTCGAGTCTCGTTTAGACCATTGGTTCTTATACATTGTTTCGAGGCTCATTTAGACCATTGGTTTGTTTACAAAGTCATTGGTTTGAGGCCTGTTTAGACCATTGCTTCACTTACAAAGTCATTGTTTTGAGTCTCGTTTAGACCATTGGTTCGTATACATTGTTTCGAGGCTCATTTAGACCATTGGTTTGTTTACAAAGTCATTGGTTTGAGGCCTGTTTAGACCATTGCTTCACTTACAAAAGTCATTGTTTCGAGGCTCGTTTAGACCATTGGTTCGTATACATTGTTTCAAGGCTCGTTTAGACCATTGGTTCGTATACATTGTTTCGAGGCTCGTTTAGACCATTATTTCGCATACAAAGTCATTGTTTCGAGGCTCATTTAGACCATTGGTTTGAGGCCTGTGTCACGTGACACGAAGGTTGCCAGATCACTCATTTCTAAAAAAAAAATCGTTGCCAGATATTTTTTCTGAATTCTGTAATCAACCATAGTGTTCGGATACTTTTTTGAGCGACTGTACATGAAGGCTATACCCTATGCATTTTGAATCACATTTCAGTTCATAAGGGCAATTTACATATTCTGTGTGGAATTTCCTGAATTGCATTTCTCTTTATTTGCCATTATTTTTGTTGCTACCAGGAATTTTATTTCATAGCCAACCCAATAAAGGGGAAAAAAATAGGAGTTTTTACCTTATTACATTAAAGTGACATTAAAGCAGATAAAAATACATTATTGTCTTACCTTCTGAATATCGATTTCAAGAAAATATGAAGAAAACTGGGAACCAACTTACCTAGAAAACAGAAAGAAAAAAATTGTTTAATACTTTGTTTTCCAAAAGGGGAAAGAATAGCTTATAAGGAAAAATTCAAACGAAACACATTCGATATGAACTCTAATTGCATTTTTTGGAGTTATGGAATTCAGCAATGTTTTTTGTTCTAGATTATTCTCACGTTTTTTGCGGATAAGAAGGACAGGGTGTGGTTTTGTTTGGTATGGGTTCAAGTAAGTGCGGTTATAAATGACAGAGATATTTTTTTATTGGTTACAAGTGACAGAGATATTTTTTTATCAGTTATAAATGACAGTTTTTTTTATAAGGACTTACCAGCAAAATAGGGGGGCGGGGGTGGCTCAGTCGGTAGCGCGCCTGGCTCGTAATCTGTAGTTCCCAGGTTCGAGTCCCAGCTGTGTCAGTGTTGAGATTTATCTCCGCAAAATTGCCTGCCCACGGTCAGTAGGGGACACCGATGGGCTTGGAAAGACCGCCGTACGTCGGATGGGACGTTAAGCCGTGGTCCGTGTGCGGGAGAGCCATACCCTGTGCACGTTAAAGAACACGCTGGATGGTCTTGACGGGAGGCTACCATCTGTCTCCCAACAGCTGTTCCAGTGGGTCTCCTCCCCCAACCTTCTCTGAGCATTCGAGGTCCTTGTGACCTGGCCATTTAGCCCATGGTGTGCAAAAAAGTACCGCTCAGAGGTAAAACAACCCCTCCCCCAAATTTCTCTTGTGACCTGACCATTTAGACAACGTATGTAAAAAGTGCTGCTCAGAGGTAAAACAACCGAACCCTTGGAATATTAAAGAAATATTGTGGAAAATGGAGATTTAGGGAGATTTGAGGGAAATCTTCAATTTTTTTCCAGTAACTAATTTTACCTCGTTTTCAAAGAAAACAAGATGATAGTTTCGCTTTGTCATCCACTTTTTTGTTTACAGAGATAAATAAAGAATTCTTTTTGTGTTGAATAGGTATTGACGAAATATTACGATATGCACTTTCCGAATCTATCTAAAGCTACAATTACGCCCTCTAGTGGTGGAAATATTTGAAAATTCAAAAATTTCAAACGAATATTGCAAACGATGTATTTATTTATGCTAGAAATTTTGGTGGTGAAATGTGAAAGTCACGAAGTTTCCGTTGCCAACAATGAGTCGACCCCTTAGACCCAGAGGGGTGGGTTGGGTTGTTTTACCTCTGAGCGGCAGTTTTTTGCACACCATGGGCTAAATGGCCAGGTCACATGGACCCCGAAGGCTCAGAGAAGGTTGGGGGAGGGTTGGGTTGTTTTACCTCTGAGCGGCACTTTTTTGCACACCATGGGCTAAATGGCCAGGTCACATGGACCCCGAAGGCTCAGAGAAGGTTGGGGGAGGGGACCCACTGGAACAGCTGTTAGGAAACAGATGGTAGCCTCCCGTCAAGGCCATCCAGCGTGTTCTTTAACGTGCACAGGGTATGGCTCTCCCGCACACGGGGCCACGGCTTAACGTACCATCCGACGACGGCGGTCTTTCCAAGCCCATAGGTGTCCCCTACTGACCGTGGGCAGGGCGGGGAATTTTGCGGAGATAAATCTCGACGCTGACCCAGCTGGGACTCGAACCTGGGAACTACAGATTACGAGCCTGGCGCGGGTAGTTTTTAAGGGCTATTCCATTGTCAGTTGGAACTCTTTTCTGAGAGAGGTGTGGGAAATGCAACTTTTTAGATTTAAGAATCGAAAGACGAATACTTTCTATGTTGTATAATTACTAATAAAATACTATTTGCATTTTTCCCCATCAGTCGCTAGATCAAAATAAAACTTTTAAGAAACGAAAGAGTAAGTAAAGGAAAAACTTCATTCTCTTTTAAAACACGATTCTCAAATGCGCCTGAGGCGATATGCGTTCTTCTAGTTTAAATTGAAATTTTATTTTCAAAGTCAGGGTAGTTTGAATCCAGACAGCATAAAGAGATAAACAATCATGGAGAGATCATCACACAATCAAAGAGATCATCAAGCAGCCACGGAGATCACCAGACAGTCATGAAGAGATCATCAATCACGGTGATAATCAGACAATAGCGAAGAGCATCAGACAGCCATTGAGAAATCATCAGACAATCTAGGAAATCACATAACACGTGTAACGAATTTTTCCGTTTTCATCAATTTGGGTGGGCGTGTGGATCAAACTTTTTTAAACGTTTCACAGTTTTAGCCAGATCAGAAAATGCAAGACATTTTATACCAGTCAATTTTCATTACAGAAATGTCTCTGATTTTCTGTTTCGATTGCTTTGTTGACATATACAGACAAAATTTATTCTGGTAGAATTCTAATTTTCTTTTAAGTTTGTGTTCAGTAATTAGATGTCATAGTAATACACTGTTTCAAGCTACATACATAACAATTTCTTGTTTATTGGTCCCGTTAAAGTAGCATTGCGCGAAAGCTATAAGGCAAATAGGTTGGGTTGTTTTACCTCTGAGCGGCACTTTTTGCACACTATGGGCTAAATGGCCAGGTCACATGGATCTCGAAGCCTCAGAGGAGGTTGGGGGAGGGGACCCACTGGAACAGTTGTTGGGAGACAGATGGTAGCCTCCAGTCAAGGCCATCCAGCATGTCTTTTAACGTGCACAGGGTATGGCTCTCCCGCACACGGGACCATAGCTCAACGTCCAATCCGACGGACGGCGGCGTTTCCAAGCCCATCGGTGTCCCCTACTGACCGTGGGCAGGGCAGGGAATTTTGCGGAGATAAATCTCAACGCTGACCCAGCTGGGACACGAACCTGGGAACTACAGATTACGAGTCTGGCGCGCTATCGACTGAGTCACCCCGCCCCGAAGGGCAAATAGCTCTTTTACGAACGTTAACAGCAGGTGTCAATATTTTGAAGTCAAACTTGGCAACATAAGAACCGCGCAAAAGACGAAGGCAGTATGATTGGATTGTTTACCTCTGAGCAGCACTTTTTTGCACACCATGGGCTAAATGGCCAGGCCACATGGACCCCGAAGGCTCAGAGAAGGTTGGGGGAGGGGACCCACTGGAACAGCTGTTGGGAGACAGACGATAGCCTCCCGTCAAGGCCATCCAGCGTGTCTTTAACGTGCACAGGGTATGGCTCTCTCGCACACGGGGCCACGGCTAAACGTCCCATCCGACGGACGGCGGCCTTTTCAAGCCCATCGGTTTCACCTACTGACCGTGGGCAGGACAGGGAAATTTTGCGGAGATAAATCTCAACGCTGACCCAGCTGGGACTCGAACGTGGGAAGTACAGATTACGAGCCTGGCGCGCTACCAGCTGAGCTACCCCCGCCCTCTCATATGAGTGGAGGCTGATGCACATGAAATCATATTTGAACGATAACTCTACAATTTTATTAATATTTCACACTTAAGATTACATCACAATCGACATTAATCGGGAAGCCACCTCCCTGCCCACGGTCAGTAGGGGACACCGATGGGCTTGGAAAGGCCGCCGTCCATCGGATGGGACGTTAAGCCGTGGCCCCGTGTGCGGGAGAGCAATACCCTGTGCACGTTAAAGAACACGCTGGATGGCCTTGACTGGAGGCTACCATCTGTGTCTCAACAGCTATTCCAGTGGGTCCCCTCCCCCAATCTTCTCTGAGCCTTCGGGGTCCATGTGACCTGGCCATTTAGCCCATGGTGTGCAAAAAAAGTGCCGCTCAGTGGTAAAACAACCCAACCCAACAGCTGTTCCAGTGGGTCCCCTCCCCCAACCTTCTCTGAGCCTTCGGGGTCCATGTGACCTGGCCATTTAGCCATGGTGTGCAAAAAAGTGCCGCTCAGAGGTAAAACAACCCAACCCAACTCGGGAAGCCATGGCAAAGGAAGACAAAAGACAGTTACCTCCAAAAGTGTAAGTATGACTAAAAATAATCAATCTTTCTGCATGTCATCTGAACCACATCTGGATAACAACGAACAAGATTAGATAATATTCCATTGTCTACAACAATCGACATTTCAAGATTAAACAGCAAGCGATCGTGTATGGGTGTAGTCTTTTGTAATTGAGTTCTGATCTATATCAAGACCTTTTCACGAAGTTAACTCTTAATTAGGTTCACCAATCGAACAGGAAGGAATTCATAGTCGTATCCGAATAATATGGGAGCGGGGGTGGCTTAGTCGGTAGCGCGCCAGGCTCGCAATCTGCAGTTCCCAGGTTCGAGTCCCAGCTGGGTCAGTGTTAAGATTTATCTCCACAAAACTCCCTGCCCTGCCTACGGTCAGTAGGGGACACCGATGGGTTGGAAAGGCCGCCGTCCGTCGGATGGGACGTTAAGCCGTGGTCCCATGTATGGGAGAGCCATACCCTGTGCACGTTAAAGAACACACTGGATGGCCTAGATGGGATGCTACCATCTGTCTCCCAACAGCTGTTCCAGTGGGTCCCCTCCCCCAACCTTCTCTGAGTCTTCGGGGTCCTTGTGACCTGGCCATTTAGCCCATTGTGTGCAAAAAAGTGCCGCTCAGAGGTAAAACAACCCAACCCGAATAATATGACCACCTACCATAGTATATGTATGGTAGGTGGTCATATTATTCTGATACGACTGTGTAATCACTACAGTATTGGTTTTAAATCTATTGCGATGGAATATTTCTTTTAAAACTTTTTTCACTAAAGGTATTATACTCAGAGGCGTACCCATTGAATTTGTACCGATTTGTATTGGCGTACCTAATGAATCTGTACCTTGCACTGATTTGTCATGGCCTACCCACTGATTTGTATTCACGAGTACAGGTCTACCCACCGATTTTCATTCACATGTACAGGCATACCAACTGAATTTGTACCCTTTGATGTGATATGTACCGGTTGTATTGATTAATAGTGGCATATCAACCGACTTCGTACCGGTTGTATTGATTAATAGTGGCATATCAACCGACTTCGTACCGGTTGTATTGATTAATAGTGGCATATCAACCGACTTCGTACCGGTTGTATTGATTAATAGTGGCATATCAACCGACTTCGTACCGGTTGTATTGATTAATAGTGGCATATCAACCGACTTCGTACCGGTTGTATTGATTAATAGTGGCATATCAACCGACTTCGTACCGGTTGTATTGATTAATAGTGAAATATCAACCGACTTCGTACCGGTTGTATTGATTAATAGTGGCATATCAACCGACTTCGTACCGGTTGTATTGATTAATAGTGGCATATCAACAGACTTCGTGATGGTTGTATTGTTATTAACTGACTTCGTCCTGGTTGTATTCGATTTGCAGTAGCCTACCCACTGATTCGTACCACCGGGTTGGGTTGTTTTACCTCTGAGCGGCACTTTTTTGCACACCATGGGCTAAATGGCCAGGTCACATGGACCCCGAAGGCTCAGAGAAGGTTGGGGGAGGGGATCCACTGGAATAGCTGTTGGGAGACAGATGGTAGCCTCCCGTCAAGGCCATCCAGCGTGTTCTTTAACGTGCACAGGGTATGGCTCTCCCGCACACGGGCCATGGCTTAACCTCCCATCCGACGGACTTTCCAAGCCCATCGGTATCCCCTACTGACCGTGGGCAGGGCGGGGAATTTTGCGGAGATAAATCTCAACGCTGACCCAGCTGGGACTCGAACCTGGGAACTACAGATTAGAAGCCTGGCGCGCTAAAGACTGAGCCACCCCCGCCCCAAAAAGTTTCGATATTGTCGCTATTTTGCAATTCGGCAGTCTGATACTAATTAAATGGAAGGTGAAATTTTCGATGAACTGTAATTCGACATGCGTTGAAACTCGAAATTCTTATTTTTTCGTTCTGGAATTTCACCCTTTTATATTGAATAAGCAGAAATCGCAGATTGCATTACTGATTGCGACAACACCAGGCAGATTGGTAAACTGCCTGGTGTTGAAAAATCAAAGTGCACTAAGCCTTGTTATTAGCGGGGTTAGGTTTCTATAAAACGTATCCTTGCGGTTTTGAAAACCGATGGATTCGCGATTTCTACGAACGCTTTTTAATATTCCGTGAGAAATTCAGAAAGATCGATAACTATTCGACGACTGACTATTATTACTATTTAATGAATATTTCCCTTATCCAACTGGAATACCAGATTGGTTTCATAATTCAAAAAGGTATCACAATTACCATTTAAAAGAGAAGCTATTTGAAATATTTGAATTTTTTTTTTAATTCACTAGACAGCTGTTAATAGGTAGATGGTAGCTTCCAGTCAATGCAATCCAGTGTGTTCTTTAATTTTCACAGGGTACGTCTCTCCTGCATATGGAGCAATGGCTTAACGTTCCATCCGACGGACGGCGGCCTTTCCAAGCCCGTCTAGGGGTTTCTGACTGAGGGCAAAATTACGGATTTAGCGGTGTGAAATCTCAACTTTCGTAGAGGTGGGATTCCAACGTGAAATGCAAACGTTGGTGATCAACAGAAGATGCAGGCATTGATGATCAGTATAAAAATGCAGGCATTGGTAATCAATACAAAAATGCAGTATAAGATGACCAATGCCTGCATTTTCTGGCATAAGGAACCATAAAATGCAAGCATTGGTGATCAGTATAACATGCAGGCATGGTGATCAATACAAATTGCAGGCATCGGTGATCAATACAAAATGCAGGCATCGGTGATCAATACAAAATGCAGGCATCGGTGATCAATACAAAATGCAGCCATTGGTGATCAATCCAAAATGCAGTCATCGGTGATCAATCCAAAATGCAACCATTGGTGATCAATCCAAAATGCCAACCATTGGTGATCAATCCAAAATGCAGCCATTGGTGATCAATCGAAAATGCAGACATTGGTGATCAACCCAAAATGCAGCCATCGGTGATCAATCCAAAATGCAACCATTGGTGATCAATCCAAAATGCAGCCATCGGTGATCAATCCAAAATGCAACCATTGGTGATCAATCCAAAATGCAGCCATTGGTGATCAATCCAAAATGCAGTCATCGGTGATCAATCCAAAATGCAACCATTGGTGATCAATCCAAAATGCCAACCATTGGTGATCAATCCAAAATGCAGCCATTGGTGATCAATCGAAAATGCAGACATTGGTGATCAACCCAAAATGCAGCCATCGGTGATCAATCCAAAATGCAACCATTGGTGATCAATCCAAAATGCAGCCATCGGTGATCAATCCAAAATGCAACCATTGGTGATCAATCCAAAATGCAACCATTGGTGATCAATCCAAAATGCAGCCATTGGTGATCAATCCAAAATGCAGCCATTGGTGATCAATCCAAAATGCAGCCATCGGTGATCAATCCAAAATGCAACCATTGGTGATCAATCCAAAATGCAGCCATTGGTGATCAATCCAAAATGCAGCCATTGGTGATCAATCCAAAATGCAGCCATTGGTGATCAATCCAAAATGCAGGCATCTGGAATCAATATAAATTTACTTCATATGAATACAATACAAAATGCAGACATAGGTAACAAAAATGCAGGCATCTGGAATCAATATAAATTTACTTCATATGAATACAATACAAAATGCAGACATAGGTGATGAATAAAAAAAATGCAGGCGTTGGTGATCAATACAAAATTATGTCACCTGAATGAGTCTGAGAGTTGGGTTGGGTTGTTTTACCTCTGAGCGGCACTTTTTTGCACAGAATGGGCTAAATGGCCAGGTCACATGGACCCCGAAGGCTCAGAGAAGGTTGGGGGAGGGGACCCACTGGAACAGCTGTTGGGAGAAAAGATGGTAGCCTCCCGTCAAGGCCATCCAGCGTGTTCTTTAACGTGCACAGGGTATGGCTCTCCCGCACACGGGGCCACGGCTTAACGTGCCATCCGACGGACGGCGGCCTTTTCAAGCCCATCGGTGTCCCCTACTGACCGTGGGCAGGGCGGGGAAATTTTGCGGAGATAAATCTCAACGCTGACCCAGCTGGGACTCGAACCTGGGAACTACAGATTACGAGCCTGGCGCGCTACCGACTGAGCCACCCCGCCCCACCCTTTTAGGTGTTTGGCTTGCGCGCGATAATTGGGACGTTCACGCCGTTCAGTTGAGGCATTACTTTAACGTGACTGGCGTCTCTACGAGTATTTAAATGTTAACCAATCACGCAGTCCACCTTTTCGAAAGTGTCAGATATACTGCTGCCGAAATCAAATGCACCGAAGCAAATATGGACTTTGGCTATTTAAAGTGAGAGGATGTGAAGGAGCCTTTTGAACTGTTGAATTGTTTTATCTCTGAGAGGCACTTTTTTTGCACACAAAGGGCTAAATAGTCAGGTCACAAGGACCCCGAAGGCTCAGAGAAGGTTGGAGGAGGGGACCCACTGGAATAGCTGTTGGGAGATAGACGGAAGCCTCCCGTCAAGGCCATCCAGCGTGTTCTTTAACGTGCACAGGGTGTGGCTTTCCCGCACACGGGGCTACGTTCTAACGTTCCATCAGACGGACGGCGGCCTTTCCAATCCCATCGATGTCCCTTACTGACCGTGGGTAGGGCGGTAGTTTTGCGGAGATAAATTTCAACGCTAAAGCCTTTTAAATGTTTTGTAACATGAAAATTAATATGCGACATACGTTTCGTAAAATTCTTATGTGCAGGTGTTAGTAATCAATGAGTCGTTTGGTTTTCTGGGTTGTTTTATACCTGAGTGGCACTTTTTTTTCACATAGTGGGCTAAATGACAAGATCACAAAGACGGCGAGGCTCAGAAAATGTTGGGGGAAGGGGATCTACTGGATATCTTTTAGGAGACAGATGGTTGCTCCAGTCAAGGTCATTTAGAATGTTCTTTAACACGCATAGGGTATGGCCCTCAGTTATACATAACCTCTCATCTGACGGACGGCGGCCTTTCTAAGCCAAATGGCGTCTCTTACTAACAGAGGGAAGGTCAGTGTGTTTTGCGGAGATAAATTTGGAAGCTGTCTCAGGTAAGACTCGAATCTGGAGGCTGCAGATAACGAGCTTGACGCGCTACCAACTGAGCCACCCTCGCTCAGAGATAATCATTGCTGCAGGTATTGCTGATCAATACAAGATGCAGACATTGGTGATAATACAAGGTGCAGGCATTGATGATCGATGCAAAATGCAAGCACTGCCGATCAATGCAAGGTGCAGGACTGGTGATCAATGCAAGATGCAGGACTGGTGATCAATGCAAGGTGCAGGACTGGTGATCAATGCAAGGTGCAGGATGGTGATCAATGCAAGATGCAGGACTGGTGATCAATGCAAGATGCAGGACTGGTGTTCAATGCAAGATCCTGCATCTTGCACTCACTGGTGTTCAATGCAAGGTGCAGGACTGGTGATCAATGCAAGATGCAGGACTGGTGATCAATGCAAGGTGCAGGACTGGTGATCAATGCAAGATGCAGGACTGGTGATCAATGCAAGATGCAGGACTGGTGATCAATGCAAGATGCAGGACTGGTGATCAATGCAAGATGCAGGACTTGTGATCAATGCAAGGTGCAGGACTGGTGATCAGTGCAAAATGCAGGACTGGTAATTAACACAAATTCTGGTAATTAATCCAATATTAATACATTATATACTGGCGATTAACGCAAAATGTAGTGGTAATCAATTCACATTTATTTTAGAAACCAGAAAATATTTTTTAAATTTCCATTTTTACGTTTGGAACTAAAATATAATCGAATTTTTTTAAATATCAAAACGAACTTAATTAAAAAGTATGAAATCAATCTTAATAGGTGTATCAAATTTGGAAGAAAAATTTCCTTGAGCTTGTGGGAGACAAAATCAAGCCCTTCTCATAACATATGTGCAACTGAGGTGATACCACCCATTAGGCTCAAGAAATTTTTTTTTAAAATTGGATATAGATGCTAAGAATGACTTCATACCTTTCACTAAAAAAGTGATATATTATTTTATCTATAATAAATAACGACACGATTGAAAATATTTTAAACATTCTCTCTGTGTCACTAAAAATTATTGTTGAGTTTTATTCAAACTACAATGGTTAAGGAAAATCCTTTTGTTAAGTCAATGGGAAGTTAAGTCAAAGCTCTATAACTTCTAAAATAATTTCTTTCGTATTGAAAAATGTGATTGCAGATAAAGATCTCAATCAAATAAATCAATATCTCGATTTTCAACAATATTCGTTCAATATTTAATGAGTTATGGAAGTTTGAATATTTAACAACAGCAATGCCAGTCTTAAGACTCTTATACAAAACTGGAGAATAGTGAAAGAATTCTTTACACAAAATTCTAAAATACACACTTATTTTATTAAACACTTTGATACAATACTTATTACTAAGTTTTAATTAACTTCTGAAGTCAATTTTTGTGGCTGGTATTATTATCGCTAAATATTCAAACTTTCATAACTCATTAAATACTGAACGAATATTATTGAAAATCGAGATTGATTTATTTGATTGAGATCTTTATCTGCAATCACATTTTTCATTAATAAAATAACTTATTTCAGAAGTAATAGAACTTTGACGTCGTTTCCCATTGACTTACCATAGGGATTTTCCTTAATTTATGGATTTGGGTTGGGTTGTTTTACCTCTGAGCGGCACTTTTTTGCACACCAAGGGCTAAATGGCCAGGTCACATGGACCCCGAAGGCTCAGAGAAGGTTGGGGGAGGGGACCCACCGGAACAGCTGTTGGGAAACAGATAGTAGCCTCCCGTCAAGGCCACCCAGCGTGTTCTTTAACGTGCACAGAGAATGTCTCTCCCGCACACGGGGTCATGGCTTAACGTCCCATCCGACGGACGGCGGCCTTTCCAAGCCCATCGGTGCCCCCTACTGACCGTGGGCAGGGCGGGAATTTTTGCGGAGATAAATCTCAACGCTGACCCAGCTGGGACTCGAACCTGGGAACTACAGATTACGAGCTGGCGCGCTACCGACTGAGCCACCCCCGCCCCAGAAGTAATAGAGCTTTGACGTCGTTTCCCATTGACTTACCATAGGGATTTTCCTTAATTTATGGAAACAAGTGTCCTTAATGAACTTGTGTTTATCGCTGTTACCTTAAAAGATAATTATTCCTTTTTTTATTTCCATTTAGGCATTTTTTTTTGCAATAGGGAACGAATTTAATCTTACTAATTTAATCTTAACAACCAATTACACATTACGATAATGCAGTGCTGTTTATAGCCAAAGATAAAAGCATAAAAATTCTTCAGAAGTCACGCACCGTATATTTGTGAAAGTTAATTCAATTAATGGAATGATATTTAATTTGTTTTTCAGATCGAGGATTTGAATTTGAGCCCATTCTGAAAGGTTTCAGTTTTGTGGTGATCTTATTCCCAAATAAATTATTACTATAGTTTGCGAGATAAACGTGGATCGTTTAATTTTTCTTACCACGCAATGAAAAAGTATTAAAAACAAATCCAAATTGTTTCTTGGAAAAGCAATCACAACACAACTAAAGCGTCTTGCAGAAACTTGAAATAAGTTCCTTATCACGATCACGACGTGTATTTGTGAGAAAGTTCAGAGGAAAGTGCATTCACTCTCTTGAGCACGAGGGGCGGGGGGGGGGGGGGGTTCAGTCGGTAGCGCGCCAGGATCGTAATCTGTAGTTCCCAGGTTCGAGTCCCAGCTGGGTCAGAGTTGAGATTTATCTCCGCAAAATTCCCCACCCTGCCCACGGTCAGTAGGGGACACCGATGGGCTTGGAAAGGCCGCCGTCCGTCTGATGGGACGTTAAGCCGTGGCCCCGTGTGCGGGAGAGCCATATCCTGTGCTCGTTAAAGAACACGCTGGATGGCCTTGACGGGAGGCTACCATCTGTCTCCCAACAGCTGTCCAGTGGGTCCCCTCCCCCAACCTTCTCTGAGCCTTCGGGGTCCTTGTGACCTGGCCATTTAAGCCCATGGTGTGCAAAAAAGTGCCGCTTAGAGGTAAAACAACAACAACAACAACAACTTGAGCACGATTGCTAAGACTCCAATATAAATGAAGTAGTGGAATGGCTAATAAGAGAATAAACACTGAAAATTCCAAATGACGAAGTAAAGAAGATTGGGTTCGAATGCTTTATTCTTTGGTTGAGTTGTTTTACCTCTGAAAGACATTTTTTGCATACAATGGGCTAAATGGCCAGGTCACATGGACTCCAAAGGCTCAGAGAAAGTTGGGGGGACCCACTGGAATAGCTGTTGGGAGACAGATGGTAGCCTCTCGTCAAGGCCATCCAGTGTGTTCTTTAACGTGCACAGGGTATGGCTCTCCCGCACACGGGGCCACGGCTTAACGTCCCATCCGTCGGACGGCGGCCTTTCCAAGCCCATCGGTGCCCCCTACTGACCGTGGGCAGGGCGGGGAATTTTGCGGAGATAAATCTCAACGCTGACCCAGCTGGGACTCGAACCTGGGAACTACAGATTACGCGCCTGGCGCGCTACCGACTGAGCCACCCCCGCCCCAATGGTAAAATATGAGTGAACCCAAAAACCACATGGTTTGTTATGTCAACGAAAGAAATTAATACTAAAATCAATAACGACTTACTCAGTACAAAGATCACAAACAATATATGTCATTTTCCCGAAATATGTACAATAAATTTCTTGTTTACACGAGATTATTCAATATATGTGCAACATCTTCGAAAGAGAAATTGTTTTTTAAGTTCCGTTTCAACATATTAATTTTTTTTATTATTTCTTATTTCAAGAAGCAACTGATTGAAGATTTTAAGGTGCGATATATGAACAATTCCTTTTTTGGCGAAAGGAACTGAATATTTTGGAGCTTTCTATCTGAAGGTATATAAATCCGGCTCAATTTCAAAATAAAAGCAATTCTACTTAACCCTTTCACGACTAAGGGAAACATTTTTCCCCATTTTAAAATTGGTGATTGTCGTATTTAATTATAACCTTATCTGAATTTTTTATACAGAATGTCAAAATAGAACGTATGCCGAACGCAATTACGTAAACGGGAACGTTTAGAAAACAAAAACAGAACTGTCAGGGGACGCATAATATATGTACTATGTGCAATGTCCATCTTTGCCTCACTACCAAAAGAAATTGCTTCGCAGAATATCATAATTAGCACATCATTTTGTATAGTAATTTTATTTCATAATTTTGTATTATTTTAATTAACATTTTGTTCTAATAAACCAATAAATAAAAGACATTGCATAATAAGCCTAACTATAATTTGTGTTACCTTTATAGTCCATTGGGAAAAATATTTCCCATAAAATTCCAAAAAAACTACACATTGTTATGTATTTTCTTATGATTTTTATTTATTTTACGTCTAAACAAACTAAAACAGTTACATACTAATATTTACTTTTAGAAACCTTATGGTCCTGAAAGGGTTAAAATATCTTACAGACATCTTGTTGCAATGATCTGATTACGGTTACAGAATTCAAAAAACATTTAGTCTCCTGTCAGTTTCTATGAAAATTAATGAAGGTCAGTTCCATCTAGCATTAACTAATGGGAGCACCTTTTGCATCGCTTGACCCAACCTGTCACATTACCGAGATGAGGCAGCACCGCCGAAACAAGGTCAGTGTGGCACACAAAAAGTAACCCTGCGGCAGCGGGGTCAAAAGGGCCGTCCGTGACACACTACCACAGCCATCCCTTAACCTTTTGTTTACAGGAGCCATAAAAATTGTGTCCTTCGTGAATATGGCCGTAAAGGTGCTGCACCTAGACTCTTTGTCTGAAAGTCTGATAAGGAATATGGCGGAAAACTTTTGGCATCACCATCAAAGCCAACTCCGCAGGCATTGCTTTCGGAGCTTTGTCCTCCTCAATTAGCTTTTTATGGGGTTGAACGCAGGAGGAATATTGCTAGGGGACGAAATGACCTGCGCAGAAGGGTTAGTGAGCTGAAGAGGGAATTTCGGCGATGGGCTGAGAGCAATTCACGAGTTTAAGGGACACGAGGGGGCGGGGGTGGCTCAGTCGGTAGCGCGCCAGGCTCGTAATCTGTAGTTCCCAGGTTCGAGTCCCAGCTGGGTCAGCGTTGAGATTTATCTCCGGAAAATTCCCTGCCCACGGTCAGTAGGGGACACCGATGGGCTTGGAAAGGACGCCGTCCGTCGGATGGGACGTTAAGCCGTGGCCCCGTGTGCGGGAGAGCCATACCCTGTGCACGTTAAAGAACATGCTGGATGGCCTTGACGGGAGGCTACCATCTGTCGCCCAACAGCTGTTCCAGTGGGTCCCCTCCCCCAACCTTCTCTGAGCCTTCGGGGTCCATGTGACCTGGCCATTTAGCCCATGGTGTGCAAAAAAGTGCCGCTCAGAGGTAAAACAACCCAACCCCCTGTGCGAGAACTGTCTCAGCCTTCACTACGCAGCCCATCTCCCTTATTTTCCCGAGTTATCACTCATTTGATTCCACTGTTTTTCATCTAATATTCTCTTTTCGTGGGGCGGGGGTGGCTTAGTCGGTAGCGCGCCAGCTCGTAATCTGTAGTTCCCAGGTTCGAGTCCCAGCTGCGTCAGCGTTGAGATTTATGTCCGCAAAATTCCCCGCCCTGCCCACAGTCAGTAGGGTACACCGATGGCTTGGAAAGGCCGCCGTCCGTCGAATGGGACGTTAAGCCGTGCTTCTAGTGCGGGAGAGCCAAACCCTGTGCAATTTAAAGAGCACGCTGGTTGACCTTAACGGGAGGCTATCATCTGTCTCCCAACAGCTGTTCCAGTGGGTCCCCTCCCCCAACCTTCTCTGAGCTTTCGGGATCTTTGTGACCTGGCCATTTAGCCCATGTTGTGCGAAAAAGTGCCGCTCAGAAATAAAATAACCTAAATTCCCATTTTATGACCAGAAAAAGTGGTAAAGGGCACGTTTCCCAGTATTTCTTCCATTTGGGGGTCCTTTTTCTTCATGTCACTTACGCATTCGCAACGTGTGGGATTAATCCTACTCTTGTCCCAACGAAAATATGCGCTGGAAAAACATCCTTTCCAGCATCCTTAATTCAAGACTGGCGGAGGAGTACTATAATGTTCAGAGCTTGTTTTTCTGTGAGAGGGTCAAGGTCATAAATGAACGAATCTGCCATCGTAGATAGTGGTATGACACCATTAACACATTCTTGCAGAGATATTCAAGCCAATGACATAGCCAACAAAGCATCTACAGAGATATAATAAGCCAATGACACGGCCATCACAGCATCTAAACTATGTCCATGTGTGTGTAGAGGCGAGTTCAATGTGCCATATATTCTGTTTCGTTGGGTTGTTTTACCTCTGAGCGGTACTTTTTTGCACACCATGGGCTAAATGGTCAGGTCATAAGGACCCAGAAGGCTAAAAAAAGGTTGGAGGAGGGGACCCACTGGAACAGCTATTTGGAGACAGATGGTAGCCTCCGATCAAGGCCATCCAGCGTGTTCTTTAACGTGCACAGGGTGCGGCTCTCCCACACACTGGGCCACGGCTTAACGTCCCATCCGACGGACGGAAAAATTCCCCGCCCTGCCCACGGTCAGTAGGGGACACCGATGGGCTTGGAAAGGCAGCCGTCCGTCGGATGGGACGTTAAGCCGTGGCCCCGTGTGCGGGAGAGCCATACCCTGTGCACGCTAAAGAACACGCTGGATGGCCTTGACGGGAGGCTACCATCTGTCTCCCAACAGCTGTTCCCGTGGGTCCCCTCTCCCAACCTTCTCTGAGCTTTCGGGGTTCATGTGACCTGGCCATTTAGCCCATGGTGTGCAAAAAAGTGCCGCTCAGAGACAAAACAACGCAACCCAACGATCCTGATAGGCTGACGTCTGAGTCAAACCCTGCGCAGAAAACGTGGCGATATAAAGTGGTTTTACTTTTCGAACAGAAGCTTTTTCAGATTCTTAAAGAGATAAGAGAGTCGATGACGTAAAACACTTCCCATCATTCCTTATGAGGTGAGTCATCGCGAGTTTTTCAAAATGATAATTCCTTCTTAAAGACAGATGATGAGAATGCAAGTTAGTGCAACGGTAGAATGGAACTTCTACACAGCGTCAAAGACGTAGTAAATAATGTGATGATTATGCAATGTGATAAATCACAGAGTGCTAACGTGGAGACACTCATCAAAAATATCTGAAATTGGGTTGGGCTGTTCTACCATTGGGCGGCATTTTTTTTTTGCAAAAAATGGGATGAAATGTCAGGTTACAAAGACTCCGAGGGCTCAGAGAAGGTTGGGGGGAGGGGACCCACTGCACAGCCGTTAGGAGACAGATGGTAGCCTCCGGTCAAGGCCATCCAGAGTGTATCATCACCTAAAGTCCCTCTTAACAAAAATTCAAGTCATATTTATAAATAAACACAAATAAATTCACATCTTCGCTACTCCAATAGAATGACTTCACCTCCTCCCACCAATTTGGGTTTTTTCACGTCTAAGCTGCACTTTTTTGTACACAATGGACTAAATAGACAGGTCCAAGGGTTGGAGAGCCATTCAGCGTGTTCTTTAACGTGCACAGGGTATGGCTCTCCCGCACACGGAGCCACGGCTTAACGTCCCATCCGACGGACGGCGGCCTTTCCAAGCACATCGGTGACCCTACTGACCGTGGGCAGGGGGTGAATTTTGCGGAGATAAGTCTCAATGCTGACCCAGCTGGACTCGAACCTGGGAACTGCAGAGTACGAGCCAGGGGTGCTACTGACAGCCACCCCGCCCCCAGGTCACAAGGATCTCGAAGGTTCAGAAGGTTGGGGGAAGGGAACCCACCTGGCAGCTGCCAGGAGACAGACGGTAGACACGCCAGAGCCATCCAGCGTACTCTGTTACGTGCACAGGGTATAGCTCTGGCGAACACGGGACCATGATTTAATGTCCTAACCAACGGACGGCGGCCTTTCCAAGCCCATCGGTGTCCTCTACTGATCGAGGGCAAGGCGGGGAGTTTTGCGGAGATAAATCTCAACGCTGGTCCAGTTGGGATTCGAACCTGAGAACTACAGATTACGAGCCCAGAGCGCTACCGACTGAGTATTTTTACAACTGTAAATAAAAGGCTTTCGAAAACACAAGAAAACTTAAAAAATAAGATTACATTTCGTTAACAAAAAACGATGTTAATTTTTGATACAGCCGATATTACAGGCAGGTGGGTATGACAATATTTCCATTATTGCTGTTAAAAAATGTTCTTTTAACTTGATTCAACCATTGGTTCACATTTGTAATGCATCCTTCGAAACTGGCACTTTTCCAGATTTAATGAAGAAAGCTATTGTAATTCCAGTTTACAAAAAGGAAAATAAAAATGATTTTAAGAATTATCGACCGATATCTCTTCTCCCAGTATTTTCAAAAATATTAGAAAAACTAGTTAATAATAGACGGATAAATTTTTTAGATAGTTTTAATTCTCTCTCTGAAAACCAATTTGGGTTTAGGAAGGGTAGAGGTACAGAAACTGCAGTGTTTATTTTATACGTCAAAGGCGTTTCATTCCATAGACAATAATCAATTTACTCTATCCGTATTTATGGACTTGGAGAAAGCTTTTGACACCGTTGATCACGAAATTTTAATTAGCAAACTAGAAAATATTGGCATT
The DNA here is from genome assembly GCA_038380435.1 of Ryuthela nishihirai. NCBI lineage: Eukaryota > Metazoa > Arthropoda > Arachnida > Araneae > Heptathelidae > Ryuthela > Ryuthela nishihirai. The sequence continues at coordinate 1,458,139 of JAWZYU010000032.1, read as the reverse complement.
CGTGGTGTTGTATTAAAATGGTTTAAAGACTACTTACAACACAGAACGCAATGTGGTAGTCTTTTTAATACAATAAGTAACCCAAAACATATTTCATATGGCGTACCACAAGGTTAAGTCCTGGGGCCACCCTTGTTTCTGATATTCATAAATGATCTATGTAAATTAAAAATAAATAGCTATATTAACACTTTTGCAGATGATACATCATTAATTTTATATGATGATTCTCTTGAAAATTTCCTTTATAACATGAACACTGATCTAAAATGTGTGATGAAATGGTTGGATTTAAATGGATTACATTTAAATACGAAAAAGACTAAGTATATTCTATTTAACCTAAAAAAGAAATCATATAATCCAAATTTGATTACATTAAAATTGCATACCTTTTCATGCAATAATTACTCAGCTTGTTGCTGTGAAGAAATTGATCAGGTTCAAAGTCTACTCTACCTAGGCGTTTATACTGATAGCTCCCTAAGTTGGAAAATGCACATTGGAAAACTAACAAACACACATAGACAGATGTTATATAAATTTTATTATTTAAAAAAAATCCTGAGTAATAAAATGTTAATAATGTTATACAAATCTTGGGTCCAGTCTGCTATACAGTATGGTATTACAAGTTGGGGAGGAACATACATTTCATCATTAGGGAGTCTAATCTCAATGCAAAATAAATTTATATTTCAAATTTTACCAAATAAATATAAAACTGTTACCATCTTTTGTAAGTATACCATTTCAGGTGTATTTCCACTGAGACATTTATTTGTTTATAGAACATTAAATTACTTCTTTAAAAACAATAATGCAGTGCTGCATTATACAAATTATTCTATGCGAGATAATGGGAAAAGGTTTCTGTTATCAGTTGCAAATAAAGAAATTATGCACAAACACTTTGGTTATTTGGCCCCTAAAATTTTTAATTCTTTACCGATTATAATTCGAAATAAAACTAATTCTATGCATTTCAGATCTCTCACTGCTAATTATCTAATGACCATTACAAATGCTGACAGCCTGTTTTCAGTGTTAAAGTAAAAAAAAATTAATTCGTTTTTATAAATTCTGTGTTGTTTTTGTATATATATATATTTTCTTTATGTAAAGTTGAGTGTCAGTGTTGCCAAAATTATGTATTTAAATAATTTGGTATTTAACTTACATGAGCTTAGATGCTCTTGGGTTAATAAGAGTATTACAAATATATGTTGTTTGTAACCTTATTATTATAATAAAACTGCACTGAACTGAAAAAAAAAAAAACTGAAATGAATGATTAGTGATATGCATTTCCTTTTATATATCTTAGGCTACGACAGAGGTTACTCTCTAGTGTATTCTATAAATTTCTTGGGTTGGGTTGTTTTACCTCTGAGCGGCACTTTTTTGCACACCATGGGCTAAATGGCCAGGTCGCATGGACCCGGAAGGCTCAGAGAAGGTTGGGGGAGGGGACCCACTGGAACAGCTGTTGGGAGACAGATGGTAGCCTCCCGTCAAGGCCATCCAGCGTGTTCTTTAACGTGCACAGGGTATGGCTCTCCGGCACACGGGGCCACGGCTTAACGTCCCATCCGACGGACGGCGGCCTCTCCAAGCCCATCGGTGTCCCCTACTGCCAGGGGTCAACTTCAAAATCAGATTCCGATGTCCTTACAACATAAGTTCCACACAAAGCTATCCCACAACTTTACGATACTGCATAGCGGAAATATACCATAACAGAACATTCTGATAACTGTTATCATGTTATTAAAGGAAGAGATGATATTGGAAAAATTATTATCCATTGTATTGTCCACTTTATTGCAGCAAAACAGCTTCAATAATGAAATCGTGTTCAATTGGCTTTAAAAAGGGAATTCTGATTTGATTTCATACAGGCTTTACCTGCCAATTTGAAGCAATTATCTTGTTTCAGGAAAAATAAATTTCATGTTTGAACTGTTATTTTGAAGTAATGATTCCTTTTGCACAAAGCAATATCAAGTTTGAATCTCCAATTTGAAGCAATCATTCCTTTGGGAGAAAGCAATATCAAGTTTGAACTTCCAATTTGGAGCAATCATTCCTTTTGGGAGAAAGCAATATTAAGCTGGGACCTCCAATTTGAAACAATCATTCCTTTTGGGAGAAAGCAATATCAAGTTTGAACTTCCAATTTGAAGCAATCATTTCTTTGGCAGAAAGAATATCAAACTTGAACCTCCAATTTGAAGCAATCATTTCTTTGGCAGAAAGCAATATGAAACTTGAACCTCCAATTTGAAACAATCATTCCTTTTGGGAAAAAGCAATATGAAATTTGAACCTCCAATTTGAAGCAATCATTTCTTTGGCAGAAAGCAATATCAAACTTGAACCTCCAATTTGAAGCAATCATTTCTTTGGCAGAAAGCAATATGAAACTTGAACCTCCAATTTGAAACAATCATTCCTTTTGGGAGAAAGCAATATCAAGCTTGAACCGCCTATTTGAAGCAATGATTTCGTTAGAGAAAGAAATATCATTTCGTGACCTTTCATTTCGTTGCCAATTAAAGTTATTTCAAATTTTCATGCTTTACTCTCTGATACTCACTCATATTAATGTGCTGTCAGGGGTGAATTCACCCTCCCTAAGCTACCTTTTCCTTCCTCTCACGATCTTTCTCTCTGATCTGTCTCTGACAATGAGAGGAAATGCCAGGTATCTTTAATTACAAAAAAGGAAATGAAGTCATTACCGCTTTCTTCTGTAACTGCAGAAGAATTAATGAAGGAAGAACTATCATTATTTTTAAGCTCCACAGATCTTAAATTGATTAGTAATATTTATTTCCTTATTGTCCATGGGGCGGGGGTGGCTCAGTCGGTAGCGCGGCAGGCTCGTAATCTGTAGTTCCAAGGTTCGAGTCCCAGCTGGGTCAGCGTCGAGATTTATCTCCGCAAAATTCCCCGCCTTGCCCACGGTCAGTAGGGGACACCGATGGGCTTGGAAAGGCCGCCGTCTGTCGGATGGGACGTTAAGCCGTGGCCCCGTGTGCGGGAGAGCCATACCCTGTGCACGTTAAAGAACACGCTGGATGGCCTTGACGGAAGGCTACCATCTTTTGCCCAACAGTTGTTCCAGTGGGTCCCCTCCCCCAACCTTCTCTGAGACTTCGGGGTCCATGTGACCTGGCCATTTAGCCCACGGTGTGCAAAAAAGTGCCGCTCAGAGGTAAAACAACCCAACCCTTATTGTCAATAAATGGTTTTTATAGCCAAAAATTATATCACAGAACATTTAGAAGTTTCTTAACAATTGAAATATATCACAGTACTTTCATTTCAGAAGACTCAGTCGGTAGCGGGCCAGGCTCGTAATCAACAATTCCCAGGTTCGAGTCCCATCTGGGCCAGCATTAAGATTATCTCCGCAAATCTCCCCAACATGCCCTCGGTCAGTAGGGTACAGTCGCTCAAAAAAGTATCCGAACACTATGCTTGATTACAGAATTAAGAAAAAATATCTGGCAACGATTTTTTTAGAAATTAGTGATCTCGCAACCTTCGTGTCACGAAGGTCGTGTTAGTGATCTGAGTTACGTGACACCAGATCACTAACACGAAGACACAAAGTCACGTGACACGAAGGGTTGCCAGATCACTAATTTCTAAAAAAAATCGTTGCCAGATATTTTTTCTGAATTCTGTAATCAAGCATAGTGTTCGGATACTTTTTTGAGCGACTGTACACTGATTAGGCTTGGAAAGACCGTCGTCTACCGAATGGAATTTTAAGCCGTGGTTCCGTGCACGAGAGAGCTCTGTGCACATTAATGAACAAACTAGATGACGTTGATGGGAGGTTCCTAGAGTCTCCTAAGAGCTATGACCTCCATTTGACCTTGAATGCGACTCCGGATCCAAAAATTTTTGTTATTTCTGAATTTTACTGCCTGAAATAGTGATTTTCCAATTATTTGGAAAATCTTTGTTTCAGGCTGGAGTGCCAAATGCCAATTTCAGATCTCCAGCACCGATATAGGAAATTTGACCTTTGATCTTAAACGACCCATAACATGCAAAATCTCACGACATTCCCCAGGAACCAGTTTTCAGTTCCCTAACATCGATAGATCTAAACTTGACCTTTGATCTCGAAGGACCTCCGGATCCAAAATTCTGTTACGTTTCCTACATCTACAACCCAAACACCCCCTACACCAATTTTCACGTTTATAGCATTTGAAGATAAAGGTTTGACCTTTAGATAACCTCTATTTGACCTCTACCTCTATTTTTGAGGACACGTCGGCAGTCAGATTTCGGATATTTTCCGAGCGGCACTTTTTTGCACACCATGGGCTAAATGGCCAGGTCGTATGAACCCCGAAGGCTCAGAGAAGGTTCGGCCCATTGGAACAGCTGTTGGGAGACAGATGGTAGCCTCCCGTCAAGGCCATCCAGCGTGTTCTTTAACGTGCACAGGGTATGGCTCTCCCGCACACGGGGCCACGGCTTAACGTCCCATCCGACGGACGGCGGCCTTTCCAAGCCCATCGGTGTCCCCTACTGACCGTGGGCAGGGCGGGGAATTTTGCGGAGATAAATCTCAACGCTGACCCAGCTGGGACTCGAACCTGGGAACTACAGAATACGCGCCTAGCTCGCTACCGACTGAGCCACCCCCGCCCCAATGGTAAAATATGAGTGAACCCAAAAACCACATGGTTTGTTATGTCAACGAAAGAAATTAATACTAAAATCAATAACGACTTACTCAGTACAAAGATCACAAACAATATGTGTCATTTTCCCGAAATATGTACAATAAATTTCTTGTTTACACGAGATTCATCATCCGACGGACAGCGGCTTTTAAGAAAGCCCATCCGACGGACAGCGGCTTTTCCAAGCCCATCGGTGTCCCCTACTGACCGTGGGCAAGGCGGGGAATTTTGCTGAGATAAATCTCAACGCTGACCCAGCTGGGACTCGAACATTTGAACTACAGATTACGAGCCTGGCGTGCTACCGACTGAGCCACCCCCGCCCAAATTCAGCCAGCCGTGAGTCGCTCACAATCATCTATATATATTTAGAGGTACTGCTTTTGCGCATGAAGAATTATGATGGATTAGGACTCGGAATTCGATATTTTGGGGAACTCTCGAAAAAAGATTCAATCAATGTCTCAGAACAATTCGAATTTTCTCATAGCATGGAAGAAATTTGAACTGAAGAAATAGTGCAGGGCGTGTACGCGTGCGAGTTTTTTTTTATGAAATATGTATTTTCTCATAAAAACTGAAAACTGTTTACGTCTGACTAGATTGTGAAAAGGGCTGAAGAGGTCAGATAAAGCAAAAAAATTTTAAAGGCCAAAAAGAAAATTGTCGAAGATTAACAGATGTACAGTCGCTCAAAAAAAAGTATCCGAACACTATGGTTGATTACAGAATTCGGAAAAAAATATCGGGCAAAGATTTTTTTTTATAAATTAGTGAGTCACTATCTCCTTCGTGTCACGTGACACGAAGGTTGCCAGATCACTAATTTCTAAAAAAAAAAAATCGTTGCCAGATATTTTTTTCTGAATTCTGTAATCAACCATAGTGTTCGGATACTTTTTTGAGCGACTGTATAACGGATCTATTCTCATAGTGTATGGTCTGAATTTTAGCTATGAGCACGTTCGTTATTTTCTACTGCCCAGGAATGTGAATATCAATTTATGCAATGTGTTGGAATGCTTATCCATCTGTGGGGATGGTAATCGTGATAAAATATAACGTCGCCTGTGTTGGTTGTTTGGAAGATTGGATTGGATTGTTTTACCTCTGAGCGGCACTTTTTTGCACACCATGGGCTAAATGGCCAGGCCACAAGGACCCCGAAGGCTCAGAGAAGGTTGGGGGAGGGGACCCACTGGAACAGCTGTTGGGAGACAGATGGTAGCCTCCCGTCAAGGCCATCCAGCGTGTTCTTTAACGTGCACAGGGTATGACTCTCACGCACACGGGGCCACGGTTTAACGTCCCATCCGACGGACGGCGGCCTTTCCAAGCCCATCGGTGTTTGCTATTGACCGTTTGCAGGGCGGGGAATTTTGCGCAGATAAATCTCAACGCTGACCCAGCTGGGACTCGAACCTGGGAACTACAGATTACGAGCCTGGCGCGCTACCGACTGAGCCACCCCCGCCTTGTTTGGAAGAGAAAGTCGTCGAGATTTATGCAACAGAAAATTGTGAGTAGGACTTCGCTTCAGAAATAAAATGTTCACATTCAAAAAAAAATTAAGAGTTCGTGTATAAAATTCAAGAATTCGTTCACAAAGTATAAAGACAAAGAATTTCATGGGTAAAGAAACAAAGGTTTGAGTACACGAATCAAAAGTTCATGTGCAAAGGATCAAGAGTTCATGTATAAGAATCATGAGTTTATATGCAAAGTATCAAGAGTTCATATACAGATAATCAAGAGTTAGATTCAAGACTACAGTTGCAAAGAAGAGAGTTCATTTGCAAAGAAACAAGAGTCCAAGTATTAGAATGAAGACTTCATTTCCAAAGAATCAAGAATTCACGTATGAGAAACAAGAGTCCCCATTTAAAAATATTTCATGGACAAAGACAAAAGAGCTTATGTGCAAAAACACAAGCATTCAGGTGTTCAAGAAGCAAAGAATTCGGTGGAAGAAGCCACAATTCTCGGTAGTCAGCTACGAAGTATAATCAAGGGATTCGCCTAGAGAAAGTTTACCCGGAAAAGATCTAGGATCCATTACCTAGAGAGCTAAATATGAGACATGGGTGCCGCTACTCTTTTTCTTACAGGTAGTGAGAGAGGATACAGTGATTACACAGCTGCAAAACCCTAGCCAGTGAGATAGGGACCAACAGAGTCAAGGTCAAACATGGCAGATGATCGACTTCCGGATCACGTGGCCATCCTCTTGAAAAGGCATCTGGGATCCGTGGGTAAAAGAGGCAAGTTGAGAAGAGGGAATTGTCTGGAAATATCCTCCCCCCCGCTTCGGTCCGTCTAGCATAACTGCCCCATCGATCTTTGGATCTGAAGATGATTAATGAACATCAAGGCTATCAGATCTAATACCATGTGAAATGAATTCAGTGGTGTCACCTTTCATAGATGTTTTTTTTTGGTCTTGCTAAACTATACAGAGTAAGTCGATAACACGTTTTTGCAATATGGAGTGTATTACACCGAATGTTCTGAAAAAGTAATAATAAAGGCATTTTAAGCATTAAAGTATCTGCGTTAGCATCAGTAAATTCGCCGAGATATTAACAGAATTTGATATAGGAGATACCATTCAATTATAAAATAATTTTCGTTTTATTCGTTGATCTGATGTTCTTATCTTGTTATAAATTTAATTTGGACTCGTGGCTAAGATTAATAGCTTGTTGGAAGAATAACAGCAGAATAGTGGCTAGTGTAATTAGCCTGTTAGAAGAAGGAGAATAGTGGCTAATATTACTAACCTATTGGAAAAATAGCAGGAGAATAGTGGCTAGAGTTACTACTTGCTGTTGGAAGAATAACAGGAGAATAGTGGCTAGGGTTAATACCTGCTGTTGGAAGAATAACAGGAGAATAGTGGCTAGGGTTAATACCTGCTGTTGGAAGAATAACAGGAGAATAGTGGCTAGGGTTAATACCTGCTGTTGGAAGAATAACAGGAGAATAGTGGCTAGGGTTAATACCTGCTGTTGGAAGAATAACAGGAGAATAGTGGCTAGGGTTAATACCTGCTGTTGGAAGAATAACAGGAGAATAGTGGCTAGGGTTAATACCTGCTGTTGGAAGAATAACAGGAGAATAGTGGCTAGGGTTAATACCTGCTGTTGGAAGAATAACAGGAGAATAGTGAGCTGTTCTCCTGTTAACTGGTCTCTTGGAAGAATAACAGGAGAATAGTGGAAGGTCACTAGCCTGTTGGAAGAATAGCAGGGTTGGGTTGTTTTACTCTGAGCGGCACTTTTGTGCACACAATGGGCTAAATGGCCAGGTCACATGGACCCCGAAGGCTCAGAGAAGGTTGGGGGAGGGGACCCACTGGAACAGCTGTTGGGAGACAGATGGTAGCCTCCCGTCAAGGCCATCCAAGCGTGTTCTTTAACGTGCACAGGGTATGGCTCTCCCGCACACGGAGCCACGGCTTAACGTCCCATCCGACGGACGGCGGCCTTTCCAAGCCCATCGGTGTCCCTTACTGACCGTTGGCAGGGCGGGGAATTTTGCGGAGATAAATCTCAACGCTGACCCAGCTGGGACTCGAACCTGGGAACTACAGATTATGAGCCTGGCGCGCTACCGACTGAGTCACCCCCGCCCCAACCCCGAAGGCTCAGAGAAGGTTGGGGGAGGGGACCCACTGGAACAACTGTTGGTAGCCTCCCGTCAAGGCCATCCAAGCGTGTTCTTTAACGTGCACAGGGTATGGCTCTCCCGCACACGGAGCCACGGCTTAACGTCCCATCCGACGGACAGCGGCCTTTTCAAGCCCATCGGTGTCCCTTACTGACCGTTGGCAGGGCGGGGAATTTTGCGGAGATAAATCTCAACGCTGACCCAGCTGGGACTCGAACCTGGGAACTACAGATTACGAGCCTGGCGCGCTACCCACTGAGCCACCCCAGCCCCACAGGAGAATAATGGTTAAAGTTGTTATGCCTGTTGAAGAATAGCACGAGAAAACTGGTTAAAGTTGTTATGCCTATTGGAAGAATAACAGAAGAATAGTGACTAGGGTAATTAGCCTGTTGGAAGAATAACTGGAGAATAGTGGCTAATATTTTTAGCCTCCTGAGAGAATAACAAGAGAAGTGGGTAAGATTGTTAGCCTGTTGAAAAAAAAAGGTGAGTAAAATTATTAATCTGTTGGAAAAACAGTGGTTTAGATTACTAGCCTGTTTACAAGAGTAGCAAAGACAATTTTGATTGGTCTTTCTATAAAAAAAATGCCGCTGCAAAAATATAAAGACAATAAGTATTGACTAAAAAAAAAAGTGATAAGTTACTAAACGCATTGTTATCGTTTTCTTTTTTCGATCTACAGGGAAATTTTTTTTAAAAAAGAAGAGAGAAACCCTTAAGCCAAATAAATCCTTACATTTTGGTTTCCAGAAGGAATAAAAAATGGATTTTTTTTTATAAACATTGTCCTCCTTTTTTTTCGGATATGGTAATTTCTTGACGAGGATGCGAATTAGTTTTCCTCGAATTTCTTATTGTATTCTGGACACTGACCTTCTTAATACCTGGAGGCCATTGCAAAAGATTTCCTAGAATTTCTAAAAAAGATCCCGAAGACATTTTCCCCAATTCTGCATAATCTTTTTTTTTGAATTGTTCTTTTTTTTTTATTCCATTTTTTTCTCTTTATAATCTTGGGTTGTTTTACCTTTGAGCGGCACTTTTTGCACACCATGGGCTAAATGGCCAGGTCACATGGACCCCGAAGGCTCAGAGAAGGTTTGGGGAGGGGACCCACTGGAACAGCTGTTGGGAAACAGATGGTAGCCTCCCGTCAAGGCCATCCAGTGTGTTCTATAACGTTGTGTTGTTTTACCTCTGAGCGGCACTTTTTTGCACACCATAGGCTAAATGGCCAGGTCACATGGACCCCGAAGGCTCAGAGAAGGTTTGGGGAGGGGACCCACTGGAACAGCTGTTGGGAAACAGATGGTAGCCTGCGGTCAAGGCCATCCAGCGTGTTCTTTAACGTTGTGTTGTTTTACCTCTGAGCGGCACTTTTTTGCACACCATAGGCTAAATGGCCAGGTCACATGGACCCCGAAGGCTCAGAGAAGGTTTGGGGAGGGGACCCACTGGAACAGCTGTTGGGAAACAGATGGTAGCCTCCCGTCAAGGCCATCCAGCGTGTTCTTTAACGTGCACAGGGTATGGCTCTCCCGCACACGGAGCACGGCTTAACGTCCCATCCGACGGACGGCGGCCTTTCCAAGCCCATCGGTGTCCCCTACTGACCGTGGGCAGGGCGGAGAATTTTGCGGAGATAAATCTCAACGCTGACCCAGCTGGGACTCGAACCTGGGAACTACAGATTAGCAGCCTGGCGCGCTACCGACTGAGCCACTCCCGCCCCTTCTTGACGAGGATGCGAATTAGTTTTCCTCGAATTTCTTATTGTATTCTGGACACTGACCTTCTTAATACCTGGAGGCCATTACAAAAGATTTCCTAGAATTTCTAAAAAAGATCCCGAAGACACTTTCCCCAAATTCTGCATAATCTTTTTTTTTGAATTGTTCTTTTTTTTTTATTCCATTTTTTTCTTTTTATAATCTTGGAGATATCGACTGCTGAGATACAAGAGAATCGTTGCTAGTTTGAACGAGAAAATCACAATCTGCGAACCTGTCATCGAGTCCTAGATGCTGACGAAATAATGCGTTTCACATCCACGCGATTTGACAGCGCGCTAAAACCCGAGAGCATTGTGCAGGCCATTGTCTGTCAAGTCTTCTCTGACACTTACTTCGAAACGATGAAAAGTCAGATGGAATGAAAGCGTGTGTGATTTCATTCCATCTGGCTGCGTGGCAACTGTTCAGAACAAAACTGGGTTATGGTAAATGAACGGCTAATAGAGGCTCCTCGATCAGCGACGAGTGAGGAAAATACTACGAGCTGTGGCCTTCCTTTTCTCGCAGAAGGAAGAAGCATGCATGCATAAAGTATGCGGTCATCTGCAGCGATAAGGAAAGAAGTTGAGAGTTCTCTTTTTGTGTTGAGTGTGGGATTTTTTCTTCTTACGGTGACGTGGTTACGAAGGTTAAGGGTAATTCGGCCGTCAAACCTCGTGTCTAGACTCACGCGTTTTTTCCCGTTTTCTGTGATGCACCGCTGGTGAACAAAACTGCTTGTAGGAGGACAATGGTGGTCGGAAATTCGACTTCAGTGCAACATTGTGTTTGTGACTAAGGCTACACCGATGTCGTAAGTGAGATGATGATGCATTGTTACTCACGGAGGCATCTCAGCACTTCTTTGAGCAATGTTGACACTCGTTTTGAGTGAAAAATTTCTCGCAATGTGCTGTCGACCACATTTCGAACAGCACACGTCATATGTTTAATTCTGTTTGAAAATTTCTGTCACTGAGTTTTTGGCTAAATGGCGAGACATTGCAGATTTGGATTAACTTTTGAGCGGTAATTTATTGCACACAATGGGCTAAATAATCAGGTTACAAGGTTGGTTGGGTTGTTTTACCTCTGAGCTGCACTTTTCTGCACACCATGGGCTAAATGGCCAGGTCACATGGACAAAATGATCAAGTCACGAAGACCCTAAAGGTTCAGAGTTTATACAGGAAGGTGGACAGCTGTTAGAAGGAGTCTCAGAGAAAAAGACTTCTCTGAGACGAAGTCTCAGAGAAGGTTGGGGGAGGGGACCCACTGGAACAGCTGTTGGGAGACAGATGGTAGCCTCCCGTCAAGGCCATCCAGCGTGTTCTTTAACGTGCACAGGGTATGGCTCTCCCGCACACGGAGCCACGGCTTAACGTCCCATCCGACGGACGGCGGCCTTTCCAAGCCCATCGGTGTCCCCTACTGACCGTGAGCAGGGCGGGGAATTTTGCAGAGATAAATCTCAACGCTGACTCAGCTGGGACTCGAATCTGGGAAATACAGGTTACAAGGACCCAGAGGGCTCAGAGAAGGTTGAGAGAGGGAACCCACTGAACATCTCTTAGGAGACAGTAGCCTCTCGTCAAGGCCATCCAGCGTGTTCTTTAACGTGCACAGGGTATGGCTCTCCCGCACACGGAACCACGGCTTAATGTCCATCAGTGTCCACTACTCACAAGGCAGGGTGGGAGTTGTGTGGAGATAAATCTTAACGATTGCCCAGGTGGGACTCGAACCTGGGAACTGTAGATTACGAGCCTGGCGCGCTACCGACTGAGCCCCCCCACCCCCGCCCCCGCCCCCGCCCCCGCCCCCGCCCCCAAGAGGCATTGTAGAAGTTACCACACAGGATTACACCAGGATTGACGGGTTGGATTGGATTATTTTACCTTTCAGCAGATCGGAATATAGAGAAAAAAAGGGGGGTTCCAAATGATTCAATCGAGTTGAGAAAAATAGAGGGGGGAGGGCAATAAAAATTCAATCGCAGTATAACATCCCCCCCAAAAAAATATAATTTTTTTTTTTGAAAATTGCGTGAAATATATATATGGGTTTATTCATTTTTTTGCCTCCATTACTATTTAGCATTCTCTCAAGGGAAAGGATGCGTCACCGTACAGGAATATATCCCGGATTTAGATTCTGAGGAGGGGGGATTTTGGGGGTCAAGTAGACTTGAGTATTGAGCTTTCCTGTTATTTAAAAATTAAGATGATATTCTATATGTTTATACTCCTATATGCTTTACCTTCCTGTGGAATATTTTAGTACAGGGGTATGGTGCCCCGTGTGCGGGAGAGCCATACCATGTGCGCGTTAAATAATACGCCGCATCTTTGACGAAAGTCTTCCATCACAGGTTCCTTCTAAGAGCTGTCCACCTTCCTGTATAAACTCTGAGCCTTTAGGGTCTTCGTGACTTGATCATTTTGTCTATTATGTGCGCAAAAGTACAATACATTGCACAATTTAAAGAACCCACTGGATGGGTTTTGAGGGGAAACTTTCTCCTGTTTCCTAACAGCTGTACAGTGGATTCTTTCCCCTACAAACTCTGAACCCTCGGGGTCCTTGTGACCATGCCATTTAGCCCATTGTGTGCACAAAAGTGTCGTGCACTCTAAAGAACACGGCGGATAATTTTGGCGGGAAACTTCCACCTGCCTTTTAGCAACTGTTCACCGAATCTTCTTCCTCTACCAACTCTGAACCTTCGGGGTCCTTGTGACCTCGTCATTCATCTTATTATGCGCATAAAATAATAACAATAAATACCCCCTCAAGCAGCTGCTTAGCACAGAGGTCTGACAGGAGCCTGTCAGTTTATATGCCTTAGTAGAAGGTCTGTGAGGATGGCAGGACCTCAGCAGAAAAACAACACGAACATCCATGCCTTACCCGGGGCTCGAACCCAGGTCCCTTAGATCAGTAGCCAAGCGCGCTAACCACTCGGCCACGGGGTGGGTTGTTTTCCTCTGAGCGGCACTTTTTTGCACACCATGGGCAAAATGGCCAGGTCACATGGACCCCGAAGGCTCAGAGAAGGTTGGGGGAGGGGACCCACTGGAACAGCTGTTGGGAGACAGATGGTAGCGTCCCGTCAAGGCCACCCAGCGTGTTCTTTAACGTGCACAGGGTATGGCTCTCCCGCACACAGGCCACGGCTTAACGTCCCATCCGACGGACGACGGCCTTTCCAAGCCGATCGGTGTCCCCTACTGACCGTGGGCAGGGCGGGGAATTTTGCGGAGATAAATCTCAACGCCGACCCAGCTGGGACTCGAACCTGGGAACTACAGATTATGAGCCTGGCGCGCTACCGACTGAGCCACCCCCGCCCCACTCGGCCACGGGACGGCGCATAAAAGAGTAAAACCTCAACTCATAAACAAACCTCAGAGGTAAAAAAAAAAACCTTAACACCATTAACCGTAAGCAAGAAGCAGAAACAACTTAAGAAGACTTGTCATCATTAGCCCGTAGAAACAAAACGAAAAATGGAACTCAAAGGATGAGATAGAGGAAAAGGAGAGAAAGATCGCGTTTGACTGGAGAGGATGCAAAGATTACACGTGCGTCTGATCGAGCCAAATCTACGCGATGTGGATGATCTCTTATCTCGCTCTGTGGAGCAAACCAGAATGGTGTCTCGCCACATCTTAGCGCAGAAACCTGCTAACTCTCCTTAGAGAGACAACTCGGGAGGAGTTAGTGCATGAACAACGGGAGTCTAATGAGCAGCAGCGAAGCCGTGACGTTCTCCTCCATTGCTCCCCTCCCACCTGCGACCCTCTTCCTTGCTCTGTCCCCCACAGACCCGATCCTGCGAACTTTACCAATCGAAATAAATTATTGACGTTCGGGGAATGAATTGAGAACATGGGGAAGTCAAGCGAAGAGTTTGTTCCTCATTCTCAACATTTGTACAAATACTCAAGTCACATATTCGGGGATGGGGCGGGGGTGGCTCAGTCGGTAGCGCGCCAGGCTCGTAATCTGTAGTTCCGAGGTTCGAGTCCCAGCTGGGTCAGCGTTGAGATTTATCTGCGCAAAATTCCCCGCCCTGCAAACGGTCAATAGCAAACACCGATGGGCTTGGAAAGGCCGCAGTCCGAGGTTCGAGTCCCAGCTGGGTCAGCGTTGAGATTTATCTGCGCAAAATTCCCCGCCCTGCAAACGGTCAATAGCAAACACCGATGGGCTTGGAAAGGCCGCCGTCCGTCGGATGGGACGTTAAGCCGTGGCTCCGTGTGCGGGAGAGCCTACCCAGTGCACGTTAAAGAACACGCTGGATGGCATTGACGGGGAGGCTACCATCTGTCTCCCAACAGCTGTTCCAGTGGGTCCCCTCCCCCAACCTTCTCTGAGCCTTCGGGGTCCTTGTGGCCTGGCCATTTAGCCCATGGTGTGCGAAAAAGTGCCGCTCAGAGGTAAAACAACCCAACCCACATATTCGGGTATTTGTAAAAATACTGAAATCTCATATTTTGAGTATTTGTACAAATACTCAAATCTCACATATTCTAATATATTTTACAAATACTCATATCTCACAAATCATATATATATTGTACAAATACCCATATCTTAGAAATCTTATACACTATATAGCAAAAAGTGTCAGGACACTTTCATGTTAAGTGAACGAATAGCCACATTCAAATTTACCTAACTTTGAAAATAAGCTTTTTACGGAAAAAAGTCACTAGACATAAATTGAAGATCTCTTTCAGAGCTCTCTAAATCTCTATTTTCTATAATATTAATCTAATATTTAAAGAGTTATGGAAGCTATAATATTTAACAACAGATATTATCACACACCATACTTCCAGAACATTTTCCCGCCAAATTGATGAAAACTTCAAAAATCCTTACACAAAATTCAAATATCGCATTTATATTGCGGCCGTCCCGTGGCCGAGTGGTTAGCGTGCTTGGCTACTGATCTACGGGACCTGGGTTCGAGCCCCGGGTAAGGCATGGCTGTTATGTGTCGTTTTTCTGCTGAGGTCCTGCCATCCTCTCAGACCTTCTACTATGGCATATAAACTGACAGGCTCCTGTCATACCTCTGTGGCAAGCAGCTGCTTGAGGGGGTATTTATTTTTATTTATATTGCGAACAACTTGTTATAACAGTTGTGAGTTAACTTTTTGAAGTAAATTTACAAAACTAGCAAAAGTTTCACTTGAATGTTTCAGCTTCCATAACTCTTTAAAAATTGGATTAATATTATAGAAAATAGAGATTTAGAGAGCTCTGACAGAGATCTTCATTTTCTGTCCAGTGACTTTTTTCCGTAAAAAGCTTATTTTCAAAGTTAGGTATTTTTGAATGTGCCAATTCGTTCACTTAATATGAAAGTGTTCGGGTTGGGTTGTTTTACCTCTGAGCAGCACTTTTTTGCACACCATGGGCTAAATGGCCAGGTCACATGGACCCCGAAGGCTCAGAGAAGGTTGGGGGAGGGGATTCACTAGAACAGCTGTTTTGAGACAGATGGTAGCCTCCCGTCAAGGCCATCCAGCGTGTTCTTTAACGTGCACAGGGTATGTCTCTCCCGTACACGGGGCCACGGCTTAACGTCCCATCCGACGGACGGCGGCCTTTCCAAGCCCATCGGTGTCCCCTACTGACCGTGGGCAGGGCGAGGAATTTTGCGGAGATAAACCTCAACGCTGACCCAGCTGGGACTCGAACCTGGGAACTACAGATTACGAGCCTGGCGCGCTACCGACTGAGCCCCCCCCCCCGCCCCCCAATGCCAACCCACAAGTGTAATCAGATGTATGGAATTATGAATGAATAGATAACAACTGAATACAAAGATACTAAATTCAAGAAAATATTCCTTTCAATTTCATATCCCTTTGAAAGAAGATCACCAAGTGAAAAATAAAGCGGCTCAAAAATGTAACCTTCAAATCACGAGTTTGAAATGTTACAAACGGGTTTTGAAATTAAATTTAGCAGAAACCTATCTGTTGGAATCTAAGACCCATTCTTCCTTATCAGATGTAGGTAAAGCTTAAGAGTACACTGTAATACATCAACTGCAAACTGTAATACGACCCATAGCTGCAAGTCTCGCACCACCAATGAAAAGTTACTGTTATCATTGTTCATAGCTGAGCATTGTGTCCTAATGACTTTAAGAGAGCTTGATGAATTGCGATTTTGATGACTAAATCTGACATCGTGAACGTATAAAGCGATTTATATTCCATCTTATTAAGATGTTAGGATGATATGTCATGCAGTGGGTTGGGTTGTTTTACCTCTGAGCGGCACTTTTTTGCACACCATGGGCTAAATGGCCAGGTCACCTGGACCTCGAAGGCTCAGAGAAGGTTGGGGGAGGGGACCCACTGGAACAGCTGTTGGGAGACAGATGGTAGCCTCCCGTCAAGGCCATCCAGCGTGTTCTTTAACGTGCACAGGATATGGCTCTCCCGCACACGGTGCCACGGCTTAACGTCCCATCCGACGGACGGCGGCCTTTCCAAGCCCATCGGTGTCCCCTACTGACCGTGGGCAGGGCGGGGAATTTTGCGGAGATAAATCTCAACGCTGACCCAGCTGGGACTCGAACCTGGGAACTACAGATTACGAGCCTGGCGAGCTAGCGACTAAGCCACCCCCGCCCCCAATGAAAAGTTACTGCTATCATTGTTCATAGCTGAGCATTGTGTCCTAATGACTTTAAGAGAGCTTGATGAATTGCGATTTTGATGACTAAATCTGACATCGTGAACGTATAAATCGATTTATATTCCATCTTATTAAGATGTTAGGATGATATGTCGTCCAGTGGAGAATTCCTCTATTTTAATCGCTGTTTAATAACACCACGTGTTTTTTTTTTTCGTACTTAGTTTTACACTATAAAAATGAAATTCTTTTATTTAATACTAACGTACTGTGGCATATAAACTGGCAGGCTCCTGTCAGACCTCTGTGGCATGCCTCTGTCAGACCTCTGTGTTTTTTTTTTATTATTTCAAGGAGTCGAAAAGTCTATTTATAATAAATACTAAACTCTCTAAGTCTATTTAGTATAATACTATAAAGTTTAGTAGGTCTATTCAATAGAATACTAAGGAAAAAACACAAAATTATTTGTTTTTCTTCTGTGGTCTCGCTTTTCTTGTAGACCTTTGGATTGGATTGTTTTACCTCTGAGCGGCACTTTTTTGCACACCATGGGCTAAATGGCCAGGTCACATGAACCCCGAAGGCTCAGAGAAGGTTAGGGGAGGGACCCACTGGAACAGCTGTTGGGAGACAGATGGTAGCCTCCCGTCAAGGCCATCCAGCGTGTTCTTTAACGTGCACAGAGAATGGCTCTCCCGCACACGGGGCCACGGCTTAACGTCCCATCCGACGGACGGCGGCCTTTCCAAGCCCATCGGTGTCCCCTACTGACCGTGGGCAGGGCGGGGAATTTTGCGGAGATAAATCTCAACGCTGACCCAGCTGGGACTCGAACCTGGGAACTACAGATTACGAGCCTGGCGCGCTACCGACTGAGCCACCCCTGCCCCTCTTGTAGACCTACTATGGCGTATAAACTGACAGGCTCCTGTCAGACCTCTGTATGCTAAGGAATCTAGTAAGTCTATTTAACATAACAATGAGTCTTAGTTACTGTAACTGTTTACTGTAACTATTTACTGTAGTGCAAAGGGGTTTATTTAATATAGTTTATTTAGTACAATACTAAAGAGTCTAGTAAGTGTATTTAGTATAATACTCGAGTAATATTAAAGAGTAGATTAGGACTATTTAGTATAATACTGAAGAATCCAATATGAAATCTATTTAGTATAATGCTAAAGCGTCTAGTAGGTCTATTTAGTGTAATGCTAAGGAGTCTATTTAGCATAAGACTATAGTAATCCTATTTAGTATAAAAAGCCCAGAAAATATATTTCTTATAATGCTAAGGAGTCTAAAGTCCATTGTCTATTTAGTGTAATTCCAAAGTCTAGTAAGTGTATTTAGTGTAATACTAAATAGTCTAGTAAGTGTATTTAGTGTAATACTAAATAGTCTAGTAAGTGTATTTAGTGTAATACTAAATAGTCTAGTAAGTGTATTTAGTGTAATACTAAATAGTCTAGTAAGTTTACTTAGTGCAATACTAAATAGTCTAGTAAGTGTATTTAGTGTAATACTAAATAGTCTAGTAAGTGTATTTAGTGTAATACTAAATAGTCTAGTAAGTGTATTTAGTGTAATACTAAATAGTCTAGTAAGTGTATTTAGTGTAATACTAAAGTCTAGTAAGTGTATTTAGTGTAATACTAAATAGTCTAGTAAGTGTATTTAGTGTAATACTAAATAGTCTAGTAAGTGTATTTAGTGTAATACTAAATAGTCTAGTAAGTGTATTTAGTGTAACACTAAATAGTCTAGTAAGTGTATTTAGTGTAATACTAAATAGTCTAGTAAGTGTATTTAGTGTAATACTAAATAGTCTAGTAAGTGTATTTAGTGTAATACTAAATAGTCTAGTAAGTGTATTTAGTGTAATACTAAATAGTCTAGTAAGTGTATTTAGTGTAATACTAAATAGTCTAGTAAGTGTATTTAGTGTAATACTAAATAGTCTAGTAAGTGTATTTAGTGTAATACTAAATAGTCTAGTAAGTGTATTTAGTGTAATACTAAATAGTCTATTAAGTGTATTTAATATAATACTAAATAGTCTAGTAAGTGTATTTAGTGTAATACTAGATAGTCTAGTAAGTGTATTTAGTATCATATTAAAGAGTCTACAAACTCTAGTATAGCACTCTAGTTTAATATTAAGGAGCCTAGTAAGTCTATTTCGTGTAATGCTAAGGAGTCCAATATGAAGTCTATTTAGTATAACACTAAAGTGTCTAATAAGTCTATTTAATATGATGCTAAGGAGTATATTTGGTAGAATATTAAGGAGACTTATATCGAGTCCATTTAGTACAATATTAAAGAGTCTATTCAATAAGGAATCCAGGGTTTGAGATGCTAAAAAATCGGTTACGTAAGAGACAGCAGCAAAGAGGAAAAAATACCAAAAAAAAAAATAATTATTTCGATTAGAATTAAATTTAAAAAACTTTTCACTTCTCGTTTTTCATATTTTGTTTTTTTCATCTCTAAAATCTACATATTAGTCTTAAAATATGCAAATTGCTGCAATTTGTGTGCATGAATAATATCTCCAGAAGTTTAAAAGAGACTCAAAAAAAATAACTACGAAACATTTGCATATATTAATTACAACTCAACGTTAAGTAATGAAAACGATAAAACAATGCTAAAAGGGTTGGGTTGTTTTACCTCTGAGCGGCACTTTTTTGCACATCATGGGCTAAATGGCAAGGTCACATGGACCCCGAAGGCTCAGAGACGGTTGGGGGAGGGGGACCCACTGGAACAGCTGTTGGGAGACAGATGGTAGCCTCCCTTCAAGGCCATCCAGCGTGTTCTTTAACGTGCACGGGTATGGCTCTCCCGCACACGGGACCACGGCTTAACGTCCCATCCGACGGACGACGGCCTTTCCAAGCCCATCGGTGTCCCCTACTGACCGTGGGCAGGGCGGGAAATTTTGCGGAGATAAATCTCAACGCTGACCCAGCTGGGACTCGAACCTGGGAACTACAGATTACGAGCCTGGCGCGCTACCGACTGAGCCACCCCCGCCCCTACTAATTACGTATTTCTTCAGTGATTAATTATAAATAAGTTTTGACTGATAAAATTTTCATGCGCATTTATAGTTAACTGGTTTTGGAAACGTAAAAATAAGCTTATTATTAAAGAAGGTTAGTCCTTAAAAACAATGTTATCAGACTTAAATTGAAGAACGTTTTATCATTAATAACAATGTATTATCACGTTAAAATTGAAGAACTTTTTTCGTAATAACAATACATCTCACTAAAATTGACGAACATATAGTCTGAAATTACAATGCATTATCACACTAATAATGAAGAAAATTTAGTCCGAAATTACAATGCATTATCACACTAATATTGAATATTTATAGTCCGAAACTACAATATATTATCACACTGATATTGAATATTTAGCCCGAAAATTCAGTGTATTATCACACTAATACTGAAGAACATTTAGTGCGATAATATATTATTAAGAACTAAATATTCTTTAGTTTTAGTCCTTAATAACAATGTGTTATCAGACTAAAATTGCAGAATATTTAGTCCTTTATAACAGTGTATTTATCACAGTAAAATTGCAAAAATTGGAGAACATTTAGTTTATAATAACAATGCATTATCGTTGCAGAATAAATCATCTGTATATCGCAATTTAGCGAACCAAAGGACAGGTGAAATGCAAAACAGTCTTCGGTCTTATGCACACTGTAAAAAATTCTGATAATGCTAGTGGACAAGTGGTACAGGTGAATCCAGATCACTTGAACACACCTGTTCCACATCTTAAAATGGAATCGTTGCCATTACAACTACGCTTGTTACAGCTGCCATGGAGTAACTCTGCTGGCGAACAGTGATAACGCAACTACAACGTAGCTGTAACAAAAATGGTTGATAGAAATCTCTACTTTGGCTCTGCTAGGCGGCACTTTTTTGCACATCATGGGATAAATTGCCAGGTCACAAGGACCCCGAAGGCTCAGAAAAGGTTTGGGGAGGGGACCCACTGGAACCGCTGTTAGGAGACAGATGGTGACTTTGGGTTGGGTTGTTTTACCTCTGAGCGGCACTTTTTTGCACACCATGGGCTAAATGGCCAGGTCACATGGACCCCGAAGGCTCAGAGAAGGTTGGGGGAGGGGACCCACTGGAACAGTTGTTGGGAGACAGATGGTAGCCTCCCGTCAAGGCCATCCAGCGTGTTCTTTAACGTGCACAGGGTATGGCTCTCCCGCACACGGGCCACGGCTTAACGTCCCACCCGACGGACGGCGGCCTTTCCAAACCCATCGGTGTCCCCTACTGACCGTGGGCAGGGCGGGGAATTTTGCGGAGATAAATCTCAACGCTGACCCAGCTGGGACTCGAACCTGGGAACTACAGATTACGAGCCTGGCGCGCTACCGACTGAGCCACCCCCGCCCCACAGATGGTGGCGTGTTCGAGGCTTTGGGTTGGGTTGTTTTACCTCTGAGCGGCACTTTTTTGCCCACAATGGGCTAAATGGCCAGGTCACATGGACCCCGAAGGCTCAGAGAAGGTTGGGGGAGGGGACCCACTGGAACAGCTATTGGAAGACAGATGGTAGCCTCCCGTCAAGGCCATCCAGCGTGTTCTTTAACGTGCACAGGGTATGGCTCTCCCACACACGGGGCCACGGCTTAACGTCCCATACGACGGACGGGGGCCTTTCCAAGCCCATCGGTGTCCCCTACTGACCGTGGGCAGGGCGGGGAATTTTTGCGGAGATAAATCTCAACGCTGACCCAGCTGGGACTCGAACCTGGGAACTACAGATTACGAGCCTGGCGCGCTACCGACTGAGCCACCCCGCCCCAAAAGTCGAAACTGTCATTAAGTTTTGTTACAACGCAATTAAATCATTTTAAAATGAAACAAGAATAATCTGTGATGAGCTGGAAGAAATTTTTATGGAAATACCAGTTTCGTCATTTCGCATTAGATATCTGCAAATGACTGCACGCGACTGCCTGCAATATAAGCGCAGGAATGACGTGATTTAGCCATTGGCCTTTGCACCGCGCGAGATCCTTTCCTACGCTCTGTACACAACCGGATTGCCAACAGACAACAGGAATGGAAACTCGACAAGGTGAAGGCTATTTCAGAAAAATCGCCGACGTGTTATGTAAAGGTTACGGCTCATTGTTTCGGACTTAGTAGGATTTATGATCTTGGAAGTGGACTTAGTTGGTGCTAGTTATTCTTCGGGTTGGGTTGTTTTACCTCTGAGCGGCACTTTTTTTGCACACCATGGGCTAAATGGCCAGGTGACATGGACCCCGAATGCTCAGAGAAGGTTGGGGGAGGGGACCCACTGGAACAGCTGTTGGGAGACAGATGGTAGCCTCCCGTCAAGGCCATCCAGCGTGTTCTTTAACGTGCACAGGGTATGGCTCTTTCGCACACGGTACCACAGCTTAACGTCCCATCCGACGGACGGCGGCCTTTCCAAGCCCATCGGTGTCCCCTACTGACCGTGGGCAGGGCGGGGAGTTTTGCGGAGATAAATCTCAACGCTGACTCAGCTGGGACTCGAACCTGGGAACTACAGATTACGAGCCTGGCGCGCTACCGACTGAGCCACCCCCGCCCTAAGTATTCTTCGGAAGATGCTGTGTATTCCTTTCAGCTACAGAAAGCAGATTACGAATAGTGAAAGGTTTGGATTAGACTAGAAGATCGTTTTCTTCCGTGCTTGGTGGGATTTTTCCCCCTTCGACAAGGGAATGGGCATCTCACGGGAAAGGAAAGCAATTATACAAGAAACTAAGTGAGAAATGTTGCATTGTAAGTCATCATTCTTCTTCGAGGATTTACTTGGAAGTCACAAGGCTTCGTTCGGTCTTGTCTAAGTTATTGAGATTACTTCTGAAGTGCACCTTTTTTTTTTGCAAAATGTCAAGGTCACAAGGATTCCAAAGACTCAGAGAAGTTTGGGGAAGGGGTTTCAATAGACAACTGTTAGGAGATACAGATGGTAGCCTTCCGTTAGGTCATCCAATGTGATTTGTAACGTGCTGAGTTTGGGTTTGGATTCAAAATAGAACCGATGACTTTGGGTTCGGATTCGAAATAGAACCGATGACTTTGGGCTCGGATTCGAAATAGAACCGATGACTTTGGGCTCGGATTCGAAATAGAACCGATGACTTTGAGCTCGGATTCAAAAATAGAACCGATGACTTTGGGCTCGGATTCAAAATAGAACCGATGACTTTGGGCTCGGATTCGAAATAGCGCCGATGATTCAGGGCTCGGATTCAAAATAGAACATATGATTTCGGGCTCGGATACAAAATAGCACAGATGACTTCGGGCTTAGATTCGAAATTGCACCGATGACTCAGGCTGGGGATCAGAATTATTCAAATTTTAAATATTTCTTGAAATTTTTAAAAAATAAGCAAAGATATGAACTTTTTTTTAATTGTAATTTCAACATTCAATCAGTCTTTAGTGATTAAAACTAGTGTTTCTAATATTTTTCTTTCCAAATAGCATTAACCACTTCATTTTGTCACAAAATTATAAAATAAAAATATATAAGAATAAAATGATGAGTGGCATTCATTTTCGTTTATATGTCTCATGAATGTTGCAGAGAAATTTTCTCTCGAAATCGAGCTTGGATTCAACATTCGTCCAAATGATTCGGGTTCAGGTGGAATCGAGCGACCGTCCACTCGAAAATTTGAGCTCGAACTCATATCTATTGCACAGGGTATTACCCTTCTGTACACGGAGTCACGGCTTTACCTCCCATCCGATGGACGCCGTCCACCCTTTACATGCTCAGTGGTGTCCCCCCTAACTGACCGAGGACAGGGCAGGGAGTTTTGCGGAGATAAATCTCAACGTTGGTCCATATGGGACTCGAACCTGGGAACTACATTTGGTTGGTTGGGGTTTTTTGGCGCATGGCCAACGAAGGCTATAATGCGCCAAAGTAAAAATAAACGCAAAAACGGTTGGGTTGTTTTACCTCTGAGCGGCACTTTTTTGCACAACATGGTCTAAATGGCAAGGTCACGCGGACCCCGAAGGCTCAGAGAAGGTTGGGGGAGGGGACCCACTGGAACAGCTGTTGTGAGACAGATGGTAGTCTCCCGTCAAGGCCATCCAACGTGTTCTTTAACGTGCACAGGGTATGGCTCTCCCGTACACGGGGCCACGGCTTAACGTCCCATACGACGGACGGCGGCCTTTCCAAGCCCATCGGTGTCCCCTACTGACCACCCCCGCCCCGCGCAAAAACGGTAAACAAAGACACAGGAAGAAAAGGGTAGAATAAAAATGATAAAACAGCAGATAGTTTTTATTCTAACAAGTGTACAAGTCAACAACAACAATGGGTGTACAGGACCTAGGTAAAAATAAAAAACAGGTATAATCTTGGAAAAAAGGTAAAAATTCAGAAACGAGTAAAATAACCAGTAAAACGAAAAAATTCGAAAACAGGAGTTAAAAGCGATTCATCAGATAAAAGATGTCCGAGTGTAAAGGGCTCGGACGTAAAATCGTGAAAGGTCAAATATAAACGACGTTCAAGGTCAAAATCTGAACAAGAGATTAAAATATGCTTATGGTTAAAATCCTGGGAATTACAGATTACGAACCTGGCGGCTACGACTGAGACACATTTGACAACCACACCAGATTTAATAATGTTATTTAATTATTAAAAAAATAGGATATAAATTCTCCCTCAAACAGCTGCTCGCCACACAGAGGTCTGACAGGAGCTGTTAGTTTATACGCCATAGCAGAAGGTTTGTGAGGATGACCTCAGCAGAAAGGCAACATAAACATTCTTTCCTTACCAGGGACTCGAACCCAGATCCCTCTGGTTAGTAGCCAAGCAGGTTGGATTGGGTTGTTTTACCTCTGAGCGGCACTTTTTTTGCACACCATGGGCTAAATGGCCAGGTCACATGGACCCCGAAGGCTCAGAGAAGGTTGGGGGAGGAGAACCCACTGGAACAGCTGTTGGGAGACAGATGGTAGCCCCCCCCCCAGCATATTCTTTAACGTGCACAGGTTATGGCTCTCTCCTGTATACGGGGCCACGGCTTAACCTCCCATCCGACGGACGACGGCCTTTCCAAACCCATCGGTGTTCCCTACTGATCGTGGGCAGGGCGGGGAGTTTTGCGGAGATAAATCTCAACGCTTACTCAGCTGGGTTGGGTTGTTTTACCTCTGAGCGGCACTTTTTTGCACACCATGGGCTAAATGGCCAGGTCACATAAACCCCGAAGGCTCAGAGAAGGTTGGGAGAGGGGACCCACTGGAACAGCTGTTGGGAGACAGATGGTAGCCTCCCGTCAAAGCCATCCAACGTGTTCTTTAACGTGCACAGGGTATGGCTCTCCCGCACACGGGGCCACGGCTTAACGTCCCATCCGATGGACGGCGGCCTTTCCAAGCCCATCGGTGTCCCCTACTGACCGTGGGCAGGGCGGAGAATTTTGCGGAGATAAATCTCAACGCTGACCCAGCTGGGACTCGAACCTGGGAACTACAGATTACGAGCCTGGCGCGCTACCGACTGAGCCACCCCCGCCCCTAGAATAGGGATAAATTTTACGTTGATCGTAAAAATAAAACAAAACCTATATAACAACAAGCTAAAATCCGATTTTCGCTCCCTGTTTGGCTAAGAAGCAACTGAAGAACAGTTTGGCACTTTGGTCTTCAACTGCTGGTAAGAGAAATGACTGTCCAGGGCAATTTACCCCAACCCATTATCTTCACAGGGTGGATGGGGTCTTTCCAAGGCCGCTGCTTTAACCTCCCTCCCTTGGGGTGGGGCTTAAATGAGAGCAAAAGAATGGAAGGTATAGCCCAAGGGAAAACAGGAACTTCCTCTTCTGTGGGTGCGCTGTGTTTCACCTGCTGGCGAAATAGGCAACATCCCTCCAATTTTCTGGGCAGGACCGCGAGGCATTTTTCTTGAAAACTTTTAATCCTGTAAATCCTAAAGCAATAGAAATGCTTTGAATTTTCTTCCGCGCACGTTAAGGAAGAACTCGGGGAATAAAATTCTCTTAAGTAACGCTAAATGATCTCAGTGAAGATATATACTATGAGAATGGAGAATTAAATTCAAAGCTCTCTAATTTTGAAAATAAGTTGTTTTAATGAAAAAATATTAATCGCCGTCCATGACACCTGTTATGTCGTAGCTCATTTCCATTATGTACTTTCTATAGAGACAATATATACTATACCCCCTCAGGCAGCGGGGCGGGGGTGGCTCGGTCGGTAGCGCGCCAGGCTCGTAATCTGTAGTTCCCAGGTTCGAGTCCCAGCTTGGTCAGCGTTGAGATTTATCTCCGCAAAATTCCCCGCCCTGCCCACGGTCAGTAGGGGACACACCGATGGACTTGGAAAGGCCGCCGTCCCTCGGATTGGACGTTAAGCCGTGGCCCCGTGTGCGGGAGAGCCATACCCTGTGCACGTTAAAGAACACGCTGGATGGCCTTGACGGGAGGCTACCATCTGTCTCCCAACAGCTGTTCCAGTGGGTCCCCTCCCCCAACCTTCTCTGAGCCTTCGGGGTCCATGTGACCTGGCCATTTAGCCCATTGTGTGCAAAATGTGCCGCTCAGAGGTAAAACAACCCAGCCCAACCCTCAAGCAGTTGCTTGCCACAGAGGTCTGACAGGAGCCTGTCAGTTTATATGCCAGAGTAGAAGGTCTGAGAGGATGGCAGGACCTCAGCAGAAAAACAACACGAATATCCATGCCTTACCCGGGGGCTCGAACCCAGGTCCCGTAGATCAGAAGCCAAGCGCGCTAACCACTGGGCCATGGGACGGCATATATACTATAGAGGAGATAAATTCAAGATCTCAATGAAATCTGGGGCGGGGGTGGCTCAGTCAGTAGCGCTCCAGGCTCGTAATCTGTAGTTCCCAGGTTCGAGTCCCAGCTGGGTCAGCATTGAGATTTATCTCCGCAAAATTCCGCGCCCTGCCCACGGTCACTAGGGGACACCGATGGGCTTGGAAAGGCCGCCGTACGTCGGATGGGACGTTAAGCCGTGGTTCCTGTGTGCGGGAGAGTCATACCCTGTGCACGTTAAAGAACATGCTGGATGGCCTTGATGGGAGGCTACCACCTGTCTCCCAATAGCTGTTCCAGCTCCCCCAACCTTCTCTGAGCCTTCGGGGTCCATGTGACCTGATCATTTAGCCCATGGTGTGAAAAAAGAGGCAAAACAACCCAACCCATTACGTACTTTCTATAGGGACAATAATTATATACGATAGGAGAGATAAATTCAAGTTATCCCTGAAATCTCTCTAAAAATCTATTTATCGCACTGTTCGTTTAATATTTGATGAATCATGGGTTGTTTTACCTCTGAGTGGTTGTTTACCTCCCAGGTTCGAGTCCCGTCTTGAGATTTATCTCCGCAAAACTCCCCGCCCACGGTCAGTAGTGGACACCGTTGGACTTGGAAAGGCAGCCGTCCGTCGGATGGGAGTTAAGCCGTGGTCCACGTGCGGGAGAGCCATCTCCCGCACGTTAAAGAAAACACTGGATCGCTTAGACGCGAGGCTACCATATGTCTCCTAACCGCTGTCCTTGGGTCCCTTCTCCTGAATCTTCTCTGAACCCTTGGGGTCTTTGTGACCTGGCTAATTTGCCCACGGTGTGCAAAAAAGTGCCATTGAGACATAAAAGAAAACCCATATGTCTGCTGTTAAATATTGTAACTTGAATAAATCTTTAAATATTAAGCGAATATCTTTGAAAAATGATATTTTGAGAAATTTGTGCGAGATCTTCAATTTATATTTGTAGTGACATTTTTTCACAAAAAAAAAAACTTATTTTCGAAGCTTGGGAGCTTTGAATCAGGCTTTTCATTCACATAACATTGCCTGGTTATACTTTTCGATATAATATATTCATAAATAAATCCTTTTTGCTAGGGGCGGGGGTGGCTCAGTCGGTAGCGCGCCAGGCTCGTAATCTGTAGTTCGCAGGTTCGAGTCCCAGCTGGGTCAGCGTTGAGATTTATCTCCGCAAAATTTCTCCGCCTGCCCACGGTCAGTAGGGGACACCGATGGGCTTGAAAAGGTCGCCGTCCGTCGGATGGGACGTTAAGCCGTGGTCCCGTGTGCGGGAGAGCCATACCCTGTGCACGTTAAAGAACACGCCAGATGGCCTTGACGGGAGGCTACCATCTGTCTCCCAACAGCTGTTCCAGTGGGTCCCCTCCCCCAGCCTTCTCTGAGCCTTCGGGGTCCATGTGACCTGGCCATTTAGCCCATGGTGTGCAAAAAAGTGCCGCTCAGAGGTAAAACAACCCAAGGTATACAGCTACATAAGATACTTAGTTGATATACGTTGTAGGTTTTATAAAATTTGCACGCAAATCTTATTTCCCTTACGAATTGCACATATACAGGGTGATTCAAAACTTATCGTTCAAATTTCGTGGGGAGGTAGGGAATACGTCAGGGAACCGATATCACATAGGAAAGTATGTCCACAAATGTACGCATGCGTATGTAGAGGGCGTTGTGTGTACCCAACCAGTGTACAGCTCGCCCGACCACTCCCGCTGTCATCAGTGTACGAGCTGACTTACTAGTGATAAGTTGAATCGCCCATGGATTTCATTCCATGTGTACGAGATCCCCGTCGACAGTGAGATGGACCTTGTTGCACGAATAGTGGCCGCCGCAGGCATTGTCCGTGATATGCCAGGCGTTTTTGAAAATGTTCGGCGGTCAATGCAACGGCGCTGTGAATCCTGTGTCCGTGTAAATGGTCGCAATTTTGAGCACCTACTGTGAACCTGTACTTTACCTTGTTGGAATAAAAGTCACATTCGTTACCACTTAACTGTTTCCTTGTGTTCACTTTACTTGTCCATTTTGTTCATGTAGATGACGTTTGCGGACATACTTTCCTATGTGAAATCGGTTTCCTGACGTATTCCCTACCTCCCCACGAAATTTGAACGATAAGTTTTGAATCACCCTGTAGATATACTTACGCACACAACTTAAATGAATCGCACGAATACATTTACATAATAAAGAAGCACTTTTTACGATTATTGTGAGGACAGATAGTTATAAAATATATTTCAGTTCTTGTTTATCATAAACGATATACATTACTACTTTGAAAGGACATGTTCACGTTTAACAATTGGAAGGGTGATTATTGTATTACGAGATGCGACGACACTTACTGTGAATAAACGTCATTTACGGAATAGAACAGAGTTGGGTTGGGTTGTTTTACCTCTGAGCGGCACTTTTTTTGCACACCATGGGCTAAATGGCCAGGTCACATGGACTCCGAAGGCTCAGAGAAGGTTGGGGTAGGGGACCCACTGGAACAGCTGTTGGGAGACAGATGGTAGCCTACCGTCAAGGCCATCCAGCGTGTTCTTTAACGTGCACAGGGTATGGCTCTCCCGCACACGGGGCCACGGCTTAACGTCCCATCCGACGGACGGCGGCCTTTCCAAGCCCATCGGTGTCCCCTACTGACCGTGGGCAGGGCGGGGATTTTTGCGGAGATAAATCTCAACGCTGACCCAGCTGGGACTCGAACCTGGGAACTACAGATTACGAGCCTGGCGCGCTACCGACTGAGCCCCCCCCCCCCCTAATATTCGGTTACCCTTTTGAGAGACTGTACTACATGTAAGTTCGAACGCAACAGACTCAGTTACTGCGCAATTCAAAATCACGGACCGTGTTCGAGGCTTTTGCAATTCACTATGACAGTCGCCCTATTTTTATCAAACGATAGTGACGTAAAATAAGGTCGGAAATGCCACATATGCAACGTAGGGTCCAAGGCTAAATATTGCACCACGGATTGGTGTGCCGAATTCATTTTCAGTTGGGATCGTAAACATCTGTACTTTTGTTGTTGTTGTTGTTTTACCTCTGAGCGGCACTTTTTGCACACAATGGGCTAAATGCCCAGGTCACAAGGACCCCGAAGGCTCAGAGAAGGTTGGGGGAAGGGACCCACTGGAACAGCTGTTGGGAGACAGATGGTAGCCTCCCGTCAAGGCCATCGAGCGTGTTCTTTAACGTGCACAGGGTATGGCTCTCCCGCACACGGGACCACGGCTTAACGTCCCATCCGACGGACGGCGGCCTTTCCAAGCCCATCGGTGTCCCCTACTGACCGTGGGCAGGGCGGGGATTTTTGCGGAGATAAATCTCAACGCTGACCCAGCTGGGACTCGAACCTGGGAACTACAGATTACGAACCTGGCGCGCTACCGAATGAGCCATCCCCCCCCCCCCCCCCGCAGTCTGTAGAGGACACCGATGGGCTAGGAAGGCCGCCATCCTTCTGATGTGACGTTAAGCCGTGGTTTCGTGTGCTGGAGAGCCATACCCTGTGCACGTTAAAGAACCCTCTGGATGGGAGTGTTAGGACAGAATTACACAGGAACAAATTACACGGAATAAAATTACACAGTGAAAATTACACGGAATAAAATTACACAGTAAAAATTACACAAGGGAGGAATTACACGACAAAAAATTGCACAAGTCCGAAATTACACATAATACAAAATTTGTAGCCTCCGTTGGCAAATTCGTTATTTTGTAACTATTCAGTTGAACTCAGAGGCAGGACTGGATTAAGGCCAACTGATGCCTTAAGCACAGGGGCACACCCCTCGGCTCTTCCATCGCTTAACTGACAAGACATTAAGACATTTTGTATCTTTTGACCCATGTATGTTAAAATGCTATGTATCTTCAAGATTAGTGGCGGGGGTGGCTCAGTCGGTAGCGCGCCAGGCTCGTAATCTGTAGTTCCCAGGTTCGAGTCCCAGCTGGGTCAGCGTTGAGATTTATCTCCGCAAAATTCCCCGCCCTGCCCACGGTCAGTAGGGGACACCGATGGGCTTGTAAAGGCCGCCGTCCGTCGGATGGGACGTTAAGCCGTGGCCCCGTGTGCGGGAGAGCCATACCCTGTGCACGTTAGAGAACACGCTGGATGGCCTTGACGGGAGGATACCATCTGTCTCCCAACAGCTGTTCCAGTGGGTCCCCTCCCTCAACCTTCTCTGAGCCTTCGGGGTCCATGTGACTTGGCCATTTAACCTATGGTGTGCAAAAAAGTGCCCCTCAGAGGTAAAACAACCCAACCCCTCCACCAACCTTGTCTGAGCCTGTGGGGTCCATGTGACCTGGCCATTTAGCCCATGGTGTGCAAAAAAGTGCCGCTCAGAGGTAAAACAACCCTACCCAACTCATAAATTTCGATATTTAAAATTAATTTTTAATTTTTCCATGGATAATTTTGAGTACGGCATTAGTAATAAAGGTGATCAAATCATCATTTACAAAGGATTTGAGTTTGTTCGCCATCGTGACTTTACACAATCGATCGCTGCTCCATACCAGAGACAAGATCATCATCATCATCCGTGAGCCTTCCGAACACTGTCAATGCTAATAGGATTTTTGAAGCTGCAGCTCATAAACTTGCAAATCAAATGAAAATTGAAATGTCGTATCCAAGGGCAACGGCTCGTTCAGTTATGGCTCACAGTTAGTAACTGTATCAGAAGCGATAAAAATGTGTCTACCAATGAAAAGTTCCTTGACGAGATGATTAAATGGATCCAAAGCTAAAACACTCGGGAACGTTCCGGCAAATACAAACAGAAATTTTGATTGGATTGGATTGTTTTACTTCTGAGCGGCACTTTTTTGCACACCATGGGCTAAATAGCCAGGTCACAAGGACCCCGAAGGCTCAGAGAAGGTTGGGGGAAGGGACCCACTGGAACAGATGTTGGGAGACAGATGGTAGCCTCCCGTCAAGGGTTGGGTTGTTTTACCTCTGAGCGGCACTTTTTTGCACACCATGGGCTAAATGCCCAGGTCACAAGGACCCCGAAGGCTCAGAGAAGGTTGGGGGAAGGGACCCACTGGAACAGCTGTTGGGAGACAGATGGTAGCCTCCCGTCAAGGCTTGGGTTGTTTTACCTCTGAGCGGCACTTTTTTGCACACCATGGGCTAAATGCCCAGGTCACAAGGACCCCGAAGGCTCAGAGAAGGTTGGGGGAAGGGACCCAATGGAACAGCTGTTGGGAGACAGATGGTAGTCTCCCAAGGCCATCCAGCGTATTCTTTAACGTGCACAGGGTATGTCTCTCCCGCACACGAGGCCACGGCTTAACGTCCCATCCGACGGACGGCGGCCTTTCCAAGCCCATCGATGTCCCCTACTGACCGTGGGCAGGGCGGGGAATTTTGCGGAGATAAATCTCAACGTTGACCCAGCTGGGACTCGAACACCTGGAAACTACAGATTACGAGCCTGGCGCGCTACCGACTGAGCCCCCCCCCCACCGGCAATACGGACTTCGGTCACTTTTCCAGTGTTCCCATCAAACTGTTCGTAAATTTCTTGACAACATCGTCAAAGAATTATTCTTACAACGTACAAACTATTTGCAGCATTTAACTGGTCAACGAAACCCGGACATGGTAGGTACATTTCTTTAAAACAACGTATTTCAAATACTGTACAGAATTACGACTCTAATAGACGATTAGATTTCTTGCGTTGTATATAGCTCATATGACTTAGTGTTTTTTATTTGATGTTTTATATTTAAATTTAATTTTAACTACGTATTTTTTTAAGTGAAAATTTTTGTAATTATAAGAAAGTTTAAGTATTTGATATGACAACCAAATAATTTAATAAATTTTAAATAGAAATTGAATAATGTAATTTTTTTCCATGTGGAATTTTTTCCATATGTAATTTATTCCTTGTGTAATTCTGTCCATGTGTAATTTTAGCAGTGTAATTTCATCATGTAACCCTGGATGGGTTGGAATGTTTTACCTCCGAGGAGCACTTTTTTGCACACCATGGGCTAAATGGCCAGGTCACATGTACCTCGAAGGTTGGGGGAGGGGACGCATCGGAACAGCTGTTGGGAGATAGATGGTAGCCTCCCGTCAAGGCCATCCAGTGTGTTCTTTGAAGCGCACAGGGTATGACTCTCTAGCACACGGAGCCACGGCTTAACGTCCCATCCGACGGACGGCGGCATTTTCAAGCCCATCGGTGTCCCCTACTGACCGTGGGCAGGGCGGGGAGTTTCGCGGAAATAAATCTCAACGCTGACTCAGCTGGGACTCGAACCTGGGAACTACAAATTACGAGCCTGGAGCGCTACCGACTGAGCCCCCTCCTCCCTCTGGATGGTCTTGATGGGAAGCTACCATCTGTCTCCTACCAACTGTCCAGTGGGCTCGCTTCCTCTAACTTTCTCTGAGCCTTCGGGGTCTTTGTGATCTGGTCTTATAGTCCATCGTGTGAAAAAAACAATGCCGCTCAGAGATAAAACAAACCAACCTATGTCGGAAGCAATCCCCAAACATATTTCAGTTTATTGGAAACTACTTAGATCCCCTTAGCATCATGTACAATAAATGTATACCACAGTCTTTACATGATTAATTTACGAAGGCAGACTGGGGCGGGGGTGGCTCAGTCGGTAGCGCGCCAGCCTCGTAATCTGTAGTTCCCAGGTTCGAGTCCCAGCTGGGTCAGCGTTGAGATTTATCTCCGCAAAATTCCCCTCCCTGCTCACGGTCAGTAGGGGACACCGATGGACTTGGAAAGGCCGCCGTCCGTCGGATGGGACGTTAAGCCGTGACCCCGAGTGCGGGAGAGCCATACCCTGTGCACTTAAGCCGTGTGCGGGAGAGCCATACCCTGTGCACGTTAAAGAACACGTTGGATGGCTTTGACGGGAGGCTACCATCTGTCTCCCAAGAGCTGTTCCAGTGGATCCCCTTCCCCAACCTTCTTTGAGCCTTCGGGGTCCATGTGACCTGGCCATTTAGCCCATGGTGTGCAAAAAGTGCCGCTCAGAGGTAAAACAACCCAAATACGAAGGTAGAAGAAGTTAAAAACGCTGGTTTCAGATCCACGTTATGAGCAGCTTATCATTATTCAAAGGATGTCTTGAGTTAACCATTCCTCTCCTGAAGTTAGAGTTCGGAATCATTTTTTTTAACGACAAGACCTAATTTAAATGTCTTTCGCTGAGAAGAAACGAAAGAAAAATACCGGTAACAAAATGTCTGGAAGAGAGAAGAACTGAACTTGAACGCCCGTCTGGGGAATTATGCGACTCGGCTTCCACATTTTCTACAGCGCTAATTCTTCAAAGCTACCGAAATCCGAGTTCCAGCTTATACTCACTCTAACCCCCCCCTCTCCAAACATTTCCATCGATTCTGTTTTTCCGTATCCATGTCCGCAATTAATTCCCGGATCGCCGTCTCATTTTTCCCATTTGTTATCGAATTACGAGACGCCTCGCGCGCAGGCAAGCAGTGGGAAAGAATGCCTCTATTGGGCTATGCAGGTTCTCTTCCATCTCCATGGAAACCAATTAAAAAAAGAATTAAATTGGCACTTTTCTTCCAGCGTCATTCTTAATAGATTCAAAACGTCAGAATTCTTTTCATTTGCACTCCTTGCACCGTTCTCTCTTTGTAGTGAAAAAAAAAAGGTTTTTTTTTCTTTAAAAATTTCCCAACACCAAAATTTCTTTTCGTCGATTCAAAACGATGGTTTTCGTCTTGCAGTCAATCATCGATGAGGGAGCAGAAGTCAGACACAAATATTTTTGCAAGGAGGTTTTGGCTCTGCTTGTAATCTTCACTTTCTCTAGCATCCTGACTGGGCGGCCCTTCATCTCCATTCGGGGAAAGACCTTCGGGAGAGAGTTGGATTTAACGAAGTGATGCTCCGCGGAGCAAAAGGGAGGAAAGACACGTGGGTGATTGATTAGGGAGGGAAGTCCCGCCTAAGTCCTGGAGCTATTAGCTTCGGTCATCACGATGTGGGATCTCCCCCCATTTCAGTAGAGGACGGGGGTGAATGAATGATCCGTCGGAAGTCTAGTCGCTCGGCTCTCCAACCCACTACAGCTAAGAAGAAATTAAATTATGGTTAAGGCGACCCATTGGCAAGCTTGGTAAAAAAGGAAGCTGAGTTTGAATCTCAGTAGATGTTTCCCCGAGTTTGAAGCTCGGTGGATGATACCTGAGTTTGAAGCTAGGTGGATGAATGCCGAGTTTGAATCTCAATGCTGAGTTTGAAGCTCGGTGGATGATACTTGAGTTTGAAGCTCGGTGGATGATACTTAAGTTTGAAGCTCAGTGGATGATACCTGAGTTTGAAGCTAGGTGGATGATACCTGAGTTTGAAGCTAGGTGGATGAATGCCGAGTTTGAATCTCAATGCTGAGTTTGAAGCTCGGTGAATGATACCCGAGTTTGAAGCTTGGTGAATGATACTTGAGTTTGAAGATCGGTAGATGATACCTGAGTTTGAAGCTCGATGGATGATACCTGAGTTTGAAGTAGGTGGATGAATGCCGAGTTTGAATCTCAATGCTGAGTTTGAAGCTCAGTGTATGACATCCGAGTTTGAAGCTAGGTGGATGATTGCCAAATTTGAATCTCAGTGGATGATTGCCGAATTTGAATCTCAGTGGATGATTGCCGAATTTCAATCTCGGTGGATGATACCCAAGTTTCTGAATCTCGGTGGACGTTTTCAGAGTTTGATTCTCGCAAAAAAAAATATAAAATTTGAACGCTGGCCCAGGTGGGACTCGAACTTGATAACTGCAGATCACGAGACTGGCGCGCTACCACCCTGTGCTCGTTAAGCCCACCCCACCCTGTGCTCGTTAAAGAATAGAAAGTATGACCTTAATGGTAGGCTCCCATTTGTCTCCCAACAGCTGGTACAGTGGAACTTCTTCCCTTGGGTATGTTCATGGGAACGTTAAGCCGTGGCCCCGTGTGCGGGAGAATACCCTGTGCACGTTAAAGAACACGCTGGATGGCTTTGACGTGAGGCTACCATCTGTCTCCTAACAGCTGTCCAGTGAGTCCCTTCACCCCAGCCTTCTCTGACCCTTCGGGGTCCTTGTGACCTGGCCATTTATCTCATTGTGTGCAAAAGAGTGCCACTCAGAAGTAAAACAACCCAACCTTCAGGAATGAGAAATGGCTGAAAAAAAACCCAAAAAACCTCAGGTCTCTTGTAGGAGGCAATGACCCACTCCTAACGACCACCATATTTTCTAACCTTAGCCGTCCCGTGGTCGAGTGGTTAGCTCGTTTGGCTACTGATCCACGGGTTGGGTTGTTTTACCTCTGAGCGGCACTTTTTTGCACACCATGGGCTAAATGGCCAGGTCACATGGACCTCAAAGGCTCAGAGAAGGTTGGGGGAGGGGACCCACTTGAACAGCTGTTGGGAGACAGATGGTAGCCTCCCGTCAAGGCCATCCAGCGTGTTCTTTAACGTGCACAGGGTATGGCTCTCCTGCACACGTGGCCACGGCTTAACGTCCCATCCGACGGACGGCGGCCTTTCCAAGCCCATCGGTGTCCCCTACTGACCGTGGGCAGGGCGGGGAATTTTTGCGGAGATAAATCTCAACGCTGACCCAGCTGGGATTCGAACCTGGGAACTACAGATTACGAGCCTGGCGCGCAACCGACTGAGCCAATCCCGCCCCACTGATCAACGGGACCTGGGTAAAGGTTCCGTTTATTTCACCCGGGTTCGAGCCCCGAGTAAGGCATGAATGTTTGTGTTTTTTTTCTGCTGAAGTCACGCCATCCTCACAGACCTTCTACTATGACGTATTAAACTAACAGGTTCCTGTTAGACCTTTGTGACAAGCAGCTGCTTGAGGGGATAAATTTATATTTGTTGGGTGCAAAAAAAAAAATGGGAAAAGAGATAAAAAGAACGGATAATAATTTCTCGTGCAAATTATATAATTCAAGTATTTTGAAGGTATGCAAATGTCCTTTGTTCATCTTCCTAAACTTTGCTTCTTAGCATACAGTGACGCCAAAGGATCAGAAAACAAAATGACGAAATTCCAGCCACTAACATCGCAAAGCTTCCCAACCACTGCGGCGAATATAGGAGTTCTTATTTTAGATGCATGTCACGTGAGAGGAGGATGTGGCAAGTTGGCCAGCGGCCCACAGATGGAGGCTGCAACATCATTTAACAACACATCTTGGCGCCAGTGCAGTCACTCGAATGTAACTAAAGTTACCGCGTTGCTAATGAAGCTTTTCCAAAGAATGCAAAACTTGGTCTTTCCTTCTGAGATTGATCCTCCGTTTCGCCCTCCAAATATCGAAAAGTCGACGGGATCAACTTCCTACCGGGGTCCTGAATATCGAAAGATCGCTCTCCATTATTTTTAGTGCAAAGCATGCCGCGGGTAGCAGAAACCTTTCGGGCTCAAGGTTTTCGCTGATAAAGGATGGGGACTAATTTTGCTACCAAAGTCAAGAAGTTTAAAAAAGGAAATGATTATATAAATAAAAAAACTGGTTCTTTTCTATTGGTGGTCTATTTTTGGAGAGTCCCCCCAAAGCGATAGTTTTGGTTTCTGACACTAGATAAAATAAATTGCGAAGTTACAAGGACCCAAAAAGCTGACAACTGAGTTGGGGAGATAAAAATGACAACTCCCAAAAGACTAACATCAGCTGGAGTCATAAACCATCTAAAGATGCATAAAGTTCAAGATTACCTTTATTCTACGTATAATTTTTTTTTATTATTATTAAGCTATCTAATATATTTTTAACCTGAGTAAGATATGGTTGAACTGTACGAAGACACGGCTCGGTTGGTGGATTGGTTTACCGCTGAGTAGCAGTTTTTTTGCACACAACGGGCTAAATGGCCAGGTCACAAGGACCCTTAGAGCTCAGAAAAGATTGGGGGAAGAAGTTGTTTGGGTTGTTTTACCTCTGAGCGGCACTTTTTTGCACACCATGGGCTAAATGGCGAGATCACAAGGACCCCTAAGGTTCAGAGAAGGTTGGGGGAGGGGACCCACTGGAACAGCTGTTGGGAGAAAGATGGTAGCCTCCCGTCAAGGTCATCCAGTATGTTCTTTAACGTGCACAGGGTATGGCTCTCCCGCACACGGCACCACGGTTTAGCGTCCCATCCGACGGGCGGCGGCCTTTCCAAGCCCATCGGTGTCTCCTACTGACCGTGGCAGAGAGGGGATTTTTTTGTGGAGATAAATCTCAACGCTGAACCAGCTGGGACTCGAACCTGGGAACTGCAGATCACGAGCCTGGCGCGCTACCGACTGAGCCACCTCCGCCCCATTGGGGGAAGAGGTTGATTGTTTTTACCGCTGAGCGACACTTCTATACAAAGGGCTAAATGGCCAGGTCACAAGGACACTTAGAGCTGAGACAAGGTTGGGGAAGAAGTTTGTTGTTGCTGAGCGACACTTCTACACAAAGGGCTAAATGGCCAGGTCACAAGAACCCCAAGAGCTTAGACAAAGTTTTGGAAAGGGGTTGGGTTATTTTGTCTCTGAACGACTTTTTTTTGTACAAAATGAGCTAAAGGGCTAAGGTCACAAACACCCCAAGGGCTCAGGGAAGGTTGGGGGAAGGACGCCAAATTGATAGCTGTTAGCTCCCGTCAAGGCCATCCAGCGTGTTCTTTAATGTGCACAGGGAATGGCTCTCCTATACACGAACCACGGTTTGACATCCCATCCGACGGATAGTGGCATTTCCAAATCCACCTGTGTCCCGTTTTTGGCAAAAGGGTTGGGTGGGAGTAAATATCAAAGCTGTCACAGGTGAGAATAGAGCTTAGGAACTGCAGTCTACGAGCCACAGGTGAGAATAGAGCTTAGGAACTGCAGTCTACGAGACACAGGTGAAAAGAGATCTTAGGAACTGCAGTCTACGAGCCACAGGTGAGAATAGAGAGTAGGAACTGGAGTCTACGAGCCACAGGTGAGAATAGAGCTTAGGAACTGCAGTCTACGAGACACAGGTGAGAAGAGAACTTAGGAACTGCAGTCTACGAGACACAGGTGAGCATAGAGCTTAGGAACTGCAGTCTACGAGACACAGGTGAGAAGAGAGCTTAGGAACTGCAGTCTTCGAGACACAGGTGAGAAGAGAGCTTCGGAACTGCAGTCTACGAGACACAGGTGAGAAGAGAGCTTCGGAACTGCAGTCTACGAGCCACAGGTGAGAATAGAGCTTAGGAACTGCAGTCTACGAGCCACAGGTGAGAATAGAGCGTAGGAACTGCAGTCTACGAGACACAGGTGAGAAGAGAGCTTCGGAACTGCAGTCTACGAGACAGAGGTGAGAGCTTAGGAACTGCAGTCTACGAGACACAGGTGAGAGCTTAGGAACTGCAGTCTACGAGACACAGGTGAGAAGAGAGCTTAGGAACTGCAGTTTACGACCGTTGCGTGCTACTCACGAACCCTCCGCAGACACAACAGTAATTTCGTTGAAAATATTCCAAATATATAAAAAAAAGAAATTACTTTGTTTGCACACAGTTAAATACATAAGGAAATATGCTGACAACTGAATTTGACGTATCATAAATCGCATTGTAATTACAGAATTCTGTTATGTACACAGCATTTTAGGTGCCAGTCTGTATATGACCACGACGTACTTAAATTCGCATGTGTTTCAGGGGGGAAAAATCGCAGTTGATGTTTTCCTACTTTCCTTTGTTATTCTTTGTTGACTTTTCCTTAACTGTTGCCATTAATTCACAAATAAACTGGGTGAGAAAAATACTTATTTTCACAAACAACATTTTTCTACTTCCTATTTCTGCTTCTATTGTTCATGCTGCTACTTCTGATATTCCTATTTTTTTTGTATCTTTCTCTCTAATACTTTCAATAGTTTCTGGAAGGAAAATATTCTCATTTGATTTTAATCCTTTGCGTAAAAATAAGATATGATTCAATGTATCAAGCAGTTAAATTTAAAACCTGATAATTTAGATTGTTTTTGGGTTGGGTTGTTTTACCTCTGAGAGGCACTTTTTTGCACACAATGGGCTAAATGGTTAGGTCACAAAGACCCCGAAGGTTCAGAGAAGGTTGGGGGGAGGGAACCCACTGGAATGGCTGTTGGGAGACAGATGGTAGCCTCCCGTCAAGCCATCCAGCGTGTTCTTTAATATGCACAGGGTACGGCTCTCCCGCACACGGG
Source organism: Ryuthela nishihirai (assembly GCA_038380435.1). Classification (NCBI taxonomy): domain Eukaryota; kingdom Metazoa; phylum Arthropoda; class Arachnida; order Araneae; family Heptathelidae; genus Ryuthela; species Ryuthela nishihirai. The sequence goes on along the minus strand of JAWZYU010000032.1, from coordinate 1,418,161 downwards.
GCCACGGCTTAACGTCCCATCTGACGGACGGCGGCCCTTCCAAGCCCATCGGTGTCCCCTACTGACCGTGGGCGGGGAATTTTGCAGAGATAAATCTCAACGCTGACCCAGCTGGGACTCGAACCTGGGAACTACAGATTACGAGCCTGGCGCGCTACCGACTGAGCCACCCCCGCCCCTAAGTCCGAGAGGATGGCGGGACTCCAGCAGAAAAACAATACAAACATCCATGCCTTACCCGGACTCGAACCCAGGTCCCTTAGATCAGTAGCCAAGCGCGCTACTACTCCGGCACGGGGCGGCCATTTTCAAGAACATTCGTTTAGAAAATAAGTTCCGGAAGCTGAAATATTTCACAATAAGAGTCTTAATTTCTGAGGTCAATTCTTATGACTTAAAAAGTATTATTTCAAATAATTTTATAAAATATAAATAATAAAAAATAAATACCCCCTCAAGCAGCTGCTTGCCACAGAGGTCTGACAGGAGCCTGTCAGTTTATATGCCATAGTAGAAGGTCTGAGAGGATGGTAGGACATCAGCAGAAAAACGGCACACACTTCCATGCCTTACCCGGGGCTCGAACCCAGGTCCCTTAGATCAGTAGCCAAGTGTGCTAACCACTCGGCCACGGGACGGCTAATACCCCCTCAAGCAGCTGCTTGCCACACAGGTCTGACAGGAGCTTGTCAGTCTATATGCCATAGTAGTAGATCTGAGAGGATGGCAGGACCTCAGCAGAAAAATGACACATACATCCATACCTTACCCGGGGCTCGAACCCAGGTCCCTTAGATCAGTAGCCAAGTGTGCTAACCACTCGGCCACGGGACGGCTAATACCCCCTCAAGCAGCTGCTTGCCACAGAGGTCTGACAGGAGCCATTCAGTTTATATGCCAAAGCAGAAGATCTGAGAGGATGGCAGGACCTCAGCAGAAAAACGACACATACATCCATGCCTTACCCGGGGATCGAACCCAGGTCCCTTAGATCAGTAGCCAAGCGCGTTAACCACTCGGCCATGGGACGGCAATATAAAATATAGAGTTTAGAAGTTTGCGTTATTATTTCGATATTACACAATTGTGAATAAGTTTAGTATACAAGATAACTTTTGATTAAATATTCCAGCTACCCAACCTTTAAACACTGTACCAATATTGTTGAAAATCGAGATTTAAAAACATTAAATAAAAAAAAATAAATAAATGCCTCCTCACACATCTGCTTGCCACAGAGGTCTGACAGGAGCCTGTCAGTTTATATGCCACAGTAAAAGGTCTGTGAGGATGGCAGGACCTCGGTAGAAAAATGACACAAACATCCATGCGTTATCTGGGGCTCGAACCCAGGTCCCTTAGATCAGTAGCCAAGCGTGCTAACCACTCGGCCACCATAAATTAAGGAAAAATGAGAAAAATCGCGATATTTCGCCAAAAAATTTTGCTATCCTAACCAAACTTATTCATGTAGCCAGTAATGCCGAGTGAGCATATCGTATGCAAATTAGTCTAGGTTGTGTCAATTTGCGTAATCGGATAGCGGCATAAAAACAGGTGTTTTGGAGTGGATCGTTATTTTGTGTTGTAATGCTAGAAAAGAAATTCAAAATAGCCATTTTATAGGAACGACCTCGAGACATCATTTGCCAATTGAACTGCGGTGGAGAGCTATTGGCCGATTCGAAGCAGCCCAGATTGGCACGAAAGCTGAATGTGAGTCCTTTTGTGGTCCATAGACTGTGGAATCAATTTCTTAGCACGACTTCTGCGTCTCGAAGGTTTAGCCGAGGAAGAGCTAGAGTTGTGACCTCTGTACAAGACCGATATCTACGATTAACAGCACGAAGGAGCAGGACGTCTATTCCCTCTCAGCAACGATCCTGGGAGGGTTGTATCAGCTTCTACTGTGCGTAGAAGGCTTCATGAGGGAGGTCTGTATGCTAGAAGGCCAATAATTTGTATACCCCTCACGTCACAGGTTGAATTGGGCACACACTCATGTTAACTGGCCAGAAGAGCAATGGAGGTCCGTACTCTTCACAGATGAGTTCAGATATTGCTTGCAGAGTGATTCCATACATTGTTTGATATGGACAGGACGAGGTACCCACTATCATCCCAGTAACATCCGTCAAAGAGACAGTTAGCGTTTAGAGGTAGCGTGTGTTTTTGGGGTGACATTTCCTTAGGTGGACGCACAGACCTTTATGTGTTGAAGAGTGGGAACCTCAATGATCCAAAGGTATAGAGATGACATCCTGGACCTTTATGGACATCCTTACGCTGGTTTGCACCAGGTGAAACATTCATCTTAGAAGACTAGAACCTTCGTCCACACAGAGCTCGACTATTGGAACAATACCTTCAAGAGGAGACCATTATGTGCGTGGAGTGGCCAGCTCGATCCCCCGACCTAAATCCGATTGAGCATGTGTGGGATGCTCTTGGGAGATGTGGTGCTGCCCTCAACCCGCCACCTGAAACAAAGGGGGAGCTTATTACTGCTTTAAAGGAACAATGGTCGTTACTTCCTACTGAGTTGATTGACAACAACATATACAGCATGGAAGGAACATCGCTGTCGTGCCTGCATTGCTGTAGGGGGTGACCACACTATTAAAGAACTTTGCCTATTGCATTCTGAGACAGGAACTTGTCCAAAAACGAGGCAAGTGTTATTTTTTGACGAAAAATGTTTCTAGTGTAAAATATTTTATGCCATCCTGAATCTAGCATTGTAATTCATGTTTCCATCAGATTTAATTAAAACCATTCATATAGTTTTTTGTTTATCATAATTTCCCTGAGTTTTCCTTAATTTATGGAAACTAGTGTAGATTTGATTGTGATCTTTCTCTTTCCATTAAATGGATATTTTATAATTAAATACATAATTTATATGTTATATTCTAAATCACATAACAGGGAAAAGAACTCACCATCGAATGGCGAGTTATT